>JBAMCG010000080.1:1082500-3967500 GCA_037075325.1 Drosophila mayaguana | reverse complement strand
CTATCGAAGGGGCAGGGGACGGCTCTGGTCTACATGGCTGACCCTTTGCAGTAGTAGGAGGAATTCCTGGGAAGGAGTCTTGGCTTTTCACTTTTACTTTCTCAACTTTCTCGCACTCTCTCTGCACACTTTGTCAGACACTTTGTTTTATTGCTTTATTTGTCAGAGCCTCGTATCTAGATGCTGTTGGCCCCAGGAGCGAAAAAAAATCACTAAATGAGCTGAAATAAAAATTTAAAAATATAAATTTGTGGAACAAAAGCCACGATACAAAATAATGTACTCTGTTAAAACTGCTCAAATTTCTCCATTTGAGTTCACGTTAGACTGAGAAGATTATGCGGTCTCTTGAGTTGCCAACGGGACGTCATTCTGCGGAAATTTAATGCAACTCAGGCAACTTTGACACTTTGTTATCTGTCTTCAAACCAGTAAAACGTGCTAAGCTATAAATTACAAGCTCATCTTCAAAACTAGATCGGTATTATGGGTTCCACTAGCTCTACTTATTGTAACTTAGATAACATTGAAAGTAAAAGGAATAACTTTAAAGTAATGTCAAATATCAATATGATAATTATTTAAATATTTATATTATTTTTGCTTATGTTATTATTATGTTAACACTTTTATTTTCCGCGTTGGCATTGGGATTTGAGTTTTACATACTAATTTCAAAGATAATCTTGAAGTATTTACTGGATCCCATTTAGTAAATAAGATAAGATTAAGAATGTTCATAGTGCAATTGTAGCATCAAATATAGAAGCTCCTGCCAAAGGAGGGTTACGTGATGCGAGTTTATCGTTTTCTTGATTCATGTTGGAGTTTGACTTATGTCCATAGTACTAGACTTCCAAGGCGCTCATTATGTGTTTGTCTTAGCAGAGTTGATTAACCTTCTTTGATACTTGTCCTGAAGAGACCAAGTCTCTAGATGAATTGTATTCGATATTAATAACATTTACCAAAAGCTTCCTTTTGATCAGGGAAGAGGAAACATTCAGCGTAAATCACAAATATTCTAAGAAACATTGTATTCTGTACATGGCATGCAAAGTATATATCGTTAATAAAGGAAAAGTAATGCTGCAACACGCACAGAAAATGCAACTAATTTTCTTAAACTGATTGCTTTAACTTGACTTAAGCACCCAACTTTATTGTTTATTCGAATATGCTCAGCCAGTTCCATCCACTTCATTTTCATTTGTTGTAGAGCAACGATGGCGTGCTCAAGTGCTTCTGCTCGGATGTATTTAGAGGAGAAAGAGTATTCCGGCCACAGCCGCACTGACCAAAGAGACCCTTAACTACTTTTTAAGCCATTTCTCACACACAGTAAACTATGCCATTAACTTGGCCATAAATTCCACTAATGATAGCAGTAGCCCAATATCCCAGTCCGAAGTTTTCAGCTGCTACGAATGATCTATGCCCAGTTGAACCTTCATCATCATGCTGGTGATAATGATAATGAGGCTGATGCTGATGCTGATGCAGATGCTGCTGCGGCTGCTGCTGTTGATGGTGATGGTGATGGCGATGGCGATGGTGATGGCGATGGTGATGGGGAGTGCACGCCTTTTAACATTTTCTTCTAATTAACTTGGCTCATTTTATGATAATCAATTACAAAGTTTGCGATAGAAACTTTCGGTTCAGTTCTGTTTGGTTTTGCATTGAAAAGTTTTGGCACGCATCAAAGAAATTACTGAACGGTTGATGGATGAATGGCCAGACGCACAGCTGGACAGTCGATGGACGGAATTGTAAACATGTGTTTAATGTCAGTGTCAAGGCACAGCGCATCGTTTCTCATCGCATGACAATTTCACGTCCTAACTCGTCTCGTCTCGCCTCGCCTCGACTCGCATCGACTCAAATCGAATCGAAATCGAAAATTTAATTAAAATTCACAACGGCAGCCACTTAAAATTGTTGCCCCATTCCGTTTGAGTGACCCAACAGCGCAGAGCACTTTGCAAATTGTTGAAATTTCGTACATTATTCATATGTGAATCTATTCATATTCACAAACACAGGCGCAAGCACTCTCATAAAGACAGACAGACTGATTCCATCATATATAATTGTGGGAACTGCGGCGGGAATATTTATTTGCTGATTTATGTGCTCAACAACTAATTAGAGAATTTATTTCCATTTAAGCGCACAATGCACTCGCACTCGCACTCGCACTCGCACTCGCATTCGCACTCACATTGAGGCCAAGTCATTAAACATTTAAGTTACTCATTTTTGCATTTAATTTTTATGATATATATTCCTCATTAATTGCACACAAAATTGCAAAGCATTCGAAGGAAAATAATATAATGCGTTCTACCGGATCAACGAACTGAAAACTCTCTAGATAAGTACATATTGAAATATGAAATATAATTAATAATTACATATAATTACATACATATCTATATATATAGTAATAGTTTATTGTTCAATAATTGTGCATTCGAAACAAATGGATAACTGAAGTGAAGTCTCGCTGTCCTTGGCAGACGAGTTATCTAAGTGACCCAGTTATTTGGGTAACTCATGAGTGAGTGTTCGATTGATTGATTGTGGACTCAACTGATAGATGGATAAAGTACAATTTTTTATTGCTTGTGATTATTTAAAACACAAAAACCAAACAAACTTTTCGATAGCTGAACTTTTGGTAACAAAAACATTTCACAATAAAACGAAAATAAAATGCCAATAAATTCACAATAGGACAGAAATTTGCAATTTATGATTGTCCTTTTTATACTCTGAGCCCATTGAAAATGGGAAATCAGGGTATAATGGTTGTGTGAAATGCATGTAACGGACAGAAGGAGGCGTGGCAGACTTCATAAGGTATATATTCTTGTGTTGACTTAGATGGCCTATAAGAGCTAGAGAATTGAAATCTATTTGTGGATCTCTATAGTACCTTAAAAAACCGATAACTATTTTCGTTTTATTGTTATAGTTTAAAAAGCCAATATAAATTTATAAAATATATATAGTTGTTTTTATTTTATTTTTTTTTTTATATTTAGTTGAACCAATTATACAGATGCTCGATACGTTTTTGATGTAATTTATTTCTCAGAGAGTTCATAATTCAGTTCACAGCTAATCAAACCTGATCTGCGTTTAGCTGGTTATTACATAAAACTATAATTATTTTTCGAGAACTCAAAACTTCTGAGAAAACAAGCTCGATTTATGTTTAAAGGCTTTCAGTATAGCCAGAAAATAAACAAATAAATAATGCAACAACTATTAGAAGTTTGCTGCAAACTAAATGCATAAATTCGAATGCCCTAATTACACGTAACAACTGCGATTTGCGTATGCAGAGGAGACTACGGCGAAGTGTGCCCGAGGCTCACGCATTTTGTGATAAATGTCGGGCCCACTCTTGGGCCCTAGGGCTATTGGGCTAAGCCCATTACGGGCTGTATGGGGCGAACGATAAGCGATAGCACATAAAGATAACGCAGAAATCAAACTAAATGGCTAAAATTGGCAAACAACAGCAGACAGCAACAGGAAATCTAGGCGACGATAACAACAACAAAAAAACAACAGAAATCTAAACAGAAGAGAAAAGCAAAAGCAGCAGCAAAAAAAAAAAAAAACAATAAAAATAAAAATCGCAGTTAAACATTATTAACACATTCTATGTGCGGGCATGCGGGGTAGCTGGCTCTTATAGCCATTAATAAGATTGTTTTTGCATGAATTTACGGCCAGGGGCATGATATTGAGTGACCCGAATGGAAACCAATCCCCCTCGCCACATGCCTCTGGCAAACAAACACGAAAAAAGAAAACAAGTTGAGGAAAGTAAATAAGGCTGTGCGTAGGGCCCGGCTGGTCTATGTCGTTCGTTGTTCGGTTCCTGAGTTCCATTCGAAAATTGAAATGTTTGCCAACACCGGCGCACTTGCGAGTGTTCTAGTCCAAAGGCAAATTTTATACAAATTACAGGGCCACTTTTGGACAAGGTTCAACGAGCCGTGCACTGAGAGAGGCGAGGTGGGGGTCAGCCAAGCAGTCTGAAAGGCCAAGTCCACGCAAATAATACACTCCAACCAAAGCACTTGTCACACAATGGACTCTGTTCTTTTCAAGCTTTTGTTGCTCTTGTGCTCGTTGGGGATTTCTATCTGTGGGCGTGTAACCGTAAATCTCCCAAATACAATTTGAATATGGAAAGCAATTTCGGATGCTGCACTCGGCGAGTAGCCAGGCAATTATAAGCCATCAAATTTTGTTGACTTTCATTTTGTGGAGCAGTTACAAAGAAATTTATATAAGATGTGAGGAGCATATTTTTGAAAATTTGCTTTTAATCCGAGCAAACAGCATTTGGCCCTGACAAATCGGCTTGAATAACAATTGTGAATTAATGATGTCAACCTGAAACATGGGATATTACATTTTACGTTTCCTTGAATAGCCAAATTTAAGTGGAGTTGATTTACTTATGTAGGTTTTGGTCTATGAGCCAATAACTTGCCAAATTTAACTGGTTGCAGTTGAACTTGTGGCCAAAAGAGCATTAAATAAGTTGAGTCGATGCGAGTTGAATAGACATAGATAGTACACCAAATATATATTTATAATATGAATATCTAATATAGTTTTCACGTCATAATCACTTTAAAGTAGAAGTCACATTATATATTTCATTTGAAAGAATTTCCAATGCCTTATGTGGGTATTTTTCAGTCAGTCACAGCTGCTCTCATCCGCTTGTTAAATCCAAAAGCTGATGATTCAAATTGACTAGAATGCCATTGTGAATGCCACCGAAAACATGTTGGCATGCATTGACGGAGTTGGCAGATGCTAGTCTGGGGTTAAATGCGCCATGACATGCCACATAAGCTGCACACATTCGTCCGTCCGTTCGTCTATCGCTCGCACTCGAACTGTCAAGCTGTCCAACTGCCTGCCTGCAGGAGGCGATGCGTTGCGCCGCACGACTAAGCCAAAAACTATTGAGAACTATTCACATATTCATATTCGCATTTATATATCTACATGTGTATGTACATGTATATGTATGTGGCAATGCACTGAGAGAGAGAGTTGATGATGTGGCCTCGGCGCTGGCAGTAATAACCGTGGCTGAAATGAAATGCCAAGGACACGATGTCAGTGCTGAACACCGAGTGTCACTCGCCAAGCAGGAGGCCAGCGAGGTGGGCAGTGAGCTGGGCTGGGTCTCCGGGGCGAACGTGCATAAAAATGAGTAATTTACCAAATGGCAGGCGGCCTGCCTAACGAGGAGACTTGACAGGTCTGCATGTCTGCGTGCGTATACTTATCTACATCAATCTGTCTATAGGTTTGTCTGTCGCGCTGTCAGTCTGGCTTTGTGCCCTTTTTTCCAGCGAGCCATCAAAACCAACAATTGAATTTTACGCCAGTTGAATGCTGAATGTTTTCCACGACGTTATTCTGAAGACGGCTGAATAAATGCGACAGCTTAAGGTAGTCAGTCGGTAAATATAACTAATTTGGCTACACTCAAAAAAGAAAATTGGAGTCTTACAAGTTTAACAAGTTAATTTATAATTTTACAAGCCAGAAGGTTTACAAAATTCTATTTGAGCCAAACTTTTCTCTAGTGAAAACTAAAAGAAAATTAATTTAAAACCACCTTTGCACAAGATCAATCCCCCCTCTCTCTCCCCCTGCCGCTCAGCAACAAAGTTAAGAAGTTTCCATATTGAATTTGCGGCTCAAGCCACAAAAACTAGACAAGATACAAATTTGTTGTTTATTTAAAAGATTCGTGGACAAAGTCATCGAAGTTCAAGAACGTTCAAGTTCTCCTAATCTGGGCAGCTGTAATGTTTAACCCGAGCATTGAAGTCTCTTATCTGTTTGGATTTGTGCCTTTTCATTGTTTATATTGCTCACTTGCCTGGGCGTTTAACCTTTTCAGCTGGCATTGGCAATATGAGCAGCCGAGCCAAAGGACCTGCCTGACAGCCCGCCAGCCCGCCAGCTCGGCTGCCCGACTGCCTGCCTGGTATGGTCATTGAAGCGAGTTTCCCTTGTCTTTTGACGCTATTTGTTTGCACAACCTTTAGCCGTCGCACGCTTTTCCTTTTTGCTGTCCTGCTGCCTGCTTACAGCACATGGGAGAAGGCACATGGCACATGGCACATGGCACGAATAAAACCCAATATTAATACAACTAAAGGTTGCTCGACAGCAGACACCCAACCAGCCAACCACGCAACCACCCACAAACCCAGCCAGGCAGGCAAATGAAAATCAATGAATTTGATTGCGCAAATTGTTGCCAACTTTTGTGCCTTAAAGTGTTATGTTTCTGTTGCAGAAACTCTGCGCCGCACTCCAAGGGCTGCCGCTGCACTTTGGACCAAAGATGTGTGGTTCACGGACCAGAGACCATTATTAATTGACCATTTGCTGCAGCTACCCAGCTGACTGACAGCTCGACTGGTTGCCATTGCAATTACTTTGTGGCTGAACAGGAGACAATGGCTTCCATAAGTATTCAACACACACACACGCACACACACTCATGCTTGGGCAACGGTTTGTTGTACTCGTTTGAACCTTTCTCTTGGCTTATCACTGTGGTTGCTGCCTTATCGAAGGCAGTGCACTGCGCAAATGTCTTTGGTGGCCACAAAAGGTTGTCCCCCATAATGTTGGCCATTTACAGTAGTTGGGCGTTCGAGCGTTGAATAGCATCATCAGCAACAGCAACATTCTGGGGCGTGGTCATTTAAGAGACTGTTTTGATAAGGCCAAAAGTCTGATGTACACGCGTGTGTGTGTGTTTGGCCAAGAGCCAGCATGCAAATGGTCTCATTTTTTATGCTAAGCTCGGCTCTCATGTCTGTCCGTCAGCCTGGCCTCATGCAGAAGCTCATTATAAATGCTTTAATTAAAACTAACTCGCACTGAGCTCAGTTGGCTCGTTTGCCTAATTACAAAAGCAAACTGCAAACTGCTTCAATGGACGCTCTCGACTCTTCTATAAATGCAGCGTAAACCTTATCTCAGCTGCCTTCCGGTTTTAGACTATGCAAATTAATGAGTGTATTACTTCTTTTTGACTTAATACGGACAAAATGTTGTAAATGGCGTTTTAATCAGTTCACGAGGCCAACAAGCAAAATTAATTAAATGCTCACTTCAAGCACCAACCGCCCAGCACCACCCAGCAGCTCCCAGCAGCTCCCAGCACCTCCCAGCACCACAAGCTTTCGCTTCGCTAGCGCCAGCCGCAACACTTGCCCTCTTTACCTCCCCTTCTCCCTTTTCCCTTCTCCATTCTCACTTCTCCCTTCTCTCTTCACTCGCTCAGGTCTCGCAAGCTGGATGCTGTCCTCGCTGCGCTCATCAATTTTTGCATTTTAATGATATTTGAGTCGCGATGCGACCGCGGACAAAAGCGATATCGACATAGCCAACGCCCGCGTTGATTATGACGGTGCCATGCTCATGACCAAAATCCATCGATGTCAACTCAAGTGCTGAAGGCCGTACTGCAAATGCTCTTTATTCTGGCTATGCTTTAATGAGCAAAGTTTTTAATGATGATCTCTGACGATGTTATTCAAACGGAAAACTTAAGGCTAGAATTTTGCAAGTCATCTATGGCGAGTCTAAAAAACTTTGAAAATTTTCCTTGTATAAGGCTTTATTCTCCTAATTCATTTTTAATATACAGCTGATGTAAAATGGAATATATTTTCAGATAATTTATTGATTATTTTATTAGATATATATATATATATATATATATATATATATATATATATATATATATATATATATATATATATATATATATATATATATGGAGCCTCTGCAAATAGGATAGGCTGCCAAATCTCCGCCCAAGTTGACTTAAGCCATAATAGCAAAACACAAACATAAAATATCTTGTGCTTATAAATTTTTCAAAACTTTTTCCTGCTCCGATCTTTTCCTTTGCATATTTATGTCATATTAAAACATTCTTTATCTTGGCTTTTTCGCATGCCTATTCTCATAAATAATAATATATGATTATCAAATTGTTATGTCTCACACCCTTACAGGCTGAAGAGTATTTCCGGTTCGATCTGAACGCCGTCCCCAGGAACTCACGTTGCGGCTGCTGTATCTATTTTGGCTGAGTATCTGCCGTGCGGGCGGAGAGCACTGTGAACCTTTCGTTAAATTGAAATGTAATTAATTTCTGGTGCACACGCTGGCCCCTCTGGCCAAGGCTGCTTAATTCCCAGGGAGTGCGTGAAATATTAAACAAAGCAGCATCAAAATCATAACCGAAACTGTGCCGAGTTGTTGGCCAAGTCATAGACGGATAGTAAATTGAAAGCGAATAGCCTATCCCAGCGCTCATTTGGTATGAGAGCGAGCAAATGCGTGTGCCGCGATTCCCTCGAGAAATTTTTAGAAATCTTATCCAACCAAAAGGGGGCCATGCTATGGCCCGGCCGCAAACGTTTGAACAACCGACTAGATTACTCTGTGGCAGCTGCTGCTGCGAGACTCTGCAGCTGCCTCGAGGCCTGGCCTTGAGCAAATATAAAAGGCAATCGTTTTATTGCCAGCGCAGATTGGCCATAAAAATGTCACCTGTGACTTGCCACGGACCGCAAGAAATCAAATAGATTCAAGCTGCGACCGATTTGCCAGCCCCACTTCACTAGCCGCCAAATGTGTATATATAGACTGTGCATGTACCTTTATATATTCATACATATATATAGTCAGCCATGACTTGCTGAAGATAGACGATATACATAATTTATGCAAAACTAACACAGCAATAAAAGCGAGTAGAGAAAACATGGCAAAACAGCCAGCGGAATCTGGAGGGTTTACTTAGCGTTTGCCCTGCAAAGTATGCTAAATCAAATGTATCACGACAATTACTAGCAAAGAGGGCAAAAGAGGCAACCCTAACTTGTGTCAGACTACAGGGTATGCGAGGCAAACGAAGGTTGAAATGTGCTTTGCACAAGTTATCACAGTCAATGCAGCAGAAGTAAACAGTTTCACCTCGCTCGCCCTGCCACCCGCACGGGCAACTTGTTTGATTTAAATGCAAATATACATCAGGACATCAGTAGATGGGGACAAGTAGGACAGCAGGACAGCAGGACGTCAGGTGACTTCAGCAGTTGAGGGCGTGTCTTGGACAGTTTGCACGAGTGCTTGTCCCCTTTCGACGCTAAGCCTTAAGGACAACGTCAACGTCAAAGTCAACGCTACTTTCGTCCTTTCTCCATTCGTGCGATTTCAGCGAAATTCGCTGCTATAAACGACCGTTTGCCATTTTCTTGTTGCGCATTGATATGCAAAGTGAAATGCGTTTTCTGTGCTCTCCCTATCTCCCCCTCACACGCTCTCCCTCTCTCTTTTTCACTGCCATTGCCCATCTTTGGTTATTCAGCTCTCGTCAAGGCCACAAAATGGACCACTTTTCACTTTGAATTCGCCCAACTTGATGTCAATTCAATTGCGGCTTGCGATAATAGTTTGAATGCCATGATTTTTGATTTAATTGGACTGATACTCAGGCTCCATCTACTCTAGCATATCATGGATTCGTAATGCCTTATACAAGCACTTTCGAAAGACTTTATTAAGCAAAGATATGTTTAAAGAGATTTTTAAAGCACTTAAATAATTAATAATAATTTAATTGTATACATTTTAGTTAATTCGCGTTTATTTTGCTTGCTTTTAATTTGTTTATATTTTATTTTATTTAAATTTAATAATATTTCTTCTATTAATTTAATAATATTTTATTTTATTTAAAGAGCAACTCAACTTTCACTAAATATAATTTTATCTATTTATAATACAGTAAACCCATTAAATTTAGGCAAATTAAGATAACAGGCGGGTCAAATATAATAAATATATTCTAGATGAGATCGACAAGGTAAGCCGATCAAGTCTCGTATGTCGTATGTCTATATATATAATCAATAATAATAATCAACAATAATTTTACTTTAGTTTTTTAACACAATTTTAATATCGGAAATGCTGTAAATATTTCTTTAATAAAAATACTATATACAGTTATGTATTTTTATATCGTCTACCATTCCCTTCTACTTAAAAAAAAACTTACTTCAACTATTAAAGACTAAAGCTCTTAGTTTTTACTTTGCTATACAAATTTTATTCTGCCACTCCGTCCTTATTATAAATGTGGATACATATATGAGCCCCCATAAATGTACAATAATTAGAGCAAACTGTGTACAATTAATAGGAGAAAATTAAATATCAAAATTGATGTAGAAAATATGAAAGCACAAGAATAACCGGAAGCTCTGCAGACTTTGTTTTAATCTTCGATTTAACACAAAATAAAATTGTTTGATTATGTTTTATAATCTTTAAGTTAATATATCGAACCGTGCTGTTCCCCGTCTCTCTCTCTCTCTCAATCTATTAGCCTCTCGACTTTCGTTCTTTTTCAATCCCTCTCTCTCTCTCTTTCCTTAATCTCACCATCTCGAATTCACTTTAATGCAATTTCACTACACATCTCTAATCAACACAAACACTAAGGGATCAAGTTTTCCCTTTTTAACACAACTCAGATAATAAATTCATAGCAAAAAAAAGAAGTTTTCACTTTTTGAATACCGCCCACAATACCATAGCAAAAACTAGAAAATTCTCTAATTAAAGAGTGAAATCAAAACATGTTCACATATTTTTCATGTACGTATTAGATTATTATTATATTAAAATGGTTAGAGAATATATATATATATACTGCTGCTACTATATATATATATATATATAATAATGTTATATATATAACACATTTATCGTACATATTGAAATTAAATTAAATTATTATATTTTTTTAATTTAGGCAGTTGACTCTAGAAAGAAGAGTAAACTTAGATTTTACAGAGAAAATTTCAAACTAATTAACTATATTATTAAATTAAGTAGTCAGTTTGAAGTGGAAAAGCAATCGATAGATTTGTTTTGATTATATTTACTTATTTACTTTTACAAAACTATTTATAAACTTAAATACAGTGTTTCTATTTCTTATACATACATATGTAAGAAATGCGATTGAAACATTCAATTTGATAATGCAAATAATTGTAGAGTCATTGCATTTAATTTATAACTGATATTGCATGAGCAAGTCGACGTATTGTGAGGGCTTAACCTGAGTAGTTCTAAAATTAAGCACTATTAAGCCGACTGGGACTGCATCGACACACACACACACACACACACACACACAAACGCACACAGAGATGTACTCACACACACACACAGAAGTACTCTAACAACACATTGCGCATTTGAGCATTAAGCTGTTACCCGTATGAATTAAAAGACAGCCAAAGACAAAGCAATCAAGGCAAAGGGTGTGTGTGTGTGAGTGTGTGTGTGAGTGTGTGTTCTGCACTATAATAAATGCTCAAATCTACAATTGATGACATTGCTGTCAATAGTTGGCCAAGCAATCAAACATATTGAAAGCAGTTCAATTGTCGTTTCATTTCATTTGCAACAACTTTGGCACTGCAATAACAATTGGCTCGACGTGTACATACCCCTTAATGCTAAATATTTGCATATTTGCATATTTAATTAAGTACGGTCTCTGTCTGGAATGCAGCTCATTGAGAATAAGAAACAGATGAAGCAAAATCAAGTATTAAAAAGAGATTCACTCATTCCTCACACATTTCCTTTGTTTGCCCTGCCCAGGCCCAGGTCCAGATGTACTTGACTTTTTTATAACATGGGACTTTTGCCTTATCTGAAATTCTTTTCTGTTTGCTTAGCTTGTTTTTTGTGTCGCTAAACAAGCAGCCGAAGTGAAAGTTGTCTTCTGTCGGTGCCGCTTTGAGTACAAATAAAACTTTTCTTCGGTATTATTTTTCCTTTTCTTTTCTTATTTTTTTGCATTATGGGTTAGCCGAAAAGTTGACTGGAAATTGAATTTGTGCGAATGTAATGAATACACTTTGTGCTGAGACAAGGCTGGGACTGGGGCATCCCAAATATGTCGAACTTATTAGCGAGTACACTCTTTTAGTTGAAGTTCCTTTCTGAATTCGCTTACCCACCTGCAGACAATTGAATTAATTTGAAGCTTGAGGTTAAGTTGCTGCCTGTGTTTAACTTGCACTTGAAGCTGAAGGCCTGGCCCAGGCAGTTCAACAAAAGTCAAAGCCAAAAAGTTGTGTTTTCTTTGGTTAACCGACGCGTCGCATCGCGTCGCTTGGCGTCGCCTCCAAATCAACTAAAACGGAACCGCAAACACAGCCATGGACCGTAACGTTGCGGATTCGCACTCGAGCACGCACCGGCACTTGTTCTTGGCTCGATTTTGTATTTGTGGCGCTTTTGGCTATTCGCGTTCTGCTGTCACACGGGCGAGAAGCACGCGCGATGCCTTAGCTAGGCAGATGCGGCGTATACGCAACGAGCACGCCTCAAATGTTCTGTTTATCTGAATGAACCTATGAGATTTGTAGTTGATTTTTGTTGTATAAATATATTTATCTCACATGCGCCGCTTCGCGTCCAGCGCCAACGAGGAAACACAAGCAACTGACGACAGCCTCGAGCTCGAACCGACTCGTCGTTGGCAGCGCGTTCGCACTTTCTGTTCTGTCATACGCCGTGTGTGACGACGCCGACGACGGCGACGACGGCGACGTTACGACGCCGCCGCAGCAGCAACGCTCACGCCGGCGTTCCCGTTAGCCAACAGGTTATCTGCTGATAAGCGCTCGACTTCGCACGAGTCGTCAACCAAGCAATCGGCACACCCGATGCAATTCCCTGCCACCGACCCGAAGCAGAGCTCCGCTCTGCCCCGAGACGCGCGCTGCAACGAAAACATCGCCGAGTGAAAAAGCGAGTAACTGAGTGAGTCGATTGAATGAGTGAATTGAGTTAATTGAGTGAGTTCTTGTTCGGTTTCATGCAGTGCTCAGCTCTTAGATGTCTGGTGATTCTTTTTGCTGCATTGCTGGCAAATATTTCTACATAAATATTGTGACAAATTGAAGGCTTTTGGTCAGGAGGTAAAAAAGTTACCCAATTTTGCGCAACTCGCTGAAAAAGCAGTTATGTAAACGGTAAAATTTGTAATACGCTTGAAGTGGCAGCAAATATCATATTCATTATACTAACTAAAAGTGAGGGCAGCAATTCTATGTAAAAAAAATTACTATGCATTATTTGTATTATTTCGTGGAAATTTCGATTCACTTGCCACTGGGAACCCAAAAAAAAAAAAAAAACGTTGTCATTTTTGCATTTTTAGGTAACGAACCAAATTTCTTCATTGATTATGTAACTGCGATTTGATACAATGATTTTTATTCTGAGAATTGTACAGAAATGAAATTTAGTCTTTATTTTTGGGGGTTTTCTGTTTTACTCGAGGTAAATTCACAGTAAATTTGATACGCAGAAAAGGGAAGCTAGGAAGGTTTGACTTGGTTTAAAGCAACAATAAATGTATATCAATTGAATAAATAAATTACCAGCCTGCCCTTAAAAGTAAATTCTTAATTATGATTGTGAATATTGAGTATTGATACATAAATTATAAATTGATTTAATCTTGCTTTCTGAGAAAGGAAGTTTACAATTCTATAGCTCTCTTGTCTTTAACTGGAAGTAAATATAAGTTAAATTTTGACTAAAGTAAAATATGAATCTGGGAATAATATAAATAAATGATCTGCCTATTCTTATATTCTTATTATAGTATATAGTATTATATACATAAATATAAAACAATTTTCGTACTTATATATTTTTTTTCTGCAAATTCTAATGGAATTAAATTTTATATTTATATACCAAAATATTGGTAACGAGGCACAAGTTCAAAGCCAAAATATAAATCTGGCAATAATGCATATAAGTATTATTAAATTACCAGCTTATGTTCAAAATTCGCTTTTCATACATTCAATTATATTTCCAAATCTGTTACAATCCAAACACAACAGCAAACACAAGATGTTTTTCTATTTCTAATAACTTTAAATACCTGAACTCTTCATTTCGGGAGTTGAGTTAAGAGCTAGACTTGAACAAGAAAATCAACTCTCATCGCATTACATTCAAACCAAAAAAACCCCAGCTCAGCCCAAAAGATATCCCAACTCATCAATCAATTCAAAGATGCGTAATTCCAGCTAAGCTGTGTCTCAGACAGGCAGAGCTGTAAAACCCTATTTGAATGTATTTAAGTTGTTCAATTTAATGAATTACAGCAAAATCAAAATATTTGTTTATTTTTATTTTTCAAAATTCCTTTCATTTACATACCTAACCGCAACTGCTTTGATAGTTCCATTGAAGAAACCATCAATGATAATTACATCACTGACAATTCAAATTCCACTTATTAAGTAGAATCTTGATGTCAAACAAGTCTTAATGCGGACAGTAAACAGTTGTTGGCCATTATAATTTCTTAAGAATGCTTGAATGCCATTCTGACATTTATTTGCACAGCGTTCAGTGATGCGAACTCAAGTGCCTTGGCTAATCTTATTTAACACACAATTGTAACATATATATATATATATATATATATATATATATATATATATATATATATATATATATATATATATATATATATATATTGTGTGCGTGTTGCCTTATCCAATCTGTGCTATTAGCCTGCTCAGTTATTCATCTGCTGCTTAGCACATGCTGCCTACCGCGAGTTGCTTACTTAATTTCTGTTATCT
Organism: Drosophila mayaguana; assembly: GCA_037075325.1. Classification (NCBI taxonomy): domain Eukaryota; kingdom Metazoa; phylum Arthropoda; class Insecta; order Diptera; family Drosophilidae; genus Drosophila; species Drosophila mayaguana. The sequence goes on along the minus strand of JBAMCG010000080.1, from coordinate 3,952,708 downwards.
TCTTAGCGCGTTCCACAGCAAAACACCAGACATCGGGGTATATATATACATATGTATATGTTATATTGTCAAGAGGCCCACGGCTACGATGCTGCTTGTCAAGTGATGCAGCTGCGATTTATTTATTAAGGCCCGTCGACCCTGTGCACCCTTCCTCTTATTTTCTCTCTCTCTCTCTCTCTCACTGTCTTTCTCTGGCGGCAGCCAACTCCACTTGAGCTCGTTTTCAACTGCTGTGCGAATTTCTTAGGCTCGTTGCGGGTGGGTTCTGTTGGTGAACACTCACGTTTCCTGCCTCGGTGGCATTATGCTTCATACCTCTTAAGCACATGACATGACACATTTTATGCGCGGGCAAAGTGATGTGAATAGTGGCTCCCACCACTCCTTCACAAGGTACGCCATATGACCATAAACAAAGGCCGTTTGCTACCTGGGCGGCTAACCAATTTCACCAACTCTCGCCAAGTTCACTCTTAAAGAGCCACGGAAATTCTGTGGAATTTGCAAGCAGCGACTCGCTGCCTGCGACTTTTTATTTACCTTTTAGGCATAACTTGACTCTGTGTATGTGTGTGTATGTATGTATGTGCGACATGTGAGCAACCAACCAGACAACTCCTGTCGCTGTTGACATTGTAAAGTAAATCCGCGTTGCGCATACGCCACGTATGCCCAGCAGGCTGGCAGGCTACCTGGCTGGCTGGCTGACAAACTGGCAGCTGCTTTCGACACGAACTTGGCCAAAAGTCATTCAAGGTTTGCAGCTCACGCTGAATCTGAAGGCTAATTTACATGTGTTGCTCCTCATTTGCGACTCTTTACACATTCTTGCCAGCTGTCGAAGTGGCTCTCCCACTGCAAATAAATAATATACAAATAAATTTACTTCTCTCCATTGTTTGCATAATAAGTGCAAATATTTCATTTTAATTTTTATTGATTCACAAATAATCCAAGTCTTAATCTAAGTGCCAAGCAACCTGGCCAAGTTATTTTTTCTATTTTTTATTCACCAAAACATTTACAAATTGTTTACGCCAAATACTTGCCTAAATCTAAGAATAATGACGACTAATTTTAGTATCCCAAATCTGGTCGACGCTCTACGGCACAAGCTGCACACATTTTTCCCATTTAATAAGCTAAATACTCTATGGAAGGTATTCAAATTTCGTCACATCATTTGCTACGCATGAATGGAAACGACGCTGAGCACATGGCCAGAGATTCTGTCTGGCTGTCTCTCTGTACGCTATTCACTCAGTTTTTTGTTCTTGACATGAAACCTTGCCTTAGCTCATTTACCTTTTGATATCCTACATATGTTTAAAATCAATAGATAACAAAGATATATCATTACGCTCATTCAAGATAGTCAAATGGACATATTGGCTTAGAGCTAGAAACGTAGGCTCGTAAATATCGTCGAATTATAAAGTGTCAAGACATTTGATAAATATTTATACCAAATGGGGGCGTGACAGATCGAAAAACGCATCTGTTAGCCGTTGGAGCGTGAATTAGTCTTCTGCAGTCGGTAGCGCCCGACTGCAAAGTTCTTGGTTGTCTTTTTATATTGCTATTGTCAAATGCCTTAGAATTAAGAATTGAACTACATTAAAATATATCATATTATAGTAAATAAATTTTTTATTTGTTTCTTATATTCAAATTTAATTTTCCTCATAATTTTACCACATTTTTCTTCCTTCTTTATATTTATTTTAATTATATATTTTATCTATATATTCAATATTATTCATCTTACAACAGCAGGGTATATAATCGTCGGCAAGCGAATAGCCGCAAAATTTCTTTGGCTTTTTCTGTTTTTGTCACTGACCTTTGGCGCATATTTTTCGGCTGATGTTGCTTGTGAATAAGTATATATACATATTGTGTACATACAATATTTTCGTTTGATTTATTTTTAGCATTTGATATGAAAAAGCCATTTAAATGTTTCGTTTCTGTTCTGCCTGTGGACGGCGAACAGGAAAATCTCTCCAATGCGCAAATAAATAAGCTCTTGCACGTCTTTTGATTTCGCACCACTCAGGTATTTGCTGTATAATATTTGTTCTCTTGTTGCTGTCTCGCACATATGGAAATATTGCTTAATTGGAATTATAATATGCTGCCAGAGCTGCTGAGGGACAGCAGGAAATATTTATTATATGCCCAATTGGCATATCTGTGAATTGAATTCCTTTTATGCATGTCTTAGTCGAAGTCGAAGGACTTCGATACTTCGTTGTTCAACTTCATTCATAATTTACGAGCGAAAATGTTTTATTTCATGTTTTATGGCAAATAAATTATGCCAGACAACGTAACGGGAAGGAGACAGGACACCTAAGCCAACGATAAGAAGTTGTCGAAAGATGGCAAAATAATTTTCATGTCCCACAATGGACGACTTCCTCTGCAGCTGCCCAAAGCGAAGCATGAATGCTGTGACGCGAGAGGTGCTCGACTAGGAAATACCCTTTGGACAAATAAAAGAGAAACTTTTGTTTTAGTATAATTTTGTATATATATTTTATTTACATTTATATTTTCATGTCCCAAAGTGGGAAATGTAGTACTAATGGGAAATGCTCGACTAGGAAGTACACTGTCAAAGAGCAGAAAATATATTTAAATACTTATTTATTTTAGTCTGATTTTTCAAATATTTTAATATGTATTTTGTCTAAAAGTCGTTGGACTCTCTCGTTATAAAATATATTTTAAAAAATGCAAAACAAAACTTATCCTATTTATTTTTTGATATTTATCAATCACAAGCCCTTGGCCCTTGACACAACATGAATATACCCCTTGTTAAATGCATTGTAAGAATGCAGCATAACAAGTCCTCGCAGATATTAGCCTTCGCATCAGTGTCGAAGTGTTGATGCCCTAACAAATTTACAGATATAAATAAATATAAATATATTAAAATATATTCAATAACCTTATATATTGTGTGAAGCCAACTTAAAAAAAAATATTGCTCATTCAAAAAAAAAATTGTTTTTTCCAAAACGCATCTTTAAAAATTTTAAATTTAAATGCGCCAACGATAATTCGTAATACCATAATTTGTAAACATATCCTTCATTGAATATATCTCTATAAATGCAAGGATATCAGAGCAAAGCAAATGGAAAACGGATAGGTCTGAATTTATGGACGTTCATTGATTGCTGCTTGGGCCCAATCCCAACGAATTTATGTAAATTATTCGCTTCTTTTTTTTTTTTTTTTTTGGTGCCCAATGCGACTTTTATGGAGATAGAATGCAGCTGCGTCCGGTACAGGCCAGGGGGACAGGACCAGGCAGGAGCCGTAGTTGCTGACAGAGCGTAACGAGCGAAAAGCAATGCCAAAACAGAGGCAAATATATATGTAAAATGGATTGGAGCCGACATCTAAGGAGAGCGCCTTGCGTGCAGTCAATGAGCCCAGAAGTTGTAGGAACTGGCTCTTAAAGTGCTCGAAGTGCTAGCCAAGGACTTCCAAATTGAAATTCGTGAATGTAGCAAAAAAGTACTGAAACACAACCACGATATGCGTGCGTGAGTGTGAGTGTCAATGTGCGTAAGTGTGTGTTTTTTCTGCATAATATGCATGCTTGTAAAGCATACAGTTATATATATGTATATATGTACAAGTGTGCCAAGGCAACGAACAGACATCCTACTTACCATATGTGGGTCATTTATATGCAAAGCATGGTCCACGCTTACGATATGTTCACTCTAATAAGCTGGGCACGTGTAGTCCTCGCTGCCAGGTAGTCTCTGCTGTATTAACGCAAAATTGGCTTCTCTCACAACTACTGTAACAATTGAACGAGTACTCGCACATTGTTGCCATTCACTCAATACCCTGTAGCAAGACACTTATGTGAAAAAGAAGGAGAAATTTCAAAGGGCTTTTGAATTCCAGACTAGAGCACAAATACAGTTTTCTCTATAAGTGCAGAGCGTCTAGAGTGATTCATTTTCCTCTTACTCTTCAGTCTCTTTGAAAAGGGTATCAAATATTTCAACTCACATTTGCTCAAAACCCTTGTCAATACAATTACCCAGCTCTTATTGGCAAATTTGATTTTGCATGGCTTTATATGCAATATAATATTAAAGTAGCCTCGCCGGCCTCTAAGCTCCCATATTTTAAGAGCTAAATGTCAAAAAAAAAAAAAAAAAATGCAACAGCTCACGTAATTCTGTATAATCAAATAATAAGCGAAAATTGACTGCGAATTTTATTGTGAACTGTGTGGCAACACGTGCCTCTGGGTCAATTCAACAGATTTTTCAGCTAATAACGAAGCATTGGCAACCTCTGACAGTTGTCTTTAGCGGTTGATCGACAGATCATTATAGATAAAGCAAAAAAACTTTTGCAGATTAATGATATATTTTATTCAAAAACAATTTTTATGGTATATATAATCGTCCTTCAGAACGTCTATCGAATCACCTTTATTCATGATGAGATGCCACATAGTGCACCCTGAAGTATCTATAGCCACACAACGAAAATAGGAAATCATTTATTTGTGTATATAGAAAATTCTTATTATTTGGGAATAAAATTGTCAATTGAAACTATTTATTTGCTATTCTGCTTGCTCTTGTTTTTCATTCTCACACTTCAACTAAAATGAAGACACAAAATATATAAAAATATATATGTGTGTTTATCAAATGCATCATATATAATAAATCAGCATCCACTGTGCAGTCTACAAAATAAACTTTTTCTTGTAAATTAATGTGAAAATAATAAACGAAAAAAATAAATAAATAAAGAAGAAAATAAGCAAATAAAAATGACGTTTTCATGCCCTTGGGATCAGGACTTACAGTTAGCTAAGTGCCGCTTGCTGTAAGACCGAGCCAACAATAACCTTTGGCCTCTTAGCGAGCAGTTTTTGCACTTTTGCTCCGCTCATTTTTATGGTTTAGCAGACAGGCAAAGCTTTCTTTTCATTCTTGCCCTTCCTCTTTCATATTTCCACTTGCCTCTCTTCTCCGCCGTCTTTGTGCGTATGCAACAAAGAAAACATTTGCACTTTGCGTCCACTTTTAGGCGTCAAGTCCTTCCCCATATTTATGGCACTTGCTCGTAAATTTCTAGAGTCTTGTTGCGCTGGCCAGCAAAAACAATAAAGCGCCTGCTTATCGCGCTCGGCCAATGGACCACAGCATTCATCTCATAAATGATTTTATGTTGAGAGCGCTATTGCAGCTGTGATATCCCAGGTATTTATGCCAACAACTGGGCTAATGACCCGCGGCGTCTACTTACTGTCCTTTCAATATTGCGTATACGCAGCGTGTGTCTGTGGCGCCAAAGATGGCTGTTGAGCTGTGCACGAGTGTGTGTGCATGAGTGTGTGTGTGGTTAAACAAGTGTCATATTTGACCACAACACACACACACACACACACACACAGGCAGAATGCCTGCATGGAATTTTAAGGGCAGTGAAACTTGAAGCTAGCCATTTTGGCCAGCTCCCAGCACTGAGGGAAACTTTGAGTCGCCAGTGTCGCCAGTGTCGCCATTGTAGTAGCTCGTAGCTACCGCTGATATTTCTCACACTGCTTGCCGGCACCCCACCCAGCCCCGCTTCCTGCTACAGCCTCAATGTGGTATTGTGCGCCTGCCGTTACGCCATTATTTATACGCTTATTTGTTCATTTTGTGTGGACACTCGAGGCGCTACTCGTTGGCCGGACAAACTCCTTGCTTAATTAAAAGTTTCAGGCCACAAGTTTTTCATATTTTTTTATATTTATTTAATTTTGTTGTTTACACTATGCCAGCCCACACACGCTTGAATACTCTTTAATAAAGTGGAAATTAATATCGCAACAAATATTTATTCAAGCCTGCATAACAAATATTTTATTTGTATCCTTTTAGCTGCATATTTGTCATAAATATTTTAATTAATTGTTTTGTTGAAAAACTCTATTAAATAAATATAACATATTAATGAAGATGACTTTGTATTAATTTGAGTTTTATGAACATGAAATTTCAAGAGCCGAGCCGATTTAATAAGTTGACAAACTATAATGATGAACATATTGCATTACATAAATATTTGATATCATCATTTCCATCTACTGCACAAGCACCCTTTACATTTATGCCACATCATTTTTATTATTTAATCAACTCTTTGGACCTACGCAACTGCGAAATGAAGAAGTCAACAGCTTATGGCAGCTAGCTGCGCAAGCACATCGATAAGCATCAGCCTGAAGTAGCGTAGTAAATGAAAACCGAGCTGCATGAGACTTTGCCAGAAAGCAACAGGATAATTATCCTTGCCATATGCTCATATGTCCGGCAAGCCAAGCGTTGACAGTTGCTCACTCGAGTGCCAGCTTGACTGCCTCACTGCCTTACTGCCTCACTGCCTTACTGCCTTACTGCCTTACTACCAGGCTATGTAATTGCAATTTAGACACTGTACACACATGCACACACGCACACCCATGTTGTGAGTAGCTTTCATTTGTTGTTGTTATACTGCGTAATTTTTTTCGCTGTCATGCGGCTAAATGTGCAAATTACTTGACGTTTTTATTTCAGACAGCAGCCGCTGCTTCTTTTATTTCATTTTCTCACCTAATTTTCACAGCGTTTCATCTCAAGTCCAGCCACACACACTCACCCACACGCACACACACAGAGACCCTCAAAAGAATAGCAATTTGTGCCACGTGTGTGTTTAACCTAATTACAAGTATCTATATTGTTCCTGGTTACAGCTCTGGCCATAAAGCAGCCTAGTTAGGCTTCCTTGCTGAGAACAATTACACAGCATTTTTGTTCAGCTAACGTTAGCATAAATGGACAGATGCATCAGCCTTTGGTTATAAATACGCCATTTCTTTGAATTCTAATTATAATCTAATGAATATATAATACGCAGCAAAACAAAATATTATGGAGTTCTTTGAATTTGTCATGGCAAATAAAACCTATTTAGCTATTATTTTTAGATATTCTCCATAGTCATGTGGTTGCGGTTCTTGATGTCAAGTTGCTGAGCTGCTTTGACTGATGAGCTCTGCTTCGGAAACCACTAAAAGCAAAACTTTGAAATGAAGCGTAATTCTGCTGAAAAATTATCTTGGTTTCCATAACCATAACCATAAACCAGACATCATTGGAAACTATTCTATTTGAGCTGCATCACAAAACATTCCTACATTATTGAAAATTGTTGTTTTCCTGCCTTAAATATGTTTAATTTCCACTTCAAATGCTTCAAGTAGTTTAATTTACATACATATTTAAATAAATATAAATGTGTATATGCATTTTGTGTAAATATAACAAATTATTATCCGTTAATTAATGCATTTTAAAAATATTTAAAGATGTTTGTATAAGCTCAATTGTGGGCAAATTTTCAGAATTTTTTGAGTTCATTATCAATTTGCATTTAAGCAAACTTGAATAAAATACAAATATTTAACAAGCTCTGTTTTTGTTCGTATTAGAATTGAACAATTGGACTGATTGGCATGTGCAGGAAATCAGCAATTCAGCAACTCGATGAGAAAATTATGAGCTGTTGCAATGCTTATAAGGAGTGTGATTTTATTTGTTATTAGCTTGTTAAATTAAAATATATTATATTAAAATATATAACAAACAAAATGATACAGAAGCTCTTAAAATTGCTCAGCTTAGCCATTAAGTTCCAACTAGATAAAAGTTTTATTTGGACTTACCAGTTGTTAAAGCTTACAGCTAAAAAAAAATGTTCATAAGCGCCTCCCATTCTTAATCTGTTTTGATCAAGCCGAAGCCCCCAGCTTAGCTATAATTATATATAATATTTCATATATAATATAATAAGCTACTCCAAATAAATAAATAATTCCTATTGATACAGCTCAGGCCTGACCTAAGACTGATTTTATTAATACCTCCCATTCTAGATCTCTTTGGATCAATCCGAAGACCCTAGTAGCCAGTGCTTAGCTATTCTTGGGCTATAGTTATGTATTCATTTCAATAATTGCTAACTAATGCTAAGTACAGTTCAGGCCAGGACTAAGACTGATTTTAATTCATATTTCCCATTCTCAATCTCCCTAATTGAAAATACCAGTTTTTTATTTGATTCTTTCTCATTTTATTTTATTTATTTATTTATTATTCTTATTTAGTTTTTTTAGTTATTCATTCATTTATTTAAATATTGGATTTTACTTTTATTTTATTTATTATATATAGCTAGGAACTATTTTACTTTATCGTCCCATTCTTCGCATTTTCATATAAAGATTTTACCTTAAAAACAACTAAACCATAAATCAAAGAAAACTATTTTGGACTCTTGGCCAACTGCTATGACTTCTTTTTATATTTGTAGCAATGGATTCAAAAGTCGAGCAATGCATTGCAATTACTTTTTTAGCACTGAATTCTTCATAAACATTATTCGACTTTTGATCATAAAAAATGTAACATTTTATTATACTGTAAAACAAAGAGTATAATATGATTTAGCGGGTCAAACCAATAAAGAAGACAATCTAATGCCAAAATTGGCAATTAAGGGGCATCCTCACCCGCAATACCTTCAATAATAAAACGCTTGAGTACGTGTGGGATCACTGCGTCGGGCCCACTCCACTGTGTTCCCCAGCTCTGTCCTTGGCATCGTAAACGGTTTTAATGAGGCGCTAAATGGATGCAAAACAAAAGCAAAGCTGTAAAAATGGGCTGCCCTGACTCTTGCTGTATAGTGTAGATTTCCAATTTAAATATTTAACTTTGTACTTAAGTTGATTTCTATTTAATTCGATTCGAGCCTGCCTCACCTTACCGCCTCACCTCCTCAGCAGCAAGCACATGGGACGTATGCGCACTCTTTTGATATGCAAATTGTGCAGCAAACAGCAAAAATATTAATTAGCCGAAAAATTGCGTTTGCCGATCTAATATTTCGTGAAACATGTGCGCCAAGTGGCATTTATCAGATTTGCATAAACAACTCTCGAGCAGTTTTCATTTTAAACACATTTTTCTTGTGTTGCCCCGGCCAAAGTTATGGCCAGGCAAAACTTTTTGCTTGTTAGCCAAAACGAGCGTCTAAATTATATGAAATGCATAAATCAGCATAAAAAGCCAAAGACTGAGCGATGGACGTTGGCCAGAGCTGTAAGCTCTATATTATATATGTGCTTAAATATATCTAAGCACCTTTTTTATTATTTTTGTTTTTCCTTATTTATGTTGCTTTTTTTTCGCACAATCAGCTGCGGGCCAAGTTTCTTTTAAGTTCATCTAGTTAATATGTTAATGATGTTGAATCGAGTCTATATACGCGTAAGTATGTCTGGCAACAAAGTGCTAAGAGTCATCGCTTAACAGGAGGCGGGGTGCGTGGTTTGGCACAGCTGAGGGGAGGGAGAGAGAGGAACTGGAGCCAGGACTCAGTCTGCGGCTGGCGAGGTAAACGCATTATCATCATTAAGCACTTGCTGCAATTAAGGCGCTAATTGAATTTCTTAATGAGCATAATGAGTCAACAAAAGCAACTAAAGGCGACCAGCAGAACTAATGCTCTCGAGCATGCCAGCAATTGAGGGAGTTAAAAATATACATACATATATATATATATATATATATACATATAGAGTAATTTATAATGAGAGTATATGTGATAATATTATTGATTCATATTGATTATTTTATTTGATTCATATTTATTATTTATATTATTGATTCATATTTATTACTGTTATAAAATATTATTCATAAAGTATTTAACCTTTATTATTTATTTATGTTTTCAATTATATATCAGTTCTTATTTTATATTATTTATTTATTGTTTTTACAAATTATTATTCATAAATTATTTAACTTTTATTATTTATTTATGTTTTCAATTATATATCAGTTCTTATTTTATATTATTTTTGTATTGTTTTTATAAATTATTATTCATAAATTATTTAACTTTTATTATTTATTTATTTGTATCAGTTTTTATTTTATATTATTTATTTATTATTTAGCTGTTACTTATTTGTCTTTATTATTTTTATTTACAAATTTTATTTTATTATTTACTCTGTTAATATCAATATTTATTATACTTTTTATATGCTTAATAGAATAATGACAATAAAGGAGATATATCCCTTGGATGATAGTTTGACAACTGCCCATCGGAAGGTATGTACGTACCATTTTTCAAATATAAATTATTTGGCGGTATATACTAAGTAAACAAGTAAGAAAGCTCTGGTGGAGACTGCTCAACTAGGAGATACCCTACAAGGGGCTGATATTAACGCACGCATAAGCACGCGCTCTGCTAACTGCGCAGTAAGCAGCGACCACGCTTGGCTGCGCTGCCGTGTGAGCAATACTATGAGAATTTTGTTACTGAATAATTTATCGTGTAGTGGGACTATCGTATAGCGTGGTATCCAAAATCTGCGTATTCTGAGATCTAGGCGTTTATACGGACAGGGCTATATCGATTCAGCTCGTCGCCCTGATCAAAAATATATATACTTTATGGGGTCTGCAATGCTTCCTTCTGCCTGTTACATACTTTTCACAAAACCATTATACCCTGATTTCCCATTTTTAATGGGTCAGGGTAAATTATATCTTAGGTTAACCCAACTACTCAGAGTTCATATGTGAAATTGAATTATATATGTATATAAGTAAACTTGATCTACCTCATTGTCAGATTGTCGCACAAAAAAAAAACACAGTAGTAGAACTAAAGATGGAATCTAAATCGACTCAACTGTCCTTCGGAATCAAGAATACTGGGTCACATTTTTCCTGCCTGCTATATTGCGTCTAATAAATGAAAAGCCTTGAAGTTTCTACTTCTAATGAATATTAGCTACAGAATCTGATCTAAATTCTATGTATACAAGAAGCAAAAGTAGGCAACAGATAATGGACGGAGAGAAGACACAAACAGAGTTGATATTAACTTCAAATAAGCTTCAAGCACAAGAAAATAAAAAAATAAATGATTTTTCAATTTTTTAACATATTGCATATTGTATATAGGATATACTATATTTGATAAATTGCAGCTTTGGCTAAAAATTAATAGAATTTAAATGCAATGCTCAGTTGCAACCGAATACTAAAATTTATTTGTACTATTAGAAAGAGCCAAATATATGAGCATTGTTAGACTATGAACAAATTCAATATAGTCAAATAAATATTAGATTAAGAAAGGTATATGCCTATGCAGAAAACGTTTCAATATTTTGACTATGTCCATGTTGTTTAGCGATGCTATTAATATCATTATAAAGAGTTCAGCCATAAACAAGTAAGAAAGCTCTAGTCGAGACTGCTCGACTACGAAATCCCTTGAACCCTTTGAGGAACTGATATTTCAACAATTCTTCGCGTCTTTCTGCTTAATAAATAAATAAAAAAGCTCTTATATCTTCTGATATCGACGCGTTCAAATATACGGAGAGACGGACAGAGCTAAATCGATTCAGCTCGTCACCCTGATCTGGAATACATATACTTTGTGGGGTCTGCCATGCCTCCTCCTGCCTGTTAAATACATTTCAACGAAACCTGATTCTCTATTTTCAATGGGTTCAGGATGTAAAAAAGCTTCACTCACATACACTCGTCGACTAATATTTTCCATAATGTATAACATATTCTTGCGTTCATTTTTAACAAAAAGTGTCTGAGCGCTTGTTACTGTCCCCCAGATTATTAATCTACCCACAGCTTCTAGCGCAACAGCGACAGTCTGCAATTGGCTTCGCTTAGAGTGCCCACAGACTTCTTTTGCTTCCGGATTCGGATATCGGATTCAAATACAAGTCAAGTACAAGTCAAATAAAAATTCTTTAAATACAAAATAATGTTTGGATTTCAGCTCTATTGTTCGATTTGCAAAAGCCCCTGAGCTGGCCTTGAATTTTTACAATTCTGTATTGCATATTTGAATTCCCAGCTGAGCATTAAGTTACATTACAAAATTATTATTTGTTTTTTCTTTTTTTCATATTTGCTTGGTTTTTCAAGATTTTCTTTTTTATTTGCATTTATATTTTATATACAATTTTTAAATACATTTTTGCCTGTTTGTCGTTTGCTCTGTTTGTTTCATTAGCTCGTTTGTCCATATCCATTTTCTATATTCATATATATCATTGTTGTTCTCATATAATAATTAAAAAAAGTAAATATGTATATACATTTTTGTATATATATAGAGTAATACAGTGATACTTGCAAATTTGATGAACAAAATATTAACATAGGAATTTCGCTTGTTAAACGGAAATTTAATATTTCATATATATAATGAGTAATTAATTCTAACATTTTTATACAATTCGTTTATATATATATATATGTATATAACTTTAATTAGTCGCATATAGGTATAAATATAGTTTATATACTTAAACTATATACATTTGTTTTATGTATGTAATTAACGCTTTACAAATTGCATTGCACTTATCAAAAGCTGGATTGACTACAGTGGATATCGCTAGTAACGGAAATACATATATATTTTGTTCGAGAATATAAAACTATATACACATTGAGTATGAATGCGAACTACAGAAATCTGCGATATCTAATCATGTACAGACTAATCTGATTTGGTGTTCGAGCTTACAAAAATATCAACAACGAAAAAGGAAACAAATTTCAATTTTCAGTTTTTATTATTTTGATTAATTAAGCTATATAACACAGTGAACAGATCGAATGCTAAACAAATGAACAAACAATATGTATATATATATATACATCAGCTTACATTTGATAAGTTTTATTGCTTTTGGTTGCATATAGCGGATACCAACTGTAGTACGTAGTTCACTTAATGCTAAGAAGCCTTTTGTTAAACTGCCACAACGATGACAACGTTTATATATTTATTAAATTTGTTCACTAAAGTCGATATGTTTACTTAAATTATGAATACATTATAATATATATATATATATATATAGGTATATATATATTGTATATGGTGTATAAGAATGCATAATTTTATATATCTACCTCGTTATAAATACGCACACATACAGACATATGTATATATGTATCTATGCATATAATGCTCGTGTTTAGTATAGTTCCACGTCTAGTAGTACGGTGTCCATATTTCGGGCCTTCTACTAATTCAAATAGACTTAAACTAAACTTCGGTTCTAGCGGCCAGTGAAGGGCATCCATGCAATGCAATCGACAACTGCAATTGCAATTGCAGATGTTTTATTCACATTTGTTTATATATATATATATATATATATATATATATATATATATATATATATGTAAATATATTTTAAAGCTTAATTTCATTTTGGGTTTCTCTTGATGTCGTCAATTGTTCTAGGTATATAAGTTCTATGCATTATTGTTTCGAATAGCTGTGTCTGTCATTTCGATTATACAATATAAAAAGCCAATTACTAAACAACAGCAACTACTTAGTTAAAGGTTCTCACTACATACATATATATATATATACTATTTATATACATAATAGTTTATATTTTCGCACTTAATTTCAATTATTTGTCAACTGATATTTGGTTAGATCAACCAGATGCTCGTACAGCATATCCTCCTGGGGCGTCAAACCTATCATTATCCAGCCCGAGATGGCTGCAATGCTCCGCGTCACCGACAGACTACTCCAAACACTCTGCACACTGTTGCTTAGCTGCGATAAGAGATTCAATTAGTTAGATATCGACTTCAATTTAAATTCCATGGCATACCAACTCCTGCTGTGTTAGCGTTATGTTTGCATTATTATTGATCAGATAGAGTTTCTCATCGATCGAGTCGGAGCATATGGTTAGGATTATTGTGGCGAAATACAGCATTGTGATGATCAGCCATCGGAATGATATTAGCTCGCTGGCATTCGAGAAGCTCCAGCGACATATGTCCATGCTGAAATTTAGAAATTGTTTATTAGCGGAATGTTTATATTGCATTGCATATGGTATATTGCTGATGTATTCATTTAAATGTTAAAGAGTGGAATATCACACTTGATGTCAGAGTTATAGATAGCATATTGGCTGCGGGCAACGTCTGTCCTGCTGTCCATATCACAGCAACATACTCAGAGTCGTATACTTTGGAATACACGCTCCGTAGATATCAGCAGGAACCAACTAGCCATGTAAGAGTTTTATATTCTGAAGAGATGCGATCATTCGTTCTGTCTTCTCTCTACTCTTTGCCTTCGTTCGCGTTTTCACGAAGCTTCGGCTTGATCATGCGCTCGTAGTTCGAGCATAAATAATCAAGCATCGACAGCTATTTAAATTGAGTATATATATAAATATAAACGAGAATATATTTTGGCTATATACATAAATAGTATCAGAGAGCCTGACAGCTACTGCTGCTTGCTCGCGCTTAGCAAAAACTCTGTCAGATTACAATCGATTCTCGTTTAAATACTAAAGCTTTGCGTGCATGGACAGCTCTGAAGGGTTTATAAATTGGCTATGTTATATGTATATGTACATATATAATAGCGGACAACACGACAGCCAAAACAAATTGCGAACACTTATGAAGAACACATTATACATAACAATTATTTGTTATGTATAATAATATAACAATATATTGATAAAATATATAATTTATACGTAATTTTTAGTCTGCTGATCAATTAGTAACTACGATATATATGTATCTTCTTTATATTTATCTTCTTTATCTTTATCTTCTACAAAATAAACACTATTAGAAATGTAAGAAAAATCAAGAATATATCAATAATATGGAACAATGTGCGAATTACGAATTTATTTATACATATAGATTTATTTAAATATATTGGAAAATGAAGGATTGACTAGATTAAGTAAGCTCATGATCCAAGCTAACAATATATATATAATATAAAGGTGCATCACATTATCATATACCATATACCGTCCACCATATATATTTATGTGTCCATACTCAAGTTGACCCTTTTTTAAACACTTTAACTGAGAGCAGAGCATATAAATATCCATCAAAGTAAGCTGCTGCTGCTCCAGTATTTTGCTAGCAAAGTAAGCTGCTGCTGCTCCAGTAACCTCGTCCATTTTGCTTATGTTTGCATTGGGTCAGCAGTATCATTTCCCGCTGGCATACACTGGCATGCATTCTGGCATTTATATTAATTAAATTAAGAGCTCAAGTGAACTAGCAAATAGCGTAATATCCTATGTGTATGCATGCAGCTGTGACTCGGAGATGGAAAAGGTCAAAAGCTGCACAGGATGCCGATGGAAAGGAAGGCAAAGCCAGGCAATACACCAATGGCATTTACAAAAGACGCCAGCATCACATAAATCACGGGACACAGGATAACGAGGCGAAATGTCAGACTGACTTTTACACTTTCACTGCCTGAGAACTGGGGGACAACGAGAGTGTCGAATGGCAATGGGCAAAGACAGTGGAGCCAAAGCCAAAGCCAAAACCGAAAGCCGAAACCCAAACCCAAACCGAAACAGACAAAGGCAGACAATTTCAGTGTTGCTCGGTCTACCAAAAAATTCACCCACAGACACACATACACACACACACACAATCAAACATTTGCTGACTTTAAAGGTCAAGAGTGCAGCGAGCGAGCAGCGCGTGTTCCCTGTGTGTGGGTAGCGCAAAAAGAGCAAAGTTTAAGAGCATTAAAATATATACATATATATATATATATATATATATATATATATACATAGTTATTTATGTAGATGATAAAAGTGACTACGCAGCGAGCATAGTCAAAATGATTGCAACAACAGACAACAGGCAACGGACAACAGCTGACAGCAGCCACGAAGCCAAACAAAGCGAAGCACTTGAAAATTTGCAATTCAAAATTAAGTATAGCATACTTTTCAGCGGCCAAGTGGCAATATTGACGCAATATGATGCGACCACGCGCCACTCTTCAGTCACCCACTGTAGTGGGTGTGGGTGGAGGAGGCGAGGCGAGGCGAGGTCTGGCCCAGAATTTAGTGCCTGCCTACTATTCATATGCTCTTGACAGGAGGTGGCAGCAATCTCTATTTGTGTGGGCTTGTGTGCGTGCGTGCATGTTTTTTCAATGAAATGTGCGGGTCGCTTGAAGGGTTTCCACCTTGGGGCCAGTCCCGTGCGCTTTGAGGTCAATGTGTTCTTGGGGCACTCAAACAACAGCAACAACAGCAGCAGCACTTGGCTAGCACGCACGCCAAACCTCACCGCACAGAAGCACTCGAAGTAAATGAATTTGACTTTCATTTTCTATATATAGAGCGCTGCTGACGAAGGCCAGCCCTGGACACTTGGCAAATGGACTAATTGTGATGATTGATAAGACTTGAAATCGAAATCCTTATAAATATATACATATTTATATCTCGCATATTCACTCACCGATCGAATACCGAAACCAGGCAAATTATGGCCAGACAGTAGAACGTATTCAGATAGATATCAGCAAATCCAGCATAGTCACTAATCAATGCGATGGCTTCGCTATTCGCTGTCGACGTCGTCACTCCCGCCGCTGAGCCCGCTCCAGAGTCCGGTCCCTTAACAGAATTGGTCAGTTCTATGCCCAACTTTGACATTTGGGCTGTAGGTGTTGTTGTTGTTGCTGCTGCTGCTGCCGCTGCTGTGGTAGCTGCTGTTGCAGCTGTGGTCTCGCCCGCAAGACCCATGCTATTGATGACCTTTGCCCAATCCGTGGGATGGCTACTCATCACAAAGAGCAGATGGGCCAAAGCTAGACCAGCTAGCAGCCCGTGGCAGATGTTCGAAATGAGCAGCCAAATTCGTTGAATAACACAGGCAAGTTGTATGTTGCTCGAGATGCCATTGCTGCAAAATAGTAAAGCAATATATTAATAATTTAGCAATAAATTGTTTATAAGTCATTCCCCATCTACAGTTTAGCCTATAACCTCAATGCGCTATAGAGTCCAAGACAATGAACTGTAACAAGTAAACTGAAGATAAAATATAAATGAAATAAAAATATAAAAATATAAAATACATAAAGGAATAAAAATATAAACAAAAAGGTAAATATTTTTATTTACTATTTATTGTTTGTATTTTAATTTATTTTCTTATTTGATTTATATTTTATCTTCAGTTTATTTGTTGCATCTTATTTTCGTTTTGTAATTTTTATGAACAAAATATACATAGATAATACAAAATAATTAAATAAAAAAAATAATAATAATAATAATATAAAAAAATTAATCAAATCACTCCTATACCATAGGAAATAAAGAAATCCCGTAATTGTTTTAGGCTTTTCAAAAAGTTATAAAACAAAATGCCCTCCATTAAAGTTAAATTATGAACAAAATTTGTGAAAAAAGATTTTTGAGTAAAATAAAATACATTTTACCTTATTATTATTTACAACAAAGTTTTTTTTCATGTAAAAATAAGCTGAACTTTGTGTTTGTTGAGCATACTTGACAGAGCTAAGGCCTAAGAATATACTGGAGCTCTAGTACAGCCCTGAACTATATTTAAGCTCACCCAGAGATAAGTTGAAAGCACATTTGAGCTCAAATATAAATAGTATTACTTAGTCTATGTACTAAAGTAAATAATTTTCAAATATTTGCAACTCTTGATCTGAGAATACACTACGAATAATACTTTAAGAATATAAGCCTTGCATATAGAAAGAGGTCTAGCCTATTATAGCTCATCATTTGTCTTGTTAAGATATCAAATTTTATATATATTTATAATAATATTAAAAATATATTAAAACTAATCCCTACTTTTATTTCAAATTGTATTCAAAGTGTGGTAAGATTTTTTTATATTTTTATTATTATGTGTAGAACCTGTACATAGATAAAGTACTTTAACTCGTAAGAATTAAATTATAATTTTACGTTCATCTGGGATCAAGTCTTTGTCCAACATTTGTCTACATGTAAGCTAGCTAGCCTTTCTCGACCACGAACTTGGCTCAAGGCTCCTTGCGCAATTTGTGCACACAAAAGAACTCGCCGACTAAGCTTTTCTGAGATTCGATTCTTGGGGACTAAAATAAACACGCAAAGGACGGGAGATGCATGAATAAAAACCAAATTTTCATTGGAAATCCATTGGTTCAAATTAAATGTGTTTGTGCCTGTGTAAGTCTGTGTGTGTTTGTTTGTGTTTGTGTGTGTGGGCTAAATCAGTCTGAGGGTGGATAAAAATAGCGTGTAACCGCCGGATTAGATACACGCAACAGACATAAGAACATAAGAATAGACGCCCACGCGGGTGTCGCCATCCGGATTAACCCACCGATTTAGGTTGGCATCCAGCAGACAGCGAGTATCGCCGTAACTGCCACGACCGCTGGCCGAGCCGCCGCCACTCGAGCGAAAGAGACGTCCAGCGCCACCCAGCTCCGCAGCGGAGATGCCATCGATGCCAATGCAGCTGCTGCTGGTGCCAGCTGCGCCGCGTGAGGCGCCCACAAAGGAACGCTTGTAGTAACTCTGCTCCACTGGTCGATAGCCTGATGACGTCTGCAGAAACATTTTGTCGATGTGCGCGGGCGTATCGTCCGTGGGCGAGACGACCGGAGTGAATGGATTGTAGATCTCCTCGCCCTCGGCGGGCGCAATGTCATCCGCCAGCTCCTTCAATATGGACGATAGCCCACCAGCTGAGTAAAGCTTGCCTGCAGACAACAGTGAAAGAGCGAAACAGAGAGAGAGAGAGAGGGTGGGTGAGAGGGTGAGCATTGCAACTGCGCAGAATCGTATTTGTTGTGGGTTGTGTGAAGAGCTTTTTCTCAATGGAATAGAATTTGGCAATCTGGGTGGGAGCAGGAGCAGGAGCAGAGCCTGATACTTACTGATGAGCTGGCCCCGCTTGTCGCGCTGTGATTTCGTCTTACGATGCACTCGTCGCTCCTCTAGGCTCTGATCAATCTCCAGTTCGCCCGACAGCGACGCATCATGCATATCGGAGCATTGCTTGAGGTAGCGCATCAGCGTCTCGTTGGCCTGGCGCACCTCCATCTCGCCAGCGGCTATGAGCTTCCGTTCCCGCCTCCTGCGTGACTCCGACTTGCTTCGCTTTCGCCGCGGACTCTTGTCGAAGCTGTTCCGCGAGCGCAGCGAACGCTGAGCAGGACTGGCCTGAGGATCTGACAGCGATTGCTGCTTGCGCGAGGCACCGCCGCCCACGCCGCCACCTCCCCCGCTGCTGCCCGCGCCCATGCTCAGCGCTGAGGGCGTGGGCGAGCTCTGCTTGAGCTCACGATCAATATAGCCCAGAATGCCGCGATGGAAGGACGAGTCCACTTCCAGGGAGCGCAACGCCGGCGACTGCGGCGAGTGGGTGCGCCGCGACCGATGTCCATGTGTGGCCGGCAGCTGACGCAGTGTCTCGCGGAGACTCATTGCATCACCGGATGAGTTGCGGCTGCCGTCGCTCTGCTTGGTTGGCTGTGTGGGGGACTCCAGGTGTGTGGTGGCCTCCCCTTCTGCTGCACCAGCTGCTACCGCTGCTGCGCCCATTGGCTCATCGGCGCCGAGAGAAGCGCTCTCCTCTAGCGTATCCTGCGATGGCGGTGCATGTCCGTTCACCAGCACCACCGTCTGCTGGGAGGTTTGACTGGGAGATCCCACCATTTCGATGCTGTCCGCCGAGCTCTGCGCACTGATGCGACCCGCTATTGTTGTGGCTGTTGTAGTTGTTGTTGTCGTCGATGCTGTATCATTAAGCGCCGCCGCACAGCTCTCTAATGTCTCCAACACGGCCTCCGTTACCTCCAGCTCTAGATCGGGCGGCGTATTGGCTGCTGCGGCTGCCTCCCGCTCCAAGCGCCGCTGTCGCGCCTCAGTGCGTCGCTGTCGCTGGTGCTGACGATGCACCTTGGGCTGAGTCGCCTCCATTGTGTGCTAGCTCAAATCTCTAACTATCAATTGAATTATTTTAGGCTATTTCCTCAATATTTCTAGTTGTTGTTGTTTTTGTTGTTTCTGCAACGGCTGCTCTGTTCCATGAGCTACGGCGTGCCCTCATAACAGGTGGATTCGTCCAGCAAGATGCGTATTGAACTTTCGAGCAGTCGAAGTTGCGAAGCTGCAGCTTTTCGCTTTGACCCAAATAATTATGCAGCAAAAACGTCGCATGCACTCGCTGCAGCTACACCCGCGCACCGCACACAAACAGACACACACAGCTGTGCTTAGCCTTCAAGTATGGTGATTTCCTGTACACAATTTGATAACAACTGCTTTGATCAAGGCCTAAATATTTATGTATTGCTTAAGCCTTTCGCTGCGAATAAATTTTGTAAATTCACTTCTAACAATTCTATTTTGTGGCTTCTCAACGAAGGTCGCCCGGAGAAGACCTCAGAACCGTGTGTTTTGCTCGCGTTCGCGGCTGCTAAGCGACTAACTTGGCCTGGCCGAAACAGCAATGCAAAATGGCCCAAAACGAAATGCCCTGGCGCTGGCCTGGCTCCCATTCGGTGGTGGCTTGTTGTTTGTGTCCTGCTTCCTGAAACGTAGTAACGAGCGCAGGCAAGGCGAAAGCTTTGCACAATGACGTCAGTAGCTGTGCGTCGTTAGCATTAACGCCCACACACACATACAGACACTCTGCGTGTGTCTGTGTGTGCGTGTGTGCAGGCATTATTGACAAATTCTATTTATAGGCAGCCGCCAGTGTTGGCAAAGGTGGGGGATTTTTGTTTTTAGCAGCACCTTGCTCCAAAGCATTTGCGAGCTTGCTTTCTGGCTACACTGAGAGAAACTTAATATATATCTTATTATTATTTCATTTATTACATTAAATATGACATTATATATAGCCTATATGGTATATATTATATTATTTTCTATAGATTTTCCACTAATAATAATAGCAAAGCTATTCGACTACTTAAACCTCTCTCTGCCATTGCCTCAACCACATGAATTGATTTACAGTAAGCAGCTGTCGTAGTTTTTGCGACATTTTGCTTACCCACGCTCTCTCGATTGCTCTGTCTCTGTCTAACTCGCTGTTTTACTGTCATCCTTACACACACTCTGGCGCTACCATGCGCTCAGCTCAATCGATAAGTGCGTGGAAGCGTCTCAGCTTTACTCAAGCTACTGCGCAGCTTTCAGCCTGTACATCATGTTGATGACGTCAATCGAGAAAGCTCTCGAAATCAAAACAACAAAGAAACCAGACACGAGCGAGCGCCAGCACAAAAGCCGGCAAAAGCTCGCCTCGCTCTCTCTCCCATTCGCACGCAGCGCTGCCATTCCGAAGGCGTCAGGCAAATTTTATTATCGTAAAACGTGCAGAGGCGTCGTCTGGCTGCATCAGACACGCAAAGCAAAAACAAAAGCGCGAAACGCGATTCGCCAGCGCAAAGGCCTCACAGCTAATGGTCCCTGAAATGCCAAAAGGCGCTTGGCACTTGAACTGTCGTACTGAGCTCGCTCACTCTCCGCCTTTGCCCATCTGTCAGCTCTCTCTCTCGCTCTCTCGTCGGCTCTTACCGCATATTAGGCTTCTCCCTTTTGCTCTTGTGCTCAATGCAAGCCGTCGACATTGAGCACACGTCATGACCGTGACGTCACAGCTTGACGTCAGTTAATACATTAGCCAAAATGTTAAGAGGGCCAACTGGGAGCTATGAAGTATTAATGCATTGCTTGTCGCATAGCGTAACTTGTTCATTTAGCAGCATTTCAAATGTTATTTGCCAATATTAGAAATACCTCAATAGAAATATGGTTCTATTTATGAATTGACGCCTTTACCAATAAGTAACCAAGCATATATATAAATGAGAACAATTTGCTGCTATTTAAAGACATCTTAGGTATATCGTTATAAGGGAAAGCGGCAAAGTATATAATATCTGAATTCAAGAAATTCTTTGACTGCATTTCTAAAAAACTCCTTGATCTCATAATACTATAAATATATATAAATAATATTAATACAAATTATGCAATTTGCTCTTCACTAAATGCAGCAGAAAATTATAAATAATTTTAATAACAATAAAAAATTAAATTTAAAAATAATTCTAAGACAAAGAGCTATTTTACAATTTCCTGCAGAGTTCACAAATGTCCTTTTAAATATAAACAACAAAATATTCGAGTCAAAGCAAATACCCCCCTTTTAGACAAGCTGGCAACCCTGGCCATGAAACGTTGCCTCGGGCAACGGCGCACTTGTTATGTCAATAACACAATCCGCTAAAGACGCAACCGGTTAAGACTCAGGCAAAAACTGCGCATTAGATAAGGAGCAACGCAAATGCCTGTGCTTGAAGCACCCGCTGAGTATTCGGAGTCCTCGCCGGACCACTCACTGCAGCCGGAGGTACCACTGCTGCTGGCTCCACTACTACCAGGGCCCGCTGCACTCGCCCAGCTGCGTCCGCCCACGGCAGAGCAGCAGCAGCAACTGCAAGTGGAGCGACAAAATCGCCGCCAATTGGAGCGCCGCAACTCCTTCGACCGGGATGAGCCCGTTGTAGAGGAGAACGAACACTTTCCGGCGTTCGTGCATCTCCTGCCTGTGGTGCTGCCGCCACAGCTGCCGGAGCCAACGCTTGATGAGCTCCTGGTAAGTGTAATGACTGAAATCAATCGTTATCCCTGATTCCAATCCTTCCATATTTCTAGCGTCGTGTTACACAGCGCACGGATCTGGAGCAGGTGGAATCGGTCCGCCTGCGTGTCATTTCCTATTCGGTGAGCCTGTCCAGGCTTTCGCTCTTTCTGCCACGTCTGCAGCAACTGGATCTCAGCGGCAGCGTGCTGAGCTCTCTGCGTGACCTGGGCTACGGCCTGACGCAGCTCACCCATCTGAACATCAGCAATTGTGGCCTAAATAGCTTCGATGGCACCAGCGGCGTGCCCAATTTAAGAGTCCTTATAGCCGATGGCAACATGATACAGCGTGTAGGCCCCTTGACGGAGCTGAGCCAGCTGCAGATGCTACAGGCGCGCAACAATCGCATCAGCGAACTGGGCCTGCTCTCGTTTCTGGGTCTGTGCCCGCAGCTAACTGAACTAGAGCTTAGTGGTAATCCCGTCTGCCGCTTGCCGCTGTATCGTGACATGTTGAGACGCAGCGTGGCCACGCTGCAGATCCTCGACGGGCAATCTATTAATGATGATCTGCCAGAGGCCGCCACTGAACCAGACGACAACCACAGTTCCATCTCGAGTGACTCGGAGTCCGCTCCAAGGCCAGCAACTGCACCACAGAACAACAACAACAACAATAATGCTGCAACACGGCGAGCTGCATCAGCTTTCGTCACACTGGATTCGACACGCTATCAACGCCAATCCTCCACGTCCAGCACACCTGTTGCCGGTTCAGTGCTGGGCCTGGTGCGCCAGCGACGTCGTCGCAGTGGTCATGCTTGGGTCAGCTCATCCAGTGGGTCATCGTCGGGCAGCTCCTCAGCCGGCTCGACACGCGCGCCCTCCATCAGCTCCAGCTCCTCGCACAGCAGCCTGGATATGCACTCCTCCGCCTACACCTTCAATGCCCAAGGCACCTTCGATTAGAAACAATGCCAGGTCACAATTGCTCACAAGACAACTAGAAATTTATTGTGATTGATTTTTAGAGATTATATAAATATTCATTCATCAGTTGTTGTTAATTAATAAAGCTATAGAAACTTTGATGCTTTCTCTGATTAGTCGGCTTTAAAGGGAAATTTATATAGGGAAATTCTAAATACGAAATTTACGTATATCCGTTATAGACCTTGGGTAAGAATTTTTATTTCCCAAATGTCTAAAATACAATTCCCTTAATTTCCATATAAGACCTTCTTCTTCTTCTTCTATATTTAGTCTTCTCTCACACAAGACCCCAAAGTTTCTGTAACTCTTTTAATTTACGAGCTGTGCTTAACCTCAACTTCTCTGTACTCTTTAAGCGCACCTCGCACACATCTAATATATATCTTTAATCTATCTAGAGGACTGTTAAAACTAGACCAAAACATTGTCTACGTCTATGCACACGAGCTAATTGTGTTTGTGATGAAGTGCATCAAATTGTATTCGTTTGCTAGAAAAAATCGTCTCATCGTCATTTCCTCTCATCCTCGACTTTGTTACTCCGTGTAGGTGTATTGGAACAGAGCTGCCGATGGCGACCTGACCGGCACCAATTGGCTCTGGCCGTTCGCATTGCGAAAGACAATGTAGTCCCGGCCATTAATCATGCGTCGTACTCCGCCGTTCTGGTTGCCGCCCATAACCAGGCCGTGCCCCTTGCCCGCCTGATGCCAATGGTGCTGCTGGTGCTCCCCGCCATGATTGAAGATGCTCTGATACGGAGGCGGCGGAGTCACATTCTGGGCCTGTGTCGACGAACCCAGCAGCTGCTTATCGCCGCTTTGCAGCCGCCTCAGGTTGCGCAGCCACCTGGACGGCTTGACGGACTGCCCGTTGGGCGAGCGTCCGATGCCGTGCCGCGCCCACTTGTTAGCCTCGTGGCGGGCATTGATGTATCGGAACAGCAACTCTGTGGTAAAGACGACCAAAGACGTGGCAAAGCCGGCGAGCATTATATAGTAGGTCATCATCAGATCTCCATTTCTTAACTGGCGCTCTGTGCTGCCCAAATCCTGTGGGCAAATCTCGGCGCTAGGCAACTCCCGGGCCGACAAATGCTTGATGATTCCAGACTCTACCAGATTAAGAAGTCTAACAAAAGCTATTAATTAGCGTTTATTATCAACAATTACTTGCTTAACTTACTCGGGGTCGAAGAGCTCGCTGAGATTCGAGCCAATGGGATAGGCAAAGGTTCGCTTCTTTTTCAAAAACGGTTCCTTGGCCATGGCGAAGGGACAGTGCAATTTCTCGTCGTTAAAGCTGACTGACTTACGGTACAAGTAATCCCTATATAGCATTATATTGATTGCAGGTCGATCTCGCACGAACACATATCCGTTCCGCTCCACGTAGTTCTGCAGGTTGTACGTATCATTCGAGGTGATCGTGAACATCGCATAATTGTTCTGAATCATTCGATTGAGCAGGTATAGTGATTCATTCGTCTACATGAAACAAGAATATTTAAAACTATATTTTGTTATATATGTATATGTATCTGTATCTGTATCTGTATCTGTATCTGTATCTGTATCTGTATCTGTATCTGTATCTGTATCTGTATCTGTATCTGTATCTGTATCTGTATCTGTATCTGTATCTGTATCTGTATCTGTATCTGTATCTGTATCTGTATCTGTATCTGTATCTGTATCTGTATCTGTATCTGTATCTGTATCTGTATCTGTATCTGTATCTGTATCTGTATCTGTATCTGTATCTGTATCTGTATCTGTATCTGTATCTGTATCTGTATCTGTATCTGTATCTGTATCTGTATCTGTATCTGTATCTGTATCTGTATCTGTATCTGTATCTGTATCTGTATCTGTATCTGTATCTGTATCTGTATCTGTATCTGTATCTGTATCTGTATCTGTATCTGTATCTGTATCTGTATCTGTATCTGTATCTGTATCTGTATCTGTATCTGTATCTGTATCTGTATCTGTATCTGTATCTGTATCTGTATCTGTATCTGTATCTGTATCTGTATCTGTATCTGTCTCCCTCTCGTTCTTATTTATAGACCGTCATTATCCTCCTAATTATTTAAAATTGCGTTTATCCGATCTAATTAGTTTGCTGATATTATTTTCATAATTGATTTAATTTATTTTTATAATTTTAGATTGTAGAAGAACTTACCGTGCGAATGGCATACTCAACGGCTCCTCCTCTCATTGAGACAAAATGTTTGTTCTTCGTTAGAATATCGTTGACCGTATTGTAGGGCAGGGTGAATTTCGAGAGGGTCAAAAACGCCGTCAAATTGGCCGTGTAAAAAGAGGTTAAAATCGTAATAAAAATCCACCAGGTCGCAAAGAGGAGGCGTGTCGAGTCTGCGATTAGATATATATGTAGTATATGTGTGTTATATATGTATATATAAATTTTAATTGAATCGACAAACTCGGCAACTCGGCGATTGCATGTCCAGTGAACCGAGCGCAGTTCACGGGCTAAATGCAGTTCAAATTGCCGATGGCTATCGCTGCATTAGGGTTAATTGCTCGCCCACCTGCGATGGGGGAGAGGGTGCTGCCCTGCTTCATGAGTGCGCCGTAGACGAACCAGGCGCAATGGCCCAGAGAATACGGCTGCTGCGTTGTATCGCCTGTCAGACGATTGCGGACTATGATCAGCATATAAATGATGGGTCCGACGGCCAGCAGCGAGACGAAAATGAGTATCCAGACATAAAATTCGAATGGCGCCAGCAAGCCAGAGCCACCGGCCGACTCTCGTGGACGTCGCATCACCATAATCCACTCGCCCTCATCCAGAACCGTTGTGGAGTAGAAGACAAAGCTGCGCTGCTCCGACAGAGAGGGTATGAAGGCAGCAGCTATATCCACTTCCTGTCATCCAAGACAAAGAGAGAGAGAGAGAGGGAGGGAGAGATCTTTTGCATGCTGTATTATGGGTGTAAGAGAAACTCACGCTATTGTTGACCATTTTAATTAGACTGCGATCCAAGTCGACCTTCGAGCCAAGTATGTTGTCTTGCGGCACAACCACTTCGTAGGTGAAATTGAATTTCTCTTGAAGGAACTCGATGATCTGAAAGGAGACGCCATGACCCACCCGAGTGCCATTCTCCAGCACTTGGGTGTAGCTCAGTGGGTAATCCTCGAGCGTGGCTATGCGCAGATGACGGCCATTGATCCAGGCCTTCATGTTGCGCAGTTTCTCCCGCTTGTTGCGCAATACCTCAAGCGTTTCCATGGGCGTCTCTTCATCCAAGCCCACGGTCTCCGCGTGCACATCGAGCGGCACATCCGTCACCCCGCTGCCGTCCTCGTCAAGTAGTATTAGTTCCTCTGGCAAGGTATGATTCATCGGCGGACAGGCCAGGCACAGCGCAGCAGCCACCATCAGCTCGATTCCGGTGGCCATATGGATCAGACCAGACTCAGACTAGACTCGACTAATATAAATAACTGTTAGCTGCTCTAGTATATGAGAAACTTTTTTCGCTTTCGCATACTGCCCCCGAAGTACAGTTGACAATGAATTTGCCTTTTTCGATTTCACAACCGACCGTTAAACACAGAGACCCAAGCGTTACTAAAACTTGAATTTCCATGCACCAGGCACCTGGCGAATATGTGTAAATATGGCCCGCGTGTGTGCCTGACCCACAACAAACACAATTAACAATAATGACAAGTGTAAATATGACAGGACACAAGCAACTAAACCAGTTGCGACTGCCCGCCCCGGAGCAGATTGTAAGTTTTGATTACGATTTCCATTCTCTGCCGGGCGAGCTAGCCGGGCTAATGAAACGGCGCCGGCGACTATTGACTACTTAAGAAAATATAAATATAGTTCAAGTCCACTCAGGACGGATGATTGCCTAATAGCTAATGTAGGATTACCAGAACAAGTTTTCTTATGACTTGCTTACGTTCAAGGACATCGAGAGTCCTGTGGGTCAAGTTTACAATTATTCAAATGCCTAATAACCGCAGCCATATGCGTAATATGCCACAATTACAGTTTAGTAGACAGACATAATGAAATATTCGTTCGAGGAAATTAGCGAAGGAAGTGGTAAAACATATTTAAATGATATCAAAATCAATCTTTAATGAGCAAAGCATGGACTGGATTACCTCACTCACTAGCTGACCTAATTGATTGGCCAACCTGCTTAGTGAATCACTGGACGAGTAATTAATTTATCATTCAACTGACTGCCTTACAGATTCACCTGTAGCCATATTAGCTGCTAAATAATTTACTTGCTAGAATATTCGAACATTTAAGTTCCCTCTATCTCTCTCTCTCTCTCTCTCTCTTTCACTCCCTATGTCTACCAGTATTATTTGACCCCGTGATCTCAGGCACACTGTCTCTCGCTCTCTTTCTCTCTCTCTCTCTCTTTCTCATTCTCTCTCTCTCTTTCTCTCCCTTCCTCTCTCTTCCTCTCTCTATCACGCATACACTATCTTTCACTCTCGCATACATATATGTACATACGTATTTCTGTTGGTCTGCTTCTCTATGTCTCTTTCTCTCTCTCTCTCTGTCATTAACAATGTATCTATACTTCGAACCTATACTTTTCTCACTCTCTCGCTCTTTCCTTATCTATATCTACTGACCTGTAACTAACACTTACCCACTCTCCTTCTCTTAAATTATCTAGGTATACTCCTGTCCATTTCTATATTTATTTTTTTAAACGACTCCCATCTGTCCCTATTTGTCTCCATTCTCCATTCTCTAGTTCCTTATTAAATATTGGTAAATATACTTTCAACTTTGCTTTAATTTATATTCATTTTAGTTTTTATGTATATAAATATATGTTAGGTTTAGTTAAATATTAAACTTATTCATTTTACTTGGCACTAGGTATTCATATTCATATTTACATAAGCTATATACACAGTCACTGCTCCCAGCGCGATCCTAACCAAATCGACTGCTATTGTCCAATACCTCAGCACTGGATCCGATTGCCAAACTGTTCTGGTTGCACTTGCAGTCGTCGCCGTCCAAACGGCCCTTTCCGGAGGTCAGGATGCGCATGCCCTCGGCAAACTTGGGAAAACCGGACATGGTCTCCTTCAGTGTGGTCATCATCACTGGCAGATACATGAAGAAGTCTTTGAAGTGGCCCACGACTGTGTGGTAGTCGACGGCTCGGCCACTGGCGGAGCTGCCTCCCGTGCCTTGGTAGCTGCCATCGCCGTCAATCTCATTGCCAGGCGAGCCATAGGGAACGGCAGTGCAATGTCGCATGGCTGAAAAGTAGCACAAAATCATTTAAATGCCATCTCTGGGATCGAGTTACTCAAGCGGGGACTTACCCAACAGTAAAATAATTGCGGCTGCTAGAAACTGTCTGTGGTCTGTCATGATGTCAACTTGGCTCGAAATGCTCAGCACTTGCCACGACTGTTCAGCATTTATAACATTTCAAGCGTTTGCTTGCTAAGCAGTTTTCACTTTTCCGCTGAATGCAGCAGAAAAACTCGAGACTCTTGGCGAAAATTTGATTTTCAATGTTATTGCAAAGACCTCTCTCAAGTGGAAATGCCATGCAAAAGGTTTTCTTTTATTTGTTTTCTTTTTTTTACGATAACAGATGTCAGAATTTGTAAGCAGTATTTACCAAATAAAGAAGAAGAGTTCATTGAAATATAAATGAATATATTTTATTAACTAATGTGAACAGCCGCAATTCAAGCTCAAATTAATTTGTATATAATTAACGGCTTCCAATTTAAATGAAATATTTAGTTGATTTAACTTTGTATATAGTTATTTTAATTTAATATGAATAATAACAAGTAAGAAAGCTCTAGTCGAGACTGCTCGACTAGGAGATACCCTGATCCCTACAAAGAGCTGATATTCACGCACGCATAAGCACGCGCTCTGCTAACTGCGCAGTAAGCAGCGACTGCGCTTGGGCTGCGCTGCAGTGTGGGCAATACTATGAGAATTTTGTTGCTGTATAATTTCTCCTGTAGTAGGACTATCATCATGAAACTTTCAGAACGTGATCATAATGTGCAAATGTGTATACATTCCAAAGCACAATTCTCTACTACTTAAAATACGTTTTTTGCAAATTGGGGGCGAAGGGAGCGTGGTATCCAAAATCTGTAAATGACAAAATTTGCGTATTGACCAGATGTATATACACAGCAAATATGAAGTCTCCAGGTCTAAAACTATTAAAATTACGGTGAATAAACAAAATCAATTTATCGATTATTCGCGATAAAAAAAGTAATCGGACGAGTTATCGAAAAAAAAGATAAACTTGTACTGCGTATGGTATACAAGAGTATGCATACAAAATTTGAGGTCTCTAGCTCTTATATCTTCTGAGATCTAGGCGTTCATACGGACGGACGGACAGACGGACAGGGCTATATCGACTCAGCTCGTCGCCCTGATCAAGAATATATATACTTTATGGGGTCTGCCACGCCTCCTTCTGCCTGTTACATACTTTTCACAAAACCATTATACCCTGATTTCCCATTTTTAATGGGATCAGGGTATAATAATACAAAATTTTGAACCTAATTTCACATTCTAAAATTATTATAAAAATTAAATTTTAAGTAAAAAATCTCAGTAAACATATATATTTTATTCATATTACGCATTCCAGCTGCATACTCCAGCGATGTTATCATCAGACAGAAATTACGGTTGATCTCGCGTTTAAATGGGTTCAGGTTATAAATGAAAATTACATATTTAATAAGTAAAATTCTTATGAACATATTTTCATATTAAGCTGAAATAGTGAATATTGTATAGCTCCATCTATTGTAATTCTTTTGCACTAATATTATGTGTGGATTTTAAACAGTTCCGTAGGTACACACTGACAGTAATGCCATAGTTACAGTTGAAGTACATAGGTGGCGCTTAGCAAGCAACAATTTGGGAATGCTGAAATTGATATTTGAAACTAATAATTATTTGTTAATTGTTAATAGAGGAATAATAAATAAAATAATGGATTTTTAATAATAAATGCCTAGATATTAAAAATAAATACATTATACATAAATATTATCGAATTGATTCAAGTATATAATCAATGAATAATTTTAAAATAATTAACTTAATAATTTATGCTTACAAAAAAAAAACTTTTCTAATTTATTACATTCTATACTTTACAATTTTAAATTTATTTATTTATTAAAATAATAAAAATTAAATATATGTGTAATTAAATTAATAATAATGTTTTATAGTTAATTCATAATTATATTTTAATAGTGCATATAAACTTAACTGGATGTATAATATCCTTATAAATATTAAAAATAAAAATGATGCTTGAATTTAAATTAAAACCTCTTTTTTTATTCCTAAAACCTGCGAATATTGTTAAATGAAAGGCGAGTGAACTCTAATCGATTAAACTTTGTTGCAGATAAAAATAATTGATTGTAAATTAATGATTTATTTAAAACAACATTCCAATCAAGCCAAGTTCAAGTCGTTCTATATTTAACAAGCTTATTGGACGAACGAGTTGAGTAAATGTGTTAAGTAATTGTGTCAGAGCTACACTTACCGAAAGCCGCATTAAAAGTCTATTTGATAGAAATAGCAAAACTTGTGACTTTGCAATGACATGTATAAATCAAGAGCTCGAGAAACCCAATGACAATGCGCGAATGCGAAAAAAGAGTTTCAGTCTGATAGAATTTGTCGAGCTAATCAAGTCAAGTAACAAGCAAGCAACAAAATCCGCTTCACTCGCGCGTTGCTTTCTCAGCCAAGTTCAAAGTCAAGAGCAAATCGGCACCTGCTTTAACAACCTCTGTTCGCACAGAGGGGACAGCGCGCTTTATAAGTGAAGATTAAAACGAACAAACTTTAATAGCGTAATTGATGTTTTTATTCCATTCAACTTTCAGCACCTGTATACGAAACCGTTGATCATCGCAAAAACCACCGAAAACACGTTTCGAATTATTAAAATTAGCCATTATTATGAGCTGGGATAAATGGAATACAGTTTTAATGGCTCAAAACTGATTATTTGTAACTATTGTAGTTTTATTTACCCATCAAGTCAGGCACGCCTCGATTTGCCACACGACAGTTGTAACAGGCCCAAGTGGACGTCTCGCATAATCAATAGAGATGTTGAGCTGATGACTGTGCTGGAACGCTAATTTCGTATGCGAATCGCTTGTGATATTTTATGGCTTATGGTAATCATTATGATTGCCATTATGATTATAATTATTATGTTTATCTTAACCATTACCATTTGAACTCTAATTAATGCCATTGCTATCATTTTTGCCAGTGCACAAAGCATTTAGAACTCAGCTCAGCAACAAAACAAAATGTTTCTTATGATCATCATGCTCTTTTTTATTATCATTATTAATATTACCCAACTCGGCTAAAAAAAATATTTATTCAATATTTATCATTTTCTTTATGCCTATCTTCATCATCTTCATTAGCATTATCATTTTTATTGTCATTACTATGATCATCATTGCCCATCTTCAGGAACATCATCATGACGAACATTATCATTTACATTAATGTCATTAGTATTCGTTTCCCTTATGACTATCTTTTCTTTATCTGTTTAAGATTATTATTAAAACTCTTCTCATTTTTATATCGCAATCATCTTTATTATCTTTATTATGATAAACATTTTTTATTTTATTATATTTTTATTATCATCCTCATTTTCCTTATTATTCTTGCTATAATTAATACTTTTTTATTGTAATAAAATCCAGCATCATTGTCAGTTACATTATTATGATCATTATTTAATTCATTGTTGTCACTTTTATTTTCAATATTATTATTAGACCCGATACTCTCATCATTATTACCTAAACTCTCACTAAATTTTACAGTAATCATCTTCTACATCATTACCATATTCATTATCACTATTTTCTGAATAATTCTGACTGAACAATTCGAAAGCTCTAGCTCAACTTTTCCGGTCTAGCCAAAGCAAACGTTTCTCTCACCTAATCAAGCTATATACTACATATATATCGAAGGCAGCTAATTGAGTAACCCCATCCTAATTGTTATGGGAAATATGTAACTAGCGGCCGACTCCAATCGAGTGCCAGTCACACGCGCATTCCAGTCCCCAATCCAGACGCCGATATGGAAATGAGCTAGCGAATTTCTGCCTTCGGCCAGCTGATTCGCTCGGGCCCTCATCAAATATGCGCACATCGTTTGACTTACTGATTAGACGCGTTGAGAAGTTTTCTAATTTCTAAGCGTTTATTTATAAAAGCGTAAATGAATACTACAAACACAAATGGTCGAGACTAAGGCGACATATCACAGTCGATGTTAGTTATCTAATATAAAGGCTGGCAATTGTCGGACTAGACGACGAAATCGGGCCGACTATTCTCTCTGGTAATCAAGTACGGACGCTGTTCGCTGGGGCAGTTGAACTTCTCGAACAGGTGCTCGCTGAAGCCGCTCTTCTTGCCCGGCATTTCCAGCATATTGTTCCAAATCGCATTGGCCGCCGAGGCCTGGCCCCGCTGGCTCAAGTGGAAGCAATCCTCGGAGAAGAACCGCGTGTCCGTCGTGCCATAGGGCGTGCGCGGAAAGTCGTCGAATTGGGAGAAGGGCTGCACATTGATGGTGAATGTCTGCAAAGAGATGAGCGAAAAAGAATAAGAATATAAAATATCTTTGTAGGTCCTTTATGGACTCACGTCTGAATTGAACTCTGACAAGTTGGCAATCTCGTAGTCCTTGGCTATCCAACACTTCATGATGCCCTCTAGGTAATCCAAGTGCTTCTTGCTCTTGCCCATCAGGCACGGGCACTCAAAGGTCAACGTGGTCTGGCAGATGGGCGGCAGCCCGCTAAGCTCAGTCAAAAATCGTAAATTAGGAGCTGGCACCACATTCAGCATGAGCCGCGGCACATTATCCCTTAGATACCGATACGTCTTCAGCATGTTCTGTTCGTGCAATTTAATTGTTAGCTCCGGCTGTGGATGAAAGCAAATGTCGGCACAGAAGTCATTGTTGCCTATGAACATGGTGACCAGCTTCCAGTCCCGAGTCATGTTCACGTGGGGATCCCTCTTCATGCGCTTCACCAGCACCTTGGCCATGTAGGGCATATCGCGGGACATGGCGCCTAGCTCGGCCACATTGAAGCGCGACGAGCGATCTGTGGAGAGGCCGTCCCTAAGCGAGTAGCCATAGAGCTTGGGATTGAACTCCTTGAGTATGTTGGGCAAGGTGAGATATTTCTTCCAATTGTATTGCCCACCAATAGACCAAACCACTCCTCGATTCTCCACGGTCACATGCCCCAAATTGGTGGCGAAAATGCCATTGCCCGCGGTCAGAGAATCACCCATGCCACCAATGATGTCTATGTCGCCGGGGCGCAGTCGATGCACGCTCGTCGGACGCTCGGCACTGCGTCTGCCGGGCCCCCTTTCCGTGTCGCAGAACTGGAGAAGGGCGCGCGTGCGCGGATTCGACTTTTGGGTTTTCTGAAAGACAAACACAAATGGAGGCTAGCGAATGTCTAGTAAATGGCGCAGCAGGACAGGACTTACGCCGGCATTGCGCACGCGCTGCACGTTCGCCGGCTCGTCGCCGGATCGCCCGGTGAAGGCCAGGCTGAACAAGCGCAGTGGCCGATAGACATTCCTGAAGGTCACATCCAATGACGTGCGCTGTGACGTCACACAGCCAATCAATCCCAGCAGCAGAACAAGTAGGAACACGGATGACAGCTCCCGTGATGGCGCCTTATACATTTCGTCTTACAGCTGAAATAAAATTAAGATTAATGGAATGGTGTGTGTCTGTGTGTGTGTGTGTGAGGAGGGCTCGCAAAACTCTTGCTATCGTTGGTGACGTCCTCGACACTGAACCAGTTCTACGTATATAGCGTTACAGAGCCGTCGACGCTTTGCCAGTTTGTTCACCTTTCGGCGCTTGTTTTGATTTGCTTTTCCGTCGGAATAAACGTTTATGCTTAGTCAGGTTTGTCTGGGCCGATTCTAGTATGCGGCGTTAAGGCATCCGAAAATATTATGCAAATGCGAGCTCGAAATCAGAAAAAAGTATAATGGAAATAAACGTTCCGCATAACTAAGAAGAGTCTTGAACAGCTTCCTTAGAATATATTCTCCAAATACTTCGCAGCTGAGATAATTATCCATAGAAGCGTAAAGTTCATTAGGTGTTGACACTGAGGCGCCAGAATGTTTAGTTCTTTGTTTTTTTAAAGTTATTTTTAAACCGCTAATTAGCTATAACTATAATTTTATCTATATTTTTAATTTGCTTAGATTGAGCCTAATCAACAATTGTCACTCAACCTACTCGATCTCTTCCGACATTTGGCACGCTTTCGGCAGCGCGAAAGAACGATAAAATAAATCTATATGTATTTTGTATAAGTTGGTAGGCGGAAGCTCGAGCGGTCGAACTGAATATGCGTGCTAAATCCAGTTGCGATCAAGATTCATGCAGACTTTGTTTTGTTTCCTTTTCGCATTATGCGCATATCTCAAACAAAAGACTTAGAAAACAAACGCGGCGAATCAGATAAGAAACGGAAATGCAACCGAAGCACACTCAATTAGTTCGAATTAGTGAATATTTGAATAAAAAAAACACATAAATATACCTTTCAATAATTTTAATTAAATTAAAATTGGAAATTCACTTTAGTTTTATTCACTCTTTGTTTCTCTTCGCGTAAATCTTGCAACCAAAAGAATTGCACAATTACATAAAAACTGATTTACTTCGATATTGCGAATAGCCCCAGAAGGCAGCGCGTCCGGCTCCGTTGACCGCATAAAATCAACTGCCCGGTAGAATTTCTGAATATGCTGATTTTATATGGATTGCCCGTGGAGCCGGACCGCGTTGTACGCATAGAACAAAATACAATAAAATACAACAAAAAATAATGAAAAACATATATAAAGTTCGTAGCTGTATACGAAACACGTAAAAAGAACAAAATACAATACAAATTAAGTGCGAATTTTCAGAATTGAGTATGCGCGACATGCGAATACCCTGTTCATAGTTGAGAAATGCAAATATTCTCTAAATATAATTCAATATTATTTACCATGAGCTTTCGCTTGTAAATTGAGTTTATAATTATTTATAAATTGGGTGTTAGATTGAAAAAGCTAATGGTTGGATTTATTGAAGCTTTGCCACCGAGTCTAACTGAAATATAATTTTTATTCATCTTTTAATACTAAATTAATATCTGGTTAGAATGGAGTTTTTTATTCCGCTATAACTTCTAGTTAAAAATAAATATTTATCAAATTCTATGTCAAATATTTTAAAAATATAAAAGAATATATGAATTTATTCTAACTGAATTATTTTAGAAATATAAATTATTTTAAATAAATTATATTAAATAATATCCCACTTTAATTCTGTCATCATTGCTAATTTTAAAATATTCAAAACACTTAATAAAAAAAATGTTGACTAACAAAAAGTTGAAAAATTAAAATAAAACTGGTTATAACAAAATGATTTAATGAATTTTACCACTAGAATCTTCTAGTATACAAAAATATTTCGCTCGTAAATTTAATTCGTTTAATTTATTGTAAAAATCAACAGATTTAATATTTTTAAATTAATACTTTTATGTTTATTTAATATATAGAAATTAAATATATTGAATCTTTTGAGCCTTCGATACATACTAGAAATTCAGCTACGTCATTATAAAACTTCCTTCTAAAATTCCTCCTTAAAAACATAGTAAATTTTGTTAACAATATTTTTAAATAATAACAGAATAATTTTGATAATTACTTAAAATAAACGTATAATTGTTTGTGAGTCTTTCACAGCCTCTAGCAATTCAGCTACGTGGTATACATTATATCAAAATTGGCTATCTGATTTTCACACACTTGCACTGGTGTACGAAACGTGGCTGCAGCGCTGAGCCGGTTATAGTTTCGTCTGTAAAAAATACGTATATTCTGAAATTCACTTTCGTCGAGATGTTAAAAATAGTTCTTCGCCAGAATCAAGGCACGTAAAGCGGCTTTGTAGACATGACGAGACTAAATATCTGCATAGGGATTCGCTGCGGGCCTGAGAAACGAGAGCAACAAATCACCCAGCCTTAGGCTGGATTACTGAGGCATTCCCAATTGAAAGTTGCTCTCGAAATAGTTACTTACCCATTAAAGCATGGGTCGTACGTGGCTACTCCGCTGGCTACTCTATAGAGATAGATATAAATTTCGCGAGCGGGACAGACAGATAGACGAGCATTATTTTAACAGTTTCTTCAATTGACATTTGTTGATTTTATCACTCACTAGAAATGCTATAAACATTGCTTAATCGCGTAAACCTTTGGACCATGTCGCAGTCAAGTGTGAACACATGGCTAAAAAGGTCTTGATGGGGTTAAGTTGTCGACTGCAATCAAAATGAATTAAAATGATTACTTCTAACTGATGCTTCAATCCCATGCGATTGAACATAATATCATCACCGGCCAGCACCCTCTACCTGACAAATACTTCCACCTTCCACTGTCCACTACCCACATTCCACTTCCTTAACAAACAATCCAGTGCTGCCATCGAATAACCTTGTGTCGTAAAATAATATATAATAATACATAAAATAACGGCGCGAAGCAATTAATGCAAAAAAAAAAAAACAAAAAAAAAAACAAAGAAGCAACAACTTGTTTTAAATGAACAACACCAGAAAACAAGAAGGAACCGCCTTAAATGACATGACGATGCTTGTGTGTGGCATCATCTTGAAGCCTGGTAGATGCTGATGATGTTAATAATGATGATGATGATGGTGATGTTGACGACGTTAAGTATTATAAAAATCATTTAAGCCATTTAGTGAAGCGCAGATATCAATTGTCTTAGATATAGATATAGACTTTCAATAACGTCAGGCTGCTATGCTAATGACTCGTGCTCGACTCTGCAAGTGAACCCATTCTTTTTAAATAATCTCTGTTAAACAGAATAATATATATTAATATTTTATAATTTCAAGAAAACTGTAAATATGTCGGTAGAAAACTCCACGAAACTTGATAAATACCCACTCTTAATTTGAACCCATGCTAAAATATAGTAAAATAACGTAAATATATTGTTGTACAGGGTATTGCATAATCGATTCCATTTGATTATCATGTTTAAAAATGCTTGAAGACTTACATTTTATGTTCGATGGATTAGTAAAAGAAGTTATAAACTGGAAATAATTTGTTCGAATTATATAATGTATTCATGTTTTTAGGAATCCGTTACAACAAAGACAAAGCTCAACTTTGAAAACAAAACCAAAAGCTTTCGGATTGCTTTCATTCGTGCTTCATACGATAGCTACATGGTACACCACTGCTGGTCTTATCGATAAATCGATATCCTTAGTCTCGATTTTGCCTGTCGGCAAATGGGAGTTGTGACGTTATCTTTTATTGAAATAAACTAGCTCAGATTGAAAACACTTCATAGCAAACTTGATAGGAATCACACAGGAAACTGCCGCAGCAGCCACATCAGCGAATTCACGTAGCATCTCAAGCAAAGAATCGCTGAAGCCGAAGCTGAGGCCGGCGTACAAACAACAAGCACAACAACAAAGACAACACACACAAAATCACTTATTGACTGCCCACGGACAATGGGCGCTCTGCGATACATGGGCTGGGTAACCGGTTGCTCAGTATTCACGGCGCTTCTTTCGATCATCTGGCAGGCATTTCTCACCCTGCAGGCGCTGAACAGAACAACCGTACTTCTAACCGGTCTCCTGGCCATTGAGGGCGGCCTCAAGAAATCCACCAACGATCCGGTACCCAAAGTAGCCGTAGGCTATGGCGCCTGCACGGATCTGCAAATAAATGCCACAGACTTTTTGGAGACCTTCTACAAAATGCGTGTGCCTGAGCTAAGCACCGACTTTGCGGCGAAGGATGTGAACAATGAAAATGAGCTTCTGCAATCGTTTGCCTACTATTTTAAGAACGGCGCCGCAGCTGAGTAAGTGCATCCATTAGATATAATTGGAGACATAATACTAAATACATAAACCTTATAGGCGCGTCATATCCAACAGCACGCTGTTCAAACAACTGATAACCAATGCCAAAATAATGGACAAAGAGCGCATTCAGTGGTATATGGGAGGCAACGCCCCATTGATGGCTGTGCGCTTTGTCATTGAGGGAGCGGATGTGCTTCTAGGCGCGCACATGTCGAAGAAGTATGTGCCCACACATACATTCATCTTAAGCATGCAGGCAACTCTTTTATATTTTTCTTTTCAGATTGCGACCCTTGCTGCCCAAGGAGATTCATTTGGCCGGCGACGAAATACCAGATGATGATATACATCTTATTCTGGAGTATAAAGCTGGTGATAAATGGGGTCCATATGAGGCACCGCGCGCCAATCGTTATATATTGCATAACGACAAGAACAATCCGCATTTGAGAGCGGTGGAGCATCTGACGGACGCACTAAAGAAATATAATCCGCAGCTGCTGGTGGTCAGCGGCCTGCAAATGATGGACATGTTCAAGTTCAGTCCTGGTGTGCGTGAGGCGCGCTTGCGTCAGGTGCAATCGCAACTGACCAGCCAGCCGCCAGGAACGTTGCAACATTTCGAGTTGGCCAGCTACGTGGAGCTGCAGCTGCTGGATCAGCTCCGGCAGTATGTGCTGCCCTATGTGGATTCTTTGGGCATGAACGAACAGGAGTTGTCCAATCTGCGGCAAGTGCTGGAGAATGGACGCACCACACTGGCCACCGACTGGAATCCTCGCATTGCCAACACCTTGGACCAAATGCGTCAGGTGTTCATCAATCTGCTGGAGGATTACAATGTGCGGCGTAAGTCCGATTCACACAGGCGCATTGTGTCCAGAATGCACGTGCACACCCTGGCCTACCAGGCCATCCTGACCGTTACCAACTCGAAGTGGAAGAATACGAAAGCTGCCGCCGCTAAGGCTGCGCTGACGGCTCATCGTTACGTCTGCAAATCCCAATTTGTAAGAGCTGAAGATATTTGCTTAGCATTTTATTTAACCATAATTTGTTCATTTACAGATCAATCCAGAGTCGGTGACTCTTGTATTGGACGACAGCTTCGCCACATCAGCTCAAGAGCAAGCGCCTCGAATGCGCATCAGCGCAGCCAATCCTGTGCCTTGCTGGCAGGAGTTTATACAATATGGTGCGGATCTGCAAAAAATCGAAGTGGAGATATGCGTGGCGCCAGTGCTGATATGCCGAGTGGCCAAAAAAACAGCTGGAGCTGGGGATAATATATCTGCCTCGGGGCTAGTGGTCCAATTGTGAGGCAGCAACTACAAAAACACATAAAGCAAAAGAAAAAAATAAGTAATGTAAAGCAATAACTATGACAACGATCATGTTTGGGACCGGCAAGACTGCTTAGTATTTACACGAAATGCAAAAGACTCAACATAGCAAACCCTCAAATTGAATCCTCGACAAAGCAACCAACCCAATCTCAAAAACATTCCCTGTTGAAAACTGTTTATAGACAGCATGTTTAGCACCTTAGTGACCTTAGAAACGCGTTACCTTCAGTAAAATTACAGACACCGGCAAATCCTTAAGAATTGCGGAACGGAACAACGATAGAGTTGGCTCATAGCCTTAGTACTACATATCTAGAAGATGAGATTGCATATAACAGAACAAAAACTCAAAACTCAAAATTCAGCTGTTGAAGCACTCGATTCTTAGTTAACATCTATATCGAATCTCTGGATACACTCACTCACTCTTAATTATTTAATGTGTTCAAAATTATTCCTAAAATGCATAGCAATGCAACCTAGTCTAAGTTTATTAGTTTGTCGTCGTATTATTATTTTTTCGGTATTATATCGATGAGAACCATTCCTATTTACAATTTGTTTTGCGCACTTGGTTTTAGGCTAAAATGACAATGTATTCATAAATACATGTATAATAAAAATTTCTGTTGAAATCTAATCAATATCGTTTGAGATTCCCTTCAGTCTTTTTTCAATCGTCGACAAAAATTACACTACAAAAAATATATAAATTGGATAACA
The DNA here is from genome assembly GCA_037075325.1 of Drosophila mayaguana. Classification (NCBI taxonomy): domain Eukaryota; kingdom Metazoa; phylum Arthropoda; class Insecta; order Diptera; family Drosophilidae; genus Drosophila; species Drosophila mayaguana. The sequence continues at coordinate 3,911,899 of JBAMCG010000080.1, read as the reverse complement.
GGATATAAAAAATTTCGTATACAATATCTGTTCTCGTTAGGCGCGCATAAACGGGGAAATCGAATTAGTGCGATAAGTGTGTTTACGACTATCGATGAATCGATAGATCGATACCACTAATTCGAGAAGTTTCGTGACCATTCTCTGTCGACGTCGACGTCGCCGCTATAATTTTCATTACGCTGAAAAAACGTGTCGGTCGCGGTACGAAAAATTTGTGAGCGTTTATACACTGTTAAAATAAGCATAAAGCGTCTATATATCAAAAAATCTGCAAATATGTGCGTAAATATATCATCTCAGATAATGTCAATAAAAAATCGTTTAGATTGTACAAAAATTTGAGTGGGCGTCTATGTGAATATTTTTTCTCATACAAACCAACAGCCCAAAGGGCAATCCATAATTGATGGAGAACTGCCTAAATCAAAAGAAATATCTGTCAATTAATATAAAATTGACGCGTGTGTTTATATATATATTGGAGATATTTGACCTAATGTTATTTCTCTCTTACAGTTGCTGGGAAAAACAGAGAAGTAGTCACCCTAATAAAATCGAAAAAAAAAAGAAAAGGAAAAGGAATCTAGGCAACAAAGTCTAAACAATTTAACTAGTTTAACTAAATCAATCAATCGGCAGCCGAAAGTAAAGCAAAATGTCTGTGATTGGCATCGATTTCGGTAACGAGGGCTGCTATGTAGCGGCTGCCAGATCCGGCGGCATAGAGACTCTTGCCAATGACTACAGTCTGCGTGCAACACCGTAAGTACCAGAGAGAGAAAAGTACAAAAGAAAAGAGAGGTAAAAAGTAGCACATGATTATGATTATTGCTGCTATTGGGATATCAATTAACGAAATCTCAATATCCGCTGTGCATAATCGCTTGCTCTTTTTCCCATTGAGGTTATGTATAAATGTAAGTCATGCCCGATACCTTGTGTATCTGTACGCGCGTACATTCGCATGTGTGTGTGTTTGTAAATGTTTGGCTGGGTGCGCGCCTAGAAGTTTCCATTGTTGTCACTGGTAACGCTTTTAATACTGAATTATTCTCATAAATTATATACAGATAGCTAACATGTAATATGTGCATGCGTCGCCCCATATGTATGCAATTGTGCCTAAATTTGGCTCTGGCTGCTCCCCATAAAAAGCATTGCAAATTAATGAAAGGCCACTTCGAAATGTTGCACTGTGTCGTGTTGCTCCATTTAGGATGGGGCTTCGCCGCAGTGTTTGACTCAGATTCTAGATTTATAAATGTAGAATGCGTGGGGGCATTTTTACTTTTGCCAATATCATTTTTAATTTGGCCAATCTACATACACTCTTACGCACACACATACACATATATGCACAGAGGCGTACGAAAATCATCGCATGCGTCATGCGGTCGGTCCGGTCAATAGCAGCATCAAAGCAGAGAGAGCGCAAGGCGGCCGCAGCAGCAGCGGCAGCAGCAGCTGTTGCCGTAAAGAAAATGGGCGAAAAGAGACTGAGAGAGAACTACGAGCCTATGTGTTCACACCAAAGGTGTCAAAAATAAAATCAAAGCCGGCAAAACGCGATCGCGCACATCCATGTGCATACTATAACAACGCGTCTATACAAATACGGCTATGTGTGCACGTGTGTGTGTGTGCTGATTTAATTTTGTTGTGGCAACCCGACCATATTTGACGCTTTGCTTGAACATGTGTATACTCTGTAAATTTATATAGAACCTGCAAGTATAGAACTGTCTGGCTTGAGTATTGAAACTCGTATAATATATACACAGTTAAATTTCCATATTTATGGTTGAATGCACAAACTCTATTCGAAAAAAGCAATAACTAATTTAATTTTAGGCGTTGTTTCTGCATTTGCATACCCTGTAAATGTATATTGAACCTGCATATAAAACTCTTACTTGGTTGCAGACATTCATTTATATATAAAAATATAACAAATGCTTGAATGCACAATCTCTAGATGTCCCAAAAACGCAAGCTTACAAAAATTGTGTTTAATAATTTTATTATTTCACTAATTTAACTTTTACGTCTCTTCAGCTCATTTGTGGCATTTGATGGCAAGAAGCGCATCATTGGCGTCGCCGCCAAGAACCAGCAGGTGACAAACATGAAAAACACAGTTGGCGGCTTTAAGCGTTTGCTTGGCCGCAAATTCAACGATCCGCATGTACAGCATGAACTCAAGAGCATTCCAGCGCGCGTGGAGCCGCGTAGTGATGGCAGCATTGGCATCAAAGTCAACTATTTGAACGAGGATCAGCATTTCTCGCCGGAACAGCTGACGGCCATGCTGTTCACGAAACTGAAAGAAACTTCGGCGGCCGCCATGCAAACGCAGGTGAATGACTGTGTCATCACTTGTCCCATATTCTTTACCAACGCCGAGCGTCAGGCGCTGCTCGATGCCGCACAAATCGCGGGTCTAAATGTGCTGCGCCTGATGAACGAGACAACGGCCACAGCTCTGGCCTATGGCTTCTACAAGAACGAACTGTTCGAGGACAAGCCGCGTAACGTTATCTTCGTTGACTTCGGCCACTCGGCGCTGCAGGTCAGCGCCTGTGTGTTCACCAAGGGCAAGCTGAAGATGTTGGCCAGCAGCTGGGATCAGATTGGTGGGCGCGATATCGATTTGGCACTAGCTGAACACTTTACCAAGGAGTTCCTCGAACGCTATAAGATCAATGCCAAGAGCAATGCTCGCGCCAATGTGCGTTTGCTGGCCGAAATCGAAAAGCTGAAGAAGCAAATGTCTGCCAACAGCACCAAACTGCCTCTGAATATAGAATGCTTCTTGGATGACATCGATGTTAGCTCGTCCATGCAGCGTTCCCAAATGGAAGAGCTGTGCGCTCCAATTCTACAGCGTGTCGAGCAGACCTTCAAGAAACTTTTGGTTGAATCAAAGCTATCTCTGGAAGATATACACTCTGTGGAGATTGTGGGCGGCAGCACTCGCATACCAGCTGTCAAGCAGCTCATTGAGCAGGTGAGTCACACATGGCTGTAAGCTTAGGCTATATTTCTAAGGTGTTCTGTATTTTGTAGGTGTTCCAAAAGCCGGCCAGTACCACACTTAATCAGGATGAGGCAGTTTCGCGCGGAGCTGCTCTGCAATGCGCCATCATGTCACCAGCTGTGCGCGTGCGCGAATTCGGGGTAACTGACATACAGAATTATGCCGTAAAAGTGCTCTGGGAAGGCGATGGCACATCATCGAACGGCGAAGTTGAAATCTTTCCGCAATTCCATCCGTCACCATTCAGTCGTCTGGTGACCATAGCTCGCAAGAGTCCGTTCGTTGCGTCCATTGTGTACGGCCAACCGGTGCCGTATCCGGATCAAACTATCGGCACCTGGAAGATCAAGGATGTCAAGCCAACAGAGCGTGGCGAGAGTCAGGATGTCAAGCTGAAAGTTCGCATTAATCTAAACGGAATTGTCTTGATTTCGTCGGCCGTGCTCGTTGATCGGAAGGAGCAGGAAGAGGCTAACGCCGCAAACGAAATGGCTACCGACGAGAAGGCTGCCGGAGGAGAGCAAGCTGGACCCAATGCTGGCGAACAAGCGGAAGCCCAACCAGAGGTTAGTCAATCCAAACAGCTCCTAATTGATTATGTAGTATCGTCATCATCATCAAATTCATACAAATTTTATAATCTGTTGTTGAGTAGGCGCTGCTTTCCCTTTCGCAGTTTTCTAACCCTTTCGAGTGATCTTCCTTCTAACAACTTCATCAGTCATCAACTGAATCGGTCTTATCATTTGCTCACTTCTATAACTCGAAACTTCTTTATTTGATGCTCTTGCTGGTTTTTTTCATTTAGATAGGAAATGAAACCTAAGACTCTATATGTGAGAGGCAAACAAGAATGGAAACCCTTTTTGACTATTGATCCCTCTCATTTTGTGCTTTAAATGAATTTATGTAAAAATATCTTGATATTAATTTTAACACACAAACATTAACTTTTATAGGGGCGTATACTAATGTATTTTATTATCGCATGTAGTTTGATTTGATTCCTTCTGCAATTTTATAAAAATCGAAAATCTCTTCAGTTTGCGTCTTGGTTTCATTCCCAATCTAGTGCCGTAGTTGATGTTCCTCTTGATGTTTAATTATGTGTATTGTACATAGAATTTGTACGAGATATTTATATATACTACATATACATACAATTATTACAACTATCACCCAAAATATTGGATATTGTGCGCTCGCGTTTTGCTCTCTCATATAGGCATATTTTGAGAATGAGGATGATATTAATACATCAACAGCCTCATCACCTGGCGGACAAGGGTGGGCACAACGGGTCAAGGGCTGGTTTGGTTCGGTACGTTTTCAAATTTAAAGCAAATAAAAATCTTAATACAAATATAATTTCTAATATAAAACAAAAATGAGAAAATATCACGAAATTGGAAATGTCGTATGAGAAAATATCAAGCACAACATTTTGCGCTTTCTTTTCCCACCCAACAACCGATAGTAAAACGAATGATGAAGACCGCTCATAAGCCGCCTACCCTGTGTGCTCCTACATAATATTGCAAAACAACAAAAATAAATATTGAATTGCTTAAACAATTTGCCTTATATATGCTTGAATACTTTTTTATTTGTTTATTCAAATATATACATTTAATTAATTATGATTTAAACAAAGTAAGCAAAAAAAAAAAAAAAAAAAAAAATAAACAAAACAAAAATACACGTTCTACAATGCGCCTCCAATCCAATAAATGCTACTCGGACTTCTATTTACATAATTAAGACACGAATCACAATCTTTTGCTCATATTGTAGGCTGTTACTTGAGCTGTTTTTCCTCTTCGCTTTGTTGTTGTTCCGCTTCGAAGTATTTCCTCTTTCTATTGGCTATGAGAAACGAATAATTTGATCCAGTGGGTGCAATTGATTTAATCTGTCATTTTTGTCTTCTGCACAGGGCAATGACAAAACAAAAAAGAAGACCAAAAAGGACATCGAGTTGCCAATGGAGCCCATCACTCATGGTTTCGAGCCAGCTGTCTTGAGCGGCTATGCACAGCAGGAGGCTAAGATGATTGGCAACGATCAGAAGGAGACAGAGCGCATTGACGCCAAAAACGCATTGGAGGAGTTCGTCTACGATATGCGCAACAAGCTACAGGTAAGAATCTAATAAACTTCAGCCAAGCTTAAATCAATAGAGCTCCATCAATAATAATGTCATATTGGCAGGGTGGACCTCTTGAGCGATATGTGGTTGAGGCCGATCGCGAGTCGATTGTAGCGCAGCTAAATGATCTCGAGAATTGGTTATATGAGGATGGCGAGGATTGCGACCGTGAGACTTACACCAGTCGCCTGACGGCGTTGTTGCAGAAAACTGATCCGATCAAGCAGCGCGCCCACGACTACGAGCAGTGCCCGGCTGTTTTCGAGGAGCTAAAGAACAGCATTGCTGTGGCCCGTCAGGCAGTGGCCGAGTTTCGCAAGGGTGTGCCCAAGTACGATCATTTGACGGAAACCGAGTTTATTAACATTGCCGAAAGTGCGGACAAGGCGCAAAAGTGGCTGGAAACCAATTTGTCAAATTTCACGCAATCGCCGCGCACAGTCGACAGTCCTGTTACCTTGCAGGCAGTGCGCCATGAAGTGAATTCCTTGACTAGCTGTGTCAACTCTGTCATTACGCGCGCGAAACCAAAACCAGCTGCCAAGACAACGACACCGCCAAAGGACGCTGCGGAACAGAATGGCGGCGAGCCAACTGCCGGCGGTGACAAAATGGATGTGGACAACAATGGGCAAAACGCAGGCGGCAACGCACCCAGCGATGCAGCCATGGACGTTGAATGAACTATGCGTCTTTCGTCGTCGACGGCTATTGATATATTTAATAAAAGAAACGAGTATAGAGACAAAACAAATATATTGGTATTGGCTAACGATAAAAACAACAACACAAATTTAACTTTACGTCTACAAACCAACATGAAACAACAGCAAAAATTGTACATGCACTTTTGCTTTCCCGACGCATCAGAATCAGCAAACTGGCAAACTGTAAACAATCCCTAAATGTAAGCGTATAAATAAAACAAACGATTGATTGATTAAGTGCAGCAGACGACAATGGCAGAGGAATCGGAGGAGGAAGTGGAGTTGACAGACAGACAGAGCTGCTGTGCGGATGGATGCAACAACTTAATACAAACATTTTCTAATCGACCATTTTTGCATATAGTGAATAACAACAGAAACCGACACTAAATGAATGGAATTCAAGTAATCAAATAAAACCATAATGATGATTCCAAAAAGCCCTTCATTGGTTTTTGTTCGAGCTCGAAATATGTTACTTAATATATTATAATATATGTTATTCAATATGATACATATATAATATAATATATATATATATATATATATATATATATGTTATTTAATATAATACATATATAATATAATATATTTAATATGTCAGTTGAACGCTTATACCTTTTCCTTACTATATATAATTTACGAACACCTAGAGTATTTTGTTGATCTGCATAATATATGACAACGTATTCTGCGAATTGAAATAGGTTGAAAGTTCATATAATTAATGATAGCATTTTATATATATAGATTATATATGCCTATAGAATCATTGCAAATATACACATCTATTACTGGAGCCACACAAAAGTATTTAGTTCAGTTCTGTTCGTTGAAACACATCAGTGGGAATTTTTATATGAGAATATTGAAAAACCTATTACAAATATGCAATTTGCAGTCATTTTTCTGATCGCATGTCTAGCAGGTGCATCTGCCAAAGGTGATTCGGTGAGTGGTTTGAAATTGAGTTACTCGAGAGATATCTGATGGAAACCTTCAAAGCAGTTAAATGAGAGCTCAGCATCTTTGGACCAGCAGTGCGGTTCCTTTTGTTATACCCTTCTAAGGACCTTATCGCAGAGTGTAGACAAGGCTAAAAAGTCAGCAGAGGAAACTGCGATAACAATTCGCAACAAAGACAATCGGATAAAGGAACTCGAAATGAAGGTAGCCGAATTGCAAGCTAATCTGGAACTTATGAATGACAGGGAGATCGAATACGAGGCGAAACTCAAGTCGAATGACGATCTAGTAATAGACGTAGGTCTCAAACTTGATAGTCTCAAAAACAAAGTGGCGCAGATAGCAGAAATAAAATCAAATAGAACAGATCCTAAAGTGTAAACTGCATTTAAAAAGAATTTTATAATTAAAATTGTAACTTTAATAAATACGCAACTCTTAAGCATTAAAGAAAAGTGTTCGATTAAATGATACGAATATCAGTTAAATATAGGAAAATCAAATCTCAAGAGTGGATGTTAGGTGTAACATTGTGAGTATATTTGGAGATTCTATGCGCCTACATTACAAAACTTGTTTATAAACGGGGGAATGCTAATGCGAAGGCAAATGCGTGGATAGCTAGCGTGTATGTAGATGAGATAAATAGGAAGTTTGGCTGCGAGCTGGTGACTAGTGTATAAATATCATTATCCATAGATTGTTTGCTTAGGGCTCGCTTGAAGGCTCCTCGGTGCGATCCAATTTAATAATTAAAGCGTTTATGATGCACGCGCCTGCCTCCTTTGTAAACCAGCACAGGTCGTTGAGCAGATGCACAGACGACTCATTTAGAGCGCCCGAACTGCTGCTTGCACCGCCAGCAGCGCCACCCACGCCCGATCCACCATCATGCGTGGCCTCATTGTCGGCCGAATGCATGCTGCGTCGCTTGGCCTCGGTAGCTGTCTTGCCCGTGGTCACGCCGGAGATGGACTGACGTCGCACGTACACCTCAAACGAGGTGGAAATGCGATGGACGCCCTGGTCGGAGACATAATGATGCTGTGGCAGCACCGGTTCAATCACTGTGGCATTGGGCGAGTAGTAAAGTTCCAGACGAGTGCCGGGCTCATCTTTGTGCGTGCCCGCCACCGTATCCTCGTCCATTTCCAGCGGCAGCGGCTGGCCGCGATCCAAAATGGCACGAATCTTATCCACGCGTGTCATATAGTAGAAAGGCAGCCAGTCGCCATTCAGATCCAAGTGCACTTGTGCCGCCAAAGAGCCGGCAGCGGATGACGTGGATGTACTAAGCGCGTTGACGGTTTGTTGATTCAGCTTGAAGTACACCCATCCCTCCAACTTGTCTCCGTTGCCATTGCTATTGCCGTTGCACTTCGAGCAGAAGCAAATCGGATCGAGGCGAACGTCGAAAAAGGCCTGCGGCAACACCAGGGAGGCACAGAAGCGCTTCACCTGCTTTAGATATTCGCAATCGTTTTGCTCCATGGCTGCCGCGGCACTACGCAACGAGTCCCGTGCATTGCCACTGGAATTGGTTTCCGACTCCAAAGAGTTGAGCGAGGAGAGATCCAAATTAAGTAAGGACATTTGGTCCGGTATCAAATGGTGTTGCATGCGCGTGTATTCGTTCTGTTGCAACTGCTGCAATAGCAGCAAGTGATTCATATAATCAATCTCATCATCCTCCAGCACATTATCCGGCTCGCTGGACAGTTCACGTTCATTGGCCGCCTCTGCAACTGCCTCGACGTTGTTCTCACTGTGCTCCGACTCATGCGAAGCGTCCATAGCTGGTGCAGCAGCACTGGAGCACAAAACTTGCTCGTCGTACTCCTTGTTGGTGTCGTAGACTGCGTTCGAGCCATGTAACTGGCCAGCTGCATTTGAGCCACCCGCGGCACCGCCACCGCCACCGCCACCTGTTGAGGTGTTCAGCGAGTTCTGAAACCGTTGGGTGCTTTGACTACGCTGTATATTCAGATTTGTGTTGTGCTGCAGCTGCAAGGACTCGCGCAAGCAGCTAAAAAGGAAATATACTGATAATCTTGAAATATTTTAACACAGGATGCACGTACCACGTGGAGGATGATCCACCCAGTTCATTGCGCTGCTGTTCAAGCGTGCGATTTTTTATGGAAATATTTAGCAACAGATTCTCTGAGACGCTCTCCATCACCGAACGGGTCCTGTTGGTAAGGAATCACAGATTTAGTACTTTAAAGTTGCTTTAATTTGAGCTGCTTACATAATGTTGGCTGAGGCGGACGTTGAGGCACCTGTGGGCAATTCTCTGGCACTGTCGCTGAGCTGCTCCATATCCTTCTCCTTTTCGTGCATTTCCAAGTGCGCCTTCTCGCACTGTTGCGGCATATTGTCCAGCTCCAGCGCCTCAGGTGCCTCCAAGATGGGCGTGCCGTTGGCATTGCCAGTGCGCGTGGCATCGTTGCCCGTTAGCAAAGTGATCTTCTCGCACTTGCCATATATGTCAAAGATGGGATACACATGACCGGGCAGGCCACTGGCCAGATCCTCTAAATTCGTGGAGCCTACCATAATGACTGCAAAACAAATTGCTTATCAATTCCAATGATATCTCTCGGCTGCGCCATACTTACTTAACAAGCCGGCGTGGGTGAGCGAGAGAGTAATCACCGTGCCCACCTGTATGCTGTCGAGCGCCTCACCATACTTGGAGGCCATGACCTGGCCATTGATGTTGATGTAGTCGTGCGTGGCCAGCCAACAGCTGCGCTTGCAGTTGAGCAACGATATAGGAACGGCCAGTGCCTGGGGACAGGTCGCCATCACACCCAGGCTGAGGGTCCCCTTCCATTTGTTGTTAATGGCGTCCACTTTGATGCTGATGCTCTCGCCCTTGCATAAGGGTTTGTTGAGATACACGATGGCCTGGTTAAACGACTTGCTTCGCGATGCACTGCGTCGATCATCGGAGAGGCGCGTATGCTTATTCGATATGTCGACAAACTCGTAATTTTGCGCCTCTGAATCGATCGACTCCAGCATTGAGCTGTCCTGCTTGTTCAGTGGATCCATGCCAAAGTCCATCGAGTCCTGGAGCCGTAGGCTGCATGGACGTAACGGGGATGCGGGCACCTGCGTGGAAATCACCTGCACGGCCATCGTAGAGCCGAGCAACTCGGCCACAACATACACATTGTTGGGCACATTGTGAAACTGTATGTTGACATTCTCGGAGTTCAGCAGAATGTTCACCGAGCTCTCGACGCGCTCCAGTGTGATACGATCATCCACGCGCAACCACTCCAGCGAGGCAAGCGATCGCTGCAGGCAGCTGGAGTTGAAGCGCACCTCATTGCCGCTCACGTACCAGACGTTTGCTGGAATCCGCCTGAGGCTCGTGGGCAGCTTCTTCCGCACGCTTTCATCCGCCAAGTTGAGATCTGTGATGCCAATGCTGAGGCAGCCTGCAACAAGATTTGATTTGAATGTTAAGATTCACAAAATATTTTGCTAACCTACCGGCAAACATGGGATTTATAGACGTCAGCTTTACTTCGAAGGGCGAGCCCGCACACAGTGGATGCTCGGAGAAGACCAGGCTGTGCGAGAGAGCTGCAGTGGACCCAGTGTATCGAGATGCCTCTGTCCAATCCTTGGTCAGCGACACGTTGCCCGAGACGAATGTCCAGCGGTGCTTGGTCTCCAGTGCTGGATGTTGTATGACGGACGTCGCCTGGCAGCTTTGCGAGTTCTCGCTGGTGGCATACGGAGCCCGGATGTCCAGCTGTGTCTGGGTCAGGCTAACCTGCGCGCACTGCCCGTAGAGATCAATGATGGCCCAAATGTTGGGCGCGTGACATTCCCCAGCCGGACCCTGGTCCATGCCATCGACAAAGAAGTGGATGTAGTCGCCGTTCCGCATGACGCCGACCCGTGCACCCGTGCCGAGCGTGTCCAAATCGATGAGTACATTGGTGCGTATAGTCTTGCGATTATGGAAGATCATGGGACCGCACAGTATGATGGTATCGTTGGCCTCCAAATCGGTGGCATTTGGTGCCAGCTGTATATCCTCTGGCCGTGTGCCCGTCACACCGATCTCAATGTTGCCCGACCAATGGCGCACCATCGTCTCCAGCTCGACCTCGAACAATTCCCGGTTACGCAATGGCCGATTACTGAACACAATGGCATCATTGAACTCGGCCAAGGAATTGGGACGCGATGCAGTCAGTCCGCTATTAGAGATGCCAGCGTTGGCGCCATGAATGCTGTGGAACCGCAGCGGCACCTCGCTGTACAGCGTCGTATTGGAAATGGTGGAGTTGCCCGTGTCCGGGCTGCCACACTCCGAGGTGTCAATGATGCTGGCCTGTGCCGCCTGGCCATACAGATCAATCACGCCGTACACTCTCTCCGGCACGTTTGTTGCTGCCGGTCCCTGATCGACGCCGTTCACCCAAAAGTGCAAAGTGCCGTCGTCCTTGCGCACTACACCCACGCGATCGCCCACCTGCAGACGATCCAGGTTCTGGCCATACTGCTCGATCACCGTAACACCGTTCTGCATGACACCGTTGCCAGTCATCATCCAGGTGCCAGAGCTGCAAAACCAAATGTTAAAGCTGGATTTAAACCAATTTATATCGCAACCTACCGCACGTTAGTCATGGTGAAGGGAAAGTCCAGCTCGTCGGCTGAGTGTGTGGTCACGCCCATTTCCACAGAGCCCGCCCACTTGGTGACGACACGTTCGAGTCGCACTTGAAACAGTTCATTGGGACGCAGCGGACGACGCGTGAGCACGACGCCATTATTAAAGTCATCAGCAGCGCTAAAACATATATTAACTGTAATTAGAAACTGTTATTTGATGCGGCTAGTGAAGCGCTCTTACTTGGGCCGGAGCGCTGTGCGCCCACTCTGCGTCACCGTGGCATGGCTGCCGCAAATGTGATGGAATGTGAGGCGATCATCGTTGCGTGCAATGGCACGCGTGCTGGAGATGGTTTCGCTCAGCCCCCCAGTTGCGCCGGCCACGTTCATCTCGCTCTCCGGACTCAGCAGACTGAGCGTAGGCGTCCCAGACTGGCCATGGCTGCAGGCCAGAGCCATGCCAGCGACAATGTTGTTTCTTCTGGTGACTAAATTCTGCTGCTCGCGCTCGTCACGATCCACAATGGTCACCTTGATGGTCATGCCGTATAGATCAATGACGCCCCACAGTGTGGCGGCTACCCGCGTCGCTGCTATGCCCTGATCCTGGCCGTTGATGTAGTAGTGGAGATTGCCATTCGACTTCCTCATCATGCCCACTCGGTCGCCCTCGCGTAGCTCATCCAAATTGAATTCGCCGTACTGCCGGCGCGTGCCCTTGCCATTGGTCAGGATGCCGCAGCCAGACATCATGATGGTGCCACTGCGCATGTTCGTCATTGTGGCCGGAAAATGGAGAACCGTGGGATTGTGCGTGGTGACGCCCACCTCAATCGAGCCTGACCACTTGTCCACCAGCTTGTCTATGCGAATCTCAAAGAGTTCGTTGTCGCGCAGCGGACGATGCGTCATAACGACGCCATTGTTGAACTCGTCCAGCGGGCGACGGCGCTCGGCTGAGCGAAAATTGGGCAGCAACTTGACCAGAGATCCGCAACGTGTATGGAAACGCAAACGATCGTTGACATCATAGAAATCGCCAATGCCGCTGCTGTAGCTGCAGCTGGCATTGCCGTTGAGATTGAGCCGGGTCAGTGCGTCAATATTCCCGCTCTCCACAACGCTCACATCCACACTCATGGGCACATCCAAATTCTGGACGACCTGGTGCAACGGCTGCTGCAAGGGCGAGTCCAGCAGCTGCTGAAAGAAAAGATCGTTTAATGAATAATGAAGATCGGTTAATGAATAAGACAAGCCAACTGAAATACCTCGCTGCTGGTGTTGTGGATGGCGCTCACGTCCGTGGGGCAGATGGACACCTGCACACAGCGGCCGTAGAGATCAACAAGAGCCCAGAGCGGCTTGGGCATGTTCTTGGCGGCCACGCCCTGCGACTCGCCGTTGACATAGAAGACGAGATCGTTGTTGGAGGTGCGCATGACGCCAACGCGATCATTTTCATTGAGTGTCTCCAGATCCGTGCCGTAGTACTCAAGCAGGCGGCGCCCATCCTTGCGCACATCGATGCCGGACATGACCCAGGTCCCATTGCGCATTGCTGTGGCGCAAGCCACCAGTTCCAGATCCTCGGGTGACTCCGATGTGACGCCAATCTCAATGCTCCCGCCCCAAGAATGATTCTGTCAAGCATACAAACATAGATTAGTATAAACACTGTTTATTAGTTGATATCCCAGCTCACCTTCTTTTCGATGACCACCTCGAAGAGCACGTCGTCGACGAGCGGCTCTGCGCTGAAGACGAGCGCATGACTGAAATTTCGCATGGAGCGCTGGGCGGAACGATTACCATTGCCGAGCGTTATGGAGCGGCCGCAGCGCGTGTGAAAGCTCTGCATCGAACTGACTGTGGGGTCAGCGGACATGTTATGAATAGTGAACTCGATCTGAACTTTTCGCCTAATGTTGCACCAATTCCAACAACTCCCACCACAAGCCGCACAACGTGCGTGCAGCTATTGGACTATTGCATGGTTACAACATTTCGTATTATTACGTTTATTATCAATTAAAACTTGAGTCTCGCTGGCAGAGCACACGAATTTATATAATACGAACTAAATTCAGTTTCTGTTTGATTTTTTTCTTTGTTTTATCCTTTTTCAGCACATTTCTGTATTGTTGATTCCTCCTCTGTCTTATTTCTTTTTTTTTTTTTTTTTTTTTTTTGCAATTGCAACAGCTGACATACAGCGATAACAAGTTAACATTTGCTTACACTGTTATATTGTAGCGCCTAACATTTAAAATTTATTGAACAAACATAGGCAGTGGCTTTTGAAAATAACTTTATAAATATAAAAAATATTTATTTTATAAACAAATCGGTATATATAGCGCAATTAATTTGAAAATAACGGAACAGCTGCTGAATCATTCGATAAGTTTGTAGAGGCAGCGCTGTCGTTCGATAAGCTGCTATCGGCCGAGCAACTGATTGACAAAAACACATTTCTTAGGACTTCGACTGAAGACAGAAGGGCGAAAGATTCCAAATAATTTTGGAAATTACAAGGAAAGACGAAACGGTAAACGAACATCGTATTCAAGGCAAGTAATGTAAAAATTCCGTCTTCGCTTCGATGTCTTCAGCACAACGTCAAAAGCAGTTCGACTTGAACCGCGGCAGCAACGCGACAACAAATCAAAACAAAATAACAATGAACACAAACTCGAATTCGAATTCGCCCGGACAACGTAAGCTGCAGGTATCGATGGAGCGTCTGCAAGTACAGCAGCCAAATATCAATAGACGCGCCGCCGGCTCCAATTGGCAGGCAGCAGCATCCATCGGCAGCGAGAATCAAAAGCAGCCAGGAGCAAATACGGGCGATGAGGACGCCAACGTCGCCTTGTCCAAGTCAGCGCGTGCGCGTCTCAAGCGTAAGGCACAGCGCAATCGGTACTTGGCCATGGACTGCGAGATGGTCGGTGTGGGCTTCAATGGTCAGGACGACATGCTGGCACGTGTCTCAATTGTAAACAAGGTGGGCGAAGTGCTGCTGGACAAGCACGTAAAGCCTCGCGCGCCAGTCACAGATTACAGGACTCCCATCTCGGGCATACGCCCGCACGACATCGAGAATGCCGAGGACTTTGAGGCTGTGCAGGATGAGGTGGTCAAGCTGCTGCATGGAAAAATACTCGTGGGCCATGCCCTGCGCAACGATCTCGCCGTGCTGAACATCAAGCATCCCGTAGCCCATATCCGCGACACCTCGCGCTACAAACCGCTCTGCAAGCTCGTCTCCAACGGCCACACACCTAGTCTGAAGCGCCTTACCATGGCCGTACTCGGCCAGGAGATACAGACGGGCGAACACAACTCTGTGGAGGATGCACGCGCCGCGATGGGCATCTACAATCGAATTGCCGCCGACTGGGAGAAGTATCTGGAGCGGCGCCAGCAGAAATGACGACAGCAGCAGAATAAACGAATCAACTAGCATTAATTGTCATTGGATTTTAATATTACAATGTAAATACATATATTAAGTTTTGAGCTTAAACTATTCATCTGATCCTATACTGTCCGTCTGTGGGTCACTTAAGACACTGCCGTGTATTGCATTGTGGCGCTCCATCAGCTCTCGCCACGGGTCCTCGAGCATGGAGCTGTGGAAGTATTGAGAAGCACTTCCTTTATCATTAAATTTTCTTTGGTTCTGGTGCTGTCCTCGCCTATTGCCGCCACCACCACCACGATGGCCGAAATTCCGCGGGGTTCCGTGTTGCTGGTGAGGTGTTTTGATTTGGTAGAAGTGAGGCGTATTTGCACTGGAAGAGCCCTGTCTATCCTCGTAGAAGCCAACGTTTTGTTGTTGCGGCGTTCGATTCTGGTAGAAATGTGGCGTGCTTGGAGTGGATCTCTGAGGCGTTTGTTGACCACCATTAAGCTGGGACATGTACTCCGTGTTCTGAGAAGGGTATTGTCGCACATTTTGTGAGTAAGGCGCGTAGTAATTAAATCCTTTACGAGGTGTTCCCATTATTAAACCAATAAATAGAGTTTGTAAACAATTCACGGGACTACGGACCAGGGCTGGTGCACACCGATTAACTTATCGAATTGTGTATGCCTTGCTGGAAATGGATACAAATTTTTAAATAACAATTTTTGAAAATGATGAAAGTAGTTAGCTTTCAGTATTCGATCAGAAATTTGTTTGTTGTACTTGTTTAGAATGTCAAAAATTTGTTTTTAAAATAATGTGTACATAGACACTACAGTGCAGAGCGTGAAGGCTAGTATATTTGCTACAGCACAACATTCGGTATTTCAATGCTGCCAAAACGTCGGTCACACTAACAGTCTCGTTCGAAAACTCGACAAGCGAAGTTGCAGGTCGTTTTGGTCGCGCCGTCGCATGTAAATTGCATTTAAACAATTGCAGTGGAATTTCGCGTACAAAACCCTAAGTAATTGAAAAGCAACATTAATTTTAAAATTTCAAATTGAAAACGCTTTTAATTCAACTTGCAAGCGACCGAACGGTTAGAGTACAAATATAAAGCAAGGCAATAAAGTTAAACACGCCTACAGGAGCGTTCTATTGAAATCTGCGCTTTGTCTGTGCCTCTGTGTGTGTGTGAGTGTGGAGTGTGTATGTGTATGTGTGTGAGTGCAGTGTGGAGTGTGTATGATTGTATGTGAGCTCGTGTTGAATGCATATGTGTGAGTGTGTGTTGGCGTGTGTATATGTTTGTTCAGTTGCATATAAAGAAGCAGCAGCAGCCGCCGCATCAGCAGCAGAAACAACAACAACAAGTACATTACTCACTTTGGTGTCATTATTTGTGCTTCCAACAAAATTCTTTTAGGGCGTGTATATACTTGTGTGTGTGTGGCTACGTGTATGTGTGTAAAACATACAAATATATATAATTAATATTGCAGTTAAAAGTGCTTGCATTGCAAATAAAAAAGAAAGAAAGAGAAAAAATTAACACAGCAACTTTTTCGCCTTTAGTTCAATACGACAACAACAACCACAACATCAGCAGCAGCAACTAAAACAACAGAAACGTCTCAAAACAACAACTAAAACAAACAGATACACTTAAAAGCAGAAAAAAAAAAAAAGAAAAGAAACTAAAACAGTATAAATTTGTTTCGGTTGATTTACAATATATAGACAATAATAAATTCACTGGCTGCAGGGCGAGCGCAGGCAAGGCAGCAACATCGCTTTGGATATCTTCAGCGGCATCAAAGAGCAACTCTCAAGTTGCCCCGAACGCACCCGTGCCTTCTGTCGCACTGTATGGGGCGCGGTGTCCACGTCCCTTAGCACAGCGCTAACTGCGGCGAGCATCGAGGCCGGCGACGCCCGCGACGACGGTGGCGGTGGAGGCGGTGGGGCAGGCGGAGGCGGCGGTGGCGGTGGCGGCGGCTGGTGCAGCACAATAACAACAGCAACAACTGGCGCTGCATCAGCGGGCAGCGGCCGCTTTGCAACCATAATGGGCGCAGTCAAGTCTCGGCCCATCACCAACGCCGACGTGGACCGACAGGAGGATCAACGTCAGCAGTTGCCGCCCTTGCACCAGCACCAGCACCCGAACACGAACTCCATGCAACGCAATGGCCATCACAGTGCGACGCTCCAGAAGCAGGATCTGCGCTACGACATCGGCTCCAGCTCACAGTACCATCATGTGAGACAGCCGAGCGTGCGCAGTCGCAGCCAGCAGCCCATGCCCACCACGGACGAGCTGGATCGTCGCTTTGCCAAAGTCTTGGTGAGTAGCTCCAGAGGGGCAATCTATGTAATCCTTATCTCTTTTATCCCAACACCCACAACCCTGGCTCTCCCTCTTCCATACTCTCAATACATGTGATTGGGGATGAGCTCATCTCGCTTTGTATGTGCGCATGATGTGTGTATGTGTGTGTGAGTGAGTGAACGAATGTGTGTGTGTGTTGCGATAATCCCAGTCGAACTTGAAATCAAGTTAAAACTTGTCAAAACTAAATTAACTCAAACTTGGCTCAGCTAAAAGCTCTAGATTTAAGTTATTTTAAATATGTTAATTTATTCAGAGCAGTAAATATTTTTAGTTGGATATAAAACAGTTGTTTTTCATTTGCAAACCTTTATAATAGAATTCTTCGATTTATTTTAGTTCAGTTTAGTTTAGTTTGACCAATGACAATGGTTATGAAGGTAGCTAAAGTTCTAGATGTATGTAATAAATTAATTAATTATTAATTTTTAAAAACAAGATTGAATAATCTTATATATTTTTTAAAATATATTAGTTTATTCAGTCTCCTTATTAATAATAAATATAATTTATTTTTCTTAGAGTATACATATGTATATAAAAACATTTTTTGTTAAGAATAATAATATTCAAAAATTTATTCAAATTTCATATATATATATATATATATATATATATATTTAAAGAACTTGTTTGATTGAGAAACATTTGTTCATTTTTTTGGATTATTATTCATTTTAGTTTTTGGAGCTTATTATACTGTAGCCTTTATTTAGATTTAGACATTTAGATTGGGCAAACAATACAAATTTAATATTAGTTATTTTTTTAAAAAGTATTTACATTTTGAGTTAATATTGTGAGAATATCTCTGAGAACTGAAGAAGGGATTCTACAGTTTTTATAAACAGCTCCGCACTGGGTTTACAAAATTTACCAATTATCGCACGTGCATGACACAAAAACGAAATTAAAATATAATCTATATTTCCCAAGTTCCACCTAATACCTGAAGCAATAATTCACAGGCAATTTGCTTCCTGTTTTAAGATCGACAAAAGATCAATTCTCATGCATGCTTAGAAAATGCATGCGACTTTCCGTACGTTTGGCACGCACAGCAGTTCAGCTGTGTATTGTCTCGTGTGCGTTCTCTGTATCTGCATGTCTGTATGTAAATATGTGTATGTGTGTGTGTGTACACCCCTCTCACTCACTCTGTCTGTGTGTGTCGGCGTTCTGTTCTGTTTGTCATGCATCTGAAGTGGTGCTGGCTCGCAGCAAGCCGCGCAACAAAGTCAACTTAATTAAACAATGGGCGCGCGCTTTTATATTGCCAAAAAGGAAAAAATATCAAATAAAATTTGTTGCTATAAAAAAGTACTTGAGTGCCACAAGAAACGAGTGTGACCCAATCCAAAGACAAATCCGTAGCCCCAAGCCTCAAGCCTCAAGCCTCTAGCCCCAGCACAGAGACGCATGCAAATGGCAATTAAAAGCAAATTGATCGATTGTCGCCGCTCTCTTTCCCACTGCTGACTCATTCGGCTTAGCTTATCTGCCATTCGCACCCAAATTGAGAATAAGTATTGGAAAAAAAACGAAGCAGACGTAGAGAGATAGAGCGAGAGAGAGAGAGAGAGAGGGAGGGAGGGGCAACACTAAAAATACGAAATCTTTATTTATATGCGCAGCTCGAATTCTCACTTATCATCCATCGTTCCCAGTGGATGTAACATGAAACGCCGCTCAACGAGTTCTTTTTCTTTATGTTTTGTTTTTGTTCCTTCATAGCTACCCCTGGTATATATGGGGGCATCATTGTTTTGTCAAGTTGCATGCAACATGTAAATATAGGTGATTTATGCGTGTAGGTAAATGATTAAAGCTCGTTAAGGCGTCGCCTTACGGGTGGGAAAACTGATGTTTCCTAACTGTTACGCATGAATCTTAACATATTTAGAAAGCTGATAATACTTCTGAGGGAATCTATTGGCAATTCAAAAACTAATAGGAATAATATAATACACTTTGAATTATTTACAACAGACAGAGAAAGACGGCTTTAAACTTATATACATACATATAATTATATATGTATACTATTTATTAGCATCAACATTATTAAATGAATCTCTAAAAGTTTACAAAATTTCGAGAAAGAAAAACACTAAAGGTGCATGAGATCAATATATTAATATAGATTAATATATGCAGACTACAAATATTTCTTTGTATTTGTTTTTTTTTTTTTATTTTCTGGAATATTCACTATTACTGATATACATATCTATATATAAAAAGGAAATTCACATTCCCATGATTTGGCAGATTTATAAATGAAAAACAGAAATAATTTACAAAATTCATTAAATAAAAAAAAAAAATACCAATATTGATTTAATATAATAAATAATATTTAAAAATATATATTAATTTACTAATATATATTAATTTACTTTTAATAAATAATCAATTTTAATAGTAGAAAATAAAACTGCAAATCAATTTTGAGATGTATTTCATAAACAACTAATACTATATATTTATATATTTAGATATATAATAATAATATAAAATACCCATGTTAGATAAAAAAAAAGAATAGCATAAATCTATCTTTTGCGTAAATACATCAACAACTGTTGCTCGAATTTTCTTGCGAATATTTGCGCATTTTCTGCAATTGGCCACGTTTAAATGATTTCTATTGATCTTTTACTCTATTGTTAGTTGTTGTTGGCTTTACTTCAAGGGTATACAAACGTTCGATTTAAATTGCCATAGATAGCACTTGTTGGTTATTCTGGTTATTTTGTTTACCCCCTTTTGGCACTGGAAGTGTTTAACTGTTTTGTTTATATTGAGTTGTTGTATTTGTTTTGTTTTCTTCTTTTTACTTTTATATAATTCTCCATAAATTTGTTTTGTCATTTCGGTAGCGTTCATCTGGCTTGGCCTCGTCTCGCCATTCGCAAAGGCTTAGGCTAATTTGTGTTTACTTTTGTTTCTCTCTTTGTCTCTTTTTCCGTATCTATCTCTATGTCTATCTCTGTCTCTGTCTCTGCTTCTGTCTATTGCCCTTGCCACTGTCCGTGCCAAACAAGCGCCCACAATTGAAGGCAATTGTTTGCCCGATTCGTGGCTATAAATAGTTTGAGTTTTGCCAACATTGCCGCTAATAATTTGCGTTTTATGTCTAATCGGGTGCAGTAGTTGCTGCAGATGTTTCCGGTTAGTCGCACGGGTTGAGTGAACTCTCCGTATTTGCATGAGATGCATTCATCAAGTTGACTTCAGTCTCTCAAGCTGAGCAAACAGATGCGACAGCGACAGAGGCACGAATCTCCACAGAGCAGAGCAAACGCAACTTAATATGGCATTAACTTCATTTGATTTGTGCACAAAAGATTATTTATAGTTGCTCAACTTCATTATTCTTCGACTGCATTGAAGGCGGATAATTTATATTTGCTTTAAAGTTTTGCTATTTTGATAAGAAACTACGGCTTATTGAATGAGTCTTCACTGTATTCTTTTGTACGCTAAACTCATCGAGTGGCAAATCGGGGCATAGTGATTTCATTGAAATGTATGTAACAGGCAGCAGGAGACTTGGGTGGTGTCTATAAACCAGATATATTGATCAGGCGGACGAGCTGAGTTGATTTAGTCCTGCTCTGTATGTCTGTTCATATGATCGCGGCGTTCTTAATAAGAGAATTGAAATTGTTTATAAATAATCGATAAATGTTGCCATTTGTAATGTTTAAGAATTAATAAAATTGTAAAATTTTCTCTCGTGAATTTTTTTAGTTCGAGTTTAAAGTTTAGAAAGGTCACATAATTTTCATGTATACTTTATACAATTTTGATATTCTTTAGTTTTTCAAATGCAAATATAATATATATATAATTTAGTTTTAAGTTTGAATTTCACTAGATTGATAGATAGATTTAATAGGTAATTGCGATAAAAAACTAAACTCGGTCGGGGTTCAGGGATCAATTTAATAGATAATTCCAATAAAAACACAAATTTCTCGGGGTTTAGGGTATCTCTTAGTCAATAATCCACGACTATAGTTGTTTTACTGTTTATTTACCTGATTCATTTTATTGGCTTTATGATATGTCTATGTCATTAAAAAGGCTTCTAAGAATTTTTACCGGTAATTTCGTTTCTAATAAAAAATGACATTAAATATATTAATCATTTTATGGGTTTAATGTACTTCAAGTCGATTGGCTTGTTTGATGATTCCAATTTATTTAAGACTATATACAATTTCTTATAGACCATTGTTTCTTAGCTCCTAATTGGAAATTCAATTGCTCACTTTATCTATAAATAAATATTGTACTATATATTTTGATACATGAAGTGTGCATATAAAATCATGCATGCCAGTGAGATTTAATTAAACTGCAGTTTCCATTTAAATGTAAAGTCATTTGGCAAGATATAGATATAGATTCAGTCAGAACGTGTTTCTATATAAGACGTCCATTGGATTTATGTTGCCTTAATGATAATTAATAGTTGGTTAATTTGTGTAATAGCATTTTAATATCCATAAAACTTAATAGGCTTAATGCATCGGCCCCGACTGTCTGTGGTGGTGTGGCGGTGGCGGTGGTGCTGTTGCCTTTATGTCGGCTGCTGTGGGTGTTGTCAGACTAACCACATAAAATCCTCATTAATTTACAAGCTTTCACGCGAGACACAAATGACTTTCACTCATTTAATCACGCCTGCCATTATCATCTGCATAATCATCATTGTGATCATCATGAAAACGGCATCAGTAGCCGACGCAACCAGCTTTGTTTAGAATATATAATAACCATTACGGTTCAGGCTCCCCTAATGCCCTAATGGCATTTTCAGTGGCTGACAAAAAGCACAGATGTTTTTTGTTGCTGAATTAATACTCATTGTTTATAGGCATTCATTCAGCACTATGATGACTCTGTCAGAGTTTGCCCGTTTGCTGGCGTTTATCTAATGACTGCAGAAACCAGAGAGGAACACATACTGTTTGTGTGTGCATATTTATCTATTTTCTATATACATATAGATTATGTCGTTATCGTTTTGCTTCAACTTCCTTGGCGGTCCCCTTTGGGGGCATTCGCTTCTTGTGGTCTTGTGGACAAAAAGCGAGGCTAGCTGCATCTGTTATTGTGTTCGCGGAAAAAGCGTAAACGAGCATAGACTCGATGTGAACTGATGTAAGACCAATCCCAAACAGGCCAAGTAGAACACATAAATTACAATGCAGTTTGTCTGCATCTGCAGCTAAGCGCGTATAGTTATAATTAAGTGTGCGAACTTAATATTGGAAACTATGCTTTGCTCATTTATAACTTATGCGTATCGAGCAAAAACGCGGAATTTTTGTTCGATCTAATGCTGAGGCAAATAATAATGGACTCTACATGGGGGAAATATGTTTCCTTAGTTATTTTTAAGATTGCCAAAGCTGGTAAAGACTATATCATCAATTCCCTTCGGGAGATAACAGTTTCTCATATATTATATGTCTTTGACACAACTGCATGTTCCTTGCCTTATTTCCTCTTTTGTTTGTTATTGACGATTTACTTTGCTGGGTCTTCTCTGCCACCCACGCACTTTCTTTGTTTTGCATTCTCAATTGTATCTCCTTCCGTCGATTTCTTTACTTCTGCTCTCTCTTTCTATCTCTCTTTCTTTCTCTCTCTCTCTCTCTCTCTCTCTCACGCTCGTGCCCTTGTATTTCACGTTCCTTTTATCTCTCAATTCTGTGTTAATGAAATTCACATAGAGAGGTTACAATTTAGAGATTTACTTTTGGCCTTGAAATATTTTATAAAATTATATATAAATATAAATTTATATAAAATATACAATTTATATAAAATTATAAATTAAGAAGCATTGCATTCACGTCTTAGTGTTTGTTAGTTATTTCGCTCAGCTATTTATTACCTGATGCTGATTAAGTGAATTTTCGCATGATCTTGTTTTTTTCACAGTCAATTATTATACGAATTTACACGATACTTCCCAGTTTTTAGTTGTGTGTTAATTAAGTTTGAACAATTACTTCATTGACATGCAATTTTTTCTTTCTGCTTTCTTTTGTTTACACTTTTTTTTTTGTTTATTTTTATTTAATATATTATGAAACGTGCTGTATGTAATATTTGATTTGATAAACATTTCGCAGCCGTGCAATGAGTAAATGAAAATTGCAATTGAAAATTATTGCAATGTCTTATTGATTGATATTGTTATTATTATTATTATTGTAATTATTGCGTGCTATGGGAAGTGTGTGCTTTTGTTGTTTACTGCGAGGGTTGCTCGTTGCTCTGTTGCTCCGTTGCCCTTGCCAATGGCCCCAGTCACCTTTTTTTTTTTTTGCTTCCGCCCCCTGCTTGCTGCTCTGCTCCATACATTCTGTTCCGCTCGGCCTCTTGGCGCTGAGTGATTTGCCTCGACGCGTTTTTTAAATAACCAACAATATAGCTATACGACTGTATATACTTCGGAATAATAAATGACAAAGCCTCTCTCTTTCAATCGCTCTCTCTCTCTCTCTCTCTCTCTCTCTCTCTCTCTCCCTCTATGTCGCTCTGACTCTCATCGGCCGCTTAATATTTATGCCAGAGCAGGCAAAAATAAAAAGCGGCATTTTTTTCTATATAAATTAGTCGTCAACACAAAATAATCCAACTGCCAAGCCGTCGTACCGGATACGCATTTTAAAATTGTGTTCAATGTATGTTTGCGCTTGTGTGTGTGGGTGTGCATAATGGGCGACTCTGGTACCCCCTTCTGAGCATGCCGATCTACGCTCCTGTCATATGACTAAGCATCAGAGTCAGGCGCACTATAAAAGTATTTCTCTCTTGATTAAGGCGCAACTTACACATCATATATAGGTCGAAGAATAATCAAAATGTAGACTCAATAATATTCTAGTTTCTCTTTGTATTATACAATTATTTTTATCAACATGAATAGGGTATTTAGTATAATTTTAATTTGTTTACTTTTCTACTATATAGTAGACTGCTCGGCAGGGCATGATTCATTAAAAAATGGCATACGCAAATCGTGTTGGCGAACAGATTTAATACTGAGTAATCTCAAGAGTTCATAAATTCTTTGCTGAGAGATGTGTGGAGGCAAGGGATTTCTGCTTTAAAAAACAAAAATAAGTTTATAAACAGCTTCTCAAATTCGCTTTCGATTCCATTGAAATTTCATTTCATTTCAGTTGCCCGATTTTCACTGGAATTAAATTGAGTTTTCCAATTTGTTATATATATATATAAATGCATATAGTATATATTAGTAGATATGTATATATATTTATATTTTATTCTGATCAACATCCTGCCAAACTGACGCCTTCAGTTTGTTCATCTTGACACTCGCACACACACACACATACTCACACACCATCCACACCCTTTCCTGCACCGTCTGTTGGCACGCCAATTAGAAGTTTGCCACGGCTGCACCCAATTGAAGTCACGTAAACGTATTTGCTGACTTCATTATGGCTGGGATATTCTCAGTAAAATGTAAAAAATACAATATATGTATATTTACCCATGTTAAGCACAATGGCATCACACTCGACTGTCAGTGGTTGGGCTGATTGATGTTTTTGGTTGAGTGAATCGGAGTCATAAAGAAATCATTGGAGGCCACAGATGCTTCGTGGCATCGATGCAAATGCCCTAACTCTATAGCAAATTCTATTTAATTGTCAGTGCTGTTTAACAGGTGCAGCCTGGTGCCTGGTGCCTGGTGCCTGGCGGCAGGTGGCAGGTGTAAATTTAATATTGTCTAGCCATGAAATTTTCCTAGGTTTACCTTTGATCAACAAAGCAACAGACGTTGCAGCTGTGAAATCTAGTAAATATCAACAAAAGTGCTATTTAAGCTAATTTATATATATATATATATATGAAAGTGTCTGTCTATAAGGTTCTATCAATTTTATCTAATATCCTCTGAACTCTTATCAGCAATATATATACATATATAGTGTTCCTTTCCAGTATATAAGCTATAGTTCTCTTATCTCAGTCTGAACTGTTTATCGCTGAGGCCTCTCAGGGCGACCGCAACTGTATTGTGTATATCTTCTCAGCGTGGAATTTGCGGTTAACTTAATCAGTAAACGTCATTTGTGTTTAACTAGCTGGTTCGCATGGAATCCGCTTTACTTTTTATCAGTCAAGGATTTAAGGTGTCGTTGCTACTGAAAAGTAAGATCGTTTACTTTAGAGCGAGATCGCTTATAAGAGATCAAAGTAAACGAGATGTGAGGGTCTTTAAATATTAACTGATTTAAAAAAAATGTCATTTAGTATACTATTTAAAGCCTAAAGCAATTTCTAGAAGGAAGTTGTGTCGTACGATGAAACTTTATTGGCATACCCGTTAGATTAATCATTGATTAAGAAGCCTTCAGTCAAGCAGGCTTCTATTTTAAGTATATACAAGTTTGAGAACAGTTTCATCGTTGTTGGATAACGTTTAACTTGTTCTCCTTTATACTTTTTCCTCATAATATGAACACCTTTTGCTTGGTAGTTCCAAAAAAAGGTAAAGAAGAATCTGCATATTTCCTACGATTTTCTTTTGTTATTTTTTTATTTCCTCACATTTTCATAACGATCAAGAATATATATATTGTTTATAGGTTATGTCACGGACGAGCCTGTGGACAAAGCTACATTGACTCAGTTCATCATCCTGATAAGAATACATATGTAAATAATATACTGTCACGCCCTCCTCTGTCTGTTACATTTATTTTGACAAGGGCATTATACCCTGCAGTCCCATTTTCAATGGGTGCGGGGTATAAATACTGCTAATTTGCTGCTCCCTACGTTTTCAAGTATTTCCAACTAGAACAATCTTTGGGCTCTGGCTTTAACTAAATTCATGCTTAACTAAAAACAACTTCTACAAGCATAATCGGTCTACAAGGGTATATATAGAGAGAGTCTTCAACATTTGGCTCGATCAATCAAGGTTGACGGCATCAGTTGGACTATCAGCGGAAATCTAATTGGGATTTGATGGTCGGGAAAGACCTTTGTCAGTCCATTAATGCAATTCGTTTGCATTGTTGTCTTTTGCAATTCGACTGTAAATACATATTTATATTTCTGCACACTTTTATGGTCATTAGCTAATGGCTTTTACTTTGTATGGCAATTATTCATGTTTGTTATTATATATTTGTTTCTCTTATCACGCAGGCTTCGATGGATCTGCCACCGGACAAAGCAAAGCTGTTGCGTAACTACGATGACGAGAAGAAGTGGGACATGATATGCGATCAAGTAAGTAGAGTTCATAATTTCAAAACTTTAAGTGCTTCGCCATGACTAAACAGCCTAAACCGCCGGCCACGCCTTCCCAGGCCACTTGGCCTCCTGCCGCTGCCAGACCGCATGGCTGCGTGTTTATCATCATCGTTCGGCCCGCAACTTCCTGTTTATGCCAAACGCAAATTTTTGCAGATTAAATGTGTAGTGCGCCAGTAGAGTGTGGTAGTGGTAGAGCCAGCCCCCGCCACTCCCTGCCCCGCTTTGTCTATTAAACAGCGGGGCGGAAGGCCAACGCCTAAAACAGTTTCTAGACTTGAACTGCGACCTTTCCCAGTCCACTCGACAGTGTCGCAGCTCTAATTAACTATGCCAAATGTCATTCGCTTTAATTGTAGCTCACATGAGAGCTAGGTAAACACAACAACAAATTCAACTAACTCGTAAATTATATGACTAGATATATGTGAACAGTTTGTGGTTTTATATTGTCAATAAGACTCAAGATCGAAATATTTCCTATTATCCAGAGAGGGATATATTGTTACAATGAAATGATTTTCTAAATCATAAAGAAAATAGTTCATTACTCTAATATATAGCTATATATAAGGTAGTTTGAGGTTTTCTAGTGATATGGATATACCTCTTATTAGAATTAAATCCAATTAGAGAAATATTCAATCTTGTTGCTATGCTAGTCAAAAGAGAAACTGCCGATATATATGAAATTATTCTTGATGATTCATTATTCAAGATGAATCATGAAAAATCGTCATTTTATAGGGTTTGTAGAGGCCCTAAACAAGAGAGAGGTGTTAGAAATATCTTAAATTCTTAACGTAGGTATAGGGTTAGGTTTAGGTTAGGCTAGAGGTTCACATTTTTAGCGCATTTCCTTGTGGAGGCCAAGTCGTACGTTAACCTTGCCAACTGTCAACCTGTTCCGAAAAACCCATTAACTCATTTTAAACATCATCATTTATAAAACCCTCTCTAGCTGACATCTGAACTACGTAGCACTTGATGTTCATATCTGAGTATAATTTATCTTTAAGCTCGCAAAGCTCCGAACTCGGCTTAGCTCGGCCTGAGCGTCATATTAGGCATGTGTTTTGGCTTGATATGGATCTGCGTGCATATATATATTTTAAATATATATGTATATATCCTCTATATATTATATGTATATATCATTATTCAGTGCGTGCTCGACGCTTGGTTTTTTGTTGATGTCGCTTGTCGCGTTTGAAGCTTGTAAAAGTGCAAAATGAATCCAATTTCAAAACGATTTGGGCGCTTGCTGAATTCAAATGGCGTTGAACAAAGCTCGTCGAGCTCTGGGGCATTAAATAAACCATATATAACATTTGAGTATTATATTAAGCCACACATAGAACGCGAAATAGGCGTCAGTGTGGGGGCTCCAATAAAAACACACATACACATACACACACACACACACATGTGAACAAGGCTACATATGTTATAGACCCATGTCTATACACAAATCCACATTGCGTGCTCTGTTTGGGGAGCTATGATGAAACTATTAACGTGTGCGACAGAGCGTGCCATGGCTCGGTTTTGGTTCTCTGCAGTTTGGTTCTGTGGCGGCTCTGGTCGGAGCACTAAACTGGGTCACTGAATTTTCAAGAGCTGCGCCTACAAAATATTCGCCAAAGGCGTTGGAGTAAACACGATACAAGCCAGTATTGTCGATGCTCAGGAGTGTAGAATAGGAAGTTACTCCTTGCTGATCGTAAACTATTTACCATCATTAACTGCATCGAAGACAATTGCATCTTAATATTCGAAAAGTTTCTTAAGCTTTATTTTAGAAATATAAAATTTTGTTATTACTCGATAACGTTAATGTTAACATTATGTTGTTTCTCCTTCCTGATCTGTAGAATTTTCGGGCATAAATTTTATACAAAACAATTGCCTATATAAATATTTTAAAGGTTTCTAAGCTCTTCTATGAGATAATATACCATTTTTGTGGATCTGGGATATTTGAACTTTAGGGGTTCCAACTACCTATATAGATAGTATATATAATCCAGGCTTTCTAATGAGCTCGGCTTTCTCAAATAGATATTCCATTCCACATTAAAAAAGTGAATCAAGCCATCGTCATTAATTCCCGCAGTCGATTCTTACCCGTTTCCTGTATAGTACAGGGTATGTCTAAATGTGCAGATCCCGCCGCAGCAGTCTTGCCTTTTTTTTTGCTTCTTCTAAACCGCCTGCATGCCAACAGACCTGTTTTCCATAATTCAGCCAACTTCTTGAATGAAAACGCAGCCCACAAACAATGGACGTTGAAGTCGCGAGGACTTCAGCTGCTGCTATGGCCAATCCCCCAACCTATGGCAATCCGATCCACTCAAACACCATGGCAGCGCAACTCGGCACGGCGCAGCACCACCAACACCAACACCACTACCACGCTCTCAGCGGCTCGCAGTGACAAAATGCAAATTATTATGACTGCGATAAATTGCAGTTTTTAATCGCTGGAGCCGCTCGGACGCCCCATCCCTGGTTAAATATATACATACATATATAGAAGCAGCTATATATATATATATATATATATATATATATATATATGCATATATACAGATATATATAGGGGTATATCTGTATATATATTTGGTTTTTTCTATTTATGCCGTCGCAGTCGCAATCGCAGTTTGACTAGGAAAAGAATGAAACTGGTTTTCTTTTTTACTCCGTGAAGTTGCACAGGCAAAGCATCAAAGCCCACACATAGTTTTAGTTGTAGTCATGCGTTGCTTTTGTTGTTGTTGGTATGTTGTTGGCATAGTAAAAAGCCAAAAACAAGTATACCACGCTTCATGCTTAAAAAATGTTTAAAGTTAGGCAAGCTATCGATGCTTATATGATCGTTGTGGTCTTGTGCGTTCCAAAGAGCTGAAGACTGCGAGCTAGGAAGTCAGAGAGGAAGGGAGGGAGGGAGACAGAGAGAGGGCTCTACCGTAAACATGGTACACAAATATGCAGTTGGCAGAGGCAACAATACCAACAACAACAACAACAACAACAACAACAACGGTAACGGCAACGCAACACGACACCCAAAGCAAAACAAAAGTAAAAGCCGCTAAGTTAGTGTTAATGCTTGAGAGGAGGTATTTTCCATTTGGCCTCTGTCCAGCACTTTTTTGGTTAGTCAACAATTTTTATAAACTCGTGGATTGCGGCAGTTACCGTGTTTAATTGATTGTCTATAATTGGGAAAGTTTTTTTCGGGGCTTAGCTGAACAGTGCAGGAGGCAGTTGATCTCGATCATTAATCAAAAACTGTGTTATTTCCGCTTAATTTAAAAATAAAACAAGTTTTAAATACAATATATTCAAATAATTTATGAATATCCTCAGGAAGTTAAATCACTTCAAAGTTCTTGAATTGGATTCAATTCTAAACCAGTTAACGCATCTGAATTAACTTAATATTTGTTTTCCTTATAATCACTAATTTTACTAACCTCAACTGCTTTATTTCGTTTACAGGAAATGGTGCAGGCGAAGGACCCACCCTCCCATTATTTGAACAAGCTGCGAACCTATTTGGATCCAAAGGCATCGCGTAGTCATCGGGTAAGTTGGCGATTGGAGCCAGTTGGTTGACTGGCTGAAGTGTTGAAAGTTGGTGGTGCGTATAGCTCTCGTAACGACTGTGTGTCTCTCTCACTATCTATCTCTGTCTAATTTGTCCTTGAGAGCGCCAGCTCTTCCTGTGTAGCTGTAGTAACTACTCGTATATGTACTATTGTAGCTCACTGTAGTTCACTCTGTGGTGCCTTTGTCTGACTCCTGTTGTTGCAGAGAAGCGACTGAATTAACAACTTATGCGATCAAATCTAAAATACAAGAACCTAGAAGACTATCTAAATTATAATAAAACATTTCTATTACTCCAATATTAATGTGTAAATTTCAATTTCTCTACTCACAACACACACACACACATATACACACGCACAACCAACCCATCACGACTTTTCCCTTTCCTAATACACATTACCTGTCATTTTCCTGCACCGAACAATTGAATCATCCAATCATTAATCGCCCTGCGCTCATTATCCTGTTTTCCATGTTCCAACACGAACTCTTCCCCTTTCCTGTCTCTTTCTCTCTTTCTCTCTCTCTCTCTTTCTACACTTACAGCTTTACCTCTTCTACTTTCTTTGTCAGAAACGTAAGATGGTCGGGGAATCGACGTCGACACAAGTGCTGCGGGATCTAGAGATCTCGCTGCGCACCAACCATATCGAATGGGTCAAAGAGTTCCTGGACGATACCAACCAGGGCCTAGATGCTCTCGTTGATTATCTCAGCTTTCGGCTGCAGATGATGCGACACGAACAGCGTCTGCAGGGCGCTCTGTGTGCGTCCGAGGAACGTTTGAATTTGATCAATGGCCTAGATGCCAGCGAGGTGGTGTTGAACAACAGCTCGATGAGTCCTGGCGGTGGGGGCAACAACGCCAATCTGACAAATGGCTCTCTAATGCTAGACGTCTCCCGACAGCAATCGGGCAACCACAACAATCATTCGCATTCCTACAGCTTTGTGCGACCCACTATTGCCGAGGTGCTGGACAGCCCCAGTCTGAAGCGCCGATCGCGTCACATTGCCAAACTGAATATGGGCGCTGCCACGGACGATATACACGTGTCCATAATGTGTCTGCGAGCGATAATGAACAACAAATATGGCTTTAATATGGTCATCCAGCATCGCGAGGCGATAAACTGCATTGCTCTGAGTCTAATACACAAGTCGCTCCGCACCAAGGCGCTGGTGCTGGAGCTGTTGGCGGCGATATGTCTGGTCAAGGGCGGGCACGAGATCATTTTGAGTTCCTTTGATAACTTTAAGGATGTCTGCCAAGAGCAGCGGCGCTTCCAGACGCTCATGGAGTACTTCATGAACTTTGAGGCCTTTAACATTGACTTTATGGTTGCCTGCATGCAGTTCATGAACATTGTGGTGCACTCTGTTGAGGACATGAACTACCGCGTCCACTTGCAATACGAGTTTACGGCTCTGGGCTTGGATAAGTATTTAGAGCGTATACGGTTAACTGAGTCTGAAGAGCTCAAGGTACAAATATCCGCCTACTTGGACAATGTCTTTGACGTGGCTGCATTGATGGAGGACTCGGAAACTAAGACGTCGGCACTGGAGCGTGTGCAGGAGCTCGAGGATCAGCTGGAGCGCGAAATAGATCGCAACTCTGAGTTCTTATACAAATTCGCCGAGCTGGAGACGGAGAACCAAACACTGAAAGCAGAGCGTGAACAGTTGGCCATGCTACGACAGCAGTCGGAGGAGCAGCTCAATGCCCTCCAGCGCATGCTGCAGCAGAACGAGCAGGAGCTCAAGAAGCGTGATACACTGATACACAATAAGAATCTGGAGTTGCAAACACTTTCCCGCTCACTGCCTCGATCTGCTTCCAGCGGAGATGGTTCCTTGGTGAATGGCAGTCTGCTGACGTGCTCATCGAATGGTGCAGTGTCACCACCACCGCCACCTCCGCCGCCCATGCCAGCAGCAGCAGCACCACCACCGCCACCTCCTCCAGCACCACCCGCACCGCCTCCGCCGCCCATGATGCAGGGCCTGACACCACTGGGCAGTCCGAACGGTAGCGTCACCTCAACAGTTCCCTCCCCGCCTCATGCGCCGCCCATGCTAAGCTCGTTCCAGCCTCCACCACCACCAGTTGCTGGTTTCATGCCAGCTCCAGATGGTGCCATGACCATCAAACGCAAGGTGCCCACCAAATACAAGCTGCCAACGCTTAACTGGATAGCGCTAAAGCCCAATCAGGTGAGATTTATCAATTTCCGATCAATTTCAGCTTTAATAATTAAAATCCGTTCAGGTTCGCGGCACCATATTCAATGAGCTGGACGATGAGAAGATCTTCAAGCAAATCGACTTTAACGAATTCGAAGAACGTTTCAAAATCGGCATCGGTGGCCCTCTTCACAATGGCAGCAATGGCAGCGAAGTGGATGGCTCCCTCTCATCCTATCCCAGTAAACGTTTCAAGAAGCCCGATAATATCTCGCTGCTGGAACACACGAGGTTAAGAAACATAGGTAAACAGCTTATAAATATGCAATGTTTTCTTTTTTTACCACACATTTTTTTGCGTTTAACTTTCAGCAATCTCTCGTCGTAAATTGGGCATGCCCATTGATGATGTTGTTGCGGCCATACATAGTTTAGATTTAAAGAAGTTGTCGCTGGAGAATGTGGAGCTGCTGCAAAAGATGGTGCCCACCGATGCGGAGGTTAAGGCCTACAAGGAATTCATAATTGAGCGCAAGGACCAGCAGCTGCTCACCGAGGAAGACAAGTTTATGTTGCAACTGTCACGCGTTGAACGCATCTCCTCCAAGCTTGCCATTATGAATTACATGGGCAACTTTGTCGATAGTGTGCACCTCATCAGTCCGGTAAGATATTGCACGACTCCAGGTCATCTATAGAGGCTAATCAAATACATTTCTCTCATATATCTCTCACAGCAAGTTCTATCGATTGCCAGCGCCTCGAACTCCCTGAAGCAGTCTCGCAAGTTCAAAGCTGTGCTGGAAATAGTGTTGGCGTTTGGCAACTATCTTAATAGCAACAAGCGTGGACCGGCATATGGCTTTAAGCTGCAATCTCTGGATACATTGATTGACACAAAGTCAACTGATAAGCGGTCTTCGTTGTTGCACTACATTGTGGCCACGATAAGGGCCAAATTTCCGGAGCTTTTGAACTTTGAATGCGAGCTATATGGTACAGAAAAAGCGGCCTCAGTGGCATTGGAGAACGTTGTTGCCGATGTGCAGGAGCTGGATAAGGGAATGGAGCAGGTGCGCAAGGAAGTCGAGTTGCGTGTGAAGGGCACACAGACACACATACTGCGGGACTTCCTGAACAATTCTGAGGACAAGCTGAAGAAGATTAAGAGCGATCTGCGGGTGGCACAGGATGCGTTCAAAGAGTGTGTGGAATACTTTGGGGACTCGTCACGAAATGCAGACGCAGCTGCATTCTTTGCGTTGATTGTGCGCTTTACACGTGCCTTCAAAGTAAGCGAGAATAAATTAATATGTAGATATGTATATTTCACATATCAATTTCCTTTTAGCAACTCGATCAGGAGAACGAGCAGCGTCGTCGACTGGAGCAGGCAGCTGCTTTGGCAGCAACGAAGAAGGAGAGCGATCAGGTTATGCTGCGCAACAAGTTCAATCAGAAAAAGCAACAGGTGAGTGGACGGCTGAATGGAAGCTTATCAGCCACCAAGACGGCCACATCTTTCAAGTTGGTGTCATTCATTTGATTGTCATGGAAATGTAACCTGTTATGCTTTTGATTTATGCAGCAAATACATTGCCTGCTTGACTTTGCCAAGCAGCATAGCACTGTGGACATGTCTCCCTAACTGCATACAATACTATTTATAGTATAACACCCAAGGCAACATCCTGAACCTTAGCACGTATTGGTTATTTGGCTAACACACTCTAGTAATACACCATTTGGGGCGGGGCGGCTGTGGGGCGTGGGTTTGAATTGGGCCAACAACCTAGACCTAAACCCAAGCTACCAACCACCGATAGCATCACCACATCACAACCACAACCACCACCACCACAACCATCCACTAGCTTCTAGTCGAGTACTTTGGGGCCGCATTTGACGGACGTTGTTTGTGTTTATATCCTAGTGTAAGTCGCTTGGCTAGTGTGTATATTGTCACCTAACATTTGGCTCACACTAATCCCTAGCGTCTAAATCCTGCCTTGTTGCTCTCTGCTAATCCAATTCCCAAAAGAAATCTCATTAACTCGGATTAATACAAATAAATTTGTGTGTATGTTATGTACAATATTGTGGTAAACATACTCTTTGTGTAGAATATTAAGAGATATTGTGATAAATAGTGCGCTTAACAATTTAATCAAATGCTTCTCGTATATTACTAATATTCAATGCTAAATGCTAACTTGGAAACTAATCCACGCTAAGTCTATTGGTCACTTCGGTGGGTGCTGGCTAATTTTTAATCTGACAATTTTCTCCTTTGTTTTCAATGCATGTTGTGAACCAGTTGCCTACAACTTGCGCACTCTCCTTGCAGGATGCCGTCATCAATGAGCTGAAGAGCAAGACACATTCGGTGCGCGAAAAGAAGCTGCTGCAACAGGACGAGGTCTACAATGGCGCCCTCGAGGACATATTGCTGGGGCTCAAGAACGAGCCATATCGCAGGGCAGACGCTGTGAGGCGCTCCCAACGCCGACGCATTGATAATCGCTTGTCGCGCACTCTAGAGGAAATGGACTGCTAGACTAGCTGGCTAGGTTGTTGGCTGTAGAGCTGGGCAGAGGCAAAAATCAAAATTCAAAAGCGAATCGAAAAACGAATGTGTAAAAGTCTTAGATAAAGAAACTAAAATATGTGATCGGGCGATTCAATTGTTTTGGACAGACGCACCCAGACACATATGCACACACATACAGAAATACACACATTCCCCGCTTTTAACATTGTGCTATCATTGAAATTTATATTTTTCGTTTACATTTTCGTAATATACCAAAATTTTTCATTTTTCCAGTACTATTGATTCAGTACCTATTCTGTGAATCTCATTTCTGCTATTGAGATATTCTGTCGCCAAAATTTATAAAATTGCATTTTATATTTGGTTGCATTAGGTATAAGTTATAAATTTACAAATTTTTACAGTGTATTTATCGAAAGTTCAATTGTTATATTTAAAGTGTGTAAATATATGTATGCATATATATATTCTATGATTATTAATATTTTGAATAAGTTTTAAACCAAATTGGAATTTTGATTTGCATCCGAGATGGCAATGAAGTTTTTTACACTTTACTATTATGTATTTAGTTTTATTTCTAACATTTTTACACTTATTGCTTAAGTAATAAATTGTATGCATGCGTATAATACATTTTATTGTAAATTTCCTATTATATACGTGTTTTGTTTTTTATATATTTTGTTGTATTATACCTACATATATTTAACACCTTTTTGCACACTGCTTGAACAAAATGAGAAAAAAAAAAACGAATGCTGCAATAAACACAAATAAAAGCGCCAAATATTGCAAGCAACATGAACAATTTTTGTATGCGAATTACATTTTTTAGAAAGTTTTTTAAAAATATACAAACTAACGCAAGCAAAACAAACAAAAAACACATTTTATAGCATTTTATGTAGAATTTTTATATACAAAAATATATATACCTATGTATATACTTAATATATGCAATTTATGAGCCAATTTATTCTCACGAGCCACGAAAGTTTTGACGAAGACTGATCTGGAGCAGTTTATATTATACAAAAAGAAAAATACACGCATCAACATATATACACACACACACGTAAATATTAAAAACAAATTAAAACAAAAAAGCTTTGTAACGATCTTTTTCGAATATAGACGTCTCGTCTAGTGTCTTTCCTTTTATAAAAACCCAAAACTTAACGAATTTAGTTGAACTATAAGCACATTTGTACTACGAGTAAAACAAATATATATGTAGTGCCATTGGCATTAATGACATGGTCCTTATGCATATCTTTTCGTAACATATTTTTTAATTTGCCAAAAATAAAACGAAGGAAATAAAGCGAGCATGAGAGCGAAACGTTTAACAGACTAGCACCGCTGCATTGTTAGTTTTAAATATTGTGTTATTTAATTTGATAAGAAACCAGCATGATATACGAAAAAACAGATAAATACAAACAGATGCCGCATTATATATATATATATATACACATAACAATATATGAACACATTAAAACTATTTTAAATAAATTATTAACCAAATAAACTAGCCAAAAGAAAAAATCCTTTGTTTTCATAAAGGCGCCCATGATTATTTTGAATATTACAAGTAAAAGCTCGAGCTGTAACGGTTGAATTTGCGATACTGCCAACTGGTTTATAATACAATGAGCGCGCAGATTTAAAGTTTGTACCGACACTATATAAAATACAATGATTAACTATGGTTATAATTATTATTTTAAAACGAACTTTTAGTTAAAGACATTACTGTTCAAGAAATTCTAATTAGACAAAGCTGCAAAGATGTACGGCCTATTTCCTTTAACCTGCGCCAAAAATTTAAACGACCGACCGCGTCGAGCTTCAAACTGATACTGATTTTATTTCCGTATGCAAGGAGATCATGATGATCTCTCCATCCCTCACATTCAAACTCTTACACTTCATAATTTAGCGCTCTCTCCTATTTCCTCTACATACAATACAGTTATGCAAATACTTTAACAATTCCCAAGAGTGAAATGTAATATTAGTCGAGCAGTCAGTCATGATATTTGAGCAACAGTTGGTCTTGTGGAGCTGCCAACTTAGCTTAGTTAGCCATCAGCACGATAGCCGTTCTCTCTTTCCCTGCTTTCTCGATATAATTTTATATCGATACCATATGGCACATCTCTAGTGTGCGACAATCCAGCCGCGAGAGTAAGAACAGCTGGTCCTCAATATTTTGCACCTATTGGAATTTTAGTCTGAAAATGATTTAGATACGAGCGCACACTAATATTTTACATTTTATTGTGCCACATTGTGCGCGCCAACGGAAAGAATGTTTAAACGGACGTTCAAAGTGGTTTATCGGCCGATTCGAAACAATTTCGTGATACTACCGGACCAATA
Organism: Drosophila mayaguana; assembly: GCA_037075325.1. Lineage (NCBI taxonomy): Eukaryota > Metazoa > Arthropoda > Insecta > Diptera > Drosophilidae > Drosophila > Drosophila mayaguana. The sequence goes on along the minus strand of JBAMCG010000080.1, from coordinate 3,874,509 downwards.
CTACGGTGTCGTTTCAACTTACGTGAGTGTCCAAAAGTCAACTTAATATGCCATTGGACCCGCAGATTAGATAAGTTGTAATATATATATTATGATTATATATTGCTTAGGATACTGGCTGCCTGAGCCTTCAGTACAACGGTCGTGTGCATTATGCCTCATGGGCGCCACAGGCGGGTGGCGGCGGCATCAAAGATACCGAAATTGGGATCAATGCCAGGGCGGCCAAGGAGCTCGGTGAGTTACTTAATAAGCGGATGCGCTAATGTGCTGCCAATTGCCAAAATATCGTTTTTTCTAAATGAATGTGCACATACTGTGTGCTCTTTGCCATACGTGTTGTTGTAGGTCTGCATGAGAATGATTTGGTCAAGTGCGCCCTCATCGCTGACGTTCTAAATCTGCGCAGCGTTCACGTCACGCCCGTCTCGGCCAAAGATTGGGAGATCATTGTGAGTGTTTATCTATCTATGTATGCATGCGTGTGTGTGTGTGTGCGTGTGTGTGTAGCTGCGGCCAGATAAAAATACTTTTATATCGGATTAGCTTTTGGCGCGGGCGTGCTTCTAAGTGTTTATTTATGTGCAGCCGCTACTTTTCGCCGGCATTGCCATTGACCCCAGCGGAAAATTCTCTTATCAGGGTTGGGTAATTTTCAAGTAACGGTCAACAATTTGAATGAGTATAGACTGTAGAACTATACTTTGTATAACTAAATTGTTCCGCATATTGGAAAACAGATTGGTGTAAGTGAAATTTATTTTTGAAAAATAATTACTAAATTTAATAGCTTTTCAAACATTAACAAAATATATTTAAGTTCAAGTACTTAAATTTCAAGTACTTAATTTGATAGATTATAGAGCCAATATATTTAATATTTTTGCTTGTTATTTATAAAAATAATAAAATATTAATAAGATACTCAAATATTTAATAAATATATTTTTATATAATTAATATTTTTTCCTAAAGGAGCTGAGTACGGAGAAAATTTCTGGCAGTGTACTGGAGCAAACACGCATTGTAAATTCGTCACAAATTTTGTTGGTTTGGATTAACAAGTCGATGCAAGTGGCGCTAACAGTGGGTAAATAGTCAATTGAATGCTCAACACGCCACATCTATTTCAAATATATTGTTTTCTTTTAGATCGCCTTAAGCCACACATTAGCTATGGGCGTCTGGATCACAATACGCAGCTGGTTGTAGCGCCGAATCTATTCCAGGGTCTGACTAATGGCAAAGACAATGAAAATGCGGAGGAAAATAAGAAGCTGTCGCGCAGCAAGACTAGTGCGCAAGTGCGGGATGAGGTGGCAACGACTCCACCAGCGCTCGCTCACTCCGCAACGATGAGCAATGTGAAGAACAATTTGCAACGCAACAAGCGGCAGGATCATATGGAGCGTTTGAAGAAGGACCTGCGTCGTGAGAGTTCGCGTGTCTTTGAGTTTCGTGTCATACGTGGATTATGGCACGAGCAGGCACAGGAATCGGATGTGTACATAACGCAATCGCATTTGCCCGAATTCATGGATCTGGAGCAGTTCTACAGCATGCGCACCGCTGGCGAAAAGGAGTATTATGTGCGTGTGCGTCTGGTTAGCGATGAGGACGACGACGAATTGCCAGCTACCATTCATCCGTCCATCGAGCTAAATGCGAATCTGATGAAGCTGTTGAACATTAAGGAACTTGAGCGCGTTGTCCTGCGGCCTAAGACAACCGTTGTGAACTTTGTGGAGAAGATTGAGTTGTTTGCGCACAAGAAGACGCACTACAAGATCATTGAAAATGCATTTAAGCGGTTTGTGATTGAAAGAACAAAAAAGGCTCCGGTGCTGTTCAATCAGGAGGAAGTAGTGCGCCTGGAGGACGACCTCCTGGTCACAGTGGGCATATTGCCTGAACACTTCCGGTATTGCGTGGTGGACGCACAGTTCCTAAAGGAATCGAAAATCTATGCTGCCGACTTAGTCCGTCCTGTCCATGAAATTATCAAGGAACAACCGCCGGCGATTTCGCCACTGAGTGTTAAGGATCTAATACGACTGCCAGAATACGACAAGATTCTAGACCAAGTGGTCAGCGAGCTGCGCATGAATCTGTGCCTCAGCTCACAGAACTCAGTGTTGCGCCAGGGAAATGTGCTTCTCACCGGCGCCGCTGGCACTGGCAAAACGGTGCTGGTGGAGCGCATACTGGAGCAGCTGTCGGGAAAGCCGGACTACTGCTACTTTGATATCTTCTACTGCTCGCGCAGCAAGGGACGCAAAACGGAGTCCATTCAAAAGGATTTGCGCAACATATTCACCAGCTGCCTTTTGCACGCACCGGCCATTGTAGTGCTGGAGAATCTGGATGTGCTCGCCCATGCGTCGGCAGAGCAGTCCAGCCAGGACGGCGAGTACTTCAATCGCATGGCGGACACGGTGCACCAGCTCATCATGCAGTACACCAGCAGCAACGCCATTGCTGTCATTGCCACAATTAGTGAGCTGCAGACGCTGAACAAGCGACTCAGCGCGCCACGTGGTCGACATCTGTTCCAAACGGTTGCGCGGCTGCCCAGCCTGGAGCGTGCCGATCGTGAGGTTATACTGCGCGAGCTATGCAGCCATATCGCCACCAAGGAGTTGGATTTGGTCAAGTTCTCTAATCTGACAGAGGGCTATCGGAAATGTGATCTTGTGCAGTTTGTGGAGCGCGCCATTTTCTACGCCTATCGCATTAGTAAGCTGCTGAAGTCAGTTAGAAAAAGATCATAACAAACTTATTTACTTTGCACCCAGGCAAAACACAGCCGCTGCTTACAAACGAGCAGCTCATAGAATCCTTGGAGCACACGAATTCCTACTGCCTGCAGGGCATACAAAGCAATCAAAAGACTGGCGCCGAAACGAATGCCAATGAGATGCGCGTGGAGGAGCTGCCTGGACTGGAGCCTGTGGTCAGTGTGCTCGAGGAGGTGCTCATGTGGCCATCAACTGTGAGTATACAAGTATAAATTTGTATAAGTAATCTTATTGACTAAAATATGCTTCTCCAACAGTATCCAAAGATCTTTAACTCTTCGCCTTTGCGTAATCAGGCCGGCGTGCTGCTTTATGGGCCGCCGGGCACGGGCAAAACGTTCCTGGTATCTCAGCTGGCAAGCAGCTGGAGTCTGCGCATTATATCGGTGAAGGGTCCAGAGTTGCTGGCGAAATACATTGGTCAGAGTGAGGAGAACGTGCGTAATCTTTTCAACAGGGCGCGCAGCGCCAAGCCGTGCGTCCTCTTCTTCGACGAGTTTGACAGTTTGGCCCCGAAGCGTGGCCACGACTCGACGGGCGTAACAGATCGTGTGGTCAACCAGTTGCTCACCGAGCTGGATGGCGTCGAGGGACTACAGGGCGTTACTGTCATAGCCGCCACATCGCGACCTGAACTGCTCGATCCAGCGCTGCTGCGCTCTGGACGCATTGATCGGCTAGTAGAATGCCCGCTGCCGGATGCAGTGGCGCGCGTCAGCATCTTTGAGGCGTTGAGCGCGACGCTGAATCTGGATGAATGCGTTGATTTCGATTGGTTTGCGGGACGAACACAGAACTACACTGGCGCCGATATACAAAGCATTCTGACCTCGGCGAACATGGCGGCGGTCAAGGAGGCGCTGGTACAATTCGGACATGAGGTGAGTGAGAATTGCAATTGGACGGAAATGGAGAAGGTTCTGGGTAAAGCCATAGTCAAAGAAGTAGTTGGCGCTTCCGTTCCCAGCAAATAAATTGGAAACAGGGCGCACAAGTGCTGTGAGATTTACTATTTTTGGGGTTTTTCTTCTATCTATGATTACGTGCCGTGCATCTGGATCAGGATTAGGCAACCTTATGCGGGTGCTGGGCGAAAAATGAAGAAAACATAGTAAAATTGCAGACGAGAGGTTTTTAGATATATAAGTCACGTAACGGATATTTCCTTATTGATATGCGATTATCGCGCATGCGCACGTACTGCAACAACAATAACAACAACAACAGCAGCAACAACTCAAAAGACAATGGACACATTTTCTTATGCATAAATTAAACATAGCCCAAGGGCCGCGATAATAAAGAATGCAAGCCGAACCAAGACAAGTAGACGAAATCCTCAGCCACAAAACATGCTTAGAATAAAAGTAAAAAGACAACAAAAGGAAAAGAAAAGAAAACTACAAGCAACAACAACCGCAACAACAACAACAATGCGCAATTGCAACATGCGGCAACTGCGCATGCGGGACGGACGCCTTGCAGACAGGTAGAACCTAAGGAATCGCTGGCCAGCACTGCGAGTGCTCGACAGGATCGCTACTTGTATAAATAATATTAAACACCCACACACACACGCACACACTCACACACTCACATAGGTATATAATTGTAGCTAGGTTTTCACGATGTCGTCGGTAACGCCGCCCGGCTCGTGGTGGTTGCCGATGATGATCGTCGTCAGCATATCCAAAAGTTTTGTTGTTGCGGTATTCAATCGATCGTTACTTTCAGTTGTGTGCGCACATTCAAGCAAATCGGCTGGCTCGCGACTGTGTGGGATCTGTTTCGGTTAGTGCAGCGGAAGTTGTCAATAGCCGCAACTCCCTCGCCCAGCTAAAACGCTGTTCTGTTGGACACTGTAGGAATGGGGGGAGAGCATTGGGCGGCGGGCCTTAATAAGTATTGGCAACGAAGCGGAAATGCGCACGGGTCCAGAAAAGGGCGACCGGGCAGGGATTTCGTTGCCTGCCAGATTGACAGCCAAATAAAAGCACTGCGACAATTCGTGTTGTTCTCTTTCGTTTTGTTGTTATTTTTTTGGTTTTTTGTGATTTTTCTCGTTATTTATTCGAGCTAAAGACAAAGACGTGATTTTTGGGCAAAGAATCGGCGTGGAAAGAAAGAATTATGTACACATTCTGCCAGACATGGATGGCGATCGCTCAAGAACGAAAATAAAATCCAGTCAAGTGAAATGCAAAGTACATAAAAAGCCAAATAAAAGATAAACAACAGATTTCTGAAGTGTTCATCAAACTGTCAGCAGTCCAGTTAAAAATACCAAATTTTACCAATATTAATTAGTAATAATAATACAAAATGAAATGAGAAAGAAATGTGCAATTCCATTCGATTACAGTGCGAAATCTTCTAGCAATATAATAAGCTTGGATATACCATATATAAATGTCAAATATTTCCATGACTTGTGCAGAATCGTGAGCTGAATTGAAAGCATTCACCTGCTGAGTTCTGCTCGTGTGTCTATAAAATAGTGACAAATTTATGCATAATAACTACATAGATAAATCACAAATAAAAATTCAAATATTTCTGCGATGCCAACAAACTTCCTAATAGAGTTCCCAGCCAAACCAAATGTGTAGAATCAATTTAGCCCGAGTTTGAGTATTCGCAACTTGCTGATAAATATTTTGCAAAAAGCGACTCAAATGTCAATTCATAATTATAAACGTTTCAAGCCATCAATTTCCAATAATATTGACAAACTCGCCAAAACAACAAGAATAAAACAGCAAAAACAACAACTACAATAAAATCAACGAATTATAACAATAATAATACATATTTCAAACATACGCGACTTGTCTGCTGGCAATAAATGAAAGAAGCAAGAAAAAAAGGAAACTGAATAAATTTAAGATCGTGACGTGTGTGCATATATCACACCAAAATCAGTACCGCCAAAAAGCAACAACAACAACAACAACAGCAGCAGCAACAACAACTACAATGACAACAACAACCACAACTAACAAACGGCACTACAAAAACAACAAGCGCAACAATATTTGCAAAAACAACAATGGCAAAATGGCAAAAAAAAAAAAAAACGGCAACACCAGTTGTTGGCTTGCCTTAAAAATCAAATGATAAAATATAAATTTCGTTAGTGCACAGTGGTCTCAGGTGACAAACTACAAACTGAATTGAGCTAAATTGTGTAACAATTATGGAAAGTAGAATCTATGATCGAATTAGCGATTGTTCTGATAGACTGATTTGTAATTGATAAAAACTTCAAGGATTTTAGATTTTTGTAATGATAAACTAAATTGCAATTCATAAAAATTCAAAACATTAGACTTTATTTTTAAATTGAGTGAAAAGTAATAGTTAAATAAAAAAAAAAAGAAGAATGAATATGACTGATAGATAAATTTGAAAATATTTTAAAGCTCTTTTTTAACATTTATTCCCCAATATTGACGATTGTATGAGCAAAAATTTATAAATAGCATAATCTTTCTGCCATAAAAAGTGCAAACTTAAATTTAAACCTATAACTTGCTATAATCAGTAGCTTAGCTAGTGCAATTCACTTATCTTCCAAGCAAAATTTATTGAGGCTATTCAACCTATACGGAAAAACATCCGCATTGCTAATTTCCCTCATGATTCATGTTCTTTAAAAAATCGTTGATAATTTAATTTGATACTGCAATAGTCAATTTTGGATCTAGGCATATCTATATATATTTATTTTTATGATATGAAGTCAAACGTATTATTGTTGCGAAAGACGTATTATTGTTAAAAGATTTCAAGAGCTCAAACTGGTTTGTTTTTCCTTTTGCGATTCTCGTAGACCAAGTGTACAGTAATTATTATTTATTGATTCATCAGGTACTGTGTATTCAATTGAACTTTCTTAATGCTCACTTGCAAAATAAATGGAGCATATTGGTTTCTATTATAGTTATAGGTATCCCTCGCATAATGCGGTAGTTACGTTCCAAGAAAATTCCGCTTTATGTGACTCACGTTATAGAAGACTTCGTTTTCATATGCATGACAAACTGTGTAGGGCAGAAATAATTGTGCTTAGCATTGCCAGCCATTTAAATCAAGTGCATGAATTCAAAAATTACTGTTTCCCATACATATTTTCAATTTCACGTTGAACTGAAATTGTTTTTTTTTTCTTTAGATCGCATTATATCGAAACCGCGTGGTAAAAGCACCGCGTTATATGAGGGATATCTGTATATTATTTAGAATAGAAAATTGCGAATTGTAAATTAATTAAATATAAATTTATAGGTGTTATATATTTCATTAGATATATAGCTCTTATATCATTTTCAGTCCTTAAAACAGATTACAAATATTTTAACATGTGAGTGAGTTCAAAGTTTTCAATTTGCAAGCGAGTATTTTGTAGTTGGTTCTACCCGACTCAAGTATTCTTTCATGTTTCAATATTATGCTGGAAAAGCAAGTTGCCAATTTGGAACCACTGTGCCTATGCCCGTGCCTAAAGCCACCGATTCTACTAATATACCGACGATTAATATTATGAATGCATCTAAAATTTCTAACTGTACGACGATTTGTCGTATCAATGGAAATGACGACATTTAACGCATTTGGCATGTGGCCGATGCTCACATATACTATATGTATATATGTGTATAGCCAACTTATAGATACTTGACTTGGCCATATGTGTGCGTGTGTTCGTTGACAACAGCTACAACAACAACAATAACAACAGTAGCAGCACAGGCGGCAAAGGTGTTGCTCATTACAGAGGCAGTGCACATAATGGTTGCCTTTTTGTATTATACGCGTTGCCTTTTTCTTTTTAGATTTATTTTTGTTTCGAATATTGAAAAAAAGAAGACGCAAAAATTGAACCTAACCGATAGCAATAAATTATAATAATAATAATAATATAATAGAGAAGGTAAAATGTGAAAAAATGAAGCATTGCGAAATATAAAAGTGTCTTTGCAAAAGCAGCGGCAATTTGGCAACAGCAACAGCTAAGTAAACAACAATCACATTAACATCACAGCAGCAGCAGCAGCAGCGGCAAAAACAACAACAACTGCGACACTTGAAAATGCAAAATCTGCTGATCATCATATTCATCATCATCAGCTACAGCAGCAGCAGCAGCAGCAGCAGCAGCTACAGCAGCAACAGCAGCAGCAACCGCAACAACAACAACATCAACATTTCGAGCTGCCACTTTGAAGCGCATCGTTGCCAAATCGATGTGATTCAAGAGCCACAGCCTGGCTATCGTCATGTGCCCACTGATGTGGATATTCAGCTGGAGTGCCAACAGCCCCAAGCGAAATGGTTCTACAACGAGCAGCTCCAGCACAGCGGCAGCAGCTGGCTGCTAGAGCGCGCTCAGAGAGAGCAATCGGGCCACTATGCGTGCCACTATGCTGGCAATCGGTGGGCCAATCTGACGCTGCTGATTGGCTACCAGCAGGCTAGCGATGATCTGGCCAGCTTTAGCCGGGTGTACAGCGAGCCTGTAGAACACTATCTGCTGCCGTTGAATGAGAGTCAGCAGCCACGCTTCGCCCAGCCATTCGAGCCTCTAGTGAGGCGCACGGCGGGCTCTATGGTTCAACTGAACTGCACCCCGGCAGCAGGAGTTGTATGGACGAACATTAGCTGGTATCACAACAACACCCAACTGGGGAGCAGTGCGCGGAAAACAGTGCACAGCATGTGGCAGTTACAGGCCCAGGATGCGGGTGACTATCGCTGTCGTCTGTGTAATGCCCAGAGCTGTGCCGAGAGCAAAACTCGCTTGGAAGTCATGAGGCGTCAGCACATGGCACCTGTGCTAAGTCCGGGCTATCCGCATAACGTGACCGCTGTGCTGGAGGAGCAGCCGATCATAGAGTGCAAGCTGGAGGACTCGCAGCTGGAGCCCCAAATCACGTGGCTGCAACAGGTACGAGCTGGGGACATAAATTCGCTGCTACAGCGTCTGGAGCAACAAGCTATCCTGGCAGACAATGATGAGGTGGTCAGACTGCCGGCCCGCAAGGATGAGCCGCAGTTGCTGCGTCTGGGCAGCGTGGAGCCCTACGATGCTGGCTGGTATATTTGTGTTGCTGAGAACCGCTTGGGGCGCACTGTGGGCGCTGCCTATTTGCAGGTGGTGCCCAAGCCCATCAATGTGCCCACTTCAACAGTGCAGCCAACGACAACAACAACCACAACGCAGCAATCGATCATTAACGCCACGGATGACGATGCAGCGGATGAGGCAGCCGATGATGTTGCGGACGATAACACAGTGGAGCAGTTCCCCAAGTTCAAGAAGCCCTTGAAACGTTTGCAACATTTGCCCTCTGGCAAAACCCTTACCCTCTCTTGTCCCAGCACCGCGCATCCGCCGGCGAACATCAGTTGGACATTCAACAAGGGCGACGGCTACACGGAGCTACAGCGTGACATTGGCGGCTACAAGTTCAGGCGCTGGTCCCTCACCATGGAGGATGCCATTTCGAAGGACTCGGCCCTGTACAAGTGCAAGGTATGCAACATCCTCGGCTGCATTGAATTCGAGTACAGCGTTGTGGTCAACGATCGCATCCGAGCACCGCCAATTATCACTAAAATGGACAACAAGACGGTGCTGATCAACACGCAGGTGGTGCTCAAGTGCGATGTGCTCTCCGACAATGAGCCCTCTATCCGGTGGATACGTGTGATGCACCACAATCACTCGATGCCCTTGGCAGTGGACTCGATGCAGCCGGGTGTGGTGCACATCGATTTGAAAACGTCCGTCGATCGCCCCGATTTGCTATTGTTCAATAATGTGAGCCACCTGGACGAGGGCTGGTACACGTGCATGGCATCCAATTCGCTGGGCATGAGCAACGCCAGCATCTATCTGCGGGTGGTCGATCATCTGCCATATTTGCACTTCAGTCAGCTACTCCACACGCATCCCGTTGCGTTCGTTGTGATCGTTGTGATGATAATTCTGCTGTTCCTGCTTGGCAGCGCGTTTATAGTGTATATGCTTCGTCGGCTGCGGCGGGAGAAACTGCTGAAGCATCGCATCGAGACGGTGCATCAGTGGACCAAGAAAGTGATCATCTACAAGCCGGCCAGCGCGGAGGGCAGCTCCTGTGCGGGCGATCTGCAAATACCAGTTATTAAGATCGAGAAACAACGGACCACGTTCTCCAATACCACAACAGGCGGCTCCTCGGATCCTACACAGGGCTTCAACGAGTACGAATTCCCGCTGGACTCGAACTGGGAGATTCCCAGGCAGCAGCTGGTGCTAGGCTCCATTTTGGGCGAGGGCGCCTTTGGACGTGTGGTCATGGCCGAGGCGGATGGCCTGCCGCGCAGTCCGCCATCCTCCAACAATGGCATGGGCACCATCGTCGCCGTCAAGATGGTGAAGGAAGAGCACACGGACGCAGACATGGCCAGTCTGGTGCGCGAAATGGAGGTGATGAAAATGATTGGCAAGCACATTAACATCATCAACTTGCTAGGATGCTGCAGTCAGAACGGTCCATTATGGGTCATTGTCGAGTATGCCCCCCATGGCAATCTCAAGGATTTTCTCAAGCAAAATCGACCGGGTCAACTGCAGCGGCGCAGCGACAGCGATGGCTATCTGGATGACAAGCCGATGCAGCCACAACAGCAGCTGGGCGAGAAGGAGCTAACCATGTTCGCCTTTCAAATAGCTCGTGGCATGGAATACCTAGCCTCGCGACGGGTAAGGCCCCATGGGTCAATTAGTGCGCAGATCGGTCTAATGTCTCAATCACTTTTCAGTGCATTCATCGTGATTTGGCAGCGCGTAATGTGCTCGTCAGCGAAGGCTATGTGATGAAGATAGCCGACTTTGGATTGGCCAGGGATATCCAGGATACGGACTATTACCGGAAGAATACCAACGGACGACTGCCCATCAAATGGATGGCACCGGAATCATTGCAGGAGAAGTTTTACGATTCCCAGAGCGATGTCTGGAGCTACGGCGTCCTGCTCTGGGAGATAATGACCTATGGCGAACAGCCGTACCCAAATATCATGTCCGCTGAGGAGCTATACAGCTACTTGATCACTGGCCAGCGCATGGAGAAGCCACCGAAATGCTCGCTCAACATATACGTTGTGATGCGTCAATGCTGGCACTTCGAGTCGTGTGCGAGGCCCACATTTGCTGAGCTTGTGGAGAGCTTCGATGGCATACTGCAACAGGCGAGCAGTAATCCCAACGATGCGTATTTGGATCTATCGATGCCAATGCTGGAGACGCCGCCGTCCTCGGGCGATGAGGACGATGGCTCTGAAACTGAAACATTCCGAGAGACTTTACCGCTTAGATATCAATACACATATAAGTTCAATTAGTGTTAGGGATGGCTTTACCGAGAACACCCATCAACCATCATACAAAAAATACTCAATAAAATACGGCCGACTCTATGTAATCAAATTGAATTAATCTTTTTCCATTCCCTTCGACAGAAGCTGCCAAAGAAAATTTTAGTGAAGCAAAAACATCTCATAGAATCCTACCAAACGACTCGCCCATCGCTCAGCGCCTCCGATGTGGCCAAATATAAGAAGACGTGAGCTAAAACAAAAATATATGAAATATTTTGTAATTACTAAATGTTACTGATTTCAGATATGCTCGCTTCACCAACAAGGAGAAGAGCTCCAGGGAATTTGTGGCCAAGCGGGCCACATTGGCATAGCTCTAAAGACTAAATTATTAAAGAGATAATTGTAAAACTGAAGTTCGGTTATATGGAATGTTATTTATGCGAGTGTTTATTTTTTATTTTTCGGGAAATGTATTTTTTCACATTGTTGACACAATAAAAACGAATTTACATCATTTTTACAGCGCTTAAACTAATATGAATTTAACTTAAAATATCAAGCAATTTATATATTGATTCATTTATATTTTACAAAAGTGCAAAATGAATATTAGGGACAATTGATCTTGATGATAAATATGCCCGGCGAATGCTCATCTTCTAGGGTATATTAATAACTGCGATAATTGTGCATGCTTTTCGCATATGGTATATATTTATATAAATTTCTTTTGATAAGCTACGAGATCGGCCATTGGCATCGGCGTATTAAATTTCGAATAACATTTACCTCTCAACTGCCGCTTCATTAAGAATGTTGAAGGCGGCATTTGTATTCTGTGGACTCCTGAGCTTGGTCCTCAGTGCAGGAGTGATTGTGAACGGCTGGAGCTTACGCCCGCGCTGGTGGTTGGGCAAAACTCCTCCAAGCCTCGATGCTTTGAGGCCAACACAATGGGCACAACGTCAGCGCTTTCTGCTGGATTTGTTGCTGCAAGTTCACAAACCGCTGCTGCAGCAGGAGCTCATCGACATGGGCCGTGAGCTCAACGAGAATGCCAGCGATTACGAAACGGTGAGTGGATGCAATTTGAAATCGAAATCAATAGCTTACTTATATACTTTTACAGCACAATTGGCCTTTGTTGCTGGACTTCTTTGAGCGCGTCCATCAGGGTCGCATACTACGCCCATATAGCGTCTACAGCCTTTTGCAAGAGGAGCTGCCGCAGCAGCTATTGGACGTTTATCGCTTCCTAGTGCTGGCCAAAGAGTGGAGAACCTTTCAGTGCAATGCGTGCTATGCGCGCAGTCACTTCAACCCAGTGCTCTTTGTGCACGCTCTGCAGCTGGCGATTGCCGAACGTGCGGATACAAAGGATCTGATGATGCCGGCCATGCATGAGGTGCTGCCACAGCTCTACTTCGACAAGGAGCTGATACGGGAAGCAAGGTCCGTTAATTGGCAGCAGTTGGCTCCAGTTCGGATTGCTCCGAAACGCACTTGGAAGGACACATTGGGTAGCATTTTGTACCCGAAGATATTCAGACAGCCACCGGAGGAAGAACTAATGCCAGCCGACCCAATTGTCATAGAAGCGAATTCCCTCGGGATGCAGCTGAGTTTAGATGTGGCCTTGAGCGGCTATTGGAGCCGGCTGATCAGCCGGCTGATAATCGGGTCGAAAGCTAAGGAAGATTATGGAACTGCTATAATAGACGGCGATCGCATGATGCAGTTCCGCAGCGATGAGGATGAATGGATATACCGGCAGCAAATTGATGGTGCGGCGAGGCCAGAAATCGGACTGTTGCTGATGCAAAACATCCGGCAGTTTGTAATCTTGCTGCAGCTGGAAGAATTAGCGACAGGCAAAAAAACAGTTGAGCTGGTCATGCCCACATTGATGACAACGGGTGGGGTGCCCTACAAGGCGACTGCACTGAATGCCGAAGACGTGCGGCAATTGATAAGAAACTCTATTGAAGAGCTGCAAAGTCAGATTGATAAGGAGCTGGCAAAAAATAACAACATTGAACCTATGTGGGTCGTGGGTCAAGTGATTGCCACGGAGTACTGGCTGCTCTGTAGACATTTGAGTCTGGCCATCAACGGCAATAATGCGGAGCCCAGCCTTTTGGGCATGACTACGTCCAACTTGCGGGATCCCATATATCGCGCGTTGTTAATTCAACTGGCCCAATTAATATCCAAGTACGAACAGAAACCAAAATCTCAATCATACGACAAGCAGCGTCGGCCGACTCTAAAGCTCGTCCAAGTGACTAAATTGGAAACCTGTGAGCAACTAATGGACACCGATTTGATTAACCTAATGGATCAACAGTTGCTTCAGTCGCAGCACAACAATTTGCAATTGCTGCGTCGCCGACTTGTGGCGCGTCAGCTGCGCTTGAACCATAAATCATTCAGCATTGCCTATGAGCTGTTCGTTCCGGAGACGATGACTGTCCAAATTCGTAGTTATCTGATGGTGCCTGGCAGAGCTCAAACTGGCCTGTTGCTCGATAGCTTTGTGCATGAGCTAGAAACAGGCGAGAATAGATTGGAACGTCATTTCCAAACCGCTTCAAATGATCATACACTTAGCGAGCTGTATGAAGCTCAGGCACCATTTAATACTCCCAAATCCTGTTCATTTCCTCATCACCTGCAGCTGCCTCGTGGCACTGGTGAAGGTCTGCAGCTCCAATTACTTGTGGAAGTACTGCAATGGAACGGCACTGAGATAGACGCAGAGTGTGTTGGGGCTGCCAGCTTTATGGATGGAAATGCTACACTCCTCGCCAGCTACACTTTGGAGGTGGTCATATACCACCAGGAATTAAAAACATCAAACGACAAATTGGAATCAAAGTAGAAAAATATATTCAACTATCGTTTGTAAACTGTATAATGTATAGCATTGCATATTTACAATTTTAATAATTAAATAAAACTATAAATATATTGGTAATCAATTTTTAAATATTGAATATAAGTATTCCTAAAAAATTTACAAATATTCTCATATAGAGATGTACATTTTATTCAATAATGTATTATATTTAATATACTCCTCTCATTTTTTTATATTTCCGTTATGCATAGCAAATCTACATTTTTGTTATATACTGTTAAATAAACAACATAAACACTTCGTGAACATGCCATCTATCGATGTGTGATGCCGATATAATGGATACAATTCCTATCGGAAGCCGCGCTGCTAATGCTAGAACAGTAAGTGCAAGCGCCATCTAGTTGTGAAAATTATTTTAGATATTGTTTTCTCCACAATTCCTTTTTTTTTTTGTTTTGCTTCGATGTTGAGATTAATAAAGGTTTTTATTTAGTTGTTTGACGCCGGACATGAAGTCTTGCTCTTGTTGTTGGTTTTGTTGCTAATTAGTAACAGCCCCCGATTTAATATTTTGGTAATCGAATGAATGTACATATGAATGATTAGCCATTGGCCACAGTGAACACTTAATATTGAAATCTAATCAAAACACTATAACTAAAATTACTTTAATCATTTTATTATACGGTTTTCTTATATATGCATATGTATGTATTTGCGTGTACTCCTTAGGCATTAAAGGTTGAGTTAGTCTTAGACTTGGCCACAAGGATCTCGTATTTGTCAAATTGACGCAGTGGCAAATCTTCGCTCTTGATAATGCAATTCTTCTGCGATAGGAACAGAGTGCCCATTAGCAAACCACCATCCGCCTTGGCGCGGCAAATGAAGACACGTTCATTCCAATGGGTGGTGCCCACAGCAACGGCGCCTTTTTCATAGTTGCCATCAAAGCTGCGTATCCACTCGTAGTCAAAACGGGGACTAGAAGTCAATAGCTGATAGTTGACAAGCTTGTTGCTCAGTTGGTCAGTGTTAAAATAGGCATAGCCCGTCTCAGCCACGACACGAGCGGGCAAGACGTTGGTGCCATAAGCAACTCGGCCTATGTAAGTACGGTAGCCATAAGGGTCAAATCCTCCAACTATAACGTCGCTTGTCAAAGGAATTGAAAGATTTCCCGTGATCCAATTATGCTCAGTATCTAGGGGAACATTTAGTGAGGATTAGGGTTGCCAAAAATGTGATTCCTTACCATATGTGAAGGGAGCAGCCAATGCCACGGCAAATAGTCCGGCTACTAACAAGCAGATGACTTTGAACATATTGCAACGCGTTAAATCAACGATTGAATGATCGCAAAATGCGGTAGCTACCTTTATACCAGTGACTTACAGATTCCCACTATTGCTTCTGCCATATAAGCATGGTTAAAAGTTGAATTTAGAGAGATTGCAGATTTATGACTTGGCTCAAGTGGTAAATAGGCTATAACAAAATCGAAAATGTGTCATCTTTGCTGAATGAGTGCAAAAGAAAAGATTAAAATTAAAGAGATTAAACTATCAGAAAAGTATACGGAAATGATGGGAGAGGCCTTATGGACGCCACCTATTGTTCGTTGAAGCTCCCGCAAGAGAGAGGGAGAGCGATAGTTTGTTTAAGCTATGAGCTAAAGGGTTAAGTAATTTGTTATTGTGTAATTTACTACAAGCTAAAGGGCTAAGCTTATAATATAATATAATTTATAATATAAAATATAATATAATTCGCTAATGTTAATATTATTAATATTTAGGCATACGAGGATTGAAAGATATACATGCATCAAGCTAATCAAGCATTATACACTATTTAATTGAGCACAAAAATATGCAAAACACCTGATAATTTGGTAAACGCTTGCCCGATCATTTCTAATTAAACATGAGCTTGTAATGATACAAATGAACTAATTCAATTTTAAATAGTGAGCTTGCAAAAGGGTCATGAATGCAAATTGGTTTCATCAGTTTATTTCAGTAGTGTTCTAGTCTGTCATTGTATACACCTCTAATTTCTTTAGAATTTTGCACAGCTTGTTCTCTATTCCTCTTCTCCTTCTCCTTCTTTTGGGTGGAAATCAAATAAAATGACTGGCAAATAGGCAAACGGAGAAGTCCCCAAAGGAAAACTTGAAAACGAAACGGTTTATTATGCTTATGCGAATGTGATGACAACAAAAAGGCATAATAGTAAAATTAAATGTGTCTATTATGCCAGCAATACAATGCACACATAAAACCACACACACACACACACACACAGAGGCTCTCACACACACAGGCTTCACAATCGTATGGCCCATAGAAACATTTGGCAGACAAGAAACGTTTAAGGAAGGATGTGTTGCTTAGAAGACTTCGATGGCAGATGCAGGCAGCGGGGCATGTGGGGCTATGGGGTGGCTCTGGGACGATCCATGCGCATAAAAACAAATGCACAATATGACAACAAAACAACAAAACAACCGGCGTGGTATTGAGACATGCCAGCTCAGTTCTTGTCAGCAAAGAAAAGCGAAATCAACTTAAAGGCCTCGTTCAGGGGGTTTGTACATGGGTCCGGAATGGGCATTCGGCCTGGGCGTGTTTCTTGGCAGATAAGCACAATAATATGCACGTATTTTACGGCAGTTCGCACCACCCCCACCTGCCCCACAAGTGACGCATCCGAACTTTGTCGGTCCCCATTTTGGCGCAGCATTTTCTAAGAGTGCGCAAATTTAAATGCGAATTGTTTTCAGTTTTGTTTGCCGTCGTCGCTTTGCCTAATTGACTTTGCGTGCCACGCCCCCTCGCCTCCTCTCCTCCTCCTCCCACTGCCCCGACGCCAGGCACCGGTCCAAAGTTTGACAAGAATAGACGACAATCAGCGTTCATTTTTTGCCTTTTTTGTATGCGTCTAATTTGTGTGCGGTTTATGAAAAGAATACCAGCTCTCTTTCCCATTTCCATTCCCGCTCCAGTTCCAGTACCAGTTCCAGCTCTAGCTCCAGTTCCTAATGAACAAACATTGCCCTCGCTGTGCGTCAGGCATCTAAATGCGAAAAGTTGTTACTCATTTTATGGCTTATTAATTTTTGATTGTAGTCAAGGTAATAAACAGCCAAGCTCCTTCAGTCCATAATATGCACGTATATGAAGACATTTAAAAAAATATATTTAAAAAGAGGTTGCTCCTGGCTTATGCATAGCCATTTGGTTATAGATTGTGAGCTAAGGCGAAGACTTGGATACTTACCCCACAATTGGAGAAGGCCTTTTGTGATTATCTCGTCGTACTTAGCTTAGCTGGAAATGTATTTTTTGTTATAATATATATTATTTTATTATTTTAAACTTTACAAAATACAATATGTCAGGATAGTAGTTTCAAAATCAAATTAGCCTTTTCATATTTTATTCGAGTTACTGTTATGTTAAGCGATTTCTTTATTTATATGAATATATATCAATTTATTTATTTCAAAAAATTTTTAAATAATTTAAAAACATAGCTAAGTTTAACTAATCTGAAGGGATATTTTAAACTCGAATAGGCAGCTTAAAAATATGATAGACGCTGAAGATATGTCTGTGACACTAATTAGTCCATTGTATTGCTGGCAATATAAAGAAGAAATGTTAAACGGGCACCTCAGCGCCATAGTGCTCGGCTCCTTCAAGAGGGCAATAAGGGAAAGCAAAGATCTAAAGTGGCCATTGGCATTGGACCCAACACCAACACCAACAGCAACAGCAACAGCAACATCAACACAATCATCACCATCGTCATCGTCATCATTATCATCTTCATTGCTATTCAGCATCTCTTGTGGCATTCCTGGGTATTGTATTTCATTTCCGTTTTCATTATTATTTGTGGGCAGCCCCGGTTGCCCCGTTTCGACCAACTGTGGATGTCTTTTTGGTCCTTTGGTCGTTTGGTCCTTGGCTGTCGCTCAACTCGCTCGCTCGCTCGCTCGCTTGCTGTGCGCTCTACTTGGTCTGTTGTCTCTGCTGCTGGCATTCGCTTCATTTTTTATCGCCTTCGTCTTCGCCGTTGTCGTCAAGAACAACGCCAACGACGCTGCCAACTTCCTGCTATCGTGCTAATTTCCGTTGCTTTATCTTGACACAATGGTGCGCATTAAAAGCGTGATGGGGAACCGCTGGCAAACTTCATAACTAACTAAGGGCGGTGCCGTGGCGGGTTGCGGACTCTGATGGTGGTGGTGGTGGGCTCCAATGCAGCGCTGACCGCTGCGCTTTTATTTCCGTCCCACATTTTGTCGCCATATTAGACGCCATTTTTGTTTTCGCATTGTCAACACATTGTCATTGGGTGCCAAGACAGCTGGCAGAGTGAGCGAGAGGGGTGTGCGCCGCACTCGCTCCATCGCCTTATCATCCGTCGCCGCTGGCCGCATTTGCATGTGGTTTTTCTCTTCACAAAATATTGATAAATGCCGCCATTAAACGCGATTAACCATTTGAATTATGTGGCAAAGCCAAATTTTATTGCCAACACAATTCTATGGCCAAACAAATGGCATCATTATTAAAATATATGTACCTCTATTGAGTGGGTCTGCGTGTGTCTGTGTCTGTGTGTGTGCTTGTGATAATGCAAAGCGACCATAATTGGGGCGGGCATGAGCTCAAAGTGGGAGCGGTTCATATATTTAAAAATTGTGCTTACAATTTGCGCCGTTTGAATTTCAATGCAACCGCGAAAAATTATTGCCAATTGTTTGTGCGCTGGTCCACTCGCCATCTGCAATAACAACAGCAGCAACAACGGCAACCAGAGCAACAACAACAACAGCAGCAGCAGCAGCAGCAGCAGCAGCAACAAAAGCTTTAGAGACTAATGCAATTTTAGTCTAAACAGTCGCCAACAATTTGAATGAATTGCATCAATTGCCGGCCCATTGTGCTGCCAGTAAAAAAAAAAGAACAGAGTGAAAGAAATGCCCGCCCTTGTGCTCGTCTATTGAGTGGGCGTGTCCGGTTGCACGTTGCCGTGCTGCATTATTGTTGTGTGTGTGCGTGTGCTATCTCTCTCACTCTCTCTTTCTCTGAGGACTGCACTCGCGGGGGTAATAAAATAATTGCAGCGCACGTGTCAAAAATATTCAAAAGGATTAAGTAGCGGCCAAAGCCAGAAGAGAGTGATGAAAGGCCATGGGTCTGTCGGGGCACTCGGGGTACTTGGCAGTACTCGGGGTGGCTGTAAATCCAACAGTTTCCTTCGCCGTACGCATTGTCCAACTGATTGCATAAATTGTTATGGAATGCCATGGACGAGTACCCATAGAAGGCTCTGAATGTGACAACGAACAACTCGGCCAGCATTCACATGGTTTTTTCTCCGTGTTTACATTGGGCAGGAGGCGTGGGCAACGGTTGAGGCTGAGGAGGGATTTTTGCCTGCGAACCAGAACGCCTTCGCTTTTTATGCATCTATTATAGGCTGGTAAATTGTTTAGGGTATGATGAATGTGCGAAACAAGTTGCAGAAATTATACATGTATTTGGATAAATCTATATCGATCAGAATGAACAGTTATTTAATACTGAAGTCCAGGCTCCGTACCAAATATATTAAAAATAATAATAAATTGTTAAATAGTAAATAAAAAATATATGGTTTAAATCAGGATAAACAAATATTAATAGTTGTTAAAAATTCCTCTCAGTCAATATTTATATATTAGGAGAAAACTAAACTTAGCCATATATTAAATATGTTTGTTCAGCTCAAGGCTTAAATGCTATAGCTCTACTCTATAAGCTTATAGTTTTTTTTGGAATACTAAAATTGCTATTCAAATTTTATATTATATCAATGAAATTATTAAATCTGACAATAAATTCTCATTCGATAGCCACTTTAGCTTATACTTGCTGAGTTGATCTTATCTAATAGGGACAGTGCTCTTACAAATATTCATTATTATAAATTTATTTAATATTTAATTATTATATTAATATTATTTAATATTATATTTAATTAATATCTATTGCCTTAGTAATTGTAAGAAGTTGTTTTATGTTCTTAAAGTTGATCGCAAAAATGTTTAAAATACAACATAATAAAATAATATATGATATATACATATATTATATATATGAGAGATTGATATATTATATATATTCCCTTCTATTTGCAGTGTATACAGAATACGACTTTTTTGGCACTTTTTTCTTGATATGATTCTTTTTATTTTCTAAGATCTGGTAGGAATTTATTTTGATTTGCAACAAATTTGCTGCGGCATTGTGTATTTTGTGTGTGTGTGTGTGTGTGCGTTGGTGTATGCTTAACGTTTTATTGCTTTTCACACTCGTCACTCGCCACTCGCCAGTTGTCACTTGCCACTTGCCACTCGAGGCGGTTGAGGGCTCGCCGGGAGGGTTGTCTTTAGCGACTGGAAGTGGGCGCTTTGTTTACTTTGTTTGTGGCGTGAATAGCAAATAAGCCGCGACAAATGCGATTCGATTCCATAGTTCTCTGTGGCATTGTACGGCCGGGATTTCTCTGCAATTTGATAGAGCGAAATGTGGTGCGCACCGCAGCTATAAATACATTTATTCTAATTACAGCACATTCAGCAAACGCTGCAAAATAATTTAAACATTTGCCGCCTCATTAGTTGGCAAAATGTTGGCTGTGATATCGAAAATAAAATTGCAGCAAAATACTCGTTAAATGGCAAAATGCATTTGCTGTAATACTCTGTGGCCACAAAACCAATTTGCGTTACAAATTTATATCAGCCAAAGCTTCCTCATCCACCCAGCATATTGGAAAATTAAATGCAATTGCTCTGGCTTTGGCTTTGGCTTTGGCTTTGGCTCTGGTCTCTCGTGTCTCGTGTCTGTGGTTGCAAAATTGATTGATTTTGCTGTGACAGCAACAGTAATTGAAAATATTTGTTAACTATTAGTTTACTGATATATCCATTCCCACACCCATGCCGATGCCACCTGGTTACCTGTTTACCTGCGTCAGGCATCCCTTCCTGGGCACATTTCCGTAATTCCCTTCAGCTTCTTACAGTGGGCCGCCTCGCGCATAATCCCACTTCAAGCGAAGCCTCAAGAGGTTCCTCATTCTTTCTTATCTATTGATGCGCCAAAGCGTGTCAGCTGCTTGGCTGTGGGAAGCACGCAGGAGGAGGAGAGACGCGGAGCAGGGATGTGGGCTGGGCACTGGGTGTTTGTGGTTCCATCGTTACAATAACAGAAAAGCCTTTTTACAATGCGCTCCACAGATTTCAATGTATTTTCAACAACTCCAATTCTCTATACCCCGCAGCCGAGAATGATAGAAAGCGGGTATGATAAATGTGTGTATAAAGTAGCTATAAGCTATAGATATGCTATGCTGCAGGGTGTTTTGTAGCCGGGCCAAGCCATTTCGCTCGTTTCTCATGTTTTCTGAAACATTTATTTATTTTTTTTTAATTCGTTGCAAATTGAATAGACGACAGTGACGATTGCCATATAGCATTATCACCTACACACCCAAAGTTTTGAATAGCTTGTAAGCAATTGGTTCGATTCCTAGTCAGTCCCTCATACCAGAGAGCCTTTCCTTCTTCCCCCTGCTCGTGCTCCCCCTGCCCCTTCTATACCATTAGCCTTTGTATTTCGGCTGCGTCGCGTATATCACATTTCCGTTTGTTAGCATTTTTCTGCATTGTATATTCGCTTTCTGACTCGCACGAGTGTATTCATGTACGAATATGAATAGCAAGAAGTTTTCTGCTCAACTTGATAGCCCCAAACACAAACACAAACCCAACCTGAGCCCCAGCCACGCAACAGAAGCCCTTTCCAACCCAATACAACTTGCATGCAAAAAAATTGTCATTGTAAATTTAGACTGGGGTTATGCGGGCGACAAGGGTTTTCCCGCTCTCTCCCTCTATTCCACTCCGCCCTGCATGCTGTTGTGTTGATTTGAAGGCAGCTCACGCCCTCCTCAGCTACCTTCGATTGTCAATATTTTCCACACGTCTACACAAAAGGTAAAACTAAACTATGCTCATTGATTTCTTTCTCCAAGCAATGCATTAGCGCTAGTTGTATGATGATTTATTGTATAAAGGTATGCCAATTTGGACTGCCTAATTTCCTAGCTCTTCATTTGTTAGCCTTCTAAGTGAATTGTGGGAATAATAACCATAGTAAGCCCATACAGCAACGATGTGTGCGTGCAGCTCATGGGCTTTCTGTTTAAGCAGAAAGAACGGTTTTAGGTATTCTTCTAAGTATTTCCTCTCAATATTTCCTCTAAATATTTCCTCTAAATATTTCCTTTAAATATTTCCTCCAAGTATTTCTTGTAAGTATTTCCTCTAGGTATTTCTTCTAAGTATTTCCTCAAAGAGGAAATCACAAAGTTCTTCTTCTAAATATGTCCTCCAAGTATTCCCTCCAAGTAGTTCAACCAAGTCGTTCCTCCAAGTGGTTCCTCCAAGTGGTTCCTCCAAGTAGTTCCTCCAACGATCACTCACTTCACTTCACACCAGGCCTGGGCGACTGAAGAAATGCTGCAACTGCTGCCCTTTATATGGGGCGGCGTTCGCTCAAACGAAAAGTCGCGCTCAAATTTTGAGCCCGACGACAGGTAGAGATCGTTGGAGTCGAGTATAAAACGACCAATGGGAACACTCTCTGCTGCTTCAAGCAATTTAGCTCCGTTTTACTCAAATATGAATACCAAATGCGTACATATAGACAACTCAAATGATCTTTTGTAGTTCATCGTCTTCTTCGTACCTTGGTTTTGTTAAGCAGACAGAGAGACAGTTGGAGAGACGTACTGTGAGATAAACAGAGAGACACATATACAGACATATACATATATAGTACCTCAAGTACCTCATTTCGCTGCTCATAAATATATATGCGAAATGTTGATATGTTAAATATGTTATGGACATTTATATTGATGATTATTAGATGGCTATAACTCTCTTGAAAACTCTGACTTCTGCATAGCCTTAATTTATGCACTGAACGCATTGCAAACAGCAAATTAATGTATAATGGTTTTCTTAAATGTATGTAACATACAGAAGGAGGCGTGACAGAGCCCATAGAATATATACATTGATCAGGGCGGCAAGCTAAATCGATTTAGCTCTGTCCGTCCAAGAGAAAACTCTTAAAATGAGCCTGTTTATTTCTGACTTTCCAAGTTTAGTTTTTCTTTGCAGAATGAATGCATATTGTTTTCTTAATCTATCAAATGGAATCAGCGTCTTTGGCCAATTAATTTCCAGAGCCATTCATGGCAACATTTTGTGGCGACTTCTCCCGAAACTGTGCAACTAACTGAACTAAGCTGAACTGAACTGTGAAATTGTTTGCCAACTAAATGTAAAAATAGAGACACTCGACACAGATAAGAGCGCCAACTTGTTTGCTTAATAAATAAACTTTATATTCATAACTGAAAAAGTTTTGCGGTGTCGGACGCTTAAGCGGCATGCTGCATGAGGCATGTGGCATGCGGCAGGCAGTAGCGCAGCGAAACAAATGTGGCCGCTAATTTGCGTGGCAAAAAGTTTTCGTGCCGCACCCTCGAATGTATGCTATGGAATTTGCTTGGATGTGGCATGCAACCGCACTATGGAGGCGCCACAAGCAGAGCGCGACGGCATTTCCGCTAGCTGAGTTAGCTGGCTGGGTGCAAGTCGCACAACATAAATTATGCGAGCATCTTCCGCATCAGCTGCTCCGCGCTATCTGCGCCGTGGCCGCTAATCACAAAAGTTTTCGCCAATGCGTTTCAGCTACCTTCAATTGCCACTCGTGGAAACTTTGGCGCTGCTACCGATAGAGCGACAGAGAAGTAGAGAGAAAATGTGAGAGAGAGAGAGCGGGAGGCAAAAGGGTTAAGCAGAGTTGGCGAAAGTCTCAGAATCCAAAGTTTCTGCAGCACTGATTAACGAGACATAATTATTTTTGCATTAAGCGGCGGCTAATAGGCCGTGTAATACCAAAGTTTGTTTTTGCCCTTAGATCAGCTCATCAGACCATCGAAAAGGAGAAAAAAAAAAAAAAAAAAATGTAGAGACACTCGAAGATAATGAAAGTGCATTCAGGTGGCAAAAGTCGGAGACAGGTCGAGTGCTAACATTTTTCCATTATCCGATGTGCCACATTCTTTGCCAGCATAAAAACCAATTTAAATCCAGATAATACGAAAATGCGATACTCTATAATATATACATGGAGCTGACCTCTAGGGAAGTGGGCAGAAAATGTATGAGCTGAAGTAAACCCAATTGAAATCAAAATAATACGAATTTGCAATATCTTTACTCGCTCGTCTGCTAAACTAGCTCTGGATTTCAAATTTATTACAATTTCTCACTACGTTCTTGAAGAGTATCAATATTTCTGGACCGTGGCAGGAGGCAGCCTGGAAAAATGCAACATTTGAGTGCCTGCAGCGAAATGTCTGCTGTTCTATGGTTGGCCAACGCAGCCAGTGTCTGTCTTGATGAGAAAACTGCTCCGAAGCGGAGGGTTAAAAGCTGAAATCGTTTCGAGCTCAGCCAGTGACAGCGACAGCCACAGCCACAGCCAGAGCCAGAGCCAGAGCCAGAGCGACAGCCCGATAGCTTGACAACGGAAAGTGTGATTATATTTTCATTTTCAATTTTTTACGGCCAATTAATTTGGCAATTGACGCTTCGCTGGGCGTCTGCGACCGCCCAGAATACGTATATATACGGAGCATATAGCTGAGGAGTGGGTCTCGCCGCTCGTTGTTGCAAATTGAGTTGTGTGGCAAGAATAAGAAAAGTCTATTATAGTGGCTGCAAAAAGCTGCCTGCCAGCTATTTGGACGCTGCATTGTCTGCCCCGAACAGAATATGAAAGTGCTTTTGTGGGCGGCTTTTGTTGGGGGCCCCCTACCTAATCCCTCCTTCCCATTGCCAGCAATGCCATGCAATTTGCATTAAGATCTGCCATTGAAAATTAGAAAATCCACAATGGAATTTACCTTGGCGAAAACGAAAGACTTATTTTTAATGCACTTATGCATCAGTTGCATAGCTTTATTTAGGGATTACACAAGAATGAAATTACTACATATAACTATTACATTTCGGAGACATCGGAGAACGAATTGATTAGGGTCGCTAGATCGGTCAGTCGGTCGGGGAAAGGTTTGGCACATGGTTTCCTCTTCTTAGTTATCGCTAACAATCAGAACATCCTCCAGTTGTACGTTGGGCAGCTCCAACAGCAGCTGCTCGTTCTCAATGCGTCGATCTAGGGGGAAGCCGAGAGGACGATTATCCATTATGGAAGCTACGCTCACGCCCATAACACCATCCAGGCGCTTCATGCGAATTGGCAGCTCGCGTTCCAGGCTCTCGACGGGTGAGACAATCGCTAGCAACTGCATGGGCAGACCCTCTGGGCGGCCACGAGGCAACAGCAAGCGCTGAGGGAAGCTGCCATTCTCGCCAACTAGGTCACTCACTATCAGCTGATCCTGCTGATCTCGCAGAGCAGTCATCACACGACGGTATATCTCGCTGTAGGGCGTGGCATCACGGGTTGTCCAGGCAATGTTCGTAGAGCGGTACTGAATGCGGTTGCGTCCAGTCTGTAGTTGGGTATTGATGGCATCCAGAAGCACAAAGTCCGAACGGCGCTGCTCCAGGGGTAGCTCACGGCCATTCACATCCTGGCGAGGTCCCAAAAACAGGCGAATGATCACATCCTGTGGGCCCTTCGCGCTTATGTCCATGTCAATGGTAAAGGGCTTGTTGTTCAGACGACGTTGGCGCACTATCATTTCCGACTGCAGAGGCTGATCGACCAGATTGGTCACATCAATGTCGCTGTCCTCAATGCGAGTGCGCAGTTTGTCGACACGCAGACTGTTGATGACGACATCCTGCAAGTCGAGGCTCTCGCGATTGTAGACGCCCAGCTGCTGTTCGCGTATTTGATCCACAATGCCAATAATTCTGCGTAGGGTGTGCTGCAGCACGCGGTCACCCATGCTGATGCCCAGGCCAGAGCGGTCCATGCGGACACTGGTATCCTGGAGCACCTCACGCAATATGCGCAGGATTCCAATGTCACCAATGCGACCGATGAGAACATCGCCAATTAGACGCTCCAAGCGAAGCTGCTCATCAATTTGCTGTACGCCAGACCTACGGATGTTGCCATTACCAATCTCACGGATCACAAGGCCCATCACCTGCTGCAAGCGACCCTCGATGGCATTGATTTGCTCAAGCAGAGCTCGGTTGCGACGGGATTCCAAGCGCATGTTGTTCAAGCGGATATCATAACGTTGAGCTTGATCAGCTATGTTCAGCCGGGAGTTGCCGGTTAGACGCGACTCATCATTAACCACTCGCTGAGCAATGCGTTCCTGGTTCAGGCGTGCCAGCAGCTGGCGCAGAGTTTGCAATAGAACTTCGCTGCGTCGAGTCGCGGATACATCCAAAGAGTTGACCAAGCTGCGTCGGTAACGGCGGCCCTGCTCCACGTTTTGTTGTTGTCCCAGCTCTTTGCGCTGGCGATTGCGACGTAGCATCTCGATGATCTCGTCGTCGCTGAGCTCACTGAGACGATTGTCGCCGCGGATCAGACGCATAATGTCCTCAACTTGCATTGTATCCACGCCATCAACGCGACGACCCTCTGCAATTGTGTTCACACGGCGCGGAATCATGTTTTCCGTTTGTTGGTTAACGCGACGTCTGTTGATGTGCACCAATCGCTCGTCATCACGACGCACAGATTGGAGGTTGTCAGCTCCAGAGCGGATGTTTTCGTCCTGACGATCAACACGCAGAAAGCGTTCCTGTTGCTGCTGTTCCTCCTGACCCAAGCGGTTGTTACCGCGTATCGACTGCAGAATGTTATCGTTCCACCTGGAGTCAACGATTCCCACACGACGGCCCTCGCTCACGCGATCGCCACGTACAATGCCCATGAAGCGTTCCCGTTCCGTTTGATCCTTACGCTGACGGTTGCGACGCACCATCTCAATAATCTCCTCATCGCTCAATTTATTCAGGCGGTTATCGCGGCGTATCAGCTGCAGAATATCCTCATCCTGTATGGCACCTAGACGACGGCCTTCTCCAATCAAGTTATCGTTTGTTTGATCCAGACGACGTTTATTGATGTACACCAGGCGATCATCATTACGAGGGACGGATTCCAAGTTATCGGTAAGTTCTTGCAGGTTATCCTCAATTAAGTTTCGGCGCTTGCCAGTCAGCTCCTGATCCACACGGCGGCCCTCACTCAATCGCTCGCCACGAACAAAGCCCCAACGGTTCGATTGCAGCTGCTCATCCTCAGGCTCGATTCGGTTCAAGTTCTGGCGACGACGGCCGACGTGCACCAAGCGATCGCTGCGAGCGTCCACGGTGGGCAAATCGTTGATGTCATTAGTAGAGGTGCGCTCTTCCCAGTTGCCACCCAGCATACGTCTGAGGCCCTGACCTATGTTACGCACCAAAGGAACTCGATTGCCAGCCAGTTGATTTCTGAATGGTGTCTCTTCGTCGTCATCATTGTACCGCTGGTTGCCATAGAAGTCTTCATCTTCGTTCAGCTGTTGGACTACGCGGCGGCGGTTAATTCCCAGAATGCGATCCTCATCTTCCAATTCTAAGTCGATGTTGGGCAGTTGGCGGACGTTCTTGTTTTCCTCAAGCAAAGCCAGTTCTTGGATTAGATTCTGCATAAAATTGCGCATGCCAATGTCCTCAGTGAGCAGTGAAATGTCCTGATCCTCCTGAATATTCTGAACGGGCAACACCACACGATTCTGGTTCTGCTGCCACATCTGTTGCTTACGCAGTGCCAGTTGCAAGTGCAGATCGCGCCATGGCATTACCATTCGCATCACAGGATTCATCTGACGGACGCGCTGGCCTAGACCAATCACATCCACAAAAGAGGGTAGACGGCTGTTCTCAATTTCCGCTTGCACACGCTGGACGCGCTCCAATGTCTGCTGGTCAAGATACAATTCGGGCAATATCTCCTGCACAGCAGGAATGATTAGGGTTTGCGTGTCCTCGCGATCGCGGATAGCTAGTGTTAAAGCGTTGATAAGCAGCACGGGATTAACGTTGCGTCGCAGATAGACAACATTGCGCTTCAGTGTCTCAAAGTCGATGGCGCGCACCAGCAGGCGGTAGATGCCACGCAACTGCTGAACGTGCTCCACATTGCGAATGCTATAGACCTCGCGCTCATCCAGGAGACGACGCTGACGATCCAAGTCGATCACGCGCTGCATTTCTTTATCAATGCCACCGCGATAGCTCTCTGGGTTGATAATAAGGCCCTGGTCCAGTTCAATAAGATCATTCTGCTCCAATGGCTGTTGCACTCGTTGCACAATGTCTAGAATAAACTTCTGGCGCAGCAAGTCCTGCCTGGACATGCGCACGACGCGCTGATCAACTGCGGAATAATTGAGATCATTTGCAATTAACGCTTTATTCCTGCTAGGCAACTTACCACTGCCAATGTCTCTCTGAAAGTCACGCTGGACAATGCGACCAGCGGACACCGTGCCAAGCACACAGACTACTAGCACAAGAAATTTATTCATCTTGTAAGTAGCTACTTCCTTGCAAACCAAAAGGTGACTGCATTTTCAGCTGGTCTCCACGGCGAATTTATACCCATTCTTATCGCCCAGTCTAGGCCTAAGTGAATATTTTCAGCATTCGATCTGAACTGGCAACGAAATCTTTATCAGTTCAATTCCAGGGTATATATTATGCAATTACTTATAGACAGGTCTTTCAGCTGGTGCGAAGTCGAAGCCAAAGGTCACCAGATTGCACACTGACTGCACTGACGCTGCATTCTTTGGGTTGATTGGTTGCTGATGCAGATAACGGGTCAGATGAAGACGCTGCTTAATTAGTCCATTGCCCCATTGTTTGCTGCCTTTGTTTTGTCAATTGCTAGAATTTAGCTACCATGCAGGCTGCGAGTTATCTGCACATGTTTTCAATTACCGGACTTGGAGTATTATTTACACAAACAAAACACATGATGTGTATGCATACCTCTAATGTTCCTTAATCAGGTGTGTTAACTTCATTTCATCTGCAATATTTCGATTCAAACAAGTGTGAATGTGGCCAATTATATAATACACTTTCACGACTCCAAAACGGTTTATTCATTATTAGTAAATATTTATAATTAGCTTTCAGTACTTAACTGTCTAGTTTTGTAGTTGTAGCTCCAATAATTGCGATATATAGTTTTTCCCGATTTGCCATACCTTCAGAGACATACATACAGAACTATATGTACGTATGTATGTATATAATTTTTGGTATTTCAATAGATAGTCATTTCTAGATATTAAACTGGATAAGTTCCGCTCTGCCACGCCCCTAAAATATAAATATAACTAACCAAATTTAGGGCTGAGCATCTAAAAGGGAATTTAAATACTAATTCACTTAACGATAATATGTTGGCACGTTCTATGAACGTAGATAGATATATATGTATGTATAAAATATATATTTCTATACAGACTATTTCAATTTTAAAGTCTCTCCAAACAATAGCGCATTAATTGTATTTGAAGTCTTTGGTTATCTGCACCAGTACATATTTTCAAATTGTAATAACTTGAATATTTGTTGCATATTTAGCAGGCAAGACGCACATTGAACAAAACCAATATACTCTTTTCACTTTGCAAGCGATTATTAAAATAAATTATTTCACAAACTTAAATATGCAGGTCCTTTATTTCCAGTTGTAGCTTTTTCAATTACACGATCTGTTTTGATTGCCATAGCGATGTGCGATGATTTTATTGGCCCTTATCGATATCGATATGTGAAAATTAACGATATCAGTTTATATCCGGCTGGCTTTCGATTACTTATAGTGCTTGCAATTGTAAATTTAATTTGTATATTTAAAAGTTTCAAATACATAGAGAAATGTGTTATTACAAATTTCCTTGGAATAGAAAATATACAGTTAAGGTGGGTGCAGTTCCAGCTTGTACATATATACTTTTAGCATTATCTGAATAACAAACACCTAAAGCAGCTAAGTCTCTAAGAGTGTGTGTGTGTGTGTGGGTGTGTGTTTGAATATTTCATTACGTTACCAACACACAATACGTAATAGTGCAGCTCGTAGCAACCGAGTAGCTGTAACGCGGGCTGCACTGTGGGGTCGCGCCATTGTTGTGATTGGAACAACCGAGTGATTGGCGATTGTGAAAGGATTCTGTCAGCTCTGAAGGGGCGATTGCAATTTTTCTATTCACATTTAAATTGGCAATTCGTTTGGCCGTGGCTTTTGTGTGTTGACAGTCGCTTTTTTTTATTTTTGTTGTTGAGCTTTCCTTCTTTTTGGATGCGCTGCGTTGCGACAATTTGCAACGTGCCTGGCATGCAACGGAAGTGAACGCGCTACGTGGGTGCCACATTGCTGGGAGTAAACTGTTGGCATTGTTGCCGCTGCTGTTGCTGCCTTTTCTAATGTAATTGCAATTGTTTGCCGGCAGCCCGGGCTGCCAAATGGTCAGCAACTTTGATTTGGCCTTTGCTGCTGCACTTTTTCAACTTTTTGCAGAACGAAGCTGAAGGCTCAGCATTTTTATGCATTCCAGGCGCATTTGTGCGCCATTAATTGCTTCTTTATGCTCAGCTGCTTCTGTTGGTGTTGGTGTTGCTGCTGCTTCAGCTGCATGTTCAGCAATTATGCAGCGACAATTTTGCATTAATTGCTCCTTTGTGCTGCTGGCCAGCAGCCCAGCCCTGCGTTCCGACTGGCCGACTGTATGAACAGCGTGCCTACAGTAAAAAAGCCAACTAAAAAAGGAGCCTGCCATTGTTGGCGAATGCATTTGCAGCTCCAGCTCTCTCGTTGAATGCCGCTGCTCAGTGCTCGGTTTAATTGCTGACAGGCTCATTTGCCGGAGCCCAGGGTCCGGGCATAACTTTTATATGCAGTCCTGTCCCGTCCTCTCCATGGGCCATTTCATTAATGCAGTATGACAGCTCTTTATCGGGCTTTTTGTTATGGAGAAAGTAAATTGTGGAACAAAATGTCATTTATTTTGCAGGGTAATTTCGTATTGTTATTGTTTTTACTCCATTTGTACGTGAATTTTGAATTTGAAGACTAAGACTATACCATATTCCAGTGTGAATCTCAGTACTCATAAGACCACTTAAAGCACTCTGTGGCAGCCCCATTGCCACGCGATAAGCTGTGCATATCCTTCGCACTGAAGTGGGAATGTCAAGGCATCAGTATCTCTGGCTGTCGTCATCCTTGCCATCCAGCCTGCTGCCAAGCAAATGAGGTATAAGCCAGCTGGAGAGGGGCCGCGGTGGTTGGTTTCGCTTCGTTTCGCTTCTGCGTCTCGCCTTGACTTAAATGCGATTTAATGCCTTTTTTGTTTGTCTTCCATGCGTCGGATATCCGTTGACGCAGTGGGCGTGATAAACCACAGTGAGAGTAGCAGAGCAGAGTAGAAGGAGCGGGAGCAGGGAGCCTTGCCTGACGGCTTTATCCTCTCGTCCTCCTGCCGTGGTGCGTGCCGCGACTGGGTCGCTAATTTGCTTGGCGTTTTTTATGTCTCATCTTCGCCTTGGCGTCTTAATCTTATATCCTTTTTTTGGCTGGCTTGGCACTTAAAAAATGTAGTCCTTTGTTGGGCCGATAAAACTGCTTACAAATGCTTAAAAAATTAAAATTTATTACACGCGATTATGTGCCACACTGGCAGCAGCTGCCAAGGAGCTAGAAAAGGAAAAAGTTTAAAAGTCAAGTCCCTACAAGTTTCCACTTCCACTGGTCCTCCCACTCCCCCTCCCCCAGTCCCAAATACAAGAGATGCAAATGGAGTGCCATCTTTTTCGGTTCGCCATATTTCCGGCCAATGGACATTGCCCAATTGATTCATGACCCCACAATATCCTCTGCGTAATGGGTAATGGGCAATGGCCGAGGCTACCTTAAAGCGCCAACTTCAGCAAAATAATAACAAGCGGCAAAAAATAAATATAAATATACTACTTCATAGTAATAATGAAGCGCCGGAGCAAAAGAAAAGTGCCACGCCAACGCATGGCAAAAAGAAAATATTTCTTTTTATCGAAACGGATGTGAGTGTGCCAGGAATGAAATAGCAGAAGAGAAAAAAAAATGAGAAAGGGCGAAAGGCAAAGCACGAAGGACGAAGGACTGAGGACTAACGACGGGGGACGGAGGGTAAGGGCGACGTCGTTCCAAATAAATAAAACAAAAATTTGTACTACACTGCGGGCTGTGTGTGTGGGGAGGGGGAGAGTTATCTGAGCTACTACTACTCCCACCGCGGCCTTTGTCACCTCTTCATGCACGCCCACAGAGTTCAGAATGGTTTGCCTCTCCACTCTCCACTCTTCTCTCACCCATCTCCTTCTGGAAACCGCATAGAGCAAATCAAACAACTTTCATTTCACACGTTTTTCGTCTGCCCTTTGCAGCGCTCCACTCGCAGTTTTTGTTTGCCTTGAAACAAGTGACTTGAGAGAACGAAATTGAAAGAGCTCCTCAAGTGCGAGTGGTGTGCGTGTGGGTGTGTATTGGTATTGGCATTTGGCGTGAGTGCACGTGTCCTGCGCGTGTCTGCTAGTTTTGATAGCTTTTGACTCCTGCAGAGGAGGGCTGTAAGTAGTTGACCCGTTAAATTTTGATAATTGATTTGCCAGCCATTGTTGTCTCTGGCTGCTGGCTGAGAGTCCGCAAAGCAATACGGAATATTTATTGTTTTCATTCTCTCAGTAGCTCATAATCCATCAGAACGTTGCATACATCTAGGCTAAGTCTAACCAACTGTTAACTAATTATTTACTTGGGTATGGCTATCGCTATATCACTTAATTACCAGATCTTTGGCGCTCGACCTCAGATTGGCAGGCTCATTCAAGAAATGCGCTCGTCTGGCTTCCGGTCTGTTCTATTCTGTTCCTATTCTAGGGCTGGGGGCTTGAATTACTGTGGGGCTTATTGTCCTGAGCGCCTTGTGGGCTGCATGACAACTTCATTGGGCAAATATTTTTGTAGCATTTCGTAGTGTTTCGCACAAGTGATTTGCACTGTGACTATGACTGTGACTCGACTCGGGTGAGGTCAAATACAAATAGAGAGGGACTGTCTTTATTGCCGGGTCTCTGGGTCTCGGACCAGGACACTATAAAAACGACCTTGCGGCAACAAAAGGCAGCCAGACGTGAGCTCTCATTCGCTTTTGCTCTGTCTCTTTGTGTGTGTGTGTGTGTGTGTGTGTATGTGCGTGTGTGTGTGTGACTGCAGACAATCAGCGCACGACTTTTGGCTGCCGGGTTGGAGTTGTCAGCCCGAGGGTGGGGGCTGCATTGGTGGGGGTGTGCTCT
Organism: Drosophila mayaguana; assembly: GCA_037075325.1. Classification (NCBI taxonomy): domain Eukaryota; kingdom Metazoa; phylum Arthropoda; class Insecta; order Diptera; family Drosophilidae; genus Drosophila; species Drosophila mayaguana. The sequence goes on along the minus strand of JBAMCG010000080.1, from coordinate 3,841,004 downwards.
GTGGGCAGACGTCGCGCACTCGCTTTCTTATCAGGACTTTTGCTGCGCTGCAGCGTGGCATTTGTGTGAGTTTTATGTGCGGCTTTTGAGCTGGTTATGATGCTGTCGCAATTGCCGCACGGCGCACCGCCCTGGCCACCCCTTTGCCAGCAACTGCGGGCTGCTTCTTTGTTTTGGCTGTCAGCTGAAAAGGTGTCAATTGTTTTTTAGATGAGCTCGCTCGCTCGCTCGCCCGCTTTCCGCAACGCCACGCCACGCCGTGCCACGCCTCATCGCAACTCTCACAGTCCGTTGCATAAACAAGTGGGCGTAGTGAATCCCATTAAGCATTAAGAGTTGAGAGTGTTGAGCACTGAGCAACCCCCTCGGTACAGTAGACAACCCCTCGAGCGGCCGGCAATTTAAACTAATAATGAACGCATCAGCAAACATTGTCGTTATTATTCACGCGCCTGTGGCGCCCCCTGGCGGTTGACTGCTGACAGATTGCCTGGCTGGTCGGGTGGTTTGCTCTCGGGATAGGGATTGCTGTTGGTGTTGGTGTTGGTAGTGGTGTTGCTTGTGTGTGGGTCTTACAAGTGTATTCATCAATCAGTGGGGCGTGAGCTATTTAAAAATCATTTATTCGTTTACAGTTACAATTTGCCTTTCGTTTTGTATCACATTAAAATATAGATTTTATATATACGCATATATATTACACAAGATCGGGCCAACAATATATATATATATATTTATAGATAAAGCACTAAGAACATAGAAGCAATTAAAACTATGTGTGTAAATGATATATTTGGGTTTGTGGTAACTGAACTCAAGATGTATTGCAAATTGCTCAAACTATTGTTTTCCTGGGCTCTTCATTGACAATTGTCCATCAGCTTACCCAAAGTCAGCTGCATCTACTCAAGAATATACTCGTGTGCCAGTTTTATAGGAACAATTTGATTTTTATTTATTTCGGTTTCCGTTCAAATTTCTGCTTTGGTTTTTTTTTTATTATTTCATTTTGGATTCGATAATATATATTTGCGTGTTGTTTATATACATAGCTAAGTACCACATAACCAAAGGGAATAGTTGTAGACATAGTCGGGAAGGGGAAACAGAAACAGGAACAGGAACAGAAACAGAAACACGCGAAGTAAAACAGAAACACACAAATATTAAGCTAATTCTAGGCTCCTACATAAGTAAGTGGGCAGCTCTGATGGCTGCTACCAGTTTGGGTGGGGCGGGGTGCAAGGGGCGTTGCGGTACTTAGTCACTGTGACTGCTCCAAATTTAGACCGCATGCTCCGCAGCGGCAGCGCCGTAGCGCAGTGGAGTCGGTCAAATAATGTTGGGCGGCGTTGTGGCCAGCGCTGGGACGACGGCGACGGGCGAGGACTTGGATGACTTGACACAGCCGTAAGATGAGATGCCTGTGCCGCTGCTGCTGGGCGGTGAGGGCGGAGTATCGGGACTGATCAGCGGCAAGTAGCGCCAGGGATGATAGATGCTGCCGGCGTACATCGCCTGCAGACGTGCCTGCAGATCCAGTGCCAGTGTGGGGTCCAGCGGATAGTGCGCCAGCCCCGGGAATCCGCCGGGCACGCGCGGCAGTGACAGCTCCAGCGGAGACCCAAAGCCATACTTGGCGGCCAGCGAGGTGGGCGAATGCGAATGGGAGTGCGAGACGGCGGCAGCGGCAGCGGCAGCAGCCACTGCGCTCAGCTGCGCATGATGATGATGGGCGTGGGCATGGGCGGGATGTGGATGTGGATGATGCGGATGGTGGTGATGATGTGGCAGGCCCTGTGCATGTGGCGAGTGCTGCGGCTGGACTGCCTCCTTGCCCAGCTGGCCGGTGACCGTCATTCCCGAGTTGTTGCCTGAACCGCCGCCTGCGCCTCCGCCTCCACCACCACCCGGCACCGGAGACTTGTTGAGCGTCTTAGGCTTGCGTCGAGGCCGATATTTGTAGTCGGGGTGCTCTTTCATGTGCAGCGCGCTGTAAATTGAGTAAATGTTGAAACATTGATCAAAGATCGGGCCACGGCGGATCGATATTAAAACGATTCAACGATCACGACGATATCACAAAGTCAATCTGTTGCCCAGTTCCCTCGGCCATAAAATTGAAGCCGCACAATACAGACAACACAATTACTTGACTAAGAGATACTCCACAGTTTTTGAGAGTTGAGAATTTAAGGTAGTATAACCCTTGCAATTCAGGCATGAAGATTACACGACTAAGACATACTCTGTAATTTTGAAGAGTATTTTAAGAGTATTATGAGAGTATAATAGTTAATCAGGGATTGAATGAACACGATGCGATTATGGATTTCAATGTAGGATGAATTACGCGATTAAGATATACTATATATTTTGTAGGAGCATAATTCCGGAAATAAGAGAATACAAGGAGTGGATTTTAAAGTATTAAAACTCATTAGAATTATAATATTAATTTATATTACGAAATTGTGATACCTAATCTAATCTACAAAATAATACCCTTTGCATCTGAGATTGAATTTTAATTGAATTAAATTTATAAGAAGATATATTTATATCTATCTGTGTCGCAGCTCATACTCAGATAGAGCCGTACAGGGTATATTAACTGAAGCCAAAACCCTTCCATAAACCTTTCCTGCAAGACTGTATGCTTATCTGATTCCATTTAGCAAGGCAGTGTTTCTAAAGTTCTGGAGTGCTGTAAGAGTTCCCAGCTGCAACAATGCGCAATTGTTGACATTTGTTTGACTAACGATAAATGTTGATAAAAGGTGTGTGTTATGATGTTGTTGTTGTTGATGTTGTTGTTGTAGTTGTTGCTGTTGTCACTTTTGCTTTCTTTGCCTGAGCTGCCTTGGCTTTGTTGCAGTTCCCATACCCTAATTGGTCAGCCCTGTTATCTCAGCCCGAAAAATAAGTGAAAGAAGTAAATTTGAAATTTGAAATTGAAATGATATGCGAGTGTGCCGTCGTTATCGACGAGTCGCCTCGCACATTGGCAAATATTTGAACAGCGTTTCTTGTTTTCGGATTCGATGGTTGTCTTTATATATATGTATATATATTTATACATGTTTTCGGTTGCCTTAACCAAAAATTTGGAATGGCCATTAGGCTAAGCCCCAGGCAATTCGGGCTGCTCAGACGGCTCATTAATTATTGTCAGTTAACATTTACACAGCCAATACAATCAATAAAAGGACTTAGACAGTGCAAACATGCTCACTTATCAGACTCTCCGTATATATATATCGAATGCAAAATGCAAAGGCCCATTAAAAATATCTATAGAGCTGTAGTTGTTTGCCCAAGATATGCCAATCGAATACGGACCGACCCAGAGCTCAAAATGCTACTCAATACCACATTGGAGCCTCACAATAGCTGCCCATTGTCTTAGCTAATCGCTCAAATTGTAACCAGACAACAAACCCACTAGCAGACACACACACACACATACACGCACACATATAGAAACACAAACGACCACAAACACGCACACACACATACATATACATTCAGTCACTCACCGCAAACGCTTGGCCTCATCAATGAATGGACGCTTCTGTGATTCGGTGAGCAACTTCCATTCGGCACCCAAACGCTTCGATATCTCTGAATTGTGCATTTTGGGATTGTCCTGCGCCATTTTGCGTCGCTGGCCCCGGGACCACACCATGAACGCGTTCATTGGTCGCTTAATGTGGTCATGATGTGAACTGCCACTCGAGTTGGAGCTGTGTTGTTGCTGCTGTTGTTGTTGCTGTTGCTGTTGCTGCTGCTGCTGTTGCTGTTGCTGCAGCTTAGGCACCGCTGGAGGCGGTGGTGGCGGCGGCGTTGTGGCTGCTCCGATTGTCGCTGGCGGTGAGAGGCTGCTGCTGTGGTGACTGTGACTGCTGCTGCCACTGCTCGTATAGCCATTGCTGTTATGGCTGTGACTGTGGCTGTTACTGTTGCTGTGACTGTGACTGTAATTGCGGTGCAGCAGCGCCGAGATGCTCGTCATGGCTGTGCGTTGGGACTCTGCAACTGGCAGCGTCAGGTGAGTGGCCCGATTGCCTGCTCCCGGGTTATCCAGGGACTCCACTGCGGTGCACTGACCGTTTCCTCTATGTGTCTATGCGCACAGATGTGCTGAAATGCAAACGGTAATGGAGTTCAATAGATATGCTTTGTTTGTGCCCTGGCATGCCATCCCATCGCATCGCATCGCGTTGCTGCGCAAAGTGGCAGACGTGAGCTGTGTGTGGGTTCAGTTTTTTTTTTGGGATTTTCTGGTGAGGGGTTACTTCAGTGGAGTCCGCCACAAAATGCGAGGGGGCTTAAAGCCGGGCATGAGTAATCGCTCAGGGAAAATAATAATATTAAAGTCAAGCTATATGTTAGGGGAGGAGCTTTATATTTAAAAAATATTTTTATAACATATTCGCACACTCAAGACTGGAAATTCCTTTGGCTTCCCTTTATGAATCATAGAATATAAAACAAATATTTGGATCCCAGATACAACTAGGCAAATAGAGATACCAATAAATATTTAAAATTATATTTAATTACGCTCAAAATATGTTTCTTAAAGGAATAACCCTGAGACTCTATGAACCGATAACTGCTTGCTTCATTTTCTAAGAAACTTTTACAACATAAATCAATTTTTAGGTTTATTTATTTATTATTTATATATTTTCGATATTTAAAAATTTACTGTGGTGCACTCAATATTTATTTATGCACAATTCATTATTGTTTATTAATTTATTTAATTATTTTCAATATTTTATAAATTAGTGAAGATTTGAGACGTATTCTTGATGCCAAATATATAAATATATACTTAATATTATTATATATTAATTTCTTTAATTATTATCGATATTTAAAAGTTAGTGAAAAGGTATTTTAGACGTCAGATATATAAATATATAGTATATATTATTATATATTATGTTATAAGATCAGTGCAATTTCCTATGTGAGTGATCTTAGTATTAGTATTATATTAAACATACCAAACCCTTGACCCCTTTATAGTATTTACTTAAAAACTCAAATTGATAGATTCCACAAAATCGAGTAATTGATATGTGCGGGTAAATAGAAACTCAATCAGTCAATCAAACAATGTTCAAATAGACATGTCAAATGAGTCATGCGAAGTTCTCTTATCTTTTGCTGATACTCATGAATGCTCACCTTTTGTACAGTTGCGGATTTGGTGCCGTAATCCCGAGAAGGGTTAAATCTTAAGCTCGTTTAACAACACTGTTTTTGGCAATCAATGTAAAGTTTGTCGACACTTGTGATCAGTGATCCCATTAGTTCTTGAGATGAGATATGCTGCACTAAATGTTATAATTCAATTGCATGATTTGCTTTGTGTTTTATTCAAACTTTAATTTGAATTGCGATCTAAACACTGTGGATAAGTTGACACTTGATAAGCGCTTTTGTGCGGCGCTTGAAGCTTCGCTTCCTTTTCAAACTGAACTAACCCCGAGCCGAGTGCGTTGCCGGAGCCGGTGCGTCCGTGTCGAGTGCGCGACAGTTTTGATTTGAACCACACATTCTATGGACTAAGGGCACAATCTATGGATGGCATTCGAAAACTTGCGACAGTTGACGGAACAAAAACGGCAAAAGCGGCAAACAAAAACTGAAATCAACTCAACTGGAGCGTGTGTGTGTGTGTGCCCGAGTATGTGTCTGCGTGTGTGCGGGGGTAAATTTGTTATTGTAGTGGTTGCACGTTGGCTGCTCGCTCTTTGCGCCACAGGAGCGAGCAAGAGCCAATTAGCGTGCGACAAAGAGCGAACGAGCAGCAGACACACAGCCAGACAGAGAGAGAGAGAGAGAAAGAGAGAGAGAGAGAGAGAGAGAATGCACGACGGGTGTTTGTAGAGTTCAGTGTTGCTGTTGTTTTTGCTATTTTTTGGTGCTCGTCGTCGCAGCTCGGAGGACGCGAAGACGACGCTGGCATCGCCAACGCGGCGGCTAAGTGATAAAAAGTTGCTGCCTCGGCCTCTGCTTCTGCCTCTGCTGCTTCTCCTCGCTGCTCGCTGCTCGTTGCTCACGTTCCTTACCTTCTGCATTTTGCATTTGTGTTTGTGTTTGCGTTTGCGTGTGTGTTTGTATATGCATTTGGTATTGTGATTAAACTCGCTGTCAATAAGTGTCTTATGAGGCCTGTTTCTTTCTTTTTTTGTGTTGACCAATTGTTTGTCCTGTTCGTCCCTCGCTTCAAGTCCGTTTACCGCGAGGGTAAGATTCGTGTATGGTCATACATCATATCATAATCGCAAACAGAGAATCCAGTTGCTTATCGAAATTTGGCCGACTCCTTGTTTGCGCTCGCAATCGATCGTAAGTGCGATCGGAGTGCAAACACACGATTATCTTGTATATTCTGTCCGTATTATAGTTGCACTGCGATACCCTTTGACTTTCATTGTTTATAGGGGAGTCGCCGGCCCAGTGGCCCTTCTCGTTCGTTGCGTGCTCCACAGGAAATTCGTCATCCATATGCCATTATTTTCCAAATAATTGAAGTCGTAAAATATAACAAATTTGTTATGCTTCGATTCGTAATCGGGGTCTTATAAAAGAGCGTCTTTTATGGAGTAGTTTTGTTCCAGGAATTAGAGCTTAGAGAAGAGCTCAAAACATGTTTGTTTTGAGATTCTACACTTGATGCACGTTTCGCGCCAAAATTGACGGAAATTTCAAACAAGTTTTCCCTCTGCCGCCAGGCGCATGCGTCGCTCTCCAAGGCGCTTGACTCGCTGTGTAGAGTTTTTGGCTAGCAAAAAGGTGGCAGGGGCGGGGAGCAGACGCCCCCATAGCCCGTGCGACATTAAAAATGGCAGTGCTATCAACTGTTGCCCACCCACTTGCGGCCACCCCCACACAGCCCCAACCCCATCTTAGTGGTGCCTTTGTGCGGCTACGTTGCGCGCATGTCGACGCTTGCTTGGCGCTTTGGCCAATGGCATAGACAATGCTCCGGAGGAGTGGGAGCTGTGGATGGCGCTGCGGCTGCTTAGACGCGTTCTCAATGGTGACGGTTTTTTTATCGTTTTTGTTTTGCATGCGAGCTGAATGCATTTTATTGGCCAAGGCGCAGGGCCAAGACAATGGGCAGCAACTGGTGGCCGTAGTTTTGTTTGACTTCTGCTGCTCCTCTGCCACTGCTACTTGCTCGACTATTACTGCTGCTGCTGCTGCTGCTGCTGCTGCTCACTTCTGGCAAGTGTTATCGTGTCCTGGCACACACTATGCCAGCTGCCATTTGTTCTCGCATAATGGACATTATGGCTGCTCTATTATGCCCGGCATCAGGACAATGAGCAGAGCGGCGTTCAATTCCGCCAACTAACATTGCGCCACTTGGGCACACGGAGCCGGCCAGAACTTTGCCTGCTGCACGATTGCCATAATTTTGGGTATTTTTGAAGAGCTTTCTGTGACATTTGGCCAGCCAGTCCCTCGGCTACTTCGCCTGAGCCTCCGCTCATTGTCCACGGACTGCGCATTGTTTGGCTGTGTTTCAGTTGCAATAATTTATGGGGAGTCGTCGACAACGTCGTCATCATCTCCATCGTTCCCATCGCTGCCATCGTTACCGCATCGCCCGCAATTTCCATCTGCCGAAGATTTTTTTTAGTCCCAAAATGGAAATGTGGCTCGCTAATCGTGATTTGTGTTTTAAATGAGCGCAGAGAAACCACTGCGAAAAGCGAAGGCTGAGTACTGCAGCGGCCACTGAAGTGGGTAAACTGTGTGCGTGGCAGCTGACCAAAAGAAGTTTCTCAATGCGACAAGTGGAAGCTGCTGAAATTTGGATAGTAGAATATAGAATAGTATAGAATAGAATAGGATAGTAGTTAATAGAATATAGTTAAAAATTGTGTTTGATTGTGTATATAACTGCAGGCATTGTTCTGGTCAAGTATCATTATATTTCCTGACGCTATCCCTTTGATAGCCATTGAAATATATTTTGTCAAAAGTCAACAGAACTTCTAAAGTACATAAATAATGTAAAACATAATAATCATAATAAATCATCAAAAGTTGTAATAGATTAATAAATCAGACCATTTAAGAGCAGCCACTTATCTCCCTCTCCCTAAAAAAATAATTAAAATATTTATATCTAAAAGAAATCCAGCCTATATTCATTTTAATTTGAAAAACATTATTTAACATTGGAATTATTATTTATATTTCTCAAATATATACATAGATACAAGAATATTTAGGTTTATAGCTCCAAGCGTATCATAATTCTATAAATAAATAATCAATGTTTATCTCAGCTTCACTCAGTGTATTGCAAAATTTAATAATTGTCGAAATATACAGACGGTAAATAAAAAATGCATGAAGAATTCAAAACATTTAGGGTTTTCAGACATTTTAATTTGCTTTGAGAAATTCATAATATAGAGTATTAATTGTTATGTACTCATATTATTAATTATTTTAAAACATGAGCACATTTTTTATTAAAATATATAATCAAATTTTAAAATTATCAATCGAAATTGATAATATATTCAAAATGTATAGAAGAATCTGTGATTTAATTTAACTATTCAACTCTAGGTGGCGGTAATCATTTATGGTGAAATAATGTGTGGTGAGAAACAAAACTTCACCCCAAGCGATAGCGCCATCTAGCAAGCAGTAGTGAAACAATAACCCGCTGTGGCTTATTACAAATCACTCAGTGCAACAACTAACTATACGACACCTATCGGTAGTTCATGAAGTGAATATTGCAAAATGCTTCAGCACTCTCTGGGTGTCAATACAGTCTTGGTGCAATGTAAGCGCCATCTTAAGTTAAAAGACAATTTGATTGCATACGAAATTAAACGTGGTATAAATTGAAATTCATGTATTATTATATTTATATTTTATGCAATGCATTGCAGGAAGTCTCGCAATGCACCATGCAGTGTTAAGCCTCTCCCCATTAAGGCAGTTTCGCTAATTGCGGCTCCGTTCAACTTGGCGTAAAATTAATTAAATTTGCGGCGATTTTTGCACCTTGAGTCGCACTAATTAGTGGCTAACGGTAATTTGTTTGAGTTGTTGCCGCTGCTTGAGCAGACGAAATGCGCGGCGTGTGTTTGTCAACGTGCCACGGCAGCTGATTGGCCAGAAGGAGCCGTCTTAATTAGGAAGCGTTTAACGTTTCGCGCGCTCTTGACTTTTGTCAAGTCTACAACCCCCGCCAGCTGCGCTGCTGCTCATAGTATTCAGGCCTCCTGCAACCACCCACACTGCAGCAAGTCGGATAAAAATAATTAAAAATTAAATGGAGAACAATAGAAAAAGTTTGGCTCGGTTTACTTGCTTTTTTTTTATGGGAAAACTTTGAATTAGCTGAAGTGAAGTGAAAAAGAAATTGAGTAAGGCAGAAAATAGCATCGCAAATAAAATTCTTAGTATAAATTGATGTTATGTAATCTATTTGAGACTAGAAGAAATAAGTCTGCAAAATGTTGTCATCTATAATTAACTACATTGATTGTTTTCTTTCTCTGGCAAAGTCGTTCCGGTAACTTAAAAAATCGGGATTGGAGCACATTTGCCTCTTCAGGAATTTCCATCGGTAGTGGGGCTTTTTCCAATTGAATACTCTGCACTAAAAAGATAGTCTTGGGACGCCCCGACTAAATACTAAGGCCGCGAACAGCCGCGACTAGATCACTCAGTAGTTAATCATTTATTTGAATTTAGCTCATTTGTTTTGTTGTATTTTGTTTTTGTATTTTAATATTGTATATGTGTAGAATTTAAATACATTTAAATTTATGCTATGCACTTCGTTCAGCGTTTAAAACATAAAAAATTGCACCGCTCGTTGTTCTGCCTTTCGTGAGAATGCTCCAGCACCTGCTCCTGCTCCTTGCTGCTGTAGCTAGCTCCTGTTTCTGTTGCTTCTGCTTCTCTTTCCCCTCCTCCTTCTTCTGCTTCTGCTTCTGCTTGTGTTTGCTGTGCAGCTGCTCTTCATTTTAACAAAGCTTATGATTAATTTACAACTCGAGACTTAACTGTAAAGTTGGCTACGTTTAACTTTAATCTCGCATTTCCTAAGTCATAGACAAGTTTAGCTCCTCGCTACCATTGGACGATGGTGGTCAGAAGATGACCGTCAGCGGTCGACGAAAATCTGAGGCGCCTCCAGCGCCGCCGCCTCCACCAGCTGCCGCCCCGGCACCCACGCCCACGCCAACGCCCACGCCGGCGGCGGCACTGGCCAACTGGCCGCCATACTGCTGAGCATATTGATGAGCATAGTCCAAGCCCACATCGCTGGGCGAGTGTAGATGCGGCTTGGCTTCCTGGCCAGCCGCGTCCAGCTGGGGCGTGGCATCGCGCTCGTCCAGCCCGCTGCTGCTGTTGTTGTTGTGCGAGCTGCCACCAGCACTGCCAGCTCCGCCGCCACTTGCACCGCCTGCTCCACTGCTGGCCATAAGCAGTTGGTGCTGCTGCTGCTGCTGCTGTTGGTGGTGCTGCTGCTGTTGTTGGTGCTGCTGCTGATGATGCGCCGCCGCGTGCTGCTGTGCGCCATAGATCTTGGAAATGTCAAAGGCATAGTTGGCACGATCCTGATACATTTTCGAGTCGAAGTAGGCCTTGGTCAGCACACTGGGATCCAGGTAGGCGCTGTAGGCACTCGCCTGGCTGCCCGCCGCAGCAGCTGCTGCATTACTCAGATATGAGCTGCGCTCCAATGCGGCAAATTTGTCCATCTGTCCGGAGAGTGTCGCCTGAAAGGAAGCAATAATAGTACAGTAGTAGATTAAGTATATCACTTAAGCCAAAGATGACGGCTGATGCCAGCTCTGCAGTGATGCTTCACTCCGAACAGCTTAATGATGCTTATAACAACGGATAACGGGTAATGGGTGTGTCTGACTGCATAATACTAGTTCTTTGCTACACTCTTCGCTCTGTAATATACAGATTTTCCCTATTTGCCACTCCTACAGTAGGCGTGGGCAATCTAGGAGGGGTTCTCTCTATAATTGTAAGAAATACAGAGCGACAGAGAGAGAGAGAGAGAGAGAGAGAGAAAGAAAGCGAGAGAGACACAGAGAAAGCTCTATCTCTGAGAGCGAGGGAAAGCGAGTCAAGAGCTTCTTCTTCCTTCTGCCAGTTAAATATATTTTAACAAGACCTATATAGGTAGGTATATACAGGATATATGCTCTGATTTCCCATTTTTAATGAGTATAAAAATACACTAATCGAACTTTTGAGTATCGAATTGAAAGACAGGATGATTAGGTTCAGTAATGCCGAAGACATTCTGCGATAGATAGTCTGATAGTCTGAATGCTATAATTTAAGTTAGGAAATATAAATAGAGAGAGAAACATAGAGAATATCAAGAGCGAGAGAGATAGGGAACTGCCCTCACATTCGTTTTGAAGTGTTGCTCTATAAATTCCATTTACTTAATGTAGGAAGTTATTAATCTGTTTCTGAATAGACGTAATATGCTCTGATTTATAAACAAGGACCTGTTTGCCGCTAATGGGGGTATGGCAGGGGTGTGAGTCGTAACCCTTGGTTAGTGCAAATTGCTTAACACTTTTGCGGCTTTATTTGACCAACTAATTGTGGACGCGAGATGAACAACCCCACACGGCAAATAAATAGAAAAACACGTCTCAGTTTAATGTTATTTGATTTGCAATACGTTTCTCATTGCAACACCAGTTGTTGCTGGGTTTCGGGGTTCGGGGTTCGGTTCAAGTCGTCGACGACTTGATCTGGGAACGGGACTTAGCTTGAAACTGGGTATTGGGTACTGGGCTCTGGGCTCTGTGAACGGGTGCGCAATGTTAAGTGCGTCAGGGGTTGTTTTGCTTCACATCCGTTTTGTTTTGAGTGGTTGAATCGAGGGGTTGCTCCCCGTTCGCAGAGCACTTTGCTCTGGGCTATAATTATGTTGTTAACACATCATCATCACCATCATCATCACCAGCAACAACATCAGCGCCAACAGACGGAGTCGGAGCAGACCGAGTCCCTTTCCATGTGTGTGTGTTTGTGTGTGTTTGGGCCGAAAGCGTTTTGGATTACAATTTGATTTGATTTGATTTGCGCCCAATTGGGAATTAGTGAGGATTGGTAAATATTTTGATGCACGGCGATTTACGCGGAGTTGATGTTTGTATTTCGGTCGCTCTCAATTGGGCATTATTTCGTCAGTTAATTGATTTAGCTGGATGTGTTCAAGTGGTTTGAGCCTCGAGCCCAGAGCCCAGAGCCCAGAGCCCACAGCCTGCTAAGGTTTCGGCTAGGGCAGGTGGCTAAACTGTCGCAAAGGCTGCTTTGCTCTGGTTGGTTACATTGGGTACATTTCCGAAGTCAGCTGAGCAAACTCTGTGGTGCTTGGAAACCAGAACCGTTTTGAAACAGGCTCGACTGTAGTCTACAGGCGGCTGGCATAGCCCCAGCCCTTTGTGGCTATGGAATGTATCTAAACTTGGGCTTTGTGTGCGCAGATATGGCCAGCAGCATAATAGTGAGATGTAAAAGTGAGTTGGGGAAAATGAATGGCAGCTTGGACGTCTTCTAATCCGCCCACTCGCGTGCAATTTTCATGTACAGATTTCAGTTTGGGCAACGAGAACGCTTGCTGACTTTAAAGTTGGTCTATTATTACAATACCACGGTCGGGCCGAGGCATATTATTAACCAAGTAATGCTATTGTTGGCCAGTAATGCCAGGCTTTCAACACCCGCAACGCATGTTAAGCAGCCGCAGACATCAATCACAGCCTCAAATAGGCAGCCAAGAGCCCCGCTCCAACAATGCCAAGCAACAGTCATGACTTTTAATGGGTTGTTAATAAACACACAGCCCATGGCTGTCCGGGCGAGGGCATCAAGGAGAGCGAGAGCATCTCCCCAACAGATCTGAGAAAAGGTCTGCGCAACGCCCTCAATGGATGGAGCCTGCTCCAAGCCTTTGCTTCGAGTGCGTATTGCTACTGCTCCAAGTTTTAATTGCCAATTTTGTTAATTTTTCCCTTTTTCGTGCTGTTCAGCTGGACCCTACAAAGGGTGTACCCTTGCCCGTAGCCGTACCCGTACCCGGACCTCGTTGTTCAGGCTTTTGTAGCACCTGCCCGTTATTTGTTTGTTTTTGCGCTCGAGGCCTTGTTATCTCGGCGATCTCGGCTGCCTGGTAGCTAAATGTGCAATGACAACTTGTGGCAAATCCTTAGCATGACATGTCAGAACTCAACCAGGATCGAATCGTGATCAGGAAGCGTGTCGCGCTTAGTCACGGCCGCCTGTTTTCCGCCTTTTAAAGTGGGCGTCTGCCCTGGGCGTTTGTAATTATGTTATTAAGGCGACCCGACCCGCGTACCGATCGATGTAATTGGACGCGCTACCGTTCAACATTTATTTTTTGTTGTCTGATGGACGTAGCAGGCACTTGAGCGCTTAACCCCCGCCCAACCCAGGCCCAGACACCGGCTCAGCACAGGCCCAAGGTACGGGCTTTGGAGTGTGGATCTGGAATACGCTGCCGACTAGGCTAGTACTCACCTGCGTTGTCGTTGGCGGCGATGTCTGCGTGAGATGGCTGCCCAGGTGATATGCGGCCGCTGTGGGACCGGGAGCAAAGTAACCCGGCGAGATGCCTGCAAGTGAAACCAAACAAACTCAAGTGAGAGAAGGTAACAAGACAGCCACAACAGTAACAACGGCGGAGAAAAAGAAAAAAATAAGTTTACAATAATTATGACAATGGTTTTGGGTCTGTTGTGCGCTTAAAATAATTGCCACTCGAAATATTTTGCGCCCTTTGTTCGGTCAACTCTTTCATATATTTGGGAGCGAGTTAGCTCCTTCTCTGTCTGTCTGTCTGTCTGCGCTCAACATAATTGTGCGCTGAATCAGCTATTTTGGGAGAGTTATCTCTGCATCTGATAGATGCCAAGCGCTGCTAACCAATTGCCCTAAACGGTAGTCGTCCGGCTGCCCTCTTGGCCTTTTGTTGACGGGGTCTCGATAATTACTGGCGCCGCTTATTGAAAATAAAATAAAACAATTAAATATATATGAAAAATACATCTCATTCATGGCGCTAGCCAAGAGAGTCTCCAAATTGTTGGATGCTGTCGCAATTCAAATGGCTTCGGCAACAAAGCCGAAAGCATTTTCGTTCGCCTCAAGTAGCGACATTTCGACATCAATCGACTTGGCATCATCTTCATCTTCTCATCTTCTCATTTTCTCATCTCCATCTTCATCTTCATCTGCGTCTTCATCTTCATAGCCATAATATATCATATAACAGCAGATTAGGTACTACACAAGGCCTTAACTGGTAGCTGCTGTTTGTCTTCTTCTTCTATTATTATTATTATTAAATTAACATCACAATAAACACTGAAATCGTGTGTTAATATCGCAAAACAAATTTTTATTATGGCCCGACCTAGGCACTGTTCAGGAACCTCTTGTAAACCCTCAGAGAACCGATTTCTCTCAACGCCAATTTTGCCAAAGTTGAGGCGCGTTAATGCTTTGGCTTTCTAAAATTTGTTTACATGTATTATTGCATATAAATATTAAATAAATAATTTGAAAATCATAATTGTAGACAATTTAAAGCCGTCAGGCTTTCTATATATTATTTTATCTGACTAAGAATCGAATGAAGCACATTACATAATAATTGAAATTAATAATAATTATTTATATTTGATTATTATATTTTCATTCAATCTAGTACTGTTTAGTGAACAAGATGCTTTTAGAATTAATCCAGTAAATGACATTTATACAATGCTGTTCTGCTCCTCCAGTTGTTGCATGCCTCAGTTGGCGTATGTGCTTCATATCTATATTCTACGTCCTCGTCTGACATTCCTTGGCCACAATTGGCCATCTTTGTTCAGCAAAGCCATTTTAGATAGTGCCGTGTGCATTGAAGTGAGACTGGAGCAAATGCTGGGGCAATGGCAAAGGCAAAGGCAAGGGCGAAAGCCTAATTCGGTTTATTTATTACGCATTTCCTAGTATTTTTATTATCATTTCCGTAGCGCATAAATCATCTGGATGGCATTGTCCTTAACCCAGGCCCGCTGATCCCTGAGCCAATGCCAACGGCAGCGCCAACGCACAAATTTGCTGCCACATCAGCAAAGTGAACCCAAGAAAGTTGCGTTAAATTTGAGGGCAAAAAAGACAAAAAACGTGACAAATGCTAATTTAAGTCCTCCAACCAAGCCAAATCCAAAACCAACAAGAACTACAGACCGAACTGCCACCCCCGCCGACCCACTGGTTAGGGAAATCATGAATGTTAACTTATGCTTATGCTTATGCTCTGCCTACGTCTGTCCTTCCGTCCTTCCGTCTGTCGAGCCTGTCGCGTCTATCGTGTGTGTCTGTTCTGTCACTTGAATTGAGTTGTTAAGCCAGGATGATGACTTCACAGTTTGTCAGAGCATGCGAATGGGTGGTTCCGGTGGTTTTTAGTTGCCACCCCCTCAGCCGCCTCGCCCCGCGCCTGACGGCCGACACCATATTGTGCAGGTGGGGGGCCTTGTGTGCCGCACAAACAAAACCCCAGTCGAGCCAGCCAACCGCTCGAGTGTGAGGATAGTTTGTCATATTTTCATTCAGTCCTCAGGTTCATTTATAGTGTTTCGCCTGGGTGGGACCCGGCCACATATCGTGCCACATTTGCATTTGTCTTGCGCCAAAGCTCATAAAACGCACCCTTCTGCTTTGCATGGCGGGTGCTCCGAGGGGTTTGTGGCATAGAATTTAATTGGTTTATTGATGAGACTGCTTGTGGCTTGCTTGAGATTGCTTCAGTTCCTTCAAATATTTGTATTGAGTCTTGTATTTTATTTTAACTTTCACTCTGCAGATTTTCAAATACTTCTCAGAGTAGTGAAGCCAATTTTAGGTGTAGAACATGCTAATTCTTTTGTGAAATTGTATGAAGGAGGCATGCCAGACCTCTTAAGATATATATATTCGTGAGCAAAATAATAAGACGAGTCGATTTAGTGACCTCCCTCTATTTTTTCGTCCTTCCGTATGCGTAGATCTCACTACCCACAAGAACTAGAGAATTGAAATTTGTATGCAGGGTCTCAGGCTCTCTTTGCATGCGCAGATCAAGTTTATTTCAGAAGATCGATAAATATTTCGATATTTATCTTATCGATATTCAGTTATTTAAGTACAGCTCGTTTCTCTTTGCCGAAAAGAGTTTCGAAATTGTATATTTAGTGTTACGTTTAAGTTATTCAAGTTTGATTTTTATTTTATTTTTCATATCTTCTCCTAATTCGGGTCCCAGGGTATATAATGCTCGGGCAGCCCTAGATTTTTGCTACATGTTTAGTCCTGTCTTCAACAGCTTTCGTCAAATCATGTCAAGCTCAATCGTAGTTTTTCCACGTGTCCTGCTTACCTGCACGTAACGCCTCCACCGGCACCGACGGGTATGGCATGGGATATGGGTAGCCGTCGCGTCTCAGAGCTTTAGGCTTGCGTCTGGGCCGATATTTGTAGTCGGGGTGCTCCTTCATGTGCATAGCGCTGTGCAGAGAGAAAATGCCAAATGAAAACGAGATTCAGTCGAGCAGCAAGCTCTGCTTACCGCAAACGCTTGGCTTCATCGATAAACGGACGTTTCTCTTCCTCGGTGAGCAGCTTCCATTCGGCACCTGCAATTGAGTTATAATATAATGATATAATAATAATAATAATAATAATAATAATAATAATACGATGTGAAGAGTCGTTAATCCATTAGATACTTTGTGCAATGGCATTTGCAGCAGTTGTCAAAATGTGGCAACACAATGAGCCGCATTCATGGCAGCCTGCTCCAGAAGTGGACGCACATCAACATAATTTCCTAACAGCCAAGCACACACACACACACACACACACACACACACATGCACACACGCATAGACATGGAGTATAAACTTGTCCTTTCTGCGGTAACAAGAAGGATATCAAATACGAAACAATGTTGTCGTCGTTTTCCTCCTCCGGCACTTCCTTTGCAGCGCTCTATCTCTTTCTATTGTCGTTTGGCCATCTTCATCGTCTGTCCCTGTCTGTGTGGCCACCATTGTTGCCAGTTTTGGCATTGTCGTTTCTCGTTTGTTGTTGTTGCTATTGCTGTCCTTGTTGCTGTCTCGTTGTTTGTCTCATTGCCTGTTTGTCAGCTCAGTCAGTCAGCTCCTCATGCCATTCAGGTTGGCTCAGACCGGCAGTGGCTGGTTAGAGAATGCTGCCGAGTCCTTGCACGATAATGGCCCGAAAACCAGCAGGTGGTTTGGGCCGTTTGGGGGCGTGCTTTTGTACCGCATTCTGTCTCGCTCTCCCGCCCCTAACATTCAGCCAGCGTTCGCTTTTGAGGGCGGCAAGTGAGTTTGTATTTTGAATTTGTGTTTGTGCTTGTATTTGTATTTGTATTTGTGTTGTAAGAATGTACATATATAGTACATGGCATATGCACGTGCCACACACTCATGAGTGGCAAGTGGCAAGTGGCAAGGCAGGACCCTCCACTTGCTTATGTGCTAGTATGTCGCCTCTTAGGCAGCTTGTGGGCCCGCATTGTACGCACAAATTGCAAATGTTTTTAAGTTAATGTAAAATGTTATAATGACATGTGTCATAAGCCCGCTGATGGTATCTTAAATGTGACACAAACAGCACTTTACTTATTTGTCTCAAGTGAGACGGCATATTTATGTACAAATTTATATTATAGATATTAATGCACCTCTTATTTATGCATATATATATATATATATAATAAATACCAGTTGCTGGTCTAAAATCGTCTCTAAATCAAATGTATTTAACGGGCAGAAAGAGGCGTGGTCACTGTGGTGGGTATATATTCGTGATCAGGGCAACGACAGAGGACTTGACCCCAACTCGTTCGCCTGTTTTTCCGCTTCAGCACAAAACTAAAACTGAAAATCTTAAAATAATCCTGATAATTTCTATGACAAGTGACATGAGAGATTTTTATTTCTATAAAAAAGAAATTGTTCAATAGTTGCGATATCCATTTTGCGTAATTAGTGCATTCTGTTGGTTTTTTAATTTTCCATTTACTGGATGTGGGCCGAATATACTTTTTTAATTTGAATAATGCTCTTTTCTGTTTTTGTTTCAAATAGTATAATACATTTCTAATTTAATTTGTTAACTATTGTCTAAAGAAAATACAAATTTAATAGATAAAAAAGAAATTAAATAATTTGAAAAATTCGATTTGAGCTCATTGTTAAAGTAGACCCTATCAGCGATCCTCATAAATACATGCGATTTATAAATGTGTGTGTGAGTATGTGTATATGTATTTATATTCAAGTGTAGATAAGCTCTAGTCATCAAGTTTATGGCCGTTGTAAGACTCAGAAGCTTATTAATACACGCAAGAATATATTGTGTTCCATAACATCGTTTTTTATTGCTTATCATATTGGTAATCATATCATATTGGTGCTCAGCGGTCAAAGCTTCTTTTTGAGTGCTGTCAATGCAGCTACTGTTGTAGTTAGAATGTTTATTTCAGATCCTGGCGCTATTCCATTCTAGGTAATCGTTCCCATTGTGCAGATTGTAAGGGAAATGCCTAACAAAAGAAATGGACTTGAGGGAAAAGTCCTTAATTAGTTATAACGTATAATTTTAGTAGCTGCAAAGAACACAGACACTAACACACTCACACTGTCACACAAATTGCATTGTCGAGGCGACACAATACTAATGAGAAGCTATCTGCTATCCATAGGACGGGGCTGACCCGACCACTGTCAGACGCACACACACACGCGAGCACTCGAATAGACAGCCACACACACACACACACACACAAAAGCTGAGGTAGTTGAACAAAAACTATAACAATAAACGTAGCACAAAAGCACAATTGTGCCAAAAGACTAGACATGTGCCCACACCCACGCCCTCACCCACGCCCACATTCATGTGCAGCTCTGCACGCCCCTCAATGCGAAGTCGGTGGCACTCATAAAGCAAGTAGCTGCCCCATAGCTGGCAGCTGCTGCTAAGATACTAATTTATAGATACATTGACAGGCCGTCCAAGTGGCAACTGGGCATCAAATGCGCAACTTGGCTCCTGTGCACGACACCTTGTGGGGCATTTGGCTGGGGCACAGACTTGCAGACAATTCCCATAATAATAAACAAGACGCAACAGAACGAGTGAGGGGCAGAGAGTGCATGAGTGAGACAATGGGAGATAGAAAGAGGGAGACAGAGAGAGAGAGAGAGAGAGAGAGAGAGAGAGAGAGAGAGAGTCAAAGAGAGTGGGGCTGTATCTACAAGTTGTGCAGTTGTATAAACTAAGGAGGGCGCACTGCTGAGTTGACATGCCACAAAAGGATGACAATTGGACAATGTCTATGTTTGCCCGCTGCCGTCTGGCGCCTCCCCTGTGCTGGAGCTGCAACTGGAGCCGGTTGAGTGGCCGGCTTAATAATTGATATGAAAAACAAGTACAAGTTGCACATGACAGTTGCCAAGATGGGAGATGGCTGCCAGTTGAGCTGGCTCAAGCATAATTAACAAGTTCTTCTCCAACAGCCCAAAGAAACACTGGAACATTTTCCGGCTGCTAACCACAGAGCAAATATTTAACGGACGTCGGCTCCAGTTGCAGTTTGTAGTTCACACAGTTTACAATTGGGGCTGCGAGTAACCTTAGCTCTACCTCTCTAGAAGAGAGTTCTGGGAGTGGGGGCTAAGGCTACTTTTGGGACAGTTCTCGAGGCCAGCTGAAGCCAGCATTCACACATCACACAATTGGGCCACTTATGGGATTATGGAGTCTGGACGTGAACTATTTGGGGTTTCTGTTTACTGTGCTCTGAGCGTGGCTCCCACTCGACCGTTTGCTCCCATCTGAACTCAACGTTTGGTCAGAGACTATGCTGTTTACACAGCAATTTGACGTTAAGCACTGGAAAAGCGGAAAAACTGACCCTTGCTTCATGAGAGGCTAATCTGGAGAATAAAGTCCAGCTCATCGAGAATGTTATACAATTGCTCTGTGAATGTTGGACATTTGAAAGTAATATATCTATAGACAATTGGGACGATGGCATTATGTCATATTACAATAGCTTAACAGCTAAACTGCTAGCTTTTTTCGAGCTGCAGACATGAATATGGCTAAAAATATTAATATTTGAATTGTGAATGGAAATGACTGCATAATATATCTGTTAATATACATATGATGGAAAAATATGTAATATAAGAAATGATGGAGGATTGTGTCTGAAAATTTGATATGTATATATGTATATAATATAATAAAGCTTCGTTATTTCACAGATCTTTATCTTCTTTTTTTTTAATTTAATTTAATTTTTATAAACCTCAACTAACATTTTTGTTGCGCTTTTACTAAGTATCCGAAATATCCTATCTCTCATATCCTACTCTCTCTCATTTTGTGCCTCTCTTGTCGTGCAGTTATGCTTCAATATAATGTGTTAGTGTGGACGTCCGCTACTCCATATATCTTATGACCCTGCAGCAAGATATCCACATTAGCTGACAGGCAGCGCAATTCGAACAGGATTAAAATAAATAAGATAAATGAATAGCAACAAATGGATGTTGTTGCTCTTGCAAGGAACTGTTTTCCTGTTGCCCTTTCCAGCTAGTTCATATTGTTTTTGCAGTTGGGCTCTCATTGTTGGCTAGAACGCCCCAAGGGTTTCCCTTTCATAATTATACAACTGTTTAATTTTTATGGTGCCCGTTTCGATTGAGCGTGTTGTAATTAAGTCGAAGTCTTTCAATCCATCGAGCGTCTCACACACCTGTCAATTGCCATGCCGACCTTCGGGCCCTGCTCCGCTCTGCAAAGTGGAATCGCTGCCTTTTACCCCAATTGCAAACTAATCAATTGTTTGCGCTTTATTGTGCAACAAAGGGACCTGGTGGGCGGGGCAAAAGGCTTGAGAGTTCGACCTTTTGTGTTGGCAGCGCAATGCAAAGTCGCAATCGAATCCGAGTCGAAGTCTTTGCCATTGTTCGAGGCCCGTCAGTCAGCCAGTCAGTCAGTCAGTGAGTCAGTTAGTCAGCCGGGCTAACATCCATCTCTCGGGGGCTTTGTTTAACAATATTTAATATTCCCGCTGGAGCTGGGCAGAGTTTTGATTAAAAAAAATACATAATAAAGAGAAGAAATGAAGGCGATTGCCGATTGCCGATTGCCGATTCGACAGGTTTTTCAATTATTTTCAAAACAATTTTCCATTCAGCACAAGGAAAAAGAAAAAGAGCGACTGCCATTTTGTTGCTGTCGCTTGCCACCGTTTGCGCTGTTGCTGCTGTTGCTGTTGTTGCTGTTGTTGCTATTGTTGCCGTTGCTCATTGTTTGTTTTGTTATTAATTCAAATTTCCAGACAGTAATTAATGACAGTTACAATTTCAATTAAGCCCAAGCGCGCGCGCGCTCTGAAAAAAATACTTTCTATAACACATATTTTTTTATTTTATTTTATTTTATTCCCATTTGCTGTTGTTGTTTTTGTTCTGCCTTTGTTTTGCATAATAAAATAAATGGCAACGCCGACGGCGACGGCGACGTCTGAAGAGCTCTCCAGAGTTGCCAGTCGCCAGCTGGCAGTTACCGTTAGTCGGCGCTCAACGCTCTTCGCCAGTGCCTTTCGCATTGTGCCTGTGTATGTATGTGTGTGTGCGCGGGTGTGTGTGTGTGAGAAAAAAGTAGCTTTCGCGCCGCCATTTTTTGTGGCGCCTTTGTTGCTGCCACAGTTTTTTGTTAGTCGCCTTTTCTCAGCGCAATTTTTCATAATGAGCCATTTTTTGCTGAATTCATTTTATTTCATTTAATTGAATGCCAGGGCAAAGTTTTCAAGTGCAAAACTTTGTCATTTGTGTAAATGTGGCAAATGGTTTATTTATATTATTATTTTATTTTTTGGTGGAAGTTTTTCATTGTTGCAGCACTTGCAGTTAAACTTAGCCGCGGCTCTGCTTTAAACTGGGCGACTGGCTTGGCAGCCACTGTCAATTCCATCAAAATGCGTCTCAGTTCGTTTCGTTTCATTTCGTTTCTATTTCCTCGTTATCTTAAGCGAGCTACCTACATACATCTTGAGCCTCCCTCTGGCCCACTCCGCTCAAGCACTACAATGGGGAACGGCGTCTTTTTCGTATGCCCTGCTCAAAAAATTGAGAGAACTCAACAAAGGCTGCAACTGACAGCAAATATTACACAGAACTGTCAATTGACATAATGGATTTGCCAAAATACAACACACAATAACAACAACAACAATAGCGACAACAACAACAACAAAAAGGTGAAATGAAATGGGAACAAAAGCTCACGCCTTCCCACAAAATCTCAGCCCACCCGAAAAAACTCAAGTTTGTTCTGGAGTGTATATTGTGTTTAAGTTGTTGTTGTTGTTGTTGTTGTTGCACATCGATTTTCATATATTGGTTTCGGCCTGCTACTTGAACTTTGCCTGTAAAGCGTTTGCAGCCAGTTGCCTGATTAAGAAATGCCTTTAAAGTCTATGAATGAGGAAGAAACACGCAGCATGAATCAGCTGCAGCAACCCTTATTGCCTGGCTAGAACAGCAATTGCCAATAAGGTAGCTGCGCTCCGCAGCCAGAATGAGCTGATGACCTTTAAATTGCATTTTTAATTAATATATATTCAATTAAAAATGTAAAATGATATAAAAATATGTTTTTAAATTCTTAAATTGAAGACAAAATGATATTTTAATTAGCCAACGCTTAACATGGTATTCTCTCGTCGATAACTGTTGTATATAATACAAGTAGTATAATAAATAATACCTCTTTATATTCTTAAATGGAAATCAAAATGATATTTCAATTAGCAAACATTTGACGAGGTATTCTGTAGTCGATAACAGTTGCATTACCGTGTGCCCCATCTGCTGCCCCCATTCAAGTGCAGCGAGTTCGCCTTTTGTTGTTGTTGTTGTTGTTGTTGTTGTTGCGCTCAACTGCACTGCAAGTGAGTCGCGTTTAATTTGCATTGTTTTTGCTTAAACAAAGGTAAAAAGAAAAAGTCATTTTACAAGTGCTTTAGTGGCGGAAGCTCGTTGGGTGAGGTGGGAGTGGAAGTGGAAGTGGAAGTGGAAGTGGAAGTGGGTGGCGGAATGGCTAGCCCCCCCGTTGAGTTTGATTAAAAAATTGCACAAAATGGCTGCCCCAACAGCTCGGTGGCAGCAACATTTGCCTCGTTATCGACGAAGGAGGCCGCGCTGTTATCGCTGTTATGACAGTATTTTCCGTGGGCCCGATTGCTGCAAGACAAGGAAGCAGCAATGCCAACTCAAGACTCATCCAATATGCATGAGCTGGCCGAAAAGGTAGCTGCGTCGCTTGCCCATTGTTATGCTAAGGATCTCTGCTGTCACTTGCCACGTGCCCTGCATGGGCCCGTGTCTGGCCGGGCTGCGTGTGTGATTGAAATTGAATTTGATACGAATTGAAAACCAAAACCTAGAGGCCCAGATAAGATTCGTTGTTTGTGCGTGGGATTAGCTGTTGCCGCCGTCGCCCCACTAGAAATAAACTACTTAACTTTGCAACTAGTTAAGCGGCGAGACAATGCTGCAGGAGGCAGGAGGCAGAAGGCAAGCGCCGATGATTTGGCAGAGTCTCACTTGGTGGGTGCGTGTGTGCGTGTGTGTGCGCGTGTAGGCAACCCTTCTCTGACTCATATACGAGCATAATCAACAGCTTCCTTGGCTCGATCTGCTCTTCCTGCCATTGTTTGACAGCCGCTTGTCAGTTTTGACAGTTGCGTTGAGTGCGCGCAACGGACGAGTTTTTGGTTTGTCATTGTCATAACCCGAAATTGGGAGTGGGTGGCAGAGGCAATGGCAATGGCAATGGCAAGGGCAAGGGGCAGGGGATACCAGTTGGTATTAAGTTGATTAGTTTAAGTTGCATAAGTAAGCTGGAGAAAGAGTTTGAGAACGAGGCAGGAGCAGGGGGCAGGGGCAGGCGGCGGGGCAGCGGGGCAGCGTGAGTGGGCGCGAGAGATTGGCAGGTCGTGTGCCGCCTCTTAATTTAGTTTTGTGTGAGATTCTTTCATTGTTTACAGATTACAAACATACTACGAGTGCTTGCACAGAAAGCCACGGCTCTTACCCATTGTGGTTCATTAAAAAAAAAAATGAAACAGAAAACAAGAGGAAGAGATTTAAGCACATACAGTCTGAAAACAATTTGGATTCCAGCTGAGCTGTTTGCGTGCTCTCGAGCCATTCAATTCAGCTCTCGGCTCAGCTAATAACTGAAGCGAAGAACTCTGTTTCTCCGGCAGAGTTTATAGAACTTATGCGAATACAATCATATAGTCAGTAAATATTAGCACTCACCCAGCCTCTTGGATATCTCCGAATTGTGCATTTTTGGATTATCCTGAGCTATTTTACGACGCTGCAAGCGTGACCAGACCATAAAAGCATTCATTGGACGTTTGATGTGCTCCTCGTTCTGGCGCTTCGTTGTGTTCTGTATCATCAGGCTGAAGAAGACATCGCTGTGAATGGATTAAGGAGAAGCCGTTAAGAGGAGCCCTTCATAATGATAACAGTTAATGATGTTCAGGTTGACACCCACCTGGCGCTGCTGCCGCTGTTCATGAGACTGCCCATATTCTGGTGCAGATTGCTGATGGGCGACGCCTGCGAGTTGTGGTGCAGGTGGGCGGCGGCGGCGGCGGCCATTACGCTGTTCGATGTGCTGGACGTGGACGTGTAGTGGACCGGAGCACTCGAGCTGGAGCTGCCCAGACTATGACCCGTGCCCGCGGACAGATGTGGGCCAATGCCGTTGCTGTGGGGCTGGTGCGATTGCGTCTGCGACTGACTGTGTATGGAGCCCGCTCCGGAGCTGGTCGCCTGGCTGTGGTGCGAGGCTGTGGAATGTGGCTGCTGCTGCTGCTGAGCCGCCGCTGCCTGGTGATGCTGATGCAGCTGCGAGTGCTGCGAGCTCAGGTGATGAGCGGCCGCTGCGGCTGCCGCCGAGTGATGCAGGTGTGAATGCAAACTCAGAGCCGAGGATCCGTTGCCGTTGGGCGAGCCGCCGCCGCTGCTGTTGCTGTTGCACTGATGGTGGTGGTGCTGCTGGCCCAGCGGACCCAGCGACAGTTGCTGGCTGTGGTGATGAGCGTGGCCGTGAGCGTGACTATGTTCACTCGAATGCTGTTGTTGCTGTTGCTGCTGTTGCTGTTGCTGCTGTTGCTGTTGCTGCTGTTGCTGCTGCTGCTGCTGCTGCTGCTGCTGCTGCTGATGGTGCTGTATTAGTTGGCCGAGATGCGTGCCGCTGCTGGAGCTCACCGAGCTCAAATGACTCTGCAGTGGATGTGCGAGCGATAGTCCAGAGAGCGACAAGTGCGTGGATAAGCGTTCCATCATTTTCTAGATGGAGCTGCAGTCGAATTGCTGCTGGCTCTTGGCCGGGACTCTGTGGTTGCTGGAGTGGCTCTAATGGTCTCAGTGGCTAAGGTGCTTTGCAGAGTAGAAGTCAGGCTGTTGATTGAGTTGAGATGAGGTTGCTCATAAGTACTATTGTCAAAAAGAGTATTAATTTAAAACTCGAAATTGCTTTAATACTGTTCTTAGTTCTTCCGCTTTTGTTAATCAATTAACTAATTGATTTGGGCTTTTAAAAGTGTGTCGCCTGTCGCCCGTACCCCAAAGGGCTCCCCCCTACTGCAGTGTAAAGTGAAAACAATGCCACTTGCTGGCAGTGGCGGCGGTCGCCACCTCAACTCGAGAAACCTTTTCGCTCGAGCCCTTTGTGTGCGCCCAAATGTCAACCCTTAGGGAGGACGGGCTGCACACGCCGGCGACGGCGTCCAGAAACATACTGGATACGTCCTGTTCATTATGCATCTGGGCACTTGAAAGCCATTTCTTTTCATTTTCATTTCGTTCGAGAGTATTCTGCCTGCTGGCCGGGCACAGGTCGCCGGGTCATTGGTCGTTGATAGGTTTCAAATCTCGGTCTTTAGTCATTCACATGTGCGTGCATTATAATCGGGATTTATGTGGTCCACTTGATGCCCATAC
Source organism: Drosophila mayaguana (assembly GCA_037075325.1). Taxonomy (NCBI): domain Eukaryota; kingdom Metazoa; phylum Arthropoda; class Insecta; order Diptera; family Drosophilidae; genus Drosophila; species Drosophila mayaguana. Next base: position 3,814,830 of record JBAMCG010000080.1, on the reverse strand, counting down.
CAAGAGTGTGGGTGTGGGTCGCTCGCATTAATGTGTTAAATACACACCATCAATACACACACACACACCAACACACACACAGAAGGGTTCCCAGTTCATGGTCAAGAAGCAGCGTCCGGCTAAACGCTTTCAATTTGCTTAATGGTGCAGTGACGATGGCGACGCTTCGATTCTGGACTACAATTGAGCTGGGCGTGCGGAAGACATTCGAGTAAATGGAGCCACATAGCTGGGCGACCGTCCGTCCGCATCATGGCGATGCTCTTTAGCGTGCATAATGCTCGACAAATGTGTCATTCGCACTGCATATTTGCATAGATGAGGAAGGCATTCTGCGCTCAGATGTGAGTTGTTTGTGCTGCGGGGGCTGCGGGGGCTGCGGGAGCTTTGAGAGGTATCCTTCCTAAACAGAGTTTTCACAAACTTAATGTGTACACACAGAAAGTATCTCATATAATTTCAGGTTTCAATGCGCTAAGGGATTCGTATGTTTCTTCTTATTTGCCAAAGTACTTGTGGTTATACTTTCAGTGTTCTGCTACCCTTTAACTAGAGATTAATATACATTCCTTGGACTTTGGACACAGAATTGAATTCTAAAGGGGATCAAGGATATGTAACTATTTCACACCCGAGAATTTAATATATGTTAGCTGCTTAGATTTGAGACTGAATATTGAATAATAATTTGTATAGTTGGTTCCCAGGATACTCTATAAATAGGATGTCTAATTTAGATGGACATTCAGTCATAATTATCATACCGCTTCTCTCCCCATACTTCCGATAACAAAAACAAGGCTATTCGTAATCTGATCCATTATAAGTCTCTGCATTCTGAACACCTATGAGTAATTTTTATAAAATATTTATTATTATTATTTTAATTTCAACCGACTCCTGTGCGTTCTCCCACGGCTTACCCATATCACCGTTAACCTGACCGTCTGCCCATTTCGGGTACATAATTCTCTTGTACCCTACGACAACTGCGACATGTGCACTGCTTCCGGGCATTATCCACTTGGTGTTAAAGTAAAAATTGCCCAGGCATGCGAATTAAGCATGAAATTTATTAAATGCAAAAAAAGTGAAAAAAGGGAAGGGTTTGGCAACCTGCTGGACGATTGGGGGCAAAGGCAGCGCATATTTTTGTAATCCTTATGGAGTGCAAACAAATTTCTGTGTTGTCAACCTGGTGTGGCAGGGAGCGCAGAGTTCTGCCAGCAACTGCTGCGCTGCTGCGGCTGCTGCTGCTGCCAAATATGGTGCATGCTTGGAGTTGCTGCTGGAGTGCACCACAGGCTACCGCGTGCACACCGGTTGCACCACCAGCTGTGCACAAATTGCACTCCAGATATTTTTATTTGCTGTGAATATCATCGACCATGCTACCAGAGATGGCCGCAGCCAGCCCTTCAAGCCATATCCAAAGCGAAAGCCCAAGCCCAGGCCCTAATGCTCCCACGCACTAGTTGGCTAACGGAAAGCCATTTGACTTATAAAAGTTGTCTAACAAATTATCAATCAATATGGAGAGTGTGGGACGAGGTCGAGGCTGTTCAGTGGAACTTGATAGACCCTCCAGCTGAATGGAGTGCTCTGTTTTTATCTCTTTTGGGCTAATCCAGTAACACCAGTAAAAGCGTTAATAGATATCGGCCAAGTTATTTATGGGCAATGCAACGGCTGCCTTCGTCTACGCTTTTCTCTTTGTTATGCAAATCTCTGGCGGCGATTCCTCGGCGCAGTAGGAGTAAATTACCACGCCGATCACATAAGCAAATATTTATGCCACGCAATCGAGAGCAGGAGTCGGGCATGCTGGCTTTCAAAGCAACTGAACTGATGTGCAGGTAAAAGAGAATATTTGACTTAGTTTATATTGAATTACAGGGTATCACCGAGTTGGGCGGGTGTGCAAGTGTTGAAAATTTCCTACTTGTTTTCACAATGACCGGTATGGTTACCTGTGCTACCCGTTGTCGAGACTTGCAGACTGAATGACTGCAACTGGGCAGCCAGATAGCCAGACAGCCGGGAAACCGGGCAACTGGGCAGCTGGACAGCTGGACAGCTGGCCAACTGGCCAACTGGGAAGCCGGCCAGTCAGGCAGTCAGACAGTTTGGGGTCCCTGTCTTGCTTCTCGTTCATTTGTTCATACGTTTGTTGCAGTGTCAAACAAGAATTATGATCGGCTTAGCCACATGCTGAGCCTGCGCAGAGGCCCAGAGGCAGCTCCAGCTTCAGCTCTCTGAAGTGGCAGTTAGGCTCAAGAGCCAAGAACCAAGAACCAAGAATCAAGAGTCAAGAGAATTGAGAATCGAAAATCGAGAATCAAGAATCTCAATTCAATTCAGGTAGAACTTTAAGTGTCTCCACTTTGTGTTGAAATGTATCGTTCCGCTTCTACTTATGCTGAGAGTTTCAATCCCTTATTCATCCATTCCCCATTCCTCAGTTCCATTCCCATTCCCATTCCCCATTGAAAAGTGTCTCTTGGGCACACGCTGTGATTGTGATCCGTAGCCCTAAGCCGCTGGGGCCCCCTAATGTTTGTAATTAAGAACTTTCACACTCGCAACAATCGCATCGTAAATGTATCTCTTGGTTTAGTGTCAAGTTCCTCTCCGTGGCGAGGGCACAGCTCCAGAGAGCCTATGCGATGGCGAATGCGAATATGGTTATTAATTAGAATGCCAAGCTGTTAAACCCTGTTTGTGTTATGAGATGTGCGAATATAGTAGTATCATAGTATATGAATATACATACACACTTAGTAACATCTGGACCTCTATTTGGCTTCGTGTGTACACACATTTAGATTCCAATTGTTTTCCGAGTAGCAAAATGTGCGACTAACAAAAACTCTATTTGCACAATTGTGTTTGGTCTTCCGATCAGAATTTCACAGTTGTGCTTGCCATCCGTTGCCCGGGTAAGTAGTTCAACTTAGAGTAGACTCCGGCGTATCTCATTTGGAACTGAGATCACTAAATCGTTTATTTGCTCATTATAAACTAGGCTATATAGCGAATGACGTTATCTCAAATGTAAATGATCTCTTTCAGGGGCTGTGAACTTGCCTAGGGTAAGTTCGTGAAATGGAATAGATTATTATATAATTCAGCTTTTTAGGGGCTAATAGAGAAAGTACACACTCTATTCAGAATATTCTCTGACTGCTACCAAAATATTGGATTATCATTTTATTTGAATTCATTTTGTAATTTCATATACAACGAAAGTCGGGTAAATATTTATATAGTTTGCTCTGGCATCTTAAGCTTAATCCATTATTTTTCAATTGGTTTCTGCTAATATCGTTTATTCCCACATTCCACACCTTCTTAACGAACAGAAAACCATAAAAGCCCATAAAAGAAGTGATCCATGAAGGATGTGATTGTTTAGAGAGAAAAGACTGAAAGCAAGAGTTTCAGACACGAGCGAAACGAACTCATAAAGATTCCGACAATAATGATTCGGCATAAACTCAATGATTAACCAAACATTCAAATACTTGCCCAAAAAAGCACAGAAAAAATTCAAGTTTTGAATAGCCAAAAAATTGTAGCATTGAATGTTGTTGTTTTTCTCTTTCTGTACCTTCAAGTTTTGATGGCTTTATTTACAGATTGGGCTTTGAGAGGGACAAACTGAACGATCAGCTAAAATAAATACTCGGTAGGAGAATCTATAAGTTTATAGATATGGGTTTTATTAGTTTATAACGTTAATTTTTGTTTTAAATATATTTGTTTTTTATAGTAACTTTCCATATAAGTAATATTTGTAGACTCACCTTGAGTGTCGCGGCATTGCCTTGGTATTTAGTGTGCAGAGATTGGAATCGAATATAGTATAACGGTGTGTATTCTATATAGTAGCCACAAACTTGTTGTTGGCTTGAAGTCCGCCCCGATTGAGATTTCGTCTAATTTATGCGAGACTTTTACGAGCCAAGCCAAAACGGAGCTGAAGTCTGAGCCGTTGCATATGATTTGTATTTATGTTTGTTTTGCACATTACATCTTAAATATATCACTAGTTTATGTTTATTTAAGTTTGTTTATTTGTTTATGCGGTCATCTTTGTTTATTCATTCATTCGTTTATTCATTCAGTTTGAGAATGAGGCTCGATCGAAGTATTTAAGTAGCTTATGCTTAGAGGATTTCACGATTTTATGAGCTATATAAGCGAGTGTTGTTCCTGCGTTGTTCTTGTTGTTGTGTTTGTGTTTGTGTTTGTATTGTTGTTTGTTTTGTTGAGCACTTTGCATTAAGGGATTTGTTGTCGCTTTGTATGCCCAAGTGGAAACTGGGGCGTTGTCGCAACATTTGGTATTTCACAACACTGGAAACGTAATGATTTTGTTCGCAATTGATATAGATTTATTTATTGGTCAGTTAAGTGTGCTTGAACCGTCGCTTGAGCTTTTCGTTAACTTGATGCAACATGAAACTTGCAACTGGCAACAATAAAATGTTGCTCCTGGTCACAAAACGTTTTTCCGGTCTGTTCGCTGTTCTAGTTGTTGTTGTTGCTGTTGTTGTTTAACTATGGATTACAAGTAAGGCCGTCGCTGCTGGCTGATATTGAGATTGCTATTGCTATTGCTATTGCTATTGCTGGTGTTGCTGTTGCGACTTCTAAGCGCTGCTTTTGGGTTGGCGGCTATTCAACGGATACGTTCCGACGCGTAACTAAAAACTTGGCGCGCGCTCTCACACGAGCCGCAGACGAACGAGCCGCACGGACTTGTCATTTTTGGGGGGGTTGGCTGCAGCGACAGCGACAGAGGCCAGAAAAACAGCCAAACACTCACACACACACACATGGACAGTGGGGAGCCAGAAGCTTTGCCATGCAAACTTTTAGTTGCTCACTCAGAGTTTTTGGCTCTCTCACGTCACACACACACACACACACACTCGCAGCACACCAATACGAACGTGAACTGGTTAACAGCTGCAGCGTTTTATTGGTTTATTTGTTTGGCTTCGCTTTTGATTAATAAGTTTTCTGATGACAATTCGTAACATGTGAAAACCCGCTCACGTTGCCGCATAACTGAAACATAAGTAAAATTTGTGGGCATGCAAATGAGTGGCCTACATGTATATGTGTAGGGCTCTCTCTGTGTCTGCTGTACGTGTGTGTGTGTGAGAGAGAGAGGCAGCGCAGCCAGCGACACGAAAGTCACAAAACGGTCTGCCGCGGCCAGGTGCAGGTGACACTTGAGCCAAGAAAAAAACAGCAAAGAAATACGACGCTTAAAAAGTAAAAAGAGCACCGCTCAGCTGTGCCGGGCCATGGAGAGAACGGCAGAACGAGAGAGAGAGCGAGCGCGAGCGAGAGGCAGTGTGAAGCGAGTGCAAACGAGCGAGCGAGTGCGCTAGCCCGAGAGCGAATGAACCAGAGAGAGCGCCAATTGAGCGCCACGCACAGCAGGTGTTGCCCTTTTGTGCGAGCGAGACGACGATAGTGCCGGGGCTCGCCATCGTTGTTGCCTGTGTCTGTGCCTGTGCTGGTGGGCGTTTCCAATTGTAACTGGCTCTGCCACTGCGAGCTGCCGTCGCCAACTGCTGCTGCCGCCGTTGCGGCTTCTGGTTGGGGGAAGCCTTTTACAGGGCTGGGAGTCGAACGGGAGTCGCGTCGCCTGCCAATCTTTTTTTTTTTTTATTTTGTTTAGTATATTTGTTTATTTAACGCATTTACTTAGCTCTTCCAACTATCGAAAGCAAAATCAACTAATCTTAATGGACACTTTTCGAGCTGATGCTGACATGTTTGGTCTGCTGCCCTTTTTCTTTTCCTTTTCCTTTTCATTTTCAGCTTTTTTTTCAGTTATTTTTCGGCTAATCTACGCTTTAATATGCAGCGCTCGAGTCCTTGGCTGGAATATCAGCTGCTCTTGCCGTATTTCATATTCATGCAGCGCTTTGTTCTATTAATTTCCTTGGTGTCCTGTTGCCCATGACAACTACAGTAACTGCAACGGCAACGGCAACGGCAACGGCAACGGCAACAGCAACGGCAACGGCAGCAGCGACAGCGACAGCGACTGCGACAGCTCCATTTGTCGCCATTGTTTTTAGAGCTCTATGATTGTGCACAAATATGTGTGTTTGTGTGTAGGTGGGTGTTGTGCATGTGTCTGCGTGTTTTTGTGCTGCGCAGGTGTTTGCTTTTGTTTCGCGGGGCGGTTTTTTAGCGCTGATTTTGATTTAGCTCAACTGCCTCGACTCGAGTCGACTCGACTCGCTGTTGGGCTTCATTTTAATTAACAACGAACTAATGACAACTGCACACAAACTCGGCGCAATGCTCTAATTCTTATTCTAATTTAATTTGACTCTAATGACTTGAGCTGCTCTTCCACTTCAGCCAAGACACTAAAGGGGTTAGCACTGGGGCTGGGTTGGGGGTTGGCGCAGGCGACTTGTTACCATCTTTGCCGATTGTCAGTCCACAATTGCAAGTTCTGAACAATGGCGCACATTTTTCCAGCTCTCTTTTCACCAACTAACTGAGTGACTGACTGACTGATGATTGCAACTGTGCCACTCGCCAAGCGAGGGTAGTTCCAAAAGTACTCGTCGTTTACGTGGATTTAAGAATACAAAAATAACAGAACAAAAAAGTATCATTTATTTTGGGCAGGAGCACCACTAAATTAATGTACAAATATGTTTACAATGGGTGCGCACTTATTAGTATACAAGTTTATAAACTGCCCTCCGCATTTGGATCCGCCTTTTGGTGCTCTCTACGTACTTGGCTCTGGCCATTGTCTTTGGCAATGCTTCTGCCATATCTGCGTCTCGTTTACTGTTAGGCAGCCATTGTTATTACATAGTATACCCTGTGTTTAGTTCAGCGGATACAAAATACTGCATGAACTCAAGTAGTTAACATTAAATCATAATAATAAATAGTTTTATGTAGATATTAATTAATCAATATTAATATTAAATGTTCGTTATTTAATGCACAATTTATCGGTATTATTATGTGATTAATGAGTTAATGTAAATAATATAACTACACTTAATATATATTTATAAGAAAGAGAAAAAATGTATTTTATAGGGTATTTGTCTAGTCGTTGATGCTTTGGCGTTTCTCAGTTATTTTCGCAATGCATTTGTTTGTCTGTTGTGTTTGTCTATTCGCTCGTTGTTTCTTTCGTTTGTTTGTTTGTCCGCTTGCTTGTTTGTTTGTCGTATTTATCATGGCAGTTGCCTTTGCCTCTCTTCTGCATTCTCTGCACTTGCAAATAAATGTTAATGAGTAGTTGAACAATAAGGCGCTGACAATGCAATCTCAGAGCCCCCTGCACTGCCTCTGAAATGCAACTGAATATAATGAATATACAATATGAATACGAGCTGTATGTATAGCCTGCTTACGGCGCCCATTTAGGTTAGCTTTAGCTATTGGGGTCTTGGGGCTTTAAGCGCTTTAGCGTATGCAAATGCCACAAATCAACGGCAATTCAATGGAGTCTAATGCCTAAATCGCTGCTGTTGCTACTCCCGTTGATAGCGCGTGGGGCGCTGGTGGGGCTGGGCAGGTGATGCCACACATTGCTGCCAACTTATTTCAATAGAACATTTTCTGAATGGCTCGCACAACAAAGGGGCCAAAAAGAAAAAAGGCGACTGTTGCCATGTAAATTTTGCACTTTTTGTTGCTCATTAATGTTAATCAAAATGGGGGAAAAATGCCCAAAGAGCTGCAGCCTATTGAGCACAGCACAGCACCGCTATGGCAACTTGATAAAAGATACCCTGTACAGAGCTGACAGCTCAATTCGTGCTAATCAGACGCCCTAAAGTATGCCGCAAGGTATGAGAACTGATCAATGTAATCAGCCCTTAAAGGTAGAGAAACTTGGAAAGGAATTGGCTGAGAATCGAAACACTTTTAATATCTGCACAGGGTATATACCCTGTACATACAGAGATTTCCATTTGTACATTTATTTGCGTTACCGCTGCGACCTGGGTCAGTAGCAAGACGAACGAAGCTTCTGCTTCGCTTGAGTCCTGCTTCGATAAGCATCGGCTTCTATTTCATAGGCCACAATGCAAACAGTTTTCGCAAATTGTTCAAGCGATCGGATAGCTGATTTATCGTTAGCGATCAATCCGGCATTTGGCAATTGTGTCGCATGGAGAGCAGTAAAACTCACACACAGACTAAACCAACAATTGAGATGCGCATCACTGCTTGAGTGCCTTTAATCCTTGCGAATTTCAAACGGCAAACACGGATTACAAACACACATATGCAGATAGCCTGTCTGGGATGGATGGAGGTGAACAATGCAGCTGAAACGCTGCCATGAGATTTGCAACAAATCGATAAGAGAAACTGCCAAAACCAAAAGCAGTTATGACAACGCCTCGATTCAGCGATTGATATGCCAGATATAAGGCAACACATGTGTTCCCATTGTGGTGCCTGCAGACCCTTCTCTATCGTTGGCAGGCCAAATAGCACACAAGGCAGCCAAGATCTTTCAGCTGAACTTGTCTACGGTCTCACAAACTTATTCTGAGGTAAAAACAAGCATTTCTTAGTTCCTCACATACTTTCCATATATACTCGAGTGAATGATTGCATATATCATATCATATATCATCTACTTAAACTCTCATACTCCATGATGTCCAAGTTGCAATCAATAATATTTAAATTTCGCACACTCTGAGATTTTCAAGATTATCTAGTATACACTCTCTCACTCATTCACCTGAGCAGGTTTCGGGTCAAGCATTTCATAGACCAAATGCCCGTCAACGCCCTCGCCACAATTTTACCAAAGACGAATGATCCAATATGTGAGCAAAGAGAAAACCCTTCAACTGTCATTTAAAAAAGAAGACAAAGGGAAAACTAATATTCGAGGAAATTTGTGAAAAGCGCAAAACTAAAAACTGAAAACTGAAAAGTAAAGAAAAATCGGATAATGCCAATAGATTCATCTATTTAGCTAGAACGCCAGAAGAACGCATGTAATTGACTTTTGTGTGCGCATTTTTTCATTCATCGATGACAGACAAAGGAGTGAAGAAGCAGCAGAGCCAAGTTGTTGCAGAAGCAGCCGGTGCGACAATTCATTGACTGCGCATACACCCGGACGACTCCGAGCGGGCTCTGAGCTGGCCGAAAACCCAGACAAACTGGCGCGACCCGCCGGCCCTAACGAATCATCTCTCAATGGTCAATGTCTCTCAATGGCGCAACGTGCTGCCTCTGTCTTAGTGTGTGTGTCTCCCTCTCTCTTACTCCCTCTCTCTCTCTCTATCTCTGCTCGCTAAGGATACGCCGAAAAAGTGTCAAAATTCCTATAATCCGCTTAAAGGTGTTTTAATGCCCAGCTCTGCAGGCCGAGCTGGTCAAACATCTTCTCCTCCTCCACATTTTGGTTTTGTGCTCTTGCCACCTTGCCAGCGCGTTTCACATGAATGAATTTTCAATTTGCTGCAGTGCATTGTCTTGGCAACGGGCTGCCGCCCGCGTCCTGCCATTCAATGTGGCACGTAGGTGTTTTTTGTCCGCGTCATTGTCTCTGCCTTTGGCCAGAACAATGCCACAGCGGGCTACGGACATCAGACGGACGACGGACGACGGACGACGGGCACTGCGCATCACAAATGGCCGCATGACCAGCCAGGATAATGCGCGCTTCTTGCCAGAGTTGGCTACCAATAAACAATAAAACAACAAACACACACACACACATAGACACAAAAGTGCAGCCGAGGCTTGCCACAGACAAGGTCAAGTGGCAGTCCGTACAGTCTAGTAGCTCTTCAAGTTTCACACAGTTTCCCATGGCCATCTCTCAGGCTTATGCTTCAGCTCTTGCTGTGGCTCTGTTGCTCTGAATATCACAGTTTCTGGCCTTTCTTGCCGCGTAATCATCTGCATTTAAATCGATCGATGCGTTCACTTCCATTAGGCATTGCGCTGTGCGTTCTACTCTCATCGATTCCCATGTCTGGGACATTGACCAACTGTTTTATCTAGCAGCGACTCGAATATCTCGACATGATTAGGCAGTTTGGCATGACGCACCAACTGGTCAATCATATGAACTGAGTGTAAATCGATTTATTCGACATTTAGAGATGTACTTCATATATTACAATTTAATACGGTTCTGTTGATTGTTGCCTAAATTTCATTTATTGTATGTTGGTATATTATTTATATTTTATATTACGTATATTCGGTGTATTATAGAACTCACCGATACATTAAAAATAAATTTGTCACAGAAAAAAAAAAATTCAGACTTTATTTATTTGTACGAGTTCTGGTCATATCTTAAGTCAGTGTGTAAAATGATATACAAAGAAACATTCTATGAGTTAACACTCAGGGGGCTTTATACAGTCTCTAAGAAAAAGCAGTGGAAATCTGAATGGCATCATTTTGAACTAGCTTATATCAAAATATTTACTAAAGATGCAGTCAATAAATTGATGAAGCATTTTTTATCATTTTTAGCAGAATTTACGCACTCTGTGCCTTAAAATTCTCCCTAAGTTTATCAGCTCATTAAAGGTGTCCACTCATATACACCTAGTGCTCTAATTCCCAAAAATTATAAGTATTTAATATTCTGCTGTGCTCTCTACTTAATTTATCAACATTATTAAATCATTTCAATTAGGTTTGCCAAAAAGACTCGAGAACTTTCAACTTTCTACAAACATATAAAAAGTGCTTTATTATTTTAGTTACTTAATTAATTTAGTTACAATTACTGTATTAGTTGAATATCTTATATATACCAATATTATTTAATACGCTAATCGAGTTATTTTGGACGGCCAAAATTAACAGAGAGCAAAAAGACAAATGGCTTAATTTGATAAAGTTGTTCAAACTCTAGATTATTATGCCAATTACCATGCAAATCGACTTTATGCAGTGGCATATGCCATTCAATTAAAAGGCTGCTCCTTTTCCATCCGGAACCCCTTTGGAAATCCGTCCAAAAACCCAACAAAAGTCCATTGAAGCGACGCGGGCCGAAAAACACATATGCATTTCATTTGATTCAATCATTTCACAGTATTTGCGATGCCTATCATAAATTCGCATAAATTTGCCGACTGGGCAAAATCGATACGCAAATTTCAAAAAGTATTCAAAATGAATTCGAAGCATTGCGAAAAATTGAAAAGCAAAACGACGCGACGCACGCTGACAAATGGAAAACATTTGTAACGACCATTAAATGATGTTGTCATTGTTGTCGCTTTCGCTGTTGTTGTTGTTGTTTCAGAATTAATGCAAATCGTATTGGGCGAAGGGTTAGATTGTGCTCAGCATAGGGGTCAGCAGGGGATGAGGCGTTGGGGTTTGCCATTTTAATGAAGCCATTAAAAATTGCTGGCATTTGTCAGTTCTGGATTTTTCTTGTTATTTTTGCGGGGCGTTGCCAATAAAATCGTCAAATTGTAAAATTGTGAAATTGTAAAATTGGCAATTCGATGTGATTTGGCTAACCCGAAACACGCCCACTTTGTGCCATTATACCTTGAAGGCAGCACTATGGGAAGATCTATGGATTGTTGTGTTTGTCCATGGGGTGCTAAAGGGTTACATTTCACTCGTGCCCAAGCCAATGCTGTTTTCTTTTTTCTCTGACAAACTTTGGCCATTAAATTGGCCACGCCCGAAATTTATAATTGCAAAATGTTGTACGCCCCATTCGGAGTTTCAGGCTTTGGCTTACAACCGTTACAATGTCAATGGGCAGTGAAACGAAACCGTTAAGGCGCTCACTTGTTACAGCACAAAAGACAAAAAACTTAAATGAAATGAAAACTGGAAATCATGAGACAAAGTTGTCACTGCAAAATGGCAGCCGAGAGGAGCCAGCCGCTGGCCTAAACGTATCAACTTTAATTTGAATTCAATCAAAAGGGTCTCTATTCACACTCACACTCACACTCACATTCACATTCACGTTCACGTTCACAATCGCATTCAGTATTCCGTTTATACGATTCACCGTTCACGGTCACTTTCGCTGGCAAACAATCGAGGCTCATCAGCGTCTGTTGCTCTTGCTCTTTAGTTGTGCTGTGGGCTGCAGCTCTGTTGTTTTGGTCGGACGCAGCTTCAAAGGGCGGCCGTTTCGTATCCTTTGATTTGCATACGAGGCGGACAACTACAACTACAACATCAAAATAAAGCAGAGAAAACAACAGCAACAACAACAATCCGCTGTGACCCTCTGACCCTCGGCTCCCCGGCAAAACAAACAGTTGGGCAATGGCAAAGTTGCTACACTTATGTCGCGCCTTGCCAGTTCATCATCATCAACATCAACATCATCATCGTCATCGTCGTCGTCATCTTGATGAACATCATCTGCGGATCATCCACATCAATTTAACGGCGCGATCTTTACGCGCTCGCAGCTGCTGTGAGTCAGTCCTTCGATTAAGGTTCAGCTTCAGTTTCAGGTTGGTTCGCGCGCTGTCAGAACCAATCAAGTCGACACTCTTGACACAAAACGATGCGTAACTCTTCGAGAGGTTGTGCACAGCAATTCATCAAAGGACCGTGACCAGTGCCCATGCCCATGCCCATGCCCATGCCCATGCCCATGCCCAAGCCAAGGCGAGCCTCTTCGCTAATTTGCTGACTGTGGCCGCGCTCCTTCTCGAGTCCTCGAGCACCAGCAGCTGGCCAGTCATAATTGACAATAGTCTGCCCTAATTGCTGACTAGTCATTGCCCATAACTCTTGCCTAAGTCAGAAGCTTGATCCAGCTTGAATTGCTGTGAATATGAGCTTCTAGAGTTAAGTCTTTCTCTTTGAATGGAATTTCTAATTTTTACGCTTTCATCTACGAGTATATCCATTGCAATTATCTTCGAAACATCATATCGCTCTTATCATTGATCTTTTTATGAGCACCGATCACTTTTATCTCTTTTACCCCCGCTGCAGAACAAATGCCAGCTAATTGCAGTCCTTGCAGCATCCTTGCTTCATTATCCTTTAGCCGTCTGTTGGATGTTTTCAACTTTTGAACTCGTTTAAGCCCATGAATTTAATTTAATTTAATTTAAACTTTAGCCCTAGGTGTTCGCTGGGCTGTCAATTGCCCCTGCCCGGGCGACGTTTGACCCTTGTCTCTGGGATGCTAGCTCAGCCCTTTGTCTTTACCTGACCTCAGCAAGCTAGCCAGGCCTACCAGAGCTGTAAGTTGCAACCCTTTTGTCACCTTTTAATTTGATGAACTCACTTCCGTCCAACCCACCAAGAATCAGCATCCCAGATAGCAGGAATAGGAATCGGAATCGGAATCGGGATCAGGATGGTCTTGTCTTGATCTCAAGCCGGTCTGCTGCCTTGTCAGTTTTGATTAGTTGAACCACTTCAGGTCGTCTTGCTGATGCCTTTTTTTTTTGTTTGCTGTCCTGTATGGGAATGCGTGTCCTTACCTGATCGCGTAATACGAGCGCCGATCTGACGATCTGGCGATCTGGCAATCTGCAGATAAGGCGATCTGGCGATCTGTTGTGCAATTCTAAAGACTTTGCCATATTGCACCGTTCGTGGTAGTTGAAGTTGCTTTTTCATAATTTTCACATGACCAAAACAGCTTAAGATCAAGTTAGCCAGCTAAGCTGACAGCTGGCAGCCCCTTATGACATTTCGCGAAACTCTAATCCCATCATAAGTAAGCTCTTCAGTTGCTCCCAGCTCTTGGCCTTGGCTTGCTGTCCCTCTCTCTCCTTCTCCTTCTCTGTGTTTGTACTCCATTTCAAATTAAATTTCAGTTTCATTTGTTGTTCGCCTAGAAAGTTTTCCAAACATTGGCAAGTTAATCCCGCTAACCTGTTTGTTTGATGAGCCACAGACTAGCCCTATCGCTAGCAGCATTATGCAAATTATTCCACAGCCCAATTGGAGGGGCCCTGCTTTCAGTCTGGTTGCCAGCCTGCTCTATCCGCCTATTTGCCCAACTGCCTGCCAGCCCGGCTCCAGTTGATGATCAATAATAATCATAATGACAGTTTTAAGTGGGTTAGCCCTGCCATTGTGCATTTGCATTTAAATGCGCCTTGATGGATAGCTGTCTGTTTTCCATTCTCGAGCTCAAATCATCTGCTGCCATCTTTAGTCTATTACATCATATGTATTATGTGCAACGCTCAATGCTTCTTTTATTTGCAGCGCTCGTCCTTCGGCTCTTGCGGGGCAATCAATCAGCTTAGCGCGCAGCTTCATTATGATTATGGGCTTGTCCTTCAACTCGTATAGCAGAACCGCATTCATTCTGCATACTCGTATTTAAATGCATTCAAATGCCAATTTTTCTGCCAAGATTGTCAAAATGCTCAATGCCTAATCCCGACTGCCTGCGCCATTCTAATATGCTTTGAGGTTTTCCTTTTGAACAGGCCCCGCACAAAGCATAAATCTGTCCATTGTTGGACCTTGCCTCTGTTAATTCCTTTATAATTCTCGCCTGACTGACCAACTGTAAGAGCTAGCCCACCTTCGCTACTTCAACTCCCCCCAACACACACACACATAAACAGCAGCCCAGCAGGCTGACTAAAGAGCTGTCTCAATAGTCAACTCTGTGAATACCCTGTATTTTTGCAGTGAGTGCAGTGAGCACAGCTAATCTAAGTTGAAATGTTTTTGATATTCCATGGACCATATCATAGTACGATTTCATTCAGATTATGATTAAAAGTGCTTTGCATACTTAGACAGACATATAAAGAATATATGTACATAAATATTTATATAGTTAGATACTATTTATCTAACTATATACTATTAGATACTATTTATCTAACTATATACATTTAAAATACAGAAGTTAATCAAATCGAATTATTTATATTTTTATTTTGTGATAATAACTTATTAAATTATTAAATTTTTGATACAAACATTTTGATTTAATTTGTTATAATAGAAAATGTATTTTATAAATCAGACGAAAGATTAGCCATGAAACCAAATAGACTATATATACAATAAATATTTATATCTGATTTATTTATTCAAGTTAAAAATATTATAATATAAATATTATAATAAAAATATTTATAATTAATTGATAATATAATTATATTATTAACATTTTGTATTTAATATTTATAATTTTAATAAATAAATTATATTATTAAATAATTATAAATTAAATTATTATATATATATTAATTAATAATATACTTTATTGAGATTACAAATACTAAATAAGAAAATATATATTTAATAATATAATTAATAATAATAAAGCTTGCTAAGCTAATCTGTTGGGCATACCCTATTTGACTTATCCTACTGGGTGCAACAAAGAAATATATGAAAGTTCCATAAAAAATAAATAAAAAGAGAATACAACAAAAGCCAAGGGCAAGCCAAATAAATATAAAAAAAAAGAAAAACTCAAGTACACTCCCACACACACACACTCTCACATACATTACATTATGGAGAATTCCTGTTTGTGCTTTTCCTAAGCAGAAAGCCAAGATTATGCGGGTGTCCACTTTTGGGCCCAAGGCTTTGGTAGGCAACGCCACTGATGCGTGTAACTGAATGGTCAGCCACAAATCGGATTAGCACAAAGCGATTTTGGCACTCGTCGCCAATTCAATTAGGTGACAGACGCAACGAAAAGCCCAAAGCCGAAAGGTGAAAATTGGCCTGACGAACGGGAAAGCTTTTCAGTCTGGGCCTTGAGGTGTGAGGCGTTCTCTGTTTTTTTTTTTTTTTTTTTTTTGTGTCAGGGCTGACATTTGCTGCCACTAATTGGCCGCACTTTTGAGCAACCGTAGAGCCTTTTGTAGCGCTTCCTTTTCTCAAGGACATAAATTACAAGTTTTGCCAATGGGTTGCTTTTACCTTCGTTTTTAATAGGAAAATTCAAAGAAAATTAGCAGCGGGCAACGCTGCAACGGGGCACCTCCATAAATTGTACCCTAATTTTCGGCACAGACCTAATGATGCCACAGTCCAGGCCCATCAAATGCAACTTACAAGCTGAGAAAATGATGTTGCCCTCGCAAGGGGGTTGGCCCGATGGCAGGAGACAATAAGACAACACGACTGACCCAGAAGTTGCCTTGAAGACTGTCAACCGGCAAGGCCAAGGATAATAAAAAGAATTTGTAACAATTACGGAACGGCGCAAAGGGTGGTTGAGGGGTCCATGGCGAAATTTATGTGTTTATGCCGAATTTCCATAGATAATCCGAAAGTTTTCTTTTTAAACGTTTTTTAACTCTACTCTCCCTCTCTCTCTCTCTCTCTCTCTCTCTCTCTCTCTCTCTCTCTCTCTCTCTCTCTCTCTCTCTCTCTCTCTCTCTCTCTCTGCTATATATATTTTGGAAAGCGAACTGCGATGTACAGCTGCAAAGCGCGCGTTGGCGATGAGATATTGCTTGCAGCCAGTAGAACAATGAGAACTTAATAACAAGAGCAACAAATAATAATAATAATAATAATAACAATAAACAAATAAACAAAGGGATACACAAAAGCCAACAAAATCGAAAAACGAGAAATTCAATGCATAACAAGGCATTTTTTTCGTGGCTTTTCTTTCTCTTCGACTGTATCTGTCGGCTTAAAGGCGTGAAATACAACAATAATAATAATAAATATTTGTTAGCTCTCGGTCTTCCTCGGGCTGTTGTTGTTGATGTTGCTGTTGCTGTTGCTGTTGTGCTTCTCAGTTTTGGGCATATTTTCATATGCTGTTTAAGTAGTTGTGATTGATGCGCACAGCGCGCGTGTTGAAAGATGCGTTTTGTATCTGTAAGATACGCGCGTGGTAACTGTAGCTAGCAGCGCATCGGAGGGGGTGAAGGCTAACTGCTGTTATCGGTACTTAATATTCAAGCCACATGCTGAGGCATGTGTTAAGCTAAGGGAAATGTTTGAGCAAGGGCTATCGATAAGTATCACTTCTATAATTCGATAGAGTTTTAGTTGATATTTCGGCCTTTGAAACTATCTGCAGTTAGTTACCTATTAAGCAAACATATTGTATTAATATAATCAAATTATATTACGTAAAATTAATATCTATCACTAATTGTTGCACCAAAGCCTTAAAGCAAATGGAAATATCAATCTTAGTCATTCATTTTATGTATATAGCATTGATCATTCAGTGATAAACCTTGCTTCTACATTGGCTATCGATCAATGATCATCAATGATCTATCAGCCATTATAGAAATTTAAGTTACTAATTTTTCTATATAATGACTATACGGGCTTCATTATACATTTATAAAATATATACTATGGATAAAGAATTCTATAAATTATATATTTCGAATATATGTATATCTATATATATATATATATATACATTTAATCGCTTTAATTTATATATCTATATACAATTTATCAACTCAATTCCTTCTACTATACATAAATACATATACCTCATTGTGATTTAGTAATCAAACATTAGGTTTTTGTAAAAGTAATACTAATGATTCTATATCTATATAGCAAACTGTAGCTTGAGTATGGCTTATCGATAGATATTAGAGACATAATTAAAATATCATTGGGCAGCTAAATTGACTCATCGATCTACATCGATCTTTGTCAACTCTTTCGTCTTTCATGGCAATCTGATTTGATGTCAACTATCACTCTCAACGAATTTCCCCATTATATTCTAGACTGTTGCTGTGGCTGTGGCTGTTACCGTCATTGTTTTTCCACGCTTTTTCCACTTAGAACTGTCGCATTGATAAATGAGCTTTGCCCGAGGACGGCTACAGTGACAATTGGCTTTTGTGTAAGTTGCTTATAATTAAAATTCTGTGGCACAAACAAAGGGGCCAGCGAACAAACAACAGCAACTACTTACAGCCACCGAAAAAGAAACGGCCCGAAAAAGTAGCGAAACGAATGTCACAAAAGCGGCAACAGCCGAGAGAAAGGCAACAAGCAACAACACAAGCACACACAGTGATAGGCAAACACAACAACAAGAAAACAAGAGAAACAACAGCAAACCAATCGAATCACAAAAGCCCACAAATCGGATTGCGGACTGGACCCATTCATGGCGCTCAACAAACAAATATTTGTCATTTAAACGTGCATCTGTATCTGTAAATGTATCTGCACATCTGTATCCATAATTGTATCTGTGGCTGAAGCGCTTTTCTATTTCTAGCCAGGGAGCGAGAAAGAGCGACGAGCAACGGTTCCGGTAGCGGTTCTGCAACTTTTGATTTCAATTGCTTAGTATAGACTCATACTCGTACTCATACTTCTATATATAGCGGTCTGTCCGAGCTTAGACTTATCAATATGTCGACGCTGCCCATGCCCCCGCCCCTGTCCCTGGCCTATAGCTGCTTGCGCAATTACCGCAAGTGTGAGTTAGTTGATTGCCAGGTAATTGTTAATGTTCTTGTTGTTGTTGTTGTAGGTGGTGTGTTATTATTATGCTCTATTCCTTATATATGCGAACAATCAAGTACATACATATATCATAATACCTGACCAAGTGTTTAGAGCAGTTTCAGATAGACCTGGGGCCGTCGACTTGAATATAGTATATATGTATGTATCCACAGTCTTGAAAATCTCTTTCTTCACATAATCTCTAACTATTAATCTTAATCTCAACTATTATTATTATAATTTTCTCCTTATTCTCAACTTAGAGTATTCACTAGTCGCTTTCGAATATACAACATTTATACTCTTTTCTTATTACCGCTCTTTTATCTGATGCTGACAATTTATTATAACAATTTATGGCCATTGTTGACTTTATTGAATTGTTTAATTATTAAGCAATGTTTGATTGATTGCGAATTCCATTTCATTTGCTGTTACACTTAGTTTTTTTAAGCTTTCTCGTGCGGCATTGTTGCTTCGAGTCGGTTGTTAGAAATTGTGTTGTTGTTTGTATTGATTTTAGACTCGTGGAGCCTTTTGTGGCGTGTTGTCGCTCACTCTCATTATTGTTGTTTATTATTAAGTATATTTTGATCATTATTATTTCTTAGTTTTGCCGTTGTTATTACAAACGCTTATTGACCCAATTTCGGGGCAGCAGCTTGCAGTTTGCCATGGACCGGAGCTGGCATATCTCATGCGATCTTAGCCACAGCTGAAAGGCCCAATGTGGGAGCAGGCGCAGGAGTTGGCCGGGCTGTGACTGCAGCCATAAACGAAACCTCACTTCTGCTGTATTTCCAACTGTGCCCATAAATTTTAATCCATGACAAAGTTGCCAACTGGCTCCCAGAGCCGCCCAAGTTGCCGGGCCGCGGAATTGACTGCATGCGCCCGGCCAGTCACGGATATGAATATGAACTACAAATGGACACTGAATGGAGCATTTAATGGCTGCCGCAGGAAGGCCCGGACATGCGGATTGAAAAATGGCCAAAGCAAAATAATTTTTTTATCACATTCTTCTAGCATTTTGCTCGCATTTGGCTATCTGAATGGAGCTGTTGCTCGTCACTCGCGCGGCACAGTGAAGCCAATTCAAATATATATTTGCGTGCACTTATGATGCAGTTGAATTTAAGAGTTTCAAGTGTAATTTCGATTGAAGGACTTCAAATTTCCACATGTATAATAGTATAAAACGCTGGTATTATTTGCAGGAAACTGGTTTTCCGTATTCAACTAGGAGCTGTGCCTTAACATAATATATATTTTAATCTATTTCAATATTTTGTACATAGGTATATCTATTCTTTACATTATGACATATTCAGTTTCTTCAATATTTTCTACATATATGTATATATATATATATTTTAAGCTTCCTCAACCTAGCATTAAATCAGAGGCTTTCTTTGAGCTGTGCGTTAGCAGGATGAATATTTTCAGCGTTTTCAATATTTTCGCACATGTTTTTATGTAAGCTTGACCCAGTATGCCAGAAGCAGTCGTAATTCAGCTATTTCGCTTTCATTAGCTGTTGCGGGCCCGCCAAATGGACAGCAGTCCGCCCCGACTCCGTTGTTGATACTCAGGCGAACATTATCCTTTTGGTCGCTGATAGGTGCAACGTATTTGCTTGTTTCTCCTTTTCATTTCGTTTCCTTGGACGCATTGATAAAGTGTGCCATAGCTTGGGGTTAATGTCGCGCCAATGATTTAGCACCTTGTTACAGAGCCGCCCACACCGCCCCGCAGCGCTCCGCAGCGCCCCGACCCCAAGCCCCAGGCCAACCCCAACTGATGCGGATCGCGGCGACTCGACCCGACATCGCTTAATTGCGCTGATCGCGTGGACAGCGTTCAAGTGTGAGTCGCAGTTCGAGCCGGAGCCGCGGCCTGAGTGCAGCTCGATCAGGGCCCACCACGGGCGCGTGTCGAATTGGTTTTGTGTGGGTGCGTGCGCTGATTTGTTGTGATAAATAAGTGGCAGCCTATATGGGCTGTTACAGATGCTATGGCACAGAGCACTGGGATAAGAGCGGAGAGTGCTGGAATGGAATGAAGGGGTTCGTTCGCATAAATTCCCAGCTCTTGTGGATTTTCATTAAAATTTTTTAACATTTTTTCTGTGTATATATGTGTATGTGGCTGTGTGTGTGGAGCCGTCCGAGGCTCTTAATAAGAACAAACAGGCCGTTGAGTCGGCACAATCGCTTGGCGCCCCATGGTGCCATATTTTTGTTAATCCCCCAAGCCAATGCTAAAGAACGCACATAAAATTTTATTATTTATGGATGGCAAGCAGTGCCATATCCTGTGGCATTTATGACACGACCGAAATTCCAATTGTTTCTGCTGCCACTGACACTGGCCTTACTGCTGCTACCGCAGGGTCCCTAGCCTCCTATCCCTCTCTCTCCCACACACACTCTCTCTCTCTCTCTCTCTATCCAGCCGAGCCTTGCTGCATAGGTGTAAAGCATCGCACTACCGTGCTTTGATTAACCTTAAGCGCATAAATAGTGGATTCAATCAGACCTGCAAGAGCTGCCAGTCCGTACCCAATCGACAAGCAAGCGGCAACCGGTTCAGCTGCACTGGGAAAAAATATGTTTAATATTCCAGAATTGCCTACAAATATGAGGCAGTAGTTGTATATATATGAGAAGTCCACATCTTTCCAGATCCTCGATCATCAATCTCTTATCTTGAATCTACAGTATTCAATTTTCCTCATGCCTTGAATTTAGAATATCGAATCTTAAGACTTTCATCTTGAATATTTAACTGCGCTTATTAAATCTTAAATATCAGAGTAGTCGAGTAATTTCTTATTCTATAGGTATAAGTCGAATCCTGATGCTAAATATAGTTCCTCGAACAACCTCCCATAGAAAGAATTGCCCAATTAAATAATGCTCAATGAGAAAAACATCGTTCCTGGTTTATCTGAAGAGTGTCAGTGTTTTCTCTCCGTGTACGCTCCACGTGTCTGCCCTGAACAACTCATTAGGTTCGATTCTTCTTTCGGAGGCTTCGCCAGAAACTTTTGCGGCAGAGTCATAGTCATTGTTATTGTTGGGGCGAGTTGCGCTTTTGTTGTTGCTGTTGTTCGGTAAGAAGTTTGGATGCGCTTTTGTCAGGTCTTGGAAAAGGGAAATGAAAATGAAAATGTTGTTGCTCTATTGATTATTGCATATTGATTGCTGTGTGGCTCTTTCTTGTCGAGGCGAGCAGCGACAAATAAAGAAAAAATGAATGCATTTCCACTGCACAGCTAAATTATTGATACGAAAACATTCCGAGAGCCAGCTCCCCAATGCACGGAGCACACACTTGAGGCACACACGTTCACAGACCCAGCGAAGTGGAGTCGCCGACTGGTCTGGCCAGGGCCAGACAGAATGGAACCGTGTGGCAATTGCCGCAGTCACAGCCACCAGCTGTGTGTGCCATTACGATCTTGGCTGGATCTTGGACCAGCTTGGGGTCTCCGCACTCCACTCCCCACTCTCCAAGCTCCACACCCCACTCCAAATGCATTTCATACAAAGTCATCGTCGTCGCAGCCAAATGACAGTCGCCACTTTATAAGAGGCTGATCAATGGCTGGATCTTTAGACTTGTCTTGTCTTGTCTGGGGGCAATGCATTTTCGTATTGTTTTGATCTGAAATTCGTTGAATTTTGAACACAATTTTGACAGTTGCCACTCAGTTGCATTTGAAAATTCCATGGAACACTCGTGGCCGGGGACCCAGGCGGGCAACAGTCGAGCTCGCCGGCGATAAAGTTAATTGAGTTATTTGGACTGACAGCTGATTAGTTGAAGTTGGATCCATTTGAGCGAGAGAGAGAGAGAGAGTGAGGGAGGAGAGAGAGGATGGTGAGGGCCGGGCAATGGGCAATTTTATGGTGCGTGGCAATGGCAAAGTGGAAAATTATTATGCTGCCCCATTAAGTTGCCGCCATTGTCATTGTTGGCGGCCTGCGACGTCGGCGTGCAACCCACGCGCTTGTGGCACTCAAATTTCATGCCGCATGCAAATTTTCTTGGCGCATTGCGCAGGCGTTGCAGACAACGGCAGGAAAATATATATTCATTTTTTCCCAGCGATCATCAGGCATGATAAAAGATTCAATTACAAGATGGTTAAGTGAGTTCAGCTCATGATTCGTGTGACTTTTCATACCGGCTTACCTGTTCAAACGGGAATATTAGTTTTATGAAGTATCCGAAAAGCTTTAATTGTAAACTATAAATTGTTTAACTGAAATATTGCTAAGCCAATTTTGATATGGGTTCTATACTTGCCGTAGATATATGAGCATTTCCGAATAAAATTGAATTAGTTTTTTTTTTTTAATTATAATAAGTTAACATATGGGTAATGAATAAATTTAAACAAAGAAGAGCTACGTTGGCTCCAATAAAGTCTTCATATAGCTTAATTTGATAGCTGGATTAAGTAATATTGTTGCCCAAAATCAAATCGAGAATCCGTTTCTTAATTAAGCGATCAGTATTATCATTTAAAAGATGGGAGATGGGAGACCGATTTTCAGATGTCATACATTTTAAGCTGATCATCGATCTATATTCAAAAGTTGTTCACGCTAATTTGAACTTCTTCCGACTTCATCTTGGGAGAGTGTGAGGCAGTCGACTGTCCCGTATTTGTATTTCTCGGCCGAGTAGGCCTGACATGCAAACAAAAACAGCAACAATGACGCGTTGCACAAATGCAAAAAACCCATCAAAATGATGGATGACACTTTGATAGTGAAGTCGGTAAGTCGGAAAGTGCGCAATAGCTGCACTTCAGGAAACCGCAAAGCAATTGCCCGATCGCAAAAAACTGACAGCTGCCCGGAGCAGCAGAAAGGAAGAAAAATTCGCTCTCATAGGAGACAGAGATCTTGGGAGTGCGTAAAAAATCAAAAATAAATTAAAAATCAACAAACAGTAGTCGACACGTCAATGAATTTGAAATGCATGCAAATGCGAGCGGGCCAATTGTCCTCGTTGGGGGGTTGGAGTGGAGGTAGCTCGCACTCTGCCATTTCAAGTCAAAATTCGATCCTCGGGGTTTTTGGCAATTGCCAATATATCGGCGCACAAGTCGGCTCGATGCCTTCTCGGGGGCAGGGGGTGAATGAGATTCAGTTTCCCATTGATCGCTTTGAACTTTTCCTTTCGCCACGGTTGCAATTCTCTTTTGTTGCGCAACGAAACTGTATCCTTGGGCATTCGATTTGCATATATAGATCGGCATCAGGACAACGGCATCGGCGACACGTCGCACACACTTGATTGCCTTTGAATGGCGAATGAATGCATCTGGAATTGGCAAATCTTTGTCCGAGGTAAATCGATACACAGTGGGCATAATTTATGTTCGTTGCCAGATCTGCTGTCATCTCAAGTGATCGCGTTTGCCTTTTCCCAAATGGATCTATGATTTCCCATAAAGATGTTCATTTCGCATTCTTGAATTGATCTTTTGTGAATGTTTGCGAATCGCGATGATCGATGCTGTGCTTGTAATTCGAAACTTATAGAATTGAGTATGGAAAAATAAAGAACACACTCTAAAAGTGTATGGAAGGAGGCCTTAAACTATAATAAAAGAGAAAACTATCCTCCTATCAACGCTTTAGTTAAAGCTGAAGCTTATCTCATAACTCATTTGCATATCTAGAGTCCATAGAACACATTTAACGACAGCAACTTCTCTTCCATCTACGTCTTACTCTCAATTTAATTGAATTACATTTTTAATAAATAATATTACATTTCATTATGAAGATATCCGTCACTAAAAACATTTCCAGATGCATTCCGAAATTTGCATGCTTGTTAAATTTATTGTTTGCTGCTGCGGATCAGCCATGGAAATGTAATTGCTTTGCTCCCATTTCGAATTCAGGTCGGATGTTCTCAGTTTTGGCGCCGTTTTCCGTCGATTTTCATTATTTTCGTTTGCATGTTATTGCAATCAGGAAAACATTGTTTGCCATTTAATGCAGGCATCAAACCCCTTTCTTGCTCTTACTCTTTTTTTTTTTTTTTGCGCCAGCTCTGAGACTCTGAGACCAATAAATAAACAACAAAAGAGTTAAATTCAATTGCAACTCTTCCGCGACCTTTGTCAATCCCATACAATTACATGCTTGCAAATTTTTTTGACTGAGCTCAACCTTCGTGTTCAATTATTTTGCACCTATGCGAAACGATCGAAGGCTCAGCGACTGCGACTGCGACGGCGACGGCGACGTCGACTGCGACTGCGACTGTGATCGCAAAAACTCAATCAAGTCGAAAACCCAAGTCTCGACCCCGTTTCGAGTCCCAGATATTGTTCTCGACCTCCGACCCACTGTTCCAAATGCAAAGAGAAAAAATGAAAAGAGTAAAAAACATTTTGTGCGTGACCCTTTTCGGCAAGCGAAAAGATCTTTTCTTTTTGTCAACTGCGCAGGTGAGAGATCGCAATTTGCGTTGATCTTTCACAGGGCTTGCCCTCCGGGGCGCATTGATTTCTTGACGACATAAACAATATTACGACCGGGAAAAGAGTGAAAAGGGTGCAGCGCCTCGCGAGTCGCGACGCTCCCAATGACAATCGTTTGCCTAACGAATGCGTTGATTTTCTTGAATTTCGCTTGGCATTTTCTGACTATTTTTGCAATAGTTTTCGTAATTCAGATTCATAAATTATCCAATCAATCGGGAGCTTTGTGATCGTGTGAACCGCGAGGGAAACGCCTTTATAAGTATGCGGATCGGCTGGATCGATCTTAGAAATTCCCACAATTTGCATGCGGCTAATTCTAATTATACAAATCGCTGCTGAGCTGCGGTCATTTAAATCTGCCCATGGCTAACTGGCTAAGTCCGCTGCTCGATGCTCGAAGCCGGCTAAGTGAAAGCCGGCTTAGGCTCAAACTTACTTACTCCTTCCTGTGTTTATTTTTGCACCAGCTGTGGCGAGCGAGCCTGGGAAACTCCGAGCTCCGCTCACAGGTGTTGTCATCGTTGTCATCCTCGTTGTCGTCATGATCGGACGGACCGACTGTACCTCTTTGGGCCAGCATACCTACCTGTTTGTTGGCATTGTCTGGCTTTAGCTATCTTTTATTTGGGAAATTCCCAAAACAAATGAAAATAAAGTGAAACGCACAACAAAAGTCAAATGCCCGGGGCACGGGTTCGGCTTTAGAATTATATTATTTTCCTTCTTCTCTGTCTTGTTTGTGGCCCTAGGCCACTGATCACTTACCACTGTGTAGGAGGAGGCCATTGTTTTTGTTTCTCTGCTCTGTTCTCTTTCTCTGCTCTGTTCTCTGTGCTCTCTCTGCTCTCGCTCTCTCCCACTCCCTTTCTCTCTCTATCCCTTTGTGCGCTGTAAGTGATCCTCTTCTGTCTTTTATTTGCTTTTCTTTCTTTCAGCCTTGTGTTCTGCTTTTGTCTCGCTCTCTTTGTGCGTGTCCGTTCAGCTACTTGTCTGCATCTCTTTCATGCTCTCTCTCTCTCCCCCCCTCTTGCTTCTGTATACCAGGCTACGCTGGCGACAGACTGTCTCGCGCGTAGGCGTCAGGGTTCAAGAGAGTGGTAGATGCCTAGGAATATGTGCATTTACATATATAGAATCTATCAAGCACATAGTATGTATATAATGCTTAAAGTAAACAATACTTGAAGTGATGTTGCTCTTGGGCTGCCGAAGCATGGAGAGTTTGGAGTGTTGTCTTTCAGGGGAAATTCATTAATATTAGAAGATTATATGAATATGCTTATGCATCATTTGAAGGCATCTTAATACTAATTGCATTATGATGACTATAATATATATAAAATAATCAAATCTTTCATAACTCCATATCTATAAGGTATTTAATATTTGTATACATTAAATACATTTCTAATTTCTGCTTACATAGCTACATTCATTCTCTATGGAAAACAAGAGCGTTTTCTTATGCCGTAGTCTATTTGAAATGCGTTTCCTTTCACAGTTTGATGAGTTTTATTTCATTTCCACCCCAACAATTTGGTAAGCATTTTCTTTATGAAAAACTGCCCCTGCCCGTCTCCACGCATCCAGCTGGCCATCAGCCCAAATGACACTCCAATTTGGAGAGGCATTTCCACATTAATAAGCAAGCAACACATTGGGCACAAAAGCCAACTAAATAAATTCCATATACTGAAGAAAAAGACAAAAAACGGAATAAAATAAAAGTAAAACTGCATTTTGTCTTGGGGCGCAGTCAACAGAGAAGACAGAGAAGTCGTTGTCGCTGTACATTCCTCAAGTCCTATTCAGCTCTCTGTGTTCTTCTGCAGCTCTCTGTTCCCTTGTTCGGCTGTTTGTCACATACTATTCTACGAAAAGCGTGGCCAACAATGGATATGGATCGTGGATCGTCTAGGCAGCAGCAGACGCATAAACTATGCCCTGGACAATGGCCATAGAGCACTTCCTTTCAGTCATCTACCAACTACCTGCCGTAGGGTCCACGGGAGAGCTGGGAACTGTGGGTCGTCTTCGTCTTCGTGTTCTTCTTCGTCTTCGTCGCCAGCATGTCTGGCAAGATCACTGGCAATACAATGGACAGAGAAACAGTCGCCCTGCTGTCTGTTAGATTAGTATAGAATTGCAGATCATTCTGAAATTTCATTTCGTTTCATTCATGCTATAATCTATTTTCTTTTAAATGCCCAACAACAGCACAAACACCATGCTAAATATGCTCAATGACCCTGTCTCTGTCCCTATCTCTGTCTCTGTCTCTGTCTCTGTCTCTGTTTCTGTTTCTGTATCTAACTCTGACAACAACGGCGACGCACTGTCTGGCAGGATCGGTATTCTGCTCTTGGCCATTGTCCACGCCTAATCACCTTGCTTTATGGAATAGATAAACCATGACAATTCACTTTATATTCAGATCGACATCGGTTAGAGAGCAAGTGTAGCCCTAGTTGACAGTTACAATTGACTGTTTCCACAGCCCACTGGCAAAGCGATCTATTCAATTGACCACCCTGCCCGTTGTCGTAGCCTACCCCCTGCCCGAAACAATCAACCCCTCTTGAACGAAACAATGAGAAATTTAAATCCAAGCTTAGCATAATAAAAATTCAAGCGAGCGTAAAACGCTAATCTCTGCCACAAAGTGTGTAGCTGTCTGTGTCTATGTATCTATATGTAACTCTAGAGGGTCCTTTAGATTGAGAATGTGAGTGCAATAGTATATTTGGCTCGCACAAATTTGTTTATTGGAAAATCTGTGCAGCGATGCATCAATCTGTCTGTTTTCGCCAAATGTCAGATTAGATCAACGTTGACATCGGAAAGGGAACGAGCGAGAGAGTGAGAGAGAGGGACAGACAGACAGAGTCCGATGGTACAGTCATGCATCTTCTGTCCGTCCGTTGGGAGCTCAATTAAAGAGGGGCAAATGCTGTCATAATGCGCATTTAGTTGTTAGCAATGCTCCATATAAATTAATGCCCTTTGTAGCCACGCCATTCAAACTTCCCGATTGCCAATCCAGATTCCCTCCTTGGAATATCAGACGTAATAATGTCGGGGCGAAAACAAAGCGAAAACGATGCGCTGACGCTGACTCAAATAAAATATAAAACACAAAAAAAATGAAAATATACAGAAACACTCGGCAACAAAAGCGGCAACAGAAACAACAACAAAAGCTACACACATATTGCGCAGGATACAGATACAAGGACACTGCTTGGCAGGGGCAGTGGAGTGGGTAGCGTTGGGGTGGGGTAGCCAGGTAAGGTAGGGTCCGTAGTACGGAGTGCGGGGCACGGGGGATTTATGTTTCAACAATTTCAATTGTTTGCTAATGTTTTTGTACTGCGTTTGTTGCCATTGTATTCGGGTTGTCTAATATGGCAGGCAGGAGGAGAGTTCAAAGATTATGACTACGAGGATTGGGTATCGAATTGCCGTTGTTATCGATAGCCAGCTGACGACATCAATCGAAGGGCAGCCGCTCTCTCAGTCCATATTAACATTAAAGTGTGAAATTTCAAGTGAATTTTGACAAGAAATCAGCGTCGAACGCTAATCGCTGTCCGTTGCCCGGTTCTGCTTCTCGGAAGTCTCGGCTTGGAAAATCGGGAATTTCCTGTACTCTTGTGTTGCGTCGCACATCCTTTGGGCTCTTTAATAAACCCACTAATAAGGCCAAACAGGCAAAAACAGGGTCAAGGCATT
The DNA here is from genome assembly GCA_037075325.1 of Drosophila mayaguana. Lineage (NCBI taxonomy): Eukaryota > Metazoa > Arthropoda > Insecta > Diptera > Drosophilidae > Drosophila > Drosophila mayaguana. Next base: position 3,786,125 of record JBAMCG010000080.1, on the reverse strand, counting down.
AGCATTAGGCCAAACAATGGCTGTGAAATGCATTTAGCTTTCATGCAGGACACGCGTCCTTGCCGCGGAAATACCCACTGCACAAAGCAATCTGTTTCTACTTAGCTCAACTGCTTTACGATCCCCCTCCAGCCAGACCCTGCCCTCGCGTCTCGACGCGCTAAGGCCGCCGCCGCCCAAAAGGTCACTTTGCCTAATAACTTTAGGTCACAAATACGCCTCACAATCACTCCTACGCGAAGCACTGACTGCTGATCCCTCCCTGCCTGAGGGCCTGCAATGGGTGTTGTGTGTAAGTTTGTCATAAGGAATGCAACACCCCAGAGCTCGAGTAGGTCGCACATGCTTAGGCATTCGCATTGAGGCAGAGATCCGTATTCAAAGAAAAATACGCGCTGGGAAGTGGATAATAAATGCAAAACCTGTGAATAGCAAGCAGAGGACTTCAAAAGGATCAGAGTTTATCGAATATTACTACTATGAAATAATATATTTAATAGATTTTATTTTTGCCTTTTTTTCCAATTTTTGGAAATTATAAGAGTCTTGAAAAGTATACTTATGAAATACTTTATTCCTGCTAACATTTTGACAATTTCTGAAAAACTTTAACAATATATATAATATATTCATAATTGTTTTATGATAAGACGGACATTGGACAAAACCAATATACTCATTTCACTTTCGTGAATGAGTATAAAAATAACAAATATATAATAACAAGTTTGCTCTTAATACATTAAGAATACATTAAGAATTTTTAACAAATTATAAGAGGTATAAGAGGCCTATACAATTAGTAATATATAATATAGTAATAATAATAAAATAGAATTATATTTTTATAATTATATTTTTATTTATTCCTGCTAAAAATTAAAGTTTTCCACATTCGTTAAATGATTCCGTCTTTAGCCTTGTCTAATGATATATGAAAAGTGAATAAACGACTGGAAAAACATTTAAGTATGCATTCGACTAATCAGCCGTAAAGCAGCTGCTTACTAATGGGCCAAGATTTCATTAACTGCCTGAAACAAGTCTAATCAGCGCTTCTGACCATGATTGCAGTCGGCTCGAAGTTGGTAGCCCGACGCCCACAAGTAATAAAGCGGCTTCTGGGGCTGGAGTTGCTCAACAGAGTTTTCAGCACGCCTGAAGAGCCAAAACTGAAATTGAAAATATTTTTAATGTGCCATATACCAGTTGAAAGTTCTCGCTGCATGCAACATGCTGCATGCTGCACGCAGCACGTGCAGATAGCTTGAATGGCACAGGCAGCTCCAAGCAAAAGCGTCAAGTGAGACTGAGACTATGGCTAAGGGCGTTGCATCATTGGCATTGACCACGATTACACCAGGAGGCGCAGCAGCAGCAGCAGAGGCAGCAGCAACAGCAGCAGGAGCAAGAGCAGGAGAAGGGTAACAAAGCCACAGCTGAAACGATGCTATGCTGAATGGCTTTTGGTATGCTAACAATATGAGAATTTATATGACAAGTCTGTCATATTTTTACAAACGTTATAAATCACCCGACACTCAATGCCTCAAGTGGCACCGAAATGAGGAAGGTGTGAGGTTCCGTACGGCTCCTGCTTAGTGCCGCAGCCCGAGCCCGAACCCAAACCAGAGCCAGAGCCAGAGGCTGAAGCCAATGCAAATATGTAAATATTGCTTCAAGGCACGCGATTCTTCACGATTCCTTGCGCTGCGTTTATTGCTCAGCTCGTCTCGACTGGGCTATTTTTATGGTCTACTTCGGCTGCCTCGCGGTGGGTCTGAGCACTCGCTCAGCTCTCTTCTCTTCTCTACAGTTCTCTCACTCATTGCTGGAAGTGTTTCTGTTGAAAAACGAAACCGAAACTTGTACGAAAAATGCAAATTTCGTTGTCTCGTCGGGACAATTGACAATGCTATTGCTTTTGCTATTACTGCTGCTGCTGTTGCTGCTTCAAAAGGCAACCGCCATTCAGGACAACCAGTGGAAAAAGGACAATTGCGTATTGAGGAACATCGTTTTGGCTGAAAGAATTGAAAATGCGGCCGCAACAATTGAGACAAATGGCGCATTGTCAACATGCCGCAGCGAAGTCATATTGGGAGGTCCTTGCGCCGCATTGTCCCTGTGCCAGAGACAAAGACGCATTTAGTGGTAAATGCTCATCAAAACACAGACTCATCGCCCAGCCACCTGGTGAGCCAAGTCCAAGAGCTGGCCGCCTCACATCCTTTTAGACGAGGTTAAATGCAGCATATGCAAATCTAATCCTAGCTCCGTCCACCTGGCAAATATTCAATTAGCACAGCGATTGGCGCGTAAAAAATGCCCGCCAAAGCCACTCGACGGAGCGGTGCTTCAGAGCACATTAAACCCGCCATCTATGGCCATAACCACACATACGTGGCCTACACCCACGGGCAATTCTAGCCGCAGCTTAGCTAGTTGCATAAGTGCAGGCAGAATTATCCCTTCTGCTCGGCGGGCATTGGGAAATGTTTCCACATGCTTTGGCATTTCCGCTTCCGTTTCGGCTTCCGCTTGGCGCCAACTGCTTGGCCTCGCCATTCCCATTGTTGCCCCAAAAGTCAAGTGGCGTAAATTAATTACAGTACCAGACCCACCTCCCACCTCCCACCTCCTCCCGCACATCCGACTTCCCCATAGAGCAGAGTCTCTCTGATTTATCTGGTTGGTTTTGTTTTTCGCGCCGCCGGCCCTCTAATTGCTCCAAATCCCACAGTGCTTCACAAGTGTGTGCGCACACGCATGTATGTGTGTACACCAGCTATAAACACGGCCATTGTTCGACTTTAAAGAGATGAAAACGTTCGCGTGGAAATTAAAATGTTTACAAATTGAAAATCATAGCGCAATATTTTAATTGGATATCGCGATAATGCGCGGCTGTGCATGTTGAAGGATCTGCAGCGCCTTGGCGAATCATCGAAATGAATGGGAGTTCTTCTTCTAACTAGAGCCATTCAGACTGGATATAATTAATATTTATTTCATGTTTCGAGAATTTATGAGAATTGTATATTATTTGAATTAAGATTCGCCACAAATTGTAGTCTGGGTTTACCTTAATGCAGTTAACTAATTCAATGGAACTGCACTTCACGTAAATAGACTAAATTATCCATTTAAAAAATGAACTCCTCTTGCTCCTGCTAGGGGTTTGCCGCCCTGACATGCAGAACCTGGACTTGGCCATTCCATTTATTAAAGAGTCACATTTGAGTTCATGTTATCATTAGTATTAATTAGCTGACATCATTAGGCAGAGAACTGACCCGCTTTTGCCACAGCGGCTACCAGTTAATTCTTGGACCTAGACGATCGCATTCACACCAGATCGGAGCAGAGCACACCACATATAATCGCATGCTGGTAGTCAGATGATCAATACACTGATTGAAGCCATGCTAATGATGGGCTTTCTTTTCATTTTTTGGCATTGGTTTGGATGTTGTTTGCTTGTGAAATGCGTTGTTTTTTTCTGGTGACAAAAGGCGAGCAGCATTGATGCGGGATCAGCAGCGGCTGATGCTGCAGATCGGGGATCGTCAATGGATGGCCACTAGTCCCTGACCGTTACGCGTCACACGCTCCAAAATGGAAGCGGAGACACGTTTGCTGCTCGATTTGTAACCGTTTCGAGTCTTTATGACATGGCGCGCCCCCTTTTGACAGTCGCTGCATAAATTTGAGTTGCTCGAGAGCCCGAAAAGGTAGCCGAGGCACCCATAAAATTAACATCTTTGACGCTAAGCCGTGATTTACTTTTGTTTTAATGTCGCCGTCTTTGTGCTCTCCACTCGATACAATGCAAATCGACTTGATTTCGATACGATGATGATGACGCCTACCTGTCTTGCCTGTGGATAATTTAACTGAATCAAATTGGATTTGCATAACGTCGAAGAATCGTTAAATGGAACAACTTTGCTAGTTACGCTCGAGGCGAGCGTCTTCAGCCGTGAAATATTCTAAGGGAATGAATATCGCATTGAAAATACTCGTTTCTCTCTGGGCTATGGGGTATATAAGAGTATTTGGCCTGGGCCAATCAGAAAATGGAATAGCATAGAGTGAAACGCTATGGGATACCCTGTAAAGTATTTTGTTTATTCTATAGGAATGTATGTACAGACAGAAGATGCGAGAGTATTTAGTTAAGCCATTCAGAGTGCCATGGCGTAGAATTTAAAGAGGGCTTGCTAAACTTTGAAGTACCCTTTAATGTTATATATGCATTCTATAGGACTGACCATAGGAAAACACTTTACCCTCTCTTTGCAGCAGAGTCTTTGTGTTCGGCCAATTGGAGGATTTCATAGCTTAGAGAAAAAAATACCCTGTAATTTAATTCGTTTATCAGTTTGGAATGAGTATTTGATTTGTCCAATCAGATTGGCATGGACTATAAAATACCCTGTAATTTAAATCTTTGTTCCATAGCAAAACATTTGTCCCTCTCTTAGCTATGGCGTACTTAAGGCCAATCAGAGTTTAAAAAAGACGGAGCTAACTCTTAAATACTTTCTAAAGTAAAAATTCGTTATATTTCAATAGCTAGATATAAACTATTAGCTATAATAATGGAGCTTGCCTCCCCATCAAATACCCCGTAATGTTTGATGTGCGTTCTATAGGAATAACTTAAGTATTCACAACAGGTCTCTTGAATTATGAAATGCTTTGTAGTGGTATACTCGTATATTCCCCTTTGCGCACTATATAGGATCCCTCGCATAAACTGGATGCAGTTTACAGGGTATCAGATAAGGCCAATCAGAGTGTTTAGCAAACTTGTTTCAAAGCTGTTGTTGCCTTAGCTGGCTCTTTTGCACGTCTAGAAAAACATGCCAAATCCTTGTTTAACCTTTGCACCCAAACGGCAGCTATTTAACTTTGGCAAACACGTAACATGTCCAAATTTTCGCGCCGCCTCGGGGCTCAGGGAGACGCAAAGACAAACTTTTCGCACACACACATACACACACATACACACATACACAGACACGTCTATGGTCGAGAAGAAGGGCTTAGTTGGCAAACGGGTTCGACTGGAATTCGCATGGCAGTGGAGCGCTGCCAGGGGACGTGTCGCTTATAATCTTCACGCAGCGCTCGACTCGCCTGCCGTTGAAAGGATAATGGAACATTGATTATTATTTTGATACCACCACTCAAAGTCTGCAAATTAAGTACGCATTTATCTGAAGTAATTTGGGTTCAAATGTGCGGCAACTGCGGTCAAATTGTTGCCCATACTTGGCTGGGCGAGACAGCCTCCGCCGTTCCATGGACTGGCCCTGGACTGCTGCTGGCTGACTGGTTGCTTGAGAATGACATTAAATATATCGTATTTAAGTAAGAAACTGGCTACAAAGGATGGTCACTTTTGTCCACTTCCGCGCATGTGTAGCAAATGGCCCGTCATAGTTTCAATGATAAATGGCCATTCAAACGGGGACAAACAAGATGGAAATAAAGGAAAACTTAATGTACACTGAAATGCCGGCAGAGGCTGAGGGCTGTCGAGGGCTGTCAGGGGAGTGGCGGGAGGGAACGGATGCTGAGATTTGTTATAATTTGTGATTTGTGTTAATTACTGTTCCATTATGCGAACTGGGCAGGGCTAGACGGCCACATAAAGACGGAAGACCTGCATAGTTCTTGCAAAGAAAGAAAGAACGAAAAAGCACAAACCCCTTTTATGCATTGTGGAACTGTCCTTGTGTTTGCGAATCGATTCGGGAGTAGGCCACACATCACTGGAATGCCTTAGATTTGAAAGCGTTTCTCAGCCATCATCTTAATCTTAATCGTAATATATGCGGCGACTCACAATCAGCCACAAAATGGCGTCGCACAATCAATCTGTGGCAGTCGCAGTCATTGTCCAAGCTTGTTATGCATAATACATACAGAGATCTATCTCCATAGGCAGCAGCTCGAAAAGCCACCTTTCTCTAAATGAGACAAATGCCAATGGCGGAGACAAATGCGAGCAACGGTTTCACCATCACTACACACACACAGGCACACACACACACACACAAACACGAACACAAAAGCACGTGCCACTTGACAGAGAGCAGAGACCAAAGACAAGGCAGTAGGAGCGACCCAACCCAAGTTCCACATCTCTGGACAGGGCACTTGGCGGGCTGGTTGAGTTTTTTAATTTGACGCAATTGTTTGGCATCGATTTGAAACGATTTGGATCGAGTAACCCCAAGAATTTACACAATTAATGTCAAAATGCGATTCGGCTCTAAAGCGCTTTCAAATGTCGCTGGGCATGTCAAAAGATTGGCCGCCATTGATGGCAAGCCGAAGAAAAAACAAAATCAAAAACTTTATATTAATCTTGTTTCGCTTTTTACTTCTTTGAATTCTCCATGCATGTATGTGTGTGCGTATGTGTGCATAAGTCTGTGCTCTGTGGCTTGTTGGCTACTGCAAAGTGCTACCAGTTGAGATTGTGATGTGACAATGGTAGCTGGAGTAATCCTAAGAGAGTTAAGTAACGTGCAATGTTTAACTTGTCGGAGAATAGCATTGGAATATATGAATTATATACTTATGTGGCTTTTGTATTTACTTTGCCCCTGAACATTGAGATTTAATTTAAGAAATTTATTTATTATACCAAGATCTGCACTGTCAAGTCCACTTAAAAAAAAACTAACGATTGTAAAATATCTAAAATGAATTACAAATAAATTGTATGTATATCAAATGTAATATATATATACTTGTATATTATTATACTATATATACAAAGAACTGAAGATCTATTGGAAATATGTGTCATCTACAAAATTATTTAAAGTGACCTAAAGTAATTATCATAGACAGACACTTTCCGAATGAAAGACATCAGTTAGAGTGATAGAGGGAGGGAGATAAGTAAATAGAAAGTCAGTCCATGCTATTGCTCCGAAAAGCATAGAATATGCAGTTCTTGACCTACAGATGTCCTTCAATAGAAATAAACAATACATATATTAAAATAATACCTTAGCTTTGCTTCTTATATTAACTAAAGGCCTCCATATAAATAAAGACAATATATATACAATAATGAAGACAATGTATACGTAATTTACTGGCAATTTACAATTTCCAAATATGTATTTTAAAGCTGATGAAGCTATTGGAATATAAATCAAAATTGTAAATTTCATATTATTGATTTATTGCAGAATCCGCCAAGTAGACATCTTTATTTGGATTGAAACCTGTATTCCATTTCAAATAAGCCAGTTAGAGCATAGAGATTTCGACATGTTCTCGCCACTTTTGAGCTCCCCCAATTTAAGTTGGAATTAAGTTTATAATTGGCTTTTGTTGTGCCCTGGGTCGGTTTTGTTTGTTATTTGATTTGGTCGGTTCCGGAGGCTCTTTGCGTATCGCTACAGCCAATTCATCATAATTCATTATATATTTTTGACATTTTCCAGCGTTGAGCCCACTGTTGTGGAAACTAATAAAGATGTCATTGGCAGACAATCGCCTGAGTCACCAGATCCCCTTAAGAAGTAACTCTCTCTCTCTATGTATCTGTGGGCTATGTGGCATTGGGCATACAAATGCTTTATAGGTAACTGAACCAAGGCAATTCATAATTTTCATAATTTACGCTTTGTTTGGCAAACATTTTGGCGCCTGCGAAGATTTTCCTTTGCCACATATGCAATGGGGTGTGTTCCATGTTTTTCCCGAGGAACCGCATAACTCAATTTTACGATCCGAAGCTACCTACTTAATAAATCATAGAAGTCCTTGGCAGACAGCGCCCGAGACAGAGAAAGACAGAGAGAGAGAGAAAGAGAGAGCCAGAGAATGTCAGTAGAATTTCATAATTAATTTTTAATGCTTGACTGCGTTGCACTTTTTACACAATTATGATTTATAGCAGCAAAATACTGTGTATATATGTATATTCAGTTATTTTTTCATTTTTGTACAACATTCTCTTGAAATGTTTGGAGTGCATTCGGCGCAAGTTGAAGCCGTTTAATGCCCGCGCAATTTTTATTGTAATTGCAAAGTGAAATGTCATTATGTATTGCATTTTGTAACCATTGAAGCAGCGTCAAGTGGCTCGGCCTGTTCCGGTATCGCAGCCAATACTTGGGCTCGATGGTACGGGTTGCACTCGCAACAACAGCTGGCCGCACGCCAACTCAAGTGGCCCAACTTCAGAGTTGACTCTGACTCCAAGTCCAGACTCCGTTTCGATTGCCGTCGGCAACCACAGCTCTGACTCATATGTGTAAAGTGTATGTGTGTGTGTGAGTGTGTGGCATTCCTCCAGCTGCTGCTTACCTTGCTGTTCCTCCTTTCTTTGGCAAACTGTCAGCTGTGGCTAATTAAATGAAAGCCCCTCAAGTGCTGGAACTCTCGCTAGTTGGTTGACTGAGTCCCAGATTCAAAGACCAACTCCAACGGGTTGCTGTGCACGCTCACAGAAGCGCGTAATTGTCAAAGGCTACAACTGAAGCTCCAACTGTGCCATATGTGTGTGTGCCATGTGTGTGGCCGCCTTTGCTCGCGTTCCAGCCAGGCAACACCTGGCCATAATGTCCAATGTGTTGAGCTATGCTCATAGGCCACATGTGATTTCTGCATTTCAGCATTACAATAAAAATATAAAAATTATATAGATGTTAATTATAGTAATATATAATTATTTCTCTACATTACAATGGCTACCTTAACTTGGCTTCGAAAAGCAGAAAGTGAAAGCAATTATATGTATATTTTATAATATATTTTTTACATATATATACTGCTGATTTTATTATTATTTTCTACAGCAATTGCTTGAGCCTACATTCTTCAAAGTTGCCCAGTTTAACGGCAATAAATCCTTCATTAATTACTTAAATAATGCATTTATTTAAATACATTTTTAATGCTGATTATTGCTATTAATATACACAGAAGTAGCTCCCTTATTATTAGTATGCTAACTGACGCTTTATACATACAAATATGATATAATAATTGTGTTTTTTTAAGCTCATCTCTGCGGTTAAGTGATAGGGCAATTTCGCAGCTCGCTTGGGCTTGAAGAATGACATCTATTCAATAGATGTTTGGCCATAGAAAGCACCAAGCACAGCTGCCCCAGCTCCCGGGAGCGTGTGTATTCATTCATTGGCCAAACTAGCCTCGCAGACATCCTGCACTTTCCACACAGCCACAGCCCACAACAGCTGCACTGAGTCGCGAGATCCTTGCCGAAAATATGCTCGTCCTTTGTACAAAATAACTGAGTACGTATATGAGTACACTCGTATTTTCATAGCGTCGACGCTGCCACTCAATTATCGTTTTTTTTTTTCTGCTTCATTCTTTCTTTTGGGAAATCTGACCCCGCGCACAAAAAAGTACGGATTTTTGTTCGTTTTGTAATTGTTATTTTTCGCGCACACTTTAACCTAATGAATAAATAACATTAAACGCGCTCTAATGGACGCGATTTTTGGCCGGGACGGAGGCGGGCTGGGTGGTGGGAAAAGCGCCGTAAACCATTTCCATTGTGCGATCCCGTTAAGTGGGCGCACTTGAGCTATGAGCTCTAAGTCCGAGCCCGGAATCGTCGGCCCTGTGAGAGCATATTTTCGAATTGAATTCGAACGGAAACTCCCAGCCAGAACGAGCGTAGGCCCGTGCTAAGTGATACCCTGTATCTCTGTTGCGTCAAAGGAAACTCAAGTCAATTCCAATTCACATTACATTGATACAAAAGCTGGCCAACAATTGCAGACACAATGCCAATCAGCGTTGCCAAAGCTCTGCTAATTGTCAACGCAAACGGAGGTGATATATAATGCGAGCCGAGATCGACACAATATGGAAAATTTTAAATTCAATAATCAAACATTAACAAATCGAACAACAGCGAAAAAAGCACCTTTGAGAGTAAATACGAGTATATAAAGAGTTGTTGTGCAACAAAAAAGACTCCCAGATACTCTGCACTGCAAAATGTGCATTTAATTTAATCGATTTAATTATTTAATTTAATTAAATTTAATTGGATTCTGTTTGAATGAATGGAAGAAAACGATAAAATGGAAAATAATATTAAAATTTAAAATTAATTCAATCAAAGAAGAGCTGCGTTAATACTCAAATATGAAATTTAAATGCGAAATAAATAAATAAATTAATAAATAAATTAATAAATAAATTAAGCAAAATATTATTAAAACAAAAATAAATTTTTTGCAAGAAATTAATATTTGTGAATGTAAGAAAAAAATTAGAATTTAGTTTAAATGTTGTTTAGGTTGCTTTTATTTTCCATTTATTTGTTTTCATTTTCAAAGTATTCTCCAAGAAATGAATAAATATTAAAACAATTTTAATAAAATGTTTATATTTATTTTCAAATTTTTATTTCCTTGCCAAAAGCGATTAGCATATTTAAGAGTTAAGAAATATTAATAATTTCTGAAAATCCTACTTAATAATTCACAGTCTAGCAATCAAATTGCCTTTGTTGAAATCCCAATATCAACCAAAATATCACTCCATACAGTGAAAAGAAAAGTATACAAATCAACCGATGATAATGGACATAAAACAGATTAGAGACCTTCAATCAAATTAGCGGTAAACGGTCGTCAACCGAACTAATAGATTGGCCCATAAAAACTAGAGCTAAACCGTGAATGGAAGAGTCATGGAACCCAGCGCAGGGCAAAGGCTGAGCATCACGCCCCTTTTGCCCACTGGCTAATTTCGATGCCGCGATAAACATAAAATTAGCTGTGCCACGGATGGTGGCACTGACAGAAGGAGGCGCGGACGTCGACTCAACTCGGCAAGGACGCACGGCAACTGTTTGCCGATTAGCTCCGACTGATAGTGGAGTGGCTGTGCGGCGGATGAGAACGCGGCCAACTGATGGCTGACACAGATAAGCGCAGCTGAGCCGAGTTTCTTTCAAGTGGGCAGCAATTAGGGGTTGCAATTGCAGCCCGGAAATCGTCCTTGACAACAATCTGCACACACGCTAACAACTTGGCTCAACTCAACTCGACTCGACTCACGCCCCAAATCAGAGCTGAGCGTAAAAAACCAAACGCAGCAAAGTGTAAATAAATTTATTAAAAGCGGTCAACGCAAAAGGGAAAATAGAAAAACACAGTTTTTCACACCATTTAACGGACACACAAAGGAAAAATCAGGAAAACAAACCAAACTTAATTACTCGGGTGTTAACGACTAGGAGATGCTGTGCTTTATCGGAAATGTTTTGATTACCAATGCAACATTTGATTGAGATTCAATTCAAGTTCTACAAAGCTCTACTCTACTACAAGCTCTACAAATCAAGATGCAAGGGGGAGTGCCCACGCCTTCTTATGCACATACTCTATACTTTTAAAGTCTATTGTAGTCTACATTGCCATTATGAATGGGTTTAGGGAGTAAGAGTCACCGTTGTATGGATGCGAAACATAGAATATGTATCATATAAGAAAGTAAAAACTTATATATATACTAAAATATCAATTCTCTAACTTTCTTGGTTTGCGATTATACAGAAAAATAATCAAATAGACGACGGCACATTCAGACCTGTCTAAATCGACTCAGCTTTTCCTTTTGCTGTTTACCCAACTAATGTGCTTTATACAATTATTTGTTTTTGGCCAGAATTAGTAGGTCGTAGACCAATGAGCACGATTCCATATTGTCTTGATAAACCGCGTTTTATACAATATTATGAATATAGTTTTTGTCCGCCTTAGCAAAGCAATTAATTGCAGTACATATAAAATATTTAAGCACACCCCAACCATGCAAATAAAATGCAAAGATCATTAATAAACTATGGCTGACGTAATTTGTTAAGCCACGTCCATTGTGTCAATTGTTTTCGATTTAATTGTTCGCACAAAGCCCAACTCTGTGACGTCGACATCCGCCAGACACACCTGTGCAATTGCCAATTGGAGCTGCAGGTGACGCAGTTTCACTGGCGATCGAGTGGAGTAACTGCCTTAAACTAGTTCATTGTCTGGCATAAGTAAATGTTTAATGTTAATATCAATAAAAAAAAGTCAATAAAAGGTCAACAAGTTCATGCAGCTGGCACTTTTCGTTGCACTTTTGCGAGGCATTAAAAGTCGGCGAAAAACGTCTCCTGTCGTCAGTTTATTCCATTCCGTGGCATGCCACCAAAAAAAGAGAAAACATGGAATTTGATATATGTATGGCCCATTCAAAGAGCTGAGCACTCTCATACCCACTCCGTTGGCCTGCAGCTCGCATGGCTGTCAGCAACGAAATGGGCCAACGCGGCATCCCGATGCTGTTGCTCCTTTTCGTGACAGTTTCGAGTCCTTTTGCCGCCAGCTTACATTGTGCTTGGGCATGCCGTTTGTTGTTGTTTTGGTCGCATTTCCATGTGGAATGCTGCAAGAGTTGCCAATCGCTGCTCACTTACCGCGCCGAGGATCGCTATTCGATTTCAGGAATGCTGACGGTGTAACTTGAGAGCCAGACCAACATTCGGACAATGGGCAATGTTTTGTCTAATAAATTCCGGAACACTAAACTTCCGTCACATCATAAATCACCCAAAGGAGAAATCACGGGCTGCCGCATGATTTGATGAGGGCTGCGGCGGGGGGTATATGAATAGCCAACTGAGTGAGAGAGGGACCGTAAGAAGAGGGAGATGGCTGGACTACCCTCATAACACAAAGAATTAACGTAATTATGTTCGCATGTGTATAAATGACGAGGTTTTTGTATCAAAATTTGCAATGGTGTCGAACGTAAACAGAAACAACAAAACGAATCGAAACGAAACGAAACGAAATCAAACAATAAAGCGAAAATGAAACGAAGCACAAAAACACAAAACACCTTTTCTGGACATGGACATCGATGCGCAAATAAAACATAATGAACCTTAATGATATAGCACCCAGCACACAGCACCCATCACCCAGCACCCAGTCGGAGATATAGATTTGGGGTGGGGCATATTGGTATATCGATCGATGATCGTTAATATACGAGCTTCCACTCGTATCATTGTGCTAAACAACAAAACCAATCGAGTGTTAAGCGGGCCAGCAGCAGCAGCAGCAGCAGCAACTGAATCTGAGCAACTGAGTGGAAAACTGATCGAGCCCTATGAATTAAATGGGCAAACAAAAGCCACGGCTACAAATGGCTAAGACAAACAGTGGAGGCGACTCTGCTTCTGCTCTTGTTGTTACTCCTCATTTGCATGCTGCAGTTGCAGCCGTTGCAGCCGTTGCAGCCGCTGCAGTAGTTAACCCCGTTGCCTCAGTTGCATTAAGCAGTTGCCATTCGTATGATGCTGCTGCATCAACAGTTCCAGTTGACGCCGCCACAGCTGATTAGAAGCCAATCGAGCCCAAGAGGCGCAACTCGCGCTCTGTTTGCCATCGTTTAGTGGCAGCCAGTCAAATCAAACAACGCCTCAAGAAACTGAACAAATTGAACAGCCGCACGACTAGTTGGCCCCGAAATACACTTACGCGACAGGCAACCGGACTCTCGTTAGCTCCTGCTAACTGATATTGATTTGAGAACTGAATGGGAGAATCCTCAAGAATGAATTTATTATAATTTCAATATTTAAAATGTATTTTTTACATGTATAATATTGATTATAACTTTAATTTTCTTTTTATTATACATATTAAAATATATATATTTTTATTATTAGATATTGACTATATATTTTTTCAAAATCAGTTACTAATCCCTTTAGCTAAATCTAAATCTGAAGTTTATTACGCAGTTCAATAACTACCAAGTCAACAAAAAACCTTAAATTCATAAAATCACTACAATTATTATTATGTCATATGCAGAAACTATTATTCTTAATATATCCTATGCAGACCAGACTTTTTAAATGCGAAAGCTGCGCAGAATAAAGGCAGAAACCTTCGGTGAGGTCAGAGTAGAGACTATAGAAGAGTAAATGTACATCATCAGGAAAAGGAGAAGAATCTTCGATTTGACAATAACTAATAGCATTTAGGAAGGGATAAATGGTAGCAGGAGCACTGAATAATGTAGAATAGCGATAGCAAATTTAGTCCTAACCCAGTCAGAGTCACGACCTAGCTGACGAGCCATAAACCATTTACACTTACCTCACGCACATTATTATCTATATATGTTATTATTTTTATATTTTTTTTATTATTAACATTGATTTAGCTAGTCTAGCCTCAGATTCCAATTCAAAAATCGAATTTTCATTTCCTATATTTATACCAGAAAACATATGAAATTCTCCATAAATATATATGTCATTCAATAGCCTGTATATTAATTATTTTTATTATTATACACTTTATTTCAATTATATTAAACTATTCTTTTAAGCAACTCTAACCCTCAGCCAACACAATTGAAATCCCCAATTTTCATTTTCTATACTTGCAGCAGAAACTCATTAAATTCCTCGTGGCTACAAACGCCACTCCATAGTCGGTATACCTCGCATTAGGCTGCTGGCCTGCTGCACAGGCTTTTGGTCTACAAAAGTATAGTTGGCCAAACAGTAGTGGGCCATTGTCAGCTGGCGTTGACTGGGCTGGCAGCGTTTAGTTTGCTGTTAATTGATTGTTCACATTTTCTTGATGGTTTTAGGTCTTTGATTTTCAGTCGTATTCACAGGAATTTGTCGTGCCGCAACGTGTTTGAGGCATTTGTGTAATTAACAGTCGCGGGCGCAAGGATAATGTCAATTGACTTTGTCGCGACAGATCAATGTTTGAACAGAGGCAGCCAGGAGACAGCAGACGGGCACACAGAGCATGGAATTCCTGATAAAAATGCACGGGTGTAAGAGGGTCTTAACAAGTGTTGAGGAAATCAGAGAAAATCAGTTGGAAAATGCCAAAAAGACTCTTGAATAAACCCAATTGATAGTACGCTTTAGTCGGCTTTCAATTAGCCTATGTAAAGGCTTGTCTGATGATGATGCCACACCCATTTATGGCACTTGTTACCCACGCTCAATAGTTGCCCCACATAATTGGGTTGGCCTTTGTGTCTGTTGGCCAACCCTTCGTTCCGTACTTTTGGCCATTTACGTATCTTTACATAGTTAATAGAACGTAACGCTTGTCACACATGTAGCCCAGCGAAAGTAAAGCCCAGCCCAGTCCAGTTCTCTAGTTCTGTAACTCTCGCTTTTGGATCCACGCCCAGCTGCCGCACATTGTGGCAGCTTGTGGCGTGTCAGAATGCAACTAGCGAATTCTCAAATTTTATTTTGTTTCACAATTTGTTGTGACAAAATGCAATTAATAGCAACGCGATTGCCATCGAGATCTATTCGTCTCGATAGGCACTGATGATTGCGTGCCTCGCCGTTGCTCTACTCTATATAGCCGCGCTTGTACAGTTACTAAGTTGGCCAAAAGTACGGCGCTAATGAATGAAGCTTGTGGCATGCCTTGGGGGCATCGTCATCCTCGACCTCTACCTTCAGCACTATCTCCAGCTCTACCTTATCGACACCGGCATCGACACCGGCATCGGCATCGTCATCGCTGTTGTTATTACTTCATTAAAAGCGCATTAATAGCGATGCCGACTGCTCTTCACTTGTTCGCTCCTCGATTTGTTTAAATCAATAATGAAAACAAGCAACAACAGCAAGAAACATCGAATATATCTCATCTGAAAGAGTCGAGAAACCGATCCCAGAGTCAGCCTCAGCCTCAGCCTCAGCCTCAGCCTCAACCTCAGCCACTCGCACTCGCGCTCGCACAATGCCGATAAATTAGAAAATAATGCGCGCCCATTGTCCGATTGCTTTGTTTCATTTAAGCGCTTTTGTTGTTTCCCTGAAGAGCTTGGAGCACCGATTGAACTCCGCCCCCACCACCCCCCGCGTTCCACAACAACTGTGCCCCAGTCACCTCTGCGACTGGCGGCCGGTGGGAAGCAAAAATAAATAAATAAAAAGCCTAAAATATCGAATCTTTTTTAATGCTCTTTCCGTCAGTTGAGCTTTATGTTCATTCACAAATTTTGACACACGTCGGCGAAATCTTCCAGTTTATATAGAATTTATACATTTTACACATTTTACATATTTTACATATGCAAACAAACGAATTCGAATTGGAATTCGCCTTTTCGCTAAAATTAGAAAATCGTATTCTCTGTCCAAACTAGATTCTCCAGAGATAAGAATGTTAAGTATCATTTTATTATTATCACTGAATCAAATTCTATTTGCATAACAAAATGTTTGCGAGAACATGAATTTCAATAGTTTTTGAAGTTTTATTATTTGAAAGCGTTTTGTATACCACTTGGAAAACAGAAAATGAAATTAATTGTGATTGACAAATTAAGTTGATGTTGAATAAACAATATTTAGTTTTTAAAAGGCATTTCAGTTAGTTTATATAAGACTCGTTGACAATGTGAATCGCCAAAGAGAAAATAAAGCCCACTTCAGAGTTAATATATTTATATATGTTATACATGGATCCCTTTTGATTTGACTTGAGAGTATCTCAGATCGCATCAGTTCGGCTTGTATATTTTATTTAACTAGTCCCGCGGCCTTTGTGCTACACGTTTTCTGAATGAAGCTGATTACTCAAATTTGTGCTTTGTCTACGATTCGTCAAGGCATTGATGGGGCCTGCGGGACTGTGAGCTCTGTTCGCTAACTTAACGCCAAAATGTTATTAAATATTATTAGCGGCCAACAATGGGCAGCAATAATGTGGGCTCTGTCTTAAGAGCGAACCTATGCGATCCGGTCCATTGTTGCTCTGGTCTTGGACAGGGATTTGTTCGAATGCTCCAATGGGTCGCTCGTTCAGTCGTTCAGTCGTTTCATTCGTTTACAGTTATAATCCCTAAGCTATTGGCAGTTACAACAGTTACAACAGCTGTGGCGTTTAACCCATTGAGGAGATCAAACCAGGCAGACAAACAGTCAACCCAGTTGTCTATAAAAACTATTTTTGCTTCCATTTCTATTGCTATTTGTGTTTCCATTTTCCATTTGCTTTCTATCTGCTTTCTTTTCGTTAGAGCAACGGCGCAACGGCGCAACGGCAGCTGGCGCTCCATATCAGAACGGTTTCTGCCCATTGTCAAGCGATGCGTTCCCAGTATCAGACCCATTCGCATTCCCATTCCCTCTTGTCCTCCCTCGTCTACATCCGTTGGCCGTTGACGTTGTACGGGTTATTTGTTTGGCCAGTTCTGTAAGCAGTTTAGAGCCTGCATTTCCGTTTTGTTGCCAAAAATGTAAACAGTTTGTATTGTGCGTAATCCCCGCCTGCACGACTGCGTTATGTAATCCAGTCAGTCAGTCAGTCGAGTAAACGAGGAGTTAATTATGTCATAATAGCTCAGATCTGGCGGGGATTCCACAACAACAATCAACAATTGCCAGTTGTTAAGCTCTGTTTGCCGTCTCTCTGCCCGAGTACTCGCATTGTGCCAGTTGTTTTGATTGTCAGCACACGCCGTGCCGTTGGAGCCGCATCTGTGGATCAACTCTTGGACAGCTGTCTCTTTACCTCGCTCCCTTTCTCTCACTCTCCCACACTTTCTGTGTCTCTTTCCCTCTCCATCTGTTATAGTGACAACGCTCGGGGTTCTTTAAAGCGTGCCTTAATCACAGCACCAGCAAATCGCACATCAAGTCCACTTCCTGCCTTTGTGTATTTTAACCCAAAATAATATCACCTTTGTTTGCTCAATATTTGTAAAATAACGGCTTATTCCGAGTTTAAAAAATACAACATAATCTTTAGCAATTACTGTGGATCCGTATGAAGAAGAAGAAGAAATGTAATAATGATATAAATATACTTGATATACATCATTATGTATATCATTATTACATTTCTTCTTCCATGCTGACCCATTCGATGAAAATTAATTTTGAATCTTGTGGATTTTATTATTTCAATTTTATTTATTATTATTTATTTTATGCACAATATATGCATAGAGATATAAATATATATAAATATTTATTTAAATATAATTTTGTATAAATTACTGGATCTTACGATTTGTTAAGATATTTGGAGTTTTCATATTTTAATTATTGGGATATTTTATTTTATAATAAATAAACGAATGAACATGTGTTTTTATACATCTTAATTATGTGAAAAAGACATTTTTTAAATGGAAATAGCAGAGAAACATAAAATTAAATTAACATAATATAAGTAATTAATGTGGACAATAAAATGTTTGGAATTTTATAGGAAGTAACGAATTATTTTTTATAATTATTATTGACATTCTATATATATTATATAGAGTATAGAGTTAATATCCAGAAACTTATTCCTTAATTCGCATTAAAATAAAACACCAAGTTTTAGCTTTGCTTAGGTCTGCCCTCAATCGTTTACAGCTTCAGAATTTCAAGCAATTAAAACCTCATTCTTATTCATGAAGAAGAAACACACTCATCTTGATCAGCATCAAAGGCCGCTTTGAAACCCAGCTAAACAATAGAGAAGTGACAAATTCTTAACAAATTAATAATAAAAAAATTAAATTATCGACACAAAACACCCGCAGCCACCTCAACCACTACAGCCTGGTCGGTGGTTGGCAGCTGAGCACCACAAATCAAAGGCAGACAAAAAAGATGAGAGCTACTTAGACAATGGTTGGGCCGTTGGGTGGTGAGCGGTGAGCGGTGAGCGGTGAGTGGTGAGCGGGCGGGTTAGGTGGTGCGTCTAGTTGAGTGGCTCGCAACACGCTAATAAAATACAAATTGACGATAAAATTATTACAAATTTATGCAAATATTTGCAGCTAGCGACGTCAAATCTGCCACCCCAACCCCAACCCAGCAAATTAATGGGCAAACACTTGAGGCTTGGCAGGCGCAGGGGGCTTCGGGGTGACTATCTGATGCCCTGCCAGTGGTGGTGGTTAGCTCATGATTTGGGCAATAATTTATACGCCAATGCGCACGCGGATGCGAAATGTCCTGCTGCGCGTAAACAGGAAACAAATTACGCTCGAGAGCAGTTATGAAATTCCATAAAGACCGACGCGACGCGCCTTGGCACTGCTGCGCTCCTCATCCTCATCCTCATCGTGGTCCACATCATCTGACTGGACAGGAACAATAATGCATTAGACAGCCACATTTATCGTCGCACAGGATGCGCTGCCAAGGATGCGACTGCCAGAAGATGAACCCACTGCCCACTGACAATGGCTGCGGGCTTAGCGGCGGGCGTTCCACCTAATGCCGCCAGCACGTGGAGACCCCTGAAAACAGGATGTGCCGCACCTCAAATCCAGCCAGGCCATTGTCATGTGAGCCGTGGACTCCTGCCAGCAGCCTTAACCCCTTAATCAGTGAACCGCGCAGAGCTTTTCCCCTCTCTATTCGAAATGTCGAGCTATAAATGTGAATTTTTTAAATTTAATCACTTTTGCTAGAATTATTCTTTTTTTCTTTTTTAAGCACTTGCATTACATTTTAGTATATAATTATATTTCTGCTCAACTCTTTTTCTCTGGCTCTTCTATCTGGCTTAAGTGCTTTGGCACTCGGCAAGCACCACCGCACCACATGGACGTCCAGTTGCTGCTCATCAATCGTTGTCAGTCGCCACGGAGGGTTGTGCCAGACAACCACAGTAAAGACCACAGCAGTGGCTACTCTTTCTGTTGTTGTTGCTGTTGCTGTTGCTGTTGACGGTGTTGTTGACGTCGCTTCGGCTTTGGCTTGACAAATGAAATGTCTCGCACCTAATCAAATTTTGTTCAACTGAATGCGCCTCGCAGTTTCCGCTGCTTATTATGCAAATGCCAAAGACGAGGCTCCTGTTCCTGTTGCCGCACGCAAATCACTCGCATCGTGTTGCAAATTTATCATCATTTAATTTCCATTTGGCGTCGTGCCATGTTAATGACGTTGTTGACATCACTCGAGAGCGCGTCTCGAGTCTCTCCACTGAGCAGAGCTGACGAATCGCTGTTATCCTTTTGGTTTTGCCTTTTACCGCTGCTGCAGTTGCTCGCTGCATTTACCACTTGCCGTTTGCTGTTTGCTTTGACGCGCCTTGACAAATTATGTCCCAGTTGGCATCGCGCATTCGCCTCGTGGGCCGCCCTCAATGCTCAATGCTCAATGCTCAATGCTCGGTTGCTCATTTGCCTAAGTGCGCTGTGTGTAGAGGCTTTTAATTAATTGTTAGCAGCGACTTATTGACGGTCTGGTTGGTTAGCTCGGTTGCCCATAACAACAACAGCAATAACAACAACAAGGAGTGCAACAACAACAACAACAGCAGCAACAAATATAGCAACGACAAAAATGCCAAACTAGCACTTAAAAGCCGCCACGCTTTGCTACTTGTCAACCACGCGACATCCCCAACAATATGCTTCACGTCCAGAGCGAAATTCAAGTTAAGACCGAACAAAATACACTAGACAGCAAAACTGCTGACGAAACTATTATATGACTGTACGCATATATAAGTCAAATGAGAATTTGAATATTTTGGTTTTATTTCTTTTATTATAATCCACATTAATTTGTTAACAATTTTTCATCACTTCAGCGTAAAGTATTATTTTGTTGGCTAGTGTCGTGCAAACCATCCCCTGTGCATTGGAAAATATGAAACAGTTTGACAAGAGCAACCACCCACAAATTAGGCTGTGCCACCAGACGCAGGGCGGACATCGTACTCCTGCTCTTACTCCTGCTCCTCCCACACAGTCGCCATATTGCCAAGAGGGCTGCGACAGCCGTAGAGCGAGAAGGCAGCAGTCCGCCAACGCAAATGCAAACGCCACTGGCAATCTGCTTCTTGACCCCTTCGCAGAGCGCGACATTTATGGCATTTAGCCTTCCGCGTAAAAACGATGTGTTGCATTCGACCTCGCGGCAATTGTTGTAGCGAATTGTATCACCTTTATGCTAATCCGTCTCGCTAATCCGCCGGATTAGCGATTCACTTAAAAAAACAGACGGCAAACAAAACAAAAACAATTTGGAAAAACGACGAAAATCAGACATCAAGCAGCAGAATCGTCGCGACTCTGTGTGCCTCTGTGGTTAATCCGGGTCCCGAAGTGCCATCGGGACAGGTAAAACAAAAAGCAAAGAGAAAAAACTGAAGCAAAATAAAGAAATAAAGCACCTAACAATCCCGACACATTGCACACTCCTTTTGCTTTCCGGCGACGCAGACGCTAATCCGCCAATAAAGTCGTAAAAAAAGAAAATATTGCCGCGATTTGTTTTTGTCGCATCGTCCTTTGTCCCTTGTCCTTTGTCTTGCAAAATTATTTTCGTACACAAATCGCAGAAACAGGGCTATATACTTAAAACACAAGTAGGTACGGCGTACACCATTTAATCCACAGTCATAAAATATATTTAGCTTGTTTAGCTGCCGATGGAGTTAGCTGAGCGTAAGGTGTGATAAGAAGACGAGACTTACGAGCTATGATTAGATATAATAGGAGTCTAAATTGATTTATTGATTGATGAGCAAAGAGAGAGAGATGGAGAGAGAGAGAGAGAGAGAGAGAGAATTAGATATTGATTGACTTATATATAATATATTCTAATAGAGTAGAGTAGAGTAGTAGTAGAGTACAGATCTACTGATTTTCATACATACATATATCACACTATACCATTATACGAATCAAGTCAAAGGAGTTAGTTGTCTCATGTAGCTCCTACAGATAATCCCCTAATTAGGTTATATGAAGATGTTTACAAATAAAGATTCTTTTAATAGTCGCATATAATCTCTGTGCAACCCCATCTTACTATTTTCAGTCTGCAGCGATTACCCTTACCTGAAAGCAATTTGAATTTTGATCTTGAGTCCGACCGTAACTTAACCTAAAATTCATTCTTTATATAATTATTCAATATCACGTCAATGCTAAGTCAATATTTATGGAATTTATATCGAGAGGAGAATGATATAAGAATGAAGAGAGACACGCTGTTGGAACAACACCAACAACGGCAATAACAATGCCTATAATAACAACAATAATCAATATTTGATATTTTAACACATTTACAAACACTCACATTCACTCTCTCTCTCTCTCTCTCTCTTTCTCTCGCTCATTGTGTCTCGCTCTTTACCGCACTCTCTCTATGTCAGATCGCAACACAGCTTGTATAAGCTGGAAAACAATGCCATTGGTTTTATTAATGACCGCAATTATTCTTATTATTATTACAAGTTAAGATAGGAAAGAAAAAACAACTGAAAACTCGTTGATTTCGTCGATGGACGAGCTCTATGGAGATCTATGGATCTGCTTGCCGTCTAAAATTTCAATGGGCTCAGCCCCCCTGTTGCGGCCCCACAAACAAAGGCCTCCTCATAGCAGTTGACTTCGACTCTGGCGACCTTTGTTGGGCATCTTCGTATACCCTAGATCATTGTTAGCCGAGGCGCAAAATAAACAGCACATTAATCAATAGAAATTAATACAACTAATACAACGTCATATAATTCCTCAAATATTTCTGTGTTTGCAAATCAAATTAAAGTTTTCAAGCAACAACAAAAAAGTCTCTCTATGTTAGGTTTATAAACATATTTGCTGTACAACATGAGAAACTCGTGGAGACAAGGTTAAAAATGTAAGATCTCCAAATCATAATATATATATATATATATAAATATATAATATTTGTACATCATTAGGATAGCACACCACATGTTCAAAATTTCTAAATCATTCGAGCTATATTAATTTCCTAAATTAATATCCCATTGACCTATATTTTATTACATTTAAAAATAAGCAACATTTGGTTGTGCATCATTTCTGCAAAAAAGGTTTAAAACACAAAAACAAACAAAAATATAGACATGAATATTTTATAATATTAAGCTTGAAATTCAATTCCAGTGTATTCCTAGCCAGATTTGAAGACCAATAAAAATAAATGAAAGCAAATTATTATCTCTTATGTTTCATCATTTATATTGTATATATTATTCATTCTATATCTCTGACCTCCATATTTATATATAAAAATTGATGACAACATCCCGCATAACATTTATAAATATTATTTTAGCAAAACTGTGTAGTAGTCACATATAAATATGATATTACTTTGGCCTATATATATAATTATATACATCATATTTGATGTCAACATCCAGTAAACGAGTCATAATATTCTCTTACCAAATGAGATTATCATTTACTTAAATATATTCTATACGTTTGACCCATAGATATATATATATATATATATATATATATATATATATATATATATATATATATATATCATATTTCATGACATCCATAAATGGATCTATAAATAGGAACTTACCAAATATGTTTAGTATTTCGCTGTCTGGAATCAGCCAGTTGTTCGACTTAAGAAAAAGACTTGAGTTTCTGTTGAGTGTTTTATCATTTTAATCAATGTTGTTTTTATTCATTTTTAAATATTTTGCATTTCCTTAAATATTAGGGTTTTGTTTTTGTTTTTCTTTTTTTTTTTTTTTTTATTTTAATACAATTAATAATACATTTATGAATATGTTTTGTTTGTGTGTGTGTTTTTATTTATTTTTATGTTTTTCATTCCATTTTGTGGATGGTGTCTTTAGTCTATAACGAATTCACGTGATATTTACAATTGAGTTAGGGGCACAATACTCGCAAGTAGGATATGAGGATGGTGCTGGCAAAAACAACAAGGAGCACACTCTTAGAACTAAATAAAATTAATTTACAATTAGGTTTCGCTTTCGGTTTAGTGACAATAAATTATAGACAATATCATTACATAAATGTTAGGTAATACATATACAAATACACACACATATATGCATGTGTACATGTATACATTATTGGCTAGGAATGTTTCTTATGTTATCTCCTCGATCTTGCGCAAAGATTGTACTAGACTTTTGCGAGCGTGGCTTCATAGAGGGCGAGAAATACAATGATATAAGACTACTAGATTGTAATTGGCTTACATAGAGCTTTTAAAGATTTAAAACCAGTTGGATCACTTTGGGAACGCGTCAACAATGCAAATTGTACTTTACTCTGGGACAGTTCGGTCCGCCCAATCTGCCTAATATAGCACTGGCACCGGCCGCCTCAGAGCGCTGTCCATCGAGCCGTCCATGCCGTTGGGCGTGATGGTGCCGGGTGAGGAGCCTGGAGACGATGTCGAGGATGAGGTGTAGAGTCCGGCGGCGGCGGCATTCGCGGAGTGGGCGGCATACAACGAAGGCGCCGAGATGCCCGAATAGATGCCGGAGTAGAAGCTGCTCAACGAGGTGGGCGGCAACTGTGACGCTTGCTGCGCCTCCAGGTGCTTGTGCGTCTGGTTGTTGGCCGCTGCGCTCTGGTGCAGCTTTGACAGCGCCAAAGGATCAAAGCCGGTGAAGTAGGGCACTGGATACGGCTGATCGAGGTGGTGTGAGGGTGCGAAATACGGAGGCAGCTGGTGGAACGGATTGTAGCCACCGCCCGCCGGACCAGCGCCAGCTGCTCCCAACTTCTGTTGTGCCATATTCATGTTCATGTTCATATTCATGTTCATGTTCATGTTGCTCTGCATCTGGAGAGCGCCCTGGGGCCCAGAGGCCAGCGGATTCTTGGGCTTGCGACGTGGGCGATATTTGTAGTCCGGATGCTCCTTCATGTGCAGGGCGCGCAGGCGCTTGGCCTCGTCAATGAACGGGCGCTTCTCCGACTCCGCGAGCAGCTTCCATTCGGCGCCCAGACGTTTCGAGATTTCGGAATTGTGCATCTTGGGGTTATCCTTGGCGATTTGACGACGCTGCAGACGCGACCATACCATGAATGCGTTCATTGGGCGCTTGATGTGGCCCTCCTGGCCAGGCGATGTGGCCAAGCTGTGCATGGAGCTGTTGCCAGCGCCAGAGCCCACGCCCGAGCCATGAGTACCCATGCCCAGGCCGCCGCCCATGCCACTGCTGCCCAAGCTACTCTGGCTACCCAAGCTGCCGGCGGAGCCAATGGAACTGTTGGGCGAAAGGGTCTGCTGAGCAGCCACGGCGTTGTGCATGTGGTGCGCCATGTGGTGGCTCATGTTGTTGGCTGCTTGGCTGCTGACACCGCCTGGGCCACCGCCCGGGGATCCGCCCATGGCTGCTAGGCTAGCGGCCAATCCACCGCTCTGGGAGTAGTGCAATACGCGCTTAATATCCATGTCCATGCTGGGGCTAAGCTGGGCATTGCCCAGGCCCTGGGACGCATAGTCGCCAGGGGAGGGTAGCTCCAAGCCCTGGCCGGCGCCCAAATGGAAGCCGTAGTTGGGATGTGATGATAATGTGGCCATTATATGTTCGTTTATCACTTGATATTGTATCGAATAAATGTTCACTCTGTTTGTGTTCTTGTTGTTCTCTTGTTTGTCACTTCACTGTATTCACAATGTATCTGTTTTTATTATATTCTTTCTTTTTCGTATGGTGTGCAGTTAACTGTAATGTCGATAGTGCGTCTCTCTGTACTTCGCAGTTGCTGTTGCTGTTGCTATTGCTCTTGCTGCTGCTTCTGTTCGGCTCAACAGCTACACACTGACTGATTTGTCTGCGCAATAATTGAGACTGACACGACTACAGTCAAATCCAGTTTTCTGTTATGCCCGCAGAGGCCGTTCTCTCTCACACTCTCGTTCTCTCTCTCGCTGGCAACACCAGCGACGGCGAACGACGAACCGAACAGCGAACAGCGAACGACAACCAACCCCCTGCGCAGGTAGTATTGTGTGTGCGAGCGAGATGGCAACTAAGTTGCCTTCTGCACGTACGGTACCTGGGCCAGCTAGCTAGCACTCTGCTTGCTCGCTCTCGCTCTCTTTCCCTTTCACTCTTTCGCTCTCTGTTGGTGCTGCATTGTTACGCTGCTTGTTGGCTTTGTTCCATTGGCTCCTTTCTTTTGGCTGCCTTGTTAGTTGTAGTTGTTGCCCATTGAGGGGTGTGTTCAATAGAAAGACTGAATAGCAGCAACAACAACGACGACAATAGCAGCTCGCTCACTGTTCGGCTCGGTTCGTGTCTAGTCGCCTGCCTTGTTAGTAGTTTTTGGCTGCGCTGCTCCCATTTTTTGCCGCAGCGACCTCATTTGGAGCACCCGCACTCATGCATTGCGCTCCTACGCTACAATCATTCTCTCTATCTCTCTCTCTCTGTCCCTCTCTCTCTCTCCCTCTCTCTCTAAAATTGCATTGATTTTTCGCACACAGTGGGCACACAATTTCCGTTATTGTTTCGCCTGGCGCTGCACTTCCGCGGCATGTATTGTTGTTTGTCCGAAGAGAGCTTCGGCAGTGTGAGAGCCAAACATACATATACGCTCAGAGAGTGCGCTTATGATTCTGTGTGCGGTGCCTGTATGCCTGTGCGTGTGTGTGTGTGTGCGTGGCCCGTTGGCTTTACCTTTTCAGCCAATCATAATGGCGACTTGGTGTGAATTTTTGTATACCCTGGCCATTGTGGGTGTCTGTGTTGCTCTCTGTTCTATATACAAGCCGCATGTGTATTGTGAGTGGGCAAATCTGTATATATGAGTGAGTGAGGGTGTCCGCGTATGTGTTTGTGTTTCATGTATATGTGTGAAAAGCACATTTTAGTTTATGAAAAGGACATGGAAACACGCTTTCCATTCTATGGCGTTGTTCGTTTCTTTCTATTTCGCGCTCGAAAGGATATTACTGCAATTATTTACTTATTTGGTAAAGAAAAGTGGAAAAGCAAAAGCGACACAATGCACCACACAACACAATTACAAAACGAGAGACGAGATTCGAGATTCGAGAGTCGAGAGAAAGACGCACTGAATGGCTAGCCAAATTTATATAAGTGGGCATGTACATAAAGTGTACTTATATGCATGACCATGTTTGTATGGGTGCCTGCCCGTGAGTGGGAGTGAGAGGAAAATAACTTCTCCCTCTCTCTCTTCGTTTGACTACACAATGCGCAAAGTTAAAAGAAATAAAAATACACACAAAATGAAGTGTTTTTCTTGCCTGCAACTGGAAGGAGTACAATATGTTCTGTCTGATAATCAATTATAATAAGTAGCATAGTATTAAGTGTCTAAGTATCTATATTTCATAGAATCGTCATTTCTTGTTCATATCTCTATTACCCAATCAATAAAGCTATTAGTGTTATATTCAATAAAGTTAAAGCAAGAGTTGGAGTCCTCTTATTTGTATTCTACATATGGCAGTGTTTGTGTGATAGTCGAAAATACTGTGAAAATGCTATATCATACCGTATCTGATCTTATTTGAGAAACAGTAAAATAGACGATAAATAATCGAGTGCTACCCTGTCTATACTGAAGTATTTTGAAGTCAATATACCCAATGCAGCCTTTATCCAACAGGGTATAAAAAGCTTTCAGCGTTTCCTTTGTGCTGTTCACCGAAAAAAGCAGAAAAAAGAATATATATAAAAAAGGAAAGAAAAAAACTTGATGTGTTGTGTAATGGAAAAAGTTTTGTTCAGCTAGCGTTTTGCTTTCTATCCATTCTACTTTTCACTTAGCAATGGAATATACACACAGAGCGAGTGGAGGAAAGAGAGATAGAGAGAGAGATAGAGAGAGAGAGAGAGAGAGAGAGAGAGAAAGAGATAGAGGGAGCTCCAACTAGGATAGTGGTAGAAAGAAAGACAGACTTTTGCTTTTTGCCATACGCATCTCGCATTTAGTATTCAAATGTTGCCATGGGCTTTTGTTGTGCTTGAAAGGAAGGAAGGAAGGACGAGGTGCCGGAGAATAGTTTTGATATTTTTTCTGTATGTGTGTGTGTGTGTGTGTGTGGGTGTGTGTAGGGATAGTGACAAAGCCAGTCAGGTGTTATATGTACTTATGAGCACTCAATTCGAAATGAGAACAAGTAGAATCAACAGTTCTGTAATTATGAAATCCATTATGGAAAGTCTAACCCTAACCCGTTGAAAGGACTCGTCTGCCTTTCTCTGCCTGCATTCAATCCGCTCTCTATTATTCATTCTCCTTTTTACATTAAATCCCGAGAGTCGCGCATTTCATTGTTTGCCATCTGTTGTTGTTGTTGACATTGTTGTTGTTGTTGTCATTGTGAAATCTTCAATTGTGAATTGGGGCTCTGACTCGGGCTCTGGCTCTGGCTCTGGTTCTGTGTTGGCTATATATTTGTATACGTTTGTATAGCATAGCCAGCCAAACAATTCACTTTTTCATTTTTAAATTAAATTCTCGAACAATGCGGCCAAATGTGATAAATACAATGATAATAATGAGATCATAAAGATAAATACAATCGAAACAAAGCGCACAACTTTGCCAGACTTTAATGTCAATTAAATGAGGTTAAATTGTGTTTGCTTTTTGTGAATTGATTGAATTGTCTCCAATAATCGAATTGCGATCAAAGTGTTATTTAATTGCTATTTACTTAACTCGCATATGGATCCACATGACTATACGACCATAGCGCATACCCAGCACCTGGCTAACAGAACATTTGGGTAAATTTGTTATTTTTCCTTTCCGCTTCCAGTTCCAACTGCATTTAACTTACATTTTCTCACGTAGTTGGCAGTCGACGCATCCTTTGTTCAGTTCGCATATTCCATTTCCCACTGTCCATTTCCTAGCACCCCCAACACACACACACACCCACACACTCACACACACATACACATTGGATTACAATTTCCTAGACGTACGTGTCCATTTGATTACTTCACAGATTTTGCGCTTTTCACGTGTCATTCTCGTTAAGAGCATTTTGCATGCACACGAAATCCGAAGATTTTCCTTTTACATTTTCATTTTTTGCGTGAAAAAAGAAAAATTATGTGTCTTTATGGGACTGTGATAAATGAGAGTTTACAAGAAAAAATTACATTTGAGTTTAGAATAAAGATAATCAAATAAATACAATAAATATCAATAATAAGAAATAACATGATTATCCTTAGAGACTCGCATTTCAGATTCCTTCAAAGGATTCCTTAATTGTCATCTTGTCAACCTACAAAAAATGATCATATAGTCAGCCATAACTAACTGTTCGACTCATCCCATTAGATCTAAATAGCCGGGCGACAAACAATAGCCGAAAGACGCAATGGAAGCCAAAGTTGGAACGTTTACATGTGCCAGGGCAACTTCCGTTCGGGCTCACCTGATTTGACCAGGTCGAATCGCTACTGCCGCTGAGCAATTGTCATTGGCATTGTCCTGGCTGCAGCATCTCCTGGCTGCAGCGTCCCTTTGTCATCCTGCATTGTTCGGGAATTCAACGGAACTCGAATTGTGTGTGTTGTCCAACGCTGCGAATTGTTTCAGCAATGCCAAAGACAACAACAAAAGTACAAAAATACAAATAAAAATAATGATAAATAAAATACAATAATAAATG
Organism: Drosophila mayaguana; assembly: GCA_037075325.1. Classification (NCBI taxonomy): domain Eukaryota; kingdom Metazoa; phylum Arthropoda; class Insecta; order Diptera; family Drosophilidae; genus Drosophila; species Drosophila mayaguana. Next base: position 3,756,649 of record JBAMCG010000080.1, on the reverse strand, counting down.
GGCGAGTGTGTTTCAGTTGCAGCATTTCCGGCCAGCAAGGAAATGGAAATGCATTACCCAGAACTTGGCGAACAATTAACCTTTTCGACAATAAACAAATACATTTCACAATTTACAATTTACAATTTACAATATTCAATTTGCGGCATTTGTGCAAAGGATAAGCGGAATAAACGTTGGCCAAAACATGTGTAAGCCCACATGTAACGCCTCGGAAGTCAGCCTCAGCAGCCACTTCTTCGGCATGTGTTAAGTGTGAGAATCTGTGAGAAGTTCTCGCCATGAATGGCTGGGAAAAATGGCAGTGGTAATCCAATTGAGGAGCTGTCAGAGCGTAGGATATCGATGGCTCTCATAATGCATGCTCGATTTGCGCTCATTAGGTGCCCAGCGGAACGCCGCATATGCTCCGCTTCCCCCACCAACCCCGCCACGACTAGATGTCATAACAGATTAACTAGGGAACGCTCCTGATATGCGCGAAAGTCTCTGCCATCCGATTCTCAATTCGATTGTTCACCTGGCAGACCGAAAGAAGAAGCCCAAAGCCAAAGCCCAGCCACTTGGCTAAACGACGTTAATTTCTCAATCAGCCAAAGATGCAAAAAAAAAAAAAGGGTTGCAGTCAAATGACGAGCCGCGGCGCAACCCAGCCAAGGCCCACTTCATAATGCGGAATTCATCTTAAGTTTGCCATGTAATCGAAACGGGCCACTTAAGAGCTGACTGACTACTTGAGCAAATTCCTATATTTCTATATTTCTTCATTTCATTATTTCTTTATAATTTTTGCATACTGCACGTTAGAGGTATTTGTGTTTTCGGGGGCCATTCTTAGGGGTTGGCCGTCCTGCCTTCTGGAGTGCTTTGGTACGTCTAATTATTGTTGTCGCTCGACCCGAAAACGTCGCCAGCCGAAGAGCCCACTCAAGGCGACTTTTGAAGTGCAGTTCAGTCGCGCGATTTCTTCGAAACGTCATATCGACGCAGTCGAATCCCACGGTGTGTGTTTACGACCAACAAGCACAGTTGGAACGAATCGGAGCTGGGCGAAAATCCACAGAATTAGCTGTCCGATGAAAAAAAAAAGTGTCAAAATTCTGCGGTCCTGCGGTCGCCTCGGGCCAACATCATCAGCGTCCACGTTGTTTTGGGTAGGCGTGCGAAGGCGTTGCCCAACAGCCAAATGAGGTTCGGGCACAGCACGCGGTGAGGCCTGTCCCTGGCAGCTGCCAAACCCCAGATGCACGAGGTTTAAACCAAAGTGTTGACAGTCTGCTAAACGCTTTGATATGTCTATAATTATACCCAGTATTGGGTTGGAGCAGTGGGCATAATGTACTAAGTATTGAGGATAACTTGGCTAAGTCAGGAATCATTTTAATTTGCTTATTTGGTCTGGCATTATACCCTGTAGTGGGTAGAGCAGTATACTAAAGACAGTGAATCGCTAAGTCAGAATAAATAATATATAAGAAATAATACTGAGAATGTCTACAAATGATAGTCTGGCAATCTACCCTGTAGTGAGCTAGAAGCAGACAGTGGATCACTTGACTAAGTCAGGATAGATAATAATATCAAGATAAATTTTACTTTAAGAATCTAGTGATATACCCTGATATGAAGCGAGGAAGAAAAGTTGGGTAAAATTCTAAAAAGAAATGCTACTAAATATGTTCACTTGTCTCTTATATACCCTGTACTGGACGACATTAGTTGGTTTGTAGTTGTAACTTGAGTGCATCATAAGTTCTATATATTTTTATCAGCATAGTTACATACCGACTTAATATACCCTTTATTCTAATCGAAATATACCAACTTCTATAGCCTTTCACATATCAGACTTAGGCACATACAACGCCTGCAGTCGCGCATACCCGCCTACTGTCTGCCTGCCCGCCTTGCTGTGGCTTCTCGTAATTAATTTTCACTCATTTGGCAAATGGGTTTGGGGCGTATTTGAAAGTCAAAGAGTTTTATTGCGCGTGTTTAATGCCATCAAAGATCAAAGTAACATTTTCAGCGATGGGAAAACGGTTCGACGCCTTTGCAATACGCCTTTTATTCTATGCCATACTAACCCAGCCCCCCCCCTCCTCCTCCCCCTACCTATTTCATGGCTACGTTTATTTGTGTGTTTCCTTTTGAATGCTGGAATTTTTAATGCAACTTTTGATTGTGTTGCGTATTTTCACTCAAGTGATTTGATTTTGCGAATTGAATTTATTTCTTGAGTATGTATGCATACCGCGTACCTTATATCGCCTTTCAATCTATCAGTCAGTCAGTCAATCAGTCAGTCAGCCAGTCAGCAAGGCAGCCAGCCAGCCATTGCCTTCTTGTGTGCTATGTTTGTTTAGCGTCTCCCGCGAGACTCAAGTGGCAAAACATTATTTTGTTCAGGAAATTCAATTAAAACTTTGCGGTTTTTTGTTAACACCCCCGCAAATAAAACGTCAAGTGGTTCCCAATCAAAGCGAAGCGTATTCGGACTGTCAGACTGATGGAGAGTGACAGAGAGAGAGAGAGAGAGACAGAGAGAGGGCGGCTCAGAAGAGACGTGGTCCAAGTGGAAGGTGAATTCGGCAATAGAGCTCAAGATGAATGTATTTTAGATTCGAAGTAGAGTGGCCAATATGCCAGAGGCCCTGCTAGCTGTTGCGTGTCTACAGACTAGAGAATCGATTCTTCCACTCTTAATATGTACAAGTTATTATAATACAACTATCCGATATATCTGATAGATGATGATCTATTATATCTTTTTTTTCAATCATCATTCTAATCATTCTATTAAAAATGCAATAGTTTCGGCGCTTGTAAAGAGAGGATTATTGAATGAATGAAGCATTTCCGAATCGTCGGATAGATCAACTGATTTAAGCGTTACACAAACAAGCATCAGACTATCAAAGCTGCCTGAATCTTAACCTGTTGTACTTAGCTCTAGCAAGAGTGTTGGAAAATGTCATATGAAGCGCAGCTCAGCTGGCGACCACTTGGCGGATATCATTATCTTGATGGAATAAGGTCTAATGAAGCCAAGTAAACATATTTCGAGAGCAAAACAGTAGATTCCCATTTAAAGAAATGACAGTAAAAGAATATTGGGTGTTTACTTTTGCCCCACTAGGAAGATAAATATACATATGTATATGCTCTAGAAATAGTATCCACAAATAATAATGTTCATTTATGATGAAGGTGATAGTCGAGTCTGCCAAGCAAGGAAGCAAAGCCAAGCTTACCTGTCAAGATCTTTCTGGACTCACAATAAATATGACTTTGAACACAGTCAGCAATCCAATGACATGAAATCTGTAAATAATTTGAGAGCTTGTTCACACGATGTGTAAATGACTATCCAGAGCACTATCAGGCCCCTAGAAAGTGTGGCACTTTGAACTAAATGTTGGATGTGCCTTTTGTCATCCTGGTTTAGTCATATATCACAGTGCCGCGCACACATAATCCCTTAGCTGAAGTTAGAGCCGAAAGGCAAACAGAAGTTAACAAAGGTCAAGCGAATAGAACTCTGATTCATCATCGAGCAACCCTTGCGATTTTCACCCACGCACACACACATGTCCACACACCCACACCATCTGAGGGCTGTCAAAATAAATTGCAAGCTTTTTTTCCTCTTTGCTTTTCTTCGTTATTTGCATAAATAATTTACTTTAAATAAACTCGAAGAGCGCTTGAAACTTAGCATTTGGAGCAAAGCTCAAGGTGAGGCAAGACGGGGCAGCTCACCTGGGACTGCTGGGCCATAATTCTTGTTTAAATGGACCCATTGATTTGAATACTCTTTGCATTTTCATTTTTTTCTTCTCGTTGGCTGCCGAGAAAGTCCCAAAGGACTTTCCTTTAGATTCGTCAAGTGTGCGACGGGAGCAAAAGAACAAACGCAAACAATTGCGATAGTTAGTTTAAGTAAAAGGGACAAGCCCACAAAAAGCAATGCGCTCATAGAAAAGTACAGAGCAAGAAGAAGAAAGAAAAAAATGAAATAGAAGAAGGAAAAGCAATATCGGGCCACGACTGCCGCATTTAAAAGTCATTTGCAACGCCCCTCACAAGCCTCGCTAAACGGATCTCATAAACCTCGATTTTCCGGGAATGGTTTTTATTGTTTTACAATGTTTGTGTGCGTGAGTAATTAAACAATTTCGCCAACTTTCTCGGCCAGTCCGAGCTGCAGTTTTTACCCGAGTCACAATTTTACGACTGGGAAATTAACAAGCAACAAGATCGAGAGATCTTAACAGCCAACTTTTATGGACATGGCAAAACTCGCACGGTTGCTCTTGGCCTGGCAAACGCCGCGCCAGGGAGGTCACACAAAAACCTTGCTAAAAAAAATAGAAGAAGCGAAAGAAAGAGGAAAGAATGAGGCACACATAAAGAAATAAAATAATATCATAAATATTTTTAGCGCACACAAAAGGAAGTGGGCGTTGTTTGCACCCAACTAAAGATTCGAAGCCCATTGCCAGCTGCCCCATTAGCGGGCACAATGGAGGCCCAACAAAGGTCCTGGCGACGTTGCTGGCAAAACATGTGATTAAATTGTCGCTTACAACGAATTCGACACCTCGCCTCGCCGTGCCAACAGACTCTATAATTACGCCGACTCTACGAGAGAGAGAGAGAGAGAGAGAGAGAGAAGGAGGGAATCAAATGCCTAACAATAAGCGAAGGAGAGTCTAAAGCCAATCCAGATCTGGGAAACTTTTGGTGTGACATATTCAAATCGAGAACGGCTAAACCTTTGTTGTGATCGGCAAGGGTTGCCACCATATCATTATCGCCGCTCGCCGCGCTGTGGTGCCCATTGTGCGACCGCAGCTCAAGGGTTGTAGCTGGCAACAGTTCCCAGCAGCACGGCCAAAGCTGACCAAAACAGCTACACTGCAACAAAATTGCCAAACTGCCTCAATCAATTACAGCAATTGCAAAAGAAAGGGTAGTTTCTACTATAAATAAATATAAACAGCCGGGCGTTACCGGCTGCAGAATACTCAGTCACAGAAAATGCCCATCAGCTCCATTTTCCTACTGCAACGCCCCCAATCGGAGTATATATATATAGTTTTTGGCAATAGACCGACTTTAAATTTAGATCGATCATATGCTGATATATTCGCCTTTTTTAGCTGGGTTGCATAAAAACATAAAGCAAATCGTTACAGGATCTTAACAGTAACTCTATTTTAGGGTCCTAGGCTTGAAACTGTAGAATAAAATTACCACATATTCATAGCCGTTTTGCCACGCCCTCAATGGACACGTACCTATACGTTATATGTATATAAATATTAGCGTTTCTCCCATAAGCAGTGCATGAACATACATATGTACGACCATATGATGTATATATAAATTTCAGTGCCTAGCTTCAATGGTAGCTAGACGAACATTGCACAAAACCAATATACTCCCCTCACTTACATCAATGAGTATAACATACATACTGTTTTTTTGCCGTGCATAAAAGTTTCGCGCTGGCACAGCGTGTCCTAAATTGCTCTATTCAGACGCAATTAGAGTCAAGCTGGGTAGTTGAGCAGGCAAGGCTTGCAGACTCAAGAGCTGGATCGCTGTTTCGCTTTTGTTTTTTAACACTTTCAATAGCTGCAACATTGCACAATTTAGGGATAATGCCTACAGAGATCCTTTCTGTTGCACAACAGAAATGAAGTAAACGTTTCCGGTGCCTGCAATTTTTTTTATTTCAGTTTCATTTTTTTCTGTTTTTGCCAAAAGGATCCCACGCAGCAGACAGCATCGATCGCTGATCTTGATATCGATGCATGGACTATCGCTAATGGCCATTGTTTGGCTGCACTTGCGCATGTCTAGGGCAGGTAGAGGCACAATGCGAGGTGTCGAGGGCCCCCGTAAATCTGCTGCTACAATTTCAATTACGTAATCAAGATGCCGACGATGTGCGCATGACAAGAGCCTTGTTGTTGGTCTCTTTGTGCCGGGCGATAAGCGGATGTTCCCAAGGATGCATGGAGCATATGTGAGAGAGCCAACACCCTCCCGCACCACCCGCCTCTACCCATTGAAGTGGATTTATTGGCCAGACGAGCATAATAAAAACGGTTATTATCATTCAAATGTCGCATTATTGGCACCCTCTATGACGCGTAGCGCTAGTTTGTGTTTGCCATGTCGTAAAGCCGAGTTTTACGAGGCGCATTTAAATTAGCGTTAAGTTTAGCGATAAGTTGGGGTTGAAACGGCTCGTAGACTAAACATTTATTGCACAATGTGAACAAAATTTGAACAGCACAGCGAAGAGCGAAGCGTTCGATTCAATAAAACTTGAACTAGTTAAGAGTGGCATCGGCAGGGAACCGATTCACAAATTGGATTGCTCCGTGCTATCCGCCTTTGGGGCAGTGCCGAAGAACTTCTCGTACTCCTCCTGACGACGTCGGGCGCGCGCCTCTCGCTCCATTTGACGCTTTTTGGAGAAACGTTGATGGATGCGCTTCATCTCCTGCACCTCCTTCATTTCCTCCTTCTCCTCGTCCTGCAAGCAAACACAAATACAAATACAGCTCACTCTCTCTCTCTCTCTCTCTCCCTCACTCGCTTAGAGTCGACTCACTGTCATATTCAGGCGCAAGACCAGCGCTCGCCTGCCATCCGACATCGACTGGCTGTAGTGCATAAAGTTCTTGAGCCGCTCGCCAGGCGGCACACTGCGCTCCACGACCAGGACAATGCGTGCCCACTGGCGCTGCCATTCGTTGCGAATCTCGGCTATCTTCTGGTAGGTGTTGCCCATCATGGCGATCAACATGTTGACCAGCAGAACGCTGACAATCACCATGAACAGAAAGAACAAGATCTTCGCCTCGTATTCGTGCTGCGTGGACACCATGGCGCCATAGTAGTCGCCGAAGTTGGTCAGTGACATTAGAAACATGGCCACAATGGACTCCATGGGCGAGGGCATGGGATTCGTCTCGGCATCCTGATCCTCGGGCGCAGATGGATTATCAAAGGTCAGGAAGATGATGTAGAAGGCCTGAGAGAAGCCCATCACAAACACCAAGTAGATGGAAACGAAACGCAGCAAGTCTCCCATTACCATGCGGTATATCATCACAACGAAGGGTCCGACGGTCTTGAAACCCCTGGAAGACACAGAGATCTTTAGTTACGTATGGATGGATGCCATGTGGGCATCTCACGGACCGACAAAAGAAGAGGAAGTAGGGCGCTGTCGTCAGCATGATCACAACTGTTACGTGATCGTCGATTTCGGTCAGGCAGGAGACTCTCAGCCAGGGTATGGTCATCATCAGCGCACAGGAGAACAGGAACATGACACGCGATGGAGCAGTCATCTAAAAAGAGAAATAGTTATCCATATAGGAGATTTTCTATAGGAGATAGATTTGCAGTTGTTATCCCACCAGATTCTCAATGAACATTTTGTAGCCCAGGAAACGCGCCTCCCTCAGCGCTACGACCAGATAGAGAATGGCGCCCACAAAGTTTATGAGCTCGGCGATAATGCGTAGCTTGGCCAGATCCGATTCCAGATTCATGAGCGGACACTGTGCATAGGTCTGCCACCAGGCGGGCAGAGTCTCGACCTCGTTGGGATCATAGTATTCCGTAAAGTTAAGCCAAAAGGTTTCTGGGTGGGGGCAAGAAATTAGAATGGAACCTTAAGTTCATTTACACAGAAAATATATGGATAACAAACTGTATTCGGTGCTGGAGGTGGCACGCTTGGTCAGCTGAGTGAGGCTCTGATTGCTGTACAGATCGTGAGTTGTGCTGGCGTTCGACGCAGCCGCTGGGCTGTCAGCCTGATCCTCGTCCTCGTCCTCCTTGGCCTCCGGGCCCGGACGCAGTATGAAGCTGAACAGCGAGATGAGAAAGTAGAAGGCAAACATGTAGAACTGCTTGTAGAAGCGGGACTTGCAGAAGGTGTCCCATTTGGTCTTCAGCAGATCGATCACCACGCCGTCCAGCAGCTCCAAGTGCTCAAGCTTGTCGCCGAACACCACAAAGTTCAGCACCGAGTCCTTGTTTATGTTGCCCGTCTCCTCGTTAATGGTGTCGATCATAAGCAGCGGATAGGCGGCGCACGTTATGCTGCCCAGCTGCCAATAGATCTCGCGCTCAATGCTCATCACGTGGAAGAACATCTCGACGCGCCCCAGCTTGGCCGCCAGCGTCAAGGGCGTAAGATTTTGGACGTTGCGCACGTGTATGTTGGAGCCCACCTCGTAGCCCACGTCGAACATTTCGATTTTCTCGTAGATGACCAGCATGTGCAAGACGGTGTTGCCATTCGTGTCCTGGAAATCTGGATCTGCGCCACGTGCCAAAACCAGGCGGAAGCACTCCTCCTGCAAAAGTTGATGGCATTATGTACTCTCTGTATAGACGATTTTGATTTTCCTGGACTTACCTGGGACAGGCAGGCGGCAAAGCTCAACGGATACTCGCCCCAGTAGACGTAGCCATCGTAGTTGGTTATGGGCTGCAGCGCCACATACTCGTGATCGGGCGAATCTGTGCGGGAGGCCTTTGTATCCTCGGCAGACATGAAGGCGCCGCAGCAGCTAGGTGGGGAATACGATAGGCTGGGAGTCAGACTACGCAGGATTAGTCTACTACTACTACTCACCGCTCCTGCACATCCGCATTGGCATCCAGCAAGTACTTGACCATCGCCGGGTCCTCATTCACAATGGCAATGTGCAGCACGCTCTCGCCGTAGTACTCATCGCTCATGTAGATGTCCAGGATGAGCTTGGGATAGAACTTCAGCAGTCGCTTCGCCAGATCTGCGTGCAATGAGGAGGCATTCAGCAGACAGAGATGCAGAATCGTTTCACCCACAGCGCCGCGCATCTACAGACAAACAGACATCTCAATGCAAATGCAACTAGATGAGTTGATCTTGGCTGAACTCACATTAAGATCCCAGCAGACAAAGCGGTAAGCGGAGGGATTGGATATGTACTCCGCCTCGGACACCTCGGGGCAATAGTCGTGTATGTTGAAATCTTCGTCGGGGTTCTCCAGGGCGCGTATTTCGGGCAATTGCCTCGTTCGGGGTCTGTCTCGATTCCGCAGCAGCACCAGCTTCGATATGGGAAAGTAACGACCAGCGCCCTTGTTATATAAAAATGGTTCCACCTTCGTTTTGATTGCATGATCGATCTCGGCAAACTGCTTGGTTTGGCAGGCGCGCTTCATCATGTCAACCAGAAGGCCGCCGCCCTTGAGATTGACAAACTTATAGAGCGCCTGGGTGGAGACTCCCGCCTGTTTCTTTACGCCACTTGTCACATTGCTCTCGGTATTTCCCATGATGCAAGCTGGGTCCTGATCAAGAGCGGCTTAGGTGCTTAGAGATTCGTTCGAGATCGTCGAAACTCTTCCAGATTATTTGTTTTTGTTTATTTTATTTTTATTTTTTATGAAGCGCGACATTTTTATTCTCGAACCTAGTTTTGACAATGCAATGTTCTCGAATTTCTTGTCTGTTTTTATCCTTCGAGTGAGCATCGATTAAACATTTCCACGAAATGAGCGTTGCCAATGCAACAGCTGAACTTGAGCCTAATTTATTGTTTACTATGCGTTGCCAGGCATCGAACTTGTTGCATATTGTTGCATATTCAACAAGTGCTTCGTCCATACCATCGGTAATTGCAAACTTGTGGATTCCAAAAAACTTGAACTTTTCGTGTTGCATGTGTCACGTTTCATGGCCTTCTTCCACCTTGACATACTGGACTAAAACATGATTTCGTTATTATTGAATCGATTTAGTTTGCATTTTCATTTTGTAGGAATGTACTAATGACTGTTTGCAATCAAAACTTGCTTTTCTTTTACTAATATTACATAAACTATTGAATTACAAAAAGTTTATAGACGAAATTAAATTCATTTTGCAAAACTTTTCAAATATTTGCGACAAACGGTCACCCTAAGCATTTAAAATTTATATTTGGCGCCTACCCATGTATGTAACGCATAATTGCGCCATCTACATTATGTAAACAGAAACTACGTTAACAGAATCACTGTTTTGTGCCGCTTAGCACTGTTCAAAGACTCGATGCTACAACACTTTTGAAAAATACGGTCAGTTAACAGTGATAAGCATTTGTCCTCAACAGTTCCAAAATGCTGTTTGCTATGTTACGCAGGATATTAAAAATTATGTAAATCGAGAAATATAATAACGTAATATTGAGTTTGAATTGGAAGACTATTTCATTATAAAGTTATGAAATAACGCTGTTTGCTATGTTATGCACTAAATATTTGAAAATTCACAAAATCAGCAAATAAGTGAAACAATCTAAACGTAAATATAGAGTCAAAAGATGTATTTATTAAAATGTTATTTCCTTATGAGGCAAACTCATTAAATTTTATTTGGACCAGATCGTCAGTTTTGATTATAGATATTAGCTACAATGTTTGATTTAGTGAGCTGCTCAAGTGCTCAACTTAGCAATTTTAAGTATTCCGAATTTCCAAACATTCATTTTATAGCATTAATTGTAAGTAGTTATAATAGATTATATATGTATGTATGTGTATATCTGTATATTCGCATATCGTTAATTGATTTCTTGATGTTAATTCTCTAATGTAGAAAGACTGGACTTATCAAAATATATATGTATGTATTTTGCATATAACATAAATATATTTTCTTGCATATTCATAACATTGCCCAACTGGGCGTATATATGTAACAATATAATTACTATTGTATTAGGTAAGCATTTCAAAACAATTTTAAATGTTAGATTTTGATCCCTTGGCTTGAACAATGTATTTAAACAATTGCGATATATATTTAAATATTTATGTATATGTAGCAAAACGTGATAGCAATTTGCTTTCTTCTCTTTTATATAATTCTTATATATTCGAGTACCTCGGTTTCATATATAAATTGCTGTTATCTATGACTTTGTACTTTGGGTAATTATAAAATAAAATATATTTTAGTTAAAAGCAGTTCTTAAAATCCATCCTTTCACTTATTGCTAATTGTAATTGAATGCAATTGAGAGGAAACTAAAGGCTGGGAATGATCTGGCCCATTGGCCATCTTTTAGCTTGCCTTTTCTTATGTTTTGGAAATATATATATATATATATATATATATATATATATATATATATATATATATATATATATATATATGTATATATATTAGCAAAGGTAATGGAGCTTAAAGCTAGATATCATATATTTTGTAATAGATATAGTTATATATAAATATTTGCTCTTTTCTGTTAATCACCATCAAACACTTTCCTCGATCCACAGCTTCATAATTGCCTTTCAAATCGTTAAAGATATATGTATATATGTATGTATGTATGTATGCTATATACCCCGAAATTTAGTTGTAAATTTGTGCAAAAATTAAGCCAATCAATTGGAAATAGACTTTAGGATATATTTTAAGCAAGCCTTGAAAGTGTTGAGGGGTTTAAAACAGCTGAAGACATATTTATTTAGGCTTGGTTTCAAACGCAATTCGGAATTTGATCTGTTATATAAATTAAGCGTCGTTCCTAGCATAATTTTAGTGTCAATATATTAGATCTGACCTCTTATAATTTAGAGAAATAATTGCATAATTGTACTACCCAATCCTTATAATTTTTATGACTTTTGCCCAACATCTTTCGCCTCACAGTCCGTCGGATCGATATCCTGTTCAATGAGCACCATATTTTTGGATATCTTGTCAGCGAGCTTTGTCACCGAGTCCGACGGATGCTGCGATATAATTGATTTTGTTGTTGAACGCTTGCGCAGATACTCCTCCTGCTGCTCTTTTCTGTGCAAGTCGCTTAGCCTAAATGCCTCCAAGAACTCATTCAGATCCACCTTGCCGTCCCCATTGAGATCCATCATACGGCACTTCTCCAACATCTCGTTCTTGGAGTAAACTCCAGGCATATGAGCGACCAGCAGATCAATCGCCTTCTCGAACTCATCCAGAGTTATCTCACCTGAGCAGAAAAGAAGTGAAATTTCAAATTAAAAAATTTCTAATTAGATGAGGGAATTTAGTATATTGAACCTGAATGATCAGCATCTATAATATTGAATATGGTCTCCAAGCTGGCTTTATTGGCGTACAAAGCGTCCATGACCGATGTGCCATCAGCCTCGGCTTTCATCTGCAAGACATGGACAAGGAGGGTCAAATAAAAGCCAAATCATAATTAGCTTTTTAGTTTCTTTGCTTACAATAACGTCCGTGTCCAGCAAGTCCAAGGTTCGTATATAGTTCACGCTTTGGCTATCCGTGCCGGGCGCCAGCTTTTCGCGCAACAGCCGCCAGGGCAGGCCCAACTTGGTGACACTCTCCATGACAAAGCACCACTTGGCAATGGTTATGCAGCCGCTGTCATCTGGGTCGTACTTCTGAAATTCCTCCTCGAGCTCATCCCGGTGTTCGCGCATTCGCACAGCCAATTCCTTCAAGGCCGCGCACTCCACAATGCCCATGCGCTGCTTGAAGGACAGCTCCTTCGTCTGCGAGGCGGCCGAAATGTATTGGACAAAGTGCGGCACCAGCTGGTTATTCAGGCGCATATAAGCGCCCTTATTGGACCCGATGGCATAGTAGTTCGAGGCAGAGAATATGGTGATGACCTGCACGGAATATATGCATGTATATAGTTATAAATGGACTTTTGAGCAAGTCTAGTGTTATCCTTGCCTTGTTGTCATGCATAAACTCGTGTCCATTTGGCTTGCATTCGTGCGAGCGTATCACGTAACTGAGTCGATGGCGCTTCAAGAACGATTCTGTTGTGTCTGGCCCGAACCAGACACCGGCTCCACGCAGCTGGTTTGGCTTACAGCCTTGCGAGGCCTGCGGATCGCTCCACATGACATCGAAAATCTGCAAACATATTTAAACACTGAGTATATGGTAATGATTGGCTTCTCCTTTTGCTTACCTGTTGCCACTCAGCCTTGTCCAGAGCCTCGCCATCCATTAGAGGTGGGCGCAGAATGGAAACATACTGAAAAATAATCATACAAATTACAATTATCAAATGTCAGTCGGTCCCATCTGTGCCTCTACCTTGCCCCTATCGATGCTTTTGATGAGATCAAGGTTGGTGGTATCCGAGAAGCCGCCGTGGACAATTAGCACGCGATTGTTCAAAATGGATCCTAGTGGAAGCCAGCGGTAAACTTCGTCAATCAGCGACAGCAAATACTTGTGATTACGCTTTAAAGAAAGAAGAAGAGCAGATATAAGTAAGAGAATAAATTATTTTATTATCTTCACTTACTGGATACTTTCCTTCTACTTCGCGTATAAAGCCGTATCGGGCATTCATAACACTGTCTTCGTGATTACCACGGTTCAGGAAGACTGCATTGGGGAATGCCAGATACAGCGATAGCAGCAGCAGGAACACCTCCAGCCCCCTTTTGCCTCTATCGACAAAGTCGCCATTGAAGACATAAGGATTGCTAGCGGACGGCAGACCATTCTGAAAGGAATATCAGAAGGAATAGAGGCGCGAGGGGCGAAAACATTATTAGATATCACCTTATAGAGCACAACCAGCAGATCGTCCAGTTTGCCATGCAGATCGCCACAAATGGTCACCTGCTGGGAGACAGCGGTCGACACCATCCAGAGGTTCGGCATCTGCTTGAGTGACTTGGCAGCCTCACGCAATATCAGACACACATACTTTGGATGCAGACGGTTGCCCTGCAATGATCGGATTTAGATTGGGAACTTGAGGGATTGGGATCTAGCATATGACTTACCCGTTTCTTGCGGAACACATCAATCAAGAGATCTATGTGGCTCTTCTGTATGGGCACTGTTAGTTCTATGCGCGCCAAATCTCCGCTCTCTTCATACAAGGTGCCACTCTTCTCCAAGCCAGAACCTAATGGAAATTGTTATCGGTTATCAGTCATCAGAGTGGATAGCAATAGACTCAGCTGCAGGACTTACATCGTTGTGAGTTAGATTTATTTCCTGCCTCGGCGGCCTGAGGCATGTGCTTGATAAGGTCATTGAAGAACTTGTATAGCTGAAAATGAAAAGCAATTAAATATTTAATGTAACCTATATAACAAGTTCTCTCTACATATCTCTCTACATATGTATGTGCATTTAGTATGCGTGTCTCTGTGTGCATTCTTTAGCTCATTTAAGTATTATCGACTTTCGAATCTTAACAAATGCACTTTTCTATTTTGGCCGAGTTTCGCTGCTAATGCTCATTCCAGAAGACTTGTTCTCTTTGCAAGGGTAAGCCGAACCGAAAGCATTTTATATGCAAATGCATTAACTGAACCTTAACTAAACTATATTTTAAAGTATACTAAAAAAAGTGAAAACTGTTGATTCAAATTGCATCACCAATTATACAATAATATAATGCCTTAGGAGTTCCTTAGTGTTCGATTTTAATTGTTTAAATAATTAGATGATAACTTGAAAGATTTTAATCAAGCCGTACATACTCAGAGTGGCATGCAATTTTAATATAATATATATTTTACATTTGAAGCTTCCACCTTTTTGATATGGCAGGGATAGATGGACAGATGGACAAACAGACAGCCATTACCCTTTCGACTGTCTAGTTGCCCCTAACAAAAGAATCCATATTGCTTAACATATATTTACATGTAATTATAAAAACCTTTATACCCTTTTCACTCAATTGAGTCAATCAGAAAATTCTTTCCTTCACTTCTTTGACTAAGTGCATAAATAAATACACCTAATAACTTCTATATGATCTAGATATTAAATTGGCTACATTTGCACATCAATACTTACCTCCGCCTGATCCTGTTCGCAGGCATACTCCACATTTTGAAATATTTGCCAATTGCAACGCTTTCGCATCTCCTGACGAGCCTGATGACGGCGAAACCATTTTTGAATAAATATTGCCGCACGGATGGCTGAAAAGAGTTTTTGCATTTAAATTGAAAGGAATTCAATATAATTCTACAATATTCCGCTTGCATTGTTATTGTTATTTTATACTACAAGCTACAGTAATTTGATATCAAACAGAGAAGACAGAGCTCTATTTGCGTTTAGTCTAGCTATTTAGCTGTGCCCCAGCTCACGTCGGGCAACGTAATTCAATTCCAAAATGCACTTAACCTAATAGGACTACAAGGCACTTAATATTCTAAAATGCACTTCAAAACATTCACATAGTATTTGTCTAGGTGCACACGCTTTTTTCGTGGTCCTTGAAACTCCTGCGGAATGAAGTCGAGGACGGAATAGTTGACACGGACAAACTAATTGAATGATTGCTCTAACGTTTTTGGATGCAGGGACTGCATAGCATACCTCTAAGCGAAAATTCATATATATAGAGGTTATATACATATATATATATATATATATATATATATATATATATATATATATACATATATGTGTGTGTATAGTGTGTCCTTCCTACAAATTAAATTATTACTTGCCGTTCTCGTCCATTATTATGTAATAGAGGCGAAGAATGGAGTACTAAAACAAGAGTGTCTCTATAATGTGTATTGTCGTTGTTCTGTTCTGTTCTGTTCTGTTGTTGTTGTTGTTGGCACTAAATTTAAACATCCATTAAACTAAGTACAACATTAATTGAATAGCAGTCAATGGTCAAGTGTCTTATGGTGTTTCAATTGCAGATTGCATTGCATACATTCTTCTAATTTTTGTTTACGTATTTTTCTACTTTCAATACAACCCATTGATCGGTCAGCTGTAGTTGATTGGCCGATTTATCATGATATATATAAGTTTAGCACTTGTAAAAATCAATTATTATAGATTTGGGAACACTCTTTTCACTGTTGTTCACGCGGAATCCCATGCAAGACTGCGGCTCGAATGACCCGCAAATGGTATTTCAGTGGTTCTCTAGTGGAAACACCCCTCGCTCCCCACTCTCTGTCCCCACCCTCTGTCACTGGCGCTACGTACCTATATTTGTCTGTGCTATATGCGTGTACGTGTTTGTATGTGAGTGTCGACCCAGTCGATTTTAGCCCCCTTGGTCAATAGCAATGTGGTCAAGCAGAGTGTCCACGGGAGGGGGGTGGTCTGGTCTGGGGGCTTTGGCTGTCGTCGTCTGCTAAATTCGTTTGGGGAGCCACACAAATTGTAACACAATACAGACGGCTGAAAACGCGACAAAGGGGCTGACCCCTGGAAATAAGGCTGAAATTGGATGGGGGCCAACATGGGGTGGGGGAGGTCAGTGTAGTGTCGGATATGGTATTGGTATTGTTTTATATTATTCTTTGAATGTTGAAATAAGTCGACCACTTAGTTGCTTTAAGGATTGCAAT
The DNA here is from genome assembly GCA_037075325.1 of Drosophila mayaguana. Lineage (NCBI taxonomy): Eukaryota > Metazoa > Arthropoda > Insecta > Diptera > Drosophilidae > Drosophila > Drosophila mayaguana. The sequence continues at coordinate 3,740,248 of JBAMCG010000080.1, read as the reverse complement.
CGCACGCCGCTCTCCAGATCAGGTTTATTTCAATATTTTGGTTGAAGCGTCTCCCACACCCTCCACAAATCAATATCAGGGAATTACATTTCCAAAATGAGGGTGTTAACAGCTGGGGCGTAGGTGTCACCATGGCAGATAAAAATAGATTTGAAATAGATATTTCAGTCGTGATGGACTGATCGATTGCCCGATGGAGAGTTGTGCTGATGATAACTTGATGGCAGTCGAGTTGACTTTTCAATTGATTGACTAACTGCCTAATTGACTGCCTGCAATGATTGAATGACTGTCCGATTTGCGTTAAAGCTGATTGACTGCCCGAATAACTGCGTGATTAACTGTGCCATTCGTTTACAGCTAGCTGACTGATTAACTGCTAAAGCTGATTGAAAGCTATTCATTTACTTATAATTGACTCGCCTACTGATTGATTTCCACACTGACTGATTGAATATTGAAGGCACAGTTGATGGACATACTGAGTGAATAATTAATTAACGAACTGATTGAATAGTATAGCCGAATGACACACTGATTGACCGATTGATTGGCAAACTGACTAATTGAATGAATCACTGAACAAACCGATTGACAGTGGTTGATTGAATGAACTTTACTAAGGACTCTGTGATTTCCCAACTCACTGTTATAATTGTCCCCTTAATAACTGGTTGAGTGATTGACTAATAAATGACTGATTGACTCATCCTGACAACTATTTGACTGGCTATTACTGTCCGCACTGAGTGATTACATTTCTGCTGATCCAATTGAATAACTGCTTAATTTACCGATTGGCTGGCAGAGTGAGTAATCGGCTAACTAAACGCTTGATTAATTAATGTACTAATTGACTTTTTGAACGATTGACAAGCTAATGATTGGCTGATTGAACGAATCGTCGACTTGTGCGACTTGTGGCCAATCGTTCTCTCGACCGGCTGACTAATTGCCAATAATTAGCAAAGCTCGCTGCCCCAGCCGTCAGCGGAGTTGACTTAGTGCCCCGCTTTGCAAAATTAATGAGTGCAAATAGACTTTAGATTTAGATTTAAAGCTCTGCATAAGCAAATCTTGAGGGGGATTAAAGAATCTGTATTCTGATAAGGGAGAAACATCGCAGGGAGGCGAGATCAACTATGCTAGTTTTTTTGTATTTATTTATTTTTATTAATCTACATAGTTTTTGTAGATGTGGACAGAATTTAATTAATTAAAATTCGTACTCACATTTCTCGACTCGCGTGGCGCTCATGCCTCGGAGCGGTTTGCGGAAGTGCTTGCACCAACCTTTCCTGTGGAACAGCTGCAGCAGACTGGATGCGCGCGTATTTGGCTGAGGAGCGAGCGTTTGCGGCTGGCCATTTGTGCCCAGTGTGGTAGTCTGCATGCTGGCACCGACTCGCTCTATTTCCGACGAGCGACACGACGAGGCGTCCTCCACGGAGGAGCTGCGTCGCTTGCCACCGCCGCCACTAGCGCGCTGCAGGCAGACGCAACTGCGCAACATGTTGGCGCTTGGGATTTGGCTAAGCCCGGACAGGCGCTAACCTTTGGCCGTGGCGTGTCGTGGCGTGGGCTGGCGAGGCGTGGTCTGGCGTGGTGTGCCGTGGCGTGGCGTGAATGTTGTATAACTTGAAGAGCACTAACAAACAGGTCGACGATGACGAGAACGCGGACGAGGACGAGGACGAGGACGAGGACGAGGGCTATGGGGCGCACCTATTGTCTTCGGCCTCCGGCACGGTCTGTCTTAATTGCAGCTCCACACACAACTCGCTTCTAGTCGCAGTCGTAATCGCGGTCGTAGTCATGCCACATGCATGAGTGTTTGCGTTTGCCTTGGGCTTTGTTTTAGTGCCATGTGGTACGAGTGTGTTGTTCCATGATGCCCCGCACGGCGTAATTTGATGCGGCCATACTAGCCGCCGGAAAGTGCGTTGTCCGTTGCGTCCCTCAACTACGGCCGGGCTTGTGCCTATCTACGTATCTTGGCACTTACTCCTTCCTGCTCTCGCTGTGTCCGTTTTGTCTATTGCCTACGGTGCAATTCGGTTTACTTATCATATTACTTAAATATATATTTATCTAAGTCTTGCAGTTAACTGAAAGTAAATAGAAAGGGAAATTCCCTTTATAACAGCAATTACATTCATGTCGAGTCGTTGATAGCATGTTGTAAGCCCAAATAGGCTCAGAGAACATCCGCCTTACTACAGTGTGTAATTGCTTCACTATTTAGAGTTTGCTTTCAGGCGTTCAGCCAAAAGTTTTTAGCCTTGAATGTATGCCGTTCAATCCAAGTAATCATATGTATTGGCCTATATATAAACACCTGAAAACGTACATATACCCAGGCACATACGTGTAAGCATATACACATATATAATTATACCTGGTACATATAAACATACATACATACACATATAAACATGCTACATATATCTATGTGAATGGCTATGTATGCGTATATTAATTGCAGGTACATGCATAGCTACATTCTTATATGTAAATACATACATACATATATGTATACTTGCTTACATACTTATATATATATATATATATATATATATATATATATATGTATGTATACTTACTTAAACATGCATGCATACATACTACATGCATGCATACATACTACATGCATGCATACATACTACATGCGTGCATACTTACTACATGCAAACATACATACTACATGCATTCATACTTACTACAAGCATGCATACTGCATGCGTGCATACATACTACATGCATGCATACTAAATGTATGCTATATATACATCGATTCAGAGATAAATTCATGATTCCATATATATGTACATGAATACATGCATGCGTGTATACTTTCATATCTGCAAGGAAGCCTGCATACCTAAACACGCTCAAAAATAGTTGCATAGCTGCATACATACTACTGCATACATACATGCATGCATACACTTGTATTTTTGCATAAAAATTATACATGCACTCATTAATACATGTAAGCATGCAAAGATGCGCACATACATTTATGTATACATAGTGACATGCATACATGTATTCACAAATAGATGCATAATTCTTAAATACATATATAGTAACACAGTTGCAGACATGCATGCATTCGTATGCACATAATTGCATGTATGCATACGTACAGGCTGACATACACATTTGTACACATGTATATCCATAGCACTTACATATGTACATACATTCGAACAATATGCGTACTATACTATACATACCTATGAACATGTACATATGTATGTGTACACCCGTATTATATACTAGATGTTAAGCTAACTAGCTAGCTACATGTATATCTAAATACTAACCTACATGTACGAAGTTTATATTCATACATACAGCATATAGACACACACATATGTACATTCGTCTTCTGCTGAACACTTCAACTATATACAGATGAATGTATGTGCTCGTGTACATATATGTATATATATGCTCACTATATGCTCGTATATTCGTGCTCTGCATTCAGTTTTAACTAAAATACCAACAGCCATGCATGTAAACACAAACACATACAAACAAAACACTCCACATCCGTTTTCTGGCGTTGGCTAACGGAAGTCTGCTTACTGTGCGGTTGAATGAGTAATGATTAAAGCTAAAAAATAAAATAAAAATAAAGGAAAAATTAAAAAAAAAAAAAACTATGGAGAATACATAATATGCTCAAAGTCCCTGAAGCGAATATCATTCGCCCATTTAACGTTTATTTGTTAAGTTGTGGGTGTCATCGGTGTTAATGAATGCCTGTCCATGGCAAAGGCTGATGGGTGTGCTGGTCTGTGTGTGTGTGTAGTTGAGAATGTGTGAGCTGATGCTGCTCCTTGTGTGCTCCATTTCCACACTCAGCTAATAATTTGGCCATCAAAAGATAGATAAAAGCTTTAAAAGCGAGCACACGAGAAATAATGTGAAAAATGAAGAATTTTGCAGGACATTAGCTGCAGGCAATCCGTACGTACATACATACACATGTATTCCGTAAAGCAGAGCAGGGCAAAGCCTTCCTTACCTGCCACAGTCGGCTAAAGTCTTGCAACAAAGTGCGCAAAATGAAGAAACCCGCAGCGTGGCTTATTGGCTCCTTTGGCGTTCGACTGGCCCCAATGGTAACGAGCACCACAACACGCATAAATCGTGTCGAAAATGGCGTCAAAAGTTGTGTGGCATGAGCCGTGGGGCATGTGGCATGTGGCATGGGGCATGGGGCAGGCAAGTGCCTGCGAAACTTTTATCAAAATTCAATTTGTAGAGAGTGAAAATGTTTCTAAATTAATTTCCAATTTGTAAATAAGATTATTTCTTTAAAAAAAAAAAGTGCGCGCTGCAAACGCATCAAATGCGAGGGTCGATCAATAAGTATGCCCTAACTGAGCAAAGGGGCTGTTGCTGTCACGCCGTCAGCCCTCCAACTTACGGGATGATTTATAAGTTTACTTCTACATTATTTTCTTTCCTTATTTTTTCATCTTCATTTATTTAGTTATAATTGGCTTTCTGTACTTCGACACCTGGTTTGAAGTTAGCCCATCAAATGGAAAAGTAAAACTCAATATCGATTACAAATTCACTTTTTACTATTGCGGACGGAACACGCAAAGCAATAAAAGAGAAATTGGATGCTGTTTATGGGCGACGCATTTTATTAACCGTGGTTTATAACTTTCAACAAATTCCAACGTGCTCTCCGTGCGCCTTTCGGCGTCTGAACATAACTTTGGCCCGATGGCCAATTTGTAGCTCTTGGAAATAATTCGCATAATGCGCTAATCATCGTTGATGGAACACGGAAATATTCTTTTACTCGCAGACCTTCATTCGCAATCAAAGCAAAGTCAAACATAATAATATTCTGCGGTAATTGTGGATGGTCGAGAAAATTAGCTGCCATTTCTTCTAATTATAGGGAAAACTTTTGTTTTAGCCAGGATATGAAAGTTACGGCACAATTTATTTCAATTATTTCCATTATTATAAAGGTCACTTGCGGACAACAACTCCACTCTGGACCATGGCCAGATAAGGCCAGGACAGATTGACTAATGACATCATCAAACGGATAATTACCAAATGTGTTCAGTACAATAGAGATTGACGAGAGTTAAGAGTTGAGATTTCTGAGAAATGCTTACCTTCCGGATATTAACGGAGAAGCCAAAAGACAATTTTCGCCATTCACGAAATCCCCATAGAAATGTCTCTGCTCTACAAAGTGAGAGGAATGTGTATCGTACAACAATAAAATAGATTTTGAAATGACTTTTCCGACAGGCTTTCAGCAGTGCTGGCCCATGTATACCCTGTACGCATGAGGAGAGTAGTAGATACATATATGTAGACAGTTTTGTCAAATATACTCTAATTCTATGCAGTTTATGATTAATGGAGATGCTAAGAGTTTTATTTGATATTAGTTCAATATATATCTATGTCTATCTATTTATTTATAATACTAAATTGTACAGCATATCTGGAAGTCGTCCACACTCATCCCGAAATAATTTTGGTGTTTTGTTTTGATTTATATTTATAAATATGTAGACAGTATAGATGCATGTACATATATGTATGTATATACATACATATATATGTATGTAGGTATAGATATTTTCACTCATCATATTCACATGAGTGTCTAACAAATATTTAAATGTATATAAGCAAAAAAATAATAACAATAATAATATGAGGAAAAGCTGATGTTGAATTAAGCCTCCAGCTAAGAAGATATATGTACATTGTATATGTATTATACATGTGCATAATATACACACACTTAAGCAAATACACACAGCGAAACTAAAAAAAAAAAAGAAATGTCAGCGCCTGACATTTCATGGACATGCTGATGTGCTAAAGAAAATATGTAAATTATATGAGTGTGGGCATACCTTCGAGGAAGAGTTCGCGGCTTAATGAACCGCACAGATTCATCTTAATCTTCGGCAGTAGAATTAACGGCACACGCATACATGCTACGTGTGTTTTGTTTGTATATGTCTGTCGACGTACGTTAACACGAACTTTGTTGCACCATCAAATGACAGATATGTTGTGTATAACAGCGGCCATAACAGAGAAGAATCACACACACACATACATGTGTTTAAAGGCGGCAAATGATTAAAAGAAGCCAAACAGCAAACTGATGCGGCGCACACACTCACTCACGCACACACACACACACACAGAGCGAGAGAGCAGCAATGTTACGGTTCTGAAATAGCACGACTTGCGTTGAGTGCAGCAGCAATGCGAATATTGCTTATATGCAAGAAATGTTTTGGGTGGCTCGCGTTCCGTTCCGTTCCGTCTTGTATGGAATACCGATACGAACTGAAATGAGCAGAAAGCACGGAAATGCTTTTAGTCGATGTCGCTGACGCTGACGCTGACTCTGTCGCTGTTGCTGCTGCTGGCGCTGTCGCCAGCGTTGGCGTTGGCGTTGGCGCTGGCGCTGGCGATGGCGATGGCGACGGCGACGGCGCAGTTATTGCGAAAATGAAAGAAAACAAAAATCGTTACCGAAATCAGCTGATGGAGCGCTTGCCGCGTTTTTGCTGCCCCTTTCTAGTGGCGCGGAGGCTGCGCGTTCCACACACACTTTCACTCTCACTTCCGCACATAACCAGGCATACACAAACACTTAACATATATGTGTATGTATTTTTTAATTCAATTTATTTTTATTTTTTAATTCAAAATCTGTCTTGAAGGACAATGTCAGGGGTAAACAACTGCCACACCCTGGTTGAAGCGATTATCTCCGCTAAAATTTCACGTATTGAAAACGGCGCAGTTTGTGAATTCATTTTCGTTCTGCTAGCCTGGCGCTCAAAGGAGCCCACGGCAGAGCTTAGCGGCTTTTAGCGCATTGAAAGAACTGGCTAAGACGCGAGCGCTCCCTTCACCAAATCTGTAAACAAGGTTAAGCGGTTTATTTCCCTTTTTATAACTTCCCATTTAGATGTGGAAAACAACACGAATAGGCAACTACTTTGCATTTTCGCATGTCATGTATCCGGTTAATTTCATAGCAATTGGACAAAAAAGGGAGAAAAGAAACAAACATAAACACAGGTTATTAAAAAAATAGGAACAATGTTTCATAGTGCTCTATACATGTAGTTAAGTAATTAGTAAGTAAAAATATACTATGGTACTACGTATACCTAAGTATACGAATCAGCTAGACCACAAGAACTCTTCAGTTTCACATAGTTTTCCATATCCATATAATATATTGCGGATATTGTGGAACTGTCATATACGGGACAGAGAATAGAGTGTAAGCTAGACGTATTGTGGTAAATTCGAATAGGTGTTTTCCTTTTGTAGCCATAGAGAAAAAGTAGAAAAGTTTCCTGGTTGACGTAAAAGTCAGCAGCAAATTTGAATTGAGGGCGCGACCAAGCGATTTGTCAAGGCCACAGTCCGTCCGGCCGGTTATTGTGTGTGGCCATGCTATGCCTCCCATGCGAACTGGACAAATGCGAAAAGAATGGAAAAGTACAATAAACGAAAACGAAATCTGCCCAAATTGCTGCTACCCTGTTTCCAAGTCGAAATATTGACAATTTTTTAGGTGTAGAACTTTAAGAGATACACGTTTAAAATTGTATATATATAAATTTCTTTTATTTACAAGCATTTATTTCAATTATTGAATGAACTTGAGAGCGAAAGAAATGTACACTTAATATTTAAGTATATATATATATAATTATATATAAGAACTACTTAAATACAATTACTTCGGTCATGGACATTAAAAATAAAAGGCCGCAAACAATAAATTCTGCGTCTGTGTCTTTGTCTATTGTTAAAATCCATTTATACTGAAGGTGCTAATAGTATTATGTAGTGTGCTTACATACATATACCGGTTCTACGTAGGTTTTGGATGTGTTTATAAACATAAAAAACTGTTTTCAACTAGCATTCTTATACGCATGTGGCACATGCAAGGGGGCAACTTAAATAGCTATGTTTATGGTATGCATCTAATTATTTTGCATTGGACTTGCAGATAAAAGCTTATAAGATAGTTACTAACATAATCGCATTAGAGACTTGGAAATATACCCGAATTATAATATTATATACAAGCTTTATACGTGTAGCTACACAACCAGTCACAGCTTAAACACTCTAACATAGTATGTTCATGCCGCGCGCATAACATTGGATCGCAGACTTGAGAAGAGCGCGATATGAATTTTGTAAAAGCTCTTAACGTAAAACCAAAACTTAAGATTAGTGGTATGAATATAATCTAACAACTCATTGAGTTTATTGCAGCGTTCTTGTATACATTTAAATATTTTCGAGCAGCTCTAGCTCCTGCAGTAAGTATACAATGCCTATAGTTGATTACTGCATTACTTCGCGGAAGCGCTTTTGCCGCTCCAGACTCTCGACCTCCGCCCAACAGTTGCGCATATTACGAAATAGCTATCAAGATACAAGATAAACCGTTTATATAAATACCAAAGATGGCATGTCAAAACTAACCTCATCTATCCAATTGTGCTCGGCCAGCAAATCGTTTAGTATTTCCGTCGATGTCTTTCCGGGACACTGCTGTTGCTGCTCTGTTACGCGCTGCGAGCAATTGATAAACAGATTGAACTTCTCATGCGCAATCTTGTGGAAGAGATCCGCACGCGCGGCACAAATACGACACAGCACAATGTCCTGGGAGGATAAGGATAAGGTACATTCAGTCAAGATTACAATTTCGAAATTTAGAACTATATATGTTTTTTACCTTCTCGTATACGATTCGTGCATCTGCAACTATGGTCTGCATGGTGTTTGGATTGTAGGGCTCCCCAAATAGCAGGAAACGAACTGCAATGCCTGGTTGATGGCAACCAGCGCAATTCTTCTGGGTCAAGTTGTTCTGCACCCACTCAGAGAACACATGACACTTGGGCCACGTCTCAATTGACGAGATAATGCTACGTGTCCATGGAGTGATAGCCAACAATTTCCGCTTGCAATTGTCCATTATATTGTCTATTACACGCACACTTCCCAGGAAGTAGTCGTCTGGAATTTCAAGATTCAATTAAAGTAAGTTTTAGATTTAAATGATTTATAGAGATCTACCTTTCTCACGTGTTATCTCAGAGAAAAAGCTTGGATCGAGCGCTTGTGATATCATTGTTTGTATGTAGATTTCGAAATTGTCCCGATAGGACAGAAAATCCTCCATTATCTTTTCGATAAACTGCTCGGTATCATCGGCAAGCAGCTCAGACCGCATGAATTCCACAATGGTCTCCGTGTGAGATTGCAGCTGTATGCGTACGGGTGCTTTGAGGTAGAGTTTCTTCGTCTCCAGATTCCACGATGCGTACTGTGGGCACAGAAATAACATTTAGGACTTTCACAACAGGAATATTGGATATTTCAATTTACTTTCGACATGTTGCGGTAGAAGGTTTTGCCGTTCTGGCGAAACGGCTCATACTTTTGCAATATACACTTGGAGTCCACCTGCCAAATGGTCGGCCAGTCATTAACCAAATCCGAACGTAAAACGATAAAGTCTCCGGTCTATGCAAGAGAAGAAGAGAGAATATTATAGTTTACGAATACAAATAGGTATATACGGCGAGCTATATCCTACTTTAAAGTTCTCGGCTGTGGTTGCAGATGCCGTCGCTGCACTGCCATAGCTAACGGCTGCCCCACTCTGTAGATCCTGCTGCGGATTATAGCCATCGTTGGAGCCATGCAGCTGTTGCTGCTGCTGATGTTGCTGCTGCACCTGCAGCTGTTGCAACTGCTGGTGCTGCTGCAAATGTGCCGTTGGCTGACAATATGTGTTCTTGCGCGGCGTTCCCTTGATGCGTCGCGCTGCCTTGCGCTTCCCATAGCCCTTGCCATCGTCACTCTGTTTGATACACATTGACATACATTTGTACAGTTGAGTAAGGTATGGATTAGAAACGCTAGCGACAGCGGACGAGCAAGCAAGATACACTTACATCTTCCTCCTGCGGCGTCCAAACGGGATCCGTGTCCGAGTCAGTGAACTCCTCCGGCTCACCAACCGCGCCGCCCTCCCCAATTGTTGATGTATTCAAGAGAAGTGCGTGCATGCTGCTCTCCTTGGCCTTGCGGGAGCATTGCTCCCGACGTGGCGGCAAGTTTAAAGGGTCTGTGGAGAGCACAAAAGTAGTTAGCAAGCATCAAAGTGGTGGTGGTGGTGGTGGTGGTAGTGGTAGTGGAGAGCGAAACAGCAACCAAAATGGCAATGCATGCCACGCGCGGAACAACAACTACGTCAACAACATAAACCCACAGCCGAGAAGCCATCGACGACACTGCCGCTGCAGCCATTCGTCGATTATCTCACACAGGTAAATAATAAAAATACAAGTTTTTATTTTTTGATGATTTTTCTTTCTTTTTTAAATTAATAATATTTGTTCTCGGTATTCCATCTCAAAAATACTTATACTTTCTTTTTTTTTGTTTTTTCTTTTTCTTTTTTTTTTTTTTTTTTTTTTTTTTCTTTTTGTGTTTTGCTCTTGCGATTCGGCATTATAACAATTTTAAAAGTTAAGTTTATGTATTCGGTTTTTACATATGCACAGTGTCCATGTCCCTGGTTTAAGGTTCGTTGTCTCTGTCTCGTCTGTCGAGTCACATGGATGCGATGTGGTCATTATCGCGACTAATGCTGCCACGGCCAAATCAGATTAATAAGGTGATGATGATTGGGCGCGGCGGGAGCTGCTGCCACGCTAACTGCTGTGTTGATGGTGGCTGCCGCCGTTGGCGCGTCGGCGGCGGCGGCGGCGGCGACAGCGGCGGGTGTGTGATGGTGGTTGTTGTTGTAATTGTTGTTGCATGGCGCAGTAGTGGTTGCGATAGTAGAGTGCTTATTGGAATTATGCTGTTGGTCAAGTAACATACCTTGACTGCCGCTCCCGCTACCCAACTGCGCGCAATGCTGCTGCACAAAATGCTGTGCGGCGCCCAGACCCGGCGACTCCTGCTGCTGCTGCTGCTGGGCGTATGGCCGAAACGAAGATGTCGTCTGATCGGCTGCGGGATGCTGTATGACAGAGGTAGATGTTGATTCAGCGGCTGCTGCTGCGGCAGCTGCCGCCGCCACCATTTGTGCATGCGGCCTCTTTTTAGGCAGTATTTGAGTTTGTGAGAGTATTTTGATACGATGCCCATCGTCGCCGACGAGACCAGCCAAGCTCTGTGACGCCTGACCGTCTGTCGCTGTTCCACACGATGCCGTTGCTTGCGACGTGGACGCCTCATCGCCAGCACCGGGTTTCCCTTTGCGTTTGTATGGCGCACGTGGATAATTCAGCTTGCGCGATGGCTTCACCACTGGCGGTGGATCATCATCCCGTTCACCTTGTAGAAACTTAAGGTAGCTATCCATAAATTGCGTTTTCTTCTCCCCAATGGACGTGCCCACGCTAACTGGCTTAGGTGCAGATGGACTATACGCAGACGACGTCGAACTGGATGGACAGAGTGCTGTTGTGGCCGGCGTTATCCCATTATTGCTGCAGTCGTGCGTCGAAGATGAAGGCGGCTCCGGTGAAGGCGTTTTATTAGGATTACGTATGCCAAAGTTTGTGTTGTTTGTCGAGGAGTTAGTGTTGCGTCCATTTGTAGCCAACGAGTTAGCGTAGCCCTGTTTCGCCAAACTATTTGCATCGGCCAAGAAGTCCAGTTCCTCTTCTATGTTTGGCACAATGACTTTATTGCTGGCCTCGGTGGCGGCAGCAGCAGCTGCCGTCTCCTCCTCCTGCTGCTGCACAGCCTCAACTTTATCCTGCTGATGCTGTTGTTGCTGCTGTTGTTGTTGCTGCTGCTGCTGCTGATGCTGCAGTTGTTGCGTATACACCTGCTGTTGTTGTTGTTGCGTGTACACCTGCTGCTGCTGCTGTTGTTGCTGCTGCTGCTGTTGCTGTTGTTGTTGCTGTTGTTGCTGCTGCTGTTGTTGCTGTTGCATACATGCTGTGTACTGGGATGCAATGGGCTGCGGAAACGCTGGATAGTACTGGGCTAACTGCGTGAGATGTGATTGCGCCTGCGATGATTGTAGGTGCGCGGGCTGCGGGAGATGCTGTTGCTGTTGCTGCTGCTGCTGTTGCTGCTGCTGAGAGGACTGCTGGTGTTGCTGGTTATGCTGCGGATATGTGGGTATGTTGATGGTTGTTGCTGGCGATACAGAAGCCGCATTGTTCTCCGTTTTCAGCGGTGTATTCCACTTGCTATTAAAATCGTAATACGTATTTTGCTGCTGCTGCTGTTGCTGTTGATTGTGCTGTTGTTGCTGCAACTGGTGGTGCTGTGACTCCTGTGGACTGCGCACCGTACTGTATTCGCTACTTGGAATTAGCGTCTTCTTCGGTTGTCGTTTTCGCGGCGTCTTTGCTGGCTTAGACGGGGGCTTTACATCCTCCTGCAATTGGACCAATAATAGACTTTTATTAACCCAGCAGTTAATGTGTTCTCTCAAATTCATTTATATATTAAGTTTGCATTTGGGATATTTTCTTTTTATAAGTATTACAAAGATGACATAAAACTTCCTCAACAACAACGTCACGTCACAGTTTCAAATTGACCACAAGATTTCGCCAATAACATAATTAGCTGTATTTGCTATAATTTATTAGTTTCGACAGAACGTACGTATGTATTTATATTTAATAACGAAAGAAAAGCAAAACAAAACAAAAAGAGAAACGAAAACATACAACAACAATAAGCAATAACAAAAAGTTCATAATCAAATGAGACAAAACACCGCCACCAAAATGTAAACAGTAACAATAACAGAAGGTAGATAACAGAAGTTCTTCGCGCCGTCACAAGGGAAGAAGACATGTGAGTTAACATAAATGCTTTGCATAAATACGCGATCAGACAAAAGAAATGCTAATAGAAAAGTTACTATTTCATATATACAATAATATATACATACTAATACATATGTATGTATGTATGTTTGTATATACATTCAATATTGAAATAAGTACGTTGTTATACAAATGGCTAGAAGCGGTTCGATTATGAACTAGTTCTGCTCTTTGAAATCGATTGCATATTTGTATAACAGCCGTTAAGTGGTAAACTAAACGCACCAAAATAATAACAAAACGTAACGAAGCAAAGCACAACAAACTTAAAAACAAGAAAACAAACGGAAAATTAATCCAAAAATAAATACATACAAATGAAATACAAACCTTTGGCACTGTTTGAATCTGTGACGCTAAGCTGCTCGAAGTCCCTGGCGACAATATCATATTAGCCACAACGTGTTGCCGCCTGCCTTGCGGCGAGCTGGAACTCTGCTGCTGTTGTTGCAGCAGATGCTCCTGGGCTACAGCCTGCGCCTGTGCCTGTTGCAAGGACACGGACGCGGACGAATCTACGTCCACGACCGCTGGCTGATAAAACGTTTGTTTTATCTCAAGACCCGGTGGAAGATTAAACACGAGATTCTCGCCAGCGTCTGTGCCGCCAGCCGCATCATTGGCATAGTCCAGCTGCCGATGCTCTTGCTTGACATGCAATTGCAATACGCTCTTAATCTCTTCTTGCCCATCCTCTGGCTTTGTCCAGCAATGCTGCTGCTGCTGTTGTTGTTGCTGCTGCTGTTGTTGCTGCTGCTGCTGCTGCTGTTGCAGGTGTTGTTGCTGCAGTGTGCTTTGTATCACAGATGAATAGGCTACCGTTGTGGGCGCTGCAGACGAACCCGCGCCTGCCACGTTCATTACGGTGCGTCGCGACACTGGTGAACCAGTCGAACCAGCCGCTACCGACGCTGCCACAGGGGCCGTTGCCGTCTTATAGACAATCACCTGGGGTGATCCACCGACATCGACCGTGTGTAAATTCGTGATAGGTGATCCGTCCGCAGAGCTCAGTGCTGGACTCGCATACTGCGCTGCATACGCCGGACTCGCATTCTGCTGTTCAATATGAATCGTCTGCGTATCCTTTCGTGCCAGCTTCAGCTTTTGCCCATCTATGGTATAATATGTTTCCGCCTCGGCTATTTCATGTTGCAATTGTTCTTGTTGCTGCTGCTGTTGTTGTTGTTGTTGCTGCTGTTGTTGTTGCTGTTGCTGCTGTTGTTGTTGTTGCAATTGGGTGAAGTAAATTAGATCGTTGTACGCTTTGAGATGCGCCTTTGTTTGTTGTGTGTTTTCTTGTTTGATTTGCTACAGATTCGTTGCAGTTGTTGGCAGTTGGTTGATTTTTGTTTTTGTACATAAATTTGATGGAAACGGAAATTGTTTTTGTTCGAATTTCGTTACATATATATACAGTACATTACATACATAGACAGTTAAAGGCATAAGTAAGTAGTTGAGGCATAGTCTAAGCAGAGTTAGTATTTGGATGTGTAAGAGGAGCATCAAATGGGACCCAGCATTAAAAGCTTTCAAATACTAACTAGTTCTAGGAAAAACTTGGTCATATCAGATATATTAAACTGGATTTAATATGGAAAGATAATCGTATTATGAATATACAATCACTAATCAGCTAATCAATTGGTTTGGCCATTCCTCAATTATTTGCAAATTAGAATTCCCTAAATAACTTAAGCTAAAGTTAAAGCCTATCCATAGTCATCGATTAGTATGTGTATTGAGCATTGCTTACGGAATACCGAGGATACCAACACAGATACTGAGCCCCTTGAGCCCCTCCTCCCCGGCCATGGCCTTCTGCAACTCTGTGTTAAATATTGTTGCAATAATTGGATGTTATACTCACCACTTTGTCGGCCACTAGATTCAGTTGCTGTTGAGCTTGTTGCTGCTGCTGTTGTTGCTGTTGTGCCTGCTGCTGTTGCTGCTGCATGGCAAGGAACGTGTTGGATATCATGTTGGGCGTGTTCCACGTCAGCGATGTTGATGTTAGGGCCACCGTCGTGGGTGATGGCGATGCGCCACTGGACGATGAGTTCTCACCGTAGTAGTTCGAGGCAACGTTATTAACGGCAGCGGCAGCTGCAGCTGCCGAGGAGACAGCCGCCACCGCAGCCTGGTTCTGAAACGAGCTGAGCTGCTTGTCCAGCGTGGTGGGCAGCTGCAGTTGCTGCAGCTGTCGGTGCGGCGTGTTGACCGTCGATGAGGCATAATGCGCAGGCTTTGGCTGCACGCTTGCCGCGGCTGCATGATGATAAATCTGCTGGAATACTGGATTGTAGCTGCCGATAGGCGATGGTGGCACAAAGCTGCCGCCACTCGCTGCAGCCGCATTGAAGCTAGCAAGACTGGCCGCTGTAATTGTCGCTAAATGCGGATGCTGAAATTCCTCCGCTGTGCTGCCCGTGCTGCCTGTGGAACCGGGTACGATACGATTGTAAGCGTAAGACCAGGGGCTGGAGTTGGGATCCATGTGGTGTGCTTGAGCTGGAAGCAGGTATTTTTGTTTGGGGTTAATTTTTGTATTCTCAGTATGGCATAAACATCAAATGCAGATTCCAGGGCTGCAACTACAGACACGGGCTGCTCAGCTCGATACCAAATCGAGACATGCATACATACATACACGCATATGTACATGTAAAATTCGTATTCGTATTCATTTTTATTTTCTCATATTAAAGTAGTATTTCACTTGCCGCAATCACTGGTTTTATGATTCTTGAAATGAACTTTCATTTGGCAATATGCTTATATGAGTACATCAATACAGTTTCGTTTCGTTTCGTTTTATGCAGCCCTAGCGACAAGTGCATTTTTCGCAGATACTTTGATATTTATACATATACACACATACATACAATGATAAATTATGCCGCGAACAGTTTGGCGTGTTTAGGAAGGCACATTTTTTTCCTTTTTTACATGTTCTTTCAAATTAGACAAAAGTTTTTTTGGGCATTTACATACATATGTATGCGTGTAAGTTTGTACATCAGTTTATATTTCCTTTGACCACTTTTAACATATACATACTTATGTACGTATGTATGCTTAAAGTATATGTATGCAAGTACATACATACATGTGTGCGTGCGTTGAGAGATAGTCACTAGCAAAGCAACTTGGTCGTTTTACTGTTTCGTTGCGTTCACACTGCGATGGATCATCTTTATTTTTAGCTTTGATTATGCACTTGTCTATTTACGTTACAATTTTAAGTAAATTTATTTTGTAAACTACTACAATTGGGCTGCATAACTTTTTTGTGGGTGAAACAATCTCCAAAATGGCCGCTCAAGTACAAATGAACTATTGTTCATTTGAACGATGCACACGTGAATCAGTTCGATGAAAGTCGTGTGCTTCTGTTAGTCTGAGTGTTAGTTTTGTTTTGAATTTTGTTTACTATAGCTAAAATTAAATTGCTTGGTGAGTTTAGCTTACGATATGAGCACATCATTTTCATTCTTATATACAAACCTTGTACATACATATGTAATAACGTGCGTAAATACAATACTTATGTATGTAAACACGCACATCTACCCATTTATTTCATGCCGTCAAGTGTTGTAAAATTTGATATCATTGTACACCACTGATCAACAAAACTGTGAAAAGCATTCCCACCGGTAAAATTGGCTGATCAAATAACACCCACATGATGCACACATATTATTTAGAAAATACTTTATTTATTTTAATTGCCCCTTGCAATTATTATGTATTATCTTTCGTAGAATAAAATCCGCGCACAAAAGTATTTTATTTTATTATTTTTACACTTATATTGTTTGTTAATTTATTTATTGGCATTCCAAACAGGTTGTAATTATTTTTACAGTCATAATTGACGCAATAGTAAATATATTAAAAATATAATATATACTCGAATTTAAATAATGCTAATCGATACTGGCTTTAATTTGTATATTATCGATAACTTGTCATCTCTATTAGTGACTGTCAGTTTACTCACTACGATTTTTTTGTACAAATAAAAAAAAAACCTGTGGAAAATACGTATTGAAAATATTAATTGTAATTAAAATAAAAGCGAAATAAGCAAAACCAACACTTCTCAAATACCTAAAAAGGTAAACAATGTTGTATAAAATCCGTTATTTAACTTTGCTTGATATTTACACATTCTACGTGTAAGTGAAAATACGCCCATTAACTGTAATCATGCTCTTCTAGAGTACAATGGATTTGGATTTCGGTGACGACTTTGCTGCTAAAGAGGAAGTTGATCCAGCTGCAGAGTTTTTGGCACGCGAGCAATCGGTTCTTGGAGACCTCGAAGCTGAAATAACTGGTGGATCTGCCACAAGTGCAGTTGCCGCACCTGCAACCGATGACGGACTGCTGGGCGGCTTAGTCAGCACTGGGGCCGATCTAGGCAGTGAACTCTCTGCCAATGTGGGAGGTGGTCTCGAATCATCGACTGGCAGCTTTGAGGTCATCGGTAGCGAGACGAACGAACCAGTTGGTATCTCAGGCCCTCCGCCGTCGCGTGAAGAACCCGAGAAAATACGAAAGTGGCGCGAGGACCAAAAGAAGCGACTAGAGGAGAAGGATATTGAAGAAGAGCGTAAAAAAGAGGAGCTCCGCCAGCAGGCCAAGAAGGAGTTAGATGACTGGATGCGCCAGATCGAAGAGTCCATTTCGAAAACAAAATTATCATCGCGCAACGCTGAAGTTCAAGCTGCTTCGTTAGAAAATGGAGCAGTAGAGCCCGGAACCGAATGGGAACGCATTGCCAAGCTGTGCGATTTTAACCCTAAGGTCAATAAGTCTGGAAAGGACGTCTCACGTATGCGGTCTATTTACCTGCATCTGAAGCAGAATCCCATACAAGTACAGAAAATAGCCTAAAATATACAAATATATATACTATATATAAATATACATAACCCTATTACGCACCTACTGAAACATTTCGATTTGACTATTTAGATTCTGATACAAAGTATTTTTTGTAAATTCCAATTATAGTAAATATGTATTACATGCGATTATTTTCACTGAAGTGTTATAAATATTGAATATAAATAAAAAGGAAATTATATAGATATATGCATTAGATTTGTTTTATTTTTATCTATAATTGGAAAGTCTAAGTGTTAGAGCTTTAATCTAACTAGTTTTTGTATTATTATTATTATTTTTAGTGTAATGTCTGAGGAACTGATCGAAAATAATAAGGATCGCGTGGAGAGCATTAAAGGATCGACATCTTTCCACAGTCAAAAACGAAAGGATTATCTACAGTGGGACGATTACTTCATGGCCACCGCCATACTCTCATCGAAGCGAAGTAAGGATCCCTGTACTCAGGTCGGCGCCTGCGTCGTAGATAACCATAATCGGATTGTTGCTATTGGTTACAATGGCTTTCCAAGAAACTGCAGCGACGATGAGTTTCCATGGTCGAAGGACGAAGATAAGAATTCGTTGGAAAATAAATACATGTATGTAGTGCACGCTGAAGCCAACGCGATACTAAACAGCAATTGCACCGGACTAGACGGTACGCGTCTTTACACAACTCTCTTCCCATGCAATGAGTGCACAAAATTAATTATACAATCGGGCATCCGGGAAATATATTATTTATCTGACAAGTATGGGGATAAACCTGTGTTTCGAGCTGCCAAGCGGATGCTTGATGCCGTTGGCATTGTCTATCGTCAGTTTATCCCTACGCAAAAACAGCTTACTATCGACTTTGACTCAATTAAGTAAAATGTTGTGATTATCTTTAGCTAAACGATACTGCGGACGTAGAGCAGCTAATGTGAACTAATTTAACTGGTTTTATCCTGATTGTTGTATTCCTGTTGTGTAACTCCTTCTAATAAAAATGCGTCTAATCACAATTACATACATTATCTATATATATATTTGACATAACTATATTTCTAAAATGGTCTTCGGTTGTTGCTCGACGTTAAAAAAATACAAAAATTACTGCACATCTGTTGAATCGGCAATGTTTGAATTCTCCTCAGACTTTTTTGATACGGGTGAGTCGGATAGATGTGGGGAAAGGTCGCGCAGCTTCACCACATTGCCCACTGAAACCGAATTCGCAGCTTCTGTGACAGAGTAGCCAATGTCCGGCGGCGTGCCTTCCGGATAGCCTAAATAGTAATCCGCAATACGTCCAGCCTCACGCAGCCCGCTTAAATACGCACCGTGGACAGTGGCCGGATAGTTGCGTATCGTATGCTCGCCGGCAAAGAAGAGCCGCGGCAGTTCCTCGGTGTCTTTGCTGAAATGTGACTCATAACTGGTGGGCGGAATAACAGGCGCAGCGAGCAGATCATAGTCGCTGCCAGAGGAGCCCACAGACACATAGCTATATGAGCCGCGAGCCCACTGATCACTGCGCCAGCGAGTGACGACCGTCTCTTTGGGCTGTGGCACCGATGTGTTGCCGAAGATGTTCTTCAGCACGGACATACAGCGCCCGATGATGATGTCATCTGTCACACTCTCCACAATATTGGCTGCCATGCCAGCGACAAGAGCCAGCAACACGGGTGACGAGCTGATGCTCCAGAAGAGAAACATTTCCCCTAATAAAGTACATATTTAAATTCTGTTTAAGTGAAATAAAGAACAAGTTAGCTACTGACCACGACTAGCCGTCGTGCTGCCCACGTGTCCAAAGAGATTCGCATTGGGATCCCAGAATATACGATCGAAACAGAGTACTACTTTGTTCAGATTGCCGAATCCCAACCGACGGATCGCCTGCTGCTTCCAGTCTGGCAGTGGCGGATCAAATTTCACAGTATTGGCATGATGTGCCTCTTCCTGCGTGACGGCTACCTTTAGAACGCCCAGCGTAAGCGTACAGACGGCCAAGTCGGCCTTGTACGTCATAAGCGAGTTTGAAGTCTTCAGATTTTCGGCCACAATCTCAACGCCTTTGCTGGTATACTTGATTTCCTTGACCGCACTATTTAGACGTATGTCTATGTTCTCGGTGAGGGCAACTGGCACACAGGAGTAGCCATTTCGCACTGTCGTATGGTGCCCAATGAACTCGAAGTCATCGTCCTGATCCCAGTGCTTCAGCGACAAGTTGTCCAGGCGGGTGGCATTGGCAAACTCCAGATTGGCAAAGTGCCAGTCGAGTATCAGACGATCACGTGAGGATAGATAAACCTGGCTGTGTAAATGAAACGTGTAAGGATCAACAGTTTGATGTCTATAGATAGCATCTGACTAACCTCGGAGCGTTCTGTTCGATCTCCTGCAGTTTCATCTCCAATTTATGGCCCTCGATGCGTTGCTCCGCCTCGGCACTGATAGCGTCCTCCAGTTTAATTTGAGTGTTGCGAATCGTGTACTCCTGGGACGCATAACTATTTTCATTATGTGCGCTCCTTGGCAGTCGCTGTCTAACTAGATTTTGCAGATCTGACTTAAGCGTCGCAATCTTCTGCAAAGTGGCCTTTAGCCGTTTTCGATGCTCAATGATTCTTGTTTGGGCGGCAATAATGTCGTGCATGTGGGCAGCTCGTTTCTCTTGCACAGCTTTATCTTGCATATTGATGATCCACTCGAGAGCATCGCCCAATGAAACGGGATTGTTGCCGGCATAGTTGAAGTCTAGGCGATGCGACAAATAGCTTGCCGACTCCAGTAGGCGGTTAAATTCACGTTCGATGACGTCATCCTTTTCTTTCGGAACCGGTTTTCCGTCGGGTCCGTACAACGGACACGTTTGCTGTATGGGCACCAAATCCATGCCAATCTGTTTGCTCAGAATGGTCATGGGATTGCCATAAACGCCCGTTACTACCATGGCGCCGAGGTCTGCAATATAGCTATTCTTGCGAAAGGTGGCAATGCGGCCGCCAACCCGATCCCTTGCCTCCAGCACAATGACATCCATGCCAAATTGTTGCAACTGTTGCCCAACGGCCAACCCGGAAATTCCGGCGCCAATAACGATTACCTTGCCAAGCTTTTTACTGGGTATTGGCGACAGTCGCTTAAAGATGCCGAAATTGATGAAGCCGTGCCGCTCCAGAAACGAGTGCACTCGCCTCACCAGGTTTGGGTCACTGTCAAAGGGCGGTGGTAGTCGCTTCAGCGCACTGTCAAAAGTCAACTGCGTCTTGGGATTGTCCACCCACATGTGCAGCAGGCTGTTGCGTATGTTAAGGAACACTCGATGGCCGAGTATGCCCGAGCAGCTTATGTCTGGGAAGCACGCTTCCTCGTTGGGTGTCATTTTGCTAAAAGGCAAGCGCGACTGAAAGACGGCACCTTCCTGCCCTGAGAGCACCGTAGGGGTGCTGTTGTCACGCGCCTCTCCATTGGTTCCATTTGTATCCTTTGGCAAAGTACTGCGTGTTCCCGTGCCCGTACTCTGATTAACCGCAGCCTCCGACTTGCGGGTACGTTGTTCCGCTTGCCCCTGACTACGCTTATCCGACGGGCCCGAACTGCTACCCGAAGAGCCAGAACTGCATTTGTCGAAGGCCGTATTCTCCGCACTGGCAGTTGCCGGCTTATTTGTGTAGTCGACCTTGGGCTTGTTACGCCGGCTGGTACGTCGCTCGTCACTGGTGGCGGGTGTGTCATTGGAATCATCGTCGAATTTTGCCTTTGTATGGCTAGTGGCCTGGCTACCACTCCCAGAAGGATTTCGTTTGGGCGACGGCTCACCGTCGGAATCATCGCTAATAAGGGTTACATACTCGATGGGTTCGCCCATTTTAGCCGCACTGGTACCACTGCCACCGGACTGAGTAGGCTTCATTCCAGCACTGTTGATAATATTAGATCCAAACTGCGCTTCAAATCGGAATGCGAGTCACTTCCTTATTTCAAAACATACATTTATGGTAATACAAAATCAAAACTCAAGCCGAACAAAAGTTGATAAATAGTAGCTTAGAAAGAATTTATTTTACACATCTTAATATTATTTGCCGGCATTAAATGTCGGTCTCTCTACTTGCACGTTAACTGTTACTTTAATTTAGAACTATAAATGTTTTTTAAGCATTGCAAAAACAAATCTTCAGATGTGCGACGGCTTTTATCGTGTACTATTAATGTTATACTGCACTGTAAGTAACAGCGGTTAGCACGAACTTAACATGGGCACGAAATTTAACATTCAGCTGAGTAACAGAGTTCCAAATAAGAGGTTAATTTACAGTTAAAACTGAGAGTAAGCGAAATTAGACATTTCTTTTCACATTTGCATAACCACTGAGTATCCTCTGAAAAAGACAAATACTTGTTTGTATTTTATTAACTGAAAATGCTGAGCATCAAATATAATTGGATCAGTGCTGTAAAATACTTACCACTTTGTCTATCGATACCATGTCTATTTTCCGATTCGTTCTGCATTTTAAATATAACGGAACATCTGCTTATACAATAAAGCAGTGCAACAGTTCACAAGATTTGAAACGAATAATTCATCAATAGCAAGCAATTTAACTGGTTTATTGTGGGTTAATTAAAACAATTTTTTGATTTTATACAAGAAATTAAAATTTTTAGAGGCGTACGCACACGCTTTAGTCACGTCCGTCACAGCAGCCGTCGTAAATAATCTCACTGGTGCACGCTTGCACTCTCTCATCGAAGAAGTAATCCCAATGGCAGGTTTTCTCTGCAACTTCCACACCATCGACACATTCAATGTAGTTGTGGCAATCGTTACTGCTGCTGGTCACAAGCATTGTTCCACGTCCTTCGCACCGGTTGTGTGTGCACACCACTGAGGTGGCTTCGGCGCACATTTCCCTAATTTCGTCGTAGAAATAGCCCTCTGGACACTGGCCCCACCAAGGGTCAATATCATGAACAGTGCCGTAGTCAGCGCAGTAAAAGTACCCACGGCAAGTGGCACCGTCCGGCTGGTAACCTTTAAGGGGTTTAGTTTTCGACAAACATACGTTCTTCTTGGAATGTGCATTGCAATCGACTAGATTCTTAGCCTTGCAGGCTTGGCTCTCCACGTCAAAATACTGCGTTGAGGTGCATGACTTGAGCGTATGCTTATTACTCTTGCACTCGTAGTAATCGTTGCAATCACTCTCTTGTCGGAACTTTGTTTTATCCGGCAGCAGCTCACATATATTGGCAACATCCACGCAAATTGAATCAACTGCATGCTGACAGGACTGCGTTGTTTCATTGAAGTGCTCGGTGCCCTCGCAGTGGCCGGCCAGGGGCTCTCCATTCCTACAGTAGAAATAGTTGTGACAGTCAGTTGGATCGGCAACCCACTTGCCATCCAGGCCCTCGCACAGATTGCCACAGTGCACACTGTTACTGGCCGTCGCCTTCACGCACTTTTGAGAGCTGGCGTCGAACACGAGGTCATCGGCGCATTTGCGCAGGATGCCGTTACCATTTTGGCATTCAATGTACTCATTGCACGAGGCGGGTTTCCGGATGTGGATGCCACTCTTGAACAGCCGACACATATCCTCAAAATTATTCAACGCTTGCAGGGGCCGAGGCAGGCACAGGGCAAGCAGGATCACTCCAATACCAAATCTCAATTCCACTAAAAGCAATGAGAAATGAATCAATTGTATTTGGTAGTATTCGTGGGAGCTGTACTAACTGCCGATGGCACGCAGCTCGCTCAAAACACCTGCCAATTATAAATTTCATACATTTTTTGCTCACCTTGCATTTTCGATTGACTGGGAAATACCTTTCGTACTTATGTTTTCGATGTTGCTGTTCAAATGGTTTGTCTTTGACTAAATGGGGATTGGTGCTTGGTGAGAAATAATATATGGAGCGGAATGTCGCTGATACCTTATACCTAATACCTGATACCTGATAACTGATTCTGCAACAAATTAGAGGTATATGTTCTCAGCGGCCGAAATCTTATCTTTGTTTTGCTAAAATTTGTGCAGCTATTGCCGAATGTAGCGCCAACAAAAATAGAGTTTTCCAAATATATTTATTAAATCTAAGGCAGCTTACTCCAAAGCATTTCAGCAACAATCAAAATCGTTTATTATGTGGTATATGCCTGATAGATAGGTAATAACCAGCTGGCCTCGGCTCATAAATCCTTCAAATTGATAAACTGATTGCCAAACACCGCAGCGTTCATTAACTCTATTGAAATTATTTTTAATGTGCGTAAGACAGTCATAGTACATACATATATTAACTTTTATTTTTCACTTGTGATGGTACATGCATACAAAAATATTTAAAATGATACGGGAATATTTGTCAAGAGTGCTCTACTGCAATATACCCTATACACCAACATTTGGCAATACATATTTACAATTTATCCAAACTATTGAAGGCATTTTAAAAATCAATTTGCAGATTAATAATAATAAGGAAATGCTGTTGGCCTATGTTATTGACATGAATTATTTAGAAAGATAAAAATTGAGAGAACGTGAGATATATAAAAATAAACAAAAACAGATGATAAAGAGCGGCAGTCGGAAAATGAGGGCTAATGGTAGAGAGGAAACAGGTAAATGAAGGCAATATCAGATATTATAGTGAAAATATATGATACATAGTAAAGTAATACAAATACATAGTGATAAAAAGTGGGGCAAATGTCAATAAGGATTTGACTTTTGGGTGAAGCCGTGAATAAGGTCTCTCCGCAAGAGCACGGAATTATAAAGAAATCATTTTCGGGTTGTCCAATTTATCGTTTTTGGCGAATCTCATATTTAAGCAGTTAAACTTTTCTATTGGGTCTATTGATGCCTTCAATAAGAATATTTTCCAGGACTACAGACTACTTGTCGGCCGAAATTCCGAAGAGGAATGAAAAGTTGCACAAAGCGGTCCCATATGGCCATCAATCCATCTGGCTACGACAACTTGTCCGATATCATTTTATGGTCTTGATGCAATAAATTCTAATATATTAATGCGCCAGTTTAAAAATGAGAACCAAACTATTGTATTAATTATTATATTTTACAGTTAATAGTCGATAACACTATAATGCATTTTCAAATATACCTCAACTAGTCGGATGGCTAATGCTTTTATTGCTACACATTAAGTGAAACAAAAGTTTTTCGGTAAAAACAAAACTCTCTGCAAAGGAACAGCGGTTAATTACTTTTGCTCCACCTTGTACATATACCTAATCCTGTGGGTGACTTAATTAGGTCCACCCATTTGATTATGAAGAGGATATCATGAATATTATAACTTTTCAGCTGTCATATTATAGAGTCCTTGATAATATCTCAAGATCATCAAAATATGGTGCACATATTTTTGCGAGCGAAGAATAAATGACTGAAAATACCTTACATCAAGTATGCCTAAAAGTATATTATAGAAATATATTACGAATTACGAATTACAGTTTAAGGACCACTCCAACGCCCTCTATCTGGACATCCGGGTGGCGTTCGATCGAGTTGGCATGCCGGAATGTAACTGAAAATTAAACGGGCTCTTCCTGCGCCATATTTCGGATTACTCAAGTCATACCTCGAGGGAAGACGATTCGCGGTACGCTGCCATATGGCGCTATCAACTCAAATTGATGTGGCAGCTGGAGTACCACAGGGTAGTGTCCTTGGCCCCCTATTATACTGCCTGTACAGCCACGACATGCCGCAGCCTGATAATAGCCTGTATGGAACATCAATGCTGGCCACCTTCGCAGATGACGTATGCATAAGATACAGGTCCCGATGTGAGTACGATGCAGCTGACGGCATCCAAGATTATGCGACAAAATTTGCGGACTGGGCAAGGCTCTGGAACATCATCAACAGCAGCAAATCGTTTAATGTTTTGCTACACGCTGAGGCGGAGAACGCCGCCAGCCGTGCTCTTGGAGGGAGATCCAGTGCCGCAGGCAAATAATGCCAAATATCTCGGGGTGATACTGGATCGCCGACTCACCTTCTCCAAGCATATTACGGCCTTCACATTGCGCTTACGTGCGGCTGTGAAAAACTGGCTTCTATGCTCGCGCAGTAAATTGTCAGTCTCCAATAAGGTAACAATTTATAAACAGATCATTGCGCCAAGATGGAAGTACGGGTGCCAAATTTGTGGTCTGGCTTGTGATAGCCAAATTCGTAAAGTTCAGGCCACCCAGAATATAATAATAAGATTGGTCACCGGCTGCGAGTGGTTTATTAGAAACACCACATTGCATCGTGACCTGAAACTGGCCACGGTCTTTAACGAAATAAACCAGCACTCGAGTCGGTACAATGACAGATTGGCTAGCAAGCATGCTCACAATAAACCGAACTCCTAGGAGGCTCAACCCAAGGCAACCAAGGGACCTACTTCTCCGATCTCCTATCAATATTTAAATATTTGTAAAATGTATATTGTTACAGCTTATGTAAGCTGTCCGGCGCGCCCAAATGGGCAGAATTAATAGATAATAAGATCACACAGGGGTTAGTGGAGTAAACCGTATAGCTTTAATAATAATAAAAAAAAAAGTTTAAGGAGCGATTAGCACGATGCCTGTGCGGCTTTAAGTGCTTAAGATAAGTAAATTTTGAATTGGAAAATATGAGACGTAATAGTTAAAATATGTGCTACAAATACAAGGAATACTTATAAACTAACATTATAAGAAACTACCTCCACCCAATATATATATATATAAAAAAATCTCTCAAAAGTATGCAAACTGTTTCAAAAAAGAATAAAATTGAAAAAAAAAAAACAATCCCTTTAAGATACATTTCGTAAAACACAATTCAGTGGAAATGGTATTGTCCGTAAACGTTGTCAACGATATGGAACGACACAATGACAGGCTCGATACGTTTAGTTGACGAGAAACGCAGTTAGCTGAAGACGACGATCAATAATTGGAATGTCATTGAATTAAAAAATAATTACACACATAAAGACTTGTCCACAAGAAATTGATAATCCGGACGGCACTTGACGATTGACGATAATAAATATGATAAATCGAACTGAGCGAAAAATAACTCAATTACGTTCGATCGGGCTCCGTAATATGTTTGGAGAATGTTCGCATATAAACCCAGTCGGTAGAAATCACAGCCCCATTGCTAATTTCTGTTACACTGAATGGAGAAAAAGGAAAATTAAGAATATGTTAGGTGAGACAAAGCATTATCGCATTTTAATTATGGTATTTTTCTATGTGTTTCAGTTGCGGGTAAGCTTATCTCCAAAAGTGCGAACAGTTTTAATTAAACGCACACAGATAGGGTATTAGATGGAGCTGGCAGGCTTGGCTCTCTATATAAAGCATATCGAGCGATTGGTAGGCTTAGTATTGAGTTGGTGTGCTCCTATAGCATACACGGCTATCTAATAAGTCAACTACAATCGGACCAAACCGAACCGAACCGAACCCAACGCGATGAGTGGTAGGCCAGTGATACGAAAATACCGAAAATACCAAAATGGATACCAGCAAAAGGATTGGGAATTAATCAGAACGCTTTCAATTTTGCAGCTTTCCACTTGAAGGCAACTGTTCTGGCGACGGCCTGCCTAATGCTGGCCAGGCACTCCGCTGGCTATACGATGCAGGACATGTGTGCCCAATGGTCGGGCAGCGGATATATCGGCAATCCCGCCGATTGCAACAGCTGGGGCTACTGCAAGGGCCAGCAGCTTGTAGGCTATGGCACCTGTGACAATAATCTCGTTTACGATTCACGGACGCAGAGCTGCCGGCCGGCATCCACCACGCCGTGTGCGACCAGCGCACAGAAGACCTGCAGCGCACTGAAGACACCTGGATTCATAGCCGATCCCAACGATTGCACCAAGTACACGTATTGCTTTGGCGATGGCACCTCCAAGACAGAGTCATGCCCACCTGGTCAAATGTATGCCGCCAACAACAACAGTTGCATATGGGGTCCAACATGCACACAGAACTCCATCTGCAGTTTCATGCCTAACAATATCTTTATTGGCGATCCGAACAATTGTGGCCAATTTCTGCAGTGCGTCAATGGCTACGGAAAGTGGGGCCAATGTAAAGAAGGATATTATAACGCTGCCACCGGATACTGTCAAACTAATAATCCTTGCACTGGAGGCGACACTTCTAACAACAACAATAATAATAACCCAAATCTTCCACCTGCATCCATAGATACCTGCGACGAAACTAAGAAGTTTATAGGCGATAATGTGACTTGTTACGGATACTACTTCTGCAATGAGACTAAGAATGGTGTTTGGGGCTCGTGTCCGTTAGGTTTGGAATTTAGCGAACAAAACGCAACATGCGTTTCTCCCAATAGTTTATCTTGTACGTATGACCGTTGTGCAAATACGAATTTGACATACGCTGTTGTTGCTAATACAAATTGCACGGAGTACACATACTGTCCGACTGGTGGCAGAAGCTACTGTAATCCATCATATCCTTACCTCGACGAAATGGCCGGGCAATGTGTGCCCAAGAAGCCAGAATACCCTATTTGTGAACCCCAAGAGTAACAGAAAAATAGACGTAATTTAAAGTACGGAAAATTTGATGATACTATCACAATGACCGTAGTGGCTTCATGTTTGAAACATTACAAAAGTCAATTGCACATAAATAAATAAATCAGTAAATTTAGCACTCTGACCTAAGTATTTTCATATTTTCAAAATTTGACAGGAATATCAATTTCGGGTACTTTTGTTCATTTCAAGTAGTTGGATGGATACTATTAGATGAAATGGCTTTGTGAGAAACGAGTGATATGGAAAGGCCATATAGGCCATGCCTCGAATATTCTACTCTCATCTCATCTCATCGAGGGCAGAAATGACTCAACGATTTAATTTGACTATTGTATGGAATTTTTCATTCAATTCAACGAGACATTCATACTCAGCGCCGATCGAGGGTGGATGGCATGGCCACCGAAACAGTGAAACAGCAGAACAGCGAAGCACCGAAATAGCGAAAACCGAAAAACCCGAACAATCGAACCGCCGAATCACCAATGGGCCATGTTATTGCCGTGTAATTTACATGCTGTGCGCTATCAGATGCGAGTGCTATCGCGCACATTGATATCTGATATCAGAGACAGGCAAAGACATCGACATTGCCTTCCTTGGGCCTGTGCATTTTCAAAATTGATTTTTTGCTAAACGGCAATGAATGAAAGAATGAAGCTTTGCATATTTAAGCAGGTGCCGACCGGTGCCAGCGCATCAGTCAAGTTGTTGAGCTGCAGGCGGAGCTAGCGATCGCAACAATTTAAGGATACCGATAACTATCGCCGATAACCAACGATAACCGAGAATAGCATGAAGCAAGGTAATCCCTCACTCGTTCTCTCAAAGACAAAGATCTCTCTCTCTCTCTCTCTCTCTCTCTCTGATTGTCATTGATTCACATGCTAATGCCGTTAATTGCAGCTAGAGGAGTCCTGCCCCTGCTTGTGCTTGCCGTGGTCGCCCTGGCCAGTGGCAGCAAACTAACCGACTTCGAGTCTCTCTCGATGAGTGAGATGTGCGAATTGCTGCCCTCGGATACAAGCTTCCTGCGTCCAAATACGTGCAACTATTGGGTGCACTGTCCGAGCTATACCACCGCATTTGAGGAGGGCACCTGCGCCACTGGGCTCAGCTATAACAAGGAGAGGGGCCGTTGCACCGTCGCTGAAAATGTCGAGTGCCCTTACGATACGACTGCAACGAACATCAACACCATTGTCAATGCCTGTGCCAACGAAACGGATGGCACCTTCCTGCCGGATTCCACAAGCCACAACTGCCAAGGCTATCTGCTCTGCAAGGGGCACCGCGAGGTCAAGGCCAACTGTCCCCAAGAGCTGATCTTTAACCCAAGATCCCGCTCTTGTGTCTACCCCACCCAATACAGCTGCCCGGGAAGCAGCCAAAAAACCAAGTCCCCGGTCTGTCGCTCCCTATCTAACAACACTCGTCTAGCCAATGAGGAGCATTGCCACAAGTACTACGTCTGCATCAACGATGTGCTCTATGAGCGCGAATGTGCCGCTCATAAGGCGTATGATGCCACCCTCGGCCAGTGCGTGCCCGCAGTCAACGCCACGTGCTATGCCACTGCAGCGCTGCCCCCGCCAGAGAATACCTTCTGTCTGGTTAATGGCACAGCACGTCAAGGCTACTTTGCGGACGACGAGTCTTGCAGCCACTACTACATCTGTAAGGCTCCCAAGAATGGTAAGCACGACACGAATCCTCAGCATCTGCGTTGCCCTGTGGGCTCTTACTTCGACTACGAGAAGCTCTCCTGCCGCGATCGTGTCAATGTGCGCTGCCCGCTGGACCGTTGCGTTGACACCAGCTTGACCTATGTCAATGTACTAGGCAACTGTCAGTCCTATGCTCGCTGCTCGAACGGAGTCACCGTCAGCACTGGCGCTTGCCCCGCCGAATACTACTTTGACGAACGCAACCAGGGATGCACGCCCATTAACCCCAACTATGCCGCCTGCGCGGCCTAACACTGTCTTCAGATTATAATTGTAATTGCAACTTATTAAATTAGACCTCAATTTGGTGGAAGTCAAAGAGCATTGCATATTCTTTTAGTTCTGTTTAATTATTATTATCATGCAAATATATATGTAAGGTCATATATGAATATTCGAAGTTTCCTGCAACTTCCATGTCGGAATATTCAAGTTGAATAAGTACAAGCTTTCATTGGAACTAAAACTATGTTCGAGCAAAGATTCAGCACATAAACTGCGTTATCAGACTGTCAGAAGTAAATGTGATATTTTCGTCGAATTCGAGAACTCAAATACGGAATACCTTGTACGACACATACTTGATGCCTGCTAATTAATACTGACGAGCACTGATAGTATGCAGGTGCTTGTAGCAACCAACTGGTAGTAAGAGTCAATATACCTGTCAGATAAATGGCAAGGTGAGGTGAGAGCAGCGCTATCACGAAAACAAACTGCCGAAATATCTCAGATACAAGGTTTCAGATCTCACATTTGAGGCAACTCGAAAATATTACTGGCACCGCTCATCGCATGGACAATTCTATTAGCGGTTCGAACTAAACAAATTGCAAGTCGAACAAGCAGAACAACTCTACTCGATTCGTTGAAATTATTCACTACACATGTACTAGCAAGAATGCGCTAGTTGCGACTGCTCAACTAGGAGATACCCTCGCTCTGCACTGACGGTACTTATCGGATTTACTAACGGAAATTCATTGTTAAACTAATCATCTTAGCACAGTTTCTAATGAAGGTTTTGCTAATAATGACACCCACACACAACAAATACTCTATTATTCGAAGCACGTTCTCTGCGAATTTCGTAAAAACAAAATCTCTATACTATTCATTCCTGTACAGTAAATGTGAATTCTCAATATCGGATTTTAAAATAATACAAAAATATGATGTTATTGAAAAAATAATTATAAACTTTCGCATGTTATATGTATATATAGATATATATATAACTATCTTATACTTCTGTAATCGGACTAACTAATTTTGACTACTACAGTCTATGACTTCATATGGAATTCTTTTCTATATCTTCGAGCTAACATCTAAGATAATGGCCAGGCGTATATTTAAAATGTTTTGAAGTGCTTGTCAAATTGACTTGCACTTTATATTTTTATATAAATACATACATATACATCTATCAAATTGCAAATCCCATAAATATTAAATCATATCACATTTATATTGTAGGCATTGCCCTCAGAGCCCACACGATTTGAGCAAAAAATAAACTTTCAAAGTCCATGGTGAGTAAATAAATAAATGACGCTATGCTTATGAAATTGACTGCTTTGTGATATGGTATTGGGATACACCATTACGGGCGTGCTTTTTGTGTGGCTGTTGTTGAGTCGTCATCCATCATTGCCGTAGGTGTTGTGGATTGGGCTGATATCGCGCAGGCTGCATAAGATATGATCTGGTTGGTGCAGCGCTGGGTCTGCTCGTCGAAGTAGTCGCCATTTGGGCAGGTGCCCTCGCCAATTTTGACGCCGTCTTGACAAATGGCATAGCCCGTACATCCGTCATCCGATTCGTTGGCCAGCTCAATGCCCGTGAAGCCCAGACCGACGCATCGGTTATAGTGGCACTTAATGTTCGATCGGGGCACACAGGCGCCGCCACCCCGGGCCGCGAAGAAGCGACCGTCGTCGCAGTCGCCATGCTGGAGCAGCATTTGACCATCGGCACCCTCCCTACAATAATAGTAGCCGTTACAGCTGCTGCCGTCGGAGATGAAGACGCCTGCCTTGGGGCAAGTGTCCGGCCCAGCTGTCAGCGGAGGGGGCTCTGTGATAGCGCACTCCACATTCTGGGGGTAGTCACAGTCGCCCTTTTTGGCGTTGAAGTAGAAGGTGCCTGGGCAGGTGTCACTGATCACTTCGCCCTTCCAGCACATCTCATAGCCATTGCAATTGAGCTCGTCCTTGATGAACACGCCATCGGGCAGAATGTTGCAATAGCTGTCGGGATCCATTTTGGCAACGCACGGAAAATCACGAATGCAGGACTCAGTGCCCGGATTGTAGTTCAGTCCGGGGTTGCAGACGCCACGCTTACCCACACCGTCTGCACAATAGTAATAACCATTGCAAGAGTACGGATCGGGAGCGAAGCCATTCGGCTCTGCCGCGCATGGATCACTGGAGATGCACTTGATTTCAGTGGACGGCACGCAATCCTCACTCTCTCTATCATAGAAGAAACCTGTGTCGCAGGTACCGCTCACGGGCTTGCCATCCAAGCACTCTATCCAGGCATTGCAGGTGCGCGGATCATTCATCTTCGTGCCATCGACGACCAAAGTGCAAATGACATCCGGATCAAAAGTGGCAGCGACACTTGGCACTAATACAAGGCCACAGCCAAGGATGAGCATGTAGAATACGTTTCTATCTGCAAAGTATATAGCTTATATTAGATGTTTTAAGTAAATGGTTCTCATAGGAGAAACAGTGAATTGGTCTGAGTACTCCTGTAAGAAGTACTGTCCGCAATAAAAGGATTTTTATTCAGTGACTAGTGCATGGATCACGTTATGGGCATAGCCAAGTCATCTTAATGAGCTCTAAATTAGTGTATATAAAACTGAAGAAGGATCCTATTAAAATTCACTTCTTTTGTAGATATGCGCACAGTATTCCTCCCACTTTATTTATAGTTATATCTTTGAATATATATTATTTGAATAGGTTACGCACTCATATTTTGTGGTATGTGAAGAGAAGCGGAGATGCGACTTGACCGGGCTATGACAACGACTAACTGAGCAGAAGGCAATACGCCTATTAAATATAAGTTGTCGCGCCGTATGCCTGATACGGAGCATATAATTTTTAGAGCATTAGAACAGAGCCGAAGGTGTCGCAATATGTTAAAATTTTATCAACAGACTTAGTCAGTTGATAAATTGGGAAACGCCGCACGCGCTTTCATAGCTAGTGTCATTTGGGAGTTGTCTAAAAATACTTCAAATACGACATCAGACACTTAAATCATCATCTAAAACAAATCAATGATCCACATATAAAATTGTGTAAATTGAGGGAGGTCTTTAAATCAATATTATATTTATTGCCTAGATAATTATTGATTGCTTGACTTCTATAATTATATCAATTATTGTATTGAATTTATTTATATTTAAGCCAACATTTATTTATTTATTTTAAGAAGAAAAGAAAACACAGCAATCAAATATATATATATATATTTTATTTTTTTATTTATTTATTTATTTATTTTTGATTAGGCATATTTATTAATAAAAGTGTTTATTCTTCTCGAACTTGTGTTTATATGTGAATATGCGTAAACTATAAACTGAAGAGGGCCAATGCTTTTAATATATTTATATCTTAATAAATAAATAAATTATAACACAGCACACAAATATTATGAGGGCGACTTTATAGGTTTCCAATCGTTTTGGCTAAATCAATTCTTTTTCAATGCCTTATGAATGTTGAGGGCATACTACGGTGTCTAATTACGCAGTGCTACATTTGCTCTCAACGGGGTCCTAGACAACCATCAATTTGGCAGCCCCTTTTTACTCCCGTTCCTTTCTTTTTTTTCGATTTAAAAAGACTTTTCCATTTTTCGGGGTAGCCTAAAATCGGAGGCACCAGGCCTATTCTGCCTTCTTGTTAATCCGGGCCTGAGTGTGCCTTCCAATCTGTTTCCCCTTGTTCGCAGATTCCTATCATGCTGATTGATGGAGTCTACAAGTCAAAGACAGCCTGTATGTCCTTATTCATTTTGCAGCTATTCCCCAAATATGAAGACCTTATAGGAATACGCAATGTAGGTAAAATTGTTCTTCTGTTGATCAGACCTGCATGCTTTGACAACATTTTCCGTACGTAGCTTTCAAGTAGGAGTTTGGCGTTTGTCAAGATTGAATCCGAAGGACTGAGCATGCGATGATTAATACAAGCTTATGCTTTCTGCTGTCAGGCTGAAGCAGGGGCTGCAAAGTAGTGCTGAAAATAGAACTCAAAGGTCAACAAACAGGTGCATATATTTTAAAAGTTTTTCTAGATCTAATAGCTGCTTCAGTGCTGCTTTTGCAGCTATAGATCAATGCAATACCATTCAAGCAAAAAATGAATAGTTTTAATCGATATTTCAGCGATGAGATATTTAAGATTTTTTGCAGGAAATGTCTATAGTTAATTAACCCAATTTAAAAGACATCACTTACTTTCTGATTAATGTAGTGAATGTAGAATCGTATTATATTATGAATAATAGCGGATCGCACAGTGTATAACGAACCGATGAATATAAGGGTTTGAATTTGAGCATATACTCCGATATTCGCCCCTTTTATAAGACTCCCCGCTGCTGCCTAATAGTATACTACATGTTCGGCTCATGAGAATGATTCATTCCTATGAAATTTGCGTCTCTTGTTATTCTGTTTCTTTTTTTTATCGCATATTTAACCTCTGGCGCGACAAGTGCTCAAAAATAGGTTTTCATGTTCCAATTAGTGTACGCATGGTACTCTTTATTGGCTGCACCCAGCGGACGCTGGGTGTGGGAACCCGGCCTTATATAAGGCTCGAGCACGAGGTAATCATCAATTGTTTTTCTCAAAGTGTGTGAAATCAATAACAACTCATCGCAAAGATCGTCGCATGGAAATACGCATGCATTTTGCATTGCTCGTGGGCATCTGTCTCGGGGTGTCCCAAGCCGCTGACCAGCCGACGCACCAGGAAATCGCCGATCTGAGCCATGTAAGTGCCGGAGTTGCTTTCAAGGGAATGGCTGACTGATCGATGGGGTTAATTCCAGATTTGTGACGGACGTGCCGATGGTCACTTGGTGGCCCATCCGCTGGATTGTAATGCGTACTTTGCCTGCCACACGATTACCACGCTCTTCTACTGCGATCAGGGCCTGCACTTCGACCCGATTGAATCCGTCTGCGATTTGCCAGAAAAGGTGAATTGCACTCCAGCGGATAGCATAGCCACCGTCACTACCTCTACGCCCAGTGGACGGCCGAATGTCGACTATAATTGGTGGCTGGGCCGGCCACAGCCGGTCTTTGTGGCCGTCGATGTGGCAACCGGCCTGGCCGTGAACCCCATGGAGCGCTACGACCCGGAGCACATTGAGTGCCGGCACTTCGGCGCGTACTTTCTGCCCCACCCCACCAATTGCCAGCTGTACTTCATTTGCGCCTACGGCCATCTTCACCGGCATCAGTGCGGTCGTGGCACGCACTGGAACTACAGGAGCTCCGAGTGCCAGCTGAGTAGCGTCGCTGAGTGCTATGGCAACAGCCGTAATCCAGCTCTGGCTTCTACTAAGGAACCGAGCTCCGCGTCTGGCCAAGTCACAGTGTGTTATATTGTAAACACAGGCAGCAGCAGCAGCAGCAGCAGCAGCAGCAGCAGCAGCAGCAGCAGCAGCAGCAGCAGCAGCAGCAGTACCTTGCCCAGCCTGCCCAGTTTGCCCAGTGAACGGGAGCCGACAACAATTGCCGTCGCACCAACGCCACCAAGTGTGGCACAAAGCACCTTGAAGTGCCCCTCGGAGCGCCAGAGCTATCTGCCGCATCCCGATGACTGTGGCAAGTACTACATTTGCATTGCCGGCATGCCAGTGCTCACCGCCTGTCCGAAGGGCCTCTACTGGGACCAGAGGGCTGGCTATTGTGACCAGGCCAAAAATGTCAAGTGCTTTCAGAACTAGCAAATAAATGCGCCCAAGAGATATAAACGTCCGTCTTGAACTTTTGATCGTAGTCCACCTTAGCGAACAGTCCAGTACTGGATAGGTATTTTCCCATCAGTCTCTGCATTCGATGCTTCTGCAGCATTTTTCGACACCTAATGAACTCAGTCGTCCATTCGATTATACTTTATTCGAATTCCTTTCGACTTAAGTTCCTTTCTCTTATATCAATAATTCACTAATGCAGTGAAGTTTATTCTGCTGCATTTCCTACAATATCCTTGCCATAGTCAGCCGCTGCCATATCTCGCGTCGCTTTTGTATAGTCTCCGGAGATTCGACCTCAGGCTGCGCTTGCTGCCACTGAAAATCCGAGAAGCTGGCCTTCACACGCTGCCAGAATGTCACGGAACTGTTATCCGGATGCGATTCACTTACAAAGCCCACCGCAATGCCAACCCCGCAGAGCCAGAGCAGCAGCGCACATGTAAGGCGAGGACTGAAGACTTTCGATACATTCATTCTGTGTGGCTGGATTTGTACTGACAGATGACTGCATGGCGTTGTGGGTTTCTTGTTTATCAAGCCAGCTATCATATCAAATAAATACATAAATCGTATCCAAGTCAAGCTGCTTATCAACTGGCAATCGCTTTACAACGGATGATAAGCTATCTTAGCTTCAAACGAAACAGCAACTATAATGAAATAGACTTGGATAAATATACATATATACTTTAACCAAGTTTACCTTGCCTATCTTACGAACAAGGCTAAGAAGCCAACATCTCAGTCTATTGATCAAACGAATTTAGGTTACAGATTACGTTCTTAAGATTTACAAATTTCTTTAGAAAATTCAAGTGCCCAACTGCTTTGAGAATCGTCAAGCAGCTGGACAACGTTGCTTATTAAACCATTAAAAGATTTCAAAACAGCTGCTCACCAGAGGAGCAAGCGGACAAGTCGACTCTGACTCTCGTTGCGTTCCGCAGCTTTGATAAATGATGTCCTCCGCGTGCTTTATCGCATGTCCTTCACTCGGCTAGCCAGTGCAATTATTTATATTCTTAAAGTCAACATTTCGTTTCAATTTGAGGAAACAGTAAGAGTGCCCTAACCGGCAGTGCCTGACTAGCAGATGCCCTACTTTTCTGCAGCTGATGGACATTCTAGTCTAGCCAGATAGCCAGACGAACGGGGCTGCTGATGCTGATAGTGAAACAGTGAACAGTGTACAAGCACTTTATGATAACGGGCACGCCTCATCCTCTACGATTCGTGCACATTTTTAACAAGCGCCCAACTGCCATTGTCAATTAGGTCAGAGCACAAATTTAAATCGACCGACTTGCTTATTGTATAACACATCTTATTTAACATGACTAGCAATCAGTTTTATCTGACATTGAAAAACAAGTAAGAAAACTCTGCACGGGAATGCCCGACTTGAAAATACCCTGCTTATATTTGCCGGAGGAATTTAATTGATTTACATTAAACTATTGGGCAAGAACATCATGAGAACAATGACAAATGACTTCAGTTTTCAAAATTAGATAGGAGAACATAAAATTAAGTCTGCCGAAGAGACTAACAGGCTTACATCGACTCTTGCATCAGCTCCATACTCTATGGGATAGACCAAGCCTTCTACTGACTGTGATATATATTTTATTATTTTATATTTTTATTATTTTACAGAGTTTACTGTCAAAATATTCCAGATTTGCCAGCCCCTCTAAGAAGAAGTAAATTGGAATTGAGTAAAATTTACATCTCGATATTCAGTTTTCAAATAAAATGTTAATGAAAGGACGCCAAGAAAATAAAACATTTGCTTTGTTGTTGTTTAATTCATAAATTCTTTAACATTTTATACATATGTATGT
Organism: Drosophila mayaguana; assembly: GCA_037075325.1. Taxonomy (NCBI): domain Eukaryota; kingdom Metazoa; phylum Arthropoda; class Insecta; order Diptera; family Drosophilidae; genus Drosophila; species Drosophila mayaguana. The sequence continues at coordinate 3,702,190 of JBAMCG010000080.1, read as the reverse complement.
AAATATAACTAATTTACTGGTGTAAATAAAGCTATTTTGCATTACGCTCTTTACTATGATTAGTTATTGTATTTTGTAATGAATACATATGTATGTAAATATAGTAGTGTGTCTGTGTGTGTGTGTGGGTGTGTGTGTCTGTGTGTGTATTTATGCATAGGTAGGTAGTTTGCGTCTTGGATGCAACTTTTGCAAAAAGCATTCAAGCTTGAGTTCTGCTTAAGAACAATTACTCTTAATAATATTTATAGAGTCCAGCCTAATAATTATATATGGCTGAATTACCCACTATATATGTATATATTTATATGTATGTGTGTAAGCCGCAATTTAGAGTGCGAGCTTGCCATGAAATTTAACTATATAATATGTACTATTTGAAAACACATTTTCGATTGCACACTAAATAATACTGTGGGAATAGCTTTTTGGGTTCCACATAAATATATATTTATACATATTTATATATCAATTTAAAATATGTATTTAAAATACAATATAATTGTTTATTAAATCATATTCTAATATTTCAGGTTTATCCTTTTTGATTAGTAACTATATGTATATTACATAAACGAATATATTTATGGATATATTTGTAGGTGTGTGTATACATTTTTCGTAATATTTATACAAGTAAAAGTTGTTCCTGGTTCTATTTTGTGTACAATTGTTAAGTACAGTTGCCTTTTCAGAAATTTTGATTTAGGCATAAACTATGGTTTGTTGATAGCTCAAATGATTTCTTAAGTATTATATATAGACTAAATCTGTAATACCACATATAAATATATAGATTTATGCATGTATCTATGTATGTATATATATACTAGATGCCCGATTTAGTTCAAATTTTGTGGAATCATTTTGAATGGCAGGAAGAACGTTTATCATTCCTTAGGCACTACATATTCTATTCCAAGCAATTCTCTAGTACAAATACAAACAAGGAAAAAATTAGACAATTATTATTTACATTATCAAAACTAGAGTGTGTTAAAACCTTCATGAAGTTCGTTTTTGTACATTTTCTTTTCTGATGTTAAATCTGTATATAAGTATCACATATTTTTGTGTCCAAAAGATATTGAAACTTATTTCAAATCGTTGTTTCAAATCGCTGTACTATATTGCAGGCAAATCATTACGGGTACATATGTAATTAAAAAAGCATAACGAACATCCCACTCGATGTCAGTAGTTGGGGTATGCAGGGTAATGGGAATAATTCAATAGGGTCTGTCATACGTAATTCTAATTAATATTTGATATTTCAACAACAGTAAATATATATTTTCTTTGAGCGCGCTCTGCTTTAAGTACGTTCTACATTGCCTATAACGAGCCAACTCCACAGAAAATCTATTATAAAAGATATGCCAAAACTCACTTCTCATCAGGACAAACTAACGGGATTACATTAAAGAAAGAAAAAACAAATGGGAAACTGGTTAGAGTAATGTTTTTATCTGAAAATATAACTACATAGATATTTACTGTTGATAGATAATGCAATCAGAAAACGAATAGAAAAGCTCATTCACTAATATACTATATTTTTGAATATAGGAAATTATAGAACAGAATGAGCCAAATGAATATCTACTTGAAATCATGGTTACTATCTTTAGCTATATGTTTCTACAGTTTCTTAAATGTTTTTGTAAAGATTTATAAACATGCTTACATACAAATTTGTGTATTTATTTATTGATTAAAAATCGTGTTTACTAGCATTTCATAATTATTTCTTTTCCATGGAAGAATGTAATCGTATAACTGTTTAATATGATTATAGTATATGCATATGCCGACTTAAATATGGATAGACAATGGGAATGGGTAGTATAGCACTTAGATGGAATGTTGATTATATTTTTGTATCGTATTTGGACCCAAAGGTGCAGTATTAGCGATTATGTACATTCATCGACTCTATGGAAGGAAACGCCAATTGGTACGGAGTACTCCTCCTGCCGATTTCCATGATCTAAATATAAGCTATCTCTCAATCGGTTGACTGTTGGCCAAGTGTCTGCATTAGACGTCCGTTTCATTGCTTAAATTCCGCTGTAGGTCCAAATTGCTCTGATTGGTCGTTTGCAGGGGCAGCTGATGTGATATTTGTTTCTGCAGGAGCCTGGGATCAACATTGCAGGCGGTCGTAGTGCTGGGCGAATTGTGCTGTGATCGCGGACTGGGCGGCGTAGGCGTGGCTGGTATCTGATGCCAATTAATACTGTTCTGCGATGTGATGTTGCGGGTCTTCAGCAGTGGTGGGTTCTTCGTGGACGTGGAGAATGCCATGCCCCGTTTCAGAGGCACTCTAGAGACACGAACGAACAGGTACGCATTTAGGTGGTGGAATTAGGTGGCATTAGGATTCAAGTTGATGGACCGTTCGTTACATAACACATGTTGATGATGCGAGAGACATGCCAGGTCATGAGACATCATGAGAATATGCGAGAATGTAACATATATGCGAATATAGAGAATTGACACAAAGATATTAAACGACAATGATGCAATGTATATATATATATATGTATATTTATATTTATCTCAGTTGCTGCCATCTTCTGTTCGGACTCACCTAGTAGGACTCGGCGGTGGATAGGAAATGCCGCGATGACTGGGCGACAACAATAAGTTACCCGAGTGACTAGTCGTTGTGCCCGGCACAAGCAATGTATTGTTACTATAAGTATGTTAAATTTCACTTTAGAACCGATCAGACCATTAATTCGCTGGACTACATTGAACTGAAGCATTGAACGAACCAAAACGCAAATCATTTGCAGCTACATTTTCAGTAGATCAACAAAGATCTAGAAATATCAAAGCGCGTGCACACAGAAAGCTCTCATTTACAACTAAATCAAATTGACAAAAATAATATAAATTATAAGAGAATATTTCAAATTGCATAATGTACCATTTCTACGTAGGTACACACATGAGAGTCTCAACAAAAATATAAGCTATTATTTGTATTTATTTATTTTTATTTGCAATCATTTATTTGTCTATATTAAGTACTCATTGTATATATACTTGAATAGATCGATAACGAAATGGTAATATACTGTATAAAATAAAGAACAGGAGGTACCAATTCGGTACCTACTTTGGTACATTTGTGGAAACCACTCTAAATACTAAACTTATTTAAGCTAAGCTCTCTATTTTAGTAATTTTTTTTCAATTGTTCTGCGTATTCCTAGGACATTAAAATGCAGATCACAAATGCAAAACATAAGAGAAATGTTGATTATGATGAGATCGCAGGCAAATTAGAACTTGCGGTGAGTATTTGAGGAAAAAAGCGTTGTTGAAGTTGGCTTCGATGAGAGACACGAGTTAAACTTGACTTTACATTATATGTATAATAGAATAGATATATATTTATTTTAAAATTGTATGCATTACAAATAAAAAAATATATTCTAAATTAGACAAACTATGTGTAAATGTATATATAAATATATTTTTTGTGTTTTTGTTGATTTTCTTTTTTATGTATAGTAAGTGTATAATAACATTAACGACGTATACGGACGGTCTTAAGGACTTAAACAAATGACTGGAAAATGCTAATCAGAATCAGATGAGTAGTGAATACTTGTGTATGCGATTGCTTGCTCGTGTGCTTCTATTAAGCAGGAAGCTGATCATTGTCTGTGGCGACTTACGTTTGGTTATGTTGCAAGTTCAGGTTGGGCAAACTCTGCCCCAAATGGTTTAACGGCTGTACGGACAGGGTATTCGCCGATGTCGATGCAATTGTGCCAATCTTTGGCTTTGGCCCGCCCCTAAGCAAGTGCTGCTTACCCTTCGATGCGAGACCCTGATTACCTGAAATTGAATGAAAATTGAGTATCGCAATGGTCGCTAGCTCATACTACCTGGCTTTACCCAGCAGGCTGGAGCCCTCGTCGCTGGACAGCGAGTTAGTCTTTTCGAAATCAACGGATATATTCCGAGAATCGTTCCACTCAGCGCTGCCGCTGTGGCTGTTGTTCGCACTCGATACATGGCTGCCGATCGAGGAGTTGATGGGCGACTTGCGCACACCCAGGGAATCGCCAGTGGCGCCGCCAGTTCCGCTGCCGCCGTAGCGTATGCTGTCGCCGCCATTGCCTTTCTTCAGTCTTTGGTAAATGGTCTTAGCGCGCCACAGCGCATCGTACCAGTTCTTGGCCTCAATGCACTGCAGCGTAAAGCCTGTGGTGGCCACCTGGAACTCGTTGAGATAGACGCAGTTGAGCGTGTTGTTCTGCCCCAGATGCACGATCAAGTGATCGGTCAGATATGGCTGGCGTATGACCTTAAGCGCGCCCAAGCCCTTCTTGGCGATGCCCTTGCACACGAGCAGTATGTCAGTCAGCAGAAAGCAGTGCACGTCGCTTTTGCCGACATTGTCTTTGAATTTGTGGTCGCCCTCCATAAACAGATGGCGCACCTGGTTAGCGGGACAGCCGCGCATGGGGGCGCACAGATCAAACATCTGGCTGTGCTGCTTGATGAGCTTGTCCAACACCTCGTTGTTGGTGTCCTGAAATATGGTATCACATATAGTATATGCACATATGTATAGAAATATTTGCGTATATTTACCACCACATCATAGGATTCGATGCGTGCCATGACACCCTTGAGGCGCTCGCTCTCCTGCCGCATTGTCAAGTGGTTGTTGACGCTACCAACGAAATTCTCCACGCTGTGTATCATCATGTCCATGACTTCGATGTCCTCCAGATCAGTCATGTGTTTCTTAATGGCCGCCAACAGGAGGCTGTACTTGGTCAAGCGCTGCATGGGACGGACAACGATGTCGGCCAACCGCAAGCGGTTGCACATCTTCTGCGACTCACACCAGGCCAGGTAGACAGTGAATAGCGCGTTGTTTTGATTAAGCTCTTTGCAGTAAAACTGACATGTACTTTGCTCCGCACAGTAGACCTAGAGATCAACCCAAGATTAGATAGTCCGCGAGAGATAATAGTTGTAATAATTGCTCCCACCTTGTAGGGCGCGAATATTGAAGCGAATGCTATGAAGCCTTCTTGGAAAAAGGCATATCTCAGCGGTTCGCGTGTCCTTATGCTGTGTGCGACCATCGGATATAGATATTGAGTCCAAAACTTAATATTTGCCTCGCACACGGATCGTACGTTTGAGAACAGTCTGTGCTGATCGACATCAATCAGCAGGCGTTCCTCCTGCACGGCCTCCAAACAGGCAAGAAAAAGCTGCACGAATAGTTGAAGTGGAGATATATTTACTTTCTATTACAAGGATTCAATTGAATGCTTACGTGCGTAACCGTCTGCAGTGCGTGAATGTAGTAGACCTCTGTGGTGACCAGTTCCCATATGGCCGTTTGTATCTTAATCTCGCTGTCACTCATCGCATTGCTGTCGACAAAGTCGCGCCACGATTTGTCCATATTTTGCAGATAGTTCAGGGCTTCGGAGATCGCGGGATTTTCGGAGTTGAAGGCATCTGGGCGCTGGGGTACCCCGTTCTTGGCATAATTATTGAGCAGATCATAGAGCTGACTCTGCTGTGGGTTTTTTATGCCGAATATGGAGGACCAACGACCGAGTATCTGCTTGCCAGGCGCATTGCCTGACTCACTAGTCTCCTCTGTTGAGGCGGAGGACAGGAGGCGTGGCGGTCGCTGTCGAGAGCCCTAAACGGAAAGAACACTCTTATAATAAATATTTGACGAAATCCGCATCAACTTACGAAGGATGCTGCCTTTTGCAAAGACTTCCGACTGCTGTCGCGTTCCGTAATAACCAGATGATGTCCAGCCAAGTTCTCAACGTCGGTATGCTCGTCCAAGAGGGTGGTCATGTTCGACGGACCTATGAAAAATCAAATACTATTTATATCAAGTACTCATATAGGTTAAGCGTATCTACCTGTATCTAAGTAGCTAAAAGTGGGAATATTGTCTGTAATTTTAATCTGTGAAAAGCTAAGATTTCGCCTGTGCAGCATGTGTCTCAGCGCATTTCTGCAAATAAAGAATAGAAAATCTTGAATGTATTCTTATTAAATTGATTAACTATATATCCAAGACTCACTGTAAAGTTGTGCCTTTGGTCGCAGGTATGAACTCCTCGTCAGGACACGGCGATGAGTCCAGGCAGAAGGATACCGAAAAATATTCCGAGCTTGAAACCTACAGAAAGGATTTCTAATTACCATATAGAACTCGACAGAAAGCAGCCTATTCCTCGCATGGACCTGAACGCTCTATTACCCTTGCTGAATATATACATATATATAAAGATATCCCGTACCACTCATAGTTCTGTATATTATATCATAGATTATATGCCAAATAGATTAAGTATATCCTCTTTATGGACAATGATTGATAGAAGAGGATGAAGGAATAGATGTCCAAACAAGAGAAGGAGACTCGAATTGCTTCATTTTCAGTTTCAGTCTCCATTTGAATGACCCGTGCCACTCAGTCTAGACTCCTCCACAGACTCCCTGTCTTGTCTGGCTGGATGACTCACCTCGCTGCGTGTTAATAACGGTTTCTTGCGATGCATTAACGACGCACTCGTGATCGTTGGGGCAACGCTCTTAGAGCCACCATAGTGGCTATATGGTATCGAAGAACCTGAACCAATTGCCGATGCTTGCAAGCCATCGCATGCGTGGCTCTGCGAGGTCTTAGACGTGGGTGTTAAGTAAGTTGTTCCGGTTGCACTGCTGCACGCCGGGTGTTGGGCGGAGCTGACGCTGCAGCGAACACCTGAGCCGATGCCGGCCTGACTCGGGCTGCTCGGGGAGAGCATCAGGGACGGCGATCGGCGCACAAATTGCGGTGTCTGCGTACAAATCGTGGGCGGCGGAACAGTTGTGGGCGTGGTGTGTGGTTGTTGCGGCTTGGAGACCTTGGGGGCTTGTCGTACCTCCCCCTATATAAGGTATTCGTGTACGTATTTATGTATGTATGTACGTGAGTAAAAAGTAGCATTTAGATTGGAATGGATAGTTAGAAAATAGAGAAAGAAAATCAGAGTAAAACGTGGAGAGAGATAGAGTGAGAGAGAGAGAGAGAGAGAGTGAGAGAGAGAGAGAGAGAGTGAGAGAGAGAGAGAGAGAGAAACAGAGAGCATAAGCAAATGATTTTGGCACATATCTATAAGGAGAGAAACCAATCAGAATAAAAAATATGTAAATCAAAAAGCTAAACATTTCTAATAGAAAATAAAAAATACCCAGTAAAACTATTAATCACAGCTTAAGCAGCGAACATATGATGAGCCAGAGACAGAAAGTCTAGTTTCTGTTGATAAGAGGAAATCAATGAATGTCGCAGATGCGAGAAGTGTACGGAACAAAAAACATAAATCGAAAATAATACGAATTGCTTTTTCACATTTTCACGATTTGGAAGTGTGCCACTAAGGGAACGGCCAGGTGGGACGGGAGTCGGCTGGATATACATAGCATGTTGGTTGGCATACATATCTACTTACACACATACACACACACACACACACACACTGGTTATATGTATATGTGTATGCGTCGCATTTGGGGGCATGCAGTGTTTGAACTAAATGCCATTTGTTTTTGCTATCGTGAACTGTTTAGCCATATCTTCACTTACCGATTGCGTCTGCCGGCCAGGCGTGTCCGCTGGCGCTGACATGGCCGGGGTCGTGGAGGTTTCGGCGGTAGCTGAGGGTGCGGCAGCCCCGTGCTGGCAGGCTGGCACCGGCATGTCGAGGCCATCTAAGTGGGTGAGACTTTTTGATTTCAGCTGAAATGGAATAAATGAAAGAAGTGTGTGTATGTGTGTGTGTGTGAATGACAGCAAGACGAAATCCGCAAAGCGTCGACCCAATATCCGACATTTTTATAATCAAATTCAATACGAAACTTCGCCAAGCAAATCGGCATAGTTGAGTGCGTACACACTTACATACATACAGGTACATAGATAACATACAAATTAATAACAATTAGCTGCTGAGCTCATACAACTTCAAGTTCTTCAACTCTTTAATTTGCAGAGTCCCCTGCTGGCCGACAATCCACAAACCAAACCCATATCCGTTGCCATAAATCAATGAAATGGAATGCAATCGTCCAAATAAAAATGAAAAGCGTAAAAAAATACAAAAACAAAAACAAAAAAGAAAAAGAAAGAAAAAAACAATACTATGGAAATTCCTGCATTTGCATGTTTCCATTTCAAGCTGATTGCACCTGAAACGAGCCTGGCCAATCAATAAAATAATATTGTATTGCGCTTGACTAGTTACAGCTAGCAAGTTTGACCATCCAGCCAGAAAAAAAAAAGAAAAGTGAATAAAAATGATTCAGTCAGGAAGAAAAGCACTCGAAACAAGATAGTTAAAGCACTTAAAGCGCATTCGGGAGGGAAGGAGGCGAGCCCTTCAATTGGCAAATAAATTGATTCGAAATATGTTTGCAACAATAAATGGCCAAGTTAGGACAATTATGACGACAGCAACGAATCTCCAACTTTTCTAACAAGCGAAAATAAAAGAAATCCCCATGTGTCATAGTTAGTTTCCTCCATTGTTGTGCAGGATACACAAAAATACACTTACTCGGAGTCCTGTAATACATATGTGCGTGTAATACATAAACTCAAGAACGAGCAGGAGGCGAATCGCGTACTTATAATCGAACTTATAATTGAAGAGCTCCTGTCCAGATGTCTTAAGAAATAAATATAGAAATTTGCAGAAACTAAAAAAGAAATTAAGTAAGTTAGAACGTTGCACTCGAGTTCGAAACGCTGGCAGCTCCACTTTCCGATTTATAGCGAACACAGTTGATATATAATAATATATTCTCTTACCACGCCTCTAACGAATGACGAAAATTATATATAGACACAATTCTATTCTAAATTTTGGACATATATCCTTAAACCTGAATGATCTTGTCGATCTTATCGAGGCTAACCACGACTCTATATTCCAAAAGGAATGCTTTGAGTGTATACGGACAGACGGACAAGCAGCCAGACAGACGGACGTATAGCAAGACGGTTATAAACTCATTTCCCTTTCGTGACTGAGTTTAAAACTATAAGATATACGATTATTTATTTAAATAGCTTTTGCTTAAACCAAAAAGATCAAAATTTGCTACGTAGACAGACAAACAGAGAGGAGACCTTAGCTACAGCATTCCGTATTCTCAGCGAAATAATAATACTGCTCTGTGAAGGCAAAATAACAATAAATGAGAAAGTGATGACAACTGGCATCTCACAAACTCTTAGGAAAACAAAAAGAGGAAGAAACAGAAGCAGAAGCAGAAGTAAATAAAACAAAGAAAGAAATTGAAAAGTCTTTATTCGCATGTTACAAATTGTTTTCCGGCAAAGGAAAGTGCAGTGCAATGCCGTGCATTGCCTCGCCGTGGCCCAGTGTCGTTGGTCGCTGCTCGTTGGGTCCTTTGCTGGAGCTAAACATTGACTCACCTGCAGTTTGCTTGTCGGCGGCGACACGACCAGACAGATTTTCATTGTTGCACGTAAAAACTCCTCGCGCTTGTTCCTCAGGTCCGCCGGCACTGCGATGGGCGTGGATGTGGCGGGCAGGAAGGGATTCAGGTTGCGCACCAAGGCACTCGCGTTGAGGCTCTCGGTGGGCGAGGCGGACATTTCGATTTTCTGACCCGGATTATGTTGTTGCTGTTGTTGTGGTTGTTGCTGCTGCTGCTGCTGCTGCTGCTGCTGGGCTGCAGTTGGGCTGCTCTGCTGATGGTGCAACAGCCGAGTGGGCGAGTTCAGACTGAAGAGCTTGCGTCTATGCCGACCCGGCGTCGAGGAGGAGCTCGACGCTGGACTGGGCGTTGGTCCCTGTGGGCAGCTAACACCGCTTTCACTGAACGTCGACTCCTGGGAGCCAGCACGACTGTAGGCGGGCGTCGGCAGCTGCGCGGATCGCGTACCAGTGCCCCAGCCCGTATATTTCACAGATGTCACATTGCAATCTAGCTGCAGCTCTTCGGGCTGCAGCTGGCCCTCCTGCAAGTCGTCGTCCTCGTAGGTGCTGTGGTACGTTCGTGCTGTAATTTCCGGCAGAAAGGGATTGTTGGGAGAGGTCAACGTATACTGATAGTAGGCGCCAGCATCGCCGCTTTCAATGGGCAATGTGGGGTCGCCATCGGCCTCATCTGGTGTGTCCTCCTCGGGAAAGGAGCCCGTGTTTAGATCATGTAGACCACCAACGCCGCCGCTGCTGCTGGATATCACATGGGCGCCCAGCTGCTCCCACTCGCCGGACGACGAATTGAACGAGGAAGCGGTGAAGCCATCATTCGAGTGGCCCTGACAGCTGCGAGAGCTCTCATTGCTGCTCCTGAAGAGAAAGTTCTGCAGGCGCGTCATCCGGACGGAGCTGCTCTCACTGGTGATGCTGCAGCTGCGGCTGGCATTGGCCGGAACAGTCGACGGCTGATCGCCCATCCGATTGCTGCTGCTAGTTGCCAGCTGTTCCACTCTTCGCTTACTCTCTCTCTGCTCCGGCGCCTCATTTTTGATGGTGCTGCTCATCTCGCTGCCCATTTCAATATTCAGCTGGCTACTGGCCCAGTGGAGTCCCTCAGCCTGTGAGCCGCGCAGTTCGCTCAGCTCAAAGTTGCTCTCCAGCGAGCTGCTTGAGTTCGTATTGGTGGTAGCTACGCTGCTCAGGTGCTGGTAGGCGTACTCCGGCGGCGTGCACTCGTCGGGACTGTCCAGCAGGAGGGCCGCGTTGATGTGTCCTCCTAGTGCCAGGCCGGGCAGATGCAGTTGACTGGCGACCGAAAAGGGTATACGTCCCGCTAGATTGTTGTTCTCTAGCTTGGGCAGCGGCGCCGAGTCGGAACTCTTGGTTTGGCAATCGTCCGACGTCGATTTGACCTCCAGAGAGCTGTGCACACTGCGTCGAAATGAACGACGCAATCGTTCAGCTAGTCTCGACTGCTTGGGGGGCTTGTCCTTTGACGGCTTCTCCTTAGCGTTGCCAAGAAGATGCACCTTCTCAGTCTTTTCTTTTCGTGTCTCCTCCAGTATTTTCTCGTGCATTGGTGCGACCTTCGAGTGCGTGCTCCACTCCGCCAATAGCTCTGACTGCGTTCCGGCAACCTCTGTTCCTCTGGCGCGTTTCTCTGGATTGGCGTATACAATAGATAGCGCCGCAAGGCCACCACCCATTACGTTGAGACTCCTCCGTCGTGCTGCTCATAGACAGTTCGACAAGTGGACAGTTCCACTTTACGTGGATAGCAATACGCACATGTACATATAAATATACATATATATATATGTACATCCAGCCCTGATTGGATTCAGTATGACTCAATAGACTTAATTCGCTCTTAATTTGTAATTAACTTTACACTCATTAATTTAAGAAGCGTTTGGTTTTCCCCAACAGAAACACAAAGAATCATTCGAATTCGAATTCGAATTCGAATTCGCTTGTGCCCTATTTTAACAGTTAAAATTATATATTATTTATATGCATTCTATTGCTTAATTAGTTCATTAAAGTTGTTTAATTGCTGATTAGCTGAAAGTAGACAGATCACAATCAGAAATCAAATCAACACCCGTCGAGGGACGACCCGGAGGGAGCTCAGCATATTAGTGATAACCATCCATAATAAAAACTCAATAAATCAAATAAATCAAAATATCATCATGTAAACAGAAGCAAGCAATTCTAGACAACTGAAAATCATTTATAACTGACACAAATCGAGTTGTCAGCTTTTAGGCATAGCTCCTCTCCTGGTCGCACGCTCCATCTGCCCGCTGGAGCGCATCCCCGGCCATTACTCACCTTAGTTAGTTTAAAAGCATTTTGATATCGGCTTATTTATACTTTTTGCGCGCTTTCTTCCTTATACAGAGTACCTGCCTCTTACCGTACATTTATATTTGAAAAATTATTTGTTGCCCGCTTCGTTGCGTTACGTCTTCACACACACACACACTCATAGAAATGTTGGATGGAGTATGCCATATGGATTTCAATTACCTGCAAGAGACAGATGGAAATAGTTGAATATGAAATCAATCGAAATTGTCTTAGCTTAGCCCGGCCACCGAGCATAGTTAATAAGGTAGCTATAAATAAATATGCCGCCTATTCAGACTCAAATGGAAAATCCCCATTCCATGGTCAGCCCCTTCTGGGCCGTGCGAGCCATTTAGCATTTACCATTCGCCTCTGATGTCATTTCTATTAGCCATTTTGCACTTTTTGTCAATCATTTGATTTATATTGCTCACTATGCCACGAAACTTTTGCTTAGCCGAGCAGCAGCGGGCAGCTGAAGTGGCTCAGTGGTGCAGCTTTGCCACCACCCAACCACCTAGAAGGCAGAAGCTAATAAAAGTAGCCAAGCCACCCAACTCTTAGCAAGCCAAGCCAAGCCAAGACGAGCCGAGCAGAGCAGAGCAGAGCATATAAAAACAAAATGCATTTTTGCAAAAACAAATTGTGGTCAAGAGGCCACGACTGAGTCATACTCTATTCAGACTTTGTTGGACTTAGTTAACTGCACAAGCTGGGAGCATGATTCGAATCAAAGGTTGCTGAATATAAATTTTATAGTATATTAAATAATAATTTCTTTGCTAATTTTTCTATTTATGCTTTTATTTTATTAATAATTTTTATTAATTATATATTAATAATTGATAGTTCATTTAATGCACTAATATTTTATAAATAAATAAATAAAAAATAACAGATCAAAATAAAGAAAAAATAATAAAACAAAAAACTAAGTTATTTTTTACTAATTTTCCTATTTTATTCATTTATTTTATTAATCATTTTTAATAATTAATATTAATAATAATATATATATAAATAATAATAATATATTATATTAATTATTTCAGTATATCATCGCAGTTCATTTAATTACAATTATTAATATTAATGAAAAATAATTTTTAATCAAACTAATAATAAATAAAAAATAATTAATATTATTACTTATTGTTTTGTTCTTGTTTAATTAATTTTGTTATGGCATTATTAATTTTATAAATAATAATTATTAATTAATATTAATAATTATACTATTATGTACATCGTCATAGCTTAATTAATACCAATTAAACGCTATATTTGTTAATATTAATATTCAGTCAGTAACTTTTATTTTGCTCAGTCGCACTAAAAGTTTCATGAAATATCGGCAGTACCTAAAAATAGGAATATCAATGCAACTACTCTATACGTCAATTAAAAGTACTTCACCTGTGTCATACTTAAAGAAGAATATTAATATATTCTTATATATTTTTTGCTTTTAAATTGTATTGCTTTAATAAATTTTTTGATTAATTTGATTAATTTTTTAAAATAATTATATACAAATTTGTATATTATGTATGTGAGCCAGAATAAAGACAAATATATATATATATGTACATATCTGTAGAGTATTTTCCTTTCGGCATCCCAGCCATTCCCCTTTTTGTATTCATGTAACACAAATATTGACTTGTAAAGTAATACTTTACGGTCGTAGCACACGGCTCGAGCAGGTTGAATGTTAAGGAATATATTTGAGTTATTTTTAAGTATGGTAAAAGAAACCTATATAAATTCTATTTATATTTCACGTTTTTATGAAAGGCTTAAAACCATAGAAACAAGACATGCTTAATGCAGTTTACACTCTCCACGCTGTTTCTGGAATCAGGATATAAGCAAATATGCATGTACGTCTGTATGTATTTAGAAGTAGAGCTCATTAAATTTGCGGAATAGTTTTGACCTCATTGCACTTCCGTTAGGAACGGAGCGGACTGAAACGACTTGGCTGGCCTTCTTCTGAAGACTTGTGACGAGGCTATCTACAAATTTTAATGTGTCAAAAGCTGTTGACTCCCTCGATGGACTGGAAAATTCTAAGGCTGCTTCGAAATCGATTTAAATGTTTTGCTTGCGTGTTTTGCGAGTAACCGTTACAGTTACCATTACCTTGAAGGCCTATGTGTGTATGTATGCACAGAACGTGTACAGTTAGTTCTTTATGTTGTATGTTCAGAGGTGGGCCAACTGTCTGATTCGATAATACCCTATATGCGCGCACAGAACAACAATAAATGATGCTATAAAAAAGCTCTAAAACAACTCGGCAGCATACTATGTCCATTCGCATCGAGACAGCTGATATGATGATACCCTCGTTATGCATACGACGTGTAATTGCGAAGGTCTAGACGAACTGGGCTAGGTATTTGATTTATGTACCACAAATGTTGCATGCGCCGTCTGGCTATGATACAACTCCGTTTATATGCCAATTTATGATTACAGGGTAGACGCCCATACTGCTCTATATACACTGCCTTAGGCTCGCCGTAAATTTCGCTTAGCTCATTTTGATTTTCGATAAAGCATACCACGGGGAATAGTATGCTACGTGCTGGAAACTAGAGTCGAAGCTCGACTATGCTTTAACTACCAATTTAACGAAGACCCAGAAACAAACTTGGATGAATTTAATAAGCGCTTTGTTGTGCAGCGTAAACTTTTCCGTATTTTTTTTTTCTCTTGCCTCTGGTTTTGTCTTTTTTTCGGGCTTGCCAACGAACAGGATGTTTACAGGACATTTTACTGCTTATTAGCGCCGTGTGTTCATTTCATAGAAGCTCTTCAAGAATAAAAGTAATAATAAAGCCATGAAGACTTTGACAGCCGAATCTTATTTATGTAAAGAAGCTCGCAAATTCATTAAATTCTTAAAGTTCCAAGTCTATTCCATGTCAAAGAAGTGAAAAAGTAAACAAAATTATATAAATGCGAGCACATATGAGTGTGCATATTCCAGTATCTAAGGGCATTTATCTAATTAAATAGCTTTACTTCAAACGAATGTATAATTAATTTGCCATTTTACAGCGTATTTACTGGTCGAGCACTGTCAATTTGAGAGTTTTCATTTTATAATAATGGCAAGAAGGCACGCAACACGACAGGAAATTGGATGCACTCTCTAGCCGAACAGGCGAACTATTCTACGTCGGGGCCCCACAATGCTGAACAGCCAATCAGCATCATTATTATTATTACTTTCTATAAAAGAAAAAAACTAAAAAAAACTACTTCACAGCTCAGAAAAGTTAGAGTTTGCTTTAGCTTTAGCCTGATTTGCATATTTTTTGTTTGCCCCAAAGGCAACGAGCAGCAGCGATAACGACGAATAAAACGTCCGATGGCACAATTTGCTAATTATATAATTTATATAATGCCGCATTGTGGGCTCAGTTTCTGATTCAGCAATGCCCTCTTAACCTGGGATATTAACTAAGAGTCTCCTCTGATATCTGAACTCATTTGCGCGCTTTGCTATTGCGAAATGTTATTTTGTCAACATTCAATTCAGTGCCAGAGGCAAATTAATTCGCTTCAGCAGACGACGAATTGTCAGACAATCAAATATCATATTTAAAATTAGAAAAATTTCAGTTTCGCGCGCGCGCTTCCTTTCTTGCATTGTCTTACGTCATTTAATGTAATTCACGGTGACTTTGCCGCAACGCTGGCAAGGTTAGGGCCCCTGTATGTGTCATCATTATCGCCTTCGTCTCACGTGGCACTGCCCTTGCCCCTGGCCCTGCCCCTGCCCCTGCCCCTGCTGCTGCTCCTGCCACTGGCCGTGCCTCTGCCCCGCCCCTCCAAACGCTTCCACTCCCTTCATCCGAGCCTGATGGTCCTTCCAAGCCTTGCCAATACCAAAATCGATCGTTGTGGTTCCTTTTCGTGAAAAGCTATATATTTGTTATTGTTGTTACTGTTGTTGTTGTTGTTTCTTTTTCGCATTCGCAGCTATTTTTGTTGTTGCTCTGCCTTGTCTGATTCTACGTTATTGTTGTAAAAATGAACAGCAACAACAAAATAGAAAAAATTTACGTAAGTCGTAGGTGGCCCAAACCTCAGATGCCACACAAATGTTGCACACGCAAATTTGAGTTGCTCGAACGTCCGTGCTGTCCAAAGTTGCCTTTGTTTGCCAATTTTTATGAGCTCCTTCTGCCAGCACCTACCTGGTCAAATTCTTCACACGCTTCGTGCATACATACACCCAAGCACACACACACACACACACACACGCACACACATACGCAACACCTGTAGACTAATTAATGACAAATTTCTCCAGCTACGTGTGTGCGTATATAATAAAATAAGAGCGTTACGCCTTACCAAATTCCATTTGTTTGCAAATTGTGTTAACGTTGATTTAAGGTGATTCAATTAGTTTCCCTAAAATTGTGGAATTATGGTCGAGCTGCTTAGACCGGCTGAGTGAGCGCACGTCTAAGAATGTAAATGGTTTCTATTTAAGCGCAATTGATAATTGGAATGCCCACAGGCCTCCCTTGCCAAATTATTTCTCACCCAACGCACGTTTTTTGGTTAGCCGAAAAGACTATGCAAATTGCGACTTTTAATGATGGGTTCACACTGAACGGAAAGTAATTACAATGCTTTAGGGAACTGGCTGAAAAGACATCCCAAAGCTCTCAACTCCCCATCAATTAAAGGCTCCTATTGCACAGTCCCTTCATTATTTTACTATACGGCGTAGATATCCAACTATCAAGTGTTTTTCCTATTCAAGAATAAGTTCCATGTATATACATATATATATTCTCAATCCTTCGATATTGGTAGACATAACTTGGACTACTACTATTACGATACTATAATAATATTTCTTCAATGAAAGCTCAAATTGCAATGAAATAAATTTTGTTATATAATTAATCCGTTAGGACGAAAAATGTATTCTGTAAATTATCATTTCATATCATTATTTATTAATATATTTTCATGAACAAAATCAGCTGAATGAGTTTTCAAAACTTTAACAACACTTAAAATAATAATAAAACAAGTAAGGAAGCTATAGTCGAGAGTGCTCGACTAGAAGATACCCTGATCCCTACAAAGAGCTGATATTCACGCACGCATAAGCACGCGCTCTGCTAACTGCGCAGTAAGCAGCGACTGCGCTTGGGCTGCTTTGCAGTGTGGGCAATACTATGAGAATTTTGTTGCTGAATAATTTCTCCTGTAGTAGGACTATCTTCATGAAACTTTCAGAACGTGATCACAATGTGCAAATGTGTGTACGTTTTAAAGCACAAGTCTCTAGTACTTAAAATACGTTTTTTGCAAATTGGGGGCGTGGTATCCAAAATCTGTAAATGACAAAATCTGCGTATTGATCAGATGTATATACACACCAAATCTGAAGTCTCCAGGTCTAAAAGTATTGAAATTACGGTGAATAAACAAAATCAATTTATCGATTATTCGCGATAAAAAAGTAATCGGACGAGTTATCGAAAAAAAAAGACAAACTTGTACTGCGTATGGTATACATGAGTATGCATACAAAATTTGAAGTCTCTAGCTCTTATATCTTCTGAGATCTAGGCGTTCATACGGACGGACGGACGGACGGACGGACGGACGGACGGACGGACGGACGGACGGACGGACGGACAGACGGACAGGGCTATATCGACTCAGCTCGTCGCCCTGATCAAGAATATATATACTTTATGGGGCCTGCCACGCCTCCTTCTGTCTGTTACATACTTTTCACAAAACCATTATACCCTGATTTCCCATTTTTAATGGGATCAGGGTATAAAAATAAATAAAATGTACAAAACAAAAACAACTTTAATGGGCAGCCAAAGAAATTAAAAATTGAATAGCGTTAAGCAATTAAAAATACAGAATAATAAATCTTTTTAGTTCAGCCCAGCGAATGGGTAGATGATCTGTGCACAAAGCCAATATACTCTTTTCAGTCAGTTTACGAAGTATACGAGCTTAGTCAATTTTGTCTACCCAGCTAAAGCGAATTTTCGAATTATAGGACAATCGTAGCATTCATTGTAATCTGTATTCCATACATATGATATTGCATTCACATGCTAAGACCCTATTAAAATTTGAACGCAATGGGGTTGTAAATCCGAAGAAGATAACTTTGCATATCCCCGATGTGCCCAACCTCGTAAAAGAGGCTTACACAAAACCCAAACTGTACCCGCAGTTAGCTGACAATTTGTCTCGAGTCCCTTTGAGTGGCTTCAGAGAGAGAGAGAGAGAGAGAGAGAGAGAGAGAAAAAAACATATAAAATATGTGTAAACAGAAGATACGTGATGTTTGCGTATAATTTCAGTGTTTAGTTAAAGTGTGATAAAAATTAATTAAAACATTCATTGCATTTTATGATATCCTGTTTGACTATGGCCACATTCATAAATAACGGTACAAATATTTATGCTTTGGTTTGTTGTCGAAAAATTCCACCGACCGCCCTGCCCGAAAAATGCGGCAATATTTCTCAAATTAAATTTGATTTATGACTTTTGTCCCATCCACAGCCGCAGCCACAGCAAGAGCAGGAGCCGCAGCCGGAGCCAGAGCCTGAGTCAGAGCAAGGAGCCGAGGACCAAAACGTAATATTTACCAGTCGCGCTTCGAGCTGGAACTGGACATGTCTTCGTGATACTTGTTTGTATTTACTTTGACTCTCATCAGGTGCCCATATGACTGGGGGGAGATGTGCTGACGTCATCGCTCGCACAGCCTCCAAAGATGTCTGATATGGCCATTGAGGCCATACGGCAGACAAGACCGCAAAGAGAGCAGGAGCAGACGAAATCTCTTTGTGTGTACTTGTGTGACTGGATGCACTGCGCGAAAATGCGTGCACGAAGAAGGAACATGATTACGTAATCGAATTATAGCTTGCGTAACATTTCATTCTAAATTGTATTAAAAACTAAGCATATGAAAGCAACAAGAGAAGTATTCAAACATTCTAATCTAATCTAATATTAAATATATTTCAGCATTTTACTCGGTTCACAAGAGGCGTGAAAGATTTGAGTTCACACTCTTTGTTAATATCTCATAAACATGTATATTGTTTTATCAGCAAACAATTTGAAATTTCGAAATAAAGCGTTTTGCATTGAAAATATATGCAAATCAGTGTATTTCGATTATTTCGCTTATATTTTGCGTGTTCTTTGCTCAAGATGCATGAAATATATGAAGGCTCTGTGGCTGCAGGCTCCCCCTGAGTGCTTGGCTGCCGGGCTGCCAGGCTGACCTTTCTAAGATGTGCGCTCGTAAAGAATCTCATATGGCTGGCAGCAGCAGCAGCAGCAGCAGCAGCAGCAGCAACAGCAGCAGCAGGAGGAGCGTAGCGCGTGCCTGCTCATAAATATTTTTGTTCATTTTTGTTATTCTTTCATATATTTTTATTCCGTTATTTGGCAGCCAGAGCGCGCTGGTCGGCAGGTGCTTAGTTTTATTGCAGCCTGTCTACGCTTTCACCTTGCGAATCGAATTGAATTCCAGAGCATGAAGCCAAAACATCACTGGAGGCCAATTAAAGCGGCCGTTCAAGTCCACGCTGAAGGACCTAGCTGCTGCCAAACGTAATTAGCATCTAAATGCATTGACGAGTCACGGACAGCAGCAGCAGGCGCTATACTATATATGCTCATCGGGCGTTTAATGCATATTACAGCACTCAGTGTGCCAGAGAGACGTATGTATGTGTACGTGTATGTGTATATGTATGTTTATATGGCTGTGTGCAGCGTGGATCGCGTGGGCTGCACCAATGAGTATGCTGCATGAAATGAAATTGGGTTATGCATATTTGAAAGGATTCGTACACCTTACTAGAGCTCGCTGCATACATACATATGTATATGGCAGAGGCAAGCATGCATATAAAGTACACCGTCATCGTCATCGTCCCCGTCATGCACAAACACAAGAGCAACAGCAACAACAACAACAACAACAACGACAACGACAACGACAACAAATCTAGCTAAATCTCATCATTTAACAGCTCATTTATTAGCGAGCGTAATCGATATTATTTATCATATTTATGCCGGCATCGTACACTTTATACAGTGACTAATCTCCTGCATATGTATGTACTATTATAATAAGTAATAAATTATGACGGACTGAATTAAATGATCAAAGTGACCAAACAAGCTACAGCCAAACCTACATCGTCCTTAATCAAATACGTTTGAATGTTATGCATGCACATAAGTGGTAATATATGTATGTTGTCAATCCGGCTTTCCTGCCTGCCCCTCTCAGCGTGTGGGTCCACGGCTGCTGCTCCTCCTCCTCCTGCTGCTGCTGCTGCGGCTGCGGCTGCTGCTGATTCTGATTCATCCCGTCACTATTCACAACAAATCACTTTTTCCACCCACTTGCATCTGAATCGAGAAATCAGTTATTTCTGTTAATTGCATTAGGGTTTACGGCCACCAATATCTAGCATATTGGCCTGGCCATCCGGTTGGGATGCAGAGCCTGGGGTCATTGAAAGATTTTTGATTTTATTATTGTTAATTTTGTGTGGGTTTTTTTTCTTAATTATTTATATAATTTGGTTATTCAGCGCGCTGCCTGCAGAACTTGTAATTCATTACATTTACACTTGTACATATAAGTATTACGCTGCACTTAGTTTTGTTTGTTTTTGGTTTTTATTTGTTTTACTTTCATTTCATTATTTTTATTTTATTTTTCTCTGCTTGTCCCCGCGCAAAAACAACCACGACCACAACAACAACAACAACACCAACACCAACACCAACAACACAAAAACAGAACGTAATCGTTGTGCGAATGCAGAGAACTCGTAGTCCTAGGACGTGGCACGTGCCGTGGGTCGCGAAAGTCCTTTGGTTGTCCGCACAGCGCGACGTACCGCAACGAACTAAAGCGGCGGAGGACATATTGGTTCGTTTAAAGGACGAGGGCGACGAACATGGCAATGGTAGCGTGAAAGCTGAGAAAACACACACGCTTGATAAGGATAACGGCGTCCAAGGACATTCGAAGAGAACGTTCGCCGATTGCCTTTCAATTGACACGCATGCAATTCTCTCTTAACTCACTCGCCTGCCTCTGCCCCTAAGGGATGATTTGTGGTCGAAGACGCAAACATTTCAAACATTTCACCTTCAATCTATGCGAGTTTTTTGCACTGAATGACAAAGTCTAGCCGAGACTGCTCGGCCTGCAGATGCCCTGCATGACGAGGCAACGTAGTACAGAGCTGGCAATAAATTTTTCAAATTTTTTCCATTTTATCTCAAATTATAATATAAAACAAATATTTCATTTAACTATTTACTGCAATATATGCTAGTAAAGCTCCTTCATCAATTACTCTTCGAGCACGCCTCGCCGCAAGCAGTTAAGAGACGTTGCGCTCTCTCGCGCTCTCTTGCGCGCGCTCTTAAATGCGGGAGCTTTCGGCGAGCTTTTCGCGATAAGCCATTGGTAAACAAACGTTACGTTCATTCATGGAAACAGCAACAACGAATTTTGTCGTGCCCAGCGCGAAAATATAAACATTCCGACATACATACACACATACACAGATGCACAAATATTTGTATATATACATACATACACTCACATGTGTGTGCTCATATGTATGTATGTATTTTGTATTTTTATATAGACGGCGATGTGCAGATTCGGTCGACTCAAAAGAAATAATCAAAATAAAATATGCTGAAAAGCTCAAAGAACGGCGCCATGTGCCACTGGTTATGACTCATGCCGCTTGGCCCGACTTATCGTAAATCATGGCTCACACTTTATAGAACCTACGGATCAAAATATTGATGTGCAGCCACTACATACGGGATGTCAATTTTACATAAATAATTGCAGCCATAAAAAAACATTTTTTTTCTAAATTTTATAATATTCCAAATTGATGTACAATAAAAAAAAACTATATATGCATAAAAGTGTTGATGTATATATGTATAGTAGTGGAGATCATTATAAATTCAAAGTTTATGCAAATATATATTAGCACAGATATTTATTTATACTTATATACACATGTTTCCCTATCCGTCGGCCCACTACACATGTGAGATGCCCATGCATTTGTATTCATTTAGTCATTCAAATACTCGTTGTTGTGACACGCCTCGAAAGCTCTAAACGCCGCCTACTGCGCCAGCGCTTATTGTTATTCCTCGGTTGATTACGAGGGACGTTTAAAAAAGAAATACCAAGGCTGATCCTTTGGAAAATACATTTTCATAGAGCTTGTGATTTGTGTTTAGAGCTCTTAGGGTAAATATAACTAATTAACTTGAATGATTGATTGATGGATTGTTTGACAAAGGTCAGTAAAGTCAAGGTAAGGTCATGGTGGAAACTAGAAAGCTTTAAGTATTTAACTAATACGAAAGAGTCTAAGCCGCACTTGTGAAGAAGGAATTCTTATATTTAAAACAAAAGTCTAAAGAATTCGTGGACATATAAAAACTACTTTTTAATTATGAATCAAATTTATGAATTGAAAGGCTTAGCATGCAGAGATATGCCCTTTGCTTTAATATTACATGCTCACATATTTACCAGTAAGCTATTGAACTGCCCTCGTGAGTGCCGGCTTTTACTACACACTGTGCCACACAGCCACAAGCAACAATAACGACAACGACAATGCCGTGATTCATCGCAAAAAACTCAGCGAGACATATAAAATATATATATATATATATGTTTATATACATATACTACAGATACAATACAAATATATATATATAGAAATATATATGTATGTGCATGTATCCATATAAGATTCCAAAATTAAAGTCTCTGTTTGAAGTGCATGCATTCGAATAAGCGTGACCGGAGTTTGCCTCCGATTTTGCAGCTGCTAATTATGTGCGAGGTAAAAATAAAACTTGGAAGAACAGCAATTGGGATTGCAAAACTGGGACAGTTCCCAACACCAAATCATTATTTAATGGTTCTTAATAATATATCTAGGACTTAAAAATAGATATTTATAGTTCTCAATTTACTCAGTACTAAAAATATTGATCTGTACTTAACCTAAGCAATATACAAATATATATTTTTATAATATATATCCCATATATAATATTATATATAGATATACTACAAAGTTCAAGTCTAAGTTTATAATTATATCACAGCTGTAAAGCTCTATAAGAGTATCAAAACGGCGGCAAAATGAAATAATCTGTTCTGGTTTTATTTATAGCAATAATACCGAAACGAGTTTCTAGAGCGCAGCTCGCTTTGTGTCCAAGGTTAGCCGATTTGAAGGTTTGCAGTTGCCAAATATTATATTTATCAAAATGAGCTGAGAAAACAGAGTGTTATCAATGGACAAAAGCGCTAAGTTTTGGTGGCCTTTTCAAGATCAAACTGCGTTTATTAATAGGCCTCTACATCTCTAAAAGAAACTCATATATAATTATACAACATTATTATTAATAATTTAAAAAAAAATATCATAAAAAACCAAGTTAAACATATGAGCAGTGAATGGTAAAAATTGTGTTTTATTTTTTTTATTTTTTATTTATTTATTTTTTTTATTTATTTTTTCTTTTATATTTATTCATTTTTTATTGCAGCTTTTTGTCTAAGACTCTACAGCGCATTTTGCTAAAAACCTTAGCGAATTAGTCGGTATTATTTAGTTAAACATAATTCTATTTAAGGATCCGTTGGGTCTTTGATGATCCAGAGTATGATTTTTAGTGTTCAGAATTTGTTTTTCTGCTATGACAAATAATTTTTTATGGTATATACTACGAGAACTTCGAAAAAGTATGTACAAACCTCTTTCGAAACTTTAGTAGTTTAAACCATAAATAATAATTTGTAGCTAAAAAACAATCATTTGTAAAAACCTCTTTTATATTAAGGTAACTACAAACAAAGTTAACTATTTAAACTTAACTATTTAAAACTTAAATACCCAATAAAAGTCTAAAGTTTCTGAATTCCTAAAGCCCCTCATTAAATACTTGAGAAGTACTTATTTATTTAAAATACTTTTTGTACAACTGCTGCCCATTGATGGATAAAATAAAAAGTTATTCATTGAGAAAACAATACTTTTCTTTGTACAATTAAACCGAGTTAAATTAAAAATTCATTCAGGCTGAATTGAGCCTATAAACGAATTGTAATTGTTTGCTTTGGCTTTAATTTGAAGCTGCCTTTAGAAGAAAATTTGGATTCAACCCGAATATTATCACGCGAGCTGAAGAACAACTAAGCGTCGCCAATGATGACGTAATTAGCTTCGCTTCCGGCGCTCGGAATGACGAGCTTGTGTGGTTGGCCATGATTAATACTTTCCGAGGTATATGGAGTATATAGTACACATGCAGGAGCTACACTGCAAGCAGAAACACAGAGAGAGAGAGAGAGAGAGACTAATAGGTCGACATAGCAGAGTTTGGACCGATAAGGCATGACAGTTCCAATTGCGATAAGATAACGAGCGAATCGGCGCATGCGTAGGCGCATCAGCAACGCGTTCGGTATAGGCTTAAGCAATTTCGAAACGCACCTGTTATCTGGTCGCGTTATCTTATCGGGGGCACCTGGGCAACAGATTGCAAAAGCTACAAATTCTTTTCACTTGTTTTCAAGTTTCTCTCTGCTGAGTATTCAGTTGAGCGGCGACAACCAAACGAATACGAATCCAAATTCGAATAAAAAACGAATACAATTCGAGTGCGAGTGTGTGAATATATAGAGAGGACAAATAATAAATATGGTGTCTGTGGAAACAATTGGTTCGATTTTCATCAAAGCGCTTAAGCTGGTAAGCCTTGAGTTCCATATTGAATGGAAACGAAGTCCTTTCTGGTCAGTAACGAATTTTTGCCCAGCTTGAGTTGGACAAACGTTGAGCAATGCGACTAACTGTGCAGCCCTTATCAGCCTTATCTGGGCCTGGGGTGGGTTACTTATTCGTAATATTACTCATGTATACGAAAAGCACAAAATTAAGTGCGGGTCGTGAGTGCGCAATAGGTCTGGCGAAAGCTCTATAGGGCGGGGCCAACGAAAGATCGTTACAAGGTCTGATTCATTAGCCATTGGAAATTTCAGCTAAACTAAGCCAAGTTAATTATAAACTACATTTGATTAATACTCAATCTTAACAGATCATCAATTTGGTGGTGATTTTTCTATATCGTTGGGGCGATGGCGGCGAATTCCTGGGCATTGGCGGCACCTGGAACCTGAACGAGGAGAAGAGCGCTGATGCGGAAATTGTGGCCTCCGGTGTGATGGTCGGCTTCTTCATATACACGGCGTGCCACACAATTGCGTACTTCTTTGGCACCACCAAGCACAAGGGGTAAGCACAGCACTGAGCCCTCTCCATCCTGTTGACCCACTATAATTCTAATGCTAATTCCCTTGTTAACCCAGCGAACTCTGCGACACCATAATGAATGTGGTGGGCACCTTTATGTGGATCGCCGTAGGCGGTGTGGCGCTGCACTACTGGAAGGGCTACATGTCCGATGAGGGTTTCCTCTATGTCAACTCGGAGCGTCAGGTGGGCATTGCCATGGGCTCGCTGTGCGTCATCGAGGGCGCACTGTATCTGCTGGACACCGTTCTGGCCTGCATTCACTACTCCAAAGGCGACACCGACTATACGCAATGAGCAGGGAGCAAATAGCTCACTTCGACAGTGAAGCGTCGCTGGAGCAACTGCCGAATAACTGGCAACATATTTTTTCCATTTTCTACAAAGTTCAGTTAACTCTAAGTTCAAATTAGTTTGTAATCTACTTATCGAGCCACTCATTTATGATTCGTTCGTTTAAATTTTATCTTATTTACCCACTAGCAAAACATTTAGGTTTCGCTCCAGCTATACACGTTGGCTAATACAAATTGCTAAAATCAATACAATGAAATCAACAAACAACCCAACATTTATTGTGTTCATATTTGAAAGGGAAATATGGCTCTAATGTACATATAGCTCACAGAAAACCTGGCTTACATATTGAGATTTGTGCTTTGTATTTGGCGCTCAGCTATTATAAATTCTAAACAGCTCGCGGTTGTGTTTTATAGGTCTTGTAACCTTCCCTGAACTAGCTCACTTGCATCTTTAAGCGACATTATTATTCACTGCGTTGCCCGCTCGCCATAAAAAGCGAAATATTTTATGTTTTACCTATACAGGTACATACTCGTATATATATATATGAACGTAAATATATAAGCAAAGGGTTGGCTGTATACGGATCAAGGCTGTAAACAGGTTTTGAGCTAAGCCGCTTAGAATCCGCAAATCTAATGTATTTCTAAAGAAATAAAATCTGCCCAAGCTCTCAATTGAATAAACTCTGTCTTCCGTTTTTAAATATTTACAAAAGAACTTTTCTTTATCTGACTAATGCTTTTTATACTGCAGGCTCTATGTCCAAACTGATTCCTAGCAACCGTCAAAGAGCAGGGGAGATATCAATAAAAAGCTTAAAAAAGACGTTACCATGACTAATTGAGATTTGTGTGCTTACATTGGAAAGCTTATGAGCTGAGGAGCTTTGCAAAGTTTGCTAATTCACAATTTCGATGGGATTATAGGAAGCTTGTAATGATACTTCGTATATTTTGATACTTCTCTTATTAAATAAGTTGAAAATTAATCATAATGATAAAGTTTTTATTGTAATGCTAATACTAATGGGGATCATGGTCGACCTGATGATGATGATGATGTTGCTGACGAAAATGATCATGATAATAATGATGGTCTAATTAAGATCAATTATTTATCATTATCAACAGTTCCAATATCACCAACGTCAGCATTCACTCAAATTATCATCATTACAATTATTATTACCATTTATCACATTATCGTCAATATACTTCATTTGAAATATTCATTATAAATATTTATAAGTTTTACCAGGCAGAGCTCTGCACTACGACTGACTAATAGGAGGTCAGGGATGCGACTGAACAAAAGTTATCGTTGCTTCACCTTTTTATAGGTGACAACTTCACTCCGAATGGAGCGTATTACTCTTTAGTCTTAATGAAGTAAGACCTAGTTGCAAATTCAAATTTTTGCATATACATAGTAAATTAGCCGCGCCCCTGGTTTAGTAGAGTTTATTTTTAAAATCAACTAGAAGTATCGTAGATTTCAATTTTTTTTTTCATTTCTAGTAATTTAGTAAAGGCTAACTTTCTACAAGTTTTCTGGCAATGAAAAAATGTACTATATTAATACAAGAAGTGGGACCAAAGTCGAAGATATATTCCTAAAACTAGACATAGCTTCAAGAATTCAAAGCAGGAGAAAATCTAACATATATTTATAATTATACATAAATAATATTTATATATTTATTATAAAGATAATAAAGGCAATAAATATATTGAATAATTTATTTGCCATATTTATATCATGGTAATAATAATAAGAATAAGAACTCACCTGTATTTTGGGCTTCCCGCGCCCATCCACCGCGTCCCGCTGCTGCTTGAAGCTATTGGCTCTCGCGACACTTTGGGCGCAGAGCGCACAGCGCCGATTCGCAGAGCCATCCTCCAGGTTGAGGGCATCGAAGAGCATTGGCTGGTCCTGAATGAAGGAGTTGCGCGAACGCTGATTGAGCAGCTCCAGGGTACGCGAGTCCAGGCTTTCGCGATAGACATTGTGAACTCTGTCCAAGTTGTGCTCGAAGTCCGTATCCAGGTTAAACGAGCTCTGGCTGCTGTTGCGAGTCGAGGCGGACTGCTGGCGCGCGAGGGCCGAGCTGCTGCTTCGCTTGCGTCGCATCACCACTGTCTTCGGTGTGCTCTCCATGGATGAGGAGCCCACGAAGGAGGGCGTGCGCGGCAAGGGGAGACTGACAGTTCCAGCTCCAGCTGCACTCCCATTTAGTTCGCCTAGGGGCGAGGCTGAGTAGAACTGCGATTGCTGAGGATGGCTGGCGATTGTGGTCGGTGGCAATGGGAGCGTGTGGGCGGGGGGCATCTGCTGCTCGGCTAGACTCATGATGGACTGCTGGCGCTCCAATTGCTTCTCATAGCCATTGAACTTGTCATAGTCAATGAATGACATATTGGCATAGCTGACCATGTTGTCAATCGCTTGCAGCGATTGCAGCGAGGCGCTCCACTTGGGATTCAGCTTATCTTTTTTGTCTTTTTTCTCCTTTTTCTCTGGCTTCTCCGTCAGTCCCATCAACGTGCTCTTGAACGATGCGATGAGCGTGCTGGAGCGTCGTTTCTGAAAGTTTAGCTGAGGATTGTAGTTGCTTTCGGCAGGTGTCAGGGATATAAGCGATGGCTTGCGCTGCATGGAGGCCTCCGAGGAGTCCTCGACGGGTGTGGAGGTCAGCGCCTGTGTGGATTGTCGCCGAGCTGGCGTATTTATCGAGCTGGAGGTGTCCGCACGGCGTCGCAATATGGGCGAACAACTGGTATTGTTTGCGCCGTCCTCGGCCAGCGAATTCTTGCGCGGCGATGCCGGCATCATGGGATCACCCGACTTCTCCGCCTCCTCCGAGAGCTGCTCCAGCTGCGGCTCAATAAAACTGCGTCGATTCGGACGTCGCAGCAATATCATCGAACGACTTCGCGTGAACGTGAACGGCGTTTTGCCCGCCTCATCTTTGGAGTCGTCGCTGCGCGCCAGATTCTCCTTGCTGCCCGTGAAGTTGTTAAAGAATTTTGACATCTTCATCCGAAAGCTATGCGTACGCTCCATCTTAGGCACTGCATCCACCTGTGACATTGTAGCACGTCGCTCGGCATCGTACTGTTCCTTAAACATTTGCGTAATGTTTGGTGGCGCAGCAGCTGTTGTTCCACTCATCGATTGCGAATTGTTGTTCTTGTGCACCATGTTGTTGTTGTTGTTGCTGCTATTGTTGTTGTTATTGTTGTTGTTGCTGCTGGTGCTGCTGCGAGTATTGGCCTTTGAATCGTTGGGTTTGAGTTTTGCATTCGTGGCAGCTTTACAGATCCCGTTCTTATTACTATTTATGGTTGGCTGTTGCTGCTGCTGCAGTTGTTGCTGTTGCTGTTGCTGTTGTTGTTGCTGTTGCTGTTGCTGCAGCTGTTGCTTCTGTTGCTGCTTTTTGTTTGTCTTTTGTAACTTCTTTTGTCCCTTCGCGGCGCTCTTCGCCTCTTTGCTGGAATTCATTTTGCAGCCAATTAACTGGAAAAACAAAAAGAGAGTTAGACAGAAATATAAATATACGATAGGTAAGTATATTAATAGCACAATGTAACTCCACTCTCTCGCTCTCGCTGTTACTCTCTCTGCGTCTCTCTATGTCTCTCCCTCTTTCTTTAGTGTCTTTGCAGTGATATCTGCTATTTGCCGTGAGCTTTCCTACATATAAATCGGCTTTCCAGTAGTGTTTTCACAGTCTGCCTAAAGCGAATATGGATGATGATATCTCATTTGGTGACTTGTCTAATCTATTGCTTGGCTAATAGCCCATACAACACTTTCAAATACCCTCTAACTAAGAGCTGCAATATAATATATAAGGTGTCATAATATTTAACATAATTATCTTTTTACAGGGAAATTTTCGTCCTCTTAAAGGATTTTTTACTAATAAAATTAACTTGTAAAATTGCTTAACAATAAATGACTTTGTAGAGCAATCATTAAAATATTCAACTATTAAATTATAATATATATTCTAATATATATAATATATAATATAATGTATATATAAATATTTATAGCTTTCTGATTTTCATAAAATGCAATTTTTCGATGGCGGTTTGAGACGTTATGATTCGCCGTCTTTCTTTTGATATGATGCATCAATTCCCATTCCATTTGTCACTATCAAAGGGGAAGTTGGCGACAAATCAGCTTCGGTTTATTGATAAGGCACCAGAGTACGCTCAAGCGTAACTCTTCGCATGAACTAAAATGTCGTATTGCATGCCAGAATTCTCTTCGTTCCCATTCTCGCGCAATATGTATTTCGCTGTTCGTGGAAGTTGTATTGCAATCAGAACGACATATCCGAATCTGTCTGTATAACCTCGAAGGATCGTTGCATTTGCGAACACTGTTTTCAGTCACCGAGAGTAATAGTGAGAGCTTCCAATAGACGTGTCGCAGTTGAGAAACAGGCGAGATATGACATTGTCAAACGACGCAAAAATTGCTAAAGAGTATGGAGTGTGTGTGTTGTATGACAAGCTACGGACACCAACAACACAAAGAGCCAAACTCTTATCTGAAACAATTCGGGTTTCTATACCCCTCACAGCAAAGCTCAAAAACAACAGTTAACAGTTTGATAAGATTTCAAAAAGTCACACAAATTCACTTGTCTGCGTGCTTCGCAATATGCCATTTAAGTTGCCTGGTTAGAGTTCGAAAATGAAATAAAATACTATAAATGAAATACTATAAATAATCTATCATAAAGGCATATATACAGTTAAGTATGTACATACTATGTGCAAAGTCTATTCGATCAAGATCTTCAGCTCTGCGAATATACTATCATTTAGGTACATAAGCAGGAAGTAAAGAGGTAGGCAGATATAAGAGGCAGATTGTAGGTGTGAGGACTAAATCAAAGACATCAATATATGTAAGTTCATTATGTGTACATTGTTGATAGGCCTTTGAATTGTGCGGTATACAAATTCCTTTTCTCTCTCTTCTCTTTCGCTATATTTTCTCTCTCTCTCACTTCATTTTCAGTTTAAATGATATATATCTATATATAAATATTAATATACTATAATACTAATGATAGTGGGCATGAACAATGTTATATTTGCATTGACAATATATTCATAATTATTGTATTATCAGTTGGAAAAAAAAAAAACCAAGGAAAGTGCATCTTTCACATTTTCTCTCTACAAGCATCTGATATATTATTGCATAGATCCGTATAAGTATTGTATTACAACTTGCTGTGTATATTGATCTTATTCGAAAACCAGTTTGCGGTTTCAATTAGCGCTGCGTTGTTGCTGTTATTGTTATTGTTGTCGACACAAGATATTGACACTGACTGACTTGATGAGTATTCATTTAAAGCTTTTCCTAATGACACTCACTACGAAGAGGTGCAAAGGTATTTCAAACTTAATGCAAAGCATTTCTGAGTATTCAAAATGTATATTTACAACAATTGCTACATGCTTTAATATGGGAATAGTTAATAGTATAATATTTTTTATAGTTTTATGATTTTTCAAACAAGTTTTATATAACAACAAAATTTAGCCCTTTTCCTATCATAAAAAATATAAGCATAAACTAAAATTAATTGACTACTTACAAGAAAAGTAATAATATTTTCATATTGCTTATATTCATTAATTATATTCAATTTTAAATAAATTTCAAGTAAATTAAAATGAAGGGACTTCTTTCTTTTTATGTATATCTATTATTCAATTTTTAAATATCACACGGTCCACAAAAAAATCCGTCTAAGAAGGCAATTAGAGGTTATACTGTACTTGTGCTCGTATATATTTATTTCGCATTCCCTATGCTTTTATGTACTAAAAAAGAGATTTAAAGAACTCTCTTATCGTCTTTTAAATCCACTTTGAGTTCATTTTAAGTAGGTGTGTGTGTGTGTACATGTTTGTATATATCTTTTTCATTTTGTTATTGTTTCTTGTGTGTTTTAATTCAGCTGCTTTAACAGTTCATTTGTTTATATTTTGAATTAGCAACATTCGCATATAACTGCGACACAGGCCCAAAAAAAAAAAAACAAAAAAAAAATTGCTCTTGAAACTTAATGTAAGTATGTTTGTGTCCATGTACGCATGTACGTACATGTGTGCGCGTATGCATGTGTTCGTTTAGTTAGCTTGGGATCTTTGTCAAGTGCGCGGCGCAGATGTAAACAAGTCGCACATTCAATTCATTTAGTATACTAATACATTTTAGCATTAGTCCACATTTGTGGGCTTATGTACATTTATTTGTATGTACACTCTTCCATTATGTACATAGTATCTATGTAAGCATTAATGTTTTCTTCAAGTCTTTGAGTGCTATGCATACAATATTGCGTGGCCACTTGCGCAACTTGACAACCAGCTGACAGTCTAGCGTGCACTCTTGCGCTCTCTTTTGTGCTCTTGAACGCAAACTTTTGCTGGCTCTCGCTCTCTGTGTCTCTCTCACGACGACGCAACGTAAGCACGCTCAAATATTCAACTCGTTTTCGTTCACTATTTATGTATGTAATTATATGCTCGCATACAAACTTATGGATATACTATTTACGTACGTAAATGTGTACCATAATGCTCAACGCACTGGTCTTTTAAGCATTAGAATTTTATTACAATTAATAATTAAATAATCTAGGAAATCATATACATATGTTTGCTTTTCTATGTATGTATGTATGTGTATTTGCAGCTGTGTTCATATTTGTCATCACTTGTATGCCGGTTCCCTGCCATCACACACATTGTCGCTAAAGCAACAATAAAGCTTTCGTTGTTCCTGTTTTTTTTTTTTTTTTTTTAATTCTTTATTTTCACTTACCAACCGGCTTATTGTCACAGTCAGTTTTGTATTTTAGATTCATTTATCATATATGGCACTTTCATTTACACTATGCCAGTTGCGAAAATAAAGGAGACAGTTTGGCACGATGCGAATTTTCTGTCAACGGCGCGCAACAACGCTACTAACGAACACCGCGCGCGCGGGTGACTAGCGGTTAACTGATCGACAGGCGACTTCACAGCTGGAAGCATGGAGAGTGCTGAACAAGGTGACGCACTGCGCATGTCCGTTCCTCGTCGCACTCTATGAGCGAAACACATTATTGCGTGTGACGTTTCGCTCTCAGAGTGCTACAGCTACTCTAGCTGCAATAGCGCGAAGCTTAAGAGCGTGCACGAGTGCAAATGTGGGTATTTATGTGCACCAATGCAAGCAAATCAACAGTGACTATGTAGGTACAGGGTATTTCTTAGTCCGAGCTCAATGGTATATTTACTAACCAGACTTGGCAATCGATTTCAATTTGATCGCAATGTCATCGACTTGTAATCGACTTTTAACGCATATTTTTACATACAAAAATTAATAACTATACATATGTAGTAAATGTAAGCTTAAATCTATTTATCCGTATATTTGTGATCCATATTTTTAAGCGCAAGAGTTGAAATTATATGTACATTCATTTTGTATACACTCTCAATTAAAGTCGCTTAATCGTGATAAGAAACAAAATAAAAGTCTACTTTTACATACATACATATACACACATTTCTATGCATGTGAGAAAAGTTGATTAGATTGTTTTAACAAAATTCAATTGAAATCTATAGAGTAGATCAAGTTCCAGTTGTTCCGTCGTCAATTACAGTGAATAGTGGCAAGCATATGTATTTATTTTAAGAGTCTGGCAATGGCCACAGCGAAACCCGTGCTCTGTGTGGGCTGCACCGTAATTGACTTTGTGACAATCAACGAGAGCTTCCCCACCGAGGACACGGATCGGCGATGCCTCGACGGATATTGGCAGCGTGGAGGGAATGCCTCTAACGTTAGCACCGTGCTTCGATTGTTGGGCGCGAAGGTCGAGTTCTTTGGCATACTCAGTCGATCGAACGGCTTCCGGGTGCTGCTGGATGATTTGGATCGGCGTGGAATTGGTACCCAGCACTGTCCCAAGACGGAGAAAGATCCGCCGTTCTCCTCAGTGATAATTGTCAAAGAGACCGGTTCGCGTACTATTGTGCACTGCAATAAAAACTATCCATATATAACGTATGAGGACTTTATGAAAATAGATCTGGATCGCTACGGCTGGATTCACTTCGAGGCACGCCACGCCCAAGAAACAATTAAAATGATAGAAGCCGTGCGGGAACACAATCGAATTCATAGCTCCAACATTCGAATCTCCTTAGATTTTGAGACAATGTTCGAGAAAAACCTATCACTGTGCGGCCTATGTAACTATGTTGTATTTTCCAGTGAGCTGGCCAAGCAGCAGGGCTGGAAGAGTTCCCAGGAAACGTGCCATGCTCTTGCCAGCAACGTAGGACCCACATGCCCTACCATAATTTGTCCTTGGGGCAGCACAGGTGCTGCATGTCTGGATTTAGCTATCAATGAGTTCACCAATGTAGCCGCTCTTAAGCCTGATCGTATCGTGGATACCCTTGGTGCCGGTGACAGCTTTATGGCTGGCTTCATATACGCCACCTACATAATGCAGTACAGCCTGCCGGATGCTGTAGGCTTCGCTAACAGAGTGGCGGGTCACAAGATCACAGATTTCGGATACGATCACATTGCAGGGCTACAGAAAGTCGACAAGCTTACAACGGATTGAACATGATTATATATTAATTATATGTAAACAGAAATAAAATATAGTTCTCAAATATATGAATAATAATGATATACATATGTCGGAAAAAAGGAAACAAACATAGAAGCGAAGCTCATCTAAAGCCATCATTTTAGAATTCCAAGAATCTTCATTAAAATTGCCATTAGACTACGACAGTTTCCACAGGCGTGTTATCTTATTTAAAACCTCCTATTGCAAAAGTTTTCAGTTTACAGCCCCGTGCTTAAGTATATTTGGTGAAACATGCTCCTTTGTCATCTGAATCTGTGGTCCCTGCCGATGAGGAAGCGTTGCCGATCCCGCTGGATGCGCTGCCATTTTTATCTTTCTTGCTTTGCTCAATTCTTTTATCAATTAGCTGAAAATCACAAAAAGAAAGTTGCTAATTAAACAGGGTACAAATTAATTAATATTCAAGATCTATTACTTTTTCACGTAAACGGTTGATTTTCCGCAGCCTCTCAATCCAGTTGGATGCATACAGACTGTTTTTCATCATACTCTCATAGACAAGCGAGGCCAGCTATAAGGAAATAATTTGATGCTTGTATTAAATTACATTAACATTCTTGAAATTATCGCCTAACTAGCACTAGTATTTTGAATATAATATAAGTTATTTCTTGCAGAGGATCTAAGTCCTATATCACTCACATTTGCATGCAGCGCCATCTGTCGGGCTAGCAAGGGAGCACTGCGATCGGAGACTATTCGCTCCTTTGGATGGCAAACGAAATTGGTCATCTCTTCGCGTGCGTCGACATAGATACGATTCGAATTTAGCTCCAGCGGCTCCACAATTACACAGGCGT
This sequence comes from Drosophila mayaguana, assembly GCA_037075325.1. NCBI lineage: Eukaryota > Metazoa > Arthropoda > Insecta > Diptera > Drosophilidae > Drosophila > Drosophila mayaguana. The sequence continues at coordinate 3,667,068 of JBAMCG010000080.1, read as the reverse complement.
GGTTAAACTGGCCCTGTAAGAGAACGTTTATCAGATTGTACTATGGCATTATGGAAAAAAAACATACTGATATCGTATTCCTGTCATATTTCTCTCCACTTTCGTTGTAAATGATTTTGACATAGTCATTGCCAATGTGCTTTTTCTTCTCCGTGCAATTGGGATCGTCCTGCAGATTGGTAGGCATCAAAGTAGCCACATGAAAGGTGACCTGATCGGAAAAATCGGGGTGAATTAGTTTGCCTACTTATTGAACAAAATTTGTATAGGAAACATACCTGCATTATATCATCCTTCCAGATGTAAGCGAATTTTCCATCAGCGCCACTTTTGTCCAGATGAATAAACAGGTTATTCTGTTCGGCGTCCTTGAGGCTAACCAATGTTCCAATGTTGCGCACAAATTCGACGTATCGTGTGCTGCCATGGGAGTTACGTAAAATTTCTACAGCATTGTTACACTGATTTGGACCAACATACAAAACTCCGATCTTATGCGTTTCAAAAGGTGGCACAAGATCGAGCAGTCTCAGGACGGTCGGCTGATCCGGGCCCACTTTAAGCGGCATCTCCGTCACCGCCTGCTCACCAGTGCCGTAGAGCTGCAGGAAAACGAAGCTGGGATTCATGCACAGCTTAGCACTGATTGGTGGCTTGGTGGCACCAAAGCTTCTGAAAGCTTCGGGCGACGGTGACCGCGCTTTACCGTTGTTCACCTCCCTCACCGTCGATATCGTTTTAGAACGACCGCGCATTACGTCACCACCGCCATTATTATACTCGGGGCCGCAATTTTTACTGCTGTAGCCGCTGCTATTGGATTTGGCTAGACCGAGACCAGGGCCAGCCGGAGTTGGTGACTGTTTGGGTGTGATAACTGCCTGCACTTGTCCCGGTGATAAGGGTGGCTTACCCACTGCGCCCTGTTTCAGAGAGGATGCTGACGCAGAGGTCTGCACCGTGCCCGGCTGGGCTCCGCTTTCTGACGCCTGGCTGTTAACATCATCGGCCGAGTGCTGCTTGGGCGGCAATGTGCCAGCTCCTGGTTGCAGTGGACCCTTCACAACCTGGGCAGCCTGAGGAGGCGTTGAACCAGCTATCTCCTCGGGTATGGCTTCGCAGCTAACCCGCATGTCTTTGGTGCTGTACTGTACGCTCTTCTTCTTCGACGGCAGCTGGTGTTCTTCGAAGGATGCCTTGGCGGATTCTCGTTCTTGGGAAAGGGGTGCCGGCTTTGCGGCCAAAAATGCCTGTCGCCAGCTTGAGGTCATCTCTGGACTGGAGTTGACCCGTCGCACCGGATTTCGTACTCGATTCTGGCCATCGCCAAATGCCAAAGCATCATCGTCGGCTTCACCATCGCTGACGCTGCCACTGAGTGCTGCATCCTTGCCCCTCTTCACACAAGCGGCCAGGCGTGGAATATCAATGGCCGCTGTGCCGCCGTTGCTTCCGCCGCCGGCACTACTCACGGAGTAGACCTCCTCCTGGCGATACAGTGCCCGCGCCTTGGCCACCATTCGATTGCGAATTTCGGCGTTTGCTGCCACTGTCGCTGGTGCAACTTCTGCTTCTGCTTCTGGTGCGGGTTCTGGTACTGGATCTGGCATTGGTACTGGTACTGGTACAGGTCCTGGTGTTGCTTCTGCTTCTGGTTCAGATCCTGGTACTGGTTGTAGTTCTTGCTCCATCTCCGGCTCGGCCTCTTGTGCCGAATGAGTTTCCTGTTGCGTTTGCTGCTGCTGTTGCTGCTGTAATAGTTCCTGCATTGGGTTGTCCGGCCCAAACACGCCGCCAAAGGCAGTGGGCAGGAACAGTGAAACGACGCTATTGAAGGGCAAATCCTGACCAAAACAGTCGTTGGCAATGGGATTCTCAATGCGAGTTATCCATGAGACATTGCCCGTAGGACGTCTTATGAAGATTTCGGCCCAGCCGGTGCAGGCACGCACACAAACCGGCTGCTGCACAGCCGATCGCGTGGAAGGACCAACGCTAGCCGTTGACAACGAGAGCGAGTTGCCCAAAAGCGAAGTATTGCTACCTGTGTGAGAGCCCTCGACTAAGCCCCCAGAAGCCTCTGGATTGGAACCGCGCCGCGAGTACGTGTCTAACGAGATCGTTGAACTGTTCGATATCTGTCGGTGCGGATGTGCAGTTGCCTCCGAATTCGATGTTGATGATGACGAAGTGTGCTCCGTGCTGCCGGCGCTCTCATTCACGCTGCTATGCTGAAAAGTCATTTTGGTGTAGCGCCGTTCGCGCTCCGGGGACGAAGGCGGTTGGGCTGCATCACTGAGACCCTTCGAGTTCAGACTAATGCTGGGCGCCTTACCCATCTGCGCGCAACGATCGCAGAGGCCGTTGCGTGTCGGTCCCGATGGACAGCCGGATGTGGTAATTGTGATCAAATTATGACCCACCAGCCATGTTTGGGAGACGCCATCTTTTAGTAGATAGTCAATAGCCGGCAAGCTGTAGTTAGAGATGCATAAGAGTTGCATAACTAATCGATTCTCGAACATGTCAATCATATTTACCGCTTGGGTAGGGAGGGGCACGGCGAGAATGTATGACGCTCTAGGAAATCAAAGCATGTCACAACCAAGTCCCCATGAAAGTTGCGTAGCGTGTTGTTCATCGTCGGACGCATATCTGCATCATTACGGGTCGTTGCGCTATTTCTACTGCCGCGTTCCGTAAGACTCGTGCTGCGCTTACGACTGGAGGAGTCTTCATTTACGTGCAACGAGTTAATGTTGGCGATGTCATTGTGAAGCATCTTGGCATTCGACTGCATTGACTACAAAATAAGCAAATAATTAGATAAATGGATAATGATAGCGATGGGTTTATTGCCTTACCGATCTGATATAGCTTACGCAATTCTTGCGCTGTTCCAGCTTGATCTTCAGGAACCAGCCCGCTATCACATGGTGAGCCAATAATACGGTATAGTGGTCGTATCGATGAGGCTTTGTGTATGGCAGCGATATGGCAAACACATACATATTTTGCATGAGTGTAAAGTTGGAGACCAGATGGTTCGGCAAATGGATCAAAACTGTCAAGAAAAATGAGTTAATGAAGTACAGTGAGATTTCATTTAAAACATCGCTTTATCGTAGCTTAGCATAAATTACTCACGGGATAGAAATTCCAGAACTGGCAAGGCCACCGCAGTTCTGTCGGACATCCTGCTTATTTGCCACAAAATATCTGGCAGCTTACGCATTAGAGCGTCGGGCATCTCCAAGATCAGAATGGCCATTGTATTGATGCAGACATCGGCTATGCCCGTCGGTATGAGGAGGTAGAGGGATGTAATGATGCTGGTTTGCTGCGGCGGCAGTAGGCACTCGTGATAGATAACCAGCGATGCGATTGCTGGCACCACAAGGCGGTGGAATTCGTTGGCTGATAATTTAAACTTATTGTTGGTAACCGAGTTGATTTTGAGCAAAGTGTTGGCTAGCTTCTCAATGTCGCTGCCTTGCAGAAGGGCCTTATTCTGCAGCACTGTGGGCAGCTTCGTTATGACCAGCTCAAACACTTTGAGATTGGACTCGTGCTCTAGACAGCGGACAATCAGATTACAGGCGCGTCGTATAGAAACTGTTGCTGCTTGCGTTTGTGCTTGTGCTGGTAGTGGCAGCTCGATGCCCAAATAGTGGCTAAACTTTAAGGTTTCGGTGCCGTCTTCAGGATATCCAATGTGATAGGAGGAATTGGCGCGTATCTTGAGCAGCCATTCGAATATCTGCAAGGTATTGCTTGCTGGATTAGCATATATAGAAGAAATATATACAATTTGAAATCACTTTACCTCATGCCGCACACTGCTCGCCTGCTCAAAGACCTTTGGCCGATCGTAGTGCAGTTCTAGATGATCCATTAAGATATTGAATATCTTAATGGCATGTGTGGCCGGTTGGCGGTGAAGCTTGATGGCAAACACCTTAACAAGCCCATCGACAGCAGCAGATATATCCTCGATCTCCGTCTTAGTCTTTATGACAATGCTGCTGCCCGCCTCCGCTGGGCCGGGCTCAGCCGCAACTTGACGCATCTGTTCGAAAGGGCGATTGATGAGCGCCTCCAATATGTCCAACAGCTCGAGGCAACGTTTCGTATCACAGTGAATCGCAAAGTTAGACAAAGCAGCAGCCACCGCCTCGCGCACTTGTACGCTCGGCTCCTGATAGATCTGCGCCAGCTGTGGCACGACGACTCGATCGAGTATCTCCTCCTCATAGCTGTATCGATTCTGTTTCATAATCTGCTCGAGCGAATGAATGATCTTCTTGCGCACATTCACGTTCGACATGCGGTAATAACGATGCACAAACTGGGACAAGCACGAAAGCCACTCGGGCCGAGTCGCGGTCACCCGTTGCGTTCGATAGTCGATTAGGTTTAGGACAGACGACTCAGGTCGACGATCAGCGACCCGTTCGATCAGATCGTAAATGCGATCCACATTGCAAAGTATTTGTGTGCGTTCGTTTTTCAACAGTTTCTCAATGCAGTCGATGTTCTCGTGAAAATTGATTTGTAAATGGTGCAATCGATCCTTGTTAACACCCGAGCGCTCTGCAAGATAAGATTCAGGGAAACAGAGTTGCTAATCGGATATCCTTGCGCGTTGATCTAGAAATACGCACCATACTCCTCGATGTTGTCGACAATCGCCGACATAATGTCGCAGATCAGATCCCATATTATCTCGGAGAGTTCGTGTCTGTATTTGTTGATCACCATGCGCACACTGAGTATCACCTCATAGGTAACGATCACCTCATTGCTATCCAGGGCCTGCAACAGTTAATCAGTTTATATTTCGAGATAACGACAGACTCGCGGCTTTTGCAACTTACATTTCGAAAGCCCATAAATACGTTGGTAGCGTAAGTCATCGATGAGACCTGAAAAATGACATTCGAGCCAAAAATGTTCATGTTGAGATGAAACACGGCGCCTCGCAAGAGTTGCGCATCCTCGTACTGTCCCTTGTCGTTGAGTATGTTGCACATTATCTTCATGGAGTGATAGCCCAGCTGAGTGCCCAGCAAGTTCTTCATGATCTACAAAAAAAAAAATTGAAAATTTAATTTGTAATCAAATCATTTGTCATTTGGCACAAGACTTGAAAATTACATTCATAAAATTCCAAAAAATGAAAAAACAGATTGTTAAGGAGTTCATAACTGTGAAGAAGGTGCGATATCTGCCAAGAGAGGAGCCACCACCGCCTCCACCGCCTCCGCGCCGAGTGCTTATAGTGGGTCGCTGTACCTTGGATGTCATCAACATATGCAACGAGCAACCTAAGCCCGGCATCATCGAACGCACCGATGAGGGCTTCTGGCGCCTAGGCGGCTATGCTCCGAATACCTGTTGCGTCCTGCGGCGTTTGGGCTCCACCTGCGAGTTTCTCGGCCAGCTGACCAAGCTGCCCGCCTTCGAGAACCTAATGAACAGCTTCCAAGCCATGGGCATCGAGATTTCCAATTGCCCGCGCACCAACCAACAGCCACCGCATCGCATCATAGTTGCAGTGCGCGGCAAGGCTCAGCAGACGACCGTGGAGTACACGAATCATGCACACGAGCTCACCTATCAGCAGTTCGTGGGCGCCGTTGACTACCGTCAATACTGCTGGATACACTTCGAGTCGCGCAACACCGGGGAGACGATCCGCATGGTGCGCGCTGTGCGGGCATACAATGATCGCAGTCCCGACGCTTACATTGTGCTGTCTGTAGACCTGGCCGACATGAAGCCCCACAGCTGTCTCATGGCCGCCTTGGCCGACTACGTGCTCATCCGCAAACAGCTTAAAGTGGATAATGGTTACATGAATGGCCGAGAGACCGTGTGGGCAGTGCGCGACGTGATGGATGTCGCACGCAAACGCTGGCAGAGTATGCAGCCCAAGAAGAGCCCCTATATAACTGAGGATATACCAGAGCTGGATCCGGTTACGTGCAGAAAGATAACATCTCACCAGCCCATTATAATATATGACAACTATGAAGAGGGCTCTAGTTGCTTATTGCCCAATGGTAACTACTTCAAAGTGGGCCCACACAAGCCGCAAAAGATCGTCGATGCCATTGGCGAGGAGGAGACCTTCGTGGGCGCATTCATCTACGCAATGCAGGGGAACAAGATGTCGATGCGCGATGCCATTGAATATGCTACGCGAGCTGCCTGCTTCAAGGTCTCCATATATGGCTTTGATCAAATGCGCTGCATGCCCAAGGATCTAGTGGCTTGCTATCACGCCTGATGCAATGAGTGTATCTGAGAAGTGGTTGTTATAAAATTGTATGAATGGAAAACCAATGCATTTTCACGAATGTTTTTGATTGTTGGTGAATCATAGAGTCGACATAGATAGCGATACTCATTTCGGAATTCGGCAATTAAGTGGGGCATATTGATGTTTAGCTAGTTAATTATCAACCCAATTCGCGGTCGATAAGAAACTGTAAACACCTGAACAGGGATCAGATAAGGTGTAAAAGAACATTCTTCGACTGACTAACAACTAGAATTTCATTAGCATAAGCAAACAAATTGTAACCCCCCAATCTGGCATCGGAAATGAGCTGATAAATTCATAGCCAGCCAGCATTTAGTGCCATAAAAGTGGAGCCGATATCAAAAGTGTGAAGCATTCCGCACAATTCTCTGGACACAAATAAATACTCATGAAGAGCTGTAAGTTTTGGTTACATCAATAATCTTCGATTTTGCATTCATGAGATTCCTGGTCTTCCAGATCAGCTGCAAGCGATCATTGTGCTATTGCTGCGGCTGGCGAGAATCAGAGGCGACTCTGAAAGCGAGATTGAGGCGCTGTGCGACACTGCCTCAACATGGACTATAATGCCGAATAAGCAGCATTGCGATAGGTTCTTTGTATGCACGGGTATGAAAGAGAAGAGCTACGAGGAATTTCAATGTCCGGCGGAATACCATTTCAACAGTCAGGAGCAGCGCTGCGTAAAAGGCTCGTGCTCCACCCGCTGCAATACATTTGGCGTTCAGCGCTTGGAGGGCGATTGTACGCGCTTCAAACGCTGCTCGAGCCAGGGCGAACTCTCAATTATGAAGTGCTCCTATGGCTTCTACTTCGATACCAGCCGCAAAGCATGTCTGCCCGTAAACATAACGCCAGCTCATCAGTGCAGCTGCATATTACCAGAACACTCAATGCTGGCCAACTCGAACGACTGCCGAAGCTACTATACTTGTGTCGGCGGGCAGGCCGTGTTACAGCAATGTCCTCAAAATTATTATTATGCGGCTAACGTTAACAGTTGCCTGCTGGATACGAGAGGCGAATGCCAACCAGCTATTCAGCTTGTCGAGCTACCCTTGCAAGAGTGCCAAAAAGAAGGCAGTCGACTGGTGCCGCACTCGGAGGACTGCAGCCGATACTACGTCTGCATTGGCAGTCAGGCCATTGAATTGAGTTGCCCTGAGGGCCAGAAATTCGATGTGCTCTCGCGTTACTGTACAGCTGATACAGGCTCCCAGTGCTTTACAGCGACAACTAGCACGCAAGCGACGCCAACTACAACTCAGAGAGTCAGCAAGGAGGTGCAGAAAGTCAACAGCAGCAAGCAGGCTGATCAATTGAGCACTCACAAGGCCAAGCCTGAGGAAGTTAGCAACAACAAGTTGTCATCAAAATTTTTGTTACATTAAAAATGATATTCAATCCGTCTTATACTTGTCTGCTCCAAATAAAATAAGCTAATAGTCTGACATACATACCTTATACGAGGCCTGGCAATAATAATTGCTGTTCACTGTGCGGCACAGTGTGACGATGCACTGATGCAACGGCTCGCTGGGGAATATGGTATAGCCGATGACCATCTCCAAGACGGTCAGGCATTGCAGCCCGATGTCATTGTTCGGCACAGTGCAACTCAGCTCGCAGGCATTTCTGTAACACACATGCAATCAGTCTGTTCAAAAAAGTCATATTTCAAATGTCACCTACTGCACTATTCCAACGAGCACATCTTTGTCCAGGTGGGCTGCATTGAACTTAATGAGATTAATCATCATCTGTAGATAGGGACACAGTAAGTCGGCATCTGTAATAGCTGGTATCCAATGCAGCATAAATTTACCAATCTGCAACCAGACAAATGAAATATATATCTAAGAATTCAAGTTCCATGTGCACCCATTTCACCTTCTCTTCGAAATTGGTAATATCCTTGCCGTTTTCTGTGAGAGTATCGAGCAGCTCCAGAAGATGTCGAAGATCCTCGTGCGCCTCATGATTCTGTATCACAAGGAAAAACTTTTCACGCATTATCGTCAGGTTTTTGTATTGTGTGAAAATGAGACGCTTATAGAAGCTCAAGGTGATTTGGCGTGTTTCTGCCGGCTTGTTGGGCACGATGAGATCGTTGGTTAACTGCCACAGATTGGTTATGGAAGTCTGCAGACGAAACAATATCAATATTCATTCATTCATTGGTTCATACAATTTGCCGGCTAGCGTAACCATTTGCCTTACTTCATCCAAATTAATGTTCTGCAAATGCAAATCCCCCAATTCTTTAAGCATTTTGCAGCGCTGTGCAATGGGTTGCTCTGGTTTCAGCTCGAGCTCAAACTCTGGACGCAATGTTCGTTCACCAGAGTTTCCTGCCAAAATACAATATATTCATTAAAGCAATTGTTGCATTTATGTTGATCATTTTTACCTGGTGGTTTTGTGCTCTTAAGAAAATTTTTAAACTTTGATTTATCTCTGGAACCCATCATAAATCTTTGTTTTTGCGTTGCTAGACGCCTAACTATCTATGGTATACCTGAAATCCGTTCACTTCAATTAAAACAAACAAAAAATAACACATTTATAGGGAACTGCAGCTGGATACTAAGCAATTTGGCCCAACTGAACAGAAATAACAAGAAAATAGTAGAGGTAGTCCCTTCGAAAACCTTGTGGGGAGAAAGTCCATAACAAATGTTGTGCTGCCAATTGATAATCAAAAAAAGAAGAGAACAGGTGTAAGTGTAATTATTTTAAGCATTACTAAAAACTAGTGTCATAAATTAAATTCAACTAAATTGTTAATTTATTATTTCAGCATATTTTATTTCTTTCCAACCCTGGGCATATTCTTCGGTTCATCTTCATCACAACATTGTGATTATGTTAAATAACAGTAGTTCTTCGAATAACTTGTCTGTATATCGAGCTTAAAAGCTGATATTTGATTTAGGTAATATTATTCAATATCGAAATTTATTTATTCAGAAATAATTTGCTTAGAACAAAAACATTGCAAGAGCAAAATGGTGAGTGCTGCTTTGACGAAATGTTAAGTTTTCGCTGGACAAAAACATATGTTTTCAAATAATGAGCCATATGATGAGCGACAAAAAGTGACTTTCGCTCATTTTTTGTAATGCATAGTTCCATTGAACTTATTCCGATTGATCAGAGACAACTCTATTTTGTAGCGTCTCCCAAAAAAGTGAACAAATTGCATTAAGGAAAATAGAAAATTTTTAATTTGGGTACGTTTGTCTTAAATTGCTTAAATACGCATCTGGGAGATATATATTTTAATTTGCTATATATTGCAACGTCAGTGTGTGTTTACAAATTTTGTAATTAACTTAAAAGCTTAAGGAGTACGGCGTGCGTGTGTTCTTGATTGCGAAAAGAACGAAAACAACAGTTACTTGTCACATTTGACGCATAAAGCCAGACAAAGGTAAAATGTCATATTCATATGCATACATACATGCTCATGTATTTTGCATAAGTATTAAATCGTAACAATATTTGCACATGAGATTAATACGATTATATTACGTTTCGTAGTCGTTCGCACTACATATTAGCAAGTCTATGTAAATACATACATACAAGCTTGCGTTGCGTGTGTGTGCTCACATAGATAGGCACATAGGCGAGTGTGTGCTTGCAATGTTTCATGAAAAGTAATTTCATCGGACCATTTTCGCTCGCTTTTTAAATTCAGTTGTCCTTGTCGCGTATGCACGCAGCTTAGCTCGTATTATCGCCATATTTACAATTTATATTGTGATTATTTTGTGTTGCTGTGCAACATTGCTACTAAATATATTCAATCAACTGATATTTTAACATAGAACATCATGAGCTCTACTGAAGAGAACAGCCCGGCAACCACGCCGCAGGAAAACGAACCAACAGCTGAACAAGCCAATCCCAGAGATTTGGAGAAAATCGAGGAGGAGAAACTTAAGTCAAAATACCCAAGTGGGATGCGTGTGCCTGGTGGTCATTCCGCCTTCCTTCAAAAGCGTCTTCAAAAGGGAGTAAGTTATCTGTTTCCATCTGTTGCATCAATAACAATTCTAACTCCTCGTATTATTCTTTTCATAATTTAAGCAAAAATTCTTTGATTCTGGAGATTATCAAATGGCAAAGCAAAAAGGTGGCGGTGTGAAGCAGGTGTTTGCCAATAAGGTGACTACCGGCGAGGCTATACCAACGCCGGAGACGGTGCCTGCTCGAAAAACTTCGATTATTCAGCCGTGTAACAAGTTCCAAACGACGAGCTAAACAACATATTATACTGTTTACCTAGAAGCTCCTCACCCCCTGATGCGCTCCAAATGCTCTTTAATTAATATTCTAGTTTATTACTAAGTTGGCTGCTCTATGTGCCCTTAGCCTTTGCGCTGGCGCTCGGTTTGCCGAATTGTAAACATTTCATTCTCAAGTTTTCTTTGATTTAATTTATTCCCGTAAACCCGCATTTGTTTATTTTTTTCTCCTTTCCCTTTGCTCCAATGAAATTTCGCGTATCTATATATCGAGCTTGCGCCAATCTCAAGAACATTGAATGTATTATGGCACTCCTGAAGCAGCACGTAACTATTCAAAAGTTCTAACTAACAATATATTATTCTGATCGTATGTAGCTGTAAGTTATTGAAATCGTAATAAACTTAAGTTGTAACCAGTTCAATTCAAAGTGTATTTAATTACTGGCAACATATAATCTTAAATCTTGGTTATGCGTCGATTATTTTGTACATCAGTATTCATCTTAGAGATGTTCTACGCCAGCTAGTATTGTTGCAAATCAAACACGATCCAGAAATATACGTAAGTATTAAATATATATTATAACATATATTAAAAAAAAATGCAAAATGGATATATGCAATCATAATATCTTATCACGGGTGCACGAAACTGTTTGTTATCGATGAATACGATTAGTGACAGCAGGCCGAATTCATCTTCCGTCTCATCTCCAATACATTCAACGAAAAAACAACAGTTCAATTTATTTGCAATAATTTTGTATTTGAAATTATTTGATCAATAGGTTGTATGTTTTTATTTTGAATGGAAGCAGTTTGTAAAACCAACGAGCGTGTTGTCAGCTTAGTCACAGAAATAGTTGCTCAACTTTCGCGGAATGAGCGCGCCCAAGCGGATGAAGCAGCTGCAGTGCAGCCGTCGCCTGCTTCCATTAAGGAGAGGCGCAAAAAACTCTACGAATCGCTGTCGTCTCAGAAGTTTGAACAGTGCACCGACTTAAATTGTTCGCTGGGCAACAATATTGAAAACTGTATCCAAAACATGTATATCACCCTGGAAAAGCAAGAAACAGATCGGCAACAACAACAACTTCCAAAGTCTACTGGTTTAAGCAGGAAGAGCAAAATGATGTTAGCCAAGCCTCTACGGTTGCAGTCGAGTCCCTGTTTCGAGGAGCAGTTTCCACAATATGTTGCTCCTACAACTCCTAAGATTTTAAGGTCAATCGAAAATATGCGGGACTCGATGAAGCCGATCGTCTTCCGCCCCTCATCAAATGTGTACCTAAAAGACATTCATGCAATGCGCCATGGCCGTAAGAATCAGATAAAATCCAGCTTAAAGTCCTCAATGCTGAATGATTCAATGGCACGCATGAACGAATCCAAGAGAGGGTCAAGTCGCGTGAAGATTAACCTGCCTTTGCGGAATAAAGACGAACCGCCTTCGAGTGAATCCATTGCTGAGAAAGACTCACCGACTGGTGTAACGCTGGAGAAACATTTTGTTACGGATCTGCTCTTGAGCAACGAGCTCAAATGGCACCAGAATAAGACATTGCAGTTAACCTTCATTAAGCTACCGCTTCTTATCGATCATCTAAAACAAGCTGCAGGTATGCAGATGTGTCTTAATTGATAATTCGAATAACTAATCAAGCTCCAATTATCTAAAGCGGGTCTGCAATCAGACACAATTGTGTGCACAGCCGAAGGAAATTTTATGATGAAGCCCCACATAACACTAGACATTGTTTTGCCCGAGATGCTGGCTGAATACGCAGAACCATTCCTTGCCTCTGGCAGAGCCTATCGTCGTCTCAGTGTGCGCACTCAGTGGCAATACGAATCGATTTGCAATGAACGACCTCTCAACCGAGTGAGCAGAAGCAATATAAAATTTTAAGCTTTCGTTATGTCAGCATGGTTTATTTTTACAGGCTTTGCGGCAAGCAATAATTAATTTTATTACAAATAGCCGGCTCTATCTGCTATCGATACCTGCCACAAATTTTGCAGAGTTGCTGAGCGGTGCAGGCCCCACCATGGAGCTGCTAATGCAGATGGACCAGATGCTTGAACTGGAGCAGAGTAATATACGGTTTCCGGCAACTGTTTCGCTAAATTTTAATGTATTCGAAATTTCAGTATGCAACACGGAAGGAATAGGCGGCATGTGCGCAATGAATCTGATGAGCTTCGTTTGGTCGTTCATCAATGGGGGCACTAATTGCACATTCTCACAATTACTCATGTACCTGTTGAGCTCGTTGTGTGAGACGTACTTCGCACAGCTGAAACGTTGGGTTTACCAAGGCGAACTGGATGAGCCGTTCAATGAGCTCTTCATTAATTCTTGCACGCATAAATTAATGCAAGAGCGCAGCAAAGAGTATTTCGACAAGGCTTATTATATACGATCTGATCTAGTGCCTGGCTTTCTAGTGGGCTGTGAACAGTCCATACTCCAATGTGGGAAATATAACAGATTTCTTAAGACCTATAATTCTCAGGTGAGCAGACACAATATGCTTATTGATTAGATTGATTAATAGATCAATTACCCTTTAGCATCCAGTATTCAGTTTAAAGTATCCTAACTTGGTTCTCTGCCTATCCGAGCAGAAGCTGATGAAAATGCGCCAGGAATTGGAGCTGCATTACGATCAAATACGGCAGAAAATCAAACCATTTAAAATGCAAACCATCCTCGAGAAGCACATAGAGAATAGCCGACGCTACGGCAATCGCATGTGGGATTGCACTCAGTCCTTTATTGCAACGTGGAAGCAGGAACTACTTGACTTACAATTAGAGGCGGACATCAAGAAAAAACGTCGCTATGAAGAGCTCAATGAGCAGCGAGAGCAACAAGAACAGGTGCGGTTGGAGCAGCAACGCTCTGAGCTAATGCTGGAACTGCAATACCAGTACAAATCCAATAAAATGGAAGAGGAACGTCTGCAGCAGGAGAAAAAGGAGTTGGAAGAGAAAGTTGTTCTGTTAAAGCAAAAAGTGACGACGCCGATGGTAACGACTGATGTCGTCAGCCCAGACAACAGCACATGCAGTAGTCACAGTTTTGTATCGTGCGAGGAACCAGATATAGAAATGGTGGCGGATAAGCAAGAGGAAGCAGAAATGGCACAGCCCAATCCAATTCAAGTGGCAGAGCCCAATCCAGTTGAGGTGGCACAGCCCTATCCAGCTGAGGTCAAAGAGCCCAATCTAGCTGATGTGCTCAATTCGAATGATAGCGACAAGAGTTTGCCTTGCAATCGTATGCGCAACAATTCATCCGAACAGTTCCAGCAATGCCAAATGAAAGTGCAGCTGCACCAAGTGGCACCCACCAGTGCAGCTTCTTACACAGAAGCGGAGCTGAACCGTATGCGAGTTCTCAATTGCACGGAGCAGCAACTGAGCACTAAATTGCCGCCAGACATGAACATGAATATCGAAGATCTCACAGACCTGCAGCGCAATCGTTTGCGCATGCATCAGCATAATAATTTTAGTTCGTTCAACCATGAAGACGAGGTGAATAGCGAGTCCGAGAAGCGTCTGCTGCACTCAGACACGGAACTTGCACGAAATCGCCGTCGTGTGATGGAAGGGGACTTCACAATCAGTGGGGGCTTGGGCAATACCTTGCATTTGCCATTGAAGCCACAAGACCCCAGAGTGGAGTCCACATTAGACATTGGAACGCCCATGTCCATTACATCCGATGTGGAAATCGATGTCCAGATTCCAGAAGAAGTCATTGACGCGGCTAACAACAATGACACAAATAGCAGAGTTGTTATCAGTGATCAAGAAGAGGTCGAAGAGGCACCCGTAGTGACAGAGCCTGCGCCCCAAATATTGCCTGTACCGCAAGAGAAATCCGTCTTTAGCTTACCCATAAAACGCAGTGATGGGGGTCAGTCACATGTAGCGAGTCCGATAGAAGAAATCGGTCATAATCCGTTTATAGTCAAACGATATATGCAACTCTCTGTCATGTTGCCAGTTAAAATGCATTTGTCGCTGTTGCGCAACGAGGTTCTGCGCATATTCCATGAGCAAAGGATTTATGATTATTTTTGTGATCTACGCAAATATTTCTTTTTGCTAGACGGCGAATTCGGAACTGTGCTTATTGGCGAAATTCTGGGCCGCATTGAATCCGGCTCAGTGCCACATAGTTTGTGCCAAAAGGGCGTCCTGGACTCCATACTCAACAACGCTCTCGCCAACAGAGCGATAGAGGGGTCTGAATTGGCAATAGTTGCCGATAATTTGGCCTTGAATTGCACGACCATACCGGAAAGCTTTGATCTAATGGACATCAATGCCCTGTCCATATTTAAGCTGGAGTGTAAGATAGAGTGGCCACTGAACTTGGTGCTCAGCGTAGAGACCATGGAAAAGTACGGGCAAATATTCTCTCATTTGATCAAGCTGCGACATATCAGCTTTATAATGGAACGGACCTATCAGGACCTCCAACAATCATCGAGACTCCATGGTCGGAAGCTGCAGCAATCGCCGCAATATCGCCATTTGCAAATGATTCGCCACAAATTGTCGCACTTCGTCTTCACGCTGCAGAATCATCTAGTCACAAATGCATTGGAGGGCACGTGGAAGACCTTTACTGATGATCTAATCGCGGTAGGGTCTGTCGAGGAACTTTACCAACGACACGTCGACTACTTAAAGGAGATTGCATTCTTTTCGCTACTCAATCGTCGAAGCGTTAAATTTCGTGAAACCATCGATAATATTCTTGTGATTGCTCTGCGTTTTTGCAAGTAAGTTTACATTTAAAAAATAATAAATATACATATTTTTATTTATTTCCCGCTTTGCAGAATTCTGAATTCGAAGTCATTTGTTTTGGATGAAGAAAATCAGTTTGTTCATCCTCGTTATAAGCGATTAGTATTCGAAGAAACCGAATTTGAGAAATTCATTCGTTATGCCATCTACTTGGGAAACAAGGTTGCTGCTTCAGGATACCAAGCTAAAATAATTGATCTTATACGTATCATTAATTATAATAATTACTATAAAGTAACTAGCAAGAATTAAATAAAATATTTATTAGTCTATGTTCTATTTAATATATATTCCATAAAACAAATACTATGAGAAAAGCTCTAACTTTACTATTCTGTTTAATGTCTACTATTGTGATTTTATTCAGATAAATAAACAATTCGTTTTAACGGAAAAAATTGATATACATATTGTTATTCACACAGCTACAGTATTTTTGTGTAGCCGTTTATGGCCACACTGGCATAGACTTGAAATTCAAACATATCGATAGCATTTCGATAAATAACAATATTGTGTTTACCGACTGGTGCGGCAAAGCGAAGCGAGTTATTGACTACCTGCGCGGCGAATCCGCGAATCATCCCACATATATTATAAACGGAAGAAGCGGATCGCTGACAGGTCAGCAATCCACAGGCAGAGTGATTTTCCCATATTTGTAATGCTCGACTATAGGTCGACATTGCATATAAGTACAGCACGCTCAACATTCAACATGGACAGAAGTTCGGATGCGGATGCGGTAAATACAATAACCACAATGGCCAGTGTCGATGTGCAGCTAAATAGCTCCTATATCCTTCAGTGTTCAATGTCTTCGCTAGAAAGCGAGAGTGATTTGTCGCTGGCCCTTGAGCACGACATGGGCCAACCGGTCGACTGTGATGAGCTGCCCGCCTTCGAAATACGGGCTTACTCTCCTCATGGACGCACACCGTCGCCAATTGATGATTTGAATGCATCGGATTTGGAAACGCCCAAGCAGCTGCCGGTCCAACAGAGCAGTCCTGGGCGCCAGAATAATCCAGAGTTTGTGGCCTTGCACGAGATCAATGCACAAATTAGTGCACCCAACAACAACGAAAATGCAGATGAGTCAACAGTGGGCCTCAAGCATGCTAACAGTTTGGAAACCATTTTTGAAGGTGTCTTTCTGAATACACCGCCGCGTGAGCTGAACAAAAGCACAGGCTACGGCACGAATTCGAACTCAGCAAATCGCTATACACCAAAACGCAGTCGCGCTAATTTGATGGAATTGGTGGCCATGAATCGTCTGCATCTCGATGGACAGGAAAATCAATCGCCAAGCAAACAGCTGCAAGACGAGCTCACCTAGTTTCCGCACTCGGGGCAACTGGGGCCCAAACCAAAGCCATATATGACACATTTGCTTAGACTGCCACAGATTTCCTAGATATAAGAAATTATGTACACTTTGTGTATCTTAATGGATTAGCATTACTTTTATATAATTTTATATTTTTGATGCTGAATTTAAATAGTAAAACATCTGTCTTTCCATGTTTTAAACATTTAACGGCAAGTGTGATTTATTTTATGACTTGGGACTGGGCTGCATTTTCATTTTCTCTGTTATTTACAGGTAGGCGAATCATGCGGACCAGGTGGTACTAACGTTATTTACCTGAACAAATGCCGGTGAGCAATGCGAGGATATACCAAGAACAAACAGCTGCCAAACTTTAGAAGTTTCGATCGCCCAGTTGATTCACGCATTTATTTTTCGCATAGCAAATTATATTACAAATTTACAAAATGCTTAACTCACAAAATTATTCACAGACTTGAGTCATTTGACCATTATTTATATCGAAAGATCAATTCCCAGACCCTTAAGCAGAAAGGTTTTACATTTTAAAATGAAAACGGCATTTTTCGGTCCCTTATGTTAATTTTAATAGTAATATTTGGCTTAGAATTAAAAACATTTAAAATTTATTTTGTATAAAGTTTTTCCTGTACATATATACATAAATATGTATATTTTATATATTTATGGGAAGGACTTTGTCTTTTGATAAAAAATAAAGGTTTTGAACTGAAATCTTAGTTCATTCCCATTTCAACATCCATGAACCAAGCTGAACTTATATTTTTTTTCTTATAAAAACCAACCAACTATTAGAAAAACATTAAACAAAACTTCATATTTGTATATATAAATTATAGTAATTATAAATGAGTAACTGTATAAAAAAATGAAGTTTGATGTATATATATATATACATATATATATATATATATATATATATATATATGTATATATGTAGAACCGTTGACCGAATGACTCAAGTCTATATATATATATATATATATATATATATATATAGACTTGAGTCATTCGGTCAACGGTTCTACATTTTATATATATCCTACTAATAAAAGATTTTTGAAAACAGAGGAGTAATAACGAGTGGAAGTGCTTATTAAAAAGTGTGGGGGAATGTCTGATGAACACACAAAATAATACGAATGTATATATCTTTAAACTGTTAATTTCGTACGAGTTCTTATACAGAAATTTGTAAGTGAGGTGGCACAACATATACATTTGCTAGCGAAAGCTGTACAAGTTGATGCAAATTGTTGTATGTAGCCATTACCTCATTTAAATGGTCAAAAGTTCTTTGAATGACGTGACGCCGAAAACACTTTGACTCGTAGCAGACCCGGATTGACCTCCTGCCAGCTGCAAAAGATTAGAAATTAAACATATTACATTATTTTTTAAAAGGAAAATCGTACCGCAGATGTCGTTCAGCTAATCTGTCCTTCACATGTTTCTTAATGGTTGATACACCATTTGCACTATGTAGACCTCGACCCGTTATGATGAAGACATGCTTATAGACTCGTGTGCTATTGCGTAGCACATTTATGTGACGATCCAGGAATAGATCAAGACTGCTAACCGCCTCTATGGTATGCAAATAGTGTAGATCGAGCAGATCCGGATTGTTTTGCGTATGCTTGTGCACCTCCATGATGCAGTTGGCAGCGCGATGATTGTATTCGTCGACCTTCTTCTTGTGCAGCTGAGCAATCCCCGAGTAGTAGAGCGCAACGCTTCCATTGCCTTGCTGTATCGCCTGCTTGGCTTTCAAGTTGCATTCGGCTCTCAGTTGAGCGTGATGGGCGGCCAAGTTTCGTGTCTCCTCAAAGTCTCGCAATGCCGCACATTTGGCCTCCTCTTGCAGCTGCGGAGACTGCGCTTTGCTATTGCCTGCAATACGCGGGCTAGCGACTTTCGGCTGTGCCTGCTGCGGCTGCTGTTGCGCTTGTTGATTGAGCTGTTGTAGATTAAAACTAAATAAAATAAGAGCTCATATTATAGTGATTGCGCTGACCTTTTCGTTTTCACGCTGTGCCTGCTCATAAAGATCGGCGCTGGTAAATTCGACCTTTGCATTGCTGCCCAGCACCTCCACGGTCTTCGCATAGTTATTGTCCGTGTCCGCAAAGACCTGCAGCAAAGTATCACGTGGAATATTGGGAAATTTCTCGCACAGTTTCATTTTTGTTAAGTGTGTGGCAATATCATTTGGTTTATTTTGAATCGCATGATTTGCTGCCTGCTGTTCGCTTTTGTAGATGCTCAAGGCAAGCTCCATATCCAGCAGCTCATTAACATTGCTAGGCGATTCGCTGCAGTCGGCATATTTCGGATGTTTGAGCAGACGTGCGAATTGCTCATCGTCTCGCAGTGTCTGCTGACGCTGTTCTTCGAGCTGATTGTGCACCGATTCCATCCAGATCATGTAGAGCTGTTTGGCCTGCTGTCGCGGCAAGAACACTTTGGTTGGCAATGACTCCGACTCTTTGGGCAGCATTTCACCCTCCCACTGAAAGAGACTGCGCAGCTGTTTAATTAAACATTCACCCAGATCCATTTCTAGCAATGCATTATCCTCCGAATCATCGTCTTCCTCATCAGCAGCTGAAGACGCACCAGCAGCAGTAACCGTGATTGGTGCTGGTTCCACGACCGGTGGCAGTGGCTGATCTAAAATCCCATTGCGTATGTCTCGTATCTTGCGCGTATGCTCCGAATACTGATCATCGCCCAAAACGAAACAGTTCTCGATCTCCAGCTGCAGTTCTCTGTTGGCAAAACCGCTGCCCGCATTGCGTTTGACACGTGGCTGACGCTGTTGCTTCGGCTGATATTTATTGGGCATCGGTGGGGATAGAGCAGTAGCGGCAGCAGCTACAGTTGGCACTTGAAAATTGTTCCGGTTGCATTCGCATTGAAATTCTTCGTCTTCCTGGAGCAACGTCTCATCAGCATCTTCCGATTTGAGCTCATCTTCTTTGATCAATATGTCCGCGGCCCAATTCACATCGCCGTTGCACTTCCCATATAAATCCCAAAGCCCACTCAATTGCTTGTTCGGATACATTTGACGTAATAGTACAAAGCCAGGCGCCTCGTTGGGACAGTTCAAGCTATGGCGCTGCAAGGTATTATGAGGAGCACTTATGGTCGATGCTGAATCCATATTTATCGTTGCTGCCGGTTGCTCATCACGCAGCAAATCCAACAGAGAGCATTCACCTGGTGCTCCTGCAGCACTAGGAACAGTTGTGTGTACGGGCAGGTCGCTCTGCTGAGCCCAATAATTGTTCACATTTTGCTCATATGGCTGCCAAGTCTGAGCATTAACATTTAGTTTAAAGCCATCCGATTGTCTTCTGGAGCCGGATTGCTCCGGTTGTTGAGACGGCGTTAATGGTGCTGGCAGCGTCGGTAACGGCGGGTGTAATCGCAGCTGCGGCAATGACACTGTGTATTTGGTATCTTTAAGAAACTGTTTATAAAATAAATGAATTAATAATCGTAATAATACATGTGCATAATTTCACATACCCCGATTAACTCAGAAACGTTGGTCTTCTCATAGCGATCTAGCATGTTTTTTATGGAGTCTTTTGGCACCTGGTGCACGTTCTTTTGAGCCAGTTTTGTGGCGGATTTGGACCAGCTTGTTTGGGGCTCCAATAGCTCCACTAGATAGCCATACTGCACGGCGATCTGTACGTAGGGCTGCATTTCCCATTTCATAATATTCGTATTGTCCACTATGATGGGACTCCAGCCAGCTGCCGCTTTGTGCTTCACACGTTCCTTATTCCAGTCATGGGCTTTTGGTAGAGCATTGGAATTAAATTCGTAGCCACGAGGTGTGAGAAAATAATCATCGGTGCTGTACACGAAATCCGTAATGGAATGTTGATCTAGTAAATGAATTTGATTCAATATTGATTTGGCCATTGTGGATTTGCCACTGCCCGGCGGTCCCCGCATAATGATCATAATTTTTTGGCCGGCTTGCGCTTTTCTACAGATCTCATTGAATTCCTTGCTCTGGCTGTTGTTGCTCATATTTTGCGTTGCTGTTGTTGCTGGCGCAATGTATTTGTTTGTGTTACAATAGTTGTTATTGTTGCTGGTTTTGTTGTTGTTACTATTGTTGGTTGTTTTCTTGTTGTTGTTATTGTTGGTTTTGGTATTGTTCTCTTCATTTACGGAGAGTTTATCGCTAAGCCAGCATGCAATATTTTCCGCTTCTTCAGCAGAATTTCCCGTCGCTGACATTTTTGTTGTGCTCGCTGCTTTTCTCTGTTCTTCGCGTACAGTTTTCGCCTGGCATCAAATTCGAAGGACATACGCACATGTGCAGAATACATATATATATAACTGCGCAGTTATCTTTCTTAGTAATGCTCGCAGCTATAGCGCCAATGGATGATCCCCAGAATTTTTTTGAGTCAATATATTAACCTCACCTCTAATATCAAGTAGTTTTTGATTCAAGATGTGCCCTCGTTTTCGATATGTTGCACAAATAGTCGAACGTCTTACTCAGCCTTAATTATTTGATGAATTACTGTTTTCGTTGCCAATCTTCAGCGATGTTCTTAATATAAGGCAGTAAATTTTCCAAAACATTGTACAATGTCCGCTATGGACTGTCGACTTATTCGATAGTGGTATCGATATTCTATTATCTTAGAAATTTGACAGCTATTAATGGTATCATCCCTATGTGCAAGATTCTGCCAACAGATATGGCAATACAAAGAAAGTTAAAATGAAATAACTCTTATATTTATTCAATACATTGTTTCTGTATTAAAATTTTATGCGTTTTCTGTATTCAAATTTCATGTTTTTTATTAATTTATTTCCATTCAATCGGCTACTTGGGTGACCAGCATACTGACCGGAACGATACAGTTATTTATCGATATCTTTTGTTACCCGCATCTCTATTGCAAACAGCTGCATTAGACATCGACGGTTTATCCACGCTTTTGTGAAGCTCATTTTTAATATAAAAACAGCAAACAAATTGAAAAAATGACTGACTGGGTTAAAATTGCAGAAGACCAAGAGATACCGAAATTTAAAATTGATTTAAATGCAGATGAACCGGCTCCGACAACAACAGCCAGCAAAGACAATGAACCCGATGTTGCGGACCCAGCGGAAACGAGTCTACTTATAAAAATATTGGGCAAGGGATTGGTTAACACCAAGCAGTCGTTGGATATTCAACAAAAGAATCCCAATTCACCATTGCATTCAGTGAAAACATTTGAGGCACTTCATCTTAAGCCCGAACTACTGAAGGGTATTTACGCCATGGGCTTCAATACACCATCGAAGATTCAAGAAACTGCATTGCCAACTCTGCTTGCTGATCCACCACAAAATATGATAGCACAAAGCCAATCGGGCACAGGAAAAACCGCTGCATTCGTCTTAGCAATGCTAAGCCGGGTAAATGTTGCCCTGGCCCATCCTCAAGTTCTATGCCTATCGCCTACATACGAGCTTGCAATTCAAACAGGAGAGGTCGCCGCACGCATGGGTCAATTTTGTCCGGAAATTAAACTGAGATATGCAGTTCGTGGAGAAGAAGGTAATTTATTTTCTTATAAATACATAGGTTCAATAATTTCATGTATATTTGAAATTAGTTGATCGAAACTCAAAGATAACGGAACATATTTTGATTGGAACTCCTGGTAAAATGCTAGACTGGGGCCTCAAGATGCGTCTATTTGATATGAAAAAGATACGAGTATTCGTATTGGATGAAGCAGATGTTATGATTGCTACACAAGGACATCACGATCAATGTATTCGAATCCATAAAATGCTCAGTTCGCAATGCCAGATGTTGTTCTTCTCGGCAACCTACGACAAGGAGGTGATGGATTTTGCACGCTTGATTGTGCCGGAGCCAACTATAATTCGATTGATGCGCGAAGAAGAATCTCTGGACAATATTAAGCAATATTATGTAAATTGCAAAAACGAGGAAGGCAAATACAATGCCATCCAGAACATCTATGGCTGCATCAGCATTGGCCAAGCTATCATATTTTGTCACACACGTAAAACAGCCACTTTGCTAGCAGCTAAAATGAAAGCCGACGGACATTCTGTTGCTGTTCTCTCTGGCGATTTAACCGTGGAGCAGAGACTGGCCGTTTTGGACCGTTTTAGGTCCGGACAGGAGAAGGTGCTCATTACCACGAATGTTCTCTCGCGCGGCATTGACATTGAACAGGTGACAATCGTTGTTAACTTCGATTTGCCTGTGGATCTACGCGGCAACGCCGACTGTGAAACCTATTTGCATCGTATCGGTCGCACTGGACGATTTGGCAAATCGGGTATTGCTATAAATCTGATCGATGGGGAGAAAAGTATGTCCGTTTGTCGTGCAATCGAGAAACACTTTCAGAAAGATATCATTTATTTGAACACCGATAATGCGGATGATATTGAAAAGATTGGTAATTAAATCATTGCAATCATTCCCCTCATTTAGCATTAAGCCAACAAGTATGTGAAATTTCTTTTGAAATAAAAACTTTTTCTGAATAATTCACACACACATTTTTTAAACATTTTTGATTTATATATCCCAAATAAAAGTCCCGCATATTCATAAAAACAATTAATTAATCTACAACTTATTTATTTAATATGAAATGCATTGAATGGGAATGGACTTTCTGTAGCAATTACAACTTTGTGTATATTTATAACAACTTTGCAGTTGATTTTCCATGAACCATTAACATGGTTAACACATTGTCTTACGGTTAAAACTAGGATACCCGAATACTTGAATTTAACACAAAGCTCAATAATTAATTGAATTACAACTTATTACTTTCCAGAGCGTGTTTATTTCCTGCAATCTTCTCTGGATGGCACATTTGTATAACTTTATAATAGGCTGATTTCATTTGGCTTTCGGTCGACTTTTGCCCAATCTGAAGAGTCTTATAGTGATCTTCAAAATTTTACTTCATTTTAAATGGTGTGTTACTTACGAAATCCAACAATTAAGCTGCGATATTCTAAGACCCATGTCCCAAATTCCTCTGAGAGTTCCTATATGATTTCTGTTAACTTAACATTACTTTGTAAGTTATTAACAGCGAACGGCACTTATCGAAAAATATCGAGTAAATCGCTATATATATATATATATATATATGTGTATGTATATATATATATGTGTATGTATATATATATATATATATATATATATATATATATATATATATATATATATATATATAACTTCATTGGAATCCGATTACGCACATTTAACAAAAATAAGAGATCGAATCATCGATTTTGGCTTGAGTCTAAACACTAACACTAACCATATAACAGTTTTCTAAAGTAACGGATCTATAAAAAACATCTCTTTTTAAATAGGTACAGTGGTCATTTTCTTTTTTTTCTACTTTGCAACAAAAGTAATAATAAAACATTTTAAATATAATTGTATAAATTTATCATTGATCAATGAGTTTATTTTATTGCAGGGCGCTTCGAATTATTTAACCCTGACCTGATGCCCATTTCCATATTTTAGACAAGACATTAATAGAGGAAGTCGTGGCTTTTGAAAGTGGGCCAACAGACGAAGCCACTGCAGATGATGCTTTTGAGTCGCCACTTTGAGATGACATCTTGCTTGCGGTCCACTGCCAAACGCTTCCTGCCGATCCTGTTGTCCAAGACCAAGCTTTCGAAAGTCCTCCAGCAGTGTAGCCTGCAATAGCACTAGCAGACGAAGCCACTGCAGAGGATGCTTTTGAGTCGCCACTTTGAGATGATATCTTGCTTGTGGTCCACTGCCAAACGCTTCCTGCCGATCCTGTTGTCCATGACCAAGCTTTCGAAAGACCTCCAGCAGTGTAGCCTGCAATAGCACTAGCAGACGAAGCCACTGCAGAGGATGCTTTTGAGTCGCCACTTTGAGATGATATCTTGCTTGTGGTCCACTGCCAAACGCTTCCTGCCGATCCTGTTGTCCATGACCAAGCTTTCGAAAGACCTCCAGCAGTGTAGCCTGCAATAGCACTAGCAGACGAAGCCACTGCAGAGGATGCTTTTGAGTCGCCACTTTGAGATGATATCTTGCTTGTGGTCCACTGCCAAACGCTTCCTGCCGATCCTGTTGTCCATGACCAAGCTTTCGAAAGACCTCCAGCAGTGTAGCCTGCAATAGCACTAGCAGACGAAGCCACTGCAGAGGGTGCTTTTGAGTCGCCACTTTGAGATGATATCTTGCTTGTGGTCCACTGCCAAACGCTTCCTGCCGATCCTGTTGTCCATGACCAAGCTTTCGAAAGACCTCCAGCAGTGTAGCCTGCAATAGCACTAGCAGACGAAGCCACTGCAGAGGATGCTTTTGAGTCGCCACTTTGAGATGATATCTTGCTTGCGGTCCACTTCCAAACGCTTCCTGCCGATCCTGTTGTCCATGACCAAGCTTTCGAAAGACCTCCAGCAGTGTAGCCTGCAATAGCATAGACAGATGAAACTGTGGACGGTGCTTGCGCAGTTGTGTTAACAACAGTGTCAATTGGCAAGGATGATTCTACAGATGGGTTTTGATTGGTCATTTGCAGTGCTTTATCTGATAGATCAAATACCCAGCTCCATGATTGTGGTAATAAGTTAAATGTTGATGTCAATACTCCATTTTGTTTTGCTACATGTGGTGCCACGATGAAAGAAGAGCTCTGTAATTGTTGCTCAGTTAAAGCTGATACCGGATTATACATTTTGTAGACAATCAAGCACGCCAAAATAGATCCGCCAGCAAAGTAAACCACATTCAAATAGTTTGATCGATTCCATCTGGACACATAGGATCTAAGTATCCGTAGAATTGAGTTGTGCAATGGTGCATTCAGGTCTTCTTCCTCCATTCCACTGAGTACCAAATATGCATGCACAATTTGCTGAAATCGCTTGACATCTTTCAAATAGTATATGGCCAGGAGTTCACGATAAGCATCAGTAATTTCTTCTCTGGTCGCAGTTCTCTTTATGTTGAGAATATCGTAGGGATTGTAACTGACCATGGCGGCGTTAATTGTTCTAGCTGTAAGTACCTTAATATTAATTCGTTCAGCAATTTTGCTTATAACTGTTAAAAGAAAAAAAATGTATTCCCTGATTTCCCATTTTAAACGGGTGCAGGGAATAAAAATTTTACCCAAGGTTCGAAAAACGATACTATTGACGCTTGTTTTCCTCTGGATAATGCCAAATGTTAACTGTTTGCATTCTATAAGTCGATACGATACTCACCAGAATAGCTAATCGATAGTTGAACGATGATCAAGTCGTCTTCTGATTTTGACATTGTGTTTTCTTTTAAAAACTAATCAATTAACACTATTAGTTAAAAACTTTGTTGTAAAATATTTTAATAAATAGTTTCTTTATGGAATATAGAATCTGTTCAAATCCATATATTTCGGTAAAACTCTAAACTATTCATATACACAGATCATAGTTGGGCTTTTAACAGCAGGATATCGATGAGTCTATTAATGCTGTCTAGCATAAATGTTCATATTTAACATGACAGATTGGGGGACTTACCCAATTACAAAACAGTTAAAAGGTCACGACGAATTTTTTCTGTAAGCTGATTTTAATTATTTAATTTATCTGCATTAAATTTTATTTTATAATCTTAAAATGGATTTCGGGCAATACTATTTTGTTAACCACATAATTCGTACATACGTATATTTTTACAGGACACCATACTTGACCTACCCCTCTCTTTTGATCCGGGAACTAATTTGCTGCAGTCAAATAACAAAGTTTCCATCAACAGCAACAAGTAATTAATAGCTGCTTAATTGTCACGACCAGAATATTCATTTACATTCCATGGTGAAATTAAGTTTTGAACAAACGCCCAAAAAATTATTTTATTTACTTCTGTTTAATACAGAATTTTGTTCATCGAATTCACATCACCAAATTTTACATACAATAAAGCTTTATAAATATACATACATATGTTAACAATTCTGCTAAAAATTGCGAATAATTAATTCTATTTAAGGAGATTCATTCATCATCACTTTTGCGATCCGCATTAGGTTTCTTCGTGAAATATTGAAATGTTTTGAATGCAGCAAAAGCAAACAAAACTGTTCCTCCAACGGCGCATATAAACGGTAGCATATCAGCTGATGGTTGTGCGAAAGTACTTTGGCCAAACCCGTTTTTAAGGCCTTCTTCCCCATATTGGTCGTATAACTGTCGTTTATCCTTGTCTGATAGTATTTCAAATGCTACAACGATCTCCTTGAACTGGTCTGCAGCCTCTGGGTGGTCATTTTTGTCGGGATGATACTTAAGGGCCATCCGCTTGTAAGCTTTTTTGATTTCCTCATCAGTTGCTGTCCTGTTGATGCCCAGAATCTGATAATAGTTTTTGCCCATCGTATGAATAATTGTAAATTTTGTTTCTTGGCTTATTTATGTAGATGAGTAAGAAGTAAGTGTTGTGAATTGCACAACTAGATTTTGATCACAGCTTGAAAATATATCCAAGTGGCCTATCGATATTTAATAATAATTTGGAATAACGAGAGCGCTGTTCATACATACGACCTCAATGTTACCATCGTCTGTTTTGTCTGTTCTATGTTTTTGGGGTAACACTGTTTTTAGAGTTGAACTATCGATTAATTGATAACAAGTATGCTGATTATGGGTTTTTATTTGTGAATAATATATATATCTAATAAAACAAATATGGGATAACTATACAAATTCGATTAATTTAAGATAAGTGCCTTTATTACTTATTTCCTTGATTAGATGACAATTTGGGCAACCGATGTATTTTGTATGTCGTCGCTACTATCGATACATTTTTACGGAATATCGCACAACTCGTCCATTTGGTCCGAGTCACCACCGCGTATAGTTTGTGTTTTGGTAAGTGAAAAAGAAATCTTGGAAAATAAATGCCATCCTTATACAATTTTTATGTAAAATATGAAATTTGAAAAAAATGTTTAGTTATGTAATGCATAGTAATGATATATTAAAATTTTTGCAGTTCTTAAATTCAATCGAGTCCCTAATACAGTTACAAAATGGTTAGGGAGAACAAAGCAGCATGGAAGGCTCAGTACTTCATTAAAGTTGTGGTATGTTCAATAGCTAAGATTCCTATAAAATCAGTATATATGTATTTGCTAATAAAATTTCTTGAATGTAGGAACTGTTCGATGAGTTCCCAAAGTGTTTCATTGTCGGCGCTGACAATGTTGGCTCTAAGCAGATGCAGAACATCCGTACGAGCCTCCGTGGCCTTGCCGTCGTTCTGATGGGTAAGAACACGATGATGCGCAAGGCGATTCGTGGACATTTGGAGAACAATCCTCAGTTGGAGAAGTTGTTGCCGCACATCAAGGGTAATGTTGGCTTTGTGTTCACCAAGGGTGATTTGGCTGAGGTTCGCGATAAGCTTTTGGAATCGAAGGTGCGCGCACCTGCACGTCCGGGCGCCATTGCACCATTGCCTGTTATTATTCCTGCCCAGAACACGGGTCTGGGTCCAGAGAAGACCAGTTTCTTCCAGGCTCTGTCCATCCCGACTAAGATTTCGAAGGGTACAATTGAAATCATCAACGATGTGCCCATCTTGAAGCCGGGAGACAAAGTTGGCGCCTCTGAGGCCACATTGCTGAACATGTTGAACATCTCGCCATTCTCGTATGGTCTGCTCGTGAGCCAGGTTTATGATTCGGGTTCTATCTTCTCGCCTGAGATCTTGGACATCAAGCCCGAGGATTTGCGCGCCAAGTTCCAACAGGGCGTAGCCAATCTGGCTGCTGTCTGTTTGTCTGTTGGCTACCCAACGATTGCTTCGGCACCTCACAGCATTGCCAACGGATTCAAGAACCTGTTGGCCATCGCTGCTACTACAGAGGTTGAGTTCAAAGAAGCTACCACCATCAAGGAGTACATCAAGGATCCCAGCAAGTTCGCTGCTGCTACCGCCTCTGCGGCACCAGCTGCTGGAGCCGGCGCTGCCGAGAAGAAGGAGGAGGCCAAGAAGGTCGAGTCGGAATCCGAGGAGGAGGATGACGACATGGGCTTTGGACTTTTCGATTAAGCACCACAACAATCACCAGAGATTGAGCGCTCTAATACAATTTTCAATGTTTACATCAATTCGGCCGAACTGCCCGTGCAAATTATTGCCGCGGTGTGACAAGCCCAATGGCAAGTTGCATGTGCAGTGAGCAACCAACAACAACAATAAATATGTAAACTTGATATTTGTATACAAACTTGTGTGTTTTTAAACTGGTACAATAGTTTCGAAGCTCGAACTTATTATGAACGAAAATGATTTCTGTAAGGGCTGACTTATTTACTCAGATGTAGCTTTTCTATATTGTACTGATAGATTGATAGCATTTTTGCATCTATTTTGATTTGACTAAATAATTTATTTATTTTGTGTTAATTCTATTAACGAAATTTAGATATCGATATATCGACATTGACTAAGTTTCTGTGCTCGCACTAATTGTTGCTAGCAACATTTTCGTCGGAAACATTGTTGCGTGGTATTGCTGAGCAGGCGAGCAAATGTTTTGCTTGGTGATATTACTGCTAAACATACTCAATATTGATAGGGCAGGAATACTAAACCATCAACTTAAATATGTTGGACTTAATATGCAATATTAGACTACTTTAATTCAAAAGCTCTTTCTATTTGCTACGCCCCTACATAAATATATCATCAAAAGTGGGATTGCAGGAACATTTTAAGCATACATGTATATAATTATGTACATAAATATGTATATTCAATCACTTCATTAGCGTTTTATCGCGCTACTTTATATACCTTTATAAGTTGAAAGTACCGAAGGATATTCCCTATTTCTATTCGATAACGGCAATAAATAATCTTTTCAACTTTTGATTTCATAAAAGAAAAGAAATGTGGATAGAAGTTAATATATATATATATATATATATATATATATATATATCAATATATTTTTTTGTAAAACTTAAAGCCATACACTACAATAGAGTATTTGTAGAACGACTATATTGATCGCAAACTGTATTCCTTGTTGCATGTTGCACTCTTTAAGCTTAATTTTCTTTTCTCGCTTTTTTTTTAGCCAACAGCCATTTTATTGCCCTCTTCAAATGGCCAAAAGGCTGCGTGTGCAATCCACGTAACGTTGCGACGTCTGCTGCTGCATTGTCTGCCACCCCATATATTTACAAAGTAATTACTTGTGATAAAATGAATTTCACAAGATGAGAAAAGTTTAAAGTTTTCGCCTGGCGCTTGCTGCTGTCGTTGGGGCTGCGACGCGTCGCGACGCCTTTTGATACTTTTTTTTTTTGCAAGAACGTCGACGGCAACGGCGACGCCGCTCATAAAAATTCAATTTGTCTTGACAAAATACGCAAGAAATTAAGAATGTGCCAAGTTGCAGCAGCAAAAGAAACTTTATTTCCCTTTTATTTATTTTTATTTTATTTTTTTCTGAGGCGAAAATGAGTTACGCGGCTGGGGCGTGAAAATGAAAATGCCACGCCCCCAACCGACAAAAGCCCCTGGCAAAGTTAAACACTGCATAACTAGCCGCGCCCGAGAGCCCGGCAACCGGATCTACTATGGATAAATAAAATCATTTTACAGGCCATGTGCAACAGTTGAGCGCGTGAGTCCTTTGGCGATAGTTTCCAGAGATGGAGGTAGAGTAGAATATCCAGATTCAGGATTCGATCCGAAAATTCTCTTGAGTCTCGATTTGACGATAGTTTCAAGATGTGGAGGTAGAATATTCAGATTTAGAACGATTCAAAGTGGAAAAGTTAGTAATAAACGTTCTATTCTTAACTGATGTTTGTATAACTTTGGTTCCATTTGCAGAATGCGAGCTTTTAAGCCAGGGAATTACCTAGGAATCAACTATTTTTGTAAGACTTCCATCAAATAATAATGCTGTTTTGCGAGACTTAAAATGGAAAGACTTAAACTGAGTATTTTTTCGATTATCTAATTTTAAAAATTTAAGAATTAATAACAAATGTAATAATATAAAAATTTAAATTTAGTACAGTTTAGATATGAATTTGGACTAATTTGATTTTATTCGATCAAATTTTAAGCAGGCCACCTCAGCTTTCCTCCTGCAAATTGGTTCAGTTTAAAGGTTAGTCAACGAAGCTGATTCAGCGTGAAGCTTTCTAAGCCGATTCAAACGAGAATCCTGCGAACCAGTTCAGCTTAACAGTTTATACAGAGCACCGGTTCGATAACAATTACTTTGCACAATGTCTATTAATCACGTGCCCATCACTAGAGTTTTCACTTGGCTCCCATTTGGTTGGTCGTAAATTAATAAAGGCATTGCATAATTTCAGGCGCCGCTGGCGGCAAATACACAAAAATTAACATAAATTGTGGAGGGGTGGCTGTACGCCCGCCCACTCCCCAGTTGGCCGGCTACACAGTTACCCACTCACCACATCTAATATCAGCACCGTCACTGACATTCGAAATCAAAATGCGATTGGCAAAATGATTTGCTTCAATTTTTGTGATGCGCATAACAAATGAAGTTTGGACATTTGGACAATTGATTGGGACGCCACGAAACGGACGAACAAACAGCAACCAGATTTCAGAGTCAGAGACCAGAGACCCATATAGACAATATTCGATAGCACACACACAAACTCGCACATACATATATATACAGACGTACACACACATACAGACACATGACATGCACAACAACAAAATGTGGAGCAGTCGTCAGATTTGAGTTTCGGACTGGCAGTCTCTCCACTCAACTTGACTCGGTTTGGCTATCAATACGCATAGATAGATAGATTTGTATGCATATTTTTGCTTTGGCATTTCGTTTGTGTGCTAAACATGTGAATGCCATCGATATAACGATGATGCTGCCTGTCATGCATGTTTGTCTCAGCCTCTCAGCCTCTCAGCCACCTATCCTATGTCCATACGATTTGCGCTCAGCTGAGATTTGTTTTGCCAAAAGATTGGCACACAAAACCATTGCCCAATGGCTAAACAAATGCCACTAAATTCAATTTACGACGCACGTCCAAGAAAACAATAAAGTTATACAATACTTTGAAAAGTTTTTGAAAATATTCAAAATCTTCTGAAATTGTACATAAAAATTAATATTCTCTACTTCAATCTTGACTTGTGCTGTGACATTTTGTCCCAAAGGCAATTTAGTATTATGTATGTGGTATAAACAAGTTCCCAGTAACTCGATAATTTCATATAGCATCCATCCAGAATATAACATATCCACATTGGGATGTGGCTGCATCCCATTCTAATCGAGCTCTCATAATAGGCACGTGAAAATAAATTCCCAGCAATTGCTTTTTAGAATTTTCGGGCAGACTGCTCTTACACGAAAGGGGTGTGTGAGTGTGTGTGTGTGTGTGTGTGTGTGTGTGTGTGTGTGTGTGTGTGTGTGTGTGTGTGTGTGTGTGTGTGTGTGTGTGTGTGCGTGCGGCTGGCTGTTTTTGGGGATAGGACAGTGAATGTGTGGGTGTGACTGAGCTGTGGGGCTTGTGATTTATGTGGGCTCTCCTGTTCTCGTTTGGCTGCTGTTGGCAACTCAAAACATATGCATAGATAAATTATACGCGGTAAGCGCCCACAAGCCCCAAAATTGTTGACAACAACAACAACAACAACAGGAATGACAATGACTACAACAATAACAAGAACTGCAACAATAACAACCACAATATGGAAGTGGAAGAGCAAATATTTTGATGTGACGAAACTAAATTGGGCGTGGCAAGGTGAGCATCACATGCTAAACAGTAGCATCGACATTGTTTACCATATTCTGATACCCTGTATACAACATCGACCATATATAGAAATTTTGTAGGTATAATCTAGATTTTCTATGACTTTAGAGCTAACATTTTCAGATGAATCACTTTCGGTCCACTCCATTAATACATATATATGTTATATATTTTATATTAAGTATTATATGCTATATATTGAATATATCTTATAAAAGACTTTAATATAAAGTTTTCTATATTTTATCAAATCATTTCATTTCCTTCTTTTCCTGACTTTGCATGTATATTTTTATATAAATACATATATATTTATATATATACATTTATATATATATATATGTGTATATAAATCCATTTTATTGTTAATTTATTTCTTTCTTTTTTTTCGAATATATATTCGAATATATTGGCTGTCAGTCAGTTAGAAAATAGATTTTCAGTTATCATTGAAAGGTGCAGCAGCTGCTGGCTGAAAGTTCAGCTGTCAGGACTTCCACGCACACCTCCCCTCCGCGCCCCCTAGCCCGCCCACCCACAACTACATCTGGCCAACGAGTTGAGCTGCCATCAATTGTTACTATTCCACCCCGCATTCAGATGAAGTTGAGCTTTTGTTTTGCATTTTGCAAGTTTTATTTTGTGTTGCTGCTCCTTTCGGAGCATCGCCATGCGATGTCTGTCCTACGAACAGGTCGTGGGCAGTGGAAGTTATGCATAGTAAGCCATTTGCTGATGCTGCATTGAAGTTAATCAAAGTTTCAGTCTAGTTTCGTATGCAAATGAACTGTTCCTCTTCCTTTTTTCCATTTTACAAAATTAATTAATTAATTAAATCGGACGCAATGTTAGTAGTTAACATGATTAATTAGATTGATGCTGATTTAGAGTAGATATTAAACTGAATTGCATGCCGAATTCAAATATGGGCTTCTCGCATGAGTATTTTTATGAAATTGTAATCTATATATAAAATTATACAATTATGTACATAATCCAAACATAATCAACACTTATGCAAGTATGTTTTATATAACACAATTTTCTGTAATATCAATATACTCTTTAATAAACTCACATACGTATATACACTCCAGCATACATACGTACACACATATATCTACATATTTTTTCCATACTTTCTTGCCGTTGCTCTGCCTTTCATACTCCTCCATCTAAAAATTTCGAATTGAATCTTGCAATTATATTAAACTAACTTGAATTTCTGAGAATCGCAGAGGAAGGCAACATGTAGAAGTCCTTGCGTGCGGGAAAGCATGCAAATGGACAAACTTAGATTGAAAGACCTACTAATCCCAATGGCGAACGTAGTGCATTAGTCTTAGATGTTAAATGAAACCTCATTATGTAGCTTCTCTCAGTTTGGCCATATTTCAATCAGTTCGCTCGTCAAGGATTTGCAACTGGGTGGCTGCGTGCGCGCTAATCCTATTAAAATCGCATCGCTTTAATTAGAGAGGAGAGCCTTGGCCATATTTCGTTGGCGCGCAACGTGAGAGACTGTAACGGTAACAATAAACGACAACATTTACGGCGTGCGATGATTGCAAGGCAAACGAGCAATTAAAAAGGCCATGCGCCAGCTGTCGTGCTGCCTTCCTGGTAGCAGAGGACACAGAGAGTGACACAGAGAGAGGAGAGAGAAGTGAAGAGAGAGATCGGCAGCGACCTCGGCCTAAAGTTTCGTAGAGGGAGTGGGCGAGGGTGCACAAGGGTAAGCCTTAACCCACACGTACGTATATGTCCCCACCTTCGGCTCGCAGTGAACAACAGTGAACGCATTTGGCTGCTGCGTGCTTAAGGCATTTTTACAGCTTTCTTTCGCAGCTAGAGAATTTACGTTGGGTATTTGAAATATGCACGTAATATTGCAAAATTTTAAGCGTATATCTTTGCATAATTAACTGAGAAAATACTTAGCACACACACACACACTCACACGCACGGCAGTTGGAGCACTGAGGCGAGCTCTCTGCCTCGCAGGCATTCTTACCGCAGCATCCAAATCGCACGCAGCAGAAAAAGGAAAATGAAAAGCGAACAAAACTTTGCAATGATACTTTTTCAGGACCCACTCTGCAACAATGTAGTCGAGCACCCAAACCCAAGCCTAGTCCCCGTGCCGTCGCTCGCTTTCAGGTTGTGTGGAATTTTTAATCTGTTACAGAGGCAGCCAAACAACCACCAGGAGCTGGAGCAGGAGTTGGAGCAGCAATAGAAGCCACCTTAAGCAGCCAACCCCCACCGGCGCCCTTTTGCAGCCATGTATCTTTCTTTACTGCGGGGCTTTGTATCTTTACGCTTTGCTTAAATATTTTAATTTTTATTGGCTGAAGTTTGCCAACTGTCGCCGGTGCGGTGCCAGTTAGGCTGCCATTTGATAAAGCTGTTAAAAATGTATTTATTTTGGTGCTAAGGTCTGCGGCAGTGAGGCTCGGAACTCACCAGCTCAGGCAATCTGCATCGGCTTTTGATAAGCGCACTTGCGGTACTGCTAAAGGGCGCAACCTGAGAGCTTAACGACAAAAGGTATTTAGAGGCGGTGTGCGGTATGCCGGCGGCAGAATCTCAATTTATTTACCGGATAAATACCGAACTTGGAGCAGATACAGATCCCATTGATCTTGTCTTATTCATGAATAGTTATTTCTCTCTGTATAAACAAATATATAGTTTATAAATCATATAATTTATGGATGTTTACTGGATATACCTTGTATCAATGCTCAACTTTCTTCCAGAATCTTCAAGAATGCGTGGGAGATGCTGAGATGTTCGATGCGGATTGATAGAGCTTTAAATTGATTTGCTGATAGTGGAAAAAGTTATTGGTAATTAAAGAAAGTAAAGAAAGTCATAATCAACATGATAACAAATATTAATAGCAATTATTATTTTACGTACAAAATGAATAAATCATAAAGTTGTTGAAAACCTAGCATTTCAGCTTTCCACTATTTTCCAATTTTTCCCAAACTTTAAAAATAGGTAGTTCTGGTAGTTCTGGTAGTTCTGATGGCATATCACGACTGATAGGCTTAGTTCTCAAATTCGGAGAGACAGACGTGCAGGCAGGGTCGATCGGCCAAGCTGTTGATTCAGCCTGTTATAGAATTGTAAATATAATCAATATATTATTATTGAATAAATAAAAATATTTGCCAAATTAAGCGAGGAAATCGGAATAGAAGACGAACTAATGAAACTTAAGAGCACAAAGTAGCTCGCCAAAAAGCTCCTGCGAGAGATGATGCACAGATGAAACACAAACTAATTATTGTTAGAGAACAAGTTTTGGTCTCTCAGTCTAGAAAGCAATTAGGATGTGAGCATCTTCTTTGTTAGAGTTTAATAACCGTGATCCGAGTAAATCGAACCAGAGTATTTTCGCCAACTAAGCGAGGAGACGCAAACCAGGATGCGGTTAATATGCATTTCTTGCTGCCGGCAAGGTAATTCAATGGGTAAGCAACCGTCGCGACCCCACTTGACCACAAATTGCTGGCCATAAAATCCCTTGAACTGCGGATGGGCTAAGCTCAACTAACTCGCACTAATAGCCATAATCATAAGCCATAATGACTCCTGCTGCTGCCGCCGCTGCCGCCGCTGTTGCTGCTCCTGCTGCTGAGACTATAGCTCACATTGCACAGAGTGAATGAGCCAGAGCTGAACGTTGCTGGGTCCACTGTGCGTATGCGTAATATGCAGCCAGAGTGGAAACTTTGCGAATGACATCGAAACCGAGACGAGCGTCTCTCTCTCTCTCTCTGTCTGCTTATGTATTTGTGTGTGTGTGTGTGTTGCAGTGTCATTTGCATAAAAGTAAAGTTCACCCACTCGACGGCAGCGGAAAATTTGAATGCAACCTGCAAACTTTTGCCAAATTTAAATTATAAATAAGCTGGCGGGCGGCTCCACTCGCCTGACTGAGGCTGAGGCTGACTCTAGCTCTGGCTCTGCTCTGGCTGGGCGGAGTGGCAGTGCGGACAGCGTTTGGTTAGGTTGACGTTGTCGACTCTAAACAAAACCTCATATGCATCGAAACGTAACGGCAAAAAGGATTTTAAGTGAAGTTGAAGTTGACTACACGACCGCATGCCACCACAGACCACCTCGTAGCTGCTGCAGGCTGCAACCCCTCGCGCATCTTCGTTGCTAGCCTGTCCCCTGGAGACCACTTACATTGCAGGAGCAAAGTTTCGACTTTGGTTCCGGTTTCTCCATAAGGGCGGAGGAGAGTTCCCCCAAAAAACTAACATCGAGAAAATAAGCGCAAAGTGAAAACTACACGCGCATATTCCAATTCCGCCTCACTAGACAAAGTGCAAAGCGTTGTGCGTGTGTCTTTCGGTGGTTGGGCAGACCACCAGACACCACTACACCCACCGCCACCACCGACACCACCAGACAACATCAGACACCATCAAACTACTCGAACGCAGCGTCAAAGGGCACGCGTCTGCTGGGCACCGCAGCGCAAGTTTAAATGTCATGTAAAATGTTTCCACTTACACAAATTAATGTGTAGAATTTAATTTCGTTGCAGCAATAAGACGAGCAAACACCCAGACTCTCCTCTCCACATGGAAATGAAAACGAAATGAGAGCAGAGAGAAACCAACTAGCACCACATAGTGCCGAGCCATAACTATTTTAACACCACCAGCATTAATAAATAAATACTCCTTTAGCGTGACTAAACTGGAGAAGTTGTGTCTAGCTAAGAGGGGGTGGAAGTATATTGAAATGCCTGGAGAGCACTATAGTATTCCCCGCAGTTCCCTAATAATATAAAGTGATAATAATATACGGTAAGAAAAATAATAATAGTAATAATAATAATAATAATAAAAATAATAATAATAATAATAGTAGTAATAATAATAATAATAATAATAATAATAATAATAATAATAATAATAATAATAATAATAATAATAATAATAATAATAATAATAATAGTAATAATAGTAAAATTAAAATTGCATTGTAATAAATATTCCAGTTTTTTATTAACAATTTTAATTTATGAACACTAACAAAATATTTAATGTCATTATTATTATGAACTTCTAATATATTATTAATTAAGTTTAGCTAAGCTAAGTCATTTTCTGCCTCATCGAGATCCAATTCTAAAGTTGACTAACTTTATCTCTTTGAGTTCTTTCTTCTCTAGTTCAACAGCGTATTTAATTTATTTATTTAACTCTAACAGAAAATTTTTGTATTTATATAATAAAAAGTCTTATAAAAAATATAGTTAAAATCAAATAAAAAATAAAATAAATATATTATATAATAAGGTGGGGAATAAATCGGTTTTACAAATTTCTACCATTTTTTTATTCTAACTTAACTTTATTTCACTCATTTCTTAGAATTTGACTCTCGCAAATGGGTATATTGTATAACATAATAGGTATTCTAATTTTTTAATACTTTTACCCCATTCCCACTAAAATTGTTTATGACTGTTCAGTGAATCGTAGACAATTGCAATGATTGTGGATTATAAAAGTGAGTATTCCCCACCAAGCTAATGAAAGAGAGGAGTGCAGCATAAAGTGTGGTATCTCAATCATATTTATTGTCTTTATATCTAAAAAAATATTAATTCAAATTCTTAAAATAACTACTGTAATGAACATTACAAATAATAATAGCACCAATGATAATAAAGACATTGAAGACGGTTGTAGACGACTGTTCAATACGCGCTTACGGTTAGCGAACAAAAACGTTAAAGTCATATCGATTTGGATAAGATATATGTATGATTTAAAGGCCTACTGGTACCCTGACTGCCCAATCTGTTATGCTCGCAAGATTGGTATATATATGTATATATGTAATTACTGACCTATAAAATAAGTCAAACCATTGGACTGTGCAATTCTACCTGCACAACTGTCTAAGACAGATTTTAATCCGATTCGACACGCTCCTCCTCTCACTTTTGTTAAGTCTAATAATAATAATTCATGTTAAAATTAAGCATACTCTTTAAATATAAATAATAGACAATAATTACCATATGTAGTATAAGAAGAGCATTTGCCACATTTGCTTCATTTGCAATTCCATGCAAAATGGTAGCTATTTATAACTGTTATGTTAGGTGTGCAGCGCATTTAAATATCCACAGTATACAGCACTGGCAACCGAGTAAAATACATCAAATGCAAACCAAGTGCTCAAATTCATCACTTAGACAGCAGACAGCAGACAGCAGACAGCAGCTTCATCTGCCATTAGAAGGCCCTCACTCGCCGGCATTTCCTAGATATTTTGGCCAAATGAAGCGTACTCCCTTTGGTAAAGAGAGGGGGGAGGCAGGGAGCTGGACTGGGAGTTAGACTAACTCTATGTGTGATATGCTTGAGAGACTTTTAGCTTCATTGCTTGATTTGTTTAAATGCCTTTGCTGTGTTTGGTTTATGGTTGTGTCATTGGGCATTGGCTTGGGTTTTTTTTATTTTTATTTTTTGGTGCTTTTGTTCCCAGCAGAGTCGTGGGTTAGGTCTCCCTGGAGGGTTGAAGGGATTGCGGGCTGGAGAGCTTAGTGCTTAACTTGTCTAAAAATCTTGTTTGTCTGCTTCTGCATGTGTTAAATGAAAAGTTTTTGGCATTGCTGGTGCATTTGTTGATGGCCCCACAGATACAAAAGTTATTTGCCATTGCTAAACCAACTGAAAGTATTTGAATCTGCGCCCAGAACGCAGACAACCCCTAACCGAATTTCTCTCTGGCTGTTCATGTGTGTGTAAATGTCAGCATATGCATATAATAATAAAAACAAATATGGCCAAAAGTCTCGAGCTCAGCGCATTTGCTCCGCTTTGGCCTCGTGCTGTAGATACATTTGTATCAGAATATGTGGTGCGTACATAATACATAAATAAATACATGACTCAAATTAATTAATTTCTTTACTAAGTAATTACATGCTAAACATGCTGTTGATACAGTGAGAGGGAGAGGGAGAGGCAGAGGCGGAGGATTCAGACGTTCATGACCTTTTAGCAATTCGTAACCCCTTCAATAAAAGTTGTTTTTTGAGCCGAAAGTATTTGGAAGTTTAGCGAGCTGTATTTTGATTATCTCAAGGGTCTAGTATGCTTAACACCGAATTCAGTCTAGTTTTTCTTCTGTTTTATAGCTGTATTTGTTCTATTTTGGTAATTAAATTATATAAGTATTTGCGGTATGCTATAATACTCGCACAAATTTCTCTCTGTTTTTCTTCTGGTATTTGTTTACTTTCGAGAAATCCGTGCTCGTTTCAGTTCATATTTTTCACAAGCAAATTACAAGCACAGCAAAAACAGGAGGAGCTTAGCCTCTGCTAAGAGCTGGAGTTGCAGCAATTGGGTTGCTGAGAAGGTGGTGGGGGCGAGGGCGAGTGCGCGGACGGAGCTTTTGGGTTTGAGTTGTGAAAATGCTTACGAAACTTGTAACAAATACAAAAGTCAATGGCGCTGCAAAAGAAGTTTTTGCCTGGCAGCGCACACGGTAAATCTTGCAAGCTAAAACTTTCGACTTGCTTAAATAAACTCAGCACACACACACACACACACAGATGTAGACAGATTGAAGCACACGTACTCGCATACACACAGCCGCATTTAGACAGAGACATGCTGAGATACAGATACTCAAATGCGTTGCTATAAGCTGCTTTTCTCATGCACACACACACACACACATGACGATTCCATGGCTTCGGTCTCTGACTTCAGCTCAACTCCTCCAACTCCTTGCACAGAATGTTTCCGATTGTCCTTCCTTCCAATTCGCATTTTCAGCAATTTGATTACAGGGCACATTGACACGACTTGCTGTGAAAATATTTATATATGAGCTAATGCTTGTATGAATATACTAAATATATATATAATATATGGAATATAAGTTTCAAAATAAATCTTAATACAATAAATGCAATGAGGAAATGTAAATAAAATGCTTTCTTTCTCTCTCTCTCTCTCTCTCTCTCTCTCTCTCTCTCTCTCTCTCTCTCTCTCTCTCATATATATAAATACATATGTCTGTTACAGTCCATCCAATGTCCATATCTTCTGCCTTTATCTTTCTCAGTCAATCTTTGTCTCTACGTATCTGCTTCACTTTTCCTCACACTATCTTTCTCTATTTTTACTCTTTCACTTTCGTTTGCTCTGGCCCTTGTGCTCAATCAATCAATCTCTCCATCTCACGTTATCTCTCTTTGTAATTCTATATCATTTTATATTAATATTATAAATCAATCAACCAATTTGTTAATTCGTGTTGCTTCGATTTGTTCGCCTTTTCAACGGATGTGAGCCCAGTGTGCGCTATTTAGTTGCTAGTTTGTGTTTGCCATGTTTGTTACGCCTTGCAAGCGACCTTGCCAACAACAACAGCAACTAGGCAAAATCAAACCCAAAAGCCAAAAGAGGTCTGATCCGATAGAGAGGGATAGAGAGTGCGAGAGAGAGCGCGTCGTACAACATCTATAGCCATAGCCATAGCCATAGCCATAGCTTTAGCTGCATGCTCAGCATATTCAGTTGCTGCTCCTGTTGAGTTTGACTCGAGTCGAATTCGAGCTGCTTCCGTACTTTGAGGATATTTGTCTGCTGAATTAATTGGAATTAGTCGCGACATGCTTATCCCAAAGTCTAAAATAAACAATAAAATGGATACCTATTCAAATAGGGCGCGCAAACAGAAGCAAACAGCGGAAGTCAGGGAGCAAATGAAAGGGAGAGAGGGAGAGAGAGTAGGACAGCACATCATGCAACAGAAGAGGACAGTCTCGCTGGGGTTGGGTGGGGAGCCGGTGTTGAAAACAATGCAAAGTTTTAATGAATTTTGGTTTAAGTTTTCAGCGGGTAGTTGCGCCTTTTGCCCTTTGCGATTTCCTGTAAAATGTATTTTAAATGGGTAAAGGAAATTGCATTATTTCAATTACAAATTCGTTAGTCGGCGACGACGATGATGACTACAACGACAAACGCTCCTCGTCTCAGCTGAGATTCGAGTAGACAGCAAACGCCGCAGGCAATTAGTCGTGTCAAAGCTTTCATTATTGTTTTGTCATATTTGCTTTGTGAGGGTGTGTCTGTGCCTGTGCTTGTGTGTGTGTGTGTGTCTATGCGTGTGTGTCAGTCACACTCTAAAGTCTTAATTAATGTATAAATATGTACTCGTCTGCTGCGAGCACATACACATACATACATACATACACATAAATGTATGGGTGTGTGCTATAGGAAAACAGAATAGATTTTATATTTAATTAGTGCAAACTGTGCAAAACTTGGCCTGACACGATGTCGCCAATTGTTGTGGCAACAAAGGCAAACAAATGAACTGGAAGTGGAACTTTTGCCTCAACAACTCAAGCCAGCAACAGCAGCAGCAGCAACAACAACAGCAACAGCTGTGTGCACCACGGGGCGACATGACAAAAACGCCTCAAGGCAACCATCAAGGGAGCGACAACTGGACCGAGTTCCAATTCTATACAATAGTAATAGTATACTCTGTAGATATAACACTCTGGCCAGCCACGACACAGCACGGCACGACACGACACGAGACGATAGAGGTGAGCCAGCAAACAGAGCCTTAAAAACTCTTTTGATACTCTCAATTTGTAGTCTCTTTCCTATATATAACTGTATTTACCTTTATTACAGTCACTCTCTCGCTCCCACTCACCTATATATGTATATGCCCCTTTTCTTTCCTTCTCGCTGTCTTAACCGAATGAGAATCGCATAGTAGGGCTGCATTTTATTGTGGCGCACGCAGCTCACGAGGGAAATCGAATTGAAATCCATCTCTAGCCGAGCTGCTGTTGTCCCACTGAGTAGTTCACAGAAGTGCAAAAAGTTTAACAGCTGAATCCTGGAATGCCCTGCGGCAGCACTAAAAGTATTCATCGATTGCCCAATGGATATTCAATGGGACTTCTCCCAGAAGGCAGCAAAACTCGCGACAGATTTTAAATGAACTTTGCGTGAGTGGAGTACGTAAATTTCTTGGAATGCTCGGCATCTGCAGAGCCATATACACATACACACATACATGCAGCTGTTTATATGAAGAGAGTAGAAGTGAAATGCTTAAGGCCTAAATGATTTCTCGTTTTAGTAGCACCCACATAATTACAATAATTATGGCTACATCGACTACATCCGACGTCCATTAATAATCCACTTGAATGCGTTAAGTATATGCATATGATTGCTGGCATATATCGCCTTAATGAATTTCCACAAATTGTGTGGCAATAATTAAACGCTAACATTTCTCCTTGTCAAATTTCATTAGTTGTCGCCCCTGTCTGAGTGTGGCATAATTACCGTTACATTTAGCCATAGCAGCGATAACTTTTCCCACAGCAATACGTACATACGATTGACACATCAATTGGCATGGTGGCTATAAAAAATTGAATGCAGTCAAAGAAATAATTTCCACTTAATACTAATTAGAGCGCATGCCGATGATGGCCGCACAATCAGGAAGAGCTGCAATCAAAAGCTGGGGAAGCTCCCCAAATGCCCGGCGGGTGGAGCTCAGAATTGAGTTCGTTTAAGTAAGTCAGTGCAGCTAGTGGCTTTTATGGCATAGGCTTGCTTCATTAGACAGCATTTCAGGCCAGCAGTCAGTGGCAGATTGGGCACACATTCATTATACACTCACCCATATACATGCGATGCATCGATGAATGTGCCTGTGCGTGCGTGTGCGTGTGTGTGCGTGTGTGTGTGTAAATGGCACTTGACTTGTTCGACATAAACATGAAAATGATGATGTCACATTTGCACAATTGTGCGTACAGCAGAAACAACATCAACAACAAAAACAAAGATGGCAAAGTCTGCTTGACCGATAACAAAATACCCTGTATAAGTCACCTTCATGGCATGCAGAGTATTGCAGCTTTTTATTATATTTTTGAATTATATTCAATATTTTCTGTTCTGTTTCAATTATTTTCCAAAGGTATTTAAGTTAAGTTAATAATATTAAGCTCTAATATTCATATATAATATTATTATTAATAAAATACATTTTTATTTAGTTACTGACGATTATATTTAGTATTTTAATATCTTAATAAAGATAATACCTTATATAATTTCACTTGGCAAACCTTAATATTTTAAATAAAATATTAATAAGCAATAAACTAATTTCAAGCTAATTTCAAGCATTTTGTCTTCATTTAAGAATAAAAACCCTCATTACAATATTTGTAAGTAATGAATGATT
This sequence comes from Drosophila mayaguana, assembly GCA_037075325.1. NCBI lineage: Eukaryota > Metazoa > Arthropoda > Insecta > Diptera > Drosophilidae > Drosophila > Drosophila mayaguana. The sequence continues at coordinate 3,623,111 of JBAMCG010000080.1, read as the reverse complement.
TATTTGAAAGTATATTATATTAGTCTTTATATATTATATTAGTCTTTATTAATTCCAGTTTTTATATTTTCATATTTTCTATTTCTAGTTTATAATTTAATACTTTTTAAAATTCAATAAATACCCCCAACAGCTTTTGTTCACAGAGTAAAACGACAGTAATTGTTAGTGTTGGGCTCGCTTTGGAAAATGGGAATTCATTTTCCACGCCCTCCTGCACCAATTATTCGCCTCCTTTTCCCTCACCGCACCTCGCCGAATCGCTTCGCAGTGCACTTAATGTGCGTAGTAGATCGTGCAAGCGTGAATCTGGTGATATGGCGATTAAAAATCGCAGTGCCAAAACGAATAAAAACTACAAAAATGAAGCGGAAAAATATGAGGACGGCAATGACAATGCCCGAAATGCAGCTGAAATGCTGGACTCGGTTTTTTCTAGGTTTCGCATGTCGCATATTATTCTGTTTTTGGCATCGACGGGCGCCGTGCGATAAAACAAAAGCCGATTTTCAGTTGAAAAGTTTAATTGAACAATGATAATGTTGCCAACAACAAGCAACAAGCAACAACAATAAATACAACAACAACGACAATAGCTATAACAACAGCAGCAAGACTGAAAACAAAATGTCACTGAATGTAAAATCGAACAAAAGAATTTATATTGGTTGATAAAATTGCGAGAATTGGCACTTGACATAATGTGAATTGTTTATAAATGCTCAATGCAATGATCATTAAGAGGCCTGAGATGAGCTAAAAATAAATAAAGATGCAGATAAGGGCATTGGGGAGGATGTATTAGAGCCTGGTGAGAAATTAATTAAGTCATGCTCTGTCTCTATTCACTATTCACTATTCACTATTCTCTATTCTCTATTTCTTTATTCTCTATAATATAAAATATTTTCTCAGATTAACTACTGTTCAAAACTCGATTTAAGACTCGGTGTATACTATATAAGACCTATATATAGTACCAAACTCTGCCTCTAGTAAGACTGTTATGAAGACAGAGAAACGGAGACTCAAAAAGAGCTAAGCTAATTGAACTTTCTTTAGAAATGCCTGAAATTTCTTCCATTCTATTGAATTTTTCGATTTTCCCTCCTGCTACCTCCCACCCACAGAGTGCAGCCAATTAAAAAAGCTTTCTCTGCCCACAAAAAAGAGAGCAGCAACCACTCCGCACCATAAAACTGCAGCTGTTCATTTTATTTGGCGTCATAAAAACAAATATTAAAATTGCAGCCATGCCACAGTTTCACAGTCTTTGGAACCACAACAACAAAAACGAGAGGAATGGAAAAATGTATATATAAAAAAAAAAAAAAATAAATAAATAAAATAAAAAAAAAATAGAAAAGAACGCCAACGCTTACTCTGACGCCCATTAAACAATTTATGTTTGTAGCAGCACTTAAGTCCTACCAATTGCTGGCGAATTCGACAAAATACACGCAATACAACAAAAGTGCACCACCGAATAGTGATGCGAGTGGGTCAGCACGATAGACAGAGAGAGAGAGCGACAGAGAGAGAGAGAGAGAGAGAGAGAGAGTGCGACACCCACACAGTTTACATTTATTGTTTTTACGAGGCTCGAGCTAGCACGGCTAATTGAAAAATACTTTGTTGTGCAGTATTATCTGCCTCCTGCCCCTGCCCCTGCCCCTGCCCCTGCCTCAGTCCCTGTCTCTTTCCCTGCCCCAGGTCCAAACTCAAGCTGACTCGATTTGCAGAGAATTGATGCGGCGCCTCGCTCCTATTGGATACGGCCAATTGGCACAGTTTTGCGGACCAGTTTCAAATTCACTTTCCATACAAATTGGCAGCGCGTCGATGGCGCTAATGAAAATTAACATAAAATGCTGCTGACAGCAGGCAATCGACCGAGCACAGGAGCCAAATGCATGCAGGGCAGTCGGCGGGCCCGAAAATTGCAGTCAGTGAAGATGCACCAACTGATTTTAATGCGATTCAACAGCTCTGCACGCGATGCCAAGCCAGAAAACGTTTTGATAGCTTCCCCCAAAAACTGTGGCCCTAGCTGCAACGACTGCGGGCCACCGCTCTTCTCCTACATATTTGGCCAATGCCTCCGGGCCAAGAACTGAGCCGCACGGAGCGCCGGAACGCCGTTGCATTTTGATGATGCCTGTGTGGCTTCTCTTTGTCCTTTTCGCTCTCCCTCTCTATGCCACTCTGGCTGTCGGCTGGGCTGGTCGTGCCATTGTTAAGTTTAACCAAGGTAATCTCTATGCTTCCATCGCCTATCGTGACAAACTGACATAAATGCCCGGCGGCAGGCACAGAGAGTCCAATCAACGCCAGCTACTTGCAGGGATTCATCCGAAAACCCAATGACACTGGCTGAAGACGGCCAAAACTATGAGATTTACCTAAAACATAAAGGTAAAACCTATATGAAATAATCGGCATTAGAAGCACAATTAGTCTAGAAAGCTCTTGATAAGATTAAAGATATGTTTTGAATAAGCTTTAATTCTTATATATTTTTGTATAATATAAGAGTCTCAAATATGTAGAGATTACATAAACCTTCTTTAATTAGAATTCATTTGATTTGACAATCTAAATATAAAACTTAATGTTTCTGATTGATTTGAAAGGCAAATGACATATATATATTTTTCTCTGTTGTTTGTTTGAGTTTAATTATGTTAAGAAATGCCGAGAGATATCTGGAATATGTATATATAGAGTAGGACATAATGAACTAATATATTTTATTATTACATTTTATGTAAATATATTAAGTATTTATATTACATTTTTTATTATTTATATATTTTTACTTTTCAACAAGTGTCATTTCATCAAAAATCTCTATTTTTTCTTACTTTTTTTGCTGGCGACCTCTCGTCCCGCGTCCCGCGTAGCTGACAGTCTGTGCCATGCGGTTGCCCTACTAACTATTATTATGGTAGTTCCAAATTTTCGTTGCTGTTGGTGTTTCTGGTTCGTGCACTTGGCAGAACGCCGCGCCATTTTAGCCAGCCATTGCCTCGCTGCAATTGACGGAAGTTCATTGGTTAGCAAATGGCAGTTTTTGTACGCTCATTAGCATTATTTGTCAGTCTGCGGTAGGTTTTTCGGGTAAAGTGATTCAAGTGGATGCACTGGCCCCAATACACACGCAGAAGCACACACACACACACACACACAGATTCGATGTGGGTGTTTGTATATGTATAGCACACTGGCCCGAATGATATGATTGTATTGCTTGAGGTGAGAAACTGTCGATTTCCTTTAAGGCAAAACCAACTTGATTTCTAGCTTGATTTTATATGTTAATGTTCAATAGACCAGTTTAAGTTACAGTTACCAGTTGTTACAGTTGTTCATATAGTGAGAGAGCATAGCTTACTTATGCTTAATATTCAGATAGTTTCTGTAGCTCTACTACATCTATTACTTTAATGGAATAATTAAAATTCGATGTTTGAATAAATGAAACGCATTCGAGCTATTGTATTAATAAAAGCCTGAGTTACCCTAAAAAAGTTAAATTCTACTAAATTTAAGTTATGCCTTTCAGCTATAACAGTTTAGTAAAATAAAGCTAGCTTTTACATCAAATAAATATTTATATAAAAAAATTAAAATGTACTTTTTGTTGTAGTTTTTGAAAATAAATGTATTTTTTTAGCCGCACTCAATAGTTGTATTGCAAGAGGGAAATTAAAAATATTACAATTTTTGTTTGCCTAGCTTTCATAAAGCTAGCTTTTACATTAAATAAATATTTATAAAAATAATATTTTTATTTATTGAAAATAAATGTATATTTTAGCCACACTAAATAATTGCAATGAAAGAGGAAAAAAGAATATTTAAACATTTTTTAGGCTTTCTACTCATGTTGTGAATTTTTGCAACTTTAAAAGCCCTTATCGCCCTTTCATCAGTGTAATATTTCACCAAAAAATTTTTTGTATTCTGTGATGAGTTCTATTTGATTCATTCATGCATTTGATCAATTGAATTCATGAAAATTTATTTCTTTGTTAGGCTTTGATGGCAATCCATATGTTGGCATTAATTTCTAGATGAGAAGCATTAAGCTGCAAACTCTTATTAAAATAAGAAGAAGAGTCCTAGACTAGTCAGAATAAACAATAGCATAGTCCTCCACAAGAAAGGAGTCAAAGGATGTTATGTAGTACCAGAAATTTGTTATTTAGATTCATATAAATTCACGTTTTCTCTCTGCTTGCCTGAGAACTGAAATGTTTGTAAACTCAGCTTGATGTTTACTTCAGCGCATTTGCTAGTTCAGCAAAGTCTTTCATCTTTTTGGACGTGTTCTTTTTTTACGCCGGCCCACTTCGTACAAACTTTCAGTTTTCCAACTAATCAGCGCAATGCAATGTCAAGTTATGCTAAGCATGGCTGTCGGAAATTCCGCAAAGTAACTTGTTAAATTTCCATGACATTTCCAGCTAGCTGGGGGAATAAATATATTTGAGCACCTGATACGGCTTTCGAGATGCCAGCTTGTCTCGGTGCTCGGTGCTCGGTGCGACGCGGTCAACTAAGCTACTCAAATGGCTGCTCGTTAGAGCTCAAGTGATTCAACAGAATGCTTAACATGCCTAATGTCATTTGGCGCAGCGCTCAAATTAATAGCCGTCACTTTTCACCTGACCAGAGCACCCTCTCGTCCCCCGCAAAATGCCGAATGGGGGAAAAAAATGCTGTGACCCCAGCGTTCAACTTTTTATAAGCAGTGCCCCCCAAACCAGATGAATACGTAACATTCCTGGCAATTGTTGTCGGCTAATCCGTGGCACGCAAAAGCAAAGGCAAGCGCAAAGGCAAAAGCAAAACCAAAAGAAACGAAAACAACGAGGAAAAATAAATATATTTAACTCAAGTGGCGCGCGTTTATATCAGTAGCCTCGACTGGAACTCATATAATAAATGGGACAGGCGGTAACAGAATGAAGCTTTCAGCTGGGAGCTGGGAGCTGGGAGCTGAGAGCTGGAAGCTTGGAGCTCGCTCAGAGCTCTCTGATTTTTATGCGTTTTCTCAAGCTATACAGTATTGTGCTGCTGCTGGGCAATAAAATGCGAATGCGATTGCGAATGCGAACGCGAATGCGAATGCGAACGCGAGTGCGAAATGTGAGCAAGTTGTTGGGGATCTGTGCCACATCCTCGACTGGCCAAGTCTGGGTAGGCAACAAAAGCGCTGCCCATTATGACTAATGGTTGACATTTAACTTAATCTGCTTAAGATGATTATTGAAAATGAGTGCCACTTATGCCAAATGTTGCGTCATAAATATTCATGCACTCGCGAGTGTGTGCGAGTGCGTGTGAGTGAGTGTGAGTGTGTGTGAGTAGTACCCAATGGCAACAATAAAAATCTGCGGCAAGAAGAGCCTACAAAATATGTATACCGACATTTCGTTATAGGGGAACAGCAGCAGCAGCCGCCTCTGCTAATAGAAAGTCTTTTGGCCGGCCGGCGAACGCATAAAAAAACTTGCCAACATGATTTATATATTAATGTATATATGTATGTATGTATATATATGGTATTTATGCTGTGCATAAGCACAAACACATCCATTCGTAATGCATATGCCTGGATATTTTTATGTTCTCACCAAAACTCATTTCGAGTGCGGTGTGCGGTGCGTGCATGTGTGCGTGTGTGTGTGCGTATGCGTGTGTATGGGTGATTTGATTTATCGGAATTTGGCGTATATTTTACAATTTAGCGGCTATAATTCATTATGTCGGTTTTGGCCCTGCGCTTACATCGAGTGGAGCATTAACATATACAGAGACAGTTTGTCATATGACAGTGAAGCTTAAGTATAATGATTTAGATTCTAGCATTAATCCTATAGAAACAGAGAGCAGCGAGCAAGTTGATTGCTATTTACTATAAATGAAATGTTTTTTTTTTAATGTTGTTTTTTTTTTTAAGATTTTATAAGATCTAAAATTTGGAAAAAAGACATAATATAGACCTAATATATAAAAAAAAATATTTTATATATATATATATTTTAAAATGAAATCTATTCAAGAAATTTATCTATAAATCTAAATTTAAATAAATATATTTAGTATTTACATTTTCCTTCAAATTAATCCAATTTTATATTATTAATTAACAATTTTTTTATTAATTAAATTATATATATATTTAAAATTTATTTTTACAGAATTATATCATTATTATTATTATTATTATTATTATTATTATTATTTCATATCAATGTTTTATATCTTTTCATTTTAGTATTTTAATGTTTACTGTGACTTCATTAATAAAATAAATTACTAAATAACTAAATGAATAAAAACTGAGTTCTTTATACATCTCAGATGGATAGAAATTAGTTTTTCATTAAAATTCGAAAAAAAATATATATTTCGTATTAGTAAAGCCCATTATTATTCTGCTAAGTGCAAGATATACTGGTAATATAGCAATATAGCTCTAATTGAATTAACATTGTAGTCTGCAATCACTTTAGCCGGAGCAGCCCATCTGTATGACAGAGAAATATTACTAAATGGTTAATCGTTCTCCAGGTACTCTTGGTTTAAATAGCAATTTGATAATAAACTGTTGCATCATCGCGGCATATCGTGGCATATGGGAATCTGGCGTGCGGCATGTCAAGCCGTGACATCCTTTTGCCGAGTGCAGCGCCAGTTTGCTGGTGACTGTTCACGTTGTTGGCGGTTGGACCAGGAGGGCAGGCGAGCAGGCGAGCAGCCGGGCAGGAGGAGGAGCAGCGGATGGGCGTGGATGGTGTGGGAACGGGAGGGCCTCGGGCATGGCCTGCGGTTATGTTAATGAGCTTGCACACAATTAGCAGCTGCTGCTGCCGTCACTAGCAGGCAGTCCGACGCCTGGCGCTGGTTCGCTCTGGTCCCGGGATGGGCCTGGTTCTAGGGCTGGGTTCTCGGCCAATGGTATATGGTCTATCCATGTAGTGGCATTTGCGCTTGTCACTTCAATTATGGTAAATATTTAATGCATAGCAACTGAGCAGTAGGCGGGCCGGGGCCGGGTGTGGCGTAGTGTAATAATAATCAACGCAAAATCAGTTGTGCGTTCTAATAAATAAATAAATAAGCCCGGCGCTTGCTTTAATTACAAAACGCAAAATTAAATTGAAAATAAAATGCTAGCCGCAGTTTGTGGGCGGAGCTTTTATTTCAATACGGTTGCGAAAAATAAATTGCATTGCAATTTTGCAATTTAGATTGGAAGCTGAAACCCGAATGCCCGCCATCTAAGCCATGTCTGACAGCCCTGGCTGGCTCTGGTCTGGTCTGGTCTGGTCTGGTTTGGCCTGGGCTGGCCTGATTTGAGCTATCGAACTGAAAGATTTCCTTTTAAATTATAAAATTGCAAATTAAATGGCTGCCAATAAAGTGCAGCGACAGTTAGCAACTGGGTATCCGCCCAGCGAGCGGCCTAAGCCCAATCCCTAACATCGAATGAACGAACGTCCCTCAGAAGACACTTGCCGCATAATTCAATTCAATACGAAATGTATGCAATTTCTTTTGGACCCTCAAGAACTGGGAGGAAAACGTAGCAAGCAAAAGATATAAGTAAAACATAATTGAATTCAAATTTGTGCAATCGTAAGTAACTAAGATACAATTATGTACGTGGCTGGCTTTCTCTCACTCTCTCTCTATCTCTCTGTCTCTCTTTCTTTGTAGCCCTGTCTCGCTCTCTTTGCATATCTGTTCTGTATGGCTGACTGTCAAGTCTCGTCACGGCTACATTCTGACACACAATTGAAAGGCACGCACACACACACACACATCACGTACCCCAGCCACCCTTAGCGTAGTCCTCCCACCCCCCCTTATTGACGAACTTACATGAACAGACCCCAGCCAGACCTAAAGCCGAAGCCAGCGACCGGGGCAGACAATGAAACGTAATCACACTAATGGCACCGAGAGCAATGAAGCGCATGTAATTGGTAAAGAGCTCGAGAGTGTAGAGTGTAGTGTGTAGTGTGTAGCGTGTAGCGTATAGTGTGTAGTGTAGTGTGCTTTGCGATGTCGTGCTCTGCTTTGCTGTGCAGTGCAATGAAGTGAAATGTAAAACAGTGAATTATCGTGAAATATCGCCAGGCCTTCTGAATTCAACTTATTGTTAAAGCTTACAACTGTTTCAATAGGTATTAATGTATATATGTATTATATGACGAGGTGTATACGAAATATACCATTGAAATGCAAATATTTTGAATATAATTAGGCAGGTTCAGAGAGTTTAGTTCATTGAACTTATTATTCAAGTTTACATTTATTTTTTATATTAAAATATTTTTATTGAATCATCATAAAAGTCTCTGAATTTAACTTTTTACTAGTTTTAACTTATCAAACATATAGCTAACTATGTCAAATGGGTTAATGAAATTGAAACGTTTTCAATTTACAATCAGAAATTTTTATTGGGATAATAGTTAAGAAATAACTTGCTAAGTGATATATCAAATGCATAAATTAGTTATTAACAATTTATAACTAATAAAATTATTTAGAAAAATAGGAATTCATAGTATTCATAGTTTTACTAGCCTTTATATCAAGCATTAAGCTATCCCAATGAAAATTCTTGTTTGGCTTTAAGCGAATGCTTACATTATTATAAAAATTAATAAATTATTTTATATATAATTATGAAAAAATCAGATTACTGAAAGAGTGCAGATAACTATTCAAGTGAACACAATTTCCTGTCAACACGAACTGATGAATTTATAACTGTTGATTAATCAACATTAATCACACACACGCACATTTACATATTAGTGATAATTAATTTTATTGTTTATATTTTTGCTATTTGCTTTCTTTTTTTTTTGTTTGCCGTGACATATCGCAGAGACGCTGTGACTTTTCGACCATCCCTAATGAGCGGGTGCGCAATTTGTGGTTGTCTTCGGTGCATTTTATAGCATAGTTTTTGGGGCGTAAGCAAAAGTCGTTGACGCAACCGTTAGCGTTACCGTTACAGTTACAGTTACAGTTACAGTTAGCGTTACCTCAGATGACATGTGATGTGAAGAAACCGGCGGCGCTAAAGCAATGCAATTACACGTTGCCGTTGCTCGCGCTGCATATGTGTATAACTGTTTGTGGCTGACTGTGTGCGCGTGTGTCTGCTTTATTAATGAGTTGGCCTCTGTGCGTGTCTGTGTGTGTGTGTCATACGAGTTGCATGAGCCAGGCAAAGTTGCAACATCATATTGAAAAATGATGAAAGTTTTCGAGTTTTAATGCGAAAATGAGCGACTGTCAGCTGAATAGATGGATAGATACATGCTCAAACACACACTCATTCACACACACTCACACACGCACACTCAAACAACTGATGTGAGTAATGAAAAGTTGAGGTTAAGTAAGTATCTCGTGGAGGTGTGCAGTAAATTAAAAATCAATAACCCATTTGCCAACAACAAAGCGACGAAAGTTGTCACAACCAATCATAATCTGCCTGATGATGATGAGCAAATCCAAAGGTGGAGCCTTTAATGAATTGAACTGGAGCGAGGTGCACAGCGCGACGAGTGCGAGGCGATTAGGGATGAGGCCCGGCAAATGTTGCTTTAATATTGAATAACTAATATTATGACGGCACTTAAAGTAAACATTCAACACTTCTTCAAAAAAGGCTCATACATTTGCCTAACTTATAGAATTAATCTTATTCTCTCAACTGTATGGCATTGATTTCAGATAATATCAGATATTATATGGTAGATGTAGATATTATATTGTTGAAATCAGATACTAAGATACTAAGATACTAAGATACTAAGATACTAAGATACTAAGATACTAAGATACTAAGATACTAAGATACTAAGATACTAAGATACTAAGATACTAAGATACTAAGATACTAAGATACTAAGATACTAAGATACTAAGATACTAAGATACTAAGATACTAAGATACTAAGATACTAAGATACTAAGATACTAAGATACTAAGATACTAAGATACTAAGATACTAAGATACTAAGATACTAAGATACTAAGATACTAAGATACTAAGATACTAAGATACTAAGATACTAAGATACTAAGATACTAAGATACTAAGATACTAAGATACTAAGATACTAAGATACTAAGATACTAAGATACTAAGATACTAAGATACTAAGATACTAAGATACTAAGATACTAAGATACTAAGATACTAAGATACTAAGATACTAAGATACTAAGATACTAAGATACTAAGATACTAAGATACTAAGATACTAAGATACTAAGATACTAAGATACTAAGATACTAAGATACTAAGATACTAAGATACTAAGATACTAAGATACTAAGATACTAAGATACTAAGATACTAAGATACTAAGATACTAAGATACTAAGATACTAAGATACTAAGATACTAAGATACTAAGATACTAAGATACTAAGATACTAAGATACTAAGATACTAAGATACTAAGATACTAAGATACTAAGATACTAAGATACTAAGATACTAAGATACTAAGATACTAAGATACTAAGATACTAAGATACTAAGATACTAAGATACTAAGATACTAAGATACTAAGATACTAAGATACTAAGATACTAAGATACTAAGATACTAAGATACTAAGATACTAAGATACTAAGATACTAAGATACTAAGATACTAAGATACTAAGATACTAAGATACTAAGATACTAAGATACTAAGATACTAAGATACTAAGATACTAAGATACTAAGATACTAAGATACTAAGATACTAAGATACTAAGATACTAAGATACTAAGATACTAAGATACTAAGATACTAAGATACTAAGATACTAAGATACTAAGATACTAAGATACTAAGATACTAAGATACTAAGATACTAAGATACTAAGATACTAAGATACTAAGATACTAAGATACTAAGATACTAAGATACTAAGATACTAAGATACTAAGATACTAAGATACTAAGATACTAAGATACTAAGATACTAAGATACTAAGATACTAAGATACTAAGATACTAAGATACTAAGATACTAAGATACTAAGATACTAAGATACTAAGATACTAAGATACTAAGATACTAAGATACTAAGATACTAAGATACTAAGATACTAAGATACTAAGATACTAAGATACTAAGATACTAAGATCATTTGTTCATTTGTTTTTGCTTGTAGATTGGTTGGAGCAAAAAGCCATTTGCATACATATCCTATAGTTTGTCAAAGCGATTCGATGGGAAAACATGTTTTTTAATACCTAGCCCAGCCACAAAGGAAAGCACTAACGTTATATCCTGGTTAAGCCTTTTATCAAGTGCTGCTCAATATGCAACCTGCAAGCCCGCAGGCAGGAGGCAGGCAGGTTGGCAGGCAGGAGACAGACAGCAAGTACTTTTACTCCTTGCGGTTTCGGTTATCGCACAACTCTCAGCGTCTGGCCTGGCAGCTACGCATCAATTCATTGCCTAATCTATTTGCTGGTGTGCTCCCGGAGCTACCTGCTGTATTGCGTCTCTTTCTTTCACGGCGCCTCTCTGTCTTTGTCTTTGCTTCTGTCGGTAGCTCCATGTCTGTCTAGCTGTATGTAATTTAAATCCCTTAGATGCTGACAGCGGAGCGTCTGTGCGTGCTGGCTTATCGGGGATCCTTGTGGCCCTAGTTGGCCACGTCTTCGACTGCAATTCGAATGCATTTGTATCAGCAGGGAGCCAGCAGGAGGCAGGTTACACGCATCCACATCAATCAGCCGAGAGCAGCGGGAGAGATTTGCCTGTTTGGCTATGCAAACCACAACGCTGACCGCCTGACCCAACAAATTACTCAATTTCATTGTGCTTTCGATATCCCGAGCCGGCCAGTCAGCTGGGCATAGATGCCGAGCAGAGGCGCCAGGAGGCAGTCATCAACAATCAACTTGATGACGAGCACAATAAAAATGAAAACCGAAACCGCCGACAGGGCAACGCATCTCATGCCGCAATCCTCTAGAAACTTGCGGCAGTATCAGCCGTGCCTTTTCTTTGCGACTTTTCTCTCTCTATCTGACGCATTATCAATTCATCTTGCCGTCTCTGTTGCTCTCAAGTTATTTGCTAACTTTTATTAATGTCGAAACGTACGACAACGATTTACAACGACAATAAAACGCGCGTCCTGCTATCATATCGCACAATGTCGCTCATAGTCTTAGTCATGCCACTTGCCGCGCTATCTAACCAAGCCAAGCCACGGCAAACCACACCAAACCCAGCCCACGACAAGCTGGAGAATGGCAAGCCAAGGCTTCCTCGCATTGCTTCGTTCTGACAATGCCAAAGAAGGTGCGGATCTCGATTTATGTGCACTGCACGCAGCACCAACAGAAGTCCTTTGAATGAATGCCAGGAATCTCAAGTGATGGACCCAAGGTTATCCTTCAGCTATGCTATATAATTGGTGAGGTTTAAAACATAGATAACTAATGATATATAAGTTGGATCTGTGATGGTCTAGTTTTACAAAGATTTGAACGTATTTGAAATGTAAATATGTTTTTGATTCTAGCAGTAAATTGATAAATTAAATATAGGAACAATAATAAAAGCAAGCAAAATAAAAACATATATTTCATAAAAGTATTATACTCAAATTGCGGAAGCTTTCTTAACGCCCATATGCACCCTAGCTAAAACACAATTTTATAGGGTATTTATAAAAAAGAAAAATATATGACTCGGCTCTGTCGTCCGTCTGTGGCAGACACAATGCATGGAATGTGAAAATCTTAAAGACTTTTGAATTGGTCGCCATAAATGCGCATTTATTTCTATGCTCAAGTTACAGCTGGAGCACTGTGGAGGCGTGTGTAGCAGAATGCACAGAGCGGATCAGATCCGGACAGAGCAGCAGCAGCAGCAGCAGCAGCAGCAGCAGAAGCAGTCGGAGGAGCAGCAGCAGTAGTAGCAGGAGCAGCAGTAGCAGTTGGCAGCGCTGTTTGAAATCGGCAGTAGGATTTTGGTTAGTCGCAGCAGCCTGGCATCACTTTGTCTCATTTTTGTGCTTCGCTGACAAATACAGCCGTGCATATGGTACCCACTCAGTCTGTCTGGCTGGCTGGCTGGCTGTCCCACTGCCAACTTCCTCTAGCCACCCTCACATATGCATTGAGTTATATCTTCTTTTGGTGGCGACTGCTGCTGCTGCTGCTCTCTGTCCTGGCAGTCAACGCATATTGGTAGCTAAGTTATCACATTTGCGACAACAATGCTCTGGCTGGGGTTAGGGGTGCTGCTCGAGCGGGAGTTGGAGTTAGAGTTTGAGCTGCATTCGCCAGTTGCAGTTGGAGTTCCGCAGACGCCCATCTCTTACACTTGCTTGCATATTTTTGCCATTTGAATTTGTAAAATCAACATCCATTAATCTGAGCTCGGCGCTGGCTGGGGCACTGCTGCAATTCCGAATCTTCGTCGCCTCGTTTTGCATGCTCGGTTACGTTTTGGAGCTGCGCACATTTTTCGGTAGTTCTTGGTCCCCAGAAGCAGCAGCAGCTAGAAATATGAAAAATCTAACAGCTGAAAAAAGCTCGCAGGAGTCACTGGCAGTTGCCATCGTCGCGACGTCGCATCGTTGCATTATTTGCATTTTACGAGTTGCCGTTCGTTAGGTTTGGAAGCTTGCCACGTTGCGGACTGTTAGAGTCGTGCAGGGGCAATGGGCAATGGCAGGGTAGCAAAATAAATACCTCGACACCCTGGGAAAGACCCATGTGGCCCCGAAGCTAAAGTGATGAAAGTGTGTTAGGAAGACCTGCATGACAAGAGCTTCAGTTCTAGGCGACTGCGGAAGCAGCTATATATACAAATTTCGTATTTTTATACAATAATAATAAATATGATTAACTAAAATTAATATTGAATAATAATATTAAATATTACTAATCACAATTTCAATTAAATAAAAATTTGTATATACAAATATATATTTTTTAAGTAATACTGAAATTGCTAAATTTATTAATTAATAAAATTACATATTTCTTGACTTGCCAATCAACTCATTATTAAGTTTATGATTTGATACGAATTATGGCTGCCTAGAGGCGCAATGAATAATAAATAAACAATAATTTACTATCACTGAAAGGAACATTTTAATTTAAATTGTTTTTATGCGCATTGCTTTAATTACTGATTCAAGCATAAAATATATAAATTTAATTAATCCCTCATTGAAGGGTATGAATCTATGAATACGGATAATAGAAGATGTTGAAGTAAAACGGTTTTATATATAATATTATTTAAACTGTTTTGAATAAATGTTTTGCGATTATATTATTATTATCTTGGCTTGAACATCTTCTGTCAATAAAAAAAATATTATTTTAACTGTATTGAAATAGACTTCAGCTTTTTATTTCGTTATCTATATTGCAATAAATATTGTTTATTATTTCCTACTGAAATATATTTTCTTGATTTCATAAGTAGGTAATAGAAAAATAATAAGTAGGTAATAGAAAAAAGCAAACTAGAGGATGTAATTAGCTGATAGAATATAGCTATTTTAATATATAATTAATTAAACAAAATTAAAAATTACATTAACAGTATAAATAAAGCAATTATTATTGAGTAAATTCAGCTAATACGAATTTTTCCCTGGCTTACAGTATGACCAAAATTTCTACAATTCGCATTTCTATTCCAATTTAAGACTTTCAATAAAAACAAAATTTGAAGTTTGCGGAGTTTTGTCAGAAGAAATACTAAACTATATATTTAGATACTAGCTTTATTTGATTTGTTGTATGTATGATAGGCGTATAGAATGCATTATAGGTATCTATGTGATAAATTGATTGCTAACACACACACACACATGTCAAATTGAAAGACAGATTGTTGTGATAAATCATTAGCGAAAATTGCAATGCCAAAATCAACTAAAGCTGAACTTTGATGAGTTGCCAACAACTAATGGACATTTATCATGCCACATGCCTCGCTGCAGCGCTTAGGTGTAGGGCAGACTCACATATCGCTGCCTGCGGCACTGTCGCCTTCACAGCCATCGCAGCCATCGCTGCTTGGCATCGCTGCGTTGTCAACATCGACGGAAGTGCATGTGTTTTTCCGTTGGAATAACTCCATTGTGTGTTTCAGAGCATTCAGGCGGCATCGAGGGCGGCACCAGCCAACAAGAACCACCCCGTCTGCCGTTTGCCACTTGCCACGGCTCGCTCCAGCTATTGCTTTTGCGTCGTCTGCCAGTCAGAGGACAGCCGATACGTATACGTAACGTAAGCCAAAACGGTGCAGCAACTTTACGTAATGATGCTGCAGCCGTGATACAGTTACTGGCCCCCGGCTGCATGGGCTGACAGGCAAATGCCAGCACACATGTGCCAGCATGCAGAGAACCGAGAGCTGAGAACCGAGAACCGAGAACCGAGAGCCTCGCTGCAGCGTCAATTTTTCTTTAGACATTTTTAGCTGCGATTTGCGTGGGGCGGTGGGGGCTCGCGTCTTAAAGTGCTAGTAGGAAGCTGCAGCTGAGCTGGCTGGCTGACTGGCTGGATGGTTGGATGGTTGGCAGATCCTTTAAGGCTCTTGCCTGCTGACAAACTGTTGCCACTTGTTTATGCCACATGCTGCTGCCTTGCGATGAATTATTGTTGGCGCTAGCACAAAAAAGCTAAAAACAATTGGATACATAAATCACTTGCGAAAGTTGCAAGTTTAGCGCACGACATAAATACAATAACTAACCAGAGAGTGAGACAGAGAGAGAGAGAGAGAGCGAGTGAGTGAGTGAGACGCAAATATATGTATATATATAATTGTAAATAGCCAAGGCAGCAAAATGTACACAAATGCTGCTGTTGTTATTATTGTTTTGGGGCCCCAATCTCAAGTGTCAAGCGGTGGTCTAAAGTAGAGCTGGGGATTGCTTTGCACACGGAGACATTCGCATACCAACATAAATTGTTGAAAAGTGTGAAGAGAACATAATTGTAACATTCCATGTTGGCCTAAAGCAATGCACACGCCCTGTGTCCCATTGTTGAGTG
The DNA here is from genome assembly GCA_037075325.1 of Drosophila mayaguana. Lineage (NCBI taxonomy): Eukaryota > Metazoa > Arthropoda > Insecta > Diptera > Drosophilidae > Drosophila > Drosophila mayaguana. Next base: position 3,607,016 of record JBAMCG010000080.1, on the reverse strand, counting down.
CGAGCCCATGCAGAGGCTCAGGCGCAGAGCCAGCAGTAGCAATAGCAAAGGCAGGAGCACGAGCAGGAGCACCAGGACCAAGCCCAACCAACAGACAGCAGTAGGCACATGGCACAGCCAGGACGTTAGAAAGCAACCATTTCGGCATTGTCGTGGCTCGTGTTGTTGTTGTTGTTGTTTTTGTTATTGTCGGTCTGGCAGGCTTGCCTGCCTTTTTCAAGCATTCAATTATGTATGTCTGGGACCTGAGCCTGACACACACAGTCAAACACACACACATATACACACACATTCTTAACCAGGCACACACAAAAACATGGCAAAAGTTTTGTAATGCCCGCCAAAAAGGGCATGCAAGGTGTTGGAGTGTTAGTAAGCCAGCGTGTTAACTGCATTGAGGGTATTGCCAGCTGGCCATTATGTTTGCAATGCTCAAAAGAAATATGCCAGCGGCATCTGAGATAAGTTCACGTGAAAGGCTCTGAGCTGCTTGTTAAGTATAGAAATGAGACTCTTTTGACTCTTTCCGTTTGCTGTCGCCTTTAATAAGTCTTATCTGAGGATCTTGCAAGAGAGATAAGTTTAACCAAGTATATGAGTGCACAATTGAAAGATGTAAGATGAAAGATCATCTAACAAACATTTCTTACATTGTGCACAAATGGGGCAAATTTTAGAGTGGAATGAAATATCAATTCTTGCATTGAAATTTCCTTTCCTTAACCAATTGGCACAGTTTTGAATAGCTCATTCAAATAACTTTTTGTATGATAATAAATATTATTATAATAAATATTCTGTTAGCCATTGCTTGATTTATATGTGATGGATATATGATTTGTAATATATGCAAACAAATTGAAAGACAAAATCCAATTAATTGCATCAATTTATTATAGTATTTGTTTATATTATGGAAAGAGAAAACAGCTTAAGATTTAGTTATGCATACACAAATTATATTTCTGCATATTCTATAAAAACATATTTCTGCATACATATCTATATTATTACTGTATGTATATATTTGTATATTTATATTTGCTTAAATATTATATACAAAGAATTTTTAAGTTTTAAGCTTAAAGAATTATTAAATTAAATACCAATTTAAATGTGTGCTATTAATTTATTATGTTGTCAGCTCCCGTTATCCCCATAGATAACATATATGTCATACATATATGTATATTATACATATACATACATAAGTATAAACCAATTAAATTAAACTGAAGACAAGCTGAAATGAAGTGGATAAATTTATTATATTGTTAGTTTATGTATGACAAAGGAGAGGAGCTTGAAATGAAGTTATACAAAGATATCTATATATAAATATATTTATAAATATTTTATACATTTTGAGTAATTAATTAATTAATTATTTACAGTATTATTTAATTTATATTTGATCCATTTCGCCGCATTGTTCACTGCATCAAACTGAATCAGTAGAGCAAATTAATAAATAAATATGTAAATAAATATATAACAATACACAGCAGCTTCCACAGCATCTGACATTTCTCCTCTTAATTCTCTTCTCCAATTTGTTAGCAAGTGTGTAGATTGTGCGGCTTAAGCTATTTCAACTCTTTATTGTAGATTATGCCGTTTGCAGAGTGTTGTTGTCGCTGCGCGCCATAATGTAAATGTAGCACAAACCTTTTTATTACGCCGACACAAACACAGACATAGGCAGAGTCGGACAAGCACACATGGCAGGAGTTATGTCTGCGCTTTCGCTTTTTTCGAGGCGCCCCGCCTCGACTGCGCCACATATATAAAAATAACAACGCAACAAACGTTGTGAAAAAGTGGACCAAAAACTTGAAATTCGAATGGCGAATGAGCCAAGTCGACAGCAGGCGGGCGGCGGTTTCGCAGGCAAGCTGGCCCTGGCCCTTTGGCTTGGCCAGGCCAAAAACAAAATATGCGTTATTTTGGCAGCTCCTTTCGTTTATGTGTGTGTGTGTTTGTGTGTGCGAAAAACTTTGCTATTTAATTCCAGCCAGCTTTAGAGCAGCACTTCAACTGTGAAATCAGCAAGGCACGCAAACAGCTCAAATGGCAAAAATATTTTGTTGTTGCTATACTGACGGTCAAAATTTATGTTAACATAAAAAATAGTCAAAATATGATAGAAACAATAAACGAGCGTTATTTAGGACAGGCCAACGACCAAATACCCTTTTTATATGACAGATAAAATTGTTATCTATATAGACTCAATTTATCTGTTGTATATTCCCTCTGAGATTCATGTAATTGATAATAACCAAACAAAAGTAATACGATTTCTGATTTTAGTTACTGCTAAACTTTCCGAAAACAAAACATTAAAACGTTTAATAAAATTAGTAATATAAAATAAGTTAAAGTTTTTACGATTAATATTACTTCTAAGTATTTTCTCTAAATATTTGCTCTAAGATTATGCGCTAAGTATTTCTTTTAAGTATTTTCTGCGAGTATCTCCTCTAAGTAGTTATTTTAAGTATTTCCTCTAAGTATGTCCTCCAAGTATTTTCTCCAATTATTTTCTCCAAGTATTTTCTCCAAGTATTTTCTCCAAGTATTTTCTCCAAGTATTTCCACTAAATATTTCTTCCAAATATTTCCACTAAGTATTTCCTCCAAGTATTTCCTCCAAGTACTTCCTCTAAGTATTTCTTCTAAGTATATTCTCCAAGTATTTCTTCTAAGTATATTCTCCAAGTATTTCCACTAAGTATTTCATTTAAGTATTTCCTCTAAGTATTTCCACTAAATATTTCTTCCAAATATTTCCACTAAGTATTTCCTCCAAGTAAATCCTCCAAGTATATCCTCTAAGTCTTCCATGCTTAGCTGAACGATCACACAATTTACTTCACTTTACTTCACTTTACTGCACTGCACAATTGACCTCCACCATGCCTGGGCGACTGAAGAAATGCTGCAGCTCCTGCCCTTTATAATAGGGCAACTCTCAGTCATTGCAGCCGAGCTCAAGAGACCAATGGGAGCACTCTCTGCTTCTGCAAGTATTCTAGCTTCGTCTTATTCAAATATATTTACCAAATGAGTACTGCTGTATACATATAGACAACTCAAATGATCTTTTGTTTGTATTCTTCGTACCTTGTTTTTGTCAGACAGAGAGACGGACGGAGAGACAGACTGTGATAGACAGAGAGATAGATATACAGACAGACACACGACCATATACATACATATATAGGCAAACAAATGTGCATAGTTAAATCGGAGTACCTCATTTGATGATCAAGAATATATATGCATAAGGCTAACTGTAGATATATTAAATAGCTCATGTACGTTATTATTTTTAATTATTAGATGACATAGACAGCAGTTTAATTGGCTCTACACTTCTCTTGAGGGCTAATATGATAAATGAATGATTTTTTGTTGAAGAGATGTTAAGAGAGTGAAGAGCTCTTGACAAATGACAAAAATACACTTTTCATGTATCATTAGAATGTTAAATATGCTTTATATACATAATATGCTTTGAATAAGTAATTAAATAGGTTAATAAATATTTCTATGCTGCTAAGTTCTTCTCATTGTGAAAAGAAAACAAATATTTTTCTTAGATGATTCTTTCCTGCATTGCACAATTGTAACAGCTGATATGCTCAGAGTATAAAGAGTATAAGAATACACTCATATGTAAAGAAGAAAATGTGTAACATATATATATACATATACATGGGTAAAATGTGTTTTATTTTCTCACTATTCAAATTTATAAAATGTTTTTTTTTTTTTTTACTATTCAAAGCACCAATGCAATGGGCAATATTTGGGCCATCGATTGAGTCATAAAACACCTCTCGGCCTTATCTGTTTAAATGGCCGAAAATAGTTGCACAAATGACTAAATGGCATCATTTGAGACACATTCTGTGCGCTGCGGCTGGGCGTTCGGTTTAAGTGCTTGATTTATGGGCATTTCAATTGCTCCATGCATAAATATTGTAGCTGACAAATGGTATTAGGCGTTCAACATTCGGTATTCGCTAACACTCCACGACAATCGTTTGCTGAAGATGTCAAGATGCTTTATGGGGCTTATTAAGAGACGAGAGTTTATCGTTGCGAGGGTCAGCTTTCAGTACGCAAATGCGGTCTGCGGTCTCAAATGCCGTTGGCTGCCGACAACTGAATGCTGGTCAAAGCAGCAACATTTGTGCATCTAAGGAGAGAACATCTGGCTCTAGAGCATGGAATATATAAATAAAGTATAGCCAGAAAAGCTGACATGCAATATGGTGAGACTAGCAGCAGCAAGAGCTGTAGACTTAATAAAGATATATAGAAACTTAAATATATCTTTGTTAAGCAGACTTTTGTTGGGTTCTCTACTCCACTGAGGTAATACAAAAGTAAACCAATCTTCAATACCCATAAGTTACTAATGTTGTCAAAGATATATATATAATATACTAATCAAATGTTCAATAGTCATGCTATAAATTATATTCTAAAAAAGTAAAACTCAACGGCGGGCTTTATTTTGAGCTGTGCTTTCTGATTTCCGAGCTCTGAATTACATTTGGCATTCGAAATATTAAAATTTCAAAATTTGATTAAAATTTGTTGTTTGATTTGCATTGCGGTTGGCTAAGACAGCAGCATTGAACCCACATCAAGGGGGTCTTAGCACGTTTGTTTGAAGCCTCGCAAAACTTCTGCTAGAAACTTTTGTTATAAATAATTGTGGCCTTAACACAAGCCGACGTTCCAGCTAGGCCAATGCAATATGGCAACAAAGCGAGGCAAATTAAATATATTTACCAGGGCATCAAAGCCAAGGAAAAAAAAAAACGAACCCTTAAAGCTTACAAAGAAAACTGCAACGGAAACCGGAATTCCCAGCGCAAGATGTCAACCCAGCTGTACCAGAAAGCAGAAAAAACTCACCAACGAAAACTGAACTGGCGAAAGAAAAAGAAATACCCTCATCACACAAAGCGCTGGCCCACGCCTGGCCAACTGTGACCCATTCCCATGCACAGAAGAAAAAAATATAGAAAAGGAGAGGAGCGAAACCGGGCTGTGTTTCTTCTAATAACTGCGCAAAAAACGATAACGAGTGCGAGACAGCGGCAATTTCGCTTACAAAATTGCCAAACCAAAAATGACTTTGAATTCCAATTGCGCTGAGCGGCGGGCCAAGCGGGCCAAGCGGGCTCGCTCGTCAGTTCAGTTCAGTTCAGTGGGGCTCAGTTCGGTCTCAGCCTCTGTTTTTGGCTTCAGCTGCAAACGCAAACGCAAACGCAACCGCAAAACATGCATAGACGTGCACGGACGCGTCGCCAACCGGCTCGGCCACGCCCACACAACGTACCACCATAAATCATAGGCAAAGGAAAAAAAACCCAAAAATAGAAAACGAGATGAAAATAAAGAATAAAGTGAGCGAACAACACAAAAAAAGAAAGAATCTTCCAATATCAGCAATGCAAATTTTCAGAATCTACGCTGAGGGATATACGAGCCAAGTAATCTGGATGGGGCTGTCCCTTCTGTCCTGATGACGCAGCCCCCCTCCAGGCTGTGCCAGGGCAGGCCATTGAAATCTATGCAGCGCCCAGCAGCTAAACTATCAGCGATGAGTCAATAGACTCAGACTCAGCCTTTTGCTTCCGGCCAACAGTGGGGTCCGACCCATCAACATGCGGATGGAAATTCCAAAAAAAAAACTAAAAAATAACCATAAATAATGCGCAAGAATGTCCCCATAAGTGAAAATGTATTTATTTACCGAGTGGATTATCACGATTCAATCAACTTATTTACGAGGCAAAACTTTGCAGCTCCTAGTCATGTAAAGACTTTATTTAAATAATTTATTAATATACATAAATTTATGAGATGTGCTCTTAGGCTGTGTAGACTTTGTCTTTTAAATGGTGTAGCTGGTTGATTTGATTAAAAAAAAAAAAACATTAAAATAGTATTTTTCTGAGAGAATTTTCCTATGGATGACTTCCACACTTTACAGTTAAGCTAATTTCGAGTCTTCTGACAGCTCAGAAAATGAAATTCTCTGAGCTCATTATAAAATTTAAGAATTATATAAATTTATAAAAACATTTTTCAAATAATTTTTTAAAATTGTATTTTATTGCTAATTTAAAATATATTTTCTGCCATATGTATATTATTTATTATTTATTTTTTTATTATTATTTTATCTTTTCATTATAAGTATTACTTTTTTAGTTCCTGATTGAATAGAGTTGTATGAAAATTGTCTAAGAAATAAAAAAATAGTTTATTAATTATGTACCTTATTATGTAACTAAAAATAGTCTTGATTATAATCCACTCTATAAGTTTATATATTGACGGTGCGCTTTATTTATAAATTTATTCATATTATTAGTCTCATCAGTTTGTATTTATTTTAATAGTTTTATTAAAATAATTTTTAAAAATTTAGTTTTATTATTAACAAATTCATTTAGCTAACATGAATTAATTTTTTCCATTACATAAATATTATTTAACTCTTTATGCTCAAGCAAATGTTTTTAAATTATTTCTTTAAAAAATTAAAAACTTATTATTTAATATAATGTAATATTATGTTAATATAATAATATAATTATAATATAAATATATAATTATGTTAATATAATAATATTATGTAATATAATATTAATATAATACTATAATAAAAGAATTAAATACTAAAATAATAAACCAATACGAAACAATATTGTTTGAAATTCAGAATTGGTTCCACTGTTTATGTGTTAACTGCAATTGCGAAGGGTGCAGCGCCCATTTGAAGAGCTTTATGCAAACGTCTTTTGCATTGATGAAAATGCAAGAGGGCCTTTGTCGAAAGTAATTAAAAATGCTGCAGTTGATGCTTAACTAGTTTTTAATAAGTTTTTAATTAAAAATAAATATGCATTTGTGTGTAAAAATGATGAGTGCGCACCCCATGCTCCACGCTCCACGAGCAGCCACGCACGTGGCTGGTGTATGCCACGTGGCCTGGCGCAAGGGGCAAGGAACAACACGGGGCAGGAGGCATGATAGAGCTTTCCCATTGTCAGCGTCATCGTCGTCGTCGTTTTCGAGCTCGTTTTAGTCATCATCTACGCTGCGCTGTTGTTGTTTGCGCTACTCATTACATGGCGTGTAGACAAGGCAAACACAATTGAATTAGCATGGCGAGCGTTAAAAATCACGCATACGCCATGCCCGAGGGGGCGCCCATTTGGATACCGTTCCCAATTGGATAACGCTTGCCTGAGCTGCTAGCTGCTAGCCTGGCAGTCCTCTGTTGTCCTACAATTGCCCTCAACAATGCAAAGTGGGGGAAAACTTGAAAAAAAAAACTCTTACCTATCAGGCCGAACGCAATATACACTTTAACTGATTGAAATCTTAATAGCAACAGAGAATTAATGAGAGAGATAGTAAAGAGATATTCTTTAGTTTACCTTTACTCTAACTTTGGAGTAGGGAGGAAGTGACGTCGTCTTTAATGGGCTTATAAATTATATATACCAGATATAATGCTTATACATACGTATATAATATATTGTATATATCAGATATAATAACAATAACCATTCAATCAGTTATTTTTCCATTTTTGTGTTCTATTTTTCTGGCCATATAGATCAGCCCGATTGGAACATGAATGAACCTTTCCATATACCCAGTTTCAATGATGCGTCTTAAATGTAGGCACCTAAACGAGGACTCTGCATCGGAGTGCCCAGATCTGAACAGCTGCGTATTTGCTTTCACTAACGAATGCAGGCAGCCAGGCAGGCTCAGGTCCTTGGGGGTCTCGGGCCTCTCTTTTGGGCCTCTGGAACTGGGGTCTCTAAACGTCGCACGGCTTACAGTTGAATTCAAGCGCAAAATTATGTAGCCACAGCAGCACACACATAGACACGCACACATACACACACAGACACATATTTAGCCAGAGATTTAGATACAGCTATGCGATTCTCTATGTTTGTGGGACAATCAAGCAATGAAATTTCATGCGTTTGCACATGCGTTTGCCCTCGTCCTGGCCGTGCAGATGCCCGTGGCGTCTGTTGGCCGCTTCATAAACAAGTAACACATTTTCACTTCCTTTGAACCTGTTAGGAATTTTAAAATTTTCGTAGATTATCCGCTTTTAGCCGACGCCCGCCAGTCACACCCCCACCCCCACCCACACACACATACACACACAGAGAGCACGCGTCAATGCCGCACAATGCACAAAAGGCACGTACCGAAGAGTGAGTTGGGGCATGGGTATGTGGAGATCTAGTTGTACAATTTCAGGGGCATATTCACAATCCCTGGACTCGGCTTATTCCAGGACCTCCTGACCGACCGACCGACCCTCGACCGTTCCGTCCGTGCGGCCATCCGCCCGTCTCGTTGTGTGCAAAAATATTACTTGACTGACATTTAAATTAACACAATCACAGTTATTGGAGCATTGGAGCCCAGCCGGAGGACCTCGGGCTCAAAAGCCACTGCACAAATAAGCAATGAAAATGTTTTTTTAGTGCGACCAAAAATCAAAACGAGCAAATGGAACACCGAGCGCTGAGAAAAAACGATCCCAATTCCCAAGCAGAAAGCAAACTGTAATGAAAAACCTGATGAATGATTCGTTTTTGTATGCGGGTGTACGTCTAGTTTTCTGATTGAGTTTTAATACGAAAACTGGGCCAAGTGGTATTATGACAAAGAGTGGAGCATACACTGTATGCCTCGAATGTGTTACAAACCACGAAACGTACCACATATAGAGATAGAGTCATAGAGTAAGCCTTAAAGCTGCAGCACTCCAATTTTTGTGGATTTTATATATTTTAAAATGAGGAATTTATATATTATATATATCGAAATTAAAGATGAATAATATTTATTTATCAGTTCAAAACAAATATTTACTTTATACATAGCATATTGAGAACAATATTTGAAGCTTTCAAGGGTTTCGCTGCAGCATAATGCAGTGATAATTTTATAATCTTTCAGTAGTATTTTAGCACTTCTTTTATTTTATTTTTATTTGCCTTCGATTTAAGTGAAAATTTAAAATATGTTTTGAAATTTAATTAAATTATTTTTGTTACATTTTGATAAGTATATAAGTTGTAGCTTTCAATAAAATTATTAAGCATACTATCATGCCTTAATTCCTAGCCCTTGCATTTTAATAACTAAGATATATATTTTATATAAATTTTTTTTTATGATTAGGTAAAACATTTTCTAAATATTTTTATTGAAATTAAAATTAATTCTCATTTTCATGATCAGCTTTGATATATAGTCAGCAATCAAAATTAATTCTAATCAATCCAATCTTTCGAAATAATTTTTTTTCTGTCTGAATTTAAATTCTAATAGATGCTTATATTATGCTGTTAATTAATATCATACTGGCTTAGTCAAGGCTGTTCTCTATTTAGATCGCATAATTGATTTTCTCAAATCTCATCAGATTTTACGACCACAGACAGATCTGCATTTTGAATTTATCACATTATTTCTGTTCTCCTCTCCTGCTCCACCTCTCTACCACACATATGCATACCAACATTCATCTATTCACACAGGGGCCAATAATTTGCGTATATTCACATCTTTATCTGTGGTCCATTTCGATTTATGTCTAGTATAGGGCATTTAAGTAACGCCCAGTTCAAAGTTGACTTACGACTTTGTTTTCCTTTTCTATGGCACATTTTCTTTGAACTTTTTGTGCGACATTTTTGGCCCCAGCATTTGACTCTGGCCTGGTGGGCGCTGCGTCTATGTACATATGTGCCGGTATCAGTGAGTATATATGCATTGCCGTACTAATATGGGTCTACTAGCACTCTTTCTGCCTCTCTCTATCTCTCTGTGTGTCTCTGCATATCGCTCTCTCTTTCTCTTAGTTCTCTTTCTCTCTGTACGTTGGTTAGCTGTGCATTTGTGCGACTTACGCGCGGGGGCGTTTTTTAATCAAAATGTAACAAGCCAAAAGCAAACAAGCGCCGCCTCCTTCCACGCCTTTTACGTCCTTGCATGGCAGCTGCTTGGGTGGGTAGGGACGAAAATGAGAAGGAGCCAGTGCTAGTGCCATGGCCCGGATTAGTAGTGCAAAAGAAACCAGCAACAACAATAACAACAACAGCAACAGCAACAGCAACAACAACAACAACTAAAAGGCCCACAGACAGCCGACAAAAGCTATAGAAAGATAGTTGCTGCCATCGGTCTTTTTATTGGACTTTATGCGCTTTTGTTGTGCCCCAGTACGCTTTGTTCAGAAGCACCAGGAGCACGAGCAGCAAAAAAAAAAAAAATCAAATAAACGAAGGGAAATAAAAAAGGTAGCTGAATCATCTAAAAAGCCATGGCCGGCGGCCAAAGCAACTCAATAAGCGAGCCATATGAACTGAGTCCAGCTGCAGCCGGGCTAAGGGGATGCCCCACTAATTTGCAGGACATTGCAATGAAGTTGATTAAATATGTGAAGCAGCTATCGATTGCATATTTTTTAAGTCCAGTGGCAGGCATTGGAGCATGGATTGGCTAAGGATTCGAATACACGCATTCAAGTTGCTCTGAAGCGTTCGAGCGTGAAATTGTGCGGTTCACGGGCTACGGACAACTCTCGGGTCTAGTGGCTATGCTTCAGGATCCTTGGCCATGGCTAATTTGTAACTAAATTTACGAAACAAAAAGCGGGACTAGGGCTCTCTCTCTCTCTCTGTCTCTGTGTTTGAATGGGATGCCGCAGCTAAGCACATGTAAGCACTTGAATACGCCACTTGACGTTGGCCCAGTTGTGCTTTGTGGCATTGGCCAGAAATTAATTAACTAACATGGGCCGGTTGAACTGCCAGCTGTGAGAGGTCTACGCTGTAAGCCGTTCGGAGGCAACTTCTGCAGCCATACAATAAAACAATAATAGGAGCTGGCCGCCATCAACGCATTACAAGCCACTCAATGAGCTGCCACCGATGACGCCTAAAGTGCCAAATACACTGGGGCCAGGCACCGCAAAGACGATGACGCTGACGCTGACGATGACGATGACGATGACGATGACGATGATGAAGTTCGAATTGGAGCTGTAATTTGCTATACGTACGATGAGTGCTTATGCTCGGGCCAACATTCATAGCCAGCCTGACATTCACACACTTGCAGTGGCAGCAGCAGCAGGAGTAGCAGCAGCAGCGGCAGGTCACTCTGTTAAGGCGTTCTCGATTGGGTCTTTTGTTCTGTGGCATTGCCCCGTTTGCCTAACTGGGCTGCCTAACAATGGGGCATCTTCTGTGGCCGTCCCAAAACGTATTTCAATGGACGCATTCGGCCGTGTGGCTAAGATTTTTGTGCTGGTCATGTTGATGGCCGGACAGCAGCACTCGGCTAGGGTGTGGCACCTCCTGCCCGAAGGTAACTTAGAGTGGGCTGCTTTACCAGTTCTCGTCTCTTTCACTTTTTTACTTTTCTTTTCGGTTTTTTTGAATGGACATAAGTGGGCTATTATGATATTATCGCTTGGGATTAGCAGGAAAAGGGAAAACATTACGTAAAGGCGTAACAAGTCAGTTAAAGACAGCGTAAATGTTATGATCACAGGTCGGTATTTACCTGAGCGCACAGGTGAGCCGTATACAAAGCAAAGCGTAGAGCTCAAACTCAAATTGAAATGAAATAATTGAGGCAGCATTTCTGAACAATAGCGACGATGATAATACATAGAGATGTTCCAGGGCTTATGCATTGAAATGTGAATAGAATAAATTGAACGATTCAATGATATATGATATTGAATAAAAGAAGATGTTACCTGCGGAGTTTGAAGAAGAGTAAAAGTAAGAAATATAAAAGCCTGAAATGGGACAGCAAAAATTTATTTTAAATAAATAAATTTATTAGCTAAAAACTCATGATTAAATGATTCTAGAACTAAATATACAAAAAAAAAAAAAAAAATGATTAAAGTGTAGTGAAAAATCATTCATAAATTTCTGAGCGCACTCTCAATTTAGCGAAGTTTGATTTGAAAATATTTGAAATATAATAAATTATATTCTAGTTAAGTAAATCAATAAAGTTGTTTCTAAAAACCAAATCGACTCTGATAAGACGTCTCAGCCAATTTAAAAATGCTCTACTAATAATGCTGTTTAACTTTTTGATTTGTGGCTGGCTGAGAATTGGATTAGGAGTTCGTAATGGAAGCCCCAAATTGTTGACTGACTTTATCCACTTTGCATACGAATACTCTTCGCACCACCCACGCAGTCGGCTTGATGGTAATCAAGTGCCTTTATGGCTAACGATGTGTCGAGGTTCATGTAACGTCTTTGTTCTGTTTGCGCTCTGTGCGTGCCAGTGTGTATTGGGATTAAAAACAAAAGACCCATAAAGATTATGTCAAAAACAAACTATTCAATTAAGTAACTAAACTAACTGACATTTGCACACACAGCAGCACACAGTGAGCGGGAGTCTCTATTCTCGCTAGGCATCCACATGCCACAACTACTACGACTACTACTTGCCACATGCCAACTGTCGTCCTGTCCAGCCGAGAACATGCGGAGGCAAGTTTTGGCCTTTGTCAGAGCAGAGCAACAGCTCTACTAGTTGTCGCTTTTTGCTCTCTATTTGCATAGAGCTGAGTTCCATTTTTTTCTCTGAATACGTAAGCTGCAATGACGATGATTGGAAGGACTTTGTACATTCATGCCCGTGTCGGACTCAAGTTAACAAAATATTATTAATACAACTAGTGAGAGAGAGAGAGAGAGAGAGAGAGTGTGTTTGTGCGTGCTTGTGGGCGTGTAGTCCACTCTATGATTATTGGCATTATTAGCAAAGGCTTAGGGTCCTTGCGCGTGTCAGCGCCTTTGGCATGTGAATGCTTCTATCTCTCTGCCCAAAGGGGGGTTCCAGTTGCTGCTGCTGCTGCCGCTGCTGCTGCTGCTGCCACGTGTCATAAAATAAACAATAATCCTGCAGCGGCTGCCATTCCACTTTAGTGCACAATGCTCGTAAATTGTATCTAATAATATGGGCCGTGTGTTCTGTTGCGTTCTGTTTGCAATGCTCAGGCAGCAAATAGAACAAACAATCAATCAATAGACAATATTTTCTCGTGCCGGATTCCGATTGCCTTAAAACAAAAGCGCCCGTTGCAAAAATATATACAAAAAATAGAAAAAATACAACAACAGAAAAGGAACCAGAATTCGAAAGAGTATATAAAACAGGAATCAAGACGATAGAGAGTAAAAAAAGATAAATATTTATACCCGGAGCACAGTGCAGGCGACGCTCGACTTGTTTTTTCAGCTTCGCTGAGCGTATAGAGTAGAGAGCACAGAGCACAGAGCATTTGTAGATAATAAAAAACAAGTAGGTAAATACAATATAAATGCTGGTAGCAGCCACCGGCTCTTACCTCTGTCTCTGCCCCAGTCTCACACTCAGTCTCAGTCTCAGATTTAGCCCGTGCCACTGTGTATCTTGCAGATACAATTCGGTTGCAGCCAGCACTTTTATTACATGCGACTTTTCTACAATTTGTGAACCATTGTCTTCGGCTACAGACCTTGCTTTCTCCCTCTCCCTTTCACGCACTCCTTCTCTCAATCTTGATTCGCTCTACGCTGCTCATGGCCAAAGTGTTTGAATTTAGTAGTAAGCGGAAAAGCAAAGAAGAATGAAATGAACTATGACCCCAACTGCTGGCCCCTGGCCCCCGGCTGCACCGGTTGAAGTCCAGCAGACAGCTGCTTGCTACCAGGTTTAGGTTGAGGTCCTTTCCAGCGCCGAGCTGCTGCCACTTTTATTTACCAGCCGCGCCAAAGCAAAGCAAAGCGCTTAGAGCCACCTTAAGACAACGTGGAACGAGTATAAACATTATTTTGCTTGATTCTGCAATATGTACACGCACCACGCCCAGCGGCTATAACCACTGTATAGTGAAATTGGCTGCAAGAAATATAATATATATATGTATGTACGTATATGTAAATATGCCTGATTGAATATTATCATATATTTTATATACAAGGAGGCTTTCCTCTGAGGGACGAAAAACAAATAGAGTCAGAAATATAAATAGGAGCGAGTTTCTGGATGACATCGTGCAAATATATAAAAATTTAATTTGTAAATTTTTAATTCCATAAAAATTGATTAATCTGTTAGTTGAATAAGAAATGCATTGTAACTATTTGCAAATATATTACTTTGTTGCTCTTTTTCACAATAAAAATAATTGTATTTATCTATGATTTATAGATGAAGTAGAAATAGAAATTATTTTGTATTAATTTCTTATTATATTTATTTTGATTAATAAAATAATATAAACTAGATGCAATTTAGTTATTTGTTATTTTTATAATAATAATTAAAATATTTAAATTAATAATGAAAATGATGAAATAAATAAAATTTTATTTATTTTTTTTTTAAATAATATTTAATTATATATTAATCAAAAATTCAAAATATATGCAATTTTATTTATTTGCTATTTATTTGGATGTATTTATTAAAAAAAAAAATGTATATATATGTATACATATATATATATATATATATATATATATATATATATATATATATATATATATATATATATATATATATATATATATTTTTTTTTTTTTTTTAATATTTACTTTTATATTAATAATAAAAATATATATAATTGAAATATTATTTATTTATTTGTTAGTAATATTAAAATAAATTTAATTATATTTTAATAAAAAAAAATATAAAATATATGCAATTTTATTAATGTGTTTTTTGTCTAACTAGACCTATTTTAAGTATTATTTATTTACTTTTGACATTTAAGTACATGTATTAATTATTTAATAATAATTAAAATATATATGTATTTAACCAACTGACTCTCAATGTCGCGTTTTTAAGGGTATCTGGTGTTTGTTCAGTACATTTTCTGCTTTTAGCTTTGGCTCTTTCTAATGCTATTTCTATTTCTATTTGTTGTTATTTTGTAGTTTCTCAGAGCTTTAAGTGCAGATGCTAGCCGGCTGCGCCTTTATTAGATAGAGCCACAATGTGAACGCACAATGGGAGAGTAAGACGGAGGGTTAGAAGGAGACAGAGAGACACAGAGAGAGAGAGAGAGAGAGAGAGAGCGAGAGAGCGGGAGAGTGTAGAGTGATACAGATAGAGCCAGTTGGGTATTTGGACTGCTAAGTAGTGGGCAATTATTTTTACGACAACTAGTTAAGGGTGCGACGATGTGTGGGCCACTTGAAGTTGTTGCGCGACTCTAATTGCGGACTCCTGCCTTTCCCATAGACTGCTAGAGAAGGAGGGCGAGAAAGAGAGGGGTGGACAGAGGCAGAGAAAGTATACCAATTTATAACGTCCTGGAATGATGGCAAAACAATGGGTGAAGACCAAGTGTGCTGATGGTCAGATATGAAGTTAGAATTTCCTTTTGCCAGCGATGACAAAGAACGCATTAAAGACAGTTTATTTTGATATATAAATGTGTTGTATATGTGGGCTGGGCGAGTCCAAACGAACTTGCTTAAAAACTTGCCACAGATAATGAGTTTTTAAGACAGTTGCCAGCCCCGCAGCACCTCGGTTACCTATTCTTTGTGCGTGTGTGTATGTGTGTGTTTGTGCGGGCAGCAAACAAACTGCCCGGCCCAAAGAGATTAACTCAATGCAACACATATATACGAGATATTTATATATATATATATATATATATATATATATATATATATATATATATATATATATATATATATATATAACTCTAGCTGTTGAACATTTGAACTGTTTTGTTGTTTTACGACTCGACTTAACTGTTTGCCTGACTGTGATAATGATAACAACGCGTTTTGTTACAACCCACACACATACACACAGACAGGAGAACATGCACACACCCCTCTACACATATACAATGTAAAGAAAGCTCTAAAAGCAGTTGCACCCGAGGGTTTTCATTGTGGTCCCACAAATGTCAGCACTTGGATGCAAAGAGCCAAGAATCTGTTCAAGACATTTTAGGGGCTGCTGATAGCTCTGAGAAAGAACTTGAGTGTATCGCAGAGATAGCTTTGTGAATGCAGCAATAAGTCGAAACAATCAAAGTTAAGCATTTCTGTCTAATACAACTCGCACTCCACTCACAAAGCACACGAATGCCCGAGCTGAACTGCTGAAAGTTGTGCAAACAGATTAAAAGGTTTTCTGAACGTTTTCAACTTGTACATGGAGTCGTATAATGTTGTGTTATTCCACAGGTAAACGAGTCATCTCGCAAGCCCGGCCAACAAGTTTAATTAAAGTTCCGAGTTGTGGATTAGAACTCCATTTGAGTTACGCTCTCGCTCTCTCTCTCTCTCTCTCTTTGATTTAAAGAGTTGCTGCAGCGCCAAAGTTAGCTGACAGCATTCCCTGCAATTGCGTTGCTAATTAAGGATATGGCTTATCATTTCGTTACGTTCTTAAGGCATTTGTCACGAAATCTGAAGGAGCAATTACCATTCAGATTATCTCAGCTAGCTAAGTGTCAATGCGGAATCTGTGTTGAAGAGTCTTTAAGTTCTTGGCTTTTGTCGAGTTGATTATAAATTCAAGAGTTACTTAAAGTGTTGTAAAACGTTTTCTAAACTACTAATCGAAATATGTGTTTAATTTATTAAATCTGTTATGGATATGCAAAGTTTAACCCTTTCCCAACAAACTAAAGTACAAAACTCTATGTCTATAGAACATTCAGTTAGAGCTAATGTTATTTTATTGATTTATGTATATAAAAATGATTTACTCTTACCAACACTCTAAGCACATGAATAGTAGATAATGCTTGCATGCAAATACAGATACAGCAGAAAGAGCAGGCGAACCCATAGATTATTTGTATTATTGATGGGGTCGCCTAGTTGAGTGGCTCTGCTAATGTCTCTTTGTCCATCAGTCTGGGTGTTCGCATGAAAAATGCTATTGCGTGTCTGTTCTATTCAAACTCATTCGAATTCCATTCCTCAAGCAAAAACAGTAATATACTCTTCCATTTGGGAGCAGAGTATAATCGTAATGTAATAACAATGTTATTGGCGTACTTTATTACTGTTACATTACTGTTGTGAACATTCTATTATTATGTTATTATATGTTCCGAGTTGCAATAAAAACCTCGCAAAAAGCGAATGGTAAAGTTTTAAAAAACTGTGACATGTTTGAATTAATATAAATAACTTGTAATAGTGCTTATGACACCCAATAAAAAATACGGATATATATACATGAAACGCGCTGAAAATCAACATTTAAGAGCGCAATTTATTGAGCATTTAATTTGATTTGAATAAGCGTATAAAATCATGAGTGAATAAATCAATCAAATTATTTTTATGTATTTGCCCAAGTTATAGTAATCAGAAGAAAACATCCGCAATGTCGAGTTAGAAAAATAAAGTATTAATATTAATATAACTATACATAATAGCAAACATATAGGCCTATACAGGGTTCTCCATATTCGAGTGACCCATCTGACAGGCCATGTACGCAGTAGAGGCTTAAGGCGGTAATTTGAGGGACATCATATTCAAAGAGTGATGCCAACAACTCTATTTAAACCAAATAATATGATTGTTATCGACAACATCAACTAAATTGTATTTTTCATTGATTTAAAAAAAAGTCAGATGGGTCACTCGAATATGGAGAACCCTGTACATATGCTATATAATATAATATGCATAAGCAAATTATTAGTCGTTTAAACCTGCAGACACTTTTAACTAAGCTAATATTTAAAGCTATGACTAAACTAATTATTAGCAAATTTAAAACCATATGCATATATATAATAATATATTATACTTATTTATTTATAGTTTGATATATGTCAATATATTTTTGCTGTTCAGTTTCGCACGCTTGGGGTTGCTCGGATTAGGCCATCATCAAACCAATTTTGATATTTTGGTTCGTGCTCTAATTGAAAAGCTTTGTGACATTGTTGTTGACATTTTTTAATTAAATTTATGACACTATCCTGCATGTGTAGCCGTTAGTTAGTTTGTTTGTGTTATTTACCATTTTTTGTTGTTGCGTTTTGGTATGTTATTATCTATTTTTCAGTTGGTCGAACTGTCGCCAGTTTATGCTCGTAACTGTCATAGACAGAACTCCAACAAGGGCAGGGCGGGGCAGCTGTACATGCCCCAAAGGACCTGGGCCTACTCCACCCTTAAGGTAGTTACAAATTATGCCACGGACCGCCTGCATAGTTCTAACTTGTTATTCAACATTCACTCCATAGTTCTCCTCCTTTCATTTTTTTTTTTTTTTTGTGCAATTTGCATCGCTAGAATGTTTTTTGTTCTCATACGGTGACCACAAACTGCAATGTTTTAATTGAAACTAAATGCTGCCCTTGTGTAATGTTAAAAAACAAACAAGTCGCGCTCTGAAATAACAACAAAACAAAGAACAAATAAATAAACAATAACAATAACAACATTTGCAATTATAACTGCATCGAACGCTGCACGCGTCCTCATCTGAAATGAACAACAATACAATAAGTGCAGGGAATGACATTGCGCGTGATAGACATGGAAATACCCTAGAGGGGTGGTAGTTGTAATACAAGTAGAAGTAGTAGAAGTAGGAGTAGAAGTAGTTAGTGGTAAAAGTAGGAATACAAGTAGCAGTAGATGTAGAAGTAGTTAGTAGTAGAAGTTTATTAGTGGTAGAAGGCGTAGTAGTTACTGTAGTAGTGGTAGTAGTTTAGAGGTCGAAGTGGTAGTAGTAGTAGAGCTAGTAGGGGTAGTTGTACTAAAAGGAGTAAAAGTAGTAGTAGTATAGATAGCAGGAGTAGAAGTAGTAATAGAAGTATTTGTAGTAGTAAAAGTAGGAGTAGGAGTAGGAGTAGAACTAGTTGTAGTAGTAGTGGTAGGAGTATAGGTAGAACTAGTGGTAGTACTAGGAGTAGGAGTAGAATTAGTAGTAGTAATAATAGCAGGAGTAGGAGTAGGAGTAGAACTAGTAGTAGTATTAGGAGTATGAGTAGAATCAGTAGTAGTAGTAAGAGAAGCATTAGTAGTAGTAGTAGGAGTAGGAGTAGAACTACTATATAATAGAAGTAATAATAGAAAATATAGGAGTAGAAGCATAGAATAATAATAGCCTAGCAGAAGTAGTAGTAGTAGTAAAAGTAGGAGCCTTCTCCTAGCGCTAGTAATTGATTAGCAGTTGATGTATGAATAGTATAAGTAGTATTTGTAATGAAAATAGAAATAGGAGTAGCACTGGTAGTAGGTGTAGCTACATTACAACTCCAATATGATGATAAAGTATCCTCGATATATATAAATATACGTGATATATAAACAGTCCATGTTCTTGACATACCCCATGTTATCATTCATTTGCGTACAGGGTATATAAAATTCCCGGAAATCCGCTTTGCGCCCAATCCACGTGCTTTTAATGCCGCACGCATGTCCAGCATGTAGCTGGTTTCTAGCATTGAACAACTTTTGTCCACTGTGTGTGGGTGGTTGGGTGGATATTTGTTATTATTTGTATGCCTTTTTAAGTATAGACTTCTGCCCTGGGGCGAGAGAGTCACATTGAGCCGCAATACAATGCAGATTAAGAGTAGGATTTGGTTCTCGTTTTTCCTTTTTCCTTTTCCTTTTTTTGCTGCTGTTGATTTACAATTGAAAAGTTCAACAATGAAAAAAACCATAGATAAATATTATGAAATGCAAGTTAAAAGTGCATATTTATTCAATTTAAAGTGCAATTCAGAATCAGCAAAGCTGATTACAAAAAAGGCCGTCGTATATGCAGGGCGAATCTGAGAATATTTGTGTCCTTAACATTCATAAAGCACAATCAGAATTTTCAATAATACATATCGGGATAGAACAACCGTTAATTGTGCTCATGCTCAAAGCATTTACAGTACTTTTCCAATATACATTTCATTTATGAAATCCCTCAAACGATCCAAATCAGTTGACATAAATATTTCATTTTAAATCTCAGCAACATAAAAACACAAATGAAGAGTTCATAAATGGAATCGTTTTTACATGTGATTTATTTGTATACCCTTTGCAAGAATAATTATTAAATTGTTTGAAGTGAAGCATGTTTAGAATTTCTTAAATTTTGCAGATATCATACAACATTTCATGACTAGAATATAGTCGACAGTATACTTTATGAGCATATATATAATATAGCTGGTAGAAATTTTGAAATATATTTTCATCAAAGATTGTAAATAGTTCGATCAATTTTCATCTTAAAAAAGGTCGACCAATTAATATAAGAATTAACATCAAAATAAATGAATATTAATTAATTTTAGTGAGAGCTTTATTTTATTACTTTATTATTATATAAAGCATTTAGCTGGTTATGAAGCATAGGAATTTTCTTGGTTTTGAGATATATTCTCACCAAACCGAATACTAATTATTTCCTTCTAATAAATATATAATATTTAAATAGCTTCCTAAATAAATAATAAATAAAATATATATATATATATATATATATATATATATATATATATATATATATATATATATATATAGTAATAATAATAAATTATATGAATAGTAATAATAAAATAATAAAACAAAAAAATTATTAAAATGAAAATAAGTTAAAATGAAATTCTAGAGAAATTCCAATGCATTTAACATCCCATAATTATCCAACAGCTGAGGAGTTAGAGCATGAGTATGCTATTTTATGTTCAACACCAACATCTAATCAAAAATATTTCGGCTTAACAGACCCAGAACCATCATTTGACAGTGTTAGAGTTGAGTCAAGGCATCTTAAAATGCATCCTCATCAAAAATGTCCTTCGTACGGCAAATATAATGTTTAAAAATAATAGCTAATACAACATTATTTCTAAAACCATTTCGGAATTATTGCCGATTCCTCAGCTAATTCTCTTTTTGCTCATATTGGTATTTCATCTTATTTTATCTTATCTTTATCTAACTAAACATGCCTGTGCAAACTCATTTTGCTGTGTGATTTTCACAAGGGTATTTCAGCGACGTGTTGCAGCAAAGCCTTCATTTCATTTCAGTTAATTTTTTTTGTTTTTGCGCCTGTGCATAAATAGCAAAGAAGCTTAACAATTTGTATGTGTTTAAGCCAATAAACAAATTTAATTGTACGATTACCTTTTATGCACCTTTTTTAATTTTTTGCTATTGCAATTGAATCTTTGTTGTTTTATTTTGTTTATGTTTTTATGAACGTTAATTTCAAAGTGTGTAAGGGCCAAAAGCTTAAGCCTTATGCGGTCAACTAAAGCTGGCCGCAATGGGAAATATAAACCTGGGCTCTCTGCCATGGTACAGTGGGGCAAATAGCATTTACATTTTTGATAAACTAATTCAGAATTAAATATTGTAAAACATAACTAAATAATGGAAATAAATAAAATATCATGCTACAGTGGGGCAAATTGCATTTAATTTGGTTAATTATATTTCATTATATATTTCGTAAGCTAATTCATAATAAAATGGTATAACAGATAATAAAATAAAAAATATATATTTAATTAAGTAATATATATAATTTGCATCAAATAAATATTAATTTGCTGCACTGTGCACTCAGTAAAGGGCAAGCACGTACAATAGGCATTGCGAACTGGGTGCCGAGTCCTTTGGGTCCAGCACATAAAAATGCATTAAATAAAATTTGTCATATAAATCTTGCAATTTATATGTTGCCCTGGCAGCAGGAGAAATGTAATTTACAAACCGAAAGCTGTTGGATTCATTTCTTTAATATTTATTTTATTTCAGTGGAGTTTCTCTCTTGGTATGATTTTTTTTTATATATGTACATATATTCCTGCTTTTGGTTTTTGCGTATTGTTACTCAAGAGCGAGTTGTCGTATAACTCATTAAGAACGCTTGTCGCAGGTGCTAATTCGTTAAAATGGAAATCAGAATTTTCCAATTAAACTGGATAATAAATTGGCCAACCAAGCAAGCCAGCCAGCTGGGCAGGAGTCGGAGCAGGAGATGGGAGCAGCAGCAGCAGCAGCACAGGAAACTGTTTTTTGAGGGGGTTGGATCTGACCAGCAGCTGCCAGAAAGGAAATAAATTATAAATACGCCGGAAGTTCCAAGTCAGCATAAAAGGGCGAAAACACACACACATTCACACACACAGAGAGAGAAACACACATATACACACGCTTGCACGCACACTTATAACAAGAGTGTAAGCAGCAACCCCGCTCCTGGGCCAGGTTTGCAATTCCGTTAGCTAGCTAATTTGTAAAAAGCTGTTGACCAACACACAAAGCACGCAGCTGAGACCTCACTAAGAAGATAAACTATGCGTCGTATATAAGCAGATACTTTATCTGCTGTGTGTGTGTATGTTTCATGTATGTGGGTTTGGGGCTATATGTGGGCGAGCAATTAGATAAAACAAACGCAGCGCTGACAAAGGCTTTGCAATTTTGCTTGCCATCCACAGCAAAAGTTGCGCGTCAGTGTAAAAGTATCTATGAAATAGAGTTGAGATGCAGCAGCCGCAGCTTCAAGTATGCGTGGTTGCTCCAACTCAACTCCAACTCCAACTCCAACTCCAACTCCAACTCCAACTTCGACGCTCAATCCCATCCAGCGCCAGCTTAACAATTCAATTTGCGGAATGAAAGTAGAGAGTAGAAATACTTGTTGTTGGGCACGCAGAGAACGGGGCAGAGGGGCCGCTCTGTCAAGGGCGTTTGTGCGTTTCACTCTGTGTTAATTCATATAACAGGCAGCGCCTGCCACTCCCATGGCCTTCAGCACTGCCCTGCATGCATCTTATATAGCATACATTTCGGAGCGCTGGCAATTTCGCCTCGCATGTGCTGCAAGTTTTTGGCGCGTTCACGCTACACTGAAAGCTGAGCGATGCTGCGCAGTGCAGCTTGACGCGTTAGCACAGAAGTGTTGCCGATTTTTTCAAGTGCTAACTGCAGCTGGGGCAAAACGGTTGTTAACTGGCTTTAATACGCGCTAGTTGGCCACATTTTATATGTATTTCAATTATGTTCTCTTTAACCAAAGCAAATTGTTAGGCTGTTAATCCATTTTAAGCAACTTTGGCGGCTGTTCAATAAATTTGCTGAGATTATTAGAAATTCAAATCATTTGCAATGCGAACTTTGAGTAGTATAAATAATTGAGCTGTCTGGCTTTGTTCGAATCGACTGTTTGTCTTTTTGCAAGTTAAAGTCAAAGTTAAAGCCAAAGCCAAAATGCCTAAAATTGACAAAGCTGTTGTCGAATTTATGATCCTCTGCTAAAATCGCTCTCCTATATTTTCTCTTTAATTCAACTACTAAATTGTGGTACTCTGATTAGAGTACGTTTATATAAATATCTGGAAAACCAAATAACTCCCTCTTCAATTTGTCTATATATTCTCTATCATTTTATTATATTAAATATAATAATATATGTACTGAATTTTTGTTCTTCCAACTTTAACTTTTAAGCTAATCAATGCAAAATGCAATTTTATTTGGGCAACGATCAAATTTAGAGTCTTTACTTTAGGATATATTTATATATTTAATTCTACATAGAGGGAGTGAACATTAGTATTCGGTTCTTGAACGCATCAACTTAATATGTAATTGAAATTAAATTAGTGTATATGGAAAGTTATAGATTGAAAAATTACTTTTTCAAGGAGGTATATAAAATATTATATATTATATTATATTAAATAAACCTAAAAAAACAAAAAACAGTTTTAGCATTACATTAATATTTGCCTTTTTCTTTCAAAACTGATAACAGTTGAGTTTCATATAGAAATTAATAATTAGTAAAATTATTATTATATTTTTTTTTTAATGTTATATTAATGTAATTATTATCACTAATTATCATGATAACTGCATCTTTGACTTTAAACTCTATCAAGTAATCTATAATAATAATATAACATAAAGACCAAAGATTTGACCTGCTAATCAGTTTCCATTTTAAGTGAGTATAAATTGCTTTAAGAACTGTTAGCTTTTATTTTATTTATTTATTTTTCTTTCAAATTCGGTTTCTATCAATTCAAGTAATTCTGATTTTGTTGTTTTATCAGTTATATTATATTATCAGTATTATATATATCAGTATTCTATTGTTTTAATAATATTGATTTTTTCTCTATCATTTTAATTCACTTTAATTCAAATTTGCAGTACAAAGTAATTAAACTCTACTTTTATGTTTCTTTAGCGAAAAAATATAATAAATCATAGATATATGGCATATGTGTTCCCAACGATTTGATAATGTTGAGAAAGAAAACAAATATCAGCGACTAGAGTTCCCCGATCTATCTTACTATGCGCTAAAGAGATTTAAAAAATCTATCATTGAATCTGCTTTAAGTGTAATTCGCTAATGGAAAAGTAAGTCTCTTTATAAATAAATATGTATATTTAATAATATATGTATATATTGCCTGTGCATAGCTCTGATCTGAGCATCTCTAATTATATACATATAATCATTATGGGCTAGGTTAACGACAATAACTTGTCTCTGTTTCAAAAGCGCTTCACGTCCTTTTCATATGCGTGTGTCCTGTGCATCCGATGTTTTCCCACACAGATACACACCCACATAGATCGAGTAAAGTTCTATTGGATTGTGTGAACGGTTGACAGGCTGCAGTCATCTGTGTGTGTAGCTTGTTTGGTTTTTGGCGCTTATCGCTAAACCGTTTGTTTGTTTGTTTGTTTGTCTGTATCCTGGGAATCCCGCAACACACAAGAGTTATTTGGCTTTCCAATGGTTTAATTAAAACATTGTTACTTCATTGTGAAAATGCGCAAAGTGTAATTATATAAAATTTGCACAGCCACAGAGACACAAAGATATGGACGAAGGACAACGAGAGCCAGGCACAGCACACAGTGAGAGCGAGAGAGAGAGGAGGAATGGGAGTGAGTGTGTGGCAGAGGGACATGTTGCTGCCACATGCTAACAAACAAACAGGACGCCGCACAAAGTCTTCTACATATGTTGCAAGCGCAAGTGGAGCTGCTTTGAGCTTCACATTTGTGCAGATTTTCATGTGTATGAGTGTATGTGCATGTGTGCGTGTATGTGTACAGGCGTAAATCGCTTGGCTTCAAAAGTTGACACGCTCATATGTAAGTAGGCATGCAAACATATCTACACGTTATAATAGGCAGCAATAAAATTAGACCCCAAGTGCTGAGCCCCAAAAAGTATGCTACAATATTTGCACGCCACGCACAGCAGAAGTTTTAAGCCCCAGCGCACTGGGGAGCGCTTAAGTATGCGTGTGTGTATGTGAGAGAGAGAGAGTGTGTGTGTGTGTGTGTGCGTGTGAATCGTGTATTATATCAGAGCTGCTCATGCAATGGCAGCTTAATATCTTAATTGAGGTGCCCGCTTGAAAGATGCATGGTTATCCTCTGCCAAAGGATGACGTCGGAAAGTCAAGTTAAGGCCAACAGCAAAGGCTTGAAATAAATTAACTTTTCGCTGTTGATTTTATGTAAATCATCATGTAAAAAAGAAAACAAAAATAAACAAACAAAAACACAATTTCAGGCAGTGCCCCAGCCAGAGTCATAGCCAGAGCCAGAGCGAGCGTCGCTGGCAGACAGAGCGGCGTCCCATTTATATTTATTTAATGATGTGACCTAAATTTATGTCTGTATGTGAGTGTTTAATTAGACGGTTCGCCTCACAGGCGACAGTTGTTGGGCTTTACGAGTCAGTGGCTTCTGCCCCTCCCCCTCCCGCTCTCGCTCTCACATAGAGTCTATGCGTGCCAGACCCCAACGCAGTCCTTAAATGTTAGTGCTGCTCTCAAGGTCACACGATATAAGCACGCTTATATATATATATATATATATATATAAATACACATAGCATAGCGCTCCCTTTTTCCAATGTGGGCATTG
Source organism: Drosophila mayaguana (assembly GCA_037075325.1). Taxonomy (NCBI): domain Eukaryota; kingdom Metazoa; phylum Arthropoda; class Insecta; order Diptera; family Drosophilidae; genus Drosophila; species Drosophila mayaguana. Next base: position 3,580,980 of record JBAMCG010000080.1, on the reverse strand, counting down.
CGGGTCTTGGTATATCGCTTATCTTGGAGGCGGTGGCCTGTGCCAAAAATTTACGTACTGTTAAGTAAAGGATTTGTGGTTAATGACGGTCGCCTGGCTGGGGGTCGTGGCACTTGGCCGCCTTCCAATGCCATTTCAAGCTACATATGTTGTGTGCAAAGCCCTCGATGTTATTTTTCGCTTAGTGTGGGCAAGGCAGGGTCTGCTTTCGGGTGCTAGGCGGCCGTCCCTCTGCTGGCGATGCGGGCTATAAATTTGACTTGTAATCAAATTTAAATTAAAGTGATGGGGCTGGTCAGGCTTGAGCTTGAGCAGGGGACTTCGTGACTGAAGTGGAATTGTTGTTCACTTTAAGCATATCAAATTTTTGGGCTTGAAGTGCGGTTGCACACAAAAACTATACGACAACCAGAAATACGGCTAGCTTTGGTTTGGCTTTGACGAAAATTTATATTCATATATTGGAATTTCCGAATACCCAAAAGACAATGTCGCGGCATTCAACATCAACTATACCAATTTTACTATCGCATCATCTAACTACATTTAACGTTATTAACAATTCTGTTAGGGAATGTAGGGTATATAGGGAATGTAAAAGGGAATGTAAAGAGTGATCCACTTGACAGTGCCTGACTATGAGTTATATTCAGTTTACTCTTATTTTAGATATACATGAACAACACCTGCACCAACACAGTCCCAAATTTTTGCAGTAGCTCGTCTGTCGTCTATTGGTCTCGTTATGGGGCTGCTTTATGGTCTTTACTATGGGGAATCAAGTATTAAGTTACTTTTGTTTCACATTCACTTAACAATGACATGACCGTAAATGGAAAACATTACACAAAACCAAATAAAACTATTTCGCAGATTTGTGTTTTTACAACTCAAAGAGGTAGAAATTGCAGGTATTTAAATTCCGAAATAATAGAGCTGATGTTCTGCTAAGACAACTAAATGAAATAATATTTTATATTTTATTTTAATATATTTCATAAAAATAAATAATAAAATGAGTTGTAGTTAAATGAAAAGTATATATTTATATTAATATTAATTAATTATATTAATAATTAAATGAAAATAAAAATTAATATTTAAATTAATAAATAAAATATAAGAATAAATTAATAATAAATATATAAAAAATAATTTGTTAAATAAATAAACAAATAAATAAGTAAATAAATAAATATTATATATTATAAATATACAAGTAAATTAAAATGAATTTAAATAAAAAAAAATATATATATAAACAAATAAAATATAAGAATACATTAAAAATAAATAAATAAATAAATAACTACAAATATTTCCCATTTTCAATGGATTAAAAATATTAATAATATGGCCTATGGTATAAATAAATATATTATATATATATAAGTTCATGTCTTGCTTTTGAAAATCTAAGCTTTTTGTAGTGCGCTGTATACGCCTTGCCACGCCTTGCTCTGCCAGCTCAACTATTTTAACATATATAGTAAGCCCTGAGTTCCAATTTCGCTTATAATTATTGTTAATGCCACAGTCGTTATCATAGTCATTATCATTATCAGTTGATAGTTTTAAAGGTTTCACTTCCTTTTACTTCAAATTCCAATCTGTCAATCATTCAATAAATATGCAAATACATATATAAAAGTGTTTGCTAAGACTACAATATCTTAAAGCTATGATTTTCAATAAATCACGATAATGGAATACAAAAGACTTTCAGATTTGTTGTCAGGAAAGATAACAGAAATATAATTGAAAAAAAAGAAAGAGCCAGAAAAAAGAAACAAACACAACTTGTTTGTATAGAAGATTATGCAGAGAGTTTGCGGAAAAAATATGAAATGCTGGCATAGGTGGACCTGGATGTCCTGAGCAGCTACGTCTGTGGAAGTGTGACAAATCCGCCAAAAGACTCAGCTGGCATGCAAAAAGCAATTGCATGGGCCTGTGCTGTGCCTGGCCCTTCGATTAGAGAAACGCCCCAGTTAAGCCCCGGCTTAGATGTGTTAGATATGTTCAACAGCTGCGCTATTTTTTAAGGCATGACAGCTTTCAATTTCCATGCTGCGGCTGCTTCAACTTTCCCCCGTCTTGGCTTGGCACTGGCACTGGCACTGGCACAATTTCAATTTGTCAGCTGGGGTGGCGCACACGCCCGGCCACGCCCACCAGCTTAGAGGCCAGCAATATTCTAATCCAATCGCCGCATTTATCAGGCGCAACCGATCAACATGGAAAACTTGTGACTTATGCATCAAAGTCAAGAGATGAGCTGGCTGAGATACAATCCCCCTCTGGCCAATTACCCGCTCTGTCATGAATTTTGATGTTGTTGCAGCTCGCTTCTTCTTTATTTTTTATTTTTGTTATCCTTCTATTGCTTCTTCATTCTCTGCTTCGATGTAAATGCAGCATTAAATCAAATTCGAAGACAAACCCTGCCACATGCCAACAATTTGGCTAAAGTTGACAAAAGCCAAAAGCCGTGTGAAAAAAAAACGAATGTCATAAAATTGAAACAAGTTATGGTGCTCTGAACAGCAATTGATAGACTTCTGGATACCCTGTACATTTCAATTGAGCATTTACGTAGTTGAACTTCACCTTTTGCACATATTCCGACGTCATAAACATACTATTAATTAACGTACTATATAGGTAAGGCAAGGTAAAGTAACCCCAACTAGTTATGGTGCTCGAGTATTAGACACCCTGTAGAACTGGAGTTATAAATATTTGAGCAGTGCTACTAAAGAGATATTAGCAATAAATAAACTTCAAGGGATCTAAAAGGTAAGTAAATCAATACATGTTGCAGCAGATATAAGTATCCGACTATCAAATACCTCAACTTCTATGCAGAAAATGCTAGAATCAGCTGTAGACATACGTTTGTTGCATTCCACATATCAAATACCTCAACTTCTATGCAAATAGGGAGAGAAACTTATGCAAGCATCTATGCACAGCTTACATAAGCCGCTCCTCTCTATTTACTCTCACTATAAATCATTCAACCCCTTTGCGAGCAAAATTTTCAATGGGTATAGCCCAAAAAGCCAAACATATCGAACAATTTTGCCGTAATGTCCGCACATAAAAAATAAGCAAGAAATATAATTTTTCACTTGCGTAACGAATCGATTGGCATGTCCATGTCCATGTCCTATCCCAGTTAGAGTCTCAGTTTCAGTTTCCGATTTGCAATATCAGACGTAAGCGTCGCTCGATCTATCGTGCGAGTGTGTCAAAGATGAGGCCATGCCGATAAAATCCAATCACTATGAATTTACGCTCCTTTACAGGAAATGAAGCGGAAGAAATGTGCAAAATGTATTGGCATACTCTACCCTCGCTCTGCACCGCCTCGACCTCTCTCGACACACTTGCCACTTGCTGCACGCTGCTGGGGTTGTTGTTTATCTGCCTCGTTGTCTGTCTGTCTGTCCCTCTGTGGGGTCGTGAGGCCCAACTCCAAGTTATTGGCATTGCAATTCATAAAACAAATTGATATTGCCTGCTATTACACACGTCAAATGCCAACGCCCACGCAGAACCGCAAACGGCTCGGCCCCATCGACCGAATTAAATTAAATATTTACTCTCGCATTTGCGTGCGATTTGGATTTTTACTTTTTTTCCTTTATCGTTTTATCGAAGCAATTTGCCTGCGACATGTTTTGCTTTGATTAGCTCTCGCCTTGGCGATGAGGTAATTTGTGTCTGAGCATGTCAACGCCCAGACTGAACTCTCAGCGCCTCAGCGTCACGAATCGAGCTCCTGCCACAAAAATCCCAGGCATTCTAATTATATGCAACAAGCGAGCCAAGTCCCCAATCGTTTCAACTCCAACTCCAGCTAGGACTCCGGCTCTGGTTCCGTCTCTGACTCCGTCTCCGTCAGCTCGTCCGCCTCCCGGAACCGGGGCTGTAGTTATAAAATAATTTCTTTCGAAATTAATAAATTGAAGCCTGCCTGCCGAGGCCGGACAGGAAATGAAGGCCTTTGCAGCAGCAGCTACCAATTGGGGGGCTGGCCAACTCGGCCGAGCCTGACTGGCCATCATCAGTGTGGTGGACACGTCCTTCACTTACTGCATATCATAAAAGCGGGCCAGCGGGCCACTTGACAACAATTTCAGCAATATCTACAACAACAACCAAAACAAGAGCAATATCAGTGGCGTAGTCAAGGAATGCCAAAAGGTATTTCAACTAAATTTTTGTTTAACTTGTTGCTTTTACCACTTTGTTGAATCCACAAAGACTTTGGGAACTTGAAGGTTGCAGGAATTTCTGTCTACTAGAAGAAGAAGTATTGATTGAATATCTATTTGCGCTGCTCTCAGGTATTTAATATTGTTTACTGTGTTATTTAAATAAAAGTCAAGCCAATTAACTTGTTTTGGTCTGCTGAATGTTAAATAGAAACTGAACTCAAGCCACAAGCGAGCAAAATTCAAAGCGAAGCGCTTTGATTTTTATTGAATAGCCTAATGTAAATACCGTTTGCTAAAAATGGAATGAAAATTCCGAGTAAAGCGCGCTCTTAGAATGTGCGAAAACAAATTGAAATCAATTTAAATACACAGTTAAAGATTTCGAATCACATCTTTCTATTTTATATAATTTGATTTAATTTTTGTTGCAGCTTATTAGTTTATACTCTTCTTAAGGCTAGATCTGTCTATTATTCATGATATTCTTTTTTTTATATCTTATTACAGCATTTCTAGTTTATCTGATTTATTTACAGTTTAGAGAATGTACAAACGAGTTAGCTTCCGTCCATCCTCGATGCGTTTCCGCAAAATTGGAATTTTGTTGGTTTATCTGACTCATATTTAAGACTAATTGAAGTTCACTTCCTGTGGAGCTTCATAAGTGTTAGATAGGGACTCACTGCACTCATTTAAAAGCTTCAATATTAACAAAAACAATGGGCCTAATTCAAACTAAAATTATAATACAAGTTTGTAGTTTTATATATTTTCACATATATCGAATATATATTATTAGAATATATATTAGCTAATTTTTAATACTATATTTTACTTTACTTTCTAGTCTCGATTCTCTGCTCCATGAGTATCGTTGCTAATATTGATTACCCAACAATTTGCCCACATTACAAAAACATTCCCATCGTTCTCAAATATTAGAGCTGAAAGAGAGTAAAAAAAAATGGGAATACGGAACAAAACATGAATCGAATTAATTTAGAGCAATTGTAACGGTTAAGTGAGTCAGACTTAGTTGGCACGATTCCTGCGACTGTCCCCCTTCAATTTAACTGTCATTCATTAACAATCGATTAGTCAAACACTTTCCGCTCGGTGCTACCATTAATTATCGTCTGTCTGTCTGTCCGTCCGTCTGTCTGTCTGTCCAACCCCCTTTGCTTGCCACGCCTATGACTGGCAAGCTTACGCATTGACTGACTGATTTGAGGCACTGTGTCCACAGTTTCATATTGTCGCCGAGTGTCGCTTTTTTCGAGTGCAGGGTTGCCAATGCATCGCACATACGAACGCCCTTCGTCTGATGTGTGTGTGTGTGTATATATGTGTTTTCATAAATCGGGCAGACAGACGCAGATATGTTAGATGCGAGAGGCCGAGTCACACACTCAAAATTGTGCTGCTGAGAGCAGGGTCTCTAATAACACGCTGCCAACCCCTAATTTACCCTAATTTCTTAACCAATTTCGACCATTACGACGGGTGTGCAATAAAAATTAAAATCCATGCCTTGCCCCTAGCTCTATCTCTGTTGCACTTTACCTCTCACTCACTCTCTGTCTCTGTCTCTTTTCTCTGCTGCCTCCTGCCGCAACATAACTCGTTCGCTGACTTTGACTGCGATTGCAGCTGGGTGTCGTGCCTGCCATAATAAACGCTGTCCTCTGACGATGAGTAGTTGCGAAAAAGAGAACGAAAACAAAGTGCAAGGAATGGAAACTATCCCTGGCACGCCGAAGATGAGATACTCTATGTGCGCATATTCATGGAAAGCAGAAATCCATGCATACGAAACCCTTATTTGAATAAGTTTTGTCAGAAAGATTACTTTTATCATGCCGATATTTCATTTTAATATATACAATTTCATTTCGATCGAGTCTGATATACATACTGCTATCAAAGTTGGATTATGCTCTATTTTATAAGCAAGTTGTATAAATCATATTATCCGGTTATTTATTGAAGTGTATTGTATATATAGTGCCCCGTTTACATTTGATATTAATGTCAAATATTTTCTATATTCTATAGTCGAACTATAATTTCTATTCATTTTCCTCTTCTTTTGTGCATACTTCCTATATATCAATATATACCCTGCATATTTGATGACAATATAAACATGCCTTTGTTCAGGGTACAAAACAATATTCAGTGAATCCAGAAGGACTTGGAGCTCAGCTACTATCGTGCCACTGATGATCAAACCTGGAATTAGACTGATATATAAGCTAATCATAATTCATTGTAATAAGTTGGCGATGTACTACTTGATGTTGAAATGATTCAAATTTTGTCTTTAGACACAAAATCTATTATACTATTATAAAGAACTGATTAGCTAATTTCAATTGATTCTGTATATAATATTTTATATAAATGAAATTAATAAAGAATTATATTTTGGTAAACAATATTTATTGATTCTTATTTGAAATTATTCTTTTATTTTATTATTTAATTATTTATTTTTGTGATATTTATATATTATATATTGTATATATAATCATAATATATATTTTATATATATTTTTTCTACATATTTTTAAAATATATTATTATTTTTATATTATTATTTATTTATATATATTTATTATACATATATATTATTTTCCCTACAATTCTTGGTATTTAATAATAAATTATATTTTTTTTATGTTTATATATAATTTTTGGACTTCAGCTTGAGAAAAAATAAGTTTAAGGTTATAAAATAAGTTAATAAATCCTATGAATGCTGTGTTGATTTATCACAGCTTTAGCTTAGCTTAGCTTTGCACATATTCATATGCGTAAATATTTGAGAATATCTTTTAAGGCTAATTAGGATCTGAGTCAGTGCTATCAATGTAATAGTCCTACTTCCCGCTTATAAATAAATGGAATAATTTTTAATAAGGTTTATCTCCCATATACCTTAATAAATACGTCAAACTTCAATTGGAATGAACTTGTTCGCGCGTGTCACGCGCTCGTCTCTAATATTTAGGTAGCAGCTGTTCAGTTGGCCAGCCCTGGCGCATGATTGGCCGCACAAACACGCAACTACTGTCAATTATTTGACTGCCATTGACGCAGTGACTGGCTGGCCGACTGGCTGATTGACAAAGTGACGTTTCTTCTTTCCGTCAACCGATGTGCATACGCTCTGCCCGCACTAACATACCACAATTTTGGCCATTTCTCTTGACATTTGCACGTGTCCATCTAGTTGGACGTCTATCTATGTGTGTGTGTGCGTGTGTGTGTTTCTCTGTGTGAGTATGATGTCTCTTGTTGCTGTCCTGGCAGTTTGTGCTTGCTTGACTGGCCATCAAGTCGCTAACCGATGTCGTCGTCCTCGACGGCCTCAAAGTCGTCCTGTACAGGTATGCATTGACGCAACTGCGACAAATTTAAATGCGGTTTTGGTCACGACGTCTCCTTTCTGACCACGTCTGTGTGTTAGTGTGTGTGTGAGTGCGTCTGTGTGTTGGTCGCGTTTGCTGCCACGTTGCAGCAATCATCATTAAAACTTATTCAACGCCCCCCTTTCGCCCTCATAACGTCCCCATTGTGCTGGCCTTGTTGCTGGCAATTTGGCGCTGCTTTGCAGAGGCGGGCACATAATTATTTAAATAAATTAAATTAAATTTGTACACGTCAAACATGTGTCGCAAACAATGCGTGCTTAAATTGTGTCCTCAGCTCCACTGTTCACTGTCAAGTCAATAAAAAATTAAGTTTCACCAGAGACAAAAAATGGTTGGCGGGGCCGAAACTGAGCAGCGACAACAAAAGTGACCCAAATATTTTGCAAGGACAATGCACTTGCACAATGGACAGAGACACACACACACACGCACACACACAGACAGTTGGACAGACAAAGCATAACAGCAGAAGGACACTGAAAGACGAACTGCAAATGGAGTCGAGTCGGGGGAGCCACAGCGGAGAGTGAATGGAAATGGAAATGGCCAGGAAAGAACGAAGCTTGGTAATGGCCAAGTAAATAAACAAAAGTAATTGCATAAAATTTATATAAATTAATGGAAATGCATCATGCAAATGGCACGAATGAATTTAAAGTGCAAAAACTTATTCAAGCATTTCATTTCCACTAAATGATGAATGATTAATTTCAACATATTTCTCAAATGAATAATTATCGAGTTATATTTAAACGAGCTGTACGCCATATTTATATCGAGTGAGTGCACAAATAGGAAGCACTTCCAAAGATTAACTCTTTGGGCTTTTGACTAATATCCATACATTATTTAAATTGCCCTTTGGAAGAATAAATGGGAGATGTTTTATAGAGAGCCATAGGAGTGAATAGTGATGTTTTTTTTTTGGGAATGTGAAATACTAATCAAAAATGAATTGTATACTATTGAATAATCACTTAACTAATTAAAGAAAGAAGTTGTACATGAATCACTTCTGTGTGATTTGGGAATCTAAATGTATATTCGAATGAATATAATGCTCTATTGTAAAAAAATGAAAGGATTCGAATATATATAAGAGCTAGGGGATATTTTAATATAAACTGGAACATTTAGATAATCAGATGTAAAATTATTACTTATAAAATAAAATAGAAAACTCTTTGTGTATTTAAAATATTGCAATATATAATATTAATGCCTTTTAAATTTATATATAAAATGTAATTTTCAAATCTTCGAATCGTCCTTGTATCAAAATCATTTTTCACTTTTCCAATAACCACAGAAATTTCACATAGCTCTTATAAGAAAGTGGCTTATTGGAAAACTCATGGCGGTAAGCCAAACTCGGAATGTCAAGGCCATGTCACAAATATGAATTAATCTTATCTATCTTTATGAAATACACACACATACTCTTTTTCTCTCTCTCCTTCTCTCTCCCTCCTTTTCTCTCTCTCTCTCTCTCTCTCTCTCTCTCTCTCTGCCTGTCTCTTAATTAACAGCTAAAGCAATTGCCTTCAAGATCCCGCATCATTTCCTTTGATTCGGAATCTACATGGAAACATATACTTTTCACATGTATAAAGACATCAATTTATGCATCAACTGAGATAAAATGACAGATCGTTGCTCATAAATGGACCTCTTGGGCATTCGAACGGGAGTTCAATTACCTTTCTTCCGCAGATCATGAGGGTAGCATCAAACGCCTTTTCGGACACTCAAGAGCATTGGTCATTGTGAACACGCCCCTCACCCCAGTTTCTTGGTACTCTCATAAGGCAAACAAGTTCTTCAACTTGCAGGTGTGCGAAAACTGAACGCTCCACCTGTTCGCAAGAGGTCCACCAATCAGCACACAGCTATAGTAGTCACTAGACCGAAGATTTGCTAGAGATTTGCTAAGGAGAGATCAGAGAAGAGATATACCATAGTTGGTTGGAGTTGGAGTATAGAACAAATAGAATCGTTAAATAATATATGTTAATTAGAATAAATTCATTTCAACGTTATTCAGGTTGAAGTATTGTTCTATAGGTTTCTTCAGATTATAATAGATTATTTAGGATTTAATAATATATATAATACATTTTATTGAATATATATTTTTATTACTTTGTTAATGTTCTTATTTTCTTCCATATTTTCGCTCTATTCGGTTCATTGAGCTCTGGGTATTATAATACTTCGGACTACAAAAATGATTAATTGAACTTATAATCCTAGTTAAGAAATAACACTATTAATTCATACTGTTATTCATAGTACATATTATTCATAGCACAGGAGTACTATTTAAACCCTGAACCCATTGAATATTTAAAAATAATTACAATCTCAATCATTCTTTAATACATATTAAGATGGTAAAGATATTGCTCTTAAGTTGTACTGCCCCAGACAAATTTTTCTCAATAATATTATATAAACCACTCCAGGCTACAATACTACCTTTGAAATATAAACTTTTATATTCAGAGATACTTATTTTAAATTAAATTGAATGTGATAATCCTGCAGTCAATAGATTTGGCACTCTTTAAAATCGCAATCTATAAATTTGTGTTGTGATTGATTGATTGACAGCCCATTTTGTATTGCTGCTGCCTTTATCATTGAAATGATGAAGCCAATTAAGGCCAGCGGAATTCTAGGGATCAACAGATAGAGTCGAGTCAGCTAATTAAAAAAAAAAATAGAAGAACAGCAAGTAAAATATGCAATTACTAATGATAAAATCAATAATAGAGAAAGAAAGGAGAAAAAATGAATAATTAATAATTTAAATGCTTTAAAGAAAAAAAGAAAAATATATAATGAAACAATGCATAGATAAATGATGTGAAATGAATTCAAAATGAAATGTGCAGGCACGCACATAAATAAACACAGAGGACAAATAAATAATAAATAATGTTAAACATACACAATTTAGTTAATATAAAACCCAATTAACCAAAGCAGCAACAGCAACAACAACAATAACGGCCATAACAGTACGGCTAACAGAGACGAACTGCGGCAAGACAAAGACCATTTAAAAAGCCATTGAACAAGCCGAAGAATACGAAAAGAGAGAACGGAAAAGACGCCTGCGACGTCAGAGCAGAGGACGATGTGCGGCACCGTCCGACGATGCCATGAATGAATGAATGTCATGAAGTCAACTAGGACAAAGCATATAACACTCATTTATTAATGTACAATTTCAGCAAGAGCAACAAAAACAGCAACAACAACCACAACAGCAAAGAGGACCCCCCATCAGTAGCAGCAGCAGGAGCAGCATACAGAGACCGGCTAGAGCGCAAAGTAAGAGAAGAGCATTAAGCTGCTTAGAGCGCTCTGAGCTCACATGAGCGCACATGTTAAATTTACATTGTAAGCTCTGCGCTCTCTAATCAATTTGGTGCTCCGCATGGAAATGCATTTGCAGAGATGTGCTCTCAGCAAGCTCTCTCACACATACATAAACAGAAACACTCGCACGCACAAGCACCCACAGTAATAATGACATTGAAAACGCAGCCTCGTCTTCGTCGTCGTCTGTCAACAGAATTGGGGCCACACTCTGCATGGGGGGCATGCTTTATACAGTGACTTTGCCAGCGGGTGACTGACTGTTAACAGCAGCCGATGCTGTTGAAGGGATAGCGATGCTAATGACACACACAAACACACACACACACACACAGAGACGCATATACATACTCTCACTCAACTGCGTTGGATAGGCCGAACGAGAGGAAGAGAGCGCAACTGGTTAACAACAGCAACTGAGTGTGTGACATAATGTGAGAGGCGACCGGTATATTTAGCAGAACACTGCTGTTATTTCAACTGGTATGCAAGAGCACTCTCTCGCTCTCTCCCTCTCACTCTCTTTGCAGTTCTTTCCGTGCGATGGCATCTCGGTTCGATTTGGAACTGGTTTTCAATATGGATGCATTTCCCGCCTCACTGGGCTGCTGTTTGTGGTCAGCGACGGAATGCTGACTGCACACATTGCTGAGGCTTCCTACATACTCCACAGGCATATCTGCTGCGCGCTGTGCAGATTGATGTCGAGCCATATCCATAGCACTTATGCATAGTGAAGGATTCTTAATGCGTTTTATGTTGCTGCCGTAATAAATACCAGTTTTTAATTGATCTTGTGTGTAGGCTTCTTATACCTCTTTTCCATTAAAAACTTAATGAGAAAGGGTATATGCATGGCCATAAAAACTATTAAAGTAGACTCTTCGTAAGAACTAGATTTATTTGAATTTTCGTTGAGTTAAAAGAATAATAGATTAACAGTAAATAAAATCATTTTAAACACTTTTTGTTGCATTTAGCTGTTACATCTCATATTTTTAGAGAATATTTATTTTTTTAACTTATAAATGCATTGAGAGCTTCGAGCAATTGAATTTAGATATTTATTAGAAATTTCAGCAGCTTTCTTAACATTTTCTTAGCAGAACAACAACTGAGCTAAGTTTAGCTGCAAGTGCTTGCCATCAATTTAAATGTTAATGGCTCGTTTGGGTTTGCAATGTAAAAGCGACGGCTGCTGCTCCGCTGCTGCGCTGCTGCTGTTAATGTCAGACAAATGGGTCGTTTTACGTTCAACACTGCCATGAATTTGAAATGTTAATGAGGCGTTGGGTGTTTGTGCGCCTTAACAGACTGCTAAAAGCAAAGGCTGCATTTTATGGAAGATGTTCGTTCCATGGCCATTGCCTGTGTCTCTGCCTCTCAATATCCAGTCATACCCAAGCAGTCCGTATGTGGTTTGACGAGGACTCATGTGGGCAATAATGGCAAAAAATAGAGCTAAGTGTTTCGTCGACAAATGGGTTAATGTTGCAAATAAATGTGTTTGCAATGAGCCCTTAGCTCTTTTGAGTTTGTTTCTTCCTTATACAGACACTCTATACCCAGCCTTAAATATTTTTATAGTTATCTAATGAAAGCCCAGTCAATGACTCCAAAAATAAACAACTAAATATTCTACACTGTCATAGAATTTTGTCGGTGTTTAATGTACATTCATTTGCATTATTTTACCGGAAAATGTATTTATTTTGTCATAATTAGCATACGTGCTTGGCATTTGAACTTTAAATGCCAGCCGGACCGACAGTGTGTTTAACAGCTCTATGTAGGCATGGCATTAATAACAGCTCCAGCCGTTTACATACTCAATTACATGTTCGTAATGTTTTTGATATGCCGCAAATGCACCTGCTACGCTGCTGTTGTTGACTTCAACAGCACGTACATAATTTAACAGCTCTTAGCTCTGCTGATGTTAACATTGCTTCTCAAACATACTCGGCTCTCTGAATGCTCTCCTCATTTATGGTTCTCTCGGTATTTTGATTGCCACTGTAAGTGCTTAAGTAAAAGGAAATTAAATTATGTAAACGATAAGCGCTGCTTAACAGCGGCACTCTCTGAGTCGCATTCACTCTCTTGCTCAGCTGTGACGCTTGCGCTCTGGACAAAACAAACCCTCTCCTGCTGCCGCTACTGCCGCTAGCCGGCTACAACGTTGTAAACAAAAGTTGATTTTTACTAGGTTCTGCTCTCTGTTTGTTGCGCGCGCTCTCGCTCTCTTTCCCATACTCGCTCTCTCAGTTGCTGCTGCTTCTGTTGCTGTTGTTGAGGTGACCTAACCAGGTGCTGCTCTGCTGAAAGCGAATTCAGTTACTTCCGAAGTTTGAAAGCGAGCGGTACACGCGTCGGACGGAGATTTGTATGACAATAGCAAACTCGTCGAGCTGAGCAAAAGCAGCAAAAAATAACGAAAAAACTAAACTGCTTTCCAGCTTAGATTAGACATGTACATGTGCTAGAGCATTAAAATCACCAAATTATACTGAAATGCATTTTGCACACAATGTAAATATAAAGTGAAGATATTTCGTGTAAATACATATTAAAATTGCGGTTTCATATGCAAATCCGTTAGACAACAAAACGCGCGCGACTGCATTTTCGAAAAGCAATTCGAAATTAAATCAAAACACACAGCAGCCAAAAATCTCGCTACATTCTTAACTGCGACGAGCATTTCGGACATTAACCGTTACGCTTACGCGCGGCCCCCGCCAGTAGGTGTGCGTGCGTATTTGTTTGTGTGTGTTCGGTACGCGCATTTGCCGTGTGTGTATGTGTGTGCGTATGTGCGGCAGAGAGTTGACAATAGGCAAATAGGCAAATCATATGCCGCCCACGTAATGTGTGACGAAATTTAAATTCGCCATCTATGCAAATACAATTACACGAATCGCATGTCTGTGTATGCGTCGCTGTGTCGGTGTGTCGGTGTGTAAAGCATAAAGTGTTTTGGTGTGCGCTTGTGTATTGGTGCTAGTTGGATATTCATGCGGATTACCATAAACATAAACAAAGGATTAGAAAGAAAAGGCAACAGCCGCAGCTGAAGGGGAAGGGGAAGCGCAGAGCCCACAGAAGCATTTTTGGGATTACATCAGCCGCAATAGACAAGCCCGAAGGAGAAGACGAAGGAGCAGAAGCAGCAGCAGAAGGTGCGCTAGAAACAGAAGCTGTTTCAAAACTATCAGTACATTGCACAGGTGAGTCACCGAACCCAAGCTCACGCCCACGGCCACCTATATGGCCCACACTTAAATGATGTATTACCTATGCTGCTGTGTGCACGTTGCACTTGCGGTTTCTGCTCCGTTTCTGTCTCTGTGTGTGTGGCATGTTAAGTGTAATCCATTATGGAGATAGATTTCTGTGTAAGTACACGCATGTGTGAGTGTGTGTGTGCGTGCGTGCATATATAGCCTGCCTTGCACTACCTCAGTCATAAAATCTGTCTCAAGTCCAAAGCATTTAACTTACACTTATGTTTACATATACAAACAAAGGAAAAATATATGATAAATTACCCAGCAGGATGCTCTCTCAATCAATTTGCATTCTAGTAAGTGGAGCTGAAATATTTATATATTTATTGAAAATACTCTCTATAATCTGTGTATGATTATTCAAATTGATGGAAGTTGACCCGATTCACTCACGAGTTACATATTGCATATGCGATACAAACAACCCCATGGCCAATGTACATATATGTTATATAGTACGAAAACTCCTGCAACTGCAACAATAACCAAAAAATGGAAATTTATTTCGAATTAAATATACATACACGTATAGAGTGAAAGGCATACGAAAAAAGTGAAGTAAAAGAAAACTCCCGCAGGTGCTACAATAGATGCAAAAGTTTTTCCCACGTTAAAAGTTGCACATTTTCAATGCGTAAAATACTGAAAAACTTTTGTTAAGAATATGCATAAAGCATAAAACGAATAAGAGATGAGCGCACGTAAAAACTAATTGAACAATTTTTGATATCAATTTTTGGGCTAACCCAATTTCGTATATATTTATTTTCTTCTTTTTGTGCTTTCCCATTCATGCAGTTGAAAGAACAAAAGTGAATGCCACAAGTTTTTCCACCCAACCGAAAGTTTTTCCAACAATGTAAAAGCGGAGAAAGGCTAACTATGATTTTAGCATAGATTTTTATTAAAATGGGGAAATATCTAAAAGTTTCGCAAATTTTGATCAAATCAGTTTTGATGCATTTCTAAAAGAGTTAGCCAAGTATTTTGTTATTGAAGAGCTGCAAGCGAATAACGGGCATGAATAGGGTTCGTTAAAGTTAATTGATTCTTTAATAGAAAGCACTCATAATGGCAATACAAAAAGTCTCCTGAGTTTGTGTTTGATTTATTATAGCTCAGTTTTAAATGCCCAATTAGTATAATAAGAGTCAAAGGCGAAGTAATTATGCTGTTAATTAAGAGAGCAGGAATACTTTGAAGTCATCGTGGTCGGGTACAACTGACCGCGCAATACTCTGTTGACCGATTATTAGTAATATTTTTATAATCTTGAATATGCGCATATTAAATAAATATTACATACATAGATAATATATCATATATGCTAACCATATACCATGATAGTCTTCTAGGAAGCTATAGTTATTTAATATATAATCTGTAGTATATACATATAAAATATGTATGTATATGTGTATTTATATAATACATATTAAATATTGAAATTAATCGAATCTGCTCAGGTTGAAAAAGTAAAACAAAGAACCAAATATATATAATATTTATCAGTCAAGAGCTCAGCAATTATTCGAAATATGGACTTCAAGAGTTTCCAATTGGCTAAACTCATTTTGCACTCTATAGGAGAATGAAGTACAGACGTTATCATGATGCTTTGCTGTAATAAGACCTTACAATATCATAACACTCCTCCTGACAGAGTATATATATATATATATAAATATACCAAAGAACCCTCACCGAGTGCAGCCTCATATATTTTTTTCGTACCTAGCCTGCATACTCTATGCCGAATTTCCAGTAAACAGCAAATACTCTCACAAAAAATTTTGTAGCATTTTTCTTTGACTGTTCCATTTTGTAAAAACATTTTCTTTTCGCATTGTTGTCTTGCGGCCTTCGAGCAGAGGCAGGCTAACCTATATGCAGGATGAGTTTTTCAGTTTTTCATTATTTCAGTTTTTAAGTTGGCTTAATCCGCTTATCCTGCTGTTTTAATCAATGCATTGTCATTATGATTGATGTAGGTCGTCGCTGCACCGAGGCACCAATGCATCCACTCAATATGTGGGCATTGTCTAGACTCTGAGCGCCCCTTGAAGCAATATTATTGATTTGGGCTCGCCGCTGAGTCCTCTCCCCCGCTCTGAAATCGTTCAATATAATGCAAATGCAGAGCACTTTGGAGTGCATTCATTTCGTTTTCGGGCAACTTTTTTAATTACTCACATACATACACTCTTGCTATTATTGTTGTTGTTATTATTATTATTATTTTGTTTTGGAGCCATACGCAAATATTGAAATATTGCTGTTGCTCGACGCGGCACGGCTTGGATGCTGCTGCTGCTCTTCGGGTACCGCTTGTCATAAATATTTAAGCGAGTACGAACCACATATTCCCACACACGCACCCACTCTCACACACACACAATACACAATGACAACAGCGGCAGGATCTGGAAAAAATATATATTCAAAATAAAAGCGTCCATAAAATTGGCGGAAGCCGAACGAGAGAGGCCGATGCAGAAATCCTTTTTTATTAGCCCTGACTAAGCAAAAGAATAAAAACCAACTAGGCATGCTATAGCCAGCAAGGATAGCAGTCATCTAGTATACCCTCTATATATCAAGAATCATGATATAATAGATCTTAATATTAAATTGTTATAAATATATATAAAGTACATCTCAGCAAATTGTTATCTACTCCAGTAAACTCCAATGAGAGCTATTAATACTCTAGTATATGCCCATTGATAGCTCTCTCAAATATGCAGGGTATACAAAATATAGAGTAAACAAAAACGCATTTGGTAAAATATTTACACAAGTACCAAAAACTGGGAGCAGCGCAGACAACGTTAGAAAAATAAAAAGATAAAAAGTATTTGATGTTTTTTGGCAAATACTCGACGACGGAGATTTCCTGCATTAACTGATTTGCTGTAGCTGAAGGGGCTGTTGGGGGAAAGGGAAGTACGTAGGGGAAGGGAAGTACGTAGGGGAAGGGAAGTAAACGAGATCGAATATTTATAATGAGATGGATTTTAGATAAAAATTGACAGATAGATCCAATTCGTGAGACAATTTGAATGGAATAGAGGACTTGGGATACAGTTTACAGATAGATCAGGTTTAATATACTATTCAGATTTAATATAATATAGTCAAAACAAGAAAATTTTGCAAACAATTTATAGATATATAAAATTTATTATGCTATATAAGTATAATTAAAAGAAAAGTATCAGAAAAGATAAACATATTTTTATTGGCCTTATAAGCACTTTACAGATCCAAGTAATTATTCCGTAGACAACACACAATGTATAGACTAGATATATAATTTATTTTACAATATTCTCAAAGGATAGAAAAGTATTATGCGAATTTATAGAGAAATTGATTTTGATCATCTCTTTATATAGTCAAACCCACAAGAAAAAGAGATATACTCCTAACTCAATTCAAGATACAGGGTATTGCATAAAATATAAAATTAAATTTGAATCTTTGTTTTTTAGATATTGTGTGAGCGTTTTTTTCTAATACCAAAACACTGCATATACTCCTAATTTAGCACCTGGGACAGGGTATTAGCGAACAAAATCAAATAAAATATAAAACAGCAGCCATTTTATTTTTCGGCAACAATTTTTGTCGCCATCGTTGTCTTTTCTGTGGTTGTGTGGGTGCGCCTGACCCTCCGGGCGCGCTGTGTGTGTGTGTGTGTGTGAGTTGCAGTAAATAAATATACGCGCGTATCTCTGATGGGGATTTATGGCGGCGCGGCGCGTCGAGCCACGGCCATGCACTTGTTGTAGTTGCTGTTGTTGTTGTTGTCGTTTTTGCTGTATCTTTTGGGTAGGGCCTAGGACTTGAATAAATGATAGATTGAAATTTATATAGCCAAAGCTCGCGCGCTGCCTCCCTCAGCCGGCCCCCGCTTCAATTGCACATTTTTAGACAATTTTCGACCTAAAAATGTATTTTGATTTGCTTTTGCTTTCGATTCTGTTTTATTTTATTTGTGGCAGGGCTAAGATAGCGAGTGAGAGAGAGAGAGAGAGAGAGAGAGGGCGAGATTTATGCAATTGTTCGCATATAAATTGTCTAGGTAACGATATATGTATGTATGTATATATATACGTGGGTTTGGCATTTATATAGTTGAAACTTTATATACACTCCTAGTGAAGTTATGAAATATGCGCGTGAGAGTTTTACTAAAATCTGTTTCACGTTATTTTCGATAGATACATAAAAACCCTTCAAATGCTGTTTGAAGGATTTTCAGCTGCGTTTGCCTAAACAAATTCATTTACGATTGAAACAACTAAAAAAAAATTTATACTTTCTGTGCAGCTTAGAGTCAAATTAAATAAAGTCTATGTAAAATGATAGATATAAATCCTCCAATATCAAACTATAAGTCCCTAATATTCAATTGAAAATTATTTATTACTCAAGTCATTTATTACTTCCCTTAGATTGTGAGAAATTCTAGGTAAAATTCATCACTAAATTTAAATGCAACAAGTAAATCAAATGTAGTTCAGCTCGGAAAGCATATGAAGAAGAGTCTATGATGACGTAAAAGAATTTTAAGATCTCATAGAGACTAGATGCTTTGCAGTATCATAGACTCTTCTGATGTAAAGGATCTCTAAGATCTCATATAATTAATATCATATATTAGGGACGAGATCCTTTACATCATTGCAGCTTAAATTTGATTCAAAAAATCTATCTTTTTTCTATTTGAATAGATTCTTTTAATTTGAATTCGGGCACTGCTTAAATTGTAAATTTTATAAATCACATCAAGCGTCGCATTGTATTGCTGGAAAATGGATTTTTCTTTGTCATTTACACAGTTTCTAAAATTGTTTAATTATTAAATTTTGCGCTTTGCTTCTGTGCCAATGCCGGCGGCTTTTTGGCTAACTCTGAACAAACAAGAGAAACGCAAAATTCAGACAATAGCCAAAAGTTTAGTAATAACAATGGAAAAGGAAAGAAAAATAGAGAGTGTGTGAGAGAGAGAAAGAGAGGGATGATCTAGATAGAGTGAGGCAGACAAATAAAATTAAATCATATATCGTTTGTTTTCTAATAATTAAATTTACCAACGTTTTGGCCCGGCTCAAAACAATTTGTATTGGCCCAATTGAACGAGGCTGGCAAAAATGCAACTTGAAATTGCCAAAATTGTTCAAATTGTGAAAATTGCGAAAATTTTGTGTATGCAGATTGCAAATTGATTTTTGTAGCTCTTTTGTTTTTCACTTTTAGCAACAAAAAAACAGAAGAGGAAAAAAATGAATTGCAAAAACTAGAAGCCAAACAAACTCAATGCTAAACATTTATGTTTATTGCCAATGAAAATAAAAACTGACTGAGACCAAAAAGGCATATGGAAAAACTGAATTCACACACACACACGCACACTCAGCTGAATGCTAACAAGCCTAACAGCTGCACAGGTATATTTGTGAGCCACCGTTATCAATGGAGTTGGCAGCACAAATATTAGCATTCTATTATGCATTTTGTAATGGTTTTGTAGCTCTCTCTTCTCTACTAAGTAAGCAATTGAGTTCGATATTATTTTCCACATTGAGATCAGCCGTAAAGCAAAGCAGTAAAGTCCAACGGAAGCTCGATTGCGTAGGGACTTACATAAATAGTTGTCTATAGCAGGAGATAGCTGTAGACTCTAGAAGCTGTTTTATTAAAGGATTTCTTGAAAAGCTCATTTGGAGACTGAGGAATCGAGCTTGTAAGGATTCTACAGAAATTGAAAATGAAATGGGATAGAACAATTTATTTTATTTGGAAAATGATTTGATTAAAAAGATTTATGTCTTCTAAAAGGCAACAAGAGCTAAATCAAATTTGAATTTAGCCAAAGCTGTTGTGCTTTATTAGTAATAAATGGAGTGAAAGAAATCTTTAATAAGCTGATGTTTTACGATTTTTGATTCTTATTTGGGCGTTGTTTTTTTCAATATTTTTTCCCAAAATGTTTAGTTCTAAAATCAGCTTTCATATTCTCCTTAAGAGTTGTTAATTCTATTTTCTATTTTCTTGTTTCTTCAAATATTTTTGAATGCTAAGTTTTATAAGTTATATATATATATATATATATATATATATATATATATATATATATATATATATATATATATATATAATTGCAGGGTTTTACAAAATCTTTTATGTGTTCTTTTGGAGATTTTTTCAAATACACAACTTCTACTACTTTCCACTTTTATTCTTTCATTTGCAAAATTATAAATGAAGAGCTTAAGCATCAACTAAGCCCTACTCAAAAGCAGAAGCTTTGCATTTTTAATGTTCAATTTATTCCATAACATCAACTGAGCCAAGCTTTAAAACATTTTTTTAATGTAATCTGAATAATCGAAGAACCTAATCTGTTCCTTTCAGATTTTACTCTAAATACTTTCCAGAAGTAATGTAAAATATTTCTTTGTCAACTATTCTGAAATTTGCTGCATTATTAATGAAGTTTTAACATAAACGTTTAGTTTAGCAAGATAAGCTGAAGATTTCATGTGCTTTTTGGTTAGTATTTTTAGTATTTTTTTGCTCATCCTTCTAAATCTTTGCGGCGCTATATGCTCAGCATTTTAATTCCAATATATCATGTGAAACAAAGCTGTCAAGGTGCGCAGCAATCCCAGATGTAGCTTTTGCATACTTAAAATGCCATATTTATTTTGAAAATGTTCTTAACCTACTGCAGAAATTCATTTCTTAAGCTTATTTGCAATTTTATAGCTGTGCTTGCCAGGCTTTATAATTTCATTTTGTTTTTTTTTTTTTTTTTTTGTTGGTATCTATTGCTTTAATAAATATGCGTGGCAAGTCCCAAAGCTCCATTAGGGCTGATTGGTGTGCGTGTGTGTGTGTGTGTGTGGGATGTGCCGGATGTGGCCAAGTGGCTCTTAATTTTGGTCTGCACCACTCAAATGTTAATTTCATTTGTCGTGCGCCTTTTGTCTGCAATTGCGTTTAAGGCAAAATAGGTTTAAAATAAGAAAAAATTATATTCGTATTTAATTTCAATTTCAAAGGATTTTCCATGTATTTATTCAAGGACTTTATCTTAAGCATAAATTACGGGCCAACGAACGGGTGCGGGTCCCATTTGTGCGATGTCTCGTCTGTTGGCTCCGGCACTGGCAATGGCAACGGCAACGGCAACGGCTCTGACTCCGGCTCCAGCTTCAGCCTCAGCTTCAGCTTTAGCTCGAGCTCCAGCTTCGGCAGCAACACCTTCTCTTCCAACTGCCTTTTCACCTACTTTCTAGCCAGGCATAAAGGTGGCCTCCGCAGTCCTTACCCAAACATTGTCTGCCAGCGGGCGAGGCTTTCTCTCTCTCTCTCTCTCTCTCTCACTGCGTGTGTTTGCCAAACTGTGGCTGCCAGGTTATCTTTCACAGTTTCTGCTCTGTACTGGATGCTGTGGCGTCGTGTGCTCGTCCATTCCATCTACTCGCACCTCAGCCTCCTGGTCCCGTTTGCCCGTTTGTCTGCGTGTGCATTTGGTTTTCATTTACATATGAAGCTCCTTAATAATCCTTTTGTGCAGCAGTCAGCCAGGCGGATAGGCGGATAGGCAGAAGGGCAGTAAGGCAGAAGAGCAGAAGAGCAGCAGGGCAGAAGGGCGGCATGACGCAAAGGCGGGCTAGCAGGAGGGCGCACGTGCATACATTTCGTTTTCCGCTCAGTGCGTATAAGGAAATGCTTAAATATATGCAAATCCAGTTAAGTGTAATCATTTAGCGCAAAAAATGCCAGCAATACACAACAAAAGCAAAACTCTATCCAGCTAGAAGTAGCTGTTCTGCTTACTGCTTACTGCTTACTGTTTTTCTTCTTCTTCTAGCGCTTGTTACGGCTGTGCCAATTGCTAAAATTAGAATTTTTATGCAACTAATACAAGGCAACAACAAGTCTAATATGCCTTTGAATAAAGCTTTTACAATTCCATTTATTTATTTTTTTTTACTTTTTTATTTGAATTTATTTTTTTGGCAGCCACAACTAAAAATTAATTATATAAATATGCGCATACATGGGTTTTTAGGATATTCCAAAAATTTGAATACCATTAAAAAGTTTTGCCTACTTTTTTGGCTGCGACGCGTCCGAGTTGCTGCATTAGGGTGTGCCAATATTTGTGCTTGGGATTTATTTTTCAGCTTAGCTTTTTGATTGAATTGGGTAAAAATGTATATAAATATAGACTGGCTTATATATAGATCTCTTGTATATAACTCTCTTGGTATAACTGTAATGAAACACTCAGAGAATACCCAACATTTTATTTTGAATTAACATTTGGTATTTAACATTTACCATTAGCATGAAGCTCTTCAAATATTTACTTGATAATTAAGCCTGACATTATTCAAATCTAAAATTATTTTAATATTAAAAGAGCCTTCTTAACAAATTTTTGTATTATGTTCTGCATGTTTTTGAGCCGGAAATCAATTTATAATGGTAATCAAGGAAGCTGTGTATAATATAAGCCTCTGCTGTTAATACTTTTGCCATAAATGTATATACACATTTTTTTAATTGCTTCATCTTTAAGTTGACTATATATTTGTCAATATTATTAATAAAATAAATATATAAAATAAATATATATTTGTATATACTCTGATAATAATTAATTTATATTGATTTAAAGGAATATTTTATAATATCCTTCATATGCTATTTTTCTTTCGTTTACGAAGTCTGTATTATTGCATTATATTATTAAACATATATTTTTTAACTGCTTTATCTTTAGGTTGACTTTATATTTGTCAATATTCTTAATAAAATAAATAGAATAAATAAATAGATAAAATATATATTTGTTATATTTTGATAATAATTAGTTTATATTAACTTAAAGGAATAATTTATATAATATTCTTTAAATGCTCTTTTCTTTCGTTTACGAAGTATGTAATATGAAACCTATTCAATCGGTATAATACATAATATTATAAATACAATTGTAATATATTACTATAAAAGAAAGAGAGAGCATTATGTATATGCTATATACATTAAATTTATATACTTATATACTCGACGTAAATAGCTTTGCATGTCTCAATACGAATTTCTTAAATCTCTCTCTCTCTCTCTCTCTCTCTCTTTCTCTCTCTCACTTTACGTATCTTCCTCTCCCTCTGATATTTCCTTGGCTGTCTTTCCACTACCTATATATTCATTTTTCTGTATAAAAATGCGTCTGCATAAGAATCCACTGAAATGCGACTTAATCCTCTATTTACATAATAGTAAATGCGAATGCCTCGCTGAAATTCGCATATGCTATTTGGCAATCAATTAAAATTTACGAGTGAACACCCCTACGGATGGCGTGTATAGGGCGAAAGCAATGCTCATAAAAATTACGCTCAAACATATGAAACACATTGACACACATACACATGCATGCACACACACACGCACACATCGTATTACCAAGTGTAAATAATAATAAAAATTTCAGAGAGAGCGCGAAAAAAAAATCCATTAACGCTTTGTGGCATTGCATTTAAGCCGCCTCATCCGGGACTGCGGCCGGGCATGGGGCGGGGAGAGGAGGGCAGGAGGGCGGGAGCTAACGAGCGAAGTTAGTTTAAATTCTAACGTGGAGGCAAACAAAAAAATACAGCTAAATATGCCATAAAGAGCTGCCCGACTTAAGAGCACCCTGTACTGCAGTTACGCGTTTCTATCTAAAGTTAAATTATTATTTTGGCAAATCTTTCCATATAATTATGACTCCTGGCCGCTTCTAGTTGCCGCCCAGAGCGGTCACAGGGTATAATTATGAAAAAGAAAAAAATAGATGGAGAGCAAAATAAAGCGAAATGTTATACATAATGAATGCAAATGCGTTGCGCTCGTAATTTCATCATCATCAGCTTCAGCCATGCTTTCATCATCATCATTATCATGATGTTGCCTCATCTTTGCGGTGGCAATGCAGACTGCTGTGGTTTGGGCAGCAGAACGTTTCATGTGTCTGCAGCGGATATGAAGGCATCACAAGCAGGCCGAGTCGAAGCGAGTCGAGTCGAGTCGAGACGAGTCGAGTCGAGAGGAGCCGACGTAGGCCGAGGTTGCCTATTTTCAAAAAACACGGCATAAGGATAACAACCTCTTAACCTAGTTTGGCTGCGTCAAACGGCGGCAACTGCGAGCCGACTGCAGCCCAGGCCGGGCTATTCCGCTGCTGCTGCTGCTGGTGCTGCTGCTGTTGACTCTGGGCTGGTATATCATCCCCGGTACCATTTTAAATTGAACTGTGCGCATTTAAGCGTAAAGTGACAGCTTGGAAAATCGAAAGCAAAATAAATTGTCTAGTGAACTTGGTGGTCTATGGATGGCACAACAGCTGAGCTGATTCTAGCCGTTGGGCTTACTGTCAGACAGACAGGCATCCAGGCAGCTCGGCAGCTCGGCAGCTAGGGAGCTAGTCAGGAGCCAGTAGCAGCAGCAGCAGCAGCTTTGGCAGGAAGTGGCTCTCAGCTTGCTATTAATTGAAATTCGTTGCTTTAAGGCCGTGCTGGGCAAAAGTTTTGAAAGCTGATAGCCGCACTGCCCAGGACCCGTGCCGGCGACCCTGTGTGTGTGTGTCACACGCAGCCTGGGTCTTGAAGGACATTAGAAACAGGCGGCGAAATTTGTCGCCTCTTTCACTCACACACGCTGCCTAGCCACCTCCCTCCCTCCCAACTTATGGCACTCAACTATTCAGCTACCCCCGTATGAGCGCCATTTGCATATGTATGTCTATATGTATACATATATATTTGTGTATATCTCGCATATCCCTTTTCGGCGTGTGAATAGCTATGCGGGTCACATAAAAAACAGCCATCACCTAGCATTTGCATATCTATGACAGAGAGCTACTCACAAATTTAGCTAAGATAACCGGTTTCCTCTTTGGCTTGTTAGCACAGCTCCTGAGTCCTTGATAAAGTGCAATTGTGTTGCTGTTCGGGCATTATCGAGACTGTTTTACCTGAGCACCCGAAGAGGTATTTCACATATTGAAATGTGTTTCTAATGAACGCACGCCTCTGTTTGATTAAATTAAGCATGCGAAAGGGTTTCTATTTAGGCTCTGTTGTGTGTGATAGGGCAAAAGGTTAATAGCTGCGATAAGCCTAATCCTGTGGCAGCTGCACAACCTCAATGCTGTCTGTCACTGATTATATTCTATATATATGTATAAATATAAATATATTTGAATTTTATTTTTTTAATATTAATTCTTTTGTATTGTATATTTGAAGTAAGCTGAATTTGTATATGAAAGTCATTATTTATTTAATTTTTATTTATTATTTCTTATAATCACTTTGTAATATTTTAATAATAATAATATATTTTAATAATATATTTAATATTATATGTTTGGTTTGCATTTCATTTTTATTTTTATTAATTAATATGATATTTTTTTATTAAATTCTTATATTTCATATATTTCTTCTAAGCTTACTTTCATTATTTATTAACTATTTTTTTTTTTTTTTTAATTTTCAATTTTGTATATAATTTATTAATTATATATAGCTCAGCTCTTATCTATCATATACTTGTTTGTTTTTAGCGCGCCTTCCTAGATTTTATATATATAAATAATTATATATATATTTTTCCCCCTTTTATTATATATCTTAACATGTATTCTTCTATATCGTATACTTGAAATATTTTTATTAATTAATTATAATTGATTATTTAAGCTCAACTTTGTATGATATCTATATTTTATGCTCACTTTCTCATGGTCATAATCTAACTTTAAGCTGGCATTTTATGCCTTGGCACACGCTTGAATGGCAAACAGCTATTATATCAATGAAATCGAATCTCACCTGCTCTCGACGACTGCTGCGGCTGCTTCTCCCCTCACGGCGCCAACTTTAGCCGTTAACTCAGTGGCACTTGCCTCTGCAGGGGTCTTACGGCTAGTTTTCGAAACTTTTGCGCACAGCGGTCTTCCTTTGTCCGGGTCTGGGTCGACTGCAAGCTGGCTAAAAAACTTTTGCACTATACCATTCATATATACGTACGTATATATATATATATATTATATATATATCCAGGTATATATATACTACTTTTGTTACTTAAAGTTTGCCTTTTGTCTTTGCATATTTAGCTGAGAAAAAAATAGGTAGATAAAAAGCAGGAGACGGAAAGTTGACGGACCTGGCGGGGGCCGGTGCCATCCAAATTGTGCGCAAATTAATTGAACGCAAAGAACGCAGCAAGCAAACACAGCCAGGTAGCCCCCACCTTTACCTTTACAGCTACCTGTCCCTGATCCTGTGCTGACCAAACGCTTTGCATGTTCAACTTAAAACGCTTGCCACTCCGTTGAGGCAAATTGTGCGGGGAGGCAAAAGAAAAACACAAAGTTTTCTTTCACTTGTATTTTTTTCTTGCTTTGCTTTCTCTCGCATTTTTCCCAAGTTCCCTGTGCCTGGCTGGAGGGCAGGCTGGATGGCTGGATGGCTGGATGGCAGTCGTCCGCCTGCTAATCCAGGACAATAAGTGTTTGTCGTTGGGATTTAGACAATTATTCACGTTAAGTTGACGTCTGAGACGGGGCCCAGGCAGCTGACAGTCGCCAACGCCGTTTTGTTATTTTCGACTTTCGAGACTCGAGAACGTTTCAATTTGTCCCGGTTTTTTGGGTCTCAATGCTACCCATTCGCCGTATCCCCATGCCCAGCAGCAGCAGCAGCAGCAGCAGCAGCAGCAGCAACGGCAGCTCGACAGCTCGAGCTCCAAATCCACACGCAGCCTCCTTTTGTTCCAGCGACAGTTTGTATTATAAGCGCATTAGGTTTTAAGGTGTCAGCAGTGGCACTCGCGCTGATATGTCATCTGGAAGTAATTTTTATTTATTCGTTCGCTAAGTCGTCTGGCAATTTTATGATGACATTTCGTTTCCAAGGATTTTCGCGAACATTGCGCCATATAAATTTTAATATAAAAGGCCCCGCACTTGAGGGCGCTTTATTTGATTTCGTCGCCACAATAAAACAGGCGAGCACAGCTGAACTGAACCGGGTGTGCAACTTTTTACGCACTGACAAGTGCTGTCGCGTCCCTCTTTCTCCTGCTCTCTCTCTCTCTCTCTCTCTCTCTCTCTCTTCTCTCTCTCTCTCTCTCTCTCTCTCTCTCTCTCTCTCTCTCTCTCTCTTAGTGTGTCTTCAATAACCGAAAGCCCAATCATCCAATTCCACTTGCATCACATGTGCCGCCCAGTCTCTGGTCACGTTCCAAACATAAAAGTATTTACAAATAATATTTCCATATGGTAAGACGTGACAAAGACTCAAATTAGCGTTTGCCGTTTATCTGGCCGGTTCCAGAAAGTCCCCTACAAACAATAAAATAACCTCGGCAGGTCGCTCCATAAACTTCCGGTCATAAGCAGCAGCCCCTTCCTCCCACCACCCAAAATGTTCGTCGCATATTTTTATACTACATAATGCCGTACCCGAAAAATGTTTGTACATAATTTTAATGCTTTCTGATTGAACCTTTGGCAAAAAGTTTGGCAGCAATGCCCAGCCGTAGCCATAAAAATTAAATGCCCCAAAATCGTTCGCGGATCTGGACAGGACGAACTCCATTGGGGCATCGATTTAATTTCATGTTAGAGTTTTTTATGGTCTCTCCCGTTTTTTTTTTTCTGTTTTGTATTTTAATAGTTGATTGCCGTTCGGCAGTTTCGCGTTTGTTGCGGTCGCTTTGCCAGGTTTTTGGCTTTTGGTTTTCAGCCTGAGCTTTGCCATTGAAATTGCCAGTTGGCGGTTTTAATGACTGCATTTGGCAGTAAAGTTTTCAAGCCAAGTTAAATGGCTCAAATTTGATGCGCACTTAGTTGGCATAGAACGTTGGGTGGCTGTGCTTTGCCCTCGGCTTGCTGCTTTCTTCAAATTACATCAAAATGCTTTACACTGGATTTTTTGACATTTTGTGCCAAAGTCAAACGAGACGTGAGCGGAAAACGGTATCTGTAATGATAGATGAAACAGCGCTTAAGCTCGCAGCTCAATTAAAAGAAAAATAACCCATTAAATTAAATAAGTTGAACTTAAATAATAACTCATCTAACACCTTTATGCTTATAGAGAAATTAGTTTGGTATTTTGATTTCATTTTCTATTTAATACAAATTAAATGCATACCCAATTTCAACAGTTTCAACTATATATGTATATATATATATATATATATATATATATATATATATATATATATATATATATATATATATATATATATATATATATAGAATACAATTTTGCAGCTCAAGTGCTTTCACTTGGATTCTATTGAAATCGCTTTAGATTTGTTCGAATGTACTTGATGATTCTGTTGAATGGGCCTTTTGGTTATCGAAGCCCCTTATCAGGCCGTTATTCAACAATGTCGAGTGGAAAAACATGCTAGCAATATGCATTCATTCATCATACACAAAGATTTATCTAACAACATACACACGCCAGGTGATTTGATTTTAAATCGAGCACATTCCCGCAAACCCAATCAATTTCCAATCCCAATACCACTTCACTGCTATAATTGTGTACGTACAGCTTGGCTTTTATAAGTCGTCTGCTTGGGCTGTATTTGTGCACGCATACATACACGTATATAGGTACATACCCATACCCATATGCCATCCCGCCTCCTGCTTCCTGCCTGCATTGGAATTCACCCTTTCTGCAAATGGCTTACCTGTCGTTTTGTAATGCAAATCTTTTGCTTTCATCTGCTTGTTATATATCGCAAGCTATTAACCAAAAAAATGAGAGAAAAACGAAAAAGAAAAATATGTGTAAAAACGAAGCTGAGGACTCGCATTTCCATTTGCTGTTTGCTTCCTTCGTGCAGGCGGCGTCTCTCATTCCAGCCTATGTGTTTGCATTTGCATTTGAATCATTCGTTTGTGCGAAATCAGATTAAATCGCATAATCGAATCGTATGCTATATATAAACGATGACAAAGACTGATGCAGGCAGACACCCAGACACTGAGCAACCCACCGAGCCACCCACTCAACCAATCACCAATAATCAACGACAACAAAACGGCAACCAGTCAACGAGTGAAAAAAAAATATATAAAACGAGTGTTGAAGAAATTATGTATTATATAAAAATCAATAGCGACGTATTGAAAATCCTATGCACATAAACTCGAGCACGTACAAAACGTTCTGTAAAAAAAGAAAACATAAAAAAACCAGCGAAAAACCACAGCCAGCCACAACAGCAGCACCAAAGTTATCCAGACACATGCGGCAAATACTTTTCAAAGTGAAATCTCATGCAGGAGAAAAAGTAAGCAATATGCGAGTATGTTTGTATGTATATATATGAATGTATGTATATATATATGTATATATATTTGTATGAGCATTCATACGTGCGGCAACATTGTGAGCAAAGGGTTGTGAAACCAGTTGAATCTCTGACTTGGGTTTTTCGTGTCTCAGCTGATCAGAGAACGAAAAAAACAAAAAAAAAATAAAACAAAGTAGATAAATGAAAAACAAATCCGACGTCGCTAATGACATGAGCTACCAGAGCAGTGAATTAATCCTGCAGCGCATTGTTTGCTTCTCCTCTTGTCTCTTGCTCTATTTTGTTTTCCTAGCTCATCAGCTGCGCATTTTATTTTCGTACTCCATATTCTAGATGTCTCTATTTGGCTTTGCTTGTGATCTCCGCTTTTCCGCTATCCGCTATCTACGACTTTCAAAGAATTTTAGCTCTTTGAATAATCTATAAATTATTATAATTCTATAAATCTATAAATACAGTATCTATGATCCATGAAATATCTGTCGTCTCTTAATTGATATCTAACCTTAATGTGAATCTCTTACTTTAGATTTGATTGTTTAAATCTTTTCTTAACTTAGCCTGGGTTAGCTTAACCTAAGGATTAATTGCATTATAATATAAGATATTACAAGTTCTATTAATGAGATGACAAATAGAGTAATAATAGTAATAAAATATAGTATAAATAGTTAATTATATACTTCATGCAATACTTAACTTTTCTTTTAAGTGATTTGATGTATTTAAAATATTGCCAAACTTAATCCAGATGACATTTAGTATTCGCTCAATATTCGCTTGGCTTTTCGCTGTTTGCCTTTGTTAGAAATTCAAATTAACTCGATTATAAAAGGCAAGATGAGATAAAGTCGATACCTTCTTGACAGCGTTCCCATTTGCACTAGCTGAGCCACCCTTGGCCACACTTTGTGCCACATTTTTAACTTCAAATTAAGTTTGTGTGCACGTAGCAAACACAAAAATAGCAACAACAACAACAACAATGGAAATGCCAATTCAAGCTGAACCTTTTTTCTTTTTCTTTGCCTTTGATTTTGCTTGGGTTTTGCCTTCGCCACGCTTGCACTTTTGCCAAGTGGGCAGAGCAGCAGCTTCTCAGCCTCAGCCGAGGAGCTACTCGAGGCTGTGAAAATAGTTCGTTAGCCTTTCAAAAACTAAATTGTATTTTCCCCAAAAAAGGGCAGCCAACCAGCTGAGCTGAGCCGAGTTGAGTAGAGTTTGGTAAGGGAAGGGAGGGGAAACAGTGTGGGTGATTGGTTTGAGCTGAGCGAAAACCAAATTATTGGCATTTATTTCTCGTTTTGAGCTCGAGACACCCTCGCTGGAGTCGCTCTCGTCTAACTAGCAACACAACTGAAGCATCTAATGCGCTTTTGCCGCCAACGTGAAGCTTCCAGCAGGAGGTGGAGCTGCCCATTTTATGCTTCTAATGCCGACTAATTAGCAGCTTGAATGCGCTAAGACTACAAAGCAGCTGTGTAACAGCAGGCAGCCAGTCGGGCGGTGGAAAACTCTGTGGAATGATGGAAAACTTTTGGCAAATTGAAAATGCGCAAAATGACTTTGACCAGAAATCCCAAATGCCAATTGGCAAGTCACAATAGCGGCACGAAATTTTGCTGACTAACCAGAAGCGGCTGACGAAATACCCTCTTCGCAAGGTAACAAATACGGGTGGGCTACTGTGTGTGTGTATGTGTGTGCGTGTGAAAATCACACAAACTGTTTACCTAGATCATTATTGCAGCAGTTGCTATTGAGGGTAAATTAAGTTGGCATCGGATTAATCAATTGGGTAGCCTATATCAAAACACATGCATGACTGAGCTGCATCCAATTTGCGCATGTGATCAATGATGATGATCGACAACAATAAAGAATTACACACACACATACACAGACATACACATATGTATATATGTTGTACATAAAAGGTTTGTGATTGTTCTTTTTTTGGGTGCATTGAGATGGAAATGGTGCAGATGTTTCAAATAGTTGAAAGCATTTAGCGCGCGGGCTTAGCAAAGGCATGAAATGCGGAAAAATGTATTCCATATATGAATTGCTTTTTTTGTAACCCTCGCAGAGAAAGGGTATTGTTAATTTGTCAAGAAATAGTGTAGAACATAAATAAGTATAACATATTTTTCTTTCATTATTGAAAAAACAAATTTTTGGATATAAAAGTAAATTAAATATGTACTAAAAGAAGTAGAAAAATAGCTAAAATAAATATATATGCAATAAAAAATTAATCAATTTATTAAATATTATTAAAAAATTTATATTTTGGAATATTAATATTTAATTTAATTAATGAAAAATATTTTTCTTATTTATATTTAATTCATTAATTATAAACTATTTTTTTATTTAAACTAAACATTCAAGAAATTGGAAAACATTTATTTTCATTTTTTCACTTACTGATTAACTTTTAATTTAATGAAATATAAATTCTTTTTTATTTCAAAAATTGCAAATTATATATAATTAATTAATTATTACTTATTTTTTTATTTTAAACTTTTTAGCTTGAAAAATTAAAGAAAATATGAAACATTTAATTTAGTTTTTCACTTTGAGATTTACATTTAATTTAATGAATTATTTTTCTATTTAAAAAATTGAATAAAATTATTTTCTTTTCAATATACAATTAATAATTTATTACTTTTTTTTTTTATTTCAAATATTGTAAAAAGAAAAATGAAAGAAATTAGAAAACAATAATTTTAGTTTTTCTCTCACTGATTAACTTTTAGTTTAAAAGACTATGAATTAATTTTTTATTCAAAAAATTGCAATTAAAATATTTTATTTTATTAATATATAATTAATTCATTATTACTTATTTTTTAATTTCAAATATTTCAACTAAACAAATTAAAGAAATTGGAAAACATTTAAATTAATAAAAATATTTTATTTTATTAATATTTAATTAATTAATTGTTACCTATTTTTTATTTCGTATATTTGAGCTAAACAAATTAAATAAATAAGAAAATTTATTTATATATATATATTAAAATATTTATAATCAACAAATTTCTTTATCATTTTTTAGCTTTTAGAGTGGCTTAACCAGCTGAGCTGTAATACAAGTATACTAGCGATACATACATAGATAGAGTCTCTAAATGGTATTCATACATTTATACATACTTGCATACATGTACTATTATATGAATACCCTTTATGGATAGAGTCTGTTGGGAGCATTCATACATCTATATATGCACTCCCTCTACATCTAAATTACATTTTGTTCTAGTGTTGACAGCTGCTTTTCACTAAAGGCCTGACTAATTCCCTGTGACGTCGGCTTAGACCCATTGGGATTTATAGACAGCACACTCACACACACACATGCCGCAGTGCGATTTGCCAATTAACATGATATCTCAGTGAGCTCACTCAGTGCTCCTATGCCACATCGTGATCATTAGTTTTGTTTCTTTGGTGGCACTTCAATGATTACTATTTCTGCTGAGCACCGATCCTAGGCGAAGCCTAAGCCGAAACTCGTTCGTCCTCAGCTCGCGCCGAGCATTTGGTAGTTGCGCTATTAAGCAACGTTTATGATGCCCACCTTGTTAAGCCTGGCCTGCCAAGCCATTAAAGTCAACCGCTGGCAGCCGCCCCCAACTTCGCACCCAGCTCGCTAATCATTAAGCTGTTTTTATGCGCCTATCAATGTCTGGAGCCAGGCCACCTTTAAAGCACTCTTTTAATTGCTTAAACTTATTAAGCAGCTGCCACTGCAGGCCAACTTTGGAGCTGCCACCGCCCTGCGCTGGCAACTATTTTGTATTTGCCTCATATCCTTCAAAAACATAAAAAAGGAGGAATGAAAAGAAAAGGAAGAAAAGTACAAGACGTTGCTAAACTTTGTTGCTGTTGTTGTTGTTGTTGTTGTTGTTGCACAGACAAAGACTCTTCGTCTGCAGCTCAGTTTTTAGCCTCAGCCTCAGACGTAGCTAAGGTCAGCAACTTTTATTTCTTGGCCAACACTTGCGCGCAAACGCTTTTTGTTGCAAATGACCAAGGAGCAGGAGGAGGCGGAACGCAAGCAGGCAGACGAGGCTCGCTCTGCAGCTCAGCTAGCTGAAGTGGCTCGAAGCATCGTCATCGTTGTTGTTTTTGTTGTTGTTGTTTTTGTTGTTGTTGTCAGACAGCGTTTGCTTATCTTTTTTATTGTTCTTGGCCAACATCGAAGCAAAGTCTGGAGCTGCATTTTGGCATTTTGCAACGTTTTTGAAGTTTAATGCCAGAGTCGTGCCTCATATTTCGATGGAACAATAGACGGCGACGGCGACGGCGCAGAAACTCAAGGCGTGCCAAAGGGGGCGGAGGTGTGCCTGTGTATGTGTGTATATTTTTTGGTGGTTGTGCTGCCTTTACCCTGCCTGGGTAATCCGCCTCAGTTTAGCACTTGAGCAGCATCACCAGCAACAGCAGCAGCAGCCGTAGTGCACGGATTTGTATATTGTTGTATTGTTCCTGCTGCTGATGCTGCTGATGCTGATGCTGCCCCCCATTTCAACACGCGGCGATGCGGCTGCAGATTGAGCAAAAGTTGCTGTTGCCAGTTACCAGTCGATTGTTGTTGCTGCCGTAGCCGTTGCCGTTGCTGTTGCCGCTGGGAAGTGTGAACATTTTGGGCAACACTCTCAGGTGGTTGCAGGAGAGCTTGCTCAAAAGGTGTTGGTAATGATGATTTTGAATTATTCATGATTCACGACGATTGAAATTATTTGCGCGCCTCCTCTTGTTGTTGTTGTCGGTGTTGTTGTTGGTATTGTTGTTGCGGCTGTTAAACTTTTGCGCGTGTTGCCTGGTCGTGGCACTTATAAGGCCTGCCACAACAATGCCCCGCATTATGCGAGGCTGCTTCGGCTTGTGTCTTACCTTTTCTGCTTTATGTTAAATCATTCAAATTGAAAAAGAAAACAAAAAAAAAAAGGAACTACAATAACAGCTGAGGGCTCCGACGATGTGCCAATGTTTGTCCAATGTCTGCGCTGGCTGGGGCAGGAGGCGACGGGGTCCAATTGGAATGTTCTCAGGGGAGGCAGTCTGCAACAGTGCGAGTTATCGTTAGGGCGCAAATGTCATTCGAAATATGCTGATTGTAAATATGTATATGTATATATATATATATATATATATATATATATATATATATATATATATATATATATATATATATATATATATATATATATATATATATATATATATATATATATATATATATATATATATATATATATATGTGTGTGTGTGTGTGTGTGTGTGCATTGACTTGCTGCGGGTATTTCGTTGAATTGCTTTGCCACTTTAGTTTTTGGGAATGCTCTTTGTTTGATCGTGGCATTAAGAATGTGAGTTGGGTTTGCAGCCTACGACCTTTGCTGAAAGATGCAGCCATCTAATTATGTGCCACAACGACAACCACAACTTGAATGGCAATGCTAACAAATATTTGTAGATTATTGAAAGCTGCCAAATTTATCAGATCTAAAAAGAAGCTTGAAGTATTGTTGCATTTTAAAATTGGTTCAAATGCAGTCCAATTCAGTTGAATATTTATTATTATATTTACGTTTATTTGCAATTTTCAAAATTTAATTATTAAATTTTAACTATAATTATTTTAAAATATATGTATTATATTAATGTTAGTATAGAAATTTTATATAGATTTTTCTATGTTAATTTAAATTTAGTTACATGTGTTTGTTTGTTTGAGATATTACTATAGCTTCCCCGTGTTGATCTCCTAATTCATTAAAACAAAACTGAGCTCAGATTCTTATTATATTGCTGATATTAAAAATTAAAAATTATACACATTATATATTTGTCTCACATTAAATACTATTAGCTTTTTTTAAAATTTACTTGAATGCAAAATTTAAACAGCCTCAACTCACAGATCTGCTGCAGCTAACATCGTTTTAATTGAACTAGAATTATTTTGAAGATTATCTAATACAAATAAATATTAAAACATCAATATAATATTTATTTGAATAAGATAATCTTCAAAACAATTCTAATTTGATATTTCAGAGTAAGATTCTATTTCAAAAAATCTTACACTGATAAATTCTAAATCTATATCTACATTAAATACAATTATTTATTGAACTTGACTCACATACATCTTCGATTCATTATTCATTAAATTTGTAATTTCAAACATATTTTTGCGTTTTGCCTGTGTTAATTTGCTTACCCTTAGTGAAAATATTTGATCGCCGCATTCACTAAAATTTGCCTATGTGAATTTGTCTTGACTTGAATATACTCATCTTCATCACGCTGATCTGCTGCAGCTGACCTTATGAACCCAATGTGCCTTGGGTTATTGTGCGCATTCATATTTGCTTGCTTTTGCTGTGCTGTGCTGCATAATCCTCAATTATCTTGTTTATCAGGCACTTGCTCTCTCGCTCTCAACACTTCATTCAGCCTCCGCACACACAGAAAATAAAACTTCCCACAACCATCATAGGCTCTCGAGCAGTTCCACACAAGCATTGCCCCAATAATTTCATTTGCAGCATCAAGATCTGCCGCGTAGACGAACGAGGCGAGACGAGTTCGCTGGTATTTTGTACTTCCCACAAATTATCACAAATTAGACGCAGTTGCAAGATCCTACATGCTTTGGAGCACATGTTTCAATCAAATTAAACTCGAACTCTGGCCACACTCGCTAGAGTATATATGTATGTGCATATGTATAGATGTATATAGATGTAGTTGATGCTACATAATTTTGCCATATGTACTTGCCGATGCGAGTGCTGATAGCCGCGGCGTGTTGCTGCTGGCCGGTGGGAGGCGGCAGGAGGCGACGGGAGGGCGACACTATAAGCGTTACCTGATGCCTTCCTCATAACCAACACGTACGAACAATTCACAGTCATCCCAGAGGCTCGCTCGATAGAGGTGCTAATGCTGATCAACAGCAACTGATACCAGAGACAGAGTCAGAAATAATGCAACAGCAGCAACAACAATGGCCATAGTCGTATAACAATGCTGCTCTCCTGGCCGAGGCAGTTTTGCTATAGTTTCGAGCTGGCTGCAAATGTACGAACAGAAATTAAGTCAGACTCGAGCCGTCGAGCCATCGAGCCAACGAGTCGGGTCCAGGCAAAAGAAGCCCAAGAAGCCAAAACAATGCAACCGACGACCGGTCGCAACGCCCGCTGGACGTGTATCTGATGCGGTCTCAACTTCACAGCAGAGTTGAAGCCACAGTCCCAGACCCAGTCGCAATCCCAGTCGCAGCCGCAGTCGCAGTCCCAGTCCCAGTTCGTAACACAAATCATCTTCCAGCGCTCACGAAATTGTTGCGCAAACTAAAAAGCCAACGAAAAATAAAACAGAAAAAAGCTGGCAAAAAAAAAACAGAAAAAATACTGAAATCAGAGTAAAGAGCCAAAGCGTGAGGCTGGCAAAACAAAAGGAGGCGTTGGTGTTGGTGCTGGTGTTGGCTGATTGTTGTTGCCAGTTATTGTTGTTGCTGTTTGTTACCTGTATGGCAGCAGCTTAGCTTTTGGCCAGCGATTGGCCTGCAGTATGTGTGAACTGGTAAAACGTGACACATTTATATCACTTCGTTTGAATCACAAAATAATAATAAATATAATAGCAAGCCGTCGTTGCCGTCACCGTCTGCGATTCTCCCAGGCCTTGGCTCTCCCTCTGCCTCTCCCCCTCTCTCTCGCACTCACACACTCTGCCGTGCCCATGTGCACACAGTAAAAAAAAAGAGAAACAATTTTCGTATATACAAGTTTTTGACCTGGGTAAAATCGACGTTTGCCTGCCAGCAGCAAACTACTAAAAAATTGAAAACCAAAAAAATAGAAAGAAAAGGAAGGAACCCAAACGGCTATTGGAATGTGTTGATAATCCATGCAATACCCTGTAGCCTTCAGCTAGATTTATGTATGTCTATTTGCATATCACAGAATGATTTTATTTTGCCTTTTCTATTTTTTAGTTTTGGGCTATTCAAGCCGTCAAGCCAGCAAAGAGTTAGATGACTTGGCTGCAGGGCATCGAATGAGCTTGTAAGGAACTTAAATTGCATTGAGTTTTATTTCAGTGTAAGCAAATGCTTCAGCAATTGCAAATGAAAACAAGTAAGGAAGCTCTAGTCGAGACTGCTCGACTAGGAGATACCCTGATCCCGACAAAGAGCTGATATTCACGCACGCATAAGCACGCGCTCTGCTAACTGTGCAGTAAGCAGCGACTGCGCTTGGGCTGCGCTGCAGTGTGGGCAATATTATGAGAATTTTGTTGCTGAATAATTTCTCCTGTAATAGGACTATCTTAATGAAACTTTCAAAACGTGATCACAATGAAAATCAAATGAAAATGTGTGTACATTCCAAAGCACAAGTCTCTAGTACTTAAAATACGTTTTTTGCAAATTGTGGGCGAAGGGGGCGTGGTATCCAAAATCTGTAAATGACAAAATCTGCGTATTGATCAGATGTATATACACACCAAATCTGAAGTCTCCAGGTCTAAAAGTATTGAAATTACGGTGAATAAACAAAATCAATTTATCGATTATTCGCGATAAAAAAGTAATCGGACGAGTTATCGAAAAAAAAAGATAAACTTGTACTGCGTATGGTATACATGAGTATGCATACAAAATTTGAAGTCTCTAGCTCTTATATCTTCTGAGATCTAGGCGTTCATACGGACGGACGGACGGACGGACGGACGGACGGACGGACGGACGGACGGACGGACGGACAGACGGACAGGGCTATATCGACTCAGCTCGTCGCCCTGATCAAGAATATATATACTTTATGGGGTCTGCCACGCCTCCTTCTGCCTGTTACATACTTTTCACAAAACCATTATACCCTGATTTCCCATTTTTAATGGGATCAGGGTATAATAAACTCTTAGGAAGAAAACGAAATGGAAATGCAAGCGAAACAAAGTATTGAAACACTTCTGAAACCCAAAAAAAGATATTAAGATATTAATAACATTTTTTATTTAAAATATGTTTGCAATATTTTTTTATTCACTACTCTTCACTAGACTTTTTTTATTTATATATTATTGCAGGGAATATCTATATATCATATAAATATTATTCCTGTCTACTTTTTCAATTCAGTTGAAAATATAAAGAGAAATAAGTAGATTTTGTTCATTTTCAATATTAAATTTTTAACTTGCTTGATAAAAAAAAAAAAATAAATAAATAAATAAATAAATATTATTAAAATAATATTGTACATTAATAGGAATTTATTTGTCACGAAATATCTATAGGGAATATTTATATATCTAATCTATTCTATATTAATTTCATTTATTCCATTTCGTAATTCCTGAAATTTCTTTCGGGAATACCTATTTATATATTTGGTGTTGTTATAAATATATGCATTTATATTTAGGCGATTTCTTCAATTGTTTCTTGTTCCCATCGCCCCTTCTAAAAACTATTTTCCAGGAACGCAAGTAGCTGCATTTAGCAATCGTAGGGCATTATAAAATTGGCCCAGACACTTGGCTAGCGTTTGATCGACATTAAAAAAAGAGTGAGAGGTTTTACTTATTGTGGGTTGTCGCTGCTGCTGCTGGCCCATTTGACAATATACGAAATATTGCACCCCTGGGCATGAGCCTGCCAACAGCAGCAGCAGCAGCGGCAGCGGCAGCCTCCTGGCCAGAGCTGTGAACGTGTAGCAGCAGCCAGAGACGAACGTCGGATGTATTTGTGGCGTATAATGTTACATCTGCTTAGCGGAAAGATAAATCAACGAAGCCGCTGCAACAGCAACAGCAACAGTAGCGCCAGCAGCAGCAGCAGCAGCAGCAGCAGCGCCAAACGTCGCACTCAAGTTGACAATGATAAATAGTGAAAAAGCGCCAGGCAAAGCGAGTGAGCAGCAGACGTAGATAGACAGAGAGACAGAGAGACAGACAGACAGACCGAAAGAAAGAGAGAGGAGACTGGATGAGATGGACCCAGATGGGCTACAAGCTCGGCCCGTGCTGTGTGGCAAGTGGTGAAAGTTTTTGCACTCGTTTCGTGTGTAGAGCGCGCGTTGATTGAAGTAAAACATTTCGATTAAAGTTTATGAAAATGGCAACTTTTGTTATTGCTCTTCTTCCTTTGCTTGTTGTAGTTGTTGAGTTGTCGCTGCAGAGTGCAAATAACAATGAGATGCTGACGACATTGTCGACCATAAACTAGCTACGTAGGAATTATTATATATGGGTGGGCCAACAACAAAAGAACTTGAACCTAACGAGCTATGAGAGCAGCAGAAGCAGCAGCAACAGCAGCAACAGCAGCAGCAGCAGCAGTTGATTAAAAGTTTCCACAACTTATAAAAGGCTGAAAGGGTGTTGGGGGCGTGTCAGCCAGAGGGGTAGCGCTATATCGAACAGGAAGCACAGCAAAGTTGTCGTTGTCGTTGTTGATGCGATGCTGCTTGCACTTTGGCCAGAGGCATCAGCTCTGGTCTGGCATAGATCAGGTGCCGTTGACAGCTCCTTTTTTTGTTGTTGATGCCAAAAGTGGAAGAGACAGAGACAGAGCCAGAGGCAGAGAGAGAGTGAGAGGGAGAGTGTGTGGGAGGCTGGAGACAAGTGGTCTCGGCCGCAAAGACCAAAAAACTTTGCAGCACAAAATATAGAAAATAAGTAAAAGCTTAAGGCGTTGAATTGGTTGGGGCGGCAGGGCAGGTGGGCAGGTGGGCAGGTGGGCATGGTCGTAGCTGTGGCAGGCAGCTAAACACTCTTTGAGATAC
Source organism: Drosophila mayaguana (assembly GCA_037075325.1). Classification (NCBI taxonomy): domain Eukaryota; kingdom Metazoa; phylum Arthropoda; class Insecta; order Diptera; family Drosophilidae; genus Drosophila; species Drosophila mayaguana. Next base: position 3,540,388 of record JBAMCG010000080.1, on the reverse strand, counting down.
AAAATTTAAATATAAATAAAGTGCCAAAACTAAGTCGCAAAGAAGTGTGCAACAAACTGTAGACTAGTTTAGGTAAGACAGAGCGCCAGTGCGAGAAGGAGACCGAATTGGAGCAAGGAACGCGAGTTAAGTCGTTGAACAGCTGCAGGATTATGCAGGAAACTGAGGCGACAGCGTCCCCAAAGGACGCTAAAGAACACTAAAATAAATAAATAAAAATGCTACAAAATGGCATTAAAGGTAAAGCGAGAACGCAAACGCAGCAACAACCCAACGCGCTCTAGGGTAGCCGATAGGTGCCAAAGGTTGCCAGCCGAAATGAAGGCGGAACGGAGGCTGCAGAGTCGAGCAATTGTAGGGCGCGTAGGGTGACAAGAGCCAGCGACTAGACTGAGCAGCGAATACATATATACATATATATATGAATGTATATTTATACAGTATAGCTAGAGCGAGGCTAGAGCTAGGCTCGGTCCGGTGTTTGGTGAGGGTAGCTGAATGCTCAGCTTGAATGCAAATAGCGTTGGTAACTGAAGTGAAAAAGGGTTGACATTTTTAGCTAGGTAAGGGCAAGGGTGGCGTTGCCAGAGTCAGGGATATGGATAGGGGTAGGGAGCGGGACAGCAGGTCGCAAGGCAGCCAAGCGAAACAATCAGCGAACTGGACTTGATGGGTAAGTTGGTTTTGTAACGATGTTCGCTGAGAATGCGTCGAGTAACTTCTGCGGCAACATCTTGCCCCGAGGCTAGTTATGGTTAAGCAATTAGCCACGTTTGCTGCCGGTTAAGGGTAGCCCAAAAAAAAAAAGAAACGAAATTTGTTCGCCTAATGAATAGTTTCCCTGCTTAGGGTATGCCAGCTGACACTGTGCTCCATTGGCCAGTTGCAATTGGATTGACTAAAGCCTTGACAAGCAGCACTCTCAGCAGGACACTGCTGCTGTCTGGCGTGGAGTGCTGGCAACAAGCTTCAGTTGCAACTAAGCAGCAGCAGGAGCAGCGGCCGACGCTGTGTACATTGGGGTATCATAAAGCAAAGTATAGACCAATATAAAATGCTAACTGGGTAGCACACTATGCACATAAACAAAATCCAAGCATGACCCAAGCGCTGATGCACTCGCCTAGCCAACGAAGGGAGACAGGGAGAGAGACAGAAAGATAGGGAGAGCGAGAGAGAGAGAGAGAGAGAGAGAGAGGGTAGCAGCAGTAGTTACGACGCCTGGGCAACATGTGCGCTCCATAGAAGCTACCTCCATATGTATATAGATATATGTTTTTATTTACACGATTCGTTATGCTAGTGTATCTGCGCGTGTGTGTGTGTGTGCGTGTGTGTGTGTGTGCGTGTGTGTAGTTGACATGATAGCGTAGAAAGAAAGCCGTTGACGAGTAGGACGAAGCATTGAAAATTTTTGAACTAGTTTAAGTGGCCCATCATAAAGTCCCAAGTTTCTCGTTTTCACCAGGATTGTTTTACTTTATAAAACACACAAACGTACACACACATACACACACTCACACGCATATGTCTATGCACACAAGCAAACTATCGCTGCATGGTTATGCAAAGTAATTTTGTTGTGCTTGGCTTGGCGCAGGGGCGAAGCAGTGGTGGAAGGGGTCACATAACGAGGCGGGCGGCAAAGCAGGAGCAAGTTGAAGCAGCAGCCGGCAAGGACAACACATAAAGCATGCACAGCGCCAGCCAGCAGGAGACGGAGAGAGAAGGAGAGGGGGGCAGAGAGATTTGAAGTGAGTGGAGGCTGTAAGAGCGCTTCGCACAGTTTACTTTTTGTCTACTGAAGAAGCAGCAGCAGCAGCAGCAGCAGAGCTGGGTCTTAGCGGGTTAGAGGATACGAGCAGGGGGCGAGCTGCATTGCCTGCCATTGTAAATGGGCGGCATGAGCTAGGTGCTGCTGGACTGTGTAAACAGCGTGGAAGCGTTGAGCTCCAAGCGCGCTGCTTTATTTTTTATTGCCGCACACAAATTGGCAGTGTGCGTGCCACGGAGAAGCGAGAGCCACATGACCCTCTTTTCGGCAGCTGCACAACAAAATGCAGCGCACTGAAATGATGACCCCCAACTCCCCGCCTACGCCTTAACGATACGTCGCCTCCTGCTCGAGCAGCATCAGCGCAGATAATTTCATTTGAAGTATGGTAAAATAAAAATTTTTGCTGCGTTAAAGTTTTTTGCTCCCGTCGAGTAATTTGTAGCGGGAGTTCTGAGCTGCCAGCTACCAGTTGTGCAGTTCTGCGCAGCTCTGGCTCGGCTCCTGCTCATTCTGAGTATATATATATTATTTTTTTACTGTTTTACTTATTTTCATTTTTAGTTTGGTTTTTGGGTTAGCTCAACTTGCTGCTGCTGTTTGAAAAGCAGCTCATTTCCTTTCGGCTAATGATGTGGGTCAATTATGGCAGCAGTTGGAGCTGCATTTTCCCAGCACTCGTTCATTCGGTTCAGTCTTTTGGGGCTATTCAGATTATGTCTACTGGAATTAATGGCATTAGTTTTGTGCATTTAGTTTTGATTAGTGCGGCGACTTTGGCTACGCAATCTTTTCGGTATATTCATTGGCCATTTGCATTTCTGTGCGGACTCCGAATCGAGTCGCAGTAGTTTTACAGTTTATTTCTCCACTCTTTTTATGTGCCATTGCAGTCATTGAAATCAATGTGCTGCAGATTGTTTTTTGTTTGTCATCGGCAGCTAAACTCATGCGCTTTATGATAATAATAATAATGTCAAGTTTTGAGGACGTATTCAAATGCTGCTGCCACTGCGGGAATTATGTAAAACCGAGTTGCGTTCAAAGTTGGCCGAAACTGAGCTTTTGTATTATAATTGCGGTAGTTGTTGTTGCTGTTGATGATGCGGAAGCGCAACGATAACTAACAAAAGGAACTTTCTATTAAGGATGTACGAGTTAAAGAGCACTTAAAGGACATTGAGGAAGTGCTTTACCTTTGTTTGAGAAGCCAAGCGGAAATCGAGTTTGGTTTAGACTTCCTGATAGAGCTGCCTAAAATATCGATAGGGGCCCAGTCGATGTTTTCTCCGTTAGATGATTCAAGCCATCGATAATAACGTTGAAATTCGATTTAACAAAAAGGTTTTATGATTTATAATATAACGTATTATTTTATTGTATTTCTTAAATATTTTCATATTTCATTTGCAAGCATTATTTGAGGCAACTGAGACAATCTATCGATATTGAATAAAATCAAGCGATGCATCGCAGAATTTCAGTTCCATAACAGACCACAGATATGGTTAGTGGTTTCATCCACACCAGCTTTGGTTTCCACAGTTCCTGATATGCAATTGATTTGGGCACTTTCGAAAGTACTTGAAAATGCAAATCAGATTTGAATGTATTATTATCTGTCTATTAATTAATTTGGATAGTTTGGAATAGCTAAGAATATGCTATTTACAATTCAGTGCGCCCTATATCTTATTCAGAATCCTTCTTTACTCTCCAGGGTTTTCCTTTGAGCTAATTGAATTGATTAACCTAATTAGCTGATCTTTTATGTTGGCCTTTGCTCATTCATTGCCAAAGTTTGCTTTTCGTTTTGGAATCCAGTTCGAATGCTGGCAGTGCCGGATGCGCTTGTTACTCCACATTGCCCTTAACAAATATCTTGGCTCAGCCAGAAACCGCATGCACGTCTTTTTGTTGCCATCTTCAATGGCAGCCAAGCTGTGGAGTCCTTGCTTGGGGCCCCCATCCTTCGTCTGTATACGTGCATAAAAATCAAATCTCTGTGTTTGTTATTTGTAATTCCTTGTCGTTTTTTATATTATATATGTCAACTGCAGTTTTTCCTCACATTTGGATTCTTGTTGCTTTTTTTTCTTATTCTTTTTGTAAGGGTTTCTTTTTTCACTTCGCTTTTTTGGCAGAGGTGCGCGCTCAGCCTGGCATTTTTTGGCTTCAGTTGAGTGGCTCCCCATTTGGCAGCGTCCCTCGATCCGTTATATTAATGCAGCTTCAATTGTGCGCTGATTGGCAATCGAGAATGTGACTTGCATGCGGTACGGACAAAAGCCCCAAAACTCTGCTCCGTTCACCTGTGCCACCAGAGAAAAAAAAGAAAAAGAAAAAAAAAAACAAACAAACGGGGTTCGGGTATTTGAATAGCGCTGGCGTTTGCACCACTTATTAAATTAAAAATATATACACACACGTATATTGGCAAAATATATATCTGTGGATATATAGAGAGAGCGAGAAAGGTATTCGAATAAATATCGTTGATGCTTTTTACTATTTAACGTGCATGCTTCGGCAATTTGATTGTGGCCGAGCAGGCGTATGAAAATCAATTTCACGCTGAAACGCACCAAAAACTTTAATAATATTTGCGTCGCGGCACTTAACAGACAGATGGACGAAGGGACAGACAGACATCCAGGCAGACAGACAGACGGACAGACGGACGGACAAATCGACAAACAGAGAGAGAGAGGGAGAGAGGGAGAGAGCTGGGACCGGTTGGGAAGATAGCAGGAGGGCCCAGCTGCAGAACTCTAGAGTCCATGAGAAAGGCAACGGCGTGTTGGCTGCGGCATTGCGTGTTGCATTGCATCGATTTATGGGACATTGGTTCTCAAAGCGAAATTAAAATTCAATAAATGACACTCGAGCGCCTGTCGGCAGCCTACGCAGCCGTGTTGAATGATTTTAATGGCCCTCGCAGCCAGCACCAGCAATGCCTTGCATAAATGAGTTTATTGCAGAGAATTCAATTAGACCATGAGCACAAAATCTCAAAATCTAGCTGCGAGCTGAGTCGAAGTAACTTTAATACCTGCAGTAATACTATATAATATATATTATATACTATATATCAAACGAACTTTCAGCTGTCAAGTGGCTGAAGTGTTCAAGGCTCAAGTGTTTGGCAAGGCTCAGTTCTCTTGTCAATAATGAAGTGGAGTATGAGAGTCTTAAAGTGATATCAGTTGCTGATGAATTTCACGGAGGGGGCTGGGGGGCTGTTGGAAAAATTCTATTGGCAAGCAATATCGGCTTCTATATAATACCGAAATCTCTTTTTATTACCTGCTTGACAAGCAGCAGGAATTTATCACCTGGCCAACGCAGCGTACTCCCAGTAACTAGTGGAAGCCGCGCGCGTCACACACTTGGCATAGTTTGTGGCACAGGCTCGAGATGCGAGCGCAGGACCTGGGCCTGAGCCTGAGAGCTTTCGAGTCTGGCTGTGGAACCTACACGTAGCACTAACTTTTGCTTCGAACATAAAGTGCGCGCAAAGAATTTACCGCATAAATTTCAGCAAGTAGCAAAAGGCAAGCAAAATGGTAAAAGTAAAGGTAAAGGCAAAGGGCTGGGGCTGAGGCAGAGGCTGGAGCAGAGGCAGGTAGTTCTGCCTTTGCTCAGGCAGAGAGCCAGCAAAAAGTTGCAAACCGCACTTTGGCACAAAACTCGCAAGACACTCATAACTTTTTATGTTGGTTCGCTGCACACCCCAGCGCGGAGGACGAGTTGACCAGGTCCCTGGTGGGCAACGTGGACCACCCCAAGAATGCAGCTGCCGACTGCAGTTGCTGCGCGCGCCACTTGGCCAAATCCCAGGCTGGGCTTGGGCCTGGCCGGGGCAACTTACTTTTTGGGCTCGTGTTTGTTGTTGTTGCTGTCGTTGTTGCTTTTTTTGTTTTTAGTTTTCGCCGCGTCTGGTTTTTTTTTTATGTATTTTACTCTCTGCTCATGTGTTTACAAAGTAATTACGCTGCCTGAAATTAAATTCATAAGAAGACTCGAGCTTGCGCCGTTTAAAAAACGCTTCTTGTTTGTTTTTCTTGCCTTTGTGTGTGTGTGTCATAGTTGCTGCAGTTAATGCACGTTAAAAGGTTTTAGTTTTAGGTTTTTTCTTGTGACTGTGTGTTTGTGTGTGTGTGTGTGTAGTTGGCAACAGTTGTGGTCCTCGTTCAATGCCAAGTGGGGGAAAAGCGCTATGCAGATTAGTGGAAATTAAGGCGGGGTATTTAAACGCGGCTTAGACAGCTGCAGCAACAACTACAACTACAACAACAACAACAACAACTTGGGTGGCAAGTCGTGAACAAGCGCGCTTATGCGATGCAACGATGCAGAGTTAAATTGAAATACGAGAAGGCCGAAGCAGCAGCGGAGATTATGTGCTATCAATAAGGTGGTCCAAGGCAATTTGAGACAGTTTATTAACGCCAGGTAACCCGATAAGACCTGGCTAACACCACAATATTCCTGGAAATCAAAGTCAACTAATTTTAGCCTCGATAAGTTGTTGATTATTTAGATGTCGCATGAAATCTGTGAAGATATTGAGCGGGTCAGTGTTAAAGGCAAGAATCCCAATAAGATTTCGAATTGTATAGATCTGATTACAATGGACGGGGTGCTTAAGGCCTTACAGGTGCCGAGAGTGGTGTGAAATGAAAACATGGAAAATTAATAAGAATCAGCTTAAGAAACTCTGTTCACAATAGATTGTGTGAATTGAAGAGCTGATGCAGCTGCTGCTCTAGCCAAATGGGGGTAGAAATTCTATTGAAAACTAGAAACAATGTAGAGGACGCACGAAATGTGCATGTGTGTGTGCATGTATGTGTGTGTCAGGGCCATAAAAGGATCTGACTCGAAGAAGCAGAAGAAAAAACACAACTTTTTCTCTTCGATTTTTATTCGAATTATGCTTAGGCCTCAGCAAATGTTACGAATTTGGGCTTTAGGTTTTATGAGCTTTAAACTGTGTGAACTTAAAGAGCAGAGAGAGAGAGGGGGAGAGAGAGTAGAGAGAGCAGCCAGAGATTTCCATGCGGAACAATGAAAATGCTTTTGTATTTTTTTCTTTGGTTTCTTCTTTTTTTTGTGTTTTTTTTTTTTTATGCCTGGCAATCTGAGCTAGCCTCCCGCTTGGTATTTTACAGTTTTGAAAGCCGCACGGGGATGCCGCCACGTGCGGCTGAGACGAGTTGAGCTGAGTTGCTACAAATGTGTCTAGGATATGGCGTAACGTATTAATTTTGAATATGTGGAAAATCTCGCGCGCCTGCCGACGCCCAGGAAATGGCAACCGGCAGAGCCAACAATGAAAATGAAGATGAAGATGCCTCACGATACAGCCAAGTGCGTGAGCGGAGAGCGGGGAGACGAGGAACGGGAAACGGCGGAGAGGAGACGAGAACGACAACGACAACGACAACGACAACGACAACTCAGAAGACTTTTCCCATTGAGTGCTGTCCCTGTCCCTGTCCCTGTCCCTGTCCCTGTCCCTGCAAATGTGCCTGGGCACAGCCAGGCGACGGCTGCTGTAGGCCTTTTATTGCTATTGTCAAACTATTATGTGTGTCTGAGAGAGCACCATCAGCGTGTGTGTGTGTGTGTGTGTGTATGTCGATGTCTACTGCTTGAGTTGCTTTTTATGAAACATCAAAATGTCAGTCAATGTCATTAAATGACTTTTATATTACACCTAATACGATGACAAGGCCTCTGGATGACTGTCTGCCCTTGCGCGCACTCTCTCGCTCTCTCGCTCACACTCTCCTCTTTCCGCTCTCCCTCTTGTATCTGTATCTGTTTGAGTGTATCTTAAAGATTCTAAAATTAGACGATTGTGTTGTTGTTGCTGCTACGACCCGGAGTCTGGCGTGCATATGCCAATTGCGGTAGGAGCCAAGACTGTAAGGCGTGGAGCTTTGGAGGCCATGGCTCGCCGCGTTGACAGCCAAACAATTTGCTGAAATAAGTTTCAAATTGAATGAAATTGTCAAAAAGCATTTCGCACATTTTGTGCCTGGCGAAAAGTTTTTCGTGACGTCCTCGCCCACACTTGGCCGCCCCCTCTCTCTCTCCCTCACTTTCTCTCTCTCTCTCTCTCTCTCTCCCTCACTTTCTCTCTCTCTCTCTCTCTCTCTCTCTCTTTATCGCTCTCTATTAAGAGGAGGAATTCTGCATCTGGCTGGGATTTGGTGCTGAATTGTTCTCATGTGCTCTTTAATATGGCCAACTGGCTCTGGCCCGGCTCTAGCCCGACTGTCGATGTGTAATGAAAAGCATAAAATATTTAATAAAAATATTTATTATGCATTTTCATGCCAGTCAACGTCGTCATGGGTCGCCTCATAAATTAGTTGTTTTTAGCGTTGGCCAAAAATGTTGACTTGCAGCCAACTTGAAGCGCTGTGTGGCTATTGGGGGCGAGAACTTGATTTATGTCCGAAACTTAATATCACGTTCGCTCGAGCGTTTTCCCCCCTCTCTCCCTCACTCTCTCGCCGCCTAACTATGTGTGTGTGTGTGCTATATTTTTATGTAAAGCGCATAGAGAAAAGTTTTTTAGAGTTGCTGCCGCCATAAACTGATTTTTATTTATGAGCCTCAGAGTGTGTTGGAAATCGAAATCGAGTCGTCATCTGATGATGAAATGAGAGCACTTTCCACAGCAGATGAGGCGGGCACTGCCCCTGCCCCTTCCCCCATTGGGGATGCGTGCTGCCTGCTGCACGCCTTTTAATTATTACAGCTCTTTAGTTAATAGTTTTAGCAATGCAGCTGGGGAAGATTTGTGTTTCGTTTGTCTCTATATTTTTCTCTGTTTCTTTTTCTTTTGCTATTCATTTTCATTTCATTCAAGGCGATTTACTTATGGGGGCTTAGTGGTTGGGGGCGGCGGCTTATTATCCACAGTTTTGATATATGGCAGCTGTGCGCATTTGAGACTCATGGGATCAGAGTTTGGGACGGTAGTGGATATCAGCATATGAATAGCTCTAAAACGCATTACAACTTGACATTTATGATGATCTATTTAGGCAAACAAACTATTGAAGAGACTTGTACTGCCTTTCCGCTGGCCCTAATAAAGTCAGTTCCCGCAGTTTCTATTCAAATCGGCTTTGGCTTCATGGCAATGCACATGTCTTTGTTCAGGCATTAATGAAAGCGAGCTCCTTGGGGCTTAACATTTAAGCTGGATGAAGTTATTTAGGCAGCAGTGAAAAAAAAAGTAAATATAAAATGTTAACAGTCGCTGAAGATGAAGAAGAACAGAAGAGCTGTCTTAGCCGAACTAAAACCTTTTTTGTTATATAACAAATACTTATATACTGAGATATCGTTGCATTTCTCTGAATTGTTAAGTTATATAAGTTAGCTATATATGTGCACATGTATATAGCAGATATATTTGCCTATCTGGCAAATTCCTTCTCAGTTAATTTCATTGCACTTTCTGGTTTTTATTGGTTTCTTTTTATCTAAGCTCTTTGGCAAAGTTGGGCCGCAGCCTAAGAGGAGTTTGTTAAATTCAGATTCTTTGGACTGAAACTTCAAGTCATAAAATGTTAGCTAAAAGATCTTATGGCTTGTTGGCTCTGGCCAGTGCTTTTAACTTTATTCTGGCTTACATTTTCTTTTAAGCCAAACTCCTTTTTGCCACAGCCATTTTTATGGCTCATTTTTTGCTTTTGCTGGTTTTTTCTTTTCAGCTCTGATGTTTTTCTTCTATGCTTTTTTGTTTTTGTTGTTGTTGTTGCCTTTGTTGCGTTTTTTTACATTTTGCTTGATTTCTTTTAATGAAAAATTTGTTACAGAGTTTTATATAACAAAATGCTGGCTGGTTGGCTGGCAACAATAACAACAACATTGTAAAACAAAGCAGCGGCTGCAGTTGCAACCAGTCCAAGACCACCCTCTCGCCCTCCCCACTTTCCGTATTCCAAGCCCCCCCACTCAATACTCCTCTTAGCATCTGCTGGTGCCGACTTTCATTTGCTTTACTCTGGCTTGGCTGATTATTTTTAACTGGCAAACAGCTAATTAAGTATGGAGTAGCAATTGTTGTTGTTATTGTTGTTGTCGTTGCTGCTGCTGCTGCTGTTCATTTTGTTAAAAACGGTTGGCATAGGGCGCTTTTGTTACCCTGCCTGCTGCTCGGCTGCGCGGCTGCTTGGCTGCTTGGCTGGGAAGATGAAAGGTGCAGCAGAGGCGCAAGTGGAATGCCGTCACAGCGAATGGTCGGCCGCCCCAACAAAGTTGCAATAAATGACGTAAAATGTAATGCGGGCTCTGCTCCACCGTTGTTGTCCTTTGCTGGTAACTCAGTTTGTCGTAGTTATGTCGTTTATAATAAAAACTCAGCGCGACTTTAATGGCTGCTGCTGCTGCCGCTGCTGCTACTACCGCTGCTGCTGCTGCCGCTGCTGCTGGTTGAGCTGTTGTTGCCACGACGTCTTTTCAAATTTCAAATGAGTTCCATTGCAAGCAGCAGTAGCAACTGCAACAGCAGCAATAATAAACAACAAGGGCTGACGCGGAATAAGCACGACTATGATATACCCTGTCCGAATACAAAATTCGACTCTATTTCTTAACTCAAACATTTCGTAGCTAAAGTCAAATCTGATAGCATCAGTTGTTCTACATTTTGTGCATTATCTATCAATTCCCAATTGCCCATCATGTATACCCGATTGGAAAGTACTTTCTACACTGGGTATAATGAAAGCAGAACCGAACACAAGAGTCCGCCAAGTAGTCTGCGTTGGAGTAGCTCGCAATGCCATCCCCTCATCAAGTTTGCTGTGCCTGCGCCCTTGTGGCTTGTGCTGCTACAGATGCCTGCATGTAAGTGGCCTGAAACTGGATGCAATGCTTGCTGCCAGGACACCCAATGCTCCTTACTAGTACAGCCTGTGCTTGTTGTGTATACGTGTGTGTGTGTGTGTGTTGGCTGGCTGGCTGGCATATAACTACATTTAGCATTATATCGACATCTGTTCGGCGAAAGTCATCAAAAGTACTAAAAAGCAAAACAAAGTTGCCCCATGAGCAGCCGGCAGAAAACTTTTGCCAACGAAATGCTCCCGTATGCGAGTGAAGTAATGCAGCTACAGCCGCTCCTTGGAAATTGAACTGAGCTGCGGAGCCGTGGAGCCGTGGAGCCGTGGAGCTGTGCAGCTCAGGGCAACTGCAGTGCTTTCACTGACATTGCAATTTTCGGTGGATATATCGCAGTTTTTCGCTTCCCCTGACAAATACTCATTAAAAACGAGCAATGAAATTGAAAGGAAAAGCTGTGGCAGGCAGTTCTATAAAGCAGGCGACTCTATGGAGTAACTTTTTCGAGTAACTTTTGTCGAAGAGACAGCGAAATTATAATAAAATATAAATAATCAGATTATAAAAATATAATTATTAATTATTTAGTATTGAAATGACAAATTTTAAAAAATTAACATAGTTATAATAATAATAATAATAATAATAATCAAAAAATAAATATATATAAAAATAAAAAATAATATAATGATAACTTTTTAATAATAATATTGATAATAACTCCTGCTCATAATATTAATATTATTTCATTTCTGTATGTATAATTTAATAATAATTTATAAAGAAAATAATATAAATTATATATATTTATATATAAATAAAAAATAATGCAACTAATAATGGTATTATTAAGATTTAATTATTATATGTAGAATTCTAAAATAATATAAAGTTTTAAAATTTAAATGAAATATTTTATAGCAATTGTTTGTTTATCTATAATTTTGAATAATTATATTGAGCTATATATGTAATTTTATTATATTAATATTATGGAATAATATTATTATATAAGCTCAAAAAATCTAAGCAGAGTGTTATTCGGTATTTACCTACAAATTTCAATAATTTTGGTATATTTAAATACTAACATTAATTATTAATTTTAAATATGAAAAATTTTGTATATTAAACTCTCATTGAATTATGTAAATGTTTCGCTGCAGATGTTGTTTATTTTCTCTCTCTCCCTCTTTATTTACAATAATAAACTATTACAGTGGCTGTAAATAAATATGTTTCTCTGCTGTCATTCAACTTGAGAATCTTTGCTCTGCTGCTGCAATTGCAGTCGCACCCACGTTAAAGATTTCTATTTTTATATCTTCACTCTTAAATAGTATCGTATTATTTTCCGCTTCTGCAGTTGTCCTCGCAGTTGTCGTTGTCTGCTGGAGCGTCTATTTCTATTTCAGTTTCAGTTTTGTTTAGTCAACGTAATGAGCAGGGAAATTGTACTCTGCTCGAGAGCCTCGGCTCTGGCTGTAACTGGCTGCGAAACTTTGGCTGGCTTGTTGACATTTTTTGCCTGGTTTTCCTTTATTTTCCATTTCCATTTTCCATTCGCCTGTCGCTTGTTGTCTCTGGCAGCGAATCGCTGCCAACTCGCAATCCCGTCTGATACCCAAGTAATGAGCCGCAGCCGGCAGAAGGCAGCAGGCAGCACGCAGCAAGCAGCGGGCAGCAAACTAAATGCATTTCAAACTGCATCCATTGTACACTTGGCTCTCACACTGCGGATTGAAACATATGTATCTCTGTCGTTCGACATTCGCAAGCATATAGACATATAGACAACGATACATAGCATATCTCTGCATACATTTATGCAACAGCAACAGCAACAGGAACAGCAGCAGCAGCAACAGCAACAATGGCAATAATGTTTATGATTATGACAATATTTGCACTGCGACTGCACACAGACGAACAACTGACGGAAGTTGACTTTATGCATTTGTAAAATGTTGACACACTATTCAAAAATTATTGCACAGCTTTTTGTCATCAAAGTTGTCGCTGTTGCTATTGCTGCTGCTGTTGTTGTCGCTGTTTATTTAAGCGTCGACTAACAGAAATCGACGCTCAAACGGTTTTACAACTCATCACAGTCAGATATTTAAATAACAAATAAACTTTTTGCCAAAGCTTATAACTTTCATTTCAATTTATTTCATTGCAGGTATGTTAACAGCCGTAAATACAGCCGTTAAATTAATTAAATCAACACAAACGCACAAACTGAAATGTGCCAGAGACAGTACTCGCTCACAATCAGAGCAATTCTACGTATGTATGTATGTATATCACAAAGCGTCTATATTTTAATTAGCCAAGAAGGAAAACTTTTGAAAGCATTTCAATTAGCACTATAAACAAATGCTTTTAAAACTAATTGGTATTTCACTTTCCCACTCTGTCAAAGGCATATTAAGAAAGTTGAAACTCGAAAGGAGTTACATATTTATCTTTATTTATTTCTTCAATCCGATCAAATCCAATTGCTATCCTCAGTTAAGGTTTAATGCAGCTGCTGCTCCGATGGGGCTGCTCCTCTCATTCAGCTCTGCCAATTGAATTGATTGAACTATTCCGCAGAGAGAAAATCTATTTTTAGTTCAAGCTCGAGTTTAAAGAGTCTAAAGAAAGACTTATAAAAGTTGACTCATGCATTACTGAAATTGAAAATTTATAGCCGAATTTAATATGAATTGAAAACGTGGTTTCAAAACTCAACTCTCATTCATTTCCATTCTCTGTCGAGACAGTTTCTCACAAAAAGTCGGCTGGAAAGCATTTTCTTTCAATGACTTCACTTCGCATGGCAAGCAGAAGCCTTTATGCAGCCAGCCTACACAAATTATGACAGATATTTGCTTTCAGAGTTTAAAAGCCGTTTATCTGGGGTAACAAATCTATTTATGCCTTCCATTCAGGCATTTGCTACCTGTTTGGCCTATTCTCTAATTGTTTTTCCATTTCCATTTCATTTTCATTTTTTTTTTTTTTTTGCCCCAATCATGAATATTCCAGCGTGTTATCTATCAGATGACTCAGCTAGTTAAACGTTCTGATGAAATGCACGCTTAGAGCCTTAGCATATTCAATATGCATTCTCATGGCTAACCCAGTCCCAGTCCCAGCCAGTCCCAGCCAAGTCAAGGAGTCAGTCAGTCGGTTTGTTTCCTGGTGAGAGATAACAGCGAAACTTGGCTAATGGCTAGTCTTTAACCTTTTAATGTAGCACTCTGCGCTTATCACAGTAGAACTTTATAGAACTTTATGCTTGGCGAGCCATTAGGCCGACCTCGACTACCTCCGTGTGTGGTTTATGAAGACTCAGTCAAAGTCGAGCCCAATAACAACAAGCATTTTCATTGCTATGCGAGGCCAATTCATGGCCATAAAACAGGGCCAGAGCCACAGCCAGAGACGGGGCCAAGAAGCGACTATAAGTCCAGACACTCAGAAATTGTTTAATAGACAACGCCTTTTAGGTTTTATAGACATTTTTCATGCACCGTTCTGCAGGCGAGGAGAAGTAGTGGAACGGCCTTGATGTGTCGCACATGGACATGTGGGGAGTATTTACATGTAGATGTGACACATTCATATACGTATACATATATATATATATATATATATATATATATATATATATATATATATATATATATATATATATATATATATATATATATATATATATTTTAAAAAAATATTTTAGCAAATCAAATGGAAGAATATGAACCAACTCATTTAACCATTTTTGCCTGTTTGTCCCACTGACTGCTGATGATTTTATATATTTTAAAAATATATTTTAATAGAGATGCTAATATATATTAATTGAAGAAATCGCTCATTAGCTGATAGCTAATATTTGCATATCTTACAAAAATATTTAGTATTAGTTTGAATTGAAATTGAATCGAAATATCAACCTTGGAGGAATCCTTTATAGTCTATTTCCCTTTATATAATAGTAAACTAACTAACTTAGTTACAGAATATTTAATAGTATATCAAAGCATACTGAAATATCTACTTTTAAAATATTTATTAAAACTAACAAATGAAATGTCATGCAAATAATCCTTTGCAGCTCCTTTTTTTCCCAGTTGCTCAGGTGTAAGGTACAGGGTATTCGTGAGCTTGGCATATGTAATCATCTATCAATGTTTGTTTTTATTTTGTTTTTCTTATTATGCGCCAATTTTTATGCATAGCATAGGCAAAAAGGCAAAGGCAAAGGCAAAGGCAAAGGCAAAAGGGGCACCGATTTTTGGAGCCCAACCGAAATTGTCAAATAAAACTAAAGGCTCTAAAATAGCTTTTAAAGTAATAAAATTACATGACTTTTAAGTCATAAAAATTAACGACGGGTGCGTGTGGCAAAAAGCACAAGAGAGCAAACAAGAGAAAGAGAGCTAGAAAGAAGCAAAGGAAAGAAAGAGAGGGAGAGAAGACTAGCTACATTTGTTGTTATATTCATTGTTTTGTTTGTTTCTGCTCTTCTCTTTTTTTCCTATTCGTGCCCCTTTTTAATAGAATTTCGCTTAATTTGAGTAGACACAAGAGAAAAAGGCAAATGGAAAAGTTTTTTCAACTCTTTTTAATTAAATGGTTATTGGAGGTTGGCCATTGAACGCACAACCCTATCAGGCAATGTCGATTGGGTCAGCGGGGCAAGCGGAGACAACAGAGCAAAGCGTAAAGCGTATTAATGATGAATATTTATGTGGCGGCCCAAAGCGGAAACGCTGCGAACTCGGACAGCGCAATGACAGACGCAGATACTGAGTGAAGCAGAGAGTGAGTGAACAAGATAGAGAGAGAGAGAGAGAGAGAGAGAGAGAGTCAGAGAGCTGAGAAGTGCGGCATAAATTAGACTAAAGTGTGGTTAGGGTGGGTCAACATCAACTTGGAAATTGGCCGAATGGCCGAGTGGCTGAGTGGCGGACAACTGATAGCAGGAGCATGAGCTGTGGGGTCTGCAAAAGTTACTGGCTAATTATGCAATAGTGCGTAAAGTCCCAACCACTCCAGGGTGAGTTTCCCCCTCTGACGTCCAAATAGTAGTGGAAATAGTCATATGAAAAAATATATGTATGCATGCGGAATAGAGGTGCGAAGTGCTGGAAAAGTCAATTTATATTATTGAATATGTACGGGCATGTGCGCAGATAAAATAAAGATCTAATGATACGCGTTAAAGTGCACGGAAGTATGTAATAAACAACTGTGACAGTAGAGTGCATTTTACACGAATCGAAAATACCCTGTCGATTGAATTTGAGTTGTAGCTAAAAGTATTCTGAATTAATTTTATGAATTCGAGTTGTAATTCAAAATATTCAATTATGAATTTTTATGAATTTCTAACTAAAAATATTCCGATTTTATATATTTATTTATTTATCTTTTTATTTTTAATTTTATAAATAGAAAAAATATTATTAAATAGTGAATATGAAGTATTCAGAATTAATTTCATGAATTTGAGCTCTAATTCAAAATATTCAGTTATGATTTTCTATGAATTCCTAACTACAAATATTCCGATTTATTTTTTTATAATTGTATAAGCAGCAAAAAATATTATTATATAGTGAATATGCCTTTCCTTGCTTTGGTGAACACAGATTTATTTATTTCATAGTTTTCTCATTACTTTAATCGTTTTTTGCTTTTCTTAAATATGTGAATAAAGGACCGAACTATTTGGTGAATACAATGGCTAAATAAACACATATATACTAATCAAAATACATTAAGTTGTACTGTTGAATATAATTTATTTCATTGACAGGAAGTAATGAAAGATATCTAATTCTTTCTGTATGCATAGCTCTATATTATACTAAATTTTTAGCCTTTTAAATTCATTCTGAATGGTTAATGGAAATAAATATACAGATTCAGATTGGGATGCATAAAATACATTTAAGTAAATACTACTTTTAACATTTCTAAATAAAAAATATACATATCCAAATTGTGATTCTTACTACTTAAAAGAAATACAGAGCTGCTTGAATTTATATTTGATTTATATATGTTATTTGTATATATTTTTTATTATTATTGTAGCCTCGCTTCCATTTCTTACTCGCCCAAATCACATCTACCTCAGCTGTTTATGCTAAGACTATCAGATCTATTTTGACTGCATCTAACTCAGGCTGATCAGATTGAAAACAGTCTCAGCTGAGATAACTGAATTGAGTATGATTTACATATTAATAGCATGTATATATATGTATATATATACAAATGCGATTACCTAGTTCCTGATTGCATACATTCACATCGCTGGCTCGATGGCTGGCTGATAGGTTTATAAAGTGTTTGGATGTTTGGCTCTGCACCTATCATAGATCATTTTGCACGGCATTTCGCTGCACACACACACTCACACAGAGAGAGGGAGACTGGCTAAAACCTCGGCTATGTGGCACAGAAAGCTGCGTAAATTCCGTTTGCCACACGTTGCACACCAAATAAATGGCCGCACGCACAGTTCCAGCTGCCTTTCCTGCCCCACGCACACACACACACACACACACAGAGACTCACTCGCACGCACATCTCGACACTTGTCAGCCCCCTCCGTCCGACTGCCCCAACACAATAATCCTGCAACTCAACGGAACGTCGCCAGCAATCTAAGAAAAACGCCAATGGCAGCGGTACGCGGCCCAAACTCCCACTAAAAGAAGCAGCTGCTGCTGTCGCTTCTTCTGCCCCATTGAAGCTTGAAGAGGCCAGGGGCGGGGGCACCGCCCCCAACCACAACCCGCTGGCGGTTTGTCATATTCAAGCTGTCTCTATATGTATGTATGTGTTTGTGTGTGTGTCGCCGAGAGTGTGTCTTCTAGCCATCAGCGGCGAATAAGAAAAATTCAAGTAAATTGATTTTTCTCATGCTTGGCTTTGACTGTGGCCCCTTGCCCCTTCCCCTTCCCCTTCCCATTCCCTCACCCCCTCCCTTACTTTGATATGCCAGCGCCTCGTCCTCCCTGCACCCCTTGCCGCATTCCCTACAGCTTTTGGTTCTGTCGCTGCTAGCTGTCAGTTTCAAAACGCGTCGCCCGTCGCTCTCCATCGGCTTCTCTTGCAGCGTATTGTATTTGTCCTCTATGCTCATCTAACCCCTCCACCTCCAGCAGCTCCTGTGCCTCGCCCACGCACGCCCTTGCCCCCGTCAATTCCACGCTCTGCGTTACTGCCATTTTTGCCCATTGACTGCCCTGGCTTTCATGCAATTTTGCTTTTGGCGCGTAATCGACTTCATGCTTTTGCTTTTAATGGTATTTTTCCTGTGGTTCAAACTAATATCCATAATGCATAAATATGGGTAGCCTGGCCCTGCAACCTATCGAACTTAACTCAACTGCCGCTGCCGCTGCCTCCTCCTGCTGCTGCTCGCGCTTCTTCGCTCTTCGCCATTCCGCCCGCCATCCCCTAGCATGACCCTAACCATGCGTACTCTGAGCTGTCTTGGCATTTTTTCGCTTGCTCCTGATATTTTTTCTCAATATTTGAAGTCGTTGGACGTAGTCCTTGCCCTGTCGTTGCCTATCTTTGCTTCTGTCTTTTTTCGTGAAATATATATGTATATAGAGAACATCATTTCTTTCTTATTTTTTCCTTTTTTTTTTTTGTATCATCTTCAGCTTTTTATACAATTTATGCGAAAAATCTATACTACGTCTGCAATTTATTGCATTTTCGTAAGGAGACCATTGAAAAATACTTGAAATAAAAATGTATAAAAATCTGCTGATTTTAATGTTTTGTCAAAGTTACGAGCTTGGGCTGTTGTTGTTGTTGTTCGTTTTGTTTTTGCCTTTGCTATTGCTGTTGATTTGTTAATAAACAATTTTATGCCCCATGGGCTCAGCAGAAAACTCACACGAAAAACAAATTTTATGACCGAGCCGCTTATTGTTTTTATATCCTTGATCGATAGGGTAGCAAAGGGCATATTGACAACGGCAAAAGGCTCTACGAATTTATTAGGATTACAGATTTGCTGAATTTACAAAATGTATTATTTATTGTTGTCATAAAAGCCAAATGGCACAATAATTGTTTTGACTGGCAATTAAATGACTGAATTACGACTGCGCCTATTAGTTAACTTCCTCAACAGGAGGATCTGTTTAAGTTTATTTATTGTTTAGACTCTAAATTCACATACATATATAACTTATATAATTCGAGTGAATGACATTTCGTTTATCAGTTTCAGTGATTTATGCCTCGGTTAGAGAACATTCCGTTGTCGCATATTCCGTTTGCCAATCTCGTATTTATTCCTTTGGCCGTTTTTATTTGTATTATCTCAGCAAGTTTTTGTCAGCGAGCGACCATGAGGCCAACAGCTGTCACACGTATATATTTTTGTTTTATTTTCTGTTGACTTTTGTTGTTATTTGTTGCCGTTGTTGCCGTTGTTGTTGCTGCTGCTGCTGCTGGGACATGCGGCACCTGGAGACGACATCAGTTGGCTAAGACGGAGGCTGCGTTTACTTCTTAACTGGCAGTAATATATCTTGCCACGCTCGCTGCGCGGCTGTGCCGGCAAATATCTGGCCATTTCTTATACTAGTCACAGTTCTATAATTTCTCGATTTATTTTGCTGCTATTCTCTCCACTCTTCTGGCTGTCCTGGCTGTCCTGACTGTCCTGACTGCCTGCCTGCCACAGACAATCCAAACATTATTCAAAGTCAAACTTCATTCACACTCGCAGACTCTCACACATGCTGGCAAATTTTTAACCACATTATTTATTTACTGCTCGCTCTGCGCTACCTTCCGCACCGCCAGCGTCGGCCCCCCTACTCGGGCCTAGTCTATCTGTATCTATGCTAATATGTTGCACACTTTCGCTGCTGTTGTTGTTTGGTTTTTGCATTTATATCAGCCACAATTTATCAGCAGCCATGACAAAAGGCGCCTGCTGCCATTGTCGCCAAGTTGGCTGCCAAAAACCAAAGCCACAACCAAAAACCGAATCGAACCCAAAAGCTGCGCCTGTCAACCGGGCCTCCAAAACAAAAAAAGGGAAAAAAACCTATTTTATTTATTATTATTTTTGCGTGCGGCGCTTCGCATTTTCTAACTGCAAATAATAATTTTTCCATGCCGAAATTATATTTTATGCTCTAAATATTGTGGAAACGAAAACAATAATAAAAGTGCCAAGCACACACACGCAAGAGAAAAGAAAAAGGGAAAAAAAAGTAGAAAAACAAAATAAAAATCGAATACTCTGCATGAACTATCTTTAGTTAGATCTACTATTTAATGGAGTTGAACTAGGCTTGTTCCTAATAGACAAAATATTTTGTGAATTGATATTTGTTATTTGGCCAGTGCATTGCAAGACAGGTGAACTAGAGAACAAACTTAGAGTACTAGATAGGTGAAAGAGAGAAATAGAGTGATAGAGAAAGCGGCAGAGAAAGAGACGGATCGAAATTGATCACATTAAACTGTAACTAGTGGTAGATTATTAGGTTACTTTAATATTTGGAGATATCTATTGTCATATTATATTTATCTGAATTTATTTTACAATTATCTGTACATTTATCTGTTTTGATCATCTTAAACTGCAGCCAATGGATGATTAAGTGAGCAGAATGAAAGAGTTTGGAAATGTCACATATTGCAGTTAAATAGTAATTTTTAATTTTAAATGGTAATTTACTATAAGGAGATTTTCGTTTGTTACATTTATCTTTGTATATTTAAAATTTTGTTTATTTTTATTTATTTTCACATTTATTATCATTCATTAAAAAATAAATTATATGTCTCGCTTAAAACACTGCTGTGATTAGCGTGACGATGAATTGGAGTAGAAACAAATGTTATTAGAGTACAAATAGAATGATGCATGATATGGATGGCGATGATGAGTTATGATAGTTAGGTAATTTAATGATGCTTAGCGAGTCGTGTTTGACTACATTGAGAGCTAGAAGCCATTTTAAACATGGAGACAAATAGAAAAACTTAGTTGACAATTTTCAGATGATATGAGAGTCTATGCATTACATACAGTAACATAGTATTATTTTAATTTTATTTTATTGCTATTTATTTCCTATGGACATTTTCTATTAAAGTATACATATGTAAAAATTTTTAAGAGAAGTTAGCTATGGCCTGAGATATTTTTAGTGCTGCTAATTAAGGAATTTCTGTTTTGCAATGAAAATTTGTGGACAAGTCCTTGATAAGTCAAGGCATTAATTACTATTTTACATTATATTATATTTTCTATTTTAATTTTATTTTTTAAATATTTATTAAAAAGATTTTACAGCTTCTCTATTATCTATCTATTATCAACCTTATGGCTTATACTAACATTTCGAGGCTTAGATTAATTTCTACGAATTTAAATGTGTATTTTCAGAAGCTTTATTTCTAGAGGATTCTAAAATTGCGTCTTCTCGACTTTGAGTTGATAATTATAAAAACTCGAGTATAAAATGCCATTTAAATAGTTTTCGTTCCAGATGTTTCACTAAATCAAAGAGCAAGCATTTTTGCAAATAGCTAATAAATTGCAAGAGATTGAAGAGAGTCATTGTATATAGTTATATTTGTTTATACTTTGCTATAAAATTAAGTTGTTCACTTTAATAAAATTGCAGTTGAATCGCAATTCGCAGCTCTCTCTCTCTCTCTCTCTCTCTCTCTCTCTCTCTCTCTATCTCTATCTCTATCTCTTTTCCCCTCTCTCCAGCTCTTTCTCTCACTCTCTCTCCCCCTGTCTATTTATTTAAATAAGTAACCAAAATAAGCCACAAACGAAAGTAAACTATTTAATGTAAATGCTCTCTTTGTACTCTATTGTATTTTTACATGCATGCAATCTGTGTGTTTATGTGCTTGTGTGTGTGGCTTATTGGCTTCTCCTTGCTGTTGTTTTGGCATATTTTATGCATGTTTATCATTTATACGCTTTTTTGTTCACACACACAGACACACACACAGACACACAGAAGGCAATAAATTAAATAAAATGTAAAATATCACTTGAAGGATTGCGTGGGCTGGGCTATGGAGGGGCAGTCAGCAAAGCTTTTATTAAATTAAATATTTCACTGCAATAAAGATTATCAGTTGGCAGAGGCAAATGATAAAGCAAATAGACACACAGACGGGCAGACAGCCAGCCAGACAGGCGGACGGATGGACGGACGGACGGAGAGCCAGACAGAATGACAAACCTAAAGAGTCTCAGACAGACAGCCAATCAAATAGACAATGTGACTCGCTGACTCTAAAGCTTTTTGGGAATGGGACAGGAAATGGGGCGAAGGGTGTTGAGGGGTGTGTGTGTGTGTGTGTTCGCATACATGAGCGTTAACATTGTAAGCAGACCATATAAATGTAAATTAACTGCTCTGCCTGAGTTGAGTTGAACTGAACTGTTCACAGCCTGATGCCGTTTCCGTTTCATAGTCCTAGCTACACAGCATTTCCTGCAAATACACGCACACACACGGACACACGCATACAGAGACGGAACATGCACAGTTAGGCAGCCATTTTTTGGTGATGTTACTTGCATATATATCAGCCTCACAGCCTCTCTCACAGCTGTACCCCACCCGCACCCGCAGCCGCACCAGCAGCAGGAGACCGGCTACTTTGCATGTGTCTCTCCCGTTTTTATTTGCTCAAACAATATTCGACATAGTAATTTTATGCTTCGACTGCGGAACACATAAAATTATCTTTTGAATAAATAAAGATAAGAGCCAGAGCACAAAATGTTTCCCTACCACACACACACACATACACTCACGCAGGCATACATTTTAATGTTTTATTCAAAAGGAAACAGCATCGAGTCAGAGACAGAGATGCAAATTAAAATATCATTCAATGTTGGCAATTTAATATATAATTTTTGATAAATGAATACGACACACTGGCCATGTCCACATACATGTAGATATGTATGTGTGTACATTTATATATCTGTAATACATTGAATGTCTTATGTACAATATAATTGAATAGCACACACACACATGCACACTCTTACACGTTGGTCTGCAAAATAAATCGTTTTCCTTTACGCATCGCCAAATCTACGAATTTTGCTTAAATTTATTTTCTATGAAATTTTGCCTATTTGACTCTGCCTTTTGTTTCGTGTTTGTTTATTTCTGTTTGTTCTGGTCTTTTTGGGCTGCATTTTATTTTCTTTTGTCATTTTCGCTCTCCAAGCGAACAACAACTTGTGCCTAAGCCAAAGATTTGCCAATGCAAAATTTTGCTTTTAGCAAATGAATTTCTCATGTTTGCTCAACGTAATTTATTGTAAGCAAATTTCTTAAGCTCCTTTTGGCTGCAGATCCGCTCGCCGTCAAATTATTGTTGACGTACATTAAATACCTCAAGCCTTTCAATTTAATTATAATGCGGCCCTAAAAAAGGGCTTAAGCAATTGAATTACTTCAAGCGTTAAGCCACATGAGCGTTATTAATTTTGCTTTTAATTTGAAATGATTTCAAATTTCGAATGCGAGCTGACTTGGCTAATATGCTTGAATGGCAAAGTAATTATTTTAAATAAATCATGATGCGATATTAAATGAGATTTCAGCTCGAGTATATCGCTAAACATTCATAGCAGCACATTCATTTCGGATATTCTGTTTCAGCTTCACTGTATCCACTTTGTGGCTTGTGCTGCAAGGTTCTCCTGCATTTTCTCTAGAGTGAATTTTCGCCTGATTGGCTACGACCCGTTGCATGTGGATTGGCAAATAGATGTGCTCATTGCCAGCTTCAAGGCTGTCAGAGACAGAGAGAGGGAGAGTGGGAGTGAAACGAAACCGATTCTGATACTGATTCCGATTCCGATTCAGATTCAGATTCTCGTGCGGGATTTGGGTACAAAACACGCCAAGTGGTCATTCATTTTGGCGCTTTTTATTGATTAAAAAATGTGCAAACATTTTCGCAGCAATTCCGTTTTAAAAACCACTTTCGATTCAGCTACACATGAGTGTGGGCGTGGCAAGGTGGAGGGGCTAGGGAGCATGTTGTTGCTGCTGGCTTAGCTGGCATTTAAGTTTGCTTCTTGCATGAACATCACGTATTCAATCAATTGCAACGATGTCGACGACGAGAACTACGGATAGCATTGCGCTTATTTGGGTCGACCCATTTTGCGATTGCAATTGGCCAAAATGTCTGCAGTGAACCCGTAGCAAACTCTATTTTCAGTTTTTCGGGCCGTTGCCAGTGTAAAATTAAGATACGAGACAGGTCACAAAAGTGCAAGCTGATTGCGGGACTGGCTTAGACAGCACACACACACACAGAGAGAAAGACATATAGAGAGTGTGTGAGGGAGAGAGTGAGAAGATCCTGCCTCTGATGGCAATGCCGCACGGGTGTTGACATTTATGTCCAATGCAGATTTTTGCCAGCCCAACAACAACAATGACAATAACAATGGCCAGACCTCAAGCACAGTGACTGGGACGGCAGCTGCAGCTGGATCCTGGATACGAACAGGACGACCGATACGTTGCCCAGTCGAAAGCAGGAGAGCAGCCAGTGTTAAGCAGGCAACTGTCGTTCTCGGCCACAATGTAAACGCTTCATGTTGCTACCGAAAGTTGTTATAATTTTTAGCCTTCCCGGCTTTAGGCCCGGCTGCCTGCCATCGTAAGCAACTTGTTTTGGCCCTGGAAAAAAAGAGAGAAAAATCATTGCATACTGCGGGGCGCCTTTGAGCTGTGCACAAAATTTATTGGGCAAAGTTGCTGAGCTGATGTATCGCCGGGGTTGGCCAAAGGGGGCGCAGCAAGGGGCGGACAGTTGGCATACTTTATCATCAGTGACGACGACGACGACGACAACGGCGACGGCGACGGCGACGGCGACGGCGACGTGGACGCTGAAGGATGGCCGAGCTCTGGATGCAGGATCAAACCACAAAATCCAAAGTGATGCATACAAATAAAAACAAGCAGCGAAGCGCATTGTCAATGAACGACTAGGCAATGCCCTGGTGGCAAATAAAAGAGGTACTTTTCAGGGAAATTTAAGGCAGTGTAGGAGATAATATAACTGGAGATAATACAACGAGATAATATAATATAACTAATTTCCTTTATTTGCAATATTTTAACAATTTCTAAAATGGAAATTCTGTTTTTTCTTTATATATATTGTGATACAAATTGTCTGCTAGCATTAGTGGATAATGCAAGATCGAGTATATATTTGCTTAATATATTGCCTGCTTTTTCATTCACTCGTATAGAGCTGCTTAGTCTAGCACCCTGCAAAATTGTTAGCTTTCTGCTGCTGCTTCTGCTGCTGCTGCTCCTGCTGCAGCTTTATAATGGATATGCCCTTTCTTAGGTCACGTTAATGTACAGGGTATACAAAGCGAGGAAAGACTGCACACACATAGCGTCATGCTGTGCTTCTTTTTCACTCCCCCCCCCCCCTCTCTATCGCTCTCTCTCTCTCTCTCTCTCTTGAATGCTCCCTCTCAGTCAGTGCGCCCTTTCACATGTGCATTGCTGCAGCGCGGTGGGGCGAGTTTTTCGGGGGAGGTCGCATTAAACGGAAGTTGCCGCTTCACTATGCGTTTGTGTGGTTGCTGTTGTTGTTGTTGTTGTTGCTATTACTGTTGCTGGTGCTGGCGCTGCTGTTGTTGTTGGCATTGTTGTGTTTAAAAAGTTTTATGCTCGTCACGAGAGAAATTTATTGCACTCCTGTGTTCAAAGCTTTTATCCTTTTTTATCATTTTGGGTTTATTTCATTTTGTTGTTGTTGTTATTTTTGTGTGCTCTCTGTCTCTCGGACTGGGCAGAACGGTTGTGAAAAAGCGGATGTGATTTATTTGGTAATGCTAATGATGTTTTTGCTCGTCGTCCCTACCATCAGTTTATTTGAGCTTTGGCTGTAACAATTTTTATCGCATGTGTAGCCAAAAAATAAAAAATAAAAAAAAAATAATCAAATAAAAGAAAACGAAAATGGGAGAGAAAAAAACACTCACATACACACACACACCGACAAAAAACCTGGTGAAACTTTTTGGTAGCGAGCAACTGAAACCGTCATGAAAATGCTTGCGCCAGCAGTTTTCAACGTGGGCGCAGCGGGGCGCTCGGGGCGTGTTGGGCTGGAAAAACCTGCAGAAGGAAATGTAAACAGTTCGCCATTTATCTTGCGTAGCCAATAAATCGCATTGTATGCCGCACTCTGAAAGGACATTTAAGATACTTGCGACTCGAAGTTAATTTTTTAAATGAGCCAAAAATTCGATACCCAACTTCACTTGCGCTCTTCATATAGGCACGTGCGTGTGTGTGTGTGTGGGTGTGTATGTGTGTGACACATTCTATAGAATGACATATATATATAGCTGATATCGACAGCTCCTTTATGGCACGCGGCTTAAAGCTTTAATTGTGCGGCTTAAGCGTTTGCTTTATTGCAACGAGCCAGCCAAACTGAGCTTTATTAATTGCTGCCCGAGCTGATTTAGTTAAGCTTCTGGTAATGCTGGGGATACTTCCGAACCGCCTTTGAAGAGGGTGCCTGCTGCACTGCTGACCCAAGTGTACAGCAGAGGTTACAGCCAAGGTCAAACAGGGGCAGCAGACTCCATTGCTGCACAACTCCATAACTGTTGTCGAGTTAAAGGTCCAAGAGGCTAAGTTCTGATGACATGGGATCGTTAGCATATCAAATGCTTAAACAACGTAAGACAGTTTGCTCGAGCAGATTCGTTGACAGCAGAGCATCAAATGATATCAGAGATATAGTATGAGTGCATATGTTGATTGACGTAGGAAAAGAGATCCATCAGTTAGTTATTAGGCATTGCAATGCAATTTTGTGCACCCTATGAACTAACAGAGATTGTCCGGCTAATCTATTCAATAAAGTTGACTTACACAAAAGTCTCAAAATTCAAATCTCCGCAACGAAAACTTCTATTTCAATGAAATAAATGTTGTTAGATAAGAAAATTGATTAGTTATGATGATGAACTAATGGTAGTCTGTAAATTGCTTCTGTTAGTTATTTTATATAATATTTCGAAATGTCATTTAGCTTATTTTGAAAAGTTTCAGCCATCCAGTCTTGAAATATTATATATGTAAATATTTTTTCTTAAATAGTTTTGGTAGGCAAATGAAAATTATATAAAGTAAAATTGAACTTAAGACAACTAAGAACACTATATTTGGTTTATTTATTTAGTATTTCATATCTTCAGATTTATAAATATGTAAATACATTGGTAATTCGTTTCCTTTATCGAATGGCTAATCTCTGTAACTCTCCCTCTCGCTCTCTCTCTCTCTCTCTCTCTCTCTGTATCCCTCTTTGTCTCTCCATCCCCTTCTTCCTGCATAGCTCTCACTCCCACTCGCTTTTCAGCTTGCTCTCCTGCTCATGTTTACAGGCAATGTCCCATAGCTATATTAATATCTTAATATTGTTCAAAATTTGCATTTCCCATAGAGAAAGGTAAACATATCCCACATAGTAATAAAAAAAATTATTAGTAACCTGTGTGGGTGCCTTATTAAAAATGCATAAACATTTGTGCTGTTTTTTTTTTTCTTCTTTTTTGATAATTGTAAGAGAGAAAGGAACATAAAATTAAAGTTTATGACAATTTTTATGGCTGTGCATTAAGTGAAGTTTCAACATTTCAGTCGCGTTTATGCACATTATATTATATTAGCCCTCAGTTCAGGGCCGAAAAACAGTCAACTAGAATATTTCGTAGTGACATTAATTACAATTTTATGCAGCACACGTGGTATCCACGTCCGTCCCATTTTTCAACCTGCAGCCATTGTCCACTTTGGGTGTTGAGCTCGAAGCTCGAAACTGGAAAATCCAGCGCCAGCCCCAGCGCCAACTCCTATTCTTATGCCCCGCCCCCTTGCCCCGACTCCTGCTCGCAACTCTCGGCTGAATTTAGTTTGACTGGCAGTTATGTTGACCGTTAGGCCGATCGATGTGTGTGCAGCGGCGTGGCCCGAGCTGTGCTTCGGTCAATTCGATTATTTTCATTTTTCACCTTTCGTTGAAACTTTCACGTGTCGTAGTTGTAGTTACTGTTGCACATGTAGTTATTGCTGTTGTTGTTGTTGTAAATTCCATGTAAATTAATTAAACTTGCTTGGCATACAAAAAACAAATTGGCAGAAGCGGCCGGCCGCACGGCACGTCAGCCAGGATATGCTAGGCAGGAGCCGCTCAACGCTCGACCGACTGGCATACATGGCAAATTATATATTGCACGTCAAAGGGCAACAGACAACGCTGTTTGGTGGTTGCCCGGGTCACGGTAGCGAACGGGGTAGTGCCACTTAATATTTTTTATACGCCACAAATCGACCGCACTATCAGAGGCCGCCGTTGGCCAGCCAGCCAGACAGACAGACAGAGAGACAGAGCGACAGAGCGACAGACGGGCTGACGGCTGCCAGGTAGGCTGGCTGAACAACAGCACACAGTGCACACATATGGCACACGGGACGCAGGACGCAGGACGCTGGACACAGGTGCGCGACAACAATTAACGAAATTTATTCAATTTGCACCGTCGCGGCGCTGGGTAAAAACTCGTGCACAAAACTCGCATGCCATGCCCTTTAAGGCTTCAATAATAAATATCATATTGTCCATAAAGCCCCGAGTTTTGAACTCCACTTTTCTGGCAATAAATTAATTTATTAAATATTAAATACATTTATTACGACAGCGCTCTATCTCTCTCTCTCTCTTTCCGAGTCACTTAAGCTGCAGGGTTTTCTTTCCCTCTTTTCCTTTGCAAATTGCTTTTAATTTGCACTGAAAGTAACACAATTTCATATCAATAAATTATGTTTATTATATATTAATTATGGAGCTGCCTCCACAACAACAACCACAACAACAACAATAATTCCAATTTGCCGTTCTTCAATTCGATTTCCTTTGCGCGTAAGTTTCTCATTTTATGAATGCTTTTCGGCATATTTGAAATTCAGGTTTCTTTTCCTTTTCAAATATTTTTTCGTATTGTCTCAAATGGCTTGCCATTTATCAATAGCTAATACTCTGCAGCCACGCCCCCTAACTCATTTAACATTCAAAGCAGCTTTAGTATTTCGATTTCGAATTGATGAAAAGCGATTTGAGTTCATATTGTGGGTTATGTTCGAATTTGAGTGAGATATGAAACGAAGCATTGAGATGAGCATGGCACTCGAGAAATAAAATAAACATAAACCAGATGAAATCGAATTGTGAATAGAATTAAAATAAAAATAGAAGTAAAATGGAGCAAAGAACTGAAGGAGAAACTACTTATCCTGTAAGCTAGAGCCAGCTTAAGCATATTAATTATTTGAAAACCAGCTCTTGGCATTACCAAGCGCTTTTGGCATACTCTGGCTGCCACGCCCCTCGCTTTGGCGCTCTGTTAGATGTCATATGCACAGGCAACTTTAACGCGCCGGCAAAGCCACACTTTTCAGCTACATTTCCGTCAGCCAGAGCGCGCAAAGGGTTGGCCCTCCAGCCAGCCAGAGGATGACATTGAAGAAAACGTTTGGCAAAGTGGCAACGGCAACAGCTGCCGGAACGTGGAGTGGGCCAAAATGTTGCTGCTGCTGCTGCTACTGCTGCTACTGCTGCTGCTGCTGCTGCTGCTGCTGCTGCTGCTGCTGCTGCTGCTGCTGCTGCTGCTGCTGCTGCTGCTGCTGCTGCTGCTGCTGCTGCTGCTGCTGCTGCTGGTGCGGTTGTGTTTGTGTGCGTGCGTGCGTGTGTATCGCACTCGAGTGCCATGCACAATTAAAAGCGTAGCCAAAGTGGTTATTATACAAAATATTAACGCTTGAATGGCTGCTTTGTGGCCCGTGTGGAATGGAGCGGCGCGAGCAGCAGCCATTGGCAGTGGGCAGAGGGCAGCGGGGCAGCGGCACGGGTAGAAGCTGACTGACAAACTGTGCATTGTCATTCATTCATTGATGCCGCCTGCTTTGGGAAATTAATAATTTATTTGTTTTGTCATTCAGCATTGTAAATAATGAGAGAGATTTTCAATAATCTTCTTTGTTAATATTGAAATTAATTTGTTTACTGTTATGCTACTTAATTAAACAAAACGCACACACATTGGCAGCCTGCCGTGTCGCACAGCTCTCAACTCCCCACCGGCTTACCACAGCCCATAAATAACTAAGGGCGCAAGTTGGGGGTGGCTCCCACCCAGCCCCAGTCCCAGTCCCAGTCCTAGACCCAGACCCAGACCTGGGCCCAGACCAATCTATATGTAAATAGTTTGTATTTAGATGACTGCATTTTAAAGCCTTGACTGCATTTTGTCCTGTTCAATTATGCAATAAATTTATCACTGATTCCAGTGCAACGCAATCCACAGATGAATGCACTTTGCTCCTCCTGCCGCACACCTGTTTCAGGCCCTGCTCGGGCTGCGGTTGCCGCCTGCTCTCATAAATGTCTGTTTTGATTTTGGCACACACACACACACGAACACACACACATTTATCTAGTATTTGCATTTGCGGCAGTTGAACAGACGTCTCAGATTCCATTTGAGTAGATGCATTTAAGAGCTCTTCAAATTGTGAAATATTTATTAGCCTTGTGTGTGGAATATGCAGCTATTAATTATGGCTCAGCGTGACGCATTTAAATTAACATAAAAGCACACACTAAAAAAAATGAAAAAGAAATACAACAAATTTTGATTGCGACGCATTTGTTGATTTTTTCAACACAACAAATTGAGTGAGAAACATAAAATTTGGTGCTCCCCGCCCGCTGGCTGCTCAGCGTGCATAATGACAAAAACATGTTCGGGATCCGTGGTATTCTAACCCACGACGCACACACTTCAGTTTGATTTCCACGTATCTAAGTATATATAGAACTGTATATCTGTATGTATCTCTGCTCATCTATATAAGTGAATAGATCTCACACCATGAACTAAACGCTGCGGCCGAAAGGAAAGGCAGCAAAGCCGGTGAAAAAAAAAAAAAAACAACAGAAAAAATTAGAACAACTTAGCGACAAGGGAATTACAGAAAACAAACTCAACACGCCGCTGTCATCATTTATTTTGTCAGAGTCCAAAAACAATTCCAACTTATGAAACTACAAACAAGATACTCTGCTCCGCATCGGCATTGTGGTATGCGACAGCTCATAGATACAAATGAGATAAAAAGCATCGATCAAACGCCACAACGAAGCTGCGATGCTCTGCCAGTAAATGCTAATGAAAATGCTCCTAAATTGTTTGATGGAGGGAACTTTCACATATGAATCTTAACACAACTGCTAGAATCTTCCAGAAAAAAACACAAGATATTTCTATGCTAACTAAACATAAATCTCTTTGTTTATACAATTTAATTTATATAAATAAATAGATTCATATATATATATTAATTTTATTAAAAATAGAAAATAGAAAAATGTGAAAAATCTCTTTGTATGCATAATTTTATTTATATAATTATATATAAATAATATTATATAAATTAATTTATATTATATATAAATTAATTTGATTTAAAATAGAAAATAAAAAAAATATACGTGACTTATTTTACGCTCACTAAATATAAATCTCTTTGTAGATTTATTTACGTGATTTCAAATTAATTATATTGGTATATATAATTTTATTTTTAAAAATATATAAATTAATTTTATGCTAACTAACAATTTTATTCATTTTATTCATATAAATAATTTTATTTATTTATATAAATTAATTTTATTTAAAATATAACTATAATTATATTCATATAAATTATTTTTTATATATATAAATTTATTTTATGCTAACTAATGAATGAACATGAATCTCTGTAGTTATTTTTCTTGCCTAAAAATTAATTTTATTTATATAAATAAATTTATTATATGAATATTAAATATTATTATTATATCGGTTTGATTTGATTCATATAAATCATATTATATATATGTAAATTAATTTTATGCTAACTAAACATAAATCTCTTTGTAGATATTATTTCTTGTCCCCAAATTAATTTCATTTAATATTTAGAAAGTTTCATTTATACAGACATTTCGAGACTATTCTTAAACCTTTTGCTCTACTCGAAGCTCTGCATCAAATATAGATCCGGGCTTTATAGTGTATTAAAGCTGAATAAAAGCTCAGCAATGTCTTTGCTAGTCATGGGGTTTTTCTTTTCTTTTTTTTTTTCTTATTTTGTTCTCTTTTTGTTGGTATCTCTTAATGATGTGTTGCCCTGCTGCTGCAAAGATTTTGGACATCCCATAGAGAATTATCGTCGCATAATACGCCCAGCTGCCCCGACCGCCGTCCTAGCACCTACACACACGCGCACACACAAACATACAAACACACAAGTCATTAAGTGTTAATTTAATGGCCAAGAGATCTTTGTCACAGATAATAAATGCATGCATTTTTATATACACACAACACCCAATAGCCAACAGCCAATGGGCAACAGCCAACAGGCAACAGCAACAGCAAACAGAGCCCAGAGCCGAGAGCGAACAGAGAGTTGAGAGGCTACATGAGTTCTTTTTGGGCCTACTATCAGAGCCCTGGCATCTCTTACAAGTTTGTGGAAAACATTTTGTGCGCAGCAGGTGATATATGTGCTGTCTGCTTATGGAAACAACAGCAACAGCAACAACAACAACAACAACAACAACGACAATAATCACAACAACCAGCAAACAACACTAACGCCTCCTCCTTTGGGCTGGTCATATGATATTTGTGTTGTCGGGTTGCTCGGTTTGTTAACGCTGACAGACAATTAAGTGTTTGCTTTATGTTTATTGGAATGGATTTGCCGCAGCGCAGCGCGTTCTTCTTAACAAATTGATTGATGGCCGACACCATCGAATTGGACGGACAGAGTCGAAGAGCGAGAGCGAGAGGGAGAGAGTGAGGGACAGAGAGATATATAGAGTGAGAGCCCGACAGAGCGATAAGTTGTGAATAAAGTCTTGAATTACCTGGCAACTGGTAGCCCACCTGGCCATCAAAAATTTCAAGAGAGCTACCAAAGGCCATAAACGTAGTGGCTAACAGCAAGTAGTCCATGTAGTAGCAGGGCATGCCAGTTGGGCCAACGGAGGAGCGCATTCTTGAATGTACAGCCTAGAAAATGATGACGCTGTAACGGAAACTTTTTAATTAAAATTCGAAAAATTAATTAAATACTTTTGTGACGCCTGCGCTGACGACGGCGACGATGACGACTTCCAGATTAAATTTCCAACCTGCCTACGAAATGCAAACCCTGCGAGAGAGTGTCGAAAACTTTGCCCAAAAAAATACGGAAAAGAATAAAACAACAACAACAGCAGCAGGAGCAGGAGTAGCGACAGCAGCAGCAGCAGCAGAGCAAGCTGAAGAGAGAACAACAACATCAACTAGTTGGTACAACTGCCAACGAAAAGGCAACAATATTAAGAGTAAAATGAGAAAATTCGCTTCTTGTAGTGAAACGAACAAAAAACAAACAAACAACTTAACAAATGGGCATGAGCGACTGCCAGATACTCTGCTTGCTGTGTTAAGCCTAGCCTAGAGGGAGAGAAAGGGAGGAAAAAGCTGCATTAGATATATATACATATATTCAACTACAAGCACGCCCACATACCCCAAGCCACTGGCCAAACAGGGTATGCAATCTGCGAAAATGATGTGGAAGGTGAAAGAGGTGGGCAAAGACGCAATGCTAGTTGGGAGCTGGGGAGGATGCCAGAAAAAAAAAGAACACAACTCCAGCAATAGATACAAACACAAAAGAAAGTTTAATGCCGAGCTAAAGCAAAAAGTGAACGGCGCCAAATGCCAAATGCCAAAAAAATGAGAAAGGAGTCATCATCAAGCGAAAGATGAGCAAGAGTTGTAGAAGAACAAGAGGCAGTAAAAAACGAGCCAATGATGCACAGCTGATAAGTCAAAAAGATGACACAGACAGACACACACACACACAGACACACACACACACACATACACACAACTGCTGCAGATAGAGAGAAAGAAGAAGCAGCAGCAGCTGAAGAGGCCACTCGAACGATTCTTCTAGCCAGTTGCACTGCGACTTGGTGGGTAAAAGTGGGCCCCGAACAGCGACTGGCTATGTAAATGCAAACAAACAGAGAAGCAGAAAGAATGTTATCAGATGGAGAACGGTGCACAAAACAAAAAGTGTGTCAGATAATGGCAATAAAGGCTGACACAGAAGGCATTAGCCACGCCATGCGCCATCGGAACAATCTTTGAGAACAAGTACAGTAAAAACGACAAGCAAAAGTTGAAAGTTTTGATTAATCACCTTCAACAAGAGATGCATGGAGATGACACTGTTTTCTAATTACAGCTCGGCAACTGTACGAAATGAAGCTAAAACGCTATTAACTTTTTCCGCTTTGGCGCCTGAGCTAGAAATCCAAATGTTTTTTCAATCAATAGATAAATCTTTAATTTAAACTCTACAATCAAATAGTAGAGCTCGAAAGAAAATAAGCATTTGGTGTCAATCCCTTGTTAAGGTCAACACACACACACACACACACACACACGCACACACACATGTTATGAAACGAAAAAGGTTTAACATCAGAAGTTTGTGCCAAAAGTTCTCTAGTTAATGTTGCCAATCAATCATTCGCTCCCATCAAGGGGCAACAAAACACTACAAAAAGGCAAAGCAAAACAGGCCCAAAAGCAGAGCAAAGCCAACTGGGCCAGAAGTGGACAGTGTTTCCGATAATGGATTATTTGCAATTCGTTTAATTTTCGTGTCTTCTGCGCAGCCATTCAAAGAGAGTGCAAAATTGTGTTAACCACGCATCAAATGTGGCACACGAATGTTACAAATATCGGATGAATCTCCTCGGCCATGGTGAAAAGTCAATTATGCTTAAGCAAATAACAATTTGAGTCGATTTCCATGCCTAGCCTCAGCTCATTTGCGCGCCGTGATGTGACGTTCCCATGATTTCGCGGAAAAATTTTAAAAACTTAAACAACGCTGACATATTTCCCCAGATGCCTTCAAACTTTTATGCCAAACTTCTGCAGCAGCAGAAAAAAAGAGTCTTTTGAGTGGCTATACGAAAAATGTGATGTCAACGCGGCGTCACAAAAAGCGAATGCGAAAGCAGAGGACGTGAAACGAGAGGGGGAGTGGAGGAGGAGCACAAAAAACGAGCTGAAATAGCAGGCATATTCGTTTCGTGTTTAATGAAAAATGTCAAATAAAAGTGCCCAAAACAGAAGCAGAAAATTGCAAAGCTTTGTGCGATAGTTTTGAAGCGCAAGTCCTTGAACAGGTTGAGCTGCAGCAGCAGCAGGAGTAGCAGCAGGAGTAGCATGCCAATAAAAACTACAAACAAAGCAAGTCGACATCAACGAGGCGGCACTTTAGCAAAGATGGGCAACTCTTTGGTATACTAATTACTATTTATTTCAAACGAAAATTGCTAACGAGCAAAAGATATTACCATACGACGACGACGACGACGACGACGACGACGGCGAGTAATATAATAATAATCAAAATGTTGAAAGGGTGGGCATATGGCCATTTGCTATTTTCTATTTGCCTCTTCTTCTACAGCTTCTGCTTCTTCTTGCTGCTTCTGCTGCTGTTGCTGCCGTCCTTTCATCCGTCCGTTAGAACAAATTATTATTTTTTATGATTATTTAAATTATGCGCCAGTGGGCAAAGCCAGCAGCGGGCAGGATGAGTTGCGCCGTCCTGCCGCTCTGGAATGTTGGGGCAATTTACAAAAAGGTAGCTGGCACTTTGCTGCTTGGAGCACTTGGAGCACTTGGAGCAGCAAATAGTTTTCATCAGACTGAGAGCCGTTTGGTTCGTTTGCCTGCAGCTTTTAGTGCAATTGGCTGGCAGCTACCTTAATGATCATTAAAGATGAAGACGACACACGAGCAGCAGCAGCAACAGCAGCAGCAGCAGCACAGTTTTGATTCAAAGCGCTCTTGACCATACCTTAATAAATGAACACAGGTTGCCATTCAGCCAGGCAGCCAGCCGGTCAGCCCAGACTTGTTTTTATGGCTAACTCTTTGGCTTGCGGGCAAGTGCCTTGGACTCACTCTAATTAGTCAATTTTTGTTTTATTTTCTTTGCCTTCTTTTATTTTTTATACTCAATTAAATCTGTAGTAGCTTCAGTTGCAAGCACTCGAGTAAGCAAATGATGAGCAGTAATTAGTAGGGGCCTCTCATATACGTACCAGAGCGCATCTACATATAGACGCATGTACGAAAATGGCTGTGAGGGGGCTGGAGGGGGGCGAGTTGGAGGGCTCAGGTCTCGACATCAACTTCAGCGTCAGCTTGAGCTTCTTCTGCGTCGTCTTTGGTTGCGTCCAGGTCCAGCGTCGATAAATAATAATTTTCTTGCTGTTTGGGCAGGTTTTTTCTCATTGTGGCATTGCCACAGGATGACAGGTGCAGTGACAACCACACACACACACACACGCATGCACACAAATATATATATAGCGAGCGCAGCACAAGCAATTTACAGAAATGACCCAGTGGGACTTGGGCATGCCAAAGTGCTTCCCACAGGTGGAAGTTTCGCATGGCATATGCAACTTAGCGACAATAATACTTCTTCTTCATCATCTTTTTATTCTTGGTCTATAAATAAACACTAGCTGGCAAAAAGTCACATTTTGTATTTATTATGAATTGAAAAGTTCAAGTTCTATGCAAAAGTGTCATTTTTTCCAAAGCCCACGTTCCAGCTGGGGTTTCTCTCGTTCAACAATGACAACACACACACACACACGTGCACATCTGTGTTTATATATAGATACACACAACTTCCATGTCATACATGTACATTTATAATCAAGCAGCCAGCCCCAAAGACATCGGACTGCCGGCTCCTCGTAGCACACACGCATTACATGGCGCATGATGGAGCATCTTCGAGTGGGCAAAACCGAAGCGATTTGATGTCGATGCTGCTGCTGTTGCTGTTGTTGTTGCTGTTGCTGTTGCTGTTGCAGCTCCTCTGCCCGGTAGCTCTTGCACTTAGTCGGCTCCTGCTTGTAGCTGCTAAATGAAAACATATATTGCGGCCGCAGATTGCACGGGCTCAACTCGCAACAGCAAAGTGCCAAGGCGAGGCGATGGCCATGAAGATGAAGCCTAACGCACAGTGGGTTGGCAACGTAACAGCCTCGAAGAGTTCCATGAAAGAGTTCTCCTGCTCAATTAGCAGATGCGCTGCTAATCAAGCGAGTGCCTTACACATTTTTCATTATTCATACTTAAAGCCCATGCGCCTATTGGCTATAGTGTATATACATTATATGAAATGAAGGCCCATTAAAGAAATGGGCATGCCTAATTACCAAATGCGAATGGCATTTGCAAATGTTATGCTTGGACCCTAAACGTGAAAGTCATACGAGTATTGAGAATTTGTGCTAGGAAAATAATTATGGAATTGTGATTAGTTTGATGATAGTACGAAATGCGTAATGAGATGACGAATGATAGGG
Organism: Drosophila mayaguana; assembly: GCA_037075325.1. NCBI lineage: Eukaryota > Metazoa > Arthropoda > Insecta > Diptera > Drosophilidae > Drosophila > Drosophila mayaguana. The sequence goes on along the minus strand of JBAMCG010000080.1, from coordinate 3,503,121 downwards.
AGTATTCATAATTAGTTACTTGGATTGGAATGGAATTGATATGGCATTCTATTAATTTCACTGTCCGAGCCTCATAGCTTTGCTCCACTGTCCGACAGCAGAACATTCTCATCAATGTCGTTGTCGTTGTTTTCTTTGGCTGGCATTGCCATTGCTGGCAGACAAACGCAGAGACAGTCGGAGAGTCAGAGAGTCAGAGAACCAGTGCCAGTGCCCGAGTCCACTTGTCCACTTGTCCAGGCAATGCACCGGCAGCTTTTTCCATTGCTGACGCTTCCTACAAATCGTGCAATGATGAAAGCCATGGACAAAGTCTTTGACTTGTATTCAGTTTTTGTTATTACTTGCGCCGCAGCTTCTGTGTATCTTTTTATTTTTTTTGGCCTCTCTCTCTCTCTCTGCTTTTTTTGTCGATGGCTTTTTTTGTGCCGCCTGGAACACTTTTATGCCCATTCAGTACATCTTTTTGCCTGGGCCATCATTGTCCGTGCGTCCGTCGGCTGGACGGACGACTCCGTTTTGTGTAAATGCGACTAATGTGTGTCTACGGAAGCCATTTCGTGCCTTTTAGCTGTGAGTCAGTGCGGAGAGTCAGTCAGGCGACCTGTAACCAGTTTCCAGGCCAAGTCTTTTGCTTTGTTTTCTTTCGCAAAAATGAAAGAAACAAACACACGAGCAAAAAAATTGTGTAGTTAATTCGCCAAGTAATAATATTATACTCGTACTTATAAATGTCGTCGGAGCAACATGCTGTGCAGTCCCAGTCCAGTTCGAGGCTCGATTATGGCCAGAAGAACCTGCCGGACCAGCCCCTCAGGCTAAATTGGCTTGAATTTTACGGCTGCGCTTGTTGTTTTTGTTGTTTTGTTGTTCTTATGATTGTCAGCAGCAGCAACAGCAGCAGCAACAGCAGCATCAGCAACAGCAGCAGCAGCATCAGTAGAAGAAGAACGACAATCGACGATTGGCCTCGCCTCGGCCTCGGTCTGTATTTAAGCGACATCATTCATCTGCCCGCCCATCAACAGCAGCAACAGCAGCAGCAGCGCCGGCTGCACAATGCCTGCCAATGACGATGTTCTGGATGGGATACGGATGACGATGATGATGATGATGACGACAGCAATAATAATAACAAACGACACAAACAACAACAATGAGCAGTCAGAGTCAGGCTGCCAGGCAGCCCTGTGGCCCATCGGACAGCTTCGTACAAAGTACAAGTCCGCATAATTATAATCAACGTCATTTAACGTTGCCGGCCGTCACTCAGCGCCATCTACAACATTTACAACAGCCGCAACAGCAGCAACAACAACAGCAACACTAACAGCAACAGCAACAACAACAACTTGTAAACCCAGAGTGCCCCATCAAGCTCATTGTTGTATATCTCTTGGATACATTTTTGATAACAGAGGGCATAATAACTTTGTCATTAGGTTAGGAATGCATTAATGGAATTACGGACATAACAGAACTATAGCCAAACACCAAATGGTCGGTATAACTGTATCAAAATAACTTTATCTTCTCGGAAAACTTGAACGATCTCTTGAAGCCTTAATATTTTATAGAGTTTGGCTGCAAATAAGCGCTAGACTGCTGTCGACTTTGACTCTTAGCTGGAGCAAGTTGACTTTTAGGTCTTCAAATTAACCTTGATTAGTTTTTAAGTTTATGAAATTATTGTAAACAATTTATAAAACTCAAAAATATTATTTTTATTATTATTAATATTATATTATTATATTATTTTATATTGTTATTTTTTTAATTTATAACATTATTAATATATTAATATATTATTTAATTTTATAAAAATTTACTTAATATATTATATAATTTATAAAAGTCAAAAACAATAATTTTTATTATTCTTTATCAATTATAAAATTAATTTTAAATATTATATAAATTTTTTAAAATGTATAACGTTCAGAAACATTGATTTTTATTATTCTTTTATTTATAGAATTGATTTAATATATTGTATAAATTTATAAAAATTGATAAAAGTCTAAAACAATAATTATTATTATTTTGAATATATAAAATTTACTTAATATATTATATAAATTGAAAAAGTCAAAAACATAAATTTTTATAATTTTTAATTTATAAAATTAATTGAATATTATTTATAAATTAAAAAAGAATATTTTAGTCTTTCTCATTAAGTATATATATTAAGTGCATATTTAACACTTCTTCTCTAGTACAGTGCAATTTTTTAGCTGTAAATATATCTTGGTTCTTAGGAAAAATCCAGTTTTCATCTCAGCTTACATTGCTTATGCAAGCCAATTCATTTAGCAACAACTGGCTTAAACAAATAAGGATAATTCAGAATAAACCGATCTAATAATTTTTGGAGAAGTCTCTGCGCTAATTGCCTTAAGGGCATCAATTTCTCGACTTTGTCGCTGGATTAGCTTCTTCGCTTGAATTTGTTGGCTCGATTGCCCTCATTGCCATACGGTTCGCTTTGTACGTTTGTTGACCTTTGTCAACTTCAACACGCGACTAAGCGCTTAAAATTGGTGCAAATACAGTCGCATATCCCAAAGTACTCGAAAGTGTGCCCGACTGTTGGCTGTTGGCTGTTGGCCGTTGAGCTGTTGTGTATCTAAGGCCGGAAGTGCGCTATTTATAACAAATTGCTGCGTGTTTGACATTTAACCAAACGTAGCGAGTGGCCGGCTGTTGCTACTACGATGGCTCCGCATTAAAGATTTAAATGTGCTGGCGCGGGCGCTGTGGTGCAGTGTGGTGCGGTGGGTGTTGAAATTGAAAATGAAGGCGCCGCTAGTCCACCACGCACTTTTGGCATGTTATCAAATGTAACCGCACACCCAATATACGCAAATGCCCGAACGGCCAGCGGCCTAGTAGTGGTTGATGGGTTAGCCACTGCTATTCCATAGAATCTATATCGGACTGCGGGCACTGGGCGTATACCCAGCTCGAGTTCAGCTCGGGCGACCTTCTTCATTAAAATTATGACAAGCCGTAATTATCTTCGATTTGCTTTCAGCTACGCATTAATTGCGTGTCAGAGTGGGGAATGATACTCGAGCCGAGAGGAGGAATATATATACTTACACATATACATATATATGTATGTAGGTATGTAGACAGATAATTGACGTACATTTCAAGTGTCGCTCAAGTGAAGCCAGCAACAACAGAAAACAAAACAAAACTGGTTTTGGTTTCGTTTTATATTTTTCTTTTATCTAAATTAGTCAGCTCTGCAAAAGATGTGACTGAGTTATGTCCGAGTTAGTCAGCCTTGAGTGAGTCAAAAAATTTCAGAGCTGTGGGAACGAACTCTATGAGTAATATCTGTGGATTGCATAGCGGCAGATCTAAGGGCTGAGCGGCCATAAAAGTCAAAATATTTTCACACTAAATTATTTACTAACAATATTTTTATTGTGATTTGAAGAACGAACGATCTTTGGCCTCAGTTAACATTGTGTTTTATGCTTAAAAGAAAGCTGCTCTTCAAATTGCACCAACTTCCGGACCTGATAATTTTCATTAATCTTTTGAATTGTAAATAAGGTAATAACTAAAATATTAGGAGCTTCATCTGACAGCAGCAATTTAAAATTTATTTATAATATAATATTTTATAATATTTTAGTCTGTTTGAGTATATTTATTATATTTTATATTATGTATGACACATAATTAAAATTAAGTGGTTTTATTAAATATAAATTTATATAAATTTAAATTAAATTGAATATACATTTAATTTAAATATATTCGTTTTATAATAAATGAAGTATGGATTGTATTAATTTACTAACAATATTGTGATCAACTTGAGGAACGATTTTAGCTGTCTTTAGCTCTTGAGTCAAAGGCTGAAGAAAAGCTTTTCAGAGTCCTTCATAAAAAAAAAGAATATAGAAAACGTTAATTTCACTATTAAAATATTTTTTGTAATATATTTCATATTTGATCATGCCCCGCATAGCAAGCTAATTCCTTATTACATCAATTATTGAATGCATATTCCGTACTTTTACTCTCTGTGAAGTAGCTAAATTATTATTTTTCTTTTCCTTTTGTTTTAATATGCAAGAAGTTTGCAGGTTTTTGCTTTTAAGTTATTTTGAATTCCCATTGCTTGTTCTTTTTCAATTTCCTCTGCTTGTCGCCTGGTTAGCCATTAGCTCCCCTCCAAATGCTGCTCTCCGGTCTGTCAGTCATTGCTGGCCATGTTCTAGGGAAACTGCGTGACCAGGTTAATTAAGCTTCAGAATATGTTGACGAACTACCTGCTTGGTTGCCTGCCGGTCTGCCGGCCTCTGCAAGCCAGTGCAGCTAACTTGAGACGTCAACTATGTTGTAGAATCTTATAGATACCGGTTCATAATTTATGTAATTATATGCATTTAAACATTGCAGCACGCTAAAGCTAAAAGCGCGCTGCGTCTGTATTCTTATTATATAGCTCGACATCAAATTATAGCAATTATATAATTTTTCTTTCCTTCACTTGTCGTCTATTTACAGAGGGTCGTCCACATCCGTCAGCAGACTCCAGCAGCAGCAGCAGCAGCAGCTGTGTGTGAGTATCTATCTGTGTGACAAGCGCAACTAATGAGCAGCAGCGGCAACAAATCGGAAACAGGAAGCAGCAACAGCAGCAACTACGAATGAAAGTAAAACTGCGTGGCCATTATTATCATTACTAAATAATCGTAACTGTGATAGCACCAAAGAAAACAGGAGAGCAGCAGCAGCTTCAGAGCCAGAGCAACAGATACAAAAGCTAAACAGTTGCTGCCGTGCGTAATTACGTTTCACTGATTTTCAAACTAATAAATGTCGTACGCGCAATCGCTGGCAACAACAGCAACAAGAACAACTACTGTTTACTGAAGCCAAGCAGCCAACAAAACTTTGCACAAAATGGCGCACAAAATGAGGCAGACAACAGCAGCAGCAGCAGCAGCAGCGGGAGCGGCAGCAGCAGCAACACACACAACAGCAATACAGAGCTCAACAAGAGCAACACAAGTTGGCACGCATTCAAGTTCAAGGCGGTCATCGTTAATCACATGTTTTATATCCTGCCACACGTTCGCTTCGCTTTTGTTGCTGTTCCTGCTGCTGGCCACGGCAGAAGCGGCCAGCAAGTTGACCACTCGCAGCAACAGCAGCCACAACAGCAACAACAACACAACAGCAACGGCAGCAGCAGCAGCAGGTTCACAAGAGACGCCCGTCTGGGATCATGCCATCGATTTGAATGAGGATTTTCGCATACTATGGCAAATCATTAATCAGGATATAACATTTGAAATACAGGCACGTACATTGGGTTATGTCGGCTTTGGATTCTCGCCCGATGGGAATCTGGCCGGCGCGGATATGGCCATCGGCTGGGTGGACAAGGGTCAAACATATTTTCAGGTGAGTGATAACACAATAAGATAAGCAAAAGAAAACCCACACTCCACTCTCTGGCGACGCCCTATTGGAGAGACAACCAAACCATTTTTCATTTCGGCCCGGGTTACATTTTCATTTTCCAATGCGTGTGGCCGGAAATTAAGGCAGCTAGCTAAATGAAAAGTTGTCGCCCTAATCTCTGGCAATTTATTTTCAAGTCTTCAAGCAAACATTTTGATAAATAATATTAAAAAACAAAAACGTAAAAATAAACACAGCAGCAAAAACGGCGAGGCAAAAAAACAAAAAAGCAAAACACACAAAAAACAAAAAATTGTTGTTAGCTAAACAAGAAAAGCATTTTACCACTCAAGTTGGTTAGTAATTAATTTGTTGGATGGCAGCAACAGCAAAGGCAACAGCAAAAACAACAAGGAAAAATAAATAAAAATAAAGCGAGCGAGCCAGGATACGAGCCAAGTTCCGTTGAAAAAGCGCACAAAATATGTGCAAAGTCTCAGCTGGGCAGGTTCCTTGACAGCGCGGCATATGAATAATGACAGACTCATTTGTAACGACTCGAAGCTTTTTTATTTGAATGTGCACGCGCTCCTCGAGCGCCCACTCCTTTCAGAGAATGTCCTTCGTGGAACTGAAGGAAATTAGGTGATCATACTGAACATGCAGCAATGCATCAGCAAATACCTTTAACGGGATCATACATTTAAAAAATTAATGTGCGCATATTTGTCAATTTTAAACACAACTTTACTTCATTTTTGTTAATATTTGCTGCTCAAAGTGTTGAAGAAGAAAATTTGAAAAACATTTCTATTAATTTTAAAAAATATATAATATGTGTTATCTAAATAGTTTAAAATGAAATTTTGCTTAATTTCTCAATGGCAAAATTTTTATATAACAACATATTTTTTATAAAACAACATATTTTATATTTGTGTATAAATAATTTGTAAGCTCTCAGCTTTTCAATTATTTATTCGTTTTTTATGCTTTAAGCTCATTCTGTTTTTATTGGTTATATATTTGCTTTTAAAGCCAAGGCATTATCATTTTTTAACTAATTTTTGTGTTTCCTAATTACTGTGTGAATATATAAAACTAGTTATTAAGCACTTGAAGTTAGGTCAAATAATTCTTGAACATGTCATGCAAGGCGTTGCCTTTACGTTGAAGAAATAAAAGTTTTTGAAGGAATGTGACTTCCATTCCGCGATTCAGTAATTAAAATTTAAAAACTTAATTACTTTTAATGTTCCTGAAAATCTTTCTACTTTGCTCACAGTAGAAAAAATACCAAAACAAATATGGAATTGTCAACTTCCTGTACTTGTTTTGGGCAACATTCCCAATTGAACTTGGCCGCTTTGGGGTAGGTTCCTCCGGCCATTGCTGCTTCCATGTACAGTTCTTCACTGTATTCCCTAAAATAGTCTTTCAATGGAGGTATACCTATATGCTAACTGTAAAAAAAATAGTATAAATAATATAATATAAATAATATATCTTTGAAAATTTCATTTCCTTGTACCTATTTTCTCGTAGAAAATGAAAACTAAATTCAAAGTGGATGTTTATAATAAATTGATAGAAATCAATAATAATTTATATATTTTGTAATATAATATTTTTTAAATTTAAAAAGAGCAGAAAACCTTACAAAATCTTGATTTATCATTTAGGTCTTGCTAAAGTGCAAATGCAAATTTAAAATGCAACCGATTTTTTACCACTTTACAAAATGTACTATATTTTATTTAAATTTATTTTTTAGGTCTTGCTAAAATGCAAATGCAAATTTTATATGAAAAAAAAATGTTTACCACCTTACAAAATTTATATTTTATTTTATTTTGTATTTTTGTTAAAGTGCAAAGACAAAGTATTTCAAATGAAAAAGACTTTTCAATTGGAAAATATTTATTTTTATTTCGACTACTATGGCTTATTCTGGTTTAGTTCCATTAACTTGGCTTAGAAATGAATGTGACTTCATGCTGGCGTTGTCTACAGGGCATTTTCAGGTCTTTCATGCTTGCATTGAGCAGCTTTTTTTGCTGTTTTTGAGCAACGCCTTTGGCTATAACAACGATGTCTATTGTTGCCCTCTATTTGCGCTCCACCCACGGCTACTCCTCCTGGCGCTCGGCAAGAGTAATAGGAGTCGTCACTGCAAAGTGTCTAATGAAATGCGAGTATTGCGTGCTGCGGTTGCGTAGCTCTCTTCTGCTTTCCATCTCTCTCTCACTCACTCTCTCTCTCTCTCTCTCACTCTCTTTCTCTGTTTCTGTGTGCTTGCTGTTTGCTGCCTGCCTGGCAGGATATGCGTGCGGCGCTCCACGCTGGTGGCCGCCTGACGGCGGGTGGGCGGCCAATTGTGTCGCTGACACAAACACATACTTGGGGCCAGGCGCTTTTTTCAGCATGTCGCTTGCGTGTGTGTGCGTGTATGTGCTTGTGATTTAATGATTTTCGAGCCAACAACGTCAACTACACACATACACGCCCAGACGGACGCACATACAATGTGTTTGTTGTTGAATGTTAAATACCAGATACATTAATATGTCTGTCTGCCCCACTGCCGCCCACTCGCTGCGTCTGTCTGCCTGTCTGTCTGTCAGTTACTGGGCTTTGTGTGACGGTGTTAATTTCACATCTTGACGTGTCGTTGGTAATTGCGAGTCGCTTCAAATTGTACACACACACACACATACACTCACACACAATAAGCATGACGAGTCGTGACTGTCTGACGGCCTTTTTGGATAACCTTCCCCGACCGCTGTTACCTGCTTACCTGCTTGCCAGCTCACCTGCCAGCCCCTATTCAACTATCACCTTTGTTGCCTTTGTATGAGTGTTTGCTGATTTGTCAAAATGCTACGCTTGAAGCCCACACAATATGTCAAAGGTTAATTAGAGCCAAAATAGATATGCCTATTAATATAATAATTAAGTGTTGAAGTGTAAGCAAAAGCCTGGCATTAAAGCCATATCAATTGTTTGCTCAAGCTCGGGGTTAACCTCTCTATCTGAGTGATTAAGCTCGTTTAAGTATGTGTGACTGTGTGTGTGTTTCTCTTTCCCTCTGTATGCATGTGTGTGTGTGTATTACAATTATCTAATGGCCAATGCGTAATTGCATTAAATTCTTGAATTATGAAATTAATATTCAATATTTATTGCACAACTGTTAAACGCATTGCAGACGTTGCATTCGCATTAATTGGAAAATGTTGGCAAAACCAATTCAAATATGAACTGCCAAAACGACATAAACAAAATTCAGCAATTAATTTATTGACACTGGCAATGCCAAACTACAGGATACTCTGCAGAAATTCATTTCTGCTTTCAGTTCTTCCATGAAAGGGAATAAGTTATATTTTCTCTATTCCCTTAGAATTGTGTATGTATATAAATACATGTATATAAATTGTTATATTTCAGACAATGCTCAATTATTTTATTCGAAATATGATAACACTCTCTTTGCGCATTTGCCCTCTGCTGGGTATCAGAATTCTTTCAATTGGCACATTTCTGGCATTTCACATATTCATTTCAATTTGCCATTTCCCAGCTTAACCACACACAATTTATATATATGTATATTTAAATGTATCTGTATTCAGCGCCAACTCTGAGCAATTGTTAAGTTGGCTTTAACCATCAAAAGTCCAAAAATATTTTCAACTTTAAGTCGAGCTGCGCTGCCAGACCAAGGGCAACTGATGCCAGAGCGCACAGAGAATTGTGAGAAATATCTCTGTATCTCTCACCGAAAAAACTAGGCTTGGGCATTGGCATAGTTTACAGCTAGCAATGTGTGGTAATGCATTGCGAACAATTGTTGGTATTTCATCATTTTCGCATGGATCTCATATTTCATGTTGTTGCAGCGTCTCTGCCTGTGAGAATGCTTGGTATTCTATTTTGACAAGGTTTGTTGAAAGTTCTTGAAATGCAACAAAAATGTCATTGCTATTGCTAATACTTAATATTCATTCTTTCTCATCGATTGTTCATTTCAAATTAGCCTCAATGCATCCATCATTTGATTCTCAGGCTAACGTGTAATCCAATATTTGTAGTCTCAGGGCTTGTAGACATTCCACACAAGCCTCACTTTCGCCCACAGCTCTGTAAACAAGCAGCTGCTGAATGGCGCTCGTTTTAAAGCCTGACAAAATGCTCGAGAGCTGCAAGCCGTTGGGCATACGAAAGGGTGTGGGGCGAGGGGGGCCTGGAAGGTAGAGTGTTGGGGGCAGATGCCTATTAGTCGTCCATTATTTGTAGATACTTTGCGATAAGCCATGCCGCCGCAGCCGACAATAGCGCCACACCTAGAAGAGGAGGCCAAAAAGCGAGGCACGACAACAACAGCCACATAAAAAACCCAAATACAAATTTGTGTAATTTATTTTCAAGTTTTATTGGAACGCGCTGGCTGGGGGGCGGTGTAGGCTGGCGCTTATCAAAATTTTAATTAATACGCATCAGAGAAACTTTACGAAAATGGGTTTTAACGCTCGGCAGCCCTAAAGCAACGCTCTGACGTTAATTAGTGCCATCCAAGTGGCGACTTTGTTGCACTCTCGTTTCAGCGACGAGAAGTACAAGCCCCAAAAACAAGCCACAACAAGCCATTAGCTAGAGAACCAGGCGATTAGTATCTTAAAAGTACTTAAAAGGTCATTACACTGCTCGGGCCAGGCAGCCAGCCGGGCTAGTGGCGTGCGAGTGAGCGAGCGAGCGAGTGGGGAAAAAACTTAGCCAACAACTAATTATTTAATTTCAAATTTTAAGTATACTCCGGCAGAGCCAACCGGGCGAGCCATACCAACAAGAGCTGTCAGTCATCTTTGCCTTTCAGCGAATGCCGTACGAGTTTGCCCCCTGCCCACTGCCCCGCGTCCAGAAAAAGCTTTGGCCCCTTCGGCTCTAACCTAACCCATTAAGCACAGAGAGATAACAGATCCATTATAGAAGAATTACGAGTACGCAACTTCACCGATTGCCAGCGCCATGGCCATCGCCATCGCCATCGCCATCTGCAGCTTCATCTCCGGCTCCATCGTCCTCATCTTTTGCTAATGACCATCGATGTCGATGTCTGTGTGACGTTGCGTTCCATCGTAGTACATCACTCAGCCTCAACTGAGTGGCTGACTGCTTGACTGGCCTCGGTTTGTATTGGGCTGGGCTGGGCTGGGCTGAGTTGGGCTGGGCTCCACATCTATTCAATATCCATATGACCAGCTGTCCATCCAATTTTCAAGTGGCTATGCTGCACGAGCTAAAACAACAGCTACGAAACAATCATCTAATGCCACAACGACATGCAAATGCTCTGCTGCTAAGGTAGGGTGTTTGTGTAGAGTATTTGAATGGGGAACAAGACTTGACTGAGTGCTTAAATAATATGTATCAGAGCATTAAAGAACTTATTTTTGTATGTATAAGCAACTAATTTTTGCATAGATTTTTTAGCTTTTAATATATTAATAAATATACACATTTTTAGATATTTTTAATCAAGAAGAGAATACTTGATTTAATCACAAAAAAAAATATTTATTTATTTTTTTCAATAATATAAATATGGCACATTTTATTTATTTTTTTTTCAATTTCATGCCTCAAGACTTACAGGTATTATTTTAATATTTTCTAAAATAACTTTCACATATTTATATATATTTTGAATATATGAAGCAAAGCAAATTTATTTCATTTTTTGCTACCAAAATTTCTTATTCATTAACAACTCAACCCTTTCAAATCATATTCTATTTTTGTATATGAAAAAAACGAGCGACAATAGAGAGTAAATTATTTTTAAATATTAAAACTTAGAAATCAGGGTATAATGGATTTGTTTTTATATATGAACTCATTATACATAAATATATATTTGTTATATAGAAATATATTTATGATATATAAATACTTAATTTGTATATATAAATATTTGTATGCCTTATATATATTTATAGTAAAGTAAGCTCAATTAGCAAAGATCAAATAGCAGTTCCGGGTTCAAATCCGTTCATAGCTTAGGCTTTTCATAATGATCTCCAATGGTCTTGAGTTTTGTACAGAATTTACAGTGTCAAGTTCTCAGCTTACGTTTTTTGAAAATCCATTAGGCCGAACGCCCAAACTAATATGCTCCTGCTGAGAGCAGGCCAGAAAAACAGATGAAACAAAAACTGTATAAAATTAGGAAGTAATGTGAAGAGAAACCATTTGGTGGTAAACAATTTGAAGTTTTGCATTGACCGCGGCATGACGTGTGCGCGTTTTTGCTGGGGAGTGCTGTCTAGCTGTCTATCTGGCAGCAGATGAACATTAACGTTAACATTAGCAAGTTGTTCTATTTAGACGCGCTGCGCTGTTAATTATAAGTGAATGATTAATTATGCCAAAGCCAAAGCATCGACAACATCTCTGGGGTCAGCCAGTGCGCGTTGCGGCTTACAATCGACTTGAGTTTGTGTTTTGGGTTTGGGTTTGGACTTGGACATGGCACAGCCGGGACGGACTCGGCAAACTGGGGAGATGGGTCTAGGGAGAGGCTATTCGGTATTCGGTATTCGGTATTCGGGACCCTTGATTGGCATATGAGTAATGAGCTTTTTGTTTCTCAGCGTATTCTCTATATGGTGCTCAGCGCACATTTCTGTGTGAAATTGTTTTTTGTTTTTTACATTACACAACAACTGCTGCCCACACACACTACACTGTACAACACACAACAGCTTGCATGTCATCACTTGAGACGAGTTTTTTATTGTAGCTGCTACGGGTGGGTAGGGGATACTATATATATATACTATACATATATATATATATATATTTTTCTACATTTCGTTTTTTTTTTCTCTTACTTTCTTTGTTACTTTCTCACAGCTGTTGGCTGAAGAATGCGAATAGCGTGCTGAGCGCTTAGAATTCAATTAGTTTTTATAGACATTATCCAATTTGCTGTTGTTGTTGCTTCTGGTGCGGCTGCTGCTGCTGCTGCTGGGTGCGTGTGCGTGTTTGATACTCCAACACACACACACGGACACACACAGGCACAGAGTGTATCTGTAACTGTCTATTAAGCGACGAAACGATTCGCGTGCTGGGCATTGAGCTCGCTCTCAATGGCCATCCATTTTTCTATTGTTCCCTAAGCACTATTTGTAGTTGTTGTAGGCACGCACACACACCTACGCCTACACACACACACACACACACACACACACACGCACACACACTCAATAAATCATAAATACATGCCGGCAAATTATATAGATGAGTTCCCGTTCCAGTTCTCGTTCTCCTTCTCGTTCTCGCTGCTCGCCTCCAAAATACCTCCCACAAATTTCAATGAGCGCGCATTGAGTGCCAGGCGTATAAATAATAGTTAAATTTCTCGTCTTCTTCTTTTAGTAGACGCGTAAACATTTTGTTATTAAATTTTATGCTGCGTATATTTGTTGGCCTGAGCTTTTGCCTAAGACCCCGAGGTCTTTTATTACATGAATTGTTCCGCAATAGAATGAGAATACCGAAAATACATAGACAGCAAATTGCCTCAATTGTGCGTGGGTGTGTGTCTGTCTATGTCTGTATGTATGTGTGTGTGTGCTACGAAGTCGAGGGCTTAGTTTAAGATCATATTATATCAATGAATGCGTTTAAGCGCCAAACATTGAAGGCATTCATGTTGTGCTTTGTTATTTGCTCTGCTGACAAAACACATGACGCGCGACCGAACAGAAGAGATTGCTTAATATGCCTCAGAAAATATAATGTGAATCGGCTTACGCAACTGCCAAGGCCATAAACAATAAACCAAATTGATTTTATAAACTAGAAAATATATCTACTACCGTTTGCTTAAGCTCCATTTTCAATTGAATTTGATTTTTTATGCTGAATTTGAAATTCGCCTTTGGCCACTCCAACTGCCACTGCAGATTCTGCAGTAACCGGCAACTGCTTTTGGAATTGACACAGCTAATGCCGAGGGCATTAACTATGCATGTCTTAGTTGGCCAACTGTCCAATTTGCCCATCGCTTATCAATTTACAAATATACTGCAAGGCAACTGCGCAACTATCCTGGCCGGTCGAATCAATTGGCAATGTCATCAGTGCTGATCAATTAACTGCTAAATCAATTCACAATTTATGCATAAACTTTATAATCAAATTGATTTAAGCGTCTTTGCATGCTCATGGCCTAAGCTGAAGACTAGTTAGAATGCTGCAATTACCCAGACGAGTTCGGGAAGGAGCCTAAATGCCTAACTGCCTAGCTGCCTGACTGCCTGTCTGATGGCCTGCTGGACTGCCTGGCTGGTTGGCTGGCTGGCTGGCTGGCTAAATCCGTTAGGCCATAAAAGCTATAAATGCTCAATTACAGGAAGTAAATATGCACACTTGCTGCACAATCTTGCGTAGATGGTTTTGGCTGCTACAAAGTTGACTTTTAAAATTATCGCAGTTAGTCGAGTCGAGGACGAAGGCAAGCCAAAGTTTAATAACTTGTCTGATGTGTAAGGCTTCAAGTCTCCCTCTGCCTCTCCCTCTCTCTCTCTGTGTGTGAGAGAGAAATTTAATTTCATTACATTCATGTGACATAAACCGTTGGCATCGTGTCTATGGGCCTGGCATTTTGATAATCTATTACACATGGCCATGGCCATAACGCAAAACCTCAGCCCCAGACCGCAAAACAGCCGCCACAATCGCCGCAGCTGCCTTCAGTGCTGCCTCTGCATGTGTGTGTGTATGTGTGTGTGTGCTGCTGCCACATGCAAGCCAGAAAGGAGGACATACTGCTGCTTGCTGGGGCTATTAGTGCGTTGTCTTGCCAAGTCTTGAGCTGTCTTCGGTCTTCGCATACAATGCCAAGTGCGCATATTTGCTTTAGCGCTGCAGCAGCATCTTCTCGAACCCCAAAGACAACGATGATAATTGCAAAAAGTACCGTTTGCCGTATGCGAAAGATTTTCCTGGTACCCATCCAAAGACGCCTCTCTCTCTCTCTTTATATATACACGCCGCCGCCTCCTGCAGCAACCCCCCTCTGGGGCTCACCCAATACTTTCCTTTCATGTGAGCTGGCTTTCCCGCATGCCTCGCATTGCGTTTGCAAAATATTTTTTTGCGCCACTCGAACAATTTATGAGCGTTGAAAAGGCTTAGAAGCAGCTCAAGCCGATCGAGGCTGCACAGCGGAGGCAGAGCGGGCACTACCTGTTGATTATATTGATAATGTCGTATGATGGGCCACAAGCATCGCGCCGAGCCGAGCCGAAGCGAACCGGTTTCCCATTGTGCAGCGCAGCATCTTGGCCTGGTCTCCAGACAGCCGCAGTCTCAAGTTCCACTCTCAGAATTACGCTAGTCATATTAACGTGTACCGTTCGCTGTTGCTGTTGCTGTTGTAGTTGTTTTTGCTGTTGTCGTTGTTTGTACCTGTTGTCGTCTCTGGTGCTGCGTGCGACAACAAAACAAACTGCAACAACATCAACAGCAGCGCCCCGAATATGGTCAACGCTCTTTTAGCCATGTTTACACGTTAAGTGTGTTTGTATGTTAGCTGCGTGTGTTTTTTTCTCTTATTTTTTGTAATTGTTGTTGCTTGTTGCGCATTTCTTCCCAGGCTGTAGCTGGCTCAGTGTTGTCATTGTTGCTGTTCTTATCTGGGCTTTCATGCTAATCACATTTTGATTATACAAATAATATATGGACAGCTAAAAAATGCTCTTGCTTTAGCCTGAATAACAGTCTAAGTGCAAGTTTTAATAAAGGCTTGATAACAGAATATTGTTGTTAAAGCTGGCGCCAATTTATATATTTTATTATTATAAATATATAATATATTATATATATTTTATATAGCATTATATTGATATAGAATCAATAGATAATAATATATAATATAAATAATAATAATCGAATTTTTATTTTATATTGTAAAGCCTTTTATTCCAGTTAAATATATACATCGATATTTCTAGAAAGAATTATATAATTATTTAAATTGCTTTGAATTCTACATAATAGAGAGTTGCAGACTTTAAAAAGTATTTATAGTGGAATTTTTCCAGTTTTGGGGCTCTGAAACTTTTGGGCCCATGAATTATATTATTTTATGCATAGGATCTGTGAGTTCATTGAAACAAAAAAGCATTCATATGAATAATAATTTATAATTATCATTATGAGTAATATAATATTTTAATAAATTTAAATTAAATTTAACATGCAATTTATTTAAAAATATAATGAGTTATATAGAATTAAAAAATAGAATAAAATAAATAAATAAAAAAAATAGCACAAAAAAAAAGGTTTTACAGAAACAAAGCTATGTAATATATGTAAATATAATTATTAATACATATAAATAAAAGAATAAAATATATAAATTAATAATCATATTAATTAATATATGTAAATATTAATAAATATAAATAAAATAATAATATATATAAGCTAATAATCATATTAATTAATTTTGAAAAAAAATATTTCTAATCAAAACTAGATTCTAGGCTTCGGCATTAGCCCTTCGAGTTAGGCTGCAAAAAGTATCAATGCTGAGGCAGGTTCCAGGTTGTCTCTCTCTCTCTCTCTCTCTCTCTCTCACTCTCACCAAGCAACTGCAAAACTTATCAATTTATCGTAGTACCCGACGACAATCGTGAGCAGAGCAGAGCAGAGCAGCTTTGTGGCAACAGCAAGAGCAACATCTGCATCAGATACGAGTTGTTGGCATTAACGGTTCACCAACGACAGCAACAAATACAGCAAAAATAATAAACTAGGAAAAAAGTATCTGATATCTTTGGAGGCTGCGTGAAAGCATATTTATGTATAGATTTTGAAAGGCCTGAACGCAAATCGCAACCCAAATGACACTGAGAGAAAAAGTGTAGTAAGGAAATTGGCAAATGTTGCAGGCTGCTGCTAGCAACTGTTGCTCACCCCCGCAACGTGGCACAATCCGCAAATGTGACTGGGAGTGCGTGTCGGAACGTTCCATTAGAAATTTCCATTAAATGTATCTAGATGTACGCACAGCCATGCGCAAATATGTGTGTGTGTGCGCGTGTGTGTGTGTGGAAAGCAACTCATATATGCGGCAATTTTTATATTCATCATTAATTAAGCGCTAAACAGCCGCCCGCTGTGCGCATTTATGCCCCGAGCGGATTTCACTGCGAGTGCCGAGAAGCAGCATGACATCATTTCGAGAAATTGGAAAGGGAAGCCATCTAGTCATAGGCCATGCGAGTGTGTGAGTGTTTGTGTGTGTTCATATATTAAAAACTGCATGGAATTGATTTGAAAATAGCTGCGGCTAACGGCAGGCGGTAGGCGGCAAAAGAAAAAATATATATTTATATGTATATATGAAAATATTCTGTTAATGCCGATGATGATGAGGCTGAGGCTGAAGCTTAGGAGCGGCCGAGGCAGAGGCAGCTGATGATGGCCCGGAATGGAGCCCCTGCCGTCTCGGCTGTGTGTTAATTAAAAGCCACTGGACGTTGGAGTTGGAGTGCAACAACCTTGGCATTTCCTGGGTACTTAGTCAGCCTCTTGATTAGTATATATAACTGCGAGTACAGCAAGTACTTAAATTTATATATATATATTGCTATTTATATACGTACATGGCTTAGTATTTATATGATGCGTAGGCTGCTGCACGCGTCGATATGCGTAGATGCGAGTCGTTCCACACCCAGTCTCTAAATCCCCAATCTCCAGTAGCTGGCGGACTGCCTGCCTGCTTGCCCGCCTGCCTGCTTGGGCATTAATGACCGCTGACTAATGATGAAATGCGCGGCATTTGCTCTGGACTGGGTCTGAGACGGAGACGGAGACGGCGAGGCTGGACTTTGCCGTCATTTCATTTATGTAGAAAAGGATTAAGGCCATAAACCAAACGGTTGACGTTGGAGCTTAGCATGAAAAATGATTGTCGCTCGACAGTCGGCAGCAGTCAGCAGCAGTCGGCAGCAGCAGTCGGCAGGCAGCCAGCAGCAGTCGGCAGCTGGAGTTTTAGGTAGGTGTTAAAGTGGCCGTGGCTTCTGTGGCTCTACGCGCGTTTAAAAAATGTGACAGACCCGCTACGCCGAGAGCCCGCTACCACTCCACCCCGCTACCCTCTCTAACCACTAACCACTGCACAGTGGTCGCTGCCCGGACGCTGCTGGCTCATAAACTGCGACTCGGGACAAGTGCAGTTTGCTTGGCATTAAGTTTGCTTAGAGTTTTTCCACATCGAAGGGTGCGGCATTTTTTTCTCTCTCTCTTCTTCTTCTTTTCCAAAGCTTCTCAGCTATGTGCATTTAATGGCATATGCCTGGCACCTTCCACAGACTTGATTAAGGCCAAATGCGCTAGGGGTCATTAGCAGAAGTGGCTCAAAAGGCAGCGCAGATTATTTTTGTGCCGCAGCTCAGCAGAAATGACGCATTTCTCAAGGAATATGATAAGCTGCAATAAGCAAATAAAAAGGCCACATAAATCATCTTTAAGAATTATATATATACATATATATATCTTTCGAAAAAGCTTTCAGGTGAGGCCGATTAGTTTTAATTATAAGAAGACGTTTGGCTGCAAATGCAAATAAGAAAATCTGACTTTATTTTTATTGAAAATTATTTAAATTCTTTGCTGGCTTAGAGATCTCTTTGTGTCAGCAAATTCTCATGATGTAGCTTTTGTTTTTTATTATTAAAATATTTTAAAACATGTTTTCGCTTAAACTTCTGAAACATCTCGTTCTCTCACCCAGCTCTGACTCTATAGCTTAAGTTGTGTGCCTCAATTTCTGTTTCTTCTCTAAAAAAGTCAGATTCAGCTCGACAATTCACTTATAAATTATATTTTCATTGATAAAAGGCATAATATTTCATCTTCTATTCAATTTTTGTCAATCTTTCCATCAGCCTGGCTACGCCTCAAAGAGTTCGCTGTTCAGGTCCAGCTCGAAATTCTATTAAATCCATTTTTGCCTATTATTTATTGTAAAGCCTGAAATCATTTGTACAACTTCTTTTGCTAATACATTTGTCCGCTTGCCGAACAAATTGTATAACTTAACAAAGTTTTCTGTCCGTGGCACTTAAAGGCCGAACCGGGCTCGAGGCTGGGCCTGGACCAAACCCACAACGCTTGACCACAAAGCGCGCCCAGCACAATGGCACCCAAAGGCGCACTTATATTGCTTCATGTTCACAAATCAAACTTTTTCGGGCTAGCATCGAGGCTGAGGAGAGAAATATGCTGGGCATATCTAATATTTTTGGTACTTGCTGTATTTGTATTTTTATTAAAAAACCGTAACTAATGATGCCTAAATTCGCAATAAAAATGATGCTGGCCGGAGTAGAATCAAAATAAGAAAGCGCAAACAAAACAGAAAGAAAACACAAGCACAATATGGTCCATTAGTGTGCTTTTTGTTGTGCTATTAGAGGAGGCTAGGTGCCCAGCGCGTGGCTCCCGCTGCCATCTAGCCATCTAGCCGTGACCACAACCGAACGACCTCAATTTGAAACAATTTTAATAAAACGCAAAGAAGTTCCAAAGTTACTGTAGCCGAAGATGTAATGCTCTTCTGATAAGAAGGGCATGGATGTGGTATTGAATTATTTTTATTAAATTTAAAATGCATAATTTGTAAATTACGTCATATATTGACTAGATCAAATATAACGATTAGTAACGCAACAGCGATGCCAGATCGACACAAATGTATTCAAGGATACATATATGTATATGTATTTCAAAAATATAATCGAAGCTAACCTAATATAGATTGATGGAACTTGAATCTAAAATTCTATAAACAATTTCGTATTCAATATAGAAAAGCTTTTACCTTCTCCCATTATCTGCTGAGGCTATAGTGATGCCAGATAACCACAAAGGTATTCAAGGATATTTCATTTAAATATAGAGTAAAAGCTACACATATCTCAATATCTCAATAGAAGCTTATGGCACATGAATCTGATAGTTAGAAAAGTCTATATACGATTGGTTATTAAATATAGTCAAGCTTTGCTTTCTCTCATTGTCTGCTGGGGCTATATATCTAATATATGGATAAGTAGCAGAGTGATGCCATATCGCCACAAAGGTATTCAAATATATGTAATTTAAATACAAACTCGAAGCTAGGCATTACTCAATATCTCAATAGGAGTTTACGGAACTAGAATTTGAGGATTACAAAGTTCCATAAACTACAGTCATGCTTTGCCTTCTCTCAGGCTAAGCTTTCGCCTTTGTTGCACACGCAAAGATGAGCCACAAAGCTCAGAGCCCACAATAGGCGCAGGTGGTGGACACTAGTCGAGCAATTAACAAAGACGGTCCGCTCACTCCGCTCCTGCTGGCAGCTGCTATTTAAATGCCTTATTGTGTGACGAACTAAATATGCCCGCTGCAGGGTATGCTGGCTAGAAAGCGTTGCGGTAGCTTATTGTGACAAATTTAAAGTAATTTTATTTTTATTTTGCCAACAACGGCCACAACTTTATATTGCTCTAGCACTTGGTTTACCCAAAAGAAGAGCGAGAGAGAAAAAATCAAAAGCAGGCAGCGAGAGAGGGAAACAGCAAAAGTTAGCGTCAGCGGGAGGAAGGGAGGAAGCAGATTTTTGAAAAAAATAAAATCCTGTCAAAGTCAAAGCAGCTTTGTCATTTGTTTTTCTTTTGCTCTTCTTTTTTTATTTTCGTTATTTTTATTTTGTGAAAAAGTTTGCTTCCGTCTCATTAAAGGCAAAAAGTTAGCTGACTGACGAATTCCCAGCGCATTTATTTACACCTTTTTGAGGGGCCGTGCGGCAGGTGGTGCGGCTGGTGATGTGGCACATGCTAAGCCACAGCACCGCCCACAAAACTCAATTTGCAAGCCCTTTTGTTTTGCATGTGCTAAAGGTAAAAAGCCGCAGCTTGCCGAGCGACCCAATCGAAATCCCGAACCTTCAATGCCAAAGCCAAAGCCACATGGCTCTAGGCGCGTCAAAACCAAACGGAAAATACACCAATCAGTGTAAAAAACAGTAGAAAAAAAACATATACAGAAACAAAAAAAGAGATACAGATTGAGGCAGAGAGAGAGAGAGAGAGAGAGGTGTGAGGGAAACAGCTGCATAAAGGGCAAAGGCAAAGAAATAATCAGTAAAGTAAAATCTGTGGCACACCCACACACATAAACAATGAAATGTCTGGCTATATACAATATATATATCTCTGCTGCGATGGACTACGAATATTATTGTTTTCAGTGTAGCCGCCCCACCCAGGCGAAAAGGTGCAGTGGGTGAGCAATTGTGCTGAGCTTGGTAGCTCCTTGAAAACCTATTGAAGCTATAAATCCTTTGTGTTTTCAATTTTTATTTTATTGCTCTCCACAGGCACGTGTGCAGCAGGTGTGGGTGGCTGTCTCGCTCTCTCTCTCTCTCTCTCTCTCTCTCTCTCTCTCTCTCTCTCTGACTCTCTCTCTGTGTGTATGCGTGGGGGTGCGAATGGGCGCCATTTCAGCAGCGTGACTCAGCTGGAAATAACAGGCGAAAAGCAAACCAACAAACCAACTCGACCAAACAGCCTCAAACTCATTGGACTTTTCAACTGGGCCACGTTGGACATCCGATTGCACAAAAGTAAAATTTAAAAAGATACAAAACCCAAAACACTTGAGTGCCGCGTTCCGTTTCGTTTCGATTCGTTCTGGCCATATTGGATGGGCCTGATGCAACGCTCCCCCCAATGCGAGCATTGGGGTTTGTTTTCGCTTGTTATTTTGTTGTTGTTCGTTGTTCGTTGTTCGCTGTCTGTTCGGGGTGCGCACGCCATGTGCGCTACAATTTAAGGCAATTGAGTTAATCTAGCAATGAGTTGTTTGGCAGGTAAAGCAATTGTTTTGGATACGTGCGAGAGTGCTGGAGTGTGCGAGTGTGGGAGTGGGGCACCCGCTGCGGGGTTGCCTGCTGGCGACAGGGGTTGCCACTCACTCGACTCTGGCCAACTCTCAGGAGTGCGAATGCTGCGAATTATGCAGATGGCCGCAGCAGATACGGCCGCTTTCACAATTGTGTTTATCTAATGCAATGCCTAGCTCACAGATCAAATAACAAATTGATAATAAAAATGTCTGCTTAACTGCGCAGAGTCTAGACAACTGCCATGGCTTATCAAGTCAACTTCTTAACAGAATCAGATTGAGGAGCTCCTGCTCTCGACTGCTCGATGTCGCCTTTAACTACTCAACTACAGATTAAACATTTCCTATTTATAATCCTGCTCATATACTAGGCTTCCTTAGCCTTGCCCTGCTCAATTGTAGAGCATTTGGAAATTGTTTGAAAATTGCCAGAAAAAGATTTCAGACGCAGTCGTTTTTCGTTGTTTTCATTGTTGTTGCTGTTGCTGCTGCTGATTGTTGCAACTTTTTGCCAGCTGCGTGTGTGTGTGTGTGTGTGTGTGCTGGTTCTCCTTTTCATTTGTTGCTTTTGCAGTTTTAACGTAAAAATAAATGACTTCTTAGCCTTTTCGAAAGTTTATTTTAACCTCAATGAGAGGACCCGGGCTGGAAATAAAAAGCGATTGGGCAAGGGCAGGAGAGACCCACCAGAGCCCAAAGTGCACGAGAAATAATCGAATTTGAGTGAATTAAGATTGGGGAATTGATGCGAACAATAGACTAAATGGAATGGGAGTACGTGTGTGTGTGTGTGTGTGTGTGTGTGTGTGTGTGTGTGTGTGTGGCTGGAAAATTATCCTTAGAGCAAACAGAGAGTTAACAAATATGGCATGTGTGTGCCTCACACTCTCCCTCTCTCTCTCCCTCTCTCTGTGTGTGTGTGCAGTTGCTGTTTTCTTCTTTTTTATTTGTTTACCGATAACACTTGGCACTAAAAGGGCGACTGCCTGCCAGGGCCGCCAGGGCCGCCAGGGCTGCTGTCCTGGCAGTAATCAGGCGCTCTACAAATAGCAACAAGCCACTCATTCAGCAGCCCGCTCTCTCATTCACTCACCCACTCACCCACTCACTCACTCTCTCACTCACTCATTCTCGCTTTCTTACTCTGTCTGTTTGTGTTTGTATTTTCATCAAATAAAATTGACACACACAAGTGTTAGCCGCTTTAGCTGACAGCTTTTGAGTAGCGAACGCGAAGGACTTTCAAGGACTGAGCTGACTTTAAGCGCTTGGTTAATTTTGCTTGCTCTCGAGCTTTTGATTTGACAGTTTAGTTAAATTAAATTGAGGACGAGCTAAACAAACGCAAGCACAAGCAGTCGACAAGCGCAAATTGCCTTTTACCTACATCAAAAACGTCTTATATAGCAATCTAGTTATATCCTAAATCGCCGCCCACACAAACACTGAGACGCTCAGCCACGCCCGCACGTCCCCACAATCAAAATCACAATCACACACAACCCTGTTAAAGTTCAAAAGCGTTTGGGGCGACAGCACGAACGGGCAGACGGCCAGGAGACGGACGGGCGGGCGAGCAGGCGTCAATTGGAGTTTTAACATACAAATGTAATTAAAACGTTTTACGCAGACGCCGCAGGGAACAACAGAAACAGCAACTACAACAACAACAACAACAACAACAACAACAACATCAACATAAAAGCGAAAGTATGTGTGTATAAAACGGAATTGTCCAACAAAAAATATATATCGTATATATATATATTTCTGTCTGTATATACATAGAGGGGAAGTCCTGTGTAGAAGAGAACAACAAGGCCGTCTCCAAATTGTTGCCGGCGGATGCAATAAGTTGCGATAAGGTGTTCATTCCCTGGGGCATATTTTGGATGGGGCTCGGGGTCGAACCTTTTGCCGAAAACAGTCCAAAATCAGGGAAAGAAATGCAAAGGCAGTCAGCACTCGGGGCAGTGAGTGTGCGTGTGTACGTGTGTACTTGTGTGCGTGTGTGTCAAGGCGAAACAATGGCAAATGTCGCTGTTAACCTTTTTTGCACCAAGTTCAAAAACATCTTTGCCACCCCCAGTCAGCCCTGCAGCTCCACAGCGCCACTGTGCCGGCTCCCACACCCCATCAGCTGCTCCTGGTTCTAGTCCTGGTGCTGGTCCTGGTCTCTACTATGACGCAAACAATGATATTTACATTTTTTATCTGCCTACGTAAAGTATTTTTGGTGCTTCTTTTTATTTTACGGGCAGCAGCCTGCGTAAATTTGCCTTGAAATTGGAGCACACAGAGCGAAGCAAGGGCATGGGCAAGGCCAACGGCAAGGCGGGGAACGGGGGGGGCGTTGCACGTTTGGGCATTTATAAAAATGAAATAAAAAGGGCCAGCTCATATCAAAGCGATCATGGATTTATAGCCTTAATAATAGCAAGGGGATGCTGGACGGGGCGGCGACAAGGAAATGCCACGGGATGCGGAAATTGGCAAAAAAAAGCAAAAGAAAAAAAAATAAATAGAAACGAAAACGAAAATGAAACGAGTTCCTCTTGCTCGCCCAAAAGCCCAAAGCCCAAAGCCAGACAAGTAATTAGGCAAAGGATTTGTGTCTTGCTTTGAAATAAAATTTTTTGTACGTTAATGCTCGCAAAAGTATGCTATAAAAAGGACGTGAGCGTTTCGGAACGGTGTTGTGTGCGTGTGTGCGTGTGCACTGGCAACAGGCGACAAATATTCTAGAATTGAGATTTATTATGCATGCATAAGAAAATTATTTCAGAGTACATTTATAGAGAAAAAAATCTAAATTATTATAAAGAGATGCTTAGAAATCACACGCTGGGGACTTTAAGGTTGAATGAAATTATATATGCCTAACAAAAAATAAAACAAAATAAAATCTAATATATAAGAAATTTTTATATAAAATGCATAAATATAAGTAATATATTAAAAACCAAAATATCATATGCTTTTACTGCAGGAGCATTAACAGATCTCTTCTATGTATTACAAAATAGAAATATGTGTATAAATCACAAATTATGCATTTTACATTATTATTCTGTGCATCTGTGTCAAATAGTGAATTACTGTAATTCCTGATGTGAAGCAATTTCAACCATTGACAATCAAATTGATCTGATTGGCCCAAGTAGCCAGCTCGCTCTCACTCAGCTAACCCTGGACAACGTTCAGCCATAGATATGTTTGTCTCTCTCTCTCTCTCTCTCTCTCTCTGTTATGCAATGTGAACTACAGCAAAGACGCAAACCCATTGGCTAATAATAACATAATAGAAACTTTTAGCCCTACTCTTATACTACTACTACAGTCAAATTTAACGGCATTCAAATTTAACAGCATTCAAATTTAACAGATTTCGTAAAGCAAACTTTCCTGTTAAAAATTATAATAATTATTTAATATTACTGCAATTTGGCATAGCTATATATATGTATACATATATCAACATTATAATTTGCCTTGATTCGCACTTCACCTGCTCCACTATCTACACTACACGAACATTACGTGTGTGTCCTAACGTCCTTGTCATGCATTTTCATACACTTGATCGTTATTAGCTTTGTGTCTAAGCTAAATCGTCAGGGCTCGACTTTGACAGTCTATCAAACTGTCACAACAAAAACAAAATAGGGGCAGCTGCTAAGCGACCAAAATTCGGGCATATATATAAACATATATTATTTATACATACATTTGATATATGTGTGTTTCAAGTCTAATGATTCAACCCGCCAGCCACATTGTCGGCAACCGCGCAGAGCTCATTAAAATAATTTTGCACAAGAACATTAATGCGAAACACTTTTAAAATACAGACGTTGATGTTGCGTCTCTGCAGTGCTGCAGCTGACATTGAGTGGTTGAGTGGTGTCTTAGCTGAGTGCGGGCGGGCGGTGGTTGGGTGGGTGGCTCAGATAACGTTGCGGCAGAAGTGTCAAAAACGCTTAATAAACGTCAATGTCAGCATTGCCAAACAGAAAATTTAACAAAACACTTTCCGGCGTGGTTTGTCAATCTCCAGTCTCCCACTACGAGACGACAGGACGACAGGACGACGGGATGACGCGACTGTCAGCTGTTTTGCCTGGGCAAAAACAAAAAGAAATCGAGCTGAGCTGAGCTGGGCTGCGAAAAAAATCTCGACGCAATTGAATTGCGCACTCAGTCAAACAGTCAGCCCCATCTCTATCCGTCAGTGAGTGACCCAAGAGCACAACCAATCGCAATCGCAATCCCAATCCCATTCCCAGTCCCATTCCCATTCCCAATCCCAATTCTAAAAACCAAATTCCGTATTCCAAGCCTCAGTTCCTGCACACTTTCATTTCATTCGGGGCGCCGTTCATTCACTTGACAAATGGAGTGTCATAAATGCAGCCCTTAAGGGCGCACAGCCCTCGGCCAGCGGGCCCAACCGCTCACTTTGCCTATCGCATTTTGCCTTTATGCTAAACGACACGTAGCCACTCACACAGAGAAAGAGAGAGAGGGAGAGTGGGAGAGAGAGTCAACCACTCACTCACGGTCTGAGGCTGAGTTCGACTGTCGCTAAAAATGCACAAGGGGATTTTAAATTTATTTGAATTTGCTTTTAGTTTCGAATCGCTCTGTGTGTGTGTGTGTGTGTGTGGGTCTGTCACATTCAACAGATTTCGATGGCAGCCGTTACACGACGTATTTAAAAAGTGGTCTCAATACACACACACACACACACACACACACACACTAGCACGCTGTAAGCGACACCCAAACAGCACAGGCGACGCGTCAACGTCAGAAATCAGAAATCAGCATCAGCCAGCGCGCACCCAAAACTGACAGCCATCAGCTTAACAATATGACAAATACAATTTTTCCTCTTTTTATTATATCATCATAGCTGGCGCTTCTGCTGCTGCTTCTGCTGCTGCTTCTGCTGCTGCTGCTGCTGCTGCTGCTGCTGTTGGTTCTTGCTTTATTTTCAGCCACTATAAAAACGCATTATATTATAATGTGCTGGGCTGTGCCGCCCCCGTGGGTGGGCGTGGCCGCTAACAGCGCTTGGGCGGCAACCGCTGGACAATTGAAAGTGATATAAAATAGTCGCACACTTTTTGTCATCATATCATATATACTCTCTCTCTCTCTCTCTCTTTCTATATATATATGTATATATAACTGTATATATTCCAATTTTTTCCTTGAGTATTTGTCAACAGTTCAAAGGGGTGTGGGAGCGAGGGGCAGCTGGCTGGGGTTGCGCTGTAAGTGGAGCGGGAGATATGATGCCTCAACGCTCCAGAGTTAATTTTGAGTGACGTGCAAAGTTTGTTAATTGAATTTGCTTGCCTTTTGATATGACCCTATGTATGTGTGTGTGTGTGTGTGTGTGTGTCAGTTTTGGTGTTGCACGAGTTACAGTGGAAACCAACTAAGTGGGTTGCTTACATGACATTAATTGAGTGAACGACCAGCCGAGCCAAAGAGCGCAGCCGAAATTGCTCAAAGGGTTGACTCGAGCATCAACAAAAAAAAAAAAAAAAAAAAATAGAAAAGCCAAAACAAAAATGTTTAATGCAAATGGGACAGCCCTTAGCAGGCCCAGGGGTAAATAGCTGAGATTGCGGTCTAAGCACCACTGGGAATACACTGAGCGAAATAACAGTGCTTAGCGTAACATTAATGTATGCTCTACGGTAATTAAATCCAACTGTTTATTGCAATGCTGCGCGAGAGTGCATGAGGAGCAGTTACTACTGTAATTGCCCATTAATCCAGAAGCCACGTTTTTTGTTATAGCCAACTAATTTGATTGTTTGCGCTGCACTGCACATTCCCCGCAACATAACAAAGCGAATGTAATTGCATATAAATATATGCATACATATTGATACATAAATGGCATGGTATGTCAAAAATGCAGATGTGTGCACATATTTCTATACCCTGTACTAATTAGGGTATGCCTGAGAGAGTATGCACGAGAAGCAGTAGATAATAGATAAAGTAAAGTAAAGTAAAGAAAGTAAAGTAAAGTAAAGTAAAGTAAAGTAAAGTAAAGTAAAGTAAAGTAAAGTAAAGTAAAGTAAAGTAAAGTAAAGTAAAGTAAAGTAAAGTAAAGTAAAGTAAAGTAAAGTAAAGTAAAGTAAAGTAAAGTAAAGTAAAGTAAAGTAAAGTAAAGTAAAGTAAAGTAAAGTAAAGTAAAGTAAAGTAAAGTAAAGTAAAGTAAAGTAAAGTAAAGTAAAGTAAAGTAAAGTAAAGTAAAGTAAAGTAAAAGTAAAGTAAAGTAAAGTAAAGTAAAGTAAAGTAAAGTAAAGTAAAGTAAAGTAAAGTAAAGTAAAGTAAAGTAAAGTAAAGTAAAGTAAAGTAAAGTAAAGTAAAGTAAAGTAAAGTAAAGTAAAGTAAAGTAAAGTAAAGTAAAGTAAAGTAAAGTAAAGTAAAGTAAAGTAAAGTAAAGTAAAGTAAAGTAAAGTAAAGTAAAGTAAAGTAAAGTAAAGTAAAGTAAAGTAAAGTAAAGTAAAGTAAAGTAAAGTAAAGTAAAGTAAAGTAAATCAAAAGCGCGGTATCTGCTCTTCGTGCACTCCCTTCTGGCGCTTCTGTTACTTGTTAATCATTTTAATGGACCACTCAGTTTTTACTAGTGACTTCTGAAAGGCTTAATGCACCAATGCGTGCCACAAAGAGATAAATTCAAATACATTTCGCTTTATTTATTGCATATAATATATAGGTATATGGAATGCTATATTATAGTGCGTAAGCTTTTAAAGGTGCAACTGCAAATTGCGGCTGCTAATCAGGCTCGGAATTGATCCTGAAACGGCATTCAGTGTTTGCCAGCTATGCAGCTGTGTGCGGGCTGCTTGGAAGGTTGGCAAATATAATTATATAATACGATATGTTGGCAGGCAGAAACTAAGGAGCATTGCACAATTTGTTGCTGTTTACTTTTATAAAATATTAACTGGCAATTTGCAGTGTCTGCATTTGTGAGATATTGCGTAGGGGCGGCCAAACAGAAACGGAACCGAATTCCAAGATGAGATGCACAGGCAAATAGACAGGCAGACAGACAGGAGACGGACAAACAGGCGAGTCAACAAAGAGACTCGCCTCGAAAGTAACTCAAACGATTAAATTTGGCAGAACTGCAGGCGGCCCGACTCAGCCGAGTTGGGGCGAGACGAGTCGAGTCGAGTTGGGTCGGCCAGGCACTTTAACTATATTAATTGATATAGTCGCTTCCAGCGATAATTTGCACAAGCTCCAGTCGAAAGCCTGCCAATTCCAATAGCATCATCACAGGCAATGCGGGGGATTGCAATTTCAATTTGAATTGGGCTTGGGTTTGGGCTTGTGCTTGGACTGCGACTCGGATTCGGAGTTGGTGTTTAGGGGTTGAGCTCTGGTCTAAGGGGCGTCTGCTTGATGGTTTTGCCCGCTGGCGTTCTCTCTTTTGGCGCATAGGTCTGCCAGCCCGGCGTATACGTAATCAAATGTACATGAGGCATCACCGCTCGCTGCTGACAACGTCGATTGCTAAGCCGAACAGCAGACAGGGCAACAGAGAGACCAGCGCCTTTAACATAGATCAAATGCTGCACTGTCAAGCAAAGCCAGGCAGCCAAGTAGCCAGAAAGACAGAAAGACAGAGAGAGAGAGAGAGAGAGAGAGAGAGAGAGAGAGAGCGCGCGACAGTCAGAGAGACAGAGAAAACGTCAGTCAGACAGCCAAACAGCCCAGAGCGCAGGAAAACAATTTGCGGAGGAGCTGCATAAGATTTCGGTACTGGCAAATGGTAATAGATGACAGCAAGAGGGTCGATTCGTAAGTGGCCAAAAGGGTTTTCTAATCAAGCGGGCAAATAAATTCTTTTTTATTCATTTTTCACTCTCAAAAACCAGTCCACGCTGCTTGGTAAAAGAAATAAGTTCTTATTGAAGAACATTTCTCAATAATAAATGAACTTATAAATCACATACGTATGTATAGGTATATGTTATATATATATTTCCATACATCAAGTTTATTTCTTCATTTGCTTCCCAGAAAAGTACTCTCCAAAACAATTTTTAAAATATCTAGCATGAGAAAAGTCTACTCTTTAAATGTTTTTTAAGCTAGTTATTCTTGTGGAGACGAACCATTTAATGGCCTTTTTTCACCTGCCTACGCTCACCTGCTCTGTTCCGAGAACTTTTTGCTTCGGCCGCAAACCCCACGAGTCCCACTACATATAAATCAAAGCTGTCGGAGCGCATTTTGAGAACCTTTCTCAAAACTTCTGCCGCTGCACTTGAGCGGGACACAAGCACATGACAATAACTCGCCGACCCACCCACACTGCACTGTGCATATGGCATCGACTATATGTAGACAAATATATATACATACGTATATATATTTTATATACACATATGGATAGATAGATAGCTGGCATTTTGATATTTGTGTGCTGTGTGCAGCCAACCCTTTTGCTGTATGCATTTGTTTATAAAGCAAAATCTGAGCATGTAAAGATGTAGTATGAGTGTGTGTGTGTGTGTGTGTGTGTGTGTGTGTGTGGTGAGGGACAGGCAGAGAGCGAAGGGCTTAGATTGTGGGGGTAATAAGTTTAATGTGTGCTACAAGCATATTTTAAGACTCTCCCATACCGCCTTGCCATATCAATCTCTCTCTCTCTCTCTCTCTGTTGCTCTCTTTCTTTGTCTCTCTGTCTGTCTATCGCTGAGCTTTTCGCTGCTAGCCAGCTGTCAGTTGTTGTTGATGGTTGACTGCCTGCCTGCCATCCAGCCTGCCTGCTGCCAGCTTACATTAGCAGCATCCCAGTCAGGAGCTGGGCCTGGGTCTAGTCCCCTGCACTCTCGATATATAGCGAGTACTTCAAGTGTATACTGAACACTGAACTGTCCCAGCTGACGTTGAATTATCATAAATTGCTAAAGTTTGTTTTTGGCGTAACAAAACTTGGAATGCCACTTGCTGTTGCTGCTGCTGCTGCTGCTGCTGTTGCTGATGGGCGGCTTGTTTACTGTGTGTGTCTGTGTCAAAAGTTTTCATCAAGCGAAAATCAGCACAATTAGGCGCATGTTATGATGCCGAAAGGGTTCAAGGCCTGTGGAATGGGCATGGGCATGGGCGTGGGCGTGGGCATGGGCATGGGCATGGGCATGGGCGTGGGCGTGGGCATGGGTATGCCTCTTAAGTGCAGTGACAGGCTTTACATAAGTTTGTTTGGCTTTGCTCGCAACGTCAATGTTGCATAATCCTATTAAATTCCCGCTGCGGCTTGCTTGCTTGCTTCGAGAAGCGGCGTAAATGTGCTTAATTTGCCGTTGCTTTTATTGATTTCCCCTCCACACGCACACACACACACACACAGTTCGCACTCTTTTTTTTTGTAGCGTAAAGCGCTCTTTCACATATTAGAGGGCGGCAGCTAAAAGGCATTAAAGTCTTGACAAGGCTATTAAATGCTTAAGAGGCAGCGACGTTAATGACAACATCGAGCACTGAAAGGGCAAACGAGGGCAAGGAAAACGGCGACGTCATCGTTGCTCAAGCAGAAGCCGGCTCTGGCAAAGAGCGCACAAGGATTACAATTTACGAGTCCTGCCAGCCATGAAGGTGTGATAAAATTTCAGCAATTAAAAAAACGTGTGCGTTGACAACGACGACCTCGACCAGGACCAAGTCCCAAGAGCAACCAGCCAAACTCCTGCCCAGAAGTTCCCACTTTGCACGCACTACGCTGTCCTGGCATGCAACTCAAAGTGAATGAAATCACTCAACGAAGCTCAAATACTCTATCCCATTGGTGACTCAGTGACTCAACTAACTACTGAATAGCATATTAATATATCTGCAACCATACCATTATAGTCTCCTCAGTTATTTTCATTTTCGACTGGCTTGCAAACTGCCTGACTCTGCCAAGAGTACCCGCAGTGGTTAGGTGTTCTAAAGACGGAATTGGCGGCATTTGAGCTGCACGCATAAAAACTTGTGAGCAGTTAAAACGTCGTTGGCATTTGAAACATTTTTGAAACACAAGAGAGTAGCAGCAGCAGCACCAGCAGCAGCAGCAGGAACAGCAGCAGCAGCTGAGAATATTGCAAATTTATGCGCCTTCCTTTTGCATAATTACCGCACAACGCGTCACCCGCAGGCAGCGCCACTCCAGTTCAGTGCTGCCTATCCCCTGCCCCCAGTCCTCAGCCCCTGCCACGCCCACGCACACGCTGATTTTGATAACGTCGCTTGGGTGCTTGCAACATTGCAGCGCGTATTTTTAATTTCCGTCGCCGCTCGCTATGCTCGCAATTCTCTCGGCATACGCGACGTATACGCGACTTTTGGCTGCTGTTGCGATAAGCGAGAAACATGTCAAGGTATGCGAATGTGTGTGTGTGTGTGTGTAAAGGTAGATAATGTAAAATTAAAAGGGAAACTGTGCATGGTGAAAGGGGAAAGGGCAAAGGGGAAGGGGCTAGGAGGAAGGAGAGAGGGGAACGGCAATGACAACGCGAACGGGAACGGGCACGGGAACGGGAACGGAACTGCGCGTTACAGATCTTGAATTATGCGTTTGCAGATTGCAAAACAGTCAGGCAGACGGACAAACAGACAGACAGACAAGCAGACAGTTCGAAATGTTCTATCTCTTGCATAGATACGAAATATATGTATATATACTATAGAAATTTAGCAAAATTTATGTTAAATGTTTTGTGCAAACTTTTAATTAGCCAGCTAAATGGCAAATGGCGCAGCGTGTGATATGATTAATGAAATGCTGGCATGTAATTGTGGGCAACGCAGCACGCAACACGCAACAGGGCGATGTTGCTGGGACAGGAGAGTGTGGGGAAGGGGAGGGGGGGGGCAGAAAATGGATGGGAGAGGAGGCGTAGGATCTGCTAGTGGAATGATGATATAAATTGGGGCAAATTAATTGCATCTGCCTCAGGTGTGTGAAAATTTCAGTTGTAATTAGATGATGGAAGCGCTAAGAGCTGCAGGCAGAAAAGTTTCACTCCATAATGTTGGGCAATGTATCAGTGGAGAAGTAGCAGGAGAAGCCTGAGAAACGGAACATCGCTGCAGATATAAACGCTTCCTCTATATGAGTTGAGTGCCTGATAAGGATGAAAGATGATAGAACATTTACCAATACCAAGCAAATCCATATTGGTGTGTGAGAACATAAATTGTCCAGCAGCTGCCAGAAGATTATATAACGTTCGAGCACGCGAGCGAGAAGATTAATTGTAAACATTAGCTAGAGGTGGCCAATCGTTCACAAAAAGTAATAACTTAAAAAGTTCTCGTAGCAAGAGTTCGTTCTCTTCATATGCCGCAACACATGGACATCTATTAATACACTGCTCTCAAGAAGAGTATATAGGTTGCAGCCGCTGTTTGTCTCACTCTCACATACACTTTTATTTAGGCATCTACGACTGCCAAAGTCACTCGCCTGCTGAAGTCATACGTTATGCCTCAGTCTTATAAGAGTATAAGAAATGGATAAGCTTATCTCGCTCACACACTTACTATGTGCCTGCGACCGCCACAGGCTCTTGCTTGCTTAAATCCTATATTTTTGCTCAGTCTTATAAGAGTATAAGAAATGGTTAAGCTTATCTCGCTCACACACTTACTATTGTATGTGCCTGCGACTGTCAAAGGTTCTTGCTTATTGAGAACTTATATTCCTGCTCAGCCTTATAAGAATGCCCAAGGCTCTTGCTTGCTGAAGTTATACATTATGCCTCAGTCTTATAAGAGTATAACAAATTGATAAGTTTGTCTCGCTCAAACACTTACTATTGTTTGTGCCTGCTACTGCCTCGAGCTCTTGCTTACTGAAGTCTTATATTCTTGCTCAGTCTTATAGCAAAGTAATGCTGGAAATGAGCAAATGCTATCTGTCTCGCTTACACATGCACAAAAGCTATAATGGGAACATGTCTACCATATGTATCTGTGCATCCTTTTAGTTGAATAAATGCAATATTTAGTTAAAAGAATTGTTAGAAAATTCAAAGTCCATTTGACCTTATAGCCAAGTGTGACCTAGATAACATAAGGTTTATTCAATATTGCCTTGCAATCAATCAATTATTCACTTTTCGATCCAGAACTACCACACTTCAAGCCTTTTAAATGTTAATCTCATCTGGGCATACAGTGAAATAAGACATCCTAAATGTATTGCCAAATGTGATCTAAAAGCATCAAACATATACAACCACATTCAAGGAATGTCGATGTGCAATATGAGCAGCACTCACTCTGCATAGATATATAGCAACATATTTGGTTCATATATGTGGCTGTAAGTGCATTAAGAGCTGAACCACTTTGATTTCAGTCAAACAAATGACACACGACAGCAAATAATTAAATCAATAAAAATTTGAAATATCTACACAGAAAACTACTCAAAAATTCCATCAGCTTCAATTACCCGTGCTCTGCTGGCAGCAGACTGAAGTGAACTGAAGTGGGTATGGGCTATGGGGGGAGGGACTTTTGACTTTTGCAACATCATCAAAAAATTGTTGCCATACCAAAAGCAACACAAGAGGTCCTGCCGCATGCTGGCAAGGATGTGCCATGAGCATAGCAAACACAACGCCCATTTGCAGTCAACTGCCAATATGCGAAGCAGCCGCCCAACAACAATCACAGAGCATGCCCCAAAGCCCCCCTCGAACCCCCCAACCGTGCAATCGACCAACCCTCACTCAAAAAAAAAAAAAAAAAAGAAGAGAAGCGACTCCCAAATATTTTCAACAGTGGCCTGTCAAAATACATGCATACAAATGTATTTGTGAGTGTATGTGTGTATGCATAGGAATTTACATCGCATACACCCAACGCTCGGCTCAGACTCATCTGGCGTCTGTGTCGAGGCCTGGCCAACATGTGCCAAGGAATCGAACAAGTCAAAAGACTAAAAAAGCTTCAGTCAAGAAAGGGGTTTCATCTCCATGAAGGTGGAGCGCCTACTCAAATTTAACTTGGTAAAACTCTGAAAACATTGCCAGGAGGCTGAGGGAGACTGAAAGTAAACATAAGAAGGGCCCGTGTACATTTTAAGCATTAACACAAATAACATTCTGACAATTTATATGAAATAAGTTAAATGTAGTTTAGGGCTTTCAACGGGGCGACTGAAGGCAAATAGCTATAAAATTTCATACATTTTATTGGACTGGTCGAAAAGTCTTTAATGGATTTCTATTTGCTGAAAATAAATGACTTTCTCGAACTATGTAGCACTCCCTTTAAGCGCTGCGTAATTGCAGGGTAGAAGAGCAAAAATGAAGGAAGACTGAAAAACGCATCGCACAGATGCTGCGTGGAAGTTATGCACACAAGTTTTGGGAGCTAACGAAGTGCCTGTGGCTGGGCGCCAAGCGCGGCAGATATTATATATAATATATGTATATATGTGTTTTGTTAAATGACAGGAATTGTGCCCGGGAGCTGTTGGTCGGGCTTGAGCTTGTGCCGGCCGCACAAAAGTATGCTGCAAATTAAATATTTTCGTAAATTTTTCAATTAATAACCAAAATGGAAAAGCTCACACACAGTTTTCTTGCTCTTCTCGCTGCTTTCAGGATCGACACGTCACACGCAACGGCGACACGGAGCCTGTCGTGGATCCCTCCCAGGATTACATGCTGATGCTGGGCTACGAGAACGCCACCCACACCGTGCTACGCTTTCGCCGCAAGTTGGACACATGCGATGCCAGCCATGACATCGCCATAACGGTAAGCACCGTCGACGTATAATAGATATATTGGCCAAAGTTTGTGCCAAGTGAAATTTATGCACTCACTTGTGCCATGCTTAACTATTCACTCACTCACTCTCTCACATTGTCATAACGAGTGCCGGCATGTGTGTGTGTGTGCGGGTGTGTGTGTTTGTGCGTCATAATTTATGTTAATAAAAAGTTTCTTAGGTCTTGAGTTTTGGACTGATGATATAAGCGCTGCCATCAAAATACTTAACTGATTCCCGGGGGGAGTAAACAGCGGCACGTACTTACCCCCAACCTGTTAGCGGATATACATATTTTGTTGTTGGCGCTGGGCTGGGGCTGGGGCTGGGGCTGGGGCTGGGGCTGGCAAATAGCTGCATGGGACGACGAACATGAGTCGTACATGAGCTTGGACCAATATCCTAAAGCAAATATCAACACAAGTTGGGCTGCTCCCAGTTGCCGCTTCCCGGCCAGCTGCCGAAAAGGACACGATTAAAGTTATTCACATAGAATCTGCTGTTGG
Organism: Drosophila mayaguana; assembly: GCA_037075325.1. NCBI lineage: Eukaryota > Metazoa > Arthropoda > Insecta > Diptera > Drosophilidae > Drosophila > Drosophila mayaguana. Next base: position 3,467,383 of record JBAMCG010000080.1, on the reverse strand, counting down.
GCGAAAATATTTTATCTCAATATGTGATCAACTTAATTGACTTGTGAGACGCCTGACATGACTTTACGATACCCAATTGCCGACTGTTAAATGAGAGTGTGCTTAAAAGTGATGCCCACATCAACTCGATGATTAGGTGGAATGCACAGTGTCATGTCGGATGAGCTGATAATAGGAGATTGGCATTCGGAGCATCTGATATTCTGCCATCTGTGCGTATCAGATGACATCACTTAAATTTAAAGACATATTAATCGTTGCCTAACAAACGCCAATCCAGTATCATTTTCATCCGACTCTCTCCATATGGACAGCGCCGTCAATTGGCTGGAGCAGAGCTCCACAAGTAACGCGCGGCACTTTGGCTCGTGCGGCTGCTCTGGCAGAGCCGAATGTCATAGTGATAAAAGTTTTATCACGTAAAACTTAAGCGTAAATCTTTAAGAAAACTTTCTGGTTAACTAAAACAAACACGCACAAGCACAAATACACGCGCGCACACACACACACACACACTCGTCAAATAGATGGGCAGACAGTCCTGGCGACAATCCCCGCTCCTAGCGCCAACCACATAACATATACATATATTAAGATATACTCGGCTGTGCCAGCCCCCAAAATAGAAGGAAAAGAAAAAATTATGCACGCTCGCGTCTGTTTGTTGTCTGTCTGTCTGTGTGTGTGTGTGTGTGTGTGTGTGTGTGTGTGTGTGTGTGTGTGTAGCTCTCTGTGTGTGTGTGTGTGTGTGTTTAGACACACATTTGGTTATTACTGCAGCTAAACTGTTTGTTCCGACTGTCTTTGGCTGACCATTTTATTTGTCTAGCGTATTAATTGGGTTTGTCGCGTCATCAACAGCCCTCGCTCTCGCCCTCTTCCTCTTCCTCTCTCTCTCCCTCTCCCTCGCCCTTGCCCAAGCCATTGACTAAGGGTATTGAGCACTGAAATCTCTACTAAATCGCCAGACAAATTAGTTCGCAATGGGTTAGCGCTTCTGCCCCTGCTCCTCCCCTGCTGTTGTTGTTGGTCTTTCATTTTTTTTGAGACACAATGGAAAGTTTTAATGAATTTTGTTGCTGGCTGGCTGGCTGGCTGGCTGGCTGGCTGGCTGGCCTTTCTGTTAGTTTAAGTTTGCACAAAGTTGCAAATTTGGTTCTCACTTTTGTTTCCCTTTGCATTTGTGCTTTATTTCACTTAGCTTTGCTTCTGTTAGTTTACTTTTGCCGGCTCGCTTTGTGCCTCCCCCCGTGCCATCTTTTTGTGAATTTTCCAGTCAAGGTATTTTACATCTTTGTGCATTTCATATTTTTGCAACACCCACTGAAACATAAAACAAAACAAAATAAATGCGCTCTACACGCACTGCAGATACTCTGTTTGCTGCTTTCGAATTCTCAAACTATTAACAGACAGACTGCCAAGTATATAGAGAAGATTTTTGTAGACTTTTATATATCTAGACTTATAGTAATATACTTATAAAGTTGCTCCCTCTGCAAACTAATTTTGAGCTTTGCCAACAGAGCATAAGTAGAGAAAGAAGGAACAGAAAAACATTCAAACTACCCGAGCAGGGGGAAGCGCACAAGAACTGCAGGGGCTCCAACCATTTGGCAAATTAAGCGCCGTTTGTTGTGCGTGCAGCAGGTCCTGAAAGGGGGTGGAACGCAGGGGCGTAGATGGGCAGAGGGGTCATTAAATTAATAATGTATTGTGGGCAGAGCGGCTAGCAGGTGCAGGCGGGCAGGAGCTCAGGTGCTCAGGCAGGTGGTGCGGCCCACAGTTGACGAGCGTCGTATTTCGAGGAGGTGAAGGGGTCTTGAGGGGTCTTGAGGGGTCGGTCAAGAGGTGCATAATTTGCGCTGCACTTATTTATTTATTAATTGTTTGGATTTTAACTGTGCTTAATGAGCGGCAATTGTGCAAATTAAACAAAACAAAAAAATGGGAGAATGCCCCACGGATGCAAATAATTTGTATGGCAAGAAAAACAAATCAAATCAAACGTGAAATTTGTTGAAACAACTGAAGTTTGGGGGACAAGTCACGCCGAAAGAAAAACAAGTAAATTAACTGAGAACATAAATATATATTGTGAGGCGAAGGTCTATGCACTGATTTAAATATGAGAAAATTTGCATTTCCTTAGCAACATAATGTACCTCTTTTTTTTTAGCAAATATGTTTCCCAGCTTATCCCATGGCTTTTCATTCCTTTCAATTTTTCAATTTCAATCAAAGTCCTTGTTACTGCCACGAAAGTAAAATGAAAATCATATTAATATGCTTATCATATTTTCCATGCCACTTCAAAGTGCACTGAGGCTGAGCATATGGTTTTAACCTAAGCCGCTCAAGTGGCATAATCAACCCCGAGCGGCCTGAGGTCCCGGACAACCCCTTTGGGCACGTTCACTTTTATATTAGATAACCAAATTAACCCAAAATAATGCAAAGCCAGAATAAACAATTTCTAAGCAAACTGACAGAGAGAAAACCCAAAGCGAAGGAGAAAGGGAAAATAGAAAAAAAAAGAAAAGGCAAAAGAGGCCAAACTAAAAAACCGCCTGCACTCTCAACAACAAGGCTCAGGGTTAGGCTCAAGCGCAGGCTCAGGCTGTGGCCACATTTCCAGCTGTTTAGGCGCATAATCAAATGCCCATTTAAATAACTCCCTGGAAGGAATAGAGCGAATTACATGCTTCAAAGTTTCAAAGGTCATAAAAAACGGCGTTCCACTGGCTCAGTCAATCAGCGAGTGGATATGGCTTTCAAGTTGGCCATGTTCAATTAAGCGTGCAGAGCGCTGCGTCAATAAATTTTATTTTCTTATTTCTTGTGAACTGCGGCGAACCCCTCGAAACTTCGCTCGCAGTCGCCCCCGAGCATATGTGACGCATAGCCCAAAAGTTCAAAGTTTCCTCAATAAATATTGCACAAACACACACACATATAAATGTATATATAGATGTGCATATATATATAAATACTCGATTACATACGTACATGTGTGTGTGTGTTTATTTTTATAATTAAATGTATTAGGCGGGCAACCCTTTAAGCTATCGTATAAATAGAGCGAAAAAAACGAGCATCGCGTTTATTGCACACCGCAGAAAATCAACCGCAAATCGTAAAAAATGTATAAATATATAAAAATAGACATATATGTGTATGTATATATATTTATATGCGTGCAATTTGTAACCGCCAGACGACGAGCAATATCAATCGATGTGGGTTCATTTGTGTGTAATGAACATTAATGAAGCGCAAAGAGCGTGACTAATAACAAAATTACCAATTGGCCAAAATGAATCGTGCGAGAGGGTGACTACAGTCGGCGACAGTTGGTTGGACAGTTGTCCCCTGCATTGCTCGACTGCCAAATGAGCTGGCCAAAATGGCAAAACCTTCGAAAATTGCAAAGCGACCAGACAGACAGACAGAAGGACAGACGGACGGACGGACAGACGGACGGACAGCCAGACCTCAGAGAGACAAAATCGAAGTCGCATTATAATAAAAGTGCGCATAAACCATAAATGCCATTAAGTGCGTCATTTCAATTTGATTCCTGCGTTCAGATTTCGTGGCCTTGCCGTAACGGCCACGCCCACTTGACGTGGCCAGGCGTGCGGTCGGTCGAAGCGTTTGCTGAGTTTGTCCGACGCCATTTGACGGCGACACTTTACATAAGAAAACCACAAAAAAGGCGAGAGAAAATCAAGAGAAATATAAGAGAGCTCTGCACATTGAGCACAGCAAGGGAATTGTCTGGTGGGAGCAAGAATTACGGGGGGCGGTGGGCGGAAATGTAAATGGGCATACCTTTTTGATTGCCCCGACAGTTGGTGTCTTCGCCTTTTGCTTTGATGAGATTATTATGAATTCAGCGCGTTTTGAATATGTTAAAAAGTCATGACAAAAATAATCTTTGCTCTCTTTCATATATTAAACTAATTACATTAAAGGAATCAGTCTGAATTTTAGAGAAGACTTTTATATATATATTATAAATATATTTGTGACCATTTAAATTTCTCGTCTGATTAATCCTTTGCTCAACAAATCTAATCATTCCGCATTTGCCGAGCAAATCTTCTGCAATTAATATTTGTCAATGAATCCCATTGCCTTCGTTTTAATGGAATCTTTTCAGTTTTAATTGCCTGGCATTTGGAATCTGTAGAGTCCTGCAGAGCTACTCATAAAACGCTAAAAGGACAACTTGACGAGCTACATAAAATCGTCATTAAGTCAGCGAGGATGATTCAATGTCATCAATCCATTTCATCAGCCATTCGGCCCATCAAAAACTTTTTTAATTGCCATTTCAATCGAATCAGGGTGGGGGAGGGGGAGGGGGAGGGGCAGTGAGGATGGTAATGTCGTTTTGCATTACGCAACAACGCAACAAAACTTTGATTTATGCAAATAATTAGGTAATTTGAATTAATGCATTAATGGGGACAGTTCCGGACAGTCCATGACTTTCATGTTATTATTAGCTTAGGCTAAACTCAAATTGAAATTGCAAAATTACAAAAACAGAGCAGCAACAACAACAATGAAACAATAGCAACAATAACGAGCAAGAAAAACACATTTTAAATGCAAATTTTCTCTAAGCATGCCAAATTACGAAATATTCACGTACAGCCCGGCCGTAAGTGACAATTAACACTAATTGTAATTAGAATAATTTCATATTGTGCCCAGCTTGTTTTTTTTTTTTCTGTTTATTATTCTTTTGCTGTTTTTTGTGTTAGTTTTTTATTGTGCATTTTGCTGTTGCTGTTGCTATTGTAGTAATTGTTTAAACTAGCCACAATATTCCGCTGTCCGGCAATTTAAAATGCAAAAACCGAGCACAAAAAACAACAACAAACCAAATCAAAATGCGCTGGGGCGAGCATGTTTGACTGTGGGATACCCTGTGCGGCTATTCTCAACTCAGCAGGATTCGTGGGATGCACTCACTCATATTTTCGCTCTTCAGTCTCGGCCTGAAGTGAATCATAGAGCTGGGAGGAGTCGTAATAGAACTCTTTTTTTTTTTCAAATACTATTTTTGAACATTTTTATGCAGCAGGCACATAGAGAAAATTTAGTACATAGTTGCCGTGTTAAGTTAAGTTCAAGACTTTGGCCATAACGCAGAAATATTGCTCAAAAATAGTTTATGGCTTATGACAGGCAGGTCTAGGTGCTGCTCGGAGCAGGGAAATGTGGAAGTATGTATGGGACATGTAGCTCTGTAATGGAATTATGCAGTCTGCTCGCTACACATGCTGCTACAATTTTCGCTATGTGTTTATTATTTTAACACGAAACCTGCACTCCAAAGTGTTGCTGCTGCTAGTGGTGGTGGCGACTCTTTGTGAGTGCTGCCTGGCTGCCTGGCTGCCTGCTTCACTTGTAAACAGTAATTTTGCCCATTAATGGGCCTTTGGGTCCCAGTACGGTTGCGAGTACGGGTCTGGGTTCCGGTGGCTGCCCGAACACCCATAATAACTTTCAGCACACTCGCACACATACATGCATGGCTCGTGTAATTGTTATTGTAGTTGTAGTTGTTGTTGTAGTTGTAGTTGGCATTGCAAGCTGGCAAAACAAAAAGGCAACAAGTCAAGTCGACAGTAATTTTCAACACTTACAGGAGGGTCGCAGCCCCATGCCCGTAATAGGTGTCACGAGCTCTCGAAAACATTTTCTGCCTCAATTCCGATAGCTGCAACATCTGCGAGGGGATCCGAGTTTTCCGAGTTTGCTCGCAGTGAATCGCAATAGAAGAAATCGAGACGAAATGGATTTGTGGAATGCGCGCAGAACTCCTTATTATTACTTGATTTGACTTTGTGCAAAATGGTGCCATAAACATGAACACAAGCACTCAAACACACACACATACACACACGCACAGCATACACTCACATATGTGTGCAGTTTGTCACGACATAAGCTCCAGGCTCGTATGGGGCAGGGGATTCGCGGGAGGGGCTGTGTATATTAAGGCGGAATTCGCTTTATAGCAAAACGCAAAAACCAAGCCAAACCAAAGCACTGACTTTTATAATGAATTATTAGTGGAAAGCTGGTGCGATGGTGAGTGGAGTGTGGCGTGGAATGAGGGGGGGGCCGAGCGGAAGGAGCAATGAAGGCTAGCGGTTGCTTGTGTGGTATTTGCGGATCTTGTGGTCCCCGCTTGGCACTTAAAAATTTAATAGGGCTGTGACAAATAAAAAAGCGCAAAACAAAAAACTCCAAACGTCGAAACGAACATAAAAGTGCGCCCGAAAGTATGCAGCGAAATTTCATTTAAATTGATTTAAATTTTAAGCGTTTAAAAACCAAAGTTTGCCAGCTGTCGTAGCAAAAAAAAAAAATGTGTGTAATTATATTTAACAACAAATGGAACAACTTGGCAAAGTCCTGATATTGAAATACGCTTTCAGGCTTTTGATAAGGTAGAAGCTTATTATTTTTATTGTATGTTCATTTTTTTTATTTTATGTAATGAAACATTTACAGGTTAGTGTTCTGCTAGCGTTGAGACAACTTAATTTCAACAGAAATGTATTTAATATTTTACTTCATTATTAATATATATTATTTATTTAATATTTATTCATATAAACACAAGTTTAGGTATATACATATATTTTTAAGGCTACCCAAAATGAACACAAAATTAGGGGGAGAAAGCCGAGGGTCTAAGTGACGCAAAGTTGAAAGATTTGATATCTCTTATGATATATTTGATTTATTTTTTATTTTATTTGTGCACTTAATCTGTTCGATTTAGAATCTAGTCACCCAGTCAGCCGAGCGCATTATTTATTGTTTTAAATTTATTATACGATTTTAATATTTTTATTTGCTTGCTATCTCCTGAATTGTGTGTTCACTCTTGAAACTCACTCGGTGTGCATGTGCTAAGCTGTCTCAATGATCTCTGTCTACGTTCACTCCCGCTTACAGACCTTACAGAACTTATTTACGAGAATTTGACATTATGCAGTTCAAAATTGTAGGGCATGAACGTTATGAATGCAATGCAAAAGCAAACGATTTCTTATTTATAATAATTTTTTATCTAACTCTCGAATAGTCTGGGAGTGACAATTCATGCGCTCGGCTCTATATATACATATATTATTATATTTGATATTTGTATTTATATTTATATCAATATATTTATATAATATATTTATATTAATATATTTTTGCTGCGTAACATGTGGCCTATAAAAGTCGAAATAGCTATTGTAAGGGTATTGAAAAGAAAATGCTTTTAGCTTTTTTGCCAACAAGAATCACAAGAGCATAACGAAAATATAGCTGGAGCACTGCTGCAGAGCTGCAAATAACTGACATTTAGCCAGGCCGAAAGCCAAGTGGAGGTGTGGCCACAACTAAATTTTTGAGTGCGAAAAGCGAAAAGTGCTGTGAGTAAAGCCTTTCAAGTCCTTGAGGAGCATTTAAACTGCAGTTGCGCTTACTCCTGCTCTAGCTGTTGCTGTTGCAGTTACTGCAAATTTCGCTGCCGAAAGGCCCATTGCATACTATGTAGTTTCATTCTACATGATGTTGGATCAATGGGCTAATGATTTCTAATCACTTGTTCAATATTTCGATATTCCTTTTTGCTAATTCGCAGAAGTTGCCTTCTATTGGCCATGCATATCATATGAGTCAATCGATTCGCTCGGCCCCTTTCTCCATCAAATTCACTTTAATTTTCGTTCTTTCTATACTTTCCGTTTTCCATATGGAATGTGTTTTAGTTGGCCAAGAGCCTTGTTGCCTAATTCATATTCATTTATTGTGCAGAGCAGCTCCGTCTCTCAGCCGAGAACTAAACCATCTATCTATCTGCATAGCTCCGTTGGTCCCTTTGTGCCCCGGCTGCTGCCATTGCCATTGCCAGCTGACTGCGGAGCTCAAGCAAACTGGAATATCCGTTGCTTTATTACATTTCGTTTAGTTTTTGGCCAACTGACCACTTTTTTGCGGTTACTTTGTGTGAGTGTAGAGTCTATGTGTGTGTGTGTGTGTGTGTGTGTGTGTGAATATGTGCATATCTGCATATATCTGTAGAGCTCAAACGATTCTCTATACAATATCCAATCCACAGCAATGGCGCTGCCTGTGCCCCCTATGCCACCTCCTGCCCCACACATTTGTGTGTGTGTCTTAGTTGCTTAGCCGCTCGGGTTTTGCGGTTTATTCGGTTACTGCTCAGCCAGAAAAAACAGGCAACAACTGCGAAATGAATTTAATAAACGAGTTATCCCGTTCGGGCTGGGGGGCTGCGCCATTTAACCATAAATAATAAAATAAAATAACTACAGGTTAGCAACAATGCGTACACTTTACGTCGCTCGCTGTCCGGACTCCGATGCAATAGTCCATCTTTTTTTCTGTAAACAAATTGGTTTTACAGCTCCGCTCGGTTGGATGATATCTGCGGGTTTCCTTCTATTTTTTAGTATTCTTATTTAATTTTTACGCAAACCTCTGGGGGCGGTGCACAGCAGGGAATAGTTGCAGCTGCAAGCAGTTAATTACTTTCGCTCGAAGGACATATCAGAGCTTAGATTCTGATCACGGTTCGGATCTGAATCGCTTCAAGTTTTTGCTGCTCGCTGGCCTGTTGCATTTGACATGAACGCAAAAAGCTCGAATGGGTAATCCAGCCTGGCTCTTTATTTAAGACCTTGACTGCGCCAAAATACACAGCACAGCAACAAACTCATCAGTGAATGAACCAACTAAAAACCGGCCAAAAATATCAGCTAGGTCCCGTAGCATTCAGCAAAAAGCGAATCCTGCTGCTGCTGCTGCGGCTGCTGCTGCTATTGCTGCAGCTCTTGACTCATGACTGACTCTCACTGGTTGCTTTTGTTTGTCATTGCATTACTTTGGCTGCTGTTAAATCCCGCACTGAGTTTTGTATTCCAGTTCTCCTGCGTCGCCCAGCGCCCCCTGTGGTCCGTTGCATCTGCATCTGCATCCCGCTGCCTCTCTACCAATATTTGTCGCTTTAGGGCATTAAAACAAACGTTTCTCGTTGCGTTTAGCTTTTGGTGTTGCCTGCACTTTTCTTGTTGTTGTTGTTGTTGTTGTTCTGTTTTGTTTTAGCTTTCCTGTGTTTTTGCCCAGCACACGTTTCACATGCACTTCAAGTGCCCACAACAGGAGCTGCAGTTACAACAAAGCACACACACGCACACACACACACACACATACACACATACATAGAGAGAAGCTCGCAGTGAGCAAACTTTGAGCGCGAAACGCGCAAATCTCGGCCCAAAACTGAAGCGCAAAAAGAGGGAATTCCTAGATTATAGTCGAGCCGCAGCGCAAATGCTCTGTTAATAATAAAAATAGTGATAATAATAATAAAATAATAATAATAATAATAGTAAAATTAATAATAATAATAATACTAATAATAGTAATAATAATAATAATAATAATAATAATAATGATAATAAAAAGAATAATAATAATAATAATAATAAAAATAATGATAATAATAATAATAATAATAATAAAATAATAATGATAATAATATAATAATAATGATAATAAAAAGAATAATAATAATAATAATAATAATAATGATAAATTCGAATACTAGATAATGATCACTATTAAATATTAAAGACTTTTTATAAGCTCCCTTCCGCCTATCGCTGATCAATTCCATAATAAGAATAATAATTGCATCTGAGAATTCAACAATGAATACCTCAGTATTACTGCATAATTAGCTATATTAATTATTGAAGACATTTAATAGACTCCCTTATCGCTCCTCGACTTTATCGAATGTCTCAGCAGTGATCCACTTCCATTCCATCCATTCACATTCGAAACTCATACGATTCGATAAATTCACTTATCCTGCACTTGGGTAGAGCATTGTGAGCTCTGGCCATTTCGATTGCCTGTTACCGTGGAGCTCATGTGAATCTCTGGCAGTTTATACAAGTGGAGGCTGCTCGTAACTTGCAACTCACAACTCATGTGTAAAATGGGACAATGCAGGTTTTGGCTTTAATAAAGCGACTATGCGAGCCGTTGCCAGACCCACAGGCACACCTACACACCTACACACCTACACACACGCACACTCAAACGCTCTCACAATACCGTGATGGACATCAGTGCGAGAGTCCCGGTACCCAACAGCGACCACCACTTTTCGGGTCCGGACTACACATGCTCTGGCTCTGGGCTGCACCAGCTCAACTTCAGGCGCAGGATTTTGGCTGTTTTGGCCGTTGGGTTGCTGGGCAGTTGGGTTGTTGGGTTGTTTGGTTGTGTACTTGATTTTTGGGCAAAGCGGCAAATAACATTTTTGTTTGGCTTTGACGTTGTTGCAATTGCAACGGTTATTCCATTTGCTTGACAAATATACGCTGACGAGAGCGCGAACGAGAACGAGCAAGAGCCAGAGCCACAGCTGGAGAAGGAGCAGGCCATGGCAATGGCTGGCTACGCAGCGTTTAGTGCCCGGCCTGTAGACCTGTAGACTAACACAGCGCGAGTTTCCGGGAGCTCAAACTTTTAGCGGGAATTATGCGCATTTTTGTTTGGCTGGCGCTGGCAGCGGCAAACGGCAAGCGGCAAGCGGAAAGTGGCAAGTTGCAAGTGGCATGTGGTGAGCAGAGAGTGGAGAATAACGCTTAAATCCAACTGCAATGGCCGGGCTAATGGCCACCTGAGTGTTTCTGTCTGCCTCTGCGCACTGAATGGCCTTTCATGCAGCTTGCAATACAATTTCTACTGCATACTTTTTCGGGCACGTCAACATCACAGTAATGGGCAGCCCCTCCTCTATCAATAGTAACATCTAATCAGCCGAGGTTCCACATGCTTAAGCTCCTAATTGGTTCACATAATGTTGTTACTAAAACAAAGTCTGGACAATTGCTTAGAGAAAATTGTTGAATGTGTGAGAATGTGTCCGAAACTTGATTTAATAAGCTTGGCCCGACAGCGTGCCTAACTCTTCTAATTAAGCATAAAATCCAGCAATTGCAACAACAATAGGCTGAGATAATGGAGCGAACAATTAATTAGATTGTGCATTGAAATGCAAGTCAAAGAGCAATAACAAAAGCTGCAACACTTGCCATAAATAATTTCAATTAATGTCAATTCAGACAAGAGCATTCACACCCGCCCGGACATACGTACACACACGCACACACACGCATAGAACGTTAATTAAAGCGACTCAATTGAATGCAACAAAAATCGTTAAGCCACTTAGAAGCCCACATTAGAATAATAGCTAAAGGGGGAACTAGAGCACAAACCGAACGATTAGTCTGAGATTTTTGACACATACGCACACACACACACACACACAGAGACCCACACAGGCTGACTGTCGGTTGCATAGGAAAAGCTTAACAACAAAGTCTTGCTGCTGACTGCCACAATCAGAGCAACTGACACGGCAATTAGAACACAACAAAAACCCAACTGCAGGTGTTGGGGCACTGTGCAGACAGTGGGCGGCTGTTGGGGTGGTGCGGACTGTTTAGGCCAACTGGACGTAGTATTGTCAATCTGCCACTTTGCATATTAGTTATTGAAATCAGCTGTCAGAAAGTTGCAGGCCACAGACGTGGCCTGACGTAGCAGCAGCAGAAGCAGCGCACGAAAAACCCATTGATGATTGAATTGCCAATGGCTCACAGAGGAATAAGAGCACAGGCGAACACTCTCACACACACACACACACACGCACACTAAAGTGCTCGACGTGACCATGGCAACCAGGTGCACACAGACAAAGACAACTCTTGAAATGCTTCTGGGGAATGGTTGATTTGATTCCAGTTGCCAGTTGCAAGTTGCAAGCTCAGCTGCTGCTGTTGCTGCTGCTGTTGCTGCTGCTGAAACTTTAACAAAGCAACTCGTTGCTTTTATTGTTCGACTAGCTTTGGGGGGGAAGAGGGTAGAGTTATGTAGGGACTACCAGCAGCAGAAGTGTGAATTTACGTACATGTGTAGGTATCTGCATGTGTGTGTGTGAGCGTGTGTGTGTGTGTGTGTGTATGTGTGTTTTGTTCTATTTATAATTCAATTGTAAATGCATTTCAATTACGTGCACATTAAACAAGCTTGGCAAAGAGCAAGTTTTGTGGCCCCAGCCAGTGGCCGTGGCAGTTGAGTGGAGCGGGGCTGGGCCAGGCCAGGACCTGGCTGGACCACGACAAGGACATGGTTCAACTTGACCACTTGACCATTAGCCATTAGCAGCGCCAACTTGGCGTACGTTACGTTTCGTTTGCGCTTCTGGGACAATTGGAGCTTTATTAAAACGCGTTGAGATGGCAAAACGCAAGTGGCAACAAAACAAAGCAAGACAAAGCACAACAGAAACTCGACTGAACTTAACTTAACTGGAGCCAAAGAGAGCAGCAACACGAGCAATAACAATGCAATACCAACAGCAACAACAACACAATTGTAATGCGCTGTAAAGTCTGAGTTTAAGGTGTGCGTGTGGATATTTGGACAAGTTAAACAAAATAATTTACGTCAGCACATACAGGAGAAAATAAATAAAACTCCAAGTTATTTAATAGATGTGCTCCTTACCATGATAAAATCTTTCAGCTTTCAATTCAAGTAGTAGAAATTGCACTTTTAGTTTATCGTTTTGTGCACTTGCGAGCTTTACTGTAATTCCTGTAAAGAGAATCTATGCGTCTCACTCATACATAAGGGACTAGCGTAGCTTATGCATAAGTCGCATACATGAATTGTGTATTTTTGAAATGGCAAATAATTAACGATAAGCCAATGTTAATTATTACATATGTATGCAACTGAAATTATATTTTTAATATGGCAATAAGCGACTTAATATTGAAACACAAATTAGTATAAATAATTGTGTACTTATACTTGCAACATGAATTTCCCCTCTTCTGCTGCAGGTACTGTTCTCGCTTGCTCTTATAATTACCACAGCTTAACAATTGCGAAAGCTGTTCATCTCACTCGCACATACTGTGGGCATAGACACGATTGAGTGATAGACTTCCACGAATTGCAGAATTTAGCACGTCTTATACGCACCACTGTTAAAAGACTTCTATCACTGATAGTGAGTGAGCATATGACTTATACGCACCACTGTTAAAAGACTTCTATCACTGATAGTGAGTGAGCATATGACTTATACGCACCACTGTTAAAAGACTTCTATCACTGATAGTGAGTGAGCACATGTCTTATACGCACCACTGTTAAAAGACTTCTATCCCTGATGATGAGTCTTTTAACAGTGGTGTGTATAAGACTTGTGCTAACTTCCGCAATTCGAATTGATCTCTTATACTGTCCATAGCTTGACTCGCTCTCACATGTTGCCAGTGCTGATCAAGATTCATGAAACTGGCGAGCTTTTTAGTTTTTGTCTTCTTTTTTTGGCCTAAGGCCATGAAGGGACAACAAATTTAAAGCAACATTAACCAAAAATACAAAACAAGTTACCGCCAAAAATTCTTTTTGCCAACCCTTAAGCACCGCCACGATGTCCAATTTTTGGCTTCTTGCACATCTCCTGCATTTCCACTGCACTCGACTTGCGCTTGGAACTGCTCTTGATATTGCCATAACGACGCTTCAATGCACGCCAGAGACAGGGTACGCTCATGTCGATGAAATCAGAGGTAACAATCCTGGGATCTAAGAGTCTAAACAAGAACAACTTTGCCCTGCGAACCTGTTGCAAATGAAATGAAATGATTCCAATGGTTAAACTGCAATCTGAGTGCTGATCTTACCAACAATTCGGAGTACTGAATGTAAATGTGTTTGCGCGAAGCAACATATATGTAGTCCGGCAGCACCAGCTCTGCCCCCGCCTCCCTTTGCACAGGACGGGGCTCAATGGGCACTGGTGGTCCGATCACTGCTGGCCAAAGCTTTTGAATGCGCATCTGCAGCTCCACCTTCTGGCTCCACTCTTTGTAGTTCGCAGCACCCGATAGGAGCGGAATAGCCGCTGCGCGTCGATGAGCCAGCATATTGCTATTCAATATCGAGTCTGTATCAGTGAGAACTATTGTTCCGGTTGACAGCAAAGGGAATGCCCCAACTGACCCCCAAAACGACTACCTAAAACGAATTTCGGAGTGCTGAGAGCGACACCTCAATTTGGGTTCAGGCGAGCGTTTAGCAGCCATTCTCGCAAGTTTTTCAGGCCGTAACCACGGCTCTAATGAGTGCTGGTACTGGCGCATTTTACAATTAGCCCAAGAGTCAGCAGAGTTCGGCTAACCTGTAGTCCTGCTCTTGTACTGAGCAACACACACATACACACACACACACATACATCGTCGTCTGGCTGTGCAGGTCCTTCGTTCACGGTCTTTGGCAATTAAGTGCTGGCCAAACGTTCACCACAGGCCAAATGGCTGGAGCCAGTTTGCTTTCATTAATTTTTGGCTGTAATCCTTGCTGAAGCTTTTCATTTCATTTTAGTTGTCGACTCACATTTGCTGTTGTTGTTGTTGCTGTTGCTGTTGCTGTTGCTGTTTCGACACTGCACGTGCGTGTGCATAGTTCGTCTCAGGCCTTTTCACACTTTGTTTCTACGTGCTGATACCCTTAGATGGCCCCAAAAAATGCCTTTGGCTATTTTATGGACTTGTGTACATAATTATGCGTATTTATGAAACGCTCAGCCAAGGACTCGGGCGACAGTCGCTTGTTATTGTAATGAGCTCTAGCCCTAATCACTCATTAAAATGCTGAAATGAAAGGTGTGTAAATGGCAATTTAATAGTGGGATTTATCTTTCATTTTTGAGAGATGCAAAATATAATTCTGTAATATATTACTGCAGCTGCTCGAACTGATATCACATCCTCAACGATATTTATGCTTCGCAGTACTGTTGTTTATCACTCATCACATGCATTCCGTTGCTTCTCAGCCTGTGAAGAGCATTTAACGGTCGAGTTTAAGCTGGCATTTTCGCTTCTTCTTCCTTTTTGTTTGGGAACGACTATTGAGTTTTTTCACAGTGGTCATGTTTTTACAACTGGGCCATGTCCAGCGGCGTCCAGGCCACGTTAATGACTTTTGTGCTGCGCCTGTCGCACGGCAAATGTTTTAAAACTGACCGCTCGTTTTCCTATTGTTGTTGTTGTCGTTGTTGTTGTTGCTGCTGCGCAACTGGGCAGCGATTGCCGGCCGGTTAGCGCGTTTGCCACAGACGCCCGCAGTGTTTGCCAGGACAGCGGGCAACCGAGTCATTTGTACAGGTTTTTGCAGACTT
This sequence comes from Drosophila mayaguana, assembly GCA_037075325.1. NCBI lineage: Eukaryota > Metazoa > Arthropoda > Insecta > Diptera > Drosophilidae > Drosophila > Drosophila mayaguana. Next base: position 3,452,055 of record JBAMCG010000080.1, on the reverse strand, counting down.
GCTATGAATAAGGCGTGGGCGATATGGTTACAGGGGCTGGGCGAGTGTCGAGCGGTCAGGGAATTGTTAATTAAAGTATTGTCTCCTCGTTGCTGGCAAAATGAACAAGTAGACAAGGACTCGTCGGCGTTGGCACTACTGCTGTTGTTGCTGCTGCTGCTGCTGTTATTGCTGTTGTTGTTGTCGCTGTCCTGGGCATGGCCCTGGCTGCCCTGGCCGTCAATTGTCGAACATGGTGCTCTACAGTTCCACTTAACAGCTACAATGGGCACTTTGCCACAATGAATTCAAATGGATGCCCTGACCGGGCTGCAGATTTTCTTCTCTCTATTTTTTTTTTTTTTTTTTTAACAATTTCCAACGCTCTTCAGTCTTCGCTCTCCCTCCTGCTCGCCTCCTGCCTGCTGCTGTCTCACGGTCACTGCGGTGCCTGCCATGTTTGCTACATGTGTTGTTATTGTTGTTGTTGTGTCGCTTCAGACATACACATGTATACATATACATACATATATATATGTATGTATGTGTATGTACATGCACGTGCACATGACATGCACACAATGACAGCTGACTGTTGGCTTCCAAAAGCCCCCGAGGCACACGAGTCAAGTACAAACGGTCGTCGGGCCGAGGGGCGCGTGGTGGAGTGCCAGAGGAGGGCAGCAATGAGGTATATTTCCCGCTCACGGGCACATTTTGGCTCGACGCGGCGTCCGTCGTGTTGTGATTCTTTAATGAAAGCTTTAATTTGGGTTTACCAATTAAAACTACGTGGCAAATGAAATATACATGCGCACACACACACACACGCACAGCACAAAAGAAATGGCACGAAAACACAGTAGAAAATAACGAACTCGTGATATACATATGTATCTAGTTATATATCCGAGTCCGACACCAGACGTGTAAGCTGAAGCGAAGATGTAAGGACGTTCGTTGTCCTGCGCGTATGTGTGTGTGTGTGTGTGTGTGGGTAACATGAATGAGAAATTACAAGAGATTCCAACTGCACAATTTTGGTGAATGCTTAAGCACAGTCTGCAACGAGCATTGAGAACTGAGCCGATTTCCTTGTGAAGTTTGGCAACGCTGCAATCGCAGAGGTCGAGCAATCAACATAAGTGAACTTTTATTCATTTAGTTCGAGCTCTGCTCGGAATACAAACTGCATATATCAGTGAGCTTGTACCGAATGAAATTAGAGCAGATGAATATTAGAAATATTTCGAATTCTGGCAGGAGATCCCAATTGCCTTTGGCTGAACTTTGTTAGAGTCGGCCAAATACATAGATTGATGAAAGCAAAAGAGAATCAATATGTAAATGTGTGTAAGAAGATATACGATCTAGAGGCTTGCAATATCTTTTGGTAACTCCGCAAATCCCCCGCGCGTATCGAATTTGTTTCCAAAAATCGATAACTACTGCCGTTTTTGTTATCGAGTAAAACCCTTATCGAAAATCAGTTATAAAAGAATATCTCCTGCATCTTCAGCGCTAGAGTCATACAATTTCTAATAAAGATTTGCGTGTATTATATAGAATTTGAATTTTTGTGTAACGAATATCAGTTCCTCGAAGGCTTCAGAGAATCTCGTAGCCGAGCAGCCTCGCTCAGAGCTTTCTTACTTGCTTCTGTGCTTATCTCCTTATAAAACTTGTATGCAACACGCTTTGAAAGTGGCTTGAACATGTGTGATCTTTGTTGGGAGCACTTAGACCTTATCAAAGAGTTTAAAACTTGTACTGGCTGACATACCACGCCACGTCGTGCCCGTGGTCTGTCTTGCGCCACCATTACAAGCACGTGCACGCTGGCAAGGCGATACAACACGAAGTCCTTACATGCAGCACTCGAAGCTGAGCAGAGCGAGCTGCAGCTGACCAAACAACACCTGCTGTCCGGTTGGCAGTGGCCGCAAGCTGACTTCCGTTTCCTTCCACTGCTCAGCTCGTGCGCACCTATTTTTTTACTCTTACTTAATTTGCCCTCACATGACGCCCAGCTCCAGCTCCCACTGCAGCTGCAGCTCCAGTCCAGCTCCGGACAGTCCATCCGTGTACACGTCAGCAAGGACATTATTGCCGCTGTTGTTGTCCGGCCTGAGGCTGAGGGCGACTGTCGGCTGTCGGCTGGCTGATGGGTTTGTTGGCCGCTGTTGCACGGGCTGCTATTATAACGCCATTTTGTGTCCCAACACACACACACACAAACACACTCTCTCTCTCTCTCCTCTCCCTCCTCTCTCTCCCATGGTTGGCCACTAATTTTTTACACATTTTTCAACTCTCCATTATCCTTGACTGTATTTTTTCATTTTTTTTTTTTTGCTGTTGTGCTTTACAGAACGACACGATGCGCCTGCTCTACATGTATCACGCACAGGATCCACCGCACGGCTCAGTGCGTCCTGGCACCCTGCCCGATCCGGGCCGAGCCTTTCGTCCTTATCGGCCAATGGTGCTGATGCAGCGCGCCCAGCTGCAGCTGCCATCGCCGCACGACGAGCGCGTCCGTGTGCTCGAGCTGCGTAATGAGGACGTGGAGCTGCCCGCCGGCGATACGCCGCTCTTTTGGTGCAAAATGTTCAAGCTGGAGGATATCAATCGCAAGCATCATCTCATTCGGGTAAGGCACGGCCCGTGGCCATGACTAAACGTTAATACTTATATACAATTCATAATTGAGGCCAAGTGCAGTCTGCTGCATTCGGTATCCATTTTCTTTTTGCTGCTGTTCTTCGCCTCGGCATAACCAAATTGAAATATTAAAAATTTATTTATCTCTGTCTCTCCAACGCTCTGCACGGCTCTCCTTCTGCCCGGATTGTCTCTGGCTGGCGCTCATTTCCTTTTCATGGGACCGACAGTACGAGCCGATTTATGATTCATCGTCCAGCGTACACTACTTGCAGCACATAACGCTCCACGAGTGCCAGGGGTCGCACTCGGAGCTGGAGGAGCTGGCACGCGAGCAGGGCAGACAGTGCATGGGCGCCCGCTCCATACCGCTGGCATGCAATGCCATTGTTGCCTCCTGGTCGCGGGGCAGCGAGGTAAGCATCTGATTCAACTGCACTCAGCCCAACTCAGCTGAACTTTCTCATCCCCATGGCCATCAGTGTCAGAACCATAACCATGCAATATTCATTTAACCTTCGCAAATGCTTCCTTTCAACACAAAATGCACGTTAGCTTCTGCAGCGGAATACGAAACTTTAAACACCCTTCCGGACTTGGGTCGCTATGGAAGAGATGCAAAGATCCAATGCATCTGAAAAGTCTAAAGAGAATCTAGTCTATTAATTGAAAGTCTGCTGCTCCAGTTCAAGCTGCACCATAGTTTTATATATCATATCAAGATCTTTACTAAAATATTTACATTAGGTATCAATTTCTGTTTCAATTTCAATTCAATCTCATATTTAGTAACAGGCTTTTAAGATACAAGAAAGTAAAGAAAGGAATTTCAGGAATTGAAAAAGTCTTCATCTCTAGTTCAGTCTCTTCCACAGCCTTAAATATTAAATGCAGATCTTGACTAAAGTGTTTAATGATAAAGATCAATTTCTGTTTCAATTTCAATTCAATCTCATATTTAGTTAGTTTAGCCTTAAATAAAAAGATACAAGAAACACTATGCAATGGTCTAAAATTCGAACGGGAATTTAGTCTACTAATTGAAAGTCATCTGTTCCAGTTCAGTTTCTTCCAAGACCCACTTCTATTTGATTGTCAGTTCAATCTCATGTTCAGGTACCCCTTCCTCTTCTTTTTTGTAAAGTCCACCAAGCCCATCCGCTAGTTACTCGAGCTCAATTTCTGTCAGTGTATATTCACGAAAAAAGAAATGGCTTGGCCTTCTGCGCTTTCGGAACCTTTTTGCCATGCTTTTCATAATTTCATCACAGGATCGCTGCCATAATGCAGTGCCATGTGCTGCCGCCAGGGGGCGCTACAGACTGCATTGCAATGCAATTGAATGGCAACGGCTTGCGTGGTGACTAGGTCCGAGGCAACGACAGCGTCGGTAGCTGGGGCAAGGCTTTGGGGCTCCTGCTGCTGCGCATTTAAATTGCACATGACCATGGCATCAACTTCCGTCCTTTATTTGCCATCCTTAGTGTATATAAATACGTGTGCATATATACACAGACCGACATATATAAATATGTATAGTACAAACAACAGTCGTTGCTTCTTTTTTATATGCCCTGCTTCAAAGTGCAAGCGGGTATATTAGTGCTATGAAATGTATAGAAAGACATAGATATGATATTCGAGATTTGATATTAGAGATTATTTCAGTGCATTAATGCTCTAGGGAATAACGAAACACATATTCAGATATATACATTTCAATCCTATATCAATTCATCATCATGATCCGTGCAGTGTATTGCACAGTTGGTAAACCTGGTTGTCTGAGCCCTTTTCCTATTTTTGGCGAGGGCTTTTGTTTAATTTGTTTGTGTTTCTGTTTTGCAGGGATTTACGTATCCACACGAAGCGGGCTACCCGATTGAGTCGCGACAGGCCAAATATTATTTAATGGAGACCCATTACAACAATTTGAAGCCGGACTTTGCCCAATTGCACGCCAGACAAATGGCGGATAATTCTGGTTTGAAAATCTACTTTACGCACGTGCTGCGACCAAATGACGCTGGCATTTTGTCAATCGGTAAGTTTTGGCTCGGGTACATACTAGACATGCGTATATATACATAGATCTCTATATACATATGAGTGCATGACTGCAGTGCCTGCTGCTGTGTGTATAAATTTTATGCGCTGCAATGCGATGCGATGCGATGCTTTCTGCTTTCATATATGCAACTCATGTCATGCAATTTATGAGATTGGCGAGTCCAAAAAACGACCCTGGGAGTTGCTCCATCGGAAGCTGGGGGCTCCTGCTCTGCCGCGCACTGCCAACCACATTGGTGGCAAGTAAAACAAAAGCTTATGAGTTTTGTGTCCGTACATAAAAATGGGAGAGTGTGTGAGTGTGAGTGTGTGTGTGTCTGTCTGCCTGCGCTGTGGGCAAAGGTAAGTCCTGGCGGAACAGTTGAAACAACAGCCTCGTGTCTATCGGGCCAGACTGCTTTCACGATTTTGTACAATAGAAATATATTTTTAATTGCTTGTCAAGTGCGCCTCGGAGCTTGCAGGTTTCATTTTTATTGAATAATTTATTATTAACTGGCGCACAGTGCACGCATAAGGCGCATAAATAAATTTATAATGACCATCCAAAACATTGTAGCATTCAATAATCGTATTATTATTAATTTAACTGGCCTATGAACCTGAGGGTTCAAAATGCGTCAATTAAATTTAGTTTGAATATTTGAAGTGACATGAGCCAGCCACGAGGACTAGTTTGGTATTATATTATATAGTTAGTAGAGTGTAATTATGGGAAATTGAGTTTTGGTATTGGAAGGAAACTCATAACATCGTCTATAATTTATTTGAGCCAGCTTTTGAGTGCGGCAATTGGTTTTCGTGGACGATTCTCACATATTTATTTGTTGAATCGCCCTATGATACAATATCCTATAATATTATTATAAAGATTATGGTTATTATCAATCATTAGGAGCAGTCAGACAATAAGTTACTCAATCAACCAGAATATGTCAGCGTAAAGTCAGTGAATCAACCAATCAATCACTCAATCAAATTATACACTCATTGATCAATCTTGTAATTAAGCAAACGTCAATCAATTGCTCAATCAACCAGGAAATATCAGCGTAAAGCTAATCAATCAACCAATCATTCGCTCAATCAAATTAGACTCTCATTGATCAATCTTGTAATTAAACAAACGTCAATCAGTTGCTCAATCAACCATAATATTTCAGCGTAAAGCCAGTCAATCTACCAATCCATCACTCATTACTTCACATGTCAGTCAATCAAACAATCGCACAGTCAGCTTATCAGTCTCCCAGTCAATCAGCTATATATTTATTGTCAGTCAGTCTGCAGCCATCAATCCATCTATCTATATGACGGCAAATCAATCAAGTACTCCAAAAATTAGCCTCTCCGTGTAGCATATCTGAACGCCAGTCAGTCAGACAATCAATCAATCAACCTATAATATGGCAATCTGCAGACTATTACGAATCATCCAGTACGCCAGTAAGTCAATCAATTTATCAATTACATTTATCGTTAACATCTGTCAGTCAAGCAACAGTCAAACACTCAATTGATTTAATAAGCAGACTATCAGTCATTCAATCAGGCCATGTGTAAGTCTTGCTATGAATGCTCTCCGCAGATTCGTCACTCGTTCAGTTTATAAGCTTTCTTTAGACTGCAATCAATCAGTTTTTATACAATTGCACTTTACGTATGTACTCCTACCGTAGATTGCCGATATTGAGACAAAGTTTTCAAGCAACCCTCGCCGCTTAAGCCACAAAAAGTATATTCGTGTGCTCGCCTAGCTTAAGCACTTTTTGAGTACATTTCCCGCTGACTTAGTACACCTGAACCACCGCCCCACCCGCTGGGCAAGCTCAACAAATTTTCAGGTTTCCCCCATCACAGATATGTATGTGTAAGTGTGTGTGTGTGTGTGTGTGTGTATGTATTGGTTGTGACTGTGCCTGCGCACAGGATAACTAAAATACTAATTTCACTTTACAATTTGTTTTCTATTTTTTTGCTCTCTCTTTTTTATTGTACTTTAACTCCCTCTACTGCATCTATTTCTTGTTGTTCGGCTTTTGGTTGCTTCGTTTGGTTTTCCTATTTGCTTGTGGCCACCAGCCAGAGTGGGCGGGGCACTGTGGTCGCTGTTGCTGTTGTTGTTGCTGTTGTTGTAATTGTTATTTTACTTTTGTTCATAGTCACGCAAACCAATATAACTTTGTTACAACCGCACAGAGACATGGCCAAACACAGTTGGGACTCCCCCAGTGTGAGTGTGTGTGTGGGTGTCTGTGTGTGTGTGAATAGGAAGTAAGAGAATAAGCCATACAGGATGAAGGTATAGAAGCTAGCTCCAAGCCACTCACACTTCAGCCACCGCACCACCGCACCACCGCACGTTCTCGTCGATGCTTTTTGAGTAGGTGTTGCCAAAACTTCCGGAGCATTACGGCGCAAAAGTAGCAGAAGTAGATTAATACATTCTGATACGCTGCAATTTCTAAGCGAATCAACTAAATAAAAAATAGCTGAAAATACAAAAAATAAAGCAAAAATAGACATATACATTTTATTTAGATATATATGTATGTATATGTATGTATATGTATGCCACGTCATGCAGCTAGCTTCAGAACTTCCTGGTTATGCTCGAGTGGGCTTTGCTCTGCAGCTCTGCGCGCAGCTGGCAATGCGATTGAAATATTTAATTGAAATTTAACGCATACCACAACACGCCAGTCAATAAATAAGAAATACATACCCACACTCACATAAAAAATTAAGCAATATATATATATAAATATGTATATATTCGATACATTTTGCTGGCATGCTATAAATTGAATTACGCTGGCTCTATGCGCAGTGTGGTGGAGGGGGGAAGGGGGGCGCAGCACGCGTAAGTAGCTGTGAAATTGCTACGCTTCCTTTGCTGCAGGACTCTGACTGTCTGCCCATAGATCTGTGCGTCTCTCCGCTGGGCCTTGCTCTCTTCCGCTCTCCTGCTCGCCCTGTCGCCCCCTCTCCTTCCCTCGCCCTGTGTGTCTCTGCCGTCCGTGTGGCAAAATTTAATTTCAATTTAATTGGTTATTGATATAGCGCCCTGGTGTATGCAACGCCGCTTTGATTAATGTTGCTGTGGCTTGGCGAATTTTTTATGGCACCTTGGAGATGGCGCATGGAGAGGCCGATTGGAGCTTATCAAGGAGCCTGCGAGCCTGTTAAGCCCACTGGGGCTTATAACCGAAAAGCTTAAAGAAACAAAACAACAAAATCAAAATGAAAATAAATTGATGAAAATTAACAGAGAATTCCTTTAAAAATTACAAGAAAAATATTTTGAATGATCTGCCAGAAATTTCTGTAGGTTCTATAAATATATTTTGGCAAATATCAGTGCTTAATATATATAATTAAATTTATGTATTCGAACTGTGTAAGTAGGCATCTAGGCATCAATCAGATCATTTCTGCATTCCAATAAAAATCGTATCCATATCGGAATTTCCAATTCAATTTTCAATTTTCAATTCTAAATTGAGGGAATGAACAGCTAAAGCGATTCCTGTCCCATTTTATCTGCTGTTGGTCATTTTATAAAATGTCACGAAATGATATCAATCAATGTGCTGTGCGCAGCGCGTCCACTGGGTGAAATCATCATCAATTTAATTCCAAAATGCAATTCATGCGCATTTATCAAATTTTGTTAATGAAAGTCGTGGACGACTTTCGCCCAATTGACAGTGCGAATAATACGAAAGAATTGCGAATTGCAAATTGCGATTGTGTCATGCGTAATTTAATTACTGCATCTAAAGCATTAATTAGCCAGGATTTTTTCTTTCATATCACTCTACTCTTGCTGAAATGCAGTCATAAAACATTTGATTCCGAAAACTGAGCTTTGAAAATGTTTATGAAACTCAACTGTGACAGAGATTTCAATAACACTTTGCCACATAAATTACAGTCAGCCTTTGTCCCTCTCTCTCTCTCTCACTGTGTATCTATCTATCTCCCTCTACTGTCTACTCTCTATCGTTCTTTGTATGCTTTTTGCCAATTTCCATTCATTAAATCAAATTCAATATTGGCCAAAGCGACGCAACGAGCGAGAGTTTGATTTTCAGCTTCGCTTTGGTGTTTGGTTTGGGGGTTGGGAGTTGGGGGTTGGAGTGCTGGGCGTGGCGTGGGCATGAGCATTGGATGTCGAGGGCTTATAGTTTGGTCTATTCGGCTGCATATCTATTTCGATTTCTATTTGATTTGACCGTCAAGCATAACACAATTCATAAATGCATATTTTTCAAATCGATATTTAACATACGAACGGCGGTAGAGCTGCGTGGGCGTGAGCGTGGAGGTGGGCGTGGCCGTGGTTTGATTTTTGGTTTGGTTGACAACAATTGCAATTCGAAACGCTGGCCGTATCAAAAAATCAGCAGCAACTTTTCTAATTATTTTAAATGGCGATTTGTGTTGCACCTGGCGCACCTGTCGCACCTGTCGCACCTGCTGCAAAACCTCTATCTCGATTCAGAGCTTTTCGGGTCAACATTTTAGCTTTTATTTCCATTTCCATTTTCTTTTTTATTTTGTTGTTTTGCTGTTTGGTTTGTAACAATTTGATTGGCCTTTTAGCCAGGCCATGGAATTGGCCATTGCCTTTGCTGCGAGATAGTTTAACTAAAGCGCATTTACCACAGTTGCAAAATATTTAATGCTAAATATTTAGTTAATTTAATGGGCATCTGTGCGACTGGCCGTGGGCTAAACAGCGATTGTTATACAAGCTGTCGCTGCCAGCGCTGAGCCCCAAATTCAAATAGATTTCATTTAGTTTTGTGCCAGATACGCCCTGCAGACCTGTAATTGAAATATATATATGCACTCATATATGTGCGCAATCGTAAATTGAAATAATGTTTGCATAATGTCAAACGAAAGCGAAAAATACAAATTTTATTACAATGCTAAACTTAATTGAGGAATTCTCAAATTGCAAGAGAGGAATTATACAGGGCTGTCCATATTCTCTATTATCTATCTATATTATCACTCTAAAACTTATCATTGATATGCACAAAGCAATGCAGTCAAGAAGAACATTCAATATGGGGCACGAGCACACTTAACCTCCCAAAATATCAAAGAAGAAGAGCAAATAGCCTATTTCTGTATCAGTTCTTTACATAAAACTCAATTACTCTGGTTTCATTTTAATAATAATAAAAAAATAAAATAAAATAAAATATTAAATTCATTAAAAGAAAACAAATTTTACGCCAATTTATAAATTCATGCAGAATGTAAAATACATTTATTATTTAATGATTTATTATTATTTTATGCAGCATATTGTCTTACGGCTCTAGCTCATATTACTTTAAGCCACAATCTTTGCATTATTTGTTTTTAGCTGAAATTTAGATCAGTTGAGCTGTCCGTCTGTCCGTCTACTCTAATCATGTTCTATATATATCATTTCCTACTCTTCAGTAAAATCTTCAGCTGAAACATAAAGTTTGCTATGCGCTATACGTTCCCAACTTTTATCTTTCTAGCTGAATTCAAATAATATTGAATAGATATGAGCTCTAGCTCAGTTATACGTTCTAGCCTCCAGTTATACGTTCTCAATTTTTATTCCTCTTAACTGAATTCAAATAATATTGAATAGATATGAGCTAGAGCTTCCAGTTATACGTTCCCAATTTTTATTCCTCTAACTGAATTCAAATAATATTGAATAGATATGAGCTAGAGCTCCAGTTATACGTTCCCAATTTGTATTCCTCTAACTGAATTCAAATAATATTGAATAGATATGAGCTAGAGCTTCCAGTTAGACGTTCCCAATTTTTATTCCTCTTAACTGAATTCAAATAATATTGGATAGATATGAGCTAGAGCTTCCAGTTGATACTCAAGCAGTGCCATTTGCTGTGTCATTCAGTGGCTGCTCAATAAATAATTTAGGATTGTGGGCGCGAGTTGATTCGCAGTTTCATCAGTCATATTTTTTATGCAACAGCCCCACACTCGCACCACAAATCCTGAACGAGAACAAAATGTGACTTGTGCGCCATTAAAATTGCATTGCCGTTATGTGACTTGGCGCTGCGAGTATTACAGAAATGCAATCAACTCGATGTCACTCGCAGTGCTCGCCATATATAGAATGTTGCTAACCGAGCATGACTAAGCTATAAATACTCACATGCGATTCCTTTACCGTAAAAGGGCTTTAAAATACAGACGCCCATGCGGATTCACAATAAAAATCAATTGCCGGCCGTGGCAGGAGACACGGGACACGGGACGCGGAAAGCGGGGCAGAAAGGGTTTTTTTCTTTCTTCGCAAGCAATGCCAAGCATTTGACGCGGGTAATTTGATTGGCATACTCATAGCAGCACACTCGCACACACACACACACACATGAGCAATTGAAATGCCAAACAGTGGTATATAAAAATATGCAGCACACATGAATTTCAAATATTTTTTCAACATGACGCGCGACACGCGGCCCTAATTGCGTAGCCAAGGCGAGTCGAGTCGAGTCGAGTCGAGGAGGTTAGCTCAGAGCCGTGCAGCGCGTCGTATGCGCAATATTTCGCAACATTTAACTAATGGATATTGCGCATAACAAATTCAGTTAAGGCAAGCACACACACACACACACACACGCAGGCAGCAAGAAAGAGAGAGAGAGACACTCATTCACACACATAATTCGATTACCGAAAATTGTTAAAAGACTAGAAAGATTCCTAATTGATACGGATGCAGCCTCGCTCTCCCACTCTGCCTGTCTCGCTCAACCACTCGCGGTGGGCAGTGGGTGGTGCGGCGTGGTGCTGCTGTCATTCGGCGGTTTTGTCTGCGTTGCTGCACGGACAAAGTTGTTAACAAACATCAAAAGCAGCAATTAAAATGTAATTACACGTTTCCCTCCAAATCGAATTAAAAAATCAGCGTTCAAAGCTAAGTAAGTAGAGTGCTTGGCTCTGCTCCGAATACCATCAATGTGTGCATATGTGTGCATATGTGTGTACTAGTGTGAGTGTGGGGGAATTGTGCATGTCGTGGCTTTGATAAAGCGCGCTTTGCGCCACTCTAAAGCCTTAATTAAAAGAATTCAACACACGCTCTCTCAACATTTGCAGGCATGGATCCCAACTGGCGTCACATTATACCGCCGGGACAGAAGCGCGTGATATCCGAGGGCCAATGCATTGAGGACTGCACCGGCTACGCCTTTCCCGGGCAGGGCATCAACATCTTTGCGGTCATGATGCGCACACATCAAATCGGCAAGGAGGTTAAGCTGCGTCAGGTGAGTGAATAGAACGCCCCGCACTCTGCACTCTGGGAGTCCTGCACCCTGCACCCTGCGAGCTGCGAGCTGCGAGCTGCGAGCTGCCCAGATTTCCACTGGGTATTGAGGGCGAAGCTAAGCCAAAGCCAATGCTAATGAGCAAACTAACTTTCCAGATACGACAAACCGAGGAGCTTCCGCCAATTGCACACGACAGCAATATAGATATTGCCTATCAGGACTTTCGACGTTTGCCACAACCTGTGCATTCCATGCCCGGCGATAGACTCATCGCTGAATGCATTTATGACAGTTCGTCACGAAAGGCAATTACGCTAGGTAAGTGCTGGCTGCTCCGCCACCCTCTCCCGCAGGGCCCAACTATATATATATATATATATATATATATATATATATATATATATAGGTAGAGTAAATAAAAAGTAGCGAGCAGCCATTGTCGTGAGCAAAACTGCAAAAATTTCAATGCTCAACCGTCCGGGCAAGCAGGCAAGTCGTCGTTATGACACATTTAAATCAGCCCAAACGATATGCGACAGCCGGCTGCAAGGAGCAGCAAAGTGAAGCAAGACTCGGGCTGAGAACTGAGAAGTGAGAAGTGAGAACTGAGAGGCGAGAACTGAGAGCCAGGCACCGTCAGTTGGAGTAACGAAAAAAACAAAAATAAAACTGAATCCAGCGCAAGACAGGCAGGAGGAGATGCCGTAATGGAGGAGTCGCTGACGACCTCATTATAAAATACATAAACCAAGACATTGAAACATTTCACTTAGCACGAAACAGTCAGGTGTTAAGCGGGGAGCAGATGCACAATTGCACGAGTAATGTGCAATGTGTATGTGTGTGGGTGTGTGGGTGTGTAGGTGTGTGGGTGGGTGTGGGTGACGGGACGAGCCAAGCGACAGGCGGTGAAACCAAGCTGAACTGACAGCTGAGCAAGTCCCCAGCAAAGTGGACAATGTGACAGTCAGATGCGAGCGAGAGGACAAGAAGCGCATTGGTCCAATCCAAAGGGAAGTGCGAAATGGAACGTAATAATATGCAACAGACAACAATAAGAAGAAGTTGATCACGGCATAAATGGTTATTCATTAAATGAAGTGCCGGAAATTGCCTGAGGAATATATATTTAAAGGAACATATACGAGGGAAATTCTTTGAAATCGGAAGAATTTATAAAGGCTTGTTTTGTGTTGTGAATTATTATGGTTAATAAATATATGTATATATATATATATATATATATATATATATATATATATATATATATATATATATAGGAACACATACTGGGGAAATTCTTGGAAATCAGTAGAATTTATAAAGACTTATTAAGGGACTAAGCAGAATTATTTTGCTTAATAATAATTTCATTTTAATTCTTACGATTGTATATATATGTATATACAATAGCATATATAACATGAGAGAGTATAAATATAAATATATATATAAAGGAACATATACTAGGCCAATTTCTTGAAAAATCTTAAGAGCTAAAATGGAATTTTTAAAGAAGTATTATCTATTATCATCTAAAATGTTCAGTCCTGTAATATATTGTCATTTTAATTTTGTTTTTTAATACTTTAATAAGAACTAAAAATTATTTTTATCTATTTTCATTTATAATGTTTAGTCCTGTATTTTATTACTTCTGATTATATATCTACAATATATGTATATCCAACTAGAAGCTACCTCGATCTTCACTTAGCGTTTCGCCAACTACCCTCCAGGGCTAGCTAGATTTCTATCATATTTACGTTAGACACTCGTTTTGGAAAAAATATGCAGACTGAGCAAATTTGACTTTCTTGCTTGATGCACACGCAATTCGCAGCACTCACAATCGCGACTAAGTGAATGAATGTAGCGGCAACAATTGAGTGCAACTCTGTGGAGACACAATGGTAATAGAGCATTGCTAACGATGTTGCGCTAAAGGGCGGCACAGAGACGCGAAGACGAATTCGCGTGCTCAGCCAGACTGACAGACAGACGGCCACATGCGACTAGAAGTGCTCCTAACTGAGCAGTAAAACAGGCAGTCAGGCGTATGCATTGAAAACATAAAGCTTCCAGCCCAGCTTCAGCTTCAGCTCCAACTCCAACTCCAACTCCAACTGCAGCTCCACAGCTCCAGCTCAAATAAAGCAATGATAATGACACAGACGATGAAGATGCCGATGCCGATGCTGATGCCACTCCAGCGACAACTGTGCACAGTTCCAATACATCCTGCATCCTTCAGCCGTCAGCCTTCAGCCTTCATCCTGCCTGCTTCAGTCTTCAGTCTCCAACTGACATCGATGTCTTCTTGTGGAATATTATTATGATGGCGCCTGCTGCTTTACGGCCGGCACTCGCTTAATTTTCTCTTTTGTTCATAGCCAGTGAGGCGGCGAGCCATGGAAATGAGCGCAGGCGATATCTGTTGAACGGCTGGCGGAGGAGGAGGAGGTGGAGGTTGCAGAAGGCAGAGACAGGCTTCGTTGAAGACGCCTTACCTGGGCAGCCAGCCAAGAAATTGTCCTCGCTGGTGACTGTCGCCAAAGCTGGTCGTTGTATTTATGCATTTTGTGTGTTGTCAGCCGTGCAATATTTTCTTTCTTACTTCAATGCAAATTTGCGCCCTTGCCGAGGGTATTACAGCTATGCCAGGCGATGCATAACTCAGGGAAGTAGTCGAAGTCGGGCTGTGTAAATGGAGATATATGAAAACAGTATGAATATGATGATATGATGTCTCTCCGTCTGTTTCAGAGAATCGGAATCAGTATAATGTAGACTAACTACTTTATTAAAAAGCTGCCAAGAACAAATTCCCTGAGAGAGGTTTATAATTATATTAATAACAAATATATTATATTAATAAATTGCCTGAAGAAGTCTATTAATTATATTGATAGTATAGACCCCTTATATTATATATGCCTCTACCAGGGTATTTTGGCGTTCGGCTTGCGCGCAGTCCGCTCTCAATTCAATTCATTTCCCTTCATTTTTATTTGTGTCTGCGTGTTTTTTTGTCTTTTGTTTATTCTGTTTCCGTTTACTTGTTGTTTCCGCTGCACTTCTTATGCGCTTCTCTCGCTCGCTTCTCCCTTACAGGTGGCCTCACAATGAAGGAAGAAAGCTGCACCGTGCTGACACTTTACTATCCGCGCCAGAAGAAGCTGACAACGTGTCACTCTCTACCCAGCCTGCCCACTGTGCTGCATTCTCTCGGCATCGAACAACTCGCAACGTAAGTCCCTCACTTGTATTATACAAATTTTATACATGCACTATATATACACACACACATACACCCATATATAATAAATGCGCAAATTTGCATAAATTCGCCCGCTGCAGAGCCAGCGGCTTTGGCCCCACAAAGCGCTGCGAATGCCGAGCTATATTAAAATTGGCACAAAAGCCGCCAAAGAAAAATGCTCAAGTATCAATGCAGATTATGAGTGCAGGAGGAATCAAAGTAAACCATCTAAATCGAGTGTATGCCAGAGGCTGACTAAGATAGCCATATCTCAATGCATATTAGATAAAATTGGTTGATGAATTGACTGATAAAGTGCATATATATACATATATATAGGTTGACTCTATTTACTTAGAGGTTAAATATGAAATTAAAACTGACTTCTGAAGTAAAGAACTGGCTATAGAGGCTTTGGCTTGGACTTGTAGTGTTATAATACTATATTCCCAATATATGTATATCGTATAGATAATATAATGATATGTTGGAAAATATATATATATTTAAATCTATATATGTACATATATTTGGATATTTCTATATACATATTTACTCATAGATCGTTTTTTGAAAAGATCGTTTATTGAAAATATTTTTCAATATATACAATAGACTGATATTCAGATAGATATGATAGGATTGATCAGTAGATAGATAGTGTATCAAAATTAATTTATATTTACACTGCATATCTTACAATGCCTATTGCATAACAATATAAGGATAGCAGTTCATAGATAGATAATACTAAATAATCTCACTTTCATATATTTATTACATTCATATGTAAGATATGAATGGAATTTACAATCGGATATGCAATATATCAATGCTACAAGGGGCATAGTTTCACATTTAAATATGCACACCCTATAGAGATGATTCTTTTTTTTAAGGAATGCCAAGAAATTTGATCCCATTGTGCTTTGGCTTATGCACTTGCTGCCGCCACACTCGACGTTCGCTCTCGTGTATAAGGAAATTCACTTTATTTCTCTGTTGACTGAAGTAATTGGTGATTTAATGATGTTGCTGCATAACCAAATCACCTAACGAAGTCGCAGTTGACAGTCGACAAGGCGACGCACTGAAGAGCAGCGGCTTGAGCTGTGAGAATAGTTTGAAGGGCAGGGGCAGGAGCTGGAGCAGAAACAGCAGCAGCAGGGCATCATCATCATCGGGTGTATTCATCGATTTGAAGTATTTGCGTAGCAAACAATTGCAAAATGAACTGAACTCTGTGCACAGTGCTCTAATTGTAAATGTGCAAAAAGTAAATTACGAGACATGAATGGCGGGTGGCCAAGTGGGGCATGGCGGAGGCAGCTGAGCCACCACAACCTCAGCCTCAACCTCAGAGCAATTCGCTTTATTTAGAAAATATTGATTTCTATTAATGCCGAGTGCTAAGCAAACAGACCACATGGCCAGAGCAGCCAGAGCAGCCAGTCAGCCATCCATCCATCCATCCATCCATCCATCCAGTCAGCCATCAGGTTGCTCGGATGAGGCAACTGCCAGCTCTTGACTCCTGAATGGCTTTGGCTCCGTCTACCAATTCAAATGCGGTCGGGCATAATCACCTCGGGGAGCCCATAAATATTGTATTAAAGCGTGCGCTGAAAATTAGTCCAAATTAAACCTGAATGCCAGTCGAGAGATTCATTTTGAATTGATGTGCCGTGGCCAGGAGCCGGCCAGGAGCAGGATGCCATTTCGAATCGGTCGGCAGAGAGAGCCGCACGCTCCCTTAATCACTTCCTATTGACACAAGACCGACGCGGTCAAGTCAAAATCAAAGATAATTTTCCAAGAAATGTGGAAGGAGTGAATACGTTTCTTTTTCCATTTTCTTCGTACCTTTGCGCAAATCAAAGTAAACGCCATAAATGGATTAGGGCAAGTGGAAACGGAACCGCTGGAGAACATGGCCATTTAAATGAGTTATGCATGGGAAGCGGCGACGGCGACGGCGACGGCGACGGCGACGGCGACGGCGCACGGCCTAAATGGCAAATAAAATGGGCCAAAGCGATTAATTGACGATTTGTTTATGGCTTCAGTAATGGCTTATTCCAATTAACTTGCGAAATTGATGGCCCGAAAAGTCAAAGCGGTTTCAAAATGGCTTAAAACAATTTGCGATTTTGCTTGGCCAAGTTTATAAATTATAAAGCATTGCAATTATTTTGTCAGGTCAGCTAAATAGCTGCGATTCCCTTTATCATCAATGAATGATTGCAATTCACGCTAAACTGAATGAACTCATTGCGAATCATGGCAAATCACTGAAATCCATTCGCATTAGATCATCTCCGATGAGTGCACAAGCATCTCAAAGGCACATTTCAGCGCTTTTCCTTTAGCAGTTGCTGTTGCTGTTGCTGTTCCTGTTGCCTCCTGCTGCTATTGTTGTTGTCATCATTGTTTGCTCTGTTGTTGTAGGTGATTGTGCGGCCCTGCCATATAGTGGCTTTTTGTCCTGACATGGCCATTCAATGTGCACCCACACACACACAAACACTCACTCACTTACACACACACACACACACACACACACACTCGCAGCTGAACTGCGTGTACCGAAAATCGACATGAATTGATAAAGTCATTTGCAATTGTCTGTCGTTATGGCTCGCTCTGCCAGCTGTTGTTGTTGTTGTTGTTCGCTTTGTACAATGGCATGAATGCTTGCATCGCCGCTGTTGTTATTGTTGTTTCTGCTGCTGCCGGCCAGTTATTATGGCTACTGCAATTTTGTAGCGCTTAATGTTTCGGCTCCGGGCCGGGCGTCCGCTCGTCTGTCTGTTTCGACCCGGGCCTGAACCAAAAGTGCGAATGCGATATGAGGATTAAAATTCATAATGAAAACCCCAACGATGCAACAACATCAACATCGACAACAACCACAACAACAACAGCAGCAGCAGCAGCAGCAGCAGCAGCAAAATGGAAATTGCTATAGTTGTTTTTCAACTACAATCGCATGTGAAAAGGGGTAACAGCCACACAGGGCAACCCAGTCAACCAGTCCGGGCTGTGAAGCAGTCAGCCTGGCCAGACTGAGCAAAATCAGCATGTGGGGTGGCGCATGGCTCTAGATCTACCGCAAAACCGCTTGTGCGCTTCAAGTTTAATTAAACATTGACAAAAACTAGACAATGCCGCAATAGACTGACTGAGCTCTATAGGTAGATTACAATTAGTTGTGCGAACTGCAACGAGAGGCAACGAGTGCAGCCAACTGATTGAACAGCTGCGAAATTATTGAACAATAACAACAACAATGCCAAATGTATTTCAGAAGTCGGCATTTAAATGGGCAGGTATGAAATTAGAGTATTACAGAGAAAAGTGAATAACAATGGAGCGAGTAAACTAGTCTATGATTATGCCATTGCATATAAAGTGGTAGTTGTTATAAGATCTTTAAATATTCACCAGTTGTAAGCTGAAGGAGAATATGGAAAGGTATGGCACAAGAGTGGTAGAATGAAATGAAAATAATTTACGAAAATATAGTTAAGCGAAATAGTATTAAGGTAATTGCAAAAAATAGTAGTATTAATAAAATAGTAGTATTAAACAAATAGCAATATGAAAAAAGCCTTTAAGAAAATCATAAAGAAGATAAAATTAGAAAGAGTAGCAGAGATAAATGTATGCATACACAATAGTAGAAAAAGGTACAGAATATTATTTATAAGAAGTACTATGAGTTGAACTATTATGTAATTACAATCTTAAGTGTAGTAGCAAAGTAATAATGGTAGTAAAAAATATGAATGCCAAATACGAGAAATGCTTATATAAAGAAATGACTATATTGAGAGATAATAAATATTACAATAATGAAATAACAGAACATTAAGAATGTTCTATTCAAAGAAAAAAAAAAAGAATTACTCTTAATTAGTAGAGCTATATAATACTACGAAAAATTAGTATTATAGGTATATTAAAAATAAACAGAAATCGTAGTATAAGTAACAGTAAAACGAATAAAAATATGACATTAAAATTGTATATATATGTAGATATAATAGTAATACTATTATGATTAGTATTTTAATAAGAATACTATGGAAAATTAGTAAAATAATGATATTAAAAACCAACAAAAATCGTGGTATTATAATAAAATAATGAAAGAAAATATGGTATTAAAAAATAGTAGTACTTTGAAAAAGTATTTAAGGTACAGTATTATAAATATAGAAATATAACTATCTTTATAGTTATATTTAGTTATAGTAGGGCTATAGAATAGTTGCTTCAAACAGAAATAGTAATAAAACAGAAGCAAAAACTCTATATGAATCCAGTACAAGTACGAAATAGTAGTATAAGAATAGACAACAAAACTATACAATAGTATAGCACAAGAAAAGAGTAGCAGGAATCGTGAGTCACCAGCAAAAGGCTTAGCAATCTATCCACAAATCTATCTAAGCCCTTTGGGAATTATTACACGTCAAGCAACAACAAAGTCAATAACAAATCAATATCCACATTCGATATAAGTGAAACAATATCGCGAAGGAGCTCGTCAATTGCGACTGTGTCGTTGCTCGAATGGATTGCAATTTGGCATGCAGCTTAAAGTTTCCTGCAATGCGTAATTTGCTCGTCTGGCTGGCAGAGCACATGAATGATAAGCTAATCATGCATTGGCCAAGCCTTGGGCTTCCGTACTAATGTAATTATGGACTACTACTGCTTGCCATGACAACCACTGCCTCTAGTCCATTGCTTGCTTATTATGGTTCGAATTCAATTTAATTTGATACGCACGGATTTTGCGACTAGTTGCAGCAGCAGCAGCAGCAGCAACAGCAGCAGGATTCAGCAGTTCGAGTCGATTGAGCTCCATCTACATATACACATACACAATGTATGGCCCAAAAATTGTTTGCAGTTCAACTGTGGCTCAATTGACCAGCCCACTCACTAACGAGCAGGCAGCTCAACTGGCTGAAGCTATGGCCAGACGGGTCACAGGACGGGTCCGGCCAGGCAAGGGCAGGCCGTGCGAGGGCGGGGCGCGGATGTACGTTGCTGCAATGGACAGGACAAGCAATGTTGTACTCATCGTTGTCGTCATCATCATCATCATCGTCGTCGTCCTCGTCCTCGTCCTCGTCCTCGTCGTCGTCGTCGTCATGCAAAACTCATTGGAGTCGTTAGCGTGCGTTGTGGCAGGCTCCAACGCCCAGCCAGCCCAGAGCCAAGGACATAAAGCACAATGCAGGCACTCACACACACACACACGCACGCACACACACGCACGCAGAGGCGCCTGCTTGTAGTGTGCGTCGTGATGGGCATTGTCGAGCTACCGCTTGGGCTTCATTGATCACAAAGAGAGACAGAGAGACAGAGAGAGACACACAGATATACAGACATACGGACATACCGACATGCGTTTGCCCGTGACCCAACAGTTATTGGCTTAATTTACGTTTGGGTTTTGCCCGCCTGATTTTTTTCACGGGCCAAATAATGTGATAGTGGTTTTTCACAATTTACGCACTGGCCATGGCACCGAAATTAATTTTAATTGTATGCTCATGTGTGGGCACTTTTTATGCACGTGTGTGTGTGCGTGTGTGTGTGTGTGTGTGTGTGTGCGTGTGTGTGTGTGTGTTGGGCGTGTTCCATTTTAAATTACCCAACATTAAAAAGAAAGTAATTATTCAAGTTGTGTGTTTCACTCTCTATCTCTCTCTCTCTCTCTTACTCTCTCCCACCTCTCTCTATCTCTCTCTGTGTCAATGAAATTGGGTTCATTATATTGTTTTTGTTTGTTAATTGCTGAAGGCCCTCCACATTGATAGGCATATCTGGCGCTTTAATGGCGAGCGCTCCTGTTTTTACCTTTTGCACGGTGCGCAGTGCTCAGCTCATTAAGGCTTCGATATCCTGCCTGATATCCTTTATCGCTTGATGACTTCGCCTTCTCTTACACATTTTCTTCATCTTCTGCGTTCATTATACAAGCAGCGTCCATTCGATTGATGCGTTTCCTTTTTCCTGTGCCACTCACCCATCATCTTTTCATCCGTGAACGGCAAAGGATATCAAATTGCTTGACAGCACGTGGTTGGCATTTTTAATCTGTGGCTCGTTCTTTGTTTTTTATTGTTTTTGCGTGCCGCAATTATTCTTAATGAATTTTTGGGGAAACAGCTTGAGCAGCACTTAAATTCAATTTTATTTGAATTTTAAATCGATTTTATTTTTGTTATGAATAGATGTGAGAAAAGATAATAATTATATTGAGAACATTTTCGAATGTTACTCTTGCACAAAGCCAATATACTCTGCTTATTTTATGAACGGGCATAAATAGCAATCGATATCGTAGTGAAGCGCATTTTAATTAATAAGTATTATATTGAGAAACACCTCCGTAAAATATCGATTACATATCGAACCTAGCTACATTATTCTCCCTTACGGCCTTATGCCGACCCACGCCTCAATTATTTTATTTCTCCAGCTGTATTTGCGAATGGACGATTTGTCTTATTCAAAATATATATTTTTGTAAATAAAACATGAATCGTCGATGGCAAACATCAAATTAAATTAAAGAGAAGGCGAAAGTTAATTAAAACTAAATTCAAAATGAATGCAACAAAATGAATGATCCTGTGCCTCAATTATGTGACTTATTGAAGCATATTCATGAACAAAGAATTTATCCTATTCAATATATATATTTTACATTTACAACTATTCATTTAGACTTACCATAAAATATGGCAGGAA
This sequence comes from Drosophila mayaguana, assembly GCA_037075325.1. Taxonomy (NCBI): domain Eukaryota; kingdom Metazoa; phylum Arthropoda; class Insecta; order Diptera; family Drosophilidae; genus Drosophila; species Drosophila mayaguana. The sequence goes on along the minus strand of JBAMCG010000080.1, from coordinate 3,429,993 downwards.
TTAATAAAATGAAATGCAATGCAAATAGCGTTCAGTCATCTTAGTTATCCTGGCTGTTTGAGGAAATTCTTCACGACATTTGCCACAAGTCAATTTAATCCTGTATAATATATATACTGCATATATACACTATAACTGAATGCGTTTACAGTTATCTATAGACGTGTGTCTGCTTATATATGCACACAATCGCCATTGTCTATTTGGCCCTTAGCATTCTGGCCATTTGTGCAATTTAAGTTTTCATTTGTCATTTGCTTTCTGCCGTTGCTGCCAATTGCAATTGCGATGCGAGTTCAAAATTGAATTTGGCCCATAAATGCAACAGCAACAGCAGCAACAGCAGCAACTGCAACAGCAGCAACAACAACACAGAGGCAAATGTCTGCTGCCATAACGCTACATAAATAAACCCATTGGAACTTGCATTGCAGCTGCAGTTGCAGTTGCAGTTGGAATTGCTGCCGCTGCTCCTGCTGCCGCCGCTGCTGCTGCTGCATGGTCGATTGGCTGCTGCCCAGCTCTTAGTTTCGATGTGGCTTAGGGTCTATGGCCTGCGGGCCTTTGCCCCGGCCAGCCAGCCCCACCAAAAATGCATGTGCATTGTGATGCGGTGGCAGCCACTCGATTTTATAATCAACAATGCCAAACCAAAGTGGAGTCACAGCTTTTGTCCTGCTACTCCTGCTACTGCTGCTGCTGCTCCTGCTGATGTTGGCTCATAATTTTAATTATACTGAGTGCCAATGAAGTCAACAGCCATAAGACTAAAGCGGGCAGCGATTGATGTGGCGGTTGGGCTGCGGCTGGAGAGGTCGAAGAGGTCGGAGGGGATCAGCATAATCTATGCATGGCCATTGCCATTGCCATTGCCATTGCCAGTGCCATTGTCAGTGCCAGAGCCTTTTAGCATTAGCAACAGCTGTCTGACTTTCCACTGCATTTATATTTATTATGATGCCACACGGCTCACAGTTCACGGTTGGCGGAGGTTACGGTTCATGCATGCGGTGCCCGGATATATTAGCGACGCGTTGAGCGATGCCATGCGATGCGCTGCGCTGCGACGCAATGGTTCGCTCAATAAACCGCAAACACAGACCCGGGCAGGGCAAGAGGGGCGGACTGTCAAAAGATACGCGTATGCAAGACACAGGAAACAGGACGCAGGACGCGGACACAGCAGTCACTTACACACACACACACACACACACACACACACACACACAATCAGAGAGGACACGAGCCACAAACTGTGCTGAACATATGGACGAATGCAATATTTTATTTTATATATTATTATTACGGGCATTACCGTACGGCGTGCACCACACACATGACCACGCCACTCGCACAAGTGGCCAGTTTTTAGTTTTGTGGGTGGATTCAGTGCGTGGCAGGAGGCGGGCTGCAATCAATCCGCAGACATTAATATTTTCGTGTTGCCAACCGCAAATTGTTGCGGCTCTCTCATACGCTGCAGCAGCATCCACTTACCCCGCCCAGAGGGCTGCGGGCTGCGGGCTGCGGACTGTCTGCCCCCTGTGTGATATCATGCAACCCTCGATGCGGATTGAGTGGAATCATAAATTAATTAAAAGAGATTTGTTTGCGGCTTGCAAAGGATTCGGCCACACACAGTCAAACAGGAAGCTGCCAGGCGAGCAACAACAAAGAAAATGTGCGTTGCCTGATATTTTACTGTTACTGTGTGTTGGCTCTATCTCTCTCCCTCTCCCTCTCCCTCTCTCTCTCTCTTTCGCTCTATCACTCTCTGTGTGGCCGCTACAAAATTAAAGCAACATTTTTCGTAATGCCAGCCAAAGAACAAAATTAATTAGCCTAATTGTAAGGGCGGTCGAGGCGGCCAGCGGTGCATGGCCCGTGGGTCCAGTTGGCAATCATAGATGGCGCTAACGAAACAAAGCGAAACGTAACGAAACGAAACGGGGCGAAATGAATGAATAGAGGGAATGAATGAAATGAAATGAATGTATAAGGAATTTATATTGCGCGAAAGATGCAGAGGCGTAGCGGCCAGCAATTGTGCGGGATTCTTGCAGATATAAAGCGATATATAGAGCGAGTATTCTTTTTATAAGCTATTAAATTATATACATTTTTTATATATGTATATAAGGAAGAAGTGACAAGGCATATTAATGATGAGCTAGACTCAAAAAGGGTTCTCACACCAGCAACAACAACAGCCAGACGGATATATAAACAGATCAGAAAGAAAAAACCGGAGAAGGGGGCAAACAAAAAACAAATCTAAGCCAGCTCATTAGTCATAGCACCTTCTGCAAACAACAGCTATTTTTTGGCCGCATTGCCTGCAAAAGTGGTTGCCACAACGCCCCTGATTGCGGCAGAGAGAGGCAACTGCTTTGAGGTTTTACACTTTTGGGCCATTTGCTGGGGGTTTTCGAATGCCTGGTGGCTCAGTGTTTGCTTCGTATTCGCTGTCTGCCCTTGTTTATTCGAGTGCGGTTTTTATTTCGCTCGCTCGTTCGTCGCGTCACCCTCGGTCGTGGTATGCCCAAGAAGTAACGTATTTGACGCGTCACAAATGAAAATCTAAAAGATTAATTAGCTCAAGTTTTGGTCGTTCGTCTTACCCTGAACTTCCCTTCGACAGCGCAAAGCCCGCGCAAATCTGCGCCGACTTACCGACTTGCCAACCCCCCCCCCCCTTCGGGCCAGCGGTTGTTGGGCCCGGCGGGAGTATTTGAAAATCTGCTGGCAAAGCGCCTTTTGGGGCTGTAATAAATTTTAAGTCCTAATCAAAGTTGACAATAATAATAAAGTTAATAATGTTATTTTGCTCCTCTCTTATACTTTCTCTTTCTCATTCTCATTCCCGTTCTCATTCTCTTTCTCGTTCTTTGCAGCGACTCAAATCCGGTGCTGATTTCATCACCGCCCGAATTGGCTGGCATGACTTTGGAGGCACGTCTGATTTCCTACGATTGGGAAAATCAATTTGGCGAGTTTCAGGAGGCAACACGCAAAGGCAGCTTTAAGCCCATCTGCTGGGGAGCCAAAAATCATGTGGTGCCGGTGAGTAAGCAACTTCGATCTACCCAAAACGATAAGTGTAACCAAGTGAAAGTCACAAATTGAACGTAACGGAACGGAAAGCGAAGGATATATGCTCTAACATAATGTGAACAGCGAATGCAAACTACATTAAAGCTCAATGAATACACATATACACATAATCACATACAATTAAACACATACATACAAACGCATACATACTTATAAAGGCAGCCATATGCTTAAGAGCTACTTTTAGAGGTGAGAGTACTTGCTATCCCGCTCTCACACATGCAATAACCAATGCAAATACGCAATCAATTTGGATTGGAGGCATCTACTTTCTCTTATTGGATTGCGCGAAGAGCTCGCCAAGTACACACACTACTTATCCCGCTTATTCGTTTATAAACATGTGCGTACGAGGCGAGTGCGAATTGCGTCGTGATCTTATTAGAGTGTAGCCAAAGCTCTACTACTTGCTTAAAGAGCTTGCCAAGTGCACACACTGCTTGTCCCGCTTATTCGTTTATAAACATGTGCGTACGAGGCGAGTGCGAATTGCGTCGTGATCTTATTAGAGTGTAGTAAAAGCTCTGCTATTTGCTTAAAGAGCTTGCCAAATGCGCTGCTTATCTCGCTCACACATATGCAAAGGAGTAACAATCAAATAGCGCATCCTCATTTTAATGTTTCTCCTTTCTAACATTACACTCTTCTAATTCAGTTTTCCAAGCAGCAGAATGAAAAAGACAATTTGATTTTAATACGTTGCCATGCAAGAGAGTCGATTTAGTATTGAGCATGAAAAGAAGTTTAATAATTGCTAATTATTCACTTACATAAACGTAAATCAGTTAATATATCGAGAGATAAAGTCAATGCTGAATGAAAGATGCTCGTTAGCGCTGGTTCAGGAATTCGAATGCCAACATAGTATATTCAGTTGAAGAGGAATGGCCATCGTAAGCTGCTGTCACAGTTGAAATCGCATTAACCCTTCGCATGTCAACTCTATTTTATCTGCTCTCTGATCGCTGGCAACATTTTTATTTTTATTTTTTTTCCGTTTTTTGCTGCTGCTTTCGCTGCTTTTGCTGCTTTACATCCATCAGCTTAATCAGCTAAATTGCTAGACAATATCTGGGATAATTTTTCTTGCTGACGGTTGGTTTGAGAGCCAGCGACCCACCCACACTCAGACGGACATGCACACACACACAGTCACACACACACAATCACACACACACAGATGCGAGACAAGTGCTCATTTATTCATCGCGAGGAGTAGGGGCAAAAGACATTAGAGGCATCCTAGTCTCACAGTTGCCGTCCGCAGCCCCACGGGCTACATCCCTCTATCTCGCTCGCTCCCCTTGACTGGCCGTGAGTGGGCTTGGATAATGTGGCTGCAGCAAAGCGGGTAATGTCTACCGGAAACCGCACGTTATAAAGTGCAATCAATTGCAGTTGCTGGCTGCCTTGTGCCTTCTGCCTGCCTGCTGCCTGCTGCCTGCTGCCTGATGGCTGGTTGGCCAGCTCGATGGCTCGATGGCTGGCAATGGGCAGCATTCGAGTTTGTTAGCGCCACTTTACGGGCCAGACGCGGCTCAAGCGGACCACACCAGAGCAGAGCAGAGCAGAGCCGAGCCGAGCCAACCAGGTCACATATATATCAGCCGGCGCACGTACAGCTTCGACAACGATCATTCTAATGGGTCACACACTAAAACCAAGTCGCTCGCCAGCTGCCAGTCAGCCCCACTAATTCACGTCCAATGGCTCAAGCGATTCGTCCAACCAACGACCCACCAACCCACCAACCCACCAACCCACCTACCCATTGACTGGCTGACTGGCTGGCTGGCTGGCTGAATGAATGCTCCCATATGACCATGCTTCTAGTCGCTGGAAAATTGTAGGAAATTGCTTAAGTTGGGAATTGTTGCCATTTTCTTCTCGATTCTTTTATTTTTTGTGCCCCTGGCTGGTGGGAAGCAAAATTATCAACGCTTGAATTGTCATCGATTTTCCGTGCTATTGCGTTAAATGTTGTTGACCATTTCCAGCTTGGCTTGAGTTTCTCTCTCTCCCTACTGCTCTCTGCCGCTCCCTGCCGCTTCCTTTCGTTTTCTTTCCTTTTTCCCTCAGCTGTCAAGTTAATAATTCATTGAGGCTGCCTCGAGGCATCGGCCATACCCAGCGAATTTATAAAGCCTTGCAGCGCTCAAATTAGCAGCGCGAGAATAAACCTTACCCAGCCGATAAAATAGTTGAGCAGCCCAAGCAAATTATGAGCAAACATGTCACCCGGCCCCTGCAGATTGAAAGGTAAACGGCGTTCAATCTACCGTAAAAATTTACAAGGCACCTTCACAAAGAGATAGAGAGAAGAGAGACTGAAAAAATGATGGCAAAAACTTGCTCCATTTGCCCAAGCTGACTAAAAAATAGTTGGCAAAAAAAAAAAAAAAAATTATCTATCGCTCTGGAGTAGACAAAGGAGTTTTTCCACATTTTTTCACAGATGCTCGTTGGGCTGGAAGGCCTAGTTTTCAACTATAGAAAAACATAAATTTAATGAATTTTATTTCATAATTTAAAAGTTGTAAATAGTTAGGAAATGTTTAGCGTTCGATTAGATCCAGCTTATGGCTTAAAAGCCATTTCGTCAGCTCAATAATATTTCTTTAAATTAGATTTTCCGAATCAATCTCTGCTGTTCCCACAGACCTTTGGCCCAGCTGGCGTAATAAACTGCTTCAGTCAGTGAACTGTTTTAAGCCCTTCCTAACTGGATTCGTTTCAAACAAGTTGTATTTATAAACTGAGTGGGGATTACCACACATGCCTTTGTTTTTGCCCGAAATTCCAACGAAAGTTACACCTGCCTGACAACAACAATTGCCTGGCAACATAAATTAGCATAAAAGCAGGTGGGGCGAGGGGTGGGGAAAAACACGATATCGTACTTGGGCATTTCCCATGTCATATCAAAAAGTCGCCGAAATGGGCAGCACCCAAAAAATCAGGGACGGCCCCACAGCTAATTAGCATGTCAAAATCCGAAAGGAATCTATACGAAATCCTGGCCATGCGTGGACTTAAAGCACGGCAATTAAGGCCTTGAATTTATGCACATTTTATAATTTTGTTGGCCCCGTGAGCAAACCCGTGCATGCCTTTCAATTATGCTGTCGCCCCCACTCCCTCTCTCTCTCTCTATCTGTCTCTTTCTGTGGGCTGGCGGCAACAACAACAACGAGAGGCAAGGCAAGCCCCAACCACAGACACCTTCAAAAGCCACCCACAAAATGAAAGCTGTCCAAACACACCTGCAAATGTCTGTCAAGTATTTCTTTATTTTTTTCCCACTTTTTGTTTATCTTTTTCTTTTTTTTTTTTTTTTTTTTTTTTTTTTTTTGTATTTTGTATTTTGTTTTTGTCCTGGATCTGTGCTGGGGGTGAACGTAAAACGATTCTGAAAATGCCTTTTGAAAAATTCAACAGCCAACAGCAAACAAACGAACGGAACGGAACGGAACGGAACGTCGGTTCCTGTTGCCAATGTTGTTGGCCGGGCGCACGATTTGCATAATATTATTAGTAAACACTCGTTATGAAGTCTCGCACGCCCATCGTGCGGCACGCCCACTGGCAAAATGCAGACATTCACTCGATTTAGATATTTTTCGACGGCCATAAAACATTTGACCGCAGCCCCAAAAGGATCCCAAATCCAGAGTCGAGACTCGCGAATTCCACCCACAGACCGCCCAGAGACAGAGCGAGCTGTCAGGAGCGAGAAGGAGGTTGAGAGTGAGGGAGAGAGGGGACCCTAGCGTGTCCTGCCCAGTTCCATTGCCATTGGCATTGCCATTGCCTATTTATAAACACAAATTTATGCAGCGTAATTAAAAGGCAAAATTTTGCCCGCTGGATTTGGATCTGAGGAGTGGAAAACGACAAATCTGATGGCTTCATTGTGTTCGTATTGTGCTTGGCCATTTGTGTGTGTGACTGTATGGGTGTGTAGGTGTGCAGGTGTTGTAGATTTGCGCCCCGAAGCCAGAACGAGCGGAGCGCCTAAATGCGGCATAAAGCAAGTTTAATCTCGGCAATCGTCTGCAATAGCGCCCCACTCGGAGCCACGAGCATAATTTCACTTCCAGATTTCAATTCCAATATGAATATGCAGATTAGATATTGCACGTATATAAGATGCTTCTAATAAGAAGCGAGCGGGGGACTGGACCAATTAGCATTTGTCACTTTTGATAAACTGACTTTAATGTGTAAATGATTTAAAATACATAGAAGAAAGAAATAAACCGGAAATTATTTATAACTGAAATGCATGTACATATATACTGCTAGGAATTAACATACATATATATTAAACAATATTTAATTGTGGTCAGAGGGACAAGTGGAATCGGATCTGTGGGAACAGCATTTGGTGTTGCAGGAATATCGCTCTACCTGTGCTTGCTCTATCTCTGCTCGCACTCTCTATTCTCCTCATCTATTTCCTCTATTTTCGCTTACTGATTTCAAATTCAAGACAGAGTGAAATTGTGAGCAAGTTCGCATTGTGTTCGAGAAGCTAAAATTTTCGCATTGGATATATATTCGACCTTATGACGAGACACTCTATATACAATCTTCAATAATATATCTTTGATTAGATTACTGCTGTGAAAATGTCATATCCTGCTGACTCCTGCCGCACTTTTCATCTCTACAGAATAATATCTACTCAGCGAGTTTTATATACATTTACACGTATATTTATATGCATTTACGTATTTCTCATGCAGTTTATCTTTCTAGCTCCTGTCGTTTAGTTTGTGCATTACGAAAATCTTCTTCAGTCAGCTCAGCTGTCAGTTTGAACTGAATACTTCAGCCAGCTTATTTATATTTATATCTAAGCACTTTATAACTCACTGCGCTTCTACAGAACTCTTGTCAATTTTCAAGCAGACATACATATAAATTAATATATATGCAGCAGTAATACTATTTATAAATGAGTGCAGAGATTGTGGATCTTTGCTGGTTGGCTCCAGGGACAAAGACATAAAAGCATTTTTCTTTTAATTTCCTTTCACTCTCGGTGCTGTGAGCGCGGCCATTTGCTAGAGTCGGTCTAATATAATAGTTGCGGAATGGAGAAAAATTTAATTAATGTTGTAATTTATTAGATGCAGAGCGAGCGCTAATGTTTATCCATTTCCCCCTTTTTTTTTTTTTTTTGCAGGGCTCCGAGTTTCTCGAAGGCTACAGCATAAATGTGACCAAAACCTACAAGAAGCACAAGCGCTGCAAGCCGAAGCGCCTCTTCGCCCCCATCACGGAGCGCACGGCGCCCGCTGCAGATCTGAGCGAGCTGCCGGTGCTCCACGAGCTGGACAACAACAACATCATCGAGGGAGCTGCGCGCAGCAGCCGCAGCTCGGCGACCGACGGCCACGGCGGACTGAGCGGCGCCAGCGGCAGCAATCGCAGCCAGCTCACCAGCGGCAGCTCTCTGCTGTGGCTGTGGCTGGGTGCCGTCTCCTGGTCGCTGTTACTGCTGCCCAGGACGTGAGGAGCACAGCACTATCCACAGCAGGCGCAGGCCCAGGCACAGGCGCAGCAGAGCGAAGAAGCAGCAGAGCGAAGAAGCAGCAGCAGCACAGGCACCACCGTCTAACTACACTATATATACATAAATACTTAAAAAGCAAAGGCAAACGCAACTACAACTCTTTAACTATAAATGACAGCTCTTAATCCTACAACAAAACAAGTACAGACACAGACAACACAACTTCAAGCACACTCACACACACACAGCAGATAACAAAATACGAAAGCAACATAAAAAAATTATATTAATTATTTATGATAAGCTAGATACCCTTTATGGCACCACTACCTACCCACCTACCTCCTCTCCCACTCCGTCTCCGTCTCCGTCTCCTGCTGTTTCCCACTGTTTTATTTATGCCGAAGTCTCGCAAATTTTTGTTATTTTTGTTCTAGCTCTTAGTAAATTATTAATGATTTGATTTTAAGGTACCTTAAGCAAACAAACAAAAATAAAACATAAAAAGAATCAACATAAAAATTATCAAAAAATTGAGAAAAAAATCGCAAAAAAATGAAATATTCGCGTACCGCATTAAAAAAAAAACCGAAAAGCAATAATTAGTTGTTGTTGTCGTTATATGATATACAAGAAAGCAAATATATATACATATAGAACGATACGATATTACAAAAAGAAAAACAAAAACAAAACTAGAGCAGTCATTCCTTCTACATAATAGTTTCATTATATAGTGTATATATATGAAATATATATATATGGTATATCGGGTCTGACTTATGTAAAGCTTGAACGTCTGATGATTTTTGTTGGACATTGCAAGACACAATCGCAACTGAAGAGATTCAGAAAACAAAAGAAACCACTTGAGCAAAGGCATCTATATGCATATATATAGGGCGACTAGGCTAAACATACATTAAAATACTCGTACATATAGATCATAGATAAAGATAAAGCATGAAGCATAGGTCATAAAGCGGGAGACATAATACACACACAACATATTATTAAAGCCCAGTTAAGTTTAGTCACTCGTAGTGTGCGCAAACTAAGGAACTAAGTTCGAAGCGTAGATAAGCAAACAAAACAAGACAAAACAAAAGAAAAGAAAAGAAAAGAAAACAAACAAAAAGCATAAGAAAAAGGCATTCAAAACATAAACTACACACATTAAACATATAACATTTATACGTCCATATATAAACAAGAAAAGAAAAAGAGCAAACAAACAACTAAGTAAAGCAAGATTTATTTAGTTAGTTTAGAACGTTTGGAAAGACTTTTGAGGCTTTTGAAAAATGGCGTCAAGGACTAAGCGAACTTTTCAATTAACTATAATTTCAGTTAAATATAGCCAAGACCCAGACTAAATTGATATTTTACTAGATATGAGAAAATTCGAGTTTTGGGCCGCCCCAACTAAGCGAAAAGAATGTTTCCTGAAATCATCTGTCATCTATCTATTATAATAGTTCAACTGTATATTTTTGTTGATTTTCTGTAAGCTATGGTAATACTCATCATACATCATTTATGTATTTAACACTAAGTTGTCTTTCAGTTACTATTCTTAACTCAACTCAACTCAACTCGACTCAAACACAAAATGCTCTACACTCAAAGTGTTGCCTTTCTCTCTTCATATATATATATATATTTATATCGTTCAACTCTGTCTCTCTTCTAGCTATAACTAATTGTATGCTAGATCTAACTTGTAAATACTTTATATATATATATATGTATTCGATAAGGCAACTTCTAAGGCAAAAGTAAAAAGCAAAAAGCAAAAACAAACTCGGTTTTCGGTCAGATATTTCGCCAATGAGAGGAGCTAAGCATTATACAGGGTGTGTGAGTAGGTATTTCGAATGGGCCTAGATATATATAGAGGTATATATAGGCTACTCCTAGACTATATATATATACACATATAACTTCTAGCTGGAGGTAGTTAAAATATACCATATACATACGTGCATACATACGATTACGACGTATATATATATAAATATATATATATATACATACATACACACATGAATACATTTATATATACATATACATATAAATAACTATTACGATAAAGTCTATATATACAATACAATACATCTATAAGTAGTTACGTGGTTCGTAGTTGTAAATGTGAATGTGAGTATTTTATACAAAACCGAAAATATAAATAATAAAAAAATACAAAAAAAAAAACTAAATGGCAAAGCATGAAGCAAAGCAGATAAATAAAGAGAAAAACAAAAAACAAAGTCCCAAAACTACAGTTAAAATTTTTATACAAAACAGAAGAAGCAGAGCAATCGCGCGATTGCTGTATGAATCTATATATATATATATATATATATATATATATATATAGCATAAATGTATATATATACAATATATATATATGGAAAAACTATATAGTATATATTTTTAGGATAACTGCTATTAACTATGGCATTAACTATGGGTTAGAGACAAGTTGGCAGATGCAAAGTTGAAACAATCAAAAAATACCAAACACAAACAGAAACACATATTAAATGGAACGTGCGCAAGCTGACAAAATGTTGTTCACAAATAAAAGGAATATATATACGCATACATATGTATATATACAATCACACACCTTTATACAAAAAACACCTACAAAATAATTTTGAGCTCTGTTAGAATTTGAAAAAAAAGCAAAATGCAAAGTTTGTTGTGCAGGACGCTCGAGCGCTGCGCCTGTGGGCGTGGCCGCTAAATATGGGCCAACATGTTTGAGGTTTTTTTTTTGTGTATTTTCTGCCTCACTTTTTTTATTTGTATTGTTTTGCTGTTTTTTTTTTTTTTCCTGTATTCAGTCCACTTGACGTGCAACTTTTTTGCTGGCTCCACGTCCTCGCCCCAAGTCCGAGCCCGAAAGCGCACAAAGCATTGACCCACTAAAAAAAGAACAATGAGTGTGTCTAATTAGGAAAGAGCACCCACAGCACGCCCACCTGCCCGCCTCCCGGCAAGGGGCTGGCGAAGGAAAGCCGGCAAGTGTGCAACAAGCCAAAAGGTATTCACAGTTTTCTTTTTCTGGCTCCAGCTCTGTGCCATTTCGGAGTCTCGCTTTGGCCGGTTTTTGTGCAGCATTTTAATTAAGAGCTACAGATTCGCCAATGCACACAGAGAGGCTAAAGCTTTGACGATTGAATATTTGTTTTGGACTTTGGCAAGAGCTACACCCACAACAACCACACAGACAACATCTACTCTGAACAAAGCAACAAAAAAAAAAAAAAACAAAAAAAAAAAAAAAGAATGTACTAATAAAAAGTATTCATATAATTTAGTTAAATGCTAACAAAAACGGTTTTGGAAAATGTACTTGCGATAGTTACGACAACAAAAGTCAGAAAATAGTTTAAAAAACTACAGAAACAAATACTAAAAAAAAACTAAAAGCACAAAATACATATAAAATCGAAATGGAACTAAAGTAACAAAAAGTAAAGTATGTAACTCTGCAGCTAAAAAGTAAACGAAAACTGCATATACAATTCAAAGCAACAAATACACACACCCACACAGACACACACACAGAAACAGACACGCCACACATACAAATCAAAAAATGTAGCGTGCTTTTTGGCGTTTGGCCTTTGGTCTTTGGCTTTCGGCTTTTGGCTTTTGGCTTTCCAGAGCAGATTTGCAGGCGATATTTGTGCAAAGTTTCTTTCCTGCTAATGAAGTTATGTGCAGCAGAGCTTGACAGAAACTAAAAACAATATGAAAAACGAAAGAGAAAATAAAAGAATATGTATATATACATATATAAACTGAGCGAGTAATTTCTATGGCTGTTGAGCTACCTTTCAGTTTTCTCATTCCCAGACTTTGCTAACGAGCACTGATTTCTCCTGCCCAAGTTTGTCAAGCTCTTACCAGTTGAGATTTCTACGGCTAGAGCTTACTAAGATAGATTAACAAGAATTCGCAGCTCTCTTATAGTTTATTTAGAGTGGATATCAAATTCACATTGGCTTTGCTCTCCTCCTGGCCCGATTCTACTTGCCATAGCTGCTCATAGAATCGCTGCATTATTCAACTAATGCTTTGCAGCTATTTCTAACTCTTTTCAAGTCAGCTAATCTATTTATTTTCACTTTTTTCCAAGTCCTGCCAATTAGCTTCTTAATTTCCTGCCTCTTCCCGGCCACAGCCACAGCCAAAGCCAACAAATCCTTTGTCTGTGGCTAGAAAGCTGTGCTCGCAAAGCCGCTACCTGTACAATTACCTGGCCACAGTCAAAGTAGCACAAAGCCGAACAACCCACAACAGCCCAGGGAACACAATCATCGTTGCATGTTAGTAGAGTACTATGCCATAAAGGCCCCTTTATTGAAAGTTTTCCATTTCATGTTCAGTTTCAAAAGGCATAGAAAGAACATACAACATAAAAGTAAAAAACAAAACCTACCTAAAGCGAGAAAGTAAAAACCTAACTATTTTTAATGTGTACCTTAATTTTGAGAAAAAAAAAAAAAAAAAACTTAAAAAAAGAATGAAACGTAACAAACCCTGAGAAAAGCGCAAAAGAAAACTCCCTATACAAAATGAAAACCAAAAACAAAAGCCTAATAGAGAACTAAACTTAAATATACATACACGCATATATATACATGCATATATATATGTGAACATACATATATATAAAGAAAGGACATATAAACCTAAAGTTAAAGTAAAAGCAATAAAAGGCAAACGCATAGCTATCAATATTGAACAAAAACAAATGAAGAAAATAGGTTAATAACAAAATGAAATATGACAAAAAACAAAAAAAACAAAAAAGAAAAAACCAAAGCAAATAGATCGATAGCAAATAGTTTTGAGAATTGAGTGGAAGAGCATAGAGTAAAGAGTGTAGCATACTTTGTGGGGCTAAGGGGACAGCCTATTGGCTGGGGAGTGTGCGAATGCGTAAGATACTGTGAGGGTAAGCGAGATAGTGAGAAACTGGCATATGATACGATGATATAAAATTAAAAACTATTTTAAAGTAGAGCAGTTGCAAATATTTAAATGTGTCGCTAGTAGCTGAAAATAAATAAAAATTAATAATGAATGAGAGAAATCCAAAAAAAAAAAGAAGTAAATAAAATAGTAGTAGCAGAGTCTTTAGCCATAGTAGAGGACGGCAAAGTAGACAAAGAGAAACTGGAGAAGAACATACATACCATTGCATACATACATACATACATACATCAATCAATCAATCAAACAAATAAGCAAAAGCGAACGGCAAACGGCATAGTTACATACATCATAGCATTAAACTAAGCATCAGTGTTTGTGTATAGCTCCTGCATGAAATGTAATACAAATACATATTCGACATAAGCATTATATATATACATACATATATATGATCCCCACAGTTAGACTACTCAACAGCCCGAATCAATGCAGACCCTAAGAAATAAAATAAAATACTATTTATAGCGCAACAACCAAACGAAAAACGAAAAACAAAAAACAAAAAACCAAACCCGAGAGACCCCATTAAGAAAGAAAACTAAAACTAAACAGTAAAAGGTATAAAGTAAAAAGTAAAGCGTAAACTAAAGTAAATCGTAATACCGTGTAAGAGACTCGATCATAAGATAGACACAACAATGGTGCGAATGCGAACTGGCTGTGCCAGCTGCGAGCCTTAAACTATGTTCCACATCTTCACATCCAGCCCCTAACCTATTTTGGTTAGTTCGCCTAACCGCAGTTTAAAACTAACATAAACTGCCCTTTAAAATTAATAATTAATTATATTTTGGCAACCTCAAAAGAATGCCTCACTCAAAACCCCAACCACATTAACCACAATATCAACAGACCGCTCCTCCTGCTCCTTCTGTTCCTCGCCTTTTGCCCAGCTCCACTCTTAACATTAAAGTTCGCTCACAGGCAGTTCAAAGCATTCGGCCATCTAGACATAAACCAAACCAGCGACAGGCTCATTATTTTGATACCGCTTACCAATTGTGAACTAATGCATTGTTTGATTGTGAACTAAGTTCCGGAACTCAAATCAGTTTAAGTTACCACTGACTCAATTTGTAATATACTAAGCTCTATTTAAAACAACAATAAGAACAACACGTAAGCAATATGAATATCGTGACACACTCTTATACACTTAACATAACTGTTAATCTTGTTTACTCATTCCGCTGTACAGAAGTACGTAGTTAAGTTCAATTGTGAATGGTGTGTAATTGACGCCCATAACGAGGCAATTGCTATTGTCTTTCAACTTGCAGCGTGCAACGTGCAACGTGCAACGTGCAACGTGCTACATTCAATGGCCGAGCCAAATGCATTGCGTACTTATTTATTTATGCAAATTTAGTTAAATGCAAATTAATTATATATGACTGCTAACTGCTAAATGAAACTGAAAACGCGCGCAAGTACAGAAAATGTTTACCAGCAGCAACAACAACTGCAACCATTTTCCCAGGCACAAAACGGCAAAGCCTCGAAGCAAAAATTATTTTTGCATCATTAATTTACATTTATATTCAATTAAAGCGCAAACACATGCCGCATTTAAGCAACAACGGCAAACATGAAAAAAAGAAAATATATAGGCGCGTGCCAAGTGGGCGTAACTGGATGTGCGGCACAGGCCGTGGTTGGCAAACAATGCCAAAAGTTTAAAGCAAACAATATGAGAAAAAGTTCAGTGCCAGCCAAGAGCAGCAA
This sequence comes from Drosophila mayaguana, assembly GCA_037075325.1. Classification (NCBI taxonomy): domain Eukaryota; kingdom Metazoa; phylum Arthropoda; class Insecta; order Diptera; family Drosophilidae; genus Drosophila; species Drosophila mayaguana. The sequence goes on along the minus strand of JBAMCG010000080.1, from coordinate 3,414,617 downwards.
AGTGGGGGTGTGCAGGAAGTGAGCGACAGTGAGGGAGTGAGAGAGTGAGGCAGAGAGCATAAAGCTGCTGTATAAATCCCACGCACAAGTCGAGTGACCCAGTTCTTATACTCTGGCAGAGGCTAACACAATTTAGAAGAGAGTATAACTCGATTAAGTTATTTAAGCAGTTCCCATTAAGGGGAAATGCAAACTGTGAACATCACTGAGCAGCTGCTTAACAAGTATAAGAGCTTTTATAGAGCTTAGAGCTTATAATGCAGTGCACCGTATTTAACATACAACTTAATCATCTCCGTTTTCGATCATTTCTTACAGCAGCTGTTAATGGGTTGCCACTGGTTTACGAGTAACAGAACTTAACACTCTGTTAAGTAACATAAAACATTACAGTACTTTCGAATGAGCTACTTGTTTTAGCAAAATGCTTTGGCAAATTCAACCAAAATGCACCACGTGCCATTTGGCTAGCTAGAAACTTTTCATATAATTTATATTAATTAACCACTTTTAAATGCGTTTTCACATTTGGCCTCATGGCCACTTAAACAAAGTCAACACGTTTAAACCAAATGCATAACTATGGTACGAATGGAAGAGTTTGTCAACTTTTCGGCTAGACTGAGAGAGAGACAGGGAGAAAGCGAGAGAGTGAGTGGACGACTGCGAAATTATTTGTTTGTTTGTTTATTTGTTTGACTGTTTGTCCATTTTAATGTTGCGCTCGTTGCGGTTGCATTGCACTGTTTAAAATCAGTTTAAGTTTTGTGCAGTTGTCGGCTATGGGAAAATTACTTTACAAGTGATGCATTTATAATAATTTGCATAATAAATTATTTTCAATGAATTTTACGTTACAACAACAACAACAACACGCACACAACAAAAACAACTATATATAGTATATATATATTAAAAATTACAAAAAGCAAAAAATCCCTCAAACAAAATGTGAAAAATATGAAACCCAGCAAAATGAAAACACACAACAACAACAAAACAACAAAAATTTGCAAAATAAAAAGCATGAGTAAAAAATACAAAAAAAATACATTAATATTAAAAAGCGTTTAATTTGCCAACATTTTAAGTTGCGACGGGCGGGCGGGTGCATAACGGGGCTGTATAATGTGATAAATGTGCCGAGAGCTTTGCATGCGTAGCAAAATTGCACGGCTCTGTGATCATTAAGAATTATTTTAAATGGCATTCAATTGCAGATTTTTTCAAATTGAATTATGTGAGCAGCACGACAAATGCGAGAGATGCACTGCGGCTCTGCAGCACCAGGAATTTCCATGGCAATTTGCCAGCACTGCGTATGCTTAATGAGCTGAGCTCACAAAACGGCCACAAAGAATGACAATTACTCGCCCAGCAAGGATGCGGCCGATTTGAATAGCAGCCAAGTGCTGGCCGTGCACATGCAACTGTTAACCCAACTGCAACATATACGAAAATATGCCAATCAGCCAGTTACAAAAGTAATTTAAGGGAAAACAGTCGAGAACAGGAGTTGGGAAATGGAAATCTACCAGAATTGCATATGAAATGTTGAGTATTAGGTTTTGAGTGCAGAGAATGAATCAACAAATAAACAAGGTCATAATGTGTTGCTTAAAATCTTGAGAATCACATAGAAGGACATTATTCAGGTTGCCGGAAAGAAGAAGCTAACAAAATGTAATATAAATGAGATGAGTTAGGTTGGCCTAAAATCTAATGTAGAAGAGTGCATTAAGAAAGGGGTTTTAATCAGGACTGCCCAACTAGCAGACACCCTACCTATGCGCTGAACTGGGATGGAATATAAGTGGATATAAGTCGGCGCCTGTTGCCATCATACATACGCACTCACACACATTTATACATCCACATACATAGAACACACTCCGCATACTATGTAAAATATGCAGCGGCTGCACTTGGACTGCTTTATGGGCTCTACTATGGGAAGTCAGTTATGAAAAAACGTTTTCCAGATGCATTTTCTTACTGAATTTTCTTCTTAATGTAATATTGGTATATGTTATAAGCTTTGGAGCCACAGATCCCACATTTTAGTTATGCTAAAAAAAAGAAAAAGCAGAAATTATAAAAAAATCCGATGACATCGAAAATAATAATAGCAGAAAGTTTCTCAACAGTTATTTGAAAGCTCTGGGAGAAACATTTAGGCTTTTATAATTTACTAAATCATAAAGACGTAAAGTTATTATAGCCAGCGGTGGAACTATCAATGGAACTCATGGATATTCATTTTTGTAATCGGTCGATGGATTTTGATTGATGTTGATTTATCGTCTCACTTAGAAGATAACTAAAGCAGCCTTTTTCCATTCAAATGAATGATAATGTATTTGTAATAAATAAATTTTAAGAAACTTTATCATTTAATGTTTTTTTAAAAACAAATAAAGTATTTTAGTAATGCTTAAAAATATTGATTTAATTTTATCTTATTATTTTAATTCCATAATCACTGGGAGAAGCCATCGAGAGGAGCCTCCATAGATGACCTCATTTGGACGATCAGACAGGCCGTCTCGATCGAGAAAGCTTGTTTTGATCGAGAATATATATGTATATACTTGCACCACATCAGGTTCTGCTGGCTAAACAATCTTGCAATATATTTTATTTTCCAGTTTCGACGTCAGCGAGTCCAGCATGGCATATAAAAACCAATTGATGTATTGGTCAATTGAAACTCAAGAGGGTTAATTTCGGAAACATGTCGATTATTAGATTTCGATTTAGATTTGGATTGCAAAAAGTTATTGGTCTTCTCTCAGTATCAATGCAATTCAGTATAATTGCCCTGCCTCGGTTCCACTTCAGCGTATTCAAATTTCATGATGAGAATCTCAAAGTGGACAAACAAAAAACTGACCGAATCCTTTTGACACGGAACTCTTTGACCCAAGCAAGAGAGTTTATTTTGGTTCCTCTTAGCACATTTTGAAGTCTCGCAGCTCATCCGCCTAAGTGAAATGACGAGCAATAAAGCCGACCTGGAAATTGATATGCGAATGTAAGATCCAATTCAGCTTCAACAATCGAAACTTACTCAGCCACTTGGCATAATTTGAGCCAAAGAGCGTGATACGAATTTTTCCTCAACTACTAACCATAAAAGGCAAAAGGACAATGCAATAAAAAAAAAAAGAAAGGAAAGAGCAAAAAAAAAACAACAAAAATAAATAAAATGCTGTCACATCAAATTCGAGTGGCAATTCCATCAGCCAACCTAAGGCCTATTAATTTTCAAAACACACCCAAAAAATGCGAACGGAAGGTAGACAACAGCGAGGAGCGGGACAGAGAGAGAGAGGGAGAGAGAGCAATAGAGACTCCCTGAAGGCAAACAACGCCTAAAAGTATTTCAATAATTTGGCCCCAAGCCGAAAAATGAATGCGTGGGAGGGCGGCAAAAATGTAATACCTGCTGACAAGTTTCGCATTTCTATGGCCATTAAACCCTTTTACGACCGATACCTGGAGCACCGAGTTTTAGCATATTTCAACAGTTTATAACGCAAATAATGCTGAACTGTGCATTTCTAATAGGCAAATGGCAACTGTCGAGCTGCAAAGCCAATTTCAGCACTTTGGCTGCCATTGCCAACAGCCTCGCCTCGACTCGAGTCGTAAAAATCTAAATTTCAAAGCGACAGCAAACATCAGACCATGTGGGAGATGCTAGCAAAACAGTTTGAATGACAGAAATTTTCGACACAAGACATGTGCGGCATTTAAGTGCAGCACTAGCAACACTAGCAGCAGCAGCAGCAGCAGCAGCAGGAGCCGACGCACACGAAGCAGCCGCAGCAGGCATAACACCAAAGATGGCCAGCAGAACGACATGCCTCTAGAGTGCGCATGTGTGTGTGTGTGTGAAAGTCAAGGTATGCAAAAATCTAAGTCATCTTCTGATGAGCCACATATGTATGCATGTGCATGCCACATCTCTATCTGTACGCGTGTGTGTGTGTGTGTGCGTTATTGGTGTGTGGTTAGCAGCAATCACCTGAAACTTGCAGCGACTCTTGTCCATGCGGAGCCGGAAGAGCTGAGGACGCAGCTGCTCGTCGTAAAGTGCAATAATGCCTGAATTTATGCAACTCGAGTGTAATAAAAATATGCATAATTCTGCAATAAATGATTTTAAGTAACACACACACACATAAAGAGAGAGAGAGAGAGAGATAGACTCTGCTTGCTATGGGTGACAGGCGACAAGAATTTCAATTTCGGAACAATATGTCAACGTATGTGTCATATGTTGATAGGCTGATGAGTAATATAAGATTAAACACTGCAAATATTGGCTAAGGCTGTTAGCTCAACGAAAATAGAGTCAAATACGATTTAATTCAACGCTAACTAATCTACCGTTATGTTTTTTTAACCATAATATTGTACCCAAAGCTTAAACATGATTAAAAGATTAATTTTTCTTATTTTGTTAACTTAATTATATACATTTTGATATTATATATTTATATTTATCACAACCAAGACTTGCATCTATTTTACTATATATTCTACATATTGCTAGACTATTCTCCGCAGTCTTCATGAAAATAATATCGCGACTAAGTAGTAAATGTTGGATTACTATATTAAGTGATAAATATATTGTTTTAAAACAAGTAATGTACAGATTCGGAATAGATAAAAGTCTTTCTGATATACAGATGACGAATATATAAAAGTCTTTCGCAAATAGCATTTTAATGTAAAATAATATAAATTATTTTTACTAGACAGAAAAGTTGAGCGAGACTCAAGCCAACTTTATTTAAATATGTTGGCTAATAATAAAAAATTATGAATAAAATATATTGATTACATTTTATATTTTATTAATAAAAAAAAAAAATAAAGACAAAGACAACAACAAATTGATTCTATTTTCAATTTAATCAACAAGATAAACCAGAACACAGAATATATTTTACTAAAGCTCTTTTATGAACTGAATCTGAATGAAAATTAGATTATTAAGATTGATTTCGCTTAAGATGTCAGATGATATCAAGCAGATATTCGCAATGCAGCCTGCTGCTTGACTAATAAATGAATCATTTTATTAATCATATTATATTGCTTGACTAATAAATTTAATGAAATAATTTTGGTCTGTAATTTGTCGATCTATAACATGTGAATTCATTCTTAATAATCTACCTCAATAGATAGTTCTGTAAATCACTCGATTTTTGGATTTATAAACTCTCAAGTCTTAGCTCAAGTCTCCCACTTAATCCCATTTCATGGTTAATTTGTCGGCTGTGCCCATCTGGCGCTTATTCAATGTTGCTTAAGTGTTATTGCACTTACTGCATGCACTGGCATAAAGGCGAAATCTTTTGGATTACAACATCAGGGCAAATATGCTACCTGTGCTAAGTGAGTGGGAGTGAGGGGAGTGGGCGGGAGTGGGCGGGAGTGGGCGGGAGTGGAGGAGTGGCGCGTCGAGGGCGACACTGTTATGGCCGCTATGGCCATAACTGTTGTAGCTTGGCAAAACTTAAGCCGTTTGCAGGTGTTGCAGCCCAATTGCAGTTTATCTAGCTGAGCTAGCTGCTTTGCCTGGGCTGACTGGCTGGCTGGTTGTTCTTTTCTTTGTAGCTGGGAAAACTTAATGATCTGTGCTATATGTTGCGGGTCATCAGCTTGCCAGTGGCTTTACGCGAGCTAAGAGGAAGAAGAGCGGCCAGCAGGAAATTAAGTTTTGGCTTGTTGTATTGCGTAAATGGCTTTTTAGTTCTTTTTGGCTTGCGCGGAAGTGAATTGCATAAATTGCAAAGCGCGTGTAAAAGCCATGAAATCGAATTCGAAACTAGCTACACACAAAATCGCACACACACACACAGAGAGAGTGATTGACGAAAAAACGAAGCGGAAGCAACTGGCCCAAAAAGCAAGAAACGCTACTGAAGCCGACGCATAAATCTTCATTGAATTTCTGTTGGCCAGAAAGCCGTCGAGTCATGCCTCGGACCGGGTCCACATTGAAAATGGGCACTCAACACAGGCGCTCCCTCTCGCACTCCCATTGTTTTTGCTGTGCAACGGAACGTAAGCGGCTAACGGGAAGCTCAGCAGCAGCAGCGCAGCAGCAGCGTTGCCCGCCTCCGTTGAGGCGTAGAACAAAGGGCCATTATTTACAGGTGCTGCGCGCCAAAAGTGCCAAAACAAAACACACGCTTCTGCTCATAGCCCAACACCCACACACCCCCAACACACACACATACACACGCATACTCCTCCTGCACGCATCTGACACACGCAGACAAACGCACAAGCGCAGACACATTGATTAATGAATTAATGAGGTAAACTTTGCACCTCAATGACAGAAAAGGTATCACGGGTGGAGGAGCCGCTGCTTCTCCTACTCCTGCTGCTACTCAGTGCTATTCCCTTCCAAGTTCCCTTTAACGTTACCTCACGTTATTTGCGTCCACGCAGCCAGCCCAGCCCCAGCTCAGTTGCTGTCTCTGATTTTGGTTTGCTAATGTATCGGTTCAAGAGGTCAGTCAGCAGCTGGCAGCCAAAGAAAACTTCCAGCGCATAAAAGTAGGCAATGAAAAGCATCGACAAGCAGTGCAGCCAACACACACACACACACACACACATGGATGTTGACACGAACTCGTGAGCCTCGTGCGTGAGTGCCTGAAGCTAAAATTAAAGGAATTAACGATGTATTAACTTAGCCTGATTTATTTAAATAGTTTGTAGAAATAATAATAATTATAATACATACATCATTTATATTTCTTCCACAAAATTAACTGTTATTGCATATTACGTCTCTATCTCTTTATCAACCTTTAAGAAATGTTTTCTTTTTGCGTTTAAAAGTGACCAAACGTATAATTAATGTTTGTTTAAAAGCAACATCAATTAACAAAATAATACGCATACAAAGCAACTTTACCAAGTTTTCTGCTACCTTTAATTGCAAGCTAATCTACCTAAACATGAAGGAGAAAGAGCAGATGATAGCAGGATATGCTTATATATTATTCATTATTATATTATAGTAAATACACAAATTATGCAACTATTACAGAAGGCATCTAGTAGGGAGATTCATTGAATGCCACCTTTTGATTCTTCTCTTTTTTAGTCCACCCCAGAAGCCTTTAAATCCTTTTCGATATCCGAAGTTCTCATATACCATACAGCATTACAGATTAGCCTTAAGACTTTCGATTGGACAACTCAAATGTGAAGTTATTTAAATATTTATAATGTAATTAATAAATAATAAAATATGATTAATTAATATAATTAATAATTAAATATAATTATGAAAAAAATAAACAAACATAAAATAAAATAAAATCGCACAGTAATGTTTTGGCATATAAAATTATTTTCATTCCTTCGCTTTCTGTTTGACAATCTTTATGCAACTTGCGCACTCGAGGGATTCTTCTATTCATTCAATTTTTGTTTGTTTATAAGAAAGTTCTTAACAGATGGAGAAATACATTATCGTTAGACGAACGCTAGCCGAACTATTTCTCAGAATTAATCACTGAATGAACAATTGTTAAATCTCATCTTCAATCACGCACCCATCTCTGACACCCACTGCAGTGGGGGCGTGTCACATAAGCTCAAAACCCGATGCTGTTGCTGACACGTGATAAAACGCTACCAACGAGGCCGCATGCTGTAGCTGTAGCTGTTGCTGTAAGTAGTTGACTGTGTGGAGGGGATAGGGGTGAGGAAAGAGGGAAGAGGGGAGTGAAGAGAGGGTGCTGCAGATGAACGTGAGGTGCGGCGTATGGGGCGCGTGGAGTACGCCAAAGGTGCATAGGGCACGGGCATTAACATTTACATGACACTCAGCCCACAAGTGGAGCGTACGCCGAAAGAACAACAACTTTTGCCGCCCACCCGCACCCAGACACGCTCTTCACATATGCTACGGAAAACTTGGACGATTCTTTTGTGACTGGCGCCCAGGTGGTCGATGGGCCGGTGGGTTGGTGGGTCGGTGGGTTGCCGTTCGAGGCATGTTAGACCATTGCCCAACGCCTCAAGGCAAACGGAAGCTGTGTAACTGACGCTACGATCCACACTCACGCACACACGTGCTGGGGCTCCGGCTGGGCCTCCGGCTGGGGCTCCGGCTCGGCGTTGCCATTAACGTTTCTATTGTGAGCTCTTGGCCTTAGCGAAATAAATAAAATTCGACAGCTGGGACTGACCCGGCCGAGAGCTGCGAGCTACGAGCTAGACAGCCCACCCACACGGCAGACAGTTTGTGGTTTTCAAATTTCGCACAGACAAGCTGGCTGTCGGGTTGGTTGGTTGTCTGGCTGGAGGGCAGCAGCGCCACCGACACCTTGCATAGCCTGTGGAGTCGAGCGTATTTATCTATTCATGCTCACAAAAAGCAATTCGTGACCAGGGGCCATCGGGTGCCAGGGCGAGGGTAAACTTCAATGCAACTAACGATGTAGCAGACACAGCAGCAGCAGGAGCAGCAAGAGCAGCAGCAGGAGCAGGAGCAGTTGCTGCCGCAGCACCCAACGGTTGCCAATGGACTCTCGTGTCTCGTGTCGGCCGCTCAGCGCGCAGTTGATTCCGTGATTTTTCGGCAAAGTTTTCTGGCGCTGCTTTTTCGGGAGGGTCGTGCCGGGATTGTTACGGCTGCGTTTTGAGCTTTTATTATGTTCAATTCCTTCCACTTTATCCTTTTTTCATTTTTTGGGATTTCCCCCGCTGCGTGTTGGTTCAAAATTGAAGTTGCGCCAAAGTTGCAAAATAAAAGGGAAAAAGCAGCCGAGTTTTCAATGTTTTACACAAAAGAGGATCCCGGACTACGGGACACGGGAGTCGAGACTTGGAGCTGCTGGCAACTGGACGAATGGTTAGACGCTTCGCTGGCTACAAACAAACAGACATACAGACAGATGGAGAGGCGAACAGGAGGACAGACGAACCGACGGACAGACGAACCGACGGACAGACGGACCGACGGACAGCGCAGCGAGTGCAAAGTTCAGTGCTGCAACATACATTAGATTGGCAGTTGGGGATTTACTTGTAAAATGCAAATGCAATGAATGTACAATTTAGAAATTTTTACACCAAAAATGCAACGAGTCAAGGGGGCAAGGAGAGGGAGGAGGGGGTAGGGCGCGCAAGGACTTGCAGTCAGCTACACTCGCACTGGGTTCATTTGACATGCAAGTTTGTTGCCTTTGTCTGAACGACTCGTAATCTATGCTAATGAAATTGTTGCTTTCAAAATCAAATTCTAACAAGCAGCAGCAGGAGCAGCAGCAGCAACTGCAGCAACCTCCGAAACTTGTTGGCCAAAAATAAACAAAGCGAACCCCACACAAATGCAATCAAATTGGGACTTCTGCAAATCAACACAATTATAAACATTGTAATCCTGTATTGAAATTCGCCTAGATTAAAACATCAGCCGAAATTAAAGAACCTAACTAAATAAAATAAATACTGCCTGCCTATGCGAATCTCATAAATAGTACATGATTTGACTTGAACAAGGGAAGGAGAGCAAAGGAATGTAATTTTTTATTTTTATTTTATTTATATGCCATAATATACAATAATAATTCATAGTTAACTTCGCTTTAGGGCGCCTGCATTTGTGTGTGTATGTATGTGTGGCTTGCGCGTGAATTTGTATGTGTGTCTGTGAAATGATGTAAATAATTAAAGTATGTCCTTATGATTTCAGCTATACATATATGTATACTATATATATGCATGCGTGTAGCATCTATATACATACATATGTACATATGTGCCTACCTATGTTTGCATATATGCATACTTCATTTTCATTTTCGCAACTTTGCTTGTACGCTAAGCTAAGCTGGACCTAGCAGATTATCAGAAATTCGAGTAATCATCAATTGCATTAAAGCGTTGGCTTTATAGGTTGAGTATACTAACAGATTATATTATATTGCATATATATGCAAGCTAGGCAATCGTATTCGCTCTCTCTCTCTGTAACCTCCAGTTACATTTCACAATTTCTTCCCTCTCATTCTCTCTCTCTCTATCTCTCCGTCGCTCTCTCCCTCTCTATCTCTCCCTCTCTATCTCTCCCTCTCTCTCTCTCTCTCTCTCTCTCTGTATCACCCTCTCTTTCTCTCTCGCTCTCTTTCTCGCTGTATCACCCTCTCTCTCTTTCTCGCTCTCTTTCTCTCTGTATCACCCTCTCTCACTTGCTCTCTCTATTTCTACCTCTCTCTATCTCTCGCTCTCTCTCTATATATACATATATATATATCTCCTTCTCCCTCTCTCTCTATCTCTCCCTATATTTTAAGGGGTGGACATATTATTGTCATCATGAGTGTATATCCCGCTCTCTGTCCCTCTGTCTCACTCTCCCACTACCTCTCCCGTTACCTTTCACAATTTCTTGATCTGTCTTTCTCACCCTCTCTTTCTCTCTCCTTCTCTCTCTCTCTCTCTCTGTCTCTCTCTCTCTCTCTCACACACACACACACTTTACCTCTGTCTCTCTCTTTCTTTCTAGCCTTCTTTTTCTCCCTCTGCTTATATTTAAGGCTTAGCTTCTTCTAATTATTGTTCCACATAGATCCAATGCATATATCATACGGAGAGCGAAGCTGCTGCTCTCTACTGCGATAATGATGTATAACAATTTGCGATTCAAGTCATTTCATATAATATTCATTTGATATTCACTTATCAGTTATTTTTCCCTCTCTACTGTGCAATCAAATATCGATACGGAATTTAATTATGATGCGAGTGAATGAATTTGGGCATTCATGATGATGCGGAATGTCAATGTGAGCCCTATATATGTCGATCGACATCACCTCCGATACGCCATGTAAGCCGGATGAGTGTTTGCAGCTCTCATCCAGTGGCCGCAATTGCATTATTTGCCCAAAACTCTGGAATTTTATTACAGCCAGTGGTTTACATGCCATTCATATGCGCCGCACACACAAAGCCCTCCAATACGGCTCAGCTCGCAGTTGGGATATTACTCAGGATCAGCTTTGTGCACACACACAGATGCATACTCACGTGCATGCATGCCAGCAAACATGTCATACATGCGTGCATATAACTCGTATCTTCTGCGCGCACAGATATTGAAGGCATTCATCAAAATCACCAAGGCAACTCGAAATTCATCAGGCACCGCAACGCTCAAATATTTTGGGAAACTCGTTACAGCTGCACCTACAACTATACACATTGCAATGGCCACCACCAAAAGCAGCAACAGCAGCAACAGCAGCAACAGCAACAATGGAGAAAAGTCTGAGGATGCGGCATGCTGCTTAACCCTTGAGTGGTTTGCCAGGAACTTAGCTGCAGTCCTTCTGGGCGCTGGCTGCCAACGGCCGTCGCATGTGGTGTTGTTGATTATACTGCAGTGTTGTTGCTGCTGTTGTTGATGATGTTGTTGCTGCTGCTGTCGGTTGGCGGTTTGTTGTCTGCGGCATCCACCCACAGCTTCCTGTTGTAGTTGCCATTATTGCAGTTGTTATTGCAGTTGTTGTATTGCTCCTGTTGCCCGCCCTATAAAGAATTTGCAAAAGTTTTTAACAATTTCTGCAGACCGCGCACTTGACGGCGACGACTTCCTGCTGCAATGTGCCTGGTGTTGATGCTTTATTTATACACGCACACACACACACACACTGCCAGAGAGAGCAAGAGAGAGAGACATACTTCTATAACTTTTGGCTGCCTCTTCACTCAAGCGTCAATAGTTATTTTTACAGCTACAGCAAAACGAAAGTCGGCTCTGCCGTTGCCGTCGACAACGGATGCGAAATACACGAATTTCTGCGTTGTTGCTTTACAACTAACACAAATTGATACACACACACACACTCACACATAGACAATCTTGCATTGGTGTGCGCCCCAGGGACTTTGACGTTTGAGAGCAGCTGAAAAGTTCCATGACGTTAGCTGCCGCCTGCTCGTTACCGTCGCTGTCGCGTCCTAACATTACAGTGATTACGTTTTGTAAGCACTTACGTTTACGATTTTATTGTAAGCAGACGACGATGTCTCTCGCTCGCTCTCTCTCTCTCTCTCTCTCGCTCGCTCTGCCGTTATTGATGTCAGCGAAACCGGCAAACAGCGTCGCTGCGTCAAAGTTTGCAATTGTGCGAATTACGCTGCACAAACTTGACGAATGCAACTGCACAACGGGGACGACGAGGAACTAGGCGAAAGGCACACGGCACACGGCACACGGGCGACATTGCCAACTAAAACTATCCACCTGCACACAAAGTCACCTTCCTCACCGCCAAATCAAGCAGACCACCTAATGAATCAGTCACAGTGATTAACTTTTACAGCAGCCACGAGTTACGGCCCAAAAGAGTGCCGAAAAGTCACATGTGCTCCATTGGCTGCTGTCGATGTGTGTGTGTGTGTGTGTGTGTGTGCGTGTGTGTATTGCAGGGTGGCCATTCTGCGCTAAGCTTGATAGACGTTGAGCGGACGGCTTGCGCAAAGCATTGCGCTGCCTTGCTGTTTGCGCAAGCGGTGAGAAATACAAGAGCATTGAAGATGCAATTTCTATATATATATAAATATATATATATATATATATATATATATATATATATATATATATATATATATATATATATATATATATATATATATATATATATATATATATATATATATATATATATATATTTATAACATGCGATTTCTATAAGTACAGAGCAATTTTACAAAAATCGGAAATGAAATGAATCTATATTTAAAATTTGGAGATTAGGACTTCAATCGATAATAAAATAAAAGTAATTCGAGATTTTTGGAAACAAACTCGATTTTCGCGTGATAGACACGGACCTAGGAATACAGAATTTCAAGTCTCTATTCTGAGATCGACATGCTCATATATAAGGACGGACAGACAGACGGAAAGGGCTAAATCGCCTCAGCACATCGACTTGAACAAGAATAAAAATCCTTTGTGGGGTCTGCCACGTCTACTTCTGCCTGTTACATACGTCGAGGAAAAACATTTTACCCTGATTTCCAATTTCTAATGGGTTCAGGGCATAAAAAATGTAATTTTTTTATCACTGTTAAGTTATTTAAATGATAAATACCTTGGAATGCAGATCAGCAGCTGGATGTGATGAGATCATTATAATTGCTCTTCTGCTACCCGAGCTCCTATAAGAAAATAAAATAAATTCGAGTTGAATCGAATGTCGGACATGCAAGTTTAGTTTAGCTGCAGTGAAGCCCAGGAGTCGCTTTATTCTGGACCCAGTTGAAATAGAAGACACAGATCCCTTTTCACAGGGATGCCTGTTGAATGTTTACAGATAAATTAATAAAATAATAAAATAATAATAAAAAGATGTTTTTGATTATTTATTAATATACAAAATTTATATAATAGTAATAATATGTATACTAATTATTATATTTTAATAACTTGTATGTGTATGTATGATATGTTTCAATTTTGTTAATTTGAAAACTTTGTTTTCATAGAAAAAATTTGTTTAGGCATATTTTCAACTTATATTTAATAAAATGGTAAAATCAGGTCTGCAAAGGGTACATTTGATGTTTTAAAAATACAGGATGTTGCACTAATACATAAGAGATTTCAAATTGTAATGGATAAGAACGATTTACCGTAATCCCTCCTTCCGGCTGCTCTGGCGGTTAGAGGGATAATACGTATACAGCCGGCTCTTTAATACGTACCTCGTTACGACATTCAAATACGAGCGGCAAGCAGTTCAATTTGAGCCTTTCGTTTAGCAAGCAGTGCAACTGCTCAACAAATTTCGTTTCAAGATTAAAATGCATTTGGCGAACTTATTGGTAAAAATATATTTATCCTGTATATTTATGTAAAGAATCGTGTAAATTTTTAATTAACAAATATTGCAGCGAATTTCATCTATTAATTTAATGAATAATTACATTTACGTATCTCTTACAATACAATACAAGTTTTCAATTTGCTCTCAACGATGTTCGCTTCGTTGTGTGTTCCATTGAGTTGGGTTAACAGTTAACAAATCTTTCAACAATTACCACATATGCATATATGTATATGTATGTATATATGTATGCAATATACAGCAAAACGAAAAATAAACATAAATGACAAAAATCGTGTATATTACGTACATGCACTGAGTATGCTATTTCCAATTTCTTGCACGTATGCACGAAGCCCTTACATGACCCCGCAGCCGTCCCGCGGAGCTTCTCGACTGCCGCGGCGCTGCAGCTGCTGCGTGGGTGTGGATTGCGTGGAGGAGGGATTCGTCTGGTTGCCATTGGCCTTCGACTTGGATTCGAGACTGGCGTGACGCGTCAGCCGCTGCTCTGACGCTCGCTGAATGCCATTGGGCAGCTGCTGACATTTTGGCACAAAGTTATTGTTGCTTCCATCCAAAGCATCGTTCTCCAAGCCGGACGCTCCATCGGCGCTCAGCTCATTGCTGTCGTTTATGCCGTCGTGCATGGTGGGCGACTCGCCCAGCGACTGTATGTACTGCTCCAGCAGATAGATGTGCGGCTGCAGGGTCATCACAAAGCCGCGATACATGGAGCTCCCGTTGTCGAAGATGCACTGGCTGAGCTGCTTGAGGGCCGCCTCTATGCGCCTGCAGGCGCCCACGGACTCGCTGCGTATGACCACGTTGACAATGCGCGAAATGGAGGCCGCATCCTGCAGCAGTATGGAGAGCATGAGCGCATAGTCCGTGCAGTTGGCCTCGATGAAGAGCTGCAGCAGGTAGCGCAGCTTAATCGCTAGCTTATCGTTCAGATAGCTGGCCACAACTTCGCTGTTGTCGTCCTCCGAGGTGGGCAACGAGTAGAGCCGGCGATAGCGGAAGTTATCAAAGGACAACTGCGAATGGGACCGATTCTTCAGGATTGGCAGCGAGCTCTGCTGCAGCTCCTCCTCCTCCTTAATGCAAGGCTGCAGCTGCGGCGACTCTAACTGCGCGGCCAGACTAAAGTAGCCCGACTCTGAGGTCTGCGATGACGATCCTCCAGCTGCTCCCGCCCGAGGCATCGTGCCTCGTAACTGAGCGAAGTCGTCGCGACCAGCAGCTGAAAACGGACTGGGCAACCGCAGCTCCGCGTGCAAAGCTTGCAGCGCCGCCGCTATGTTATCCAGCCGCGCTGCTCCTGTCGACTCCTGCGTTAGCCAGCTGACCACATGGAAGTCCAGATAGGCGCACATGTAGCCCAGATCCAGCAGCTTGTGTTGCTGCAGCAGCTGTCGCGCATGTCGCTGCAATATCAAATCGATGCAGAAGATCTCACGCTGCTGCCGCTCCTTGGTGGAGCGACGACGCACGACAGTCGCGGCGCCAGCATTGCTGCCAGCGCTAGGCGCCTCGCTGCGCTCCACAGATGCGGCCACGCTCTGCTGCTTGTTGTCCTTGGGCAAGTTGCTGGTGACGGTGGTCGAGTAGCTGCGCTCCCGCGTCGCTATGGGCCCCAGCACCAAGTTGAAGGCGTCCGCATTGGGATTCACTTGCGCCTGCGTCTGGGGCTGAGGCGGTGCGATTTTCACATTCAACACCATCGAGCAGCGCGGCGAATCAATCTCATTGGGATCTATGGCTTTGAGGAAGCGTATCAGATCCTTGGCCAGCTCCCACTTGCGCTGATTCAATGCGATATCCAGCAGCATATTCGCGTGCTGCTTGCTCACAGAGGAGGGCTCCAGGTTCTGTATGATGATCAGATAGCTGGCCGCCGTTTCCAGCTGCTCCGCCTGCAAGCAGAGGTGGAACAGCTCCTTCGGCTTGCCCGCCATGCTGAACAAGTACGGCCAAAGCGCAATTTCAGTTTTGCGCGCGCACTGCACGATCGTCTGTAGATACACGGGAAACTCGCGAATGAAGTCCAAGATGCTGGGCAACTGTGCATCGGGTATGGGCTGCTTGCTGCTGGCCTCCTCCTCCAGCACCTCGTGCAGCAGCAACTCCAAGGCGTGCGGAAAGTACGGCAAACTGCGACAAGATTGCGCAATCTCCCAGGCCGAGTAGCCCAGATTGCGTTTGATCAACTGCCTGAGCACCTTATGCAAATAAACCTGCGACTTGCGCTCCATCAGAGCAAAAGGCAGAGCGAAATGCGAGTTTGGCTCATTCGTGTACAGCGTGCTCTCGTTCTCCACGCCCAGCACAATGACGTTGTCGAATAGTATGACGAGGGGATAGAGCTTCAGGGGGAAGCTGAGCATGATGCGCTTGGACATGAAGCTGTGCAGCCGCTGCGCCCCGTTCTGCTCCGAACGCTGCTGCAGTATGGGCAACCAGACGCGCATGCCGTGCGCTCCGGAATAGAGCCAGAGACAGTCCCGCATGGCGCAGTGCTCCAAGTTGTGGGAGAGCCAGAAGCATTCCACGCAGCTGGCCAAGCAGGTGGCCAGCAACGTATTGGGCACCTGCTGTGTGGCCTCGTCCCTCTGGATCATCAGCACGCGTCCACAGACATTGACCACAATCGTCTCTGCCTCCGCCTGTTGATGCTGAGGCTTCAGCTCATTTCGCAGATTGGTAACCGTGAGACTCACAATGCAAGCGGGATGTATGCAAATGCTCTTCACGTCCAGCTCGTACGCGCAGTCGATGTTGATGATGTACGCCGACTGCCTGTGCATGTGGAACAGGCTGACGATGCCATCCGCCGTGAGCACAATCAGCTGATCTCTGAAGGCATTCAAGCTGATGACAGGGGCGCGCACCTGTAGCTTATGTCCAAACTGATTATCCAGCTTACACTCGGCTGGATAGCAGCGCAGCTCCTCGGTGCGATCCAGCAGAGAATAGCAGCCCATGACAATGAAGCCCTGCCACCAGAGTAATCCACCAGACACTACGAAGTCCTTCTCCTGTGACTCGTTGCCGAACAGCTTCCACTTCTTGTTGAGCATCGAGTAGTGAGCCAGGCCGGTGCGTCCTGCCACAGCCAGATGCAAGCCGGCAGCATCAATGGCTGCATAGCGAATGGGCCAGTTGGTGGCTGCGTAATTGAGCGGCAGCTGCAGCAGGGTCCAGTATTTGCTCTCGGTGAGAATGCTGCCCATGTTGGGACTTTGCTTAAGCTCCAAGCAATCGTCGTTTTGGCCGGCGGTGGTGCTGCTGGGGAATGTGCATTTGGCATTGCCGTAAGTCAGCTCCAGATTATCGCCCTGATTGATGTACAAGCAGTCGTCGCCTTGCAGCAGGATGTGCGAGTGTGCAGTCATGCAGGGATTCATGCTCAAAGCGCTCTTCACGAACTGCAGCTGCAGGACATTGTTCTTCTCATCACGTGTGGTCATAAATAATTGATAGCCCTCGGTGGACCATTCGAGACGGCGCAGCTGCAGGGGATTCTGTTTAACCAAATCCACATGCAGTCCAAAATCCCAGCTTAAGGTGGACATCAGTAACGCTCCGAAGGTGCTCCACAACGACAGTCCACCATTTTCCCAGCTCACGGCGAGCACACAACCATCGGGACTCCACTTGAGCTCGTTGACGGCGCCCAAGCTGCCAGGCGGCACATTCTCCGTCAAAACAAGCCTGTGCGAATACTCCAGACCTGCTGTGGCGTCATCTATGGCATACACAGCCACCGCCGAGCTCTGTTGACCGTAAGCGAGCAGTCGAAACTTGTGATTGACGCTGCAGACGCTCGCATCCATCACATCCGGTACCCAACAGCCGTGCATGTGCACCGTTTCGAAGCGCAAATGATCAGCTATGAGAAACGCCGCCCGTTGATCGCTGAAGACAGCAGCGCACCCACCAATGAAGGGCGAATACTCCAGGCTCGCCACAAAGGCCGAGTTGCCCATGGCGGGCAAATATTTAACGGGTTGTTGCTGCTGTTGCTGCACGTAGAAGGGAATGTCACGCAATTTAATAACAGCCAGCGGTTTCAAGTCCTCGGAAACCGTTTCGAGCTGTGACCACTGCAATCGCAGCAATTCACATGTTTCCGTAGCCAGGAGCAGCTCACTGAGACTGATGCAGCAGACAGTGGAGATGACAGCGTCTAGCTTCAAGCAGCGCACTTCTCGGAGACTCAGGCGGGGGATATTTTCCTTGATGAACAGCTCGGCTGAATCTCTTTTCAGACTTGATGCAGGCGGATCCACCTGCATCAATATTCCACTGCCATTGGCGTCAAAGTCCAGTTGGTACAACAACAAGGCACCAGCATCCGTTAGCACGGCCAGCTGCCTGGAGTCGGGCTTCCATATGATCAATTGATTGTTGCCAAACTCCTGCAGAGATTCCACAGTACGCCGATAATAGGCAATGGGCAGAAGCGGGTTCGCATACCAAATGCCCAGAAAATCCGAGCCGACGGCCGCGACGAGTATTTTAACACCATCACAACTAATGTGATTTATGTGAGTGGTTTCGCCAGGGAGCGCCAGGCAGACGCGCTTTGGCCAGCCCAATGGAAAGTACATTCTCTCTCCAGCGAGCAAATTGCTGAAAAGGCATTTTCTAGCACAATTATCAATCAATTTGAGGTTATTGAACACTTACACTTTAGGTAATAATAAGTTTCACGCCAAAATTTACATCTCTAATCACTAATTAGCACTTTAACAAAACACTTGCCATAATTTAATAAAAAAAATCACTACAATTTACGCGTATACAAATATAAGTGATGCATAACGGCATCGGATCAACAGCTGTGATTTATCTCGTTTTGCAACACTCCAAATTCGTATTTGTGAACATCTGGAAGGCAGGCAGCTTATTAAGGCTAGTATGCTGCATCTGCAAATACAAATATACTAGATTTTTCTAGAGCAAAATCCTATTAGCAAAGTAGTAAACAAATACATATTTCATTTAAATTAAAAATCATATTGCCGTTATTGGCAAAGTATTTACTGCTATTATTGTCAAGCATTTGCGTATCCTGCTCCAATGAGTACATGGTGAACAACAATTGAGTACTTGAGGCAAATATTGCAGCCGGTGTAAAAAGTGCAGAAGTGAATAGAAATAACCTATTTCAAAGCAATGACGGCATTTGAAGGTAAAACATCTATTAAATGCACTTAATAAATATTTAAATATCCAGATTAATTCCTTTGCAGAGTTTGGTGTTCTGCCAGAGCTCGGGAAAGCAACCGACGAATTGGACTGGACGTAAGTGTACATAATGTAAAATTCAATTTGATTGTTTTGCAAGTGATCCTTCATTAGGTTGCCAACGGATGTGCAGGCAGAGGCAATACCACTCATACTCGGCGGAGGCGATGTCCTAATGGCAGCCGAAACGGGCTCCGGCAAAACGGGCGCCTTTTGTTTGCCCATTCTGCAAATTGTTTGGGAGACGATTCGCGATTTGCAGGCAGGAAAGTCGAGTAAAAGTAAAGGTGGCGCAGCTGGAGCTGTGGCACCGTGGACAATGTCGTTTTTCGATCGTAACAATGCATTAGCCGTGACTCCGGATGGCTTGCGTTGCCAGTCGCGTGAGTTTAAGGAATGGCACGGATGCCGCGCCACCACCGGGGTCTATGGTAAAGCCAAGTTCTATTACGAAGCAACGGTCACCGATGAGGGCTTGTGCCGTGTGGGCTGGTCCACTCAAATGGCGAACTTAGATCTGGGCACGTGTCGTTACGGCTTTGGCTTTGGCGGCACGGGCAAAAAGTCCAACAATCGTCAGTTTGACGACTATGGCGAGGCTTTCGGCAAGGCAGATGTCGTGGGCTGTATGCTGGACCTGCAGCGACTGGAAGTGAGCTTCACCAAGAACGGCGCTGCATTGGGAGTGGCTTTCAAAATACCCGAAAATCTACGTAATGACACCTTCTATCCAGCTGTTGTCCTCAAGAATGCCGAGATGCTATTTAACTTTGGCAAAACAGATTTTAAGTACCCGCCTGGCAACGGCTATGTGGCTGTGTGTCAAGCAGGTCCTGACCACAGCGCACCCAATCCTTTGGCCAGCCCGGCTGCCAACACTGCGGCCAGCAAACCGGCGCCCAATGCGCCTCAAGCCATAATCATTGAGCCGAGCCGCGAGCTGGCGGAGCAAACTTACAATCAAATTGAAAAACTGAAACGTTATGTGACCGATCCCGAAGTGCGTCCCCTGCTGCTCATTGGGGGCGTGCGTCTGGAGGAGCAGAAAGCAGAACTGCAGAAGGGAATCCACATTGTGGTGGGCACTCCTGGTCGCCTGGAGGAGCTCATTAACAGTGGTTTCGTACAGCTCACTCACTGTCGTTTCTTCGTCCTGGACGAGGCGGATGCCCTACTTAAGCAGGGCTATACGGATCTAATTGATCGGCTGCACAAGCAAATACCAAAAATAACCAGCGATGGCTGTCGCCTGCAGATGATTGTCTGCTCCGCCACCTTGCATGCCTTTGAGGTAAAAAAGATGGCTGAACGCTTGATGCACTTTCCCACCTGGGTGGATCTGAAGGGCGAGGATGCAGTGCCCGAGACTGTTCACCACGTGGTGTGCATGGTCGACCCGAAGATTGACACCAGCTGGCAGCAACTCAGCCAGTCCATACGCACTGATGGAGTGCATGACCACGACAATATCCATCCTACTAACCTTTCCCCAGAGACCCTGTCCCAGGCAGTGAAGCTGCTTAAGGGTGAATATTGCATTCGGGCCATTGACCAGCACAACATGGACCGTGCCATCATCTTCTGTCGCACCAAGCAGGACTGTGACAACTTGGAGCAGTATCTGCGCCTCCGCGGCGGGCAACGCTACTCCTGCGTCTGCCTGCATGGCGATCGCAAGCCACAGGAGCGCAAACAGAATCTGGAGTCGTTCAAGCGCCAGCAGGTCAAGTTTCTCATTTGCACAGATGTTGCTGCACGTGGACTGGACATCACAGGATTGCCTTTCAGTAAGGATAACCTAATATATATTTACACATAATCTATAGCTTCTCAATCATGCAGTGATCAATATAACTCTGCCGGATGACAAGAGCAACTATGTGCACCGCATCGGCCGTGTGGGTCGTGCAGAGCGCATGGGCCTGGCTATCAGCTTGGTGTCTACGGTGCCGGAGAAGGTCTGGTACCACGGCGAATGGTGCAAGACTCGTGGACGCAACTGCCACAACACCAATTTGACTGACGTACGCGGCTGCTGCATCTGGTACAATGAGCTCAACCTGCTGGGCGAGGTGGAGGAGCATCTGAATATAACCATACAGCAGGTGGACAAGTCCCTGGAGGTGCCCGTTAACGATTTCGATGGCAAGGTGGTCTACGGCCAAAAGAATCTCAATAAAGGCACTGGATATGTGGATCACGTTGAGCAATTGGTGCCGACGGTACGCAAATTGACTGATTTGGAATTGCAATCACAATCTTTATTCTTGAAGCGCTTAAAGGTCTAAAGTGGTTCGATTTTGGGTTGTCACACGATCCGAAATACTTTCACGGTTACGAGTACGTAAAATACATAAATAAACTAACATTAAAATCTTGTGTTTAATGAGTACAGCCTCAGTATGAAGTTGTTGTATCGAAGGGGCCCAAGTTGGTTACTCGTCTTCATCCTCCTCCTCGTCCTCTTCGTGGAATTCAGTGCGCATTTGCTGCAGTTGTCGCAGCTGCTGGCAGAGCTTGTTGCCAAACGATTCCACGTAGCGTGGACTAATCTTATCCAGCAGCGCGTAGGGTGTTTCAAAGATCTCTTCCTCCTCTGGCTCCCCATCGGAGCCTAGCGCAGGCTCCTCATCGATGGTGTCGTATTGCGAGGAGACTATTTTGAAGCCTCGACCAGTCACTTGTACGCAGCAGGTGGCGCTCTCTATGGTGCGAATGTTCAGATAAATCTTCGTGGCACTGCTGACCAATTTGGAGGATATTACAATTTCGGCAACGTGCGCTTTAACATCGTTTATGATGGCGTTAGCCTCGTCAATGCAGTTGAACACTTCATCCCCAACTTCCTGCATTTTGGCAACGTTTTTAATTGAACTCTTCACTTTTTCCTAATTTTACAAAAGCAACATGTTTTTTTTCGGCTGTCTGCCTTAGAACAGCTGTATACAGAACATATAGTATCGACTGACAGACCACAAGTACATATCGATACTTTTTGTGTATGAAGTCACTAACCATTCGATTACTTGTTTTTTTTTTTTTCATAAGCAACATTCTTCTTCTTCTTCTTGTTTATTCCTGCACCGGCAATGTATAGTCAACATAGTTTGCATTTTAAGACACCGATAACAAGTCAACAACTTTGTTTTTCATCGATAAGTTGAAACACTTATCGATCTGTACCTGAATGCCATCGGCATGGCTCAAACTCAAATTGAGACAGCTATAAAACTGCTGCTTCAGGAAGCCCAAGAGCTATGCATTGGTGGACAAATAACGGAACTACAACAGCTGCCAACCGCCTTAGAGTTCACGCGGGACTATTATGCAAAGAACGCACCTGTTGTCATACGTCAGGCGGTTGCCCATTGGCCTGCAGTGCAGAAGTGGACGCCGGACTATTTGCAAACTGTTTTAAATGACAAAGTTGTGGATGTGGCTGTCACACCCAATGGCTATGCTGATGGTCTGGCCACACAAGATGGCGAAGAGTATTTCGTACTACCGCTAGAAACGCAAATGCCTCTATCTGAGCTATTGGAGCGTCTCGATGATCCAATGGGAGCTGTGCACTACATTCAAAAGCAAAATTCCAATTTCAGTCTTGATTTTCCGGAGCTGGCTGGTGACATTGTGCCGAGTGACTTGGATTTTGCCCAGCAGTGCTTCAACAAGCAACCGGATGCAGTCAACTTCTGGTTGGGCGACGAGCGAGCCATCACCTCCATGCACAAGGATCCCTACGAGAATCTTTATTGTGTAATTTCCGGGTATAAAGATTTCATTCTGCTGCCTCCGCATCAGCTTTGCTGCGTGCCTCGTGGCAACTATCCCACTGGTGTGTACAAGCGAAAGTCCTGCGGTCAGTTCTACATAGACCCCTTGATTGAGAACGACGAAGTTCTACATACGGAATGGGTTAGCATTGATCCATTAGCTCCGGACTTGGCCAAGTATCCCCAGTATAGCAGGGCACGTCCATTACGAGTACGCGTTCATGCGGGCGATGTGCTCTATTTGCCCAACTACTGGTTCCATCATGTGCGTCAGAGTCACAAATGCATCGCCATCAACTTTTGGTTCGACATGGACTACGACAGTCGCTATTGTTACTACCGCATGATGGAACAGCTCACCAGCCAAACAGACCTCAATAAATAGCTAAGCATCGGAGCTACTTCAAAATCAATTGTTTGTTACATTTGTAAGCCAATTAAATAAATAAAATAAAACCCAAAGGCTGGTCAGAAACTGCGATAGGATTCCTTTCACTCCAGCAGCCACAGTTAATTCGTATTTTAGGTGTACATTTATAATTTAATACAAAATAAAAACAAAGTCGAAAATGGGCCGCCCTTTGCGGCTAGTAACTAATTTTGTTAGTTCACATGGGTGATGTCATATGGAATATGGAATATGTATATATGTATATGAGTATATAATTTCATATATGTTTGCATACGTATACGGATAGGTTGGGAATGTTGACTGGGTGGGTCCCCTCTAGTGATCTAATAGCTAATTCATTTTACTTGATTTAATCTAAATTGATGTTCTGAGTTTCTTGAGCTGCCGCTGCGCTAGCCTCTTCCTCCGGATTCTCATTGTTCTCGCACTCTGTATCGACACCGTTTAGGGTAACCTTTTTCTGATCTGCCTCGGCCAGGTCGGCATCATTGTTGGAATCCTGCGAGTTCGACTGAGCACGCACGCGTTTATTGACCTGCTTTTTGGAAGGAGCTTTCGGCTCCTTACTGTTCGTACTGGAAATGCTGCCGGTGTCGCCAGACTGCTGCTCTACTACAAAGAGCTGCTCCAGATATGTGCGATACCAAAGCAGGAACTCGTCGCGCTGCCTTGGCATGTCCAACTTCTTAATTTTAGCATAAAAGCGCTTGGGCGAAATGAGCGGCGAGATGGCATTTGGTGTCCAGCTGGCGGCCGAGTTTTGGGCGGCATTTGCCGTCAGCTTGGAGACCTCAGCCAACAGTGAATCGTTGATGATTGTGTTGTTATGCGTCTGGTTGCGTATGCGTTTGATTATGTACTCAATAAGCTCGTGATCCGGCGATAGGTCAAGACAAGCCGATGGAGGTGAGGCGGGTCGTTCAATGACCACCTCAATGATTTGCTTTAAAGAAAGGGGCACGAGCTATGAGCAGCTGAAGCAGTGCATTAGCTTTGGCTACTTACATCATCGTTTTCCAGCGGTGCTGGACCAACGCCAGCTGCCTCTGAGTATTCAGCTCCTGCAGCGCCTTCTGCTGCTGCTGCTGCTGAAGATGCGGATGCAGATGCAATAGCAGTAGCTGCTGTTGACATTACCTGCAGTGGTAGACTATTGTCATCCTCTGGCCGGTCGCTGACAGATTGAGCCTGCGGCGATTCAGTGCCACTCTCTGTAGCCTCTGTTGACTCATTCGCAACGGCGTTCTCTGCCGGCGGGGCACTGGGCACCTGTCCCTGGTTGAGCGTCTTGCGCAGACTATGCACTTCATTGTACACTTGCTGTTCGCCTAGCTGCTGTTGCAACTGTTGCTGCTGTTGCTGCTGTTGCTGCTGCTGCTCGAAGAGAGTTTCTAGTCTTCTGTACACATCCTCCTTGATCGACTCGTAGAACTTTGTGGTGAATTTATCATTTTTTAATGCATTCACTAGCAAATTGCGATTCAGTTCCTCTGAAGCAGACTCCTCCGTTCCTTGTTCCAGCATTGCATTAGATTCATCTGGCACGACGGACTCCTGTGCTGTGACATTGTACACGGGAGCAGCAGGCGGAGCTTGCATCGCTGGCGGCTCTGGTAGCTCATAGTCCATGTACTGAGCAGGCACCTCGAAATCGAAGCGCAGGTGGCGCTGCTGCAGTGGCGTTAGAGACACCGCCGACGTGGTCGGCTTAGCCGGCACCTTGTTGCGCTGATACAGCGGACTGTTCACATTCATGTTGAAGAAATTGGACGAGCCAGCCGTTAGCTCCTGCAAGGAAGTCTCCTCGTTGCGCAGCGGTGGCATTGGACGCCGGCGATTGCGACGTCTGCCGCCGCTGCTGCCGAATATTGAGGAATCATTGTTATCATCCTCCTCCACATCCTCCTCCTCTCCATGGGCATTATTGCGCCAGTCGTGATTGCTGCAGTTGCTGTTGTTCAAATTGTTGCTGTTGCTGCCGTTGAGCAAATGTTGCTGCTGTTGTTGCTGTGGCTGCGGCTGCTGCTGCTGCTGAGGCGTTGCCTCATAAAAGTGACGATGTGACTGAGCCTGTTGCTGTTGTTGCTGCTGCTGCTGCTGCTGCTGCTGTTGCTGCTGCTGTAGCAATATGCTGCTGGTGGAGCCGCGTGCAGAGTGTGGCAGATGAGTCTGAAAATAGCTGGGACGCTGGCGCTGGCGCTGTATTTGCCGATATTGCTGCTCCACATTGAGTTCCTCGTTGCTTTTGTTAGATAGCAGATTCTGGCGTGTATAGCTGCAAAGCGCACGAATATTAATGGGTTAATAAAAGCGGGCAATTAAATCAAAAGTAAATGTGCGGAATAGAATAACATTCTAATCATATTTTAGTGTTAATATAATCAAGAAGTCTATTCCAATTAGCGCTGCTCTAGATTTTTGGGTTATAGAATTACTTATGCACAATCAACTTAATAGGCAGTTAGCATTAAAATAAAATAAAGACTAGTTGATCGAATATATAAAAATTATAAAATAAAAATATCACTCAAGTTAATAGAATTAGTTTAACTCAACTGAAACGCATTTCGAATATTATCAATTAGAATTCTCATAAATATTTTCTTCTTTCTACTTACTTATGTGGCGCAGATTTTTGGGAAATTTGATTAAAAATAATAATAAATCAAAATTGTTCATGTCTTTTTTGTCGTGGCACTTCGTTCTATGTATTTGTTTTTATTACTTTGGCAAAGATTTAAAATTAACAGCTCTTTGGTTCCCAGTGCTCAATCAATAGAATTAAATAAACAACTGCCTAATCCGTACGAAAGAACCCGACACCACATGAAATATGTGTATTGTATGGCGCTTTACCTTCGGAAGTTATCCCAATAGTTGTTCGCCCGATTGCCCGGGGGCACCTGGTTGTTCAGAGTGGGTGGCGGCACTGCATCCTCGGGCAGCGAATGCAAGTTGTTCGCATGCTGGTTCTGGGTGCGCAAGTTGGCGTTATTCTGGTGTATGGTATTGTTATGATGATTCATGAATATGGGAGCCGGAGCGGCGCGATACGAGAGCGGCGACAGCGGCGTCTCATTGTTGTAATGCGTTGGCGGCGGCGGTGGTGGCGGTGGCGCCGCATTGTTCAAATAGGTCTGCGCCTGATGCGGATCGCTGCCGCCGTAGATATTGTTGCGATGACTGCTGCGCTGATAGTTGCTAAAGGCGCTCTGGTGCGAGGAGCCGAAATTGTATAGTTGCTCCGACTGGGCGCGAGCGCTGGTGCCCAGGCACAGATTGTTCGGTGCCAGACCGCCAGCAATAGGCGGAACAGACTCCGAGCGCAGATTATAGGCGTGCTCTTGGCACGATGCGTTCAAACGTTCTTGCAACTGTTCAAATGAAAGGTAGAAATAGTTTTGAAATATGTGCAATCAAAATAAAATGGATTGATATGCAAAAGAGCATTTCGATCTTTGCACAATCTTAAACGGTTTCATTAGTTAAGCTTCACTCTCACCGAATGTATCTGACTGTTGAGATTGTCAATTTCACGCTGCTGATGCCACAGAGTCTGATTGCACTGGCAGACCGAGTTGATCAGCATCTGCTGGGTCTGCATAAACTGCTGCAAGAGCACTGCGTCGGGCGTTTGGTTAACACTCGAAGCCTGCGAGGAGGCAGCAGCCCCCGGTGCAACTGGAGCACCTGTTGGCGTTGCTGGCAGATAGCCAGGCTGCGAATGCCAAGTGTTCGGCGCATTATGCGTATCTATAAATAAATGAGCAGTTCAATAGAAGTGACTAGTGAATAATTGCTGGCCGATCGCTTACTCCACATGCCTTGAACGGGTGCCATTGGCGGCGGCATATACTGGGATCTAGTGCTGCTCGACGGTATGCTATCGTTGCCCAGGGAGAGGCTATCAATCGTCAGATTCAGATCGTCTTCATTGTTTGACATAGAGTGAGCATTGGGCGTAAGTTGTTGCTTGATTTGTGTTCGTCGCTGTTGTTCATGTTGTTGTTGCTGCTGCTGCTGTTGTTGCTGTTGCTGCTGTTGCATGTGCTGCTGCATCTGCTGCTGTTGTTGCTGTTGCTGTTGCTGTTTCTCCACAACGGTTATTGTCGAGGCAGTTCGTTTTAATGTAGCCGAAGATGAAGTGGGCAATTGTGTAAAATATCTATCGCTGTCGGTATCATCATTGCCCTCATCATCAGCCTCCGAAGTGGTGTTGGTGTTGTTATTGTTGCCGCCATTGTGATTGTTGTTGCCATGGTTGTTCATAAAATAGGCTTCATACTCGCGTTGCTTCTTCTCATATTCCTGCCGCAGTTTCTCGCATTGTGCCCGCAACTCATTGCGCGTTTGCAACTGAATTCGCCTTTTTGTTTCAGCCTCCTGCTCCCCCTCCCCCTCTCCCTCCTCATCCTCCTGCTCATCATCTTGTGGACGCTGTCGAAGGGGCGTTGGAGTCAGGCTGTGACGCTGCAGCGCCTCGTCCCCCATCTGTACCGCAGCTGCTGCCTGCCTCTGGCGGCGCTCAATTTCAGCCTTTAGCGCAGAAATACGATCACGTTCCTGCTGCAATGTGGCTGCCTCAGCGCGCAACTCAGAGCTAACGCCGTCTAATGCCTGCACACGCTGCGAAATGTCCCGTGGCCGTTCCTCTTGTCGCTCCACGCTGCGACGCTCCAATGACTCGCCGATGTCGGATGTGCCGGCTTCTATCTGATTAACGGTATTCAGCATGCTCTTTAGCCTGTTCATTTGGGCCTTCAGTGCCTCAATGTCCGCCGTCTTCTGATCAATCATTTTCTGAGCATGTTGAGCACGCTGAGCGGCATTGACTGCCTCCTGTCGCAAAATGGGAACATTGCGTTGATATTCCACTGGGACAATGCGCTCATTGGTGGGCTTGGCCTGCTGGTGCTGCTGCTGCTGCTGCTTTGGGGGTGTCTGCTCTCTTGGGGTACTCGTGTCCTGACTGGCAGCACGAACCGACTGCACCCGCTCTTTGGCCTTTCGATTGATGCTGGTTAACTCATTGACCAATTCGCGCATATCCTCTCGCTGCGCACGCAATGATTCAAGTTTCTCCTGCAGCGCCTGCTGCTCGGCCAAAATCTCTGGACCATCGTCGCCCAGCACGCTGCTCAGCTCGTTTTGATTGTGTATAAAAGCCGTGAGATTCTTCATACGTCCCACGAGCGAGGCCATATCGTCCTGCACCTGTTGTACAGATTCATAGTTGGGCGCATCGCCGTTGCCGTTATGCGCAAGATGTCCGCTGTGTTGACGCAGCTGCTCCATTTCGTTGAGATGCGTTTTAGCCATGTTTTGTATTTGCAGCAGCTTCTGCTGCTCATCCTGCAAGTGCTGCATATTGCGATTGGAGGCATCTAGCCGCTGCTGTAGCTCATCAAAACTGGGCGTTGTATCTGGCGTTGGTGTCTCCAGAACGCTGTGCAGTGATTGTATGGACTGGGCGCGATTGTCGCTCATCTGAGAAGAGTTTACTCATTACTTAGAATTCTTGGAAATATATTGATATATGACATACCTCACTTAATGCAACATCCTCCAGGCTAGTCGAATTGACAATGCCCTCATCTTTGTCGCTGGCACTGGGATTGATTTCATGCACCATATTGCTTAAATGCTGTAATGATGCAATAGTTGATCCACATATAGATTCAATAATAGATTACCATCTGCTCACCTCGATAACACTGCTTGCTGCCTGTTGTTGTCCGTTGCCGCTATTCCAGTTCTCATCCAAGCCGAGCAAAGTGCGCAACACTTCGATTTGCGAGCGCGTCGAGCTCTGCGCTGAGACCCCAAAGAGACGATGAACCA
Source organism: Drosophila mayaguana (assembly GCA_037075325.1). Classification (NCBI taxonomy): domain Eukaryota; kingdom Metazoa; phylum Arthropoda; class Insecta; order Diptera; family Drosophilidae; genus Drosophila; species Drosophila mayaguana. The sequence continues at coordinate 3,385,443 of JBAMCG010000080.1, read as the reverse complement.
CAGTTTGCAGAGCTGTGGGCGATTGGCAGTTGCTGGCGATTGCACTCGTGCTGCTGGTGCTTGTGGGCTGTTGCTCCTCGTTGCCGTTGGTCGTGTTGGGCGTGACAACGCCTACTGTGGCATTGGGTGTCGTTGGCTGACGCAGACGCAGCACAGCTGCTGCTACAGGCTGTGGCTGTGGCTGGGGTTGGGGCTGCTGCTGATGCTGCACTCGCTGCACTGGACGCACAGGGAAGCAATAGCGCTGATGCTGTTCCTGTAGCTGATCTGTGAGAGGCACACAAAATCGAACATATATATGAGACATTCGTGCAATGACGCAGTCAAAACTGGCCAGCTGCCCACGGTGCGATCGATGCGAAAGGCCTTCTCCGTGGGCGTTTATTTTCGTGCGGTATGTTATATTTAGAATATGAACTAGCGCACATTTTATGTGAACAGTAAAAGCCTCCACCCAGGTGCGAACGGAGAGGTATAGACATATATCGCTATTTGGTTCGAGGTGCTTAAACTTACCTGTTGGATCGTAACTATGTTCCGCGGCCAATTGACGCAGCGCCTCGCGTTGCTCTTGCTGCTGGCTGCTGTATTGGGTTTTCGCAGTTGTGGCACGCTCCAGCAGATCCTTGAAGCAACAACAAATGAATATTAGCAATAGACTTAGTATCAGAAAGGCAGCAATTTTGTTGCTTTCTGTAAATTTCGGTGTGCGCCGCAGGGAAGGTCGTCTGTATTACTGAAACAGCGCCGAGACTTTTCGAGCATTTTGGTCGAGAAGAATGAGTGTGAAATGTATTTTTAAATGCAAGAGCGCAGCGCCGACTGGCTAAAGAAGAGAGAGCACTCGGGCAAATGGATCAGCTAGCAAAATGGGTGCCATGGCAACATGAATGAAAACAGTATATATAACAATGTAAACAAGCCGGCTGAGAAATTTTCCGGTTGCTGTCCATGGTAAAAACAAAAAGAGCAGCCACAATTGATGTGATTAACTCAGTAATATATACTTCAGATATACATATTTTCTATTATTCTATTCTAAATGAAAACTTACGTATAGAGTTTTGCATGTGCCGCGCTGCAGTCGCGCCGCAATGTCCTCCTCCTGCTCCCTCTGCTGCTGTTCCTGCTGCTGCTTGATTAGGGAAGAATTGCGAGCACGATTGCTGCTTGATCTGGTGGACGTCGTAGACGACGTTCTATTGGGATTAGCCGGCAATGTTGCGCCTTGTGTGTTTGCTGTTACTTGTTTGGGTACTGCGCCGGTGCTCCGATTTGTATCACATTCGTTTTTCATTATTATCTTTACGGGCGGTGTCGGCGCCATCAGAAAATATATACATATACAACTTGCACAGTTATCAATTATAAACTAACACTGACTGGATACGCGGCAGCTACTGTGTAAATCAGTTTTACAAATTCACTTTTAACTAAATTGACCGAACACTTTTCGTATATAGATTACATGTATTATTTAAATAATATAAATTGCTTTTAACTAATGCAATTTACAAAAGCATAAGGCGAATCAGAATATTTTTTACAAGCAAACAGCTGCGTCCTGTCAGATAGTGATGTGTTATTTATTATCGATAGTGAAGAACAATAGCGATTATTTATTGCAATACATTGTCAGATGCACAAATCGATCATTTAAATGCAGTGAAATATGCAAGGCGCGCGGTAATAATCGTTTCAACGGAATTCAAAACTAATTCCAATTTAAAAAATCTTACACGTTATATATAATATAAATGTTGTCAATATAATAAAAAGTACACAGCAGAATATATCTATTTTGAGCAATTTTTATTTCATATATGTATTCATAAGATATTCAGCAAGTGAGTTGTATTTATATTCAATAAGCATTATTCTATTTGCTCTGTTTGCGCTGTATAATTTCCTCCTTCAATGCTTTAATACGCAAACGTTCCGCTCGCAAACTTTCCTCTTGTCCACGCAAATCACTTGTGAAATCCGTGACCATGTTGATCATTGCATTTAGGAGCTCCGCATTGTCCGGAGCAGTGTGAGATGTGGACGATTCTGTGCCAGAGGATAAAGCGCTTTTGCTAGTGCTGCTGCTGCTTGTGCTGCTGCTACTGCTGGACTGTACAGATTGTGATGACATGGTTTGTCTACTCTGTTGCACAGTCGATGATGATGAGGATTTGGACTCCATGCTGGATATGTGTTCCTCAATGCGCTTTGTCGAATCCGTCATATGCTGAACACGTTTGAATTGCGCCTTCAAATTTGCGATTTCAGCCAGCTTTTCCTGCAGATAGTTCGCTGTTTCTTCTTTGTCCTCCTCAGTGGTTGCATTGTCTTTTTCTTCGGTTGCTGCACTTTCCGCAGTAGCGAGTGAGGACTGTGAGGACTGCGAGCCAGAGGTTACAACGCTCACTGATTCCTGCTCCCTGGTTGCAATTCTCAGTTGCTGGCGCTGGGCGCTTAAGCGCGTTAGTTCCGCCTGCAGCTGACGATGCTCCTCCTGCATCTCCTCCAACTGACGATTGGAAGCAGCCAACAGCTTTGACAAAACATAATGAAATGTATTAATATACGTGTATTTGTACCTATTATTACCAATGATCATATTTCATTTGACTCAATTCTTACCTCGCTCAATGCGGCATTATCTTGGGGCTTATTCAGTTCGTTGACCATTATGTGGACCGTTCCTTGAAAGAAAAATCTTGTTGTTTAGCTGCCAGTTATAATTGTGTTTTTCAAATATATTCACACACACACACATACACGTACACACACACGAGTAATTAGAGCTCCCAAAGCTATAAATAAGACTTTTTCGACTTTGTGGTAATATTTGTGTCAATCATCTTGACAGTCTTCTGTAGGCCCTCATTTGGAAAACAAAAGCAATTATATAAACTTACAGAACGGAATGTGTACAGGCACTGCACTACAGATTCAAAATTATGTATGTTCAAATAGATATATATGTATGTGTTATATATCTTTTCTTTTCCTGAACAATGCGCTCGTTCAGATGCCAATTTTCCTACTAAATGACTGAGTCGAAAATGAAAATATTTTATACGATAATTTATATACATAGACCCATGTGTGTACACACATACTTACATATCTATAATGTGTAGGCAAACCAAATATATTTTTATATATACTCAAGTTCGTAGCATGCGCCAGGCGACAAACGTTTCAGAATCGAAATCTCTACAAAGAACTCATCTTATATCTTATGAATACTCATCTAGTATACGAGCACAATTTTGCGAATTTTCTTCAAAATGGCCTTTAGCTTAGTCATCAGTCCATGACGTGCTGTTATCTAGCAAATTAAAATGTTCTGTTCAGTATAAGAGTCAGGTCTCTCAGGTCTCTCATGATAAGGGCTCAATAGTATCTGTTATTGAAATTGATCGACGGAACTCGAAGATATCCAACATATAAATTAGATTGGTGCCAACTGACGACAACAGTTAATTTCGAAAGCTGCAGCGGTATAGAAGTAAGTAAGCCGGATATCCCTAAATGTACGACAATATTAAATAATTTCTTTTCTTCAAAAGTGAAATTCCTTATATTCATTGGATTTTTAGCACTATGCCCATATGCATTGATGGACGCTCAGCAGTTTGAGGCACCAGAGCCCGCGGAGGATGACACCGACCCAATATTGAATGGAAGCAGTCTTTATATGGGCAACATAAGCCTATGCAATAATGTTGCCAATAGAGTTTTTCTGCCCTATGTGGGAGACTGCAAAAAATATTATCTCTGCTGGGGTGAGAAGAATGTGGCATAAAAAGCTTATTTTTATTTTACAAATCGTGTTCTCTTAGATGGCGAGGCCATAGAGAAACAGTGCAATGAGAAGTATGAGTTCAATGCTCGCAATCAAAGCTGCAGCTTTCCAGATAAAGCCAACTGCATGCCTAAGTGTGAATCCTATAATCTGACGAGCTTCTGCTACGATCGCACCTGCACCAAATACGTGCTCTGCTATTACGGCATTCCAGTTCTGCGGGAATGCCAAGACGGATTGCAGTACAATTCGGAGACGGATCGCTGCGATTACCCCCAATATGTGGACTGTGTGGACAACGAGTGCATGAGATTGAGCGATGTAACGGAGCTATTGTACTTACCCAGCAAGGCTTCATGCTCTCAATATTTTCTATGTGCGAGAGGCGTTGCCGTTAAGTCCACCTGTGCAAAAGGATTGTATTTCAGCACCAGGTGCAATTGCTGTGATTTTCCCAATCGGTCGAAATGCCAGGTGGGTTTCTAGTGGCATACTTTCAGAGCAATCTCTGTCATATTTTTGTGATTTACGTATTTAGATTCCAGCATTGAAACGCAACATTCAACCATTTTCCCGTATGCCACTGCGAAGCGCTGATGTCATCTGTCCACGTCATGGAGCTCACTTCTACGCCCACAAATCGAGGCGTGATGCCTATTACTACTGCGTTGAAGGCCATGGAGTTACCTTGGACTGTACGCCAGGCTTGTGGTATGACGCAAATGTTCAAGAATGCCGCGAACCCGAAAAGATATTGAAGGCTTAACAATGCGACCAATAAAACCAAAAAGATTTCTTTTGAATACAGCAAATAAATATCAACTTACTTAAAGCAATACCCGAAGTATTAGAGAGCTACCACGTCTTCAAATTGATGGACATAGACTATTATTATTAGCTCCAACAAATGTTAAATGAGCTAACTGCAAGCCACGCCCCAGTGGATACAATGGTTAGATAGTCGATCGAGAGAGGCTATACAAAATATCCTAATTCTTAAGGCATAGCATTAAAAAGTATTCACTCGTCTGTTATACGTATCTGTTATATTCGCGTACTTGCATACAAGAAAAGTGTTCGATCTTGTATATAACAAGCAATCAATAAAGAAAGCAAATTCTCAAGATATCATTTTATTGGCAAACTTTTCCTCAATTCCCTCAACATTCCATTTCATTTCTAGCCTATTCGCTCTTTGGTTTTTTTGTCGCCTGCATTGCAGCAGAGATGAGCGCTTCCCGAACGGCTAAAATTAGCTAATGAGAGTCGCGTCTAGGCATTTGCAATGAGCGTCTATAAACAAAATGCAAGCAAATTGGTTGAACTTTAAAATTTATTTTGCTGACATCCTCTGGGCCTTCACGAATTGTGGCTCGCGGCATTCCTCCCGCTCGGCATCGTAGACCAGGCCCGGAGTGCAGTCCAGAGTGACGGATTTACCATCAGAACAGTAGTAATAGGCATCCTTGCGGGTCTTGTGGGCAATGAAGTGAGAGCCCTGGTCGGGGCATGTGATGCCTCCGGAACGTGGGGGGACCCTCGAAAATGGCTGAATGTCACGCTGTAGGGTCTCAACCTAAACGAAATTAAAATCCTTTTATCGATATGGTTCCATATTTGATAAATAGCAGACCTACAGTACAATTGACGCGGGAGGGAAAATCGCAGCAGTCACATTCGGGATTGAATTGAAGGCCACTGGCGCAGGTCTGATTGACTGGCAGACCATCCAGGCAAACATAGTACTTGTCACACTTAGACTTGCTTGCGATGTAAACGATGTTGTCCACATTGTTCTGGCGCACGCACAGATTGTCCACACAGTCCACATACTGGGGGAAATCGCAACGATCCGTCTCAGCATTGTACTGCAGTCCATCGGCGCACTCACGCAACACCGGCTCTCCGGCAAAGCACAAAACGTACTTGGTGCAGGTGCGATCGTAGCAGAAGGAGCTCAATCCCTGCGCTGGGCAGGTGGGCAGGCATCTCACCTCTGAGACGCCCACACATTGTTGTTTGCGAGCATCGAAGAAGTAGCCACTGCTGCAGGAACGAGGCACAGCTCTGCCGGCTATCAAAGGCATGGGAGTTCAATATATTAGCAGTCAGTGTAAATAACTAAGCTATTGTAAGTGTGTAAATTTGCGAAATTTTCAATTCTTATGCAGGTTGGGAGTTAGAGCGAGAAGCCCTGTTAAAGGGCATATGCATGAATGTGTGCGTGCCTCTAATCAATGTATACCTAAGCTGAGGATATATATGAGTTAGAGTGAGATGCCACTACCCATGTGCAATTGGGTGGAAATTAAAATTCACCAAAGTTAGGAATGTGAATACAAATGGCAGACTATGGTGTATTACCAAATCCACCAACGTGTGTGTTGCTTATTTGAATGCAAATAATAATGCAATATCCACCACAGCACAGCTATCAGTTGGCAAATTGTAATATTAGATAAAATATTCAAACTTACCAACGCACAGATAGTAATTGCTACAATTATCAAGACTGGGCAGAAACAGATTGTCGACCACATTAGAGCAAATGTTCACATCACCCAGTCCATAGCCTAGCAGAGTGGCCAGTGAGATCAGGGTCAGCAATTGGTTGTATTTGATCACTATATTTTAAATATATATATACAGTTATAGTTAAATTATATCAACTCTATACAAAATATAGAAAAAGTCCTGTTGAACTCACTGTTGCCTGATTATCTCGTCTCGTTTCTAGCTGTAACTGTGGCCACGGACGCGACCGAAACTCCATTTTATAGGCAGCCATTTTGTTTCTGTTTCCGTTTATCGATCTTTCATGTTTGTTTTCTACTTTTGGCAATCAATTGAGATACGTACGATTATTTTGTTGCTCATCGGCGAAAGCGACACTTATCAGAAAGGAAACACGTTCGAAATTGGTAATTTTTAGCAACAGACTCGGTGCATGAATTCAAATTGGATAGATAAGAAAACCTCATATCACACGCGACGACAGAAAATAAAAAGTTAGAAGGAAACTCTTAAATTATAAATATAAGAGAAGTACCTTATCAACAGCGTTTAGGGCGAGCATATGTAAAGTAATTTTACAGCATGTAATTTAATGTAGTGTGGAAAATTCCAGTAGGAGAAATAGATCGGGAGTATATATTAATCTAAACAGTAATTTATTTTGAAGTAACAACATAACACAAAATATTATGCTATCATATTGTAATATATTAACCCTAATTATTAAAATACTTCTATTACATCACTTTTCAGTATTTAGTTAGTATTTATTAAGTAGCTTCTCTAGAAATACAAATATATTATATTTAATTTTCTATTCTTTCTCCTTTTCATCTTAATTTAAATTAATTCAGGCAGTTTTTTAATTTCATTAATTTGCAAATTTGCCAAGGCAGTTTCCTAACCGACTTTTCTGGCTTTTTGAATAGGTTACACTTCGAGTGGCCAGCCCTGTACAACCCCCATGGGCTCAAGGGTGCTATGAGTGAATATTGAGCTTATTTGAAATTTTTGCTTTTTATATTAAATCAAATATATCACGATGAAATATTAAGGCATGTATACGAACGGATCCTAATAATATTCTAATAACATAATAATAATATAGTTCGGAAGGTTCTCATGGTTTGTTAAACAAAAAAATAATTTCCTTTTCCTAAGAGTTAATCAAACGATTTCAGAAGTAATATACATATTAGACAAGAATAAATCGGCAAATGACTTTTCAGTATCAGTTGGCAAATTAAAAATGTAGTTTTCCTTTTAGAACTCAGCACGCGTGCCTAAATGCGATAATGTCGCTTCCCGAAAACTCATTAAATCAACGCAAAAATAGAAAGAGTCAAAGATATCGAAAAAAGTTAGTTCCCCAGCTATAAATGCAAACTTAACCGAGAGCTTAGCACAGTTCTTTTCGGGAACTCTTCCTATCAAAGAGTGCGTAGTTAATTTATTTTTCCAAAATTTTCAATTGACTTTTTCCTTTGCTTATTAACAGTGAAATTTCTCTATGGATTGGCGTTATTTGGCTTGTTCCAATGCTCGGTAGCGAGGCTGCCTTTGGAGCTTACAGTCGTACAATCAGAAGAGATTGTGGCACCTGATCCAGAAGAAAATGTCGTCAATCCCAATGGTCCTTTCAGCCCCTTAGTCGAGAACGACATAAATCTGTGCGCAAATATGGCTAACCAGTCCTTGCTGCCATACATAGGGAACTGTTCCAGCTATATCTCCTGCGTTGGTAGGTACGAACTTAACGCATAAAGAAATGGATTTAATCTCGTTGAAAACTCTTTCCAGGTGGCAAGGTCGATCATATCGGCAGCTGCTATGAAGGACAGGCCTTTGACGATCTTTGCAATGGAAATGCCACAGCTTGTGATCTCGCTTTTGATTACAAGTTCCAGGCATGCACCTACAGAGATAATGATATCAAGTGTCTGCCCGAATGTGAGGAATACAAACTTACGAGCTTCTGTTACGATCGCACCTGCACCAAATACGTGCTCTGCTATTACGGCATTCCGGTACTGAGGGAATGCTATGACGGACTGCAGTACAATGCGGAGACGGATCGTTGCGATTTTCCCGAATATGTGGACTGTGTGGAAAACGATTGTCCTCAAGAGATAACGATCTCGAACATTCGCTATCTGCCCAGCAAGGCGCAGTGCAACAAGTACTTCATCTGCTCGAATGGCATGCCCTGGCCCCAAGAGTGCGCAAATGGCTTAGCTTTTAATCCCGAATGCAATTGCTGTGATTATGCGCACAAAGTCCAATGCAATGTAAGTAGCTTTCGTTGTAGCTCATTTTGAAATTCAATCTGAGTTCCCTCCCTGACTTGACAGGAAACGGTGCAGCAACGCAATATTCAGCCCTATTCCCGCGTACCTCCTCGACGGGCTGATATCATCTGTCCGGCAACTGGCGTTCACTTCTATCCGCACAACTCGAGGCTAGACTCTTACTACTATTGCGTGGAGGGACAGGGCATCACCTTGGACTGTACACCCGGCTTGTTATACGACTCCAAGTTGCACGAATGCCGCGATCCCAAATACGTTCAGGTCTAAATGTAATGTCAATTGAATTAAATCTCTTAATTGCTACTGCTACTTTCATCTTTTGTACTCATTTACCAAATTGAAGTGCGATATTGGTTCACCAATGTCTAGGTTGCAGTCCATTCCTGCTATTTCTGATATATAGCTGATGAAATAAATTTATTAAAATGATAGAGAGTAGCAATTATTAAAAAAGCCTATATATGTATATGAATAGAGAGAGACAGTATGTACATATATCTAAGCCCATTGGAGCAGTGGCAAATCGGAAATAATTGTATCGTCCATAACTATTGCTGACTTCCTCTATTGATGTACTAAAAAGTTTATATTGACCGTCCGCAGAAATGCTCTTATTGTTTTTCATATTTGAACAAAAGCTTTTTCTATCCCAGACTCAAACCACTTTGAAAGGAAGCTCGCTCATTGCGCATGACTCGTACAGCTACCGCGTCTTTTGAGAGCAGATTGAGACCCCATTTGTGCAGTGGCCACCCACTCACACTCACACTCACACACATACACAATTACACACACACACACATGGAGTGTAACCAATACCGAAAGCAAAAACCAAATGTTGGCAGTCTCTGAATTTGCTTTGCAAAGCAACCCATACATTAATACACACGCAAACACTTACACCCACACACGTGCACATACAGAGAAACACGCTCTATGAAGAAATAATCTTGAATCTGAACTCATGAAAAGTGAAAATGTTTCGCTAGCTGCATTCAGAAATTCAGTTGGCGCTGTCAGTTGGCTGCGGGTCCTTGCGCAGGAGGCAGCAGATTGTCAAAATGCGAATTTAGAGATGCGCGCAGTGCTTTCATTAGTGTAAACATAGTAAGAATAATCATTTCACGAACTTTGCATTCGATATGTGAGAATTTCAATCAATGTTTCGCTGCATTTGACAATTTAAGAATTTGGTGTTTGATTCACGTTCGCGTGCTTCAGTCAAGGCTGGCAGAAGGAGACGCTTTTGTATTTTTTGTTTGCCAGTTGTGTTTTGTTGTGTGTATCGCTGTGTCAGGTCAGTTGAGCGTTCAAGGACTTTTTCGTGCAACAACAACAACAACAACAACGACGACGACGACATCAACAATAACAATAATAACAATCAATGTGATTCAAGTGTGCAAAAATAGCAAGAAGAAATGCAAACGAAAACTCTTAGCTGTTAGAGCATAATAGAAAGATAAATAAATACAGGTAAAATAGTGTTAACAAAAGCCAGCCAAATTGGCATGCACTTGAAAATGAAATGCACACCCGCACATACACGCACACACGTACACGCACACACACACATACACACAAACACACACGCACACACACGTTCGCATTGCATTGAAGCTGTTCACGTTGCTCATACGCAGCGTTCGCCATCAGTGAACAGACAGACAGATAGACAGACAGATAGTCGTGGGAATTATCCCGATAGCTTTAACACCAAACTGATTTAATGCCTTTGCCTTTACGTTTTCATTTTCATTTTCATTTTACGTATTTTTGTCTTTGCGAATCCACTTCCCGCCAAGCACAAAACGAAAATGATACAAAAAAGACGCCCATAAAGGTTAACGGCAAAAACAAACCATCAAATAAAGAAGGTTGAAAAAAGTCCAGTTCATGAGTGAGAGTGAGAGTGAATGGTTGGGCCATACTACAGGCACTCGTTACCCTTATGTGGGGGTCGCGTAGTTTCCTGTTTTCAATTCTGGCTTTTGTTCGGCATATTTTTCATAGCCCCTCGCATCAGTTAAAGCGCCAGTGACACGGAACACTTTTCCTTTCATAAAAGGTTCACAGGATTCACTATTATCTAGACAAAGAATTGTTTGTTAAGTTATTAAGAATTGGTTACCCGCATAAAACTGCCATGTTGTGCTTTGTAAATAAAAATCCGTGTAACTAGGTAAATCTGAAATGTTTCTGTTAACCATTTTCATATTGCAAATATAAATAAAGCAAATAATCCAGAATTAAATGAAGTTAAAAACTAATCTCATACGAATTTACAAATAATATAAAAATAATAAAAAATAATAATAAAAAGAGGTTGTCCCCTGTTTCCGCCCGGGATCGAACCGGGGGCCTTCTGCGTGTTAGGCAGATGTGATAACCGCTACACCACGGAAACAGTTGAGGGCAATGCAGCCAGAAATAGCTTTTATGCTTGGCAACATGTGCGTGTGTTGAGTAACATACGAGACGGACACAGCAAACAAGTTCGACCCAAACAAAATCAGAAAACAAAAAAAATCAAAAATAAAACAAACCCATATAACAAAGGCTAGAGATAACGTTTCATATATATATATATATATATATATGAATATGTGTGTGTGCGTTAATATGCTTACCTGCATAACTAGCTCATTTAGAGCTCAACATAAAAAAAAAGTTTGCTAGCAAACTTTGAGAAAAGGCTGATTTTTATGTATGTTTGTACATATATAGGTAAAACGTGTACATACATATATATTTGAAAACTTGTTTGCACACGAAAGGGTGCAATTCAGGTAGTGGCTGTATAAAAGCATGTTATTTTAATTTAAATTAATTTTGTAGACTGGGTGTCACAATAATTCAAATTGAAAATTTACATTTTGAAAAAAATTTGATATCTGTTTCCGCCCGGGATCGAACCGGGGGCCTTCTGCGTGTTAGGCAGATGTGATAACCGCTACACCACGGAAACAGTTGAAATCTAGTCAGCAGAATAGTTTAGATAAGTTAAATATATTTCCAAATCTATTTCAATACTCAAATCGCTTTTTGTTTGCGGCTATTTGAAAGGCATTTTGGAATGCGACCAAATGATTTGCCGATTTTTTATTGTTTTTTATTACGGCTAAACACAGCGAGGAGCTGCCAAAAAGCTGATAACAGATATACGAGCACGTTGAGTGAACAATTTATATATGTATATACATATGTACACACGTATGTACGCATACGTGCTGCCCATTCATAGAGCAGCACAAATTCTACGTAAAATATGTATAATTGTGTTTAAAAATGTATTAGTTTATACAAAAGACGTCAGTCAGCATTTCTGATGATGAGCTGATTGAATTCCCCCTCGAAGGTCAAAATATTGTGTTTTAGTAGATACAATCTAAAAGTTTGCTTTGTTGAGCGCTGCTAATCAAGGCAAAAAGACAAATCATCAAAGGAAGTGTGAACTGAAATTTGAACCCTGTACAGGGGTCAATTCCTAAGTAGTTTGTTTAAACAAAGAGAACTTTCCGTGTGAATACCAAACATAATCCTTTTAAATAGCTGAAATTCGATCAAGCAAAATCAATTTTCATTGGTAATTGTGAGTGCTCAGCTATTGTTTCATTAATTTCAAAATCACTGAGCGTAATTGAAGCTGAAAAACGAAATTCTAGAAACTGCAAAATTAAACAAAAACGGTTTAAGGAGCTGGAGGTCACAACACAAAAACAATGTATACACAATGCATTGAACCTTGGGTCGGATGGAAAGAGAGACAGGGGAAGACTAAGAGAGAGTGAGAGGGAATCATCCCTAGAGCGACAATGAAAGATAGGGGTATGGATGGGATGGGGCCGAGGGTGTCAGAAACTGAGCAATTGGCTGAAATGAACCTATCAAACGGTTGTCCAAAATGTCTCTTTTAAATACGAGTATGTTTATTTGATGACTTTTGCTCGCATTGCTCGAGTATTTATTTATTCGCCAGTGCGTTCAGCTCTGAGTGCGTTGTGTAACTTTTCTCGCCCAAGAAGTCGTTGACAAAGCAAAGCATTGAACTTTGAACTTTCACAGCGTCCGGGGACTCGGACGCAATTCGGAGTCGGACAGCGAATTGGATTATCACAGCAGACAAGTTAAAGATGAATCATTTTTTAACGCCAGTCTTTAAATGACATTCATTTTATCAATTGTCATATAGAACAGAATATATTTATAATATATATATCTCTTTATTTGTTTTTTGTTGTAATTGTTGATTGGCCAAGACCACAAGAACCGCAAAGCAGACTACGGCCAGGGCCAGTGGGACCTGTGGGAGCAGTTCAATGAACAGCTGAGCAAGTTAAGCGGCAAAGCAAATGTAAACATTGTCTATACACAAAGCGAATGGTGGGACAATTTTCGTGAATTGGCTTAATATTTTTGAATCCAAATTGCAACTTATAAAGGCAAACACAAAACTAAGAGAGGGGAATATAGTAGGTGACTGCTTGAAATTATGGTTGTATTGGGGCATTGTTTTAGAAGCTTCAATATGTGTAAATATAATATTATATTTACATATTCATTATTTATATATATATAATGTAGAAAATGTTGGAAACTTTACATATTCCAATTGACATTTGGCTAAAATTAAATTAGTTTTCCACTTTTATAGTCAGACAGCTGAAATATTAACTTTGTTATGGGATCTTCTTTAATATGCCGCACTTCGAGCCTTATCTCATTCGATACGATGTTGATTAAAGTTTTGCTATAAAGTAAATACAGGTATATATATAAAGTAAATACATAAAAGTAAATACAGATAATAATTTTCCATTTCAAATGGATTGAATATTGACAACTTAAATTTGAGTATACGAAAGTAAATACTATTGAGACAAATTTCTTTTGAATATTAAAAATAAAACGAAAACATTTTTCAACAATTTTGTACATTTTTAAAACAATACACAAATTAACAAAGTAAATTAAACTAAATATTCATACAACAAAATATACACAAAAATTTGTATTTAATATATATGAAATATTTGTAGGCATAAAGTGTAAAACGGCAACAAAGTTCTTAGCTTTATATATTAATAATTTTGTAATGCTCACATCAAAATGACAACAAAAAAGATTTTAGGCATCTGTTTCCGCCCGGGATCGAACCGGGGGCCTTCTGCGTGTTAGGCAGATGTGATAACCGCTACACCACGGAAACAGTTGAAAAGAAGGCAGAAAGATAGCTGATTTGACAAACTGTTTAAGCGTCTATTTTTATTAAAAACTTAATTTTAAATTTTATTTAAAAGTTATCATTTTAGATTGCGCATAGAATAATCTAGCACTGTAGTCAAGTCCACTGTGCTCCTATTCCCTCTGTCTCTGTCTCTGTCTCTTTCTTTGTCTCTGTCTCTGTCTCTTTAACACTTTCTGTGGCTGCCATCCATTGCCCCCGGCACATACTTTGTTCATTTTTGGCGCGCTTAGCTCTTGTTAAGTTTGTTGAGTTTGCCAGCTCTGCTTCTACTGTCAATGACACGGGAAGTGAAAGGACTCCCAAAATGTTGCTGTTGTTGTTGTTGTTCTTGTAGCTATTACCATTCGGGGGTTATTTGATCAGGCGGCAACCTTTGTTCAGCGCTTACCTATGCAGCTGCTCTGATGGGGAAACCGTTTGGGGCTGCTGCTGCCATTTTTGTGGGGTAGTTGAACTTGAAATCTCGCACGAAGAGGAAACAGCAGACAGACTTGGAGTGCAGCATAATAAAAAGCAATGGGCACGTTTCCTGTTTAGCTATACATCTATGTATATATGCATGTATGCGTGCTGCGTGTCTGCATGTGTGTGTGTGGGTGTATGTGTGTGCGTCTCTGTGTGTAAGAGAAATTCCTTCTTCCGTCTAGGCGAGAAGACACAAAGCCAAATGAGTCATGCGCTTTGTCTGGACTTAAGAGGCGAGCGTCCCCAACCAAACTCTCAGCATTAAGTTCAAATAAGTTTCGCGTCCATCTGCTAACATAAGTTTGTACTTACAGCAGTCGTCGAGTGCTCGCAGGGAGATGCATTTCTGGATTGATAAACGCTCGCAGCAATGCGGCTTTGGGCGCTCACGTGTCGCGGCTTCGCTGTCGCATGCGGGCGGCGGCCTCAGCTACGGCCATCCGCCGCGCCGCAGCAAGTCCAGCAGCAACAGTGCCAACAATGTGGCTGGCAACAGCGGCAGCACTGGCAGCCACAATCCAGCACTGCCCTCGGTGCACCGCGGGCCGGTGCCCTATGGGGGCGATTGCCAGTCGTCGGGCGCGGGGACCAGTCGGCAGTCCGCGCATTATGCGAGCAGCAATAATAATGCACATGCCAGTGTCCAACAGCAACATCAGCAGTTGCTGCACCACGGCAGCAACAATAACAACAGCAACGCTGCCATGGCAACAGCAGCAACTGCCAGCAACAACAACAATCCGAGCGGCACCGCCTCATCGGCGGCGGTGCTAACGGGCAGCGGGACCATTGTGCCGCTGGTGGCGCATGGCTCACACTATCATCAGCACAGCAGCACGCGCTATCAGCCAAGACCACAGCATCACCACCAGCAACAGTTGCAGCAGCTGCAACAGCAACACCAGCTACAACAGCAACACCAACAGCAGCAGCAGCAGCAGCAGCATCACTATAGCTACAGCTATCATCATCCTCAGTTTGGCAATATGGCGGTGCCAGTAAGGCAGTATGAGCAACAACAACAACAACAACAACAGCACCAACATCAGCAGCAGCAGCAACACCACCTACAGCAGCAACATGCAGGCGTCTACGCGTAAGTAATTTTGATTAATGCTAAATAAATTAATTATTTACTTTGCTATTGAATATTTGATATATTAGGGACGATGCCTACAGCGCCTATCATCATCACCACAGCAGCAGCAACAGCAACAGTTGCAACAACACCAACAACAGTCGATATGCAACACCGCGACGTCACAATTCCAGCAGCAATATGCGCCATGCCACTGTCACAGCATCGGCAGCAACAGCAACAGCAACAGCAGCAGGAGCAGCAGCAACTACAACAGCCTTGGTCTCGGCTACAGCCACGCCCATACCGCCCACACAAACACAGACGGCGCTCCAAAGCAACCAGCTGCAGCAGCAGCACCACGCACTGCTGCAACATGCCGACTCGCAGCTGCTGCCCAGTCATCTGAAGTGCGGCATGTGCGCTTCGCTGGTGCTGGCCTCGGTGTTTGTGGCTGGGGCAAAGTTCTACTTTGATCACCAGGGCACTGGCCTGGAGGTGCTCATATTTTGCGCATTCTCGGCCACTTTCTTTCTGGCCGCCTGCATGGTCTCGCTGTGCCGCATACCCAAGGGCCTGCTACCCAGCAGCAGCGGCGGCGGCAGCAACAGTCGCAGCGATGCACGCGCCGTGTGCCACAGCCGTGGCGGCAATGCCACCAGCTGCATGCTGGAGCTGAATGATGTTAGATATTTGGATGAGCGACAGGTGGAGGTGAGTGCGGAAACGGCGGCAGCAGCAGCGGCCGGGCCACCGCCATATCATATAGCAATATTGCTGCCGGAACAGACGCCGACGGCGCTGGGTAAACAGGTGCCACTGGATGAGTCACCGCCGCCGTCCTATGATAAGATACTCGTTTAGTTTAGTTTCGGCTTGTTGGGGATAGCACTTCGGTTTTCGTTTAGGAATTGAGCGTCAATTTCAGTTAAGAGCCAACTATAAGCCCAATCCAACATACCAAATACTTTTGCTCAATATTTTTCTAATGATAATGATATGAAGAACAAATTTATATATACATATACACGGCAAAAATGACATTTGCAATTACACATACATATATATACATACACATATATCTATACATATATAAATATAAAGTAAAATATATTTTTAAGCTCCAATTCATATTTTTACACTTTGAACTTTCTAATCCAAAACGCCCTCACACCCACAATCACGCCCCCACGAACCCCAAAATATCTCCAGTCTCTCTCTAACTATGTATCATTTTTGTTCTGTGATATGCTCAAAAGAAAATCATACGAAATAATCCATTAGAGACAAAGCGAAGCGAAATAGATAAACCAGATTATATAGAAAATAGTTGCCATATAATATAGTAATATGTGAAAATGGGAAATAATCAACTAAATACACATCAAGCAGCTACAACAGTATTATTAGTCGGTAGTTATTTAAGTAACAACTACTCATATGCAACGTAAATAAATAATGTCAAAGTGCAATATAATACAAATAAATAAAGAACGAATTAATTACAAAATTCAATTTGGGGTCTTGATATTTATATTTAACGGCGCCTCTACTAATATCGATAAGTCGCATGATATTTTTATCCTACGCGTGTGGTAGCACTGTTGGAGTGGCAGCCACTTTTACGATATAGCTATCGATAGTTCTAGTGCTGCCAGATATCTTGATAGATATCGCAAATCACATTTGTAGGTGTCTGGAATTTGTTTATTTACATATTTATTTGTAAATATCTTCGATTATGACTCGTCACGCACGTAATTGCACCGCCGGAGCTGTTTACACGTACAACGAGAAGAAACGCGATGCTGCCGAATCCGGGTATGGCACAAATGCCAAGCGTCTTGGCAAAGATTCAGTGAAATCTTTCGATTGCTGCTCGTTGACTCTGCAGCCGTGCAGAAATCCTGTCGTCACCAAAGACGGCTACCTCTTCGACAAGGAGGCCATTCTGCAGTACATTATCACCAAGAAGAACGAGTACAGCCGCAAGCTAAAAGAGTACGAGCGCCTGCGTCGCATCGAGGAAAACGAAGTGACCCAGGAAGCCAATCAAAAGCAACTGGCTCGCATGGAGAAATTCGTGAATGCCGAGAAGCCAACCACGACTCCTGCACACAAGCCAAATACAACATTGTTTAAGTCCCCAAAGCTGGATGACAAGCCCAGCACATCGTCAGCAGCCAGTGCCAGCTCAAGCAGCTCTATTTCCAACATGACCAATGGACACGAAACGAAGCTGCCAAGCTTTTGGCTGCCCTCCGAGTGCCCCAATGCAGGCGTTGCCAAAGCTCAGGCACCCGATCCTACAATTTATTGCCCCGTCTCACAGAAACCACTTAGAGTCAAGGACCTAATCGATGTCAAATTCACACTGCTCAAGGATGGGGACAACAAGCGTTCGCTCATTGCCAAGGAGGCGCGCTACATGTGCCCCATCACACACGATGTGCTCAGCAATGCAGTGCCCTGTGCCGTGCTGCGTCCCACGTGAGTTGAATTAAATCTAAAATTGGTATAGCAATATATGTAGATGATCATTTGTAGTGGCGATGTGGTAACCATGGAGTGCGTCGAGAAGCTCATACGCAAAGACATGATTCATCCCCTCACCGACCGCAAACTTAAGGAAAAGGACATCATCCCACTGCAACGTGTGAGTAAAGCAATTGGGAATTTACTACTTTGTTGTAAACATATTGATACCCTCTAAGTTCTTCTAACTCTAACCGTTTCCACTAAGCGTGTCCTCTAAATATTTCCTCTAAGTCGTTAATGCTTAGCTAAACACACTCCACGTCACTTCACTGCACTACACGACTGACCCCAACCAGGCCTGGGCGACTGAAGAAATGCTGCAGCTGCTTACCTTTATATAGGGCACCTTTCACTCAAATGTTGAGCCCGGCGCCTAGAAGGGGCTCGTTGCAGTCGAGCTTTAAATGGGAGCACTCTCTGCTGGGAACACTCTCTGCTGGGAGCGCTCTCTGCTGGGAACACTCTCTGCTGCTGCAAGTATTTTAGCTTCGTTTCACTCAAATATAAATATCAAATGAATACTGCTGCATTCATATAGACAACATAAATGATTTTATCTAGTTCTTCATCCCCTACTTATTCTTCGACTGAGAAACAAGCTGAGACAGACGGAGATAGGCAGACGCTGCTCAAGAATATATATGATTTATAAGGCTAAATGTTGATATGCATTAATATTTATAATTATTAAATGGCATAAACAGCAGTTGTTTCTGTTATCTAGTTCTCTAGACTAGGTCGATAGATTCCATGCCCAGTTAGACATATAGGAATTGTAAAATACAGTAAACAATCCGAGCTATTCAGCAGCACGTTTTTTGCACAGTTTAGTGCAGTTGAAACTTTAAAGGAGCAGCTTATCTCTATATATTTAGTCGGACATTCTTGAGCATTCTTGCCTCTTCTCTCCAATTGAAATATAACTTAAGCAAAGTTAAAATTTTCTAAATTTCGAAATATATTATATATTTTTGTTCTTCCAGGGCGGAACGGGCTATTCATTTACCAATGACAATCTGCAAGCCAAGGAGCAGCGACCCATGCTGCAGGTTTAAACTAAGTACGAAAACAAATAAACTAATTAGTTTAATAGTAAAGATTTTAAAGCTATTGTGAAAATTAATTGTTCCATATTTGTGCAAAATATCATATATAATTGTATAAACATAAATTATTCAAAGCTCTGAAATATTTATTAAAATTTAAATGCACTTAAAATTAGACGTAATAGACATTTTTACCGCGACCTTGACACACTCTTACCCTAAAAAAGAATCATGTTAAATAGATAAGTTTTGGCAAAAAAAAAAACACCCTACACGTTTTCTTGATAACAATATTGATATGCGATTCATGACCTTGAAAATAGATATATAAAGGCAATAGACTTCTCAAATTTGTAGCAAACAAATATCTGCAAAGCACAGCTCAACCTGAAATCGAATATGAGTCAGCAAGAAAAAGTCCTTGGGTTGCTCTGCCTGCTCGTCCTGACTGGAGGACTACGTCTGTGTGCTGCGGAAGTATTTCAGCAATGCAATAACGTGGAGGCGGATACATTTATTATGGTCATCGAGGATTGCACGAGCTACATCTACTGCAATGGCGAGAACTCCTTCAGGGACAGCTGCCCAAACCAGACGTACTTCGATGCCCAGGCGCAGGAGTGTGCCTTTGACGACACGGGCATATGCTTGAAGGCACTGGAGACAACAGCAGCAGCAGCTGGAGATGAGACAACTACTGGCAGCTCCGATGTAGTGCAGACTGATGCCGCAACCGATGCGCCCACAGAGCCAGACGCGCGGCCAGCGGGCAATAGGCCGCACTGCGACACCACTGGCGATGGCTACCATCCGCATCCAGAGCGCTGCGAGTACTACTATAGCTGCATCGCTGGCTACCTGACCATAGTGCGTTGTCCGTACAAATACGGCTGGGATTATGCGCAGCAGCAGTGCAGGCCCCTGCCGGAGGCGCGATGCTTCAGCTTGTAGAATATATTCGAGCCATAGACTTAAGAATAGTATTGAGCTAACCCAGATTTACAAGGCAACTGTGCGAGATGACAATAATAAATAAGTATTTCTGGCATTCTAATGAATTGAATAAGTGCAGTCTCTGAAGGGGATTTGGCCCAGCAGCGCCTCCAATGCGCTTCCATTTGTATTTGTCAGCCGTTGTCAACATAATTCAAATCTCAACAGCAGGTACCAAAATTTATTTTTGTAACAATTTTTGTTTATTTTTCCTAATTTTTGTCAATTTTTTTTTTGGCGGCTGCTTCCACATTTTTATTGCAAATTAATAATGCACACGAATTGCGAGAAATTCGTAAGAGTGTGTGTGTGTGTGTGTGTTTTGGTGGGCATGTCAATTGTGTCTCGAGTAGCAGATGGACTACGGGTTGATGCTCATTAATGTGTATTATGAATTAACAAATGTTTTGATTAACTAAATTTTGTAGCAGCCAATTAATTAAACAACAAATTTGCGAGTACAAAACTGCAGCAATTTCTCTTCGGCTGGCTTCGCCGAGCTGCTGCTCCCTGCTGGCTGCTGCCGAGTGCTGCTACTGGCTGCGTGCTCATTAATTAGAACATGGAACCGACAACGATGCTGTTGATGAGATTGAGATCGTTAGAGGAGCAAAAGCAAAGACAGAAAACGACGACGACGACGACGACGAGCGAGAAATCAAATCAACAAAACAAATGGCAACGGCGACAACAACAACAACAGCAACAACATCGAATGGCACACAGCAAAAATTGTCAAGAGATGGACATTCGAAAAATAGAAAATCTCCAACTAAAACCGAAAGAATTGAAACATTTTCGGATATTTTCATTTCAGATGCGAGCAGCAAACGGTTAACAAAGGTGCGCGCTTTAGCCAAGAGCCAAATGCTAAAAAGAAAATGAGACTAAATTTGAAAAGCCTACGAGAAGAAAATAGCTAACGGAAAATGCGAAACCAGCAGAAAAACTCGTGTTATTAGGGCATGCAGAAGGATTTAAAAAGGATACAAAAATAATTCATAAATAATAATTAATGTAAAAAACAAGAAATTCAAATAATCCGCCGAAATTTGTTTGGTGCACCAAAAGCAATTATTTTTAATATTTAATGAATATAAAATCATTCAAGTACAACAAAATTATGAAATATTATATTAATTAAAACTATTCAAGTAAATCAGCAAAAATAATAATAATTATAAACTATATATAGAAAATAAAAAAGTTTATCAAGCGCGTGGCAAGCAAATAAAAATATATGTAAATAGCAAGAAATAGAAGCTAGTCGAATATTAAATACACTCACGGCAACTATATTTTAAATAATAAGTAAAATCCAATATAATGAATAAATAAATTTAAAAAAAAAAGTATCTAGATATTATAATTAATATTTGTTTTAGCTTGTGTTATATGGGCTTACAAAATTATTTTATGAGAAAATTCTCACTCTTAAAAGCGGAGTAAGCAATGCAGATAAATAGACAATCAAGTCGGCTGTTTGAAATATTCAATATACAATAATTAATATTGATACAAGAATAAAACAAAAAATTTACATATAATATATAAATATAATATGCAATATTCAATATAAAAATGCTGATAATACCATATAAACAAATTAAATATAAATATCAAATCAAAGTTGAAATATAAATATATAATATAAAAATAAAAATATATAAATAAAAGTAAAGAACAAAACTTAAATGCCTATTCCAAATATATAAATAAAAGTAAAGAACAAAACTTAAATGCCTATTCCAGATTTTATGAAGTTAAAATTAAAATATAGCAATAAAACAAATGAATATAAAAGCAAATATGAAATTAAAAAATAAAAATAAATAAATATTAAATAATAAATTAAAAATAAAATATTTATTTATTTATTTGCTGCTCAAATATTAAATTTAAAAATAAAAATAAAAAAATATTAAATATAAAATTAAATTATTAATTATTAATTTGTATTGTAGATTTTATACAAAATTTTGAATTACTTATTTATTTATTTGATCAGACCCAATCAAACAGTTTTTCAGTGTGTTCTACTCTTAATAACTTCTTAACTAAAAACATTTCTATCTATACAGATAAAACAAAATTAAAAAATTATAAACAATGCTATACAAAAATATTTCTAAGTTTGAATAAAACATAAGGTCTAATAGAACTGTTAAATCTATTGAATTTGAAAGAAAGTGTATATGAAGCGCGCTATAAAAAATGTGCGAAAGTCAAATAAAAATGTATTTATATTCCATATGTATATCCTATAAAAAAGTATGCAAATAAAAAAACTAATTCAGTTAAATAAAAACTTTTTCTCGCAACGTCAACTAAAGGATTAAGTGGACTGTTTAGTAATTTTTGATGAAGAAGAAGAGAAGCAAATCAAACTACAAAATATATTTGCAAACATAAAAACTGGACGAAGGCATTAAATTTGTTTTTATCGTTAATAATCAACACGAGTTTTCGATTAAGTGGACAAAAAAATATACAAGTGAAAATGCCGACAAGAGTAAAAATTCAAAAGAATAGTTTATGTGTAATAAACCAAATTGACAAGAGGAAACTATTAAACTAAATGTTCGCGTTTGAGTCGATGATAAATTGAATTCCAAACGAAAAATACCCTTAGGTTCCCTTGGACCTAGGCCTATAAATAATCTGGCCGGGCAGTCGCGAGAAAAAAAAAGAAAAAGCGAAAAGCTGGACTGACTCAACTAAACCAAAAACAAACAAAAAAATTATATATAAAATAATAACATAAAAATCATAGAAAATGTTCAACAAACAAAAATTCGTAGACAGAAATTTATGCGCGTCGGTTTTGTTATGGAACAAATGAAAATTAAAACCATGCAGTAAATTAAATATAAATAATAAAATGAGCGAAAAACGCAATCCTTTTGCTGTTTCTATGGAATGACAACGCGGCGTATGAGCGATTATGTGCAAAATATTACGCATCAACGCGTAGCCAAGTGGCATGGAGTTGCGAGTGGCGAGTGGCGAGTGGCAAGGGCGGGGGGCGAAGGGCGATGATGAAATCACGAAATCACTTGACAAAGACAGCACTTGGACAACAAATCAAAATAGACAGGCTGGCGAGAGCGTTTAGCACAGTTCTTGTGGCGGCTATTTAAAAATACATACATAAGGCAACTGAAACTAATTTCGGAATATATCAAGTAAAAACTGAGCAAAATAAAACCAGAGGCAACTAAAAAAAAAAAAAAAAATGCCAAAGAGTTACGGAAAAGACACTTTCTGTGTGAACGAGCGCCAAAAAGGCCATACCCCAGGCCAGGGCG
Organism: Drosophila mayaguana; assembly: GCA_037075325.1. Classification (NCBI taxonomy): domain Eukaryota; kingdom Metazoa; phylum Arthropoda; class Insecta; order Diptera; family Drosophilidae; genus Drosophila; species Drosophila mayaguana. The sequence continues at coordinate 3,362,145 of JBAMCG010000080.1, read as the reverse complement.
TCCTTCTGCCCGTTCCCCCACTCCCGCCCCTTGTCCGCTTCGTTCGTTTGGCCGTTTGTCCCCCTGCTTTACGGTTACCCTGGCTCTGGTATTCTTCTGCCTTCGTCGCTCAATAGAAAAATGCTTAGATGCGATTTTCACTCGCTGTGCACATAATGGAATGAAGAAAATTCCGTCTGTCGACAACAACAGCAACAGCAACAGCAACAACAACAAATCGCATGCTGGGCACCAAGCAGCTAGCAAAGATGTCGTAGTTGTCACTTTCGGGGCCTCCAATGAGTTGCAGTTTGCGATTCTCAGACAGTTTGTATGTTATGCATGTCCGATGCACACACAAAAATAGCCCTCGGACAAAAGTAGTGGGTTACCCATCCAATACCACCACCACCACCACCACCACCATCAGCATCACCTACAATCAACACTCGCAGCCAGCACTAAGTAGTTTTGCATGGCATCTAGTATAGCCGCAATGGCTAAACAATGGAAATTGGCAGATTTATAGCACAGCCCAGAAACCCACAGATCTAGACAGAGATAGACGTATAGCCAGGCCAGAACGAATCACATGAGAGATCAGAGACCAGTCGACATTAAATCTGGCTGACAAACAAGCGAATACCCTGTAGACAGTTGTTTCTTAAGATAAATACAGCGCAACGATATCGTATCGCATGTATCGATTTTTATCGATAGTAAACAGAGTGCATGTGCGAATGTAACGATAGCGTAGGTTCAGTTAATTAATGCTATAAATAAACCGATAATTCAGGGCTCCTTTTTCTATACAAATATAAAATATTATTGTAATATATACATACATATGTATATCGATATTTATCATTTTGGTACACCTAATGTCTATGTATATCTGTAAGATCAGATCTGGACTACAGTCTGCCTGATGAGACAGACGGATAGGCATTTTATATTGGTTGACGCTAATTAGAAGAATAGAATGAGAAATATTTTTATTGTCGTGCCTCCTGCACCCTATTATACTCTTTAGTCAGTCAGCCTTAATGGGAACAGGGTATTAAAATGACAATAACAACAAGTTCAGCAAATTAATTTTATTTAAATAAATTTAATTTAATTGCCAGCCAAAGCAAGCGCTAAGCCCCAGCACGCTCAAACATCATCTCACAGCGTCACCTCGTGTGTGTGTGTGTGTGCATGTGAATGTGTGTGTGCCTATTGTTGTTGTTGTTATCTCCTCCTCTTGGCATCTTTTATTGTAATTTAGCTTTGTCAACTGGGTCTCTGGCTATATTCACAAAATAACCTCTAGGCATATAGAATCCCACCTTGGAATGCATGCGAATGCTGGCAGCTCAATCTCTAAGGGAAAACGAACATAAATATATAAAATAACGCGATCGTGTGATCTGATTTATTCAATAGATTCCTCAATTAGTCAATTACTTATTTTTGTTCCACTCCAAAGACCCTTTGGCTGCCTTTCTAGAACTACAGCTAAATCGAATTCCGTGAATCGATTCAATATTTATATTACCCTAAACTTTTCGTCTCTTGTCTGGTGTGCGTATAAACGCCATTCTCTCAGACATAGCCATGTCAAATTTGAGACGCACACAGGTTCAACTACATCACAGCTATTCATATCGCGGCTGAGCATACCGTGGCGTATGAGTAATATGCCAAATGCTACGACACAATACGTATACGCCGCGTGCACGCCTCGGGCAGCAGCGAGAGTCGGCATAGAGATCAACGCTCTATAAAGAGCACTTCGTGGATCTCTTAGCGAAAGAGTGTGCGAGAAACTGTTCACAAAATATAAACAAATAAAAACGACAGCAAGACAAACAAACAAATTATGAAAAGAAAATAATCGAAACGAAAATTGTGATTGCAAAATGCGCGCGATTCGACGACGGCAAAAATGCAGAATTGCAGAAAATACTCAAAGGATTCTTAACCTGTCTTGCAGAGCCATTTATGCGAGGGACACACGGGCGCACAATCTTCATGAATTATGGAACATGTAAACACAACAAATACGAGGCAACAGCAACACCAACAGCAACAGCAACGCCAGCAACAGCAACAGCAGCAGCAGCTGCAGCAGCATCAACTGGAGCAACAGCAACAACATAGCGACAATCAGCAACAATTTTGCCTGCGATGGCATAATCATCAAGTGAGTAAGGATCAAATGATCATTTATAGCTAATTGATAAATAACATTTAACTGCATAATTAGCAAATAATATTGTGAGTTTAGCTATTTCGCTTATGAAATTCTTTTGCTTTAATGGCTTTGAGCAGTTTTGAAAGATTGAAAGGTTAAAGATCTGTAGAAAATTGAATACGATTTAAGCTCTGAAACTTGGTAATTGATTCCCATTAAGGTTTGTGTGAGATTTTATTACAAAAATATAGGGTTTAGATAGGTCACAAAATAATGTGTTCATAATACATGCATACAAAATTTTATACACTATTTCCAGCGTGTTATATAAAAATAATTTGGATATTGCTATTTCCATAGTGTGAAATTTAGTTATTTCATGGTATTATACGCGTACTCGTAGTGTAATACAAGGTATTTTCAAAGTGTTATACAAATACATTTCCATTGTTTCATACTATAATACTCACATTATTTCCAAAAATAATAATACAATATATAACTTTTTTTTACACATCTATATAACATTAAAGTGTTGTATAACAAATACAATATATATTATAATCAAATAATGCGATCGTAATAGTAATGAAATAAATATAAAATATGATATTTACAGAAGTGTATAATACTCTATGGATTATAGTGCATATAATCCACATTACTGTTATACGCAAATGTTATACAAACTGCTCTAAGTTATTTTCTATAATAATAAACAACAAAGTGGTGTATAACAATACAATGTATATTATAATAAAATAATGCGATCGTAATAGTAATGAAATAAATATAAAATATTGAATTGATATTTACGGAACTATAGTGCATATAATTACATTACTGTTATACACAAATGGTATATTAAATTGATATTTACATAAGTGTATAATACTCTGTTAATTATAACATCCACATTACTGTTATACACAAATGTCATACAAACTGCTCTAAATTATGTTCGCATAAATCTTCGATGTTATTAATCAAAGAGATCCTTTCCAACTATATTCCCTGATGTATTCTGCCTTTTGATATATCTATGTTATTTATCAAGAATACCCAAAAGCGATTTTCACTTTGAATTTCCAATCGGCAATTCAGCTTGCTGAATGAACCATGCGTTGACTTCAGGTGCCATTAATTCCGAGCTACTTAGATCATCCTATGATTTATCGGCTCCAATGGCCGCTGGCCCCAGATCTTAAATGAATATAAATGAATGTTTTTAATAGACATGGTTCGCATGAGCATTAGCCAAAGGCTTGGCCTCGCTCATAAAATTGACTGGACATCGTTCAGAAGAGGCGACCAAAGAAATGTCACCCATCTATATATAGGGTAGCCAGATATATTGTATATATGTATTTACATATATACATATATGTATATATATTCTTATTCACACATAGTTTCCGCATTTCATATATACTGACAATTTCGCTGTTGGAGGGAGCACAGGCAGCGGACCACAAAGCTGTCCAAAATAGCCAAAAGTCAAAAGAAGAAAAACAAAATAACAAAAAGAAAAAAAAATTGTCAAATAAATGAAATGCTCATTGCAATTGCCAAAATCCAAAGAATTTTTACTAGCAACTAAATCTAATTTCGAACGCGACGCAGTTGCAATTAATGCTCAGCTGCCATTAAGTGTCGCCTGCTGCATCTGCTCCAAATGTTTTCCGGGCCCCTAGCCTAGGGCATCGAGTCACAATTTTAGCCAGCCAGCCAGCCAGCCAAGTAGCCAGCCAGGCAGCTGGCCAAGTCTACTCTATACTATTTATAAGATTAGCTGACCCAATTGCCCTCGACTACAACGAGAAGTGCAATTGGCAGCATTTACAACATGTCTTGACATGCCTCTCGATTCCAGACCAGCTTGCTGAGCACTCTGCCGGTGCTGCTGGACCAGTCCCAGCTGACGGATGTCACCATTTCGGCAGAGGGACGCCTGCTGCGCGCCCATCGCGTGGTGCTCAGCGCCTGCAGCAGCTTCTTCATGGAAATCTTTCGCGCACTGGAGGCCAACAATCATCCGGTCATCATCATACCTGGCGCCAGCTTTGGCGCCATCGTCGCACTGCTCACGTTCATGTATTCGGGCGAGGTGAATGTCTACGAGGAGCAGATACCCATGCTGCTTAATCTGGCCGAAACACTGGGCATCAAGGGACTGGCCGATGTGCACAACAATAATGTAAATATATACATCATCTTTGCTGATCCCAGCTCAGTTATGCCTCCTCCTTGCAGCTACCCAAGACAGCGAAAAGTACGCCGAGTGCCTGCATGGAGCCGGCCGGCGTGGAGAAGCCACTGGCGTTCGATGCCACTCCAACGGCATCGCCCGCGGCCACGCCCACGGTTACACCCAGAGCCACACCCACGCCCACGCCCACGCCCACAAGTACGCCCACGCTGGGCATGTCCAATGCCACGCTGCAGGCGCCGCTGCTGGCCAACAAGCTCGGCTCGCCCCTGGAGAACTTCTTTCTGAAGTCGCTGCAGTTCTACCCGAATCTCTTGCCGCAGCCCTTGAACTTCTCGCAGACGGCGCTGAACAAGACTACGGAGCTGCTGGCCAAGTACCAGCAGCAGTGCCAGCTCTATCAGAGCAACCTCGACGAGGAGGATTGCTACGGCCAAGCCAAGCGCCTGAAGACGAGCAGCGGCACTCCGGGCAGCATCAGCAATTCACAGAAAGACATCAAGCGCATAGACAAAATCGTGGAGAATCTGAGGACGAGCAGCAGCAGCAGTAAGTCGCCCATGGAGTGCGGTGCGCCGAACTCAATTGTCGCCACGTCACCAGTGACACTGGCGCCACAGGCCATGTCGCACTTCTCACCCCAGCTGCCCGTGGTGAAGACGTCGCCCAGCTACAACAGTTCCCTGAATCCCGCCGGCCATCTGTACAGCGGCGCCAAGCTGCCGAGCTACAGTGCTGCTGCCACGCCCACAACGGCACAGCAGGCCGCCCAGTCGCACCTAGCCAGTCCGCCCTACATAACGCCCGAGGATCACGTCAAGCTGCAGCAGCACATCGAGCAGTACGCGGCCTGCCAGCGCGAGGCGGCGGCTGCTGCTGCGGCTGGTCAATTGATCAGCACCAAGTCGGAGCCGAATCTATTGTCGCTGAGCGCCGAGAAGATGGTGACGCCCAGCAAGCCGCCATCCAACTCCAAGCTCTATGCCACCTGCTTCATCTGCCACAAGCAGCTGAGCAATCAATACAATCTGCGAGTGCATCTGGAGACCCATCAGAATGTGCGGTAAGAGCAATAGGCACTCCATATGTCCACAAACTCACTCCGAATCCCTTCCAGCTATGCCTGCAATGTCTGCTCCCATGTGTCGCGCAGCAAGGATGCCTTGCGCAAGCACGTCAGCTATCGGCATCCGGGCGCGCCGTCGCCCTGCGAGAACGAGGCGCGACGCAAGCGCGTCACCAAGCTGGCAGCTCAATCGATCTCCGCCAGTGCACCGACGGCGACAGCAACCAGCGGTGACATGGCCGCGGGCGAGGTGCCCAGCGCAGGCTCTGGTTCCGGCTCTGCGCCTGGCTCTGGCTCTGGCTCTGGTCCAGGTTCGCTATCCGGCAATCCGTATCTGTTTCTACCCAATCAGTTTCAGCTGGCGGCTGCAGCAGCTGCTGTGGCCGTGGCCGAGTCGAATACAGATGTGGCGCACGAGGTGCCCGTGTCCATGAAGAGTGTAACTCCCGTCGCTCGCAATGGGGAAGCAGGCAGTGAGACGGATACCACAACCATCTGAAGCAGCGCACATATGTGCTTCCTCACACACACACATGCACACACACACGCACACACACACGCTCACAAACACGCTCTCACTTGAAATTAACCCCACCGTCTTAGACCCGGCTGTGATACTTAGCACAATTCGTCGATTTAATTTGAATTTATTCTCTCGTTAATTTTAGCGCCATTTGTTAGAGTTTCGCTTGTACTTATCGATAGGCGAGTGCACTTCGATAGGTCTGTAAGTGGTGGCATCACTGTCACAGTTTGAGGGTGACACGTGCAGACAGTTTTGGTAGCACTGAGTGCAGGCATTCAAAACTGTTTGCGCGAGATCAGAAACTGTAATACCGCGAGGCTTTCAATTTACCTTCTACAAAGACCAACACACACACACTCTCACACACTCTCACGCACACGCCTACACATTCTAATAAATTAAGAGCACTTTTTATAAATATTATAATTATATATACCAAGAAAACACGCACACACACATGCACACAAAAAGACAAGGTGAAGACCTACAAAAAACCAACAAGCAAAATAAATTTTAAGCCACAAAACATATACAATGTGTATTATTGTTATTTTCATGCAAAAACTATTTTATTTCATTTCATAATACAATAATTTACGTACGCTGGCGCACTTTATACATATGTTTAAACTGCATTTCAGTTGTATAAGTATCAAAAAATTTGTTTAAAACACATACAAGCATAATGAAGTGGGTTTGGGTTGAAATATTCAATTGTTGCGAACAGAGAAACTTCATCAATGATATGATTAGCGGGCAAACTTTTGAGCTTAAAATTAGAGGACTAAATGAGTGCATTATATAAATATCTAAATGTAAAAAACACTTGCACTTAAATGAAATGAAGCTGATATCGAAGACGATGCCAAAGTAGGAACTCGGGATTTTAAATGGATCTGTTTCTCTCCTCCGTTCCCTCTTCCTCTTCCTGATTAAGTATAAAAATACGCGCTGGCTGCGCTTTTTCCTTTTTTCTTTTTTTTTTTCGTTGTTCTGTTCTCTATTGGCATGGTTTAAATAGTTTCGACGTGCCAGACTTTGGTGTTGCAATCCTGACCAGTGGAGATCACAGTATTGTTGTCCAGCCACACAAGGCGCGTAATTTGCGATTGGGGATGCGCATCTAAGCGAGGAATAAAATATAATTTATTTTACAGATAGCAGAAGAATTAACACTGGCTTACTCTTGATAATGGTGTGCTTGGCTGGATTGGTCACAGACCAGATAATAATAGTAGTATCAAGCGAGCCGCTGGCTACCAACAGCGAGTTGGGTGACCAAGCCACAGTGTTGACACGCGCATTATGGAAGCCCCATTCCTTGTTGTGAGCCGGCTGCAATAGCAAAAGAGACGGTGTTAGATTATAGTTATATATATTGTTAGCGTTCTCTTACCTTATATTCCTCCACTGAGTACAGCACTACCTTGCGATGAGCATCACAGGCAACCAAATACTTTTGATCCGGCGAGTATGCGACATCGGTGACGGCGCCCAGATGCTCTAGTTCAGTCTTCAGCTCCAATGTACCGTCTTTTAATGCATAGATGTGCAGTTTTTGGTCATCACCGCCAACAGCCACATCCAAAGTTTCCGAGTTTGTGGCTATGGAGCTGGCCTCGTATTTGATGGGCAGCGAGAATATCTTCTTCTGGCCCTGCACCAGGGTGATGTCCTTAATGCACGCCACAGCAATGATGTTTTCGCTACGCAAGATGGCCAAGCCGCGAGGCTGGCAATTCAACTTGACCACGTAGTCCGTGTAAATGTTGCCCTCGACGCTGAATTGGCGTAAGCTATCGTCAATGCCACACGTATACACGAACTCATCCCAGGCAGCGATGCCGTTTATCTGATTGCCATGACCAGTGCCGGTAACGCGATCGTTAGTACCGTTGCCAGAGTTCCAGTTGGTCACAATGCCGTCGTGGCTGCCCGTATAGATAGTGCTGCGATCGTCACTCAAGGCCAACACCGTAATTGGCTTATTGTGGCCCTTGACCACTCGCAACGGTTTGCTGGGATCGTCCACATTCAAATAGGTTATGATGCCCGAAAGCGAGACGGTTATTAAGTGCTCTCCCTGCCACAGGCACGACACCTGCTGATCATCCACGGTATTGCCCATGACAAACTCGCTGATCAGTTCGCGGGACTCAACCTGCCAGAGTCGGCAGGTCTTGTCGCCCGAGCAGGTGAGCAGCTGAGTGCTGTCCGGTTTCCATGCGACCGCATAGACGCCACCTTTGTGCGCTGGTGAGCCGAATTCGCCCACGAGATCCGAGCTGGTTGCATCGTACAGAAACACCTTGCCATCAAAGCCCGCCGAGGCAAAGAACTTGCCATCCGGCGAGTAGCGCACGGCCTGCACGAAGCGCGAATGGTCCTGCTTAGTCATCTTAAACTTGAATGGAGGGCCTTCGAAAACGCCAATCGTGTTATCCTCGCTGCCTGCGATTTCACGGATTAGTATATATTCAATATGTAATATATAAAATGGCATACCAGTCACAATCCGGAACGGTCTGGTCGGTTTAAAGTCCACCGAGTTGATGGGCTTTGACTGTCCACTGATCTCACCCACGGATGTGCCCGTCTCGGACATGAAGACATGGCCGAACCGCTCGCGTCCCTCACCTACAGCGACCATGCGCTGATTGTCTGCTGACCAGCTAATGTCCTTGATGGGTCCTGCGATCGGCTGGAATTCATTCTTCAGCAAATGCTCCTTATTGACTGTATCCCAAATGCGAATCTTGCCCGAGGCATCTGCGAGACGGTAAGAGAATATCGTGAGTGAACGTCATATTATACATGCAATCATTATCATAAAAAAAATCACATTTCTAATCAGTTTTCCAGTACTTCCAGTTAGGTATGTAAGTAAAGATAGACGATTGTATTCAAAGCAAGATAACATCAATGGAAAAGCTAGATAACATTTACTTTAATATTCGGCTTTGTATATATATATATTATAATCTGATATGGCTTCTTTGCAATTTCTTTCATTATGTTCCAGTTCCCTTTGCAGGCGATAAGATATACCCCATACACGTAGTATGGTAATGCTGGATTGACAGCTGACGTGAGTCAGGGCCATATTTGTTGATGGTGATTTTTAAGGCTTCTTTTCAGTTGAGACTTACCGCCGGATGCAATGTAGAAGCCACTGGGCGAATACTTGGCCACATTGACTGCACACGAGTGTTCCGTGTAGACATCGGCAATCGCTGGGTTCTGGACAGGCGATGATGGTAATCGGAGCATGACACGAGGCAAATCAAGAAAAGGCGCACAAATAAGAAAATTCAACAAATTAATAAATTCATATTTACAAACAAATTTGTTTGCGATGATAGGAGGAAGGGGAAGCGGGAGGTGGAGGCGGAGGCAGAGGAGGAGGAGGAGGAGGAGCAGCAGCGGCAGCAAAGCAACATCATAATTATGTTGCGTGGGCAGTGGAACAAGAGACGGATAAAGAGGAGAGGCGCACTGAAAGAGGCAGAGTGAGAGCGAAATTTCTGTGTGTTTGTTTTTGTGAATATAAGCCGCGCCGGCTGTAGCAATATATACACATAAATACATATATATATATGTACAGAAGTGGTAAATAAATATAGAACACCCAATACACACACTCGCACATACACACACACACACACATGCAAATAGAATGATCGCTGTCAAGTGGAAAATAACGCTTGAAAATTGCAGCTGCCGTGCGCTGTCCAAAAATAAAACAATATTTGCTTTTTGGAGCAGGGGTCTCATATTTATGGTGCCCGTTATTCCTGCCCAATTCGAGAAGGTATCAAATGTTTTTTCTTACCTCTATATTTCTGATTATCACCGAATTGCCATTGGTGTACAAGAAGTTCTTGCCCTTTGGGTCAGAACCCAAAACAATGGGTTGGCCACGTTGGGTGCGCGGCAGCGTCGCATAGACATTTTCTGCAAAAAAAAAATAAATAAATAAAAATTATTAAAATTCAAATTGAGTTTGAAAATCAATGCATAAAAGATAAACTGCCTCAAGATAGGAGAACAGGGTGCGGTCGGCCGGCGGTCGTTTAGCCGGTTTACTATAGTATGCTTTCACCGGGTCAAGGGCTACCCCCCGCTTCCAGCACTGTGTTTATCTAAACATCGCGCTGCGACAACGAATGCGTGAATGCCATTTATGGTCATATCAGAGTGTTTCCGCTGTTTTTACCGTTGCCGGCTGACTCATTTTCGGCGTCGCTGCTGTCAGCTTTCTGAATACTTTTATGGACATTTTTTAAAGGAATATAACTCACTGTTTTCGTAGTCGGGTTTTTGTGGTTGCGCCATTTCACTTCTTTTAGTGGCTTAATAGTTCTTATTGGCTCTGTATATATAGCAAATTATGGTATTTGCACAAAAACACCCGCACTTGCACTGTATGAAACCAGGGCTGTCGAAAACTGTTGAAGACTTTCGATGTTGTTTTGTTGAAGAGCGGAAAGTGATTAACATTTGTCTGTACTGTTATTAATAGAATCGAATTCATATAATTGTTGTTAACATTATTATTGTTATGGGGTTGAAGAATTAATTTAACTGCTTACTTATTTTAAAGGATAATTTAACTTTGCAAAAATAACTTGCTTTCGAGCTTAGCAACTGTTGACTGTTATCAACAGACTCTAAAATACTATAACATATCTGTAACGAGTACAAGCACCACGATTGAGATTATGCACTGCTAATTTAACAGTTTAGAAACTTATGACGCGCGCTGATCATTGTATGAAAATGAAACTGCTTTGATTCGGTTATCTGTTACAAAATGCCCACAGCTGTAAAGATCTGCAAAGATTTATTAGAATAATGTAAGAATGTAAACTTTGAACGATCCGTAAGGCATCTTTAATCTTAAGGACACAACTTTCGCGCGAAATTTCAAATGGGTAACAGAATAAGCAACAGACAATCCATTCGGTCGCATACTGTATGTATTCTATTCTCGACTCTCAATATTAACACAATTTATATCTATTTGGCGTACATTATGCATACTAATTTTAATTTCTGAAATAATAAATAGTTCAAAATTGCATCTTTCTAAAATATGTAAGTGTTCGATAGAAACAAAGCCAAACTATGTAAGTGCCTATCGAAGTGTTCGATAGTAACAGCTGTTCTGTTATGCTTTGCTTCGATAAATCATTCTTTACATGTGTTCAATCAAATCTTTTGCGGGTTTCCATATTTTAATGGTGTTATTTTTCTCGTATTTTTTCAACTGTTCACAACTAGAAATAATATATTTTTATGAATTCAATAATAATAATACTTTCAAAGCTTCGTGAGTGATAACGACTGGACAAAAAGCAGGCTATTCTATTATTTATGATTATTTGAAGCGTGTAACTGCGCATCTCCATTGATTAATTACACTGGTAAGCTAAGAATTAATGCATCTTTAAGATATGAGGTGTAACGGCAAATATCTGGATTAGTAGGGAAGGAAGATGTCACGAAATCTGCAGGTAAACTCGCAAAACTCTGCGAGTCAGGTTAGTTAAAAATTAATGTATATGTAAATTGAATATTAATTATCTTGTTCACTATCTAGAAAGTGGATGCAATAGCTTGTCAGCCAAAGAAATTTACAGGGCGGAAATTGAAAAAGGATGAATGTCAGCGTCTTTTCGATATACAAATTAAGACTTTAGTGGACGCAAGTGTCCAGCGGGCAGAGTTGGCTAGCCAGAACTATTATTTCATCATGGTTAACTGGCTTAATGGTGCCAAAATACTCTCGGAGCTGGCAGCTGCACAGTTTTCTCTAATTAATGGCCTGCAAAACATACACCATGCTGTGATCGATCCTGGTAAAGAGAAGATTGCTTGATTTGCTTTGCTTATGTGTCCTAGTGACTAACCAGACAATGTTTTGATTTCAGCCTCGGACAGTGGTAACTTAAATGGCATCCAGGCAGAGTTGCTTGAGTTTCTGCTATTAGATAGCGATTCAGAGGACAAACTCGTACCTGTATTTACACTGCAAAACAAAATAGGACTTGTCAGAAAAGCCCTTGATCTGCTCAATGGTGGAAAGCCTAGCGAGATAAAAGTCTTGCCAATACAAAACCTTTGCCATATATTGAAGCAAGCTACATGCGAGGCTGCCAGGTTGCCGCCTCCATATCCTATTGAGATTACCCGTTCACAATTCAGTCAGAATCCAAATGCATCTCTATCGGACGCTGGCTCCCATCACCACAAGCAAATGAATCTGCCAAATCCATGCTGTAAATCCTACGTCAAGAATTGGGGCTTCATATTTGCCAATTACATCTGTTCCGACGTAGACATCAAGATGATACCTGACCGCCATAAGTCCAGTAATCGCAATGAATCAGATCTAGAAGGATTGCCTGAATGTGCCAGCCCATTGAGTGTGACAAAAATAAAGCAAGAAACAACAGAAAGCTCTGAAGAACTTGCATTGGATACTCTAAATAATCTCGAATTGGACAGCATTTTCGAAAATGATCTTTGGGAATTAATAATGGAACAGAATAGTTCCAGCATTCAAGGGAATGATCACAATAAAGAGGAAGATAAAATATTAGTTGAGAATGAAAATTTGGAAATAGTTCCACAGCCGCCACCGATTCTAGACCAAACACTTATAGATGATTGTGCATTATTTAAACGTAGACCCAAAAAGCTTCGGATTGACTCTGATACTTATTCAGTTAACGAAATCAAACATCAACCCGAGGATAATAAAAGTGAAAAAACTGAATGTCAAACTCAGACAAATAGGCAATCTATAACAGCTGAGCAAATTGATCAATTCTTGAATACAAAGATAGTTACACACTTTCAAAAGTCTGTTGGCTCTGAAATAGGCAGAGATGGATTATATCTCAATAAAGGTAGGTCACCTATTAAACAAAACCATCAAAGACCAATTAACTGTCTTGGACGTTGGCGCTCTGATACTTATTCAATTAACGAAATCAAACATCAACCCGAGGATAATAAAAGTGAAAAAACTGAATGTCAAACTCAGACAAATAGGCAATCTATAACAGCTGAACAAATTGATCAATTTTTGAATACAAAGATAGTTACACACTTTCAAAAGTCTGTTGGCTCTGAAATAGGCAGAGATGAATTATATCTCAATAAACAAAACCATCAAAGACCAATTAACTGTCTTGGACGTTGGCGATCTAGTTCACGCTCTCGTTCGCCAACCGTAAGTCGCAAAAGCCAGGACAATGGAACATCGTCTAGAAAAAGTAGACGCCGCAGATATCGATCCCAAACAAAGAGTCGGAAGCAAATGGCAGATATTGGTATTTCTATTACTCCCCCGTTAGGCGTAACGAACAATTATTGTAGAACTGAAAGACATCATATTGAAGAAACACTACTGAGTTCTAAAGCTGAAGGTGTAAGCAATGGTCAAAACTCTCTACAATTTTGTCCTCAATGCAGCCGACCAGATTTCCAGGTTTGTTGCAATAAATTTACAGAAACACAATATCATCCACAGAATGCAATAAATATACAAAACTTCCATGTAAATTCAGTTACTCTGAATACTGAAAAGGCTCTAAGCCCGCAGGTAAAAAATTCTACATTTCCTAAATCGGTTTCTCAAAATACTCGAATGCCTGTTTTAACGAATGTTCCATCTCAAATACCAACCCATATCACTACTTATAACTACTTGGGATCAAATTTAAGCTACAATCCTGAAGCGTACTACGGGGTACAGCAGCCTATGGAGTACCGGGACTCACTGCTATCTTATAATGTATCACGTCCTGGATTGAGAACAGCTGCGATGAAAGCTCTTCCAGAGAATGACTTACGACATCGCCTGACAAGGCGCAATGAGTCCTGGAGTCAAACGCATAATTATTCATGGCAACAGAACCGTGCTCATCCATACCAGATGCCAGCTTGTCCAATGCCATGGAATAACGGATATGGGAGTAATTTACCTAATAATTTCGAATAAGTATTTTAATTTAATCGATAGATATAATTTATGTACAATTATTACTAGAGCTCCCTCTATTGTATATAGATTATATCTTATATATAATGAAAGATCATATATAAAACCCCGAAAAACTTTTTTAATACTGGTTTAACCGACATTCCGTAAACTTTTAATGTATGTATTTTATTAAAGGTTTCTCTTACCAACCCAGTTATAGTCATCTAAAATATAATTTTATTATTTTCTAAGTTTGTGAATTCCTTTTTAGGAAAGCTTACCATATGTGATTGCTAATAGTATCGAGAATATGAAAGATCGATTATGATCTTACAAAGATATACAAGAGTTTATCAGCCGACTCAGCTTGTGTTCAAGAATTCTAATCTAATCACCACTGTGATTAGTATTGTGCCTTCTTATGCTCATAACCAAGTAGCATGGAGTTCAATAGAAATTTGTGTGGAATTTAAAAATAGTCAGCTGAACGGTGAGCTTTACAACCTCAGTGATAGGATAGGACCAATGTTAAGGGTCGACTCTGGGTAGAACCACACGGACTCAGAAGAATAAAGGTTTATATAAAACTGAACAGAAAATGCCTTCCTGGAGCTGCAAGCCAGAGACAAATATGCTCAAGTTATTAAATAATGACACTTGGTCTTTTAAAATATTTCTGTCAAAAAATTTATTAAATATATATTTTGTGTTTTTTTTTACAGTATTCTAAGATACTTTATAAAATAAATAAATGACTCCAAACTAAATTTGCATTTTTAATTTATAAAATCAATCAGAAATAAAATATAAACTTGATTATGAATCAATGCTATGGCATTCATTCATTCATACTTCAGGTCACAGCTTAATTATGACTGTAGACTCTCCAGAAGCGGAGTTAGGGCTGCCAATTCCTGGATCAATTCGGGGTCCCTAATGACATTATTTTCAATGTTCTTTAGCAGTTGTTCAAATTCATCGATGGTTACTTCGTCGTTTATTTCGGACTCCACACACTCAACGTTGTTGTCAACTAGAATAAGGAAAAACATTTAATATAGTTTGATCCAATATTATGTGTATGATTTACGGGATACCTTCTTCCTCCACAATTTCCACCTCGATGATGTCGGGGGACGGCACGGCATCGATAGTTACTTCGTCATTGACTTCCACCTCCACACAATCAATGTTGTTGTCAACTGGAATGAGGAAGCACATATATTGAATGATCTAATGGTATGTATATGATTTTTTGGGTACCGTTGTCTACACTTTCCACGTCGATGTAGCCGGGGGACGGTACGAGAGTAGGGCTTGTCATAACGCAAAGCTTGGCATGTCTATTGCGGCGGATCAACGAATTGAAGATCCTAGAACAACTGTGGCACGAGTAGATCTGCACATCACACCGGTGTCTCAGGAATTGGCATTCCGTTATAAATTTGCGCTTGCAGGCGCTGCAAAAGTATTTCTTCTCCATGTGATGGCTCTGGTAATGGCGACGCAGAAGATCCAGCCGTGCCCCGCTGTACTCGCACTCTTCGACGGGACAGCGATACCATTTGATTAGATTTACCTGGATTTTAACGCCGTGCTTTTTCTGGAGGTGCACTTCGTAGGGGCTTTTGTTCTTGAACACCTTGCCGCATTCGAATTCGCAACGGTATTCGCGTATTGGCAATAGCTCAGCTATATCTGGAATACAAACAAAGGGATTTCTGTCGATCTTCGGCATTTTGGGCAATTTTCAGTTCCAAATGTCAAGAGAAGATATTGCATACAGCATGCATATGTATGTACGTGCATGTGTGTATGAGCTGATGTATGTTATACATACATATGTGTGTATGACTTTGAAGTGTTGCCACAATAAATTCTAACGGGCTCCATTTCTAAATGCAACAGACAAACTGTTAACTAGATTCAAATAATATTGATATATACATACACAGAGTTAACTCAGTTCATATTTAAATGCAAATTTATATTTGCTGCCACGAGCATCGACTCTTACCTATGTTTGAATTAGTTCGGCAAAGTCTCTGATTCAAATTTGTCCTATTACCAAATCAGTGCTGTACAACGACGAAATGCGTACAGATTCCAGTTCAATTAATGGAAGCACATAAAACATGCATATCTATGGACATACATATGTATGCATGCATGTGTATGGCTACTGGCAATTCCGGAAGAATATGAAACTTCATATGTATAAATAATAAATAATCATACATGTGGAACTACATTTGCATATGTAGATAATGTGCATATATTTGTTTTATTATACTCATTTTAAAATGAGCTTACTCATATGTACTTTCATATGTCATACACGCATATATGTACATATGTATATGTATGACTGTTGGCATACATAAAGAAGTCTAAAATTTCGAATAATTATTGATTTAGTTTAATATTTATTTATGTTATTAGATACATATACAACTACATAAGTATGTATGTACATAAATTTGCACACATGCACATCCATATGTTTATGTGACTGTGTACATACATACAGTGCTGTTCCACTATTGAGTGCCCAGTGCTGGAAAACGAAGTAAATTTTTAAATATGAATATAAAGTAATGGACACATACATACATATGTATGTATGTATGGGCAAGTATATTTGCTCGTAGATTTCTTTTTACGCAGGCCATCTACATGCACACGCACACAGCCCCACCTGTGTGTATGTAGTGTGTCCTTCAAACTCTGTTGCTTCTGCTCTAATTGACATACATGACATAGATGAATACATACATACATATGTATAAGCAAATTTGCTTGTGCGTTTTTTTTTACTCAGGCCATCCGCAAGTACACGTACACACACACACTCTACACGCATGTTAAAATATTCCCATTTTGCTGTGTCCACTAATATATGTATGTATATACATACGTACACATTTGACATTTGCACATACCCATGTAACGGGAAAACAATTTTGAATATGGCTTGGTCAGACAGCAGGCATATGAATATGTAAGTATGTATGTACACACTGACTTAACTACACGGTCCTGCTTTCTCGCTTACTCTCACAGAGCATCCGTTAAGCCTTGCGCGCAGGCAAGATTTTGTTTGTCTAATTTTTAATGTGTTTAATTCACGTTAACCAAACCCATTTCCCATGAAATAAAATGATGTTGAGATTAAATTTTTATTAATATTGAATATGGTTAGAAATTTGAATTGATAAACATCAAATTCAAAGGTTTATAAAGAAATGCTTAAGATCTAAGGTTCTCATCAGGTCTTGAGAATGCGTAAGTCTAACATATGTACATATATTTAAGGCGGCATTTTAAACGAGGCTTCTAAGTCTTTGGCACTACAATTGGAGGCTGGAACATTCCAAGCGCGTCTTGGGTCGCCTGGAACTGGATCACTGCCCATCTGGTTGCGTTTTGGTTTGGGTTTGCGCCCACCAAGGCTAGGAAAATGTTCAGCTGCATTCAAATCGGTCGAGAAGGCCGAGTGATCACAGATCTCATGCTTCACTGCGGACTGAGTAGAGGTAGCTGCACCGTTGGAGACTTTCTCGGTTGACTGGTTAGATGTCTTGGACAAGTTGCTACTTCTGCTGGTGTAGTTGACGCTGTCATTACCAGGATTGGCCACGTAGAATTCCTGCTCCTGCTTGGGTGGCATGTGTTTCCCAGGCAGAGGAGTGATGGCTAGGTCTCTGCAGATGAAGTCGCTAAAAACGTAACCCCAGCGCTTAATTATCGACTGGGTGCAATATTTACAGCGATCGATGTCCTCATGATACTAAAAATATATGCATTAGAAAAACAATTCCCCATAAAGCATTCATATTTCTATCCCACCTGGCACGAAACTCCCAAGTGGTAACAGAAGTAATCATTAATAAAAAAACTATCCGCAGCGTTCTTGTTTACAGAAGGGTCCCGAATATCTACGCTGTCCAAGACCTCCAGCTTGAGCACGTACATCAGATATTGTATGTCGTATGTGTGAATTGTAGCCAGCGGCTCCTCGCTGTCGCTCTCCAGGTAGCGGAAGCAACCCTTGACCACGGGCATCAATTCGGGAGTTGAGAAAACCACGAGAGGATCATTGGGCTTGGCATCCGGGTTGCAGCTGCGCATGTACTCCACAATGTTTGCATAGAGTCTGCCTATGTCCGACTCACCCATAGCATTCGGCGGCAACGGCAACTGATGCGTATGCTTTGTGTGGTGCAGTGCCTCGCTGCCCAAGCCAAAAATCAGCTGACCTAAGAAACAGTATAGCATTAGGAATCGTCCGCATAGAGAGATCGGCTGCAACTCACCCGGATTGATGTGCGAGGTGTACATCGAGCAAATGCCTGACTTCAATGAAAACTGACATGCCGAAAACTCGGCCGGAATATAAATATCATTTGTGAGTGACTTCGTAAAGTAATTGAAAGCAGCAAAAATAAATTTGGTGTTCTCCAGATCTGCAGAGCAGCAAGCAAACAGAATCGACATCAGACAAGGAAGGAAATCAAAGACCTTATGAACTCACCATGACGCTCCTTGCCAGCCAGCACCATGCGCTCCGTAGTGCGCTTCATGTTCAACTCACGCTCAGCCGCCTCCATTTCCTCACGCGCCAGCGCGGATAGCGACTGGCCATGGCAATTGAGGCGCTCCACCTCCGGGCAGCGCGATGCCACGTCAGCGTCTTTAGCCTTCTTGTTGTACGGCCCGCGCTCTTGCGCAGTCATATGCTATTCAATATTTATATTAAATATGACTCCCGATATATGTATGTACATCAAACTTATTCCGGTACTCACTTTCCATGTTTCGCCGCATATGGTTACTGCTTCGGGAATGCTCTTTCCGCGACCCTCCGCAGTCTTCATCCTCCATTCATGGACGAACGCCATAAACGGATTGTGTTTTTTCGGTGCCATTTTATTCAGAACTATTCGAATTGTCAAAAACGAAGTAGATATGTATGGGTGCTTTTAGATATGTAAGTGTGCCTTTAGATATGTATGTGTGTATGGATATATGTACGCACACATGCAGGCATGTCAAATTTTTACAGTTATTCCTGTTTTTAAATGTGTCCGCGCACAGGAATGTGTGCATACTCACATATACTTATACGCACATACATACATGTGCATATATTTTTTTCTTTTTGCTTATTTTTTGCACGTATAAAAAAATTTCATAAACTTTTGTGTGATATTTATATGTATACCTTTTTTACAAAGTAGATTTACACTGAACTTCAATTACTGTTTATTTATTTTCTCTTAAACCGCAACAATATACGTATGTATGTATATTGCAGCACGCGCAGCGTCTTTGAGCTTACTCAGACAATAATACTATTTAGACTGAGAGAACGGATCGAGAATACGCGCACAATTGAGAGATGTTGAATTTTCTTTCTTTTTTTTTTTTTTTTTATTTTTCACCAGAGCTGTGAGCTTGTTTTCCTTCCTGAAAGTCGGACTACAATGAAATCAGATTGCGAACAGAGTACAAAGCCAACTACTTTTCGGTTAGTTCACAATATTTGACGTTCGTAATTAGGATTGCCAGCTTTTCAGAGTTTCGACAAATCTACAAAGTGCTAGAACATTCTGGACACAGCTTCGACAATCCTGCTCAACTCCCAAAATAAAAGCTAGAGAAAAATTAGATAACGATAGAAAAAAAGCTATTTTTCAGCTGACTTTTTCTCACTATTCAATCAAATAATAGCAAGTATAACTAGAAGTAATGAAGGTACATAGAATGCGAAAATATGTCGGTTAAAATTAATGCAATATTAGAATTTACACAGTAATGTTGTTAAAACAATCCAAATATAATAATTCAAAATTGCTATAATTCCCGCCAGCTGCTATTTCACAACTCTCCCCTCGTCCTGTTTGTAAAACGCTAAAACTGACGGGAAAATAGCCAAGCTGACAACACTAAGCGTAATTTGCTTGTTAATCTTATGATATGTATGTATTATTTAATATATCTTTTAATATTTTTAAATGTATAAGCTGTCCGTGCTGTAATAATTTTTCATGGTTTTCAATCTTTTTTATTGGTGCATCGGACTTTATTGTGGATGCTAATAATGTTGTTACTTAACGGTAATTTCACTTGAAACTTCCGTTAAACTGTATTTAACTGTTACCAGCTTACACTTATGATAACGTTACTGAATATCTGGTTTACTACCTTCATTTAACAGAATTGCTCCTCTCTAAGCCGTCGCAAGCAAAGTCGGCATAGCTTATTGCAGAACTGTTATTTACAGTGGGTTTACAGACGTCGAGGCCTACTTGCGTTAATTTGCTCTTTATTGCGTTTACGTTAAGCACTTTGCGTTAGTAAACCAAAATGTGTAAAGGCGGTACCACCTGTTAATATTACGTTATTTAACGTAAACAAGCTTTGCTCTTAGAAGCATAAACAACACCAACCGCGTCGGACGTGTATCGCGCGCAAATGCAAATTGTTAAAATAGTTTTAAATAGTAGTAACGTAATAAAAATAAAAATAGAAAATAACGAATCATACAATATTATAAATTGATGGCATAAAGTGACAAGAAATTAAGCATTTATGCAAAGGTGGCCAACATCAAAACAAATATGTATGGCCGATTTTGTCAGTTAAAAGTGGCCGCTTAAAGCTCAGCTTATGTAAATTTATAACCGAATACCTAAGCATGTTGGCATTTATGTATGTAGACATGTATATACAAGTGTAGCGTGCCGGGCTATCGTTTTGTGCGGTTGAGTGTTTCGATTCCGTTGCCGGTGCATGGTTAATTTTGCACAGAGTGAAAGAGTTAAGAGCTTACGGGCTTTTAATTTCCACAATAAAGCCCAAATTCAAGTGCAGAACGTAGTTGTGAAAAGAGTGTAAACTGTAAAAAAAATTTACACACACACACACACACACACAAACATCCGCGGTCGCTGGCATACATGACGATCATTCAGTATTGCTTCTTCTT
Source organism: Drosophila mayaguana (assembly GCA_037075325.1). Taxonomy (NCBI): domain Eukaryota; kingdom Metazoa; phylum Arthropoda; class Insecta; order Diptera; family Drosophilidae; genus Drosophila; species Drosophila mayaguana. The sequence goes on along the minus strand of JBAMCG010000080.1, from coordinate 3,341,202 downwards.
TTTGCGGGACGTGTTGTGCCTTAGCTTACCTGAGTGAAGGAGTGAGAGCGCGATAGCGTCTACTTGTGTGAGTGCGTGTGTTAAAGCAAAGCAAACGAGAGAGCGACCGAACGAGCGGAGTGGAGTCAAGCTTTTAAGTTAAAGTTCTTTAGCTTGCGTCGGCGTAGCGTTGGCAGCGACAACAACGGCAACAGCAACAACAATCACAACAATAACAGCAACAACATCAACAGGTTAGACTTGTCTACAGGTTAGTTGGCGGTTTTTCTCTCTCTCTCTCTCTCTCCTTCCTCTCTTGCTTACTTTTGCATGCATTTGCACTATATTTCTTAATCTCTCCAATTAGAATTGTTGCGACAGAGCGTTGAGAATGGTTTGCGTTTAGTTGTTAAATGTGGTTGGCTCGTCTGCAGAGCTTTTTTCTTTAGGCCTGGCCATTTATCAAATGAATCAGCCAAGACGGCGTTAGACCTCCCCTTCGCTCCCAATGTCATTTGCGAATCCCTATTCAGCCATTTTTGCTGACCCAAACAGATTTTGATCTGTCAGCGGGAACTCTACGTGACGAATATTTGTATGATATACATTTAAATATGTGAATGTACAGTAAAGCGTCGTAAAGTCGGATTTGTCTTGTCTCAAACACTGTCTGAATTATTTATACAAAAATTAAATTAAAATTTATAAAAACAGTTTACCGTTTGGCATTGCAAATATTCGGAGTAGATTGGACTCATATTAGGGAGGCTTTTCTTTACTTCAACATTTACAGGTTCTGTCTAAAAATAGCTACAAATTGGTTTCGAACTTTACGCTCATTAGAGTTAAGCTAATGCCAGATTTAAGTTGATTTTAAAAATTATTATTTTGACCAAAGCTACTAAAAATATGATGATATATAATATAGATAAAAATATAAATGCTTGATGAATTTCAGTAAGAGTTTCATATTCATTTTTAATTTATTTATATTGATTTTAATTATTTATTTTATATTGCAACCTAGTTTCTTTATGAATAATTTTAAAGATTGAGAGTTAGAGTTATAGTACAAGTAGAAGACAGTACAGCTCTAAGAAAGAAAGCATTTACTATAAATTGTAAAAATCTTGAATAAACAAATATATATTTAGTTCTACTTTAAAAAGTAGTCTTAAAAACTGAATGAAATATAAATTGCAAACATTTTAATTTGCGCCCAGGTCTTGGTCAATTAGTTAAAATGCTTTTTGGATCGTTTGTCGAGGGAATCTTCCGCTCGAATGCTCCCATTTCGTAAAATTTGTGGGTCAAGCGTTCGGATAGGTCATCCATATGTGACGTTAGCTGCGCCCAGTTGGGCCCAAATTAGCTTTTAGGTCACCGTTAAGGACTGACCTTTTATCCATGAAACGGAACTACGAAGAGTAAATGAAATTCCCTCGCGTGTTGGGCCAAGATAAGAGGACAGAAGACAAACTTTTCTATAGCTGTTGCCGTTGTCGTTGCTAAATTAGTGCCATGGATATGAAGCTTTTGGCCAAGGTTGGATTACAATGACAATAAGGGGCTAAAACAAATGGCCACGCCCATCACGCGAGTTGGAGTTGCGTCTATGAGCTCACTTTTTGGAGCATTGTGTGTGGTTAATTCATGACGAAACATATTTTTCCTCTTCCCCTGTTAGCCCATTTTCCTATTTTCATTTTGGCCTGTTCAAGTCGGCATTGCGACATTTGGCGACAACAACAACGTCGACAACGACAACAACTTTGCTAAGTTTTTTCTAATTGCTTTGCGCATTTGCTAATTTAGAATTACAGTTGGAAAATTTACAGCTCTTATCACAGTGCAAATTTTCACAGAAGTTGTAAACTTTGCATTTTTGCTATCGTTGATGTTGTTGTTGTTGTTGCTGTTGCTGTTGCACCTGCCGTGACTGAAAGTAATTTAAAATGTTTGTTGTTTGTAGCTGGTTGGCTGGCGCTGTATAATATAATTATTTATAAATGTTCAGCGCTAGCTACGTCTTCTACTCTGCTGCTTTAGCCGCTTTCCCAGCTGAGCTGGTGGAAAGCTATGCAAATTTTCCGTAACTCTTTATGTGAAGGGCCCCCAATGCGAAAGACTCTTGGCACCTGTGCAAAACTATTCTCAAATACATATATAGCGATAAGCCAGTTAAATATGCACTACGAAAAAAAGGCCGAAAGGTGATTGCCTTTGGAAACTAATCGAACGTAGAGCTGGCAATAAAACTGGAGGACTAACTATGGGCATCAGTGCGCTTGCCAAATATTGATTGAATACCCGAAGTGAACAGAGGTAGAAATATATATAGACTATTAGATCTAGAAATGCATAGCTTAAAGATAGCAGTTAATAAAATATATTATTTGAAATTTGCTTAACTTTAGTATGCCATGATTTATAAAGCTTTAGAATTTTTTTCCTTTCCTTGTAAAATGTAAAAATTAAAAAATATAATTTCATGTATTTTGAAAAGGGGCTATCTTTTCTTATTTTATTTTATTTCTTTGTAAACTCATCAAATTTAAAAATAACTAGATTCGAAAAATATATCTAAAACCATCTTATATTATTATTGGTTGTCTCTTAAGCAACCACATATCAATATGTAATTTGTTACCCCAAACTCTAATGAATTTACAATAATTATAAATATATTTTTTTTTTTTTTTAAGTAAAGTTTGTGAATGTTTTATCATCTTTCTTCCACACTTCCTCTTCCACTTTCACTTGTAAATTTCATCATTCATTGAATTACGTCAAAGCTGTAATGAGATATAATATGATTTTGTATACGTAATCTTTTAGAGTCTTGTAGTGTCTGTCACCCCTATAAACAATATACCCACTAACACAAAATTCACAGAGTATAGAATCTTGAAGTGTTGGCCATGATACGCGTTCTTCAGTTGATAGAGAAACAAGACAAACAAGACCAAGTGGAGTTCATCGTTCCGGCTACAAATATTTTGTTAAGAGCACGTCTGATCGTCTTGTCACTGAGATTACGGGAAATAGTCGCAGAGTTATCTAAGTAATATGCAAATGGAAATCAAAGAGCAACAGGGAACCGAATAAACGGAATCTCCCCAGCTGGTAGAACATCAGAAAGGAGGCCTTTGGGCCAAACTAACTCGGCCAAAAAGCAGCGGGGCCACTCAACTTTGTTTCAGCTTTGTTTCTTTTAACAAGTAGAGGAAGAGTGTCTTAGCGCCTCAGGGACGGAACAGAAGATGCCCAGTAGAGTTTTGTTCTCCTTATTTCAAGGATATATTATTTATTATTAATTCTTATACGAAAATATAAAAATATATGTGTATATTTATAAATATGAAGCTTATAGCTGTAGTCATGCCCTTTTCCTTTGCCCGTGATATCAAATTTCCACGAATTTATTATACCCTTTTCACACCTTTTCAATGGTAATATGGAATAAAAATCATTTCGTTTTCAATGCACAATTTGTAAAAACCGGTTTAACTGTTAGACGTGCATGCACACACACATACAAACACACACATATATGTACATAGACTGCTGCATGCCATTGAGGTATTTATTTACCAAAAACTGAGTAAAAAGTAGGTGACGTTAAGCACCGTTAGCCCTGCCGCAGTCGAAGTTGACGTCGACGCTGCCGTCGCAGCCAGGCCAACAACAATACTGTTGAAACTGGTTACTGTTTTTGCTTTTGTTTCAGTCGTTTTATTCGTTGCGCTTCTTCCAATGAATAAAACTACGACAAAATTATCAAGAGCCGAAAACAGAGAAAAAACGAAATTTGTCTGCGCTGCATAGGGAAAGAATGCTTTAAGTCTACCACGCCCACACCCATCTATACGACATGTAAACACGCACACACACGCGCACACATACACATCAGCATATGTATGCGTTGAAATATTTACATAACCTGAGAGAGCGAAGAGAAGGTTAAAAAGCTTTGGTTGACTGGCTAAATACTCGCAACAACAATAATAATAACAGCAACAACAGCAACAGCCAAACGCGTCACACTTGCGTGGCCAGCTTTGTGCGAATGTGAGGAGCGAAAGAGAGGAGCAGACGAAAGCTGCGGCACGCATGCAATGTATTGTCAGCTTGGGCGTCAGCTTCAGGGCCATATAAAATGAGAGGCGACTAGAACTTGTTGAATGCAAATTTTTGAATACGCTGTCACGATCTTGCTCGCTCTCTCTCTCTCTCTCTCTTTCCCGCTCAAACTCTAACTCTAGCTGTATTTGCTGTTGCAGTGGTTATTGTAGTCTCTCTCAGTTTGTGCAAGTTTCGTAATTAAGTGACCGGTAATTGAGTTTTGAAGCATCGGGCTCATGGTATAGCGTCTATCTCTGGAGCATATTAGCTTTATTTGCTGCGTTCTCTGCTTTATAATTGATATTTATGCAGCTATTTAAGTGCGCTGCGAAAAGAGTGGAGAAGAGTAGGAGAGTGAGAGAGAGAGGTGAAATGCAGCTGTGCATTAAACAGGCTGCGGTTCAGCGATTCTTCTCTTATACAATTTGGTTCGTTTATTGTTCTTCTCTATTGGGGAAAAGGTAGAAAGCTTATGGCATTCAGTTTGAAACTAAGCGCAACAACAATAACAATAACAACAAATTTAAATTGATTTGCAGACAGGAAATTAGTTGGGTTCTACAAAAACGAATGCATTACCTAGTGAGGTGAATCATTAAATTTCACTAAATACATATATATATATATAATGTATGTAAATGTAGCTTTGATTGTTTGATTCAGCTAAAAAAAATATATATATTGTATATTAGTATATATATGTATTTGTAAATGTAGTTTTGATTGTACTTGCCGTCAAATAACGAAAGTAAATGAATAACGTCTTTGCATTGCCAATTACTAAGCCCTTATCAAATAATATCACGCCGTGGCGGAACAAATCACCAAGGCAAATTGTTGAACCATTGGAGAAACAATTGAATTGCATACCAATTAGTCAGATAGTTTGGTTACTAATAAAATCACAAGATTTACTTAAAGTGGACAGACTACAAGATACTCGTCATATAGTTAAATACAATTATACAAATTAAATTTAGTTGTTAAATGTAGTTGAAATGGAAAAATACATATTCTGTATATTATATTTTAATTGAATTATGCATGTTATTCATATACTTTTTGTCGTTAACGTGTGTGTATTATATATAGTATAATAAAATAATTAATATATCAACAATTTGTATGCAGTTGTCGAATCACAACGTTTATAGCTATGAGAATTGGGATTGGGATTGGCACAGCGCGAATGTCATCAAAATGGGAAACTCTAGAAATGCGTGAATCACAATAGAAGGCAGCGAAACGCAAGAAATCGTGACTACGAAAAAAGGTTGGAGAAAACAGTAAAAATGAAAACTAACATTAACTAAGAAATAAAAAGTAGTCATAAAAGTCATACGAATAGGGGCGAAAATAATATTGCAACTAGGTACAATTGAGTGAAAAACTAAATATTTTGAATACAATTCGAAATGAAAACTCAGATGAATACATCTGTGCTTTATTTGGGATGTTTGAAGTTACAGACTTGGGAACAGGAAAATGTAGGAAAAGAAACGAATTTAATGGTTCATTAAAATAGTAGCAAAAAGTAGAGAATGACAGAAAACTAATCAGCTTTAGTGAACGCCTATAAATTATGTTTTAAATATATTGTTTACTTCTGTGTGTATTGTAACTGATTTGAAATTGATGATATGCATATACAAATAAAATGTATGCTCTTCTTATATAGAGTATTAGACTACGGAGTATTTTGTGTGTGCTATTCAAAAAGAAGACTAGTTCTATACTACTTTAGTAGAAAGAGTGCAACACTTGTTTAATATCAAAAAATATTTCGATTATAAAATTTCAGATAAATTCAGAAAGACAGTTGAATGAATGAGTAGACGAATCAGCCAGTGGAACCAGATCAATAACAAAATGGCATAAATTATTACCTCCCCTAATACGAATCAACAATTGCAAAGTAAATAAAGTATATAGAATGTGCCGACAATCAAGAGTTTATGGAAAATTATAAATTAATTGTACAATTGACCCTATTAGTGAGATGGGTAGAAGCTGAAACTATGTGCCCATTGTGGTATTGTGAGTACTTTACGTGCTATTGCTCTTTGAATACTTTGAATAATCGAATACCCAAATAGCCGAGTACTCCACCAATTTCATCTGGTTGCACAAATTTATTTTGTTGCGCAAGTTCCGCGACTTTGCCGCGACCTTTCCAAACATTTTTCGTTGGTTTGGTGTATGAAGAGCGCGTTGATTGCTTTAACTAATGAGTTTCGATCTATGACCCTTCCCAACATAACTAACGAATAGTTTTCAGCTCGATGCGATGTTGCAAGAGCAGAATTCAGATTGCTCTAGTTCAGAGGGAGCAAACAGAGCAGATACTCCATACACTTTTAGAATTAAATTTTATCTTAAGATCAACATTTAAAATATTTTGATATTGTTGAATTGTTTACATAGTACATAATTAACGTAATAAAACAAAACGACGTACAAATATATTAGTATAAATTTTTAAAATTCTCATGCCGCGATTCTTCTTATCATTTAAGAGCGGGCTTCTTTATCCCTTTATCTTATTGAAGTTATTTGATCAAGTTCAGTAAATGATAAGCTCGTTTATTATTAAATTGTTCAAATATATTAGTAAATCAAAGAAAGTGTAATGTTGAACTGAAATAAAATAGACATGCTCAATATATTTAGTTGCCTTACTGGAACTGCATTTTACCCTTTCGATAGTAAATAAAATTTGCCCAAAATGCTGTCTTAGATCTTCCATCTTCGATAGGGCACCGAAACCAAAACTATTGAAAAAATTGTAACAAAATTGTTTACAAACAAGCCTTTAATATATTAGCTGACTAAATATATAAAACTAAAGCGGTTAAGTGCGAAGTTAGCTGTGAAACAAATAAAAATAAAAATAAAAATACTGTTGTCATCAAACAAAATTACTAAGTGAATGACTCAATTGATATATGTACATACATATGTATATATGGACTAATCATGATAAATATAATATACATATTAACGTTTATTCAAAAAAATATGTTTTTATATATATATTTACAATATATAGTGATATTTCTCTGTATCTGTTCGATTAATTCAAAATATTCAACTGAAGTCAAACATTTGATGATTCAGAGAAATATTTGCCCTTCAGCTTACGCAAAATCAAATGGAAATGTGACTTCTGGCTCTGCTCAGATATTCGCGGTCAAGGTTGTTAACCTGAACGCCGTTGCAGCCTTATTTTGCGTTTTGTTTTGGAATTTTTATGCTCACGAGTCCCACGGGCAAATTATGCATACGCAACGTAAGCCGCCAGGGCGAGCATATATAATGGGAAATAGGCGCATTAATAAAATGAAAATATTGCTCTATGCATGTATGTATGTATCTGTGTTGGTGCGTGTATTTGCTTGTGGCTATGCCAAAAAGCGCGTTGCGAATATGAATATGAGAGACAATAGCAACCGGTTCAATAACTGACAACTGAAAAGGCATAAATTGAATTACATTAAGAGGGCAGCAACCAGAAGATGCCTCTGCTGAGTCAATCCCCATTCAGAAGACGCTTATTTTTATCGCATTATTGTGGAAATGACAAACAAAATATCTTCTCTTTTTATTGCAATACTTATATACACACAGTCTATTTGATATATAGATAAGTATCGACAAGTTCTGTCGGCCGACCGGTCGCATGCTCATTAGGTTCTTGTTTGCTCAGCAAACACACAATGAAAACTTGTTTATAAGCAAATATATATATATATATATATATATATATATATATATATATATATATATATATATATTATGATAATCATATTTCAAGCGGGTGGGAATCTAAACTTGTTTTTCTTTCTATGAAGGCGAGGATATGCACAGTGGAATTTATTTATAAATAAACAAAACATATACAAACCATATACAATAAATTTAATTAGCTTACAACTCGCATTATATTCAAATACAGTAAGAGAAACCTCTTCAATTTACACACCTCAACAAACAGTGTAAGCGAACCATGTTTCGTAGCTACTGTAAAAGTCTTATCGATGCTGAAATCTTTCACACGTTGCCTGCTTGCAGGTGATAGCTCATGGCCTGCTCTTGAAGCCATCCTCAATATCAGCTGCTGCCCTTGTTGACAAGTCTTTTGTGTTTGTTGTCTGTTCTCAAAGAAGCCGCAAGATATTTACAATTTCGCACACATGAAACAACCGCCGCGCTGAGATTACAATTAGCAATTAGTAAGGATGCATTTCGATAAAAGTTGATAGATCACGTGCTTTAACTTTGTGAAGCAGAGTGAATGTTCTTCGATATTGTTGCTAAGCATGAGTGTTTATATTATATTGTTGCTAAGTTCTATTCATTTAATATTTAAGTTGTAACTAAATTATATTTATTGCATACATTTATTTATTATCGACCTTGTTTTACCAACTTGTATTTATTTAATATACAGGTTTTAATTTTTGGCAAGCTTAAAATGTTATATCTCTTCAATGAACACTTTTATTTGAATGAAATAAATTTAGTTGCATCAAAAAATTAATGTAATTATTATATTTTCAGCATGTTTTCATACACTTCTGTCGACCTCGACATATTATTATGCCTTCAAATATACCGGTTATTCAAGCTAGTCAAAGTTTGCACATGTATTTGGTAGTTATACTTTATTAGAAATTATTTTCTGTTTTATACAAAATGTTGATCAACTTTAAATAATAAATAATTATATGAGAATATGTAACTGCTGGAGTGCTCAGTTTTATATAACCCTTTGCTCTTCGTAGTCTGGTTTGTTATACCCAGACTCATGCCTAAATTTAACACTTTAATCGTAAGGCTATTCATGTTCTCAATCTATCGCTCGGCTTGTAAGGCTGTGTCTATCTGCCTATATTTGGTCCACACCTGTGTCCCTTATCTATTTCTATCGCACTACATGTTGACAATCTTTGTATATTTATACATACACATGTTTATGGCTGAACCTATACTCCATTTATAGAACTACCATATTTAGAATAAAAAAGTAAACATTGCTTAAATATAAATCTTTCGCTTAAAATAACTTTATAAATGTATATATATATATATATATCTACTAAAACGGTGTCTGGGTTGAAGTAGATACTAAAATTCTTTTACTCAGCTTTTATATACTTCATTATATAAATGCATATTTAGTTCACAGAGCATTCACAGAATATTGAAAGCATTCTACATTTAAGTGACTTTTCAGACCTACGCTCATTCTAAGAGCGACTAATTAGAAAAATGGCAACAACTTCCGGTAAAAGAAAGAAGAATTAGAATTTGATTTAGCTGCGTAGTCTAAGCTGTTTGTGCTCTTCCTGTAGTGCCAGCATGTGACAGAGGCACAAATGCAAAGATCCCAGGCAAGGTTCTCAAGCTCAACGCTCAAAGCCAATCCACACACAGTCGCTAATCCACAGTCAAAGACGACTTCCAGCAAGTGGGACTTAGGTAGCAGCCTACGGCCGCAAAGCCATAGAACTGGGTCAATTCATATGTTACATGGACAGGGAGGCAGCCAGAGTGGCCAAGGGGGGCACGAGGAGCTTTGTGAATGTCTGAACTATAGCCCAGACTGAGCTCAGTCAGTCGTCGCACAGTTGTCGGTTCTGTTGTTTTAAATAATTGTGGCTGTTCTTGTTTGATTTGTAGTTACCACATTTGCTGCGTTACGGAAGCTGTTGACGTCTGATGAGCTGGGCCTTCTCTGCGTCTATGCGTCGCTGAGACTTTGTGGCTTGAATTGGCTCTGTTGAGCTTCTTCTCTTTTCTTATTCGATTTTCACGTTTGGCTGCATTGTGAAAACTTTTACTTTGTGATGTCTTCAGTTCTGTGGCTATTATTTACTTAGATACCCTGTTGCTGGAATGTAAGGAGCGTATGAAAAAAGTGATCAATAAGTAAGCTTGATGGGAGGGTAGAATTAAATGAATAAATTAACTATATTAATAATTTATATTCATAAATTGCCAAAAACTGAATAAATTAGCTATTAGTATAATTAGTTTTACTATAATATTATAATTGAATTGAATAATTTTTGATTGATTGAAACTATAGTAAAAATGTAAACTATGTAAATAATAGTAGAATAATTACGTAGAACGAATATCGATATTTAACCTACCGTTTATTGATTAATTTAATTTACGTAAAACTCAAAAATATCAAATTTTAGAAAATGGATTTTGAAATATATTAATGCCTAACGAAATTATTTAAAAATTGTATTTGATATATATTAAGAGAAATCTTGTCTGAATATTGCTGCTTTAGCTGTTTAGACTTTGTATTTATTATGTTAGACTTTATAAAATGTACAATTGAATTCAAATTTATGTATTTTCATACATATTTCCAGACTACGTAGTATCACTTAGTCGACACCCTAAAGCCAAGCTCATGAATTTTTGGTGAAAGTTTGTCTTAAACGCTTTTGAGGGCTTGAATAGAAAGAGTTGCAGCTGCGGCTAGGGCGCCCTCGCCCTTCGTTTGCCCAAGAGTAGATGGGAATGGGCGCTATATGTATATACATTTCTATATATTACTTGTATATAGTATGCATATATGTATGTATAAAAGATGCCCACCGATTGTCTAAGGTTGGCGCTGCAAGTATTTATCTTTCATTATGACAACTTGGACAAAAAGTATGCAAGTTGTGTATACAATCAAGCTGCCAACGCCCAGCTGGCAAGCGTATGACATGCCCCATCCCTCTATATAATGCTATCTATCTATCTATCTGCTCTGCCACTGGGTGCCTGCCTCATTTGTTTGTGCCACTTGCCGTGCAACGTTCAGCGCTGCCAACGCTTGTGTCTCTTCATGACAATGGCTGTTGTATCTGTCAAATGTTGCCTGCCTCATACAGCTGCCCCGTTCGCTCGTTTTATCTCTGTCAGTTTTCCTTACAACTGTTTTCTGCTAACTGTTTTGCGTACATTAACTACATAATATGTGATTAATTTTACGTGAAACTGTGCTACTTCTTTAAATGGGCAAACAAAATGCATGTTTTAAATTTTTATATGCAATGTTAACTTCTAATTTATTACTATAATTCTTAGGAAAACTACTAAAGTTATTATTAATATTATATTAGTATTGTTATTACAATTTGGCATTATAAGCGATATTCTTATTTGATTGATAGTTATTTTCATTAGCGGTATTGGGCGGGTCTCTTCTAGTATTATAATTTTTATACCCTGATCCCATTAAAAATGGGAAATCAGGGTATAATGGTTTTGTGAAAAGTATGTAACAGGCAGAAGGAGGCGTGGCAGACCCCATAAAGTATATATATTCTTGATCAGGGCGACGAGCTGAGTCGATATAGCCCTGTCCGTCTGTCCGTCTGTCCGTCCGTCCGTCCGTCCGTCCGTCCGTCCGTATGAACGCCTAGATCTCAGAAGATATAAGAGCTAGAGACTTCAAATTTTGTATGCATACTCATGTATACCATACGCAGTACAAGTTTATCTTTTTTTTTCGATAACTCGTCCGATTACTTTTTTATCGCGAATAATCGATAAATTGATTTTGTTTATTCACCGTAATTTCAATACTTTTAGACCTGGAGACTTCAGATTTGGTGTGTATATACATCTGATCAATACGCAGTATTTGCCATTTACAGATTTTGGATACCACGCCCCCTTCGCCCCCAATTTGCAAAAAACGTATTTTAAGTATTAGAGACTTGTGCTTTGGAATGTACACACACTTGCACATTGTGATCACGTTCTGAAAGTTTCATGAAGATAGTCCTACTACAGGAGAAATTATTCAGCAACAAAGTTCTCATAGTATTGCCCACACTGCAGCGCAGCCCAAGCGCAGTCGCTGCTTACTGCGCAGTTAGCAGAGCGCGTGCTTATGCGTGCGTGAATAGCTCTTTGTAGGGATCAGGGTATCTCCTAGTCGAGCAGTCTCAACTAGAGCTTCCTTACTTGTTTTAATTGTAGTACTGGTATAATTATTTGTATTGTTTTTAGCATTTATATTACTAGTTAGTGTATAATAAACATTTATTGTATTATTTCAACTACTATTATTATAAAATTATAATAATAATTATATAATAAAATATTAGATTTATTATTATTATTATTATTATTATTTTTGAGATGCTTAATAAATGTTTTAGGTTTTATCAATTTTAGCTAAGCTTATAGACTTTATGTTAGTCTTACCATTATTAAATTTTACATTAATCTTACTTTTATTAAATTTATTAGCAATATTTTTACTGTAAGCAATTTCATTATTGTTTTTACTACGTATACTAATAAATTATAATAATATTAATAATGAAATAATATTAAGAAATTCATTGTTATCATTGGCAATAATACCATTCTTACATTTTATTTCCGCATAAAGACAGTATTATTATTATTTATTAGCATTATTTTTACTGTAAGCAATGTAATAATTATAATAACTTTATTAGTATTTTTACTATTTATACTAATAAAAATAATAATAATATTAATGATGAAATAATATTAATAATAGTAATAAGGCTTTAATTGTTATCACTGGCAATAATACCATTCTTACATTTTATTTCCGCATAAAGACTCTACATTAGCCCTTGTAGGGCACTGATTATTATTGTCATTAGTTTTATTAATTAATCAATCTCTTCATTTTTATTAATTTAAGATTTTTTTTTATTAATTTAATATAATTTTTTTTTTAATTTAAAGCTTATTATTAAAGGGGTTTCCTGATTCTAAAGTCTTGATAGACATTGAGCTTACATTAACCTATATAGCACCACACTCATATCGATTATGTTTATCTCTTTAAAGTAGTCACGTATGTTGTGAGCACAAGGAGTGAAATTGAGAACAGTTATAGAGCTTTGCTCGCACCCCACCTGCTTAAAACCCTGACGCCCCTCGGGCGATAATAATGGCCATAGTGACAATGATGATGCTGCTGATGATGATGACGATAACGATGTCACTGGTGGCCCGTTGTCTTTTCATTTAATTTGTTCGCGCTAATTTTGCGCTTGATAGGCAAAAGTCACACGAAGAGTGAAGAAACGCTCGGCCCCGGCTCGGTTCAGCTCGGTTCAGCTCGATTCAATAAAGTCATTAGCTAAAGTGGCCAATGCATTGGGGACGTAAGCAAGCATGTGTGTGTGTGCGTGTGTGTCTGCCACATATGGTTCGTTGGCTTAACAAATAGAAAGTGCAACGAGGCTTCAGGCTGCAGTTGCACAGTCTCCAGTTGGGCAATTCTTGTTCCGAATGCAGGCTGCACAGAGTTAGCAGAACGTGTCCATGTCGCTGCATGCCAAATGCATCTAGGGTGCTCGCCGTCCGCTCACCGTTTCGTTACTTTTTTCTTGGCCATAATTTTGCATGCTGTCTAATGCCCAGAGCTGGCCAACTGCCCAGCTAAAAGCAGGTGGAGATGCCGGCCGGTTAGCGGTTGGCGGTTGGCGGTTGGCGGTTGGTGGTTGGTGGTTAGCGGCTAGCGGTTGGCGGTCTGCGACGATTTATTAGTCAATGTTATTTACAACAGAGCCAAGTGAAGTTTGGCAACAGCGCTGCTGTTGGCATCTCTGAGTAGACAGGGAATATGTCTCGAGTCACAAAAAGTATTTAGCTGATTGAACAAACTGAAAACATACTATAAATAAAAACAAATTAGTAAGTGGAGAATTGTCTCTAGCTAATCATAAATTCTGAATGCAAGTGAATGCCAAGCGAAGTTTGACCTTAGCTCACGTGGGTGTTTATCTCAGAGATGTGAGCGCATGTACCTGGCTCACTTCTCGAGAGAATGGTTATAACTATATATAAAATGATGTTCGGCAACATTGTAAAAATATATATACAATGGAATCCCGATAACTCAATGATATTTCTTACAGGTTAGATGTTTTTTCAGTTTGTCGAGAGTTTCTTTTAATGAGGCTAAAAGAACAACAAAATAAATTAATATATAGTAAAATTATATTTTAGATGCTTAAATACTTAGCTTTAGCAGAAATAAAACTATGGGACGCACCCTTTGTATATATTACTTTTAAAGTATTTTAAATTTGTTTAAATTATACAAAAACATGAAATTAAATACACACAAAATAATCTCCGACATAATATTCGCACCTGTGTCATAACCTGCCAAAACAAACAAAAGCAAGAAAACAAAAACAAAAAACAAGTAAGAAAGCTCAAGTCGAGACTGCCCGACCACGAGATACCCTGAACTCTTTTAGGAATTGATATTATTCTAGGCTTAGAGATTTTTGGAAACTTACAAAACAAGTTTAAAGTCTCTAGCTATTATATCTTCCGAAATCGACGCTTCAGACAAAGAGAAGAGACTACAGGTGGATGGACGGCCATGCTAAATCGGCTCAGCTCGACCCTGATCAAGACTATATATAAGAGGTTTGTCACGCCCACATCTGCCTGTTGCATACATCTAGCCAAACGGATTATGCACAGATTTCTCATTTTCAGTGGATTCAGGGTATAAACACACACACACACAATTAAGCTTTAAATAGTTAGGAATTTTGTTTATTGACAGATGTTTTTCCTCTATATTGACTTTAATGCATCACACTCACTATTCGGAACACCATTCTCTTTTCAATGGCTAAAAGCCCTGCCTGTTTTTACTCAGCATTCATTGACTAAGCGAAAACAATTAAAAACCACAAAATTCAACATGTCTAGCGACGAATTGTAAGAGGTTTCGTAAGAAACTTTCAATATATAAGAGGTAAAATATCAATTATATATATTAGTATAACAGATAAGAGAACAAAAATGTATGGAACTTTAACGAATTTTACGAGTTTTCTTATTGATATTTTCGACTCGATTATCGACATTATTATTGACTGTAATTAGTTGTAGCGTCTAAGTAGGGATGAGGCTGTAACTTTTCATTCATTATGGTAAGGCAGAATAACTAAAAATTAACTAATTTTCCAACATGTTGGCAATGTAATTTGAAATTCCTTCAACTATTATTATTATGAATATGAAGTGAGTGAACATCAAAACAGAGATTAGGGAATTTTGTCAACAACTCAGCTGGCCAAGTCTATTCCCACTTCAGGAAGTATTCTCGCAAGGTGAAGTTTGGCAACGTTGCACAAGATATGCATAAGATAAGATCAACTTGTAAGTGATTTAGCTAGCTGCTATGAAACTCAATTACGAGCAGCTTTTGTCAAGCAGCTGCTGCACATTAGAGCTTGCCCTTTGAACCTTTAAGTGCTTTGCGAAATAAGTGCAAGCGGACGTTTTCCCAAGCCCAATTTACACGAAGTTTTCCAAGCAAATTTGACTGCACTGTTGCTGTGGCGATTGTTGTTGTTGTAATTGTTGTTGTCGTTTGATGTTGTTGTTTACTGTTGTGGCCTAAAAAGTTTTATGCAGCTCACCATGGCAACAAGTGCAATAGCAGTTGGGCTGTCTAGCTGGGCTGGTAGGCGTGAACAATGGCCAAGTCGCGTTGCCAACTGTAGCCACACAATGAACAGGCAACGATTCCGGCGAAAATCAATAAATCGCTTTAGCTGCTAGGCAGGGGCAGCGTTCCATATTCGAGGGTATAAACAAGTAATGAAATAGAGTCTAAGTCCGAGTCCGAGTCCGAGTCCGAGTCTGAGTCGGTGACCGCGACACGTTTTGCCATTTGATTCCGCAGCAGACCGACAAATTGAAGTAAATTTCCTGTTTGCCCGCCTGCTTTTCCTCTTTGCTGACCTAATTTTCGCGGAAAGGCGACTTTTCATTAGTTACGAAAGCTACCCTTTGTACAAAGGCCCCACAGATTCGGCATTTGGCATTTGATTAAGAGTCCGGCTTTTAGGGTTGTTGCCCTGATTGCTACATTAAGCCGACCTGATTTGCCTGCATGCAAATTAATTTACTGCTAATGGCCAAAAGCAATGACTAATAAGAATCCCTAAATAAGTAAGAGCGCTGCAGGTGGACACAACTGACTTTGTAATGCTCGCTCAACAACGCTCACAACTGTAGACATTACTTAATCGATATATTTCCATTCAGTAGTGTTGCAAAAAGCAGACCATATAGCTCAGAGGCATATCCGTGAAGGAGCTCACGAGTTATCACCCTGCCAAATTAATCATAGGTATGCCCGTGGAGGAGGTTAAAAGTCACCCTGCCAAATTAATCGATTTTAGATTTCGAACTGTGAAAGACGAATTGTCAAAGTTCCATGAGTTGTTGATAGGTAATTTGTATAAAGAAATAATAAGCTTGCCAACAGACTATATGAGGTTGTACACATGATTAAGTTCCTAGTCCCTAATGATCGTTAGTATATTATTTATTATATAAAATATTTCCCTAAGCCTTGAAGACGTATCGGATAGTTTTCAATAGCTTGTAAGAACAGGAGACACACTGAGGCGTATTCCAATACGCCATCATCAATAGCAGCGTTTTTTTGCACACAAAGCGACAATTGCACAAAATGAATATACCCTCTTCAGCCCATGAGCAAGTATTAAAAGGAATGAAAAGTGTTTGAAATTAATTTTCTTTGCTTAGGCCAAGCGGGTTTATCAGGATAGACAATACCTGAATTGGACTTGAATACTTGGCGTTCAATTTGGCAGATGTGCCCGGTGCTAATGTAGGCTATAATTTATGGGGCTGGGGGACGGACTGCTGTACCTGGCACGATATCGACGGCCCACACGATGTGCTCGACGTGGCCGATGTTGCCGCCATGGCCGATGGCCCGCTGACAATTATCTGGCTGAAAAACGTGTTGGCTACTCAATAAGCAGCATCTACTTGCCTACATGCTTCAGCTTCAGGCTGTCTATCCGTCCGTCTGTCTGTCCGTCTGACGCCTTGTTCGCTGGGTCTCTTGACACCAACGCGCCAGCGTGTAAATCATATAAACATAAATGTATGCACGGCACCTCTGAATCACGCGCGGATTACCACAAAGAGAGGAACGAGAAATAGAATACCAAATGGCCAGCAGCACTATAAACCATAAGCCATACGCTTGAAACTGCCCTCGTTGCCCACACACAAGCGCCAAAGTCGACGGCATGAACGGGTGTCCGGCATGAGGCGGCCACCCTCTGGCTCTGGGCAGAGGAGCTTGGAAATTTATGCAAGTTGAAAGTCGTGACACAATTGGTAAAAGTTCATTTGTTGAGTTCGACGGGAACTCAAGGAGGAACTAGCCCTGAGCTAAGTGTCCGAGGGGCAGGAGTAGTCCGCCGGCTAGGTCCCCTTTAGCCATTGATCTGAGCATTGACCAACTTGTCATAGGTTTTTATGCAAAAAAGAGAACAAAAAAATAAACACAATCATTTTTCCGACATAGAAGGAGAGAGAACCTTTCGAAATTCGACAACCTGTTGCCGACTACCCTCAGAGCTCAGAGCTAAGTGGAACACAGCACACACACAGCTATAGCTGATGGTTCCACTCAAGCGAGCATACAAGGGGCTTTCCAAGCGCGCTCGAGCCGAGAAGCAGAACCAACGGCGTGTCTTTCGCCTAGTAATTTAAGAAGCTCGCCTGACTTTTTGCATTCACTTTATTGCCTCTGATGATGTTGGCTCTCTAGCTGGTTGCGTTGTCTGGCAGTCGGCTGTCTGGCTGATTCTCGATTTACCGCTAAGAGCAACAAACAGCAATGCCGCGCAACGCCGGACACCCGTTCTCGTTTGGCAATCGAGTCTACAATTTCTTGGCGCTTCTTGGTTTTGTTGTTATTGTGCCTATTGTTGTATCGGCTCAGTCATCTTTAGTTTCGCACTAGTTTTTCCTCATTATGTCATTGAAAGTCGGAGAACTTAATAAAAAGATTTTATTCAGCTCCCTACGGTTAGGCCATAACCGAGTTTATTAGTCCGTTGCATAATGGTGCTATAAGTAAGTTGATTCATCTCAAATGGAGTTTATATTTGAAAAATAGACGGGACTAAGGTCATTATTCTGCTTGCTGTTTTAAATTAGATTACAATCAAAAATCGTTGAAATTTTCTGGGAAATTCAGCCTTGAATGGTTTGAATACATTATATATATTGTATTTTATATTCAATTCTATGATTTACCTAAGAATGAAATGTTTTGTAACTAAGTACGCTTATACGATGTAGCAGCTGACCGAAAGAACTGTAGATTCATCCAGATAGTAAATAAATTCAATTTGAGAAAACGCCAAAGAGTTTCTTAAAATTTACTTTGGCGTCTTACATATGAATGCACCAAGACATCTTTTCTTCTTATTTTGTATTTATTTATATTTATTACTCTAATCTTCTTCGATAATCTTTGATGATACACCTCTATATGTTTACTGGCCTCTTTGAGGCCCCTCAGACTACAGAGTTAAGCACTTCAACTCAATTTTTACAATTTTCGAGCAAAATTTGATTTTAAATATAACCTTCGAAATTATATACAATAAATATAGCGCTGAACGAAAATAACGGCTGTACAATATTTAAAAAATATTTTTATAGCCTGGGGTTTCGCTTTCACCCCATACATTATCTACATTTCCTTTTAGCGAGAGGGAATTCTCGAGTTCTGAATGCAGAAAAAAGTAGTTTGGGTCAGGTATGAAGAATACGGTAAACATTGGTTAAGCAATATTTATTTTCCCATAGAGGATTTTAGAACTTAGCAAATTTACGGAGCCCTTTAAGTCCAACTTTAAGAACTACATGGATAGAGGAGACTGCGAAGGTAGTCCCTAATGTAATATTGACAAGTTTCTGATTATTCCTTGATTTAAAAATATATATCTGAAGATCATAATGGCTCAAGATGTCAAATAAATGATAAGATTTTGTAGGTATGTTTATGAAAACTTCTTCATAAAATTAAAAGAAACTCTAATAGTGTAGCCAAGTATTTGCTGCGCTTTTCTCCATATACAGTAGACTTAGCTTATAGCGTCCGCACGGCTATTACGACTTCTGGTCCGTAGATAAACTTATATGAGCAAACTTATACGTCTATATTGTCTTTCGGTTATACAACGGTCCCTTGAACGTCGATATAACCGGGTTCTACTGTATTTGTACTTTATTATAATTATTTCTATAGCAGCGCTGCACAGTGCCTAGGGTATCTCTTCGTCTGGTACTGGCTGATTAGTGTGCTCTTATATTTGGCATTCAGAACAGCTTAAAGTGTGATCACATGTACGATGAGTATGTCAGTTGAAATCGTAGAAGCGCTTAGGTTTCACTTGGTAAACAGTTAAACAGCTAGTCAATAAAACTTTGATTGATTGCCTCGGATATTGAGAGACAGATCAATTTCAGCTGCTTTTAATTGGCATTTAATGGCAGGAAATTAAAACGGCTTACTTAAAAGCGCAAAAATTTGCCATGTAGCCACAGTTGTTGTCGCCGAGCTGCCAGAGACAACTGTGCCGTTCTCTGGCTGGATTCAAGTTCAGTTATCTGTCAAATGCACAAGCCATACGACACGCCAATGGCGATGTGGACGTGTGTATCGAGGCATCTCCATACCGACGAGTCACTTCTGCGAAAGCCTTTCCGCATATCAAGGTCAGCGGCAAGTAGCTCTTTATGTATGAATGAGATCTAATTGTTCGCCGACAGACTTCTGGGCCTTGTCAGACGTATGATGAGCACACATGATGTGCGGCAGCGGCAAGTGGGCCCACTTGGTGCTCGATGCTCTATAATCACAATGCCAAATATTGGATTATTATGCCACCCACATGGGGCGGGGAAATGACTGCATAATGAGCCAGCTGTCATTGGATTGGGTCCAAGTCAAAGCGGAATACCTCTATGGCATGCCATATATGGTGTACAAATGATATACATGTATATATTATATAACTGTTTAATTGAGAGACCAAATTTATTGTTTACTTCTGAAATATTTTGCTACAGCTGAAAGTCGTGTATATATTTACTCTAGCCTTCTCTCTCACTCTCGTTGCAGCAGCTGGCACTTGGATACCCTGGATCTCAGTCTTTAGCGGGCATACACCAGCAAGGCATCGCCAGTCGTTATGCTGTACAGTAAAATATGGCCACATCGACACTTTATGTTGCTGGGGTGACCTGCTTGGGGTTTGTGTGCTTCGCTTTGGCCTCTGTCGCCATTGGCATACCCATTTGGGGTTACTACGACAGTCCATCTGGTGAGTACTGATGTGAGCTTGTCTAGAGTATGCGATAGCCTTACTGACTCGCTGTTCTCTCCACAGGTGGATATGACTATGATCGCGGCTATTTTGGCCCCTTCAAAGTGTGCAAGCAACTGACTTACAATCGCGAGAAATGCGGCAACGATGTCTCCAAGTTCCGTCTGAGCAGTGAGTATATATAAATCATTCAAGACTTAAATTTGGATTGCAAAATATATATCAAGGCTTAAACTAATCATTTTAGCTAGTATTCTGATAAGCCCTTAAGTTGTTAGCACAATATTTTCAAAATTGTTAAATTGTATTTAGTATTAGTTTATGCAATATATTTAAAAATCAATTTCAATTTCCCCAAAATTCATATTTCTAAATAATGAGTTTAAGCACGATATATAGAACGTATAAACCAAAATTATCATATTAGAATTCAAGATAACCATTTGCAAATATAATGTAAAAATTTATTAAACTAATATATAAAAAATTACATTTATTTAATTTTTTCTGTAGTCAGTTAAAAACAGCATTTTATTTTGAAATGATACTGTAACTAGTTTAGTTTTATTTTAATATTTGCGTAAACCGTTTTAAATGTTTCTAATAACTGTCTTAAATTTCCGTACAGGCATTTCTTAATATTACAATTACTTATTGGTATTCAAAATTGGTGTAGAATTTTATAGAAAACCCGCTTAAACTTATTTCTTACTAAACAATTTTTGAATTATTTTACTATTTCATTTACTTTGGAGCCAGTCTGGCACAATTTTTTATTAAAAAAAAAAAAAAAGAAATGCGCTCTGACCTCGCTCTTGTTCTCAATCGATTTATAATGCTATTGTATTAATCAATATATTTTTTAGATGCGGTATTCGTCAGCGGACTCTTGGCAGTTTTCAGCTGTGCCGTGCTGGGCATCTTCTGCATTCTGTCGGTGATTCAGCACGCGATGATCTCGTCGCGGGACAAGGTTGTCATGTCCTACACATCACTGGTCATTGTCAAACTGATATTGGCCTTGCTGGGCGGTAAGCATATATAACTCAATATACCCACAAGTAATACCCTACTTACGGTCGATTGTTTTTGCTTTTGCAGGCTTATTGGCTATAATAGCCACAGTGCTGTTTGCACTACAGATCGATGAACAGGAGCGTTTCGGCTTCAAGATATCGCGTGGCATATCCTTCTATATACAGGTCATTGAGTGCATTAATTTGATCATTAGCTGACATTGAAATCGGTTCACCTTTGTGTTGCAGATAGTCGTGATTGTGTTATCCATTGCGCTGTTTGTGGCCGCCTTGTATGATGTCATCTTCTCGCGCGCCGTTGGCGGCGATCCCACAATGGCGCTGGACGCTTCCTCGCCGGCTAGTGCCACCACTTTCAACAATCCGGGCTTCAAGGAGCCGCGCAATCGCAACGGCGTCTCGATGACCGATGCCTCGGGCAAGCCATACAGCGGCATAAGAAACGGAGCTGGAACCGCTGGCAGTGTGGCTTCAATGAGCACGACTGTGACGAGCGTTTCGAACGGCTCCACGCTGGACTCGGTGACTCGCTCGCCGTTGCGTTCGAGCTTGAAAAAGCCAAGACCCAGGCCCGATCCAACGCTGGGCATACAAAATCCAGGATATTCTGGATCTGGCAGCTCGCCGCCGATGCGACGCAACGGAAGCGTGAAGAAAGTTCGCATTCAGACGCACAGCACGGAGGTTTAGTGGGCATGGTGGAACCCAAAACCCAACATGATCCGAATCTCAATTCGATTCCGATGTTCATCAACTTGAAATATGAGAGACACAACAGCAACAACAACAATTACAAAGACTGTGTACTGTAGCAACAACAACACAAGAAAACACAAATCGACACTTCACGCAACACAAAACCAATGAAAGAGTTTCAAGATTCTGTTGGAAAGCCAACAAATTGAATTGGAATTTGCATAAACAAATTGTTTTCATTTGTCTTCCTAGTTCATTTGTTTTTGCCAAACAAAGGAAGCACCCAACTTATCTCTTCTACTCTTTCTGTTCGTCTTTAAAAATTGTTAATTGCAATTTGGTATGCAACGGTTTCCGTCCAAGGGCAGAGTCAAATAATTTAGTTTAATTTGTATTTGACATTTTGTTTTGGCATATGTATATTATTTAATATATATTGTTAACCATTCTCAAGTGTCCTTAAGACCCAGTCTCTCCCGCGACCCCCTCCCCATATCCACATGCTACAGAGCGAATAGCAAAGATATACTTTTCCAACTTTGCAACAATTTAGATGTAGTTTCCATTATTTGCAATGTATAATATAAACAATTGTTGCTAAAGTTACATGATACATAAAATACATACTACAATTAAGCTTGTTTGTTTACAAATACGTTTAATGTTTTTCGCTGTAAGTTACAGATTAAATAAATTAAATGCAAATTAAATAATAAACTATTAATACAGAAAGAAAGAGAACAATGTTTTGGTAATGCATTTTGCTTGGTAATTAAAACTGTGGTTTATCAAAATTATGTTGCACTACTCTTTTCGATGCAATTTTTCTATCATATGTTTTTTATATAAAAGCCTTAATGTTTTTTTTTTTCAATATCTGTTTAAATATTTGCTTTTGGCTTTCATACAATTATTCGAATTGGCGCCCAAGTCAGAGTGTTTGCAGAGTAGCCAGAAGTGCTTAAACTAAAAATACCTAATTAAAAAAATATTTAAATACTGTAAAAGATACCAGCAAATAGTAATAGGGCAAGCAGTGTAGACAATTTATTTTGTTACTGAATTTGTATTTTGTCATAGAATCCGAAATACCAAAGATTTCCAGCAGCGCATTCAAGAAATGTACAGTTTGGTATTAAGAAATCAAAATACCATAGATGACAAATAAGAGTTGACCGCTTGCTTTAGTCTTTACGCTCTGTTCGCGAAAGTACTCGATCTCACTCTGGGCAACGGACTTCGTGCGACGCTCTTTACCGAACCGAAAGTACTGCATAATCTAATAAGAACAACAGCTTGGGAAAAGCAGTGTACGTCAAGCAGTTCATACACAAACAAGAAAGCAGTTGTAACCACAACTGAAACTGTTATATTATGCAAGCTTAACATAGCACAGTTGAATTTAAATTGTATTTTTAAAGAATAAATCGTTTTGTATAATAAATATACAAAATATAAAAAATATTTTTGTATATGATATGAATAAATTACAAATGTATATTTTGTAGTAATAGGAAGGAGAATAGATCTGAGAAGTCTAAAAAAAATGGGTGCGTCTAATCTAAGACCAGCAGTGTATATTTGATTGCAGTGCCGTTATAATTGAGAAATACCTGATAATATAGTAAAATGTGTAGACAAATGTTTGTCATTTATACTTATGAAAGGCACTTAATTATATATGGATTGTGTCAGCTGCATTGCACAAATGCTCGCCCAGTTTGTAGGTGGTCCGAGTCTCTGACCTCAGCTGGTGGCACTCACACACATGTTCCTTTGTGCGCTGACTATCAGTAATTGATATTGATACGTTCTTTGTTTACAACTCGAATTGACAATCTCCCCTCAGACAAGAGTACATTTACATATAAATATGTATAAGCAATTGATTCATTCAAGCCTAACGGGAAGTTGATAAGCCAGACAAACTAAAAACCACTCAGCCAGGTGAGCAGCACTATCAGAGACAGAGATAGACAGAGTGAGGGAGAGAGACAGATTGAGAGAGTGTAAAAGAAAGACTATCAAGAGCAATACGATTCGAGTTGCCTCGACTTGAAGCACTCGAACATCGCACAGTTCGAGCTGAGATTTCTCTGTTTCAAGACGTTGCTTGATAATACGAGTGCCCAACTATATATATATATATAAATATATATAGACGCGTGCAGCATCTAGTATATAAAACAAATTAAAAGCTTCTATTCAATTATTGTTGTTGTTCTTGCAGTTCCGCTCGGTTGTAGCGCTTTGTTTATAAATTCTGAATCAAAATCTAAATTATGAAATCAACAAAAACATTGCACAAGTTGCCGTCGCTGCTGCTGCTGCTGCTGTTCCTGCTCGCCTCTGTTTGGAGTCACCCCAGTGAGTAGAAATAGTTCACTCTCGGCAATACATCAAATATCAAATTTATAGTGCCGGATGCTGCTGTGCCCGGGAGTGAGTCCCAGCAGTCCCTGATTCTCATTCAGCACAATCTGAGCCCCGAACATGCAAAAAACTATGAAATATCTGTGCCAAAAGCACCTAAGCCGGGCGAGCCTTGTCTGACAATCAGCTGGAAGACCAATCCGGACGGAACTGGACCAGATGAACCTAGCATTTACCTAGTTAATGGATACTTCAAGTTAATGACACCGTCAGAAGCGGCAAATGTCCGACAATAATAGGGGCGTGTCAGCACTATTTGATACAATATATTCATCCCGGATTATTAAAGCTGCCAAGACTTACATAATATATATATATATATATATATATATATATATATATAGCAGCTGCATTACACTATATATAAACATATATAATTATTACAATTATCAGGCGATAACTTAAATTATTATTAAATATTTACCCAAATCTCATGGGTTTCTTAAGTTATTAAAATAGTTTATTGGACAAAACGTTTTTCTAAAAAAAGAAATGAATACAAATCAAATTATTTGTTTACTATCGATAAATGTAAAAAAAAAAAAACAAAAAATTATTTTTAGCTGTGATTATAGTTTTTTCTTCTTCTAATATTGTAAGCCATTTCTAAGCTATCATTTTAATCTTAATTTTTTAAATTTCATTATTAAAATAGCAAAAATATATTAAAAGTATAAAAACAAATTCGAATATGAGTTTATTATTAAATATATTATTCAAATGCACTTCTAAATAAATAAATAAAAAAAGCTAATGTGTAAAATATATATGAAACAATTTTTAAATGTCGTTAACTCAAGGCCATTAATTATATTGTAAATAATCTTTCTTCTGTATATAGGCCCCTGTAAGACTCCTTGAGATGAACTGTAATTTGATATTTGTTCAGAAAAGTTTGACATTATTTTAAGCATAAAACTACATACAACCTTTTCCCATACAATCTTTATTTGTGAGCTGAATAATTCATTCGGCCCATCGGCTCGAGTTTGCTAGTGGAAATTAAGTTAATCCAAGGAAAGTTGTTCGTGGAAGAGAGCCTTGAGGCAAATGTGTGCCTCGTGTGTGAAGTCACAATGGTCCCAGTAGAGCCACATAAAAGATTCTCTTCTGAGTAGTCCATTTATTCGCAAGAAGTTTTCGGAGAATTAGGCAATGTCAACTGCCGCAGCCGAATCATTCGTCACCGAGGTAATGCCAGACCTCACGCATCGTTGCTCATCGTGCTCAAAACTCGAATTAGGCTCCGCTTTACAGTCCTGATTTAGTTTAGTTTATGAACATCAAAAATAAAATGCAATACTGAACTTATCCATTTTGAACTTGTGCATTTCTAAGTGGCGGAAATACTTTCAAAATGGATTCAAGCGAATGAGGACGTGTACTGAATTCCATGGAAATTATTTAGAAAAACAACAAATGCATTTTGATTTTTATTTACTATGTGCATTCCAAATCAGAGTTTAAATATTATATTTGTGCTAAGGTTGGCAAATTGTTGTTGGCCCAGTTAGAGCCACATAAATCTCGCAGCTGTTACAACCTCCTAATAATACTCTGTAGAACAATTAATATACAATGAGAATAATTTGTAGGTCGATGCGGAAAGCGAGTTCAATCTGCTGGCTATATTATTTCGCGAGCTATGCGAAACTCACACGCCTCGAGCAATAAAGTTTTAATTGACAAAGTTGTATAAAGTTCTAGCACACTATTGAACGAGGCAGCCAAATTGCTGTATCATACGAAAGTTGCGTATACGCCGTGTGTAGCTGGAGTAGAGGCAGAGGCAACGACAGAGGCGTCGGCAGAGGCGCCGGCTGAGGCAAAAGCAGCAGCAGATTACATAAATGTTTCTAATAGTTTAAGGCTAATTTGCTGTTTTGTAATTCACTTTTAATTTGACAGCGCATCGTCTGAGCATATATATTCAGCAGAGCTTTGCTTTGACTAGACTTTCAATTCAGGATTATGTGTGTGACATTTGTGCGTATTCACCGCAAGGACTCTGCCGAAAAGGCCAAAGTGCTTGGCTTCACATTCTTCATTTAATTGCCATGCTGCTGCACAGGAAATCCGCTGAAAAATAGTAGCGAATGGAGTGCCGTTCATTTCCTATTTCCCACTTTCCACTTTCCACTCTCAACTTCCCGCTTCCCACTTCCCACTTCCCATTTTCCATATTTCACTTTTCATTTTTTTTATTTCCGTTT
The DNA here is from genome assembly GCA_037075325.1 of Drosophila mayaguana. Lineage (NCBI taxonomy): Eukaryota > Metazoa > Arthropoda > Insecta > Diptera > Drosophilidae > Drosophila > Drosophila mayaguana. Next base: position 3,314,508 of record JBAMCG010000080.1, on the reverse strand, counting down.
TAATTAAGCAACTTTAGGCATTTGTTTTCATTTGCGAACTTTTGCTCAGCTCAGCAGCAGCAACTTTCCCACCCAGCGCCAAAACATACCAAAATATTTGGCGCAAATACAGGAAAGGGTTGACTTTTGCGGGCAGACAACAAGAACTACGTATTATTGCAGCGATATAAATCCATAATACCTGCAGGCATTGCCCGGCAAAAGTTTTTACCCTCGTGGAATGTTAAATTCTATCAGTTTTTAATATATAAAACATTTTAAAAATCATGTAGTGAAAAATTAAATAAATATGTATGTACATATAAGTAAATATATATGTAGGTATGCGTAAATATTTATATATATGCGTGCATATGTGTTTACATTTAAACTATATTTTAAACAAATTAAATTACGACATTTCATCAATATTTATTCTTATTGTTGATTTGAACTAATTAATTATTTAAAATGAGTTTTGCCTTAGGGAAATTGTGCGTTAATTTTTATGCAAATATGCAATACTTATTAAATTTATTAATTTATTATTAGTTTTATTGCACTATTTTTATTATATTTATTGTGAATTTGTTTAATATATTAAAAAAATTAAGTCAACAATATATTTTATTAGTATAGTCAAAATAAATTTAAATAATTAATTATGCTAATTTTAAAAATAAAACTGTTTTCATAACATAAAATTCGCAAATTTTAGAATTATTCTGTCCAGAATTATTGTTTATTTGTTCTATTTCATATATAACTAAAAGAATTATTTTTTCAGACAAACCTAAAAGTAAATGAATTCAAATTGAATATAGGGTAGATTTTAAAATTATGCTTAGTTACTAATTATATTATTATAGAGTAGAAATTGAATTTAAACATTGACGAGTTGATTGTGCATGTGAAGCAGTTATAAAATAAAATAATAATATAGTGAACTGTGACTGCTGTGGGCCTGTTAGCAATTAATGTCGAATTAATTAATTAAATTAATTAATATCGTTATGAGTATGTCATTGTAGTCAGCTCTTGCAGTGGACTACGGGCGAGGAACGAGAGTAATTTACGATTATAGATTAAGAGCTAATTTTAGGAGTTTTAAATAAAATACGTTGCTCCGAAGAGTAGAAAAGGTGACTAAACCACGCTATAGCTTCCTATTTGATGTTACACCTTCATCTGTCACATTATCTCATTCTAAACAGCGCTTTGCTGCTCTTCATGTGTCTGATGTGCTTTAACATGACCTTCCTCTGCAGATATATTAAACTCTATAATCGTATATCATATACTGAGTGCTAGGCACTTTTTACATCACAGCATCCATCAATTATATATTCCTCGTTTTCGTAGAATATTGTCTGGAAAGAATTGCTGCTCTTACATAATTTAACAATTCAATTTAATGTATTGGCTAGACGCTGCTTAATGCATATTTCACAAAACACTTTGGCAAAATTGTGTTTCAAAAAACTCAGTCCCTCTCTCTCTCTCTCTCTCTCTCTCTCTCTCTCTTTCTCGCTCTCTCACTTTCTTCCCCCCCCCCCCCCCACTCGCTCTCTCACGCTGTTTTGAACACATGCAATTAAACTTAATTGAAATCTGCGCTTTGCTCTTCACTTTGGCCGCAAAGTTGCGCTAAATTTCAAACTAATATATTTATTATTTATTACTTATTATTTTATTACTTATTATTTATTATTTATTACTTATTATTTTATTACTTATTATTTATTTTTTATTACTTATTATTTATTTATTATATATTATTTATTATTTATTATCAATTATTTAATATTTATTATTTATTTTTTATTAACAATTATTTATTATTTATTACTCATTATCAATTATTTATTATTTATTTTGTGTAGCGTAATTAGTTGCAGTAGCTCGATTTGATGGCCGCTACCTCAACAGACAAGGGTCTGTTTTATGAATATTTCCCAGTTTTATTAATATTTCCCGGTAACTGTATATGCGCAGCTATTGCGTGGGCGTGTCCACAGCCATCTGTGCGTCTGTGTGGCATGATAAATATGCAATTCGAAAATGTTTTCAGAATTTTTCGCAGGCATGTTGTGTGGGGGATTTATTGCATTGCATTGCATTGCGACTTGCATTACATTGGCAATTTACAAAGGCTCCTCCTGCCCGCTACACGAATCGCTTGCCACATGCATCGGCAACATTTGTTGCGGCGCAGTCGGCAAATTTTTGCTGCAACTGCGACGGCGACTGCGGCTGCGACTGCGGCTGCGGCTGCGACTGCCAGGTTATTGTTAGTGCCACCAATTTGTAACTGTCACAGGCGCTGGAGGAATTCAAAGAACATATTTTTGCTTTTGCTGAGCGAATATATCGAAACATTTTATTGGACACAACAAAGCCTAGCTCAAAGCTGCGCTAAGGACTGCACTGAAACTGCCCTGAACCGGAATGGATATATCATAGAGAGAGATTTGAGTGCAGCCCTAAGTGCAAGCTCTTGTGCTGACTAGTCGCATGCCTGAACAAACAATAACAATTTATCAGAATGGTATATACGTGCATATATGTATATATTCTCTGCATGCCGTATCACAAAATGTCACCTTCCTCGACCTTGAAGGTTTCGTTCTCCAGGTCAATGAAGTCGGCCACGGCTTTGGGATCCTCGTTCTCTTCCTCGAGCAGGCAGTAGATATTATTGGACTCCTGCTTGATGATTTCCGTGCCCAGCTGCTTCCAGAATGGACGACAGCGATTCTTCCACTGGCGCAGATTGTAGAAGGCGCAATACCTCGAGCCGGACGCCTTCAGCATGGCCATGTAGAGTGGAGTGATCTCATCGGCCAGCAGCTTGCCCATCAGGAAGACGGCCGTCTTTTTGCTGTGGGTGTCGTTGAAGTCGATGTAAATCTTCTTGGCTTGATTGTAGCACTTCTTGGCGATGCCCGTCTTGGAGGTGTCCCGGGCAAAGAGCTTGCCCAGATTGAGTAGTATCTCGGCCTCATGGTCCTTGTGATCGTACAGACGCGACAATCGCAGAGCCTTCTTAAAGCTGGATATAGCCTTATCTATGTGATCAAAGCTATGGAACAGCGCCGAGTCATTGTCAATATACTTATATCCCCTGCGCACTTATACTCACTTCTCAGCGCATTGTCCCAGATAGAGGTAGAACTTAATGTTCAACTTGACAAACTTGTACTCAGTGCACGCCGTTAGCTCGGGTCTGATCTGCTCGAGGCACTGCTGCGCAGCATGGTACTTATTGCCTTCCATCAGAAAGAAGGCGCGGTCCAGAAAAGTATCACAGAATATGTCCAAGTTCTTTTGTCGCCCGACTATGGAGTGGAATGGTTACACATTTGTAAACACTGAACCTCCACTTAAAGAAGGAGGCGTGGTATCAAGTCAACTGCTGAGTCGGCTTAGCCCTGTCCGTCTGACCATATGAATGATAACATTGAACCCAGAAGCTATTGGAGATTGAGGGGTTTCTGTAAGCTCCTATAAAGCGCGAGTTGGCTCAAGTCTGTTTTAGAAATTCTAAACCCATCGCCGATTAAAACTGAACCCCTAATCAAAACCTCGTCAAAATTCAGATTAGATTATTTAGTTTCAAAAATAATTTATGCAAATTTTGTTATGTTTATATTGAAATCAGTTGCAAATTTGTATTTTTGTTGTAACTGGAAAATAGTTGAAGGAATATATATTTTATAAGCTGAAGATCGCATTTAAATCTATGAAGTAAAACAGAAGTAATGAAGTAAATCGTTTGGCTAATTGGAAGACTCACGTGGCACCAGAGCCAAGATTTTTTTCTGTATTTTAAGGATCACATTTCTATATTAAATTGTGATACTTGATACTGTGTTAGAATCCGCCCTATCGGGGGGTGATTTCGGACTTCCAATTAGTTGTTCGGGCAGTGAAATGTCGGCGTCGGTAGAGGCGATGTTATGGTGATGGTGCGAGTTCATCTTAAGTCAAACATTTTTATAGGCTTGCTCTTTTTTTTCTGTATAAAATACGCGGGTGTTTCTGGGTGCATAGTATCCACTAGTCTGACTTTAGTTTTCGTACGGGGTTCTCCATATTCGAGTGACTCATCTGGCAGCCCTATTCCTTTTGACAGAGACGGGCAATATACGTCGAGAGATATCATATTCAAAGAAAGAGATTCATGTCAACAAGTCTACTTGAACCAAATAATATGATTATTATCGACATCAACAAAATTGTATTTTTCATTGATTTAAAAAAAAAACATGGGTCCATCGAGTATGGGGTTGCCAGATGGGTCACTCGAATAAGGAGAACCATGTATATTTATTTGTGACTTACTCTCTGCTATAAGCACGGTAGCGCGGCGGGCCATGTCGACGGCCTCCTCGGGACGCTGGCGAGCCGTCTGGCGGCCATGGATGAGCATTTGACGAGCGAGTTGCTGGGCCACCAGAGCATGGAGTATTGGACTGGCTGAGCCCTTCTCTGGCTCCGCTAGCCACATGTGTCCCCGGACCAGCTGCAGTGTGGCGTTCAGATAGGTGATGGCATTGGCGCGCTGGCCGGTACGCTCTAGAAACACGGCATATGTGTGATAGATGCGAGCAATCATCTCGGCTGCATCGCGCTCCTGGCCCTCGATGTTGTGGCACAGCGACACAATGTGCTCCATGACGGCGTTCAACACGTATTCGTACTTCAGGCGGTATGGCTGTAGCAGCAAGAGGGTCTCGTAGAATAGAGTGAAGCACTCCTTGAGGCCTTTCAGCTTGCGCTTGACCACTGCTAGCTCGGCCTGCTTCATCTTCTCGATCATCTCGATCAGCAGTGGGCGGTCGTCAATGATGCGGGCGCGAATGCTCATGGATTCAAACAACGCCTGCTCCTTCTCGGCCAGGCAGCGCACGAATTCAGGCATCATCCTGCAGCCTTCGTGGCGCAACTCCGCCTGCAGCGCCTCATAGATCGGACCACGATTTCTGCGTGCCTCGATGAAAGTCAGCGGCACAATGCTCGCCTTTATCAGATTCCTGTCGAAGGTGATGTCGCGGAAGGTGCGGTAGGGCAGTTTGGCCCTGACCTCGCGCTCGATGCGCTGGATCTCCTGCTGGCGGCGCGACATGTTTTCGAATTACTATTTCAGCTCGTCTTGTGCACATTTAAATGTAAATGTGTCACAGATCTGTTTTGTTGACATTAAATGTTGAAGTGTAGAAACAATTGTGTAATGTTACACGTTTGAGTGATATTTAGTCTCTTAACAGGGATGAGTAAAGAATTTAATAAAGCAGACGAGCCAGCAGTGAATGATTTTCCAGTATTGTTAGGTTTGAGAGCGATTGAGTTACTTCGATCAGGTGTAGTTGTTGTTGGGTCTATACGAAGATTACGCACGAGCAGAGGGGCGGTGCGAGAGAAAAATTATTGAAATGAGCAGTGACTGCACAAGACTACGATTCCCTGTGCTCTGATCAGAATTAAATATAATAAAATAGAGTGAAACGTGGGCTGTTTACTACGCATGCATAAAAATCTCTCCATTCCCCGACATATATATATATATATATATATATATATATATAGAATGTTTTTATGTCTCTATGATTTTTAGTATCATTTGCCATTTTAAGATAGCTAACACATTAAATTCATAATTCCGCATAGTCCAGTGAATATTTCTTTGTTTGTTTTTTTTTTTTTTATCATTTATACAATCTATCCAATTTTTTGTTAATGTTGAGTGCATGCCATTCTAGTTAGTTATTTAATAAATACAATTAATAAAGTATTAAAGTTAAATATTCTATAAAATAAGAATAAATGATGTGAATTTTAAATCAAGTTATTTCAGCAAATCGATCAAGCTTTCTGCTTCTATGAAAACGATTAGAGAGTTTATACAAATAAAAAGTTTACCATATTTAATTATATATTATATGTCTTTCTATTTTACTTTTATTTTAAATATATACAGTTTCATATATGATTTATAGATTATGATTGATATTCTACATTCTATATTTTGCAGCTTTAAATTCCCTATGCTAAATGCAATATTGGAATTTTCGAAATATATAAAGTGAGGCCAATGTTTTCATAGCAACTCTGTGGTCACTTGGCAAAGTCACGTAGCAATCAGCGCCAAAATACGCTTTTTCCCATACCTGTGCTTGCATGCATGCTAGAGCATTCATTCCTTGAGAAACGCATCACAATGGTGATTCGGCTGCATTGTGAATTGCCGGCTGCTCCTTTTATTTTGGATTTGTCAACAGGAGTTGTTATGAAGGCGTAGAGAGAAGTGACTATGACAGAGAAGGAGCGCTCATGCGGAGACTCAGGTGCGCTTCAGGTGATACAGGCAGGCATTTTCCTGCAAGCTCAACTATAGCTATTGAATAATTTGATTGAAGCTATTCAAGTAAATAAATTTTGAAGGTTTATGATTTTATTAAACTCACTTTAGCAATAATCTGAATCGACTGAATATATTGTGAGCATAGAAAAGCTAATTTTGACTGGCTGGCGATTAATAGGCTGTCTATTATCCACTTAAAGTATTCTCTATCGAAAATGTGGATGTTGACAACAATAATCAATACATTGAAGGAGTGTGCAGGAAGCTCTATTCGATAGACAAAGGGCATCCTTCGGCTTATCTCCATGACCATAAAAGATGCAATCTTATCCTAAGTTGGCCACTAAAAGCAAGTGTAAGCTGCCTTCGAAACAGAGAGATTATTATTTGCAACCATTTATTCCCACTCAGCTTGAGACTTTATGTATGTCTCTTCTTGCTTTAGAGATCTAACATATTAAAAAATTGTATTCCTTTGTTTTTTTTTTTTTTTTTGCATTGCTTCTGCTTTGTTTTGCCTTCACGTGCAGAAACATCTGCTTCGGTGAGACACTCTCTTATGGCAAAGTGTAAGTTCATAAGTGAACTGAGAGGAGCCCCGAGTGCTGCTAAGAACGAAACACGAAAAACGTAAAACTAAAAACAACAAACAGCAAACAGCAAACAGCATGTGGCACAAATAACAGACGCATTACGTTGTTGCCCCAAACCAAAGGCAGAAGAACTTCAATTCAATAACTTTTGGCTGCCTGGATGTTTTGTTGCTGTGTTGTTTGGACTCGGACTTGGCTGCTCGCCCAGCAACGTGCTTTGATTTTCGTAGCTGCTGCCGAGCTGGCGCTACCAGGGGGCGTGGCAGGCAAATTTGCCTTCTCTCTAGTATTGGCAGTATCGGCAGCGGCAGCGGCAGCGGCATCGGCATGGGCATGAGCGTAGATTCAATTTTGGTTCGTTTATTCCAACGGCCATATGAATGAAATTAAATGCAGCGCCGCGCAACAGGCGCCTGTCCCATATTCAACCTCAACCTCAACCCCGTCCCATGACCCGGGCACAACTGACGGGGGCAACGACGCTTCGGTCGCTTGTTGCAACTTTGGCTTCGCCTAGCAGCAGCTTGTCTCTGATCTCGACTTTTGGCATCCGCCAGTGCCTCGGCCTGTGCTTGTGCCTGTGCCTGCGCCTTTGCCTCTGCCTGTGGCTGTGGCTGTGGCTGTGGCTGAGCAGCACAAACTTTGTCCAAGTTGTGTGGGCGTCTCTCGGCCCCCAAAGTGCACCGAACAGAAAACAGAACCAGAGTGGGGAGCGAGAGAGAGGCGGTCTGAGAGGGGGGCGGGAGAAGGCTGAGCTGGGCGTTTGTCTAAATTTATGGCTTGCCGACGGCTGCGGCAGCGGCAGCAGCAGCGACAGAGGCAGCGACAGCGACAACGGCAACAGAAGCAGCCATGTGACAATGTACATTGCAACGAAAATTTGTGGCTTGCTCAAATAAAGTTGCATAATTTTTTGGAAAATGCAGCGTTTTCTTTCCTTCTTGTTAAAGTATGTTAATAAATCAAATATGGCAACTCAGAACGTTACCGAGTCATTGGCTGCTTGAAGAGCGAGCAGAGTGTAAGAAAACTCGAAATACCCAATGAAAGAGTTGAGTCTTTTGAGGATATGAGTTTGTGGTTTTGGGAATGCGCATAAGCAACTTTCTCTGTATTTTATTTGGTATTATTTTTCTCATTGTTTGAAAAGAACCCAAAACTTTTTTGCGGCTGTTTATTATGCTTTTCGTAAATGTTTTCATATATCACAACTAGCACCAAAATGCGGTTATCAAATAAGAACTCGGCTTGAGAAGCGATTATTGAGAGATGACAAAGGAAAGAAAAACATGGCGAGACTGAGGAATAGAACGAGAAATATGTGCAGAGAGTGAGAGAGAGGGAGAAAGGGAGAAAGGGAGACAGAGAGCAAGTGTGAAACAGATAGAAATACAAATATTATGAAAGTAAGGAAAGAGAGATGGAGTGAAAGGGAAATGGGGAGAGGGTGTATGCGTGTAAGACTGAGAGAGAGAGCAGAGAAAGTGAGGGAGAGAGGGGCATTTACAAAGAGCAAAGAAAAGAAAGAAAGAAAGAGGCAAAGCGAGTGAGAGAGACTCAGAAATAAAGTAAAAAGCGAACGAATGAAAGGAAAAGACAAAAAGAAAGGGTGAACGAGATAAAATACAATATAAAGACAACTGGAGATTAAGAGGAACAAAGACAGTTTGAGAGAGAGGAAGGGAAACAAATACATAGGGGCAAAAATAAATGTATGTGGTTTTGGGAAACTGGGAGGAAAGAGGGGGAGATACAAAATGGGAAAAGACAGAGAGGAAGAGCAAAAGTGGACGAGATGAAGGAAGTCAGCAATCGATCTACTCGAAAATGTGTACAGTCTTTGTACTACAAATATGCATTAATAAGAAATATGAATTATTATTAATAAAAAATATGTATTAATATAATATATGAATTATTTAAAGTTATACAAGTATGAAAGAATAAAAATGAAAGTTAATATAATTTGATTTCTCTAACAAAGTATAGGGAAAACACCTTAAGCTATCTCATACAGATGAAAAAGGCAAGCTGAAATAATTGAACTTTACAAAACATTTAAATGGCATTGCTTATATATTAGATTTAAAATGTGAATATGTAAGAAATTTGTATTTATGTGAACTATTTTACTATTCATATTAATTTTGATGACTTGGATAGCCCACAGGCAGCTCTATCTGGAATATACCTATATACATAACTTCAGATTATAACACCTCCTTGCTGCACTCTTATTAAAAACTTTTGTTTCCTCACATGTGAACATAGTTATTACTATTTTGGAATGTCTTGTAAATTGTACACACAGACACACACACATTTGAGCATCTGCCACACGGATCTGAATTTCATTAACACGATTCGGAGGGAGCAGCTTAGCAGCTTAGAAGTGATGGCCATACATCAAGGATGAAGGATGAGGACCTTTATGAATGTATGCACAGCATGCAGCAATGTGCAACACGCTCGAACGTTTGCGTGTGTGTGTGTGTGTGGGTGAGTGCAAATAAATAAATGGCACGCATAGTAACGTTAACTGATGTCGCTGTCAGGTCTATGATGAGCGCCTGCAGGCGGTGTCATGGCGGGGGCAGCTGCCAACACGGTTGTGGTTACCAAAAATGGCAGCGCGGCCATTTTGCTATTTTGCGGCCTGCGAAATTGGATCGGAAATTTATGCGCGTGCATATTTCGTAGTGGCCGAGCCATTAGCGCTGTCACAGCATTATTAACACTTACAATTGCAATTATATACCCTGTTCATACAGCATTATGTTTTTCCGATTGTGAATAATTGGTGATTATCACTTATCCAACACTGATTAGCTACCTCGGAGAATGGTGCAAAGTTTGGCTAATAAGTGAGGCTAACGAGATGAATAAAAGCAACGACGCAGTTTGCACGAATCAGATTAAACACAGAAGCTCTCAGTTTAATTACTTTCCTATGATAATTATAGATGGCTCAGCAATGGCTTAGAAAAAATTAAATATCAATTATAACTATTAAATTTGATTATAAATATTATAATAACATATAATATAATATGTTTAAATCTAATAACTATCAACTAATAACATCTACTTAGTATTTTTTTGTATTATTTCGGTTTTATATTTAGTATAAATTATATGTTAAATATATTATAAATTCTAATTTATATACAGTTTGTCAAGAAACACTTTACACACTATGAAAAAAATATATTTTTTGACTTTAGATGCCAATATAAAAGCCATTTATTAAAGAAAACAAATGAATTTTTTGCAAAGCTCTTTAATAATAAATTGTAAGTTGAATTTAAAAAAAAAAATTACAAAACTAAAAATAGGTAACAAAATAAACAACAAAAACTAACATTACTCATTTTTAAAGCTGTCAAGAAACTGTTTACACATTACGTCTTCCACTTCTGTTTTGCACAAATTCTTTGAAACAACGGCGCTTTACCGTTACTTATGAGATGTGCGTATCTCAATGCATGTTTATTTATGCATATTTTTCACTTTGGTTCTAAAATTGTCAGAGTAAGCTTCTAAAAGTTAATAGAAATAATTTTTCAAAATGCCTGGAAAGCGATTAAGTTTTGATGTGGTCCAACTAATTTATTATAACCACACATTGGGCAAATCCGTTGTCCAATTAGCTGAAGAATTTTCTGTTGCACGAAAAAGGGTTTATAATGTTATAAATCGAGCTGAAAATGAAGGCAGACTGCAGCAAAAGGGTACAGGTGGACGTAAAAAAAAGATTTCTAATCGTGCAGACCGGCTAATTATGCGGAAGATTGACCGAAATCCGCAAATCTCAGTACGGACACTTGCCAGAGAGCTACTGGAAGAGTGTGACTTAGTTGTGTCGCACGAAACAGTACGCCAAGCCATATTACGACATAGATACTCTTCAAGAGTTGCGCGTAAGAAACCGTTGCTTTCATCGGCTAATATTGAAAAACGGTTAAATTTCGCTATAAAAATGATTACTCAGCCGGCAGAATATTGGGGCAACGTTATATTTTGCGATGAGTCTAAAATAATGTTATATTCGAATAATGGTCCATCAAGAGTGTGGCGTAAAGACAAAACTGCGTTGGAAAACAAAAACATTATTCCAACAATTAAATTTGGAAAGATTTCTATAATGGTTTGGGGGTGCATAAGTCGCCGGGGAGTTGGAGAACTGGTGTTTATAGAGAACACTATCAATGCGGCTCAATATCTCCAAATTTTGAAAAATAATTTAAAGTGAAGTGCAGAGAAATTGGGCCTTATTGATAATAATAAGCCTAATTTCAAATTGTATCAAGATAATGATCCCAAGCACAAGGAGTATAATGTGAGGACTTGGTTGCTCTGTAATTGTGGAAAAGTTATTGATACACCACCCCAGAGTCCCGACCTGAACCCCATCGAACATGTTTGGGCCTACTTAAAAAAACAAGTGGGAAAACAGGGTCCAAAAAACCGCGCACAACTGAAAGCTGCTATTCTAGAAGAGTGGCAAAAAATACCCATCGAATTCCTAGAAAAGCTGGTAGATTCGATGAAAAACCGCCTGAAGCATGTGTTAAATGCTGCGGGGGGTCATACTAGATATTAAAATTAGCATAGTTAATTTTAAGTTATATTTTAAGTAAGAAAGAACCTAAGTTTAATATTTTGTGTAAACAGTTTCTTGACAGCTTTAAAAATGAGTAATGTTAGTTTTTGTTGTTTATTTTGTTACCTATTTTTAGTTTTGTAATTTTTTTTTTTAAATTCAACTTACAATTTATTATTAAAGAGCTTTGCAAAAAATTCATTTGTTTTTTTTAATAAATGGCTTTTATATTGGCATCTAAAGTCAAAAAATATATTTTTTTCATAGTGTGTAAAGTGTTTCTTGACAAACTGTATAATGAGTTTACCATATATGTATGTGTTATATTTTTTACAGTTTTTAAAAAATATAATACATATATGGTAGACTCATTATATATATTTATATATATATATATATATATATATAATATAATTTATATTATATTTATTTATTATGTTAAATATTTAATTTTATTTATTATGTTAAATATTCTAAGATTGAGAGCAGCATCTTCTTCTACTGCAAACTCAATTTATGCAGTTTACAAAAACTTGAAAACTTGTCTCAATAAACCCAACTTAAGTTAATAAAAGTTAGTTATGAGAAAATAATTTTCTCCAGATCTATTAATATTTCTCTGCCATATTCAAATGCTGTAGAGAAATATCTTTTAAAATTAACTTACTTATCCCAGAGCAAAGCAGATTTTTATCAAATATATTTAAAGATTTTTGTCAGTGTTATTAATCTATTCTATTATTATGTTTTCGACTAGAAAAGCTTAGGGCACATGCCTTGGCTTGGTGCAACGAATTAATAAGCTGTATATGCTGTTTCTCGCAGTACAGGGTATCTATAATTCGCGTCAGGTATTCGCTATTGGTTTCTTTTCGCCTGCCAGCTCTGGGGCTTGCTGCAGCTGTTTAACAGAGCGACACACTGACGCGAATGTTAAGCTAGGTCACTTACGTTCCACTTTGTGGATGGCATGTGTGGCACGAGTGGCCGTTATAAAATAACGGTGCTGTCTGCTGGCAGCATTCAGTGCGCCAATAGCCCCGTGTGCTGACGGTTATGCAGTGCGTTTCGCGGCCAATCGACGTGTCCTCGAAATGTGAGTGTTAAATTGCGAAGTTCAGGAAAGTCCTTAGTCCGAAATGTCGTCTGGAGAATGGGATTTGTGCGCGCTGAAGGCGCTCGAGGAGGAGGAGCAGAAGGAGTTTCTGGCACTTAGCCAAAAGAACCTTTTCGAGGCGCCCCTTCCAACAGGTGGTGCGGAAAATGGCAGCGTCAGCGGTGCGAGTGCCAGTGGCAGTGGTAAGCCAGCTTTGACTTATGCGCAACTGCATCCACATCTGCTCAAGCTGCCCACCATTGACGAGTGCCAGCTCATTGCGACCAGGCGCCAGTCGCCTGGCAGTGTCGCCAGCAGCAGCACTCGGCTAAAGTTTTCCCGCGCGCTTTCTCTGTCCGCGCACTCCTTGTCCCCGCGAGGTGGTGGAGGTGGGGGTGGTATGGGCTTCGGCAAGAAGCTGAAGGCACGGCTGGTGGGTGCCAAATCAAGCGGATCCCTATCACCGTCCCGCCACTCCTACAGCTACAGTGTCTCGCCCGTGTATACGCCCCCGCCTATGCGCCGCTGCGCCACGCTCCATCACACGCAGCCGGTGCGCAAGACCTTCAAGACGCTGCAGCAGTTGGAGCGACAGAAGCGCCAGAACCAGGCAGCCCAAGCAACGCAGATGCCGCCGCAGCTACAGCGCATTGTGGGCACCAACAAGACCTACTGGAAATACGGCGCCAACTCAACGGCTGCCTCGATCATCGGCCAACGCGCTCGACTGCAGCAGCAGCAGCAACATCAGCAGCCGAGCGAACTGGAGTCCAACACGTCGGATGAACCGAATGCGGAGACGGCTGAGTCGGATGCACCGGACAGCGTCACAGAGACGGGCTCTTGTAGTGTCCCACTGCCGCCAGCGGACTCTAATGAGCTGCTGCGGCTGAGCCTGATGCTAACCGCAGCCAGTTCGGCTGTGACAGTGACTGCCTCGGCGGCGGCGGCAGCAGCAACTGGTGGGCAGGCAAGCAGGCGCTATCAGGCCCATGGCATCGCCGATGATGCTGGCAATGGCGAAACTGTTGCTTACGAAGCTTTCCACAGGCAAAGCAAAAGCTTTGAGCGCGCGCTCTTATGCGGCGCCGGCGGAAGCTTAGCATTAACAGCGCAAGAGAGCCACAGTCCTGGCCCGAGTCCCAATCGTAGTCGGCCAATGCAATCCACTGGCGGTAAGCGTATGTTAAAGTCCACATCCCTTGAGGGAGAGAGTGCGAGCGCGCTTGATTACCAACAACAGCAGCAACAGCAGCAACAGCAGCAACAGCAACAACAGCAGCAACAACTACAACAGAAACATCAACACCAGCAACAGCAACAGATTATTGGGCAGCCTCTGGCTATGATGGGCCTGACAACGGCAACAAATCAGCCAGAGGAGCATCAGGGCGGCGGAGTTCGTTACCTGAAGCGGGAAGGCGAGTGGGAGTCGAGCATGGTCCGGAAGCAAGCCAAATATAATCAGGATCTGAGTGTTGCCTGTTATGGGCACAATGTGACGCTAGGTGGCGCCACAATCGAGGACGAACTGGAGCATCATATCAAGCACTGCTCGTGCTCCTGCAATCACATGGGCTACGGCAATTCAATGGACTATCAGGTAAGTGCTAACAGCAGCTCCTTAAGAGCGCAATTTAGCTTGCTGACTCGCGCATTCCTCCGGCAATGATTGTGGCGTGTATTTTAATTGTGGCTGTGCAGATGCTGCTGCTCCTGTGGCTGGTGCGACTCCTGCTGCCGTGCTGTCCAGCTACTCAATTCTAATGGTGGCACATTCAGTTGCCATTACTTTCAACTTTCCACTTTGCACTTTCTACAATTCACACACACATACGTAATCGTGTATGTGAACGTTTACAATTCAACTCATTATCATCACGTTCCTTTGTGGTGCACTTTGTGTGCTGATGGCTTCATGGATTGCTGCTCCTGAAGCTGCCAGATTGCTGCCCGGATAACATTTTGTGGCTGCGCCCATGCAGGTCTCAATGCGTTTGAGGGCTCCATTGTTTTTTCGGGTAGTTGCAAACTAGTTTTGTGGGTTGCTGAGTTCGTCTTTGATTCAGACAATACGCTGAACTTAATTAGCTATGGGCAAAGTTTATATCTGGTCTCGCTTCGGACACTAATCAAAACTAACTAGGGGTATTCCATGGCATCTATCCAATCTCTAATCGATAAAAACATATATTTCATTTTCATTTGCTGGCCCCATTGCGGCCATAAGAGTGAATAAGCCAATTAACTCTTACTTTGTTGTACCTACAAATATTTAATTTATAATTAAATTGTATGGGAATATGGAACAATATTGTAGAAAGCAGGTATACATATTTATATATATATATATTTTTTTAGAGATAAATCAATAAAAACTTTAGAGAAACTAATCTTAAAGTACGGAAGCATTTACTACAGTGTACTTTGCATGCTGTGCTACTTAAAAAGGGGTCTTAATATTTAATTCAATTACTCGATTTAGCCAAGTGGGGAACATGCGTCTAAGGGCTGGGGCGGTGCAGTGGCTATATATATTCATCTTCTTCTTTTTTGCAATTAGCTGAGCATCACTGCAGAGTGCTTTGGGGTGGTGTGAGCGGTGTCCAAGTGTCGGCAGTCACAGCTGTGACCACCGACGTGGGTACTCCTGCTGGCAGGGAGCTGGGCACGGGCAAGGAGACGGGCAAGGGCACATTGGGAATTGTGCTCCGATCCACGTTGTGGTCGAGAGACTCCAGCTTGATGTCGTTGCTGTGATTGTGGGCGGTCTTCAGACCATTGGCACTGGCGCACTCCAGTGTGATGACCGAGGTCTGCTCTTCCGTTGACTTGTACATGGCGGACTGTGACTCATCGAGCGCCTTCGTTACGTCCACGGGCTCCAGCGGATGGGTGGCATAGCTGTAACGTATTTCGCGATTCGAGAGTGGAATCATTGATAGCTACTTTAGCGATATGAGTGTTGAGTTCGCGGCGCAACTGGCTCCCCAATCACTTACCCTATTTCGAGTGGAATATACTCCGGCTGATAATAGGCAGCGGCTGCGTTCTGGTAGAGCCCGTACTCGGCGCCAGAGCCGTTGTGCCAGCCACTGGTCGGGTAGCTCAGCGCCGAGGGTGCGTTTAGCACGTTTGGGTACAGCTGGTGGGTGGGTGAGGTGGGCGTGGGATGGTAGACCTGGTGAGCAGCTGCACCGTACGTCTGCGGAGAGCTCGAGCAGGCTGCTCCACTCGCGTAGAGATCCGATTGGGACATGTTGTACTGGTGGCTATGCGGCGTCAGGTGGTGTATTGTGTAGCCAGGCGATGGGGTCGTATAGCTTGGCGAACCATTTGTGGGTGAGGGCGAATTGTGTGTGGCTGAAAATCGTGGGTAATCGTGATAAAGAGGTAAATTGGATTTCTATCGAAGGTCAGCTCGTATCACATACATATATTGCGGCTGCTGCACACGCTCACGGGCATGGGACCTGGTACGCTGGTCGGACTCCAGTAATTGCTGTTGCTCTGCCAGCTGGTGGGGTACGAGAACACCGATGCAGTCGAGCTCGCCTCCACGGGCATGAAGCCAGACTGCGAATAGGAACTGCTGAAGCAGCTAGCGACGCCGCTGCTGCCGGCGCTGGCGCTTGTGTTGGTGCCACTGCTGGTGCTGACCGAGCCAATGGACGACTGGAGACTGGTGGGTGTTTGCGGAGCAGATGGCGGCTGCGGCGAGGACGAGGAGGCATTTGCGCTCCCATTCGAGCCGGAGCCAGAAACGACGCGCGGCCGACTGTAGGGCGTCGAGCGATTGGGCGCCGAGCTGCGAGTGGAAAGAGAGCGACCATAGCGATCGCAGCTGGCTGAGCCGTTGCCCGAGGCGGAGGAGGTTGCAGCCGGCGGTGCCACTAAGGCATGCGTCTGCGCCATGGAGAGGGGTGGTGGTGGTGCTGCAACCGCTGCGGCGCTCGTGTAGTGCGTGGGCGGTGGTATGAGCCAGCCGTAGTGGGTGTCGTGGGGGTAGAGCGTGTCGGGGCGCTCCTTAGCATCTAGAAAGGCCTTTGCGAATGGATTGTACTTGATCTTAAGTGAAGTGACCTCCTCGTTCTGATACGCAGTCACCGCTATGAACTGGGTCTCTGGGAACGGGTAGGTGACCACATGACGCTGCTCGGAGCCCACGCGCACCAGGTGAACACGCGGCTCGTACTTGTGCAAGGAGTTCAGCATTATCTGCGCGGGCACAACAAGAAAAGGTTAATTTGAGGTCTTTTGAAGGTTGTCAAATCTCGATCCTTACCTGCCCATTGCCATTGGTCTTGTTTGTCAGCTTGACTTTGGCGAATGAAATCGGTTCCTTCATCCAGTGGGCTCCGAAATTCGGCGACTCGGGATGCACATATATGGGATTCGAGGGTGGCACCTCTGCCTTGCCCCCAGGCACCTGTTGAGCGAAATGGAGAGTTAGCATCCATGAAGAAAGTAAAGCAAGTCTTAAACTGTGAAGAGAGTCTACTCATAGAGCGATTACTTATTCGAATGGGTTTGTGTTATGCAGATAATCGAACCATAGTGCCAACCTGCTCAAATTTCTTTAATTTATAGGATATGAATCATATAAAGCTAATGCTACA
This sequence comes from Drosophila mayaguana, assembly GCA_037075325.1. NCBI lineage: Eukaryota > Metazoa > Arthropoda > Insecta > Diptera > Drosophilidae > Drosophila > Drosophila mayaguana. The sequence goes on along the minus strand of JBAMCG010000080.1, from coordinate 3,297,254 downwards.
CATTTATTTTTATGTTCGACCTACTTGAATGATTCTCTGAATAACTTGTTTAACTTAATCAATATATTTTGTGTATTCAATAGTTTGCTGTGCAAAAAAGCTAAACTGCCCACGTTCAGTAAACTTTTGTCAATTAGTAATTCCCAAGGGTATTTGGGGAAGCGCAAGTCCACATTTGATTAGTTCCGGCCTAAGTTATTTACGTCTTGTCTGCTTATTTATTAAATTAGAGTGTGCAACTATGTCTGGTCGGACGGACATTTGGAATGATTTACATACCTCCAAATGGTCGAAAATGTTTTAATTTAAAGAACTGTCAAGCCAAATAGGTCTATATGATATTCAGAATTTGCGAATTTTGATTAAAAACAGATAATGCAAAGTTCGCTATGATGATTAATAAAATAAATTTGAGAAATTTAAACGAAAATTAAATAGAAGATTTCTTTTTAGACCAAATTTGCAATTGCAATCATAATTTGATATTCTGGTCAAGTTTATGCTCAATTTGAAAATTATATAAATTATTCTTTATATTCCGTTTAATTTCTAGCTATCATTGCCTTGCTCATTCATTTTTGTAGTCCATGTTTAATTTCCGTTCAATTTAAACAAATTTTCCGGCAATGCCCCGCCCACTCGTCATTCGTCTGCGCCATCTAGCAGCCAGTTGTAGTTGGGATAATTTGCAAATAGTTTCATTCACATACCCATTCGCCATTCACGTACTTCCAGCGATGGGTATCGACCTGCACGAATTCAAGTAAGACCGTGTACATGGCAGCCGGATCCAGGCCGGAGGCGCTGATTTTCACAACCGGAAACATTCTCCTGCGAAAGTAAAGAGAATACAAAGCGAGCAGAGGTTCGCAATTAAATTGGCTGCTTTTAACAGTTATAAAGCTGTGAATATTCTATAGGCAAATAGACAGGGGAATGCCACAAATTTTCCATTTTCCATTTTCCATTTTCCATTTTCCATTTTCATTTCATAATTCTAGCATTTGGCTTTGGCTTTGGCTTTGGCTTTGCCTTTGCTGACTATTTGCTCAGATTCCATGCCAGGGTGTACTCTGTAAAACAACTTGGATAGCTTGGCTTTTCTCTCCCTTTCTCTCTCTCTCTCTCCCTCTCTCTCTATTACTCTTTCTCTTTGCACTGCCCCGTCTGTCTCTCTGTGTCGGTGCCGATGCCAGTTTCGGACAAATATTGAAACGCGCCGTCCGCGCACTGTTCCACAACAATTAGTACAAGATGGCGGCTGTTGCCGGGCCGCGTTAATTAGCACCTGTCCGGCACCGGAGACCGAACAACAGCGAGCAGCAAGCAGAGACCAGAGACCAGAGACCGGGGCGGTTTGCTCCAAGTTCTAAGCGCGTTTCACACACGATATATATAGTATATAATATACATATTATATATATAAATATACATACTATTATATAAATATACAAATCAATGAATTTACGTATATATGCACCTGTACTCGAGTAAATATTTTGAGGTATTTTTTACAAACTGGAGCTGTTCGTATGTCTAACTGTCTACATATATGTATGTAACTGTGGATCTGTAGAAACGTTAACGCTTCATTATAAGGTGCAAACAGCAGCACTGGAAAAATCATTGCAGCTCTAAACCAAATGCGCAAAAAGAAAAAAAAAACTCATTGCCAATTTGCATAGGAAAACAAAATGCACTGCAAGCTGAAGCCGTTGGCTACGTTAACTTCCATTTAACACGTTGCTCTGCCCAAAAATAAAAATAAAGGCCGAGCGCGGGCCATGCCACCCATCCAACCCGACCGCCCTTGAGTCCCTTAGGTCATATGCAACTCACCTGCCATTCTTGGTGACGATCATCTCGTTAGTTAGATTTTGAAAGCGCAGCCAGAGCTCTCGATCATCCAGCGAGACGCGCAGATTGCGATCCAGTTCATTGGGGCTGCCCGCACCGCCAACAATGCGATGTCCGCCGGCTCCGCCGCCAGCTGAGCTCAATGCAACTGAGCTGCCGGTGACACCTAGCCCATGGCCATGTCCATGTCCATGTCCGTGTCCATGTCCGTGCCCATGTCCGTGGCCATTGTGGCCTGCGTGATGTGGAGAGGGAGAGTCACTTCCAGCACCATTGCCACCACCCGCACCGTTGCCACCGCCGCCGCCACTGCCTCCTGCTGCCACATTTCCACTTAGCCCGGTTGTGGGATCCACGGCGGACAAGATGTGCGACGTGGTCATGTCAACTGCAACAACAAAACAAAATTTTCTACCTGTTAGCAATGCACTTCATAAAAGTCGGTACAAACACTGCTCAATTAATCCAATGGCTCAGCCCATTCAACCAGAAGAGCACGACAACAATTTTAAAAGTTTGCTTCACAGTTTGCCAATTAAACTACCAAAAATTCAATTTAGTGCTCGACTTGATTGCGGCCTGTCGAACTTTGAGCTCGACGTATTTAGACTAGCTAAATGCATTCTTTTTGTTTTACAAATTTTTTGAAAGCCTTTTTTAAAGTTTCTATTGCTGCTGTTTGATACACATAACTCGCCCTTTCATTACTACTTTTATTGAATTAATTCGTATATTTCCATATACGTTCAATATATAATTTTAATAAATGCCTTAAATAATATTAAGAGTGAAAAAATCTAATGCGAACTAAATCGAATTATGAAAAAATTAAATTAATAAATGTAGTAAACTACTATGAGATAAATAATTTAAAAAAAAATACATAAAGCATGTTTTTGTTTTTGCTATAAAATATTTTTTATAATATACTATTTCGAAGCTCTAGTATATTTCATTAAAATTTATTTATCATAACAAAGAAGACAATGAAGTCGGAGTTTTATTGATAATTAATAATGAATAAATATCTTATGCTTAAAAATAAATTAATAATAAATAAATTTCTTATGTTTGCACTTTTTTCCTAAACGATTTTTTTGTTTATGTTTTAATATAATTCAATTAATTAAAGCTTATTATTTTGTAGTTTATTTATACGTAATATATCCAGCATTAGATTTATATTTGCTTTTATGTTTTTAAACAATAAGATGATTTTTATTTTTAGAGAAAGAAAGCATTCCTCATTCCGGCTTGCTTTCAGTCTTTGGAAAATGTAATTAAAATTTCGTTAACAGATTCTCATCAACATTTGTTGGTTCGGATTAATTTGATTAATTTGCAGTAGTCTAGCACGCAAATTAAAAATATATTTGATAGTTGTTTCCCACTGAGATATGCTTTTTAGCTCTGTCATAGATTGCTTATAGACTGTGAATGTAACCAGTTAGTAAAGATAAAACTGAAGAATTTTCGTTATTGGAATTACATCAAAGACCGTCGGGCTAAGCGGCCCGGCTGACGCGTAGGCTCATCTCAGCACTTTATACAGTTTTACAGCACTGTCCCGGGCGCATTAGAAGAATGGCCGGTCGACGTCTGTTGTCGGCTTTTAATTATATTGCACACTTTAGCTATGCCTTGCCCATGTCTGAGACTCCAATTCAAACTCAGAGTCCGACTCGGGTCTCGGAGCATTCGAACCTCGAATCTCAAGCGCGCACTTGGATGTTGGCCGGTTAGCTGGCAGGTTGGCAGGTTGGCTGGTTGGCTGGTTGGCTGTTTGGCCATAAACAGCGGGCACCCTTTTTATTTATGGCCGTGGCAACAGTAACAAACACCTCTGTTTACTCCGGCAGCGCAGCATCGCAGCATCGCAGCATTGCAGCATCACAGTCGCTGCCTTTTTAGGTATTCCATTCTTATGGCCGGGCCTCGGCCCCGTCCCGGCACAGAGCCCGGATTGTAAACGCGGCGGCGAACAGAAGAGACATACGCTTTAAGTCTGTGCGGTGATGTCTAAATTCTGGCCTGGCACTGAAAGTGTTTCTCGCAATGTTTTGTAATCATAAATTAACAAAATGTATTAATTGTTTTGTTTGTTTTTATTGGAGGTGAAATGCCGACGGTGGAGCAGCACCTGAACTCTGACCCCAGCTAGACTTGGCTAGATTTGGATTTTTATTTTTATGGCCAAGCTGGAAATATTTGATATATGCTCGGGATATTCTACAATGCTGTATAACAGCCATTGTTCCACAGAATCTATACGTTCAATTTGCCATGAGCCCAAGAAATATGTTGGTCATTCGTTAAATATGTATTCGTAATTTGATGCTGCTCGCCGTAACTCTGATTGAAATAAGCCAATGATAAGAGGGTGCCAATGTACCCGTCACACGCAACAACACCATCAATTCATTAATTCGACGGCCAGAGATGCCGAAACACAAACACAGATTCCAGATACTCTAATTTCAGCTCGTTTTTGGCTAAATGCATTCCAGCATAGTAAAACGAATTTGGCATTCAGTTAAATGTGCTCGATGTGATATATAATTTAATGCTCTATTCATTGTTATTTCAACGCAATAATACCTATATATGCATGCACTTAAATTACAGAATCTATATAAATATGTGTATTCATACATATATATGTATATGTATGTATGTCTGTGCAGGCATTCGAGATTTGGGTTGTATTCCACGCCAGTTCGCACCGCTCCAACAGTGGGCCTAATGAAAAGCCGTTTTTGTGTGCCATCGGAACACGTGTCTGTGTGTGTGTTCCGCTTTGTGTCTGTGTGTGTGTGTGCCTATGTGTGTGCGTTCGTGTTTGTCTATGTACTTTAACTTAACATTTGATGGCTGCCATGACGCTTTTTGGTCGGACTTTTTCCCCATCCACTTTGCGATGTTGATTTTTGAATGATTTCGTGACTTTGATGTTTGCTCAGACCATTTCGTGTACCCATGCACATACACACGCACGCATATAAGTAAGTATATAGATATATATATATATATATATATATATATATATTCGTAGACGTATATATATATATCCTCAATATAAAGCAAAAGGCTTGAATCTGCGTGTTAGTAATTGCTTGTGTTCAATTCTATTTGTACGTCTTAAAAAAATTGTAGATTTGAGTTGGATGCGTATAAATACTAAAAGCTGAGTTTCCTCTGTATATTTGCAATGAAGTCACGTTTGTAATTTCTCAATTTGTAAAATATATTCAAATAACAAGAGAGTTCCTTTTGAAAAAAAACAATGCTGGGTTTGAGCCAAAAGCTTAAAAGCTTAAAACTAAATTCTAAATATTATTATTATTATAATTATATAATAAAATGATTGTAGATATTAATATTATTATCATTATTATAATTATAATAATAATAATTATTATTATTATTATTATTATTATTATTATTATTATATATATATAATGATAATATTTATTCATATAATATATCCATATGCCAGAAAATTCAATTTGAGTTTGACTACAAAATTAATTTGACAAACGAAAAAAATATGTTAATGAAAAACTTAACCAAATATTGGTTGGTCGGGAAATTGAATGCGCTCAGCCCATGGAAAATATGTGAAGCTGGCAAATTTTCCACTCGAACGAGCGCGTAATTATAAATTAATTAACAATTACGAGGTCTGTTTGAGCAGTACTCAAACCAAGAACACGTCTTTTTTTTGTTTGCAGAGCTCTTAAATGCGAAATATAATTATTTTATGGCAATTTCGCTAAAGACTGTCTGAAGTGAAACATCCTAACATGCAAGAGTATTTAGCGTTAAATAAGTTCTATATGGCTTTTTTTTAGAGTGGACTCGATAATTCGCTTGTTAGTATAAATATTGCAATATAAATTTATATCTCACAACAATTGTGCCTGACACCTGAGCAGGACACGTTTGCTCTGACCGCTGCTGGCGGGTGGCATTGACAGCGGCAATCGCAGAGGAAGTGGCAGTGGCAGTCGCAGTGGCATTGGCTGTCAGACACTCTGACAGTCTAGTAGCTTATCGGACGCGATTAAACGGATTCGCTAAATTTCACACTTCATTTTACATGAAAATAAACCCAAAAACCCATTTTAATTTGGCTGCTGCCTGTGAAGCGAGTGCGGTTCGTTCAGCAGGAGTGCGACATGAGCTCGACAGGGCAGCCAGGTCTGCCAGTGCTGCTCTGGATGGGCGTGGCAGTCAAAGGTACACAGATTATCGCACTTTTGTTTTCTGCACACTTTGCGCCTTCGCCTTCGCCTTCGGCTCCGCCAACGAGGCGTCATTGATAAACGCACTTTATGAGACTCATACTAAAATATTGTACAAACTGTAATTAATTAGTAAGCATTTGTCAAGTACTAAACTCGGAAGTTCGAAGACGTACGACGTACGACGACGGCGTACGGCGTATAGTCACACCACAGCAGAGCGGGGAGCAATTTCCTTGCTTCTTTTGATTTGTATTTAATAGGATAATTTTCACATGCGTCGTAATTGGTTAGCATAGCTAAACGGGCCGCCTCGGTGTGGCTCCCGGCTATTGTTGTTGCCGGGCCGCGCTGAGCAGGGCCGATTAAAATGCCTGCGGTCGTGTCGGCGGCACAAGCAAATTCTTATGTCCCTCCTAATTTGCGTGTGAACATTGGCCCAGTCCGCAGCTGGCGACTGCCAACCGCCAGCAGCCAACTTGGCAGCATCTGGCAGAGTCGCGTGGGCCGATGGCGCGATGGCGCTGCTGTTTTATATTATTAGAGTTATTATTAGGATCATTAAGATGAGCTATTGTCACTTGCTGCTTTCATTTAGGCGGCGTGGAAGTGCCACCAGCCAGCCGAGTGTTGACTGCGATTTGGGTGTCAAATTTTGTGTTTTGTGAATTTTCGGCACTTGGCACTAGTGTTTGGTTAAATGTTTGATTTTCACACGTTTATTTAAATAGGCTTGTCAACTGAAAATTTGCATATCGAGTTCTGTGCGTTGCCCGAAAGTAATAAAAATATGTTGCAATAAATAAATATTTTTTAAAAATACCAAACACTTAACAAAAAATACAATAAACAAAAATTTACAATATTTGATGATAGATGGAAAAGATATTTGTAATTTAGAGCTAAAACTATTTTCTCAAATACCAACGAACATTCTTTGTGCTGTTTTCTGAAGAACCAACAAACATCACAGAAGTATATTTATATTAGCAATATAGTTATTTATACTCGTATTCTATTTAGCTATAAATATGGAGTCCTTGTATAAATGCTACATGCCAAATCATGAAGGATAGAGTAGTAGTACAAGTTTGAAGATCCTTTACCCAGTTCAAAAAGCGTAGATTGGTCTACAAAATCAGCATCGAAAGTTGACAATGTCAATTTAACAAATACACATTTCTATTTCGCTTATATTTGAAAGAAAGCAACAGCTCCTAAGTGGGTAAAATATTATCTAGACTTTAAGATACATATTTGTTTAGATAAGGATGCAATATGTATGTATAAACCTAAATTTCAGCATCCCAGGAAGCAGATTCATGTCCGCAACAAGTGCCACCCCAGTATTGTATTTGCAATGCAAATTTTCAAATAGAAATTGTACAAAAAGCAATTGAAATACCAAACAAAAACAAGTCTCTTATATTTGCTGAGATCGAAAGGCGGACAAACGGATAGGGCTAAATCCACTCAGTTCGTTGCCCTGATCAAGAATATATATTATTTATTGGCCACGCCTCCTGCTGCCTGTTACACACAATTAACAAAAACATTATGGCCTAATTTCCAATTTTCAATGGTTATGAAAAAACCAGCTCAAAGTTTCAACTCTTGATAGATTTGGATTCATTTTTTATTTGCGTGTTTCCAAATGTCTTTGTATTTATATTTTGTGTACAAGTGTTGGGATTTAACATGCATGCAGTATATAGTAAGAAATTGATTAGCAACATTAATGCTGCCCTAACCAAAAGCCAAATTAAAACGATATTTTCGTTTTCCTTTTGGCGTAGAGTATATGCTGAATTTACAATTATTTATTAGCTATATTTTGGCTATTATGAACAATTTTATTCTTATACAGATACAGATTGCAAGTTTATCCCAGATATTTGACTCTAGCACAGCTCAGCAGGATTTAGTAATCAATGCATTGGTATATTCGATTACATTTTCTTGAGATTCAAGAAAGATGTCGTGATGTATCAGATTTAGATTCAGCAGGAGGCGATTTGGAATCGTCGCTGATTTGGGATTACTAAATTTACATTTTCTTGGCCAGCATTTTTAGTAAATATTTTGATACAAACTTACATAATTTGTGAATATTGTCCGGCTCGCACCGGCGGTGCTTGTTCTTATAATCCCTTGTAGAGCTAATATTAGATTAGCAGTTATCGGCTTTTTATATCACGCACTAAGTCACACACAGCAGACACAATCGCGAACGCAATTATTTAAATAGTTTGCTTTTTGAGTTTTTCGATTTATGGATCTCGTCCACACCTCAAAAGTAGTTCACAGATACCGATTAATCAGACTGCAGAAGGAATAGAGAATCGCTCAACGCTTGCGCCGAATTCTTTTGTGGGACTTCTCGAGTTGCCGTCGTCGAGTTTGGGCCGCCGTCGAATACGTTGTTTGCGTTGCCACCGTTCCCTAGCTAATGATTGATGGTCGGTGCTAATTTGTTCAACCATCACAAGCCGTGCTTGCGTTTTGGTATTCGAGTAGTCGCTGTGCGCTGTGAGATGTTGCCTCTATTTCTCTTTGGCCGAGTTGTTGCCCATGCCATGCCATCTTGTTTACACGTTTGGCTCAATGGCTGAGTCAACTCTTTCCCAGCCATTGTCGACGGCTGCCAGCGTCTTGTTGTCTCGCTCTCGCTGCTGATCAATGACGATCGCCGCTGAACGCAATCCGTTTGGCCACACCTTCTAACAGGTAACGCGCACGAAAACAACATCACCCTCTCCCTCTTCCACTCACTCACACACACACACACACTCTCTCTCTTTCTCATGCTCGGTCTCAGTCTCTCTCTGTCGATCTTACAGCCCGCCATCGCTTTGGACCTGGTCAGCAGGTAGAAGCTTCGTTTCAGGTTTTCGATCTTGAACATCATTCATGAGCATGAGCATGAGTGTAGTGTGAGTGTGAGTGTGAGTGCGAGTGTGAGTATTAACAGTCGCTCATTCAATTTGCTCAATCGTGATATCTGGCTGACCTCCTAGCACACTACGGCTCGTCCTGAGCCTCGAGTTCTCTCTCCCTCTGCGAGCTTTGCATGCGCCACTTATTAAGCGTCAAGTGTTTTCTCTACAAATGACGAAATGAACTCAGAGGCCTATTTTGCAGTTGGTGTTTTCGTTGCCACTGACCGCCGACTGACGAGTGACTTCGATTTGTTTAGACGCTCGTTTTGTGCTTTTGTTTGCGCAACCAATTAAAACTTTGTATTTTTTCCACGATGCCTTTTGTTGGCCTGCCTCTGGCTGGTCTATACCGAAAACTGGTTTGCCTCACATACCATTTTTCTCTACACCTATTTTTCGTATTTCAAAAACAATATATATATAAATATTTTGTTGCTGTTCAATTTTCAGCTGAATTTCGAGCTGTAAACATTTAACCGCAAAAGTCAAATCATATGGAAACACATGCTCATATATATTTTTGGTCAAATGATGCTGACTTGCCACAAGTTGGGGTCATCAGAATCAGAGACTAACTCGACTCAGCTAAAGACCGTCTCAACTCTTAAGACTGTGCAGCTAGTTAGTTTGTTTTTAGTGGGCGATTTCAATTCATTGTAATCAGAAATGAGATGCAAGATGCCTTGAGCATTGGCCAAGTGCGATGAAAAGAAATCGAGATTACACATCGCTTGCGCCGATAGATTGTTGTTGCTCTCTGTTGGTTTTTGTTTATAATTATTTATAACTTGTTCGTGTTTTTTTGAAGATCACGCGCCTGGCCAAGAGTTTCGATCTGCTGTGCATTCGTCTTTCTCAGGCCACCGCCGCGTGTCAATGGACCGCCTCAGTTGGGCTGGGGGATTGGGGTGAAATGTTGATCAGACGGTGAGGCTGTGGCGGTGGGCAAACAGCGCCACGACTGTGGCCACAGGCCTACAGCCCAGCTCAATGCGGCCATAAAGTCGCTGAGTAAATGAGAAGAATCAACAAACTATGAAACTTAATAAAAAGAAATCAAATGGGAAAAGTGCTGTAAGCCTCTCAGATCTAACTCAGCTCAGATAGCTCGAGTATTGAAAAGATTTCCGTGTGTGCAGATCATTTCAATTCATATATAGTAGAGAACAGTAGTCTGTCGCAGTTTCATTAATAAATGCGATTGCAGCCAGTTTTCAGTTCCCAGTTCCCAGTTCCTGGGAAGCAAAGGCTGCTGGTCTCGTGGCTGGGTTTACGTGGAAAACTCGACATCAATCATTTTTCAATTTTGCCGCGACCTTGCCCTAAATATTTACCACACCGTATTGTAGGAGCGTTTTGTGCACTTTTATGACGAATACTTTCTGCCTGTGTTTGCAAACAATTCGAGTTTATGGACAGCCTAAGCGAATTTCCCCGCCTCAATTAGGCTGAGGTTGTAAACTCATAAACTAAGAACACGGAAACGCATATGCGTGCGTCCTAGCGGCAGGCAGACGGGCCCAGAGCGGGCTCACAAAGGATGCGCGAGGATGCGCGATGCAGAGCCGAGAGCCGATGGCCGATAGCAATTAGGCATCTCGGAGCTGCCCTCGGGAATATCCAGCAAAAAGCAATGCGTTCGCCCAAGTTCAAGTTTAAGTTCGAGTTTGTGTTTCAAGTCTTTCATTTCTCACCTTGCGTTGCCCCTGGCGCTGCCTACCTATGACAGCCGGACGGCCCAGTCCCGATCCCAGTCTATTTGCCCATAGAAGACCGCATTTGCATATTGCGATAAGCCAGCCTAGCTGCTTGGCTGCTTGGCTGGCTCGTTGGCTGTTTGTCTGTCTGTCTTACTGCCTTGTTTGGACTGCATGATGGCTGTGCCCTCGTCTGGGCAGGTTAAAAAGCGGTATAATTCGTGTTTTCGTTTCTCTTAAGTATGTTTACACTGTCCGACAGGGGCATGGTCTAACTGCGCCCCTCGCCATTGCCCGCTCGATGTTTGCCCTGGCAATCAACTGTTTGCAACCGTCGCCGTCGCCGTCGCCGTCGTCGTCGCCATCGCCGTTGCCGTTGCCGTTGCCGTCGTCTTTGAGCTCGTTCTCGTTTGCCGCTGGGATGATTTTCGTGGAAATGGGCAGCTTTCAGTTTGTGCCATGGCGAAAAGATGACATCGAAGTTATCTACTAGCAACTAATACTAGCAATGGTGTGACTTGGCAAACAACAGCTGAAAAAACAATTTGGAGCCAAGTTCCACCAATTTAGATTACCTATAAAGAGTCTCTGCTAAGTCGACAATAATTTAGTTGAATTGCCAAATCATCGTGATGCTAAAGATTATATTAATTCTATTGCCAACGTATGCAAATCCGAGTTACTTAGGGTTTGCTTGGGTCAACAATCGTTTTAAATAAACTTAAACTAAATAATAGAGTGTATTCAATTGGCATTGTACTGTGCGATATTCGCACATTACTCCCGCTGAAATTGAATTTTTATGAGGTTCCTTATTTACAAAGACTAAAATACTAATACTCATAGATAATTGCCTCTGAACCCATTTCATTTTGAATATTTGCTTAAGAAATGCTTTCGGTTTGATTTTAGTTAATAATAAAATAAAATAATTTGCATATAGATAATATTAAATTGTATTTGATTGTAATTGTTATATATTCATATATATTTACATTAAAAAATCTAATTGAAGTTGCTCTGTTTTAATGAGTATATTTGATTATTAGAAATCTGAAATTGATCCTTAAGCTGATGGAATATGCCGTAGTATATTTGAATTCTGGGAGTTGCACACACAGATTGAACGTTCTCTCTCCTTCCATTCTCTCTGGGGAATCTAATTGTTATTTGTCGTAATTATTATATACATAATGCATTTATTTAACAACAGTAAAATGTGCTCTTATTTGACTAGCTCAGCGAGCATTAATAGACAATTCTCAAATATGGCTAGTCTTACCCATTTACTTGTTATCAGCACAGCAGCAACTTCAAGTCTTTTAATTTGAAATAATTATAAAAAGTTCATAGCTTTTTTACAAATTATAATGCTTACCTTTTAAGCTCTACACCTTCTGCGTGTCCCAATGCCAAAAGGTGCTCGCACGTGCCATGATTGCTGTACGACTGCAAAGCCGAGTGCAATGTCGGCCATGACAATGACCACAATTATGATGCCATTGTGCGTCGCAGTTCGCGCTGGACTCGAGCTGGCCAAAAGGGGATTTGGGGCGCCAATGCTGTCGAAATTGTTTGCTCAGGGCGTGGTAAATGCTGCATTGGGCCACATCAACAAGGACGAAGTAGAATTTCCGACTCCCGCGATACAGCCAATGGTTGATTGCGCATTCGGAATGCTGTTTACCACATATGCATGTCGAAAGGCGGAGACACCCATTTACGAGCTTGATACTGGCCTCTGGCTTTACGCCGCGATTCACCAGCGGCTCTACATAACCTCCGCCGGCTAAGCTCTCATACCGACGGTTACAGCTCTGATGTAAACCAAGCATTTAAATACGGAGATCTTGTACTGTTTATGTGCGGTAGCAGGGGCGTCTTAATTAAAAATTTCGTTGATATATCGCATAAAATACTTTAGTTTCGATTGGAGGCTGTTGTATTTGGCGACGGCAGTTAGATTTTACAAATATGTGAATTGATGAATCAATATCCTGATTTCCGTGTGCACTGATGGCATATCATTTGGCAGTTACAGGCAATTAAATAAAGTCAAGCAAACAAACATAAGGTCAACAAAAGCTGTTGATTCACTTGAAGCGCATTGCCGACTCTGGCATAATCTGGCGTTTGGCACACCCCACGCACCCCCCTCGCTAAGCCCGTGCATCTGCATTTCAACTACCGCCGGCTTTTCTTGCCCATGCGACGCCAGCGCTGAGATATCGCGCACCCAATTGCAGTGATGGAAATGACGTTTGTTCAGTTCCCTTCCACAGTCACGAGTTTTGGATATGGAGCAGGCTTATATTGGATATGTTCTAGGCTAAGGGCTGTAGCCTTACTAGAAAACACTGTTTAAGGGCTGTAAATCATGGATATTTTAAATAGGTTGATTTAAAATGTTATCGAACTTCAGTTTTAAATTATATTTCTTACCTTTTTGATTGTAGAACATTTAATTTCGGTAGGGCATTTAATTTCGGGCATATTTAATGCTCTCTAGACTTGTATAATTTTAGCCAAATTAATTAATTTAATTTATTATTTATTTTTACTAAACTGCTAAATAAACAGGAAATTATGTTATATGCAGCACATTTAATTGAAAGCAATTAAATAACAAAAAAGTTATCAAAGTATTATTACAATGAATTCGAAAAGGTAAAAAGGCTAAAGCTAAACAAATAAATAAGTAAATATACAAAAATATAACAAATACAAAAATTGTATTTCATTGTATAAATCTGCATTCGAACCATGTAATAACAATTGTTTTTCTAAAATTATTGTAATATTATATTTAGTAATGTATATTTGTGCGTTTACTTTTGAAACTGTCTGTGCTTTTTTTGTTCTCATGCATATATCGAGTTTAATATTCATATATGTTTAATAACCTAGATCGCATGCAGTTCAGAATATGTCCTCTACTTACGTTCGTCACTAGAATTTTCTTACTTATTGAAATATTTGATGAACATTTTATTTTAAAAAGTATTTTCTTTTTATAAAATTTCTTTTTCCGGTGTACTTCTTGAAAATATGGAAGATCTTCTTCCATCAAACACGAGATCTGGTTGAAAATGTATGTATTAAATGCATACAAACATCTGCGAATAAGTATTGTGACAACTCGAATTGCGAGATTAGCTCGGAGCTCTCAGCACGAAAAAAGTTGTTTGATTTATTTTGGGAGCGTTTTGTATTAGCATAAAGCTTATGCGTGTGTCCGTTTGTGTGCTCCGGCCTGGATTGCATTTAAATTAGGCTGCCGGCACGAAGTGGGGCTGGCCATTGCCGCTGCTCCATTGCCCACTGCCCCATTGCCCGTCCTAATGACCACAATAAATTATATTCATTTAGGATCGTTTAACATATAGAAAAAAGAGCAGAGGCGGTTAAAGAAATAATTTATAGCTGTTGAAAACTTAACATGTTCATTTGGCCACATGTGTGCGGGCTTTGTTGAGGATTAAATCTATGAGTGTTGGTGTTTGTTTATGTGTGTGTGTGTGTGGTGTGTGTGTGTGTACGTGTGGACAACAAATGAAAAGCCAACAACTACAAGCGCCTCCATGCCGAGTGATGCCACCCCAACAATTTACCCGCCTCCCGATCCCAAGCACAAACTATTTACTATGTGCCACATATGTACATTGTGTGTGGTGCTCGTTGTGGTCTGTCGGGGGGTGTGGCGGGGCGGTGTGTGTGCGCTGCTTGCTGCTGGCAGCTACGGCACACAAATTACAGTTGCACACACATTTGCCTGTGTTAAATTGTCTCGCAACCAATACAAAGTGACCTTTTTCATTTATTTTTATGATTCCTCCCATCCCTGATTCCATTCGGATTCTCACAGCTCCGCCCAGCCTCTGCTCCTGCTGCTGCTGCTCCTGCTCAGCCCATAAAAAATGGCCAGTAAATGTGGGTGCCCAAACAATAACCTTGAACAGTTCGTCGGCCAGCTCTTTGAATCCCTGGCTAAAGAGAATTGCGCTCGCTCGCAACCAACAAAATTCTTTGAGGCTCTGAAATCTATTTGAAAAATATTAAATTCGAGAAGCTTTAAATCCGAGCAGCAAAATGCCAAAAATGAGATGGTTGCTCATAAATATTCCGAATTACTCAAGACTGAAAATATTCATTCATATTTATTCACATTCTGTTCAATCTGGGTTTTAATTTTAGTCTTCTATTCGCCTCTACTCACAGGTAAAAGTTTAGGCAGGAGGTGGTTTCTATTAGCATGGACAGCGAACAGTTCTCAAAACTCTGAAGCAAAGCCAAATCAAAGTCTATTTCAGCCATTGTTTTATTCTATTCGTGGTCGCCCACAATGGGCGGAGTCGACAAACTATTTCAGTTATGCGAAGCTGCAAATCAAAATCAAAATCAAAATTTGGTGTGTTTGGCTTGGTTGGTTTGAATTTGTTATAAACTTCTTGTTTGCGGCTTTGCTTTGTGTTACACAAGTCGTTTATATACCCTACAAAATTAAGCTGTAGCTGGATGCAAAAAAGGATTTTTTATTTACTTTGCTTAGCTTAGCTTAGTTTTTCTTTTTTTTTGTGGATTTTCCACAAATATGCATTTTGGCTTAACTTTTATATGTAATTTAATTTCTGCCATTTTTTTGAGCTTGTTTTCATAGATTCTTATGTAGAATGAGCCCCGTTCGCATAAATGTGTTTTCGTAATAAATTATTAGCTTACAGGCAAATGCGATTATGACTTATGCATGCTCGGACTTTATTTACCCGCAG
Organism: Drosophila mayaguana; assembly: GCA_037075325.1. NCBI lineage: Eukaryota > Metazoa > Arthropoda > Insecta > Diptera > Drosophilidae > Drosophila > Drosophila mayaguana. Next base: position 3,281,748 of record JBAMCG010000080.1, on the reverse strand, counting down.
TGGAAATAAATTTATGCACATGCACCTGTACGTGATGCAGGTATTTCGAGAGTTATTGGAATTAATTTAAATGTGAAACGCAATCTGAAATAGATAATTGTCTGATGCGAGTGCAGAGCGTGCTCTAAAAATAACTGATATTTTATGTGCCCGATGCTGTCGAGTATCAGTAGCTAAAATCCAGTTGTCCAGCTACAGCCACGTTCCAATTGCTACTGCTACATCAGCATACACAAATCGAACCGTGCTAGCGATATCAGCCTTAAATACAATGTCTAGAGCCGCCCTGGCATTGGCTATTAAATTTTCAGCTCGAGTAAAGCAACGCAGCTCTGCTACCTCTACACTTGGTTGACAGAAAAACCTATGAATGCGTTGCGTTGCGTTGCTGGGCTGCTCGGCTCTCACCTGAGTGTTTGTCTCTGCCTTCGTCTGCTGCTTCAAATGAGTTTTGCATAGACAAACACACGAAAATCCTTTTGCTCTTTCTAGTTTCTAGGTGGCTTCCTGAATTGTTGACCGACGCAGGGCTGGATCGGGTTTCGCATGGAGGCGAGACCAGAAACTGCGTCGACCAGAATGCTCGGGCTGCCGTTGCATAATCGAGAGCAAACAAGAGTGGCGAAAGCAAAATGTTTCTGATTTTTGAAGACTTCACTGGACTTGGAGTTGAATCGAGACCAGATGTTGCCCCTTTGCAAATTAAAACGCGCCGTGCCTATATAAAGAGCACGTTTCCATTCAACGCTTTTTGTGGGTAGCCGTTTGAGCTGCTTTTCCATTTCGAACACAAGTCGGCTAACGGGACGTATGGGCAATGCCAATGGTCTATCCAAAATAAGCATGGAGTGCGAGTTTCAGCTGCTTGCCGGCTGCATTTCCCTTAATGACTTGCCCGAGTTGAGTCTTTGTTTTGCCAGCTTCATTGTTGTTGGCAGTAGCCAAAGATGAGCATGGAAAAATATTAAACAATAACAGCAATAATAGCACCAACAGCAGCAGCAATGGCAGCAGGCGCAGCAGCAGCAGTAGCATCAGGAGTAGCAGTAGCAGCAGGAGTAGCAGTAGCAGCAGCAGCAGCAGAGGCAGCCAAGTTCCCCTGCAATTGTGCAGGACTCGCCGTGCTGCCCACAAACGCTTGGGGCTAGGTACACGATTGCACCGTGCGTTGCCTTTCGTTTAGCCAGAACTTAGTTTATTTCACATTTGTATTCATTTGTTTTGAGTTTTATTTACCCAGCAAAACAACAACAACAGCAAAATAAATATTCTCGAATATGTCTGTGCATTTAATTTTACCAAATACTCAGCAGAGCGAGAGCGAGAAGCATAGAGTGAGGGAGGGGGAGGTCGGTGGGGAGAGCGAGAGTCTGTTGCTGCATTGCCCACTCCTGCTGTCCCATCATACACAATGGCTTCTCTTCAGGTTATTGCCTTACATTGGGGCGGTAGCTGTATAAAAATTATTTTGTGCTCAACGGAAATTAAATCCCAAAATGTGAAATGAACAAAACTCCTTAAAGCCATTTTCTCGCAATATTAACAAAGTCTCGAGTGTTGCTCCAAAACTATATTGATTTCTTTTAGTTGGCTTATCATTGCTTAATTAATTCATAATATCAAGTTTTACCATATTGTTGTTTACTAATTATTATATATTTTTAGGCTGAGGCTTAAAACTTTTGCATTGCATATATACATTGGTATTTATCTACATTAGGTGATCTGTATATATTACCTAGCCATTTACACGTAGTTTGTTATATTCCCTAACAGAATTTAAATCATTTATGATATACATTTTCAAAACAATTGATTTTTGTTTTGCAACCCAAAGAGCTTAATCTAGTTTATTATATTGACAATGATGTAGAATAATATTTCATTTGAAATACATAATTTGGCCACAAAATATATTTATACACAAGTCAACCACTTTTGGCTAAAATGAAATAAAATGAAATGACAAAATTATTCATTCTAATTAAATATAATCAGAATCTTCTCCAAGACTGAGGTCACTCGATGATTGCAAACTAAATGGCCGCACAGCTCGTTAGATAAACTTGTCGAGGCAATCGACAACGAGATAAATAGGCACTCAATCTTCCGCAAGAGTTATTGCCACTAATTATACACTCAGGGGAAGGAATCAACAAGCTGGAGGAGCCACTCACATCGTGGCCAAATGCAAGCTGACAACTTGGATAAGTTACTGCTGTTGTGTGGCCAAGGGATGAGTGGGCAGCAACTGCAACTTGTCGTATTTACCGAAAAATGAAGGCGTGGACGTGGTGGGCGGGCAATGGGCTTGTTGTTGCTGGAGTCATGCTGCTGAAGCGACAACATCCAATTGCTCATGGCGCTGTCCGCTGCGTGAAGCAGGCGACACAGCCAGAACTGCAATGATGGCCAGGGGAAGCAGGAAAATGCTCACTTTGAGCTGGCTCTGTCGTCCTTTCTCCTCACTTGCCTGTTTTTATTTTTATTTTTTTTTTTTTTGCGACATTTTTACAGAAGGTTTTTGCATTCGTGCAACTTTTTGTGGCTTTTGTGGTTGTTGGCACGCGGCACAGCGTAAAAGAGATGTACCGTGCTGGCGGGCTGGTGGCTGGCGGCTGGCGGGCTGTGTCCATGTCCGCTGGTCGCCTTAAAGTTTTTGCGTGAACGTTTATTTTGTTTGTGCCCTGGCAAAAAGTGTGAAAATTGTAAGCTATTGCGCGCTCTAATTTCTGTAGTGCTGAGAGTCTCGCAGCTGCTGAGGGCTGGGCCGGGCAGGACTTAGCAGCAGCTGGCCCTGCGATGTGCGTGCATGCCACTCAAAATGAAAATGGAATGGGAAATGAGGCTGCGAGTATGGCTGCGTACGCGACTGCGAATGCGGATGCGAGTGCGGATGCGAGTGTGGATCTGCGCATGCTGAACAAAGTTGAATTCAACGTGCCAAGAACGATGCAAATTATTAGGAAAGTTGGACACATTTTTCACAATGCATATTCCACGTTTTTTTTTCATCATCATCATTTTTTTTGTGACAATTTTCATTTTTATTCACGATAAATTAGAGCTGCCAACACTCTCTCTAAGTGCTGGCGCTTTAAGCCACCGGATCGGACTAAGCCTTGATGCGAGCAAGGGGGGAACTAGGTTTATTTATGTTCAGGGACTTTAAAGCAATTTCCAAGCAAGTCAAGGACCCGAAGGTCAATGGTGGCTGCAGACCGGCATCCTTTTAACCTCACACATAGCGACAATTTAACGCCCTGCACTTGACACTTGGTATTTACTGAGATCCAGGTCCTTGTCGGGCAAGCGACCATGCGACCATGCGACCATGCGACCGGCCTGCGCTGTCCTGTCCCCATCAAGCGTTTTCCCTTTATACATCTGTACGTGTGGGTGAGTGTGTGTGTGTGTGTGTGTGTGAGTGTCCGGGTGTATGTGTGCAATCGGACTGTATGTCCTTTGTTTTGCACAATTTGTCGTGCTTGTCCTGGTCTGCGTGCCCATCTCTGGCCTCGTCTGACTCCTCGATTCCGGGCTCGATTCCGGCATTTCGCTTGTCCCTTGCGGAAATTATTATTTTGTTTAATGATTTGTGTTCAGTCTCGTAATTGGGGCTAGGCAAGGCAGGAAACCCATTTTTTTGTACTTGACCTACAAGCGAAATATGGAAAACTATCGAAGCAAAATGTTTTCGCCGCCTTTCATAGCAGCAAAGTCTGTTTAGCGAACAGCAAACAAGTGAAGCAGAAGCAGAAGTGAAGAAGAAGAATGCAATATTGAAAAGGCAACAAAATTGTAAGAAAAATGAAAATCCTTTCTTAGAAATTTCGACAGTCTTCCAAGGCGTGGGAGGGAGTGGGATTTTCATTGTCAACTGATTCGCATTGGCCGCTCGAATCGATGTTGGGCGGACGTCAATTAAATATTTACTGAGTTGTGAACAGCATTTATGAAATATTTGGCTATGACGAGGAATGTTTATTGCAAAATTAATTATGTATAAGCAAACGCTTTATTTGATTACATTAAAGTAAATAATTCCAAAAATGCAGATACTTAAACAGAATATCCAGAGTGAAAAATAGCAGCATGCAAATTCTGGTAGTCTTACATGATTATTTGCTCGACAGTGGAATTAATTGGCAGTTCTCTGTTTATTGCCAGCGGGAGAAATGGCACAGCATTGTGTTCACTCCATGCCACTCCCAAATTAACTGAATACCCAGCATTCGATGCAAATTAAATGCAACCTTGAACAACCGCTCGGTGCGGGCGTTAAATTGATTCATGGACGAGCACCCAACTATTGGACGTGGACATGGCCAAAAAATTAAATTAAATTTGAATATGTCGCTTGCATAACTGCTGTTGATTCTCGCAGGCTGCACGCTGGAAAACATTTATCAGATTCAACTCAAATATGCCGCATAATACAGTCTTTGTGCCGAAATAAATCAATAACAATCGCACCTGCGGAAATCGGATATTGAATGCGACAAACTATTAAAAATGGCAAATTACTGCAGCACTCAGCATTCATTGCTTGGCTAGTCAACTGTGCAATAGTCTTTTCAAATTAAGTCATTTTATATATATATATATATGAAGTATATATTCAAATTACATATATAATAAATTAATATATTTAAAACTGTGCATGCTGATTAATCAGGGATTGAGATCTGAGCCGCATTGCCTTTATCAATTCAAGTTGGCACTTTTAAAATCTATAGAAATATTTACAATACTATTTATAATATTGAATTGCTTGCTAAATTAAATTGCTTGCTAAATGCTTTTATTCACTAGCATTAAAAATTAATAAATAAATATTTGGCCATATATATCAAACTCAGTTTATATTTATGTTTTCATCTTTTTTTTTAATTTGATTTCTAAGATATTCCATTTGAACTACTCTAAGCCAGAACTGCGATCATTTGAATGCATATTTGGAGCACTTGAATGGGACGTGAATTGAATTTACAGCGAAATGGAGCCGCAGCAACAATTTGTTAAAGGCTGAGGCCTAGGCTGAGTTCGAAACGCTTCGCCATGCGCTTCATCTACATAAATATCCGAGTGCACGCAGCCACTCGAGGCTGGCCCATGTTTGTACGCTTAGGCAAATACAAACAAACCACACCAAACGCAGCTGGCTGGAAGGCTGGATGGCTGGATGGCTGGAAGGCAGGCTGTCTCTCGGCTAGGCGAGGCAAATGAAGCGGAAGAACTTCACGTGCCGCAATACAAATTGAAAATCAATGAAACCATGAGAACACCAGCTCAACTAATGCTGGAGGGCCGTCTCACTTGTATATTTAACCAATTGCAATCGCTGAGCTGCAAAACGACGGCCATTGGGGCCGAATCGGCGTGAATTCAATTTGGACCCATTTTGACTATTTGTGTGAATTCGATCAAAAACGAAAGTAGTTTGAGGCAATCGATAAACGCAGATTGCCAAGAAGAAGATATATACGGGTTTTAAGCAGATGTAGGCTCAGGCAGAAGCCGACATCTATGGATCCATTAGGCAAATTTTAGAATCGTTCCATATACAGTACTCTTAAAATATATATTTATAAACTATATATCTCTATGTAATGTTTTTTTTAAGAGAATGTTGGTTTATATTTATAAATAACAAGAGTGATTTTTGGACTACTACGATTTTATGTTAATATATTATAATATAACTTCGATTTATTGGATAATATAGAGCGCTTTAATTGGGTTACTATTTCTTGGGAATTAAGTAAGAAATACGCAAGTTATTTTCTTAATAATAATAATAATGGTTTTAAATTATTTTTAAATGCATGATATTAATGTTATGTTATGTCATCAATCACTCAGTAATTATTATTATATTCTCTTGTCTTTTTTATTCATATATATATATATATATATATATATATATATATATATATATATATATATATATATATATATATATATATATATATATATATACATATATATATATATATATATATTTATAAATATATATATATATATAGATATATATATATATATATATATATATATTTTATACCGATTATTGTGAAATAAAATCATTTATATTATACATATTACAAACATTATAAGGTCAAGCCTAAATAGAAAATAACTTCAAGTTAAATGTATTCAGTGTATTTAGATGTTTCTTGTCACATGATTTAAGCTACATATTATCGGTCATTTATATTGAATATACATTTTACAGTTAATTTATGGTCTATGTCGGTTATCAATCTCCTCTGCAGAAGCATGTCACTTCATATGGCTCTCTCATTTGCATACCCTAAGCTCGAGCACACATAAATGCATATGTATTCATACGTGTATGTGCATGTACATATATTTAGTGCAGTGCTCAGCTGAAGGTTGAATGAATTTGAATACATTTTGCAAGTCAGCAGGAGTCCTTAAAAAATATCCAATAGTCAGGTGGCATGCCGACTTGGTGACCGAGCAAACATCCTTAAAGTTGTTTTTATAACAGCAACAACTATTATGCGCAGCAGTTGAGGGTGCAGCTGGGTTGGCTCACACATGCTGCAGCTGCAGGAGGAGGCGATTCTCTGTTTTAAATATACCGATGGCAGCGGCAGCGGCAGGAGCTGCTGGCTGCTCCCAGCAACCTCTTGACACGTGACGCTACGCTTTGTTGAATGTGCAGCACGTGAAAGAGCATATAATAAGCTTAGAAGATGGAGTGAATTGCAACGTGGCGGCTGGGCGGCGCTTTAGCTATATACCTTAGAAACATCAAAGTTCGAGTTCGAGTAATGCATACATAGAGTATAAGTAAATGACACTTTTTTAATGGTTATCATTAATTTGACTTTAGTTTATGAGTTTTTATTTCTCCTAATTTTTATAAATGATCTAGTTATTCATACAAAATAAATATAATAAATATAAAAAATTTTATAAATATAATAAAGATAATAAATATAATAAATAAATATTGTTAAACTATTTTTAGTTATGATGGCCATGAACTATACAGTCCAGAAGAAAAATCTTTCACTGTTTTGTTGCAAAATTCTCTTATAAAACCAAATTGTTGCATTCGTATAAAACTTAATGTTTTGGTATGAAAACTATGTAGTTAATGTTGATTTAAAAATGAATGATTTGAACTTGTACCTGTAAAATCTAAAAATTCTTAGGGCTCTCTTTACGTTTATGGCGCCTAAAAATCATCGAAGTGATTTAAGGGGAAGTGAATTATCAGCATTCAAATATTGTTTCCTTTAATGTCATTTCATCTGTCAACTATTCTTGAAGAGTATGCCATGACTCGTTTACATTACAGTTTAACAAATGTTTAATTAATCAAAGACGAAAGATAAATGCATTTGGACAGCCAATGTCATACACACTTTATGCCTCATAATACATTTTCTTTGTGTTATTTTGTTTATTTCTTATATAATTGGTATTACAGAATATTTAAGCAAACTGTTTTGAATATTAGGTTTCTTCTACCTACTTTAAATGAGACCAGATATTACAAAGCTTCATCAAAGAAAATAAGTTCAACCCCCTGACTTTAAGGCAACTATAATTTTGGGAGACATACAAAAGAACAATTCCCAACACTTCAAAGAAACTTATTGCCAAAAAAGGAAATATTTTATAAAACATACATAAATCATACGCACCAAATCAGACAGACGCAGAAGTTATTTATCAAATATATTTATTCATCAAAGTGATGTTTACTGAATTGAGTAAATTAAATTGACAAGTTCAAGTTAAGCCAAGTGTCAACAAAAAAGCATTGCACTCTTTAATAATAATAAGCTTAAGTAATCTAAATATTGCAGAGCATTCTACTTTAAAGATATTTCCATGAAATGAGCTGCACTGCGAAAATAAATAGAGCAAATTGATGTGAAAATGCAAGTGATTTGTTTTCCATGCCCAAACTAATGGCGAACGCTCTGTCCTCTGTCTGAAGGCTGCTGAATTACGAATTCGCATGGCGAATGGCGGCTGGCCGGAGGACATTAAAGAACGGTCGAAGGATGAAAACTCGTCCTTGACGTTGATTTGTTGAATTATTGATTTGCTTGATTAATCAGAGCTGTGCGCAAGTGAAACCTCATCTGCAGCGCACTCATTGTTCTTGATAGCCAGCCTCGCTGCTTTGCTTTGCCTTGCTTTTGCTTTTGCTGGCCATTTTCATTTTATTAACACTTGGCCAAATAAAACTTTAATGAAGTTTATTTGAGAGCGAATGCTCCGGCTGCTTGGCAATTAAGTGCACAATTGACTGTAAAATGCAGTTTTATTGTCGAAAGCTTCAAGTGCATCAGCTCGTTAGCTTTGCCAGAAGTTTTGACTGCTTAAACCGCTTTAAGCTCGAAGAGCTGCCAAACACAATACGAATGAGAATGAGAAAAATAAATGATGGAAAAAGCGAACGACAGTCAAAATAGAAGATTACAAAATATGCGTTGAAGTATGAAAAAAGAGAGAGAAAAAAAAACAATCACAACAACAACAAGAACAGCATCAGCAATTTGTTGCAAGGACAAAATGGGACATTCCGCAACAATAGCCAATGTCCCGGCCACATAACCTTGGCCAGCCCGAAAAGAATGCTGGCTTCCATGTATCGCTTCTATGCAGCGGACACATGATAAAAAGCAGCGCCAACGGCAACTCACCCCAGGAATACGAACAGTGAGCCTAACTATAATAGATGAAAACCATTTTATATTCTCAGTCAAATTAGAGTTGATGGCCAAGATGGAGTCGAGTCGAAAAGATATTTGACTCGAATTTAAATGTCGGGCTCAAAAGAAATGACGAGGATGAGTTGTTTCAATGGGTGTTCTTGGCAAGGTCTAAAATGATTAAATCAGTCGAAGAGGGCTTTGCATATCCATGATAGTGGGAGTTCATATGCTATATATACTATGCAGTTGAAAATAAGTGTGACATTTATAGTTTGTTTTGTTATATCATTAGAAATGTCTGCTTGAATCCCAAGATCCCAGATAAACCAGCAGATGCGGATTACACGGCTACAATAAACTCACTGTAATAAAATATTATTCTCTTCATTAGTCCGTGTTCATTGTCTTGTTGATTATCTATTTTGCAACTCGAATATTAATAGATCGCCCAGTTTTGCCAATGGATGAATCACAGTTGACTCAAAGCGAACAAATTATAGTCAGATAAAACAAAATAAATACATAAAAAATAACACCATAAATGTGGCAAATGCACATTAAATTAAATATAATAAAACTTACCATAAACGCATATGAATTTGTATAAAATACTCCTATGTGCAAATAGTAGATATAGTTTAGTGTGTGCTGCTAAAATAAACAGCCCGCTTGATATATAAATTCGAATCAAAGGCAATCAATTAGTTTAAATTAATAATAAATGAAATCAAATATTGTGTTATTATTTCTCCATCGATGTGGGATGAAATATGATTGTGTGTGTGGAAAAAATGGTACAAAAAATTAAACACAACACATTAAATGCAAATCAACATTAGCTATGCTGTTTTTATGCTGATGGACGGACAGCAGCGTTTACCTAATGTCCGGGAACATTAATCAAAATCATAAAGGGGCGCCAGGCCAAATGTTGGCCCTATTCCTGTGCCCGGACTTCCGGCAGTCAACGGCTGGCGAAGGCATTAAATGGAGGCGTCGTTAGGGGAATTGCTGCGAGATGTTAAAAGCAGAGTCAATGTTCAATTTTTATTGCCAGAAATCGAATTGAATCGATTTCTTAATGTACTCTCGGGTAGCTCAAACAGAAACAAGAAATTTCCACCCACGTCGCTTATTCGCTTCTCGTCGCTCTTCTCTCTTCGCTCTTCTCTCTTCGCTCTCTTTCTTTGCTTCCGTATTTCCTGCCCTCTTGTCATGTCCAAGGACACAATGACATCTCATGTGACATTTGCCTTTCACATTCATGGATGATTAGGGATCCATACATATATGTATGCATACATGTATGCCTCTCCTTCCTGGGTAGCAAAAGGTAAGTGGGCCAGCTTTGCTGACTGGTCACTTCCGGTCAAATGACTCTGAATGGCATACTCACACATGCAAAAACCTCGACGGCATCGCTGTGGTACTCTATGGTGGGGGAGGCGCATAACTCAACACGTAGCCAATCTGTGGGAATTTGCAGGCGTCGTTCAATCAGCACAAATGAATCAAATTAGCTCCAGGCTTTGAATTTACTGGGCATCAGTAAACACAAGTTACAAATTATTCATAACCGGGCACATCGATTCCTGTTAGCTCCTTTAAATGGTCAAGTTCTCAATGAGTTAAGTTGGCTTCAAATTCAGGCTTCATTTATTGCGGGCATGAGTATACATATGCAAGTCTTACTTATGATTTGAGTATTATTATTGTAATTGCTATTGCTGGTATTTATAGTAAATAAATAAGTAGGTAAAGTAAAAAGAAATAATAATAATTATTACTTATGTCTTTAATAATTTCATTACTAATTTATTTTATGTAAAATAATTAAAATATTTTAATATTTATATTCTAATATACAATAATTTATTGTAATTACTATTGATGGTATTTATTATAAATAAATAAGTACGTAAAGTAAGAAGAAATAATAATAATTATTAATTATGTTTTTAATAATTTTAGAAATATTTTTGTGTATAAAATAATTTAAATATTGTTATATTTACATTTTAATATACAATAATTTATTGTAATTATCGTTTCTTATATTATTCATTTTATATTTAAGATATTTTATTATTATCTTTATTATTATATATGTATGTATGTATTTTGGCTCGTAATTTGTCTTGTGTATTAGTTAGAAAATTCCTTCTTAGTAACATTTTCAATTTAAAAATTATTATAACTTCAATAGTTCATATTAATCGCTCAATAAATTATTAAATAAAATACTTTAATATTTTTATTGCAACCATGGTATCTTATTTCTTAGCTAGTCCTGCAGGAAAATTAGTAGTGAAAATTCCTCATACGTGCTTTGCTGTGAATCATCATATTTATTCTCTTATTCTGACTGACTCAGTATATCAACTACTGGGTGCTCTGTCCATTAATGCTATTGTCTAAGCATCTCTAGAGTATAGGCAATTTGCCATATATTTTCTTTCGAGTTTTCAAGAGTCACATTCCACATGTGTTAGCCCCATGGGGAAAGTAATTACGTCACAATTTATGTTAGTTCCCTGACCCCAAATTATGCTCAGGATGCTCATGACTCTTCGAAGGCAGCCCGTTTCTCATTCTGGCTGCTGGCTGGCTGTTTGCTCATTAATTTCATCATCTTAACCGTGTTATTCGCGTGCGGCGCCTTGGCCCCCCCTGAAACAAATGAACTCATTTGTTTCAATTTAATCTTATTACTCAAAGATTTATTGCCTCTCGCACGGGTCGAGAAGCCTTTTACGTGTATTTGCACAACCCTTCTAAAGTTGACCCAACCTCTGCGCCTGACAGGGCAGCAGGCAGCGGACAGTGGACAGAGAACAGCGGGCAGCGGGCAGTGGGCAGCGGGCAGCGGGCAGCGGGCAGCGGGCAACATTTCAAAGGGCTTCAAGTGAAAGTACTCGAAAGTTGATTATGATTGATTGAGTGCGATTCGAATTGGCTGTCATTGTACGGAAATTGATTTTAACGAGTGCTCAATAAGCTCTCGTACATTTGGCAGTCAAATGTAATTGACAGCCCGGCATGCCATTGAAGGACGTCGCGCATACGACCCGTTAAGCGGTATTTAAAGAGCATCTGATAAGTGAACTGGGCCAGCAGTTATCGTAAAATTCACTGGCCAACAACTTGTGTTGCAGATTAACTCGGAGCCCACAAGAATATATATATACACACACACCCACAAACACGCTGCCGCACACTCATTGCAAATATAAATAAGTTCGAGTTTTATGTGGCCTTTGATAGTTGCATAAAACTCTAACCAAACAGCCAATAAAAAGATAATTAAAAAAGAGGAAAATTGGTAATAAAAATAATGTTTGTGCCATCATAAAACCAGGCCAACACTGTAATGTGCAGCGTGTTCGACCGTGATTTAACAGGATTTAATTGGCTCTAAGGTTAAATGAATGTGCTAAGAGCAAATTTATCGATTCGATTAGAATGCATAATTTAGTCTTTAGATTAAATAATTGCTTAAACAGCTCCGCAGCCCTCCCTAATGAAGTCAAGACTCTCTCTCTCTCTCTCTCTCGCTCTCTCTCGCTCTCTCTCGCTCTCTCTCCTTGGTTAGCTGACGTTACATTTGCACTAGGCGACCACAACAAGCCCCAAATGGAATTTGAAATGATTTTTCGTTTGATTAGCTACAATTGCCATGCGCACGTGTAGGCGTTGTAGCATCGTGTTGCACGAGTTCGACTACAAAGCTGTGGCAGCATAGCAATGCGTGGGGCACATCAATCTTCTCTGCCTCCCACTGCCATGCGCTTCGTTGCATCACATGTGCAACATGCGCTAAATGACATCTGCTGCTGGCTGCTGGCTGCTGGCTGCTGGCTGCTGGCTGCTGGATAGATCTAGGATGTGAAGTATGGTAGAGCCCTAATGAGATAATACCTGAGTGTGTAGTTGATATTTGAGTCAAGTGATTGCAAAGTTGCATTCACTCTGTAATACATTATGGAGCAGAAGGGGTAATGCATATAAATCATTTCTGCATTAGGCATATAGCTTAACGCTTAGACCATGCTTAAAGCAGGCAATTTAAAAAGTGCTTACGATTGCCTCTTAACTAGGACGCCGCAATTTGTGTGCAACAATCTAAGCTCATTTGCATGGCAAACAGGCAAATATGTTGGCCGTGCACTTGGCGACGCCCCCGCTGCTCTAATTTACATTTGCATCTGCCTGGCCTCGAGCTGCGCCATCCCAATCATTGTTGCAGCGTTAAAGGCAAAGTTGTTGTTTCTATTTGAATTGGCTTCGGTCGGCTCTAGCATACGGCGGACTTGCTTGAAGTGGCGCCTTTGACTCTGTCACCTCTAGACGACGCGTCGTCGTAATGAAGTTATTATGTTGACACTCGGTTTCATTCACTTACCGCAGAGCAGCATCCGCCGTTGATCTTTGTATTTAGCTATTTAGCATTATGCAAAGTCCGCCTTAAAGCGTCTGAAAGTGGAGCTGTGCATAGTTGGCCGAGTTCAATGTTTGTCTGCTGTGCGCAGAGACGTTGGCCTCATCCTTCAGTTGCCGTTGCTCATTTATCTTGACATTTGCATAACAAGCAGCAGAACAGAACCAACAACCAGCAAACGCATACACAGGCATACATACATGCACATGTGTATATATGTATTACTTATATTTATATATGGTTGTTCATATGTATATGTAGACTTGAGAACACAAACAAAACCCTCACAGCAAGCATGCATCATAGTTATTAAAAGTGTGCGTCCTGCGGTTGGCATGCCTCAGCTGCCTCCCACGTACATTTCGCTCGTCCTCATCATCGTCAAGAAGCCTTTCATTTCAGTCCTAATTCCTTTTGAATAATATCTACCACTTAAACTTACAAAACATCAAGACCACACAACACACACTCGAGCAGAGAGCACGCAGGTTCAGTCACGCACACCCACAAACAGACACACATACATGCACATGTGCACACCCACGCACACGCACGCACACATATATACGCAGATAATGTGTGTACCACTCACAGCACACAAATGGCTGTGTGTTGGTGCACCGAGCATTTGATGTTCATAGATTCTCACCCAATTCGTAGCATACTTTTCGGCGCTCTTTTGATAATTAAGTTGGGGCAAGCACTAATACTCAAGAAAAATTGCAGTAAATAATTGACATTGAACTTATTTTAATGAATCTATATAATCAATAATCAATATATTATCAAATGTAGTGATAGAAATTTTTAAATAAAATTCTATTGCTTCTATATCTAATAAATGGACAAAAGAGTATTTAAATTATATTAAATACAAGATTTTTGGTGACAGCTTGTAATCATTTCATATATATAGCTGATGTTGAAAGAAATTAAAGAAAACTAAATTTATAGTATATTCAGAAGTATTTTAAGTCTGATTTTATTATTATTATATATATATATATTTTTTTTTTTTTTTTATTTATTTATTTAATTTTTCTTTCTTTGTGAATAATGAGTACTTTTTGTTAGCCTTATATTAACATTTTTATAAGTAATTAAACTAGGGTATAGTCGTTAGGGGTACCGTACCAGCAATTTGGTAAGTGATGCTGCTAATTAAGTTATTGGCAAGTGAGTTGGTGTGTATGTCTATGCTATGCCAGTGCCCCAGATTGGAATCCCATAGGCGCACATAGGCTTCATTCCAGTCTTGTAGACTCGTAGTTTGATGAGCAGATCTGAGATGTTTCCTTGACATTACAATGTTAATTAAATGGGGTTCTATCCTAATAATTCTATATGACAAAAAAAAGTTTTTTGAATTACGTGTTTTTTTCAAATCTGACGAGTTTTTCATATAAAGAAGCTAAAAAAATGTAAAGAGTTAAATGATTTTTAAGTGGAAAATATATTACGAATTAATGAGGACACCAAAATATGTTTAAGTTTACGAATTTGTTAATTTGCTTATATATTATATTATTTTATATCATATTATATTATATTATATTATATTATATTATATTATATTATATTATATTATATTGTATTATATTATATTATATTATATTATATTATATTATATGTTTACAAGTATTCCAGTCTCTGCCAAACATAGTATAGTCGCCTCCGCTGTCTGCTCATTCCTTCATATGCTCATTTGCCTGCAGACTCTAGAGTCGTTAATATACAGTTGTTCAACTATTTATACATTTTGTTGGCCTCGCAAGCTCATTAAGAAATCAAGCCATAAATATTCATTAAATTCGGGGGACTCCATGCTTAAATCAGCTTCTTAAGGCTATACCTTAAAGTCAGCAAGCCCAATTTAAAGCACCTGTTTCTCTTGATTGAGCTGCTCATTCCCGCTGCTGTTGCTTATGTAACTTTCAGGGACCTTCTATCGCTTGGCTGTTTCCTCAAGCAAGACAATTGACGAAACCAGTTGCCACTTTCAACAGCCGTGCACATGCTGTGATTTGTTTTTATTAAAAATGATGCGCAAAGCCTGTTGCCATTGCTTCGTTTATGTAGCCAAGCCCCTTCCTGCTGCTTGTTGCCTACTGTCAGTTTTGTTGTTGTTGTTGTTTTTATCATCATCACATATGGCAATATGTTGTTTGTCGTAGCGAAAGTCATCATAAACGGCTGCCTCACATCTCGTCTCTACTTCGTTATGTCATTTGCCAGGAGGCAAATGTGTAACATATATTAATTATTGTTGTCATAGCTGCAAATTGCGAAAACAACTTTGATAGATAAATGGAAGGTGCATGGAGCAGGGTGTTCCTATATATTATAGCCGAATACAATTCCAAAGAAATGTGCATATTTCAATATTCCTGATTGCAGCGAATGAACTAAGTTCTGTCATATTGTTCAATTTATATTTGTGCGGTTTTTTTTTCTGTACCTATTCAAGTACTCGATATTATTAAGTTTTCTGATAGTGAATATCATATCAGCTATTGAAAGCAATGAAACTCTGGAAATTATGCAGCAGGAGCTGAGTGAGTGCTCATCAATTGGCCGCAGTTGTAATGATATTTGACACGTCTCAATTATTTTCTCTCTGGGCGACGTCAGGTTCTAGTCATTGGGAAGGAGTCAGCTTAAGTGATGAGCCTTACGTTTGAATTAGCGTCAGCAAAGATTAATTGAATGATGAACTATTCGATTGATGGAGTCATGGAAATAACTGCAAAATCGTGCTCATAATCCAATATATTAATCCGATTATTGTGGATTAATTCCTTTTCGCATATATGATCATTACACAGACAATATAAATTGCTATTTAGGCAACTTCCATTTAATTTAATTAAAATACTAATAAATTCAAGAAATTTTATAAAGTAATTTAATTATTAATAAGTGAAGCAATCGCTTTAACTTTGTTTCGTCATAAATAATTAAATTCAATTCAAATAAATTCTTGAATGTAATTTAATTATTATTAAAAATTAAATTCAATGGCAATAAAGCAAATTGATTAAGCTCCCCCTGAAAAATTGAATTAACTTTGAGAATCAGTTAGGTCAGCTTAAATATACTTAATTTGAATTTAAATTGCAATAGCCCACAAATTCCGCAAATTATGTTAAATGGCAAACAGAAAATCAAGGCTCAAAGTACTTAAGCCGCATCTAAACCTTAGCCACAAATGGGAATTTAAATTTCAATAGGCTTCCATTTGTCCAAAGACGATTGTATGGCTATTCCAAACTGAAAGCCGAGCCTGGCTCAGTGTCTGACCAGCAGGGAGGCCATGGCCAGCTGTGAGGTGGGCGTGGCCTATATCACGCTGAGCTGATGTCATGCCAATTAAAGTGTATAATTAAGTGTATGTGGAGCAAGAACAACGCAAACTGGATGTTCGTCATGAACGCAGCCAACCTGGCTGACTGGCTGGGCGTGTGGAGTGGGTCGTTCTTTGAGCTTGGCCTGGCCAGCGGCATTGGCGAAAAGCGCCATCAATTTAAATGCAAAAAGGCTTTTGAGCCAATGGAAAGTCCGCCGCAGTTGAGTGCCGGCCAAATGCGTTGAGGCAGCAGTGCCACATTCACTAAGCGGCCTGAACGAGTGGTGAATCGCTTACATAGGATGGCGGTGTTGTATTTTGCGACCCTGGCTTCAGGCAACGCCCGGTGACCACAGCCGCAACCATGTTACTCACGATAGCGATGACTTACCCAAGGTTGGCGCTGCAGGGGCTGCGCAGGAGTCGCGGAAAACAATGCTAAGCGGCTCAGGGCTGGATTTGGCGCCCTGTAGAGTATGCTCAGTTAATTTTACGAGACTTGTAGCAAGTGAATTAAACGAGCGAACGCACTGAGCCCGACTCTGGGCAGAGGGTGCCGGGTCTCGGTTTTTGATTTGCCGACCTCAGCTTTTAGCTTTCAGCTCTCGCCCCCTGCTTAAAGGTTCAGCACTGCCGTCGTCAGCTTGTCGAGTTTTGTAATTAAAACGACGAGAATTACATAAGCACGTAGCGTAGCAACTGGTGGCCAGTAGTTAATTAAAGCGAGGTGCAGGGCACTCAGCTTCCATATGCTGTCCAAACATTTCGGAACCCGATTTCCGTGGCCACACTGAGTTGCCACTTCGCAACACTTAAAAGGTTACGCAGAGCCAACAAAAAAAAAAAAAAAAAAAAAAAAATTAGTAGAGAACCCTCTGGCTTGTCGTCAAGCTCAGCTTATTAATTAAATTGAACATCCAAAGATTTTTAGCACTAAAAATACAAACTAAGGAATCTAAGCTGGGTGTAGAGAGCTCTGAAAAATCTTTTTGTAGATTTATTTAGTAGTAATTGGATTTTACGCTGTATATAGTTTAGTAATTGCCTTTTTAGATGAGTTTTTTTAAGGTAGATTTTCGTACAACTTTCTGCCTCAAATTGGAAAATTTATACAAAGAAAATTTTCAGATAAAAATTTCACTAATTTTGAATTTTGAATTTAAACTTTTTACAAACTTGGGTGAAAAACTGAAACTGAGGGTGAAAAGTAGGTTTTTAATTTTGGCTTTGCTTAATTTTGAAATATCTAAATAGAAGCAGTAACTCATGGCTGAGCCAAGACGGCATAAATTTAGAATTATAGTTCTGCAACATCTCTATACAATTCTCAGACTAAAATGCTGTTAGAATCTAGCCCCATCCACATCCAAAAATAGTTGAGCTGCAAAGCATTTGCATGCTCTAATTGATCACTTAAGCGTTATTTGTTTATTTAATTCCATTCCATTTTCATGCAAATTACTCAGCTGCACATGTAGATGAAGTCAGACAACAATCGCATTTAGCAAATTTTTGAGCTCGCGGCAAGTCAATGGTGAAACAAGCAAATTGCTCTGTAAACACTTGAACACTCGAAGCTGCTGCTGCTGCTGCTGCTGCTGCTGCTAAATTGTGCACACCCAGAGACAGGAGATGAAAAATTAAACGTAATTTGAGCAAAGCACTTTATAAGTACTTGCCAACTGCCAAAAGTGTTTTTAACTTAAATACTCTTTTTCAATTTGAGTCGTTGGATCCCAGATATAATCGCCACAGAGCTGAGCTAGAGAGTTGCTAAGATTACTTTTCAAAACTAATTGCTAGCGTTTGTGAAAACGTAGATTTGCCAAAGTAGCTGAAGCTAATTCGTTATATGGAACTCACAATTAAATAATTTATAGAAATTTGGAGATTTCGTTGTACTGTTTCTCATACAATGATCTAGCTATAATGATTTTTGTTTACTTTTTAATATAATTTGGTTTTGTAATTTACAATTCACATTTAAATATACTTGACAGAAAGCTGATTCGATATTCATAAAGGAGTCAGCTGTTGCTCATCTAAACTCCATTTTCCTGTCTCTCGGTACTTTCCGCAAATGAAAAGATATCAATTATAACGAAATAATTTGCAGCATTGTAAAAACTAGTCATTTGACTGCGTGCGGCTGCAAAACAGTTGCGTGGCACCGCTCTTCTGATTGTGGCAACATACGGTGCGATAGGGGCAGTCTGGCTTTTTGCAGCTTGTTGTCATAAAATTGAATTAGAAACGCATTTCCGTGCGCAAGGTGTGGGGCAGTGAATGATCGAACAGGAGAGGTTCAAAAGTTAAGTACGGGCGGACGGTCGGTCGGTCGGTCGTTCGGTCGGCCCGTAGCTCTGTCTGCATGAACATGTGGATGGTCGATAGATGCCGGCTGTGAACAATGACATGCCGCAAAAATTCAATTTAAACTTTATATTTCAATGGCCAGCAAGTTGACCAACAACAACAACAACAGCAACAGCAACAACGACAACGGGGACAATGGCAACGAAACTCCGCATACGTATAACTCAAATGGGAAAACAGGGCAAAGGCGGAGCGAGGCGATGTTAATGGGCTTGGGGGATACGTGCATATAATTGAAAAATATTGAATGCAGTGAAGCTTATTTATTATGCCCGAGAGCAAAGTTCGCCAGAACCCCCACTCGAGGGGGACACCTCAGCTTTAAGCGCTGAGAGTCCAGAAAAACTTTCATCCTCCAACTCAATTTGCCGTACAGCTGCTCTTCAACTTGTCATCAATGTGCTCTCTCTTTCATATCTTAAAGAACCAATTTTTACTTGTCATACTCAAATGAAGAGTGCGTAATTCGAATTTGAGTTATGATTATCCATTCTAAAGAATAACCATTATATTGTAATTTCCACAAAAGCAAACTTTTTTATGGCACTCGAGCTGAGTTGATTGATTGTGAATAGATATTTTCCTGGAATTTCCTAGAGTTTGAATATCGCTTTTCTCAATCACTTCAGCTGTATTTTTACGAGTTTTTGATAAAGGCACTTTACATCATAGAAGATTTTATTTGAGGTTTCTTGGAAATTTATATTTGATGAAACATATGTATGGGTGGAATGTGGCCCTTTAGTTGAAATGCTAAAAAAACAATAGAAAGTGTTAGCTAAATGGAAAAGTACTTGCATATGTATAAATATCTATGTTAAGTCCCTAATTTTCATTTTATTTTGGATTTGAATGAAAAAGGGACATAATAAGGGACTAAGCACTGAAAGTAAATTCATTTTCGATTCAGACTCTAGACCATGTATGTGACACCTTTTCAGCATTGTGTGATAAGTTGACAGCATAGCAATTCATCAACATCTAACAAACAATCAACATTCATTTAAATATTTTCACTAAATACAGTTACGTTTCTCTAAATCCATCTGAAACAGACGGAATGAGTTATATTTAGTTTATAGCACATAACTTTGTTATTCCTAATACAATTTCCCCAAATGCATATTATGGCTCAGCTCCTAATGCTGCGTCAACAACAACAAAATGGCGTCAATAAGGATTTGATTCAGATGACGTGTGGCGCGCGGATTTGCAGCGGATTTTAATATTTACTTTGGGGCTTAAATGAAATGCTGGTGAAAAAAGCACCGACACCCACCCACACACCCACACACCCGCGCACACACACACACACGCAGATGAACGTATAAAGTACGAATCAGAAATCCCTAAACGACACACTTGCTGACATGCATTGCCATTGGGCAAACAAACGAACACATATTCGCAGTCACACACTCACACACACACCCACACACACACTTGGGCAATATTTTAGCATTTGTCATAATTAGAAAGCACAGGCTCTTGGAAACAGCTGGCGAGAAAGCGGGTGCCGAAAAAACATAAGAAGAATGGCTGTAAAATAAAAGAAAATACGCGAGTTTCAAAATTTCATCTCTTTCGCTTTGGCGCCGACGTCGACGTCGACGTCAGCGCTGTCGTTGGCATCGCCTACCCGACTAACTCGACAATTATTAAAGTCTTATACAAAGGGAGGCGGCGCATTTATGACTGCACTTTTCACATCCGTTTCCGCATCCGACTGTCGACACGCACACACACACATACATATAGGCATACATATATATGCATACATATGGACATATATATGTATATATATATATATGTACCGCACTTTTGTGTGGACTGGAGTCTGCAGGTCGCATGGCAGCAGCGAAAGCAATTTCACTTTACATTTGTTTTACGACATTTGCTCTCCACACATATGGGCGGTCTGGCAATGGATGGGCGTGGCATATATGCGACGTCGCCAAAGTTGCGTTCCTGCGGCTCCTCCCGTGCTGTGATAAGTATTTATTATAATGCTTTTTAATGGTGGCCCCCTTTGTCGCCCAGCTTTTACCCAAATGAGTTTTCCTCATTAGGGGCCTACGTTCAGGCATTTTAATGCAGCTTTCATTCCTTTGTTTTCGTTTTTCTTTTTGTTTTTGTTTTTGCCAATGCATTTTATATTAAATATATCAATCATAGTGTGAAACTGAAATATTTATATACTCTTGCCGGGAGTACTTGACTCGAAAATATTCTGTCTTAATACATATATAATTTGAGAGTATACAGATATATAGATATCCTGTAAATCATCTGGGAAAACTTCCTTCTGGCGTTTTCCAAAATATAAATTATTCTCGCAATTTTAAAAATAATTTCTCATATATTATATATAGTGATCGAACGTTATATTAATATACCCGCACATTCCCTGGGAATTCCTAATATATTAACAAATGTGAATTATGGAATGAGCTAATTAATTGAGTAATCTACATCTGCAGTAGTCTGCATAGCGCGTGCATTTGTAATTAGCCGTCAAACTGTCACGTTGCGGACGTGGAGGGACCTGCATTCCTTCCTCCTCACGTTCCAATAAAGTCTAGTAAAGTTTGTTGCATTAACGAGCCGAGTAAATCGGCGAATTAAAGATATTCCATTCATTTAACTACGACATAAAACGCTTTATATCCCAGTTCTTCCATTGAAGTGATAAATGCGCTAGAAAAAGTGCCGTAAAAAACGTAATCAATTCGACTGAATAGATGACAGTGCCAAAACGACGCAGATATTCCCTTTTCCTTGAGTGTTTTTCAAAATATATATATCATTCATCATGAAGCGCTCAATTTAAGCGTGCTACCCCATGGCTCTATCGCAGCTGCTGCTCAGACAATTGTTAATTAACTCTTCAGGGCAAGATGCGAATTCAGTCGAAAAATTTCCAGGGAAAACGTAGAACGGACTGCGAAGTAATTAATATTAATAACACACTCTGAATAATTTAAAACGTAAAGAAAAACAAAACATTTCTCCTGAGAGCTGAAAACCTTTACCAAATACAATAAAGCAACTCTTCTATTTCGGCTGCCCATTCAGAAGAATCTCGTGCGGTTCCTTAAGAATTTCTAATTACAATTAAATATTATAAAACTAATGCACGCTTAGCATGGCAAGCCCTTTTCCACTTTGCAGCTGCAGGAAAGCTGCCAGAAACGATAAATATAAGAGAAATACTTACAAAGTTAGTTTAATGGCAAAAACTTTTCGTAGCTATTTTACACCTGCCGTAAGTAAGCACGAATCCCTCATTTCACATTCGAATATATCCTTGGAGAGCTGTGCATCTTGGACTCAGTTTGATAATTCGAAAATAGCTGACTAACTAGTCGACTCATGAGTGGCCTGTTGCTCAGTTGACTGACATTAAAATTTAACGCGCTGCAATCCACATCAGCTTAGATGTCAGGCTGACCCAAAAGTTATATAATTAAGCAGGGGCCAACACATAGACTTGGCTCTGGGATTTGGGTCAGCCAACAGCGCCAGAGTGTACCTAAATAATGCGCTTTAAAATTCAGACATTCGTGCCAGCATTTTTGGTTGTCAGTCGAAACGGCACGTAAACATAATTAGACGTACATTTAAAAGGTCATTAAATGGCACGGGCGACGCGTTCGCCTCGTTTGAGCCAACCAACTAGGCACATTATGTCACTCGGCACTCGAGCTCAGGGCCAGTCCAGGCAGCTCCAGCTCCGGCAGCAGTTCCAATTCCAGTGCCACTCACGGGTGTATTTGCATTCTGTAAAAGTGCCCACTGTGCCCACTGTGCAAGTGCATGACACTGGCAACGGCGAAGGACGAGAGTCGAACAACAACAGCTAAACACCATTAGGCAGCCTTTTGGGCTCTGATGGGTTGCTGGGGCGCTCAGTTGCTGGGCTGCTTGGCTGCTTGGCTGCTTGGCCGTGGCACAGCGCGTAGAGAACACTTAAAAGTGTGCTCGACAACTTGACATTGTTTCAAGAGCGAAAATATGATTTTTAGCAGAGGATAATGGCCAACTGGAGCAGCAGAGCATAATATAAATAACAACACGTGGCCCAACTCAACACGTATCTACTTAGGACTTGGGGCAATAAAAGTATCTCATAAGTTTGAGCAACATTCTGGGGCTACTCACGGAGCTGATGCTCTGCAGAATCAATTTTGGGCGTATATCCTTTGGCAATTAATGATATTTGATGTTAGCAGATTTTGCTACCTGGAATAACTAAGTATTTTGTTATCAACTCCATTTGGAGAAAAAAAGACAGCTTAAAGTATTTTCTTTTAAAGCATTTTCATGCGCTTTTAATGGTTCGCTCTGCGCGCAGTCCTCAAGTGCGGCACTTAGAAAGTGGGTTGGCCGCCCATCTATATAAGTTGCGTTCCGAAAAATAAAAATGCAGCGTTTATGGCTCAAGTTGTGGACGTTGTCTTGGCTCATTTATTTGCCGTGGAGCGTTTACTTACTTGCGAACCTCAACAAACTGTAACACACGTACACCGTGCAGCCCCAATTGGCGCTTCAGGAGCCCTGCTTGACCCCACCGAGAGCCCATTAACGCTTTTTTATCTGTTCATAAATTTTAATTTTGCCAAAATACTCCAAGTACGTGCCACGCCTGCTCCAGCAACCGACCCGACCGCAGAGACAAAGCCCCCATCATTTTGCCCAGCCCCAGACTCAGACACAGACTCAGACTCGGACTCAAACCCAGAATCGTGGCTTGCGTGGGCTTGTGTTAGTTGGCGTCTCAGCTTGACTTTGAGTAAAAAGAAATATGTGTATATGACTTGGTGGCTCGTCTTGCACTTTTTCTTCTCGCTGCCTGGCAACCTTTATTTCACTTTTTTTCTTCTTTTTTATTTTTGCAACGTTTCGTTTCGAGCGTTGTCCTTTAAGTTTGGTATGCGAAGGGATCTTAACCTTATTCCACTGTCGGCACATTCGAGGCGCTTGTGGGTTTGTTTATCGTTCTTTGCATCTCATTGAGCTCGTTCCTGTTTATGAACAGTCGCTCGTTGAAATTGCTTACTCGGTTTGTTAAGGGTGCCCGCCCAGTGGACCCTTGGCACCATTCTGCGCGAACTTGCACAGACTCCCCTTCTCTGCCCCTTGCTCTTGCCCTTCGTTGGCCAATCTCGGCCTGAGCTATCCTTATTCGAGCCTTGCGCAACACATTTAGCTTTTCATAGCATATTTATCCTAATTATAATGATTTATATGAGTCAGGTGCATGAGATTACTTTATTTCTGATCATTTCAGTGGAATGCAAGATATGAGCTATCAAGAGATGTATAAATGCTCTACTATACATTATAATATCTAATTAATTTGTAAATACGTTGTATCTTGCCTCTGCGCTTCACTCGAAATGAAAAGCTTATTTCACAGGCAGACTCAGAGATCAAATCTTGCTGGTTCGACCATAAACATCTTGAAATTTCATTTGTATTATAGGTGTCGGAAAATAATTGAATTCTTTCTTCAATTGTTTGTGGCCGAGCTTCTCTGTGAATGAAAATGGAACTAAATACCGTTTGCAAGCTACCTTGAACAATTTCGTATTATATTTGCCACGGCCTCGGAAGAACAAGATAAAACAGTTGGCTGCCAATCAATTTAGACTTGGCAATAATTAAGCAGAGCTCAGATGTCAATTAACTTCAGTTTTGATAGGGCACACAATTGTACATAAAAGTTTATTATTCTGGTATCTTGTGGTATTTATGCGAGTGGCTTCAGCATTGCAATTTACTTGGAGCAACAGTAAATAATGGCTATATCTTTGAGCGTGCAGAAGAATAATCAAATACTTTTTTTCTGCTGTGCTGTGCTGAGCTGTGTGGAGGCAGAGTGTAAGGTGCAAAACGCACAGGAGCTATGCAAAGGACTCTAACTGAAAGCACTTAAGCCCATAAAATATTCAAGCCGTGAACATGTGGAAAAAATTACAGGAGCAACCGAGCGGAGAACACAAAAAGCAGGCATGCAACAAAAGAAACAACGTGGAATAAAAGAATGGAATGGATGAGTGGACATAACAGACATTACAGTGACGGACATGGAGGACGTGGAGGATATGGGGAGCAGCTTGGAGCCCAAAGTCAGCCGCGCAATTTGCCATTTCGCTCGCAGTAGCAGCAGCAGCAGGAGGACGATGCCAGGCCCAAGAATTGTAAGGCAGCCAGCCACTGATTGAATAAGGAGTAAAGGACAAGGGCTGGCCGGGCATGACGAGCTCCATAAATGTCGTTCGGCAAGCGGAAACGGAAGCAAATGGCGCTGCTGCTGGGACAGCTAGCATTGTACGGCGGAAGTGGTAAAAGCAAAGGGCCCACTGTCCCAAGCTCCATCTCCATCCATTTGCATTTGCTCGACCCATCCACATCCACATCCACATCCACGTCCACATCCACATCAACATCGATATCGGTATCCTTTCTGTTTTTCCTCAAAACACGCACACGCACAGGCAGCAACATCGGCAATCACTTCGATATGTGCTACCCAAAAGAAGCTGAATTTACAATGGAGTTCAATATTAGATGAGAGGTCTCTTATTTTCCTTAAATTTGTAAACTTCACAAAAACGGGATCTGTTGGACCCTAAAAGTAAAGCTTCCTGCAACCCATAAACTAACGAATATCTCGTGTTCGAACGGGCACATAAAAGGGCTGTTGAACAACATGGTGGCAACGCCTGCTTCGCGGTTATATTAAAAGCGCGATGAGGATATTAAACATGTCCTTAAGCATAAAATGTCAATAAACGCAACGGGCCGAAGCTAAGCAGTTCACATTGGCTGCACGACGACGACGACGACGGCGACGGCGACAGCGACGGCGACAGCGACAGCGACGCCGCCAGCTACACACACTCTTAGCCAGACGAACGAATGAGCTTCTTTTGCATCTTGCTTGTAGTCGATACTCAGTATGTAAGGGATATGCTGGCTCTATACAAATTTATGCACTGAATCTCCGTGCTGGTGCAGCTAGAAGTTCGCAAATTAAAAATTCCTGAGGCGTTGTATATAAATACTATAAAGTGTTCATCTACGAACTAAATTCAATACAAACTAACACTATTTACTTATTAATTTATTAATTTATTAATTTATTAATTTATTAATTTATTAATTTATTAATGTATTAATTTATTAATTTATTAATTTATTAATTTATTAATTCATTAATTTATTAATTTATTAATTTATTAATTTATTAATTGATTAATTTATTTATTTATTTATTTATTTATTTATTTATTTATTAATTTATTAATTTATGTATGTATCTATTTATTTCATTATTTATTTACTTATTTATTTATCAATTTCTTCATTTATTTATGTATCTATTTATTTATTTATCTATTTATTTCATTATTTCTTTTACTTATTTATTTATTAACTTATTTATTTATTTATTTACTGATTTGTTTATTTGGTATTTATTTATTAAAAATTATTTATATTAAAAATTTCCTTATTTATTATTATTAAAATTAATTCTCTATAAAAAAACAAACAGTATTTATAAATAAACTAACTAACAACACAAATAAATTCTAAATTATCTACACTTATCACAAATAGCTTTTCACTTTATAATTTTCAATAAAAAACAAACTTATTTCCCAATTTGCGGCACGAACATAACTCGAATAGAGGGTATTTGTTAGTCAAGCCATAACATAATCTGACTCTGACTAGCCTCTCTTTGTGCTTTTCACATTGTTGTTGTTCTCTTCGGGTGTTCTTGAATTACGTTACTTGTGCCACTCGCTTAGCGTAAGAAACTGAAGTGCAGTTGGGAAAGGAGTCTGAACATAAAAATGTCACATGGATAGCCTAAGCAGAAGGTAAAAAAATTGAGTTAGTGATAACATGGCTGCTTGGATCTGATAAGCACTTGAAGTACAGCATGTATGCAGATTTGTTGGGCTAAAAACTCTGAGTTATAAGTATGTGTGTAGATATTCGAGTATTTAGTCGGGTAGACACGAGAAGTACCATTGTAATTGAAACCTTATCAGCAGCCGTAATTGAAACCTTTTCGTTGAACTCTCTGAGCTTGATTGTTGCTCTGTTCTTTTAACTCTTATCGCATACCCGAAAATATCGTAGAAGGTTACAAGTGACGACTAATTGGTTGTTCGCAGTGAAACGCCTACGTCTGAATATTCACATCGTACATCGCTCGGTTAGTTGCTTTGATAACACCAAATGGAGTAGCTGCAGCGGCATGCAAGGTAGAGCATGTGAAGAGAGCTGCGCGGCGCAGACGGAGTGTCTAATATTCTTTTACCCCCAGTCTCCAGCCGATGGTTAAGGGCCATTCTCTTGGCTGTGCAGCTGTGTCAAGCGTGCGGGCTTTCCCTGGAACAACTCTGCAACTATTGGCCAGTCAGCGGCTACGTTGGCGACCCCGGAGACTGCAAAAGCTGGGGCTACTGCAAAAATAATACGCTTGCGGCTCGAGGACAGTGCCATGATGATTTGTATTATGATTCTCTGTCTGGCAAGTGTGACAAAGCCCATCTGGCACGATGTGCTCCTCAGTACTGGGAGCTCTGTGCTGCAAGCCAGGGTGGAGAGTATGTGGCCGACCCATTGGACTGCAGAGCATACAATAAATGTGATAACGAGGGCAATGATGATGGGCCGAGGCTCTGTGCAGAGGGCTTGGTGTTTAGCAACAGGCTGCAGATGTGTGTTCCGAGTGCCAACGGATGTCCACAGGAAACTTTTTCCATATGTGCCTACATGCAGAGTGGCACTACCGTCGGCGACCCACTGAACTGCGGCCTCTACCTGGAGTGCGAGGGCGGCAGAGGCACCAGGCGGGCCTGCACAGGTGCTCGTTATTACAACTACAAGACTGCGCGCTGCCAGCCAACTCAGCCCAAATATTGTCCAAATGATGCGACCAACTACAAGCCCGTCAGGCACCCACCTCCGGCCGTAGACGTCTCGGTGTGTGCTAGGTTTTACGATGATGACCATTCGGGCATTCAGCTCATTTCGGATGGTCTGACTTGCCACGGCTACTACAAGTGCAGCTCAAAGCATTTTGTCGGCAAGTGGCACAGCTGTCCGCACGGCACACACTTCCAATGGTGGAGTCAGAGGTGTGTAAGGCCCCAAGCCTACAGCTGCCCGTACGATCGTTGCGGTAATCTAAACTCGACTTTTGTCACCGCAATAAACACAGGCTGCACCCAATATATTCACTGCTATAATCAGATAGCCCAGAACATCATCGAGTGCCCGGCAGCACACCCCTACTTTGATGAGCGTAGAAGTGTCTGCAGCAAATACTTTCCGAATCATATTGTGTGCTACATGGAAAATTAAAGTGCTCCATATATTTGTAACTCTCTTTAATAAAGCACAACCATTTATAATAATTATACCGCTTGCTCCACAAAGAGACAATGCAGAGATTATTCCTTCTGCCTTGTTCTGGTTGCTAAGGATTTCGGGTAGACCGCAAAGTTAATGATTAATTCATTCATTTAATATCTCAAAGGAAGTCGGAAGCAAAGCGTGCAACGCCCAAAGGGCAAAGACCGAATCAGAATCAGCAAATAGCGGCAATGAATCCGTCGACCAAAATTTATGCGTATTTTATTTTAGCGTATTTTTTCACACTCCTATTTAAATGTGACGTAGTTAGGGACGGGCCACAGCTGGCACTCAATGTGTTTCTCAGGACTTTTTTTATGTTTCCATAATTCCTCGCAGCTTGCGCAAAACTGTAGAAGATGCACAAAAACTTTAACAATATTCGAGGGTTGTTAGTCAACTCGCCAAGGACCTTATACTTTTTCCTAGCTCATAAAGTGGCTTTGGTAGGGAGGGCTTATTGAGCAGGCGACATATAACGAATTTAAATGAAATAAAATTTTACAAAATTGTCATTTAAGAGGCGACATATTACGTATGTAAATGATAGCCGTAGAATAATATAAAATGGATCTAGAAATGAATAATCTTGTATATAAGTTATACTTTTCAGTAATATAAAATATAATTATCATTACATGAAAAACAGAAGTTTGTATAGTCTTCATATATGCTAGTCCATACGATAAATTTGATTTATTTACCCAAAATGGTATCGCTTTGCGAAAATAACAATCGTAAAAGTGTGTCATAGACTAGACTGCTTTCAAATTAGTATTTGAAGACCAAAACTGTCGTAAATCAAAGATCGATTCAAGCGGTAACACAGATACATACATATATATCAAAATATATATACAACCCCAATATCTTTTAAATGTACAAGGTCGAAGCAAGGTGTGTAAATGTTACATTTTTTGCGCTTCACATAAATTTCTCATGTTTTCGTCTTAACGCGCTCGACAGCCGTAACCGTAACAGCGGCGACGGAGAATGTTAAGTACGGAGAGAAGTGGAGTGGGGCAATGGCTGTAGCTAACCACTGTGGCCTCGACGAAACGGAGCCAAATACACGATGAGTCATTGAATTATTATGATTGACTTTTATTACATGGAATCGCAATATATTTTACTTAACAACCAGCAGCCAGCGCAAGCGAAACAAACGTGGCCCAAAGGCGTATCAGCAACAAGCGTGGCCAAAAAGCATTCCCAAAATTTGAATGAAAAGTTATAAAGAAATTACGTTATTTATCATTCGCAGTGTTGTGCAGCTCGCGGCCGAAGAAAAATAGAGAGGAAGAGCGCGAAAGAGACGGAGAGATAGAGAGAGAGAGCGACAGAATGGAAGGGGCGAGACGGAGACACGGTCGACCCAACGGCAACCCAAACCGTTTCCGTTTCCGCTCATTTATTTGCCTGACTGTCAAGCTCACACACACACACACACACACAAATACACACACACGTGGACACATGAATACATATACAAACGCATATTGTGCCAGAGCTGTGCGCTCTACGCTCTGCGCTCTGCGCTCTGCTGGTAGTAGTTTATACACTGTTAAAAAGTTGAACTTCGCGCTGGAGGAATTTAAATTTATTGTTTTGCGGTTTTATTGAACGACTCCGGCAGCACCTCAATCGCCGTCCGGCGATTCACGCCCGTACACTTTATCACGATCCTGACAGTGGCTTGGCCAAAAATTAGTTGCCGCTCGGCAATCGATGGCCATTTGATTTACTGCCACGGCTAGATTGAACAGCCTAATTGCTATAAAATTGGGCGTGGCCGCTCTGCCAGCCACGTAAAGGTGAATTAAAGGTAGCCAAAGTGGCAGCTGCTGCTGGACTCGGATTACAAATCGAACAATCCCTTGCCAAGCACTTATCCGTCCTAAATTTGGCCCTTAGCAGAGCAGTTGAATGTGTACCAACTCTGCTAGTATCGGATGACAATCGATTTAAGCATTTCTTGTGATATAAAGAAGATATTTGAAACGCGAGACAATGACAGATGAGTCGTTCTACCAAAAGTGAGAAGCGCTTAAAATTAATTTCATTTTTTGAACATTGTCCACCTAATGAATTGTCTCTAAACCTTTTTGTTTTTTACTGGAAAAATAAGACTAATATACTAAATGGAGATTAGATAATGAATCAAGTATATCTAACTAAAGTTCATTTAGCTAGGAGTAAGTCGCTTCACAACAGCTTATCTAATTTATTATTTATTATTTAGTTTAGAGTATAAAAAATGTAGGAATATTTTAATTGGCCTCAAAAAATAAATAAAATGTAATTTAATATCATAATTCTTAAATGAATCTCCCTAATTGTAATTAATATAAATTTGGTAGGAGAGCCACATACTTTTATTCCAGCTAAATAAAATTTAAATACTAAATAAATTCATTAAATTGCGTAAATATTCGCAATTCGTTTATGCAATTTTAAGAACAATTCCTAATCAGGTGATCGTTCTATTAGAATTTTAATAATATTAATTATCTATAATGTCAATTACAATATCATTAATTAACAATAATTGGAAGGAATTCAATTTGATCTTTTATAAATTGTTGAAATTCTAACTCAGTAATGTATCTTAATCTAAGACAAAGAGTGTATCTGCTAGTCGAGCACACCCTATCCGCATCAGTTCACCTTAGCCTTGAATTTCGAAGGACGTGCACTCCAGGCTTAGCGTTGCCAGGGCCAATGGCGCTAGCCAACGGTTTAGCCAGCCTAACAATTCCTACAATTCCTAGCCGTGGCACTGCTTTCGCCCCGTGGCACACGGAGAGGCTTTTGTGTTTCTGTCTACCACCGGGCGGATTACTTGGTTACCTTGGAATGAGCTGCTGTCCGTTTGCTGCGAAGTTTCATTTTGCTCTCCTCTGCCCACATTACAGTATCGGGCGCTGGAGCCGTGTTGGTGGCTGTGTTGCCAAATAGCTGTTTGCCAGATGCTTATGCCTTCGTTGTTGACATTTAGTTGACACACACACACACAAGACAACATAGCACAAGTCCCCGGCCCCGGCTTCCCTCGGCTGCTGCCGAGCGAGCAGAGGGTGCTGTGCACTTCCGGCAACAGGCCATGTAATAGATCATCAGGCGACTTTGTTTGTACTTCGCCACTGAACCCCGGAGCTGTCTCTGCCATCGTGGCATCCTCCACGTTCCATCGTGGCCTTCGTCAGTCCGGCGTTGATTGCTCGTCCTCAGCTGCTGCGCTGAGCTTTATTATTGCAAGTTAGAACGGCAGTCTAACCCTCCTGCAGCCCCTCGGCCTCTTCGCTCAACTTGCACTGGCTTAGACAATTTTTGAAAGGTTATTTCTCTCTTGCAGCAGCCGCGCTCCGTACTTTGTTGCGCTTTGCACTTCATTTGCTGTCCGTCCATTCCTCCTCATTGCTGCAATAAATATTGTTTACCCAGCTCCATCGTGTGCTGCAGCGCCTGGACAGCTATTTGTTATGTCATTCGGCTGCAGCCGCTGACATTCATCCAGCCAGAGTGACAGCGTCCTGAAATATGGCCAAGACATGTTTCGATAAGTACTATATCGCTCTAAGGGGACACCAATTTGTTGCAGACACACATATCGCAGCGTGCCCCGGGTAATATTCCGAGTATAGCACGAATCTCCCATTGCGTCTTACCATAAATATTGGCTGACAATGTGAGGTTTATGGTCTGGTTAACGTATTGTTGACTCATTAATTTTGTATACATACATACATATATATATATATATATATATATTACGAGTATATATGCACTACCTGTCATTACCTGCTTAGCTCCACTGGCCAATTAAGTTTACATAAGTCTCATAATACATCCAAAGTTACCTGCTGAGCAGCTCGCTCGACATCATTCCATATCATTCCATTAATAAAGTCCTTGACGGATGTCTCCGCTCGACAACCTGCGGCGCCAAATTTCCATTAAAACTTCCAAAAGATATGAAACAAAAATTTGGTCTTAAAAATTGGTTTCCATTGACAATTTAAATACAAATTCCAAAGGTAAACAAGAAACTTTCACACTTATTTTCGATCACGACAGTTGAAATACCCTCTAAATGATAATCAAGAAATGGGTAACCATATTTATATATGACCTTATTCAATGTAAATCATAATTATAATAATTCGATTTTGATTAAAACTTAATTGCAAAGATATTTTGGTTATTTCGATTTGAGGAAATCCCATGGATAGTTTCCAAAGAATCACTTTAGATAACCAATAGTGTTTGGCATAAGAGCGGAGGAATAATTCGACTCGGCTACTTAAAGTTTTTCCAAATAATCCCAAGGCCCACGGCTAAGAAAACGCAAATATTCTTATTTGTAAATCGTTTATTATAATCCACGCTTTGTATGTGCACAGACTACTTGCGCCTGCCACCGGGCGGAGGTCTGAAAGGCTTCCGTCGGGACTTGGAGTCCACAATGAGCACAGACTGGCGCTTCAGGAAGTTGCGAGATGGCACCTCGTTGTCATCATCGGTTGTGGCCACTGCGAGTAGAAGAGTCTGATTAATATTGACCCGATGGCGTTGGCATTGGCTTGGCTTGGCTCAGCTAGTCACTTACCCACGGCTGGCGCCTGCTCGGGCGAGGAGGACGAGGTGCCTGCCGCTCGTTGTGAGCGTCCTGCGAATAAATTGTAGTAGCACATGGGCATGGGCTGCGGCTTCTCGCCCTCGGGCACGGTTGGGGATTTGGGTGGCTCTGACGGATACACATCCTCCTCCTCGTCCTCTATGTCCAGATTGGGTATTTCAAGGGGTGGTATATCGTCCGGCTTGCTCAGCTCTTGGCAGCGTTTAATTTTCAGCTTAAGGATCTGATAAAACTCAAATGATTACGATAGCTCAAGAGCTGCCGCAGTTAGATGTGTTATTCACCTCAATTAGGTCCTCGTCCTGTGCCACATGCGCCAGAAAGTTGGGCAGCTCAGCCACGGTGATGTGCAGCTTACGTTCTTGCATGTCAATGTTGTTCTCGTCCACTTCCTGCACCTTGAATATCATCTCGCAGATGCGCTCCTTCAGGTATTTCAGTACACCCATGGACTTGTCAGCGGCATCTGTGTCCTTCTTGCGCTCCTCCTCCTTGGCAGCGATGTCATTTTTGATTTGTTCGATGACCTCCTGGTTGCTATGTTTCAGAATCAGGCAATTATTCGAATGGAAGCCTTCGGCTCTGTTTAACTTACACTTCGCTCTCTTTGACGTCCGAGAACTTGGATGCCTCCAGCTCGCTGGCGAGAGCCTCACGTTCTGCCTCCAAATTGGCCTTTTCGGCTTCGGCTGCCTTTCGCAAATATGTGAGACGTGCAGCTGACTCCTTCTGGGCGCTGAAGCGCTCGAACACCTCGAAGGGTGAGGTGGCGCCCGATGCCTCCATTAGCTGCTTAAACAGCGACTCCATGTCGCCGGTAACACTCTCCAGCTGTGAAACCGGCTCCTCCTCGCCGTTCTCTGTCTTGGCCGTGTGCTGGTCGCCCGAGCTTGAGCCCACGCTGTCCTGATGTACGAGTGTCTTGGTCTCTGCGAAAAGCTTGCGTCCAATGCGCTCCAATTCCAGCTTGCGCGCCTCCACTTGCTTGCGAAAGTCCAAGGCCTGACGTTCGCGCGTCTTCTGTGAGAGATTGGCCTGCTGCTCCTGGCGCTGCAGCACGACCTTCGCCGCATCTCGCATTTCGATGGCTTCATTGTGCACCTCTTGCAGGCGTTCGATCTCCAACTTCTGCTCGTTCAGCGAATGCTCCAGCTCGCGTAAGCTGCGCTCGAAGCGCTCCGCATCAGTCATGAGTGAAGCCTCGATCGCCCGATATTTTTTGCGTATGTGCTCAGCCTCCATCCACTGCACATTGGTGCGATGTATCTCATTCTCCAGCTGGCAAACAAGCTGAGAGGGCAGAGGTCGTGGAACTGTTTAGGCTCAGACTTGTCTCTATGAAAGTGGACCTCACCTTGCGATTGGCGTCCTCCTCAAGTGTCTCTGGTGGCTTCTCGCCCAAGTTTTGGCTTTGTGCCTCCTTGTTTGCAAAGAGTTCCCGATATTTTTCCATCAACTTGCTGAAGTGCTGCTGTCGCTTCTTGAACCGATGACGCAGCAGATCCGTCTGCTTGCGAGTCTCGGTTATCTTCAGATCGGTCAAGAAAATGGCATCGTCGGCGTTCTTGGCACCAATCGGATATGTAGCCTTGCCCACAATAATGGTGGGCGTGGCGCTGTGCTTCTTACGCGGCTCAGTGGTAGACTCCTTAATAACCACGGAGCGCTGTAGCGGATGTCGCAGACGACTTACCTTCACCGTCAACTCCTTAATATCCTTTTTCAGAGTTGCAATCGTGTCGCAGTTGATGCGATTCTGCTTCTGCCACTCGGCCGCATTGGCCGTCTTCTGGCCCTCTGTAATACCACTTGAGATGTGAATCAGTTTCAGTGAGCTTGCTTATGTTTCCTTACCAGCCAGCAAAATTCGCTTCTTAATCTCATTGATTTGCCGATTTAAATCATTCAACTTCTCCGATTCCATAGCGTCCACTACGCTCTGCTTGTTTTTACATTTCGCTCAATCCGGCTATTTTGTTTGATCAATACGCCAATCACATTTGTTGCATGGAGACCGACTGCAACCGTCCTGCAACCACCACTGTTAAAAACAGCTGACGTTTAAATAATGAGCTGCGAATGTCACAGAGGGCGCTGTAGAAGTTAGTCATGGATATTCTTCACGTTACTGTCTGCAAGTAAGGCAAGCATATCCGACTGCATCATGCTCGCCCTCGATCCAAACTATGTTGAATTTATATATAGGTGTCTCTGTGTAGCAGCACAATGTCAATTAAATTTTAAAATTACGCAATTTTGGTTCCAAAGAGGATATAATTTTTTCCAATTGGATAAGCCCCCATTATAGCATTAGAGATCCACTTATTTAGAATGCAATCCCTTTTAATGCTTCGATACTATTTGAATAAAACGATAGTTCGTATTCCAAAGTTATAGGCTTAGAAATATATCTCATATCTATTAAAACACTCTCGTAGATCTCATCTTGAAAAATAAGCCATAAGAACAAACATTAAAATGAAAGACTTGATTTCGAAAATAGATAATGGAGTAACATTTACTTTACTAAACAAAGAACAGAAAATACATAAATATATCTATCACTATGTGGGTTTGTCTACACAATTGGCCACAACGCTCACAAACTGAGAAGCTACGTCCGAATCTGTGAAACTACAGGCCAGAGGCTGGCGAATGCCTTCAGGACGATTTGCGAAATTGTAGTAGAGCCAATGGCAGCTGTTGGTGCTCTTTGTCAGATAGTTGACGTTCCACTTGCCATCCACGGGCATGTGCACCAATAGCTCTTTCGACTCCTTGTCCCAGAGTAGCAGGTAACATTTTCCTGAATTTGGTACTCTCCAAATCTCAATCAGTCCCTCGCCTAAGCCATCGATTATTATTATGTAATTATTGATGAGTCCTAAATTCATTTACCTTTTTTCTTCCATAGTTTTTGCGGTTCAAAAGCGAAAAGCTTAGTTGGCTTGTGGAATATCTGCACACCTGTCTTTTTAATAACTGCTGGATCACATATCTCTAGAGCCTTATCATTCAGCCTTTCATCAGAAGTCTCAATGGTTGATTCTTCCTTGAATTTTTTCAGTAAACTTCCAGACTCTTCGTTTTCAATTGATTGCAGATCAACTGCCTGTGCTTCGTGGTTAGTTTCTACTTGATTATCTTTGGAACATGTTAATTTATTTGAATTTTTCACTTGCAAAGAGTCAGTCTCATCCATACGGAATCCAAACACCTCCAAGTTTTTACTTGGCTGGCAAAAATTCATCTTTTCATCGCAGGTACACATAGAAAATTCCTGAAGTTTTTGCCAATTTATGGGCTTCTTTTTCGTGGAAGCGGAATTGATGCTGGAAACGCTTTCTGGGAAAAATACAGATATTAGCCTCAATATTAATCAGTGATATGAACTCTTACTAGATGGAGCTGTCGGTAATTTTAGCTGCTTTTCATTAAAAATATCCTTAATAACATCTGCAGTCAACAGTCTACACTTCATAGTGCCCACGGATGGGGGTGTTAGCCTCATTCGATTAGCCTCCACAAAGAAGTTTTCCATACTCTGTGCAGAAATCAACCTATTCCTGAAGATTTCATTAAGTAGTCCAGGCTTGGGCTGTAACACAGGCTGTGTCTCTATATTATCGGCAGCGATAACTTTCTCTAGCTCAGCATAGCCTGGATCCATATCTGCTATGAAGTATATGTCGTGGTTCTTCTGTTCGCTAGTTGCCAAGTTTGGTGTCTCCATAGGCAGTTCAGTCGAATCGTGTAGCGTATCGGACTCGAACGACAACAATTTTGAATAATCCATATCCTCTGGGAATATCTGCAGTTTGTAATTTGATGCAATCGTGCTGAACCTATTGACAGGCAGAGACAAGTCCGCCTCGAATTCCTCGCCAGCTTGACTACATAGCAGTTCCAGGCACTTTTTCAAGTCCCCGTTCAATTCCGAAGAGCTGATCGGTTTTAGATAAGGGATTGCCCCTAGACGTCTCAGCGGATCTTTAGATTTGAACTCGAAGCTGTACGGACCCTGTGCACTTATACATCGGGTTGAGTGCTTGCTACCTTCCAACATTCTGAAAAATATTTAATGCACTACAATTTGGAAAAATTATGGTAATTTATATATATGGAATGACTGCTATGTGCTTAACTTAATAGAGCTTTAGAAATTTATTTTACAATTCTATATAAGCATACTGTTTTTTTTTTTTTAAATTTTGAATTGTGACTATTATTATTATTATTATTATTATTATTATTATTATTATTATTATTATTATTATATTTATTATTATTATTATTATTATTATTTTTATTATTATTATTGTTATTATTATTATTAATATTAACATTATAATTATATTACTTTATATATTTCATGATTCACTGCCTCGACTTTCCATTCTTTTTGGCTATCGCATTAATTTCTAATGGTCTCTAGTTTCGCAACTCATTGCGATTCACGACCCGGAAACTACGAGGATTTCCTTGAGCAATTCAGCAAAGGTCTAATTACACTTTTCTCATTTCTCATCAGCAAGTATTTACGAAATTATCAGTCGGAAAGGAGAGGAATAAAAACGTGGTCTGACAATCAAATAACATTGACAACAAGTTGTCTTTGAGGTATTTCAAAAGTCTTTCGCCCACAACACAGCTAGCCACAGGGTCGAATGTAAGCAAAGCGTACAATCGAGAGAGTGTTTACCCTCCACTGACCAGCATAACCGAAGAGCTGTATTATACCCTGTAGCTAATCAAAACATAAACATAAATTGTGTAGTCTAAATGTTTTCACATTTTCTATAAGTACAAGGTAGACGTTGTTGATTTCTAACTAATATTCTGACTTCAGTTGTACGATTGCAGAGAGGTTTTTGATATTATGCTATAGTTCTTCTGGCAAATCTACCTTATAGATTTTTAAAGTATTTTAAAAATATAAATCATCAAACTAAGTATACCATCGCATATCTAATGTTAATGATACAGTTGATTACAGAATTTAATATAAATACAAAAAGAATATTTATTTATAAAATATAGTAAATCATCGCTGTCAACATTCGTTTGGTACTAGGGCATCCTTCAGCTGTTCAATCCTGGCTATTGAAAAAATCGCCAGGAGCTAAGCAAAAAAGCAACTGCAAGTAGGGGGGTTAGGGCAAACAGCGTAATGTAAATCAGAAATATGCATAAAATGCGAACAACAAATAAGCAAATAGAAAAATGAGAAAAATAGAATAAATAAAAAAATATAAACGCAAATGCAAGAGCAAAGAGAAACGAGAAACGAATTTGGACTTTAAAGCAAAAGCCATTTAAATTTTCGCCCCATTTAATTTGTATAGTATTTGTGCTCCGCTTTGCCGATGCAGTTCCGCATGTGTGTGACTGTGTGAGTATGTGTGTGTGCCTCTCAAATTGACTTTCCCAGTTCGGTGTATACCTTTGTTCGACAGACCGCCCCCAGCGCATACGCCCACCGTGCAACCACAAGTTGGTCCTTTTAGATTTTAGCTGTCGACACTTGGTTTTTGTTCTTGTCTCTGACTTTTTCGTTCAGTTATATTTTGTGACACTTTGCTGTTGCCGCATCCAATGGCAAAAGCAAAACATGTCAAAGTATGATTTGAAAATATTCGAAATTGATTTATGTGTTTGTTTGGGAGTAAACGAAACGTATTTGCGATTAAGCTTACCAATTTTAAAGGAAATCGAACAAAAGTGATAAAATGTCTCCTGCTCTTCTATAACTTGACAGCCATCGAAAATTGGCTAAAGCAAATAAGTAACGAGTTCCTACATCATGCCCAACTTTATACGACCTTGTAGATAAAGAGCTGTTATAATTTAGAACCGCAAAAGTACTAATTTCTTTAGTAAGGGAAGTTTTATTACAAGAAAAACAATTTTCAACTGAACAACTTTCTGTTCCAGAAAAAAACATAAAGAAATTTTTTAAAAAATATTTTAGTTATTAAATAGTTTTTTTTTTTGTAAGAAAGACTTTAAAATAATAAATGGTTACTACTAAAAACTTTTTTTCTATGAAAAAATTGATATCTTTATTAAAAACTTTGATATAATAAACTTGATTGATAATATTTATATAAACATTTTTAAAAATAAATTAAATCAAATATAATTGTTTATAATTAAGTTTATTATATCTAAATTTATTATTATTTATATTTATTATTAACATTATATTTAAGATTCAATTGTTACAAAACAAATTTATTATATATTGATTGTATATAATAAATATTTTGTTATAAGTTTTTTTTTTTTTAAGTTATATATTTATTAAGTTATATTAAAGTTGTTTTCGGGTTGTAATCAAATTTATTATATTCTGTTTATTATGTATTCCTAGCATTCAAACATAGGAAAACTAATTACTGATAGCTTGAATCCGCGCCTGCAAAGCCCACAAATCAAATACGTTTTGAAATTAATTAAAACTAAGCCGCTAAACGATGATGGGACTCTGCACATGTGCAAAGTGGCAATGATAAGGAAATTAATAAGGCACAAGCTTACGGATGGCCGCCAAAATTACAAAGTCAAGCGAATGAAACATCTCTTACAAATTAATTACATTTTATAATTTAAGGATGAACGCCATAAGCGCCGCTTTATGTGATAGATATAATATGAAATATGTGTGCATATTCTGTCTCTCTCGCTCTCTCTCTCTCTGCATTTGTGTGTCCTTTGTGTGTGGGTGTGCGCGTCCTCTGTGTGTTATGTGAGCCATGTCGCTGCTGGCGCTCCTGTTGATTATGTTCAGGCTGTGTCGCGTCGACAGGTTCAGTGACCTCTTGCTCTGACATTTGCTCATCATGCACAGTCGACCATACTCTTTGACACACACAGGCACACATGCACACACCCCAGGCTGCTTTTCGTTTGTGCGCGAGAATGTATGTCCTGCAGGCAGCACCTGTAAGCCAGCCAACCTTTGCTCCAGCCGACAGCCGGTGTAACATGTATAAAAAGTTGTCGGGCGGACGCAGCGCAGCGCGAAATTATTCTAATTAGAGCCCCCCCCCCCCCCTCCCTCATCCTCCAGCAGCTCGATCCTTCAGCAGCTTTTGCAGAAGCTATCTGCCACTTGCCGTTCCTTTTGTATGCACAAAATATTTCGCATTTCTCTCATTTTAATGCAATACTCTGCATGAATAGATTTTTGAATGGGCCCAATCAAGAAATCAGCCTTTTAGAAGGGCCTTAGAAAGGCTCATGGGCTTCCACAGCGAATTGGCTAATACTGCCTAGACTTAGTAAACTTTTTTAGTTTTATTTCATTAAAATAAAAATATTTCAGAAAGCAAAAGTCGAAATAAGATAATGCTGCACTAATCAAGTAAAGCTTAAGTCTGCCTGAAATCAAATTTTTCCCCTTGAATCTGAAGGTTTATTTTGTCAGCGTATAGAGAAACGCTTCCATGTGTTTATATATTTCCCATTTGAAATGAATATTCTGTTAGGGTAAGACAAATTAATAACCATCAACATTAACATGTAATATAAGATAATGCTGCACTAATCAAGTAAAGCTAAAAACAAATTTATCCCATATTTCTACTTTATATTTTCCATTTGTCCTTAATCAATATTCTGTTAGGAAAAGACGAATTAATAAGCAGCAACGCATAATATATTTATTAATAAATATTCATTTCCACAACACGTCTTATGAGGTAACATAACTCACGATTCATGTAGAGGGAAATGAGAAGTGCAGCTTGTGAAGTGTGGATAACGTGTTGTGGGCCATGTGTCCCGGCATGCTTTCTCCTGCCCGAACACAAATATAGAACAAGCCTTATATGTATATTTATCAAAAACGTATTTTGAGCATATCATTGCCAACGCACACATATTTTGGCTTTGGCTTAATTCACTTTGGACCAACAACACGCTACGAAGCTGCTACCACGGCTGATGCTGCTACTGCCGCCGCTGATGAAAATGGCCAGATGGCGACAAGGATGACATTGCAGCCTATCAGAGTGCCAAAAGACAGGCAGATGTCGAGCCAGCGCCAGCGCCTGATGCGCAGTACATATTTTTCGTCAGATTCAAATGTTGTGCTCCACATGATCTGGATACAGTTGCCTGGTTGTGTTATACTCCGAGCTGTCATGTGTTAAATTAGGAGCACGGCAGGCGCCAGAATCGCTCTGCTTTCAACATCCCCTCCAGCCGCCTGTGCACGTGTCGCATGATGTATGACATTTTTGCGCCTCATAAACAGCCACATTCACCGGCTGGTAATCAGGTGTTCACAATCCAGCGCACTCCACGTGTCGCTAGCCATTTTGCTGCTCCGGCTGCTGCTGCTGCTGCTTTGTTTATGTGCCCAGCATTGAGGGTCCAAAATACATATCAGCTCGCCAGCTCAGCCCACCTGCACTGCAAAGTGCCTCAGGCAACATGTGGGTCCGACCTCTGCCTGTGGTTTGTTTAGTTAGTTCAGTCAGCGTCGAACGGGTGGCACCGGGCTCTTTGTTTGCCTTAACGAAATTGGCACGAATGGCAATGGCGTTTGACGTCATGTTGACAATTTGCTCTCCTGCTCATACTATAAACTGACTTATTTGCCTCAACAGTGCAATTTAAATGTAGCAAAAGTTGCTTGACCCCGCCGGCAGCAGTTAAACCAGGCCAACATTAACACGTGTTAATACAGAGCAGCTGCCCTTTTTTTTGGGAGGGAAAATTACGTTAACTAGGGTGAAAATGTGATGAAAGCTAATTTTGTTCTATTTAAAAAAATTATGTAGAAATGAATAATATATGAATTTGCGTGGCTTTGCGAAAATTATGATTCAAGTGATAAAATGATTTAGCGCAGATTTTATGAAAACGTAAGCAGAATTTAACATTTACATTAACATAAAACTGTTAACACTGCTCTAGTTGGGAGGATCCAATTCTCCCTGTGTTTTAATACAGATTAACTTCAAATTTGGCGATAAGAAAACATTAATCGGAATAACACTTTTAATTTTTTAGACTTCATTGAAAGGAATATTTTTTTAGTTTCTTACGCAATTGGCATAAATATAAAGATACACGTTCCTGAGACTCTACCCTCTCAAGTGGCTGATTGTTAAAAGACTTCTAAAT
This sequence comes from Drosophila mayaguana, assembly GCA_037075325.1. Classification (NCBI taxonomy): domain Eukaryota; kingdom Metazoa; phylum Arthropoda; class Insecta; order Diptera; family Drosophilidae; genus Drosophila; species Drosophila mayaguana. The sequence goes on along the minus strand of JBAMCG010000080.1, from coordinate 3,239,671 downwards.
AATAAATTGTATGTGCTTTTCAATATTCAGTATTTTATTTACGAATGGCAAATAAAAATATGAAAATGTCAGCATGAAACATTTGTAAATAAATTCGAGAGAAAGAAAATTCAGTACTGTGATGTCTTTTACAGTGACAAATATATTCAATATAATATTTTAAAAATATTATAGAATACAACATTTAATTTTAAAACAAAATACATATATCTAATGGAAAATAAAAATATGAAAATGTCTTCATGAAATGTGAATAAATTCAAAAGAAAGAAAATTCAGTATTGTGATGTATTTTTGAGTAACATATATATTCAATATAATATTTAAAAAAATATTATGGAATACACAATTAAATTTAAAATAAAATACATACATATATCTAATGGGTCGGTTCGGCCGCACCATTGGTCCTCAATGCAGATTCATTAAATTAGAAGTGCAACATCTGTCTGAAGTAAATTGCCATTGATTGTGGTTTGGGTATGTGTTGTGAATTTGCATAGATTGTGTCATCGTTAGGCTGTGCGAGTCCCAAATTCTCATTAAAAAGACATCTCAATTTTATTTGCATAAATCGAAGTCAATGCGAATGCGAAGGACAGACCTCGGATAGACTGTCATCGCACAGAATATCATGGCGAATGGATTGCAAGGCAATTAGGAATTGATTTAAAAAAAAAAAAAAAAAAAAAAAAAAAAATATATATATATATATATATATATATATATATCAAGCGCACAATTTAGTTATATATATGTATGTGTCTATGTAAGGACACAACATAAATGACTCCAATGACAAACTCTTGGCAATGACAGTTGGGTCATAGTTGACTTCCCCGGGGCGAAGAATGAACCGCAGCTGATTGAGCTGGACCATGGCTGGGACTATGACATTTTTTACGCTTCGCTGCAAGCATATTCAACTTTTGCTTTCATTGAGTAGAATAAAAAATTCAATTAAATCGCACACACACGGACAACATTGAAAGCTAGCGCCAAAAATATATTTAGAGCGGAACGGACCAAATAATAACAAAAGCAAACAGATAGAGCAAAGAGGACGCCATTCCCAAGGGTTCACTCATAAACTACCCTGTAGCCACTGCTATACTCCATTTTGTAAAAAATAGTTAGCAACACTTTGTCAATGCAAATACTATAGAAAAGTCTATAAACTATGCTGGTGAAGTGGAATGGAATATAAGATCAAGATCTGTGATTTAATAACAATAGACAGACAGAAACATTCAGTCTAAAATCGTATAATTTATGGCAATTAAAATCAGATGATTTAGCAATTTATCCCAATCAATTACACATTTCAAATAAGACAAATGTATTTATTTTAATTTAATTTTATAATATCATGAAAGTAGGCTTTATAATCCCATAGCACTGATTACATTAACAAGAATTGCTCTTCCCCCACATCGCATTGCTATGTTATTAACAGAATTATGTTAAGAGCATACACTAGTAGGAGAACTACTGTTACAGTTTTGCTATTAACATCGTTCTCTCTGCTGAGTACTTAGCTTTTCTTCTGTAAATCATATAATTTATGTAGGGTATATTTTATTCGTGCTTTTTAATATAAAAAGTGTGGAAGCTGGCGAGTATCCAGCTTTTTGTCGCTGCAGACTGCAAACTGAACAAAGAAACTTTAACTATTTAAATTCATTGTTTTCGAACAATGTAACATTGCAACACTTAGTTAAGACACGTATGCAAATTTATAACAAACAGTGTATGCAAAGCAGCAACATCCTAGCTACACTATATAGTCTCCCTTTAACTGCATATATATGGTAAAATATACATGCACATGAATACATATTTAATGCATTGAAATTCATTCTCTGTATTAATTTATGGTATTTATATTAATAATTGCAAAATTCAAATAGCGCTCTTAAATATCTTTGCCACACATAATTGTAAAATATTGGCAGAGAAGCGTGAAAAGATGTTTAATAATTAAAACGAGTGCCTACGAATGGCACACCTCGCAAATTCGGCAAATAGCGCCAATAATAATGGAGGAAAATAAATTTATTTGTCGCGTTGCCGGGCTATTGAAATAGAGGGCTCCTGCGACCCTGGACTAGGGAGTCTGGGGAAAACTGAGGCTCATCTGCGCCACCAAATGCAAATAAAATCCAAAGCCGAATTTACGGCGCCTGCTTTTCAATTGGCGGGTACAAGTATAGAGGGCGGAACGGAATGGAACAGAACGGAATGTCTGACAGGCGGGTCACCACTGTGTGTGTGTATGTGAGTGAGTGTTTGTGGGTACATTTTATGGCGGATTTTCGACAAAATATAAAAATAAAATTGGATTTTAGCGTAAAATGTTGAATGCCGTAAATATTTTTCAATTCAGTTGCTCGGTCCATGGCTCGTGCGGTCGAGCGTACGGGAGCATCCATATGTATGAACGATGATTTCCCCCGGGGGCAAAGAGCTGCGGTTGCTGCGACTGTCAAAAGTATTGGGAATCGTGTGCAAATGATTTGCCGAAATCAACTCAACGACACGCAAAAACAACTTCCTTCCACGCCCCTCACTAAACTAAAGCCAAAAACTGTGGGGCACCAAGTGGAAGAGGCGCAACATGTGCAAAGTGCTGCATTATTCAAAAGCCCCCCATAAGGCTGTGTGCCCTATAGCACCCCAGGCGAAACTAAGCCCTCGGCAACAGAAAAAAAAAAAACACAAAACCCTATATACTCCTTTTTCATACAATTTTTGTCGCTCGACCGAGCTTTGCTGAATCCTGCTTAAAACTCATTTGCTTTGATGGCGTTAAATTGATTTCCTTGCCTATTTGTTTTTGGAATTGCTTTTATTTTTTCTCAGCTAAATGCCGTTAAATCGTGTTTCCTTACCCTTTTTCTTTTAGCTTTTCTCATAGGTTCGCATCAGAGTCTATATCTAGAGCTGGCTTAAGCTAAATTGAAATAAATAGAAAATTACTGAATAATTCTTTTTTTATATATTAGGAAATTTGCATATATTACGAATATTACATTTAATGCATTTATTACATTTTATTTTATGTATTTCTTTATTTACTCAGTTTTATTTCTTTATTTATTCACTTATTAATTTATTTATTTCATTGTTAGATGCGAGAGTTTATTCGGTTTTTTTTTAATATTTTAGAATCCAAATTTATTTATTTATTCATTCACTTATTTATTTATTTATTCATTCACTTATTTATTTATTTATTTATTTACTTGTTTATTCACTTATTTATTTATTTATTTATTTATTTATTTATTTATTTATTCACTTATTTATTTATTTATTTCATTGTTAGATGCGAGAGTTTATTCGGCTTACTTTTTGTATTTTATAATCCATATTTATTTATTCAATTATTTTTTTATTTATTTATTTATTTATTTATTTATTTATTTATTTATTTATTTATTTATTTATTTATTTATTTATTTATTTATTTATTCACTTATTTCTTTCATTGTTGGATGCGAGAGTTTATTCTGCTTACTTTTTGTATTTTATATTCCATATTTATTTATTTATTTCATTACTAGATGTTAGAGTTTGATTAAGCCTTCGACATTTTTTGTATTTTATAATTCATTCTTTGTTATATATATTTAATAAAATCCAGTCCAATGCATGCTGATGACTCCTGCAGTGAGCCACGCCAAAGGTAATTTTGACAAGCTGAGAAATATTCTGATAAATTGTACATTTGTATTTGTAGTCACTGTGCGTTGAGACTCAAGTGTCAGCATTACAATAGAAATATCAAAATGTCAGTTTTGCTAAAAATATTTTTGTTAAATTTAGTTTGTTGATGTCGGCTGCAGGGGCTTTTGCCCACCTCCCTCGCCAACAGATAACCAATGCGAATTCCGTATAGGAACGTGCAGAGGACACTCAGCCGCTGGCACAATCATGCTTTCAGTAAGAAATACCTACTGTTCACGAACCTTGGTGTCTCAATTGGCTTAAGTATGGTCGGTGACACATTCGAGCAATCATACGAGCGATATACTGGCCAGATCCAAGGCTGGGATCGAACGCGTACCTTACGAATGGGAATCTCTGGCTTCACTGTTGGCATTGTGTGTCATTATTGGTACCAATATCTGGACTACTATTACCCCAAACGGAGTTTCAGTACGGTTGTCCGCAAAATTGTTCTAGATCAATGCATTTGTTCGCCGTTCTACATAAGTATTTTTTTCCTAACCATGGGCTTATTGGAGGACAAATCCTGGGAGGAGGTGATGGAGGAGATTAATGACAAGGCTTGGACACTCTACAAAGCCGAGTGGACCGTGTGGCCGATCGCCCAGATGATCAACTTTTTTTTCGTAGCACCAAAATATCGAGTTTTATATGACAACACCGTTAGCTTGGGCTATGACGTGTTCACTTCCAGAGTAAAGTACGCAAAAAAGCCAGAGCCGCCGAATAAAGTGTCCGGTGCCAGAGCATTGGATATATACAACGTGTACAGCAATCAGAATAGCCCAAGACCAAATACAACATAAAACTACTAAATATACACACTTTCGCACACATTGAATAACAAAAGGAAAAATGCAAATTTACAAATACAAAGAGAATACAAATAAATAATTTAACAAAATAATAATAGAAAGTAGATATGTGTACTCTATATATTGATGCCTGCACTCGTTTGGCGTATCTACCAGACAGCAGGAGGCTATTAGAATCTTCACATCCTTAAGTCCGTAGTTTGGACTTCATTGATTGTGCAATTTATGAGAGGTCAATGAAATTTATAGTTCAAGTTTTAACATTTGGAACATTTACTTATGAAAACAACCTTTTCTATATAATAGAAATAGAAAGAATAGAACCTAGAGACTCAAAAATCACATATAATGGGCTTACTGTTTACCTTTATTATTACCAACAACATTTTGGGTATTCCATGCAGACAGACAGATGTATGCTTTGAGCTATAATAGTCCAACTTTGCATGCGGTTCATTTTCTTTATTATTTTATTTTTTGAATATACATGTATGAATACATAAAATTCATATTCGCAATCTATGAGTCAAAAATGAATAAATTGTATCGAACAGTATTATTCAACCCAATAGTTGGGAATTAAAACAAACGCTGACCCATTTAAGCCAAGTTCCTAACATAAATTAAAAATGTGTCAAAGTGAAAAACAGAATTCAGCTTGGCTTGGCAATCATCTATAATATTTATTCGTGATTATAGACTTATTGAAGAGCAATTTTCATTTATGTATTTGTATTTATTTAGTATTTTTTGATCAATTTACGGGTTTTATACCCCATGAGTATTATTCAATATGTTGTAGCTAGGCTCTCGAGCTATTGGTTCATTATTTCATTCTCTGATGGCTCAAAGCCTCAGTCTAGCCACATAATGCGAGAAGCTAAAGCGACTTTGGTGTCGTGGATGTGGAGCAGACGTTTAAGCACAAGGCGTCACGGTGTGATGGCTGTTAAAGAGCAGATAGGATGAATGCCATCGAACACTTGAGAGATAGCACTTGAGCCGTGTGCTCTTGACGAGGAATTGTGTCAAGCATACAAAACAAAACCAAAAAAAATAACAACAACAACAACAACGCAACACAAAACAGAACAAGACAAAATAAAATAGAAGCAAAAACATGACAGCCGCATACAAAATGTAAAAACATCAAGTGACGAAATTGATGTCAAGACGAGAAGAGATGAGTGAGACGTGTGAGAGGTGTGAGAGGTGCATGGATAGACTCTGGGCGTCCACAGTGCAAGAGGTTTTCAGGGCTAGCGCGAGTTCACACCCGTACACACACGCACACGCACACACACACACACACATAGCAACACACACACGTCGCCTAATCCAATTTAAATCTCTTAACATGATTTGCCGCTTTCTTTTCATTTTGCTGGATTTTATGCCATTATCCTTTCTGGCTGTCCTGGCAGCCGAATTGCCAAGCAAAACACGAGGCGTCGCTGTCACCGCTAGCGCCATCGCCAGCGCCAACGCCAGCGCCATTGCCATCGTCCGGCTGGCAAGTTGACTTCCTGTCCTGTGCTGCTTGTCTGCCTTTTATCTGCCCTAAGCAAGAAGGACGCGCAAGGACATCCGTGGAGTATGCCCAAAAGGGTTCATTTATTTGGTTTACTTGTCGCTCCGCTTGCCTTACCGACTCTATCTGTATTTTGTGATTTAATTTAAAAGCTCAGCAGGCGTGTGGACAGACACACAGACGGACGGACTAGCGGACGGATAAAGTTTTTTGAGGCAAAGCTCAGCAGTGTTAGGTCCGGAACGTGTGTGCGGTTTAGGTCCTACATACGTCTGTCTCTTCTGACTGAGTCTGTCTGTTTGTGTGAGTGTGGGTGTGCGGTTAATGTCTCTTAAATGAGAAAACGTGTCCGTGGTTGTCCTCACCTTTTAATGCATTTAAATCAGCCACAGCGTCATTAGGTTCAGCTGCTGCTGCTACTGCTGCTGCCGAGAGACAATGTCATATAGATAATTTAAGGGCGAATGAGCTGAACCAACCGCAATATCTAAAGGGCCATCAAATACCCAAAGGGCTCACCACAATTGTGTTCAATTATACTTGATGTCTTCATAGTTTGCAAACAACGAAGTTCTAGCATTATTAGATATATATATTTATTGATTATCCACCTGAGTAAAGACCGGAATATCTTGTATGCTGCCTCGGGTAATAAACCGAGCTGTCAATTTGTAGGTAAATCCATCACAGTTTGCATGTGGCATTGTAATTGACACCTGCAGCTATCAAAGAGAAATTTCAACACTTTTCTCTCACCTCCAGCTCTCAGCTATTGTTGCATTCAGTAATTCAGTGACAAAGCAAGTGAATGATTGAGCTACTGAACTGTTTTTCTTTGGTTTTAGCTTTGCTGCCCGTCACAAAGGACACAAAGGACAGTTGCTTAGCTAATGGCTTGCAACGGACCGAGAGCACGCTGTAGACTTTATTCGTGGCACTATTTATTAATTAGTTGGGAGTAGAGGGCTTTTGAGTACCAGAACTATTTATCTTGTTGACGTAGCCTTAGACTTGAGAGATAAATTATTTATCAACTGGACTGCTTAGTCCAGCTCTTAAACAGCAGCGAGAAATGATTCAATATCTACCTCGGAATTGAATATAGTTACAGAAATATAGTTTACTTTTGGCTGCAGCTTGGCAGCTTCTTATAATATATTGTCTTTTATCGACTTTTTCCCATCGCCTAACTTCAATATTTACTCGGCTGCGTTGGCGTTCCCCTAACTATAAGATATTATGCCAGAGGCATAGTCTGATAGACCATGTCGAAAACAAAATGTAATCGAGCATATTTGTCGTTGTGGAATAATTTATTTTGGGCTGTCGTTCTTTTGACAGCTGAAATTTTTCAGTCAAACGCTTCCACTTGATGCCGTCCAGTTTGCAGCACTCAAATTATACACGCTGCCCGCTTTTCAACTGTTTGAGTGGTTAACCGGCCGTTAAATGATCCTACAGAAAATGTATAATATCGTGCTGCATACTTTTGGGCAACACTGTTGATGGTGCTCCTAACTCGGGAGTCTTAAGTGGTCCAACTTGGCAAATGATTCACAACTTGAATTGGAAACTTTTAGCCGGAAAATTGAATGTGCATTAAAGTGCGATTCAAGTGAAGTCACCAATCACATTAAATTACTGCAAACAAGTCTCTCCCATTGCTCCCAAATTCGTTTCGCGCATTTAAGCAAAATACCCACCTTCAATATTGCGTTGTCGTTTCTGTTGCCGCCTCTGGGAGATGAAAAAGCACTAAACCCGCCGGCAGTAATGCCAAAAACAGTAGCAACAAAAACAGCAGCGAGGGCGAACAATCGAAATGAGAGCAACAAATTTTAACGAGCACCACAAAACCCCAACACGCCGATTTTTAAGCCGCTTTCCCGCACCCAGACAGCGTCTGCTTCGCGCTTTTGTAATTACAAAAAGTCGAGCTGGGCTACCCCTGGCGATGGATGAGCCCAGGGTAGAACGGGAGAGCGAGCAGGTAGAGGAGGCACGCATACAACGAACGAATGAACGGGCCGGTTAACCAGGATAATACTATGAAACAAATGTAAACGAGGCGCAGGAGACGGCGTAAGAGAAGGCGCAGGAGGCAGCGGCCTACTGACGACGGCGTTGGCGCTGCCAGCAGTAGCAGTAATAAAAAACTGAGCAACAACGAAAAAACAAAGCGATTCAGCCACAAATCTGCAAAAGACATTTCCAACTGTGCTTTTTACGTTCTTCTCCCAAATGAAGCGAACGCCGCAGCGCACCGCGAGCACAGCTGCTTCCACTTTACTGAAGACCCAAAAATGGTCCCGAATATTCAGATAAAATAACTTTTGAAAAAAAAAATAAATAAATGTTTAGCTGAAGTAGTTGGCTGCTCGCATGTCTGATAAAACTGATAACAACTATATTTGGCTGTTAATGCTATGGCTAGAATGATGTGAAAACTCTCTCTTCAATAGTGGAGCGGATTGGGGACTGATTTACAAAAAAGATGAACATAATTATAAATGTGAGCTCCCACTCGTTTACAACTCATATATAACCATGTCGAGTATAGAATTTACCTATCGATGATTAAAAGTTTCGATTCAAACTTTATGCAAAAGGCACAAAATATTGAAGCTGTTCATTGTAAGAAAAATAAGCAAAGCTTAAATATTTTACATGAAGCCCTTTAAATAAATATTTCAAACCCTAATTCGATGAATAAAAGCTAAAAAGCATGAGGCTGCGCACTTAATTAAAGCACCATTAGTGCAATTATTTTTTTTCTCCCATTGGCTTTAGCAATTAGAAGCCATTCAGCTGGCCATCGATTGGGTTTGGCCAACAGTTGGTTTTGCAGCTGCCCGCAGCAAGTGCAGCTGCTACGGCGACTCTCTCCCTTGATGCGAATTTCGCGACGCGGCAAATAAAATCTAGCATTCAGGTCTGGTGGCTTCGGCTTGAAGTATTTTGATTTCCCTCGCCGCGGCAAAAAAAGGAGGCAAAAAAACTAACAGCGCTCCGTAGCGGAACGGGACTCTCGCTACCTACTATGTGCCCGCAAATAAGAACCAAAACAAAACGCCAAGTGACGAACGCGACGGCGAAGGCGAGTGCTACGATGAGGGCAAGAGCGAGAGAGAGAACGAGAGCGAGAGCGAGTGTGAGGGCGACAAGTGCTCAGTGTTCGCCTGGCATGGCCGACGCATGCGCGATGGCTGCACAAAATGGCGACGGCGAATTCAAAGTAATGAGAGCTGTCGAAGAGCTTCTGTTTTAGTTGCTGCAGGACTGTCGCGAGATAAAGTTGGGCCGAGCGCACGAGCAAAGGCGCCATGTGAGCATCGTCTTGAAGGTACGCGCGCGAAAACATTTTGAATCTCCACCCCCGCATCTTGTGCAGAGGCTGACTGCGTCGTCGTCGTCGTCGTCCTCGTCATTGTCGGCGGCGTTGCTACTGTATACATACATATGGACATGTGCGTGTTTCTGTCTGTGCTCGTCGTCTAGGTGAAAATTCATTGAAAGTCGGGGAGGACAGCAAAGTCAAGTGGAAGTTGCTTCACTCCAAATACATACCGGCTGCCACGCCCACAACAAGCAGCGATGGAGCACCTGCGACCACTCAGCTATGAGGAGATGTGCCAAATGGAGCTGCTGCAGCCGTGCGGCACCAACACACAGCCGGCAACGGCAGCGGCGCCAACAATGTTGCCCATAATGGTCATACCGACAGCGCTGCTAGCGCCCGGGGCAGGAGGAGCCGGTGCAACACAGCCGCAGGGTGGTGTCGAGCATTATTATCAGTTGCAACCCACTCACATTATCGCCGCTGGCGTGGAGGGGGCAGCGGCACCAGGAGGCAGCGCCGGAGCTGGCGGCGAATTGGCGCTCTTACAAGGCGGCAGCGAACAGTATCCACACAGCATCCAGCTGCAACAGCATCCACACTCGCAATCACAGCCTGTTAACATTCTCTGCACGGGCACTCTGAGCCGCACACCGCCAACGTCGACTGCGGCGTCGGGTCTGGCTGCGGCGTCGGCCGCGACGCTGCCGCGCAGCTTTCAGCCGGCCGCCTTTGTGACGGATGTGGAGAGCGACTTTGAGGGCAGCGAGTGTGGCACAGGCAGCGGCACCACCACCTGCATGCCACACTTTCGCTTCGGCGGCTGCGGTCTACAATCGGCGGCGTCCCACCACCAGCAGCAGCAGCCGCACCAGGATGCTGTCGTCGGCTGTGGATCGCTTTCCTACATGATGGGAACTCTGGCAGCCGGCGGCGCAATGCACGCTGGTCGATTTGCGGGCACCCTGGGCCGTAACCGACGGCCCGAGGGACATACCAAGCGCGTCTCCTTCAAAGGAGACAATCTGCCGCCTTCGCCACCGCCGCCGCCGCCCGCCGTCGAGCTGGACAACAACGGGCTACCCATGCCGCTGCCTGTGCCGGGCGGTGTAGGCGGCGGATCCTACATGCATTTCGACAACTACATGGACTACCAGGTGCGTCTCCCAGTCTCCGTGTCCCACGTCCCACGTCCCACATACCTGGCCCCTTTTATCTGCCACTGACAGCCGCTGAGCCGCCTCTCTAATTGGCATTCATGAGCTGTTTGTTTGGCCATTGCGTTGGGTGCGCATTTACGATTATTGACGCGCGTTTGATTCGTGCCACGATTTAAATCAGCGCGGCAACAATGTGCCAGCCCCTTGAACGGAGACATATAAAACACTTTATATGTTTATGCGTCAATGCGGATTTGGGCACTTAAGATACCTCTCCCGCGATTTGCCTAAATAACATCTTTAAAAGGAAACTTTGTAGTCGATGTTCCTTACCTCAACGAGCACAGATATGTATATATCGCAGTCGTATATATGTATACACATGCATATGTATATATTCCATCTGTGCGATTCGATATAAATTTCTAGTTCTGATTTCTATTTTCTACTCTTGGGAATCATTTGAATTTATTCGCTAAACCACTGCGTGAGTTAATTTGTATTATAACTGTGACTTTGTTTTATTATACATTTACTTTTTACAACAAAAATGCAGCTGGCGTATAAGTTCAGATAAGTTCAAATAATACATTTAAACATTGAGCTTAATTTTATATATTCATAAATATTATGTTTAGAAGAAATATATATTTATTTTCTCTACTTGGTTTATTTATTAATTTGCGTGATTTATTGGTCAAATATTCTTTATATTTGTTATAAATAAATAAATATTAAAAATAAATCAATTTTTTATATTCATTTCATATTCATATATTTTATATATTTAAAAAATTTTATATATTCATAAATTAGTTTTAATGTATTTATATTTATTTTTATACATACATATTTACCCCAATTATTTTATTATCTTGAAATGTAAAATCAGAGATATTTTTCTGCACCCAAATTGCACTCAAACTGAATATCAAATGCAGTCGATTCCCAAAAACTGTTTCACATAACAAATAATATTTTATTTATTATTAAATTAGTATTTTTTTACCTCTGTAAATTTAAAATTGCTGAAGAATATCTTGCACCCAAATTGCACTCAAACTGAATATCAAATGCAGTTGCTGATTCCCAAAAACAGCTGGGCCATAACAAATGCCATTTTGTATATTCATTTATACTTTTTTAAATTTATTTTTATATTTACTTTTACATAGTTTTATATATTTGTATATGTATATTTTTATGTTTATTGTTATTTATACTTACTTATTCCCTTATGTAAAATTGTTTGAGAAATATCGTGCACCCAAATTGAACCCAAATTGCACCCAAGTAGCATTTCAAGCTCAGTCTTACAGCTGCTCGATTCCCGAACGTCCTTTTAACATGACAAATGCCCGCAAATCAGAAAACATTTGCCTGGACACATTGTGCAGGGATCTGATAAACGATTATCTGCATGTAACTCAATTTGTTTGGCGTTTGCATCTTAAATTCTCGTAAGCATGCCATGTGTGCCATCCTGCACAAAGCTGCTGCCTTGCCTCGATTCAGCAGCAGCACCAACAACAGCAGCAGTGGACATCCAACCGAATGAAGAGAAAATCTGTAAAGTATACAAATGAATCGCTTTGGCAGGGGACGGCAAATTGTCCTCGCTGGCCATTATTCACGTCGCGACGTTGGCTGTCATCTATGACCATTCGGGCCATTTGTTCACATTTGCATAATAAATTAAATGTTGCAAGTGTCGTCAGTCGCAAGTAGCAAGTAGCAAGTAGCAAGACGCCAGTCCAGTTCCTGCTCTGCTAGGCTCTGCTCTGCAGCTCGACAACAGTTATCCACTTTCCTTTCGCCTGCACTTGCAGCACTTTCAGCGCTTGCTTGACTGCCGGAACCTGCGTTTTATGCGTTCTGCCAAACCCATAAATATAGTCGTTATTGCCACGCTTGCAGCTTGTCCGTTCTGTCGACCTGTCCCTTCCGTTCCGCAACTCAAGGAGCTTTTCATTTCGCCGCTCGCTGCTTTTTACCGCTTCAATGATTTTCATCAAAACTTTTCCTCAGTGGCTCATTTTTCGCAATTGCCATAGTTTCTTGTTTGGAGAGAATATCATATACTTATGTGCGTGTGTGTGTATTTACAGTTGATGTAATAAAAATATATACCATAGATATATAAACATATAAATATGAACATATATCTGTACATATTTGTAAATAATGTTAGCAAGTTATACAGTTTTTTCTTTTTTCAAAACAATATGCAATGTTTCTGGAGATGTAGATATGGCTATTCATTCCGAGCTTTAGAGTCTAGCTATACTTCAAAAGGAAACTAAAATAACACGCACTTCTCAGCAAACTCTTTGTAACAAAATAATTATATCGTGTTTGGTTATGTGCTCCACATGATCTGGGATATATCAACTTACGAATGCTTGAATACCCTTTTAAGCATGTTTGGATATTCAGTTTTCAATGTGGCATTTTGAAATGGGAACGAGTGCAAGACCCACTATAAAAGCAAAGCCCACCCACTTCACTTCACGCTGGCTGACTGAATGCCAGGCGTAATCCTGATTGACTACATTTCTCAGTTTTCTGAATTGTGTATGGCTTGGGATGCGGTCCATTTAAGTGTTTACACTGCAAATTCGCTGTGCTGGCCAACAATTTGGAGTGGCAAGCTTCAATCTGCAGCGTTCGATTTGCCAAGCGGCTGCCTTAGATCCAATTCAATTTACTTTCGGTTATGCACATTTACTTGGTAAATGGAATTTTAGAATTGAGTTTGAGTTTGAGTTTGAGTCCTCCCGACTTCTCTTTGATTGATGGCTGCGTGCGTGTGTGTGCCAGCAGAACAAAGCTGTCCAGATTGACTAGCATATTCTAGTTTTATTTATCCCCATTAACGTTCGAGTCAGCTCACACTAAGCTATACTTTGCCCAAAGCGAAAGCTGCTGCCAATTCCACTTACAATGGGGTCCAACATGATGGAATCCTATAAAATGATGGGCCATCATCAGCGGCAGCCCAGCTGAAACTGCGTTCGATAAACTCTGCGACTTGTGCACTATGATGAAAATAACATCACAACGTGCAACATGCAACATGCAACGTGCAGCATGCAACGGCAAACAGACGAGTGAAATATAAATTGAGACATTCACTTGGCCAAATGAACTCATTTAGTTAGCAACTTGTTAAACTGCTAAAGCAATAAATAAAGCGTCTGCGCTGAGTTTAATTTCGTGGCTCCTAATGAGCATTCCGACTATGTCCGAGCACAAAGCACAGAGCACACAAGTTTGGCCAACTTTGACATTTAATTGAGACTTTAGTCACATACTTGTGTGTTTGTGCTGCAGAGCTGAGCCGTACAAAGAAATGCGATTAAAAACTTTCAATTGTTTAATGAACACTTAAAGAGGTGCAATTCCTTAACAACCAATACAAATAGCAAACTAAGCGCACATTCACACCCACAGCCAAGCAGACAACGAGTCGGCCAGGGAGGATGGCTGGGTTGGGCAGGGTCTAGACAACCGCCGGTCATCGCCCAGATAACTCAGAGGCAAATAGACAGAGACGCAAACGTACAAACAGACAAACTCTGAAGCAAACAAAACACCAAGAACCAACACAGCAATGGCCTCCACTGGAAGCAGCTGCTTCCCTTCCTCCTGCTGGGCTCTGCGGACAGAGCGGAATGACAAATATAATACAGCAACAACATTGCGGCTAGAGGGTGTAGAACCGAGAAATAGAAAAATACGAAAAAAAGTAAGGAATACATTGCGGACTGTGTGAAGGGGTGCTGTCCTTATTGCTGCTGATGTCCATCAGCGTGAAAAGCCCCAACGACATTTGAAAAACTAAAAACTTGCCGACGTTGACATGAACCGCAACCGGCAAAACAGCAATGGCAATGGACAATGTTCACAACTCCAACTACATCCCCGCCCACCTCAACCTCCCAGGCGCCACAGGGCTCCCTGGAAATCGTAATGGCCAAGCGTCAAAGAGTAGACCACAATGGAGGGAAATCAGCAAAGTTTTAAACAAATCAGGCTTCTCGCATTTATCAGAATCATTTTTCAAAAACTGTTCCTTCCGTTGTATTAACTGCTTAATATTCTGAATCTCATCTTGCGCTTCAGTTGAGATAAAGTGCTGAAGATTAATTTTATAATATTACTCTACATATTGAGTGAAAATTTTGTTTTGCAAAACTCTTTTTTCGTGCTTAAGACCACATAGTGATCAACTCAATCCTTTCTGTGGTCTTGTATTGTAAATATAGTATTGAAAATAGTAGATTTTTTAAGCCTCAGCTCATGTCAAAATAAAGTATTCTAGGTGCTGGATTGAAAATAGAGGGTAATAAATGATAGATTTTATCTTTTAGAATAAATTTAGCAAACTTGCTTATTGTTTAGTTTTTAGACAGATTTCTCAGAAAACCTGAATTTAGGAAAAGAAATATAGGCTAAACTAAAAGTTCAGTTTGTCAGCTCATCTGCTGACAACTGCAATTTTACTTTTTAGGGACCATTTTAATGACATATTTTAGTCCAATCAAGCTAGCTGGTTTCAAAATATTCGTCCCATGGGACGAGCTGTTTTAAATATGTAAATAGGTGTGTAGCTACCCAGTCCGGTAGACAGGGCATACGGAATTGTTTTCTGAAAAGAAGTGCATCAAAAACAAACGCCGAAAGAAAATACAATGGGAAACTAAAAAGCTTTCCGCTCTGCTTCTTTTTTTATTCTTTGCTTTACTTGTTACAGCTGCCATTTGTTGTTGTCCTTGTTCCTATTCCTGTTTCGCTGCTCCGGTTCTCATGCTCCCCTTTCGCTGCCGCCCTTTCTGGCATGTGTCTACCGCCTGTCGCTCAGCTCTGTTGATTATGCTCGCTCATGCAAAGGAACGAGTATATTACCATGGCTTATCCATGTTTGCGTAGGCCCAACTCTCTTGCACTTGAAATTGTGGGAATATATGTATAATCATAAGTTTTCTCATTATATAAAGTACACTTCACAGCCAATCACAGCGTGGTAAATTTCTATAACAGAATTATTTGTAAAGCTTATATGGGCATTAATTTATACTACATAATGTTGACAATGTATGTATATATCTAACTACTACTGGGGATTAAGTTACTATATATGCACAAGAGATATATCAAGAGCTTATATATTTACTTCTTTGTAATCGTGGTAATGATCAACTCATTTTATTTTTTCTTTACAAATAAATTTAACTATTTTTGTACTGAGAGCGAGTATCACATAGTCGGTATGCGCGACCGATTTCAAATTCTGTTAGGTTTTTCTGCTGAAATTGCGTATTTTTGTCATGTGTATTACGAATGACAGTGGGTGCCTTGCGGTCCTTTAGCATTATTCAAAATGTGATAGTTGAATGCTCATTGAGAGATGCGGGGGGATAAAAATATCAACTGCATATAACATGTTTTGTGGTAGCTAAGTGTAGACGTTTACCGATGAATCAGTCCCATTTGAGATCTTATGCAACAATTTGCTTCTACTGAAGAATTCAATTTTATATATATCACAATTTTTTATTTATATATACATTTATTTTTAACATACTGTATTTTTTATATTTTACAATTATACAGTCAAAGGAATCTCCAGCTTCCCAAACTTACAATTGCGGCACAGCTTTAAAAATAATAAAAGAAAGTTAATTCCAATTGCCAATCGTTGAATACTTCAATTCTCAATCAACCCAATCTTTTACGTCAAACAACTCAAATTCATCTTCATGTCGAAATTAATTTAGGCTCTGCTCACCGCTCTATGAGGGCTTCTATCACTGCCCAAGTTTCAGGTGAAACATCCCTGTCGCTGTCAAAAGCTCTGATTATATTAAAGAGATCCACATTGATTGAGCAATGGGTATATCAGAGCTGTCATTTGAATCTTCGTGATTGCCGCGATCCTTCAGCATGTCGATGCCATATAAATGTCGAAGCAAAATGAAACTTTTTCTATAAATTAATGGATGAACACGTAATTTTGTTTATTCTATTCAGCTTACTAAGTTATTCGGAACTTTTTACACTGGCAATTCCTGCACTTATTGGCATTAGAGCCGAGTTGTGTTTATTGTTTCATTGAATTTGCAAACAGACTTTCTGAAGAGCTTGGGAAAATTACTGCAAGTTCCAATTGAACTAATTATAAATTACTATAAACTCGACACAGCACAGCCACAGCAAAGTTCAGCCAAACTGTCGAACATGTCCCGAATACTGCCTCCTGCTGTGGTGCCTCCGCCTGCCTCTGGCCACACATTTTTAAACAACGCCAGCGCCAATGCCTCCACCTCACAGGGGTATTCAGTGCGAAATGTGGCTAAAGCTGCTTTCCGGTTAACGGACGATTTCCCTCCACTCCTTCTCCATTCTCTCAGTGCCAGGTGAAAATTCGTGGTTGCGCCGACAACGGAAAACTTTTGGATTTACACAGGCCATGAAATACGTGCAGCTGGGAAAATAAGGCAACCATGTCATACTGACTGCGCATTACACGCCCACGATACTATGAGATATCAAGAAGATATATTCTTAAAATAGTTAATTATAATTTACCAGATTTTATCTGAATCGCTGAAGGCTTATGAAAAACATAATCGATTCTCGATCGCAAATTTATGAACACTAATAGAAATGCATCCTCCAATACCCTGTAACAGTGTCAAATATGCTAATTAAGAACAATATATATAAGGGGTTTCCTTGCTCATCTATTACTTTCTTTTATGTTTCCCGTTTTAATAATAAACAAAAGGAAACTATGAAAAAAGCCCAGAAGCTCCCAGCTCTTGAGTTTCGTTTTAATGAGAAGAATGAAAATACAGAGTATGCCGTGCATCGTTGCAATGTGAAGCATGAAAAATATTTGCATTTTTATTAAAAACTGAGATAATTTTCCCCCTTTTTTGTAGCCGAAACTTGAGCAAGACTCATTCCTATGTTACCCTGTTTTCGCTAAACATGGTACGATTTTAATAAAGTTCAATGAACTGTCTGAACTTTTACTTGAAATTTAACTAACCGAAATGTAGCAAATAAATATATAAATATGTGTTTATTCAACTCGAATTTGAGCAATCCCTTCCGCAAATGGCATCGATAAGTATAGGGTATCCGGCCGTTGGGCGAGAACTGGATGCAACGAGATTCTTTCTTGTTATTACTTGCAATGCAACGTCGAAAGTTTCGGCAGAATTAATAAAAGTTAATTTCGGCGTCGGATGCAGGCGCAATTCATAATTAAAATAGTTTCAAATGTATCGGGCGCACGGCTGGGCGTGGAAAACATTTATATCTTTATTAATTAAATTTTCTACTGACCAATAAAAAACATGTTTGCCCACTTGGCCATATTTTCAAATACCCTGCATACATTAATCACGGGCAGAGCAGGGAATTTGCACGCAAATCCAGACCAATGAACTCAGAGCAGTTAAAGTGAGCGAAATGAGGTTAACGAGGCCAGAGATTAAATAAAGAAAAGGATTTTATTGTGCTGAGTATTATCAGCAATGTATTTGAATGTTCATTAAACTGAGAGATGGAATTAATTAGGTAACTAAATAAATTACCAACGGCAAAGTTAATTTCCAAATTGAGCTGCGATAAAGATAATGCAAATCCAAAAAACTATAAACTGCTTTTTATAACAGCAGCTCGGCTGCCCCCAGGTGGAACAAATTGTGCGCAGATGCGAATGAAAAAGCGATTTTAAAAATGAATTTAAAATAAACAAAAATAGCCACAGAAACAGCATGTCGAGAAATAAACACTTCGCGTGTGCTTAATATATGGTTAATGGGACATTAATGCAGAGTTAAATAAATATGTAGGGATTACGTGCATTTAATTATAGAATAAATGATTTCACAGCGCAATCGCATACACGAATCAATTATAGCAATGAATGCATATCATGCACGCACATAATCCCTATGCCATTTAGTTATTTCTGTATATCGAAGATAATTATGAAGCTTATGGGAATTGAGTCTGTTCCTCATAATTCCTTCAGGTTGACATTATAATCAAAGCAGTGACAGCTCGGTGCCCGCCCAAAGGCAAACTTTGGGCTAACAAAGTTGAGCCCTTTGGGCGATTGAATAAATTAATGCGAGCACATATGAATCATTGCCGAGGCTTAATGATGTTAGAGATGAGATTTGTCCAACGGGCGGCAGATTGACTTCGTTGGATGCATTGATTTTGATTTGGTCACTTGATTCATTAAAAAGTTTCAGATTGAGCCATGTTGATGTTTCTTGGCAGCTATGAATATTACATAAAGTTCAAAGTTCGCAACAGTTTTAATTAGAACGTAAAATCAACGAGGAAACTTTGACGTACTTTTAATGAAGCAAGTTCGGAGCAGATGCTCGGCGGGCGACAGATGGGGGCTGAGCAGTATGAGCGGGGCGGGGCAGCGCCTTATGCTGCCAGGTAGTTGTAGTAGTAGTAGGCACAATAAAAACCAGTCAAATAACTCACGAGCCTTTTGCCTATTCGTTTTTATTGCAGACAACTGGGTTTGGCGGCCTGCCAGACGTGACGGAGCACTCGAACATACGGCGTACACTCTCGCGCCAGAACTCGATCTCCAACAGCGATTCCGGCGGCGAAATTGCCAGCATCCAGAAATCGAAGGTCTATGGCAGTGCGATGACAGGCGGAGTAGTTGTTGGCAGCGATATCGCTGGGATCGCACTTGACAGCAAATCGCCCACCTCCCTGGCAGCGGAAGCAGCTGCAGCAGCCGGCTCCTCCTCCAAGACGAAGGCAAAGAGCGCCCGTAAGACTAGAAACAGCTCTGGGGTAGCCCACAAGTCGCGACGAGGCTCCTGGATGGTGGCTCTGACTCTAGTGAGCGCCATCTGTCTGCTGGCCATAGCCGCCACTTTGGCCTACCAACACTTCTTCATGTCGCCCAGCCGCAACTCGCACGCCCAAAGGCTGCGCATCGTTAGGCGCATCCTGCGGGAGGTTCCGCTCGTCGACGGGCACAACAACTTTGCCTGGAACGTGCGCAAGTATGCGCACAGCAGTCTGGAGCTGGTTCACCTCAGTCACGACCTTGATCACAAGTCGATGTGGGTGCGGCCCACCTGGGCCCAAACTGACATGGAACGGCTCAAGCAGGGACTAGTGGGCGTGCAGGTTTGGTAAGTGTTTGTGTTATTTATATAATAAATAGTTTAGTTTATTAAATATTGATTTCATTATATGCTAGTTCGTATATCAAAGGTTAAACATAAATTATCTGTGTTGGCTTAATTAGTATGTAGGAGCTTTATATTTATAAAAAGATTGTGATTGTTGCATTATTTTATGGATCAAGATCATGGCTAGCTCATTGAGAAAAATTAACTATCGTTTGCTTAGTGCAGATGTCCGATAGCTCAGCGTATTGAATGATTAGGCTATATACATACATATATATTATTATTCTATGTACATAGGTATATAAGTAATTATTTAGTAACGCAGAGCTCCACTATCATTGTCTCCTGCGCTTAGTACAAGCTTTATGTTATCACAATTAATTATATTTTAAATTGATTATATTATATGATTAGATTACATGCATTTAATAGCACGCAGCAGGACAGTCACAAGACAAGTCACAGACTTGCATTTAGAACTAATTGAGCTAATTGAAAATACGAGCAACAAAGTAAACATACAGTTGCTTAAATTAGCTTCAATTTATGCTGTTACAAAATATGTAATAGATATTACAATTCAGATTACTATTCACAAAAACTTGACAGATATGTAGGAGACAAAATCGAATATTTAAATATATTTAATTTTGATGGCCTTAATTTTACTCTTGATAATATTTGCAAGAAATGTGAATAGCAGATGAAAATATCAATCAAATAGAGTATTGGATAATTACAGTAAATTCTATAAATATTAAAAATATACTCATAGCATAAATATTAACTCAATCACATAATATTACATTATCAAATCTCAACTTTTAGTGTTAATACTGCTTAAATAATAACAAATTGATTTATAAGTAAAACAACAATATGAAGAAGAGGGCAAAAATATTTTATACGTAAATATATCACGAGCTGATATATTTAATAACAGTGTGGAAGCACTCATCCATCTTGCTTCTGCTTTAAACTATTCAGGAATGTTCATTCCTCTAGTGTGAGGGAATATGAACAGCAGTCAGTGCTCTGCTCTATAAAGTTTCATATTTTTTGTGCATCTACAATCATTGTATCCATCCTTGTAACATGCATTCGAGTAAGATAGAATCTCAGTTGTTTTATGATGTTTTAACGGAGTACTCTCCGACGATAACAAACATTCGGGCATGTTTGACATCCACCCATAACAATTACCTAGCGCTGGGCGCACTTCATCGATACAATCAAGCGCCCAGTTGGCCATCCACCCACGATGCGGGATTGCCAACAATTTGACTGCAAAATAAAATTTGGCAACAGCCAAACAGTGCGGCGGCAGGGCAAACAGCCAACCTGGTCCTTAGCACCCGGCCAAAATGCCTATGTGGATGCCGGGCCGGGCTGGGCCAGCAACAGAGGCAAAAACAATTCAAAGGGCCAAGGGCTGGCTGCAAGAGTGGGCGTGGCGCATGACAGGCAGCAGACAGCTGCAGTTTGGGAAAACTGCTGATGGGCAATTCACTCGATTTTATTCGTAGACTTCTGACACGGAAAACTCTTTCGCCCGCTCCGCCAACTGAAGCGCAGCTCGGGGCCATTTTCCGACTAAATTTTAGTGGTCGGCATTGTTCAATTTTCCACTGAAAATTCCGTCGCAACTCACACGAACAGGGCCATTCGGCTGGCTATAGAAGTTTTTACTGGCCTTCCTTATTGCAAATATCCTTGCATTTAAAATTCAAATGTGCCTTAAGTTAACCACTTTTATAGCTAGCATGCTCGCTGCATAATAATGGCAGGCATTTGGCAGGAGCTGGGGCACGTGCAGCACATTCTCGGCGCGGCGAGTCACTCACTAATGAGAATAATAAACGATGAAGGTTGCAATAAGAGAAAACTGAGAGCAGTTCTTATTTAAATATTAAAATTTAATACAATTGCGAAACACGTTAAAAAAGTATTTCAATGTCTCGTTTATAAATCTCATGGGCGTTTCAGCTGATTGTATTAAATTCCGTGGTTAATTTCAATACCAAGGGATCGATGTGGACCGGCGATCCCCGGAATTATCCTTTGTCCTTTTAGTAGCCTGGCCTCCAGTGCGTCGTTGCTTGCAGTCCTTGCAGTTGCATAGTTTCGCCTTCTCAGTGTTGGTCATGGAAACTGCAGACGGTGCAGGCTGCGCGTCGGTAGGAGTGGCTGCCTTTGCAGCATCTGGGCTCTTGGAGGCCTTGCTATTTGCAGCTGCTTCTTCCTCCTTGTACTTTAGCCGATTGATTTTCGAAAGGGCGAATGCCGTCAGGTTGCAGTTCTTAACATGCGGATTCTGCTTTTTCTTGGTGAAGATCTGGCGGCGATCTAAGACCACGGTGCGCTTGCTCACCCACCAGCTGAAGTCCGAGTCAACGAAATAGGGCTTTTGCTTGGACACCTCCTTCTCCATTGACTGCTTGTGCTCCTTCAACCATAGCCGACCGTATTCCCAGCCCAACAAGAGGCTCATCGCTGGCTGGTCCTTCTCGTATGATGGCACAAATTCGGTTTGTGGCGGCTGCGGCAAGTCCTTTGGAAATATTTCATGGGTTTCCTTAGCGACGGTGGATGGCTCAGCGCGTGTCCAAACCTGATGCATTTCGACGGCTGCTAATTATTCACTATTTAGTATAAATTCACAGTTGTGCTTTTTGTGTTACAAAAGTAAAAGATCTTAAAATCAAAACATGCTTTAATTGAGTGGATGCCTATTCCGTTGAATTTGATGTGGATTGGTTTTCCTATATTTTAATGCAAAGAATACTTTAAATTTACTTTTCAATTATGAAATATTTCCTGTCAGCCAGACAACTTATTTGGTTACAAATGGAGTCTGTCAGGCTGTTCGACAACCAAAAGTTGAAGTCGACTCAACCTAGTGACCCATGCCTACCAAGTGACGGTGTTTCAAACCGCAGGATCCAGGTCGAATTTGGCAGACAGAGAATTTTCCGCGATGCTTGCAGGGGTCATGGGTTCAATGGTCACATCGGTCTGTAGCTGAAGTAAAAAATCTGAAACGTGCCTTTGGATAATTTAAAATCCGTACAAGATTCTATATTCCGAGGTGGCCTCTCCTTAAGCATATAAATTTAAAAGTTTTTCAATTACTCAACCCTTTGCCGGAAGGGGCCATAAGAACTTAAGTCTATTTATGTTTGCGACTTATATTTATATTTTCGTGGCGTTTCATTCCAGGTCGGCGTACGTGCCTTGCGAGGCGCAAGGCTTGGATGCCGTCCAGCTGGCACTGGAGCAGATAGACATTGTGCGGCGGCTGTCTGACATGTATGCTCGAGATACGGTGTTGGCGACGTCGTCGCAGGACATCGTGGCCACGCACAGACGCGGCCTGCTGGCCTCGGTGATCGGCATTGAGGGAGGGCACACAATTGGCTCTTCGCTGGGCGTGTTGCGCTCCTTCTACTCGCTGGGCGCGCGGTATCTCAGCCTGACGCATCGCTGCGATGTCTCTTGGGCGGGGTCGAGTGCCTCCACACTGGAGCAGGGCCTGACACCCTTTGGCAAGGCAATTGTGCGGGAAATGAATCGCCTGGGCATGATGATCGATCTCTCTCACAGCTCGGACGCAACGGCGCGTGACGTGCTCCAGCTGACGCGAGCGCCCGTCATCTTCTCGCACTCGGCGGCCAGGCAGCTGTGCAACTCGACGAGGAACGTGCCCGATGATATATTGCGTCTGGTGGCCGAGAACGGCGGTCTCATTATGCTCTCATTCGACCCCGAGGATGTCGCCTGCGGTCGTCAGGCACGGCTGCAGGACGTAATAGAGCATATTAAGTACGTGCGAGCGATTGCCGGCATTCAGCACATTGGCCTGGGTGCCGGCTACGATGGCATTGAGATGCCCCCGCTGGGCCTCGAGGACGTCTCCAAGTACCCGGAGCTGTTGGCCGCGCTGCTGGAGGATCACAACTGGAGTGAGGAGGACGTTGCCATGCTGGCGGGCCGCAACTTTCTGCGCATCCTGGAGACCGTGGAGACGGTACGCGACTACTGGAAGCGCGCCGCCATCCAACCCATCGAGCTGTCAGAGCCGCAGCCAAAGACACAGTGCACCTACATGTCGTCGTGACCACTGCCACAGGCGTTGAGAACGCGCCGCGATGAGCCCGCGACGGTGTCCCATCTTGGGCAGGGGGCCAGCCCCAATCACACCGAGAGGGCGACGTCCACGGACGCGCAGCTCTGGCAGCAGCTGGAACCCATCGCAAACGAAACAGATGTTAGCCACATGGCAGTGGCAGCCACAGCCACATCCACAACCATGGCAACCACATTTGCAGTCAGTGGTCTGTTGCAGTAGAAAGGCTGGCAGTCCTTGGCTGTCGCTCCAGCTGACGAGCCTTCATTCGCTCATTAGCAAACGAGCGAATAATGTTTTAACTGGAAGCCACAGCGACGTAGCATTGGCTTGACAGCAATCAAAATGACGAATTAACAAGCAAATCCGAAAGCAGCGTAACGATAAGCATGTAATATAACTAAATACGTTCACATAGAAAGGAAGTTTATACTCGTATTTAATTAAAGCATTGGCACGCACATACATACACACATAGACAAATGCAGATGGACGTGGGTTTCACGATTTATTCAAAGGTTGCAGTTAAATAATTGCATACGTGCCAGAGGCCAGTGCTTATTTCAGTTTAATAATTAAATTAAATATTAATTGTAAAGAGAAGCAACATAAAAAAATTAAATTAAAAAAAAAACAATAGAATTACAAAAATAAAGATTATAAAAATAAAAGCCATGGCGTGCGCTGAATAATCGAAATACCCCGTAAAAGCAATGTAGCGGGAGTGTTTAATGAATTCAGTATGTCTGTATGTTGCCAAAAACTAATTAACTTCTGCACCCAATAGACATGGCCAAAAATTAAAGCCAAAATAAAATTGTAAATTGGAATTTCGTTTAGTTTCTGACCAAAAAAAAAAAAAAAGGAAATACAAAAATAAAATTGCTGGCTATTTGCCAGGCGAGTGAATCGCTGCCACTTAGCAACGAGATATTATTGTCGTCATCAATTATGCAATAATAATAAATGAAATACAGTTAGTCGCAACCAAACGCTCAAACCAGATCCCGCAACTTTAAATTATTTGCCACTAAGTAAGATGCAAAATATGAATGCAAAATATTTATTATCTCACAAATGTGCAATGTGTGTTCGCATTTAATACAAAACAGGATAAACAAACACAAAAACAACAACCAAACAGCCAAATAATTCGTATTTAATGTGTATTTACACTCACACACATAATTGAAATATACAGAAATACAAGCATAATCGTTCTTATTACAATTAGGAAGGCAACGTTAGTATCGTATACTTGCATTTCCATAAATAAAATCGAAATAAATATCATTGAACGTGTGTTTCGCTCTTTAATCCGTGGAATTCATTTAACACTTGTACTCCCATAGCAAAGCCATACAATCCGGATTCAGTTTAATGAACTGAACTCAAACCGGGATTGGAACAGAGGCGATTCTCGAGGTATTGTACAAGTCCGTCGGCTGCGTGATTTAAAATGCAATAAATATAATATTTCAGTTGTAAATAAATAATTTTCATTCAAATCTGGGTGCGAAATCCTTGGAAAATGCAACGACTGCCATACTTGTCTACAAAGTATGCAGCATCAAGGTGGTGCTGCTGCTCTTTTAAATATTCCACACACACGCACGCAACATGTTTAGTGTATATGTGTCTGCACACTCACACCAAGGCACGCACGCACGCCGTTTAATGCGCATTTCATGCTGCAGCTGTGCTCGCTTTGCCAGCATGAGAAATGAGATTTTAACTTTTGCGTTTTTAGTACGATCTTTGTGTAACTTCTTGGGCTGAAATATATGGCAACCAACTGCGTGCATGCGGGAAGATTAAAGTATCTGGAGCTTAAGAGATGCCAATTGTGCTTAGAAGCTGTAATACGAACAGTTTACATAAACATATTAGACACAGTGTAGCAGTAATGACTTCGTAAAGTATAGCCTCAATTTATACAAATATATATTATATTTATATGCATATATTTACATATATGCAATAGGTATTTCTGTTTTTTGAATTTCCTAATTCTGTTCCCACTGTTGTGGTATTAGTATTAGTGTGAGAAAGATATGTTAGATGGAGTTGTATTCTTAGCTGCCCTCCTCTGATTTGTGTACCCGCTAACACTCACTGCGTGAGAGAGACAGAGACAGAGAAGAATAGCTATGGCTGAACCGGATGCTGCCGGAAGCTGCCGAGTGCGAACAAGACGGCTACTTACGCCATTCGCACAAGGTCGTTATGATTGTTGGTGACCGAAGAGAAGACGAGTAGAAAAGAGATTTATATTCTGGAAGAGCATAGTGTGAACAACAGGGAATACATGAGTTCGTTATGAGATGCACTTGTAAAAGAATAAAATTAATATCGAAATAATATATAACATATATAAAGAATATGTCTCGAATACATATGTATGAGATTATATATACTGTGGCCAAGAGAGCTTCCTGTGGAAGGCGATCACTGAACGAGCTTTTGCATACGAGCTTTCCTATTATTATTATTGTTATTGTTACTGCTGCTTCTTCGGCTTCGGTTCTAGCCGGCGAGGACGGCTAAACATATGAACCGACGCGTGAATAAATGAAATATAATTTGGGAAGAAAATAAATAACTAATAATGGTATTTATTAAAGCTCGGGTTAAGCACGGGCTATTACATATACTATTATTATCAGGCCGATATCAAAAGAGATAGTTGAGATCGCGTCTCTGATTTTTGTTCAGCTTATAAACTTCTATAAACAGAGTATTGAATAGTTAATTCCACCCGCTTGCGATTTCTGTGTGTTTAACTCGAAATGAAAAACTACTTACATGGCGCACATACAAGTTGAGAAACTGCTTAAAAACTCTTTGGAAATGGTGCTCTAAACAGAAACGCTGGGATCCAATTTATGTATCTGTAGGCATTAGCGCTGAGACGGACACAAACGCACTCTGTTGTCTGGGGCCATAAAAAACGTTAAGTGGTCGTAAATCAAAATTCAGCTAACATAAGAAAGTTCACTAAAGTTTTTTTTTGCTTTGCAGAAAACGTACTTCCTCCGCTTGGTCTTTTAGCTCGCACGCTTTTATTTATTTTCACCTACTTTTGCCACTTGAGCTAGAAAACTGCAGCTGGCTTTCCCACAGCAGCCTAGAGCACAACTAGAGCTAAGCATTGGCACTTTGGGCAGAGAACAACAGTCTGTAAACTTAGCTGTGGGCCAAGTAAATTCTATTCATTTACAGTCCATTGAAACTTGCTTAAATTTTGAAAGCGAATCGCCCACTCCAACACCCAGAGCCATAGCAGCCCACTAAGACGGCCAATTCCAATCTCAGCTAACGTTCCTTGGTCTGCCTGTTATCAGCCGTGTTGGCGCCAACGCCATCAATGTTCGATAACAATGTTTTTGTTGTTTACATGAGGAGTTAAGGTTTTTGTCTTGGTAGCTTCCATTTGGAGGAAGCTGCTCTGACCTTCCATTCTCTCAACATTTTGCTGTCGATTGTTTATTATTGTTGCAGCCGTCTTTTTCCTCGAGCATAATAGAAACACTAATTGTTGTACGCTCTCCGCCAGCTAGGCTACGTTATAGAAAATCAAATACCATTAAACGAAAGACTACAGATTTATATAACTTAAGTACGTAACAAGACTATGTCATTGAAATTTAAAACTTAAATTGAACACGATATTTCAATTATCGGTCATGATTATCGCTTTAATACTGCTTTATATGTAACTATCGGGCTTTTCAAGAAAGAGACAGCCAGGTCATTATCAAGGCGAACAGCCAAATCGATCTGAATACGTTCTTACGTGTTTTTGCATCTGTCTTTATACTCAATGCTTACTTACTAAATCATTACATACTAACTCAACATATTTTAATTAATTTGATTTTTATTATAACCAAAATCAATCCAATTCAGCTTTCTGATATTAAAACAATATATATTATAGAATTGAGAATAATGCCACCAGCATGCGGGTAAATGAGTCAACCTATTGATTTCTAATTCATTAACTGATATTTGTTCATTTCAAGCAAAGGTTTCTATTTATATATATATTATATATATATATAATAATGTCTATGGATATACATTACACAATGTTTCTATTAGTATGTATGTAAATATATTTTCTTCTGTTATACATATTGTATAAATCTTTATACATATGTATGCTAATATACGGCTCTCCTTTAACAAAGTCGAAAGTCTTCAATATGCGGCTTCATCGTTTGCGGAATTAGTAAAAATGGCACAGCTGCTCGTTCATGGATTGTGCTTTTGTCTTTGTTATTCCTTTGCTCAGAGGCAGGAAGCACACAGATAGCACAGCATCATATCTCGCTATTGTTTAAGCGCTAAACTCTAAACACATTTAGCTTTACATTTAAACTCTAAATACCACACCTATAAATGTCAATTTAAGAGATTTTAATGATTTACCAATTGGTAATTAATTGATCTGCTTAAAGTAAATAATTAGTTATATCGTTTCTCACTCCTCTCAGGTTAGGGACTGAGCTCTTGTTTAAATGTTCTTTATTAAAATATTAAATGCTTAATGCTTATATTATACATATTCTCAGTATCAAGGCTCGCCGACTAAGACAATGCAATTTCTTTCATTAGAACCACAAAAATCTTCCCTAATTTTATTTAATGACATTCACA
The DNA here is from genome assembly GCA_037075325.1 of Drosophila mayaguana. NCBI lineage: Eukaryota > Metazoa > Arthropoda > Insecta > Diptera > Drosophilidae > Drosophila > Drosophila mayaguana. Next base: position 3,211,114 of record JBAMCG010000080.1, on the reverse strand, counting down.
GAGATAACTCAACTGACTAGACTAGTTTGGGTTATATTAGATTTCATTTTTACGACAGGTACATAATTATAGCCTCGTTTATGATTATGTGTGCTACGGAATGTAATAACGTGTTATTTAGTAGAACTTGGAGAGCTGTTGATAATCAAGTGACATAAGATACCCCCTCCACGCCCGAACTGAAGTCGCTCGCTGATGCCATGGAATGTAATTACATGCTTGCTCATTAACACCCTGTCCGGTTTCAATTTCGCGCTTAATTTTGTTTCATTAAAAACGTCTAGCCCTGCTACTGCATTGTGTTTCAGTTTCAGTGCCCACTGTCAAGTAGTTTAAGCGTCACATTCCCATTCCCCTAGGCCACCGAAAAAGCCATTAACATTTCGCCAGAAACTGGCGACAGTTGATGGAAAAAATAATGCTTGATGACATTTATAATGACTAAAATGCTGTACGAATTGTCCTTGCTACGATGGCTGTTATCCTTGTTGTTGTTGTTTTGGCTGTTGTAGCTGCTGCTGCTGCTGCTGTTGATAAGTTGACATGCCCCCGCTTCCATTCCATTATCCATTTGATTTGCCGGAATTTAAACCTCGTCATCATAATTCTGTGCAATTCAGTCGGAAAACAGCTCTTCAGCCAGTCGATTTAATTCGGGTCTGCCGCGCTGCTCTCATTATGCAGATAAAAACTAACAATTACGCTGCTTGGCAAAATTTTAATTTTTTTGCCACTCAACTGTAGCCAAATTTCGTTTAATTTGTTTGTTCATGTCGAAACTATTTCATTTAATTTGAAAAAAATATGTAGAACTAAAAAATGAATACATAAATATATAAATAAGCAGAGTTCTCGATATTCGAGCATATATTATATATATTATATATTGGCATTAAAGCCACAGTTTTAATTTAAATCTAAAGGAAAAATGTGGATATTACCCATTTAAGTTAAACAGTTTATTTTATGTGTCAAATTTTCATTTTAGAATTCTGTGCTGTGCAGTGTAACTGTTTATGTTTGCAATCCCGTCAAGCTATAATCATGCTCGACTTTTCAATAACAAGCTCCATGTGGAGCTATTGTTCAATGTTTGGGCAACTCATCTGGGATTGTCAGGGCTTTCAACAGGCTCAAATAATTGCAGCACATGGAGAGGTTGTGCAACTGGAAAACGCGCCAGGTCTCTAAATCAACACAGCTGCCACAGACGTAAGCACAGGTAGGCAGGTGCGTACATATGTATGTGTTTCTATTAACGATATGCACATTCACGTTTATGAATTACGTATTCGCAGTTAGTGCGCATTATATTGTGGAATATGTATAAGCACGCCGAAGTATTTGACTTGAATTAGTTTCAGCGGAACCATAATTTGTCAACACTAAACCAATTTCAATTAAATTTGATTAATACCTGCTGCGTTTTTTTTTTTTAGCTATGCACTTTTTGCTGCTATTAAAGTCCATTATTAAATTATATATTTTTTAGCTACTATGATTAGCCAAATGCTTTTATTGTTATCGTTAAGGCCATTGTGTAATATAATTACATTATTTAAATCATTGCCTACTTTTAGGCACTCATATTATATATTTGCTTATTGGATTATGCATAGACTGTGCAATATTGCCCGAGTAATATATTTGCCATTGAATACACATTGATGCATATATATCTCCATGGTTGCCGTTTTATGGCATCGAGACCAAGTTTCCAGGCCATAGCTGCCACAAGAACAGTCATTACAAATGCATACAACTGAAATCAAATTGGCCCTCAAAGTGTTGCAGAGTGTCCTCTGCTTGCCTCCACCTGCTGCATCAATTGACATTTACCCCAAAATTGTTGGCAGTGTGGTAAGCCAAGCGACATCATTTTCAGCCCCAGCAAGCCGAACCGAGTGCAATTAGGAAATTTGCAAAATTGTCTCTTCCATTGCCGCAGGGCACTGCAAATCAGTGCTCTAACCGAGAGTTGCTGTCTTTGCTTCCTTACATGGCACACACAACCACACACACACACACACAATCGCATACCTTCCTCATACACATAGACGGAAGTGATAGACCATATATGGAGGAGCGTCTTACAATTGAGCACGCCTTCTATTTGCATAGCAAACATCAGTCAATTATAGGATTACCTTAACTGATTGCTCATCATGGTCAAAAGTATATATGTATATTGCAGTAAAACCAAACTCAAATAAAATGGCATTTAGTTAAGTGAAATAATTCATTTTTCAATTATAACTTAAGCAAACGTTCAACTAGTCTCTGGCAGCGAATATTGTTTATACACATAGATATTCAAGCTGATATATTATATGTATATCGCATTGTGCTTGTATTTTGTGCTTCTATAAATTGGAGAACAGCGTCGACCCAGAATTGCCTACAAATACTCTGCAGCATCTAAATGAGCAGCCCATGAACGACCCAACCATAACTCAAGGCTTTCCTGGATCTGCATTTGAACGTTGGCCCTGCCAGCAACACGAATCTGATTTACTCCTGCCGCTGGCCCTTCTGGGCCGAGAATTTGCCGATGGCGCATGGCTTCGCATAGGTTGGCAAACATAATCGTAATTAAACGCTTTTGTGCACCCGAGGTGTAGTTGTGGTAAGACCCCATTAATTAGGTATTTCTATTGGAACGCCTACTCGCTTTGTTCTCAAGAGATTCGCCAGAATCAACGAAACTTCAGCGCGTACAACAGAGTGGAAAGTATGCCATTAAAGTAATATTCTGTAATCTTTTAACAATTATTGTGTTCTTAATAAATTTTACCATCAATTGAAATTTTCACGCTTTTTATACGCCGATTAAAAATGGGAAAACAGGGTATAATATTGAATTATTGAATTATTGAATTATTGAATTATTGAATTATTGAATTATTGAAATATTGAATTATTGAATTATTGAATTATTGAATTATTGAATTATTGAATTATTGAATTATTGAATTATTGAATTATTGAATTATTGAATTATTGAATTATTGAATTATTGAATTATTGAATTATTGAATTATTGAATTATTGAATTATTGAATTATTGAATTATTGAATTATTGAATTATTGAATTATTGAATTATTGAATTATTGAATTATTGAATTATTGAATTATTGAATTATTGAATTATTGAATTATTGAATTATTGAATTATTGAATTATTGAATTATTGAATTATTGAATTATTGAATTATTGAATTATTGAATTATTGAATTATTGAATTATTGAATTATTGAATTATTGAATTATTGAATTATTGAATTATTGAATTATTGAATTATTGAATTATTGAATTATTGAATTATTGAATTATTGAATTATTGAATTATTGAATTATTGAATTATTGAATTATTGAATTATTGAATTATTGAATTATTGAATTATTGAATTATTGAATTATTGAATTATTGAATTATTGAATTATTGAATTATTGAATTATTGAATTATTGAATTATTGAATTATTGAATTATTGAATTATTGAATTATTGAATTATTGAATTATTGAATTATTGAATTATTGAATTATTGAATTATTGAATTATTGAATTATGGAATTATTGAATTATTGAATTATTGAATTATTGAATTATTGAATTATTGAATTATTGAATTATTGAATTATTGAATTATTGAATTATTGAATTATTGAATTATTGAATTATTGAATTATTGAATTATTGAATTATTGAATTATTGAATTATTGAATTATTGAATTATTGAATTATTGAATTATTGAATTATTGAATTATTGAATTATTGAATTATTGAATTATTGAATTATTGAATTATTGAATTATTGAATTATTGAATTATTGAATTATTGAATTATTGAATTATTGAATTATTGAATTATTGAATTATTGAATTATTGAATTATTGAATTATTGAATTATTGAATTATTGAATTATTGAATTATTGAATTATTGAATTATTGAATTATTGAATTATTGAATTATTGAATTATTGAATTATTGAATTATTGAATTATTGAATTATTTAATTATTGAATTATTGAATTATTGAATTATTGAATTATTGAATTATTGAATTATTGAATTATTGAATTATTGAATTATGGAATTATGGAATTATTGAATTATTGAATTATTGAATTATTGAATTATTGAATTATTGAATTATTGAATTATTGAATTATTGAATTATTGAATTATTGAATTATTGAATTATTGAATTATTGAATTATTGAATTATTGAATTATTGAATTATTGAATTATTGAATTATTGAATTATTGAATTATTGAATTATTGAATTATTGAATTATTGAATTATTGAATTATTGAATTATTGAATTATTGAATTATTGAATTATTGAATTATTGAATTATTGAATTATTGAATTATTGAATTATTGAATTATTGAATTATTGAACGATCAGTTGCTGGAGGGTTCTGGAGATTTCGTTGTCGAGCAGACTCGACTAGAACTCTCTTACTCGTTTCACATGATTTCATTAATTTGAACGAAGTCGGGCCGACTATTAGGGCTTCTTGGCTATAAACTATGATAAACTTCAATAATCAATTAAAGACTGAATTCACTTTTCGTATAATTTGCTTTCCTACCACGTATATCTAAACTTGCTTCTCATTAATTATATTTGCATATATAAAATAAATGACATATCAACATTTTATCTCATGCACTAACAAAAAGTTTAGTAAATAAAATAAATGTATGAATATTTTAAAATTTTAGTGCTACTATTTTTATGATTATTATTATTATAACTTGGGTTTTTATCTATGAACATATCCATATGCAGATTGTAGAATGAGCTGATTTAATATAAGCTAAGGTTTCTCGCGCCTAATAGGACTCTCACATAGTTAATAGATTTCAAATCCACGTCTAACAATTGGAAGCAAATTCTAGTACGCATCAAAAGCTACCTTATATTGTACTTTCAGAATTTACTGAAATGAAATGTTGAGATTAAAGTACATTCCTAAGTATTTCAAAAAATTCTTTGTTGTGCTGCCAGCAAAAATGTTGTGAGCAGTCAAAAAAGAATTTAATAAGAGCCACAGTTTCGCTGTGCTCGAACTGGGAGTTTATTGATTTTCTGAAATGTTCACTTCGCTCGTGCTATTCATCCGTATTTTTAACGCTGCGAAAAGGATATTTGAAACATATACTCTCGTATATAAACATTTTATACAGTCAGTTGGACTCAAATACAATGTTTCTACAGCTTTTTTCTTCAATATATGTTTCACAAGTCAAAGAAAAACGATATAAGTGTAAATATTTGTATTAATTGTACTCATGCATTTTATGAGTATTATTTATACCATTTTAACTGTAACTGCAACAGAGAATATTTAATTTGGAATATTTAATAATCTTTTAAGGTATATAAAGTAATTTAATAAACATTTTTACTTCATTTGTCACGCTGCAATGTTTGTAAGCCGTTTAAATCGCAATATTCTAAATCAGAAATATTCACATAATTTCCTGAGCTGTCAGAGCTGCACTATCGGCAACAGCAATTGACAGTTGTTGGGCATGTTGATGTGAGAGGACTTTTAGGATTCAACTGCCATTAGCAGCGTTATTTAACACTTGTCCACGTCACTCCCAGCGAAACATCCTGATAGACGACACACACACGGTGCGAGCGTGTGCGCGCATGGATCTAATTTCCATGTTGTCAGGCTGAAAAGTGGATTCACAGAGACTGCTGTGAAGTGGCCTTAATCGACACCCCGTCGTGTTTCAGTTAATTTACGTGAAATACTTGCCTTTAAGAGATGCGCAAATTCAGCTGAAATGCATTCACACTTAACTGACTGTTGGGTTGTTTGCTTGCGTTTTTTGGGGCGGAGTTGCGCCTGAACGACAATCAACAAGTTTTTGTTGTTACGACTGCTGCTGGTACTGTTGCTGCCAGTTGCACTTGCAAAATGCATTTGCTGCTGAGTACACGGAGCGTCCTTAGCGCAGCGGGAGATGTGAGAGGACAGGTGGAGGAGGGGTAGAGAGGGGGAATAGGAAGGAGAACGAGCAGAAGCAGCAGCTCGCACGAATATCCTGCGTCATAAAAGGCAGCACTCCCAAAGGAGACAGGTACGCGAGGTATGTATGATGTGGTACGATGACGTCATCGACATGTAAGGAAAAGGATATGCATGTAGTTGTCCTCCTTGCTGTCGGATTGTCCATCTGCCAGGTTGTTATCTTCTGCAATATGACAATCTAGCCGATGGCGCTTGTTGAAAGACTGTAACGCGTGCAGGAGCAGCAGCAGCAGCAGCAGCAGCAGCAGGAGCAGCTTCAGAGGCAGCAGGAAAAACGGCATCAGCAGCAATCATAAAAGTTTCAAACTCTATGGACTCCTCACCAGCACAAACTATGTGTGTAACTTTATATATGTGTGTGTGCGTGTGTGTGTGATGTGTATAATGGCATATTCGAGTTAAGCGAAATAACATTTGCACTGCTCCCGTAGGCAGGCCCCAGCACAAGGAGAACTCGCTGACTCTCAGGTCTTGGCAAATATGCATAAGGAAAATATTAAAGATGAATTACACGTGTGTGCGACTGCATCTCAGAAAACACCTGCCTCACAAGGTGCGAAAGGCAATATGAATGCTTGAGGTCTGCATCACCTGCCGGAGCCCAGGCGCCTTACTCCAAATCCCATTTGTGCTGTGTATGTGTGTGTAATCATGTTGCGAATATTTTCAATTAATTCAATTCTTAATTTAACATGAATTCCAATTTCGCAATGAATATTCCAAAAATGAATGGAGTGCGTCGTCTTTATGAGTAGCCTGAGGAATTTAATTAACAAAAATATGTAGCGGTATTTAAATTAATTTAGAGCTCAGTAAAAAAAAAAATACTAATAAATTTGAATAACATTTTCAAGTATTGTTCAAAGTATTGCTAGGCAATTGCCAGTAAAAAAAATAATAATAATGATAATAATAATATATAAATGCTGCTAATTAATCTGAATATTAAAAAGGAAATTAAGCATATTAAAAAAAAATGATGCGGTATAGTATGAACATAAAAACGATTTTAGATTATGGCCACATATGGACCTAATCAGAAAAGATTTAATACTAATATTAAGTATAAAGGATTTGAGGTAGGTATGAATTATATAAATACTGTTAACCGATTTATTATTTACGCTTATAACTATTATTACTTATGCTCGCAAAGTTCTTCTATTCCTCTAAGTATTTGCTCTAAGTATTGCCTCCAACAATTTCCTCCAAGTCTTTAATGCTTAACTGAACGATCACACACTTCACTTTAAACTGTAATGCACGACTGACCCCAACCAGGCCTGGGCGACTGAAGAAATGCTGCAGCTTCTACCCTTTATATAGGGCGACTTTCACTCAAAGCTTGAGTCACGCTTGTTGAGCCTGGCACCAGGTAGAGACTCGTTGCTTTAAGTGACCAATGGGATCACTCTATGCTGATGCGAGCATTCTAGCTTCGTTTTACTCAAATATTAATACCGAATGAACACAGCTGCATACATACAAACGATCTTTTGATCAAATGATCTATTTCGACTTACTGAGAGATGGACGGAGAGATAGTCTCTAAGCTGGACAAGGAGACAGACAGAGCGACAGACTGTAAAATAGACAGGCAAACAGACAGTCATATAAGGACTAGCACATATGCATAGTCTGCTTCAATTCGTGGCTATTCCATCCCATACTCGCTTTCAATATCAATAGGCTAGACCACTTTCAAATTAGCTAGATCGAACCTAAAATAGGCTAAGCTGGCAACACTATTACTATGAATGCTTAACAGCTCTTTATGCTGTTGCTCATTAGCTGCAAATCCCCTTCTCTCTCTCTCTCTCTCTCTCACTCGAATAAGTATTTAAATTGTCATGTGCCAATGCCTTTTAACAGTTAGTGTTGTTAGTGCTTAACAGCTCCCTGTTAGTACTGTCTGGATATGCTTAAAAGCTGTATATAAGCTGTAACTTCTGATATGCTGTTGACAATACAACACGTATCTAGAATAAACGTTGTCCTTACAAAACTATCAGATAACAATCGGATGTATTATCAAGGGTCCTCAAAATCAGTGCGCTTCAACTGTTGAGCCGTTCTATCTCTCTCTATTTAGTTCTAGATCTATCTAGTCATGTCATATATAATTTAAGATTATAATAAAAACTGTTAAATGGTTGACGAAATGAAATTAACAGAGTAAATAATATTATATCGAGTAAATAATATTAAATCGACTGTATTTATAACGAAACTGAAATGAATTAGACATAGTATATGCATTCCAAAAATGATTTCAGCTGTTATCGAATACTATTTTAAATTATCGATCGATTGAAATTTTGTTCAGTTTAATAGTGTTTTTGAATAGCAGTGCAAATTGTCAGGAGTTGGAAGTCGACAAAGATGCGGCAAGCGGAGATGAGTGCTTTAAGTCAAAAATTCATTCGCATGAAAGCCGCTTAATTTGTTTTTTCATTTTCTTTTTTCTAGTCAAAGAGCGCAGAGCGCGCGTTGGCGCACTCGCGACATATCCGGCGGAAACGCACACAGACGCAGAGACAGAGACAGAGAGAGAGAAAGAGAGAGAGAGGCAGAGACAAAGCATCATGGCGGCTTCTTCATTTACTGTTCATGCATGACCACTTCAACATTTTCGCTCCTCATTCGCTTCCAGTTGGCGTTGCCGTTGCCGTTGCCATTGCTTACACTTCCGGTTTGTTTTATGCTTCGCTGTGGCAAGCCGGAGTCGATTTGAAGGCCTCTGGATGCCCTTAAAAAACATTTCCAATTCGATTTTTTGCCAATTGCTCTCTCCCTCTCTCACCCTCCCTTTGGGCAAATGAGGGATATGCGTACGTGCTGACATCGTTGCTCATACGCTCCATTGTACGCACCACGCTTCTTCTTCTTTTCCTTCTTGTTCTTCCCACTGACTGTAGCAAAATGAATATTTTGTAAACTCCACTGTTCCCAGGACGAAATTTATTTTTCGCTTTTGCATATTTTGAGGGTAATTTGGGTAAAAGCATTTGAACGCTTTTATATTTTCCTACATCCTTGACACCCTAGAAAGGGATTTTTATCAAATAATTTAAATGCAACAAAGTAAACAGTGAAACGTATTGATCCAATAAAATTATTTTTGTATTACTAAACTTTATTTATATACGTTAAGTATTCATGATTCATGATTCATGTGCTTCCCAAACCCAATGAGTCATCGAAAATGATTCAATGCTCTTTCTAGGGTATTTTTTGAAACTTCGCCATGCAACACAATGTTGCCTACTAGCCTTTGTTCGTTGTTCGTTGTTCTTTGTTCTTTGTTTTCAGTGCCAAATCGTTCACATAAAATATTCATACGTTTCCTCGGTGGTTTTTGACTCTCAAGTGTTTGCAATTCAATTACAATTCAATTGATTTTCGTCTGCGGGCCCAATCTGGCAAACCGATTTTTCAGCTCTGGCCTGGTTTCGACACGACGAGTGGCGGCTACAATTTATGTGCTTAGAGACACGTACTTCAATCGCGATACGAGTATAAAAAGTGTAGCTGTACAGCACCGAGTCACAGATATGCAACAAGAATTTATACAGCTCATTTTTGCATTCCGCTTTTTACTTTATATGTATAATCATTATTCTAAGGCCGTCATCCTTCAGGGAAGTCATTAACTCAAACATCATTTTCTTCGAACTTTGAATAGAAAGAAGTTTAAGTCGTGATAATAATAATAAGTCATGAAAATATAATTTCTTCATATGAAGCTCGAATATGTGCGGAATGGCAATGAAAACAGTGAAATGGTCCAAAACTTCGACGTCCCTTTGATCGGAGAGATAATAAGCAAGCAATTAGCCACATATTACTACAACCTAATTTTCAAGCAAATATGCTTATGAGAATACGTAAAGATCCATAATGCATCAATTAATCTTGATCTCGATAATAATCGACTAAAAACCTCATCTAGACGAAAGACCGATCTCAGAGAAAGCGGCATTCCTGCTCTTACAATTCAAATTCCATTGCACTATAAAACTTATAATTACTTATTACTATATAATATATGCAAGCGATTTAACACTAAATAAAACTGAATTTGAACCACTTCAAGTGATTTCCACCACTGAACTAGAAAAAAAAACATCTAAAAAAGTGTATATATATATTTATTTATTTATTTAATTGTTTAAGAGAATTAATTCTAAATACCATTTAATTTAAAGCCAGAGCAACAAAGGGATTCAGGCAGTAATCATATTATTGTGCTGTGAAATCTCCTTTTTTTTAGATCTTATACATATCATGTTCTACGGCTGCTCTCTGTGTGATGTCTGACAATTACAGTCTTTCCCTATAAGATTTGATTTTGTTAACTATTGAATGGATGCAATAATTTATCCACGCTCAAATGATGGCAAGAGGGCACAGTAGAGTAGAGAAAAGGCGCATCGAATTGCCTACAAATTACAATTAATAGAAATTTGTCGAGCATCAAGTTAAGCCATAGGCAATCCGAATCGCAGGAGACTGCGCACATTTATGGGCTACGCACTTAATTTTTGTTTGTCCCATTTGTGTTCATCTTAATTATGGGACAAACTTGTGTAAGTCATGGAGGTCATAGAAACCTTAGCACAGAAACTGCTCAGAGCCAAACTCGGACGCAGACAAAGCGAAATCAATTAAATTTTTGCAAATGACAGCACAATGGACCAGCCACACAGGTACAGCCAGGTACAGGTGAAACTAGCAACACAACTGTGCGTAGGTAGCAAATACTTGTCGAGCACTTTATCGAGGACTATGTGTGTTGCAGAAACACGCCCCTGGGACTCATTTAGCTGCGGAGTGGGGCTCCACAACAGCACCACACATTCAGCCATGTCAGACCGCAACACGAACTAGGAAAGAAGGACCATGGACATCATGAAAGGTTTGCGCGTTTGCCCATTCGCAGTGCTCTTCACTGGCAAGCATATTTCATTTATAATGGCGTGACTGAACCAGACGTAATTACGTGGCGTATGACACACAAATATTATTGATATATATATATAAAATATTATTAACATAAATATATTATATATATGAATATTTGTACAGAATTATTTAAAATAAATTAATATAAATATTAAAAAATTCTGTAAAAATATTAATAAGTATAATATATTTATATTAATAATATTAATAATATTTTCTCATTTATGACATACAAATATTATTAATATATATATCAAATATTATTAACATTGTTAAAATAAACACATTATATTTATTAATATTTTACAGAATTATTTAATATAAATTAATATAAATATTAAAAATTTCTGTAAAAATGCTGAAAAATATAATATATTTATATTAATAATATTTAAAATATATTTATAATATTTTTTCATATTTTTAAAATAATTTATTTTATGTCAAATGTTATAGAATGCATAATCGATAAATTTGCTATTCTCTTTTGGAAGTTAAAGAAAAAATATTGCTTTGATATAAGACAGAGAAAGAGTTGATTGTTATCAAAAACTATTATCTTTATAAAAATGCTTTGTAGCAAATATGTACATCCATATAAATGTATATATTTATCTTCGTTTAGCTTAGTCTGCGACGAAAATTCTAGTCCGCAGACAAGCTTATATGAGCGTCATTATAATCTGATTCTACTGTATATAACTCCTGGGGATGAATTTCGTCATATGATCTTAAATAATTGTGTTCCTATATCATTGTTATTATATAGTGTATTGTTAGCAGAAAAGACTTATGGCATGACTTATTTTGCAACGGCTTCAAGAGCGACCACACGCACAAGCGCCCCACCTACCATTTTCAGTCAGTGAACAAGTTAAGAAAAATGTTTAAAGCAAAGTACATAAAGTCAATACCTGGCTACAGAGGATGCCCGGTGACAGCTCATGGCGGTGCTTCCCACAATGATAAACTCCCTCAGTCAAGGGCAGATGCGATGTCCGCGTCAATGGCAAAGGATGCCATAAGCCGTAAGCCTTCGTTTGTCAGTGTCCTGCATATAATGAAATGCGCCTACCATTCACTGAAGTGGGCTTACGTTGTATGGCCACCAATTTATTTTCTTTCTGCCTCATTTTTCAGCTGAGCCTTAAAAATAGTTGCACATATTTTTTTGTCAAACTTTCACAAAAGTTACTTATTTCCACCACAAAACAATATCTTATGTGCTGTTTCTTGACTCTTTTGTTCGCTTTCTAACTTTTTACGGCAAAGGCGTAGATTAAGTATGAGAGTTTGGCTTTTCTTACAGATTTCTTTCTTTGTGACGGTAACTACATTAAAATACTAAAGAAATGCCTTACACGTGGCCAAAACTCTGTAAATTGAGTCAATAAAACGAACATCAATTAGTGGCCAAAAATATAATATAATAGTAATAATAGTGATCGGAAATGGAATGTTTTGAAGCTAAAATAATAATAATTTAATCATTTTTATATGCAAAATATTATAAAAAGTATAGTTAGGTAATATTCCATTTTGTTATAATTTATATAAATATTATATTTATAAAGAATTATTTAATATTTTATCATATTCATTTTTAATGTAGTAATATATTTTTAAAATATAATACAGTAATTTATTAAGAAAGATAATATGGTAATTTATTAAGAAAAATGGTATAAAAAAAACATTTTTCAATAATTGTCTTTTTTTGTGAAATATGATAATATTTAATCTACAAAATATTAGTAACCTTCATTTAAATAAAATGGAAAGCTACTGTTTTTCTGCACGTATTACTTAGTCGAACTGTAGATATATAAATTTACTTTACAATCTTAATTAAAAAGAAAAATATTCCTGAACATTTCCCAAGTTAGCTTCAAAATTAATTCCATATATCAATAAAAATATTTTCGACAAATAGAAACACATTGGATTATTGAATGGTAACAGTTTATTTAACTTGATTATTAATAATAAGAAATAATACTAATTGACACAAGCAAGCGACGTCTTTACATTTAAAACAGTCATAAAACTAAATTGCGCAAATACTTTATATATTCCATATGTATACTTATGTACATACTCAGCGTTAGATTTGATACCGAAGAGCAGTGTATTTCGTAAATGTAGGTGTGCATTATGGATATGAAGGTAATTTAATAGCTAAATAATCTCTAGGCTGTATAAATAATTTAAGACTAAATTAATTTATTAATTATAGTAAGCCACTGACGTACTGTATACAATATAGTACATATATTCCATTCACGCATCATTCTATGCATGAACGTATGTATGTTTGTATGCATGTATGTATGTACTTTAACTTTAACACTTAATGTGTGATTAGAGCTTAGACATATTCCCCTATCGATTTCATAATTTTGATCAATTGTATTGCATTCGTATGTTAACGCCAACACACGAAACACTCTGCAATAGAGTAAATTGTGATAACTAACCTAAATTAAATTAAAATTTATTTCAACATTAAGAGCATAACAAATTCACTGTATCGCAAAGGTTGCACTGACACAAATGAATGATTCATAAACGCTGAAACGCTTTGGGCTGTTGTTGCTATACCAAAAAGTAAACAAAAACAAAATATTACTTATTCACGAACAACGTACAACAATTCTACAACTAAAGCTGCATCAAAATCGTATATAAAATATTGCAATCTGAATTATTTGTTAAATTGGCGAGTACTTTTCGGTTATTGATTCGAATTCCATTATGAATTGAACTCAACTTCCTTAGCATAAGCTTCGTGCTGCATTTTTTCACGCAACCGCGTGATGTCCTCATCAATTCGAACAATTGCACGTATTTTCTGAAAGATGTGTAAGCAAAAGGTTTTAGATATACGGTGCAAATAAGGTTAGTCTTAAACATAAAAGAACATTGGAAGACTACAATTCTACCCCCACTAAAAACTCTGTATGACAAATACTGTGAATTCTTACTTCGCATAAGTCTCCAGGCGTTCTTTTCCATAGCCAGAACATATAGGCTGGAATGTACAGCATGGAAGACAATGCAGTGAACCAACCGAACGCGTGTGCCCACCATGGATAGCTGTAGTCCAGATATTTAATTGGCGTCCATTGCACTATATTGAAGAAGAACACACCCTGCAGAAACAAGGCCAAAATAAAATATCGATATGTCTGAAGTTTGGCATTCAATTGCGACTTACCAAACATATTGCAGGCGTTGTGACACACCAGCAAAACTTCCACCAAACAGTTGGGTAATATCCAATCATGTCTTTGATGCCATCGTAGAAACGATCTACGCCGTAGCACCACGATATTGAGACGCACTCAAAGAATATAAGCCAGAGTAAGCAAAATCCGCTCACTGCATATGAATCGAGTATTTGGAAAATATACATGCCACCCTGAAATTCGTTGAATAATATTAAATTAGCAACTATAATTAAAACCAATCGAGTCTGATACCCAAAGCTTTAAGCGAGTTGAAGAAAGCAAAGCTTTGATATCAATCAATTTCAATTTTAGTTCTATATCAGTGTATATATACAAAACATTATATATGCAATAATTATACTAGTTTACTAGATTATATGAGACACTCTAAATATAAATAATCTAATCTTTCAGACTTACTTGTGTTATGCAGGTCAAGCCAACCAAGTAGCTCAACATGCATACGATGGCAATGAAGATCTCCTTGCGCTTGCGTAGCAGCTGTGGCCACTCGTCGATGATGGCAGTGATGAAGCCTTCCATAGTGCAGAACTGTGAGTCTAGACCTATAAGAAGCAGCATGAAGAAGAAGAGACATGACCAAATCTGAGATCCTGGAAGCTGCAGCACCGCCGACGGATACACAAGGAAGGCCAATCCGGGGCCTACAACAGAAGATGATAATCCCATTATGTAGGGAAATATCTATGGCATTAGCATATATCTGATCTGACGCACCTGATGCCGCTACCTCGGCAATTGGCCTTTGTTGCTCGTGAGCCATGAATCCAATAACTGAGAATATGACGAAGCCCGCAAACATGCTCGTGCTCGAGTTCACTGTGCATACAATCAGCGCGTCCCTAAATCAATGCATTATAACTACGTTTCTTCCGAATACAGGCTGAACTTACTTGTACACATTGTTCGTAAACTTATTGTAACTTCCGAGAGCCACCAAAGTTCCCAAGCCCAATCCATATGAGAAGAAGATTTGCGTCACAGCATCGATCCAAACCTGTAGAGAAGTGTAGAGAATGCCTAAAGTACTCCATTCACACACATCTATGCTTGCATACCTCGGAATGAGTGAGTTTTGAAAAGTTGGGTATGATGTAGAACTTGATACCCTCGAGTGCACCAGGCAGGGTAATTCCGCGAATCAATAAAACGGTCAACAAAACGTATGGGAAGAGTGCAGTGAAGTAAACGACTTTGCCGGTCCACTTAACGCCCTTCCAAATGCAGAAATAGCAAAGGATCCACACCAGCAGCAAGGTACCCGCCAGTTCCCAGCGAATATTACCCAAGTCATCGATACCGGAGGATATTTGCAATGCTCTTCGCCTGTAAATATTTAAGTAAATATAGTGATATATAGTCTAAGATTAGAGAAAGATAAGATAGAACACATTTGACAACTAAACAATTACCAATTTTGCTATTCCTCGAATCTATTTCAAAGATATATAGTCTTGAATATATGTAGATGATATCCAAATCAAAGGGAATATGGGAAATCTGGTTGAAATTTCAAGTGATTTCCTGTCGAAAGAACTGACACATTTTCTAGATCAAGACCTTCAGGTGAATAAGTCTAACTATATCCGTCTCATATATACTGTTCGTTTATCTTGTCTTTTGCTTATTCTGGAAACTTATTTAAGCTAAAAATTGTCCCTTTCTGATGTGAAAAGACTTGGTTTAATGGAACTTGAAGGGCTTCAAAGTTTCTGGACTCCTTTCCTTTCCTTTCACGTTTTGATTTAATTAAACCAGTTTAAGTGTCAAATTCTATGCAATAGGAACCCAGACTCGGTATAAGGGTACACTCAATATGTTTAGAAATAAAATCACATGCAATTGAACATAGTTAAACTCTTCTCCGAAACATACTCCCAAAACTCTTTGACCGGATCTGTCAGCTCAGTTGTCGAAATATTTACGGCTGCCACTGAGCAAACCTTGCCCGCAGATCCATTAATCATCTTGTCCCAGCAATTGAGGTTCTTCCTCTCGTACTGACTGACACAGCTGACTGTGTTCCACCAATTGTTGCATGTGCGCCATGGTACGTCTGCCATTGAAGAGTGTGAAAGAAAGTTGATCGAGGAAGAGTTTACGTGGACTTACCAGCACGCATGGACATGAAGAAGTAGAACACTGCCCAGGCCAAGATAACAATATAGTAAACATTCATCCAGCACGACATCACAGCCGCAGCATAGCCAATTCCTTTCATATAAATATAGCATATACGTTAATATTAAGGTCTATTAGGGTCCCGCCTCAAGCTCAGCTTACCTTTAAAAATTGGAGCGATCTTGAACACGCCCAGGCCGCCGATAGTCAACATTTGACCCAGCGCCAGCTCCATGAAGAACATCGGAATTCCAGCTAAAAACAATGTCAAAATATATGGAAGAATGAACGCGCCGCCTCCATTCTTATAGCACAAGTAGGGAAACCGCCAGACATTGCCTAAGCCAATCGCAAGGCCGACTACAGACAAGATGAAATCGAGCTTGGAGCTCCAACTCCCACGCTCTGGCAGGGTGACTTTGGTGAGCTGAAAATACATGAGCGGATTCAAAAGGAGTATATATAAATAAATATAATAAATATTTCAAATACATTCACGTATTATCCATCGCCATCCCATCTATCTGCTTATATCTGTTTCTCTATACGAACAATTGCTTTCATATCTTATGCTAAACATTTATTTACAACTCCAGCAAAAAAACAGGAAATGCCAATTAGCATAAATAATAATTCAGTGCAATGATATGTTTTTTTTTTTTTTCATTTCCTCTTCTTCTTGTAATGATCAAAACTGTTCATATAAAGGGATGGAATCAGTGCCATGTGCGCAGCTGAACTTGTAAATTAAGTCTCAGTGAGACATCGAATCTGGCGCGTGTTATTCGGCGTTACACGGCGTTCTTGCTTTTGAGCACGGTGCTAGTCAGTAAGAGAGTGAGCTGGTCTTTATGTGGAAAATAAATTATTTTATTAGTTTACCCTTGTTTTTCGAACGTAATCCGAGCCAAAGTAACTTTTAGAAGTTTATTTAACGTAAGCTTAAAGGCCATACTTGCTAATAATATTTTAAAATAAATGGTTGATGGCTTTTGACTTTGAGTAATTCATATAAATAATAAATAAAATTATCAACAAAAATCTTGTGATACCACAAAAACACATATATTCCACTTAAATAGGTATGTGCATTTTTAAGTATTAGAACAGCTATTAAATGATGTAGATAAATAAACTCAATTTATATTTAATTTAAAATAAATTTAAGCTCTATCAATCAAACAGAATGTTTTTTTTTTTTTCAAATGAGCACAGTAAATTGGATAGTATAAATATTTAAATATATATATATATTCTGATAGTTTCATATTATTTATCGAATAAATATTTAATGAAATCAACATTAAATAAATGTAGTTTCCCCTGTAATTAACGTACCTGATGGCTTGTTGATGTGGCTGTAGTGTCCGTTGCTGCTGGGCTTGATAAGTCTTTTGGGCACAATAGCTTTCCCATTTCGATGGGATCGTGCTTTTGTCGATCCCCGCCCTCGCCATCGTTCCCACAATTACTAGACATTTCGTCAACCTTCTACACCCTATTTGTATTTCGATCTGTCTTCGATGATTATTCTGCGTACACAAATGTAGACCTGGGAACACACAACAGAGAGGGATTGTAAACAATTAATAGAATCGCGAATCAAATTGAGCAAATATTGAATTCGAGTTTCAATTATTATTATATTGAATTATATTTGTGTAGTCCATAGGCACAACTTATTATGTATACAATCTGAATCTTTTATTATTGATCTTTATCAGTCTGTCATAAAGTATGAAAAAAGGATATTATTCACTTGTTTGTATTGTTTGTTTCTGTACTTATATACAGCTTAAGTATGTACAGATTTATTTATTATATAAGCATTACAGTAGAACGAATCTGGTTTTTCACGCACCCACGACACCCAACCGGGTCACTGGCTAACATCCAACTGAATCTCTCTCGATCTTCGAGCTCGGGCCGCCGCAAATATTCATGAACAAAAGCCCAGTTGATGCCTATTAAAGCAGATATGCCACTAATTTAAGCGATGCTTATGCGAAGCCAGGCTGCCTGTCATTTTTACATACAATTTAATTTAATAATGATTTACTGAGAGGGTTCTGACCGCTGCCAATGGCTACCTAGAAAACGCGGGCAGCCCATCTACTACATGCGATATAGGTCCGATCCCAATTGGATTCACCCTACCCAACTAACACTCTGATCACTTGCTTACACTTCATATGCCAGTTACTACATACATATGTAGTGCATACTAAAGGGGTCCCGAATACCATCATCCACTCTTTTTTGTCGTTGAAAACTGTAAATATTTTATAACATACTGAAAGCTGTAAAGCAATAAATTGAATTGAGTGCACGCAAATATATATTATTAAATATAAATAAATAAGTTCATATGTATGGCATATATACCTGCACATTTTATATCAAATTTATAAATTATTTATTAAATAAACGAACAGCATCAAGTGCTCATTTCGAATCAAGCTTCAAATTCATTCGATATAAATCTGTATATATATATATATATATATATATATATATATTATTTAAAATATTACAAAGCAAAATTTCAATAGCTATGTTTATACAAAATATATATATATATATATATATATATATATATATATATATATATATATATATATATATATATATATATAATATAATATATATAATAATATTTTATATACATTTTATTGGATCTAGAACAAATCAGCATAAGTAAGTAAATTCCTCCAAAATATACTCTCTTAACTGCTCCTATTGTTGCAAAAGGGGCACGATAGTTGCCTTGGCTTTTGAGGCTCGCCTTTTGCATGCTGACAATTTGCATAATTCTATTTATGAGATTCGACAAGCAACAACGCAACTGTTATTGCCATTTAGTATTTTTTGAGAACGGGTCTTCAAGTAGCTCTAGGTTGATTACTTGCATTGCTTTTGACTATTCTAAGAGTGCTTTAGAAATGTTGTTATCAACGCTCTTACTTGTTTTTTGTTGTGATTGAAGTTCGTAAAAATGCTTAAGTGTTTTCAGTCAGGTCATAAGTCTGACTAGTGTGTGGAACCGCATTACTGATTAACGACAACAACAAAATCCTTTTCCAACTTAAAATCATAAATCATTCTACTTTCTTTGTCTAAAGAGCAACTTTAACCTTTAACCTTTATTCAAATGTTACTTAAATTGAAACAGAAAATTGTATTTGAAAGAACTCATTTCGCATTGAAACAAAGTTTCAGAACTCCAAATAAAAAATGCCGGACAGACAATATTCTTACTTAATTTCATTATTAGTTCTAAAAATGTATTTTAAGTATAAGTTTAAAAAACTTTTTATAATTCACAAGTTAGTTTAATTGTTTACAGCTGCCTTTATTATGTACCTACAAATTTTTATATTAAAATTGTAATTTAATATTTCAATTTTCATTCGTTGAATTTAACGCAACATTCGATTTTATTTTATTTTATTTATTTTAATTTTTATAGTGATCATCAACAATCAAAGTAAATAAACTAAAAGTATTTAAAATAATTCATATTCATGTGAATAATTATTTAGCCTGCGTCATTCAGCCTCGCCATAAATTTTGGTGTTAGTGGTAAATGCTCTTTTTTCCTACGCATATTTAGTTTATTTCGAATTGAGCTACCCCTCACAGCACACACATTTGAACATCAGATGTTTGGTCGGAAATCGGTCATCAAATTTATGCTCGTATACCCTTGCAGAGCGTGTTTTGATTCAATCACGAAATGTGTAACCCACTAAAGGGGTCAACTACTAAGGGCCAACTGCTGTTGGCAACGCAAGGCTGATTATCATTTTGATTACCTGTTTATTTCAATTTAATGCTATTCCCGATGATCTGCTTTAGATTTCGCACTTTACAAATTAGCTTAGCACCGTCTGTAGTTAAGGGTATGTCACACTTCAGGTCGCGAGTGAATCGGATTTGGTTGCCAAGTGAGCCTACGCTCTATCACATATACCTTAATTGCATTGAATAGGGGCACAACAACGCACACAGTTCTGCTCGCATTACTTCCACATAGATACATAGATAGATGGATATAATTATTTAATCGTATGCCTCCACACATACACATACACATACACACTCAATTGCTAAGTGGCAAAATATCAACATGTGCGCTCGGAAATGCATAATCTTGTTGCTAACAGGCTCACTTCCGAATTCGATTATGCCCTCGCAACTAAATATTATATACACACACAAAGCAGAGCTAGTTAAGAGTGACTGATTGCAAGATACCCTGTAAAGAATATACGTATGAGCACTCTTTAAAGATAGTATTGTTGTAGTCAGTCTTCTATTAAGCTGTCTTCAGTTTATTTTCTCTTTGACGCTTTAAAATGTTTCTATCTGAGTTTGAAACGGAATTTGAAAGCAAACATGTAAATGTATGGACATCTACTTATATAAAAAGGAACATATATTCATTTGATAATATATCAATTTCTAATTTATTGAAATAGATATAATTTGTCAGCAGATTATGCACATTTCCTTTGAAACTATCTGAACCAGCATTTTGTAGTAAACAATTGTGTAAACAGATTGCATTAAAAATATTAATGATGAGTAAAGTAAATCAAATAAATACTTTATGTATTTCATACAGTAGATATTCGTGTAGTTATATAGATGTTGAATTACACAATTATGCCATATATTTATTGACTGTATGGTAAATAGTATAAAAACTATTTATACAAGAGTATGTATACAACATTTGAAGTCTCTAGCTCTTATATCTTCTGAGATCTAGGCGTTCATACGGACGGACGGTCAGACGGACAGGGCTATATCGAGTCAGCTCGTCGCCCTGATCAATCACAACTACTGTTTGTCGAATCATAGGCCTACAGGGTATCTTGCAGTCTCCAATGGCTATCTATTGATCCTCAATAAAAATTACTCTTGAAACCAGGGACCGTAACGATTCTAATTTTTTTAGAAAAAATTAAACAATAATACTTATTTTTTGAGTAATTAAAAAAAAAATATATTTTTAATTATTATAAATATATGATAAAAATCAAAAATTGATTTGTAATAATTATTTTTTATTTTTATCATATAAATTATTTATAATAATTAAAAATAATTTGTTTATAAAAAATTGCAATTAAAAGTTTATCCCTTTTTTGAATTTGCCATGAAAAAATAACTTATGTGTGTTTTTCACTCTTTTCTTGGGGGTTCTTTTGTGCCTAAATTTTTTTATTTTATTTGCGGTCCCTGCTTGAAACTATACAATGGTATTTATTTGCCTTACTTTACTTAAGCCTATTCACTCTCAAATATAAACAAAATATGAACTTTAGTGCTCAGAGAACTCGACTCTGTTCAGTATAGCAGAAATCATATCCGAGACATTATTTGTTTACTTCTCGCTTTTGAGACTCATTTCACTGTCCTCCTATACGAATCGGAAAGCCCAAAGTGACAACCGAGCAATTCAGTTGGGTTTCACAAGGAAAAATATTTTTTCTAATTTATGCTGATAAATGTAAACATAAGAATGTATATGAGTGTGACAATGCTACCATGGGCTCTCCGTTATTGAGGATCAACAGATAGCCATTGGAGACTACAAGATACCCATATGATTCGACAAACAGTAGTTGTGCTTTGACCTCCTGCAAATAATTTATATGGAATGAAGTACTTTGTTGTGATTTCATTCTCATATTTCACTGCGCAGCTAAGCAGTGGCAAGCGGCAAGCGGCTTGTGCTCAACTTTAGGCGAAATCACATCAAACTGACAAATCGCAGAGCCTGAAGCTCGCTAACAAAGTGCTCTCCGAACTTGGGCCCAAGATGTGGCAGATTAAGCAGAGTGGATCAGCCCAAATGTGGCGCTTCATCCCTCCAGCGCCCGGTCAATGTTAATCCGCAGCTGCACGACAAGAAGCTCTATCTAGCTCTCAAGCAGGCGTTATGCAAGGGGCTACAACCCAAGAAATAAGCTGCTCTTGGCTCGCGCCGCCTTTCTGCCACAAAACATTCCGAAAATTGCAGTCCAACTGACAGCACTGCTCCGGCGCAGGGTGGGCACCAATGAGGTGGCCAGGGCTGCTATCAGCAGCTGCCAGACCGACGGCTTCCACTTGCAGCACAGCCAGTGCTACTTTGAGCTGACGGTCCCTGCAGCCGCCCAACGGCAGAAGCTGCGTGAAAAGACTATGCCAAGCATGACAAGACTTGTGACGCAGCTCACTACGAAAGTAGCAGGTGCGGAGCCCCCACTGTCAAGTGCAGGCGATCAAAGCCAGTCCAAAGGTAAGAGCATAGACGCCGTCTTACGCAGCAATGTCAAGTCTGTGGATGATCCTCTCAACCTTCAACCAGCAGCCAACAAAAGCGAAAAGACTTGGAGTTCTTGGACCGGTTTAGCAGCGAAGCCCTCTAGCTGCAATTTGATAACGAATCCTGTAGATTTATACAATGAACAATAGTCATGAATCATAAAATATATTACTCAATGCCTCTAATAATTTCAAGAATTATACAATTTTCCGAAAAGTCAGAGTTGTCAATATGTACAGAAATCGCGTTGCTTAATTAAATCCCCCCATTTTTATTAAATTTAGAAATGTCAATAAATTTGTTATATTCTCAAAATCCCATAATCAGTATGATAAATTGGCATCGTAGGGACACACTCATTTCTTCCTTCTGTGTGAGGGCACAATGTGGGCATAGCTCGAATCGGATGTGGCCTCGAGACTCGAGGAGACGAGCGAGCTATGTTTCTCACGCTGGGAACTGAGCAACTGTATGACTCCATCGACGATTTCGTCCAAGCTTACGGGCCGATTGTAGGACAACAGCACCGCCGATATTATTGGCAGCAATATGACATTATAGTCCGGCTCCATTAAGGGTTTTGGATTAGCACGATTTTTGATCATATCTAAAATGCACAATTTGTAGTTGATTTGTTGATTTAGTTCTCAAAAATGGATTTCTGTGTATGAGTGTGTCAGTCTGAGCTCTGTCACATATTTGCCATAACAGACGACTTGATCGGGCTGACAGCTGAGCCCCAGCCAGCTCCAAGTCACATCCGAATCCGCATCCATAACTCAATCCTAAGCACTTGTCTGGTCACCGGTTGTTGAATTTCCGCCCTCTCCCCCTCTCCTGTCACCCCTCGAGCCGTCCGGGGGCAATGAAAAATTCAATTTGAAAAAGTGTCACTTGTCAGCTGGCGATATATGTGTAAGCCCCCTGCCCCTGCTCGCATCCCATTCTGCCATTCCCTTTGTTGTCGCTGCTATTTTGCTATTCCATGTTGTGCTTTGCTTTTTTGCCATTCCGAAATACCAATACTACGGATATGCGACAAGCATTTCATATGCAAATTGATCAGAGCCCACAGTTCGGCGAGTCTGTAACCCACCCACCCATATGCAAATAAGCAGCTCCATCCTGGGAGGCACTTGCAGCGAAGTAACCAGTGAAAAATACTTTGTATTATTACCATTTAACTGTCTTGTGTAAGCGCTTATCAGACTTAATACGATACTATGCATTTTTTCCTATGCAACACTTTATACAGAGAACTTTTTCAAACTATTTTACAAATATTGAACTTTACTCTAACTTATTCATATATTTGTATTAATTTGTTAATTTTGTTAGTAGTAGTACTAAAACATATGCATGTACCAAATGTGGGCTTACATATTATTCTCAGAACAATAAGTATGTGAAAGTATGCACCCATCGTCTCTGGATAGGCTGCAGAAGTAGTCGACTTTGAAATACTCTATATATTAAATAGACATTAGAGTTAATACTTATAAAACTTATTTAAATATTACGCACTGGCAACTAGGGTCTTCAGCTTTGAACAGTGGCTCACAACTTATTGCAACCAGAACCTAAAATAACTTTGGACATATCGATTTTAAACTAAAAGACATAACAACAAAATTTAAATTATATTATAACAATTATAACAAAAATCGAAATTTTATAAAAATCATCTCAACCTATATTTATATTATTGTTTTCTTTCTTTTTTTCTGCATAAACAGTCGAAACATTATGACCAAATAAATATGTATTTTTAATACATTCAGGGTATAGAAAATATGGTTAATTCCAGGGATGTCAGCGTAAGCCCTAAAAGCATTTTCAGTATGTTTTGTAAATAAATAAGAATAAATTAAAAACTATACCACAAATTTAATTAATTATCTTACATTCATTAATTATTATTGCTTAGAGAATAATTGTTGACCGAAAAAAAATAATTTAAACTAAATTTATATAACATTTAAATATATTTATTTTATTTTTCATTAATAACGGGATATATATATTCTGTACAACTTTTTTGGTAAGCAACTAACTATATAATATATTATTTATTTATCGTGCATCGAGTCGATCGAACTTCTGCAGCCCTGGCGATACTCCTCCGTGCTCTCACACACTTAAAGCTAAGCGGCGGGATCGAAAATAATCGAAAATACTTGACCGATTTCGATTTTTACTTTGCGCCGTCGACGAGCAGACTTCAGTTCGTGATTGTAAGCAACGGCACAGGCATTGAGATATCGCGCGGTTCCGCTGTCGGTCTATAGAAAAACAAGATAAATGTAAATACATTTCAGTTCATTGTAGATATAGTTGATTCAAAGTGCTATATATACAGATTTACAATATGTAGTATATTTATGTATGCAATGTGTAATGCGATTAAATGAATGTTTTATCTGTTAAAAAGAGAAAAAATTGCTATTTACTTAAATATTTGTTGTGAATTTAGTCCGGAAATATTAATTCTTTAAAGAGATTTCTGTAAATATATGTATATGTATTTATCGGAGCCCCAGTTTCGCCCGTAAACATATACCCGTACATACATATACTCATATGTATTTCTAAATAAAAAATGTTCACATTATCAAAGTACAATGTAAACAGTTTTGGTGGACTCTAATATGTATAGAAATTCTTCCGACTCAGCGAATTATTGAGGGCTGTGCAATATGTTTAATTCTAAGAAGAGAGGCTTTCTAATGACTATAGTCTCATAAAATCAAATTAGGTTAATATCTTATATCTCTTCAAGTCAATATAGTCCAAATAAAGTGTGTCTTTATATTAATGTAATTGCATTTGTTTTGTTTGCTTTTATTTTTATTTACTAGTTTTAGTGTCATACTAACCTAATCAAAATAAGAGTTCTAAGCAAGAGCGTTTTCCCTTTATATGTGAAGTAATCTATATCAGCTAAATCTTTCGATCATAATGGCTTTAACGAAAGAAAGAATGAAAGATATCGAAAGATTTGGAATCGTTTTAAACTCTGTGAGTTTATTACACTAGAAACATAATGTAAGCAAAAACTCAATATTATATATGTAAAGTTCTATAATATTTCCTTGCAGATAGATACCTCCTTAAAAATGAGTGAAACCGCCAAGCCAAAATTTATTTTTGATTTTCAAAAGTTGATCGAAACTTTCACCGAGATCTGCCCGGACTTCTGCGCCGAGCCGAGCTTTGCTAATGCAACAGTGAGCCGCCGCTTCGCCGAGCAGGTGATCTTCGAGTGCAGCAAGGAGGCCAAAGACGCCAAGGCGAACAATCGCAATGAGACTCGGAGAATGTCGCTGCAGACAAAGTGCGCCCAGGGTTACTCGATAAAGAACAGGGTGACCATAGTGCTGTACTCCAGGAATCCGGCGCCGCCCAAGCAGCCCACCCTGGTAGAAGGCAATCTAGAGCTGACCTTCAAGCAGGCCAGTCTGCTGGCCGTGGCCAAGTACTGCCAGCTGGTGCCACATCTGGTGCAGCGCAATGAGATTGTGCTCACTCCGTTGGCCGGGGCGGTGTTCGCCAAGGAGGATATACCGGAGTTGGCCAAAGTGCTGAACGAGCCACTGGCCGAGCTGGTGATGGCCATCATCAGCAGCTGCCAGACGGATGGCTACTATCTGGAGCACAGCCGCTGCGAAATTGCACTCGCAGCTCTCACCAAGACGGTGAGCGATCTGAAGATGCGAGCCTCGCTCGTCAAGAAGACCATCAAGATGTACAAGCTGTATGCCAAGGAGTTCGACATGCGCAGGTTCCAAATATGTATCAGATTTCTCAAGTCCGATAGCGAATCGAATCAATCAAATGATATGGAGAAGATTTTTTCAAGTGTAATGGCAATCGATCTGAAAGCCGACTCAAAGCCCATGAGTCCCAAGCCAAAGCACAAGATGACGTGCGCCGCGAACTTCAGCGGAAAAACTATGCAAGGTAAAAACAAATGAAACTTTTTCTTCTTTCTTTATTGATGTACTTATTGCATGGAAAAATGCTAAGAGAAAGCGGACTTCGAAAAAAACAAGAAAAATATTTTAAAAAAGGAAAAAATGCTTTAAAATGCTACATATTTACCATATACAATAAATATGAAGCTGTATCTTTCATAAAATTCAATAAATATCTTCTTCATCTTTTCATAAATAAAATTGTTTACTGATTTTATTTTATATGTATATAAAGAGCTGGAACAGTGATTATGATCAAAGAAAAAGTTTATATAAGTACAAGGACTAGAAACAAATCTTATCTGACGACATATAAATAAAATATGATATGAGATATTTTTTCTAGTGTTTTTGTGCAAAATATTCTCAGATGTTATACACAATTTGTGAGATTGGTCAGGTCTACACAATAAATACATTTCATATATATAACTCGAGCAAAACACATCCAATTAGTATAAACTTGAAGTAACTGATGGCCGTACAATAGACATTGCCGTGGATCAATGAGTTAGGAGTTTGAGCTTTAAGTTTGCTTTATTGTTCGTAATTCTGACTGGGATGGCAGAGCTTATTGTAAGATTTAAGTTGCTTGTTTGTGGTGTTGTCTGGTTAAAGTTTTGCTTTTCGTTTTGTTGTTGTGGCGACGACAAAGCCCTGCGGAGATTATGCCGTGACTAGTCCAAGGAGGAAGTGGTATTGGTTAGACCCTTTTGCGGTTTCTGCGTCGCAGGCAAAACTTTGGCTCTAAATGTGCCGACGCTGAAAAGCCTTTAAGTTGCGTGGGATATCACAGGCAAAATGTATGGCTGATAAGCGGCGAGGGACCAAAATAAAATGAAAAAAGGAAGTATGCCGTCCTTTTCTTCTGTCTTTAGCACTTAGTGAAAAAAAAAAGAAATTCCGAATAATTATAAATAATATTTGGGCATTATCATTATTTTAATAGACTGTTGGCCTAATTAATTTGAAAGTGTATTTGATTGTTTTTTTTTTTTTTTCATCACACTGTGATTTGAAATTTACTTCAGTGAAGAAGAAAGGTATAAAAATTACCTAATAATAATCTATTAATAATAATTTCTCACTCAGATAATCAGGCACGTGATAATATATAAATAAATTCGACTTTGTTTACTTTCATATTTCAAATTTAACGCTCAAGATCCGCTTAATAATCGAAATCAACAGCACAGAAGCGTAAGAGCGATTCAGTGTTGGCAAACGTGTGGATATATCGATGCCGATCAACCCTGGGCATAAATTAGCGGCAAAAGAAGCATCAAAACACACAATCAAAACACAAGTGGGATTAATGCGCTGTTATTTATTTATTACAAATGGAATCCATAAATTTTAACGATTTCTCCGTCAAGGAACGTCACGAGATAATCACGGCGTTCCTCATCAAAATGCGCAAAGCCAATTCGATGCACAGCGCGCACAGTTTCTTTCAATATTACCTCAAGCAATTTTACAAGATGCCAACCAAATTGCTCGACGATATAATCTATTGCCAGCGCGCTATGAAAAGCTATCTTTCCGTACATCAGGTAATTCTTGTTAGCGCAAGCTGCGACTAATCATAATTGATGTTCATATTATGTTCTCTAATTTTTGTAGACAATCACAAATGTCTTTGCCGAGCAAGCAGATGCCGTAAGTTGTTGCTGTTGTTATTGTTTTTGTTATACCTTGGAACAAAATATAGTGCTTAGGATATAATAGTTTTGTGGAACTGATCTCATATATATACAAATATATCCATATATCCTTCCATGAGACCGATTGATTCTTGTATATAGTCCACAAAACAAAATAATTGTTTTCCGATCACTTTTATAATATCTAGCCTATCTATACTATATCTTTTATACAATATCTTTATATCGCTACTCGCACTTGCACAAGTTCCAGTGTATCTACTAACCGGTCACACCCGACTAGAACACTCCAGTTTCAAGCTCTTATGATTTCCTTTATTTTGAAGGATCCCGAGACTAAAAACAATTATCTATTCGAGATCGAAGACATTGTGCATCAGATCAATGCAGAATGCCAATATCTGATGATTCGTCTAGAAGAGGACATCGAGCACTTCTGTTTACCATTTACGGAGCAACAGCTGCAGCCCAACAGCGATTTGATCAGCGAAATGGTCAGTGAAGCTATTGTCCCGCTGGTCTGCACGAAGAGCCTGCTGCCCTTCAAGCCGCATACAGTCACAGAGCGGCCCACAGAGAACCAATTGCTACGTAAATACTTCACCGTCGACGCAAACAAGAAGAACTCGTTAGGCGCCAAAACCGAGCTCACAAAGCCCACGAAATCGACAACTGGCGGCAGAAAGAAAAGCGTTGCGAATGCAGTTGCTGCTGCTGCTCCCCCTGCTCGTACTCTAGTTGCTCCTCCTGCAGGTCATGCTGCAGCTGCTCCCCCTGCTCGTGCTGCAGCTGCTGCTCCTCCTCCTACTGCCACTGCTGCTCCTCCTCCTTCTGCCACTGCTGTTCCGCCTAAATCAAGCTGTAAACCAGCTACAGAGGATGCCAACAAAAGCGCTGCAGTGAATGCCAGTCGCCTTCATTTGCAGGCGGCTCTGGAGCGAGCGCGCCTCAAGAAGCAGCAGGTAAGCAGCGATGGCAAAGCGCAGAGTTCCAAGGAATCGTTTCTGCAATCCTTTGGGCTTTGCACACAGCTTGAGCACAAGCGTATGCTCCTGGCCCAAGCGCTGAGTCACAAGCGGGTTCGAAAACCCATACAAAATTAGTTAACTCGATTACAAATACAATTAGAAGTACAATTATTAAGTTTGAAAGAGTTTATAATGTTAGACAGTTCTATCTGAATTTAAGAACTGTCAAGTACTGGACCCAAGCTTAAGGCTTTAATTAATCCTAGCTAAACATCTTGAAGTACGTGTTCTTATGTTAATCTGTATTCATTTTCTTAATTTATAATTGTCAGCAAAGACATAAGTACGCTTTAACTAATCATAGTAAAGCCATGGAATATTCTAACTCATGTGTATACACATTACACTCTCTTATTTTATAATTGTGTATTAATGACGAAAAAGTAAATCACATTTTATTTTGTAAGAATTCTGTTTTATATCCCGGCCGGAAGGGGAAAGTCAGAGAGAAACAACATTTCATGGCATTATTCGGGGAGAAGGTTTTCTCTTGTCTAAGACGAACAAAACAACGTGAAAGGACAATGGCGCCTAATAGCCCGTTGATGGCGTTGCCTGAGGTGCCGGAACAGTTGAACGTACGGGCAACAGTGCTTCGCTCATTTATCATTTACACACCAACGCACGTTGGCACACAGATGAACAATACCAGATACTCAGATGCGTAGCGAGAGAACTTTGGGTCAGGTTCCTTTGTATTTGTATTGTGAAAACATACTGCGCCTATGTACAGTGTATAGAAAATGAGCACCGAACTGGACTGCAGAACCATTTGATACAGCCACCTATAACCTACAGCAACTCCAACTCCAACTAATACACCAACACCAACTTCAACCTATACCCGACCATTAAATTTGCATTGATGTAATCAGCTTGTGGCCGGGTCGTCAAATTGCTTGAAAAAATGCCAAGCAACATTCCGCTGAATTGCTGTATGGCAACAGCATGGGGAGAGACGTTCGCCGCCAATCAACCACCCACTCAACCCTCGTCGCTTTTATATTGCGTTACAAATTGTTTGTTTGCTTTAGCTACCCTTTTAATTTTGTGGCAGGTAAATCCGTATCACGTAAATGGCAATACAATAAAATAGATTGGGCGGCGTTTTTTGCTCACATAAATAGATTTAAAAAAAAAATAAAATGAATATTGTTTCATATTTTATTAATTATTGTACACAATTCATTTTATTTGAGTAACTTTCATTTGAAATACCGATAAACGATAACTTCGTAACAACTTTGCGCGCTCTCATTCAGGGCTGGGTAAATACTCAATTTTGTTCTGTTATTGAATAACCGAACAGCTGTTCGCAGGACTTGGACAAAGAAGTTTTGTGTAACTTGCTTAAGCAGAGCAATGGTTATTCAATACCGCGGCGAACTAATTCGACAAATTTTAAGACGCTGCCATCGTGCGGGTATGTATGTAGCCATGTACAAATTAAAAATGGCGAGATTTATAGATCTTATTGCTTCGATCCAGTTGCGGCTACTCAAAACAGCGCCGGCTTAACAAGTTTTCATGGCGTCTGGCCAGCAGCGGAGAGAAAAGACTTTGAGCAGGACATGCGGATCGTGCCTGATTTCATAAGCGAGGCTGAGGAGAAACAGCTGCATGAGGAAATTGAGCCATACATGAGCCGGCTGCGCTACGAGTTCGATCACTGGGACGATGTGAGTATTGGCAGATGGTCCATCGCTTGCTCTTGTTAAACTCTCGTATAGGCGATTCATGGCTTTCGGGAGACAGAGCGCAAGAAGTGGTATCCCAAAAATCGTGAGCTTTTGGAGCGTGTGCGTGAGGTGGCGTTCAATGGCGCCATTATGCCCTACGTGCACATTTTGGATCTAGCCGCCGATGGCGTCATCAAACCACATGTGGACAGCGTCCGCGTGAGTCTGTGACAATTGGCATAGTACCTTAATTAATAGTATATCTCTATGATAGTACTGCGGCAACACCATCTCCGGCATCAGCTTGCTCAGCGACAGTGTCATGCGTCTGGTTCGCATAGATCCCCAAAAGTATCAGCAAAACGGCTCCAGTGATAACGCCGAGGATACCGCGTATCGTCAGCAGCCAGCGGCACTGCTAGAGAACAACTTCTATGCGGATATCCTGTTGCCGCGTCGATCGCTCTACGTAATGAGCCACACGGCGCGCTATAATTTCACACATGAAATCCTCGCTAACGAGCATTCCAAGTTCCTTGGCAATCCCGTTCCGAAAACACGCCGTATTTCCATCATTTGCCGCAATGAACCTTGAACAAGCAATGTTAAATTAAATTACATTTTTATTGTTGATTTTATAAAAGTTTATACAAATACGTTATACAATAATAATTATAAATATTATGCATATTACGTGAGGCATTGAAGTACATGTAGGAAGTGCTTTGGGAATTTATGCAATTCCTTGGTCAACAAATGTCCGCGTCAATATTTTCAGCGCCCTGACATTCTCTGATAAGCACACATGGCGATTTGCAAATGATGCCATTCATTTTTTAGAAAACTGGACTGTGAGTTTCTTCCGGCTATGACAATCATTCATGACTTCTTCTTCGTGTGGCATGCTGCAGGCTGGCAGGGAGTATCTGTGTCCACTTCTCTCTTTACTTAGGGAAAAAGCTCGCTCTGTTTTGCTCTCTTGTGCTGTTACTTGCAAATGCCATCCACATGACTGTTAACTGAACTGCAAAGCTTAACAGATTAAGGAATCTGTTAATTTGAACAACATAATTTGTTTCAAAATAGTAAATAGTATAATACAAAAATATACTATATATATAATACAAAAATAATACTCTTGAAATAAAAGCAATATATATATAAATGGGCTGCCAATATTTTATTAGAAATAAGTTTGCCTCGATAATAATTAAATATTCAGGCGTAAAACATTGACGAGTCGTGATCAAAGTCAACTGAACCCGTTCTCCTCATTGTCTTGAAAAATTCGAATATAATGATATTAATCTTTTGATAAGATTTAAAATGTTGCCTGAATGGTTGAATGGACATTGTAGGGACCACTCACTCTTTTTATTGAAAACAAAACTGTTGAAATATACCTGAGCGTCAAGCAGCTGCAGGTGAGTCTATAAAAAGGCCATCAACATTTAGTGCTTCGACTGCGAGCAAAGGCAGAAAGCCGAAAAGGCGCCCAACTTGGGTCAACCCCAAATCAAATGGCAGCTGAAAACTTTGTACAAATTATAAACACTTAAACAGTTCGCAACTGGGGCGACGTTCTCAAGTGGAACCCAGCAAAAATAAAAAAGGGACAAAACATTGTCTAACTTTTGTTTGGGTCTCCTTTATTTCGGCGATTCGACTGTTATTATTATTTGCATGGCCAGCCGCACTCCCATTCGGGCCGGGCCATCCACTCATAGCCATCTCGATGCTCCATTGTGAGCTCGCAAAGTTGCACAATTCAGATTTTTCTCTCTCAACTCCTGTTCTGCTCCTGACCATCGAAGTTTCCTCTTTTCCAGCGACAGTTTTGGCTTGTTGGGATCAAAAGCCGAAACGAATGGCTAGGAAGTGGCCCAATGGCGCACAGAAGTTGGCTAAAAGTTCTTCTGGCCATAAATGCAATGTCTGTGTTGAAGCTTTTTTAACTGCATTTTAATCCGAAGTTATCTTTGAGTTTGGCGAATAATATGTATTCTATTATTATTTATCATGACGGGGCTACTGAAACGTTCAATGTTTTGTGCAGTATTTGACTATTCAATCTAGAGATTTTGAAATTGGAATATATGTATACTCAAGACTGATCTAGATGGAAAGTATATTATATTTATGTATATACATTTATATATATATATATATATATATATATATATATATATATATATATATATATATATATATATATATATATATATATATATACAAAATAATAATTGGTATTACCAACCAAATGCGCCATTTAGCAATCAGTAATATCTATTTATTTTGCATTTATAAAATACCCAAAATTAACAATAATCATATCGATAATCATATCAGTAATGCTAATAATGTAATATACTGATATAGGTCACCTAAATCTTAGATCTGCGTGGACAAGGAAACTATATCTGGCACTGTTACTTACTACTTTGTCATAGAACTGAAAAATTCAAAAACACCTGCAAGAATATTATAGAAAATCACAAAAAAAAAAAGAAAGAAAGAAACACATGAATCAGAGTTTTTGTTGAAATCTTTCTGTTTAGATTTATTAAGCTGTACACATAGTTCACGCTTGTTTCAAATACAATTTCAAAGCGTGCATTGGTTTTGATTCATTATTTGTTATTATTGGGTTTGGAGAATTTTGTAAAGATTAAACTAAAACTGTTAACAAACTTAGATAAGAATACATATATCATTAGCTAAGTATTGGGTCTCTTGGGAAAAGTCCGTTCCAATTACAATTGCAATTCGCATGTTGAAAACGAGAAAACCTTTCCGATTATGTGCGAAATTATTGTGGCCTTTAAAAGTACGTACATTGGACATGTATATATAAAAAAATATATAATATGTGTATATATATTTGTATATAGGATACTTAAAATGAAACAAGCAAAGTATTAAACGTGACGTCAGCTCCTAAAAAACGTCATATACCAAAGCAGTCTACGTTATTTGTTTGTTTGAGTTGGCATATTTGTAATGAATATCTTAAAGCACCCGAAAGAATTGAATTCGATATTTGAATTGAATATGCCACTATATAACTATAACAATATATTTGTTTTCGTTTGCTCAACAGGAACCAAAGTATCAATATTTAATCTTCTCTCATGTTTTTTTTTAACGCTATCATAAATTTGGCAATCTTTCCAATTGTTGTTACTGTATAAATTTAAAATTATTAATATTATTATTAATTGTTTTGTTTCGTTTGGTGTAAAAAAGTATATTCGTTTTCAATTTAGTTGACTAATCAGCAAAAAATTGTTATACATTTTCAT
Organism: Drosophila mayaguana; assembly: GCA_037075325.1. Taxonomy (NCBI): domain Eukaryota; kingdom Metazoa; phylum Arthropoda; class Insecta; order Diptera; family Drosophilidae; genus Drosophila; species Drosophila mayaguana. The sequence goes on along the minus strand of JBAMCG010000080.1, from coordinate 3,176,738 downwards.
TAAAATACTAAACACAGATTATTATAATTATTCAATTAGTTTTAGTCGTTTTTTGTTCTCTTCATTGTTCATGCAAAAACTATTAACAAATCACAGTAAAAAGCAACAATGCTAAATATGGTCGTAATGCATTTTGGTTTTCTTTTCGATTATGCTATAAAGATTACATCATTAATTATATTTGCTTTATGGCTTCGGCAATACGTACGCAGCTGTACCTAAAATTACAGTTCAATAATCAGAGATGAGAATAACAATAATTGAGAATATTTGCAATTGATGATTTGTTCTTTCGCAGATGGATGCCAGATCTTGAGATTCAAGAGTATAAAAGTGTATTCAAAATTAAAATTATAGTTCTAAAATTCAGCAGCATGTTAGTGGAATGTGATAATTCACGATAGTTGCCAATAGGATAACACTTAAAGTATATACTTAGAAGAGTACGGAAATCAACAAAAAATTAAATACGATTCGAAAGAGCGCGCACAGTTACACCTTGCACAATTCATATTCATATTTGTATTCATACAATATTTGTTCGCTTATGTATACTTTATGTATTACTAACACAATGAAACAATGGAAGGGGCACTTGGAGGAAATATTTTGGGTATGCTGGCGCTACTTATTGTATATTCCGAGTATAAGACATTTACGCATGACATTTATAGATGTTACATATTGTGTGTACAATTCGCTTACATAATATATTTATATATATATAGAGAGAGAGAGAGGGACTTTCACACATGACAGATATTAGCAAAAATAATGTTCGATTCATTTTGAATGTTTTATTTTGTTTGTATTCAGTATTAGAAAAGTCGATGCTTTGTCGCACTGTGAAATTCAATTCCAAATCAATATTCAAATATTCAACGACCCAGACGCACGTGTAAACTCAGCTTTCGCCTCAATTATAAATAGTTACAGTTAGACGTTATAAATATATACCTGGAGGTTAGTTATTTACACATTTAGATGATAGGCTTTAAAGTAGCGCTCAAAAAATATACACACATATACACAGACAGACAAATAGATGTATACAGATTGCGGGAGAACATCAATGCTTGGGTATATCGCCACTACAGTTATTCGGCTGCTGCTCCTGCTGCTGCTGCTGCTGCTGCGGCTGCGGATGCCGATGGCGGTGCAGCAATCAGCTGGCTGCGATGTAGCGCGGCTTGGCAGCATTCGGCTCCGGATTGCTGGCATTGCTGTCCATTTGCTGCAGCTCGATCTCGCTGAGCAGCGCCCAGTTCTCGCTGTCGCTGTGCACGTGCAGCCGCAGCTCCTTGATGGGCCCGATTTTCGGGTCGAGTAGTCCCTCGGCCACGCCCAGCACATCGAATGAGCCCACCACTAGGTAGCCATCCGTAGTCGTATTGTATGTGCTCCAAACGGACGAGTTCTCGCTCAAGCTATCTGCGGGCAGCAGCTCCACGGTGGTATTGTAGAAGCGATCCGACGGGTGCTCCGAGTTGCCGCTGCGGAATAGGTAGCGACGCAGCACTGTTGGCTGCTCGAAGATGAACTGCACTAGGTCGCCGGGCTGCGGCAACAGGCCCCAGAAGTATGTCTCGCCGCGATAGGCGCGCTTCAGCAAATAGTTCTTGTACGGCGCAATATTCGACTTGACCAGCGCGGGCGGATTGTGCGTGTGCGCATAGTAGGATGGAACCTTGCTGCCAAATTGCTTGTCCTTCAGCTTTTGTACTTTGCCCTTGAGCGAGGAGCTGGTCCCAATGTGCTGGAACAGCGACTTGCGGAAGTGCTGCCAATACCTTGCCTTCTCCAGATTGCAGTGCTTCTGGTCCTTGTCCGTGCGGCACACTTTGGACTCTATGAAATAGGTGAGCAGCCAGTCCACGGGCTTATCATTGTAAAACATTTGAAAGTACGTTATAAGGTATGGCAGCTCGGCGCTCTTAAACATTTTGCCAATGAAGCCGAGCTGGCAAAAGTCCAACACGAACCAGTCCGGCTGATCGGGCTTGGTCAGAGCGCTCTTGATGAGCGCGAATTTCTTCATTGTGGTTATAAATTGCCGCTTTGTTAATATATCATCCTCCAGCTGCACGTAGAAGGTGCCCTTCGAGTGCGCATAGGCCATGAGATAGGCAAAGTCCAAGTTCTGTTTGCTGCGCCACTTCACGCGCTCCAAGGAGTCGTTCAGCGTGATGCGCAGGCGCTCAAAGTTTGGGTAGTAGCTAGGCGCTGGTGCTATAATATCTATAAGTCCGCTCTCCACATGCGCCTCGAAGCTGGTCTCGATCTGCTTGGCTATCAGCTGGACGGCATCCAAATCTGTTTCGCCAATGTAGACAATGATCAGGGTCTCGTTCTGCTCCTCATCATTCATGTTCTCGATCAGGTTGTGCAGCGTGGCCAGCAGATACGATTGCTTCTCGCGTCGCACTGTTGGCACGCCCAGCACAATGCTAACGTCGGAGCGACCTTTGCTCTGAAAATACGCTGGCCGCAGGGAGCCAGCGTCATCCAGCAGATGCGGCAGAAAGTGATAGGCGTTCGGCAGCCGTATATTCTGTGCGGGCACATAGCCACGCGTCAGGCCAGAGCCACCCGACCTAGACGCATGGGATGCGTTGCGCAGCAGCTGTCGCGCCTCCGGACTGAGCGCATCCAGCAAGTTCGACACCGGCTGCGGCGGCGGACTCACATTGGTCACGTTGCTGCCATTGTTGGTCTGCAGCTGGCCCAGGTACTGGGAGAGCAGCGAGACATCCTCCTGCCGAGCACGATACATAGACTCCAGATATTGCAGCCGCATATGGCACTCGGCCAGGCGTTGCGTCAGCGACTGTTCGGTGGAAAGTTCTGGTCCCAATACCATCAATATCACAATGCAGGGCACCAATATGAGCACCGTGGCAATCAGCATACAATTTCGTTGCCGAATCTTAAACATATTTACGTCCGCTCGATGCTCAAGTCTTTTATCATTTAACGTCGCTTAGACTGTGCGCCGAACAAAACAGAAAGAACATCAAGTTGTACGAAATACAATAGCAAATAGACTATCATTTTCATAGATAACTTCTCCCACATACCAAAATTCAGCTCCCTTCTCAGACGTACAGCTTCTGGTCCAATATTATCACTTTACACTACATTCTCTGCAATCAGAAAAAGAACTTCATTGAGGAGTGGCACATACGAGAAATAATGTTATGCTGTTGCTGACAGATCTGTTCAGATATGTCAAACATGGTCATAGATCTAATTCTCTGAAAGGTAGTGATTTCTAATCATTTTGGTTTACCAATTCCCATATAGCTGCTCGAGTTTCGCTGCTTGTTGTGCAATCCGTAGCCACATCGTAGCCCCAATTGAACTGTTCGCTGTCGTCTCACTAGTCCGCATTTCGTTTCATGTTTCCTATGACTAATGCAGGCGGCAGCAGCAGTGGGCCGTGCGCCCCATCTGAGCTGGGCGGGGGCCTGCGGCGAAGGTTGAAACGTTTAACGAGTCTCCCAGGTCTCGGCTACTATTGTTGCTGGCTTGCCCTTAGCCGTGAACGTCGCTGTTAACGTCTTTTATGGGGCAGCTGTCGCTATTCTCGCCGCACGACCTGCAAAAGAAACAAATTATATAATATACTGCTGTATCAAAAACTGTATATTGTGTGTGCAAAAAAAAAATAAAGCAAAATTCTATTTACATGGCCAAGCGCCAAGTGCTTTATATCTGTTCCTATTGTTGTTTCACCCGTTCGATCGTCGGTGGGTTTCTCACCAGCGCTAACAGAGAGAGAGAGAGAGTGAGAGAGACAGAGAAACAATACAAAATGTGTTAGTAAATAGGCTAATACTTGTTAATGAGCTGCAGGCAACGCGTATTGAGCACGGCTACAAAGATATACTACATATATGTGCTATATATATTATTGCTGATAATATGCCGAACACGGAGATCGAGAATTTACCGTTACATTCCCTATGCCAAGTCGAACACCTTTCCAAATGCTGACTCTATTAATCTTAATTGGTGATTCATTCCATTTTGGCCTAAATTCATAAATGTTTACATAAATCAAATCACGTATACAAAATACAACAGAAGAATATAATATTAAATGAAATAACTATGAAACAAGTTTTGGGGTACTAAAAGAAAGTATTTAAAAGTATTAAAGACATTTAAATTAGGATGAATTGAAACTAATTGAAATAATATAAGATAATATAATTAAAATAATCAAAAGTTAAATTACATAGTAACTGAATATTATGCAGCTGTAATACTAAGTTTAATTTATTAATAAAGTTACTTCTGGAATGAATTGGCATTGGAACAATGTAATTAACTATCCTAAAAGTGATCAAATTGATTGGATCAAGATTTAACAAATTAAATATAAAATATATAGGTTATTTTCCGCCAATGATCTATTATATTACGTGTTCTTTTATTTATAAATACTACGTATATGTATTAATACATATGTATTTTTTTTTTAATTTTCGTAATGCCCATCCTTATTTTCATAATATTTTTTTCAAATGTTTATCAAGCTGCTATAGGATTTCTTGGCATGTTCTCAACAATATTTCTGCTTCTATAGAGAGAATGGACTCCTCCTTATTAAAGCAGAGTATACAAAAAATAATTTTCGCCAATAATCCATCATATCACAACAGCTTTCATTGATTAAAACTTTTTTCTTCACTATTCTCAATAGGTTTCTTAATTTTCGGAATAATTTTCGTCGAATTGCGATATTGCTTATATTTTTGGGGAGACAAAACGTTTGTCAATAAACGATTTCAATAATAAACAATATATGTAATATTCAACATTATTGTTTTCCTAAAGAGATTAGCAAATAGGTTCACCAGCCGTGCATTCAATCAAGTCTACTTTTATTTGTAATTATTTGATGTTTTACATTTTATTTTATAAGGACTATTAAATTGTGCCAGGATTTCTTGGAATGCTTTTTCACATGCAAACATTCTTGATTAATTGCGGAAAGATACCAAGTTTTGGATTAGAGCCGGAACCGTCTACATTATGTTGATGAGTTCTAATCCACATCGAATAATTAAGTGAAAAAACTAAAACATGGAACGGGTCAATCCATCCATTAGGTTTATTACAAATTATTTAAAGCAATCGCGAGTGAGGGCGAACGTATGAACATTAACAGTTATGATATAGCTGATAAGTAAACAACAACTAGAAGTAAACATTAATAAATAAACATTAGTAGAGGTACTCCCACAGGGTGCTAGTCCCACACCCACACACACACCCACACACACATACACGCACACGCGCAAATGAAAACACACACAAATAAATTTCGAGCCATGCCCGCTCGGCCCTTTGCACTCCGCTCCCTGCTCTTTCTCTTTTACTTACGGCACGTAACGTTTAGTTAATTGCGGCACCACGAATAACGCACAATCAGTGCGCAATTTACGCAATTTGTGTTTAACGACACGCCAACTGTGCTGTGCTAATAGGAACTGATTGAGTGAAGAAACAAAACGCAAATGTTCAATTTGTCAGTTTTGTGGGTGGTGTCTTCGTTTTCGTATTGCTAAATTGATGCCATACGGTTTGCAAATTCGCACACACTAGCTTAACATATGGCTACATCTTTGTTGCAGTTGCTCAGTTGATTATGTACATGTGGTTTGCTAATAATTGCAACACTCGCGTTATTATAATGCATTAGTTGATGAAATTAACAAAACGCTTTGAGATAATAACAACAATAAAACTGGCATTCAATTTTACAGTGTTGACAAGTGCTACAAAACAGAGCGGGCAGGGTTGCTAAAATGAACTGGTTCCGCTGAAGTAGTCGATAGGCGCACGATGTTATTGTTGTGTACAGATATTGTTCTTTGAAACCAGTAAACAGCTGTTAAGTTTAAATTTATATTGAAATGATTTACTTATTTATTAAAGTTACTTTTAAAAGGAAGTAATTAATTTTACAAATTCACTAATATAATGCCTGTATTTATTTATCGCTGACCATACATCGTTTATAGTTCCAGAACATAAGCTCGTGCTGTTAATAACATTTCTGTAGTATGTTAAGTTTGTCATTTTTTGCTCTTAAAGAAACGGGAAAATAAAACAAAATGTATTTAACTTTGTTAAATGGCACCGGCTACGTTTTCGATGTTGATGGTAAGTTAGTGACCTTTAAACTAATCAGTAGTAATTTGTATGGTAATAGATTACATGGAGCTACGCATGAAATACCGCATTGTGGGAGCTCTTGTGGGCACAGCTAACAGCAAAGGTTGGAGTTCCAGTGAAGCAGGTAGCTGAAAAAGCACATTGTTATAACTCTATTGGCTATTCATCATCTCTCAGCTCTTCCCGTAGAGCTAACCAAGTGCGAGACGCAGCTGCTCATAGATGAAGGCCTGGCCATTCTGGTCAGCAAAGCCGCATGCTTAATGAAGTCTCCAACTCCAGAAATATTGCAGGAATATCAAGAAAATTTTGCGGCACGCTTAAAGGGACAAGCAGATGCCTTGAAGGCGGAAAAGCTGCGGGAAACCGAACGCCATGTGGACAAAATCCTCAGCGGCAAGCGCAACAAGTTGTTAAAACAGGGTAAATCGGACGAGGGTAAGCATCAGGATAAATATTAAGATCTCTATATAAAGAAATGCCTTCTCTAACAGCTGCTGCCCTAACGTCTCAGGACGTGATCCAAGAAGTGGCAAATAATTTCGAATTCGATCATCAAAATGCGCTCGTCGAGCTGACTTGCCCGCATTTGGCTAAGCACAGTGGGTGAAAGAGAAAAATTATCATCTTAATTATAACTAAATAATGAATTATTCCCTTTAAAGCTGCCCAACTATGGACTGATTCCATTTGTGACCGCAACTCGCTTAAATATCGGGTTTTTCGTGATCTGTGGGGCCGTGGCAAGTTCGTCACTTGTGGCGACGCCTTTGGCGCCGACTTCTTAATATATCCCGGGGATCCACTGCTCTATCACGCCTCCCACATTGTCATCATACAGTCATCACCTGCCATACGTCCCCTGGAGCTGATTTCCAAGGTCCGCTTGTCGGTCATTGTCAATAAGAGCTGTGTGTTTGCCTATGAGGCAGCTGATAGAAAGACCATCGTTTACCAAACAGTCGCCTGGTGCAATCCCAGCAAATAATTAAGAAATCTACAGGTGAGTAAGAACCACCTCAGAAATTGTGCACTGTATATCTCTTTTTGCTTTCACATTGTAAATTTTGTAATGATTGATATATATTCAAGTTAAATTTATGAGAAATTAACTAGAGATTACAATTTCTTTAAGTATTAGTATTGTAGGGTATTATGATTCCTAAAATTCATACTTTGTCAAACGGTACATGAAGGTACATTAAATTAATGCGCAATTTACTTGAAAGTTTTTAAAATTGTAAGTGTTTATGTTATTTGGGTAACTTTACTGCCAATGTATAATAAAAATTCCCAACAATTTTGACTATGCTGGATACCCTAAACTGATGAGGAAGTTGTCTAGAATTTGTAATTGTTAACAGTTTAATAGAGTTTTTTATATTATTATTCTATGAGCGTACTAAAACTCTCAAAACTCGCACACAAATTTCACATAAGACTTCAAAACAAACAAATTAAACTTAAATAAGAAACCAGTCAAATAGCTCAAATAGTTCAGTTAAACGCACTTAGTATATGTATAAAATTGGTGAATTCTAAAACCTAAATATGAATTATATTATGTTTCTTATTTGAGTTTACTATAGTTAATAAACTTTACAAGTCATCTCAGCTTCAAGCCGGTTAGTTCTAAATGTTATCTTTGGGTAAACTTTTATATTTGTTATCAATTGACGCCGTTGTTGTTGTAATGTTACAAGACTTTCGTATCTTGGAATGAAATACAATAACAGAGAGTTGCGTGGATTTTGACTCTTCCGTCTCTCCAAATGCCTCAGTGAGTGCCTTGTCTGTCTGTACGTGTCTGTGTGTGTGTGTGCTTGTCGTGCGCACTCACACTCACACATACATGTGCAGGCAGAATAGTATTGTGGGAAAGCAAAATAATGAAGCAAAAAAGTCTTGGATAGTGTTTGGTCTGCTATTGAAAATTTCTTGGAGTACGCGCGGCCGACGCTAGCCTCTCCTCTCAACTGTGTCAAACCTCTCAGCATTGTATCTCGGCAGTTGCAGCCGCAGAAAAGAACAAAGCTGAGCGGGAGAGGGAATCTGCTGCCGCTGCCGTTGACGCCGCCGTCACTCTGCAGCAGTCACAGGTTAAATTCGTATGGCAAAATGAGTTTATTATTGCGGCGACATTCAAAACGTGGAGATGCTTTGTCCCGTTGCGGAAAACTAATTTCGTATTACTAAACAAGAAAGGAAAGAATTATGTGAATATTGGTTGTAAAATGAATGTTTTGCTAATGCCGAAATCAATGCATACAAAAGTCAAAAGTGTGAAAAGGCAATCAAATATTTAGCACATACATTCTCATGCATACATATAAATGTATGTACATACGTGTGTATATAATTATTTACACGCATACTAATGCATGTGGAAATTAACGTGCAAATATCTATACATATGTGTGTATGTTCATTTGTATTTCATATCTGTTTGTCTATGCGCCTTAAACAAATTTTAGCATGTTTTCGTTTTTTAAATAGACTTCGACGATTGAAACAAGAACAAAAACAAAAATAACATTGCCAGCGGGGTGTGCTGCGGCAGAGAGGAGGTCGCTGCGAGGCCGAGCAATGTCGCCGCGCCGTTCGAATTTCAGACTAGCAGGCAGTCAGCAGCTCGAACAGTGGGACAGAAATAATTGTAGTTGCAGTTCACTACACAAACTGAAAATTCGATGCAGCTTTCTAGCATTGCGGCCTACTGTGCGTTGTTGCTCCCCATGTTTCTCTCACCACCCTCACCCATCCAACGACTCTCGCTCAGCATTACCAGCTTCGAAATACGCTCACTGTTTTAATGCTGATTGGACTTTTAAAGCGGCGTAAACATTTCTCATGTCCAGCTGAAGCAGCAGCGGCGGCAGCAGCAGCAGCAGCATCAGCATCAAAATCAAAACAGAGAAAATTTGTAATCTTGCGTCGAACTTTTTTTCGGCTCTACTCACATGCTGCTCACAAAATTACTACTTCTCAGAGTATTGGACGCACCATGGATAGAACTCTCCCTGGTATTTTCTCTCTCCCCGCTGGCAGTGAGTCCGGAACAACGCGTTGCTCGTTTCTGCTCTTAAGCGGGACTTGATCTGCATAAAAATAGGGTCGAGCTGTCTTTGGGAGTGTTTCACTGAAACAGGTGATTGCCTGAAATTGGCGCTCAAAGAGTATCTCAATTTCGTAAGAGCGAACCGGCATCTGTCAGGATCTTTCGGTAATGGAATATTTAGAGCCGCTCATCAATATTTATGATCACTACTGAATTAATATGACCGTTACATTATATTTAAAAAAATTGTAATAAAAATATTAAAAAAATATATTTACAAAAAATATATTGAAATCAAAATTGTATCTTTTATTTTGAGTAAACTGAAATGCTCTTTCGTTGGTATTCCACTTAAATTTATTTACATCTGGTAACGCTGCTCGTCAACTGTACTTTCAAGAGCGCGCACTGCCAGCCATCTCTCTCACTCTCACGCGCTCACCGCAGCAACAGTGTCACCAACACACATGAACGCGAGCACACACATAGATACATTCATTCTCATAAACCTACACAAACACAAACATACGAGAAACCACCACCAAAAAGCAGTTCATCGCGCATGATCAAAACTTTTCTCCGTATAGAGACTAAAACTCGTCATACAACACGACCGCGCCGCGCTGGCAGAACGTAATTCGATCGAATACTCAGTCTCAGTTCGAGTTATTCAACGCTGGCGAGCAGCAGCAGCAAAAAAGAAAATCAAGAGCCAGAGCCACCAGCCGTGAGCGGCGGTCAAGAAGGGAAAGCAAACCGAGTATAAAATAGCAGCAAGCAGATTTTTCTTTGCGCTCCGGTGAGAAGATAATTTCAACATGCATAAAATTGCTCGCTCCGGGAGCGACGGCGTGTAAACAAACAGAATAACAACACAAAAGTGAATGAAAATGTAGTTATAAAACAAATGCAGAGGCAAAAGCGAAATGCGTGGCGTTAACTGTACAAAGGCCAAAAAAGATAGAAAAAAAAACTAAGAATATAAGCAAAATATGAATATTTCTGGGCGTGTCTGAATAATGCCAAAGTGATAATCGCGCGCCTTTTTCCAACTTGTTTTATACTATTAACAAATGTAAAATGTTACCTGGTCGTGTTAGTTGTGTGTTTTTTTCCAAGTCTAAAGTCATGCAGTTCCATACGTTCAATCGTTCGTCCATCCGTTCATCGGTCTGTGGGGGGCGGGTAGGCGGCCCACATTTCATATACGAGCTGTAAAACTTGCTCTCTGGTTGTCTCGCTCTCGCGTGCTCAGCAATCTTGGGAGAGGGAGCGAGGGGTGCGCGTGGAGCTCATGCGCCACTGAGTCCCTTCCCCACTACAACACACACATACACACGCGCTCTAAAACATTTGTATATAAAAAGTTCTTCTCGCGAGAGAGCGAGAGCACATGAGTTGTTTGTCTTCCATCTGCTTATGCTCTTTACTCTTTTTTTTTTTTTTTTGTAGGGGGGCAACGATAAGAAAGAAGCAGCGCGCCATTCAGTCGTTGTGAAAGCTCTCGAACGTGGAGCAGTTGAGCAGTGGAGCAGCAGCAGCATCAACTATTTGACGCTGCCATTTAGATGAAATTTCTTGTTGGAACGTTGCAAGAATAACAGCCTCGTCGTGTTAGCCACAAACAGCAATCAATATAACTACAACGCTGGAGAACAACTGTTGGATTTGGACACGACAGCCCTAATGTCGTTGCCAATGAATTCGCTGTACTCGCTCACCTGGGGTGATTATGGAACATCTCTGGTATCGGCCATACAATTGTTGCGCTGCCATGGCGACCTGGTCGATTGCACCCTGGCTGCCGGCGGACGCAGTTTTCCGGCCCACAAAATCGTGCTCTGTGCGGCTTCTCCATTTCTGTTGGACCTGCTAAAGGTGAGTACGCGGCGAGAGCTTTTCTAAACATAACCTCAACACAACGACGTTTCGTTGGCATGTGTTTTTGCGCGTACAGTTTGTAAACAGAGAAATCAACATCGTCGTCCGACTTGCCAAATAGGTTATTATGTGTTTGTGCGTGCGTGCGAGTGTGTGTGAATTTGTGAAACAGTTTCGACTCCCCAACACAATGTGAATGTAAGCTACATATGTATATATATACATATGTTAGTATTTGAGTGAGCGTGTATGTGTGTGAGCTAAGAAATGTGCATTCGCGCTCTGCTCCTGGCTTAAACACAGTTGGCGCTCTGGGCCAGTGCTCAGGAGCAGCATGAGACGGCGGTGCGTCTCCTACTTTCTCGTCAGTTTAGTTCGCCAGAGATTTCCGTGTAAGTTTTCTATTGTCAATTGAGTAGAATGAGTTGCGCACTCTTTTGCGCTAACGCTGACGTTGTCATATTGTCTCCCTTGCCCCTGTGCTCCGTCTTGGTGTACAAATGTATAAGCTTTCAAGTGAGTGTCGAAGAGCGAGAGAGTGCGAGAGCAAGCGCATGTATGAGTGAAGAGGGGAGCAAAACTTGCGCCAACTTTTGATTCAAGTGTGTTAGAGCGAGCGCAAACGAGAGCGCCAACTGACGGGGCAGCCTGACTGGCTCTTGCTCTTGCTGGCAATGTTTGCTGTTGTTGCTGTTGCCACTGTTGTTGGGTGCACACGAGCGCGACCTCTTTTTGCTTATGCGAGCAAGTGTGTGTGTGTGTGTGTGTGTAAATGTACAGTTGATATTGACTATGAGAATACAGTATAGTAGAAATAGTTAATAAATAAAATGAAAATGATAAATATAGCATATTAGCAAGCACAATTTATATACATACATACATTGTATTTCTGTTGAAGCGTACTCGTGAGCATATTGATTACGTATTTACGTATCGCTTTGCTTTTGTCATATATGTACAAGCTTCACTGTACAATGTATACAGCTCATATCAGAATTATACATATGCATATCATCACATGTACATATACTTTTTGAATACATACGTACATGTGGTTATGTACTCATGTGCCTTTTGATTTGGTTTTATTTCTGTTGTTACACTTTAACATTTTTTCACTCTGTGTGCTGTACTGTACTTATTTGATTGCTGTATATCACATTGAACGAATTAATAAAAATATATATAATTTGAAAAATTTGTATCATCCTCTTTGATTTCTCCTATATTATTTGTTAATTTACATTTGATAAATTGCACTGGAGATCATCACCAATCAGATATTCATGCATTGTTATTGCTTCTGCGTCCACATGTCAAATGACCAAAACAGAGAGGAGAGTGTAGAACACCTGACGCCTAGCATCGGCTTTATGCTCGCTCCCCCGTTCAAAAAGTAAACAGAGCGTAATTTCGAAAAACGTCGCTCAGAGTCGGTCGCGGGAAATGTCAAAAATTGGTTTTATATGTGAACTCTACAAGAGTCGCTGCTGCCCATAAGATGTACTCGTACGTTTAGTGATCTCGTTACACTCACACACACACGCAAAATACGTAGACAATGCTCTTTGTCGCTCCCGCTCCCTCACAAAGTGCAACCACTGAAAAGCAACCACTCTGAAAAAATCGATGAGCGTCGGAGCAATGGCGAGTGCGACGTAAGCAACAGCAACAGCAATAGCAATGGCAGAGATAGAAGCAGAGGAAGAGGCAGAAAAGAAGTAGGTAGGCAGACGGGCAGCAGGGAGTGTAGAGTTCAAAGAGCGTGTGGTACGCGGCCTTTCTACGGGTTTGAGTGCGACGGAGCGCGGCAACCTCTGGATGGCATTTAAAGAGATTGGGTGAGAGGCAGCGCTGCCAGCGTCACGGTGGTAAGCTGTCGCTCACCGCTTAAAGCGGGTCTCTGAACGACGCAGACTTTTTGCTGCCTGCTGCCTGCCGCCTGCCTGCCTGCTAATTAAATCCGAGGCATGTGAGTGTGTGAGCGAACGAAAGAACGAGCTGGTGAGCGAGTGAGCGAGCGAGCGAGTGGGGTGCTCTTACTTGAGCAGCGCGGTGTAGAGTGTATGGGCTCTGGCAGCATCTCCAATCCTGCTGCAGAAATGCAGAGCGCGCATAGCGAAAAGCCGGTTTATTGTGATGAGAGTATGCCTCTGACTCTGGATGACTGTGTGTGCGTGCGTGTGCGTGTGCTTGTGCGTGTGTACATGTTTTTGTTGAGTTTCGTTTGAGTGCACGCGTGTGTGTGAGTTGGTCGACAATTTATCCGTTTGTTTTGATGGTCTCAGTTGACGGCCAATTCTTTTGTCTCTGTTTTGAACTAAGCAGCAGCAGCATTTATGAGCGAGCGCGCGTGTTGCTCAGCCGGCAAATAAATTTGGAGCGCCAAATTATTTGCTAGAGCAAGCGAATCGAGTCCATTGAATTTCTAAAATATTTAATATAATATAATTAATAATATGAAATATTAAAATATATTTAATTATTATATATTGTTCATTATATTATCTTGTTTAATTGATTCAGACAATTTTACCGGTAAATTTCGTACTTCTTTCAAATTGTTTAGTACATATGTTTATACATAATTTATAAATTATAACATTTATTACAATATTCTTTTCACATCATTTGAAATTTGTTATATTAATATGAACATAAATTATTTAATAATATGTATATTTAGTAAAGTATATATTATTATATAATTATTTATTGTGATTTAATTTATATATTTTCATATATTATTAAACTCTGATTTTCATATTTCAAATATCATTTTTCTTACTATATTAATTTCTATATGTATATATATATTTATATATCTTTTAAATTAAATGATTTTATAACATATATGTATTTATTATAAAAAATGTATGTCATTAATTTACTTTTATCTTTATTATCTATAGAACACGCCATGCAAACATCCAGTTGTGATGTTGGCTGGCGTGAACGCCAACGATTTGGAGGCTTTGCTGGAGTTCGTCTATCGGGGCGAGGTGAGCGTCGATCATGGGCAGCTGCCGTCGCTGCTGCAGGCGGCGCAGTGCCTCAATATTCAGGGGCTCGCACCGCAGACCGTGACCAAGGATGACTATACCACGCACTCGATACAACTGCAACATATGATACCACAGCACCACGACCAGGACCAATTGATAGCAACGATTGCCACGGCACCGCAGCAAACTGTGCACGCACAGGTTGTCGAGGATATTCACCACCAGGGCCAGATACTGCAAGCGACCACTCAGACCAATGCCGCCGGACACCAGCAGACGATTGTGACAGCCGACACTTCCAAGCACGACCAGGCCGTAATACAGAGCTTCTTGCCAGCACGCAAGCGTAAGCCGCGTGTCAAGAAAATGTCACGTAAGCATCTAAGCTAAGATTGATATTTAACATGGATCTCCTTAATATTGAAAAGCCTCTTTATCGTCCCACAGCAACTGCATCGAAAGTAACCAAAATTGAGGGAATGGGAACGATCATGGACACGCCGACAACTTCTCACTTAACCGGACAGCAAGTAGTTCAGCAACAGCAAGTCCTGGATGAAAATGGCGCGGAAACGCAATTGTTGACCAGCACACCGATCATCAAGAGCGAAGGACAAAAGGTTGAGACTATTGTCACCATGGACCCCAACAATATGATACCCGTGACGTCGGCCAATGCGGCAACTGGTGAAATAACGACAGCGTCTGGAGCAACTGTAACGACTGGCACTGGTGGCACCACGGCAACGCCTAAAGCAAAACGGACAAAGCATCCGCCCGGGACAGAAAGTGAGTCCTATTGATATGGGAGTCCGTTGGGCTAGAAGTGTATCTAAATTTGTTGTATTTGTTACCTCCGCAGAACCTCGATCACGCTCTCAATCGGAACAACCCGCTACTTGCCCCATTTGCTATGCCATCATACGTCAGTCGCGCAACCTGCGGCGCCATCTCGAGCTGCGGCACTTCGCCAAACCGGGCATCAAAAAGGAGAAGAAAAGTAAGTCCGGTAATGATACCACACTCGAGACAAGCACTGAGCTCAATAACACAACCGTGGGCGACACCAGCGACACAGCGGGAACCCCGTCGGCAGGGGAGACGCCAGTTCGTGGCAATGTTGCGCACTTACCTAGGGTCATAGCCACGCCCACGGCGAGCAGTAATACGATTATGGCCAGCACTGTGCTGCCGCAACAGCAACTGCAACAGCAACACCATCAAGCGCCGCAACAACAACAGCAGCAACAACAGCAACAGCAACAGCAGCAGCAGCAACAACACTTAAACACATCAGCACTAAGTGGGGGTGGTGGTCAAACGCATCTCATGGGCGTCAGCATCAAGCATGAGGGCGGCGGCAGTGGCAGCAACGCCGCTGCGCAGCAGCAGCAGCAACAGCAGCAGCAGCAACAGCAGCAACAGCAGGGCATGCAAAATGTTATTCACATTGTGGGGGATCAAGTGTTTATGCCGCAGCAGCAGCAGCCCCAATAATAACGATGCCGCCGCCCAATGTCGCTCGCCTAATCATTCCACCTTAACACACACAACACACATGCACACACAATCACACACACACACACCCACACGCACACAATGTTTGTAAATAACAAAATCCAAAAACAAAAAAGAGAACATCCGTCTGCAAATGAACGTTTATTTCATATTGTATAATTTTTGTTGTAAGTTTTTATTATTTTTTGCTTAAACATTTCCAAAATCCAATAACAGAAGATTAATCAATTCAGATCATTTATGCAGTATTTTCTTGCATATAACGGTAAATACTCAAACTATTTTACTTAAACAGAGAAAGGATAAATCAATCATGTCGCGTTATATTTTTAAGATTAAAAAAAAAACTAAACAAATCTATTAACAAATTAATTTGTAATTATAAGCTTAATTGTGGCTTAAAAACAAAAGAAATTCACTTTAAGTTTCTCTTAAAATAATATATAATCACATATATTATAAATTGTTTAATAAATATATACGTATTTCATTTTTATGTAACCAAAATTTTTTTGCAATTAATTTTGTTGCTGCGGCAATTCGTTGTTAATATTTATTTATGATATATTTTGTTCATTCCACCAAATTGTTGATTCTCGTTTCTTTTGTGCTTCGTTCTGTTTACTGTTGTTTTGCAAGAAAATACTGTACTTTGATTTTAAATGAGTTGTTTTGTAAGAACTTTAAATTCTAAAATACTTTTAACACTTGAGTTTGCAAATTATATTTTATTTACTGTTTGTTTGCTATTTAACAATTTTTATTTAGTTTTTCTTTTTAATTAAAAAAATTTGCTTCTATTTTTTCTTTTTTTTTTTTAATTGATTAAAGAACTTACTCTTATCTACTAATCTAGTCAGACTATGTAACTCACACTCCCACACCCAACACACACACACACACAACACATACATACACTCATTTCTTTAACTCTCTCACGTCTTAACTCCTCAGTTTCTGCTGCCTCTGTATTTCTAGTCAGGTTGTTGTGCCAGTTGTTTCGACTCCTGTCCAAGATGGTGTCGCCCTATCGTACACGTTGACATTCCTTTAACCCTAGTTGTTTGTTCATAGTGCTTATATACTCATTTTCCCGATACTTTGCAGCATCCAGTGGCAAGAAACCGGGCGGCAGCACATCTGGCTCCGGGCAGACCCAGACAGGCGGCAGTGGAGTTGTCCCGCAAGTGCAAACGGTGCAGTCGCTGCATCCGCTACAGGGCGTGCAAGTCAAGAAGGATCCAGATGCGCAGCAACAACAGCAACAGCAGCAGCAACAACAACAGCAGCAGCAGCAACAGCAGCAGCAACAGCAACAAACAATGACAGTAACCGGCACGACTGGCAGTCAAGTGCAACAGCAGCAGGTGCAGCAGGTGCAAGTGCAACAGCAGCAGGCATTGCAGCACCACCAGATCATTGATTCGTCTGGTAATATGACGACGCCAACAACCAGCGCCCAAGCTGCTGCCCAGCAACAAGCCAGCAATCAGCAGCAGCAACAACAGCAGCAACAACAGCAGCAACAGCAACAGCAACAACCGCAGCTGGTGGCCCAGTCGGATGGCAGCGAGAGCGGCACACCGCTCTCGATTGCTCAGGTGCAAACGTTGCAGGGTCATCAGATCATTGGCAATTTAAATCAGGTGAATATGACTGATTTTCAACAGCAACAACAGCAACAGCAGCAGCAACAACAACAGCAGCAGCAACAACAACCACCACAGACGCTTTGAGTAGCAAGCACTCACCTATGACAAAAATCGAACCGAATCATACACCCACTATGAAAAACCCAATCCAAGCCCTGGTTCTCTGATTATGCTTAACTCTGTACGGAATGTATGTAGTAAAATGTTCACCAACTAAACTTGGATATATAGAGCAGGCTAGAGGACTCATGGAGAGCCCCCAGGGCTGTAAAGCGAAACGTGGCTCCAAATGTTGCAATATCTGTTTAATCTATAACTTAACTTAACTTTTAACTGCATCAGATGTTATTTCTGGGAGTTGAATCTAAATGGAAATTCGAGCAAATTGTATTTCGTTTCCAATATGTGTTATTTAGAAACCTGAAAATCGTGCAATGATATTTGAAACTGTGACTTCGCAGTCGTGCATATAACACCAGTTACAACTGGAGATCTATATAGAAATAGAACGTACTTAAGAGAAATAATTGCAATTGCCTAATTTCGCAATATTTGAAGAGACGCCAAGTTAAGTGTTAACGCGTTGCTCGTAGCCTGCTCTATATATCTCGAGGGCCTTTAGTTTTTATATCCAATTTTGTTGTAAAATTTTGTTAACTTTAATTATTGATTTCGCTATTATGATTATGTTCTGCAATACTTAGTTATTTTTAAGAGCGTGCTATGGTTATTGGACTATGTAATGTGCTGTAGTTTGACACGTTTCTCGCCTCCCCCTACCTGTTATATGTGTGTCTGTAGTCTTAATTGGACGGACTAGGCATCCTAGTCAAGCTTCATATCTGATCAGTGTAGTCTTACAATGTTGGCTCTGTGCTGAGCAATTGTTTTGAAATTGTACACCTTACACTACTTTTGCCGTGTGTAGATTCTCGTAAATATGTTTAGCTAAAATTATCAAATCTATTACAAATCGCGGGGCTCACCTGTATTTTGTCTGATGGAGAGATTTCTACTATATACTATTAAAGTAATGTCATTCGCTTGGACTGCGTGCGACTTTTGCCTTAATTCTGCTTGGATTCTGCAGATATCTATATAAGCTTTAGTCTCTCCTGCTTCTCCGCTCTTAGACCAAAACTTCTTTGGTGCTACACTGTACAAAAAAAAAAAAAAAAAAAAAAAAAAAAAAAAAGTAAAGAAAAAGTTGTACACTCTACACTTAAAATTTAATATACAAAAACAAAAAGCTCTTTATATTTACATAATTAATTTTATTTTTAATAGTTGCAAATTTTTTCGATAAGTCATCTTTTACTACTCTTTTTTTCGGATTAGGTCACATATTCGCTTTGGTTTAGCTTGAAATTGTATAAAGAAACAGATTCTATATATTTTTTTATTATTTTTCAACCTTGCATGTAGTAAATATTTGGCCTTTTCCGAAAAAAAGAAAACAATTACCTTAACTTAAATAAAATTTAATTTTATTTAAAAAGAATATACATGAATAAACCAAAAGATGTTGAAAAAAAAGAAACAAATTTTATCAAGAATTTTCGTTGAATATTGATTGGTGTTGGAACATTTTATTTTTAGCACAAATTTATGAACTTAGCTTAACATTTTTCTTTAGCTCTGTTAACTTTATAGTTTCTCTAACAATTGTAGATCATCGCACACATGTTTGTTTTTTGTATCTTTAATCCATAACAAAGCTCTTAAATGTTATATGCAAACTCGAACCCCACGGAAACCTGACCGAGATCTCCCTCATATTGCACCTACTGCACAGACACTATAACGGGACCGTTCTAATCAAATAATAAATGTATAAAGATCAGAAAAACCTGATTTCACATGACAAGAAATATTGTATAATATCTGATGTAAAATAATATGTTGCCCCTTATATGCACTCTCATAACACAAACTCATGTTGAATCCATAACCAAGTCATTAACAAATCGTTTTTTATCTTGTCTTCTCTCTTTTCGCTGCCTCGTTGTAAACTCACCAAATCTAATTAATAAATAATGTTTAAATATCGCAACTCATGCATCAAACGACCAAACCAATACAAACCAACCAACCCGACAAATAACCGAATCATTCATCAATAATCAATGTGTCTCACTAGGCCAACAATAAGAACATTTTGGTAAAGAAGGTTTTCATTTTGAAAGGCGGTAATAATACGTAATGATGAGCCAACGATATGACCAGCGGCCCTGGAGGTGGTGGAGCACTCGGGGGCGGTGGGCAACCAGCGCAGCAGCAGCAGCAGCGGCACAGCGGCAGCAGCAACACGAAATGTGGCAGCAGCAGCAGCGGCAGCAACAACAACAACAACAACAGCAGCAGCGAACGCAGCAGCGCAGCAACAGCAGTGAACAGCAGCAGCAGCACAGGAGCAGCTACGACAACAACTGCAACTGGTGGATCCCTGCAGCGTCGCGTCCTGCGCGGCCATGCAGCGCAGACAACCAGTGGAGAGCGCGTGCTGCTGATTAACTATGTGCCGCAATCAGGAGCTTCAGCATCAGCAGCAGCAACATCCACAACCTCCACAGTCAGCGCATCACAGTTGCCCACACGCAAAATACTTCAGGCCAGAGCCACAGCAGCAGCAGCAGCCGCTGCAGCAGCATCGACAGCATCAACATCAGCAGCTAGCAGCACGCAGGCAACGACACCGTCTGTGTCCTTTGCTGGTCTTGGCTCTGAGGTGACAGTTACCTTGACGCGCACCAATCAGCGCGCCAGCGTAACCAATGTCACAGCCGCCGGTCATATTGTTAGGAATCAGCAAACCGTCTATCAAACAACCACCACATCCGCAGCTGGCGGATCAACCAGCTCGACAAGCGTCCACGAGCCAGTGCAGCATTTGGTGGCACCAACATCGCCGCCGCCTCTGCGCTGGCAGCAGCAACAGCACGAATACCAACATGACCATCACTTGGTCGAGGAGGAGCACATTATCATCGATCATCATCAGCAAGCAGAAGCGGATGATCACCTGATCGAGTACGATGCCAGCGAGGGTGTTGTCATCGAGGATCAAGATCAAGATCACCATCAGCAGCAGCACCACCAGCAGCAGCATCAGCAGCACCATCATCACCTACAGCACCAACACCATCAGCTGGATCTGCAGGAGGAGCTGCAGGATGCCGATGGACAACAGCAGCAGCATCACGACGTAGTCCAGGAGGTTTACCTGCAATAGAACACCAGTGCTACATATGCATAAGGAAACCCCAATCCATTCACAATTATCCATGTAGTACACCCATAAAAATAGCTGTTAGTTTCCTATAAGCTTTGATCACATTGAGCTTGTCCAATGGATATATGCCTAAGTATGTGTTTTACGATCCCAGACATGCATATGTATGTGCATGTGTGTGACCTGGGCTGGTTCAACATCATTTTAGCATATTTATTCATTTCGTAAGGCTCAGATGTTCTATTGTATATATATATATTGAACAATATGCGACATTTTCAACCAGTTAATAAATAATTCAAGGAAAATAACATTTTTAAGCAAATGTAAGTAAAAGTCGATGTATAAAGTTAATTCAAATGTAAGCAAAAAATATTATAAAATAACAAATTATTTAAGGAATATTCAAATTAATGGAAATAAAAATCAATATTTTTGTACCATACAAATTATGCTTGAAGTTCGAAAAAAATATACAAATATTTCATAATGAGAATTTATGAAAAGAAAATTATATATAAATTTATCAATATCAATTGTAAAATAAAGAGTTCAAAAAATATATATAGAAATTCCCTTTTAAAATACGTAAATTTAATTTATTAATATATATAAATAATAATTTAAAAAGGATAAAAAAAAAACATTTTTTTCAAATTAAATAAAAAATTGTTGATGAAGATGGCGCCCAGAAGATATGCAATCATATGTGATATATGATATATTATATAATATATATATATATATATATATATATATATATATATATATATATATATATATATATATGTATATATTTTGGGGCCAAAGCAATAAAGTGATGCGGTTTGTGTACTGAAAGCTAAAGAGAATCAGCAGAATAATTGTGTTTAATGGTGGCCGACTCCACATGAATGAAATCTGTTGCTTGAATATATATATTTATTTATTTATTATTTCATTTTATTTTATTTGTTTTTGCGTCTTTGTGGTGTTGCCTAAGCACACGTTTCTAAATTACAAAAGCCTTTTATTTACAAATTCATAACATTCTCTTTACATTGTGGCAAATTAACATAACTATAACAAACTACAAGCTAAATATGACAGTTGGAAAAAATGTACATAATTGTGGTTTTCATTTTCCATTAGTTTCACAAAACCATTTTTAAACGCACCAAAAAATCTCTGTTCCAATTGTTTATAAAACTTTTAGGAGTTACTTTATTTTGTTGATTATGTTTTTTTTTTTTTTTTTAATTTTTGGAAATTTTTATTATAATAACAGGCACTAACTACGGCTTAGACATTTCCTAGATTTGTCTATAAATATGTTTTGTTTTTTTTTTTTTTCTTTTTTTGTCTGCTCAACTATATGCTTAAAATGTCATAAAATGCATTTTCAAATATTATTGTTCAAAGTTATCTATTAACACTTTTGGACCTGCATTCGTTTGATTCTCTTTTGTTTTTTGTTTTGTTTTTTTCTTTTTGTGTTTGAATTTTGGAAGTTTTGAAGCGTTTTGATTTGAACTACATTTATCGATAAAATTGTTGAATTGAAATGCATCTTTTTAAGTACCAATTAATTCGCACTGCTCTAATCTGTCTGCAAGCTTTACAACTTTATCATTTAAATACATTAATTATTATTGTAAAGTAAAATTCATATAGTTAATCTTTCTACTTGGCGCTCTTCATCAGCCGGCTGCTGGCGAAGCATTCGCCAAAGAATCGGTCCAGCGAGTGATATAAATGTGGACGTACGTTGACCAGTCCGTGATCCTCATCGGCGTAGCTCTGCAGGGGGTACGAAAAAAGGATTAAAGTTAGTTAAATGCCACTAGTATACCTCATACTGGAGTCCCTACTCACAATTTGCTTAAAGAGTATGTCATGTCGCTCCAGATTCTTGGCCAAGATCATGGCCTGCTGGTAGTGCACATTGTCGTCGGATGTGCCATGGACGAGCAAGTACTTCTTGCCCCGCAGCTTCTGGGCGCGCGTGCTCAGTCGCGAGTTGGCATAGCCAATCTCATTTGTCTCCGGCAGACCCATATAACGCTCCGTATAGATAGAGTCTGGAAGTCGGAAAATAATAAAAACCCATGCAAAATAGACGACCTAATTAGTACAATACCGTAATAGGTCCAATCGGTGACTGGCGCTATAGAGGCGGCGCACTTGAACACTCCGTTGTCATCGTTGGCCAGGGCCATGGCCGCGGCATAGCCTCCGTAGCTCCAGCCCCAGATGCCGATGTGCTCATCATCGATGTAGTCAAACATTTTCGTCAGATTTCTGGCAATAAATTGAGTTTGATACATTTTATATTAATGAATACGATGACTATGAAATGTGGATGATGTGAGAGGGTTTTATAGATAAACAAATTACTTCTTAACTATCTCCAGATTATAAATTCATATATTATATTAAAATAATTATATGCTGATTATGCATGTAGTTAAAAAATAAATTTAAGATTGATAGGAAGGTAGATTAGTATGGAGTTCAAGGTTTTTATATCAGCTTGATCTAAATTGATATCCGTACTGAATCATTTGTTGTCTATGGTATATATAAAGAATATTTCCTTCTGTTTTATGTCTTTTGGAGTACCATATTTATATGCAAGACTCATGTGATCGTATGCACTATATCAAATGATCAGTTGAAGAAGAGAGGAGACAAAAGAAAGGAGATATAGATGGGAGAAGGAAAGAAGTAGGAGATTGAAAAGAGTTGATTGAAGTGGGAAGTGGGGAGAGGATAGAGTGAAGAAGAGGGTGTAAGGTATGATGAAAGCACCACCTATGCCTCCCCAGGTTCCTCATGTACTCTCTATTCTTAACACTTACTGCGTAACCTTGATCTGATCGCTGATTTCAACTGTGCCCAGTTGCAGATAGATGGCATGCAGGAGGTTCTCTCCGCGCAGTCCCGAGCCGCGTCCATCGATCTTGGCGTAGATAACCGATTGGTTCGATGAGAGGTAAGTGCCCCAGTCCATCATCCATTTATTAGTCACCTGTGCAGAGATCAAGCTTTAGCTTTAGTTTTGCCCATATCAATGAGTGCTTACGGAATAGGAATCGGGTCCGCCGTAGACATCGACAAGCATTGGATACTTGGTTGAGCCGCTGGTATCCAAATTGGGCGGCAGCTGGAGCAGCACCTTCGCTTGGAAGCCGCCGTCGATGTTGACCGTGAGTATCCTGTGTGTGGGCAGTGCCACGCCTCGCAGCTTGGAGCGCAATGCGTCGTTGTTCTCCCAATCCAATAGCTTCTTCAGGGTTACCTGAGCTAAAATTAGATAACACAGAGCGAAATTCAAGCCTTTGTTACGCGCGAGCATTGAGATTCCACTTACAGTTCGCATAGGTCCATTCGTAGACGGCTGTCGTGGGTATGCCTGGTCCCAGAGAGGCAATCACAATTTGATTATTGTCATTGAAGACGGCCGAGTAGTAGCTCTGCTCCACATCGCCCGAAGTCATCAGCTTGCACGTCAGACACTTGGGCGTCTGCTTGCGTGAGGTCAGCGCTCGAATCGCATAGAGATGCAGCTGCTCCGGATGCTCCTCGGTGTTGGCCGTATAGAAGATGACATCATGCGTGGCATCCCAGTGGAGTATGCTGTCCACCACAAACTTGCCGCTGGTCAGTGGCTCCAGCTTGGCATTGCTCACATCTGTGGCCAGCAGCTGCAGGTGCTTGTAGTTATCGTGGGGCAGCACGAAGGCCAGCTTGGAGCCGTTCCGGTTCTTGAATGGAGCCGTATAAAGGTCGACCCAGCCGGTTTTCGATTCTATGCTGTACAGCTGCAGGCCGCACAAAGTGGAAATCAAGCGAAGTTGGTTTTTTATATCATTCATAGAGTAAATTAATGAGTAGCCTTACTAACATAAAATGTTAACTAACATATGTTGTCTTTTATCTTGCCTATTCGATGTATTGTAATAAATTATATATAATTAAAGGCTTTAAGCATTGTAATTCATATTTTGTACAATTTCTTTCTGCTGTTGGAAATAAGTAGTCCGGGTTTAAGTTTTGAATTCCCTTCAATATATGAATAATCCTTACCTATGACTTCACTTGAAAATATTTCTCCACTAAATTCTTACGGCTTGAGTACTTACCACCTTGCGGCTACGTCCATCGAAGGTAATGACGTAGGCAGCGTTCTGTACACGATTCATCCAGACTGACAAGACATTATCATTGTCCAGCCAGCTGACTACTGTGACTATGTAGTCGGTTTCGGTGTTTAAGGCGCTCGGCACTGGCATCGAGGTGAGGAACTCTTTGCCTTCTAGCGCTCGCTCGAGATCGGCCGTAAAGAGTACGACGCGGGGATTTGAGGAGCCCGCCTTGGGGTATGGAATCTCCTGGTGCAGTGGATACTGGAAACGTAGATCACCGGCATCGCCGTAGTAGGGGAAGTTGATGACGTGCGTGGGCGAGTCGTCGAATTGGATGAAGGCGATTTGAGTGCCAGTGGGGTTGAACCATGTGGCCACATTTGAGCTGAACACCTCCTCTTCGTACACCCAGTCGGGAATGCCATTCAAAAATATGCCATTCTCGTTGCTTGTGATGGCTATCTCAGCATCCAGAGCACTCTTCTTGTAATACAAATTGCGGTTGAAGTTAATGATCAGAGCGTTGCCCACCGGCGCCCACTGAACCATGCTGAGAAGGACTTGCTCGTTCCGGATTGTCAGCGGGGTGAAGGTGTTCGAGCTCAAGTTATAGATGTCGTACTCGGCCAAAAAGCTGTAGCGGAAGTTCTTCTTGTAGTTCTTGGCCAACAGCAACAGCTGGCCATCAGCGGACTTCTCGAAGAGCACATACTGCGCCGCATTCGAGAGCAACGTGGTAACCACTTGCGTCTTTGTATCCAGTTCCACAATGTCCTAAAGGCATCAACACTTATTATACTGGATCTGTTATGAATCCTAGTTTTGTACACCTACCGCATTGATTCTGTAGATCACGCTGTTGCCATTGCTCCAGCTGCCGTTGAAGCGTTTCGCATATAATTGACCGCTGAGCACATCCTCCAGATTAATGGCATTGTCCTTCGGTTTATCGCTGCTGCCGTTGTCATCGTCCGACCGCAGGATCAGCACCAGCATCGTAGTCAGCAGGGCTATAGCGATAAGTCCAGCCACCACACATAATATGATGCGTACTCTGCGCTTCTTCTCCTTGGAGTAGACCAGGTTCTGTGGAGCAAGGGGTTGGAACTGATTTTAGTGGATATTGTTGATGAGAAATTAGTTTACAAGCTATTCAAAGTTTTAACTAATACGCAGTTAGGCAGCTTTCCAATTTCCCAATCCTTATTTAAATTTAAATTTTATAAAATCATTTAAGTATTTTTCTCATGTGGGAAAAGATATATTAATAATTTCTTGTAAATACATAAAAAATAAATATATAATTTATTAAAATATAAAAACTTTTTTTAGTAAATATTTTTCCATAAGGAAAAAGAATAATTATATTTTTACGAAAATATATAAAAATGAAATATATAATTAAAGGAAAAATATAATAATAAATACATCATATGCAAAATAGATTTATATTTTTATACCCTGATCCCATTAAAAATGGGAAATCAGGGTATAATGGTTTTGTGAAAAGTATGTAACAGGCAGAAGGAGGCGTGGCAGACCCCATAAAGTATATATATTCTTGATCAGGGCGACGAGCTGAGTCGATATAGCCCTGTCCGTCTGTCCGTCCGTCCGTCCGTCCGTCCGTCCGTATGAACGCCTAGATCTCAGAAGATATAAGAGCTAGAGACTTCAAATTTTGTATGCATACTCATGTATACCATACGCAGTACAAGTTTATCTTTTTTTTCGATAACTCGTCCGATTAATTTATTATCGCGAATAATCGATAAATTGGTTTTGTTTATTCACCGTAATTTTAATACTTTTAGACCTGGAGACTTCAGATTTGGTGTGTATATACCTCTGGTCAATACACAAATTTTGTCATTTACAGATTTTGGATACCACGCCCCCTTCGCCCCCAAAAACGTATTTTAAGTACTAGAGACTTGTGTTTTGGAATGTACACACATTCTGAAAGTTTCATGAAGATAGTCCTACTACAGGAGAAATTATTCAGCAACAAAATTCTCATAGTATTGCCCACACTGCAGCGCAGTCGCTGCTTACTGCGCAGTTAGCAGAGCGCGTGCTTATGCGTGCGTGAATCAGCTCTTTGTAGGGATCAGGGTATCTCCTAGTCGAGCAGTCTCCACTAGAGCTTTCTTACTTGTTACCATAGCTAAAGATAAAGATAGATAGTCATAAGGCTTTTAATTATCATAGTGTTGATATTATACTATAATAATAATTTATATATAATACGTATATAATTGGGCGTTACAATCTAAAATTCCTACGCTGTCTACATATATGTATATATGTATATATATAGAAACAGGAAATATGGGGACTCTACACTTAGATAATCCCAAGTTCCAATAGCTGAATGGCCTTTTGTTCTCAAAATACACTTAATACGCAATTCTCTAATGGTACTACGTCAATAAATATATTTTCTTTTGTGCAATTATAGCATGCTATTCAAAACCCGAATCACGTTTTACAGAGCCGTCGCACAGGTGGGTTTTGCATACGAATTACAGCCGTTCAGGTTTTGCTGCGCATGCGAATGCGCTTTTTCTTTTCGGCCACTGGCAACGATCAGAAATCACGAGACGTCGACTGAAAATGAAAGTAGTTTTGTTTTCTACCAGACGGGCGTCCAGTCGGAACAGGTTTACAGATTGCTAGCTGTGCCGGGAGCTATTCAGGCAGGGGAAACCGACAATTGCGCCATGACGTAACCCCGCGAAGTGTTTACCAGGTAGCCAAGAAATTGTTGTTTTATATAACAGATTTTTATTGGGTTTTGCTTTTGGTATTTTCAGCGTGCCATAGAAAGAAACTATTCAATTTGTATGATAGAGAGATGTCCACACTTGTCTTATAATAAAAGTAAATTACATTTTTTTGTGTCACTAAGAAATAATGCCAAATGGCATTTGTTGACAGTTTCAAAATGGATTTCAGACTAGCTCAAGGTTAAGCGGATTAATGTAATTGCGAATGAATTATGTTAATTGGCTGAACTGAACGTGGATATAATTTGAGATAAAATATTATATGTATGTATATACATATATAATATGAGAAGCTTATTCTATACACTTCAGAAAGACTTTTGTAAATATGGCTTAGAGAGAGTAAAATATATAAAATTATGTACATATATGAAGTACTTATAATAAGTAATTTAAGTAATTTCTATACCTTTTCAAGACAACTCAACCGGTTAATGCTCATGTATAAAGGTTTATTTCTTTTATATTGAATATATTTTCAAATAAACTTGCATAACTAACTCAGAGTCTAACCAACATTTGCACTTATCACACAGTCAACTAGCCGCACAAATGCCATTAAGATATGCAAAGGAAATCGAAGCGAACTTCCCAATAGAAATCCATTGAGTCGCAGCCCCACATCACGTATGCTCTGAATCCCCACATGATTTGCAGTGGCACAACTAAAATATATGGCACCTTGGTGCCAACTGTAGCTGTAACTGGCCTCGAAGACATGTTGGTTACAAGTTTTGCCATTTTATGGTTAGAATAAAGCCATAAAATATGGCCCACTAGGCAATGCAATCACTTGGGTTTTGTTGCCTGGGCTTATGGGGTCAGCGTATTTATTAAACACAGATCAAAATGAAATGGTTTTTGTTTATTCTCACAGCTTTCGTTCTAGCATCTAGTTTTCTAATATTCCATTTAATCTATTTCAGCACCAACGGATGCAATAAATTGAAATTAGAGTACATCAGCTCTTAGAGCCCGTTTGATACTTTTGAAGAGTTTTGTATAAGTGAAATCAGTTTGGTGAAAATGAATTTTTGCAATGAATATGTATTTGGTTTGTTCTCAATTAAAGTTGAATTTGTATTCACTAACACTCAAAGGGTATCAAAAAAGCTTCAATTTATTGAGAGCGAGAGAAAAAAAAAAAAAAAACAAATAATAATTCCAATTGGTCGACTGGGGTGCAAATTGAAAACTCGCATGAATTCACAGATTCCATCTGTGTTCGACGCATGACTCTTGTCTGTCTAGAGATTGTTTTGGGAGTTGTGCATAGGATTTGTGCACAATATGGCGCAATTAGTGGCGCCAGACGAGTCCAAACGAATCCATTAAATATATATAAAACCGAAAGCTTTTAGAAGCCATTCATGCCCTATGGGGAACAGGGCTACTTAAATCAGCTGCTTGGTAAGCTCGAGCTCCAAACCGAACGTTTGCTTGTGCACTTGAACTTCCGGCAATTAGTTGGCATCTATCTGGCTGGGGCTAGAGCCACAAAAAGAGTCCGAGCTAGGGCCGAAGTCCGAGCCAGAGCAAGGGTGGGTGCTGAAAATTAAATACAATTTATATCCATGTTGCACCACATGGCGTATACTTGTTTAGCATCCGTTGCCATTTCGTTAGCTGACACATAATCGCCTCTGGGTTGAGGCAGAGCTCGTCCAGTCCAAATTTCAGCTTAAAAGTGAATGAGCTTGAGCAGTAGCCGCAGGAACAGCGTCTGCTTTATATACCTTACGAAGAGTATTTATATTTTCTGTTCTATATTTGGTTAGCTCCCTTTCAAATCGGTAATAAATAGCTGGCATGAACTATAGCTATTGAAATTATTGCAATATTCGAAAGCTAATGTAGAGCTGAGAAAGCTGAAGATAATTTTAATATTAAATAAATTAATCCTATGTATAGCTTTATATGCGAACACAGCTCTTTATTAGAAGATTTTTCATCATTTCCACTTTCAGTTGACATAGTAAAACCAGCACTGAAACAGGAATCTTTTTCAAAATATAATATTTTAAAAATATATTAGCACAGCCATTAATCTAAATATTTGTCCAAATTTAATACAAATATATTTGTTTAGCATATCTTCATTTTTGGGTAATTTGTTAACTAGAAATACCTCTAGCATTTCCAGATGATTTTCGATGCCTTTTAAAAATCTATAGTCTGTGTAAAATGAAGTTTAAAACTTGTAGCATTAGCTAAACTGTGCTTAGAGTCTTTGATGAGATTTGGGTTCTAATCAATTTTGATAAATTTAATATTTTTATAATTATTTATCAGAGTATTTGAATTTGCTGAATGCGAACTGAAACTAGAATAGCTGTCGCACAACAGCGGATTGTTGATCTTCAATTTTAAAATCACTTATTTTTGATATCTTTCAAAGCCCTGTAACAACTCATTTTGTTTTACAAAGTAAATGAAAGTATGAATACATGAAAATATGGAATACATAAAAATAATATATAAATGAATGTTTTATATCTTCTTCCTTCACATGAGGTGTATAAAGGCAACACTTATTGGTTAAAGGTTTTAGTTATATTCCTGGTTTCTAAATTCCATCTATTGACAGAAAATATAAATATAACTATTTTGTATATATATATATATATCACATTTAACACACAAACTACATATATAGCATATTCCTTTAGTTCTTTCGTATGGCAATTTAGATTTATTCACTTATTTTTACCTACAACTATTATATAATACTGTATAAATAATTCTGAGAGAGTTTACCTTGTACCAGTCCATAGACCAACAGCAGAAATTCACTTGCAAATAATTGACTTGACTGCAGCCCAGGCACAATTACTCTAAAGGATTTCCACGGACTCAGGTCTCTTTTATTTATGTACCTCTATATAAGACCAACAGCCTGCTGGAAGGGTATTCCCTGTCACCCTCAGAGAGTGAAGGAGCGAGAGATGGCCCTCGTCATTCCTTTGGTTTTAAATGAGTTCCCTTTTCTCGGGGTTGTATGGGCTTGTCGTTTGTCGTTTAGTTTCTCATTAAGCCGCTAGTTAATTAGTTGTCCTGCTCCTTAGTATTGCTATTGTGGCTAGCAGCAATTTTAATACAATTTTACTAAATGTACGCATAATTTTCGCTAATCATGCTAGACAAATGGCCATCGTAAATTGTTTGCTTGTCACCAAAGGGTTTTCCTCGTCTCACAGCAACTCTAAATGGGCCTTGCAATTAATGAGTAAGGAAGTAAAGTAAGGAAATTTAATTGTTTGCCTTTGTAAGCTTTAGCTGATAATTACTTATGCTGCAGGAGCTGTTACTGGTTATTTTTCAGCTTTAGCCAAAAGAAGCCAGAATTCAGTAAACTGTAAAGTGGAAGAGGCGCTCTCTGCAACAACTAATCAGTGCCCAGGTAAACATGTTTTTATGGCAGACACTTTTATAATTTTAAATTTGTAAATATAAATGATTAACCAGGTGAGATCTTGATTTTAGGAATTATATAAGTACGCTTTTCTCAGAACAACATTTTGTTACCTACCTCCATTTCTACCCTCGCCTTTCAGCGTGAGCCTTCAGCAGCGCATCAGGTAGCTCGTAAGGGTATGCGAATTTCCACTTTGCACCTTTTAAGGCGTGGCTATTCCCCAATGTAGTCTTGCTCGGCGTTTGGCTTTTCATTAAACCAGCTAGTTAATTAGATGTCTTGGGCGTGTCGTTTTCTTATTATTGTTATTGCGCCCCACACCAGGAATGCTAGCACAACTTTCACTTATCGTTTTTTACGAATGTGTTTGAGTCCTCTGACTTAATTGATATGTTTGTGTACGTACGGAACTATTTGAGATTAAGAGTTGAATTTATATGGGCATACTGCTAGATTTATTGTTTTCCAATTATCCTAAACATAGATTTAAATACTAGCTACATACATAACTACATAGATAGAAATACTAGCCAAAGAATTCGAACTTGAGCAATTTACCGATTTAAAAATTAATATAAAACTTTATTAATTCATTCGACAGGTTTCCCAAAAATGACGTCTACTGAATCCATGTCTAGTCTAGTCTTTTCTATATTTTAGAGATTTTTGACTTTGACTCTCTTATCGCTCTCCATTTACTCTTGTTTCGTTTTCATTCTTTAGTTATACATTTACATACTTGTATGTATATACCATAAAAACATAAATTCGTAAACCACTTAACTGATTTTGTGTCTCTTTCTCTCGACTTTAATTAATTAACTTGTCATACCTATTCGAGAAAATAAAATGGGAATATTGGTTTGCTACAATGTCCATCTTATTTATTCCGCTGCTGAAGAAGAGTTATAAAAAATGTGGAATATTTTCTCTGATAGGGTGTTACAATCCATTCAAAAATGATATTTCCAGTAAGGCAGAAACTCTGTTAGAGAATTAAAATTTCGAATTTACACTAAAATAAAAAACATACAAGTTTATATATATTCCAATGGGAGCCTAGCAAATCGAACAAAAATGTTTTTGAGCTAGGAGCCTTTTGGCCGTGAATGAGTATTCTGCGGTCAGTACATGTTCCTAGATGGTACGTATATTTTCATTTTATACTTTCTTTTCTATAGCTCTATTTAATCTACTGCGGAAGAGAAGTACTTGAAAGGCCACTCAGTGGCACATGCCACGTTATTATGCCGAGGGCCTTCTCGTAATTGATGCTTTTCACTACTTTTGTTGTAGCCTGTTGCATGTCACACACACACTAACATACACACACTAACACACACACACTAACACCCACCCACAACAAAAAGGCTGCAAACACAATTGAAATCGGTTAGTCCTTTCGGGGAGCTGTCGCGAACACCATCTAATGTCACTAATGCTGCATTTGAGCAGTCATCGACGGCATCAATTAGTGGCTCATTATGACAGCCACGTCCACAGACCATTAGCCCGCAGCGGTCCATATGTATGAATGCTTTAATTGAAGATCAACAGTGTCCCTGGGTGTGGGTGCGGGTGCGGGCGGTTGTGGGGGCTTACCTTGAAGCGGTTCATGCCGCCGCCAAAGCCACCAGAGCTGTGCAAATCATCATCGTCCAAGCTGCTGCCGCCCACGCCGCCCAGCATGGACTCATTCAACTTGGCGCTGTGGCGTCTCAGCTGATAGGCGCCCGCTGAATTCAAGGTGGCAGCTGGCTTGTAGTAGTAGGGCGGGTGCTGGTGGCGGTGCGCGTGGAGGGCGGAGGCGGTTGTGGCCGCTGCCGCAGCATCCTCAAAGTCATAGTCCAGCAGCTCGATTGGATGCTCGCATTTGCAGCGATGCGGCGGCGTTCGATGTGGTGTCGTCATAGCAGATTGAGGATGCTGGTGGTGTCTGCTTTTGTTGCCATTGTGGTGGCTGTGACTGTTGCCGCCATGCGGATGTGGATGCGGATGCGGATGCGGCGGATGAGGCGGTGGCGGAATGTCTGCGGGTGTTATATAGATTTTACCACCACCGCCACCGCCACCCACAGCACCACCCACAGTGCCCACAGCGTCCGGTTGCTGCAGCTGCTTGCTTGGCCAGTGGAACTCGTCAAACTCGCTCGAACTGTTGACCAGTTGTTGTTGCTGTTCCCACTGCAGCTGTCGAATCTGCTGCTGCTGCTGTTGTTGCTGCTGTTGTTGTTGCTGCTGCTGTTGCTGCTGTGGTATGTGTCGCATGCAACTTTGTGGCTGCTGTAGCAGTTGTTGTTGCTGTTGCTGTTGCTGCTGCTTGTGGTAGCGAAAATATTGCTGTTGCGCTGTGGCCGCGGAGGCGGGCAAATACTTTTCATCGCGGCCAGAACAAGAAGAGTAGCCATATAAATTGTTTGTTGACAGCAAAAAGTGTTCTCTGTTCGTATTCGTGTTCGTGTTCGTGTTCGTGTTGATGTGTGTGTGTGCTTCAGCGGGAAGGTCGGGCGGTATTGGATATAAAGCTTAAGTTCGCTCATGTATTTCGGCATAAAGCAAAAACTGGACAGTGCACAAAATCAAATAGCAGCTAAGGGCAAGAAGCATAACGAACAACTACAATGAGAGACTTTAAATTGAAATTATGGCAAATAATAATATTAAATAAAGCTCTCAACTTGGACTAACCGGACAAATAGCTGATGGGTTGCTTTGCTTAATCAGATTATGCTTAATTGGTTTACAGTTTCTTTTATTTATATATTTTAAATAGCTTTTCGGAGAACCAGTTAAACGAAAAAGGTTGAAGAAACTATTTTATTAAACTAATTCATAAGCTGTTTAACAAGCAATCTACGATTTTTTAATGCCAATTAAAATCGCACTTAGCAAAAAATAAATGGAATTTTTTTCATACATTAACTTATTTTTTATTAAGCAATAAAAAAAAACAAATAATAATAATAAATAAATAAATAAATAAATAAATAAAAATAAATAAATCACAAAAAAAATTTGAGAATATTAAAAAAAAAAAATAAATAAATCACTAAAAAAAAATAGTGAATGAAAAAATAGTATATAAGATATAAAATAAATAATATGATGTCTGATAACTTTTTTGTTTTTTTTTTTTTAATATGAAGAATAAAATATTTAAAGCTAATATTATCTACGACTTTTTAATACCAATTAAAATCGATTCAAATAAGATTTTTAGTATTATATTATCAGATCAAATGAAAATGTTCTTTTAAAAGGAATCATTGCAGTATTTGAACTGCTATTCATGTGAAACAAAAGTATCAAAAACCAGTTTGTAAATTTGATGTTATATAAAAAAATATGTCTTTAAATTAGATATGAAGTTTTTAGGTATTGTATGTACATATATCATTTATGCATAGACTTCATAGGCTCAGTAATCTCAACCTCAGTTCCTATTTAGAATGGATCAAAATTAAATGACTAAAAGCTTGTTTCTTTAAAAAAGAGAAACATAAGATATGATATTTACTAAATAATAATATATAATAAAATAGTAAATGCAATATATTCTTAATCTTAATTATCTTATAGTTCAGCTACTGATATATATATATATATATATAAATAAAATTAAATTGAATTCACTATAATATTCACTTAAATTGAAGTCACTATGATACTAGTATTTTTAGATAACTGTCACCGCAATCAATAGTCAGCTTCAGGCGTTATTTAACCGTTACGAAGGAGACTCTTTTGCAACTAAATATTCCGACGATATTCTTAAATGGCCTGCAGCCAGAGTACACAAAACGAAGTTACGAAATGCAATTTCCACATAACCAAATAAAGGAAAAGCAAACGAAAGTGAGGCAAAGCAAGTCATAACCAAAGCCAAGTGAGATTTGAGCCAAATGCATTAGCTCGATTTGGTGGCGAGCTCACCGCAATTATTTAATTACACAGTGGCTGGAGGATTGTTTAGTTGGCTCGCTGTACTTGGGCTGGCTGTGGCTCCCCGCTGACTGCCGTCCAGGCCAGTCGGTTGGCTCGTGAATCGCTCGCGGCTTAATCAAAGAGCCAACGAAGTCAAGCATCGCACAAAAGAGCGACAAAACTTTTGTTGCAACTTTGTGTTGCAGCCAGCCAGAGCAAAGTAGCAGCAGCCGCAGAAAGGACTTCCAGAGGCGACGTCAGCAGTGCCACAGTGTCACCCACTCACACACTGGCAAGCACACACACACACACACATATATCTATATGTATGTTTATATGGTAGTCGGGCAGAGAACATGTCCGGACCTTCAAAAGCCGCTGAGCTGCACAAAGCTCGAGACCTCGGACCGATACGTATCGCTAATGATGATCAAATAACGGGCCAAATGCTGGGGCCTACCAACAAAGGGCCCACAAAATCGTTAGCCCAGTTGGCAGCGCACCAGGAAATTCTCTGCTGCCGCTCTACCCTCAACCACTGCGCCATGAGCCCCAATATACCTCGTCTTCGGCCTCCCTGGTCGGCGCTCTCTTCGGCGTCGTCTGGGCGTAATGAGCGCTGCTTTCACTTTTCACAGTCATGAGGATGAGCTGGCCAGGGGCTGGGCAGGAGTTGGGCAGGAGCAGGGCGAGCTCACAGGCAGGCAGGAGTTGCACCTTCCAACTAGTTTGGCACTTGACTGCTGTGTGGCACAAATGATATGTAAATACCAAAACAATTTGCTATCAGTCGAGCCCTCGGCCTCAGTCGCTATTTGATTAGGGCTCGATCAATGCGCCGAGAGCCCTCTTGGCAGCTCACCGCAATGGAAGCCAGCTGAAGCACGTTTTTTGGGTCAGACTCGAAAATAATTTAATTAGATAAGCAGCAACAATGCGAGTTTCGTGACACAGTCTGCAAAACGTTTACCCAAAAATGCAAAAATAAAAGCGGACCTGTAAATTCGCACATGCAGGTGACAGCAGAAAGTGTGTAATGGAGTGCGCGGCTCATGCACAGCAAATTATGAATGCAAAAGAATCGGAATAATAAATTATATTTTTGTCGCATTCACGCGCGAGTTGTGTGCAAGAGCTTAAAGCCAGCTAATAAAAGAGCAACAACAACAAAAAATACACACAAACACAAACGCCCAAAAATAGAATGCATAAATATTTCGGTGTTTTAGGCCAGTAAAACTCAGAAATAAAACAGCCTTAAATGTTCTCAATAAATAATGGGTGACAATCGCTAAATGAAATTGCCTGTGTAGCGCAGGGTGGAGGAAATTCATACTTTAATATGTAGCTAAAAATCATAAACGAAATTCATGCGAGCATATATCGAATTGTCGAGCTGCTTAATAATAAATATCAGAGTAGGCAAACAATCATGCGAGAGTTTTTTGATTTGGTTGTAAGAGGGAAATGTTCTGGGACTGTTATATTCTCAGTGTGTTTTAAATTCTGTTTGATTTTCATAAAAATTTCAAATTGTGTCTTATTTTCGACCTATATAATACATACCTGATCGCTCTGCGCTGTTTCAGTCACTGAAACATCTCTGCCAGACATTTTTTACACGTGTTTTGTTAGACCTATTTGCGATTGCATAAACTTGGGAGTTGTTACTACATTAAAAAAGGATAAAAATTGCAATATATTTTAATGAATTTATTTATTTATTTTGTTTTTCAAATTTATTTTATTCAAAATTGTTTTTGATTGGATTACGCGATGCAGTTTTTATGTTCAGTTTAATTGTGACTATATTCGTTCATTTTTATGCAACTTTTCGAGCATTTCTCTTTGATTTATTACGCATTTTTTTTTTTTAATTTTTGGGAAATGGTTTTGTTTATTTATGATTGACATTGCATTTATTTTGGCTGAAACACTTTTTATATATTTTTGATTTAATATTTTTGTATTGCGCACTTATTTGAGCAAGTCCGTAAATATTTTTCATTTTGAAGCGTAGAATTTTTTAGCTACGTTTTCATTTTCAGTTGCCGAGCCGTAATTCACATTCCTGTTTCATACCCTTTTGCCTTTTGTGTCTGTCTTTTACGTAACTTAATCCTCGTCTACATAAAGTGTTTGTTAACCGTTTCCCAGAGAGATCCCACAGTTTGGTATCTCATTTGTGCAGCGGAGTAAATAGCAGTCGCTTGTCATTTAATGCAAATTAAGCAATTTAAATAAGTAAACAAATAAACAAAATGGAACAAAATGCGAATTTGCGGTTAAATGGGGGACTACAAAGATGAAGACGAAGCCCAGGATAACAGCGATACACATACACAGGCACGCATACATATACATATACACACGCACACTCATGTAAGTGGGCTCGCCTCGCTGTTTTGTTTGGTTTGTCGCATTGCACATAACTCGTTACTCATACGCCGCGTTGTATGGCCGAATTGCGGCTAGAAATGTGCTGGCTGCCTGCCTTACGGTTGCCAATTGTCAGAGCCACGCGGCGGCGACTGCGGTAGACAATAACATAGACTAGCGAGCACACAGGGCGGTGCCAGGCCCCAAAAGCAAAGTAAATAAGAAACATAAAAATTCCAGCCAGAAATTGAAATTGCGTATACGTAAACGGAAAACCGAAAAACCCAGAAAAAACATAAGAAATAAAGCAAAAAACAAAACGGGCGCTTAAGTCTTATGTAAACGGACAGGCAAAACTAGGTAAGAATCGCGTTGCGAGACGAGATAAAAAGAGCGAAAGAGTGAGTTGCCCGAAAATTTGATAAATGTGCTGTGACCTCTGTACTAATGTGCTGCTAAATGTGTATGTAATGGATATTGGAGCTGAGGCCAGACAGGGATGGAGATAGCGCACGTGAGTGAAGGAAACAGGTAGCGCCTTGGCGCTGTGGGAGCCGCGAAAGGCAAGGCATTTACTGTAGTTAAGACTACATTTGTGGGAAGTAGAGAGAGAACTATAAATTGGCATTGCCCGTAAATCAACTACTAGGTTTTTTAATTTATATGCAATTTGTAAGTTTAAATAGTAAATAAAAAGAACTCATGTGAATTAAATGAAATTGAAATTATATATGATAAATAAATATCTTTCCACATATACTCTTTATCTTAGTATTGTTTCTTATCAAATGTCGTAGATCTTATACCTTACTTTACTTAAAATTTACTCGTTTCACATTTCTTTGCTTTATAGCACAAGTATTGACCGTTTATTTAAATAGTTTTCGAGCATAAATATTTAAAATACTTTGAAACAAATTGTTCTCTTAAAATTGCGCAATTCTAATGTAGAATCATTAATCAGGGCTGCCTAGGCTGACCAGACAAAGGTCGTTTGGGCGCAAAGCAGGCTCTTAAGATGGCAAACATATTTTTCTTGCGGTCCTTTCATGCTGGAACTTTTATCCTGTCAACTGGGGCTAGCTGTTATTTAGCTAAAATTCATTAAAAATTAATGAGACTAAAAGCGGCGAACAATTTGTCGAGTTGCTGTGTTGAGGAAACTGTAATTTCGTTACTGACTTGCCGCATAAATCGCTTTGTTATTGATATGGATAGATAGAAAGAGGGATAGAACGAGAAAGAATGAATGAGGGAGAGAGAGAGAGAGAGGCATCCGCAAGAGACGCGCTCTTGCACTGGGTTGAGCTCTAATCCTGTTCTGAATATTTGATTTTTCATTTGTGCATTTTTCACTTAGGGCAAACATAAATTGCAAGTGACACTCAACAGCCAACGAAGGACCTAATGGTCGCCTGACAGCGCAGAGTGAAGAAGCGAACGAAAGCAGCAGGAGCCATGTCCTTTTCACTGACAAATAAAAGATGCTGCAGCCAACAGAACTTTCATCACTTTACGATTGAAAGTCCG
Organism: Drosophila mayaguana; assembly: GCA_037075325.1. Lineage (NCBI taxonomy): Eukaryota > Metazoa > Arthropoda > Insecta > Diptera > Drosophilidae > Drosophila > Drosophila mayaguana. The sequence continues at coordinate 3,138,039 of JBAMCG010000080.1, read as the reverse complement.
CATCGAATGGCCAAATGAAGGGAGATTAGAGCATCAAACGGAACTGAAACTGGAACTGAACCAGAGTTCAATCAGGCGATAAATGTTAAATGTAATCGATATATAACGATCTGAAGATAAATGTTAATGGCTTATGTAAAATATACTTATCGATATAATATGTTATAGTACGTTTGTCATTCTTTAACGCGTTTTATATTTATTTAGGTAACTCAATGTTTTCTCCCCTACGACAACACTGTCGTGCTCTAGCTATTCCGATATTGTAATTGTCATTAATTTGAAGTTATTTATAGCAAGCCGTGCAAGTCTCTTTGAAGCTGTTGTGTGTGTGATTTGAGTTAACAAAGTCAGCTTTTCTTTAGTAATCACAGCTCGGCGCTTGGGAGAGCAACCAGGTTTAACTAAGGGCAACACAATTCAGTCTAACAAAAATCTACTAGTCACGTGAGAAAAATTGAGAATTTTTGTTTTTTCTTGAATACAAAAATAATATTGTATACTATTTGATACAATTAGAGAATTAGAATGTCTGACCCCAATAACAACTCCAATGGTGATGGCATCTCGCCGCGTTGGAGCGACGGTACTGATATTGACTTGGAGGAGGACGAGTTGCTATTGGAATCGTACGTACAGCCAGATGATGGCGGTAATTACAATTTTTCAGTAACCTGTGGCAATGTAGTCGATGATGAAGACGTGATTCAGGTAAGCCCAACTACCTGGGCAATGATGAGCTCTCCGTCTCATTCGGGTATGTCGGATAGCACTCATGGCTCTGACTCTGCTACCGACTCCGAATTGGAACGACTCTTTGTGGTAGATCCGTCTCTAGACACTGCATTCTTCAATCCGGATCGCCAACTGCCGGCCCAAGAGGCCAATGGTGATGCTAACGCTCTGGCAGGAGCTCGGGCTGCAGCAAATGCCCAGGCGAACGATTCGGGCTTGGATCTACGCCCGGTGCCGGCATCGATCGATCTTACACGCAATCGACCCCCGACCACCTGGCGTGACTATCATGCCCACGTACGGGCCCAGAATCGTCCGCCGTTGGGCGTACAGCGGCTCTGTGCTGGACAGCCGCCCAACCGTGTTCCAATGTTCTTGGATGAGGAGCTTGGCGTCTATGTATATATTCGCAACGACACCGATTCGGAGGACGAACCGCCTCTGCCCCCGTTGGCCATGGTGCCGCGACGTGGCAACAGTGTCAGCGATCTGAGTCAGTGCAGCAGCGACGAGGAGCCAACCAAAAACTAGACGTGAATACGAACACTAACACTATCGACACTGATGCACTTACACTTTGATATGCAGCACGTACACTCAATACAAGGCGCAACTGAAATGCAATTATGACAATCGAAACTCATCCCGATACTACAAGCTAGGCGTACTATTAGAATTTTGTATATACATTATATAGTATATATATATAAATGTATACATATACTATATTAATTATATGTACTATACACTATATATACTACATAACTATATGGTGCTATACACTATGTACACTATATATAACTACATAACTATATGTACTATACACTATGTACACTATATACACTACATACACTACATAACTATATGTACTATACACTATGTACACTTTTTTCAAATCTTTCTAAAAGACACTTTTTACGTGCAATCCTGCCCCCGTGGCTGAAACATTACACCCTAAGTCTCTACACATTACACCTTAGATATACGTTAGACATTACGCGTTATATTGTATGATCGGGTTTTCCAGTAACGTATGCACGTCTAGCTCTTCGTTGACTAATTCTAGTTTGATGAATAAATATGAATAAAATAAATATGATAAAATGTTTGTAATGGGGGGAAATCATAAAGTATATATATTTTACATCAGATCGATGAGCTGAGTCGATTTAATAATTTAAGAATATCTTCATTTATTGACGAATTTTGGCACATTTGAAATATTCTTTTCAATGCCTTCTATTTTTGTGAATATTTATGTACCTATAATTGATTTGGTATCTTAATTACATTTTGCAATTAATGCTCCGTTTTCAAAGTAATTTCCATATGCATATTCCTGTGTAAATATTTAGGAATAGCTCGAAGTGAAACTTGAGTTGTTTCCCAAAATAATTTATTGATTCCTTGGCCATGTCAATTTTGGCTTGTTATTCCAGTCTCGTTTGGTCTGCTCTGCTCTCTGCTCTCTGCTCTCTGTACTCTGCCCTCTGCTCAAATTGTTTAATGAACATTTTAAGCAATTTGCTAGCTGTGAGAATAATTTTGCTTAAATAATTGCAATCGAGAGAGAATTGAAGCCCAGGACAAACAATGTGCTGGATGCAAATCTCTGCTGTAAGCAGAGCCGGGTAGAGTAGGAGCTATAAATTTGGTAGACCATGGACCAATGCCAGGCAGTTGGTTGGTTGGCTCTGGGAAATTTATACGCCAGCTGGCTGTCGCATCGTTGTCCGCCTACACACGCCCACCCAGCCACACTCGCCCCATCTTCTTTGTTATGCAAGTTAATCCTTTTTATAGCTATTGTTCAGCGCATCAAAGCTTTGCAGCTCCTGCGAGCAGCTTCTGTCTAGGCTGGCCTGGGATACACGTACGCACGCCCTGCGCATTTGTTTCAATGGAGCAGCTGTGAAGTGGACCGCAGGGGCGGGCGGGGGCGCGGGCGTTGGGGATCGGTAGCAGATGTAGCTATAGCACATGTCACCGCATTTTTCAGCGACTCCGAGAGGCGACACAACCAACATATTAGCTGCGGCGGGGGCGGCGGCGGTGTGCTGCTGGCAGAGTGTGGCATGAAAAGGGGCTTGGGTGGAGGGGTTGATGCATGTGCATCTTCTTGATAGCTCGGGCTAAATCTGGCGCATGTTGTGCGATGGCGCCGACGTCGACGGCGAGTCTGCGTCGGCATCGTCGTTGAGCGTGTTTGTACGGCATGCCGCAAATTCATTATTATTTTACCCAACACCCACTCAAGCAGCTGCAGCAACTGTATAAACACCCAACACATGGAGTAGATAAGCAAAGAATGCCGAGCTCTCCGGAGTCCGTGAAAAGTAACCTTAAAGCGATACAAGCGGAAGTTATGAGAGCTCCTTAAGTGTTCCGAGCCTCAAAGCACCTGCACAGATTTGCTCGTTTCTGCTCTTTGTTAATTATTCCTAAGTTGGGGTTCCATTTAATAGATTTTATGTAAATAAAACAATGAAACATTAAACAAGTGCGAGGGACTATTTAATTAAAGACTATTATTTTCCGCAAAGAAATGCAACTTTAATCTCTGGCCAGTGGTGCCATGGACAAAATTTCAGTCAACTGCAACTGCTGCAATTTCTCATTTTAATAAAAATGCAAATGTCTCTTGCTCAAAGTGATGGCATGAGGCTGCCATCAGGTCCCCTACGTTTTCGCTCTTTTCCAGCAAATTTTCCCATATAAAACGTTGATAAAACTTTTCGAATTTTCCCCTTGGTAGATAGAGCGCAAAAGAAAGAAAAGTAGCGAATAGCAAACAAAAACGAAAACAAAGGAAACGCAAGAGGAACAGCCACATCCAATAAGAGAAATACGTTTTCAATAAGCTGAGAAACAATATGGTGATGAACTCGGGAAGAATTTGACGTTCTGGCTTGAAATTGCGGGAAGTACGTGTAGAAGCAGGAGTCATATTAGTAAAAGGCGAAGTGTACTATAAATAATAGTAGAAGTCGTATGGGCGTAGAAATGGTAGCTAAAATTAGTCAAAGAGGAAGAAGTGTAAGTACTATTTGTATATAAAGTAAATACAGTCCAACTATTTGAATTTTATGGGTTTATAGATATAGTATTTGTAGTACTAGTAAATATTAGTTAAACTCTTATACTATTATGCTATTGTAAGTAATAAGTAGTAGTATAAGTAGGCGAAGTTTTGCTATTTGATGTGGTGATTGATGTAGCAGAAGTTGTCAAAGTAGTGGCATACAAAGTCTAAATAGATATAGAATAATAAAGAGTCTACTAGAAATGCAAATAGTCGAAGTATTGGTATACGAAGTGTTAATTTCGAAATTAGAAATAATAATCCAGCTCCAAAGCATTTTGCTCGCTTCCATAGGTTAGACATTGTAGAATTTGGTACAAATTCTATTTAATTAAATTGAGCGAGTTCTTATATTCCAGAACAACGCTGTATTGGGGGAACTTGCGCTGAGTGTGGAAAGCTCTTTAAATTCGAATAACGCTTAAAATATGTATTCCAGTACACAACTACGTAGTTTCCTCTACGTCTAATGTTCTAATTGTTTTTGTGTTATCGATAATTATCGATGTTTTAGCTATCGTGAAATAAGGAATCCTATGTATATTCTATAGCTTTGATTGTGTTGAAGGAATGCAAGGACTGTTCAGCTATGAGTAAATTATATAACTATTATATAACATAATTTTGGAAAACCTTTTTAATCAGACATTAAGATGATATATATGTATCTATATATATCCATATTCATATACAAAAACACAGCGCCATTTGGGCCTTGAATTTTAACTGGTGTACAAATGCTCTAAATAGATCGTCAATCAGCGACTTCGCTTTCTTGAGGTTGATCAATGCAGAGGTCGATTACTTTTTGTCCGAATGCAAAACATTCGCTTTACTGGAGCTAACTACTTTGATCATGGAAACCACTCTGTTCGGCTTATGGCTGGGGCCCGCAGGCGTAGTCGCACCCGTACCAGCTTTGTCCTCGCGCTTGCCGCAGAATTTTTGTAGAGTGCTCTGAACTTTTTCGCCGCTGCTGCCTACAAACTGCTCCAGTTTAATTTTGTTCTTAATGATCAAAAATGAGGGCATGCTGCTGACATCATACTCCTCGGCGAGATCCTCATTATCATCTACATCCACCTTGACGATAACTAAGCAATCCGCGTACTCCTGCGCAAACTCCTCAAGACGGGGTCCGATCAGAGCGCATGGGCCACACCAAGTGGCGAAAAATTCCACGAGAACATGTTTATTGCCCGCCTCTGCAACGATCCGATCAAAATCGTCTTTTGATTGCACGGTTATGACCTTCTTCGCAGTGTGCTTCTCTTTGGTGGCAGCTGCCATGAGTGTAATGCCTGTGTGTCAAATTTTGTGCGCCGAAAAAATCTAAGAATCTAAAATTTTGGAACAAGTTTCCAGATTATCTGTCTGACATATATAACTAAGCCATGCCTGTGCCTGTACCTGTGTCTACGCCAGCGGCGTGGTCTAAAGAGTAAGATCAGTTTGGTGCTCCTGCAACCACAAAAATAAATTGCTATTTTTTATGCAGAGCTGCAGAGTTGGATAGTTGAAAATAAATAAGTATAATTTAAATAAAAATAAAATTTAAAAAATTGATAAATTAAACAAAAGAAAAAAAAGAAAACAAATATAATTCACTCAAAAAACAAATTTACAGAAATATATTTTTTTATAACGAAAAAAAAAAAAATAATAATAATAAAAATTGGAAAATTAACAGAATATAAATATTTTTTTTTTATAGATTTTACAGAAAATATGTGTATATAATATAAAATATTTATTAATTCCAATTTAAATAATTTTAAGTATATTTTTACTACTTATTATTTTAAAAAATGTTGTTATAAATACATCTTCCGAAATAAAAATATTAATTATTGGATCAAAAGTGTGAAGACTAAGTAATATCGACTTCTAAATGAATAGCAATATATATTAATTTTGATATTTAGTTTAAATAGTTTTCAAATTATTGACTTCACCCTTAACTTTATGGAGTCTAATAGTATTAGCAGCACGACTACTGCTATTATTTGTTACTGCAGTATACTTATATACTGATTAAAGTGGAGCCAGATCAATGCAGTTGTCATAAAAAAAAACCTTTACAATTGTAGAGCGCTAAGCCCGCTTTTAGTGCCATCCACCTACACGAAACTTTGAAGCTGTGAACTTTTGTTGGCAACTGCAGCTCGGTTGCTTAGCAGCTGGTTGTCGTTTTTTAGTTGTATTCGGTTGACTGTTTGCTGGCTTGGCCTGTCCTGTCCTGTCCTGCAGTTGTCACAAATTAAGACAAATGCAGAGCAGCATACTCTTGTCGCTCTCATCTGCTAACCTCACATTCAGAGCCAGCAGCTGCGGTGCAGTATGTGTGCTGTGCGTCGTCTTTGGGTTGGTTCTTATCTTTCGAGTGTTTACCTTAAGGCTTTACAATTGTTTCAGTTTTTTTGTACGGCTCAATACTACGCAAGAGTGAGTGGCATGGGGTATACTGGCACACAAAAAAATGGTTGCAGTCTGAGCAAGAAAGTTGATGCCTCAGCACGGGCTATTTATTTTTACTTTTATTTGGTTGCTTCGCTCAGCTCAAAATGTGCGTTTTGGAGTGCTTCTTGCCGAGGCGTCTGTTGGCCAAGTTGTGTGCCGTAGGAGTGTTGGCTCTAAGCGCTTTGAGCGTGCCACTAGTTGACATTGAGCCTTCGTTAATAATCCGCTTGTTATGTGCATTTGCTTTCACAACTTTGCACACATCCAGGCGCGCCTCTCTCAACTCGCTTGCATAACCTAATGAGCAGTGCAGAAAGACAAATGATAGCGTTTAACTGCTGCACACAAAATACGACCGGAAACAGCACCACCAGCAGCATCAGCATCAGCATCAGCAGCAGAAGCAGCAGCAGCAGCAGAAGGTGTAGTACATAACATGCTGCAACAGTAACAACATGAACCGGTACAGTCAAGTGTATCAGTGTCAGTTTTTGTGTCATGTTGTGCAATCGTTTGAGCATTCCATTCAGCGCGCCAAGAGCGCGACTTCCGCTGGCAGAGATTCGCCGCCCATTTATCTCCCGCTCTATCCAGCTGCCTTGCCCACCCACTATTTGAGGTATTCGGCATGCAGGCAAAGCGAAAGTGCTGACCTCGCATTCGCACCTTGACATGCCGCATATGAGCAATGTATTAAAAAGGGCGAATGACGAATGGCGAATGGCAACTAAACAAGCAGCGAGATATTTTCGCCAAGAGATAGTGAAAGAAAAAGAATAACAGGCACACAGAGAGAGAGAGAGAGAGAGAGAGAGAGAGAATTGCAAAAGTCACGTATGCGGCAAGACAAATTGCTTCAAGTGCGGAGAATGCCACTTTCACTCGCTTTCAATCAGTCCGCCAGTTAGTCAGTCAGTCTGTCAGTTACTCACTCAGTCACTTAGATAGTCAATTATTCATTCAACTATTCATTCAGTTATTTATATTGCGCATACGCCATGCTGCCAGCATATTTTTATTGCGGTCAACTATGCATTGGGGTTGAGCATCAAATGCTCCGTTTGTCGCGTTTCCCACTACAAGGGCAACTCAAGTTTTTTGGTCGAAAGAATGGCTATGATGAGTGCAGAGTCCGACACTGCCGTTTTGCTATGTTGATTTGAATTTAAAATTATAATAACAATTTTAAATTATAATAAGAATATATATTCATGCATATGGAATTTCTTGGCTTTGGTTTATTTGCTCCAATGACTTCTCATTTTAATTGCAAATAAAATATTCTCACAGAATTAATTATTTTTTTTTTAACTATATAAACTAAATATATGTACATTTCATATATTTTATTATTTAATTTTTCAAGAAATTTAGCTTCTGAAATCCTATTCACAGTTAGCTCACAATAGTACAGGGTATTCGTTTAGTGCTGTGCTTTCCTATTGCTTTGTCTTCATGCATAGTTGTACGAGCTTTGACCGGAATAGCATAAAATAGTGGCAGTTAAAAGTGATTTATGACATTTTTGCTTGGAAAATTGGTTTCAAGAAAAGGGAAACGAAATGTCTATATGTAATTCTTTTCAGCAACTGTAGAAAGAAACTTCTGCTTGTAAGGATTGCAGCGAGCGTAAGCCAAAAAGTATGTTGTAAAAATGAAAAGACATCTTACTCGAGCAGCTGCTGCAATGAAAAGCAGCTGCAAAATAAATGCCATTCGGCCGGAGTGCTCGTTCGCTGGTGTTTCAGGGCACATTAACAATTGGCCAAGACTGTGCACCTACGCAGCTTGGCTGGCACAAAGAGCGAGCACGTTTTGACCATGTTGTTGTGTGGTAATTGTCTGGTACAAACTGCTAACTGGCAGCTGACAAAGTGATGGACAGACCACAGAGGGGGAGCCCAGCCCAGCAGCAGGAACAACCAGCAAATTCATTCCAATTTTGGCTTAACAAGCTTATGAGCTTTGACCATGGTGCAAATCGGTGCTCGCATTCGAGTGTGTGGCCAACTGCAACTACTTGCTTAGCCCTGGGCACTGGAGCTCGGACACTCATTCAGTGCAGCTGCAGTGCCCTGAAGTGCTGCTGCCCAAAATCCCATTTACATTCATGCCGGGTCCATTGTAGTCAATTTCATGCTGCACTTTCTACGTGTGCATGGTTTATGCGGCAGGAGGTTGTTGGGCTGTTGTTTGTCTGCCAGATGCGTTGCTCACAGTTTTGTCAACGTGCGAAATCTCTCAAATTTTATTACGCTCGAATGTCGTGGAGCTTTACAGCGGCCACAGCTGTCGCCACGCCACACTTTGATGGCGCTTAATGTCGGCCCATTACCGGGCGCTGGAATCAGGTCCAGCGGCCTTGTTTAACTTTCCCACTGTCACATGACGGTTGGCACTCACTTTTTTCCTTTGCTTTTTTGCTGCCGACAAGCCAAATCGTAGCTTGTAACGAGCCCCAGAATGGGCCAACAACTAAACCTCGCTCTGGCTTAAGGCTGCCTTACGCCCACACTGCCAGATGAGCCCATACATTTTAACAAGCTGCTAATGTCGGCTTTATAGGGACTTCGTTTCTTGGGTCCTGAATTTGCGTGGCTTGTCAGCATTAGCTGGGCTTCAAGACAACCCAAGACGCACAGTGGGAATTCTTGGAAATCATATTGAACAAACAAGAATTGAAAACTATTTCGATTGCACTAGTTCAATATACAACAATAATAATAATAATAATAATACTAAATAATATTAAATCAAATACAAAGTTTTAGCTTATAAAAATAAGTAGTGGATTTTCGGAAATATACCAATCACTCAAATGATTAATATTCCAATTTATATATATATTCAGAATAGGTGTTTATGTGTGAGTTAATTACTTGCAGGAATGATACTACTTTTCTATCGGAGACACCATGGTGGGTCAAGAGGTTCCAACGGTCTTAAATTTCAAGAACATTCTTGGTTTAAGAGCTAAACAAAAACTTAGTAATCTAAACTCATTTGAATTTTAAATACGTATTTCTATATCTGATTTCATGGATTATTACAAAAAATGAATATATAAATATTTATTTTCATACGTAGAAATATTTTGTAATATATAGGTAAATGTATATATAAATATATATATATATATATATATACATTTATATATTAATAGTAATAACAATATAAAAAAAATATATAAATAAAAAATGAAATATAAATGTGAATAAGATCTTATAAAAATTGAGTTAGTTAAACGAAATTTCGTATATTATTCAAATAAATAGAAGTCCCTATTTAATTATGTAAATATATTTACAAAATATTATATAATTCAAAGAATTCTTTAGCTGACGTCCAGAATAAAATCTCATTAGAGCTGGGCTTGCAGCTGTTTATGCCAAGCTCGTTTGATAAATTAATCACTAGAACATGGAAATATTTCACTAGTCCTGTAACATCAGCTGGTTACCATGCTGGGCTCCTCCCTCGCATTCAGCCTGTGCCCAACTAATCAATAAGTTTAATGTGCCCAGCAAAAGGCGAACGACGTCAACAGACCAACTGCTAAGCAGTCAGCATAAAAGACTTCAATCAATCAACTGCCAGAGTAGTAGTAGCAGCAGCAGCAGTCGAAGATGGAGTTGCGAAACACGAGCTGACAATCGTTGTGGTAAGGGGACAAAAAAGGGTTCCCTTTGCACATGATCCTGTTGCTCTTAGGCATTAAAACCACATGTGCTTTGACACAAAACATTTTATGCCCCACATATTGGAAGGGGGAAGCACCACAGATGCTGCCACTGCTGCTGCTGGTGCTAGGATGCTGCTGTGCAGGAGGGCTACCTCGGCAACGGTTCGGTTCTGTCTTCCTAACAAGCTGCGTCAACAAACTAAACCACTTTGAAATTAACACGTTACATTGACATTGACAGCTTTATGCGTGGCATGCCGAGTCTCGAGTGTTGAGTGTCGAAAGAGTGCCAGCGAGGAGCAGTCATCCTGCAGCGGCGGCTGTCAGTTACAGTTTGAGTTAAAGGCGTTAGCACAATGGGGGCGGCGTCAGAGGGATGCCAAACGATGCGGCAAATATGACGGTGGCTCATGGTGGCAACGCAATGCTGACGGAATGGCGGCCGGAAGACGCACAAAAAAGGCAATTTCCGTTGTGGCATAAACAAGACTAAAGACCGTCTGTACGTGTATGTGTGTGTGTGTGAGCGTTTGAGTGCGACTGTGTGCGTAGTTTTTATGGGCTGGCATTCAGCGAAACGAAAATTACCAATTCAAATGTCAGAAGTCGCGGCAAAAACGCGCCACACCTAACCCAACCGCACCCCAGCCGAAAGCTCGTGGTCCTGACGCAAAATTAAATTCAGTGTCAATTTGCTTCTTTTTTCCAAGACGTGCATGTAACGACGGATCAAGTGGCCTTGCTAAGCCGAATAATCAGTTGATAAAAGTGCCCGAGACAAAGCCGAGCCAAATTGTTGTGTGAAAAGGCCTGAAGTAGTAAAAGCCAAGGCAACACCCAACTCAATTTGCTATATGTTTTCTCAGTGTTTTTCTACTTATTTTCTATATTTTTATTTTCAAGTCGACCCACGATTTTTCAGCGCCTTTTAATTTGTTGTGCGTGCCCAGCCAAACGAATTTATGCCCCGAAAATTGGTTGCGGGCAGCAGCCCTTTCAGGCATCGAGCGTCTGGCGCTGAAAAGTGCAAGTGCTGCAAAAGCAAACTGTGCGGAAACATTCAAGAAGTGTACATTTTTCCGCTGCCTGTTTTTTAATGGATTTGCTGAAAACGGGTTGCCGAGGCAGCCGACGAAGAAGTTGGAGAGTCGGAGAGTCATGAATTCACTGAATCTAGGCAACGCCACAATGAATTGGCTTTAAAATAGCTTTTAGTATGGCATTCAAATGCTTATTTGTTTTCAAAGACACATCTGCTCTTAAGAGTGCTATAAAGGCAGGTGCTCTTCGTCAATTGATAGTGATTCTTATTATGAAACTAATTATTAGACATAAACAATACTGTCTACAGGCACAAGTCTGCAACTCAAAACCAACTGCAACTGCTCATTGTTTAGTTGTCTATTTGCCTAAGCTGAAGTCGAATCTCTTACCGCGCACAGTGCGCAGTGGAATTGCAATTAAATTTTGGCTCAGTTGGCAGTAAATATTTCGATTTCTTGTTAACTGCTAGTTGAATTTAAAATATACTTTATCTTAATTATTTTAAAAGTAGTAGTACAATAGAGCAACGAGCGATGAATTCAATATTGATAAGTTTTTCTTTTTATACATGCAGATATTTCACTTTAAGGTTTTAGAATTTTAAGACGAGGTATGTAAGCAGGTGAGATCGACAAATCAAAATTACGCTGACTCATGACATTAACTCTGCTCTACATTGTACATTTTATTTGAAAAATAAAATACCCTAAATAATAACTACGCCAAGTTAGCTACAGATGACTAGACAATTGGCTCAAAATGGCTGTTGATTTATGTCCGGAGACTAGAAGTTAATGATTTGGCAATCTGTAAGACGATTTTATGGGATTGTGTACTTAAATTGCCGTCAAGGACAAAGCATAAAAGAGTTGCGACTGTAGTTAGCAATATTCACAGGTCAAGTTGCCTCTCTGCAAATTCGTTCACTTTGGATGCGCTCTAAAATTGGATTATATTGCGACAGCTCCTTTGGAGCTCAGCGATTTGATAGCTATTCAATTTCGCTTTCTGCCTGTCACTAGGGCCGTAACAAGTACAATAACAACAATTGATTTGTTGTATAAGCAATTTGTTTACACGCAATAAATTTACAAATCAACGATAATGCAATTTATTTGCCTACAGTCGTAACATTCACACACATACATACATACACCCATATATACGACATTTTTTGCCGGCCATTCGGTCTTTATTATTGCAATCGAACTTCGAGTATTTGTATTATTTGCCTTTTTCGTATACAATATTTTATGAGTTGGCTGGCGAAAATTCTTCGCTTTATTGGACAAGTGTGCGAAGATTTACGAGTCAGTGTCAGTCTGTTCTTTTTTTATATTTATGGTATTTTTTTTGCTATTTTATTAAATAGTAATTTTGTTGTATATATTGTGGGTGAAAAATTGATATTCAATTAAGTGACAAAATAGTGAAGTCGGTAAATTAAATTATTATGATTAAAATATTAAACAAAATGCTGAAATGTGAACTGTTTCCTTTTTCCAGATTCCAGATTCTCAGCTCCATTACTTTCCTCATTTAATTGTGGAATTAAGGCATAAATATTTCAATATAGACCCAAGTACATTATAACTGTCAAATAAAAACCAAATTTTACGGCCTTAGACAGCAACTTCAGGCACTAACCGCAGCCGAAGCCAACAACAACAATAAGAATGTTCAATTTGAGCTTAGTTAGATTTAGCAGCCATAAGCAACGACTTTGTGTGTCGTAAATATTTACGATTTTACATAAAATTTTATTTTGAAGCTGGGCTGCGATATCGAAGTTTTTCGTTTTTCATTTATCCAAGTTTTGCATTTTTTTATACATTTTTGTACAGTTAATTGAAGTGCGTACTTATGAACTTGGCCAGTTAGCTGTGCAGAAAAATGTTTGGAATTTCCCTAATCTCCTCTGTATTGTGTGCTTTCCCCCTTTTTCTGATGCTGCTGCTTCTGCTGCTGGCGTTAAGCTGTATCTCATGAGCTACCGATTTGTTGCAGCCCTAAAAGAGCTATAAAGGGCGAAAGAAGCACACAGAGAAGCTGCAGAAAACTGCAGCAACAAACTGCTGCAGAGTCAGTTAAGATTTTTTCCAAGCACTGCAGCAACCGGAATCTCTCCGAGACAGCTGTAAATGGAACTTTTTCTACGCTCAGCTCTCAGCTCTCATTGATATGCGAATCAGGTTGGTCTTTTTTTTGTTGTGTTTTGGGCCCAAAAGTCTCCTAACTATAATGCTTAGACAAGAATTATCATCGACTACTAATTGCCACACGTTTCCCATTACTCTTCTTCCACATCTAGGCGAACGTGATTCGCCTGAAAACTTCCATAGATATGCAATACTCCAATGCCAGCAGGATACTCAAAAGTTTGGTGTAATGCACTCGAAAGTAAAGCCGAGATTATTATACCGTGCAATTATTGGAAAAGTATTATTTGCGGTGCTCACTTGATGGCTGTAACTTATTGCTGCATTTGGGTGTTCTTTATGGGCACTTAGTGTAGATTCGTGTTTTACCTCACATGGCGTCTGCTTTTGTCCTAGCCAAGCACATTCTCGCACACACACGTGCCTACTTGACAAACACACACACACGCACACATACTCACACGTAGACGACTGCAATGTGCTGCTGGCAAACATTTTAGCTCTTGGCAGGCTTCAATGGCCATGCTTAATGCTCATTGCCAGACTGTTGACATTTTAATAAAAATTATTTCAGTGCATTCGCCGCATTGCAGAAACGCCTCTAAAAGGCAGCAGCATGGGCCAACTGAAGGCTGCAGGAGCACCAGGAGGGGGAGCACAAGGAGGGGAAGCAGCAGGAGCAGGGTAGGTGCAACTGATGTGGTGCCATTATAATCGCTTTGGAAATTGTGGATACGTAGTTTATGCCAGAATATTTAAAGCATATGAAATTGAAGTGCGTGCAGAATACAAAACTGTTATATTTTATTTTTATGTAATTACTTTTTTTCTTTTAATCAGGAGATATTAAATTTCCCGCTAAATGTTAAGCTAAAATGTTAAGCAGCTGAATTCGCCCGGAGTCCACGCTCAGCTGAAACACAGCTGCTGCTTGCTCTTTCTCTTCCAGCCAGCTTCCATTTATTATCTGATTTGCTTATATATACATACACTTTGCGTATAAAATTCCACAATCTGTACCACACCATGTTGCGGCTTAAACAGATGGCCAACTTAAATGAAGAGCTGCATTCACATAACTGATTCCTCTACTGCTGCTCCGCATTCACGCTCCTTATATCGCATTAAAGAGGAAATGTTATGTGAGTACGTATTTAAAACATGATACATTAAATGGATACAATTAAGCATAAAGTATTATTAGATCATATAAGCCCGAAGCTCACCTCAATTATTCGTGGCTTAACACTTTCAGTTTATTGCTGATGCAGAAAGGATTTCGTTGAATTTTGTTCTTAAGCTGGCCAAATTAAAGACTTTACCAATTAACATGGCTATATGTAGCTTAAGCTCAAGCTCATGTAAGCTAAAAATATTTAATGGAGTATATATAAAGTGCGTCAAAGTATATTTAAATATTTATTACAGCATAATTCATATAAAAATGGGAAATTATGAATTATGAATGATATTCGATTATATATCATACTGGGAATATGTTTTAAGAGTGTTCTTTACATAATATTTAATTATTTGTATACCCGGAACCCATTGCTTAAAATAATCTTTGGTGTGTACAACATTTAAATTATATAAACAACATGAAGTTCATTCGTATGATTATTTTCGATGTTTAGTTTGCTTTCATTCACTTCGTGCTTCGTGTTGTTCTGACAGCCGTAAGCTGAAATTATGCCCAAGTCCTACAATGCACGGAACGTGAATCAGAGCAGCTTTTCAAGCAGCCAAAATGTATGCAACAAAATGTTGCCATAACGTTTAGATACTTAACTGGGCTGTCAAGCAAATTACAAGTTTTCAGGCAGTTGTGCAAGCTGTATCTTTTATTTATTTCTGTTAGCTGTGCACAGAAACTTATTCGAAAGTAATAAAGTTTTATGGCACCAGCCAATTAGCAAACTGTTGAGATCGAACCCGATTCCGAGACCAACTGGAGCCAATGTGAATGCGAATATAAGTCTTCTTTAATGCAAAGGATTTGGCGTGATGTTAACTGTTTTCGTTGCTAGCCATTGGTCAAATTGTCCGTTGCTTATCAGCTTATCAGTTGACTGGTCTCGCTTAAGCGCGCTGCGAACTTTGACTTTATCTCGGTCAACATGTCTCCAATTTGTTGACAGCTACAGATGAGATACTCTGCAAAGTGCTGGCAGCATCATAAATTTGTCTTTTGGTTATTGATTAATGTTTTGCTGTGAGTTGCAGCAAAATAAATTCCAAAGATAAACTCCACTTGCTACTTATTTTAACAAAGCCATATAGACAATGTCCCTTGAAAATAAATTTATAATCTATCAGCAGAGCAATCGAGTTACTAGTGCACTGAGAATTGATTGATGCGAATTAATCCACATATGTGTGCGCCAGCTAATAAATATCTGTTAACATCTATTCTGCTAACACTGCCATCACTAAATTATTAACAGCGTTACGCTAAGCTTTAACAGCGCTGTGTTAGAAATCAAGCATAAGTAGTTGTCTCGCTCTAGCACATGACACCAAAGGGATAGATCTAGTTCGAGCAAAATGTGATGTATGAGACATCAGGATGATAAGATTCATTCGATATACAGAAAGTCAAGAAAGCGGGCGCTACAAGACTTTTGTTTTTCAATAACTTAATAAGAACAAATGGAAAACCGCATATATGATATTTATTCCTATTATTTGAGATGAATTTGTTTTCGTGTTGTGCACAAAATTGAATCAATATTTGTTTGTTTAGCCTAACAAGAACATTTTTGTTTTGAAAACATTTGGCTTCAGGCATTTCATTCAAGCGCTTGCATGGCATTTGGAGCTAAATTAAATTAAATAAATATTCTTATCATTTGATCTTCATATTTGTGTTGTTGATGCTAAAGGCGTTGTTTTTACGATGTTTTGATGTTTGCATAAAGTTGCGGTTAATAAAATACTTTTATATTTCACTTTAGTCTGGCACATTATTAAAACTAGTTTTCCTTACAAACGCACACACACACGTACACAAACACGCCAAATGCGAACTAAAGGAGCTTTTAATTTAGCTGGGAAGCTTGAAGCAAAGTTTTTATGGCCTTGGGCAGATGTTTGGTTATTAAATGGACGCACATGCAATTTGCTTTATGGCTGACATTAATAAGCATTGTACCCACACACACACTCACATATTCGCTCACATATATACAATTACACTCTTACTGAGAGACATATGCACAGAAACTGTGACAATTTTATGGTGTAAACCTCTGCTATGTTGCTTCTCCCTCTGTCTTGGAGCGACAGTGGAAAATAAAATTTATATACTTATTTATGAAGCTGCAACAATGAAAAGTCATGCAACAAACAAATGTTGAGACTGGCAACAGCTTGTGGCAAATACTCTCAGACGGCACTTTCATTTGCAGCCTGCTTTAGCTCGAAATGCAGACAGGCTCCTCAGTTGGCTTAAAGACGTCCTCGTATAGTTTGCTTGGGCCATCAGCCAATTACTTTCAGCTTACTTCGGCTGTTTGCCCCACAGGAACAACTCATGATGATTAAAGTGCTTTGTATTATTGTCTCCTGAGAGGCCCTTTGATAATGGGTTTCAATACATTCGCCATTCGGAATGGATTGCACTGTTAGAGTAAAGAAATAACGGTGCTGAGAGGTGTTTTAATAGGGTCGTCAGTTAAAGGTTGGCATATGCCTATGTTAATAGAGTGCAATTGTATTAAAAGAAGACCAAGTCTGGGGCAAGAGAAGAGGTCGAAGAGATGAGCTCAAGAGATTGTACTCGATAAACGGTAATGCTAGGAAATGAATTCCATTCACGAGCCGTAATGAAGCCCCACTTAAGTCGCTGGGAATGTTCCATCTTTTGTTGAGTATTTGCTTAGTAATCCTTAAAGCTGTTCTCACGCCCGCCCACGGGCGGCCACACAGGCCCATCTTAAAGCTCATTGCAGACTAATCAAAGCTAATGCCTTCGGTCACAGCTCATTGCCAAGTGACAATAGAAGCGACCATGCGCCGACAAAGCTATTAATTAAAAGACACAACAAGCAGAGCCAGCAAGCCCATATAAAATACTCGACCGACCAATACCAAAGTGCTCGGATGTAAAAAAATACGACTAGCATCCAGCACAAAAGCAACAAATTAGCAACAGTCGTCCCCACATGGCCACTTCCCAGCCTTATGTACACTGAGAAAAATATTGATTACATATGAAAATGTGTTAAAAATATTTTACAATTATATATAGTCTGTTTTCTGTAGCGTCTCTGGAATTTGTAATACCAACTTGAGTTTTCTTAATTGGAATTGCAAAGAAAGCTCTGGAAAATATCACTGTTTTTTTCAGTGTACCAAAACATCCACAGCAAACTGTTACAAGGTCCCTAAGTCCATTGTTCTGGCCACAGTCATATGTATCTGTACTGTATATATCTTTATATATATGTATTGGCATATATTTATATAAATATCTTCTTTCGTATTTTAAAGCGAATTCCGACTTACGCTACGAATATTCCCTAGAAAAATTGTTGCATTAATTTAAATATTGATTTTGGCACCACAGCAGGCCCAAATAAATATGTAAGACCCTAGAGAGGTGCAGATCTGTGTGTACCTACTGTATATATGGGCTCTGTCTTTGTTTTTGGCCCACTCGCAGCAAGCTAACATATTCAAGACTCTGTTGATTGTTGAAACGCATACCAAGAACGAAACTTCAGGAAAATGCAAAACTTCGAGGAGCAGACTCTAACAAAGGAAGGGAGAGAGAGGGAGAGAGAGAGAGAGAGAGAGAGATGGGGGAGGCAGACCACTAGGCCAATAGACCCAAAAGCAAAGCTCCTGGCTGTTTATACTTGGTCTATTGTGAATAATTTGCAGGCTTTATGAAAATTTCATAGATGCCTCGCCTCTGTGGGCCTTTGGTATCTCAGTAAATGTCGAATTTCCAATTGCATTTCATAGTTCGAAAAGAACGGAAAGTGGATTGAGCTGTGGCAAAGGCAAGTTAATTTATAGTGCAAATTGCTAAGACGCGATAACATAATCGGCTAACAACACAATCTTATCAATCTCATTCACATGACATATTTAATGAGCCTAAGTGCCCATTATCGTTACTTGTACTACCTTGTGCATGCCAATCATATTATTTATGGATTTTGACTGATGAGGGCTCTGCACATTTCCTTTAAAAAAGCGAGGAAATAGAAGTTTCTGTATTTTCTGTTTCTGTTTGAGTTCATATTTACTTTGTTCAATCGAACTTACGCAATTCTTTTTTGAAAACCTTTCTGTCCCTGATGTCTGAGGAGGAAAGTATTAAGATTATTTTGAACTAGAATTACTAGATCGATTAGTTATAGATTATCTGTTATACAATTTACGCCGCTATCAGGAGGGTATCTTTAAGTCGCGTATAGCCGACCACAGCACAATTACTAGTGCTTTTTAATATTACTAGTTACTGATTAGATGAAATTCGGCCATAAAGTCTAGCACTGGGCACAAGTAACCTAATTCAATTATGACGGAAATTCTTTGAAAACTTTCAGATAAAAAATGAAACCCAAGACAAATGCGCGAAAGACTTTCTATATTTGTGCAGTTTACAAACAGAATTACGGTAATTGTAAGCGTAATTAAATGAATTAGACAAGTACGTGTAAGTGCGTTATTTTCAGCACATTAAGTGCCGCTGTAGCTGCCGTTGCTTCCACAATGAGGCATGAACGAGGGGGCGCACTGTGGCAGCTCGTTGCTGACTGAAATAGTGACTGACTGACACCCGCTCCTCCGACAGCTCTCCGTGGGGTTAGCCAACATGAAGACAATCATTTTAATTGAAGTGCCACTTGTGCCGTGTCCGCCGGCTGTGCCAAAATGCTAAGGGCAAGCGGACGCGTCTGGGCTGTGGCTGTGGGTGTAGCTGGCACTGAAGGCAGGAGGGCGAAGGGGTCAAAACTAGCGCTTAATAAAAAGTTTTGTTGGCGCTCTTACTTATTTTTTTTAGCATTTTCTATCTGTGTGTGAATGAGATAAATGTTTGTAATTTGTTATTGTATTAATTAGAGCAGCGCTTACAAATCTGTGGCTATAAAACTTTACAATGGCAGCTGTGCTATAAGCGTTAATCTCACATTATTAGCCATTCAGGAAGTTGGTGGTGTCTGTCGGTTTGCTGTAGATAAAATGGATTAGCATGAGAACTGATGCATTGTCCTCTTAATCAACATCTTTTTGTATAATCATTAGACTGATTTAGGTAGGGCTTTGCATATGTATATATGAAATTGCTGATTTATGGCAAAATAGATTAATAATAGATTGCAGAAGTTGTCAAAAATGAAGGCTAAATTTTTAAAACTCCAATTTTTCAATGATATATAAAACATAATGAGAATTTGTCATGAATTTGTTTTTGACATACGTTGTATATAGATCAAGTGATATAATATTCTAAAATGAATATTTCAATAATAACGGATATAAATTGATAATGTAAGTAGTTTTATGAGAGTGAATCAAGTTTTATAAAATGCTAGCTGGCACAAATATAATATATTTTCTATAGTTATATTTCCCTCTGTTATGAATGTCGTTGATTCCCTATAGTTTGCAATGAGTACACAAATTTTCTTCTTTTTTTTAAATATTATGTTAAAAGCTGGTAAATGCGAAATGTGAAACGACAAAAATTGCTGTGAAAAATAATTGTAATAATATATATTCATATTGTATCAGTGATGATTTTGTATTTAATATAAAAATGCAATTAATTGACAGTTCAATTCAAACAGCTCTCATTTCACACTTTTCTACTTCACATTAAATATTTGTTTATTTTCGCAATAAAAGATGTCAATTGAAACACAATAAATCACAAATGAAAGGACTTTTATGAATAAGTATTTTACTATTTGGTTTAAACACTTTTAACTTTATTTTAGTATTTAGATTATTATTTCTTCTTTTTTTCCCAATGTAGGCAATAATATAATATGCAAAGACTTGTATAAGTAATAGATGATAGAAGCTTTTTGATGAGTAATAAAATAATATTGATGATTAATAATAAAATAAAACCCAGTTATCTGTATAGATTAAAAATGCCAATACATTTTGAAAAAGTCCGCTTTAATTCGAAAACCTCTATATAAACGAATTGCAACATGTTTGCTGTGGATTAAATTAAGTTGAATGCAGATGATATTCATTGCTTGAGTGCTCCTGTTGGGGTCTTTTGCATGCTCCTATACAGTGTGTAGGTTTCGAAATATTTCAAAGGAATCGTTTAGCATAAAGGCATGCGGGAATTGCATGCATATGGCATATGCTATGCCACTTTCAAAATGGCGTGTGTTGAATGTAGCTACAAAATGGCCGCATTCAGGGCGTGCTAGTTTTCTTCTTTCATGAATATGTTGCATTTAATTTAAGCAAATGTATTGAAGGCATGCGAAAGTGTATGTGAAAGGCCTATGCTTGTATGTGTGAAAGGTCATTGAGCGTGCGTCGTTTCTGCATATTCGCATTTGACGCACGAGCTGCCTTTCACTGTTAATTATACTCGTCGACACTCTCATTATGCATAAATATGGATAAAGGTGAAACATGTTTTCGTCCCCCCTAGCAGTCGACCTTTCCGTGTAATGTCCATATCTGTTCTTTTTTCCCGTTTTTGTGCTTGACCCTTCTACATTCCTGCAGAGGATATTATATTGCATTTGTGAAACATGAAGCGGCATAATCTACATACAACTTTCGCTTTATAAACTTTTGTATAACAATTTGCATTCATTAGCTTATTTTATATTGGAAATACAAATAAAATGCAGTAAAAGTTAGTAATTTTAGTAAGTAATTTCTAAAATTGCCTGCGAAGGTTCTCTTGTGGCTTCCAGAAAAGTAAAAGAGCGAGAGCGTATTGAATATTCGACCAGCACGAGATGGTCACTCTTTGATGTTATTTTTATTCAGTAATTATATGAAAATTAATCACCCAGCTGAGTCCAGGCGAGCCATCATTAAAGGGATGAGGGATGAAACAAGTACAACGAATTTATATGACTTTTTAATGGGCATCTAATTAGCTCATTTTGTTGGCAAATGCTTGCCTTTTCGCGCATTTTGTTTACCTTTCAGATGAGCCACAGTTTTTGTTGTTTTTCTTGCTTTTTTTTTATGTTTTTTTGTTTGTTATTTTGTATTTGGTCTGTCATTGTTGGCGCCTTTATTGGCATTTACTTTTGCTTATTTGGGCTTTGACGCATTTTACTACGCGCGCGTAACACGTTGCGCATACGTAATTTAAAGGAGCCTCAAATTGTGCCGTACGGGAATGTTGTAAGCCTAATGAAAATTGCGCTCCAGCCCAGCTTCAGCTCCCTCCATCAGCCCCAACTGTGGAGCAATGCAGCTATTTTGTCAATTCAGCCAAAGCGCGAAGGCGCAGTCGAAACGGGGCGAAGCTAGCTTTGAATTCACGACTTAAATGCCCAATTGGCCGTGTAGAAAAGTTTTGGTTTTATTTGTATTTCCCTTTTTTTGTATATTCAGTTTCATTTGGTGAATGGGGCCACTTGAATGCGCAATGAAGCTGCCGCAAAACTCCAATATGTCAAAAAGTGGAAAAACAAAATGTAGATGAAAATAGAAGAAAAAACTGTAACTCGAATGCGAATGCGAATGTGAATGCGAATGCGAATAGGAACTCGAATTTTGCATAAATTCAGTGCGCACTCTACAAATCCATTGACTATCGCCAACGATTTGTTGGCGCAGATCTCTGTTTAATATTCATAAAAAAGAACAGAAAAAAAGGAAATTGTGAGCGTTAGGCCCTAAATAACCAGCCAGCTTATTGTTGACTTGAATTCCCATACTGACACGCCTCCCACCCACCGCCTGCCAGCGTCAGTCGCTTGCCTGCCGCACGTCTGCAAAAGTGTTAATTAAGCGCCACAAAAGCCTCGGATGTCGACTTTTAAAACATCATTAAAATTGTCAACTTCTGTTGAGCCTCGCTTGTTGCAGTTGTCGTTGTTGTTGTTGTTGCAGCTGCTGCTTAATTATTTTTATAATTTTCAGCCTTTCCTCTTTACACTCTGTGGTGTGGCCATCCCGCTGCGCCGACCACTCGTTAAAATTAATCAATTCACTTAACTTCCTGTTTATGTAGTTGCTTTATCCGATTTGCGTGCCAGACAAGATATAACTTGCATTGAATAGCGGGCCTTTGGTTGTAAATAGAGTCGAGTGCCAGATCTTAGCCCACATAGTGGGAGCTACTTATTCATGCATAGCATAAATAATGACTTTATCTTTAAAATAGATTTGTTTTCAAAGGGAATTTTGAGCTAGCTTGATAACGGGGAAAGAGGCGAAACTGTAGTCTAAGAGAGTCTCTAAATAAAATAGCTGTTCTAATGAAACTTATAATTTAATTAAATTTAATGTTTTATTTTTTTTCGCTGCCATTGAGCTGGTATAGGTCAATAAATTACCTTTTTTTTATATATAATATACTTTACAGTAATTATAATTATATTCGATTCAATATGCTCAGACCTTCAATTAATGCATAACTGCTGATTCAAATGCGATTGGCAAAAAGTCATGCTTTACAATTTGAGTATTATTTAATTATTGAATTTTTCCGTTCAAATAAGATGTTTTGTTAAGATAACTATACAGTTTTTATATTCATATGTGTAGCACTTTTATAGCTGAGTGAGCAGTATCATTGATAATGTCTGTTGTACTTTGGAATTACGCTTGTTAATTAGGCATTTCAAGCTGTAAAAGTAAGCCTACCAGCCTACAAAGTCATTTTTTGTTAAAGTATTAAGTAAGATCGACTCGGATTCATAAATTGAATAAATTTTAATTTTAAGCTCAAGAATTTTAAATAAATGCTAGAATTTAGTTTATATTATGAGGTGCGGAGAGGAAGAACTATGGAAGAAGAAGAGCTTTGGGAATCCCGAAAGATCCCTAAGCGTAAACGTAACGACAGCGCTTTATTTTTGTTTCTCAATCTTGCTATAATGATCTCACTATTATGACAATCAATCAGCTGTTATACATTTGTGTATTAGTATTTAATTCTCGGTTACTTCCATGAGGTGCATTTTGGGATTTTTTCTGTGAAGCTTAGTTTTTGCGTAATAATAAATAGTTGGGTATTTGTTGCAATTAGATCAGCAAATAAATAACTCACATACATTGAGAACAGTTTGAATAAGCTCCAATGACTTCTTATACATGAAATGTTATCAGAAGATTTGAGCTCCCAATAAACAATTCGCGATTAGATTTGTGCATTGTGAGCGTCAAATTGGTACTTAAAACATTGATACAACTGTATAAAATACCCGATTCACCACGCTGCCAATAGATTTAAGTTCAACTCGCTAGCACTTTACTACTAGAAAATGCATTTTCCAATTTACCACGTCCCTATTGGTTGAATTGGGAAAATCTTTACACTTTATAACTTAACTTTGTAACCATATATACCCGGTATATGTTTCTCTAGCTTCAATAGCATCGAAATTTTCTTTCTCATAGAGACCGACGAGCGCACAGCATATAACCAATATACTCATTTCATTTTTGCGAATGAGTATACAAATATTTATTTATATCTGTGGGAAACAAACATCGATATTAATAAATGCGTAAATATAATATACACAAATGTAGAACATTCAGAATGGCATATATGTATAATTTTTACAGCTGTCTGCTGCGGCTACTGAATCTGGCTGTGAATATATTTTTGTATACATGGAGTGTACGTAAAAATATATGATCTACTTTTTAGCAATCTTTCACGTTTTCTTATCGGACTTGCTATTTGTTATAAACATTTGTTCCGGGGCACTCGGGTTAAACTAGTACAATTTGTTGGAATTATATGTTTAGCTCAATTAAATATTTATTAAGCAATTATAATATTTGCGTTTTGTCAAGTCGGGCAAAATCTGTATGTTAATTTATATAAGAAAACAATGTTTATATAAGAAAATACCCTGTAATCAGCCTTTAATTATTTATAATTTCAAAATTACTATTTATTTGTAATACAATGATTGTGTGCAATTTTAATTAAATATTTTTTTAATAATAACTTTATTTCCGATAGACTTAAGAACAGTTAATCTTTCTTTAGTTAAATTTTATAACTATTCAATTTATTATTTAGTAGCAATTTCTAAAAAAAATTGGGTTGGTTATTAAAACTAAACTACTGTCATATTTCCTGATATATTTACCGAATTAATTACGTTATTTTTCTCAGAGATTTGATCTCATTTGCTTTTTTTTTTTAACTTATTTTTGTTGTATATATAAGTTTTTTGAGAAATACATTTACCGACTTGCTCATATAAAAAAATCACGCAACGCACATTTTTTTGCAATTAGTTTAATGCATCACTTTGTCAGTTCGGCATGCAGCCAACTCTGGAAAACTGTGGGAGAGAAGGGAGAAATCTTCCCTTGCATTGTAACATTTATTTCGTCTTGTTTTCTTTTTTGTTTCTTATTATTTTAGTTTTATATGAATAATTTCACCAATGAAGCAGCCAAATAAAATCAAGTGAGCCAAATTTTGTGGTCGCAGACAAATCGGAGGCGGCGTCAGCGTTGGCGTCGGAATAAGCAAATAAAAAATGATTTTGGCAAAGCGAATGCACAACAAGAAAATTAAAGTTGTGAATGAAACTTGATATTTGATTACAGTTTTAAATTTGTTGTAACCAAACACAGAGACAAAGAGATAAAGATACTAGTGTGGAAAACACATTAATGATGAATGTGCGGGGAAAAAATGATATAAATTCCGAATCAGAGTCAGAATTCATATAGATTGCGCTAAATTGCAAACGTCAACGCAATGGAAATGAGTGTCCGTCCGCTTGGCCGCGCGACTGTCCGCCTGTTTGTCTACACATCTGTAGTACTTGTCGGTGTGTCTGTATATTAAAGCACGCGAATGACACTCACACAGCCTCAACGTGGCGACACACACACCTACACCGACGCGCGAGAAAGTTGCGCACTATTTGGTCACACACGCGCGACTGAGGAAATGACAGAATGAGGGCGCCAGAGCCGGAGCAAAAGTTAGCAGCCGAACCGCACGTGGCGACTAACAAGCGACAACTGAATTGTAAACTGAGTCCAAAGCATGCCAAAGCCACAGCTGGAAACGTCAGTTCTCCAACGCTGAGTGAGAAACGCAGCGCAGAGCATAGAGTGAGAAAAAACGGGATTGTCGGATGCCGCCAAATCACAAATGAGCATAAATGTTGTTGCCGGCGAAAGAGCAGAGCACAACAAATGTGCGAAGAGCGCCACTATCGAAACGAGTGAGTGCGTCGAATTGAGTGGAAGTTTCTGTGCAAAGGCAACAGGTGTCGCTAGCGGCCTCGGCGCATAACTGTGAAGCACGACAGCAGAGTGCCAGTCTGTGTGTGTGTGTGTTTCTGTTGTGTGCGGGTGTGTGTGTGTGTGCTGTAGCTAAATTGACGACAAATTGTTTGGCTTTGAGTGCGTTGTGGGTTTGATGACTCGGATTAAAGTTTGTTTTGTTTAGTTGATGGCGCCTGGCTTAATATTTCATTAACGTCCGCTGCGTATACGTAATATTTGTTGACTGAATTGCCATTTTGTGCGAACAAATTGATCAAATCGCTAAATATTGGCGATATAACGATTTGGCGCTCAGCCGAAAATCTTCCATGCATAATAAAAACATGAATTCCAATTCGGACGATATGAATATGGTTGTATTTTGATTATGCTGTATCGATTGATTAACTACTATAGTTGAATAACTAATCAGAAATATTCCTCTCAATTGGCGCTCATTTTGTATATTTTAAAGGAGAATCTCGCATTGGAAATAAATATTTTAAATATTTATATATTTTATTTATTTTATGGTACACATTTTCAAGTATTTTTAATTGAAAATCGACTTCTGCCCAAATCCACTTTTAAGCCATACTCTGGGATTAAATTGCCGCAACCTTCGTCAAGACGAAGACAAAAGAAATTTTAGAATATCACACCACCTCAAGGCAAACCCGCAGCATGCCAATTAATCCAATTAGGGAAAACAAACCTCCGGACAGGGGACAGTAGATAGGGGTCAGGCGACAGTCGACAGTAGATGCTGTGGAAAGATAGCCTTAGAGTTAATGCGCCGGACCGAAATCAAGTGCTTTGACCAATTAACAAAACAAATTAAGGAACAGTGGGAGACTTGGAAAGAAATTTAAATGTTTCTCCTTGAGCGATTTAAGCAAAATTATAATCCGGCAAACTTTGTCAGCGCCGTTTAGATCAACAATAAGTTAAACAGCATTTATTTTGCTGGCCAAGGCAAAAGAGAAATCGAGGGAAGCCAAGGACACATTTTGCCCATAGGATAATCAATTATGCAGCACACACAGCACAGCAGCTGCGAAAGCCCACAAAGGCCGAGATGGCAGGCCACAGACGGCAGCAGGATGCAGGAAGCAGGCAGCAGGAAGCAGGCAGCAGGCAGCAGGCATCAAGAAGCAAGAGGCGAGCTTTTAATACTTTAATTGCCAGGAACTTAAATTATGCATAATGAGTATTAAGAGAATCATAATTTCGAGTTTATTATGACATTGATTTGTTGTCTGGGCAAAGCGAATAACCAGATTAGCCAGTCAGCAATAATCGGCTTAATCAAATAAACATATTAGGCAATCGTCATCAATCAACTGATGCGCTGGGTGGGCTTTGCAAGTAGGCGTCTACAACAAAATCATGACGCATTACCCCATATAGAAATAAATACGGCAAAATACACGAGACTAACTACAAAATCAGTTATCTAATCGTAAATTGAATAATGGACTTGAACAATATCCAGAACCGTTTAATGGTACTGGACTGCCTCAGAGAGAACTCGACTAATATGCGCATCGAGCAGTCGAGTTTGAAGGATCGCATCGCCGAGGCCCTGTTGCGAGCTCGATCCAGTTTGATGTGCATTCGCCAGCTGAACTCCGAGCTGCAAGAAATGAAGCTGACTGTGGACACTGCAATGGCCAACGACCTTTCGGATTGGGCAGACACGGGCAACGAGCTAGCCCCAGAGGAAGTGGAGGAGCGCATGAACCAATTGATAGATGGAATGGCTCAAGACGTTCCCAACGGGGCAAGTCCATTCGAGTCGAATGAGAATTCAGCTGACAAGCAATAGACTGGACTAAGCTGGGCGCCCGTCTGTTTAAAGCAGTCTATTCATTCTTTAAGTTATATTTCTAGTGAAATGTTTTTGTTTAATGAGTCCACGTTAAAATTACACCAACCGCAGCAATTCGAGGCATGAAAACCACAAAAGCATTGAAATATTTACGGGGGTGGAGTACAATCGATATGTATAAATGTGAGTGAGTGCATTATAATTGACAGTTTATTTCGCTATTCTGCATATTAATTCATGGACATTATAGAGAGAGAGAGAGAGAGAGAGAGAGAGAGAGAGAGAGAGATAGATCGATAGAGTTAGAGAGAAAGGAAGCCGGACGCCTGTTTTCTCTACAAGTTTTTAATTTAGAGTCGCTTTTAAAATGCTTTTTCAATTACACAAATTTTTTACCAAAATAGTTTGAATATTACACTTAATTCTTTTTCTTTTTTCTACTTTTAGAAAACTATTTGCGTTGTTGATTCACAAATTATAGGAAACTCAATTTCACAAATATATTGTTAAATACTTTATAATAATTCAAAATGCTAAAATCAATTCAAGCATAATTTAAATTTTTGGTTAAGCTTAAATTATGTAACGAAATTTTGCATCCTCAATAAAAACACAAGTTTAGACCTAAAACATTGTTACTTCTCTACCTTGACCCAAATCCTCATCAATTATGCCAGCAGGAAGGCAAACTGGCAGGCACGCAGGCCCCGACTCCTGCTGATTAAACTGAGCAGAATTGTTGTCGCATAATGAAAAACTCACAAATCCGAGGGAAGGCAGCTTCGCTGGGTTACTTTGCCTAGAGCGCCATAAATCACAGTTCAGCAGCACAAATATTTCAAGCCCCAAATCCAATGAAGTGCGCTGCAGACAGCATTGGATACCTTAGTTAACTGGCTTATGTATGCCAATCAATCAATGCTTTTTTCAGCGGTAGTCACAAAATTAAGTGTAAATATGTGCATAACCTAAAAAACAGAACTGTAAGCTGTCAAATTTGTGGCCTCAGATTGACGGGATTGTGTGCCGTATGCGTAATATTTATGGTAAATAAATTGTGAACAGTTAATGTGTATGCTGAAAGTCTAAGAACAATTTATTTAAATTGATTTCCGTTTTAAATTTCATTACTAAAGCTGCTCAGCTGGTTATGACTGCGAAGATGGGCTAAACGCACTGAGGGATTGTTGAGGAGGAGCTGCCTTACATCTACTTTATATGATGATGGCATTCGCAACTAATTGATTTTCTATAATTTCGTGGGAAGAAGAAAAACATATACCAGAATATGCATGATATATTTTTGAATAAGCTCATTGAGCTCAATTTTATTATTCAGCTTATAAATAACAAGCGCTTCCCACTGTCTCTGACTCTGAAATATTTATTGCATAAAGAGATATGAAAGTGAGCTCTCTGTGTAGTTACCTATTGTAGATAACAACTGCAGAAGCTGCATTCGAAATTTGACTGCAGCTGATTTGGCTGCTGCCTACGTCTGCATCTCTCTCTCTTTCTCTCTCTCTCTCTCTCTCTCTCTCTCTCTCTGTGTGTGTGTGTTTGTGTGTGCGTGTCTGCACTCATGCATATGGTAAGTCGATAATGCACTGACAATGGCGCCATTGAGCAGCCCTTTCAGCCCAAATCGGCTTAAAGTCTTTTGACTTCGATTCGCTTAGTCACGGCTTAAGTAGATACTGTCAATTGATGGGCCATTAAATCGATAGTTTTAAGCCTTGAAATTAGTTTTGCAGTTATATTTTCAATGAATTTCATATAGAGATTCATTTCAAGCAAAAGAATTTAGCCAACTGCCAGCAGAAACTTTATTTGTAACTATTTTTAGTTTGGTCTAATTGACATAGATTTAATTTGATTATTTAAGCAAGCAACAACTGAAACACTTTCAATAAAATTCTAATCGTATATATTGTAAATTATAGACAAGATATAGATAGATAAAGTTATAGATAACGTAGTTTCAATTTGCTTTTATTATTTTTTAATTACAGTTGGCTCAGTCTTTGGCCGGCTTTGACGAGCAGCAGAGGAGAAAAATAATAAATCATTTTATGAATTTTTTCAGCTGGCTGGAAAACATTTTTATTAAATTTGCAGAGCAATAAATTTTGTTTTAATACGGACCAGCCAATAGAATTAATTGGAATATTGCTACAGAAGCCAATAAATCGGAGGCATGGCAGATGCGACTCTTCCTTCGAGCTGCTTGCTTAAACTTTGCTCATTACTCGATTGGCTGTGCACGAACTATGCTCAGTTAGTCAAGAGTCGCATGGCTTGACTGCGCGGCTCCTTGAAAACTTTAAGTCAGCTGGCAAACTAAACAACTATCAGTGGTACCTGCAACACCGCGAACAGGTGTCAACGGCAAAACGACAGCCGCAGCGCAATGCCTCTCGCTAATCAAGTACTTGGCGCTCTGTGGCATGTTTTGTATCACCTTTGCGGAACAGAGCACGTGCATGTGCTGTGGCTTACACTTCGCTTCGTTTAACTTAGCTGGCACGCGGATCGCGCATACGCCACGTTGCGCAATTGAGATAAGAGCTGCGAAAAAGTTCTGTAAGCACTTTTGTTGCCTATTAAATTTACACCTGATGTTTGTTTAATGCGTTGGTTATGCATATCTGATTATTTTCATATTAATGAAGCATTGATGAGCCATTTATTATTTTATTTGCAATATGATAGTTGTATTATTTCATAGCGTAAAGATTGTCGCCATTAAATCAATTCAAAAAGTAGTCGCAATAGAAAGAAATGTTAATAGTTATATTATGATTGTACTATATTTGATGCGTAAGCTTCCTCACCTGGAAGCATACACTAATCATTAACATTGTCGTAGTTAAGCTATTGTATTTAGTCAAGATTTTCTGTATTTGTTTTGAATATGCAATGGGTTTTTTCGTGACGAATTTATTTACACATAAGCTATAAGAAATTTAAAATGAGATAAGTTTTTTTTATACGACTGAAAATAGTAGTTAAAGAATCTATAGCAAATATTAAAAATAAATTAAATATATAAAAGCACATATATTTTTTTCTGTTTGTATGGGAAATGTAAATTTCTGTAGCTGATATAAAACTGTTATTAAATATAAATAAATAAATATTTTAGTGCGCATTTCAGAGCCCTTTTCTTTCTTTTCTAATAACTTAAAGTTAATTTAAGTTTTATAAAAATAAAAATTTGTTTGTTTTTTTTTTTTTTTTGCTTCCTTGCAGCTCTTTTCCTTTTTTTCTTTTGCTTTGTGGTCAATTCTTCCTCTCTTGAAGCACCCGCTCAATGGAATAAATGGACATACCAACTAAATTTGTTTCTAGCTGCACCTTTTGTATATATACATATATCTTTTGTAAATACACCTTATAAATCGGACCCTCTCGGCGCGCTGTTTTATTTGTTTCAGTTTTGGCTTGGAACGATTTTTTGTTTGGAATTGCTTTTCATTTTTAACGTTTCGCTGGCAATTTAATTTTTGTGCTTTCCCTTATGGTGCGATGTTTGCGTTGTTTAAATTGTTTTTCTATTTGAGGTTGCCCTCGCCCTCGGGAAGCCAGCAGACAGTCGCAGAGTCAGTTCCCCAGTCAGGTATCCATTACAGTTGCCGTCAGGCAGCCTTTGGGGTCACGCCCTCCTGCACAGTAATCGCCGCTCCAAGCTTTACAAATTTCAGGTTGGCAGCACTTTTATTTCATTTGTATAATTCTCAGAGATAAGTGTGGTCAGACAAATGGAGACAGATTGAAAGGGAGAGAATGAGAGAGAGAGAGAGAGAAATTTGCAAGGTTTTCTCTTTAAATATTTAAACAAACTATGTATACTAATCTGCATTCTTTTATATGGGGTCCTATTATATCATTACAACTGGCTGCATTGAAATATATTAGATTATTGAATTGCAGATTGAAAAGCTAGACAGAGGCAGAAGGAATGAGAGTTAGAGAGAGAATGAATGTGAAAATATAAAGTAGTATTTGATTTCACTTGGAATGTATTGCTTGAGTAAGACAATTTGAGAAGGATTTTGTGGGAAAAGTATTCAAAGTAGTTTGCTGTCAGTTGAGGCAGTATAGGGTGATAGATAGGTTAGTTTAGTTACTAAAATAAATTCACATAGTTCACCTTGAAATTATTTTTAAACGACATTCGAAATTGTTTCGTGTGATACACGTCTAAAGAAAACAGAACAAAATACACACAAAACATTCACATAGAATGATCCAAACCGAAGACCGAGAACTTGATCGGGCGCTGGAACTCTGTCAGCTGATACAGAGCGATCTCCGCACTTGCGTCAATATTGTGCAGCGTCTGGATCAGAAGTACAATGAGCCGGATCGCAAAAAGAGTTCCACCTTGCCGCTGCGCCCCAATGTGATGATGGGGGAGAACACATCATTGTCGGCAATCAGTTTGGTCCGCTCATCGAACACGTCGTTATCCACATTCAGTCTAGACAGTTGCGGCAAGATGAAGGTGGAGGGCCGCACATCCCACGAGCTGGACTATATCTTTGTCGATCTGACGAGCAAGGCAATCAGAGTGCGCCGCGACCTGGAGGCAGCCACCGCTCACACTCAGCGCATAACGGACTGCAGCATGCGTCAGGAGCCGATTCAGCATCGCATGCTGCGCGATGCCCACGGCTCCAAAACGTTCATATGTAAACACTATAGCAGGGGCAAGCTACTGAAGAGGGGAGGCGCGAAGCGGATGTGGCGACTGCAGGATTACATCAATATGCCCATGCTCAGCTAGGAACAATGCAAATGACTTTTCGACGTTGA
Organism: Drosophila mayaguana; assembly: GCA_037075325.1. Taxonomy (NCBI): domain Eukaryota; kingdom Metazoa; phylum Arthropoda; class Insecta; order Diptera; family Drosophilidae; genus Drosophila; species Drosophila mayaguana. Next base: position 3,105,802 of record JBAMCG010000080.1, on the reverse strand, counting down.
TAGTTTTTATTGGCATTTTAGTTATTTTTCTTTTCTTCTTCTTCTTCTTCTTGACTGTTTTGAGTGTTTTGTCGTCCGTTCAAGACCTGTGTACCTGTGTATTAATGCCCCTTTTTAGCTTTCATTAAAATTTTTGTCACCATTAAATAAGTGAAAACCCTACCCCGAAAATTCATTTCAGTTGACATTAAAATCACGAAAAGTTGTCTACTCTCTTCACATCACATCGCATCGCTGTCCTAGCTGACAACATGGGATGCAGGATGCGAACAGGAGGCAAACACATTCGGGACATGTCTCAGGCGTAAGTTTTTCGTGTTCTCAGAATGATGAACATGATTATGATGATGATGACAACAAAACAACAACACAGCAACAGCAACAGCAACAGCAACAACAACAACAACAGCGGTACATGCTTACGGTCGCAAATGGATGCTTGGCCGAGAGATATGAGGAAAATATGAGAAAGCGCTCCAGTTCCAGCTACAGCTCCAGCTCTGGCGCAAAAGTTGTGATAATATAAATGCAAAAGTGGCCAAAGGCCCAGGACCTAACTTTCGAACAACATTCCCAAGTTGCCTCATTTTGCATTTGTTTTCTTCTTTTTTTAGGCCGCCTCCCTCCAAAGAAAACAAAAAATTCATGCTCCTTTAAAACTAGCAAAGGCAAAAGGGGAATTCTGTACTTTGCCAACACGGCGCTGCTGTCCCGTTCCCTAACTGGATAGCCAACTGGCCAACAACGGCGAGGACATTAAACGGAACTTTGCATATTTCAAGTTACATCCATGGAGTTAGTGCAATGAGCTATGTACAAATGCACACATAACGCAGGCCAAGTGCTCTGGGCGAGCATGCGCAGCTGCATGATACCCTGCAGAGAATTGGTTCCCATCACATGATATAGTAAATATTTGTTTAGTTAAGGAAACCACTTCTCAATCAGTTAATATAGACTGTGGATGTTCTACGATATTCTGGATGATCTTTTACAAGTATTTGCATGGTATTTAAATCACCTAATGATACCAGGAGCAAGTACAGAGCAAGAATATTCAAGTTTATATCATTATTTTGTTTAGTAATCTTCCCAAAAATGTAACTCCAGATGAAGTTAAACGAGTATATTGGCTTTCAATAATGTTCGCCTGTCTATCTATATGATCGCAAAACATTTTGCTTTGGAATTTGTGAATATTTTATATGGCATTATATTATTTTTGTCTGAAGAACCACTACAAATTGTTCTAGATAAAGGAATACTAGTTTTCTTGAATGCCCTTTAGAAAAAGCTGATAATTGAATTCCCACGGACATTTCATTTAGATTAAATATATCATATATATGAAATTTTCTGTTTCAAATTCAGTTTCAATTTTGATTTAATTCTCGATTTCAATTTCGTTTTCCGTTTTTGTTTATATATAACATTTTAGGTCGGTTAGACTTAGATTACTATTTACCTACTCCCGTCATACATTTGAAATGTAAATATGCATTTTTGCATTAACCTGAACGAGTATTACGCAGTCAATGACGCACGGCTGGCTTATTGCCTTTGGCTATGGAAAAATTTAGCTTTGCTTTTATATTTACAAATATTAAGAATGAGTACGACTGGTCCCAAGTTAAGTTCTCAACAGAAGTTAAATTAAATATATGTAGATGATGTGCATTACATTAGAGGAGCTACATTTAATTGTTTTGATATTAAGAGATTCATACGGATTTCTGTAATAGAACTGTTATTATGTTTAGATATAAAGGCTATAGAAATTGGTTATTAAATATCTGCATGTTATATATGTGTGTTCTTATTATAGATCGAAAATAATGCAAATGGTATTAGCCGAAACTTGCAATTCAGTAAAAAACTGAAATAAATAAATAGCATGAAAAGTAAAGTCGAGTGCTGCAAATATGTACTAGAATAAGCTTATCATATTAACAGCTGAGACTATAAAATGTTGACTAAGGGATAAGTTACTTGATTTGTGCTCAAGTAATGACTCGGGCCTTGACAAGCAAATAACACTTTCCGCACTTTATATTCATATTTATGTGAGATATTTAAGATAAGTCGGCATCTTTCATGATTTCTTCGCTCGTTTTTGGTACATTTTAAGCTGCTCGCTGTGCCTTCAGTTCACACTCGAAGAGTTTCTCGGAAAACACAATCTTTTCAGATTTTTAATGGACAAGTATTAAATGTTCCCATATCGGGTCACCAGTTAGCTACTTGCTGGCAGTCAAAAGGACTTGAAATTGCTGCACTCCTAATGTGTTGAGGGCCATTGAACGTCCGCTTGGTTTGCCAGGCAACGATGGAGTGGGCAGGGGATAGGGGGAAGAAGTTCCAAAAAGGGCAGCATCTCCAAGCCTAATTCAAAGTCGGAAATGTGCTAAAAACCGCCAAATTGTTTTCCACATTTGCACTCTGTAGTGGTGTGTGTGTGTGTGTGTGAGAGTGTGTGCTGTCAGTATCTCTGGAGCTGAATGCTTTGTCGTTGTGTATGGCGCAGAGCTAGCAGCAAACTGTTGGCGTTTGTTCAATACCAACACAGAAATTTGCCTTTATTTGCCATCAGTGGCCGACGTGTGTCGGGTCGAGTCGAACCGACCTCAGCCCGACTCAGGACTAACCGGGTCCTTTTTGCTGGCCATTTAGGATTTGCCATTACAAGTTGCTTAATTAAGACTTCCTGCGGGTCTGTTAGTCGCTTCAAGTGTTCAATACAAATGGTTTGTGTTCCTTTTGTCTATAGACAAACTTAATGACGCAGCAGCAGCAGCAGCAGCAGAAGCAGGGGCAGTTGTTGAATAATAACAACGGCTCGGAATATACGGGCCTCAATAAATACGCAATCAAAGTGACAGTCAAACTTATCGACTGTGCTTCTGCACTAGCTGTTTGTCTAATAAAAGAAACAGCTGCGACTCCAAGTCAATGTTAGTTGTAGTAAAAATAGTAAGTCAAGCTGGGTATAAAGAGCTGTCTCGAAGATTTATGGACATTAGTTTGGTTATTATACCTTATAAAATAAAACAAATTCTCTCAGAATGTTATATATATGTACATACATAAATAAACTAAAATATATGTACATATATATAACATTCTGAGAGAATTTGTTTTATTTTATAAGGTATAATAATTGAGTTTTCCAATTTAAATTGATACCGTTTTCTGTTAGTTGAAGGTCAAATATAACCTTTCTTCTATTGAGTAATGATAAATAAAATCAAAGACAGTTAATAGCATCACTTAATAGTCTTCCAAGTACCTAGTCATATACATATATGCATATTCAGGCCATATCTTTTTCTTTCCATTCACACTCACATTCGAGATATTTTGCCATCTTCAGTCAAATTATTTGCTTTTATTTTTCTCGATGAGTTGACATTTGATAACTCAATGAATGACGCATAAGCAAGGCCCACAGAAATTTGTGGCATTTCACAAACAATTTAGTGCTCAATATGTTGGGCCCTCAGGACACTGTAAGGACTTCCGTTTGAATAAATATTTAATCAATCAATTTCGACAATTTCTTTTGGCTCGTCAAATGCTCACACAAACTAAATGCTCAGAGTAATAATAATAGACATAATGATAATAACAATGATGATGATGACCATGATGACGATGATGCTATTACTGCTCAGGCGTAAAACAAGTTAGACATATAAAATTGATTTGATTGAAATGTTAATTTCGCAGGAGAGCCGACAAAGGAGTTTCGTCTGCTGCGGATTTCCATAAGCAGCAGCAGCAGCAGCCCAGAGATAACTGGTCAATGGCATTGAGAGGATGTCTATAAAGGGACTTAGTCATTCACAATGAGCTGGGCCTGCCTAATGACAAAGCAGCTTTAGCTAGGTCCCTTTGCTCTGCTGTAGCAAAAACCCATTCATTCCGATTCATGGTGATTCGCTTCAAGTTTCAGTTGCTATTCCCGTTTTAGTTTCCGCTTCAGTTTCAGACTCGGTTTCAATTTTGATTTCGTTTTCGATTTCAGTTTCAATTTCGTTTTCCGTTTTTGTTTTCAATTGAACTTTCTTTTCCACGATTGCACATTTCTCCGGGTCGAAAACGGATTCTGATGCTCGCTCGGCGCTGTGCGTGCGATTATCAGAAATGCTATTAGTTCAGTCTCCTGTTATTGACAGTTGCTTTGAACTCGGGATTATGTTTGATGTACCAGTCGACATATTCGAAGCGTCTGCGGCCAACCGCTGAGTCCTCAGATGAATGACATTTCGCAAATTCTGACATACGAGACACGCCCACATGTGATGGCATTTTGAAATTGGATTTGCTATCTTCTTACTTTATGATTCGCTTTTAACATATGTGGCCAGTCAAGTACTTTTGACAAAAATACTTTAAAGGGCATACGCATTATCCATTTGCCGTTTTGCATAGGGATATATATTTTTTTGTCAGAATATATATTTTTAGTTACATAAATGAATTAAACTCCCACTTTTCCTCAGCAACAATTGCACTTTGAATTTAATTCAAAATATTCGATTCTGGCTTGTCACTTTGTCGACTTGGTAAAGCAAGTATGGATTAAGTAAACAAATTTCCTTCCATTAAAAAAATAACAGCAGAACAACATTGGTTGATTACTTTTGCCCCAAACTGTAGTACCATGGTCCAAAGACTCCTGTGAATGTTGTTCACTTTGTCATCGAGTATATGAATATTATATTGTATACAAATATATATAAGTATATTAATTCCAATTTTCTTTGCCTCTTTTGCAGCTGGGAATCGGAGTTCTTACGCCCAAGGCTTTATCTCGGCAAAGCAAAGACATTGGCAACTTTTGACTTGCATTGTTGATTGGTTTGTTGGCAAAAGTTTCCAAAGAAGAAATCTATGGTTATGTCAAAATCGCTCTGAGGGCTTTGGCAATAACGATGCATTAAATCATTTTCTAAAATCTGACTGAATTTAAGAACATGTACGTGAATATGTAATTTACTCATATTATTATATTTGTCTAGCAGAAATCGCGGTATACAAAAAAGTTACTTTAGATTTTGGTTTTCTAAATTGGTCTCTCAGCTCTTGTTATTGTTATTTCCATACAGTAAATTTAGTCCTAATTGTTGAAATTCTGTGTTACCCTGTCACATTAACAAATTTTTAAATAATTTTCTCAGCTAGGAAAAATAAAGAACTTGGTCAAAATACTATAGTCAAACGATTTGAAATTGTTCTTCTACTGAGTGAACGAATTGTCTTCTTTGGTCTGACAGGCTACAGAGTCGCCAATGCGTTCGGCCAGCAAGTTCAGGTTTGGCTGGACGGGTGGATCGGTTTGAGTGGACCCAACCTCTCCCGTGGCATTGTTCTCCTCGGTCTTTGGCATCGAGGGCAGCTTCAGCTTGTGCCTCTTTTTGAGGTCTCCATGCATATGACTTAGACTTTCAGTGAGGATATTCATGCGGCCCACAAGGCGGCTGACCCGGTCTTGTATGATCTGCAGCCTCTTCTGACAGTCTGCCACATCGATCGGCTTGGACAAATCATCATCACCACCGGCACCAGTTTCGATGGGTTCACTGATGGTCTCACTACTTAGTCCATCCTCCGTACGGTTGGTTATGTCAGACAGTTCGCTTGACTCGCTTTTCATCACTTCTCCATCGACAGTCGAATCATAGTAGTGAGCATCCACATAGCCTAGATCAGCCACCATGGGCGCATCCGACTCCTCCGACATTTCGTTATTGTGAAATATATAAAAGTGAATAGCTGTATTTGTATACGGATAAAATTAATTCGTATACTTGAAAAGGTTTCGAAGCTACACAAATGTCGTTTCAACTGAAAATCAACTCGGCTACACTCTCAGAAACCAGTGCGCAATAAAATCAAAGCCTGCTTGGAATTGTGCCTAGTTTGAAACACAAAAGAAATTCTGAGAAAACCAATATATTAATAACGGCAATATATATCTATTTATTTTTTAATGCAAAGAACATTCAATATAATTTTATACTTTTAGTGAGCACACGGCTTCAATTATTCTGAAGCTTTGAACTTTCAGCCATCAAGAAGCCACTAAAGAAATGTCAACTGTTAATCTTTTCTTTTTATGGCTTTGCAAGAACCATCAATTAGTCAGTAAGCACAAATTCTTGTAAATGTAAATTCATCCACTCTTTTATATTCCATTCAGTATATGGAAAATCAATTAAAGAATATATTACCACACACACACATACAAAGTCAATGGATAATTGATTCAATGGCCCAGGCATTCAAATAAATCTCTCTCTGTCTCTTTCACTTTCGCTCTAGCTGAATGTGGGTTGAAGAAAACAGCGAAAAGTTTCGCCATGCGTGCAGCAAACGAAATCAGATTCGATGGGGCATGGTGCATGGTGCGTGGAGCAAGAGGAGGCTACCCGAGGCAACACATAAGGCGCCATTGCTACCAACGATAAAAACCAAAAACCAAAAGGCGGAAATGCGGCATTCATCTCTCGGTTCGTGCTATTTGAAAAACAGTTTCAATGAATGTTTGCTGTTGGTTTGTCGTTCGTCTGACTTCTCATACACGAGCTCAGCTCTCAGTTGGGCTTATGCAAAGTGAAAAGCAGAACTAAGGCATTGATAGTGCTCCTCTGTACGGTCCTATACGCTATACATCTATGAACTGCTCCAATATCAATACTGAGAGGCAGACAACTGATGATTTCATGCTTACATAACATCAACACTCCTTCCACTAACGTATTAAACAACTCATATGAATAGAGTATCCAGCAGTCGCAGCAACCGATTGCATGATGGTTCTCACTTGTCTTGCTTTCATCAAAAGGACCTCAAGCTGCTGCATATATGCATTCCCACACAATAAAGCAGTAAATCTTCATTCTTTTGCATAAAAAGTGTCGTCTGTGTGTGTCATAGCAAAAATAACTCTAGAAATGAGTCACGAATGTCGAAAAAAAATGCACGCATAACATCATCAAATTTTTATGTATACACTCATCGTAATTCAATTAAAGACACTCGTTTTTTTTTTAGAATTATCCATGTTGGTATAGTTTTTTGTATTAAATCATATATTAGACATATAGTTTTATGTTAAACATAATTTTTTGTTATATATTGCGTAAGCAAGGGACTTATAATGAAAGAAAAAGAAAGAAACTAAATATTTTCAATTAAAGGCATATAACAAAATCGATAACAAACCTTATAAAAAGCACAAAATGTTAGTTACTAATGTGTCCCCCCCAGATTTTTGAATTACTTCAAAAACCTAATTTGTCATCGAACCAATAGTTTTTTTAGCTCGGCTTGTGGTATCTCGGCCCATTCCTTAGAAACCGTTTTCCTAAGCTCTTCCACCGATTAATATTTTATAAATCTGCATATAGTATAAATCTAGTCGAAGACTACGTTAATGAGTGAATATAAATATTAATAGATTGCTCTTAATTAAATCATATAGTTAACAGAAATAAACAATATATATTTTATATTTGTAATCTTTATAAGTTTTTATTATTATGATATGAAAACTAAAACTTATCACAATTTATTGCAATAATCTAAGAGATGAATGTGCATGTAATTAATTCAACACAAACACTCTCATCAGAATTCAATCAATATAAATTGAATTACTTTGCTTTCTAACTGCAAATCAAATTTATGCCAGCTCATTGCTTTGCTGATACTTTTTGAAAATTCACAACAGTCTATGAAAGCAAACAAAAAGAAAGCACTCTTTCCACGTTTACTTAGTCAATCAATTACAACGATGAGCCCATCAGATGGCGTCTAATTGCCGATCAAACTGGAATGTTGGGAAATCATTTGTCGTGATGTGTGGCCGTAACAGCTGTGCAGCCAAACACAATAAATAACCATAATAGCTAGTTGGCTTATAACGAGCATAACACGCTCGCATGGCTGCATAAAAATGCCATCTCTTGAGATTAATGTGAAAAGGGCATGCGAGCATTCAGCGAGAGCCACTCGCTGAGCGCCACGCATTGGACACTGACCTTGGCCATGCGCTACCCTGTACGCAGAGCACGATGGGATGCGGGTATGTGTGATGCGCCTTTGGCCAATATTAATGTGTTAACTCGCAGTCAACTGTCAATTGGGGAGTGCTCGAATGGAGAGGAGCATTTGAGCTTTGGCATCTCGAAGATAACAATTCTATTTCGATGACACATGTTTATGGGATGTATTTGCTCAGGTCTTCAGACACGTGACATTGGCACAAAAGACAAATGGAAATTGCCGCATGTCAACACACGGCGTTAAAGTGGAAATTATGTGGACTTATAACAAAGCGAAAAGGTGAGCAAGCGCCTGGTTGCTCGCACCTGCCACCTGCCACCTGCCACCTGGCTGTTGCTCGGCTTTTGTTTGGTAAGTGAAAGTGACTTTTGGCATGTCTCTTAGTAGTTTTTACATTTCTCTTAATTATGGGACAGGGGCTATGGTGGCAGACACTTGAGAACGCACCCCAAGGTGTGCGTTACGTAAGAGCACAAGCACACAGACACTCACCTGCCGTGTTTGCTGCTGCCCAGCTGGGCTTCCTGGCTGGCTTTCAGCCAGCTGCTGCCTCAACTTACTTCTGTAATTTATACAGTGTTCAGTGTTCTGCTTGTGTTTGCATCTCCGAGCATGGCTCACAAATTTCTTATTACGTTAAATTAAACTCGCAAAATGCGTTAATAGACGCCCAGACTCTCGTATAAACTGTGTGTAAGCTGTGCAGACTGCAAGCCAGTCCTAATGGAATTAAATTCCGCAGTCATTTTCTTGCTCTGCTTATGGCATTGCAAAACATTTGGAGACATACGTGGGAAATACATACATTTGCCAGGTGTTTGTGCTACATTAAACCATGTTGTTTACACACTTAATTGTGAATTTGCATTATTGTGAGTGGGCATCTGCTATTAGCTGTTTAATTAAAGGGCGTAAGCTTTGAACAGACGTCTATGAAGATATTGAGAATCTGGCTCTTGCTCGACAGTGCACAATAGGACAATAGTAGAGTAAATCCAAGGGATATTGTCGATGATTAGTTCCATCCACATAAGTTAATATATTTATATTTAAAAATGTATAACATATTCCTCTATTTTTCGCTTAGTTTCTTGTTATTGATATAAATACATCTAGATTTGTATTCTAAATACTGAATTCAGAATATATCTCAACAAAGCCAGCCCCATAAATTGATGCAGACCCCGGTAATATTTAATTTCCCTAGCTTTAAGTGTGCTCGGTCAGGTCAGCTCAGTTCAGGCAGCTCTTCAGCATTTGTGTTTTTCAGCACATTTCATATTGAAGTTTCTCGCATCTCTCATTTCGTGTCTGTTGACCTTATTCGCCGCGGTTGCTGGCGCTCATTTTGCACCTGCTTTGCGGCTGAGTTGTCCAGGTTAAGTAGCCGCTGCCGCGGCTCACTCCCAGCGGCGGGGTGTTGAAATGAAATGAATAAAAGTCAAACAACAATAAAGGAAGGATGAGGATTCGCACGGCCTCTGTCAGGGGCTCAGCCTTTACAATCAAAGTCTGTTGTTGTCGCTGCTGCTGCTCCTGCTGCTGCTGCTGCGGTGCTCAGCGTTGTCGTTGTTGAGCGGCTTATTACATTTTTTAAGTGCGCCTGCATATTATTTATTAAATATGGCTTAACAATAAGCACAACAAAAGCAACAGCAATAAATTCTACTTCAAAAGGTAACCAAGGTCAGGCCGCATGCTTGAACAGCCGCTTTTAATCAGCCATAAATATTTTGCAGTTTCGAAATTGCACAAATGCTAAGCTAGCATCCATTTTCACACATTTTCCAAAAACTTTCCCGTTTCGCAGAGTTTTTTGTCATCCTCCTTGTTTGGGGAGCAAGCCAATTTATATACCACAAAAGTTCGCTTTGCACATGGGAGAAACATTACAAATTTGCATGCGAATCTCTGTTTGAGCTGCTGCAACTTTGTTCAAGAGTTCATAAAAAAGGAGAATAGGAAGCAGCACGACTCAGCAGCAATAGAAAAAAAGGCAAGTTTGACTATTTAGTGTTTGCCCTGAGCACATGTAGGCGGCCCATAATGATGATGACGACTAAAACTGCGTTTGTGTAAATGAGCCGAAAACAAACAAACCGAAAAAAAAAAAAAAAACTAAATCAACAAGTTTCACATGTCGATCACTAGATACTCTAACATCTGAAGTTTCTCTGGGAGAGAAATAGACTCCTGCTTAGAATGAGGTCGATCAAAGTTTCTGGATTTGAAAAATCTTCGATTATATAGATTTTGTATCTAAAAGAATTGTGCTTAAGAATGTTGACATGATACATATATAAGAAAATTATATAAATAAAGTAGATAAGATAAAATCTCCGCGAGATTTATAAAAGACTTTATAGACTTGAGACTAATTATCAATGTAGATACAGCTAGTGCGTATTCATTAAGTAATTTCGTTTGGCCTGAATTGATCAATTTATTGAATGGCACAATCTTAGCTTAAAAGCAGGATGTCAAAAATCAGGATACAAAATGTTATCTCTTGCCCGAGAGATGTCGAAAGGTATTGGATCAGAATGGGGAATACACAATTTCATAAAATGTTTTACAAAATGAATTGCAATGAAAAACAATTAAATAACTTCGTGAACGATCCAACGGTTAAATACAAATATTATCGTTCTGAGCAAATTGTTCATTTATTATCAATTTAAATGTTGCTAAACTCATTCATTGCCAACTGCAACCAATGTAGGCTCTGGCAAACGTCCCTTTTCATCGTTCGTATTAAATATTTATACTAAACTCGTTTACTCTGTCACATGAATCACGTGTATCCCTTTGGCGAAGTGTATAAATTGAAAGATATTCGCATATACATATATTTTCAGGCGTTTTTGTGTTACTTTTCGCAACATTTTGTGACATGATTTTTGTTTGTTTTCCCAAGTCTGGTGTCGACGTAGCTTTTTGTTTGTTTGTTTTTGTATTTTGCAAAGGATACGTTTGCCAACATATTGTGCTCAGTTTGGTTTGTTTTTGTTTCATTTTTTTTTGCTGGTCATGTTTAAGTTTTTGGGACATTCTATTTAACGAGATGTGAGGAAGTATTCCGCCTTCAGTTTGCTTTTGATTTCATTCAATTTGAATAGAGTGACTCAGGCAGTCTGCATGAGCAGTTAAATTCCACAAACTTGTTTGATAATGTTTTATCATGTATCGAGTCAATAAATAATTAATATTTATAAATCTACACTAATTTGTAATGTGAACTTATACTATATAAGACAGATCATCAGTAAAGCAGTAAATATTAGAACATTTCTAGAACTTTTATTATCTTCTCTTTGCTTAGAAGTTTCTTTGGATATAAGAGTAGTTTATTATTATTAATAAGAAACGCAAGCATATAAGAATATTCTCTATTTAAATCAATACAGCTCAGCTACTCAGGCTCTGCATTTGTAATTTTATTTATTTTTTTACAATCATTTAATGTAATTTCTCTCCACTTGTATTAACAATTTAATTAATATTAATATTGAACTTGCTTACGGGCTTTTCTTTACCACAATATTTGTCTTAGTCAATTGGGCAGGCAGCTCATTTCGTGGCTATTAAATTGAATTGGAAATTCGCTCAAGTCCACAAAGTTGTCGTCGCATCGTCAACGACGCGCCATCAGATGATTTATTATTATTAACGGCAGAAAAGTTGTTCCTTTTGCCCGGCCAAATGATAAAAAAACAAAATCCAGTGGTCGAGAAGCTCCAGAGCTCTAAAGCAGAGAAACTATTTGCAGCGCATTGCACGCGTCTCTTCTTCAGTTGTGCCTTTATCAGCGCTCCTCTCCGAATTTCTATGTTAAATTGTGTGAACTTTTTTCAGACAACTGGCGGGACGACACTTTATCATGTCTCAGTGCTGTCGCTGACCGCTTTTCACAAATTGAAATGTGTCCGCGGCAGTCAAGAGTAAATGAGCCAAAACGAAGCCGCAGTCACAGCGGGTCGCAGCTGCTTCCCTCGGCACGCGCCCCCTCTATCTGTACAATGCTGGACACATCCCGCACAAAGAAAAATATACTGTAAGGATTGGCCGCCTTTGATTATTTTTCCCTGTAGCCACACACAAAATGGGCAAGCAATACTACTCGACCCACACGCACATTTCTCTGCAATTCATAAATCTTGAGTTTCATGATGACCGAATTCTGTCCTTACATTAACATAAAATTGATCAGACATTTTTAAATATATTACCTTTTTACGAATAAAATGAATGCAGAGGGTATTTGCAAGTCGAGCACTTGGACACTTTCTAAAACTCTTATAATTAAGAATTAGCCTGTGCTTATAAAACTCTAAGAACTTCAAGTTGTTATTGTCTTGACAAAGTATTAGTGGGATTAGGAGGAAAGATCTCAGTCTATAAATTTAATATAAATAAAGATGAAGACAGAATAAAACAGTGAGAATTTCTTGTCTTCAAACTGGCTCTGAATACATTCAAGGCATCCAGGGTACAACCTAGTCGGTTCAGAGCTTAATGCGCTCCTTTTTTCATTTTTGTATTTGACATTTGAAAGTTGTTTCTTGACCGCATTTGTCAAATATTAGGCTTAAGTGATTTTTGACAGCTGAACCTAAACCTATTTTATATCTAGCGAAGGCATATTTTCTGCTTCGTTTAAGGGTAATTTGCGCCCGACTGAGGGTCAATGCGGCGTATGCGTAATTTTCAACCAAAAACTTGAAATCACCCAGGGGCACAAATAACATTTTAGGCCGAAAGGAATTTAAGCATGATTTTCTGTTTTCTCATTCACTAGCAACAGAAATTGAAGGATTTGTTGAGGAAAGTTGGAAAGCCTCGCCTACATAAAATGATTTTTTGTTGAGTAAGCATTTTTTTTACTCACAAATTTTCAATTATATAAGCAAAAGAAGTAAATGTGTTTGCCTCAATTTAATTTTTAATTAATTCAGTTTGTGTGATACTTGATATTGGGAATTGTTCCATCCCAAACCAAATATTGCATTGCTGAGGTATCTTTAAAGAATTCAAAAGAAGAAACGAAAGAAAAAAGAGATGAAATACCTTCTTCCCCTTTCAGTTTTATTTCGAAAGCAATTACAAAAAATTTGGAGTAAATGAATCCACTAAAATTTGTAAAATTAAAGATCGGCGATAATTCCCAAGAAAGTGTGATCGGATAGTGTGTGATAGAAGTTGAGGTGAAAAATTAAAAGTTAACATAATCCAGTTCTCGGCGCAATCTTAATGTGAGCCGCAGCCTGCCCAACTCCCTATCGAATTTGGCCTGACATCGGTCGACATCCACGGGGTGGGGCAGCGGGAGCTTCAGTCTGTATAGGGTGGTGCCCAGGTCCAGCTCCTGCTCGTGCAGCGTCAGGCTCATTTTGTCAACGGACATTTGCTCGCCGGGTAAGGCAATCTCTAGCACGAGATCTTCACAGCTCGCCGAGGCTGCTGTGCGTTGGCCCATCTAAATGGAGAAGAATACAGCTTAACAGACACTGCGAGAGGCAGACATGCAAAGGGTCCAAAGGGTTTGGCCAACCTGCAGAAATACGTCCTCAGTGCCAACGGCCTGCCGGTAGGTCATCGTGTACTCTGGGCACTTCCGCGACTCCAAAATGTCGGCATCCTCTCGCTCCTGCGCCTCCTGCCACTCCTCAAGCGTGCGGGGCTGCGCTTTTTCCGGCTCAACCAAGGGCGTTGCCACCAGGTTAACCTTGCCCTTTTTACGCGCCTTGGCAGCGTCATTGGGTGCTGGTGGTCCGATGCTGCCGGGTGCTGAGATGGGCGAGATGGAACACATGAGGCGCTCCTGTTGTCGCTATGCTCCATTTACTCACTTTGCTTTTTTACCACCAGCGATTCCTCATCTTCGCTACTGCTGCTGCTGCAGTCGACTCCTCCCCGTCTACGTGTGGGACACAATAAACTTTGCAGCTGTCGCAGCTGGTCGGGATTGTCGAAAAGCGACATCGGCCACAATTATTATTTACTCCAAAACTTTATTATTATTATATATTTAAAAGCAACTTATTTTGTTATTTTTTGACGGCGCCTTTCGCGTCTCTACAGCTCAGAGCTTGGTTAAGGAATGAATATTTACGGACTGTGCTCAGCGTAGCTGAATCAAAATCGATTTGTTTTGATGCCCAGCCTACTCCTCGCCAGAAGTTGGGTAGCTAGGCTGCTAGCAAGCCTACTTATCGATGCGACTTGGGTTGCTAAGGCCGTTCACGGGCCATGGCGCAGCTGTAACCTGTTTATTATGTTGTCCAGGAAACGGAGCCTAAAGGGGCCAAAGAAGGGTGTGCAGCTGAAAAGGTATTCGATTGTAATCCACATTAGCCATAAATGGGATCAGAACGGAGGCCCCTTCAATCATTGCTTTGGCATAAGACTAAGTAAAGACGAGTAATTCACAGCTGGACGAAAGCGGCTTCAAAACTTTGTTTTGCCAGTTTCAATGAAATAATAACAATTTGTTGGTCCTCGTATTACAATATAAGGCCTTGAGTTATCAAATGTATCTGTGTATGAAAACTGAAATCAATACATTGGGAATACCTTTCGAGTTCCGAAATTCAATTTCAACATAATATTTCACAATTTCGCAGCTCTGTTGCAGCCTAAGGCTAAGTTCATAATTCACTGTCAAGGATAAGCAATGGCAGCTTCAACTTTTCTCCCCCTCCCTTCCTCCACTTAGGCATTTCAATTAAAAACTTGGTGCCATTCAGAAAAAAAGTTTTTGCTGTACCTGGCCCCCGAGGCACTCGACAACTAGTCCAAAAATTAACTTTCACGAGTGGCACAGAATTATGACACTTGTCAAAAACAATTGTTTGTAAATGTAAATTATTTTTGTAAATTCAAATTATTGCTGACCTTCAGCGGGTCGCAATGGCCGGCCATAAAGCAACAACTCGTCCTAATTGGGGCCAAGTGCAAATCGGCTGGGCGAAGGCGACATTATAAAAACGTAGCCGCGTGTTTAATGTAAACAGCCTTACTTTCACACTGAAAACACACAGCCGGCGACTGGCTGAGATCCACACAGCCAGACATTTAGCTACATGGGGCCTGAGCTCCCGGGTTGCATCTGAATGCAAAAGGATTTCCGTGCCGTCCATTTTGTCTACTGCTGCTGCGGATGTTTTTCATCGCTGTGGATCGTGTGCGTTTAATTTGTTTAACACAAGAGTTCCGCACTGCACGAAACCGGAAAACGAAGCGAACCTGACTGCCCAATGCTCGTTCGAAAAGTTCGAAAATTTAGATATATATTATGTTATACATGATGTTATATATGACGATGTTCTCCGATTGGTCTATAAAGAATTTTGGATAACAGTATGTCATATAAATAAGATTCTATATCCATATATATATATATATATATATATATATATATATATATATATATATATCATGAAGTGCTTCTTCTAGTTGATAGAAACCAATATACTTTTTTAATATTAGTCTGGGTATACACCGAATGTCGGATTTTGCAGGGCAAGCAAAAATAGTTGTACCTGAAAATTCTTCTCTCTTTGACTGAGATGACTGAGATGAGGGATAACGCAGTGTTGCCCCTGAAAGTTAGTAAATTTATTTATGTTTGCTCTCCTGGAAATATTTGAATTATTTTGTATTTATTTCAAATTGATATCAAGTTTTATCTAAATTTATTTCTGATTCAATTTAAATTGAATTGCATTTTTTTTTTTTTTTTCATTTAGGTTTATTTATATTTGTAATTTAATTTAAATATATTTTAAATTTAACTTTAGTTTAAATGTATTTTAAATTTAGCTATTAATTATTTTTAAATTAAAATTTAAATTAAATTAAATTTGAAATTCGTTTTAATTGTATTTCAACAATAATTAAACAAATTTGATAAAAGTGTGTTCTTTTTTCCCAAGATTTCTTTAAATTTGTTTAGAATACATTTTAATGAATTTAATATTTTTAATATATTAAAATTCAAGTTGAATATTTTAAGTATATCTCAATAGTTATTATATCTCAAAATATAGAAAAATATGATTTCATAATTTCTATAGCCTAGTTGATGGGGATATTTCCAGGTTTTATTCCAATAAGTATTTCTTGACTGAAAACAAATCTGAATGTGAATGAATGGTTATATTAAACATATAAAACACTTCAGAGCAAAATATGAATAATGAAGTTATTGCCTCTAAGCGAATTTGAATGTTTTTTAGATTTCAATTCATTCTATCTCAAATTATTTTTGATCGAAAGACTTTAGTACAGAAATTAATTGTTAAACTCTCTTGTAAATTTGTACATCAGATATTCACTATTGTTTTTTTTTTTTTTGTTTTTTTTTTTAGCTAGCAGGAGAACACGAGAATCTTGCTTTAGCTCTTTGGTCTTAATCCAAAATTGATTAATTAACATCAATTCCATGAAATTTCTAATTGATTTAAATGGAATGCAAAAGTTAAGCCGCTGTGCAAACAGCACGTAACTGAGATTTAACCTTGTTTTGGTCCATCAACCATGACTTTTGTTTTTTCAGATGTTCCTCTGGTTCTCTCCGTCTATCTTTCCTTCTCTGCCACTCACGCACTCTCTCTGGGGCTCCTCTGTCGAGGTCCCAGCTGACGCCCATCCACATGAGACAATGGGCACTGCATGAATACGTACATGTGTAACTGTGTCTTGGTCCAACATTTCAATGCATCGGAGGGGCACAAGGACGGCGGAGAGGCATTTCACTGTTTATACATATATCCGAACGTATGTGTGTCTGTGTGTGTGTTGTCATATACAAGAGGCCCCAAAATGGATTTCGGTACAGTCGAATACCACGTAGCGTCACATGGCAGCACGCAGTGAAAGTGGAAGTAGAAGTGAAAGTGGCGCCTCATCGCCCCTTAAAGCAGCTGCTACACATTTTCGGGCATTTTTCCTTCCCTCATCGCCTCTTCTCCCTTCTATTTTTTTGGCGCTCCTGTGAATATGATTTGTGTGCTAAAAGTGCTCCAGCTGCCATTTTTTTTTTTTTTTTGTGTTTGTTGCTTGTTGGCGCAGATTCCAAACAGAATATGTATAAAACGAGTGTTTTAGAGGAGTCTGGAGGTTACATAAAACGTAATTAAGAAGGCATTAAGTATCATGCATAAATCATTGAAAACTTGCACATTTTCGCCGTTTTCTGTTGATGTGGCCCACCGGGGGTCGGGAGTGGATGCTGATTCTGTTATCACATGTGGGCGGTTGTGAGTGTGAGTGGAACTTACATAAGAGAGCCCCTTAGTAGACCTATAGAGCTGTGTAGCTGAAGGTAGGAGCTGTGCCTTTATAGTCGCCCATTACTGATAATTGGATGTTGCCGAAGCGAACAAAAAATTCTGGTGTGGCAGCCAAGTTGTCCCCATCATAGATCTGGGTCTGTTGATTGCATTTTCGGGCGACACAGAGTCGCAGAACTTTTGGCAAAAAGAGAACTACTTCCGGCCTCCTAGAATTTGCTCTCTGCTGCTCTCCGCTGCTCATTTTGTGTCAATGTAAATGTTTCTTTTAGGAAAAGTTCGCCTTCTTAAATTATTCCCAAAATAACCATAGCAGAAATATAAATTATACGAAAATGTAAACTTGATAAAACAAGTAAACTTCATTGACAATTGAAGGAGGTTTGCTTATAGATATCCTGCATCCAACATCGAGCAGCTGTAGGAAAATGTACAATATTCAAAATACGATATATGATACATGAAATTTTAATTCGTATTCGATATACAATTTTTGAATAAGATCAGCAAAATATTGGTTCAATATGAATTGCACAATATACAATCTACGATATACGATCCAGAATATATGGTATCTGATTCTTATTCGATAAACCATTTTTAAAATAAATAACCCAATCTTAATAACTTTAAATACGATATTCACTGTACAATCATTTTACAATAGTGCTCATTAACATTTCAATTTCTTGCAAATATCGTAATAGCTTACAAGTGCTTAAGAGACACAAATTAAGGCCAGTCAACGAAATCTTAAAAATAATATTCATGTACATTGCGAAAGTGGTTTTGTGCCTGGTCAATTGGAACAACTTTGTTGTGAAATGCGGTTCGCTTGTTACATATGGCTTGCTCATAATCAAAATATACAATTACTTTTTAGGCAGGGTATTAAACTCATGCAGGATAAATGCTGTTGGCTTATATTTGAGTTTGTGCAGTCAAGCGGCGCAAACCAGCGAAACGAACAAACAAAATGAAAAACGGGAAACAGAAATAGAAATAAAAATAAAAATAAACATATAGAACTAAACAGGCTAAGTTAGCTGTAAGCCAGCAATAAGAGACATATCCAAAAAATTGTATGTAACCAAAAACAAAAACAACAAACGAAAAACAACTCAAAACGAGCGTGCTCTACTTCACGAAGCGCACATTTTAAAGTCCATTCGAGCATTAAAAACCTAGACACAGACATCAGCAACAACAACAATAACCAGAATAACAGAGAATATGGTGCAGCAGCAGAGGTTTGGCCGAGATTTAAGTCGTAAAGGTTTTCCGACCACAAAACCGCCACGCCATGGCCATTGCCACATCAGCCATAAGGCTTGAGCCAAAGCTCTGCAAAAGCACTCAAAGGCAGAGAAGCAGCGTGCGAGTGAGATAGCAACAGACCGTTGAGAGAGCCCAGAGCTGAGCGAAACTGTTGTCAGCTGTTGTGTAGTTGGACTGAGCCACGTGCGAAAGCTTTTCACTTGCACTGCGATTGTTTGTAAACAAGCTGAAAGCTCTACAACAGCTGGCTGTAACTTCGTGCCACAGTGGGCTGAGTGTGTGCGGACAGTGAATAAAAGAGAGATTCGTTAAGATTGAGTTCAATAAAATATAATAAATTATAGTATAATTATATCGATAATACTAATATATTGCTGACAGCTAAAGTCATACACATTCAAAATAATGTATGTCAAAATTCTGTTTGCATTTCATTTAAAATGATTCAGACTGTTGCTCCGAAATGAAAGTGAATTGTGCTCTAATTGAAGTAGAGCGTGAAATACAGTCGGATATTGAATGAAATGGTTAGTGACAATAATTTAATATAGACAATGGACAAATATTAATTCAATTACCAAAGGCAGCGAGCGAATGCAAATGAAATCAACGACAAAGACTAATAATAAACTCCAAGCTCGTGCAATTTGAGGCCAATTCGAGTCATAAAACACAAATCGCTGACAAGCGACGACAAGGCACGCGCGTTGCTGTTAGCGATTGCCAAAATGATTGGAATACTTAAATATGTATGTAGAGCTATCCGTGAAATGGAAAGCTGCTGCTGCCCGCATCAAGGGTCTGGAAAGAGAGTTGAGTTGGCCACTAACCTTTCGTCTTCTACGCGCAATCGCCGCTGTCGTCGTCTTCCGCTTTCTGCGCCATTGTGTGCGCTCCTCTGTTTCATTGCCAAATAAGTTCTCAACGCTGCTGTCGCTGCCGCTGCCGCTCCCACTGTCGGCGTCGCTGCTTTGGAGACTCTCCACATTGGAACTGTCACTTGAGTTCAAGTCTTTCTGCGATCTGCCCGCTTCAACGTCGCGTTGCCGCAGCGGTCGATAGTCGGTGGCTTCGCTGCTGCCGGCGCTGCTTTTGAAACGCTCGCGAAATGATTTATAGAGGCCGGCGCCGACGCTGGCAATGCTGCCATGGATGGCAGCCGTTGCTGCTGCACTCCGTCTGCCCTGGCTGCGCCGCTTGCTCGCCTTCTGCCGTGCACTCAGCCGCGATGCATCGACTGACTGCGCAGCCGTCACATCTAGAAAGGCACTCATGTTGCCTATGAATAATGATAATACTCTTGATTCCCAGTTATGTAATGGTTGTTGTTATCGTTGTTGTTGTTGGTGTTGCTGCTGTTGGGATGGAAACACTCTTTGCTGTTGGCATTGCCGAGACCGCTTAGAGATTCGCTTTATGCACTCCTGAGTTTTCCAACCAATTACGAGTGTTTTCTACCATTTGTTGTATTTGGATCTGCCAAGAGAAGTGGGCGAAAATTTGCATGTGCTGCATTAATTAGGAAATTCGATAGGTGCGCCTACGGTTTTCCATGTCTTTGACATGGATTGTTAACTTTATAGCGTATGCTTTAGCAACGGGGAAGTGGACCACAGAATGGGCCCAGAACATGCTAGGAAAAATTGCGGGATATGAGCCAAGCCAAGACGAATGAAATGCTTTCAAATTGCGGCAAATTCGCTGCTCAGTGGATGCCTAAAGATTTGATCTGCACTGCGATTAAAGCTATTATTTTCAAGTAAACAAGAGCGTAAGCATTATTTTATCTATAATTTACAAGAGTAAATTTAGAGCAATCAATTATTGAGAGTTTAGAGTGGATCTACGAAAAGATGGATAATTAAAGAGCACAGAAAGTTTTCACATTTGCCGAAGGGAAGTATCAAGTGATATATTTATTTTAGTATATGTATTTATGATTATTGCTAAGACAGCTTCAACATTATAGTAATTTTAATTTGATGTCGCCGCAGTTAACTCTCGATTGATCTCCGCCTCTCGCCCTCATCAATTAAATGCGAAAATTTAAATATTACGTTCAGTATTTTGTTAATTCATGGCTCAATAAAAACGGCAAAAAGAAAATATCAAACGAAAACAGCGGCAAATGCAGCGTCGAATGAAAATGCGAATTTTGCTGGGTTTTCTTTTTGCCTTTGGGCCCGCTGCTTGCAAGTGAAAAGCGTCGGAAAACATAAAAGCCACAAATGAGGAGTAAATTGCGAGTACCGATGCCGCGGCCTCCACTCATCGCACATGATGACAAAGGTAAACGAGCTCATCTTGCGACAGCAAAACCTTAATCTGGCCCATACTCAGCGATCAATGCCCACGTGAATTATCTGATAACATGTATTATTGATTGCTAGTAAAGTCGAACTTTAGAATTTAAGTGAAAGAATTAAAAAGTCGGAGGGGTCAACTCGGAAGTATCTATAGAAATATATAAAAATCCGTGTGTACAGGAATACTAATCCATATAAAATCTACAATATTTAGGGTTTCGTCCGATTAGTCTGAGGAAACCGGGTGATTTATACAATTTCTTATAAATTAAAAAAAAAAAACAAACAAAAAGAAAAATGAAAAAGGAAATATTAAAGGAAAGCACTGGTATAATTCAGTTAAACCAATGTAGACATGGTTTCATTTTTCACTCTCTTTCATTGAGCGAGAGTCCTCATCACATTCAGATCCCATTTAAATTACTTCGACAACATTTAAGAGAAAAGAAAAGGCATAAAATTGCCTTTCTATTATTATTTGTATGCAAATTAGAAAAATCCTTAGCTTAAATTTATAATAAATTTTAGTAATTATTGGTTACTATTGGTAAATATTATATTATAAATTAGCTATATTTTGTTTACAAGGAATACAAATGAATGGGGCAACTCTAGATGTAGTATGATATACAAGATATACAAGAAATACTTCCAACATTGCAAATATTTCAGACTGCAATTTCTGTTCCTCTTCTATTTCTCTTAAATAAAAAACTCTGTTTATGTCAGTGAATCGAAATAAAAAATTACCATTTAATATCTTTCTCACATTAGACTCTTCCATTTTCAGAGAAAACACCCCGCAAAGGTAATCAAATTATATTTAAAGTTGCAAATCACGATATCTGGAATCTCTGTTAGCTCAATGTGTGTCAGCTGGCAAGTAAAGCGTATTGCTCCGCTCAGGAAATGGCTATTAAATGGGTTATCAAAATAATCCATTGCCGCATTCGATAAGCGTTTAAATTGATTTAAATTCTCGCTGTGTATTGACGTTGTGGGCATAATAAACAAACTTTAAATCGATGCCGCCCAGGCACCAGCACCAGCCCAGGCGTAGACCCAGCCCCAGCCCCAGTCCCAGGAAAAGCCCCAGAGACAGAGCGCCACACGCACGCACACGCACACGCACACACAGACTGAGACGGAGCGGAAGACTCTCACCCGTAGGAGCGACTGCACACCATGGCAAACTGTCACATTAGCATATTGAGAACGCAACGGGCCAACAAAAATGCGACTTGTTCTGTGCTTTGTTGTTTGCCAGTCAAGCGGCGATGCCGTTGACGTTGACGTTGACGTTGACTTTGACGTTGAAGCGACGCTGACTGCGGCTACGCTTACGTTGCGTCGACGTCGACGTCGCAGTCGCAGTCGCCTGCGCAACTTTGGCTTGGCCAGCAGATCGTGGCCGAGCCATCAGTCGCTTTGCAGACTTTCGCGTGTGCGGTCGAACCGAAAGAGACTGAGCAAGAATCAGAGAATCACGACAGCCGTTATATCAAAAGAATATCCAATAAGAAGAAAGACAGACAGAAAGAAAGAAACGAGAAATTCTGTATGTTTGGGCGCGACTTGTTGACAGTTTGAATTATGTGCTGAACGAGTGTGAAAAGTGAGAAAAAGTCCATACAAAACGAATTGGATGCATGTGATTAACATAATTAATAAGTGAGGTGAATTTGTATAAACCTGATGAGCCAAGCTGCAGCCAAAAATCACAAAATATCTAGCAGTTGTCGTAACGGTAACAAGAGTTGAGTTGAGTTGAGTCGAGTTGGGTTGAAGCCAGCGTTTAGCTGCCTCATTAAGCTATCATTGCACGCGCGCAGCAACAACAAATCGTTGGCCAACCAGTTAGAGCTGAAGATGCGGCTGCTGCTCCACTTACATCACTGGCCATTAGCATTGGCCATCGCTTCCTGCATTGTCGCCGCCTCAACAAGCACAGCAGCAACAGCAACAACGACCCCAAGTGGGGCCACATCAAGAACGACGACAGCAACATCATCCTCCATACCAGGCAAATATCAGGCATATGGCAGCCAGCACCAGCCGAAGAAGCTGCGAGTGGGAATCGGAGCTGCTGGCAACTCCAGCGGCAGTGGACCAGTAAACCAGTTCCGGCAAAATCCGATCAAGAATTGGTTTGGCGTCTTCAATCGTAATAATTCGCCACCGGCTCACGGCCAAACGGCAACATGTTCCTGCAGGTGGGTACAGGTGGGGGAAAGAAGAAACAGTTCCACTCATGATTGCAACTGACGGCATCCAGTTAGCCGAGTTAGTTAACCAACCGCATTCTATTGGGTGTCACTGTCACGGCATACAAATCGCGCTTACAGTTAAAGAGGCAAGTACACGCGATTGGTGCACCCCTCTCGATCTTCTCGAGCATCAGGAAATGCCATCTCTTATTAATATTCATGTAGGTGGAGAGCTTGCCACACACCGTTGCAACGGTCCGCGCACAGGCCACACACTCAATAAGTGGCCCATTACGAGCCCAACTCAGCTGTCAGAGCTGAGGCCAAGAAGAAACCGATGCAAATTACACATAAGTGGCCTAACGGCAAAGATTCTAGGTTCAGTTCCGACTATACCTATTTTTGGAACTGAGGAAGATCTTATTAATAAATGAGCAAAGGCAGTTAGGTTAAAAGGGTAAAAGTTAGCTAGATTTTCTGCTCTCTTAAGCTAATTCGTGTTCTAAATTGAAAGCTAAAATTAAAACTTTCAATTTGAAATACGAGTATCATATTATTATTCCCTAATTTTCTATTGAGCTTAAGCTGAAGCTGAGGCACACAGACTACAGGGAAACCGTTGACATATAATTTATAATAAATGTAAATTTTCTTTTTAGTTTTTTTTTTATATTTCTTTAATAATTACTAGCATAATAAAAATATCCCATGACGTTTTTAATAGGCTATTAATTTACTTCTATTATTTTTTTTTTAATCTCCACAAAATTTATTAGATCCATTGGAAAATAACTTTACAGACAAAACCACAATAAAAACTTAACATAAATACTAAATATCACAGATACAATCCATATATAATATAAAGAATTACCAATTGAAAATTTCCCATCAATTAATTAATTTAATTTGGTTTCTAAATCGCAGTTAAATTATTGTTCATGTTTAAAATATAAAGCTGATCTGCTTGTGGCTCCAATTAGAAAGTAATTTTCTAATACCAATTGGATGTTCATAGGGTTTAACCATTCATAGATTGAAAGTTCGAGAAATGAAATGATTTTAGCTTTTGATAATAAGAGCAACAACTTTTTTGTGCCTTTCTAAATAATGATGTTAACTTTTATGGCATTCAATTTTACGCATCGAATTGAAAATTTAACTCAGAACTTTGCACAGTTCTGCACTTGGTTAGTTTCCAGCTTTGTGGCGCAGCTACGCAGTTCTTGACTCTGACTGATTTGAAAGGCATTCCTGAGATGCCTCCTGCAAAGTGCAAATTGCATGGCCCGTAGTACTTTGTGCTGCCAATGGGGATTTACAATGGGCTCTAGGCTCTCGACATTGGCATTGGCATTGGCAATGGCATTTTGAAGTACCCCAGGGTATTGATGGATTCCAAACAGTTTGCTTGAGTGCAGAGACACTTCACTCCAGGGAATTCTCAGGAATGCGATTGTCGGCACACCCAGCTTTGGAATTTTAACGATCAACTGAACTTTTCCAAGACACGACTAGCTCGAATTAAGTGAGGTCAGTTTCAATGCAGAATCATATCGTGAAGGGAAAAAGTCTCTGCCAGATTCACACTTTTAGTTTCGAGTATATCCAAATTTATGGCTATTAAGGCTTATGTTTTTCTTCTGTAAAAGTTTTCTACTTTTACCCAAAAGAACATATAAATCCCATTGCTTATTTACGTGGGCTAAAGTCTTAAGCTTCTTCGCCAGCATTATAAAACTTTGATCGTATAAGCCTAAAACCCGTTTTAATTCGTGTTTGTATCTTTTATATTTATTTTTACTTTTTTGTTTTTTTTTTTTTGCATATCAAATTAAATGGGTCTGATTTGCATAAGCTTTGATAAGAGCTTTGCCTGTTTTAAATATTTGTTTTTTGAATCGTATTTATATACTGAGATATATATGCATCATATAAAAATATACATATATACATTTATATGTATTCAGATACCAGGTAGGGCCAATGCGTCATATGTTGATTGGCATTTAGTAAAGGGAACGTCGCATTCTCTTTGAATTGGGTCGCAGATTTTTATTGTCTTTGCTTTTGCATGTCTCTGGCTTTCGGGACGCCTTCAATTTTGCCTTGCCTTGCCTTGCCTTGGCCACCATTTTTGGGGCAATGACTCGGTTAAGCAACACCAAAAAAAGATATCAAGCCCGAGATTGTTGTTGTTTTAAACAGACGATTGATTTGTGGTCAAAAAAAATTTATATTTAGTATATATATACGTTTTTATAGCCAGACTTTAGAGAACTGGTTGTTCTTCCCCTCGGTGCCTCTCTCTCTCTCTCTCTCACACACTCTGTCATTTCATTTATCAATCTGCCTCTCATTCTCTTTCCATTTCTCAGTGTCTCTTTTGAATGCATTTACTTCAGTTTTTGGCAGTTATAAACCAGTTTTACGTAACGATGTGATTTTAAATATGTCGGAAAAACTGCAAAACGAATCATTTGCACGCAGCTCGTTAATGACTTTGACACTTTCTTTGTGACATTGGCAATGAGGTTTGCTGGGCTGTTGAACTCTGAACTAATCGTCGAAGAATATCATTCCATGAAATAAACATGGAAAAGTGCGTTTAGTCTGGCATTAACATGAAACAAATTCTGATTCAATTGCGGATATCAAAGAATCACAAAATCAGTAAAATAATTAAGTAAAATAAAAGTAAATTAAAATAAATAAATAATAAAATAAAAATTAAATATAAACAAGTAAAAGCATCAAAATGTTGATAATTTGCAAACGTGTTGGAAAATGTATTTTGCTTAAAGCATTTAGCTCAAGTCATTTTATCTAAATTCAAATGTCTGCTGCTTATAAAATTCATTCAGTAAATGGAGTTATTTTGTATGGTCATTAAGAATATTTTCTTACCAACTGAAATTAAATCCTATTTATCCAATTTATTTATCTGATATGTGTGTATATGCAACTACAAAAGCTCGACTCTGTTTGTGCTTTCAAAAAAAAAACTAGATAGAATTTGTTACTGCTTGAAATAATGAAATTAGTGAAATTACTGAATTTCATGTAAAATCTTTGTTAGGCAAAATGTCATTAAGGGAATATTTTATGTGGATGAACCATATCTTCATTTGCCTATCATTTACCTTTGTTGATTTTCCAAATAAAAACTAGAAGACTTCGTGAATGAGTATAAAAAACAGTACAAAATCTTATTCGTTTTACACAATGCATTGTACGACCATAGGAGACACATTTGATTGTATAGATGACTATTCCTTCGAAGAATTGTTCAGTATATATTGAAAGTTTTATTAAATTAATAAAAAAACAAAGTGCTGACTTGAATTGAAATAAGTATTATATATATTTATAAGGTGTCCAACGGCATTGCATTATATGAGGCAGTAAGGAAGGCGTGGTTCGATCGGTCTACAGCTTTTCACAGACTTTATACATGCTATGACCGTTTGTTTGTCATTTGTTACCACTATGCAATGCTTTAACAGCTAAATGAACTCCTAAATTAGATTCCATTCTATGCTCATAACTTAAGATCAGCTCCATGATTTTTGACAATTTCCATAGTCGATTGCTGAAATTCGAATTAGATTTCTGACCTACAGTGCTGCATCAGTATGGCTACCCATCTTCAACACTTATCATACCTGACTAGAGTAGAGAACTATGCCACTGTATGCTATAATTGAACTGCGCGCAGAGTATGATGCAGTCGATCGCTAGGCACTCAAATGTCAGCAGCTTGATGGAGTGGATGACAAACATATACAAAATACTGAAGTTCGCTCACGTTCTGTGCTTTTCGACTGTTGCAGGTGCGGGGAGCGCAACGACGAGTCGAGGATCGTCGGGGGCACTACAACTGGCGTCAGCGAGTATCCCTGGATGGCCAGACTCAGCTACTTCAATCGATTCTACTGTGGTGGCACGCTGATCAACGATCGCTACGTGCTGACGGCGGCGCATTGCGTCAAGGGCTTCATGTGGTTCATGATCAAGGTGACTTTCGGGGAGCACGATCGTTGCAATGACAAGGAGCGACCGGAGACGCGCTTCGTGCTGCGCGCCTTTAGCCAGAAGTTCAGCTTCTCCAATTTCGACAATGACATTGCTCTGCTGCGCCTTAACGATCGCGTGCCGATCACCAGCTTCATCCGACCCATCTGCCTGCCCCGTGCGGAGAAGCGTGACGACTTGTTTGTGGGCACGCGTGCCATTGCAACAGGTTGGGGCACGCTCAAGGAGGACGGCAAGCCCTCGTGCCTGCTGCAGGAGGTGGAGGTGCCCGTGTTGGAGAACGAAGAGTGCGTGGCCCAAACGAACTATACACAAAAAATGATCACCAAGAACATGATGTGCTCTGGCTATCCAGGAGTGGGTGGACGCGACAGCTGCCAGGGCGACTCGGGAGGTCCTCTGGTCCGCTTGCGCCCCGACGACAAGCGCTTCGAACAGATCGGCATCGTCTCCTGGGGCAATGGATGTGCGCGACCCAATTACCCAGGTGTCTACACCAGAGTCACTAAATATCTCGACTGGATTGTGGAGAACTCAAAAGATGGCTGTTTCTGCGACGAGGATTACTAAGTGTGCGAGTTCTCTTTCAATTTAGTTCTAGTTCTACAATTAGTCTTACTGCTATATATATAAATATTTTTTACTTTTATACAGAAACACAAACACTAAAAAACAACTGAATAAAATTATAATTGACGTAGTATATATCGTAAAAAATAGAATTGTGTTCAAAAAACGTATGCTTAAACGGAAATACTAATTTACTTGTTTTTGGCCTAATCGGAATGGTGGTACTCGTGTAGTTTTTATTGAAGTTCCTTTATACATCCTCTATCTGAATTAATTTAATAACTATTAAACACTTGTTATTATTTACGCATAGCATTGTAATTATAACCATATCATTTTTGGCAAAAATAAGATGGACCATTATATAAGTTGGGATCAATAGCAACGCATATAATGGTTAATATTAAAACAATTATAAAAGTATAGATTCACTATGTGATTCGATAATCCGATGTGCTTCTAATGGACTTTTGATGGATAGCTGAATATAGGTTATTGCAATTCAGAGTTTCACGATAGTCTTCTCCCTTTGCAACCTGGTACAGAGCATCTCCTAGTCGAGGCTTTCGTTCATTGGGAATACTACCACATACTCAGCAAGCAGTAATCTGCTTGTGCCATGTTTAACTGCTTACCCGGCATCTGCTTGCTAAAACACTGCTTACATTCTAAAGTTAGCTTTTCACCTTGTTTTTATATTTAAATTTAAAAGCATTGCACATTGTTATTAATTTGCAATATAATATAACAACGAAATAATGAAAGTATTAAAATAACTGAATAATTATTGAGAGTTGTATTTTTTTCAATTGTAAATAAAAGTATCTAGCTCTCAATCCCTACTATGAATAGGATGAAATAACGTAGCATCGGAACGTTCTTGAGAATCTAGTGTGCTTTGAAAATCTGAAGGAAATCCCAAGGGCTTACCTTAAGTAGAACTGTGCTAAACAAATACCTCATATTATATAAAAGATGTATGTTATTTCTAAACACAAGTTCTTTTATACAACTCACTACAAACTCACTGTGTAATATTCTTAACTGCCGGTCGAGGCCAACCTTAAACACATTTCAAGCATACACAAAACATATAAAGGCAGCTGAGCTTATACTAACATTACATACAGAAATGCTCACATTTGACTTTTCGATACGCTGTCTGCGCCAAAAAAATGAAAGAAGAAACAAATAACGATGAGGAATATCGAAACAAGCTGCTGCTGCTGCTGGAAAACTGGTTTCACCTTACCGAAACAGCTGTGAATATAGAGAGCCTAAAGCCAGAGACATCTAGCACTTGTACTAACTACAAAGAGCATCAGAGCAGCGGCAGAAATCTCTAAAGAGCTAAAATTTAGACGCAAGCTCAATAAATACTTTTGCTCAAAGTAAACTTTCAACATTTGTTTGCTTTTGATATTTCACCTAATTACCAAACAGAACTCGGAGTGAATCACTCTCGACGACTTGAAAGTCTGAGGTAGCGAGAACCAGATAGTATCACTGATAACAACACTATATTTAGCCCCCTCAATTGCACTAATGGCCACTCTGAGGTAAAGGGCCGCATTTCAGTTAATTTAATTGCAATGCAGAGATTTGGTAATTTGCGTAATTCACTTGCAACTCACTTGCGTAATTGTTCACTGTGAAAATGAAGATTCGCGCATTCGCAAGATACTTTTGTATCTTGTTGCCTTTTCGCTTGTCGCCTTCCAGGTCTCTTGGCCTTTGCAACAACAGCTTGTGGCAACTCTTTGGCTTTTTCTTTTGTAATTGTCGTTCGCTTTCAACCAGTCAATAATTTTCCTGATTTTCGTCGCTTTTCGTTGCCAGCAGCTGTTGTTTACCGTTTGCCGCTCGCGCACTCACTGAAAAAAAAGCATGAAAAAGCCGCCGTGCGTTGATCGCTCCCAGAGATTGTTTGGAGCATCGTCTCGGGTGCTGCTCACATGCTCAACTGCTCAGCTGTTGAGTTTATAGTTGCAAAATCATTGTAACTCCTCTCCCACTCTCTCTCTCTTTCTCTCTTTCGGTCTATCTGTCTGTAGCAGAGCTTAGTAGGCCTCTATTATGTGAAGTAGTCAAATTGTATTTTGTACACCGGCCAACATAAATTTGCTTACGTTTAACATATATAGCATTTGTAGATCAACTAAAATTTGTATTCGAGCATATATTCTTTTTTGTACTCATCGATATCATGTCGTCGCCAGATAAAGATGATGTGGCCAATGCGGACGACGGTCTAGTGTCAGAGGCTGGGGCTGATATACAGCTGGCCTCGACGCCCTTGAATGGGGATGTTTTTGCAGAGATTGACAAACGCTTGGGCTTGCTGCTGGAACGGGCCAATAAGCTGGAGAAGACGCTGAATCAACTTAATGGTAAATGTATGACTGAGAATCAGGATCTACTTAAAGATGTGGGCGATGATAGTCGCTTTGAAGATGACAGTGATTTGACTGAATCTGACAGCTTAGATCCAGATTCATCAGATACCAATGCTGCCGTTGATGCCCTTTCTGAGGATCTTGCGAAAATATACCTGGACGAACAGGAAGATTAGTTACAGCTGCAAAATATACAAAACCACATTGCAACAACAACAAATCGATGACACCTTCAGTTATAGTAGTTAAATGCCGAGGCCTTTCAAATCCCACACAAATTCACACCACATACTTCCCACAAAACATTAGAGAGAAAATTCGTTATCAATGTAATCTAACTACGTTATTGTTCTGATTTGCATATGTATTTAAAATTAGGCGCCTCAATTGCACTGATGGCGCCATCTATGAGTTAACTTCCGTATTAAAGTGAGTTGCTACTTGTCCTCCAACTATGTGAATACTGCTTGCCTCTCATAAGCTTTGCAAATAAAGCTCTGCTTGACTGCCAGCGCTATCGTCCTCGAAGAAGCTGAATATAAAGGAGAGGACTTTCCGTTGTGATAATTAAATGTATGCCCTAAGCCCATTAGAAATGAAAAAGTGGAGTTGAATAGGCAAAAGGAAACGTGGCAGACCTTATAAAATATTGGTATTTGCCCTTGATCAGGGCAACGAGATGAAACGATTTAGCCTTGCCCATCTGTCTGTCTGCTTTTCTGCGAGTCTTTTGCATTATGATTACCTTACCTCAGTTTTATAAAATTTCTATTTCTGTTATATTTTGGATACAGAGTCTAGTTTTTCTCTTTAATTTGAGGCTTGGCTTGTACAACGTAAAAACTAAAGACTAATATATTATTGCAGGTTCGCGTAATGAATGCTGAATGATTGAATAATAGTACAACTACTCTAAGTTACCTTCATAAGATTTATTGTATTTTTAATCCCATATATGTCATTGTTTGCTTTTTGTTTATACATATGTATCGTATCCAATTGATGTTTCACCATACAACAATATTTATTTGGATGGGCAGTTTTGTCTCACAGATTAAGTTGCAGAGATGAGAGCATCATATGTCGTTATAACAGAATTTGATTCTATTATTCGCCACCAGCCCTACGCAATGTTCCCTCTTATAGCAGTTATTTGGCTCCCCGTAGCCCCATATTGTAAAGGTTGGTTGCTGACCGCTAGTAATGGAAATAAATTCGGGTTTCTGGGAAAGATTCGTTAAGCTCATCCAATAACATCGAGCTGTACTTAATTTTATTATTATGGCATCCAGATCATCTTTATTTTCAAATGTGACCAAATGCACACCTAATTTCCGACACTTGTGCAAGGCATCGAACCAACTGAGTCTTCTTCTTTCGGTATAGAAATACTTTGAGTTCAGTTTTTGAAAAGGATCAACATCCGCATCAAAATTATTTTCAACTTCCAGCAAGTGTAGAATTTGACTAAATAAGTTTGGAAAATTGCCCTATAAATAATTCATTTGTACATTTGACTTTAAATTTGTATAGAATAAGTAAGATATTACCGATTCCTTGGGGCATTGAAGACTCCAGCGTCTCACATCGAAAAGAATAGAAATAAAATATGAGTATTAACAATTTGAAATCCATGTTGAGCCAATGCAACAATTCAACACGGCTGCACAACATAACCAATTTAATCAAATTCTACACTTCTGAAGACGCCTGGATATTTATAGTGGAACTAAATAGCCATTAGCTCTTAACTCACATCAAATGGGAAATAAAGCTAATAATAAATTAATGTGCTCTTTGTATAAGTATTTATTCCACTCCTAATCTAAAACGAGCGGGCAAGTCACGAAGTTCTATATATTCAGTTCAGATTACAAAGAAATTTGAATGGAAAACGAGTCATTATAAGAAACAAAAATATTAATAACAGAATAACTCATTGAAGAAACTACAAATTGTAATCAAAAGGTTCTATAACTTGGTATTTACAAAGGCATTGCATTATTTTGAATCAATTGTGACGTCATAGCAATAGTCTCACAGCTGTTCGTGCAAGCAGTGCTCATTCCACTGCTTGATTTTCTGAAAAGCAGTTCAATCAGCTGATTGTCAACAGCCGGCCATCATTTTGGTGATTTCAGTAGGCATCTTTATTAATAATTAACTATTCCTGTTGAATTGTATGTAAATTATTTAAAGTTGAAATGTTTAACAAACTCAACGATGATTGCTGGCTGACCATCCTCAAATATGTGAATCTGAAAGACCAAGTGAGCCTGGCGCACATCTCCAAGAGCCTGCGGTCTGTTGTTCGGTACCAGTGGGAGCACCTAAAGACCGCCTACTTGGACCAGGCTTTGCTGGAACGTTTTGGGCAGCATCCAAGCGAAATGGAGGAGTTCCTTCAGCTCGCCTGCGGGTCGCTGCAGAATCTGACAATCAAACAAATTGATTTTGCGCTACTACAGAAATGGAGACCTTATGAATTTCCAAAATTGGTGACGCTTGACTGTGATCTGGGCTTTGAGAGCGAAGAGGAGGCTGACGAGAAGGTGTTACTGTTGACGCAACTCTTTCCGAATTTACGCCAGCTCACATTACTGGGCAGCACTACTGGCCGACACATATGGACCTGGACTCAGTTGCAGGAGCTGAACCTAATGTGCTGCGAGGGCCTGGACACGTCCACTTTCGAGCAGATATTCAGTGCTATACCGTTGCGCAAGCTCACTCTGCTCTACTACGGATACAACACGAATATGGGTGACGATGTGCTGCCCATATCGAAGTGCACCACGCTTGAGGAGCTTATCATGGACGATCATCACTTGCTGGGCGAATTCCTGCCCAACCTGCTGCAGTTGCCCCGCCTACGTCGTCTGGCCTTTTACACCCGGGACTATTACGAGTACCTGCTGGAGACGGTGGGCAAGCTGCGACCGCTCAGGGTGAAGGCGTTGCTCTTTCACGACGCCTTCTGGAGCAGCTCATGCGTGAGCCAGGTGATGATGAGCATGACGAATTTACGTCGTCTTGTGCTGCACGACGACGATATTGAGACGAAGGAACTACACAAGATCTGCGCCACATTGCCGCAGCTGGAGGAATTGCATTTGACGAAAATGCGTGCACTTCCAACTGCGACCCAGCTGTGGAACGTGGTCGGCGCCAGCCAATCCCTAAAGATTCTTAACCTATCGGGCTGTGGGTTGAATAAACAGTTCTTGGATCTGAGCAGTTTGAGCTTGGACCGCGCGTTGAAGAAGCGGAGCCCATCCTCGCCCCTCATACTTCACCTGCACAATATCTTGCTGAAGTGCGATCAAACTGAGGTAAATAGATCAATATCAATGGAATTGTATCTAAGTCTATTTAAATCTATATGTATTTCTCTTGTATTTTAGATACTCCAAAAGCTAAAGCATCCAAATTTGGAAATCTCCTTCAAACCCATCGATTTGAATGTCTGGAGCTCTCGATTTGTGGAAATTGAATTTAACATTCCCACAGACTGATTACTTTGTATCTGTAATTAATTTCGAAATGTGCCTTTTGTGATAAATCCAAAATAGCAGTTAACAATAAATGTAAGTTCCGAGTAATACCAGCCGATTTATAAATGAGGTCAATTTTTAGCTTTACGTTTTAATGATTTTCTCTTTTCACTTTAATATACTATTCAATGTTTTTTCACTGTTGTATTTGCGTTTAATACATACATACATAAAAATAATACAATTATTACAAATTATAAAAAATTCAAAAATAAATATACATAAATATTTAAGCTTTATCTGCTAGGGTTACAAATGCGCTTGCTTGAAAACCGATCTGTTGATAGACGCGTCTAAGGACGTGTTTCATCATATCGTATATATATAGTATATAATGCGTGTATTATATAACCAATATCCGATTATCTTAATTGAAACGAGGGAAGGGTCAACTAAGTTACTAAATTACAGTTCAGTACAGTTAGAAATTAGTTATCGCTGCTTACGCTGGGTGTTAATTCAAAATGGTTAAAATATTTGCTGGCAACTTTTACGTATATGCTTGATGTATGTATATGTGTATATGTGTATAGAATATGTATAAATATAATACAAATATAATTTCGCTTAGTGCACGCTATATAATGTTTATAGTTAATTTTTGCTAAACGATCACAAAATACCAGGCACTCACACACAGGCACTCACAAAAACTCATTCAGACATTCAATCACGCATACTCACACGCTTACAGATTAGAATTTCGCGCTTACGACTTAGGTTAGTGGACTTAAATCTTCTAAATGGGGGAGAGTGGTAAGGGGACTCGTTACGTCGTCCTTTCATTTAGCCAACGTTGGACAACATTCTCCAAAGGGCAGCAATAATCGATAGATTATCGATAATTCGGCTCCTTTCGAGGGGCTGACCTTTGCTGGGGAGGGTTTCGTATTTTTGCTCATTGCTTTTTCATTGCTTTGACAAAAGTTTTTATAAAATTTTGGACTTGCATTTCGTATAAAAGAAGTTCTAATAACATTTTTGTTTCATGGATGAATGACTGAGAGGTGTGGGCGTGCAGCGGACGGCGGAGCGTCAATGGCTCCACATCGGCTGCACTTGTTCGCTTGCTCGCTTCGCTTTCGTTGGGGGCAGCGTTTTGTAAAATCACAGCAAATCGGCGCATACGCCGCCGAACCACGCCATATATAGGGGCAGCAGATAGACGACCAGAGCCCGACGCAGCGTCATCTTCTCCGGTGCGTTGGAGGCGCGTGTGGCGCCATCTGTCGACGAGTTGGGGACGGAGTCGTCTTCGTCATCCTCAGCATCGTGGCTGTTGCGCGGATCATCCAGATCGTTATGATCGTGCTCCAGATGCGTGGTGTGCACCAGCGGATTCTTGTCATCCACATTGGGACGCGATGTGTGGGTGGTAACGGACGGATTGGTATCCTCATCATCGTCGTTCTCAGCATTGACGCGCACCGACGGATGATCCACGTCCGGCTTGTGGCTGGGCTCGAACGGACCTAGGCCAGAGCCCTCATCATCATCTTCGTCATCCTCGGAGCCAGAGCCTGAGCCAGCGCCACTGCCCATATAGGGTTCCTCTGCAATTTAAGAGCCACAATTAGAGTGATACACTCCTCATAGTACGAAGCTCACTTACCCTGCTCGCTCCAGTCCACATCCTGACCATTGTAGGCGTTTCGCAAGTGGCTGATGGCGTTCTTCAGATGGAACAGCTGCGTGGACATCTGCGCCGTTTGACGAGCGCTCGCCGGATTGCCGCTGAACTCAGGATTCGAGCCATGCTCCGTGGTCACCGAGTGCATATATCTGAGGAGACAAAGTAGTTAATAATCTGATGCTGGGACTCGACCTGTCAAGCTCTCACCTGTCTATGGTGTGACCATTCCAGCACATTCCGTCCACATCAGATGAGGTAGCGATGTCCTCATTGCTGCATATCGAGTGCGGTAGGTTCGACCAGAACTTCTTGTAGTCCTTCACACGCTGGCGAATGTCCCGCACAATCTTGTCCAGAATGGGCTCCCTGCTGCCGCCGTTGCTGTCGCCATCGTCATCGTCGTTGTCGTTGCGATTGTTCTCCTGCTGTTGCTTGCGTCGCTGCTGCTTGCGGCGTTGCTGCTGACGCCTGTTGCCGCCACCATTGCCATTGCCATTGCCATTGCCACTGGCCACGCCCTGCTCCTGCGACTGCTGTGCCGATGAGTCCTGCGAACCAGGCTCGGCCGCCCGCCGATCGCGTAGCACAATCGCCTCATCCAAAGTGGCATCGATGTCCAACGTGTCCGCCTCCGGAGTGCTGTGCGCGCGCAGCTCCTGCACGGCGGCGGCAGATGGCGCCAGCAGCATTTTGGGACTAATGGAGCGTTTGGCACGTCCCAAAGTGGGCTTGCCGCAGCCCTGGAACACACGATTGGTGATGTCCTGACCAGAGTCCTGGAAAAAAAGGAGTGCTCGAAGCTATAGATCAGAGCATACAAATGAGGACCTATAGGAAGGCATTTAATCAACCAAGGCAAAGTCCTATTATATACTCTATATGGAAGCTTATAAAGAGAGTTTAATAAACCTAACACTTATATTTGAATTCTTCTGCAAGCTACGGCCTAAGTGTTTTATGTTCTATAAAATCCCCAGCTCATGAATTATATAAGAGTAATCTACATATACCATGTTCGCTTGGTTAGGATGATCGTCCCACATAATTACTTTTTAAAATGTTTTGTATTTTATTCGTATTTCTATGAGTATTTGAAGCCATGATTTATTCGTTAATATAACCTTGATTTTGTAATTTATTTTCCATTTGATTCTTATAGAAATATTGTATAATACGGTTATTTCTATGAATATCGGAAGCAATAGACCCTAGCTTATTTACTTATTTATTTGTTATGCCTTCTGTAGTCAATGAGGTTCGCCCGAATTGAGGATTTGTTGAGATAATTTCTACAATTGCATTTCATGGACGCATGCCAAGAGCTATTTATAGCTGGACTCCATACAGAGAAATTCATATATGTTTGATTTACTACTCATGCAATGAGCAACGAGACCCTCAATAAATCGTTGGACGGTCTGGGCTGCCTTATCAGCGAAACTTGATCGAGGGGCGGTAATTGTTGACACGCTGACTACCTCAAGTTGTGTGCAGACTAGACAAACAGACAGTTGCGAGCGACTACCTTTTACAGTTAAGGGTCTGGCCAGGGTTAAGTTTAAGTAGGTCTTATCTAACTGGCAGGCAACAGCAGTCAACAAGCGGCTCTGGGCCTATCCCAACTATAAAACTCGACTAACTGTTGTCGCCGGAGCGAAGAGCTGTTGGCAATTGAAAGCAATGCTTTGAGATGCTAAGAAAAAAACTAATAAGAATTAAATTAAAAACTATTTTGCTTACGCCGTTTGGCCTTTTATGAGGCCGACGAAAAAAATACACAAAATAAACACATTAAAAACAGAATGCCGCAACAGCAGCAGCAACTACTAAAGATGTAGCACACACAGACACACACACTCGCACACCGAAACAAACAACAAACAAAGTAGAAATGTATAAATTTTAAATGGAAATATAAATTAAATTCATATGGGAACCAAATGTTGTGCAAATAAATCGTTAAAATGGCAAACAAAACACACGAATCGAGAAATCGAAAAAGCGAAAACCAAAAGCCCAAAAGTGAACAAATTTGGAGCCTTGAAATATTACAGCAATCAAAATTCAATAAATTGTGCGCAATATTCATGAGTGTAAATATTTTCCGCTTTTTATTTTTGATTGTGTAAATGGACAGACAATTCGGAATCTGTGAATCAAAGCCATAAAATGGCATATGGAGTAGACCGAATAATATGAAGATAGGAGAACAAAACAAAAATTGAATATTGAATATTTAGCGATATCAGATTCAGAACCTAGCCCACAGCTGACAGTATTCAGCGGTTTTCCCATACCTATTATTGGTGAATTGGGATTGGGTAATTCAGCTATTCAAATGAGTTGGGGCTGGCTATCATAAGCCATGCCAAGCGGACAGCTTTATGAGATAATTTATAAACTAAAATCAATGGCCATAAAAATACAAATCGGCAGCTGTTTGCCAAACGAGTTAAGCTCTAGCCGAGTATACTATGTACGTAAGTGATCAGCGAACAGATACCCTTTAATGAGGCAAAACTTATTGATTGATTGTTTTGTTTATATTCTATTCTTGTCCCTAACGGGAGAGATGGGTAGATGGGTAGGGTCATTCTGTCTCTCTCTCTCTCTCTCCCTCTCTTTGCCCTAAGTTAGTTCTCTTCTACCTCTCCTCAATGGGATAATCGATGGGTAGGGTTAATTTCTCCCTCTCTCTCTTTCTCCTCAGCGGGAGAGTAGATGGGTAGGGTCAGTCTCTGCCCTGAGTTCTCTACTGGTATTTAAGTCTCTTCCTCTACTCAACGCACCTGGAAGTTCATGATGGCCTCGGAGATTTTGATGTTTATGGGCTCCACAACCATTACAATGTTGAAGGAGCCGAGCATGCGTTCGGCCACCTTATCCATGGCCAGGGCAAAGTTCTCCCACTCGGCGTCGAACTCGTGCAGATAGTGCAGGCAACCCTTGATTACGTTGACGCAGTAGTTGGTGCAGGGCTTTTCCGTATAGCCCTTGCAGGCGCCGCAGTGCTGCATTTTGGTCAGCGCACCAGTGCAGTCCGGATTGAGACGAATCTGAATAGAAAGTAGGAAAAATTGCGATTAGACAAATACTATATTCAATTCAATCAACATTCACTTACTGCCAATATCTTCTTGGAGACCTCAGCGGCGGTGATCAGCGCCTGGCCGTAGGTGCGCGTGGCTACAAAGGAGCGTTTGATTTGCACCGAGAGCTTGTCGGGCACATCACCGAACGGCTTCAGTTCCTTCATGTGCTCGCTGACGCATTGCATGTATCTGGAAGATGAGGGCGTGCGTGCGTTTCAGGCAAAATGTTAGCAAAATATTTTCATTGGCATTGGCCGGAAATCTCAGCGTGTAAATGGAAAAATGCTGAGCGCACCGCCCACCGACCACCGACCACCGCCCACCGTCCACCATCCATCCAGCTGCCTTGTGTATACACAGATTTTTATGTGCAACGAATAATATGAAAAGAAGTTGTCTGACTGACTGCTTCAGTGCGCGCCATGTGCTGCACGTAGCGCGCTGCACCTGCTCCTGGCCATGGGGCATGACAGCTGTTGCACTTGTATGGCTGCCTCTCGGCTCGAAGCGACGCGCCTCGACGCAACTCGACAATGGGCGAACTACTCAAAGGCTACAGCTATACAGCTATCTTCTGTGATCAATATTTTTCGATTTGTTGTTTGTTAAGTAAGAATTTATAAATCAAAAAGAAAAACATTAAGAGACTGCAGTATATAGAGTTTTGTATATCAATTATCTAAGTCTGTTAAATAATAGACAAAAGTCTGTATCTTTTTCTCGTAGCTGGTTTTTATCTCTTTGCTCTGACACCCACACGCACATATATATATATATATATATATATCAGTGCTTTGCCAAAAACATTCGCAGTCTCTTGGGGCACCCATTCTTTTGATTGCCTTGTCAATGGGGGAGCAACCCCTACATTAAATGCAGCACACTCGCCTGCGCAGTCCATTGAAGGTCTGGGTCGGCGACCAACCGCATGCAGCGAACAACAAATAGCAAGCAGCAAGTGCCAGCAATTACGCCGCCATCGTTGTCCAGTGCAATAAACGGACAACGTGCCAAAGCACGTACGACAAACTGAGACGATGACAATAAAAACGAATCGCAGAGGAAGGCAGCGACGGCGCGCCGCGGCGGCAGCAACGATGGCAATTGGAAAGCGCGTGGGTAACACGAGCCGAGCCGGGCCGAGCGGTGCCATAAAGAGCAAGAGCTGAAGCTGAAGCTGAACCTGAACCCGATGCGAAGCCTGCGAAACAATTCGCCAAGCCAAACCAAGGAATGGGTCCAGTTCAATGAGCCAACAGCCAAGTGGGCGCAATTTAGCGTGCAGTGGGAAATACGACCAGCTGCCACAGGAACTGCCTCAAAGTGGGCTCTCCATAACACACTCACACACACACAGGCAGAATGAATGTGTTTGCAGTGGGAGTATATACACATTAGGATTACGTTTGCAGCCTACAGAATTAAGAGATGTACAAAACAACAGCTGCCTGATTAGCTGGTAATGCTGCTTATGAGTGGGACGGTGCCCATGGACATCCAGCTTATCATTTGATGAAGAGTCTAGCAAAAAGTCCAATTTTGGTCGAGTCTTTTAAGGCAACCTAATTTGGAGAGCCCTCTAGCTATATAGGAATTCTTATATATACCTGCATATATATTTCTCTTCTCTTTTACTACTTAACTCGTTGACTTAACTTAACTGACTTATTTCAATATTTTTATTGACAAAGCAGCTCCTAACCACATATATTACTTAATAACTGATTTTATACAAGTCAACTATATGCTCTTAGACCCTTGAAATACAATCCTACCTCTAATAATACACACCCGTACATTACTCATGTCTATCAGTCTAACTAGCCTAAAGCATAATTATATATATTTAATGTAAATGTACATTTTGATATGAATAGGGAATATCAAACAAATAAGAATCATATAAACACACTCCTAATTTGATTTGAATATTTTCTTGATATAATAAGAATTTCTTTATTATAAATAAATACTAAAAACTCTAGTTTCATCTTAACATTTTTAATCTTTAAGTTTCAACAGTTTCTCTCAATTTTTTTATAAATTTCCTCATTTACTCCACAAGAAAGTGTACCTAGAGTTCGTCATTTAGGGCACCAAAAATTGGCCCATTTCCTAGTTAAGCGTTTCAACCGCAAACACCGCGACAACAATAAAACAAAAGGGCAATTCCGCCCATAGACCGAAAGCTGAAATTGCACACCAGAGGAGAGGAGCGAGGCAAGGCAGCAGTCAACAGTCAGGCAGACATTCAGACATCCATCCAGTCAACGTCAAAGATTCGTCAAAGCTTTCAACAGTCTTTGGCCTGAGTCAAGTCAGTCAGTCAACCGTTGACGCTCGACACTTTGCGGTTTCACACGTCTGTAACTTCAAATCTGTCAGGCGACGACTGCGCCATTGCAGACTTTGGATCGGGTAACGCGGGGAGTACTTGCTGTATTCGATTGTATAAGGCTGGTACTCACTTTTCGTTGAAGGCATACTGCGCATTCAGCACAGTGAACATCTTTTGGTAGAGCGTGGTGAAGAACTTGTCCATCACATCCAATAGATCGACCCGACCGCGCGCATAGTAGTTCTCTAGTTCGTCGAACAGATCCGAAAAGACATAAGAATTCTGCTGATAGATCACTCCATATGTCCGCATGAACATCGTGTGGAACTGCTTCTTTGATTCCAGCAGCAATTTGCGAAAAATATCTATAGCAGAGACGAAGAAAATGGGAAAAATTGAGACAGATTCTGTGGGTCGATTTTATTGAAATGGGCCACATCCGCCGCATCCAGCCAACCGACTAAATGTTTCTGTGCTACTATTCTTAAATATTTGTGGCTTCCGCTGCACAAAATAAATCCCAACATCCGCATTGTCGCCTGCACACTTCACTTTGTGTCATTCTCTCCCCTTCTCTTTCTATGCTCCTCTCTCACCCTCGCTCTCCCTCTTTCTTTCTTTTGCTACAAATCGATCTGTGTAACCCGAAGCCCGCATGATCCAATGGAAATGGAAGCTAGTCCACTCGACACCCGCAAATAGTTACAAATCTCTAAATTCTAAGCCTTGTCTACATCCAATTAGAATCAGACGGACGGACAGACGAACGGACTGACATCTTCAAGTAGCTGTTGAGTTATATTTCTGGTCATATTTTGACTCACCATTGAATTTGGTTGCCTTGCCACCCAGCAGACCCGACATCTTCGATATCTGATCCTTGGTGTGCCACTCCAACTGCTGCCGTGACTGGCCCGCCATGCGCGTCTCCATGTTGTAGGTGCAGCAGGTGCCCACCGAGGGCGATTCACAGTAGCGCAGCACGCGTTCTGCAATAGCAAAAGACGGAATATTCAATTAGTATTTAGAGTAAACTAAGAAACCTATTTAGGGCTAAAAATAGATTTTTAAAATTTGTTATACATATATGTAAACAGATTATTATTTCTTAAACACAACATATAAAATTTAAAGAATAATATATTTCAGATATATATTAAATAACGATATAAATAATTACAATTATTTTACATTAAATTGGTATAAGAAATGAGCTAGAATTGTATTTTAATGTATTATGTGAATAGATTCTTTTTTATTTAAATTTATTATTTTTAATAATTTTAGTTTTATTAAATAAAGTTTAAAAATGTCTTTTACTTTATTTAATAAAATTTATTTAATAATATTTAAATAAATAATAATCAACTTCAATATTAATAATCTACGTATATAAATAATAATTGAAAATTGAATATTGAAATTGATATACTACGTAGATATTAAATATTTAATTTGTTTAATTTATATTTTTTTTAATCAGAACACATTCTATGTAATTTAGAATAGACTAAAAGCATTTATAAAAGTGTATGATAACTTGATTTAATAATGTTAGAGTTAATCTATATAAGTATATGATATACATATCTATATCAATGGATGATCTACAGTCATATATAACTTCACAAACTATTCTACAATAAATTATCACTCTTCTACTAATTCATAATAGATCATAATGAACCAATTATGTATGTTTGTTAAGCATTTACATACTCGTTCACTTCCCTATTGCATCAACTGAAGTCATATAGGGCAGCACATAGTAAGGCAGCTTCTGTCTGCTCAGTTGGCCGACGAGGCAGGCCCGCATCAGTATGCACAAATATTTCGAGCCAGTGAAATTCTGAGCGTTCTATTTGCTCGAACATTAGGGAACGAACAACTGTTCGAATGCATTCCACTTGTTTGTACTGGTCACTAAACTAACCTCAGCCTAGCCAGAAGGCATTACAAACGGCAGCAGCACATTATGCAGATTCCGGGAACTGGAACTGGCTGCCACTTGACATGGTAACCAAAAACCAAAAACCCAGACATCAGTGGGGAAGAAAAAAATGCAGCTAACTGCGTGCCACTTTGTTCGTTCAGATGAAAAGTAAACGATGCGTTTGGCTACCAGCTCGGAGCGCAACATAACATAGCGCGTAACCGTAACCGTAAACGCAAACGGATAGGTAACCCGAGCCCACCGATAAGGGCGTGGACGGCAATGATTCTGGATGGTTTACGCAAACATTTAACACGTTCACATTCACATTCGGCGCTCAGGTAGTTGCTGAAGTAAACCATTCTAAAAGCCTTCCGCATTAGTTGCCTACAACGAAGTAATCATTGTAAATTATGCTGCACATCTCCCATGCTCCGTGGATTCCTCCAATTCTGTTCTGGATTTTTATTTTCTGACTTTTATGGCTGGAAAGACTTTTGTTTATTTAGACAGTTCTCATGAATGGATAGAGACGAGCGCTGCATACAGTCCAAAAAGTTCACCGCTA
This sequence comes from Drosophila mayaguana, assembly GCA_037075325.1. Classification (NCBI taxonomy): domain Eukaryota; kingdom Metazoa; phylum Arthropoda; class Insecta; order Diptera; family Drosophilidae; genus Drosophila; species Drosophila mayaguana. The sequence goes on along the minus strand of JBAMCG010000080.1, from coordinate 3,062,529 downwards.
ATTGAAAGCAAACATGTTGGTTTTTTTAATATACTCTTCAAATACTCTTGCTGCAGAGTACTTTAAATTTATCATACAGAAAATCCATTTGTAAATTTGAATCACTTTAAATTAAATTATGTTTTTCACAAAATTTTCCGAGTAGACATTCGAATAAGTATGATGAATTTGATTATATTATTATAATAATTATAAAATCTATTTGAAAGAGTATCTAGAGCTGAGCTACTGCAAGTACAAGTATTCCCACACTTGACTTGGTCGGAGCTCATAAATATTTTGCTATCCAGTTGAATGCATCATCATCCACGTGCACAGTGCATAGAAGAAATAGAGGAATGCATTTTGTATTTTGTTTATTTCCAATATAAATTTAGCTACTTTTCGTGCACAATTTGTAAACAAATCCAGCTTCCCTTCAGCCTCTATAATGTATGCAGACGAAGTTCTCTCTATTTTGGGGAGGGGCAGCGGCGTTTGCTTCGTTCGGTTTTATGGCCTGCACTAATTGTTATGTTGCACAAGATATGAATTAAGTGTAGCGTGTGGGGCAACTGGAAGCCTTTGCTTATCTAAATTGGCTCGTTACCAACGGCAACGGCAACGGCAACGGCAACAATTGTGGTCGCTTTTTCCATTAACTGGCTGAAAGCGTTTGTGACTCGCATGTCTAATGCGAAGGAGCTGCCTGTGCGATTTCCTTGGCTTGGCATCCTAGTTAATTGAATTGTTGCCTGAGAGTTGATAAAGCTGAATGCTATCTTAAGCAGGCAGAAAAGCAAATCCTTTAACTGATACCAGCTGCTGGTAAAGGCGGCTCATTCCCATCACCAAGTGTCGAGCTATGTCTAACCGCACATTCCACTTAGAATCGATAAATCGTTGCTGAAAATCGATGTTCAAATAACATTAGGGTGGACCGCTTGCCGTTTTTTATGAATTGCTGCATAATTTCTTCACAGACAACAACAGGAGCCGGGGAACACGCGCATACCAAATGTGGCCAGCAGGCGGCCGTAGGTAGGTGTCGTGAACATAATAAATGACCTTAACTTAACGATATGGCATTTTCTGTGTTTTTTTTTTTTTTTTTGGCTGACTTGTCGGAAAAGCACCCTGTTCATGTCTAATAGAAAACTCCAGCTTGCGTTTGATAAAAAGTAAGCTGGCAAAGCAATTTCTCTAGCCACCCACCCCTGGCTGGAACCTGGGTCATATGTTGTCGTTGCTGCTTTTAGCTGAACACACGCTATTTACTCAGTGTTCGGGGTGAAAGCAGTGGAGTGAAATTCATTTCGAATGATTTACTGTAACGATCAACAAAACGACTCCTGCGGCGACCAACGGAACACGGCAGCCACCCCTAAGGCAGCCCGAATATGTTAAAAGGGTGCGAAAGTTTAGCAACGCTTCTCGCATAGATAACAGCAAGGGGAGAGCCACTGCTGGGCGGTCAGACTGCTCCAGCAGGTGTCTTCTGTTACTCCCAGTTTGCCACTGAGCGAGTATGAGTGAGAGACTGCTGGCAGCGAAATTATATTTTTGGCACGCAACCTCCCCCCTTTGAGCAGCTGAAGCAGCCCCCAATAGACACTCACTCTGGCGCTTGACCCCGCAGTGAAACAAACTAACCAAATGAAGGTTGGTATTGAGCAAATTATGAAATTTAATATTTATAAATGTATATATATATATATATATATATATATATATATATATATATATATATATATTATAATTTCATATTTAAATACTCAAGTAATGAAAATTCTTGGCTTAGAGCTTGACTTTATTTATCTTTAATTCATAGAAATATATTTTTAGTAAAGTTTGCTTTTCCCAAATGCTCCATTTTCATTGCGTCAAAGTTTAGCCATTCAACCAATTCTCCTGCTTCCTCCCTCTCTCTCTCTTTCTTTCGCTATGCATACAGATAAAGCACAAGCGAACGAAATGCCCAACAAACAAAGGAAATAGCAACAACAACAACAATAGAATTGCAAATGTAACGACTCAAGCAGAGGACAAAACGAAAAGCGTCTGCACCCCCAAAAACCGAAACGAAACTGAATTTCCCCTCTGCTGCTCGCAGGTTGCGAACAAACTTTACTTTTGAGTTGAGTTTCAATGAGCCACTATAATGCGGAGCGAGCCAAGCAAGATAGAGATAGAGAGGCACAAAGGCAAGGAGGCAGAGAGAGAGAGAGAGAGAGAGAGAGAGAGAGAGAGAGAGAGAGAGTGAGAGAGTAAAATTCACTCATCGCTTCGTCCTTTTTGGCTTGGCACAAAAATGCGACGCGGCAACTTTAACAGGAGCCCAGCAAACAGCAGCTGGCGGCAACTGTTGCACAGTGAAAAGGGAACTGGATAGCCAGACAGACGACGACCAGCCTGGTCGAGCGAGAGAGAGAGAGAGGGGAGCGGTCGAAATGGAGAGAGCGCACGCTATGCGAGAGAGCGAGCGCCAGCCATTTAAAGGGGTCGTTGCACGCATGGGAAACAAAGCTTTCACTTTCAATAGGGTTGCACATTGCTGCATGTGCTTCAGAGCTTGTGGAGAGGGGGAGAGCGGGGTTTGCTTGTCTAGTGCGGATAGTGCGGAGTGCCAACAAAATGGTCGATACGCCAACTAACCCCCAAAAAGCAGTTGTCGACCTCGCCGTCTGGCAAGGAAATTGCATTAAGTGAGCTTCTCCCCAGACGGAAGCATCGACCCAAGGCGCAGCTGAGGAGAAGGTTAAGCAATCTGTGCGCTCATCTCTTGTAAAACCCTTGAAATTGACTTTGGGCTGCTCAGTTAAGTTGACTTTAATTTCCGCATGTCCTTTTTTGTTTGCATTCTGCGAGCTGCGAGCTGCGAGCAGCTCCTTGCTTCAGTTTATGCTTATGGTAATGAGTTTTAATTAGGCGCACAGCAAAGCGAGAGCAGCAGTAGCAGCATAGTCCGAGGCGAGCCGAAGGCCGTACCACACCAACAATACCAACCACTCAACCGCCCAACCATCACTCCACCCACCCATCAAGCAACCACCCGCCCTGAAATAAGTAGTTCAAGGGGTTGGGTTTTTTGGGCTCGACTACGGACGTTTTATTAAGTGTAAAACGTAATGCCCGTAAATCTGAATGGAGAAAGGCTCCGGGTATATCGCATGTGTGGTGCAACAGCTGCCACTGCGATCTCGGAATTTGTTAATGCCAGCCAGAATTGGGTCAGGCGCAGCGTGAGAGAAATCTTAAATATGTCCAATTAAAAATCTGACCATCAAATTAATTAATACCAAAAGTAATTGCTGCTTTTCTCACTTTCTCATGTTTGCGCTGGTGCTGCTTTTGTTTTTCTATGTGGGGCATGCCACTTGCAGTTCACATCGGCACTTTCAATTTCAATACATAACTCAATTGCCACCCGCAGTCGGACAAAAGAATAACAAATACTTAGCCAATGTTAAAGATATAACAAAAAGAGAAGAACAAAATAGAAACAAATATTTGGCGTCTGCTTCGCCCGCTCGCATTGAGTCGCACTTAATTAATTTTATAGCGCTGGACCTCCCGCCTGTCTGGGCGGAAAACCTTGCACAATATCTAGCAAGTGCAATTTGTATATTTATTTAGACTAATTGATACTACAGAAGAACAGGAAAGAGCGTTTATCCATGACACGCCGAACTCAAAATACCCTATGCAGTTGCCACAGACTCAAAATAAGAGACTTCAAATATATAATCAAAGTAGTTCGGTTAAAGGTTTGTCAGTTGATAGCTTCGATTTTAAAATGATTGAGTAACTGTTTGGACTTAAAAATATTTAAATGCGAAACTACATTACATATGATTAGCTCAGCATCCATCTTATACATCTATGACCAAATGTGAAGCTCTAGTTTATATTAACTTGCGACTTAACTTAAGCTGGGAAACTATGACAGTAATGTAATATAGTATACTCTGTATATACTCTATGGGAATTTGCATGTCATGCAATCACAAGTTTTAAATATGTATATTACATTCATAAGTGTATAAGTATGTATTTTAATACTATATATATATTTTTATATATATACAGGTATTTATATAAAATATATTTTAGCATAGCAATAGTAATGTTGTATCAGTATTAGTAATTATCTAAAAATATAGTATATATAATTAAGGTTTTAATATATATACAGGGTTCTCCATATTCGAGTGACCCATCTGCCAACCCTACAAGGTTGCCCATATTCGACGGACATGTTTATTATTTTTAATCAATTAAAAATACAATTTTGTTTATGTTGTCGATAATAATCATATTATTTGGTTCAAGTAGACTTGTTGACATCACTCTTTGAATATGATAACACTCAAATGGCCGCCTTGAGCCTCTACGGCGTATATTGCCCGTCTCTTTCAAAAGGTATAGGGCTGCCAGATGGGTCACTCGAATATGGAGAACCTTGTATATTCATATAATCGACTAAATAAAATATATGTTGTCATCATATTTTTCCAGCTATTTTTGTTTTTAATATACATTTACATTTACTTTTAAGTATATAACTATTTTTCTTTCGTATACGTATACGTATATATATCATTAAATATAATTATATTTGTATAGGCTTTTATATTATATATATTATATCATAAATCAGTATAGTACAATTTAATTAAAATGCAGATGAAATGAATAACTGAGATTGGTATGCGTCAAGGAGTCATAAAATTAATTTACTTTCCTAATCATTGTGATTATTATTTATTTGCTTAGCTGAAAAATATATTCGGTCGAAGCACTTCCTGCTACAAGTTTTATGGACTTTGCATATATTTATTTATATCCTATACAGATTATTGCATTTAGCAACAAAATTCGAGCAGCTGAAGAAACAGGAACAATTCAGATTGTTTATTAAAGGGATGGGAGTTTTGGTTAATTCTTCACTTCAGTAATGCTGCGATGTTTGGGTGAGTTGGCATTAAAGATTGTGGAATTTGCTGTTTTGACATGCATTCCTTCACTTGCAGTTGCTGTTGCAGTTGCAGTTGCAGTTGGGGCAGCTGCGTGCCAACTAAGGAAAGGCGTTTGCTGTTAATGTGCATCGGGTGCATGCAACATTTAGCATGCTCCACCTTCTGTCCAGCCCCCGAAAGCCTCAGATTTCAGAGCTGTGTGTAATTACGTGTCGAGTCAGGTCGTTGCATAAATGCCAAAGGCAAAGATGTGAATGGTGGACGGGCGGTACGGCGCGGTACGGCACAGCCCGGGGTCGCCTTCATTTTGGTCTGGGTACTTTTCCTTCTTTGTTTTTTTTTTTTTATTTCTTTCTATACGTACGGTCGGCTCTTTTAGGCGTAATTAAAATTACTCAACTGCAAACTGGCCTGGCGAGAGGTCTGAAGAGCGAACAGATGTTTATGCTGCCAACACGTTTCTGTAACATAAACATAGCACGGAGTTAGAAGCTGCAGCTTGTAAAGGAGCTGGTGCTGCCTCTGTTACTTCCCGGTTGCCGGTTGAGTTTGGGAGGGGGTAGCGGGGGCTTGAGACCTTTTGCCCTGATGAAGTGACGAATGTTGCCAACTTTTGCGCTACTCTATTCACAATTTCTTTTTGTTGCAGCTGCCCTTAATGCCGCTCTGCCCACCCGCCTCCTGCCTGCCTCCCCTCTCCGCTGTCTGGCAATCAGCGCATTTTCTTCACTGTCAGTTTTCTGAGTGACAATTTCAATGCGCAAATGTGCGAAAATTCATCAGGCCACGCTGCACATGAACATGAACGAAACGAAGGCGGAGACCTCAAAAATAGCACACAGCATGCTGCAACAGTTTCCTTGTTGCTGCCCCGGCTATATTTATGAGTCGTAATTAGCCGCCGGGAAAACTGAATGCTGCAGCTGAGTTTTCCTATGGTTTCTCATAGTTGCATACTTTTCCACTGGCAGTGAAATGCTTGAAATGATGAGGTAAGTCGGCATGTGGGCGATTCAAGCCCCAATGCAGACAGCAACATCTGCCGCACGAACTCTGAACCAAAGTCAAATTATACACAATATATGCTATGGCCTATGGCCTGACATACCTGCCCCATTGTGTGTATGTGATATGTATATCAATATTTCACCATTACAACGGAATTGGCTCTCCACAAATATAATCTTGAGTCACTCGTTATAGCCAGGGAAAGCGATCTGAGCTAAAGCTATAGCAAATGCGTGTTAGGTGCAAACATCAAAGCAGATCAAATGACTGGAGCTTTATACTTGTAATTATTATTATTAATACTATTACTCTTTGTATATATATTTATTTATAAATATATTTATGAGTAATAGTATTAGTAATATTTATAGCAATAAACAATTGTTGCTGCTACTGTATTGTAGATAACAATATGTTTAATTTATAGCAGTTGGGTATTATACCTTACACCTTCATAAATATTTACCAATTAATATATTTATATAAATTTTCCTATAGCCATAGAGAGCGAGAGAGAGAGAGAGAGAGAGAGAGAGAGAGAGAGAGAGAGAGAGAGAGAGAGAGGATGCCTGATTACCAAATGCTTATACCTAACGCCAAGCACCAGAAAACCCATAAATATTTTTAAGTTTCGAACAATTTAGCTACGAATATGAGAGAAGATTTTAGTAGTTGAAATTATTGAAATTTCTAGAAAATTTTTAAATATTTGTTTGGTCATTCCCATTATTATTAACTTCATAATGAATAAAAAAGGGAATACAGTGTATATAAACTATATAATATATCCTTTACTTATTAATTTAAGGACTTGTTTACCTTTTATATCAGAATTTAAATGTCAATAATTAAATTATTTCTATAGAAATCATTTCAATCATACACAATACCTTAAATTGAGAAGTCAAGAATATATTAGATGGTTTATGTCCTTTTCTGCCCGTCACATGCAATTGCAGAGTATCAATATACCCGCTCCCACTAGCATTCATTTACTGGGCATACGTAAATAAATGTCAAGCGAAAAAGTAAGCAAATATTGCGGCTGAGTTTCTTTGAAATAATTCGAATCGAATGCCGTTTGCAACTATTTTCGGTTATTTGTTTACGCTGCCTGCCACACGCCGCCCGCACCTGCTGCCATCGCCGTGCGGCATTCATTCAAGCGAAATTAATTAAACAATCAAATTTGATTAATGGCAATTTTTTACTTTTGGGTCTCTGGTCAATTGTCTGGTCATCGGTGTTCGGTTAACCTGTTCGCTGTTTGGTGTGTTTACTGTATACAAAAGCTCCGTATCTGGCACGGAATTGGATTTATTTTCGTAATTGGAACAGCTGTCGACAAAAAAGTGCCAACTGGGTTAAACTTGATCGCCGTTGATGTCAATTAGACGGCTCATTAGAGACATTATATTTAAGAATATAAATGTCCAGCCACAACTCGATTGCATTGTACAGAGTGCTTATCTCTTACACCTCAACAATATATAATTATAAGTTCCTTCGTGATTCAATGAGAACTTCAGCTATCTACGTGCAAATCTTTGAATGTATATAACGCAGAATCAAAGACACAATTTAGCAGCCCATGAGGCTTGTAGTCCAACCAAATTTTCACACCATCAAACAAATCAAATTGAACGACAGCTAGACATGAGCGCGACGGGGCGGCAGGAGGAGGGAAAGTTGAGTGAGGAGCTAAGCTATCAAAAGAGCCGCTTAGCCAGATCGAAAGTCATTGAAACATGTTGGACCTGGTTTGTGGCATGGATTTAAATTCGATTTTGGACGCGAGATAAAACGCACGACAGAGATTTACAGCGGTGACTGCAGCAAAAAATACAAAAAAATAAACAAATTGAAAAAAAAAAAAAAATACTGTCGAGATATTCAAAGCACGTTCACGTGTTATGGAGTTTAATTTTTTTCTTTTTCTGTACCCTGTATGTATAGACAAAGCAGGGTATATAAGATGTATAGTTCGACTCTTTCAAGAGCAGTCTTAAAAGTCCTTCAAGCTGTTTAGGGGATGAGATGTAATGATAGGCTATAAGTGACTCCATCAGCTAGCTCTACTTTTATCTAAGCTAATTACAGGGTATCTGCGATTCATTCACTCAGTGAATCCTTTTCTTTTTTTGCAATAGCAATGAGCAGGAGAGCTGCGCTCTGCCGGTGACGGCAACGGTGACGGTGAGGACGTGTCAACTCTCTTCTGGTCACTCAGCATGCAACACGAGCAGCATTTTTTATTTAATTTTGTGGCCCAATTAAGTTGAGACGCCGACGACAATTGAAAAATGTGCTTGGGCCCATAAAAAGCATTTAGGCCATTCCGAGAGCTCTGCGCCAGCCAGAGTGCCACTGTACCAGTCGGCTGGCTGCTTGGTTGGTTGCTTGGCTGGTTGGTTGGTTGGTTAGCTCACTTCCCAGCTCTCACCCAGCCGTAAACGAAACCCTTTTGTAACCGCAACTGCAAAAAATAAAAAAACAACAACCGCAAAAGCCATAAAAGCAGAGATTTCCTCAATTTGCTGGCGAGCTCTGCAAGCTACCAAAATTGCTGGCGACCGCAAAGCAATTTTGTAAAAATATGAATGAAAAAGCCAGAAAACTCATCAGCAACGCACGCACACACACACACATACACACAGCCACTGACAGATACTGGGGAAAAGGAAAATGGTCTTTAAAATGAATTAATTTGATCAATTTACAAGCCTTTCGAGTCGCTGCTCACAGGCTCTGAGATTAATCGTCTGTAAAATGAAAATGAAGTAGCGCTTGGGTCCAAAATAACAGAAAAATACAAATAATGCCAAAAGATAATCAGCAGTGAAAAATATCGAAGCAAAGTGACAAGTAAAAATATTGTAATCGATAGCCGATGAAAAATGGCAAATATATAAACTGAAAAGCACATTAAATGATGCTAACAATGGCACAGCGTCTACTTGCGGTTTCCTGCCGCTGCCTGCCCCACCAGCTGAGCCCCAACTGCAGTTGACAGTAAACTATATGAATAATAGATTGTATCTTTTGCAACCCATAGACGGATGAGTCTGAGTATCTATCTGGGTAACTGGGTGGCAACGCTTGAATGGGTTTCACTAGTTGGCTTGTTAACTGCTCAGCTTATGGCTCTATAAATTGAAAGTAGATCTATAAATAAAGGTATAAATGACAAGGGAATTGTGGAGTGGGATCGAGTGTGCGTATGTGTGTGTCTCTCTTATGTGCTGTACATATTGACTAAGCTTTTGGCAATCGCTTTTAAATAAAGTGAGAAATAAATCGAGAATTTATGAAAAGTTAGATCTATTTTCATTATTACATAATTCGATCAAATTATATACATTTAAATTTAAAATATTGGCAATTGAGAAAGGTTAAAGGTTATAAACATTTTGTGCAAAGCAGACGAAGCAGAGCACAGTTTTCTCTAATAATAAAGCTGAATAGAAGATAGAGCCTGGTATACTTTACCGGAGAAAGTTAAGTTTAATTTAGTATAAAGGATCAAAGACAAAAATGTTGGCAAATGAATTTGACATCGCCGAAAAGCTAATGCAGAAACTGAACGTAATGAAAATGATGCAAATAGAACTCCAAGCTGAAAGTTAAAGCAAGTAACAGCCGAATTCTAGGTTCTTTTATGGAGCACAATCGATGACATAATTTCATATTTCTGCAACCATATGTTTTTACTTAAGCTAACTCTTTGATATGCTGAAGGAGTGTGACAAAGAAAAATGAATTGAGAACAACAAAAATTCAAGCCCCCAAAAATACAACGACAAAAATATTGAGCTTACATATCTGAGATATAGAAATTGGCTACGCACCATCAAAGCTTTTAAGTATGTCTAAAAACAGCTGAGAATTTTGAATATTCGAACAAATTCCGGGCGTTCCGCATTCGGTAATGACTCATTCAACCCCAATTGAATTGGGGATCATCCACGCATCTGCACAGCCCATAAACCACAATAGATTAATGAGGCTGACAGCTTTCAAGAGTGGCCGCTTCCCCGTCCTCGAACTCTGCTCCAGCCAGCGGCACCGCCACCGCCCCCGCTCCCTGCACAAGTTTGTCTTTTACAAATTTCGATGTCCCTGTGCGCTATAAATCGTTTAAGATTTCAGCGGACCCGCCCACTTGTTGAATGCCAGAAATTACGTTATTAAATCCAGGCAACAATTTATTTAGTTTAGTGTACTTGTCATTATATATAATTTATAAGGCGAAGCGATGAGGCGACTCTGATACCACATAATCCCTATAATCATATTTATGCCCCAGGCAAAAAAACAAATGCGAGAGCAGTGCGTGGGCGAGGATAAAGGTCTCAGAGTTGCTCGAGCCGAGTCGAGGCGACACTTGGAAGCTGTTGCAACTCTATAAAGATTACAACATAATGTTTCAACACAAATTAGTGAAGAACTCGGCTGTAAACCGCACTAACTGACGGTATGGCTGTCTGGTTGTCTGACTGTCTGGCTGTCTGACTTTTGACATGCGGAATACTTACATATTTCGAATTTCAAATATTTACGATGCCATTCAGCGGCTATTAAATGCCATATAACGGCCATTAAGAGCAGCAATAACGCAGCCGCCTGCTCGCTGTTAATTTGCCTAAATAAACCTCATTAAATATGCTGACCAGCCGAATGGCCCACGGCGGATACAACAACAAACCCAACAGCAACAACAAAAACAAGGGCAACAACAACAACAAATATGATTAATAATCATCAGCATTGAAAGCCAATCCCACAAATTATGTTGTCACATGCAAAAGTTGCTCATACGACGCTTTGCCACTCTTTGTTGTTGTTTTGTTATTTTTTTTTCCTTTTGGTTCTCATTTTTGGGTTTCTCATTCACGCGTCTCTAACAGGATTATGTCGCACGCAACATTAGCGACGAATCGAAATCCTTTCTACCTGCATTTTACTCAAGCGTTGCCTAATTTGTCGCCTCTCCCCTCTCGTTCCCACCTTCTGAATGAATATTCTCTACCTGTTTTTCACTTCTTTGCACCGCTCTCTAGCTGCTTCTCTCCTCCCCTATCCTCACTCATTTTCGTTGAGCAGCACTTTTCACAGCGTGTGTTAATTTTTTGTTGGAATTTTCGCTTGATTATGTCCACATGAGTTCGGTTTTGGACTACGTCGTGTCTCTATGTATGTATCTGGCTACAATTTGTGTCTCTGCTCTATTGTTGTATTTGGCTACGATCGATTATTGATTTAATTAATTATCAACGCACTGTGTGTGCCCGTTTGCCCTTTCGTGCGCCCCTGCTGCAAGCACCAGATAAACTTTGTGCCTCGATACGGCAATGGCTTCATTGCTGCAACATGGCGACCCCCAACAGTGCATAATTTCCAAATTTCGATATTCTACTGAAAATTGAAAACATCTGCTCTAACCTTTTTTCTATTAAATCTCAAATTTGTGTGACTGCATTATGATCAAAGCAATTTTCATTCGATTTGGGCTCATAATTTCTAAAATATCTAATAATAATAATAGAATTGATTAATTTAATTGATTTAATCATTTAAATAACTTATGTACAATATTAGCAATGAAGGTCTAAGCCTCATTTGTAATGTAGCTAAAATTATATGTCAATTTAAAAATAATTAAATTATTTAGCACAGTGCCAAGTTTATTTAATAAATGTATTTTTTGTAATTCATAGATAAATTTATTATATTTATTCTTTCATAGAGATTTCTTAATATTATACATTTTAATACTTTATAGTTTTATAGTTCCCGAAGTCAATAGAGAATATTGGATCTATGTTATATCCAACTTGATCCATTCCTCTGCTTTAATCGCTTAGCATTTCTGAGTAGAATTTATACTGTGAATTCTCATTTATTTCCGTCTAATAATCTGCCATCTTCTACAGTTATAGTTAGGCATTGAAGTTGAATCATTGTTAACATTGTCTACAGCATATTTAATGACAATTCTATACCAACTCAAACTCTAGACCCTTCAGTATATGTTATAATTGTAGATATCTCAATGTTTCTGCATTTCCATTTGAAAATGTTGACAGATTACAAAGCGAAGATAAATTTGTAAAGCAATTGCGGCTCACGCCGGTGCATTAAGTCCGAGTCCTAAAGGCTGTGGCAGCATGTGCCCAAGATACAATTTATTTAAATTAAAATGCAGATCGCGAGCAATCAAGAATGGAGCTTGCAATTGCAGTTCTGTTTGCAGTGCGTGCCACATCTCCCACTTGCCACTTGCCACTTGCCACTTGCCACTTGCCACTTGCCTCCAGCAGCTCAGTTGTTGTCCCCCGCAAACGCAAATTTATTGCTAATAAATTGCGCGTCTTGTTTAGAGGCAGCAGCCGAAGCAGCTGAAGCAGTAGTTGAAAGCAGGAGAAGATCGAAGTGGATTGGCTTCTCTTATGGCGCATTATTAGGGAATTGCTCAGTGTTTAGGCGCTATTTGCAGTTGCATTAATTAGCAGCTAGAGCTGCAGAGGCCAGCTGCATCGTGTTGCCAGTAGCAATCAAAGGCAATTGATTCCAATTGAATCGTGCGCACCGAAAAGCTGAATAAAGAGATTTCACTTGGCTGCAAATTCCGAGAAATTTTTACATTTTACATTTTTTCATCTTCATAGGAAAAAGCAAAACTCTTTGCACATCTAAGAGTAACAGCAAAGCATGCCGATAACAATCAGGGATTATACTATATATTTCAGTTAATATAATCGCCATTATTCATTATTAGGCAAATTGATTTATCGATAGCTTAGAATTTCCTATTTTGTGACGTCAATGCGAGAAATCTGTGCAGACCGGCAATTTGTGTCAAATTAATTAACATAAAGTAGACAGCGAAACAAAAACAAATAATAAATGGGAAAAAATAATAATAATAAATGCATAGAAAATTATTTGAAATTCATTAGACGCGCGTAAACAATTAGTAGACTTCAAAATGTAAATCTGAATACAAAAATTAATGCTTCAAATCAATGAGCGCTTTTCGGACATTAGGCTAAAAACTGGGCGTACTGAGCCACGCCCCTGAGCAATAGGCTAAATGGTAATTTATCATTTTACTGGCACTCGGGCGAATCAAATGCGCAAAATCGAAACACAGAGTAAAAACAGACGGCCCCACTTGATGTGAACTGAACGAACGCTCCATTGGGCATTGCTCTCCGAGTTGGCTCTCTTTCTTGGCTGGCCAAAGGCAAATAAACACGAGAGGAAGAACAAAGACCACAGACAGGCCCATCCACTAATTGAGTGCGCAAATAAATACTGAAAGAGAATAACAAAGCATTCTCTGGGAGTGGGCACTTGAGCCTCAAGCACTTTGATTAATTTCTGGATGACATCCTCCAGCTACGCACTCTCGCATGTGCTCAACCAATTAACGGCATATTGAGTCTGGAGACGATCTTCAGTTGGGCTAAGAGTACCTAACTAATCAGTCGCAAGAGAGCTTGGAGTGCTGAGGCAAGAGTTTTGACCACAGGAAGCAGCCATTAAAATATTTGCAACAAAGTGGCACTGGAAGACGCGGCAGCAGACACAACATAAACTCGAAAACTCGTTCTCTTCTAGACCAAAAATAGCTGCAACAGTCGCCAGCCATCAGCCACCAGCCACCAGCCACCGCATTCCTTGTGCAACGTGAATTTATGAATCGTTTGGGCTGAATGAATCTCTTGCTTGGGTGTCTGCCTCTGCCTTTGCCTCCGTCTCTGCCTCTGACTTAGTCAGAGTCGCAGGCCTGGGACTTTGACTCAGGACCGCCAAGCGACGATCTCGGTTGGCTTTTTGGGGCGTTTACAACGCTTTGGTATCTTGTATTTATTTAATTGACGTTTGAACGTGTTGGTATTATAAAATAGCCACAACCAAAGCCACAGTCAGAGCCAGAGGCACAGCCACGGCCAGAAGCCGAGCCTGAGCCTGAGCCTGAGCCTGAGCCTGAGCCTGAGCCAAAGCTGAGCTTAGATCAGAGCAGGTCCAATGCATTTATCTTGCTGCTGGCAATTATGACTGCAACTGGGCGTTGGACCGGGCTGGACATGCATGTGGGGGCAATAGATCGCCATCGACATCCACATCCATATCCACATCCAACATCGTCCATTGACGTGCTTTCTGTTTGGATTGCTGTACGTGCTGGCAGGCTAATTAGCATTGGTATTACGCCTCGGCCAATGGATTGCCTGGGTGTTAGTTAATTAAGCCTGCAGACCCTTAATAAGCCATAAAATGTGGAAGATGTGTTAAGGAAAAAGACCAACGAATGCTCTATGTGGGGTTCCTTGGTAGGCGACGCCATGCGGCAAGAATTCGCAGAAAATAAAATCAATTCTCGTTATTATTTCTACTTTATAAGGCACATCATTCTTAAAGTAATCAAAGTAGTTAAAAGAACAAATAAGACTTTAATTTACATTATCTTATGGAATTAAAAATAAATCTAAAGGGAAATTGACACAACTAAAGCCAATGAGACGAATTGAAAATTTATTGATTGCCATAGGAATAAGAGAAAGGAAATGTCTAGCTATTTAGCAATAGACAAGGCTAAAACCTCTGAAATGAAAGGAATGTAGGAAATGCTGCACAAATAATGAAAATGAAAATATGTCAGCTCATCGCAATTGAGAGACGATCAATAGACGAAAAAATATATTTTTGATTCTCTCACGGTAGAAATGTCACAAAAACACACACGAAATGCAGCCAATGAATAAACGAGTATATGACTCAATTGAAAACCCATTAAAAACGAGTCTGATTCGCGAGGCAGCGAAGGTGAATCGAGAATGAGAAGTGAAGAAACAAAACTAGATACAAATACCGGACGTGATTGGATGATAGACAAATATTTTATGGCACACAATCAATGGGCTATTCAAAGTGGAATTCACACAACAGAGCAACAGCATCCAGCAGGGGCCCAGCATCAGCAGCATCAGATGCACGAAGAAACAACAAAATTGAGTTGTAGCAGCCGAACCGGCTCGAACTGAGCCACGGCAGGGTTTACTCCGATTCCGACTGGGGACAGGTTCACTGATAAGATCACACTAATAACAGCCAATGATGTGAGCCAAAGACGGCGATGGCGATGCTTTAGGATATGACTTGGCAAATTTTTAGTGTTATTAACAGAACATTCCCCGAGCGAGATCTTTAAGATCCGATTAAAACCATTAACACTTTATTTTTTATTTTTTTGTCTGTAGCCGCTCGCCGGCCTTCATTTCTGTTCCTCGACAATTATAAAATCAAATAAAAAGAAGAAATTGTTGTTATTGTTATTGTTGCTAACGAAATGTAAACAGAGCTACTTTAGCCCTTGCTGCCTCCGAAAACTGACTCACCAAAAACAACAGGAATCTACAATATATATAAATATATATACACCCACATCTGAAGTTAACACAAACAAAGTTCTGCGAATTTATTGCCATAGACAGGTAATTAATTCATTTCTGTTTAAATAGTTTGGCCAATATAATAAACAGACAAATTGATATTTATACAAATATATTTACACCAATTGCCCGCAGCTGTGTTCGACAATGTTTTACGACATGTATTCGTTTCATAGTTCTTCCAACGATCACTTTACACCTGCGCTTATTAGAGAGCATCTGCTTGGCTTCATATGCTGGCGTTATGCGCCTTAGATGCTTTCAACACACCTTAGACATTTTATTCGCACAGTTCCCGTATTTGCTATATATATTTATAGATCTGTTTTCTGCAATTGATAAGGCAAACTCAACTGAAAACGAATAAAGCTCAGTTATCGACAATCAGTCTATAGACTTCTGAAGAATTTTGAAGCTCTGCATTCAAATCTGTATAAAGCGCTCTAAATAGAAGTAGGAAGGAATTTTTGTTATTTATATTATATAAGTTTGTTTGTAAGACTTCAAATTTACTATATATGTTTTACATAACTTATATTAAATAAATAAATTTATATTAAAATAAATAATTAATAACAAGTTTTTATTTAGACTCGATTATTTTCGAAATAGGTCTAGAAATCCATCATTTGACTACAAAAGGTCTCGCATTTTGATAAAGCTTAATGCGAAATACAATTCTTACTAAATTTAGTTGGTCTGTGTTTTCTGCACACACACTTTATTTTCGCATATTTGATTTATCACTTTGAGCCTCTGATCTCTGCCAATTGGGGCAGCTGTTGTTAGCTACATCTGAATGATTATGGCAAATAAATAGTATATTCGCAGTATACTTTGAAACACCAAGCACTCGTTTCCAGGCCTATTCGAAAAGTACTTTTTAGGTCGTCCCATTTATTTGGCTGTAATCAATGTTTTATCCCACACAATCTAACACACATTAATCAAATTTCTATGATACCGCTCTCATTACCATTAAAAGCATTTTTCTACACTTATACCAAATATTTGGTTTCCGCTGTGCCCAAAAACTGAAAAAAACATACGCCTCCATTCGCACGGGGAAAAAATCCCGAACCATTAAGGGCGCACACACTGAATGGCTGCAGGGATTATTAGTCCTAATCATGCAATATGCTGATGAAAAGGCAGCTGGGCCAAGGTGTGCGCTAATCAGAACGCAGAACTCTACGAAATCTGTAACAGACAAAATAAATAAATAAAATAATATGCGAGTGTATGGGAAAAGGTAGTCGGGTTACCAGGAAGAGGCGTTACTAAAACCATAACAAAGGCCAAAAAGGATAATGCGTAACGCATCATGAGAATAGATGGCAGAACAATGAGCCGAAGCGTGTGGCTGCTGTCGGGGAAATGCTCAAAAATTCCCAATACAACATATTCAGTGCCATAACGAATGGACCCTGACAATGCGGCGCAACGAATGGACTCAAGAGCTGCGCCCCATTTGAGACACTTTCCGAGCTGATTGACAGCCGGCCGAAAGACTCAAAAAGACAACTGAAAATGTGTCAATTTGCACTAATCTAATCTGTGTGCGGTCTGCTCGCTCATATGAATCTTGAATGGAATGAAAACTCAATAAGCAGAGTAACAAATGCTCTAACATATAAATGAAATAGCTGCAGAAATCACTGTTATTCTAGAAATACCTAATATTATTAGTATATTAATAGTAAAACAAAGCGACAAACCTCAACTGACTCACTCCGCAGGGCATACAAATAGCAACACAAATTCCAAACATGACATTCTTTTGATAATATGGTATACTTAATCAATTATTTATAATATATATTTCTTATCAGCTGGTTGTGACGTCTTGTTTGCACAAATCGATCACAAAACTGTGTGCCCCAAAAACAAGAGCAGAACAGAAACTGTGGCGGGGGGCTGTACTGGAAATATCCTCAGACATAAATCAAATATATATAAATGTATATATATTCGACAATTCTACGAAAGTTTTGAAAAGTTTCATTGATTTGGGTTAAAGATCAGCTGTCATTGATAGCCGAGTTTGTTTTTATAGTTTTTTCTCTTTTTTTCTGTGAAAGGAAATTCGGGCCGATAAGCAAGTCGCTCACAGCCAGAAGAAATGATTAGAAAGCAAATTAAAGACATTTTAGATAGAGTTAAATTAACAGGCGCCAATCCAAGTGAACGATGCCAAGATAGCAGATCTAAGGCGCTAAAGCAAACACAACATTTCTTCAAAGCTGCTCTAGATTATCTGTAGACTTGTTGAATTAGCTTTGAAGTTGAAAAAGTCGCATAACTAACTGAGAAAATTCGCCAGGTGTGTTCATAAAATTCTTGAGATTCTCGACTCTCTTTTCTGTTTTTTTTTTTTTTTTTTTTAGCTATGTAGAGAAGGCAAGTGCTTAAAAAGACATAAATTAAACACTCGGCTACCTGTCATCATCATCAGCAGCATCATTCGCAGCATCATCCTCTGGAACATAATAATTATCATCGTCAACATCATCATCTTCCTCGACGCTGTTTGTGTCGGCACCAAAGCTTTGATTTCAACAGGGCTCCTCTCTTGTTGTTTTTCTGTTGAGTGTGTTGTGGTTATTGTTGATGTTGTTGTTGTTGTTGTCATGTATCCTACAGCTAACAATTAAGTCTAAAGTGTAGCTACACACACGTTGCAAGCAGACGACAAGAAAACTTTGTAACAAATTTCACAATAATTACGCATAGAAACATAAACATGAATAATGCGCACATGTATGTTACATATGTTCTCTACTACTACTACACACACGCACAAACACACACACACATTGGCGCCGTATGCATGCACGGTGCCCCTCAACTTTGCAACCGTGCAGTGTAGTGCCATTGTCAAAGCCATAGGCTGCCTCCTGCCTCTTGTGTGTTGTATAAAATAAAATGCGTTTTTAATTTGCAGATGCGCGTAAGGTAAAAGAAAAAAAGAGAATAAAAAAACGCGACATGTTCCTCGTTTTTATTGTCGCCGCGCTGCCATGGAAATTATTTGCGAGTGGCAAAAGGTTTCGTCCCATGGCGGTAGGGGCAACGGGTAGGGGCACCTCTCTATGCCACTGTGACCACCTGTCTCGCTGGCTGCAACATACGCATAGATAGTCAGCTGCAGATATGAGAAATAAAATTAAATTCAGCTGAGGTCGAATTATGGCTGCGCTTCAGGTGTGCAATGTGAAAAATACTTTTACGAGAAGCGCATAGAAAGGCGCAGGCACAAATCAAATTTTGAAAGGAGCGGCGAGAGACGTACTACAGATGCACTACGTATGGAATGCCTAGCGAGACTGATAAAAAAGAATAGCTAGAAGAAAGGAAATATCTATAGATGCCATCAGGGTACATTTGATATGTGACTTCATATGATATATATATTATATAGATATTCCTTAAACAATTTATTTTCTACGCTACAACTCATATTAGTGTTTTATGTTCTACAGCAGATAGCATTCTAATAGAAATCAATGTCAAATAATAAAAACACTTTATCTTGCATTATAAATTGAATAAGCTTTATGAGAATCGCATAGCAGGAAACACAACATAATTTTGCAATAGCAGATAAGCATTGACACGACTTTTCATGACAGCTGTAATCAACAATAACGCATTGCATAAGTAAAATCTTGTATCAGCAATCCAAGTTACCAATTTACCTATGTCCACGTGGGTATTTAAAAGGCTTGTAACTTACTATCTGTCCTATCCAACACAGTTGCCACTGCTGTTGTTGCCACGGCCCACGGAGTAACGCATGTGGAGAGTCGTGCAGGCGACTTTTGCTAGCTCTTTAGTCAAAGCAACGCAGCAGTAGATAACGCAGGAGTCGGACAGTCGGACAGGCGGGCAGGCCTCAAATGCCTCAAATGCTGCAACACAAATGCGAATAAAAAAGATGCCCAACTGCACACAGGCAGCCTGACAACAACGGTGACAACAGAACAGTACCCCAGGCTCAGAGCTGGGTCCGGGTTCAAGCCACGTCTCAGTGTCAGTCGAGGAGTAGGCCGTGGGTAATGAAATATTGCCATGCGCCTGCGCTTGCGCCTGCCGGCTAGCTGGCTGAATGGCTGCAATGCCTGCAGCCCATTTCCTCCTGCCTACCGTCTGCTGCCGGCTCCCCGCATCCCGCTCCCCTTTTGGGCAAATGTTTGCCGGCAACAGCTGCTGCTGCTGCTGCTGTTGGTGTAGGTTGACAAACACACATGCCAGCGCATTAAACAAGAACAAGAACGAAGCGAGCACAAGGCAAAACACTTGAATGCCGCCTCCTTTGGGCTGCACTTGAGAGCCGCTCAGTTCCGCTGCCGGCTGCCTGGCTCACCTGCCACCTTAACCAGGCAGCACAAAGTAGAGGAGGAGGCCTCCCTCTACCCTCTACCCCCTACTTGAGAATTGTATGTAGACATTGCTCAAGCCGAAACGAAACGAAATTCGCATTCACGTTTTGGCTTTTTACCTTTACGCCTATTTATCATCAAATGCAGGCAGCTTGGCAATGCCGAGGCAGCTGCTTGAAAAGGAAGCTAAAGGAATGCGAGCTAAGCGAATGCGAACTTCGAATACCCTACAATGACAGAATCTAGATAATCAGAGATAGACAACACATATAATTTAATCGAGAGTCGAGAGCAATTTCTTGTTGATGTTTCTCTCCTAACATTGTAATATTTTATGCGCAAGTTTATGGCCATAATAAAAGGGTATTAAATACTGCAGTTAGTATGCAAATGCACTCGACTAGGAGCAAACGACTCCATCGTCGACATGTGATACCATTTAGCCTGAATTGAGACTGGGACTTTGGCTCTGACTCTGGCTCTGACTCTGACTCTGACTCTGACTCTTACTCTGACTGCAACTCTGACTCGGCGACTAGAACGAGCTCTGGATGGTGCAATCAGGCAAAATTGTTGCCAACTGTGGCACCGACTGCGTTCGCTGCATTCCAAAGCAGCAACTCAACGACGACGACGACGACGACGACTCCTACCCCATAGCATAGCGTGAGAAAGCAAAATATTGATTCAGAGGCAGCAGGCAGACGGCCGAGGCGATATGCAAAACGCGATAAAATTCCAGAGTACCACAGGTCCCGAAAAACCGGCTTCCGAACCCAGCTAACCAGCCAAACAGCCAAACAGCCAGCTAACCAACTCGCAAAAGGTGCTAAATGAAGTTCTTAATTAAGTGCGAGCGGCTGTTGCTGGAGCAGGAGGAACTTTGGAATTAAACTGCGATGGGATACCTTTTCGGCTGGCCTGAGCTGGGCTAACGAGTTTTATTGGCACGTATCGCTGTTAGCCTGGGCTGCTGCTGTTTGATTGCATTTATTGCATAATTTGTTAATGAATGGAATGTCATGCCACACGCTCCAGGCACCGAAATGACAAATTAGCATCATAATTGCTTGGACTGCAAATGCACACATGGAATACATATATATTGTATGATGCGAGATGAGGTATATAAATGAAAAGTGAAATATATCCATTCAGCAAGGTTCTAGATATGAACTAATCAGCAATATAATTATTATTAATAATTAGGTAATTAGTAGTTATTTAGTAGATAATAAGTAGTTAGTAAGAAAGTCATATCAAGGGTTTGTGTCTAAGATATCCTTGTTAAACTAATTTTTTTGAAAATAATCCTTAACTAGCAAAGCTAAATATCTCAGCTTAAAAGCCATATTACAGCTAACCTCTGTATAAAAATAAATTCGTAGCATAAGCTTTATATGATTATAATCAAAAAAAGTTTCAAGAGAAACAAGGCTCAATAAAATAAAAATAATATATATAAATAAATAATCTAGAATTGTTTTTATTTTTTATTTTCCTATATATAAAATCTCGCATCTTCAGTCAATGACTATTGCTCAACTTCCTCCTCCATCTGACGCAAATTTGCATCTCTATTTCTACTGCGCTCCATGCACCTTCTCCCCTATCAGATCACATTACTCCCCCTTCACTCCAATCTACAACTGCTGCCGTCTTATGTGCTTATGGCAGTTTCCCTGACTCAGTTACTGAGCTAACTTATCTGCAGTCACATAAATTACAATTTAATTAACATTTTCCACATGCCACGCGAAAAACGACCCACAAAAGAAACTATCAAGCGTGCTATAAATAATATAAAAAAAAAAAAAAAAACAATAAAAAAAATGCTGATTATGATTAGTACGCGGCGAAGACGAAGTGGCACAAGTGCCTCGATCCTCATAATTAAGCGACATTTGCGGCATGACATGCAACAAGCCGTAGATTAACATAAATTTTAAGACGTTATTGGAGGGCAAGTGGACTAGGGTGAAGGGAAGCGGAACGGAGGGTGAAGTTGCCAAGTTTTATGGGCCAAGACAAAGTGGTACACCTGTCCGAAAAAATATCCAAATAAATCTAAAAATATATCAACCATAATTATTATGCACTTGACAAAAGAAAATGAGAGAAAAGCAAAAACACAAAAACAGAACAACAATCGACTCTTGTGGCCACTCGAAAATGTGTTAGGCGCGTTGGCGTACGATGATAATAATTGAAGATGCCTATCTTATAAAAATATTTCGTCGTTTTGTCTCGTCCCGTCCCATCTGGTCTCTAATTATTAGCGCTAATTCTTTGTGAGAGGCATACAAATCTTTTTGGAGAGTCGTTGTTTCTTGATTGAAAGATGTGCCTAATTGATAGTCGAGCGCTCGCACGAGTCCAAGACCCCAGACGAGCACCGGAGAGGGAAACGAGACAAGCTGAGACAAGGGCAGAGAAGGCAAGCAGCAGACTTCAAGTGCGTGTCATTGTGTAATTTGGCTTGATTATTATTAATTTGCAGACGCCGCCGCCGCTGTCATAAGCCGGAGGAGGAGGCCGGCCAGCGAGTAATTGTTATGAGGAGTTCTCTTATGCCGCCAGGCCAAAATATTTATTTGATTTGTTAATGGATCGGGCGAGCCAGAGACCGCGAGGCACCGCTACAGCACAGGAAATGGGGTAAAAACATTTTTAAAAAAAGCCACAACAAAATCTTACATTAAATTAGCGCAATCGGGTCTTCGACTTACCTGTAAAGAGAGCAAAAGAAAAAATTATTTTAAATTGAGTTTATTAAAGTATCGCATAGAGATCATGTTTACGGATCTGAGATTGTTCATGTTTTTCTATTGCTATTGCTCATTATATTTTGTCTGAACTATAAGAGCTGTGATTATCTAGTGTGGTTTTAGTACATATATTTTATTGCCGGAGTTTTCGTGTTGTTCACAAATCTACTTATCTAAAATATCGTTTATGTAGCTCACGTGTGCATCATGTACAAATTTAATGCACTTCCTGTATTATTAATCTCTGTCCACCTTCACCCATTTAGCGGCTTCTGTGTGTTGTGGATCTGCGTGTGTGTGTGTGTGGGTTATGTAAATTTAACAGAGCTCAAACACCAGCAACACGATTGCATCAGGGCACAGAGAATACGTAGTCAATTGACGCTTTGTTTTATTACCGGCAAGCCATAAGATAATAAACAACCTCTCCCTCGCACTCACTCTCTCTCTCCCTTTCTCCTGCTCTGCAGTTTTGGCTGTTTAGGTAGTCTTTAGACCGAACTGAACTGCAGGTTCACAAGGCGCCGCCAACAACAACTGAAACCACCAAAGGTGATGACTGCTGTAATTGTTGTTGTTTCTTAGTAAAAGGTGTTGTAGACACATACGAACACATACACAAACCCCCCGCACACACACACACCCGCACACACACACACACACACACACACACACACACATGCACAACTTTACATTTCCTTACCGCATAGCAAAGAGTAAAGTGCTGCCACCGACTCTCAGCGCTGTCTGTGAATTTTGTTTAAGTTGGGTTTCAGACTCTCGACGTGCCACAGTCAGGCTCAGCCGCAGGGCCAGCAAACCTAACCAAAGGGGTCAGAGGGACCAGAGCCGCATAGGCGATTACCGGTCTCGGCTATGCACTTTGAAGTTTGTTTAGGCTCAAGCTGGGTAGCACATGGATAACATTACAATAAATGCTGTTCACCTGAGAAATACTCTTTAAGGGTTTTTCCAGAACTAGCCAAATGCCAAAATATTCTAAACTCAATTGATAGCCTGATAGCAACAAATTAACAAATCCTTGGCATAATTGTTAACTGATAATTGATAAAGAATTTCAAAATTTTTGTAATAATTTATGACGTACTTATAATTATATATACATATGTATATGAATATATTTGGATAATGATTCAAGTCGATTAGATATTTTCTGATATATATGTTGATTATCCATGTTGATTAAATATATATTGATATTGAATGAAAATTAACTTATGTAGTTACTGAAGCGGGAAAAAAATAAATGAAATAAAAAGAAGCCTTTATTATAGGAAATTTAATAATTAATGGTGATTAATTTGTAAAATAAACAGTACCAAAATAAGTATTATTCAAATTGTTAATTTGTAAATAAAATGTGAAATTTATTTCTTAATTTTATTAAAAACTTTCATTGCAAATAAAATGTAAAATAAATTAATTTGAAAATGAATTTCCGCAAATAAAAAGAATAATCTGTGAAAATTATTGAATATTTTAAAAATAAAATAGTTAAAAATATTAAATAGTATTCATTAAATGTAAAATGATGTTGCGAAAATAATATATGAAAAATTTTAATTTTTTTGCAAAAAGAAAACAACTATTATTAGTCAGTGATAATAATTATATCTACATTTTAAGATTATATTTATAAGTATTTTTATATATTTTTTACATACATAGTTATATTTTTTGAGGCATCCATTATTTAGCTGATTTTTATATTATATATCCTTCATTTGTGCTACCATTGCTCCTTTTGAAGTGGCATTCAAAAATGCCATTCCCTGATTTCTCTCGGCGGCTTCATTGAGCGAAACCAACGCCGAAATCTTTGGCAATTTACTGCAAAAACTGGAGCATTCAGAAATTGCATTTAGCATTTAGCATTGTCCGGAGACGCCCTGCGACTGGCTTGAAAACCTTGAAGACATGCCATTCTCCGAGTCCAAGCGGTACTTATTTTTACATTTCCCTCTCCCTGCCCCACAGGGAGACACGCGTCTCGTAACGGCTTTAATGAAACGCATCAATTCGCCTCGATTTCCACTTGGGTGAGCCTCATCAGTCTCAAGTGCAGCTATTGCCAACCAATGATCCTCGACGATCGATCGTGAGCATCAGCAGTTTACTTAAGTGTGTTTTTTTTTTCGCTTTTTTTAGGGAACTTTCGAGCTCTCTCTTGGTGTTATTTTCAACGATTTCAAAAATAGTTTTCTATGTTCTTCTTCTTGAAAGCTTTGCATAGAAACATATTGAGTTGAATGCATCCTTGCATAATTTACGGCCATGAATGAAATGAGTTACTACTCCGAGGCCGACAAAAGATATATAGATATGTGTATATACATAAATATCTTTACACATGTGAGTGTGTGTGTGCCATAAAGAATGCCAGCACTGCTGTCTCGAAGCGGAGTCCAGTCAACTGTGAAACAGGTACAGGCAGCCGCGTTCAGCAGAACGGGATGGAATATGAACAGGAATAGCGAAAGAGACAGAGAGAGAGAGAGAGAGGGAATGAAAGACAGACAGGCAGAGACATGCAAACAGTCGGCAAAAGTACAAAGCGCGTCGGGGTGAAAGAGATTTCTCTTGGTGGTTCCTTTCATTCGATTTCAATGAACTCGGCAAATGTTGCAAGTGCAAAGACAAAGCAAATACAAACAGGTGATAAAAGCGCGATAGACGTCGCAGTCGACGGCGCAATCCATGAGATACGGATTGGCAGGCAACGTCAAACTGAAACTGTTACTGAGATCAGATACAAACTAACGCAAACAGGGATATCAGGACACACACACACACACACAACTACATGCTTGGGCAAACTATCATTACATTTACTTTTCAGTTTCATGTGACGTGTAGAAGAAGTGGCTCAGGACATTCAGTTTCATTCTTATTTTCCGCACATCCCTTTGCACTGTAACTGTAAACCATTTGTCAGCAACTTTCTGTTTGTAGGGCTAATTTCCCTGCACCAGAGGAGAAGGAAATGTAGGAGGAGGAGGAGCTGAGAGCGGGGGCAGCTAGCAAATATGCCGGAAATGTCTTTATTTGTCGACCCAAACGAAATTTATGTGTGTGATTGCCAGCGATTCGATTGAAAGTTTATTAAAAGGAAACTCAGACAAATAAATGGCTTATACCCTGTAATGCTATACGAGCAAGGCATATTCAGTTTCTCCCACTGTAAACATAAAAATATACGAGGAAGCCTTGTTATTTGTCATCTATCATCATAAGATTAAGGTTTATGGCTTGATTATGATTGGCGCTTCCCAGACGCCATTATAAAACCTGAACAGAGATTTTTTCGGTTGCCAATTTCCAGCTTTGTCGCTGCGTGGGCAGCAGGTCCACACAAACTTGTTGTGGCATCGTTTTAACCTACCGACAACAAACGACGACACATCCAAATCATCATACATATCATCTGGCTATGACCAAAGAGACAGCCAGCCAGCCAGCCAGCCAGCATCGTGTGGGTTGTTGTCTGTTCAATTTATCGCTCTTGACTTCTAAGCATATGATTTCATTATGATACTCTACACTTGGATACTTATCTTTGGTAATTACTTCAACTCTCTCTCTCTCTCTAAGTTTAATGATATATCTGATATCTGATGATATATTCAAAAAGATTATTACAGGCATATAATTATTTCGATTTTATTTTTATATTTTATATATTATTGAACATAAGATCTAGAATACTTTGCATGAATATTATTATATTGAATGATTAACAGGATCTTTTGTTTGACTTTTGTTATTTAAACACTCTCTAAGTTAAGTTGATATACAATGAAGGATATTTAAATACACATAATTAAAATTATATTATGGATATGGAAATAATATCTTTAAAATATTATCAAATATATAGTTTGGAATAGATATTATTATATCATAAATTGATTGCTACTAAGACAGATAGAGATGTATAGATCTATGAGCTTGACATTGAACAAGAATTTATCAAATATCTGGGGTCTACTTTTAAAATCAAGAACAATCGGAATTGATAAAAATGTTATCGATCGTTCAATACTGAAATGAAATTATATAAATAGTCTACACCTACATAAAATACTTTTGAAATGCCTTAAAATAAACAAATTAAATCTTAAATTGGCAGATATTTGATAACATTAAATTCCTCAATCTATTCGTAAAGTAGAGTATTTTATCTTCGGCCTACTGTACGTATTTGTTATTTATATCAAATTTACCTTGGCAGTCGCTTGTCTAAATTCTTTTTCATTTGTTATCCGAACATTATCTCAGTGCGGCTGTTGGGTCTTTGGTTCGGTCGTGAGTTTTGAGTCTTCGGTTTTGGGTCTTTGGTCTTGGCTTTCCGGTAGCTTCAGTCATAAAACTTACGAATTTATGACCGCTGACACTTTGGCACTTTTGTTATTTTTTTATTATTATATCTTTTTATTCGTGTGGGCTTTTTGAATATTTCATAACAAGCATTGTACATATTTAATAAAAATTAATTTGCATGTTGCAAGATTTTATGTGTATTTAATGTGCTGTCCAAGCATAACAATAACTAACGAATTTGTCAACAAATTCAATCAGAGGAATTAAGTTTTAGGGAGTGTTTACCATTAGGTATATTACACATACATATATATACTTTTTATCTATATATCTTTTATTTTCATGATATCTATAGAGTGCAATTCCTGGCCATTGTCCAGCAGGGATTTTTCACTTGAGCTGACGCCAAAGTAAACACAGCTGGAACAGTAAACACAGTAACTGGACCGTGGCAAACTAATTGAAAACCATTATTTGCAAGATTAGGCGAAAACAAATGGGCAAGGTTAAGCACGAGATTTGCATGATGCCCAAGGCCTGCTCGGGATGCCTCTTAACGAACTGTAGTAAATTGAAACCCGAGCAGGCAATTGCATTTTATTTGAGCAAACGGCTGAGCGGCTTACAGCCTAAGGCTCAACTCAACTCAACAGCTTAAGGCAAGCAAGCGAATCTATTCCATTCCCATTCCCATACCCATACCCATACCCATTCCCTCTCTCGGTCTCAGTCCCAGTTTCGTATTCGAACCGACTCTACTCAGTTTCACAGCAACACTTGACTGTGTCAAACGACCTTTGATGGGTAAGTTGGGATAAGACTCTTTGCGCGGCCTTTAATGAACTTTTAGATACGCACGTAGGCTCGAGATATGCTGTACTTTAATTACACTTTGCGCACGAGGAGCAGGAGACGCTGGCCAACACAGCGTCGGCGACTTTATCAACAAACACGCCATCAAAGTAGGTGGCGCAAATTAACAAATCTTTCCATGTGACCTAATTAAATCAACGCGAGGTCGTTTCAATGTTCCGCCAGCTTACAGAACGCAGCGGTGTGGGGTGGGGGGCTCACTGATTCGTGCCCAATCACTCCAGCAATTTAGCATTCGTCATACCCAAATGGGCCAGACACTCCGCTCCGCTTAGCTCAGGTCACCTCAGCTCAGCTTGGGCTCACTTAAGTGTTCGATTGGTCAGAGGCAGCTTTGAAATTCGCTGGGCTCTAAATGTGTTTGCTCTGGGGCAGCTGCAGACAAGGATGACTCTGTGTGAAGAATGCAGAAGTCTGCAGACAGCACGAATTCGAGTGGCGTCTCTTCAAACAGCTTTGTAATCTTCACCTAAGCGATTCCTTGTAATTATTCAGTTTACAGGAAATCTTTGACTCGAGTCCTCATCAATAAATAAAATGACTTGAAAATGTGCACGACATTTTATTTGAAAATCATATTCAAATATCCTGCATAGTCAATCGTCGATTTTATTAGAGATGTATTCACTACAGTGATGATACAAAGCTTATTGTTTCAACTTCTTCCGGTTCCCATTATTCCGAGAGCTTCTCTCTTACTTCCTCCGTGGCCTTAGCTAATCGTGGATCATCAAGTCAGTTCTGTTTTCGATTCTCCATAAATTACCCAATATCATGGATACATAATGAACTTATCTCGCTCGCCTCACACGTCCAACTGTTAAATTTCACAATATTGCAATTAGTTGATGACGATGACGGAGCTGACAAAGTGTTCTGGACAAAGTATTTCGCAACCTTAATAAGAGTGTGAGCGAGTGAATGAGCGAGGGCGAACGGCAGACATAAGACAAGAAAACCGCGCGCGCTATCAAAACAAAAGATGACAACAAAAGCAGCTTCGTCAGCCAAGTTCTTAGAATGAATCATGCTGAGTAGACGCCATGCGCAAAATGAAAACGAGCCCAGGGAATTGCTGCGAAGAGATCGACCAACGACTTAATTGTCAGAGCAGCCTGTGGCACAAGTGTCGGGGCCCAAAAATAGTTACGAACCAAAACGGATCAAGCCCAAGCCAGACAGACTGTAGCTCAAGATATTGCCAAACACATAGAGCCAGAACGAGTGAGAGTGTGTGTGAGAGAGAGAGAGGGGTATAGAGGACGAGCAGCAGACGAGACAAGACCATAAAGAACCTACACGGTCGGCATATTTTTCAAGGGCCTGTCCGCGCTGATGTGCTCAGTGGTTCCCAGTGTGAGAGCACAGCGACAACAACAACAACAACAAAAAGGTCAAACGTGGCCACTTTCAAGATGCCCAAAGATATGAGCAGTTGCCCATTGTCCAATGTCCATTCCATTCCCTGTGTGGTCTGGTCTCTCTGATCGTAGCATGAAATGTAAAAATTTCTGTAGCGTCAGCAAAAGCAGCAGAAGCAGCAGCAGAAGCAACAGCAGCAGCAGCAGCAGCAGCTCCTTAAACAAGTTCTCTTCGGCTGCTCTGGAGCTGCAGCCAAAGTTGAAGCTGGCTGGCGCATTCCTTCATACCGAACCGGGCATCGGGCACCGGGCACCGGTGACTCTCATATATGGAGTGCTTCGGGATGCCGCCAGCTCTGCCGATTTGGTGGTAGCAATCCCCGCTACCCCCTTTAACGCCCATCACCACCTCTGCCTCTGCTGCCTGCGCCACTTGGCTTCATGTATTTTGCGGTGGTTTCGTTTACCAGCATACCAATTTGGTCGCTGCCTTAACACCTCCGAAACATGCAAGGATCGGAGATCGGAGGCAGCTCGAGCAGGGCAGGAGCTGCAAGGAGGGGAGATGGCAATGCTCAGCCATGGATTCCATGTCCATGTTTCATGTTTTATGCGCATAAAATGCATTTTAATTGTTGCATTTGAAACAGTTGAAAGAGAGAGAGAGAGAGAGAGAGAAAGAGAGAGCGAGAGAGAGAGAGAGAGACAGACATAGGTACCAAATTTTCTCACGCTCGGCTTCATTGGACGATTACGCAGTCGCCTTCATCGTTTTTGGGCAATTTCATAATGTGGTCCAGCATCTACAACACGGCAATTAGCCACGCCCCAAAACGGCAGCTCCAAATAACAATTACATTTTACATGTTTATTAATAATCAGTAAATGGAAAGGGGCACCCCATAGGCAAACTGAAGTCGAGTCGCTCCATTTGAGCAGCGAGTGGAAGCTCACAGATAATTAAGTAGTTAAGTTAACCAAGACTAGCCTCCATAGACCTCTGCCCACACGCCCCACTGCCATCATTATCAGCTCCGTGCGGCCCTTGTTAGCTCTACTAAGAGCAGTTAAGCCACTCAGTACCCAGTACCTCAGTGGCTCTTTAGCCTCTCCTTTGCCAAATGAAGCATTAAGTCGTGCAAACAAACAAGCGACAACAACAACCAACTAACTACAAGCAGCAACAAAGTTATATGCCGACTACAGATAATAATGCATAGGAACTACTAAATATGGGCTCTAGCATTTACATAATAGCCAGGTCGAGCCATTGCCCTGCACGCCTTGCCGATAGGACCTACTAGGATCTAGGATCGCTTGATATTACGTTTTCGAATAAAATTATATTCGAGTTGCAGAGCATTAAAAACTGTGACTGCTAGGACTTCTAATTATTAATATATAAACTCAAAGTATATAATATTTATAAGAAATGAATTGAAATTATATATTATGAATAACCAACACACATGGACATAATATTAGCCAAATACTATATAAATAATATAGTAATTATTAAACAAATAAATAAAATGTAAAATTTATAATTAAAGCTATAAATATACTATATCTAAACTATATCTATTTTATATAATTCTTTTAACTACTCTTCGCAGGAAATTCAATTAAAATAATCTTTCCATAGAACTCATTTAAGTATTTCCTCTACAGACACTATCTCAATATAAACACACTTAAAAACTATAATTATTATTCAAAAGAACACTAAGCCAAATTGTTTATTAATAAAGACTTTCTGCTATACCTTTACTATCATCATTTATAAGTCCTAAAATACTTAAGTTAAGAACTAGTTGAGCTTAGAAATAAATATAATTAAGACTGAAATCAATTTTTATTAAGTCTTTGATCAAATCCAATCAAAATTAAAATACCTTTTTGTACACCTTTACTATATATAAATACATATCATTTAATATACATACTATAATACATAAATAATAGAATACTTCAGATAGTTGAGAATTTATGTACTTCGCAATACTTAAGTTAATTATTATTATACATTTAATCTTTGCTAAAATTTAAACTAAATGATTCCCATAAGACCTTTACTTGCCAATTTATATATTTCCCCCTACTTTAGTGGACTATTATTATACACATTATCTTTTATAAAATCCTAGCTAAACTATCTATCGCTTTTTCTAATGCCAGAGTGAAATCCCATTCTTGTGAAATATCTTTCTATAATATTTATCATATCAAACAACCGATACATTGCATTGCTCCTATTCAAAATGGTTGCTGAAATACAACACCGAATCTTACAATGGACAACAATGCAACATCTTTAGGAATTATTTCGCATAATGATGATATAGTGCCTCATAGGCTGGCTGGCTGGCTGGCTGGATGGTCAGTTCGCTGTGGTACACAACTGTGGAATGCGGTTAGCAGCCGCAAATACACTGCAAAAGGGCCCCAAAAGAGCAAGATGCATTGCTACAAAGACAGGGAGAGAGGGAGAGAGAGGGAGAGAGTGAGCTATAAAGAGAAGGAGAGCAAGAGACAGGGGCTTGTGGCAGTGAATGAGAGGGCCATTTAGTTTTGGTCGCTGAAAAATGATTAATAGTCGTGTGCTTGGCCCTGGCAACCACGACGACGATGACGACGACGACGAAGACGCCGGGGAGAAGGACGGACGCAGTTGCAGCCTAAGTGGAGCAGCGGCGCTGTAAATTTCCTTTGGCCAAAGGTAGCTGCAGCGGCGACGACAGAGCAGCAATGTCCAGAGGCGGCGGCAGTGGCAGTGGCAACGGCAACGGCAACGGCAACGGCAACGGCAACGGCAACAGCAAGAGAAGATGTTGCACTCAGCCCATGTTTGATTTTGTATCTCCGACTGTGAGAATGTTGAGCGTATGTGAGTAAAGATATTTAGTTGGCTGCTGTTGTCTACTGCGTCTCTCTCGCCCCCACTCTCTCTCTCTCTATCTCTCGCTCCTTCTGTCTTTGAAATTACTTTTAACGATTTAATGTTTTGTGAACTGCTTAAATTGTGCAAACAATTTGAACTAAGTGCCACGAAGCGCTGTGGCAGGTGAGAAGGCAGCGGCAAGAGCAGCACCAGCCAGATTGCAGGCGGTTGCACAAAAGCTTTTGTTGTTGTTCTTTTTGTTTTTGATGTTGTCTTTTGGGGCAACGTTGCAATGGCCATTGCACGGCGCACAGGAAGTGCAACTTTAATGAAGCGTTTAAGTGGCAGTTGTTGTACTTTCGGCTGTTGCTGTTGCTGCTGTTATTGTTGTTGTGGGCATGAAAACAAGAGAGAGAGAGAGAGAGGTGTCGTGCTGCTGTTGAATGTTCAATGTTCAATGTTTAATGGCCACTGATGCTGGCAGACCAAAGGGAATGCGCGACATGTGACCCGGGAATGGGAATGGAATTGTGAAGTGTTGCCTTAAATTAGGCAGAGACTCCGACTAAGTTTCAGCTTAATGCTTGCCTTGCTTTCGCTGCTTCCTCAGTTATTCGAGCTATGCAACGCGCTCTATTGCCAAAGGTGTAATTTAATAACTTGGCAACAATCTCCATAGCAGACACCTTCCCGTCTGCCCTTTGTATTGTTCTGGCCAATGGCCACATGATTCATGCCTGCCTGCCAATGGCTGGCCTCCGCCGACGCAGAGCAGCAGAGAGACCAACACACACAGAGAAGGAAATAAAATTCCACGCAAATTAACTTGAAAACGAACAGAGCGATAAAAAAATATCCAAACTCTAAATAAGTCTACAAACAGTCGATGGGAAACGGCTAAGGAATGGAAGGGAACGAAAGGCACGGACCGAGCGAGACCGTCGTCGCTTGGATGCTTCCACTGTCCAGTCAGCGGCGAGTTTGGCGCATGCGTCGACTGCTCAGTGCGCAGTGCTCAGTCTCCTACACGCCCTCCTCCTCTCACTCTCTCTCTCCCTCTCTCACTGTACTCAGTGAAGAAAAAAGGGTACCAGTTTCAAGACCAGTCCGCACCAGCGGCAGCCGCTAAGAAAAGTCTCCCAAGAAATTCCTTTGGCGCAACAACAAAAAGAGGCAAACAGACAAAAAACAACAAAAATCAAAGAAATCTGTTTCGGAGCAGAGCGACTGAAAAATGTTGTCACGCCGCTTTTACATACTGACCAACAACAGTTGTTCTTGTTCCGTTCACTGTTGCTGTTGTTGTTGTTGTTGCTGTTGTCGGTTGGGCCTAGGCCAAGCTATGGACGCGAGCTTCTTCTGTAGATTTTAGTTAATTTGTATAAAGCCTGAATTAATCACGCTTAATTGCAATAACTTGACCAGCCCAACGTGCGCTCTCGCTCTCTCTCTCCCTCTCGCGCTCTTTCTGTCTTCGTTCTCACTGTCTTCGTTTTGGTTTTTACGTTTATTTGATTTGTTTTCAGGTAAACTGTTGCAGCCTCTGCCTTTTGCTTGCCTACCCTTTTGCCCGTTCCACACTGCTCTTTACCTGTCGCCGTGTTGCGTTGTTTATTTTTGGTTTTCAACGTTGCTTGATTGGTTTTTTTATTTTACTTTTTACTTTTTACTTTTGTTTGTGTGTTTTGTTTCTTTCCTCATCGCCGTTCTCAATGTTTCGTTATCTTTTGGTCAAATGCAACACGTTGCGTTGCGTTGCGTTTCGTTCATAATTTCAAGGAATTGAACAAAGAGAGTGCGAGAGAGAGATAGAGAGAGAGAGAGAGAGAGAGAAAGAGAGAGACAGAGCGTAAGCGAACAGGTAAAGACAAGCCTGCGATTGCTGCTGTGCTCTTGTTGTTGCATTGATATTAATCAAGGTGTCATTGAAATCGTTTAAATTATGCACTCCAATTCAGTTCAGTCCACTCCAGGATTTTTTTCTCCGTCTGTCGGCATTTGTGAACCTTCCTTTGTTTGTTCTCTCCCTCTCTCACTCGCTCTCAGCGTCTCTCTCGCGGTTCTTGGTTAGATAAGTTAGCCAGAGACTGGTGTTGCAGCCTCTTTTGTTGCGTGAGTCATAAATTTTAATGATTCTCTTCTTCTGCATTCTGCTGATAAGCGCCAGCGTTTAGATAAAGCTAAGACCTTGCCTCAACTCAACTCCACTAGATTCTCTAACATCGACAGCCACAACAACAACAATCAGAACAAAACTTTTACAGCGTGTCTTCCCAGGTAGTCTGTAAGTAGGTTAGTTAAGAGGCTGTGGGCATGGCTAATGATAAGGCCAATTGATAAGCAAATTGATGTCGTTCCACCAATAAGTTTCTAGACCAGCTGGGGCCACTGAGTCTTAGTTAATTGTCGATTTTTGCTCGATCGAGTTTAGTTACGAGAGAGATCAATTCAAGTCAAGTTTCGACTCCTACCACAACTTCTTATATTTGTTCCCACTGACCAGATTATATATGCCAATTAAGCCATATTTAAGTAGTAAAAATTCAGTAATCAATTTATACTTTTATTTAATGATATTTTCACATTGCATTATAATATTACAAAGAGTAAAATCAATAAAGTAAAAATAAAACTAAATTTAATTTTTATAAACTTTCGGATTGAAATATTTTACAACTTTTCAATATAATCATTTCTGAAATATGTTCAATCTAAAATTAAATAAAAATTAATTTGATCAAATTAAATCAATATAGTATCACACACACACAGGCAGTTGACTGAAATCTACAGTTTTTACATTAATTTATGCTTCGGACTGACATGCACTTATCTAATCAAGGAGTTAAGAATTTCAGTTGCTACATTTTTCTGATAAAATTTAAGCAGCAGTTTCAATTGATTTAACCATTTCTGATGAATACTCTGACTTTGTGTTGCTTATTTTTCAAATATTTTAACTGATTCCCTTTGTTAACCCTCTCCTTAAATCAACTTATATGTCAATTTATTTTATTTAAGCACTTACCATTTCTGGGTTTTTGTGGTATTTCATTGGCATCGATGCCTCGCGCCCGGAAAATGTGCGAAACGGCGCTGCAGTTGGGGCTGAACTGATCGATGATCGAGGATCCACCCGCCGCGCCGGCGGAGGAGGAACCGCCCGGACCAGGAATGGGTCCAGGCGCTGCCAATGCGGCAATTTGGGCGCCAGCTAAGGAGCTGCCCTCTTGGAGCTGGCCCTCTGCTGCTGTCACTAGCAACAGGAGCAGACTATGGAATATCACAAGGTAGGCGGTATTTCTTGCTGTTCTTCGGGAACTGCAGTGCGGATCTTGCAGATTTGCTTGTTGTCGTTGACAACGCTTCGATGCGAACATTTTGCTGCTGTTGCTGTTGCTTTGTTGTTTATGTGTTGCTAAGGCTTTGTCACAATCAATCACACGCACACGTTTATCACACGACGCACAATCGATGGACTTTATGACGGAGCCGACGTTGCCGTTGGTGTTGTTGTTGTTGTGGATTTTATTGCACTTTGCTTTGCGTGGTACCGTAAATAAAATTGGCCACAACGTGAGCAAGAGTGAGAGACGGACAAGGGAGGAGGGAGAGAGAGTGAGAGCGGCACACGCACTGATTTACAAAGATAAACGGCACACGGACAACGTAATGCATTACGTTGTTTATGCCGGCATTGCAGTTGCCTGCGGCTGTTTTTGATGCTGCTGCTGCTGCTGTTTCTTACTGTGCATTTTATGATGTGCAGGTGCAGCAGGTAATGTGCTCTTTGGTTTCGTTAACAAAATGTATGAATGTATCAACAACAATTAAAATAACACGCACAAAACACACGCACACACTCTCACTCGCGGACGCACAGCACGCACATAACGAAACCGATGCGAAGTGCAGCACTAACAAAACACATTCGTGCGGATCGAGCGCGGAAATTTGACTGAAACTAAAAAGAGAGCCACGGCGCTAACATGCTGTTAATGTTAACGTTACCCAACTTTTATCTCCACGAAATGTTAATGAAAACACCACTGTTAACAGGGTCTTCCACTTTTACGAATACAATGCCACAAGTTGAGACATCTGTTGCCCAGAATGACGTCACAAATAAAAACAATTGATGTGAAACAATTTAAATTAAAATAACTGAAAATTAAAATACGGTAACTAAATTTAATTATTTAGTATAAAAAGCTTAAACAGATCTTGTGAGCTGCCTGCAGTTATGTATATTAATAGAAATAGACTTGACTATAATATAAATATATCATAATTCTTTCCCAATTTCGAAACGTCCTTCTTTTCAAAATATCTTAAATAGCTACTGTTGTGTCAGCCTTGTCAGCTGTTGTTGGCGGTTAATTTGAATCGCGCAACACGTCTGGCAATTATCGAATACACATATTTTTATTATTTATGCAATAATACATAGCTATATAATAAATTTGAAATGTAATTTTAAATATACTTGATTACACCTTTTTATAAGTTTTAAAACTAAACTTCTTCTGGGCCATCACGTTTCTGTTACAGTAATTCGATGTAACTATTAGAATATCGCTTGTTGCGCGTTTATGTATCGCTTCTACCATCGCTATCACAGCTGTTTTGGCGGCATTCACGTTTGGAAAATACGCAACACTTTCAGGACTACGTTTATTTATAATGTGGAGCTGTTGTTAAGTTTTCCGAACCAAAGTCAAGTGTCAGTATTATTATGACTGATAAAAGCGCAATAAAGCAGTCACTGGAGAAGTTCTTTGGCCACAAAGGCTTCAAGTCGGAGCTGCAGGAACGAGCCATCACATGTGCTGTGAAAAGTAAGCTGAAGAGAATTCGAACCGTGCCGAGTTAAATGTACATCTGGTCTTGCAGAGAAACAGGATGTTTATGTGTCGATGCCCACAGGATCGGGCAAGTCTCTGTGCTTCCAGCTGCCCGGCTTGATGTGCGAGAATCAGCTGACAATCGTTTTCTCCCCTCTGCTGGCGTTGATCAAAGATCAGATCGATCACTTGACCAAACTCAAGGTACAGGCAGACTCGCTCAACTCCAAAATGAGCACCAAAGAGCGCGAACGCGTCATCATGGATCTGCGTGCCATCAAGACTAATATCAAATTTCTGTATATAACACCGGAGCAAGCGGCCACGAAGTTCTTTCAGGATCTACTCTACTCTCTGCACAAGCACAGGAAACTCGCTTATTTCGCAGTGGACGAGGCGCACTGCGTCTCCCAGTGGGGTCACGACTTTCGACCGGACTACCTAAAGCTGGGCGAGCTCCGTGCCAAGTATCCTGACGTAGTTTGGTTGGCTTTGACAGCGACGGCCTCGAAGGAGGTGCGTGAGGATATTTATAAGCAGCTGCGCCTGCGCCAGCCCGTGGCACAATTCAGTACTCCCAGCTTCCGATCGAATCTCTACTATGACATTGTGTACAAGAATTCCATTGAGGATGACTTTCATCATTTGGCCACATTTGCTAAGCACTGTTTGGGCGATGAATCTGAGTTCAAGGCCACGCCCAAAGGAAAGCGCGGTTGCGGCATCATCTACTGTCGCACTCGAGACCAGGTGGAGCGCGTCGCCGTGGGCGTTTCGAAGCAGGGTGTGGGCGCAGTGGCCTATCATGCCGGACTGAAGACAGCGGAGCGCACAGAGGTGCAGGAGGCTTGGATGCGTGGGGATCAGCCCATCATCTGCGCAACCAACAGCTTTGGCATGGGCGTCGACAAGCCCAGCGTGCGCTTCGTCATCCACTGGGATGTGCCGCAAAATGTAGCTGCCTACTATCAGGAATCGGGTCGCGCGGGTCGCGACGGTCTTCAGTCTTATTGCCGTCTTTACTATGGTCGCGAGGATGTGCGCTCCATACGCTTTCTCCTGCAGAACGATGCGCAGCGCGCTCGCGGTCGTGGGGATCGTGAGATGCTCACGGAGCGCGCTCTGCGGCAATTCGAGCGAATTGTGGACTTCTGCGAGCAGACGCGCTGCCGGCACAAACTCTTCGCCGACTATTTTGGTGATCCCGCCCCCGATTGCAGTGCTCAGTGTGATGTGTGCAAGCGACCCAAGCAGGCAACGAAGGCGCTCGAGACGTTTCAAAAACTCTGCATGGATGCCACCTTCAAGTCGGACATTTCACTACAGGATTGCGCCGATCTGTACGAGGGTAAGTCTCAAACGAAGGTGGATTGACTTGAAAGCCTTTTTAAAAACCTTTGCCTATTAGGTGGTCGCGCGGGCACCAAAAGAGCAGCCCAAGATTATGCCAGCAATGATTCGGACCAGGAGTCGGAGCACAGTCACGCAGCTCAAGCGAAGCGGGCCAAAAAGGAAACCGAAGATTTTATTCGCGAACAGTTCAAGCTGCGCAAACAATTGGGTGCAGCTCGCCAGCTGGAGCAAGAGACATGCACCCAAATATCACGCGTGAAGCAGGCACAATCGACAGAGACCAAGATCAGTGGTCTGCAGCATACGAGTCGAGAGAAATACCTGGACGCCATCATCGAAGCGCTGAAGGCGAATGTCAAGAAGTGTGAAAAGGAATCGGATCAGCAGCCAAGCAGCGCGCTGAGGCACAATGACTACGAGGCCATGGCAGTGGATCTGGAATACGAAGTATTCCGTCAACAGCGCGTGGTCAACATGTATCGACATGCCCTAGCCAAACAGGTGAGTAATCCAGCCAACGAATGTGAAGCTTTAGGCTATTACCATTTCCATTTCTCAGCTGGCGAGCATTAAACAACTAACTGGCAAGACGACGCTGATGCCGCTCATTCGGGATTATGTGCCGCGACCGGAGACAAGCGCCAAGGGCGTCTGGACAGGTGGAAGTGTGGCCTATTTTGAGCGGAAGCTTAAGGAGCTGGAGGAGCAGAAGCCGCAGTCTATGAAGGAGCCACCAAAAGCGTTGCGCGAGCGCAAAGGCTTCAAAGAGGATCATAGCAAGCAAACATCAATTGCCAGCTTCTTTACCAAAGTCAAGCAGGAGGTGAAGGAGGAAGAAATAACAGAAAGTCCAGAAGAGCTTCCTGTCACTGTCAAAACCGAGCCAGAAGAGGAAGCTGAAGATGGGCCAATGAATAATGCAGAAGAGAATGATAGTAAAACAGAAACCATAAACGGTGTAGAAGAGAATAATATAAAATCCGAGGTAGAATCTCCAGTTCTTGAGGCGAAAGTAAAGCACGAGCACGAACAGAGCGAGGCTGTAAGTCCTACGAATGAGGAGCAGTTGGAACTCGAGTTCGGAGACAGAAAATACAGACTAATGGCAAATGACGATGGTAGCTACGATACGCATCGTAAAGCGCGTGTCTCGCGTCTAGAGGCAGAAACACAAAAGAAGCAAATAAAGCCCAAAGACAACTTCAAACTGATATTTGGCAACTCGGAAAGTGAGGACGAAAGGAATGAAATCGAAAAGGAGACGAAAACGGAAGCGAGCACAAATGCAGTCAAATTCATAACTGCTCGTCAAATGCTAGCAGAAAAGAAGTCGGAGCAGCAGCTAGAAAAGAAGCAACCAGAACTGAAAAATGAATCTTTAACACCTAACGGCGGCTTTCAGACAGCTAGACAAATGCTAGAGCAGAAACAGAAGGCGAGCGAGTTGAGCAAGAAGCAACCAAGCATTAAGGAAGAGCCAAATTTGGAGAAGTCAAAGGCAAATAAGTCGCCAGTCCTGCAGGAGAAGTCAAGAGATGAGCCACAAAAGGACAAGTCAAACTCTCAGCTGAAGAAGAAACCCCAAGTCAATCAGCAAAAGAACGATGTCAGCAAATCTGTTGTGCAGTGGCTCAATCCCTATTACAAGCGTAAAATAGCCACCCGGGAGCTGTTTAAGGCTCTGGCAAAGCTCATCACGCAGCGCATATGCGATGGCAGTCTGGGTAAGGAATACAATCAAAGAAATTGTTGTTCAATTTCTAATTTTGATTTCTTGTTGCTTTTAGGCAACGGCGATGTGTGCAAGGGTTACATCAAGGAAACGTTTCACAGCCTCAAAATGATCGAGAATGACCAGGACATTGAGAAATACTTTACTATTTCTATAAAATGATTCTCACATTGCTTTTTGCCAACGTCTGACATCTGCTCGAAATGTTATTTATATGTTAACAGTGGTCAGAACTGTTTTTTATTGTTTGTCGTTGAAATTGTAAATATTGATAATCACTTTGAAACCTAAAGGAAACTGCTTACAAAATTATAGTTGCAAAAGATAGAGATATCGCTTGGAAGCCAAGTTTAGATTTTTACGATCGGTTATAAGATCCTACAGTAAATACAGCAGATTCAATTAAAATGTCCTTGTTGAAATAATTGAAACAAAAAGCAATCAATTTGTAGATTTGAATAACTTTACTAATTGATCAAAAATAGCTAACAATAATTTGCGTTATATAAGAATTAACCAAAACGTGTTATTTAAATGCAAATCTTTTACGCACCATGAGAAATATATATTTATATAATCAACATTACACAATTGTAACTTCATATTCAATGAAAAGCAAATTCGTTTATTATTATGTATATTTTTTTCCAAATTTATTTTTCTTTTGTTACAAAAATATTCGGTGTAAAACTTATGTTAGATAGATTAGAAAAAACGTTTTGTGATTCGTATTCTAGGGGCGGTAAGCGATAATTTAACATTTCTCAAAAAATTTCCTACACTTGGGTTGTTTGTACATTTTCTTTCAATCGATGGCAATTATGATGGTACAGATATTCTGAACAATTAGCCGGGAGTGGGGACACCGCTTAAGACTAAGCTCTGTAAATATTACAGTCCAGCTGGGCGAGCGTCTGGAAGAGTCAGCGAATGTGATGTCATTCCAGATCTCCGTGCACGCCAAAGCGGATGGTCAGTAGCACATCCAGCAAGTAGATCAAGCCGGTGACCAGCGAAATGGAAGCGGACGCCATTACCAGATCCAGCCGGTGCATGTTTGGATGCCAGTAGTTGCGGTCCTTGGTATTGCTCCAGTCACGGAACAGCAGCGCCGTCACAGCTATAAACAGGATAAAGCCCGCCAAGGACCACAGGGTCGCAGTGCGCCAAGGCGTGCTAAGAAATACATATAAATAAATTAGAAATATATTAGATTAGCTGTTACTTACAGATCACCAAATAGAGCCATTATCAAATAGATTGCCGTGTAAATGGTCAACGCGCCGAAGGTCACATAACATAGTGCCATTACTCTGGGTGTGATGAAGACACGCAAGTGCGAATTGGTGGCCGGCTCGTCAATTAGTCCCAGGCAGCATATCAGCAGACACTGGCGAAAGAATGGAAGTATCCAAACAGATATAATAGAATTTAACTATTAAAAGTGCGCTAGTCGGGGGAGTCCGACTGAACATTTAGAGGGACTACTTCAAGGATTCTAAACTTAGGAAATGATAAA
The DNA here is from genome assembly GCA_037075325.1 of Drosophila mayaguana. Classification (NCBI taxonomy): domain Eukaryota; kingdom Metazoa; phylum Arthropoda; class Insecta; order Diptera; family Drosophilidae; genus Drosophila; species Drosophila mayaguana. The sequence goes on along the minus strand of JBAMCG010000080.1, from coordinate 3,021,051 downwards.
CGATCATACCACGTATGGTATATATATTCCAAATATAACATGGCTCTGCTATACTACAATAATATTCTACTACAGTATGCTACTCTATATTAATATACTATATATGTACTACATGTATACTTCTATATATTGGGTGTGTCTTTCAGATGGTCAAGAAATAACTCGTAAGTTGCCTTAATATGAGTAAGACATATTTCGGATCTACTTCTGACCTCCACAATATCCTAGACGAATCCTATATTCTGCCTGTTACCTATATCTTTGCAAAATCAATATACTTTGTATACTCATTCATATAATATAATTATAGTAGAATTATCAGGTGATGAAACTAAACAAATAAAATGGACTTAGTAATCTTACTATTTCTGTAGAGCTTTAAGATTCTGAATACAGTGATAAGGCACCTAGAAGTACTAAGTCGTATATATCAAAATAATAATGAAAGGCGTATATATCCAGTAATAATTTTTACAGCTCTGTATATATATATATATATATATATATATATATATATATATATATATATATATATATATATATGTAGCTATTAAATAATATATATTTGCATGCATATAAACGAGGAAAATATTTATAAAATGCATTACTTACCAGCTCAACTACTTTGATGGTGATGAGAGTGTAGGTTGCCTTCTTGTTGCCATTTGTTGTGGCAAAGGAATTGTCATCTGCCGGCGACATTTCGACCCGTGAGATTTCTGTGGGATGCAATTAGTCAATTAGTTAATTAAAGTGAATGATCTTTAATTGGAATTGGCTGGGAGCAGTCGAGCCAAGTGCTCCGTTTGCAGAGTATGAAAAGTACCTATGGAACGCAAGTAACTCATCTTCTTCCTCTGCTTTTTGCTGTTGTATTTATTTATTTATTTTACGAGCTGCCTACGATGAAGCATTTAAAGTTCTTCTTCGGTATCTATGGATGTTAAGACGGAATTGCCTTATTGGGCACTGAGTTATTTGTTATTCTTTTTATTATTAACTCGAGTGCGCAGTGGAGCGTGTTAAATGCCTCCAAAATGTGCTGGGAATTTGTGTCAATCGCTGTGGGTAAGGTCTCTCTCACATTACTTCCAAAATTGGCTCTAATTAATTGTCTGTACACAAAATCTCTAAGGGCCTTCTAAGGGGCACGTAAAATGATGTCATCTCTGGCTGTCTGGCTGGGTGCAGCTCCAAGCCGTACAAATGAGCTATGACCAGGTGAGTCAATAGTTGCAGCTAAGTGCATTGTCTATTAAATAATGTACAATACGTAAATTCCACGTATATCATTGCATTAAAAATCTATTTCAAATTGAGATCGAGATTTGATCGTTCTATCATGGGAAAACATGTATTGACCATAAAGGCGTCGTAAGCTTTGAAATATTGATGTATTTCAGAATTTCAAATTGAATTATTAAAATGCATCAATGAAAAAGGTAAAGTTACAAAAGTGTTCCTCCATTGTGGGCGATCAACAAATGGAGTGAGTGATCAAAATCGGATATACAACATATTTTTTACAAACGTCTGTTTAATAAAAGGAATTATTTAAATAAGCATTGTTTGAAATGGATTGAATAACCGATTTTCATTTTTGGTATGTATCTATTTTAAAGCGCTTTTAGCCAATGTTCACCCTGGGAATTACTTTCAATGTATTTATATCATTCTCAAAGAAAATCTAAGATATATAGAAAAAACTAAGAACCTCGAATAAATCGGGAGGTAGCTCCAAAATGAGCATAAGAATTGGGCCAAAGCCACAGAACTTTATATTTCTTATGCAACTAGAGTGAAAATGTCTTTATTTCTAAATCAAATGATATGGGCCACATATATATATTACTCATCATTCAGTCAGTCAGTTAGCCAGGCAGTCGACCAATCAGCCAGACCAACACTTAAATACATATCATTTCGAGTAGCTCCAACAGCTCTTGTTTGTTGATGTGTCAACAATTACTGTTCAGCCAACAATGCGACACTCGGTGGGGCCAACACTTTTGCTTGGGTTGTTGTTGGTGTTCAGGGGGAATATTTTACTGCATGGCTGAGTTATCCGGGGCATTCATTCATGCCCCATTGATTAAGACTAATTGCATTGGCAAAAGTCACGTACAATAAAAATACCATAAGCGAGGCCCAGACGGCAGAATTACAGACAAAATTGACCCGCTTCACCCACTCCCAACTATGCGTAGAGCTATTGAAATGCAGATGGGAAAACCAAAAGCCGAAAAACCCAATTCAAATAAAGTTGGGAAAAACTTTCGCCAGTAGACGTGTGTAGGAGATAGAAAGAGAGAGAGAGAGAGAAAGAGAGGGAGAATGAAAGAGGGGGCGTTAAGTGTTTGATTGTTTGTTAGTTAACACTAATTCGAAATACTAACAAATGGTCTGGTGTCTAGGTTCGATATTTCTGAGGAGGGAAATTAACGTTGCGTGTTGTCAAAGAATCATCAATAAGTAATTTAGTGTAAAGAATCGAAATGCTAGAGTGCAAGATACCCTACAATGCAAGGATTTTGGGAGAAAATGAATTCTTATATACAAATATATCTTTGCCCAATTAAAATAATAGTAGTATTCTACAAGTACTCTATAATTATAAAAATGTTCTATTGAAAATTAAAAAAGTTAAATTTAATTTAATTCTATAAATATTCGTCTTTTAACAATTCCTATATGAGCGCATTATATGTATGAGTATAATTTTAATATAAGACTCTTTTTAATATTGCTATAGTTTAATATGAATCTTATATTATTTGAAAAGATTATTTTGCTTCTTATAAATTTTCCAATTAATATCTACTTATCTTTTCTTACAAACAATCTTCTATTTATTTTCCTTATAAATATATAGTAAATTTTCTTTATTCTTTATATTTCCTAATTAATAAATAATTTTTTAATTTATTATTAATAATTTTTTTTTTGCATTTCCTAGTAAGTATCAAATATTGTTTTATTTTTGAATTTCCTAATTCTACAAATTGTGTTTTAATTCACCTCCCAAGTACTTCTCCTCCTTCCCAGCATTATTATGTCATTCCAGCATGATTCATACAATACAAATTTTGGCTAAGTAATTTTTGGTAGCAGATCCCGAGACGGAAAAATTGCCGTAATGCCATGCAGTTGAGGAAATGACGCGACAGCACTTTTAGTGTTGATGCTAACAAACTTCTCACGTTTTTTTCTTTTTTTTTTTTTTTTGCTTTTTTTGCCAAGCCAAACAAAAAACCTAAACAATTTAGAAGAAAGCTTTAAAGAAAGAAAACAAACAGAACGACAAACAAAACAAACGCTGAATAATGTAAACAAATCGCTTGACCAGTTCAACGGGTTTTTTCGAGCAGCAGAGGGGCAGACGGACATGCAGAGAGAGGGGGAGAGAGAGAGAGAGCGCACCAGAGAGTGAGGCAGCCACACCTGTTTTGCGCTCGCGCAACCACAAAAATGAGCTGGCGCTCTCACGCGCTCTTTCTCTCTCTCTCCCTCTCTGTGTGAGTGTGCCCAATATTTTGACCGGCACTGTGCCTTAACCTCGTTTCGCTTTCCGTTGGCTTGGCGGGCAGCCCTCTAACTGGTCTGGCCTGGCCTGGCCTGGCTCACTGCGTGGATTGGGTCATCGACTTGCCAGCAATGTTGCAGTTGCTGTTGTTGTTGCCGTCGTTGTTGTTATGTGTTTTGTTTTGCTAAGCCATTCTTGAGCTGTTTCAGTTTCATCTCGATCTCCTTCACTTCCGCTATAAGAATTGCCATACTCTCGGTTCACTTTCAAATGCGCATCGAATGCTCTTTAAGTGCATTGACGGAACGCCACAAAAACTGGTTTTCATGTAAGTTTCAAACGCGTTACACCCCCAACCTGCCTCCCTCTGCCATATGATTGCGTTTGCAACTGACACGCTCTCTCTCTCTCTCGCACTCTCTCAAGGGGCGCATTGCATTGGCGCCTACTGTACCTAACCAGGCTGTTGTTGCTGTTATTGTTGTCGCCAAAGGGCACTGTAAACTGAGTTTGCGATTTGTTGACCTCATTCCTCATTCCTCAGTCCAAGTCTCAGTCGCCGTTTCAGTTTCAGTCCGCAGCTCCCACACGTTAGCGATTGTAATGGGTGTTGGGCCTGGTCATGCAATTTGTTGTTGTTGTTGTTGTTGTGGTGTTGTTGTTGCCTCTGTCGACGGTTGTGTTGAGTTGCTGTCGGTTGCCTAGGCGCCCAATTGGCGAATTCAATGACACAGCCAGGGGAAGGTCAGTGTCAGCAAGTGTTAAATTGTGTTATTCCCTTAGTTCACAAATACCACAGCAAACCGTTAATGGCTACATCAAAAAGGCAGGAACTAACAAGCCGAGTTAAATGTTGTTAACAATCAAATGCAGAGTGGCTGCAACCAACTTTGTTATACTCGCCCACAGTTCAAGGCGAGAAATCCAAAATTAGTATAAAATATTGATTAAATATACAACAATTGTGGCAACAATCTCCATAAGAAAAAGTTTTAAATGAAACTAAAATTGTTTAAGAAACATTTGCATGCATATCCACATAAAAAATATTTTAAATAATTTAGAGTAGAGTAAAAGCCAAAAGCGTAAGACTCTACTAAGTTGAGTAGGGATTGTTATGCAGTCTGACTCAATAGGTATAGGTCCATTTCTTGTACCAAGTTTATACTATTAAAGTGTATTAGTTTATTAAAGATGTATTGACAGAGATAAATGTATATCTATATAGCGAAATATATTATAGATTGAATGACATATAAGCTGATAAAGGAAACAATAAACTGCACTAAATAGAATATATACATGTATCAAAGTCTATTTGTATATTTTATCTTCAGAGATATGTGGACTCCCTCGTTATATATATAAATTCCCGGTTGAATTGAATTCCTTTTTGAAACTCGTTAAACACAAATCTTGATATACGACAATCCCATAAAATTAGTACAAATTTGATTCCATTTCGAATCATCGGGAGTGAATATAAATATAGTATAGATATTCTATAGACAGTCTATACAGAGAGTTGTATCAATATAGATATACATACATACATACATATAGAAATCAAGGCAAAGCTGTATATAATTTTAAATATTTTCATTTAAGCATTCGCAAAGCTAATATTCTCCTTTAATAAACTATTCAATTGCCGAACCCGCTGTAGCAACAAATGGCCCTAACAACTGCACAAAACTGTGACATATATGTATATATACACATATCCATGTATTTATATATATGTAGATACACATTTGTTTTTTAATATTTGCCAACTTAAGCTGTTCTCAAACGAAGCTTATAATTCGCATTCAGAACACGCCCAATATTAGTTTACGTGAATCATGGAACAAACTCTTTGTTAGCCAGCTCAAATTATGCACAATTAGCACAAGTCTAGCAACAACAACAAGTTGTCACGCCCTTAATGTTGCTGTTGTTGTTGCTGTTGTTGTTGTGGTTATTTGTTGTTTACTGTACTACTGTAGCAATTAGTTTTCGGGTGGGGCACAGCGAGAGCATCAGATCTTATAGATGAGAGCAAAGATCTGCGACTCTCTGAAACTGTCTCCGACTTCAACATCGACTCAGAGTCAGAGTCAGAGTCAGAGTCGTAGTCCGAGTCCGATTCCGTCTCGGACTCGCTTTCATGGCATTTGATGCACTTTTGTGTGTTGCCACAAAGTTAGTTTTAACTATTTTTACATGTTTACAAATGTTTTTCAGTCTTTCAGAACAGGTTTTTAATTCAACTGGGTGTTTGTGTGTGCGTGTGGGTATTACAACATGTTAGGTATATACAGTTGCGTACATGGGTAATACTTATTAGAGGTGCAGAAAAGTGCAGCAATATCTTTTGTTGATGCTGTTAGCCAAAAATTAAAACACGTTTGCAGTGAGCCAAGCACTAAACAAACACACACAGATACAGTCAGAACTTGAAGCGCGCAATTCGATTTGTGTTTGCGTTTGGGTCTGTATGTGTGTGTGCGCACACATATATTTTCTATTTCAATTCGATTTTCTTTTATAATCCGTTCAATCGGAATCGGGAAAGTTTGAAACTGAAACCGACGACACGACAACGTCAACTGTTGTAGCTTACGTATAGCCCAAACCGTACAGGCCCGACCCCAGCCCCATAGGCAGAGAGAGAGAGAGACTAAAACTACGCAGAGAGCGAGAGAGCGGGAGAGCCGCATACACACACACGCACACAGCGCGAGCATAATTGAACGCGCTAAGAGAACGAGCGCTTAAAACATGTTTGGAAACTTCAAAGCTAGCAAACGTGTTAATAGCCGCTCAAATTAGAAAAGTTAACTATCAAACTTTATAGCTGCAAATATTTAGTTAACAATTTTTCCAATTGGACTTATAAGTTATCTTTGTGTTGGGTTTATATAGAAATTTGAAAGAAAACTGTTAAAACTGCTAGCTATAAGCCGAGTTCCAAGCCAAATCACACCCTGGCTAATATACTAGACAGCACTGTTTAAGGTATAGTTGTTGCCTAGCAAAGGCAATTTCAAATATCCCACAAATTAAGAAGAAGAGAAATAATAGAAGTGCTAAGTTAGCCAAGCTACAAACCGAGCCAAGTTTATTAAGCTAAAGGAATAAGAACTGCTGCCACTGGCAAATATATTAATCGCATAGAATTTTCAATTAAATGAAGTTCATTGAATATGTAATATATCTTTATAATTATTATACTGTCCGGTGCATGCAAGCTCTGACTGATATGTAACCCGAATTTGCCACCAGTGTAGCAATCCAAATTCGACGCCATATATATGACTTCATAACGGTTGCTAACTTTGCTGATGAGATAAATTACCTCTGCTTATATATAAATATCCCATTTAATGAAATGATAGTAAGCAGACATACCAAGTTAGCCGTGTCACAAACCAGGCATGTTATCTTTTAAGGGAGAAAAAACTGCTTCAGCTTATATCCGTCAATCGCATAGGAATATTTTAAATTACCCAAAGATCTTTAATATTAGCTCAGCTATTTATTTCCCTTAGCTATTGCGAAGGTAATTTTTAAAATCCCATCAACAAATCCTTTATCATTCGATAAATTAAATTTAAAATCAAAACGAAAAGCAGCAGTAGAATTATAAACACAGTTAAAAGTCTTTACTTTATTTTTTCATAATTGTTTTTAACTCTCGTTTTTCTTTTATGATTTAACAAAAAATATACACAGCTAGAAAACTAGGAAATAGAAAACTTGAATAAATACATATTTGTTAACTGTACAGAGCATTACGAATTAGTTGCTGGTGTTTGTTGTTGGTATGTTTATAGTTACTTATTATACATACATGTTACTACATTAGGTGCCACCTCAATATTGAAACAACAAAACTTAAATACAGTCTTTCCGTTTACAGGCCACAAAAATAATTGCCGCTACTTAAGAGAAACAATAACTAGCTACAACAACAAAATGGAACGTATATGAAACAGCTACGACTGGAGTAACTGAAATTTGTTTATATATATATATATGTATATATATATATATATATGTGTATATATATATTAAATGGACTCTACTTTCTAGGCGATTTTTCTATGTACAGTTCGAAACTAAAGTCGCTCGCATATTGGGAAAAATTAAAGCATACTTTGCGGCTGAAAAGTTAAATGCAAATGCCTGACAGAAGCTAAGTGGTATGTCATGCAATTCGCAATTTGCACGTTACATATTTAATTCGCTGTAAGGGCACGACTGCAATCGATCCATAGTCAAATTTTTGGTTTGAGGGAAGGTTTTCTAAAAACTCTTAAGCTCCAATTTACAAGCGCCATATCAGCTGCTACCTTCGGGGCTTATTTGCCACAAAACGCCTCTGATCAGCAGGTTTCATAACTCTCGGTCGCGCAGCCTCAGGCTCAGCGGCGTTTTGGGTGCCAGAAGGAATTCAAATTCCGTTTCCAGCGGCTTCACGAAGCTCACATCGAAGGCTAACACAAGCTAGAGATGGAAGAATGATGACTATTCGATATACATATCGGCAAATAATATGTGCGAGCTAACCTTGGCCAGCAGCAGCACCACCTCCATTTCCACGAATCGCTTGCCTGGACACGTGCGTCGACCCACACCGAAGGGCACCACAATGCTGGCACTGTCCACGTTCACTGTGAAGTTGCCGGAGCTGGCGTCAATCCAGCGCTCGGGGCAGAACTGCTTGGCCTCCTGGAAGTTGGAGTCCTTGTGGCAGGCGATCATGTTCTGACACAGCACCACCGTCTAGATGAAATTAGTGTTAAGAAAGACCTGTTTTTAGAGACTACGATTTGCATACGGCTTCTGTATGGGCGTTGAGTACTCACGCCCGCATTCAAGGAGTAGCCGGAGAGCTCCATGTCCTCTTCGAGAATGCGTGCCAGGCAGAAGGCGGTGGGTCTCAGCCTGTATGATTCCTGAATGCAGGCCTTCGTGTATGTGGCATTCGTCAGCGCATCCTGCAGAATGTTCGTGTCACGATACTCACGAAACTCGTCGTATATACGCGGTATCGCCGACTCCTCTCCTGTCACGGAACTGAGCACGAAGAGGAGGGTGTTGGCTAGCTAGAAAGAGAGACAAACGAAATGCAATTAAGTCTCGATTCCTGGCTCTCAATTCTCAACTCTCACTTTTTAGTTCTCAATTCTCGAATCTTTCTCAATTCTCCACTTTCAACTCTAAATTCCCCATGCTCAATTCATAGTTCGTAATTCTCATTCTCAATCCCTAACAATCCTCAATTCTCAACGGTCTATATTCAACTCTCAATTCTGCACTATCTTTTCTCCATTCTCTTCCCTCACCCCTCATCTCTCTTACCGTTTCAATACCCGCGGCTATGAAGTCTATTATGGCCGACTTCTTGTCCCGTATGTCCAGCTCCTTCAGCTCGAGTATATTAAGGAATACGCTGCGCAGGCCGGCAGCGTCTTCGTCCTCGCAGGCCGCCGACTTCTTGTGCTCCTCCAGCTCGTTGTCGATGATCTCCGAGATGACACTGTAAGCAAGCATTAGTCATGGCTGCGATGCGAGTTGCCCACGTCGTATCCTTATACCTACTCATAGATCAAGTCTTCGGCGCGCGCGAACTCCCGATAGGTCTTCGTGGGGAAGTATTTCCAGAGGCCCAGGCCATAATACGAGTCGCGCTGGGAAATGAACAGTTGCTTAACGGCCGCCGCCAGTTGGCTGATCTTCTCCGGCTGCTTGGTATTGGTGCTCAGGAAACCCATTCTCCTGCCCAGCATGAGGGTGCAGACGGCCTCCAGGCCCATCAGGTTCGCCAGCTCCTCGAAGTTGGCCACGACCTGAGTACGGGGATCTCGCTTGGCGCGCAGCAGCTCCACGAAATCATCACAGATGGCGTTCAGAGCGGGCAGAAAGTTCTGCAGGATGCGCGGCGAAGTGATGCTGGAGGTGAGCGAGGACCGCAGCCGATGCCACATCGGCCCCTGCTCGTTCACAATGCCGACGCTCGCATAGCGATCGGGCCGCGACTGCCGATACATCACAATGATTTCGGTGGGCGGGCGAAAGGGGTATTTGCTGGGGTACTTGAGCACCTTGTCCAGATCCTCGCGATTGTACAGGTGCACGATGGGCACATTCGAGGGCATCACCTCGAGCACGATGTCCCCATACTGGCGATTCAGGTCTATGAGATGGAGAGAGAAAGTGAAGAGAGAAAGAGAAGGGAGGACTCTCCATTGGCAAGGGCTGTAAATTGTGTTGGGGGAGTCTCTCACCTGCGTAGACCTCGTGCAGCTTCGTCATTTTGTAGCGTCGGAAGAATACGAGGAATATCCACTTGGTGCCCAGGAAGGGAATTCGCTGCGGGCCAGGTATGTCCCAGATACTGCGACGCTTCCGCTGCTCGATGGGCGTCGCATGGTAGCAGTCCTCGAGGGGCGTGCTCTTCAGCAGCGGCTTCAGATAAATCGCGCAGATCTTTTGCCTATGAATCGCGCAATAGCAACCGAGTACGAGTGCCAGGGCGAGCAACAGTATCACGGCCATTACCATTGGGCGCTGTGGGGAGGGGAGTGGTTGGCGAGGTTAGGGTTTACTTATCGCATTCAAATTTTCATACATCTACTTTATATATCTTATGCAAATTTTGTCAAACACTCGGGCTGATCGGCTTTTAATTGACTTCACGTACAGCAGCCAAAGCAAACCGGTCCCTGGCCTTAACTCAAATGTTGCTTTATTTAGAAATTGGCACCTCGATTCGCTAATCATCGATTTTGCATTGTGTTTGGGTGTTTAAGATAAGAACACTTTAGAGCTTAATTCTTTTGTTGCGTCGCTCTGATAAGATAAAGGCAGCCACGGCGCAGTTCAAGGTTAAATGAAATGAAAAAACTAAGACATTATGACTTGCAAAAGGGAAAATTGGGCAATGGAGCAAAAATAAATAACAAATCAGATAAGAACGTTGAGCTCAATCGCAGCTGACTGCATAATACTCGCTCATGCAAAAAAAATAAAATAAAAAGTAGTGGAATTGACTAATGAATTGCCTGTTGGGCATATTTGTTGTCTCGATGCGCAGCTTATGCAATTTATATCTGCTTTTAATTCATATCTGAAAGATAAGAAACTCATATATTGTATTCATAAGGGCTTGGCGCGCTCTTCAGCTGAATCGGACTAGATCTGTTTGTTGTTGAGTTGAGGGTGTCGGAGCAGGATTATTGCTCTCCCTGATTGTCGTTCCCTCCTAGCCCCAAGGTTAAAGCTGAAAACCCCTTTGCCACACCCGAAATGATCGTATTCAACAGATTTGAACACTGTATCAGGCATTGCAATTGCTATCGAACATATTGATAACCAATATACCCTTCTCATATTATACGTATAGTATATTGAATATAAATTTCGATTGTTGAATTCAATATACAAAAATACATTAAAATTCAGGTATTTGCGGTGTATATAGATTATATGTATAAATGATAAATGTTTTTTTTTGGTCTGTGTTATAATACCTATAAAAATCAGCAATATTTTCAATACTCTTAATATTATAAATGTCACCAAAATATATAATTATAGCTGCACTTTTCTCAACCGACTGTTTCTCTAGAGGCGAAAACACTTTCTAGTACTGAATTGTTAATGTTGCTCATCACGTTCTTGAATTATTCTTTAACTTGCGAAATAGGCAAAATACACACACCTCTACATATGCACACACACTCATACATATGCCTGTATTTGTGTGGCTCATATAATTAAGGCGTCATTGCTCTAAGCTGGCGTAAACAAAGGCCGAAAAAAGAGTCGAAGTTTTATTTGCGCATTGGACTATCGAATGGTGTTGTTGGTGTAGACGAATACCTGATAGAAATCGTGAAATTCGAATTCGAATGAGGCAGAGGTAGAAGAACTGAGAGTAAGGAACAAAAACTTTCCCATCGTCTCGGCTTACATAATAAATTACATAATATGCTTTCTAATGTCGCATTCTAGCTGCTCGATGCTTTCTTCTCTTGTTGCCTTGTTGCCTTGTTGCCTTGTTGGCTTGTTGCCTGCCTGTTGGCTGTGTTGCTTCTGAGCCGGTTTTAAGAGCCGACTCGTGGAACGGGGGCTTCTAACGCGGCTCTAACGACGACAGCCAACACGCGAAGACATTCCCCCGTTCGATTGAGACTCGACTCGATCTATCTATCTATCTGCATATTAATCATGGTGCCGGCAGTCGACGAGACGAGATCTGTGCTTAGAAGAATTCGCAAGAATTCTTATTAAAAAGCGAGTTTTTGTTTTTCATCTACTACTACAACTGCTACTACTGCTAGTATTGATGCTAGCTGCTTAGAAAAGTGAGAAGCGCTTAGAACGGCGCGCGCGTCGCCCCACAGATGAGGAAGTGATTAGCAGCCAAGAAGGAAGTGCTGAACTGGCTGATGATTTCTGTTTCTTGTGTTTCCACTTTTCGCAAACCACAAGAATCTACAAAGTCAATTGAGTCGACTTCGACTCCAGAGAGAACCTCCGGCGAGTTGAAAGCGAGTTGGCGACATTAGGGAATTGCCCAAAGTCACGTAGCTACCCCAAATGTATATAAAAGTATATAAGTCTAGTTTCAAATGTTCTTTATCTTGATTTCTTCGCAAATATATATCGTGTGTTCTATTTGATATAGCATATATTTGTGTGTGTCCGTGTGTGAGCTGGGCAAACATCAGTGGGCACTTTCTGTTTATGACCAATTAATCATTTCAAACATACGTTTGAGAGCACACAAGATAATTATTGTATATGAAATCAATATTAAATCAAAGCTGTGCAGGTGAAAACCTTTTAAATTGTGTTTAAAATTTAGAAGAAATATTTCAAATACATTCAAAACATAATTGTAAAAAAAGTGTGTGTAAATATTATAAAATGTTTTTATTAAAAGCAGAATGGAGTAGAAATTTGGAAAGTCTTGTCTAGAATTTAATTCATACAATAAAAGTGAAACAATTCGAATTACTTTTGGAAAATTTTAAGAATACACAAATTTGAATTTTAAATGATCTAAATTAAAATAAAATCAGTTTGTTATTCAATTGAAGATAAGTGAAAACAAATGAATATTTGACTATACCTATTGGAACTGAAAGCCAAGCAGAGCAGATTGGTACCACTGTGACAAGTTCTAATTGTTCGCCAAATTTTCAAGCACTTTTGTTTGTCTCCCAGCCCACTGTATGGGTCGCACGCCCGTCTCAGAGCTCCACGCGAGCTGTGGCATTCCTTAGCTTAATTTGTTGATCATTTTTCAGCTTTCTTCAGTTGTGTTTTTTCCTTGGTATTACCTTACAGCTTTCGATGAATGCTTTCCCAAAAACAAAAACCACAAACAAACACACAAAAAAAAAAAAAAAACATACAAATTCAATATAAAAATGTAAATAATTTCGACAAATTCAGCAAATTAGTTTGCATTGAACTGATTCCTGCGGCGTCTGGCTGTCCAAGTCCAAGTGCAACCGCAAATTAATGTTGACACCTACATAAAATTATTCAGCGTTTGCCAAGTTACTTAGTCAAATAAAAAATAAATGATATATATAAAACTCGTACTTATACAAGGCGACCTGCAAACGTAGCTAAAATGTGGCACAAAAAAAGCAGTTTACAAAAATGAAAAAAAAAAGGAAAAAAAACTCAAAATGAAAAAAGTGTTCTACCAATTAGCCGATATTTTGTCGTTGTTTATTTTGCGAAATAAACAAGTTTATGTTTTCATCAGAATTTACATAAAGTTTTGATCATATTCTTGGCTATTTTTTGATTTTGGCACATTTTTCACAACTTATGCAAATCAAACGAACCAAAAATAAAGTTATATATATATAAGTTTATGTAAAGAGAATTAAAAGCCACGCGATCCGCTGCGCAGTTACAGAAGAAGAAACCTCAGCTCAAAGCGTAGAACGCTCAACATCAGCAGATTATGTCACTAGCGACCGACCATATAACATTGCACACGCAACGGAACCCAAACGATCCGATGGTTCGTTCATGGTCATGGCCAAGTCTCAAGCCCCAAGCCTCAAGCGACAAACAGCCAAATAGCCAACAGGCAAGCCAGCAGCAGCGGCAGCAGCAGCAGCAGGCAGCTAACAATTTTTCGCGCATAGCATTTGTCAGCTGACGGTGCTAGAAAGAGTCAGCAGGCGAGAAAGAGAGAGAGAGAGAGGGGGGGGGAGGGAGGTAGGGAGAAAGAGTAGGAGATAGACCGCAACCCATTAGCTAAGCCCTGTCCGCCGTTTGGCCAAGTTCAATGTACGGCCAACGACGCGCATGAAAACAACTGAACAACTGAACAACTGAACAACTGAACAACTGAACAGCTGAATAGAGGAGTCTGTAGACAACCTCCACCTACCTTGCTGGCCAAACCAAACTCACCTGCCCACCTGTGCACCTGCCCACCTTGCCGCCACCTTCCCTTGGCTTTGAATCGTAATAGAGAGAAATAGAGAAATTTCGCATTAGATTATTGCAGAAGCGCGAAGGCCTCGACCAAACTAGCTTTGGGCTTTCATGTTATTATTGTTGTTGTTGTTGTTGTTGTTGCTTTTGCCGTTGGCTCTGGTGAATTATTCAATACCTGAAGAATCGTTAGAAGTGAAGTAGAAGAGCCCCAAAGGGCACACCTCAAAATTCTTAAAATGTCTAGAAAGTTCGCAAAATATTGAATTCAATGATTGCCATTTAGGCTTTCCTTGATAATAATCATGATATAATACATATTATAGTTCTATATATACATAAACAAAACAAATCAGTTCACGCAAATTTAACTTTGCTTCATTAATAAGTGGGAAGGCGTGTTTACAGCCCATAATTTATACTCAAAAATAACATTCCAGATCAGAATAAAAAACCCATATATATCATTGCCCTGAGAGTTGTCGGTCAATGCTCGTTATTTGAAACAAAAAGAAGAAAGAAATAAACAAACGAACAAACAATATCTTTAAGCATAAAAAAGAGGAGTGACTGGCAATCGCTTTCAAATTGTAAAATGTAAAATATAAAATGTTAAATGTTAAATGTAAAATGTAAGGTGTAATATAATTGTTTTGTGTTTATTGCAAATCAGACTAATAACAAAAGGCAAATGTCAATTGCACAATTCTTGTTTAATGGTGATAATGAACTTGAGCCGTGTATAGTGTACATATACACAAATGTTATTTGATAACAAAGGCGCATTATTTCTATACGAAATCTGCGTGATACTGTCTGCTAAATAATAATGAGTAATTCATTAATAAATCAACAAAAAATCAGATGCAACCGAAGCGAATTCACGCTCAAAGCGCCCCCCGCCCCGAGCCGAGGGAAGCTAATTATTGTTTAATGTTTGCCAAAGTAATATAAATATTTATATAAATATATGTGGTATGTATATATAATGTAATATTATTTTTATGTTTTCTCATTTCATTTGTGTGTGGTATAAATTTAATAATGCATTTTTTGATTAACTGCGAGTTGTGAAACATTTTATTTACGCTTGGAAAAAAACCTGGGCATATTTATCCAACTAAAGCAGCGCTAAAATTGTTTATATAAGTCTTATATATTATATATGGTTTATATATACATATATATATATATATTAGATTTCTATAGCAAATGCAGGACTCAAGTAGAGCACCCTATTAGGAAAAATTTCAATTCTAGTATTAAAACTTTCTTTAAGCAGATATATGAAATATGAACAAATTTATTTAGGCACATCTTTTCACTATTTCTTTTAGATAGTTTTATATTTATATCTATTTCCTTGTATATGTCTCAGACTTACTTACCTTGTTTTTGTATTACTTTTAAATCCAGAAGCAGATCCGTTTCGTTGTTGTTGACAGAGTTTTAGTTAGCATTTTAGGCATTTTTCTTCACTAAGTTAGCTTAATTTATTTATTGGCGAACATATTGCACTGCATAACACATGTATGGTATGTATGTGTGGTTGTATGTATATAAGTAAGACTATTATCACTAACCGGCATTTGAATTGGTTTTCAATTATAATATATAGATAGAACTAATTGACATTTTCCTTCTTCTAGAATATTTTATAAATATTTTAGCTATATTGCACATTGATAATATATTTTTGTTGATTGTTAAAGCTCTTTATTGCTGCATATTTTCGTTCCCTCTCGCTCGCTCTCTCTCTCTCTTTCTCTCTCTATGTCTCCTTTCTAATCAAAGTCAGAAGCTCCGCTCCGCAGTTGTTGTTGTTGTTGGTTGTGTTGCTCTCGCCATGGTTCCGAAAACAATAGAATATGCTCAACTTGATTTTTAATCACATCCAGACATTGCACTTTCGCACTCGTACTGGAGATTCGTAATTGCTGAGTGCCTATTGTTGTGCGTTGTGTGCGTGTGTGAGTGTGTGAGTGTGTGTGCGTGTGTAATCAAAACTGCATCCGTATCCGTTCGATAGAAATATTTGGATACATACATGAATATATATATGTATATAGACGTGTGTGATTGCGTTGCCCGAGACCCGACCCGATACCGAAGGAATCAAGTAAGCAGAACAGAACCGAATTAAATCAGAATCCGATTCAGAATCCGAAACAGTAGCCGTAACCACAGAGCCCGCTGCGATGACAACTGCGACGCTTAGTCAAAGACTGACTGAATATGAATGGGAATGAGTGTTGAGTCCGCGGTCTACGACAGCCACGACGGCGATCGACGATGTACGATCGTTTGAGCGCCTCGGCAATGCGATCGCCGCGAGCGGCTCTTCCAACTGATTTAATAGCCATGCGATACAACAACAACAACAACAGCAACAGCAACAGCAATGAGAGCAGCAGCAGCAGCAACAACAGATGCAACAAGTGGCTACGATTCGGATCGATCGGGTTGATCGTGCAATCAACGAGCGTACGATCGATTGATGGACCGACCAGCTGTTCGAATGCGTTTTGTGTGAGTAAGGCAAGGTTCTATCGGTATATGTGTCTATGCATGTGTGTGTGTGTGCGAGTATCAGTGTGTGTGTGGGGTCTGGTCTCCCGGCAGGCGATGCCGCATGATATGATAGCATCGTGCCTGAACCTTGCTGCCTACACTCACTCTCTCACGCTCGCAGCAGACTAACAGGCTGACACACTCGCTTGCTCTCTCTCTCTCTCTCTTTATGTCTCTCTCTCACTGTCGAGCGCTCTCGCTCTCTTTGCAGCAGTTCGCGCTCTTCCGCTGATAAGAGGACAACAACAACAAGAGGCGCGCTGTCGTTTGACTTCTTGTCTGCCATTTGTGTTTGTTTCTCTCTCTGCCCGTTCGTCTGCGTGTGTGTGTGTGTGTGTGTGCGTGTGTGTGTTTTTCTTCTTGTTGGGTTTTTTTTTTTGCATACAAAAGCTCAATGAAAGTTTGCTAAGAAACAATGGAAGCCAAGGCGATTTGTTGCTGTTGTTGAGTGGCTTATTGAAATGTTTACATTGAGAGCTGCATTTATGCAACCGATTGGCAGGCAGAGGCAGCACCAGGCAGAGGCAGAGGCAGAGCCAGAGGCAGCAGGCAGCGCCAGCGGCAGCGGCAGCTACCTCAATGCGTGGCCGCGTGCGCTGCTTGGAGTTGCCTCTCAGCAAGCAGCTTGGCGTGAGGTAGGTTGACTGCAACTACAACTACGACGGCGACTGCGACGGCAACTGCGACAGCGACGGCGACTGCGACAGCGACGGCGATAGAGACGACAACAACTGCAGGCACAACTGGTTCGCATAGGCAGCCGAATCAGCTGTGCCGCGTCTGTCCGTCCGGCTAGATGTCTAACCAGCTACAACATTGTTGCCGCCTCTGGTGGCTGGGATTTGTGCGTGTGAGCGCTGCGAGCGGCAGGAGACGGAGCTGTTGCTGCTGCTGCTGCTGCTGCTGTTGTTGTTGCTGGAGCTAGAGCTGGAGCTGGAACGTCAATTATATATATGCGCAGAGGGCGACGGGGCCTGGAGCGAGCGAGTGTGAGTGAGCGCTAATTGTCTTGATTGAGTTTTAAATTAATGCGAATTTGAGTTGTATGTTTGTGTTGTTGTTGTTGTTGTTGTTGTTGCTGCTGCTGCTGCTGCTGTCGCTGTTGCACTTGTGTTTCAAGTCACACAAATATACGCAAATAAACTGTTGAACTAGTAATACTTTAATAGAGCTCATTCAGTGCATTAAGTAGTGCGAGCACGACTAGGGCTCGCCAGAGCCTGGAGTAAGTCATCAAACCATTCATATATTATTTATTAGAGAATGCCAACATCCATTCACTGCAACCAGCTACTCGCTTCACGGAACCCACCGTACTTAGCTGCACACGAATGCCTGAGCTCGTATCATGCTGCTGATCCTGTCGATCAACTGATGGCTAAACAATGCGCTCAGCTTGTGATTATGTCTCATCTGGCAGCAACATGAATGAATGCATGAATGAATGACTGATTGGCTGATTGGCTGATTGAGTGAATGCAAGCTCATGGGCTTTGCATTATTAATTAACTCGACTGACTCTGCTGCTGCTGCTGCTGCTGTTGCTTCCCTTTGTGTAAATCCACCAGCCATTATGCCATACCAGACTGCCTGCCTGCTGCTGGCTGCTGGCTGTTGGCTGTTGGCTTCCTCGTCTTGTCTCGTCTCCTCCTCTTGGCTCGGTCGGCAAGTCAATCAAAGGCAAAAACAAAAGGCAATGCTGTTAATACTTCTTCTTTTCAATTAGTTGTGTACGCAACACAAACACACTCACACTCACACTCACACACACGCGAGGGAAACACAACAACTACAATTAACAACAACAACAACAAGCAACAAGCCTCTTTTCCAAGCGAACAGGTTTCTCACACGCTGCGGAGGACGCCAACGTTCTATGCCTTTCGGCTTGTATTTTTAAGATTTTCATTTGAATTTTCATTTTACGACAAGTTTCCTCCGGAGGTGCTTAAAACTTTTTTCCTTCACCACATCTAATATTCCGAAACGACTCTCGATCGTGTCGCACTGTGTCTCTTTATATGTAAATGATAATGACGATGATGCCGATGCCGATGATGACGATGACGTTGGGCTGCCGTCAGACACAAAGTTCTTTTCAACACTTTCGGCTCACTTCATTTTATGGACTAAAGCGCAAGACTTGGATCGGGTTTTGCGCTGAGGCCGCCGCTGCAGCTCTTGGCACACACAGCAATTGCAATTGGGGGAGCTGCCTTTGATGGAGCCTGAGCTCCGCTTGCTGCCGTGTCAGTCTCAGCGTCAGCCTCAGTCCGCAGCAGCAGCCACAGCCAGAGCCAGAGCCACAGCCAGAGCTAGTCAGAGCTGCAGCTTCAGCGTTCCCTTAACATTTAATGAGCATTAACAAGCTGCACTTAAATGCAATAACAACAACAATTGATAACAAGCAGGAATGCTCCATTTGAAGAAGAGAGCTTGAAGCTGGTAAACGAGCTTAGACGATCAGCTGGTGCCCTGCCCAGGGCAGCTGCTCTTCTCTGCGGTTCTCAGACTGAGAAAGTACTTATAGACAGGAGACTTTTATTTTGATTTTGGCGTTTTTGAATTTGGTAAGTAGATTCATCTGTCGAATAGAGTGTATATTGAATAATAGATAGATTGATAGATAGATAATAGATATCACTTGATCTCTGCAACTGATTTCAACTATATTTCAACATGCAATTGTAAAGGCGTGCTAGGACTTACTTACCCACACAGTGGACATGCAGGGTACACTGCACCAGCTACTCACAATCAGCTCCACGCTGTCTGAGTGCTCGGGCATAAATAGTCGTAGTACTCGTAATGCTCTGCGTGCGTATGTCATCGTGTTTATGTGAGTGTTTCGCTTGATTAACACGAGCTGCAAATTCATTTTGCCTTGTTGTCTTCCTCTGTTTTATTGTACTTACTTGCGTGTGTGTAAGTGGGCTGGAAGCTGTCGCAGCCGATGCATTGCATCTCGCCATCCTCCGCAGCTCAACCGCTTCACAGAGAGTCAAGAGCGGAGAGCGGAGATCGGAGATCGGAGAGCCGAATACCGAGAGGGAGAGCCGTCAGTCGAGAGCCTGCTCTGCGAGCAGTGCTGTGCCAGTTATAAGCGGTAAATCGATGCTGAGGGCCATCTTTTGCGTGTGTATGTGACCCAATGATCTATAAAGGGCGCGGGCAGCGGCTCTACGCGTTGATAAGAAAAGCGAAAATCCATCAGAGCAGCGATTAATTCAGACTACGAATCGGAACATAATCTACTATTACAAGACCCTACAGCCACACATACATAACATCTGTCCATTCATTGAAGCACTCACACACACACACACACACATACACCATATAAATGCCGCACTCCTCACTCGGATTCCCATTCATTTCCATATGCATTGCGCGATGTCGTCGTCTTTGTAGTCGCATCGCTTGTCCTTGAACTTGACCCAGCAACGCTGGCGAGCGGCCCTTTATTTATTATTATTATTGTATATTATACAAGTGCACACTTTTATACTATAATTAATAAATTGAAGTCTGTGTGGATCTCCCTCTCTCTCTCTCTCGCTTCCTCTGTCGATCTCCGTCTCTCTCTTTCTTGAACTGAGTGCGAGTGGCTACTTATCTTCGAAGTGCTGCTGTGCGCCGTTTGTCACTCGCCTGTTTCTTCTGTTTCTGATTTTTTAGTCATATTTTTTGTTTGCTTTTTGCGTATTCAACAAATTTTTCTGACACTCATCATGTTGATCTCTTGCACTTTGGACTGATAACACATGGAATTTTGAACAAAATATTGCATTTTGTTATTTTTATGCTGAGTATCCGCAAAAAATATATCAATAAATCAGTGAATATGCGTTGCGATTCTTAATGAATTTCATTCTAGAATGAACTCGTATATGATCAAATATAAACAAAGCTTTGGAGAATCTCTAATTTTCTGAATACCTGAAGTTTCTCTATTGTATTGTATTTTCGTGTAATTAATTATTATTGTTTTTGGTAAGTCTAGTTAAGTTAAGTTAAGTTAGTTATGTTTATGTAGCTAAGTAGATTGTTTAGTTGATACATACATTAATTGGCACTCAACCAAATGGAAAACCACATTTAAAAATCGTATTCATATTTGCTCAACTTATTTGAAATTATCATCTCATATGATCACTATGCATAATTCAGATAATTCAGACCGTGGGTGTCTTAGTTAAAGAGAAACTGATTAAGAACTTTTTAATTTGTAAAATTGCTGTCAATATACATATGATTAAAGAAACTTTCAAAGATATATCTGTATATCAAATATGTACATATAATGTCATATGTATATAAAAACATAAAAATATAATAATATTATATCGTAATATGTTCGTGTTTAGATTTAAAAAAAACGCAACTGCTGCCGTCCCACTCTGTGGAAAGAAAAGAAACTAAATTTAACTCAATTTGTGCAAAAATGCATTTCCGCATTGTGGACAAGTCATCCGAACTTTGCTCTACTTAGGTACATTAAATTGTTGTTGAAACTGCTCAGATCCAAGTATTTCTAAACATATTCTAGAGTCTTCGAGTTGGTCTAGTTCAGTGAAGTAGTTCGCTTGCAGCACAGTTAGGTTGATTCATTGACATGTTCGAGCCATTGATCAACTTTCTCAGACTTTCTCATAGAGCAGCTCTGCCTAGCTCGGCAGAATTCTGCCCAAGGGGCTCTCATTTTGCATAGGTCAAACATTTCAGCATTTTGTTCGAGCGATTTGTTGTCTGAGCTCTGGCACTGAATATGGCGCTACTCGTATTACGAGCGCCAAACTCTGCCCCGCTATGCAAGCCCAGCCCAGCCCGGCTTTTTGGCTCGACTCGGTCTGGCTGGCTACAATTTCAGTGCATGGCGCTTTTCTAGGTTATTTAGCCATGCAGTTTTTGCAATTGCCGCATTGAACGCGGCTCATGCCACTGGCATGCTAATTTCGTAATATTGAGCGACTTTATAGGCACAGACCCGCACGAGTCTTTAACGTGATAAGAGTTTGTTTGTTTTATTTATATGCTTTAATCAGAGAATTGCGTGTTGGCTGCTCCCACGCTGCGTATGCTTAATTATTTATATTTTTGTTATTGATTTGTGTATTTGAGTCAATGAAAATCTATGACTGAATCGACAGTTATCGACAATCGAAAATTCTTTTTATAGAGCAGTATGAATTTTAAGTAACCTAATTGTTATTATCTACAATATTTTATATTTTTTTAATTACATTTTTATTTAATGTTTAATTTTTAATTTTGTTAAATTTTAATTTTAATTAATTTATTTTAAATGCCATAAACTTATTCTTGAATGATTGTGCAGTTTATTTATTTCATAATTGATATATATTAATGTATTATTGTATTATATTTTATTATATATTTGATATATTTTTTTATATATATAAATATTAACACATTTGCATTATCTTTCAGAAAGTCTTAGCTATACAGCACCAGAAATTTCCAAGGCATGATCAATATAAACAATGTAGCAAGCATGCTATTAATAAGCAAAACAGATATTTAAATAGTTTTTTTAAACTTTCTCTTTCTCTTTTGCTAAGCAAAATAACGCTTCTTGCATTTTCGCGGAACGCTTAAAAGTATGCAACATTATTTAATACTTTTTAGTGCAGAGTGCGCACAGGGTGTTTCATGCAGACACACACACACACACCGGCGCAAACGCATGCATGCAGGTATGCAAATGTGAATGTGGCAGCTATAAACATTTATGGCACAAGTATAAACAAATGATCAAATTTAATTAATGTTTGCTGCTGCCACTTAATTTTTATAAATCGCAATTCAGCCACGCCACGCGTAATTAAACACACAAAACCAACAACAACAATTGTGCGCAACAGCAACAGTAACAATAAACAGCAGGAGCAACAACAATTATTACGCATAACCCACGACATCTCGACAGCTGGGACAGTTTTTGTTATTTGGTAGCTCGCATTACGCATATTTCCATAAAAGAGCCCGATCCCCCAAGTCCCCCAATGCCACTCCATTCTGAAGCTTTCGGCTGAAGCCGCAAAATGCGTGTTTATTAATTAAGCGCATTTGTTTTCATTAAACAAACGTTTTAATTGAGCATGAAACTTGGCGCCGCATACAAAAACAGGCCGCGACAGGGCAATAGACGCTGACGGCAGCCACAACCCTTTTGCAACCCCTTAGCCAGGCGCTCACCTGACAAGTCAACCAGCCCCCATTCCCGCCCATTCCGCCCTCAAGCAGCTGCCTACACATATTTCCAACATAACAATTAATTTTGTGTATTCTCATGGATTATTATACGCGCATCGTAGACGCAGCCGAGCGAAATCCGCGTGCTCCGACATCTTTTGCCAGCCTTGATTGATGAAAAAACCAGAAAGAAATCTAGATACTTGCCTTTGGTTTGGCATTTGAGTAATATACATAGATTACTTGAATTACTAAATTAAATTAAACTAAATTACCTTATTTAATATAATAAGACGTCAAGTTTGTGGGGTAGACAGGCAATGTTAGTAGAAAAATAATAATAAAATAAATATTTGCTAAAATTAACCTATTAGCATTGAAAAGCTGAAAGATTTTGCATATTATTAAGAGCAAAATGTATATGATAATACAGTATTTAATAATATATTTTATATCACTTTTTATGCAAATCAATTTCCGGTGTATATGAAATGACTATGAAATGTAAAAAATCGAGTTAAAGCTGCGTTATCTACTGCGAATCCTCCTCAAATTGTACTAAATCAATACCAAGATAAGGAAGAGCAGAAAGTAAATTTGTAATAACAGATGCTCCTCCTTTTCTGCATCCTTTAATTGAAAAATCTAAAGCACAACAGTTTTGTATACTGAAGTAATCTCTCCCATATAAATGAAATTGAAATAACCTATTTAATAATGCCAGTAGATATTAGCTGCTCTAGTATATATTTTCCTCTCACACCGTAAATTCTTTTTTCGTGGATCTCAGAGACTATAAGATATATTGAAATCAAGATCTGGAATTGTAAATCGTTTGCTATGTTTGATTCCCATATAAATTTATTATCTCTTAATATACCAAAGGAGTAATTAGAAAGAAAACTGAGACAGCTTAGATTGCAATCGCACGCACTCACTGCTCAAGAAGCAAAGAATAAGTGAAAATATCTCACTAAATCTAACTTTACTCCTATCCTTGAAGAACTGACATAGTTATTATGTTAGCGAAATGATTGTAAGGTTCCGTATTGAGAGATTTCTCTATTCGAATGATTTCAACGTGATTCCACATGGGCTGGAGTGGAGCATCAGAATCATTTGGTTCGACTGCGCGACACATTTTATAAGGCGGCGAAGCCATGAAATGTGTTAAGCACTGAAAATGTTGCCAAAAATGAATTGGCAGCCGTTCGACTTACTTTTATGGCTTGGCTTGACTTAATTCATAATATGTATTCCACTCTATACTCAGCTACTCATTGCAGCTCTTAACTCATCTCAGCCGCCGCACACAAATCATAATCGCGCTGGCCATAGATAAAGTAAGTAATGCGGCGCTTGCTGCTTGCTAAATGGATTTCCCAAAGCATTTGCCAAGTTTATGAAAAATAATCATAAACGAGGCGAGAGAGTGAGAGAGAGAGGGGCAGATATATAGAGATATGAAAGAATTTACGCACTGGCTGGCTAGGCATATAAAGTGCTTTTAAAACCCAGCCAACGAGTTGATGTGCTTGGGGTAAAAGTTTTTTCTGGGCCGTAGAAAAGTGTTTTTCATAAGCAATAATAATAATTTCGAGGCCGAATTTTAATTGCACCCAAGTGGCACATTGAAAAGGCAGCGAGCTATATGAACACAAACACACACACACACACACACACACACACACACACACCCACACACACTGACACACATTCGGGGACTAGAGTGAGTTCTGAAAGGACCAGTTGAATGATGTGTTTTCAAAAGGAAACCGTCAGAGTTTTGAAAAGGGCGTTTATACCCGAATATAAATATAAAAAAGTAAATTACAAATTTAACTAAATATGAAATGATTAGATTACAAAACAGCTCGAGAAGAGGTAAAGTAAATTAGGTGCTGTGTTGTTATTTTGAGAAATGCAATAAATCTGACTGGGGAGTAAACTAATAAAAGATACATCGGATACCCCCAACCCAAATCTGTATATAATAATACATCATATATATGTAAAGAGATATGAGCAGCGTGGTCGCGCGGTGTGGCATCCCAGTTACACAATAGCAACAGGATGGCAACTCCATTTGAAGACGAAGTCAGTATCGTAGAAACACGTACACGCTGGTGATTAGCACTCAATTTAATTGATATGTACACAATTATATACTTAATATGGATATGTAAATACTTAACGAAGAAATTGGGAATATTATATAGAGGACCTGGAGACGTTGTCATTTAAGGGATACCTTCAAATGTAAATATAAGCTTCTAGTACTTGTGCTTATTATAATTGCTTTCTCGCTGCTCGCTCTCCTAGGGCCAAGCAGCGCTTAGTGAATAGGAAAGGAAAATAAATCAGAGTTCAATTGAATTTGTGGACAAGCAAGGTTCACTTAGCTAAGGTAGAGCCCAATAAGTGTCTCTGCGGCCACTTGGAATGGACAGACTATTTGGTAGGACAGTTATGCAGGGGTGCAAAAAATCTATTGCAAGGATCTAGCTCTCAACTGTCTTTCTTAATTTTTATTTATATGTATGACTCTTAAGGATGAGGTAAGTAGGGAACGACTGTATTCTTCAAAGGTGTCGAGCAGCACAAAATTTGACAGTAAAGTGCGCCAGATTCCCTCTTGAGATTTACCAGAAATCATTTCATGTAGCTTCCAAGCTGGCCTAAAAGAGTTCAGGTGAGAAACCTATAAAAAATGACTGTTTATCATAAAATTAATCTTATATAAAATATGCAAAATATCTTATTGAGTACAGATTTTGATTTATTCTTTTGCTCGTTTCTACAGATAAGGAAATCTGGCTGTAATAAACAAATATTTAATTTAAATGTCATAAATCTGTTTTCCAATTATTTTGCATTATCTTTCATGAATGTTTGCAAGAAAACTTGTACAAAACCTTAAGACTAGATAGATTAGTGCATTTAATTTTTGATATATTTAATTACAATATTAAATTAAGCAATTGAAAATAAGCAACAATAAAATATTCAGTCATTTGCAATAATATAAGCTAACAATCAGTGATATTGATTCTCATTTCAATTATAAGGATTTCAAATTAATATTTTCTTGCTTGAGCTTCCTCAATATTGCAAAGAAATGCTAAACTGAATTGGCCTCTCCTCCTCGCTCGTTTGAATGGATTTTTTCCATTTGGCAATGGCAAAGTAAAAGTCAAAAATATGAGCGAAACGAATTTTTTAACGTTTTTATTTTTGTGTTTCTCGCCCTTTACGAATTCAATTTGCGCCATTGTGTATTAGTGTGTATGTGTGTGTGAGGCGGTGTCAACGAAGAGCAGGTTGGGAGGGCGGGAGTGAGGTGTGGGAGTGGCACACCTCACTTCGCCTGTAGTGTCGCGGCAAATGTCATAAAAATATGCGACATTTCGTTTTTATCGCTTTTGAAAAACTTTATTCTGGGCGCTTTGTATAACACCCGAGACTTGGCTTTCAGCTTTCTGCTTTCTGCTTTCTGATTTCTGCTTTCTCGCTTTCTCGCTTTCTACTGCTCTCTGCTTGATTTTTATTCTTTATTTACATTGGCAATTTCTTTGTTTTAAACAAGCAGCGCATTGCCTTTTATTTCTGTAGCGCGATTGGCGATTGGAACGCGCCCGATTGGCTGCGATTGGGCTGGACTGGAGGGAGGCTCAGCTCTTGCACAGTGGTACTAACTGACAAAGTTTTACATGAATTGTGGAGCTTATAGATTACGCTCAGTTTAAATGATATGAGGTTTGCTAATTTGTTATTGGTATTCATGGAATTATAAAGAGAGAAGTTTAAGGATTAGCAACGGCAGTGAAATATCGATTATATTACAGCCAAAAGTGCTTTTTAAATATATTGATTCCTAACTAAATTGATTCGACTATTGATTTTGATTAAGAATTAACTTATTCATATAATATTTATCAGTTTTTTGAATATATTGATCCCTAACTACATTGATTTTGATTAAGAATAGACGAGAATAAACATACAGTATAATTTTGTTCAGAAGTAGGCATACTTTTCTGTGTTACATTCTTGGGCTTTATACGATTTTTAAATATATATATATTAACTTAAACATTTAATAGGTAACAAATTATATATTTTTTAATATGTACTAAGCTTAAAAAGATTTTTATATATTTTAAATACAACTTTAGTTCTTTAGATTATATTCAAAAAAGTCTCTCCTATGTATATATAATATTTTTATGTTTGTATTAGGCAGAGTTTATTTCTAAGACTCAGTTTTCATATGTATTATGAGAATGTTTATGTTAGGCTACGTTTATTTATGTTTGTGTGTAGTAATTGTAGCTAAAATATTAATAATTATTTCAATAGTTTCGCAAATTGTTCACACTGTATTGCTGGAGCTGCCCCTCCACTGCTATAACAAACTCTCACTCCAGCAAGTTAAACATCATCAACAACATGGCTGTCCCTCTTCGAATGGGCACTCGAGGAAAACAGCTTTTTCGCGTCGCCATAAAATGCAAGTGGTCAAAAGAGAGCGGGTGACAGCGAGACAGAGAGAGAGTGAGTGCAAGAGCGAAAAGAAAATCAGAAAATGAAAAACGAAGAAAAACAATTAAATGCCAAGCATCAACAGCAGCTGAAGCCATTGTTGGCCGAAGAAAACAAGCAAATAAACTTGGTAGCTGCAGTTGCGACACACGTCGAATGGCGTTGCCGCCAATGGGGCAACTCAGTTTAATTGAAATCAAGTCGACAGCAAAGGATGTGAGCGGCGGTGTGCGGCCGGGTGGGGCCAGGCTTGCAAATCGAATTGAAAAACCCAAAAACGTATTCGAAAATCGACAGCAAAAGTAATTGAAATTGTATGAGCAACAATATAAAGAAGGCAGACGACGGAGTCGGGGGTGGGGTCAGGGCAAAGGCAGCGGCAGTGGCCAGGCCCCACCCCCGCAGCACACTGTGCACATAAATTGGCCAGCAGGATCAATGAGTGCACGGTATAGCAGGCAACCCAGGTACTCTAATGGAACCAAAGAGCAAAGAGCTTAGAAGATGAAGACGATTACGTAATCATTTACGAAATATGTGTTAATTTCAGCTTTTGTAAGAGTTATAAAAATGCTTGCAACTTTTGCTATCAAATAAGGCTTAAGGTATAGAATTCAAAATCAGAATGACATTTAAATGCTAAAATATATATATATATATATATATATTTTTTTTTTTTTTTTCAAATTTTCCATATGCAAAGGCTCAAGAGTTAGATCACTCAACACATTTATAGCCTGGACCCATTGAAAACGGAAATTCCGGGCATAGTAGCTTTGCAAAATGTATGCAACAGGCAGCAGGAGACGTGGCAGAATCCAAAATGTATGTATGTTCTTGATCAGAGCGACAAGCTGAGTTAAGTTGAGTCAATTTAGCCCTGTTCGTATGACTGTCTGTCTGTCCGCGAGTCTGTCTGTTATTTAGCTTCCAAAGTTTGATAACCATTCCCCTTTTGTTGTAATTGATTAAAACCCTTATATTCTACATCTTTAGAGCTAGAGTCTCCAAGTCTTAAATATATAATAGAGTTTCGACTTGTATTAAAACTACCCACCCACGCTCAAATCCCGCTCATTATCACTCCCATATAATTTCTTCGCAGGGCTTTAAATACCCGAAGCTTTCACTTATTATACTGATTTCTAGCTGATCTCAAACTTAACTCTAACTTGAAATCAAAATGTTTCGCACATCGAAAGAATTTCTCCATTTCGGTGCAAACTGTTCCGCAGAGTTAACGGATCCGCTGTAAAGTAAGGAAGGCTAAAAGTTTTTCAGGCCTTGGCAATTTTTTTATGGTTTTCGTTGACGCACCCGCACACTCGCTATAAGTAGAAAATTTATGAGCCATGTTTAAGAAATGGAAATGTTGCTAGGACTCGAACGATTGCCAGTTTCTTAAGCTGATTAGCTGGCAAGCAAAATGATTTTTAATTACTGCGTCAGAAAAACACTTTGCGCACTTCGTTCAAATTCAAGTACGAATGGAAATTGTGATTCATTTCCGTTGGCATAGGGGTGCCCGAGGCAATTTGCAAATTGTTTTCTAAGCGCACGAGCACAAAATCGAAAAGTGTCAGCAGAATAAACGCTGACAATAAATAAAAATGGAAAATGATTGAAACATGTGCCATGCGCTCGCCTCTCGTTTGATATGCCACACACGTCTCTGTCTCTGTCTCTGTCTCTGTCTCTGTTCTGCTATATGCTCCTCCGCATCCTGCGTCCAAGCATTGTTATTCCCTCTTTACTCGCTGTCAATAGCCTGGAAATGTAAACAAATACAAAAGCAATCAGAAGCGACATTTTTCCCATCTAACGTGAGCGCGCAGCGAAGTATGCAATAAAAATATGATTAGAAGTGCAAAGAGGAAGAGCTGCAATTGTATCTACGATGATTTTGCGTGCGTGTGCATGTGTGTGTTTATATATATATATATATATATATAACAGCTTTTCCTCTCTTGCATGCAGGCCATCAAATCGTATACGTCAATAAAAGTGAGTGAACTTAAAGACTCGAAATATTTTTAAGAATTTATATTTTATAACAGTTTTTAGCTCCTTTGACAAATCTTTTTTTTTGCGAATAAAAGTCTGCTTTGCCAAGCAAATTTAATTTAAAATTGCTGTCATAACAAAATAAGCTATTGTTTATTGTATCATAGTATTATAAATTTTATTAAAACTTGTTTAAATTAAGAAAATACCTTTGGATCTGAAAATTGGCTTGTAATCCAAAAAATATACTTTTTATAATTTTTTGAAAATATATTCAATTTAATTAAAAAATATAATCAGATTTACATTATGTGATTATTTTAACAATGATTTGAATTACCTATGTACATTTTTAGTGTACATTTTCTGGGTTCTGTTATCAGGGCGATCTTTATTATTTCAAATTTATTTCTATCTATTTTTTATCAATTATTTCTATATAATTTTTGTTTAGGTATTAACTAATTTTTAATTTACAATTTTTTGTGAATTTAAAATATAAATATACATAAAAAACCTCGTATAATCAACTTCATTTCATGGACATTATCTCACTAAAAATTTAATTTAATTTATATATTTTTGATATATATTTATATCAAATTTATTGGCTTACAGATTAATTTACATATATATTAATAGTTCTCATATGGCAATGCGATAGTTACTCCTAGCGCACCCCTATAAGATTCTCTCTCCCCTCTCTCTCTCTCTAGCATAGATAAGGTATAACGATGTCAATAACGATACCAATATTGATATCATGACAGGCCCAACTAATACCATATTGATTGCTTATCAATAATATAACCCCTTCGTCCTCCATATCACCTTCAGAGCAATCCCAAAGCATTTGCACCACATAACTCGGCATCAGTGGGCAGCTCTGTTGAAGTATAAAAGGGTTTTATGACCTGTTGGACAAAGCGTAAAATAAAAAAAGGCAAACGATAAACAATTTATATATATATGTATTTTTTTTTTTTTGGTGGGGAGAAAGAAATCCCGAACAAACATTAATTTGTAACGCACGTTTGGCCAATTTTGGTTTTACAATTTGCTTTCTTTTGACCATGCTAAACCAACAAAATATACCCCAATGACCGCATAACGAGCCGAAATCAATTTGCCACGTTGATAAGGTTAGGCCCAAACCAAACCAAACCAAACCAGGCCGAACAACCCTTTCGGGCCAAAAATGGGGTAGCCCTGTCATAGCCGGGATTTATAGATATTAAATTAGACAAGATTTTAACGCGCACGTAACTTTGACATACATCAAATCCCGGTAACCCCGAACGACTTAACTTTGAGTAATATCCATTCCCCCCACAGATAAAAAAAAAAAAAACATACAAAAATATCCAAATAAAATAATAAAAAAAAAAATCCAACACTAACAAAAATGCAAATTGCATGCCAAATGCTGAGATTTTCTGTTTGTCTTTCATTTTATTCTGTTCTGCTGACCATTCAAATATTGTCGAATGCTCGAATGCTCGAATGCTGCACACATGTGACCCACCTTCTGCTTTAGCCCGCTGTGGTGCGCCCCAAATTCGCGTGCAAATCGCATTATAAGAATACAGCATAATAATAATAACAATAATAATACTAAGAAACAACAGTTTTGCATGAGGTGCAAAACGAACTTTGTCCAATTTGGTCAGCAAGAGGTCAAGGCGCAGGTGGGTTTTATTTGTTTAACTGCTGAAATAATTGGCCAAAAACAGCTCTGCTCTTTCATTTAGGAAGGGTTGAAATTGATCTTGGCTTAGATCAAGGCAAATTAGCCTTTGGGCACGTACGTAATGTTTAATGTTTTAATTTGTATTGGAATATATCCACAAAAAAGGAAGTAAAATAAGGCAAACTGCTTCAGTCGGCATTGCACGACTACAACATAACTAAACAAGCTCTCTCTTTCTCTCATCCACATACATACAGGCATACAGGAATACAAATTCACACACACACACATACATTCATATATCTAGCTGAATTATTGAATAACTTTCATCCATAAATATAACAACAATAAACTTCTGAATCGATGTACTGGCTCTCTATAGTTCTCTATAGTTTATCTAAAATATTAAAATATATTATTAAATATTCCTGTATACCTAACGAGATGCTGTAAAGTAGAATTTAGTAGCCGAAAATACAAATTTTTTGAAACGTTTTCCGTCAACGTTAAAGGAAAGCCAAATCATATGTTAGATAAAATCGAGTGTTAGATAAAATTTCACGCCGACTTTCTTCAAGTCAATTGCTCTGGATTATATAATATATATAAACAATTTTCGCATTGCAAATTCGATATTCATGCAGCTCTGTATTATATATATTATATATAAGAGGTCAACTAAATAATTATACAATATTTCTCTCTAATTATTCAATATTTCTCTAATTCTATAAAAATAACTGCTGTTTATTGTTCAGTTTAGCTTTTTTTCGTTTGTTTAACAATTGCCTTCTAAGGAAGAGAGTCATAAATACCAGAAAAGAATTCTTTATATTCGTCTCCTCTTTGGCAGCTGCTGCTGCAAGTCCCACTGTCCGTTCACAGTTTAATGAACTATGTGGCAAAGCGAAGCCAACCTGGCCGTCAGCATTAGCCATGGCTATTTACCTTTGAGTTTATTTTAGTGCTCACATGTGAAAAAAGAGGCTCACAAATTATTTATTAATTACCCGCTTCTTGGTTTTTCCCCCTTTCTTCTGCTCGCTGGATGAGTGAGTTTAATCAACTTTGGACCACTTTTGTATTCGGAATGCTCTCGCATTGCCATGGAGAATATGTTCAGAGACACATTCCCTGCTTATCGCTGTTGTCATTTCTTCGATTTCATCTTCTCAGTTTCTTTTTTGCGCAATAAAACAATAAATCAATCACGGTTTGGGTTTATTCAAAGGCCGTCTCGTTTGTGCCTTGTTTCGTTATCTATTTAAACTTTTTAGTAGTTTGTTAGATTTTTTATTGTATTCCTGCTCGTAGCTGTGGCTATTTATGAGTGTACGTTATATTCTAAAAGACGGAAAAAAAAGTTTCGTAATTTTCCTTTTCTTTTTCTGTTCGAGATCTGTTAAGTGCGATAATCTGTTATGACATTGTTGTATGCATAAATTTATATCGAATTGTAAAGAAAATCAAAGTTAGAGATGCTGGGCGAGTAAAACAGGCTATGCCCACATATACATACATACACACACTCGGATGTACATAGAAACATAAGTAAATGAATAATAAAGTCTATCAAATAGGGAGCGAATAGCAACAGCTGTGGTGAGAAATCTGTTCATATCTACTCAAAGTTTCGCTCGACTTACCGAAATGATTTTGAGTGGAACTTTGAGCGCAATAAACGAGTCGCTCTCGCTGCTCACACACGCAGTGCTGCCAACAATGGCGGCTTCAGCTCTTTCTCGCTCTCATTCACACTCTCGTGCTCGTGAGCTCAAGCGTTCAGTGCGCTTGGTGGGTAGGTGTGGCCTATGCCTCGCTTCCCAATTCCATTGCGTTCCAGTTGTGCTGGTGTTGTTGTTGCGCTCCCGTGTATGAGTAAATTAAAATTGTGTAGTTTATTATTAAATGAAGCGCATTTTTGTATTTGTATGTGTATCTTTGCTATGCGTTGTGTATGTGTGTGGCTATGTACGTGTGTGTGTGATATATATGCATATGCATATGGGAATTGTAAATCGTTTCCATTGGAGCAGTCACATAATAATATTGAAATGTTAATTAGCGCATTAATTAAGTTATTTTTTTATTTGTTTGCATTTGTGTACTGATAAATGCGCGAGTAGACAATTAATGTTAAATAAATTAAAGGCTAAACTAAACGTAAATTAGCAAAAACCCAATCTCAATATAAAATATATTCATTCATATTCCTCATATTATTTTCATATACATATTATTTCATATACAGTTATAAAAAACATGTATTTGTTTAATATGAAACTCTACTCAATTATAATTTCAATATAATTTTTTTTTATTTCAGCACTTTAAAGTTTTAATTTATATTTATTATATTTTATTATGGCAATGCACGAAATTTAATTATTTTAATGAATAAAGTCGGAGCATGACAATGCAAAAAAAAACCTTTGCTCAATCCCTGCCAGCTACAGCTTCATTTAATATTTATAGCTTTTTAAACAAATAAACAGCATTCACAGTCGGGCCGCGCCTCAAACAGAGGCGAAAGCAGCAGCAACACCCACCAGCAGCACCACCAACAGCAGCAACAACAACAGTTGAAATGCACTCAACCACACACATACATGGATAACTCTCTGGCATGTACCACACACGCACACACACACACACACACACACGAACACACACACTCAACCCGTGCTGAAACGCAACCAGTCCAGTTCCAGCTCCAATCCAATCCGAAATAGTTGATTTTAATGATGTACATAATAAAATTCCCATTCGTTTTGTGCCAATGCCAATGCGTTCCAGCTTCATTGCATGTTTACACTGATTGTGGAACGCACAAGCAGGCACACACATCCACGCACACACATCCACAACTGCTCGCACACTGATTTACAAAGGAAGGAACAAGGCAGCTGCTTGTACGGTATCTGTGTCTTGCTCTCTCGTGCGGGATGCTGCCTTCGAATGAGTGGAAAAGAGCAGCCAACGGGCCGGAATAGGGTTGCTCAGACAATTGCGACTGCTGCCGCTGAGATTGCCCAGCGCTGCGTGCGGGTCACCATGTGAAGTGAAGTCGTTCGAGTCAATTTCGAAATCATTCGTTAGTCTTAGGCCTAAACAAGCGGACACGCGCGCGCGCCTCTCTCAATCCAAGCCCGATTTCGTACTTGTCCACGCAAAGTTGACAGAAATTGCGGAAACTCGTGTTCGCAAATGGAGCCAAGGCAGGCTATCGAGTGCTAAGAGTTTTCCAGTGAACTGAACCCCTTTGTAAGAAAAGTTTGAACAGCAAATTTGAATTTAAGTTTGAGTATCTTGTGTGATCGTTTCGACCAAACTGTTCGGGAAGAAAGCACAGTTAGCCAAATAGAGCTCGCTTACCCAAACTTCTTCTGAGTGCATCGCGTTTTCCATACAATACAACAAGCTGGGTAGTCCATTTCTGCACGCTACACCCGCGGGTGGCAGTTGCAGCAGCAACAACCCATCGCCCACACCGGCATCGGCAGCCAAGCAACTAGCCCAAACCTTCCAGCTGTCGGCCAATTCGGCCTTCAATTTAGCCCTGCCGCCCAGCTTCTATCACCGCCTGCCCACAGACGTGCCCACTGCGAATCCGGTCAACGCAGCGGAGTGCGTGCCCTCGCTCGACTACGTACACTCCTCGGCCAGCACCGATCCCGACATGGATCTAATAAATCCCTATATGCGCCATCACAGCTTTGCCGCTGCCTCTCAGAGTAGTCCGCCGTCGGCGGCGCAGCGCCATCATCTGGCCGCAGCGGCTGCAGCGGGACTGAGCAATGGATTCGCCGATGTTCATGCACATGCGATGGCCGCGGCGGACTATCAGCAGCAGTTGGCCGACTACCACAGTGCGGCGGCAGCGGCGGCTGCCTATGCCAGCAGCAACAACAACAATAACAACAACAGCCCACTGATGCTGCTGAAGGCGGCGCACGGCGGCGGAGTCGGTGCCCGGCTAACGGAGCCCAAGTCTTCAGCTGAGGATTCGCCCTCGACTACGCCGCCGCCAGCCTCGTCGCGTCTGCACTCGGAGTCGTCACCCTCGCCGCGGTACGAGCACAACTCCAGTCCCGGCGTCGACAGCGCCAAGTCGTTTGCATTGAGCCAGCGCAGCAGCGGCGGCGAGGAGCATTGCCAGAACAGCGGGTCCAGCCCGCCGCCCTCTGACTACAGTCCAGAGAACTTGACCAGTCGCAAGTATCAGCATCCCAGCAGTGGCCTCAATCCGCTCAGCCTGCACAACAGCCACAACAACAATAACAACAACAGCGGCAATCATCCCAACAACAATAACCACAGCAACAACAACAACAACAATAATAACATGGAGCACAAGTTGCCATTGAGTTTTTTGGGTCCGCCGCTGGCGGCGCTGCATTCCATGACCACAGAAATGAAGACTGCACAAGGCGTCGGCTCTGGCGCCGGCAGCGGCATCGGATCCGCTGGCAATGGCCTGGTCTATGGACACAGTCCCAACTCGCATCTGATCAGTGAGCGCGTGACGGGGTCGTCCAGCTCGAGCAGCTCGACGACAACAAATACACAGGGCGCCGCCAATCCTCATGGCATCGATACGATACTATCGAAACCGCCACCCGTTACATCGGCGGGTCTAAGTGCTTTAACGGGAGGTAAGTTAGAGAAGCCCTTTAGTTTTTTAATGATATATAACATAGATATTATGCACAGATTTAGAATCTATTTAGTATTAGATCTATGCAGTATTCGATATTAATTGGGTATTTGTTGTCCATATAACATATCTGTTGAGTTACTGAAAGACATGTGCATAACATATTTCTATTGAATTTGAATAGATCTTAGATTAGTATTAGATATAAGTTATTATTAGCATCTAATATTTACCAGCTAAAGTAAAACAAATGCTAAACTAATATCTAAAGTATCTCACTCTATGTTTATATTGTTTATATATATATATAGATATACATTTATATGCGTAATTTTTTAATAATATTCATAAATTTATTTAATGGAATAAAATGCAAAATGGTTTAATTGCATATAATGTTATGTAATTCATTCTATTAAAGGTATTATTATTGTAATAAATTCCATTAGATTTACTTTCTGATCAGTTTATATATTATTCAATATAATCCTTAGATTATGTGCAGTCTAAAGTTGTATTAGATATGGGTTACGCATTGATTGGTATTAAAAAAAATGCACAAATGATGTGTGTGCTGGGTTTATTTTTTATGTGGAAATGGAATGAAGTCATATATTCAGGAAATGCTATACTAAAACTTAAAAATATGTGTTTAAGGTGAATAATAAAGTGTATATTGTTTATGTTCATATCATAAACAGTTTCCATTCAATAAATTTCAAGTCGAAAAGTCGAATTTTTACTTAAAATTGAATGTCAAACTAAAAACTAGATTATTTGGAAAAAGAAAATCTATATTTTCCCAATCTACTCAGTTATATGATATCAATACTTTGATTTAATTATATATGATTAAAAAACAGACAATACTTAATAAAAAAAATAAAAAAAAGAATCAAATCAGATATATATTTATAGAATAAAATCAAATCTTAAGTAAATAATAAAAAGAATATTTAAAGTGCTTAAATCTCACCTTCCTATACAAAAGTCTTCTTTAAATATATTTAGCCTTAGCGTCAATTAAGGTGTCTACATTAGTCAGTGAAAAAATATCCTTTGTGCCGCTTAATGACATTCATAGAGATAGATTTGATAAGCATTAAATATACAATAATCATATGTTTGTGCATCATTATGCAATGCGAATGTATTGAATTGACATTATGCACGGCCCCAAAAATTGGTCGAAACGTTTTGGGAGCTGCTTCGTTCACAAAAATTCCGACCACAAATGTTTTGTTTTTTCGGCATGAATCCGGTTTGACGTGATTCCACAATAAAATAGCAATAGCAGCAGCAGCAACAACAACAGCAATTGAGAGCACCTCCAACCCTTTCCCCCAAAGTCAAGCAGATGGCAGAGTTGAGAGCATTTTATTGGACACAATTCCCAAAAATCATATAATATCGAAATTGCAAAATGACGCAAAGCGTAATGCGATACTTAAACGTTTAGCAATTAGTTGTCAAATTGTTTGTAATTAAATCAAAATGACACACGAAAAGCAGGGCGAAACGACAGCGAGGAGGCGATGGAGGAGGTGCAGGAGGTGGAGAGGTGGAGGGAGAGGCATATACCACATACATATATGACTTTGCCGTTTCATTGCAATGATTTCAATTTTTCGACAGTTAAATGTAGCCCAATTGTGCGGCATGACAGAGCCGAGACCGAGACCGACAGCCAATCCAATAAGGAGTGGGTCAACATTTGTTCGTAATCAAAAAAGTGGTGTAGGGGAGTGGATTCAGCGGTGGCAGCGGCCAAGAGGAGGCGGAGGAGGAGGGCACCTATGCGACAGGGCGTTGACAATTTACCATAAAACTTTTAATTAATTTTAACGAGGGCGTTTATGTGATTTCATTTCATTTTGTTGCTGCTTTTGTATTGTTAACCAAAAACACAAATCTTTTCATTCTTTTCGTGACAAATTATTTAATAGCATCGAATTCAGTCGATGAAATCGTTTAGATGCTTCTAAGCACAATGAGTTGCCAAATGGCTAAGAAATAGTTTAATTTTTGAGGTCTTTGGGCTTTGAATCTATTATGAATAGTTTCATATATCTAGAAGGTTACAAATGAAGCTAAGTGAATTTTAAAATTTATTCGGTAGCTTTATGATAATTCATTTATATAGGCATTTTTGTAAGCTGAAAGAACTGAGGTACATTTAAATGTAAAATCAAGAATGCGAACCTCCATCATGTGGAGTTTTATGAATTTCAAAGTTGAACTGAACTAAAAATAACATGAATTACATGAACATTACACGAAAAGTAAAAAAAAAATAATATTAATAATAATAACAATAATAATAATAATATTAATAATAATAATAATAATAATAATAATAATAATAATAATAATAATAATAATAATAATAATAATAATAATAATAATTAATTTCTAAATATAGCAATCGAAAGCTATTAAATCGACTAGAAACTAATATTAAAGCATATTGATTTATACTGATATTGATGCAAAAATTAAACTAAGCATCTATGTAAAACCAGAGTCTGAAACTAGGAGATTGTTACTGTATAACGCACAATGACAATAACAACTGATTATAAAATATGGGTACAGAAGAATGTATTTATAATATTATTAATATTATTTATTATAATTATATTTTATTTTTTTTATAATTACATTTTAAACATAAATATGTATTTTTATAAACAGATGTAAGTCTAACGGGTTTTCTATTTAAATCAAATAATTTATATTAAACTCACTTAATTGTAGAATACAGTTTCGATAATAATTATTATCTATTATTTTTATTTTTAAAAAGAACTTGCATAAATTATTGTTACAATTTGTTTACATAGTAAATACCAAATATAAATGATTTATTTAATTAATTTGTTCTCACAGCGGGCATTCCACGTTTCTCCATAGCCGCTGCCGCGGCGGGCATGGCCCAATACCTGTCGCAGAGCCAAGGAGCGCCACTGAAGACGCACGCCGGGCACATTGTGGATCGCACGCATCTGTACTGGCCGGGCCTGCAGGGTCTGGTGGCCAATCCGATAGCGTGGCGTGAGCGTCTGTCGAATACAAGTAAGTGAATGAGTTCAATATATGAATATGTGCACTAATTTGCACATATCGAGCACTTTGTGTGTGTGTGGAGCTGTTGAGCAATTATTCAGTGCATTCAGCGGTACAGTGGCACGTAATTTGGTTACAATTGTGGCGAGGCCAGCGGGCCAGCCCGATGATTTGTCAACAATGAGAGCCACACCTCGAGCTTCATTGAGGCCCGATCGACTTCCTGTTGATACCGTTAACAAAGCGCAGCGAATGAGGCAGCTGCCCCTAATGATCATGGATCGCTACTCAAGTGATTACCAATGTGACGCGTCCAATGTGCTTAGTGCATGGCCCACGGCCCACGGCCCATGGCGCATTGTCGAACTCATTAAAAGAACTGGCAGCAAAAATAAAAGCAGAAGACGAGAAATACAAATAAAGGGAATCACTTTAACACGATCAGTGATCAGCGATCAGCGATCGGAGATGGACGTATCCAACGATCGATTCATACAGCTGACAATGACTGCACATAAAAGAAGAATTTATTTAACTGAAAAGCCATATGAAAAATTAATTTACTCGCATCTTTCGCTTTCGAGCATCGAGCATCAGCTTCGTTGGGGTAACGATTCTCTGGATCTGGTTACTTCATTATTACATCTATTTATAAGGTTCCGCTCCCACTCCGGCTGCCGTTGCCGCTGTCGCCGCCGTTCGCCTGCTCTGCTCCACACTTCACACCTAAGCTCATTAAGTAATCGCTCAACTCCAGCATCAACTCGAGCTCGAACTCGTTTTCACATTGTTTATTTATTTAAACGCCCCTGCCCGCTCGAAGTCCTCTCTCTCCGTCTCTCTCCCTCTCTCTCACACTCTCTGGTGGTTAATGATCGTTCGCAATGGCAATTGATTTGATTTGATTTGATTTAGTGTTGTGGCTACTGCCAGGGTCTCACACTGAAGCAGTCACTGAGAAGTCAGTGGAGTCAGCTGCTGTTTGGCTTTTAATTGCGCCCGTGACTGTGCACATTTCGCC
Source organism: Drosophila mayaguana (assembly GCA_037075325.1). Lineage (NCBI taxonomy): Eukaryota > Metazoa > Arthropoda > Insecta > Diptera > Drosophilidae > Drosophila > Drosophila mayaguana. Next base: position 2,981,300 of record JBAMCG010000080.1, on the reverse strand, counting down.
AGCTGGGCTTAAGTCGGAAATTGAACATAATTTTCTTATTGAATTAGTAACGAGATCGCCAGAGAGCGCAACAGCAGAGAAATGTTTGTCTTGTGTTCGACTCGATCTCTGAAGTGTATCTCGGAATGCTTGGTAGCTGCTGCGATTAAGTCAATATTGTTTCAATTGATTTGCCAAACAGTGTAGAGCTCTAGTCTGAAGAGCGAGTTCAGTGGAGCTGCCTGGCCAGCAAGCCTAAAGTATTTATCTCAATGACCTTCTTTTCAAAGCAATGCGGAATGCCAGCTTAATTAATGCATATTAATTAAGTTTGAGGATTACTAAAACATCTTAAAGCTGTGTTATTAGCTAGATTTCTAGAATTTAATGAAATAATGAAATACTGCTAACCCAAAATCAGATACCATTCGCATTTCCATCACAGCAATTCCTGGGGTAGACTCGGTTGCATTTTGTGGACAAACATTAAAGTAGTGTTATATAAATATCTCCAATAATTATGTACATACTCTATAGAATATCATTCGCTTCAGTCAAATGTAGTGCCCTTTATTACTAATTCCTGATATCTCCTAACTCTTGATATTATATCTATAATGATAGTTGTATTTACCTAATTTATAAATCATGATAACTAACCTTACCCATGATACTTCCAATTGCATTGCCAAGCGGCACTCAATATGACAAATAAAATTGATAGAGACCTTATTAATGTTGTATAATATGATATTATATGCAGCTCTATACCCCTGATGGGGTGGCTGTATAAACAATGTGCACCCCGGGCCATACAAATTGCAATGAACTCTTCGAAACTCACAATTATGCAATGAATTGCATTGCAAATATTAATAAAACGCGATAACGGCGAATAAGCATTTATTTGTCATAAAAAAAGTGTGGCAGGGAAAACTCAATTTCTGATAGTATAATCAATAAATATATATGTGCTAAGTAGTCAAATGGATGAAATTATGTAAAATAAATATAAATTAAATTATAACTAAATATTAAATATAAATATTAAGGAAAAACAAAACTTCTAAAAAATTAAAAACAAATCAACTGGAATGAATGAATTTTAAACAATTATCAATCGAATAATAAACACGTATAAGAAATAATCTTGCGAAGCAAATATATTGAAATAATACAAAATATCAACTTAAAAGAATTATCAATCAAAACATTTAAGTGTTAACACATACAACACATAACAATCAACATAATATGACATACAGAAATCATAGCAGAGCGCATAGCATACTTTTGTGCGCACATATAAATTCAAATGAGGGAAACTCAGCCGCCGCCATTTTTGGTGCGATATCCTATGCGCAGCTTTCGCATAAAACAACAGACACAAGCACACACTCACACACACAAACATAAAGCCATATGAACCATCCACGTACATATAAAGCTTTTGCTGCCTTGTTAACATGACAGCCTACAAGCACATAAACACACACACACATGCAAGAACGCACACGCACACACGCAGCTGCCCCGTTCTGGCATACTGCTCATCCACCATTTGTTGTTGATGTTGTTGTAGGTTCGTCTAGATAATAATGTGGCAACATATTCTTGCAGCGTCTGCGTCTGCCCTTATCTTATGCCTAGCTGCCGCCCATGCCACAAACAGCTACATACAATATATACACAGCATTTATATAGAGCTACACACACACACAGCCGTAGACAGCCAGCCGTATAACAACACTCACTTTTTCCGGTAAAAGTTTTTCTTGCTCCCTTCGCCTTGTCTGGCTGAGCAGCTGTCGCATATTCGTCGACATCGGCGGGCAGCCATAATATGTATATACAAATAATAAATAAATAAATATACAATTTTTATGTAAATAATAAGCGCGCACACAGCCATCATTTTGTGTTTTATGTAAATGTGCCGAAAATGTGGAATATATAACAATGTTTCGGCCTGAAAAATCATGTGAAAACAATGAGGAAAAACCATTGACAAACAAGTGAAACATTTTGTATCTTGTTATTGTTGTACAACAAAGTCAAGGCGAGTAACAGATACTACTACTAGATACTAGATACTAGATACTAGATACTAGATACTAGATACTAGATACTAGATACTAGATACTAGATACTAGATACTAGATACTAGATACTAGATACTAGATACTAGATACTAGATACTAGATACTAGATACTAGATACTAGATACTAGATACTAGATACTAGATACTAGATACTAGATACTAGATACTAGATACTAGATACTAGATACTAGATACTAGATACTAGATACTAGATACTAGATACTAGATACTAGATACTAGATACTAGATACTAGATACTAGATACTAGATACTAGATACTAGATACTAGATACTAGATACTAGATACTAGATACTAGATACTAGATACTAGATACTAGATACTAGATACTAGATACTAGATACTAGATACTAGATACTAGATACTAGATACTAGATACTAGATACTAGATACTAGATACTAGATACTAGATACTAGATACTAGATACTAGATACTAGATACTAGATATTAGATATTAGACACTCGGACATTCTGTCACCTCATTTGCTCTCTCAGTTCTTCATCGGATTCTCTCTCTCTCTCTCTGTCTCTCTCTCTCTCTCTCTCTCTCTCTTTCTCGTAGGAAGCCAGTCAAATAATTAACTTGAATACAAAAAGTAAATATGGGGTACGAAATAAAATGTGTTCAAGTATATCATAAAAGGTAGCAGCAGCTGAAACTACTGCCAGGTTTATAGTTGTCAGATAAGCTAGCTAGCCGTATTTAGTCAAAGACAGCGAAAACCAAGTTAACAAACGGCTGACCAACTGAAACCGTTGTCTACATTTGACACAATTCATTAAGCTTAATGAAGACAGCAGCAACGAGGCCCAAATAAAAAGTTACGGCTGCCAGCCAAGGGGAAGTGCAGAAAGAGACAGACAGAGCGAGAGAATGAGAGGGTGCTAGAGGCAGATAGTCAAACCTTTTGCTAGCTGTTGCGTTTAATTAAAATTCAAGTGGCGCATTTTGTACGTCGCTGTCGTCTCCTAATCGCTGCCCAAGGAACTTGTGCTTTAAGCATATAATCGTCCATAAAACAGGCAATAAAACAATGCAATGAAGCTGAAGCCGCAAAATACAATGCAGAACGAGTCCACTTAATGTGCGATGCTCACCAGGGAGAGAGGCAGGGCTACTTAACATAAGGACTCATTGCTGTGTTTACTCTGCTAATTGGCACAGACATTTTACAAGATTGTCAAAGCGCGTTACATAAATATGCATATCCTGGCGGACTAGCTATTATTGTGGGTTGTAATTGTTGTAAATTGCCATCGTGTTGGCTTGTGTTTCAAATGAGTATCTCAGATCTTATATGATTTTTGGTAGTTTAAGCAACGATATGAAATTCATATTTCTATCTTTAGATCGATGTGGAAAATAAACTGGCTGAAACTGTATTATATTTGTATTTGTCAGATGAGGCTGTAAGCAAACGCCTTTTCAAATAGCCCCGCTAAATTTTTTATTTTAATAATATATTTAAAAAATCCTATTTACTGCATTAGCCAGGAATTACTTTGCTCAGGCGTCAGCTACATTTGTAGTTCAAACTTCAGTTCGTCTCATTATTGCCATTTTATTGTTGGTCTATCAACAGTTGCCATTGACGCCTCTGCACATGCTCTGGCTCTCACGCGGCCGTTACAAATGACTTTTTAATATTTTCAATAAGGCAGCAGCGGCAGTTAGCCAAAACACAACACGCCCACCTATCGCGCCCCTTGCCCAACATTATTAATATCAATGGCGAATAAAAGCAAAATCCCAAACCGAAAATATTAATGCCATAAAAAAACTGCAACAACAACAACAAAACAGAAGTAGGCGAAAAATATTTGGACGTGAACAGACCAACACAAAAAAAAAAAAAAAAAAAAAAAATACGAGCAGAAAAGTGCAAATGCAGCGTTGGCAACAGGGTGACTTATGCGATTATAGACAACTGGCACAGGCTAAGGCAGCAGCTAGGGGAGCTACGAGGGCTCTGGAAGGCGAGCCTCCTGCCATTGCCCTTGCCATTGCCATTGGCATTTATACTGGCAATTCATTTTTCGTTTTGCTGCACTGCGTGAGGGCCCGGACATGAGCAAATAAACGCTTCATATTTGTCGGTTATTTATGAGGGTTCTTGGGACGCAGCTGCAGGACCAATGGATGGATAAAAAGAGACAAGCGCCAAGAGCGAGAGTGAAAGAGAAGCCAAACTCGCGGCACAAACAAAAAAACGAAAAAAAAAAAAAACTATGATCAATGATAACATATTCTAATACTCTAGGAAAATGCATTGAATTCAATGTTAGGAAAATGAATTTCTTAAAATTCAAGTTTATATTATATTTGATGTATATACATATTATTACAGTTACTTACCCCATTTCAGCCCTGATCAGAAAAACTCTTCTCATTTCTCAAACTCTTTCCATTATAAAAACTTTCCTCTGAAAGAGTATTCAATATGCCGCGCAAACCCCGTATCGCTGCTAGGGATTAGGCTTGTTACGAGCCAGGCTTGGCCTTGTTCCTTGACACCCTCTCACTCCAAAAGTCCTTCATAGCCTGTTAAGCTTACGAATTGTCTGTGAAGAAGTATGAAATACATTTTATGGCTCATATATATTTTGTTACGATGCTGTTTAGTTTCTCTCCCTCTCTCTCGCTCCCTCTCCCTCTCTCCCTTCCCCACGCTCTTGTTTGTTGTGCATTGCAATTGCTTTCTGCAGTTGCAGCTGAGCTAAGAATATAAGGAATGAAAGCTGTGAATATATTATAAGAGAAGTGTCGCTCGAGGGGACAATTGAACGGCGATAAGGTCATGGGAGAGTCAAATGTGGGTGTATTTATGAAATATAAAATAATAAGAATTGTTTAATATTTGGAAATTAAAGAATTGCTGCCTATCAGTATATCCAGAGAGAGATCTACCGAAATTATATTATATTTTCCCTTCGAAAGCAACCAGCTTTGCCTTCACATTGTTTAATTGTTTAATATATAGGTGTAAATTATAGATAATCTTTTATTGAACTATAAGAATTTGGGAGATTCAATACTTTCGAACTCAAGGCAGAATCAATGTGGATGCAGTGTGTGCAAGGGTTGAAAACTTGGATATATAATGCAAAAATATATCATATATAATGCAAATCAAGTGATTTTCTTGTTCAGCTTACAGAAATTTATTTGATTCGAAGCTCTATTAATAGACTAGTTTTAATTGGAATTTGGGGTCTGCCGGGGTTTGCGCTAGAGAGATCTTATAATATTTTTAGCAACCTTAACTTTCCACGCTACTTCAACCACATCTCTGGCTGAGCTCACGCCACACATATTCACATCCAAGCTGTCATAATTTAAATTGATAATATTAGACAAAATGCACCAAAGTATCATAAAGGGACGCCAAGTTTCAGGAGAAATATTCCAGAGTAAAAAGCGTTCAGCTCGTATATTTGATGTAAATTTAAGTCTCAAGCGGTACACACAGCAGAAGAGGACCCTTCAACCCTCACACGCACACACACAGGCACAGCAGTGCCACCCACAAGGCTGGTGTAGAATGTGGGCATCCTTTTTACCTTTTTACCTAGCGCCAGGCGCGCCCTGTGCATATTTAGTCAAATCATTTCACATAATTAGGGATCATTTAATAATGGGGTGACATTAATTGAAAGCGCACACACACATCCAACAAAGAGGACGGCATAAGGGCTGCTCAGACCAGCCACCCACATTTCTAAAGACCCAGAAAAAGAGAGAGAGTGCGAGAGAGGGAGAGAGCGAGTCAACTGCTGCCGTTTAATTTTATGACCACCACCCAGCCTCTGTCCACTTGACTGCCCTTACGAGCCTTCTGGGTGGTGGGGGCTGGGGCATGGGCGGTTGGTTGTTCATGCTCTAGTAGAAGGGGCGTGGTCCCAGCTTTTATTGGCCTCTTGTCGTCAGCGTCGTTGTCGTTTTGGCTAATTGATTTTAATGAAAGCCCCAGGCTCCAGGCCCCACGGACCCAACGCTCAGTGGCTCCCATAAATTCTGTGGTCAATTTGGGTTTGTTAATTGTCGCAACGTGTGCTCAGGGCCCACAACGTGGGCCACTCTTTAGTTGTGAGCGTAATTAGTGTCTAATTGTTATGCGGAGCTGGCAAAAATGAATTGCCAAAAACAAATTAGATTAGATTTTCCAATGGGCGCAATGCTTATATATGTTTTACCTGCTCAATAGCTACACCAAGATAAGCATCTATAAACACATATATCTACATGTATTTATATATGTATGGAGTCCAATAACAACCCCAATAGCCCACAAAAACGATTGCTCAACCACCGCGCTCCAAAATTCGCAGCTGTCGCCAAATGCGCGCGCCATAAACAATTAATAAATGTCAAAAAACTTTGCCACAACGACAACGACAACGACAACGACAACAGCAACAGCAACACCAACAACAACAACAGCAACAAGAACAATTCCTTACCTTGCCAACTTTATTTTAAGGACATTATAATCTCGATAAATTTCATGAAATTGTTTCATAATTAAATCATTTCAAACTGTTCCAACTTTTTGGATCTTGTAAACACGACTCTTAAACGTAAATTCAACAAACTTTTGGGGACTGAAATGTTTTTATGGATTGATTATTGCCATAAAAGTAAAGTTTCGTTGCGGGGAATCCCGTGTAAACAGACAATGTTTTTACACGGTTCAAGATATAACAGTACTGAAAGTATTGGTTATATTTTTGAATATTTATTTGAATAATAAAATATTAAATTTTGTTGTCCAAAAAACAAACAAAAAAATAACATAGATCAGTTAACATTTTACTATTCTTTATGTTAATCAAAGAGAGATTTTTAAACTTCAACTACTTTGTTCTCTTAATTATTTTATTATATAAGAGAGATCCGCATTATATTGTTCTTGCAATAATATCACAATAATTTAGATTAGAACAGCAATTTTTCGTCATCACATATATACTAATTTCTATTAAACCCTTTATTATTTTACATTTTAGATTTTACATTTTAAATTAAAAATAAAAATTGTATGTTTTATATATTATATTATATATTTTATATTTTATATTTTATATTTTATATTTTATATTTTATATTTTATATTTTATATTTTATATTTTATATTTTATATTTTATATTTTATATTTTATATTTTATATTTTATATTTAATATTTTATATTTTATATTTTATATTTTATTTATTTATTTTTTTTTAATAAAAGACAGATTTTAAAATGTTTTTTCTTCTCTTAATCTGCTTATGCTGTCTATTCTTATTATTTATATAACAAGGCTTCACATTAGTTTCATTAGAAACATTTTCTAACTACAAATTTGTTCTGTTTTTTAATCTTTTTCAGTGTCTGCAAATTTGTCACAGTCCCATCAGCATCATCCATCCAACGACAAGGATGGCAAGAAGAAACACACCCGCCCAACATTCAGTGGCCAGCAGATCTTTGCGCTGGAGAAGACGTTCGAGCAGACGAAATATCTGGCTGGGCCAGAGCGCGCCAAGCTCGCATATGCCTTAGGAATGTCCGAGTCGCAAGTCAAGGTAAGCAGCGCCTCACGTTTCGCTCATGCAAATGAAATGCTCATAAAATGGCGACAGGCCGCCAAACTGCCCAACTGCCAAAAAGCGAACGAAAAACAAACAAACAAATATGAGCTGAAAGATACGCGCAACCTTCCCCTGCGGCCCCGCCCACCGTGCATTACAGCGCCCTTAACTTTTGCGGCAATTTGCATTTTTATTGAAACGCAAAGCTCATGGATTTTTGGTTTATTTTTTGTCGAAACCCGCAAAACAAAATGGCGCCAATGGTCTGCCCCTTGGTGCACCCGTCGATTGCGCCCTAAAGGCTTAGTTCACATGTCTGCCCCACCTTCAAGCCAGTCCGAGCCGCCCTAAAAAATCCATTCCATGCGCGACATTTTAAAGTTGTTGCAAAAGGTCGACGGTTTTTTACTCCCCCCACCTCAAACCGCCCGTAAAATGTTATCAACATATAAATCCTTCGTGTCGTCAAATTTGTTGAGCGGCATCGCAATCGCCATCGCCATCTCCATGCCCATACCCATCTCCATCTCCATTGGCATTGCCATCATCGTTTTTGTAATCCTTACCAGAAACGCACGTGTCCCTGCCGTGGTCCGTAAGTCGCGTGTGTGACGCGACTTTCGGATCTCGTGGGGTTTGTAATTTAAATTAGCCTTAAGCCCAGCTGGTTAATTGCTTTTGCGGTTAGCTTTGTTTAGGCCATAGCTAAATATGTGACAGGTTCATTTCCAGGGAATATCGCACTTACATGGAACTTAGGTAGAGTAAAAGATATTGAACTGAATTAGGTTTTAGAGAAATATAATACATTATTTGAAGAGAAAAAAGTCAACTTAAATTAATTTAATTTTTATTGAAGTCGTCTTTTGTTTTGTGACAAAAGTTTACATATATAGTTTATTAAATCATATAATAGAACTTTAACGAAAGTTTAAGTTAATTTCAGAGCAAATATAATATAAATTAATTCTGTTAATTATTTTTGATAAGAAATATTCTTAGAAAAAGAAAACTTGATTTTTGGAACTTAAAAATATAATCAAATTTGTATAAATAATTTTCAAAAATAACAGAAAATATTTCAATCGAGTCACTTAATAGCTCCATCTAATACAGCCATTCCCTTTAATCTCATCCTCTTTCAATTTTAGCCAACTCTTTGAAAGCCATATATATTTAGTTTCAGTAATTTGCAATTTCATTAGTAGGTTAGATGGTAACATTTGTCAACCAATTTGTATAGCTTAATAACTAGAACCCCCTTGGCTGAGAACAGCCCTTAAATGCGTCTCGGTGGCAAATTGTGCAGAAATCAGGTCCTTGGATTACGAGACAGGCAGAGTGATAAGAAATCACGTTTATGATGAGTAAAATGATTAATTACCAATGAATGAGGCCGTTGGCATTGCGAGGCATACCGAACGAGCAAATTTCTATGTAGAGCCAGGAGGAGAACGAGAGCAGGGCGCAGGATTGATGGCTTGAGCTGCAGCTAAATATGCGTCATTTGTGCAGGGGCCTAGCAGAAGCTGAAACAGAGGCAGAGACAGAGATAAAGAGAGACAGTTAGAGAGTGAGTGAGTGAGCGAGAGAGAGAGAGAGAGAGAGAGAGAGAAAGATGGAAAGCGTCTGATGACGAGTACAAATGGTCACAGAGATGGATGAGTGCAGAGCAGGATTGGGTTGGCCTCTGTCTGATAGACATGCCAAATGACTGCATGACTTTTGGGTGAGTGTAAATTAAATTCTGTGCAAGGACGCAACAACGGCGACATCAGCTTCATACATATTCAATTAGTGTGCGTTTGTCTCTCTCTCTCTCTCTCTCTCTCTGTGTGTGTGTGTGTGGGTGTATTTGTGTGGGCGGAGAGGATAGAGCTTCTCTCCAGATGAAAATGAAAAACAGCCATGACGATGATAGTATGCAAATTGACAAACAAAAACACAAGCATAACAAGCGCTGCACACAGCCCCCGAAATATGACGGGCACACAAAATGCAAAACAGTCAGAGACAGTCGCCCGCCCACTCTGCATGTGTGTGTGCGCTTGTGTGTGGGCGTGTCTGCAACTGGGCGTATGCCAAATGATCTTGACAAGAATAATTGCGCTGTTATTATAATTAAAACCGTTTTTGGACACAACACACACCGCCTCTGCCCACAGCCCACAGCCGCAGGAGGACATTTCATTTTGGCAATCATTTAATGCAAATGGTCGCCATTTTGTACGTTCTTATAACGGTACGCCGTCTAACTCTCTCTCCCTCTCCCTCTCGCTCTGTGAATTATAGCGTCTGCGTCCATTATTAATGACATTCCGGCTCCTGCGTCTTTATGGACTTGTGTAGTTAGTACGAGCCATAATATTATTGCATGATTCGTTGTTATAGCTTTTTCGTGATTTAGCTTTTGCATAAATGAATGAGATTTTCCCCGATGATTGCCGAGCAGCCATCAGGCATGCAAACACATGCGACAAATGATTCGGACATCGACTTTTGTGTGGGTCTGCTTAGGCACATTTCACATGCAGATCAACTCGGCTTGAGTAGCTGTCAAATGTTAATTTGAGATTTCGATTGCATAGATATATCGAATAGCATTTAGGTTTCGGACACCATTTAAATGAGCTGCGATCATGCATGGGCTCAGGTTTTGTTTTTAGTTTCCAAAATATTTTATATATTGCCCCTTTTTGCTTTCATAGAAATTCTTGCCGCATAATTAGCACATTTATATCGAAAGCTTGTGGACCAAATCGATTCGACGCGTTTGTCTAAAGTGTCAAAGGCATCAGGCAATGAAACGAACTCACAAACCGACAATGGGACAATGCGACAGGCCGGTCATAAAACTTATGACAGATATGTGAAATATTGTCTAATTGATTTTTGGTAATCGTATGGAATATGCCAGCTGGCTGCTCCATTGTGGCCAACTAATGGATTTGATTGTGTGTTAATGAATGAAAATTCTATGACGAACCATCCATAAGAGTTAAAAAGACAGCAGTAGAAAGAGAGAGAGAGGGGGGGGGGGGAAGGGGGGGCAGGTCTTCCATCGAAGACTGCGCCATTGCTCCACACACACAATTTTTGGACCTACAATTAGTCAAATAGAAACGGATTTTATGGGCGCTGGGACGGCACCTTAATGGCCCACAAAATGCAAATAAATCAGAAACTCACATAAATACCTATACGAATAAGCGCATATAAAAGGGAAGGGTGAGCCTGTAGTTCGAACTGAAATTTACGAGCCACTTTAAAGACCAGAACTACAACAACAACAACAAAATGTTTGTTAACCAATAGGAAATAAAACGAGCGCAGCTCCGACTTGTCCGTCGATCAGGGGCGGGCGAACGGCAAAGGGCAAAGGGCTGCGGGCTAAGGTCTAAGGGTTCGGAAGGTGTGTGCACACTGGGCAGCCATGCTGTAAATTTTCATGAGTTTTAAGTACCCATGCCGATCCGTTCCGATCCGATGCTATGTGAACAGGACGTGCGTAAACAAATAAATTTCCAATTTGGCCAGAGTCATATATTTGCCAGAGCCGAGACAAAATGCATAATAGTGTATGTGTCCAGCAAAATAAAAAGGTTTTTGATTTTGACAACCAGCCATCCGTTCCTATGAAATTTACATAACGCTTTTCATCCTTATCTGGCCACCGACACCTGACGGATGCCCCGCAGCGGTGCCAAAAAATAAAAACTACAGAGCAGCAGACACCGCTTGACCAAAACATTGGCATATGTTTTATAGCATTGCCTCCTGGCCGCAATAAATAAATCCGTGTGCCCCGAAATACACAAACCAATCCAATGCGTTGCCATTCCCCTTGCTCCATGCCGCCAGCTATCGAAGCGTAACGCTGCCACCACGTCAAATTGATTGCCACAATATTTGATTGACTTTGACATGTTGGCTGTCATAAATTTCCTAGTGTGTGTGCCTCTGTGTAAGTGTGTGTGTGTGTGTACGTGTGTCTTTCCTTGAATGTTGTGCCTCTGCCGCTTCTAAGGCGATCTCGATCGCGCTTGGTGGTCATAATAAAATATATGTGCATAGCCGAGACAGCAGATCTACTGCACAATATTTATTGCTTGAGGGAGGCACTGTGCATTTAGTTGACTGACTGGAATTTTAGTTAAATACTATACTATACTATATATAATAGTGGGCTTGCTCATGAAAATAATAATGCAATTTAAAGTAAAGATCTTTAAGATTCACTATTTGTCAAAATAAATGCCACGCCTAAAAAGTAGATATTTCTGGACAAATGCCCATATTCCATTCTATTCTTATCTAAAGGCAATCACTATCATCAACGAAAAATTATCTTTTTAGTTGGCAAATGTACTTAGTTTGAGCATGTTGGATAATTGAACAAATCAAGAAGATATATAATATATCAACTAGTTTAAAGACCAATATGTGTTAGATATACAATATATCAAATTTCGCATTTATGCTGAACTTATAATCACAGCTATAAATATGCTATAAATATATTATCTATATTTATTTTTAGCTCTAGTCTGATAAGCCAAACCACAATATTTAGCAAACTTAACTGAGCTTTCATCAGAAGTAAAGAAGTACAGGGTGCTCCATAGAGCAACCCATCTCACAACCCTACAAGGCTGCCCATATTCGACGGACATGTTTATTATTTTTAATCAATGAAAAATACAATTTTGTTAATGTTGTCGATAATAATCATATTAATTGGTTCAAGCAGACTTGTTAACATCACTCTTTGAGTATGATGTATCACAAATGGTCGACTTGAGCCTCTACGGCGGTATAGGGCTGCCAGATGGGTCACTTAAATATGGAGAGAAATATAATAATTACAGCAATTGTTGAAATTTAACCTGCCTAAAAAAATCTCTTTACCACTTTACTTACATAAACTCATCCTAAATACTCCAATTGTGAATATTGGCTTTGTACTTCCGAATTGGTGTGCTTAAGGAAATACATCTTTTGAGGCAGCGTAGCTCTGCTCACTTTTCTACGCAGATGAGTGTTACCTAAAGGCATTAGCATAAAAAACAGTTTACTATAAACATAACTTCCTTAAAGCATTACTATTTATTTTATATAATAACATTATGGTGCTTCCCCTTAAAGTTGACAGCAAATTCAGGCGGCAAGCTAGTGACAAGTCTTGAATTCAACAGTCTGTTGCCTTCCACTTCGAAACTATGCTTTAGTGGGTGCTAGATGACGCATACAACATCGTTATGATGTCGCAAGCGGACAGATGGACACACACACATACATACACTGAGAGAGGGAGAGCATTCACTCAACGCCCCCAAGCCAGCGGGCTGAAGTTCACGTTCTGGCCAAGCAAATCCCAAACAACATGGACGCAGCTGTTACCAAAAAATAATGACCATGAAAAGCAGCCTTAATGATGCCAACTAACGTTGTTGCCTGCCAGCCTGTCTGTCTCTCTCTCTCTCTCTCTCTCTGTCGCTTTGTTTCTCTCTGTCTCTATCTCTCGCTTTGCCAAAAAGATGCCCAATCTGCACTTTGGGGCAACACATGAACAGCAAAATAATAATTGTATTTTTATTTCGCATAATGTTGCAAATAATAATTACACAAATGTGCAAATGAAGCTGTAAATTATGTTGTATCTGGTTTAATTGCACCTTTGGGTCGTTGCGAGCGCTGATTTTTAGCATGCCACGGCAATAGCAATGGCAATGGCCCCGACCATATATACATATTTATTATATATATTAAAATGGAGCAGAAAAAATATTTTTTATAAACTGTCTCGAATTTGAGTGGATTTGTTTTTAATTAAATAATATTTATTATATAGCCAAATATTATTTTTTTAAATATCTTGAACTATTGTACAGGATGATGATTAGCCTGATTTGAGCAAAGTGCTCCATCATCAAACAAATGCAGAAATTATGCTGGATTTTGCAGCAGCACATGCCACACTCCGCATGCCACACGCCACAGGCCAAGGCAAAAAACGTGTCTAGGCCTATGCAGAATAATTCCCTTCAAGAGAGAAATAGAGAGAGAGAGAGAGAGGGAGAGCAGGAGCGAGCACAAGCGAGGGTGGGGCATGCAACATATGTTGCCAGAAGCTCAGGCGCGCGGTTGCAAAATGGAAAATGAAGCGCAACCAAAGATGTTAGTCATGGTTTTGCATAGTTTTTGCTGCTACTCCTGCTACTGCTGCTACTCCTGCTGCTGCTGCTGTTGCCTTTTGTGTAACTGCTGTTGGGCAATGGTAACGGCAACGGCAATGGCATTGGGAACACAAGCGCTGTCCAGGGCTTAATATTGTCTTAATTGAGGGTTAACCGGCGTTGATGATGCGACTTATGGGCTGTGAGACGGGCATTGTTGAATGGGTGACGGGCCTCGACTTAATGACTTTGACAATGTGTGCCTCTGTGGGCTGCTGCTGCGGCTGCGGCTGCTACTGCTGCTGGACTGGCTAATTACATACGAAAGCTTGTGCTGCGCTTACTTAAAACTTTAATTGCCTAACCACACACACACACACATGTTTATACGCAGCAAAGTCTAAAGTTTTCCATTTCAATTTGTGAATTTTGCAGGTTTGGTTTCAGAATCGTCGCACCAAATGGCGCAAGCGGCATGCGGCGGAAATGGCAACGGCCAAGCGGAAACAGGACGACATGGGTGGCGACAATGACGGCGACTGCAGCGAGACCATGGACAGCGACAACGAGAGCCTGGACATGGGCGAGGCACCCGCCCAGAGCAAAAGGAGTCGCAGCAGCGGCTCGGGCTCCCAGCAGCAGCACCAGCAGGATAATTATCGTCATTAAAACGAATTTACCAAAATGGCAACAAGGATAAATAAATGCAAGAAAACGTAAAACATAAAGCAAACAACAATTACAACAACACTAACCAATGAGAGAGCTAATGAACTCGAAAACAGCGAAGGGTTCGCCACATTTGTCGAGCGTTTCCTCCACTTCTTATTAGCTAGTTACAACAACAACAACCACAACAACAACCACACTTAAAAGAAGGTTCTGCCACTTTACAGTCTTCTGAAGACGTCAGTTTTAAGGCTACGCAACTTGATTTCTTCCTCGATTTCGCCCTCTTGTTTCACATATACAAATGTGTGTGTAAATATTTATGTTAATTCTCCAAGTACATAGATATATAGAACTTAGGTATTTTGTATTTGATAACCGGGCTCTAAATGCTAAGTCGTCTTAGGTCACACGATTTACTGAATTTATTACATATTGTACATTTAGTTTCAGTTTTTTCTTTTGTGACAAACACAAAGTTGAAGCAACCCAAGAAAAAATAAAAGTAAAAATGAAAATAAAGGAGTTGAGTTAAAATATGAATAATAAAAGAAAAAGTTAGAATGGAATGCAAAGAACCTTAACTAATAATTATATTATATTGAATATAAAATACTGCAGTAAATTATGTAAAATTTATTTAAACTTAATGCTAATTTTAATTATTTCAAATTGATCAAGAATAAAATGATAAAATTATAAATAATAAATGGGACAATGTGTTTCAACTGATGGATAGATCATCTCTACATATGCATATAGGTATTTCAATGATCCCACACATAAGACTACGATTGTTCTACACTGAAATCGGCTCAGCAACACCCACAAGAACTAAACAATTGCAGCTCAGGGCTCAGGGCTCGGGGCTCATAACAATTACTGACCGGAAATCTGCTTGAGCCTGACTCGGTAAGTCAGTCAGGCAATCTGTCAAAAATATTCTTGACTGCAGTCAAAAGGATTAGCTCAAAGAGTTTCAATCTGCGGCAAACAAGGTGCAGACAAAACGGAACCGAAATGAATGGAGAAATGTGTGAAGAGAATCAACGAAAATCCAAAGATTGATTAACTGTCAATCAAAAAATCGTTGAACAAAAACTTGCACAGCCAATGAATGAAATTGAAACAGGTTGCTGCAACAATGAGCCACACGAAATTATGAATGCCCAAGCTTTGGCAGATGGGGAATACATGAGACTTAAGGCGAGAGTGGTGAATATCTGAGGGAGTCCGTGAGGCACTTTGATGTCGAGCTCTATTCATTGCTCTTAGGCTTGTTAGGATCGTCGGCTGTTGCAACTACCGAACTCGGTCGCATTGTGTATGGACCATGCCTAATGGAGCCACATTTATCATGCTTTAAGTTTTCTAGCCCTCCTCCTCTAGCCTCTAGCCTCTAGTGTGCAAACAATGGGCCCGGTGGACTGACCCGACTCGGATCTATTCAAAATACCATTAGCATACGACCGATAATTGCCTCGACGAGCCATTAGCGGACTCGTACGCCCTAAAGTAAACAGCCGCCGTATTACGTTGTGAAATTCCAGATTAAACATCAATTATTAAAAGCGACTCTGAGTCGCGAGTCTCGATTCTCCATTCTCCAGCATCACTCGCAGCGTGTTGTTCATTTCAGAGTCAATCTGCAGTGTCATGCAAAGAGCAAAGAGCACGTTTTACATTGCAGCTCTTTTCATATACAACTTCCGCACACTTCCGCTGCGTGCAGACCTGGTTTTGGTTAGCTGAAATTTGCCTTTGTTTTGCGTACGCGCCCAAAGTCAACTTCCAGCAATTGGCGATCGAGTGTGAATTGCTATTGAATTTGGCATTTCGTTCCAGCTGCGCAGGCGCAGGCGTATATGGAATATGTGGCCGATTCTACGTGTCCGAGTCGGGGTTTTCGCTCGTCTCTGCTCAGCTCGGCTCGCTTGTTGGATTCAGGTAAGTCCGCCTAAGCCGCTTATTGAGCCTGAGGTTAATAGAATTCGGAATTTCGGTCGGCCGCTCATACGTGTCCCAAGTGTATATCATTTTGAGTTAGGATCTGCTTGTTAATCCGCTTGCTGAAAAATTGCAAGCTGCTGCGGGCCTTTTGGGTTGCGAATTCCACTTCTCGGTCTCGGCCTCGGCTCTGCTTTGTTTGGGTCAGGCACGTCAATAAAATTGATTAATTGTTTAATTGTTGAGCTAACAGATGAATGTAGTGAATGGAATTGCATAAAATTTAAATGGAATCATTTGAAATGTGAATGTGATCTATTAAATGCCTTGAAATTCCAGAGAAACTATTTATTACAGTCAAAATAGAATAAATATATGTAAAATAAAAGTAGTCTTTTAATACCTCAATTTTATTTATTATAACAAAAAGTTTATAGTCACCAGAAACATTTATTTGCATAGATTTCATAACTCTAATAACTCTAAAACCTTAACTTATTTCACCTACATAGTCAACACACCAGAGATTTCATTTCAAAGCAATTGTGACACTTTTTGAATCAAATCTGAAAATTTAAATAAATAAGCAAAGAAATCATACAAAGTAGAACTATATAATACTCGCAAGTCGATCCGTATGTGGTTTTGCCTACTATGTAAACACAAATATGTATATAAGCTAGAAGTTATTCCAAATTAATATGGACCCCTTCTATGTGCTCTAACTTTCCATTTTCATACGTTTCTCGGGTCTGGATCAGCCAAGTCGTAGACTTCTTCTGTGGGAGCATTTGTAAGAGATAAACATTTAAGATAGACATTTAAGCGTGCTTTCTATTTTGCTACAGCTCTAAACTCAATCTATGTCAAACTATCTATCTCAATCTTTCACAGTCCGAATTTATTTTGATAGATCCACATACATATTACATTTTTGATATATTTGCTGAGTTTAATATATTTATGTTAAGGAATTAAAAAGTATATGTATATTAAAACTTAATCCTCATCACTTTTATTTTCTATCTATAATTAATATCAAGAAATATTAAAACTTGTTTGTATAGCTTGAATAGTTGACATATAGCAGGCATATTAGATCGATATAAGCAACGATTGTTAAATCTCAGAGTAAGAGACCTCTTAACACTGGCCAAGATTGCTAATAATATAATAGATATATCATATTTTTCGAAAGTACTTTAACAGATTAGAAGCTAAAAGTTGCTAGTTTCTTTACATTATGTAAATGTATATATAATATGGATATTCAGCTTGCTACATCAATAAATAAATAAATAAAATTCCCATTTAATATGATTACTGAGTAAGCATCTTTGATAAAAATGATCATATTAGCTTTAACTTCAATTTACTATAGATATCAAGACTAAGGACCCCGAGATTTACCTGCTAAATACTCAGTTGTTATAGTGTTGCAACAAATTAATCAGCTTTTACTCTATGATCTAATTTCGCAGCTCCATTTTCCACTGATACTGCGATCAATAAATAGCGGGAGCTCGGCCCCTGGGAGAACGTGAAGAATGCGCTGCACGAGGATATGTGAAAGCCATAAATAGCAATATATACTCGTTAGCCGTCTGCAGAGCCCAGCCCACAATGGACTCCTGCTCCGCTGTCGGGGCATTTAGGCTGACAATGACAGGCCGGGGCAGCTATACCAATCTGCCAATGCCAAAAACACAGCCAGTCTCCCAGTCAGCCAGTCAGCCATTCAGCCAGTGGAGTTGGCCATCAAATTGTTTGGACTGCAGGCCGCCTATTCAACTGACACCTCATGAATGTCCGGGAGAGAGACACACACAGACAGACGGGCACACACACATAGATAGACACACGCAGTTGGTATGGGATCTACTAAATTGTCCCTCGACACAAATTCGAAATCGATAAATGATAAAAATCAACAGAAACTTCATGGATGCTCTATCGCCTGCTCGCTCCCACTCACAGTGGCAAGCGGCAAATGGCGGCAATGGCGCTTCATGAAGCTTTTATTGTCTGTCTATTTCTAAGCTTTGTACATGGACTTCCCAAAATGTATTGCTGTCCCGCTCGAAGGATTAGACTCTCTCCCACTTACTCACTCACACAAATACATGCACACAAGCACGAGCGCACACACGCACACACACACACACACACACATGCACTGAGAGACGCAGTCGCTTGTGCAGCAAATTTTCGAAAACTTACCAAATTGTTTTCGTTGTTAGGGTTTGCTGGGTGGATTCCAATGCTGATATACGAGCATTGCAAGTTGCTTCTGTCTATATTGGGGATGTCTATATACATGTGTGTGTCTCCCTATGTGTGTGTGTGAAGCTCTCTCTTGCCGTTTTTTGCAGACAGACGACATTGATTATGCTCTGTTTTTTGCTGCTTCCTTTTTATTTTCTCTTTTCCGATTTACATTAAATTGAATTATTGTTTATGTTTATAGCTAAACAATGTATATATGTGCTTTTAATGAGCAGCGAGTTCATATATAAGCAATGCTTAGTCAAAACTTAGAGACCTTATCAGTTGACTATAAGCAAATAAATTATATTATATGATTTCTAAAAAAGAACGAGTTGTCTATTTATTTCTTGTAATATATTTCTTGTATATATAATATAAGCTGAACTTTGAAAACAATTGAAACAATTACTTGCACTTGTATATTATTTAAATCTATTCATAATTCTAAATAATCAAGTTTTATTATTGCTTTTATCGACATTTCTTGTATAAAAATTTTTAATTAAAAATCTGAAGGAAATTCAATCAACGTGGACTGTTAATGAGCTGCCTTGGGCCGTTCGGTAGCCTATTAAAAATGCAACAAACACGTCGCAAGCGGAAAAGAAACCAAACATTTGGCAAAAACAAAGCCAAGAAAGAAAAAGTATAGAGAAGGTCAAACTGTAATCAAACCCAAGGCGAAGAGCTCAACGTAGCTCATTAACTTCACCACACGCGCTCAAGTCGAGTGAGTCTTTGAGTGAGAGCTGCGAGTGGCTGGCCACGCCCCCAATAGAACTGAGTCATGCGCAGGGTTGCAACCAAAATGGCCATGCCAAACGCTTTCCTGTGGTTTCAATTCCATTTCGTTGCTTGGAAACTGCGCAGAAGATGAACACACTAGCAGTGAGACAGAGAGATACATACAGCGAGTCAGAGAGCGAGAGCGAGAAAGAGAGCGCAGTGCGAGTGAGCGAGTGAGTGAGTCGTGGGGAACTAGCTTTTTAACGCGCTCGACATGAAAATGAGCAACGAAACGTGCGACAAG
The DNA here is from genome assembly GCA_037075325.1 of Drosophila mayaguana. Lineage (NCBI taxonomy): Eukaryota > Metazoa > Arthropoda > Insecta > Diptera > Drosophilidae > Drosophila > Drosophila mayaguana. The sequence goes on along the minus strand of JBAMCG010000080.1, from coordinate 2,961,535 downwards.
CGACGGAGTCCATTTTGAGTTTATTGTTTGATGATTTGAACATTTTATACATATATATATAAATTTATATATATATATATATATTTATATATATCGGATGTGTGTGTCAGCATCTGTAGCTGTATCTCCTTTTATTTGTATCGTTGTTGTTCTTTTTGTAATTGCTTGATGTGCGCTACTGACTTAGCTCTAACGTATATCCTTTTATTCTCCTTTATACTTTCCCAAAGTAGATTATTGCATTGCACTCTTCGTTCTATGTCTCACTATCTCGCTCTCTCCTCTCTCTCTCTCTCCCTCTGGCTGTTCCTCCGGTATTTATAAGCCAACAATATTCTCTTTTGTTGCGATGCTCTACTCATTCATTGGCGTTCAGCCTCCAGCTGCTAAATTTATTGCTCTTTGATTGACAATTTGGCAGCACGGGGAGTACAATTAATTTGCCATATAATGCATGCGTTACAGGATCTCATCAATTTCTATTGCTTAAACGTTTGTCACCTCGTCCGATGAGCTACGGCACAGTTTATTAATTGTCCATTTTTATGCCTCGAATCGCTAGCAGGCAGACATCTATTGTTATTAATAGGCGTGACGGTTTTAAATATGACTATAGCGAATCGACTTCTGGTTATACCCTGCGCCCTGTACCCTGCACCCTGCACCCTCTCAATATTGTTGTGCAACAGGCCAAGGAGTGCATATCCGATCATATCAAGTCGTCAAACTATATTGCGAAATAAATTGTTGTTGTATATTAATTAATAGCCATCAAGGTTTCAAGCCAAGTGGATTGAAAGGACACCGAATTCCACGTTTATTTACAATGATACATAAAAAATTAATTTAATTTGGTATTTTAATTTAAGTATTATTTCTTGTATTATTTTTTTAGAACTTAGAATCTTTAGAATGATAATACTATAATTAAAATACCAAAGTAAATGAAAACATACTTTATCATTATTTTTCATAATTTTTTTTTTTTTTTGCGTTCAAGTAGATGAAAGCATTTTATTTTTACTTTTCAAATAGAGATCTACATATTTAGATAAAATCTCTATAAGTACATTTCTTATTTTATTTAGTTTATTTTACTACAATTTATTGAGTAATAGTAGTAGTAGTGGCAGTACAATAAAACTACAAAACAAAATAATTGTTGCTTAATTTGAACAGTTTATAATTTTATTTTATTATTATTATTTTATTTATTTATTTTTTTAGAATAAATATATAATACTAAGTATATTTTAGATTTATTTATAAAGCCAATAAAAAGATATGCCCTTATAAATATTTTTATTCCTTAATTAGCATTCAAGATTATAAAAAGAAATAATTTTTGGATAACTCGAACAATTTGATGGTGCAGCAGGAGAAAACTTTGTTGAAATTTAAGGAAGCCGAACATCATCAATGAAAAAGTCATAAAATAGTTACGGAACTCCATAAAGTGGCCAACAAAGGCCGGAAGACAATCAATAAGAGTCGATGCAATTCACACTGCTTGCGAAAATCTTCAACTGACATTAAAGCCAACTAATTTATGGCCTTTTAATTTAATGGGTTGGGCTGGGCTGGCAACTGTCCCTCATTTAGCAGCAAGTAACTCAATTTCGGGTGGGTTGTCTTCTTCTTGCGAAAGCAAACTCATAAAATTCAGCCACATGTTCTACCTCTCCCTCTCTATCTTTCGCACTGTCTGTCTCTATCTCTTTTCCGCCAGGATACTCGTGCTACTGCTTCCAATTCAAGTTCATAATCTATCACATATGAGGGTTGCGAGAGACCCACGCTAAAAAGAGCAAATCGAAATAATCGAATAAATTGTCCTACAAATGCTGCTGCTTCGCAGATATTTGCTTCCATTTTTTTGGTGCTTATGTGGAAATTTTTAATCTATAAATATCTATAAAAATCAATTTCGTGTTCACGCGACAGTTTAGCCCTTAAATGACATTATGGGTTCAGAGTAGAAATCGGCGAAGTGACAGCCGGATTAATTGCAGATGTTATGATTTTTTCTTTTTTGCGGAAATACATTCGATTTTTCACTACAATTTTTTCCACACCATTTGGCTTGCCTGCATGGCGCTTTATGCGTGACTGAATGCGAATACGACGTCAAGGTTAAGTTTGCCAGGCTCTAAACAGTGACGTCATTGAGAGCTATCTGCAGCTGCTGATAAGAATCAACATATCATGGAAGGTACACAAAAGGAATCAATTAATAAACAACAAACAAGAAGACGATAACAGATTATATCAATGCTACACTCATATCCTTGTTTCGCGCTCAGCCTCAGCCTCAACCTCGACTTCAGCTCTGTGTGCCACTCAAAAACCCATATATCACACTTTATACAGCGATCGGGTGTATCGTTTTGCTTGTAATACGCTGGCAAGCTGCGCAATTAAAGATCGCCCAGGCTGATAGAAGCGAACGCAATTCAAAAGACCCATTGAGCTGCGAAATTAGCAAGGATAATGGCAGCGGTGACAACACACACACACACACACACACACACACTGACTGCCTGGCATTGAAATCCACTGCATGGGGAGAGTCCATCCAGGTCGTGCCAAAAGTCAACTCAGCTGCGTCGCATTGCTTCCGTTTTAATGCTGGGAGGGGTGCAGAGCCAGGCGAGCCAAATGCACAATCTGGTTTAGGTACTCGGTGCGCAGGCACAACCGGAAATTGGTTCATTGAGTTCAATTTCAGGTTTGCAGGCGACTGTTGCTTTGACAATGTACCGACGCCCAAAGAGAGACTCTCACTCACTCTCTCTCCCTCTCACTCTCTTCTTTGTTTTTGATTGATCACCGTCAGCCAATTAGTGTAAATGCGATTATGTATATGAGTGTGAGGATATAAACAGTTGCAGTTTCTCTGCAGCGAATGCGCTCGAAATTTCGTCCTGCAAATGCACTGTGAGAAATACACGCAGTTTCATGTAAATATTAGCTATAATTAACAAAATATTTCAATTATTTCGTCTTGTTATATAAGAATATCTTAACATTTTATCAAATATGAATATTAATTTTTACATTTATTCAGAAAAATGTATATATTATATATAAAATTTATTTTATTGATTATAAATATTAGCAGAACCTTTATTTATTTCGTTACTTTAAAAACATACATATTCAAATTGTTATCAAGCTAATAAATATAATAAATTTTAAAATATTATATATACTATAGAAATGTGTATATTCCGATTTCATCTGTTCTGTTATTTGAACTATTTTCAATTATTATTGTGATTCGATTTTTTATTTTATACACATTTCCACATTTTATATAAATAATAATTAACAAATATAAATTTTTCATGTCGTATTGAATTATAATAATGATAATTAATAATAATAAAAGAGTAAAAATAAATAATATATTTTATTAATGATATATTAAAAATTATACAATTAAGCAATAAGACAATTTTTGCTCTATCATGATAGGCCACCTGAATTTCGTGCAGTGTATTTTATTTATCACACAGGGACGCCTTATTAGTGCACAAATTACTTTTCACAGCTACTGTCAGTCCCTCATCAAAAACGTGGCAAAACACTCGGCTGAATGGAGAATACAAAAGGATTTGAGCCAAATTAATTATTCCCAATTGACTTTTAGATATATAAACTCGTATACAAAGAGTCAACCCCTGACGACACCGATGATCGTTGGCTTCCTTTCTCTCCCTATCTCTACCCGTCTCCCTCTGCCTCTCGCTGTCGCTGCTCATTCCTCATGTTATCATTAACCGATCATATTTAGGGTAAGCACATAATTAGGGGTAGCTTTTCATGTGACTCTATGAGGTTTTTCCAAATCTTGTGTGAATTGAATAGGCGAAGCGGAACTTGGATTCGTTTCTATTAACGCCGATGCACTTCAAATGCATTTTCCAGCGAGTAAATCATATTTGATGGCAAATTCAAATTCTGCGCCAGCATTTAAATTGCAATTAATTTTGTTAGAGCTCAGCTGACTCACATATGAAAATTAATATGGGACGCTAATGATGCACAGCACTAATTAAACGCTCTCCTACCCATCTGCCTGGCTGGCTGGCTGGCTCACTGGCTGGCTGGCTGGCTGGCTCGTTGCCTGTGAGAGGAAATGTAATTAGCGAAATCCTCTCATGTCGTAATCTACGAAATCGTAAAAATATGTTCAACGACAAAGTCGCACGTTATTATTATTGCAGGAGATCCCGGAGATCCAGAGAGCTGAGCGGGGCACCTAAAAACATTTAAGCAAATTAGCTGGCAATGCAAATGTATAAATGACGACGACGCCAAGGATGCTACCAGTTAAATTTAACAACCCTCTGGCACACACATGTCATACCCTCCAAATGTGCCTCTGTGTGTGTGTGTGTGTGTGTGTGTGTGATTCTGCTTTTGTAATCCACACAAAAACCATCTTGAGAAATAATTAAGATGTATGTAAATGGAGAAAATGCTAAAATTGTTAAAAGCATAATATTTCTTTGGCTACAACCCCAGCCCCAAACAGAAGCACAAGCCCCACCCCAAGCCCAACCCAAGCCCAACCCCAAGCTCAACCCCAAGCTCAACCTCAACCTCAACTCCAGCCTGTGCTCTAGCTGGAAACCAGTCCAAATGATGTCGCACATGTGTTGTATTTTTTGTTTCACCAAAGTTATAGCCAAGTCCTTCTGTGTGTGTGCATATGTGTGTGTGTGTGAGACGCCATATTCTAATTCAATTATCACTTGGGCACTCATGGGAGGTCCTTGGCAGAGGGAAAAGCATTCACAGAATTGCTTCAAGTGACACTAAAAGCTTTGTCAGCGACTTTAGCCACGGCAAGTTGTGGTAATGCATGGATACGTCACTTCGCCTGATATATGGTCCTACTTAGAATTTTGCACAGCGTCATTAGTGGCGTTATTTAGTAGTTGGTTGAATGATGTATACTTGATCATAATTCGAGCGGAGCTTAGTTGAGCTAAGGCATAAATCATAGACATATTTTGAACAAGTGCTAAATGTCGAGAAGGGTTACTCTGATCATCACTGATTATTATATTCTAAGCGTGCCTAATTAATAATCATATTTTGATATGTAAATATATCGAAAGAAAAATAAATTAACATTTTTTTTATAGTTTTGCTGATCATTAATAATATATATAGTTAATTTAGCTTAAAAAATTATAATAATATTTAAATAAAAATTACTATTAATATTTGTATGTATATCGAAAAAAAAAATATATATATTTAGTTTACTTTAAAAAATGAATATATATATTTCAATAAAAATTAATATTTATATATATATATCGAAAATAAATGTATTCATTTCTTTTTACATAGCTTTTCTGAACAATATAATAATATATATTTTTTCAGATATATAGATGATTTCCATAGTTTATAAATTTTTAAAACAAATTTAAATATAATTCATTAAATTTAATGCTTGGAAAGAACATTTTGTTTATGATTTAAGCAAAAAAAAAAAAACAAAAGAAAACTTATATAAATCAGATAATTTTCAGTTACAGATAGAATACGTTAATTTCTGAGTCTGATTCTTGATTACCATACTTTATCAGATTAGGATTTGGGTGTGTTTTATAGACCTAATGAAAATATATGGAAAACCCGGCAGACTTAAGGGACTATATATTTTGATTCTTTCAGCAATAAATTTCTATTTCCGGCAAGTTTTCTTTACCAAAAAACTTTAATAGCCAATCTAATCAATAAGACTAGTCTAACTCTCTCTTAACACTGATCAAAAATATAGCTTGAGAAACAACTCAGATATCCAATTTAAGCATCTTCAATATAAATACAGTGTAAAGATTTTATTTGCATAAATACAGCGTAATATAATTTACCCACTCTAGTATAACTTATATCTTCAGCTTTCACAATTAGCAAATTGGGCTCCTGCAAGATATCAAAATGTCATAAATTTCCAATCATTTCTATCCTGTCCGATCCCTTTGTGAATATTTTTCTTTCTCACGCTGCATGAGAGTAAACCGCAAATGTCTAAAGTTTGCTTTTGCAAAAATATGCCAAAAATCTACCCACATCCATAAATTCCGAAACTTGGCTGAGATCTTTGGGCAAACGACACCGCAAAGTAAACAAATTAAGCAAATCAGCTTCTAATAGCAATTAGTCGAAGCCCCCTTCCTCCACAGATACCAGAGAGTGATTCGTAAAATTGCGTTTGTTTGTTTCTTTGCGGTTCATAAAGAAACTTTTGTGCCAGATTCGGGCAGAATAGGCAAATAAATAGAGTTGGCTTGAATGCGCATTACAGCTCTTTCCCAAACAGAGTTTGGACTATGAGCTCCTTAGTTTTCTTAAATAAACATAAACTATGTGTGCACTCGAAGTGAATAAATTCTGGTGGAACAATTAAATTTGTATTTACCTTAAAGTACAGCAAGAACTTAGAATATACTTTGAGTTAGCATACTTTAAGTAGAATGAATCTGACCCGCCCATAAGGCAATTTGAATGTTGCGCACATAAGGCGCAAAAGTGGTCCAAGTCCAATATTTTTGAATGGAGCCACATTATGGAGAGGTCTGTTTAATTTTGTGCTTACGAATGGGAAGCATTTGATTTTTCTAAATAATGGCCTCATATGCGCATGTGTTAAGGGCCATAAAAGGAAAACGCAATGCACACACAAAATTTCTAATTCTAATTACCAACAATAAAGCGAAAGCCTTATAAATGGCCCGGCCAGCAGCATTCGAGAGCGAGTTCATAATCCAATTCGGTCGGGGCGAAATTAATATTCAGATTTATGTATTAATAACATTACATGGACACGAATGTACTATTGCTTGGGGTGCCCCATCTGGAGGTCAATTTGTGCTTATCGCATAATTAGAGCGAGAAAGAGAGAGAGAGAGAGAGAAATCATCGGCAACCACATGCGAACCCCCCGCAGCACTGAAAATCTGTGTGCGCGGCAAATATGTAGCAAAGTCGCATAATTAATCTGCTTATGTGCTGGCCAAATGAGTCAACTGCCGGACGGGTTCCGGGTGTGACTAAGTAATTGCGAGTAATACTCGTAAAACTTATTGTTATTAAAAACAATTTCATTTCATGTCCCAGCTCTGAATGTCTTTGGCAGCCGCTTCAAACGTTAATGGCATTGCCGCCCGAGGTTGGGAGTTAGCAAAATCTCTTGGAAGGAAGTGAAGTTCCATAAGATGTGATGTACTAAACACAATTAGACCCTTCCCCTGGTAAGAGTTGACATTTGGGAGTCTGAATTACTGCGTACTTGAAAGCAATGAATACATAAATTTCAATTCAATTTTTAAGTTTTTCAATATATTAATAATCTATTAAATTTGAGCTGAATAATAAATAATATTGAAAGCATTTTAAGGTATTTTTTCTGTCCTTGACTTTCAATGTATCTATATTTATGTAAAGTTGCATGAGAAGCTTTTTCAAGCGGTGTGGCTACATGGTTACACAATCTTATCAGGATGGCAAGGCCAATACGAGCAGAAGAGTTTAAGATGAGCCTAGATAGAGGTAAGACGAATCTATACGCTGGTGATTAAAAGGCGTTTAAGCAGTCACAGTTACTTGAAGTTATATAAAGTGTTCAAGTTGAATTCAATCTAAATAGTCTCAATAACCTGTTAAATTGAATTAAAGCTCTATTAAATTGGCTAAATTTCATTATTAAATTTCATTAATACTAATAAAGATACACAATAGTTGCTACATTTATATATTTCAATTTATTTTAATCTATATTTTTACACATATGTATATAATTATATATATGTTTTTTCTTATTTTTATTTAATTTTTTTTTTATATATATTTATTTTATTTTATTAAAATTGTGGGATCACAAATTTTCCACAATACTCTCAGTATATATTATATATAGTTTTCATATTATTATAATATAATACTCTGTACTTTTTGTAGGCTAGTTGACACTCTGAAGTCAAAATCCCTTAAAAAAAAAAAAATATGTAATTATTTAACATTATAATAAACCTTAGTTATTATTGTGCAAAACTCTTTATTATTCAGCCCAGATATTTGTTTCATATTGAATTGTTTTAAATTTGTACGAATTCTTCACTTATTTCCAATCTGAACACTGTTTTTCTTGTTAAATAAAATACTATTTTTAATTTATCAACTAATATTAATCTCTCTAAAAATATTTTTTTTAATTATAAAATAAAGTGCTGCCATTATAAATTTTGCTCAGCCCGCAATATATATTCGAACTACTTTTTTGGGCATATACCCATATGTATTTACATTTATTTCGAAACCTCATTAAACTGCCTAAACCACTAGCTGAAGTGAACTTCTTGGCAATCGCTTCATCACACATAAATCATACGCAACAACAAAAACAAAGTACAAAAACCCGTAAACCAGTAAAGGAAGCCGGACTATCACACAAGTTATAAGAATTGGCAAGCTTCATGGCGTCAATAAATAAACAAAAGGCATTCGTATGCGGCATTTGCCATTCTACTCTCTCCAAGGACAAAACTAGCCGCCCACTACACGCCACGCCCACACCTATATTTATGGGCAGCCGCCGAGCTGCTGTATTTGCATTTACAGCGCCTGGGGAACAGGCTGAGCAAATGACCGGTGCTACCTCGGCTGTTTTTTTTTTTCTTATTTGGTATCCAAATTTCACAGGATGTCGAAGGAATGGGAGACTTTCGCGCAATCAAAGGCCGTCTAGCGATTTGCCATTTTCATACACATGAGAGTCAAGCGACGCATCCGCCATGTTTCTCGTTGTTTTTTTGGGCGAGTGTGGGGCTATGGGAGGTTTTTCCAACATTTATCATTGTCTGGCCGAAATGGGTAGACCAAAGCCGAATGCAACCTATTCCAGCAAGTCCAAGCGAATCGCATCGAGCGTATTCAAGCGAGTCCTGCGAATCCACAGCGAAGCAACCTGCCGTCGTTTTCTGATTTATGATGCTATTTAGATTTCACGTGATTCGTTTTCAATGTGCGCGTCCAGCGCGCAAAGATAGAAAAAATTGCGCACAATAAATCGCGGCCGGCAGCAAAAGAATCTAAAAATGAAAATCAAAAAAATATAAAAGACGCGAAATAAAACTGAAAAAGTAAAGATGAATATAGAATCTATGCTAAAAATTACAACACACAGCTGCGTGTGCATAAATCTCGGCACAGTTCTGGCAATGCATTTTTTACGACAAATTAGAAAAGTCTGATGCATGGCTAAGAGCTCAAGCCTCCCACTCAAAGTGCAGTAAGAAATGGCAATCCTTGGAAATAAAGACTTCTATTAGTTATATATAGATGTATATTTATATGCATATTTATATCGTATAATTAGAATTCCCTTTATATTCATTGATTAGTCTTCAGTTACTAGCAGACTGAATGGCAGCAATGCGATCTATTTAGGCATGCGTATCTAGCTTTCTATTAGTCAAATTACTAGGTACTGATAAGGAATTGTTCTGATGATCTTAAAGACAAAAGCTCGAATGGCATTTAAAACTGCCAGCAACAAAAATGGAATGGACGCTACCGACTGCCTAATACTCATTAAATGTAATAAAGGAAAGGAGAGTATATATCTGTTTAGGAAGTGGAAGAGAGGAATGATAAAGAAAGATTTCTATATAATTTATAGTAAATAAAACTAAATAAATGTTCAGTTCCTTCTACAGTTCTATGTAGAATTGTAGAATATAATGTTTGTGTCTATTTGTCATGCCCCAAGTATAATTTTACTCAACTTTTATAAGAATTCTACGTTAAATTCTACAATTATACAACTAAGGCTTCGTAACAGGGTATTTCGATATGTAACGCTCAAACTAATGAACGAACAGTATTACTGTATTAAAATATATCAACAGCTATTCAATTTTAAATATAGATTTTCAAAGCCATGGCTATGGACGTGGAGATATACACTCAAATTTTTGGCTTGACTTGTAAACACGAATATATATACCATATACTAAACTATTTTTTAATATATATATTGTATGTATATATTCTGTGTTGCATAATGTATTTCCTGATTTTCCACGTTCCGAGGGGTATCGCAATCGTTAACAGCTCATCAAACCAGCGTAACCACAATTATGTTAATTAGGTTCAATATCGGTAAAAGGTTTGTGTTCAATTGGACAGACGATGGGGTAGACAGCAAATATATTCTTTTAAATCATGAATTAATTAAGCTACCTATATAAACCATTTCCCTGCAAAAATATCAAAATATTAATCTTCTCGAAATTCATGAACTAAAATCGGAATATAAATGCAAATACTAAATCGAAAATGGGATAATGCAAGACGCATAATTTTCTCGATTTTCCACCTAATTTGAACGAGCAATTAATGAGGACTAAGGCAAGAGAGTATGAAAGCAGAAGTAGTATGCCATTCCCAACAAATACATAATAGCAACAAGTAAGACGGCTCTAGTCGAGACTGCTCGACTACGAGATACCCTGAACCCTTCGTGGAACTGATGTACTGAACTAAATCGACTCAGCTCGTCGCTCTGATCAAGAATATATCTTGTGTGGTCTGCCACGGCTCCTGCCTGTTCTAAACTTTTGACAAAACCATCTGAGTTCCCATTGGAAATGGGTTCTGAGTATAAAATAAAAATAATACCAAGTAAATTTAATTAAGCGAATTTGTATTTTCAATTGAATTCATTATCCAATTGATGGCGTACTTAGAGAAGCCCCCGGCGGATGTAATCCAATTGGTTGCGGCCACAGCTTGAATTTGCATCTTGGTCGTCGCCCGTTTCCACGGGCTTATCGACTATTAAACGCAAATGGCGGCATATTTAGCATGAAATTGGCCAAAATGAAAATCGTATCGATACTCAGTTGGCTCGGCTCGCGCCGTTGCCAATTTCGCGTTTTAGTGATTCGCATTCGATTTGCATTTTGTGCGTGCGGCATGAATAATCGCGCCTCAAACCCCGATCTATGGACAGCAATGCGAACCCCTTGCGATAAGTTCATGAGTTCCGCCAATTGACTTTGAATATTAGCTGAGGCGGGCAGGGGGCAAGAGTAAATCGCGAGAGGCAGGAGACAGGAGGCGGCGGCGTGGCAGTTATTCGCCAGCTGTAATTGACATGCAAGTTAAGCGCATTTCGGGCGCTGATTTGATTTCCCAGTTGTTGCTACAAATGGAACGCATGTGATTACCGAAACTTATGCATTTGATTTGATTAATTATTGTACAACAACGACTTGACTTATTGCGCGTGTGTGCATGTATGGGTGTGTGTGTGTGTGTGTGTATATATCTATGCATGTAATACAAATTAATTAATCGGCGCATATTGCGCACAGCATTTGAGCAGAGCCCGCATTGGAGATTGATTGCACTGTGTGAGCCACTGAAGGATTTCACTTGCAAGTTGAATGGGGTCAAGGATCTGGGCTTGGCTTGGCGCTTTACTTTACGATAAATACTTATCAATTAATGAACTGCTCTGCTCTGATACCCGCTGCCGAATCAAAGAGAGTATATCTGGCTTGAGTACGTGTATGAAATGTCATACTTAGAGCAATGCTGAAATTCTAGATAAGTATTTCTCCATTTCGCAATTTTCTCAATGATTTTCTTACAGGCGTTTCACCCTCAGCTCGTTTCCCATAGTAAATGTGTACCAAACATGACTCCAACAACTCTCTAATACGTAAATTATCATAAACAAATTAAAAAAGTTCGTGATGTGTCATTTTGACGACTGAGAGCAAAACAGAAACAGTGGGTCGGCCTTGTTTTTCAAGGAATTACACGAACAACACGAGAGTGCCAGAGCGCAAGAGTTTAATGTTTTTAAAAGCAATAAGCAAATCCTCGTGGGCGGTCTGACGAGTTACCGAAAAGCCCAGCGACCCGGCAGCCCAACAAATGCACGAAGCCCATCAAAGCCACCAGCCCAACGCTGAACCACCCTGGTGGGCCTCTAAGCGCAAACATAAATCCAATTGGAGCGCGCCGAGTGGGTCTCGAGTGTTGAAATAGAAACACCCACTGGGAGGAGTATGTAGACGAGGGACTGGCTGACTGACTGACTGGCTGGCTGGGTGGCTGGCTGACTGGTACGGGTACCAGGGCTTAGCATTTTAAATATAATTTATTTGGTCGCCCCCAAAGGGCTGGCTTAAGTGAATCTCAGCAGGCGGCCCTAGGCCGACGCTCGGAGAGTGAGTGCGAGAGTGAGAGTGAGAGAGAAAGGGGGATGGCGAGAGGAATGCCGTGCGAAAACAATCACTCAACATTTTGGCAACTTGACTTACGGACCCTCTCATATTATTTTCATAATTTGATTACATTAAAAGATGCAAACATTAGAAGTAGAACAAAAGAAAAAGCTAGCTCAATGCGACGTTTGAATACCCGTATCCAGATGCATGTAATGGAATGGGGTGAGACCATGGTTCAGATTAGATGATAACAGCAATGTAATGATAATCAAAATAGTTCTCTCATATATTATAGAATGATAATACTATATATGTCTTTAAAAACTGTATTAAAGTCTATATTCAAGTCGTAAGACCAATTATTACTTTATTATTACTTCTTTTCACAAGGTGCACTTCGCAGTTTTGCATATTGCTATAGTGAGAATATTATCTAAGAACGTTTAATATTAACGAGTATTAAGTAGAATAGATTTTCTTTTAACGTATGATCTTCACATTAAAATTGTATTAGGTAAAAGATGAATTCACTTGGTTAGCTGTGCTTCAAATTTTTATTATAATATTTCACATTTTCTTTCCTTTAAACAAAATCTTGATTTGAGTTGCAAATGTAGTAGAACAATGGAAACAGTTTAGGAGTTGGATCAAATCTAAAATCTAAAATCCAATCGATGCTCTTATCAGTAGACTTGTAATAATGATCTAATATTTTGTTTGCAGAATTAAAGCTTTATATAAATTTATATTGTTAATTATTTCATGAAAATATCAATTTATTATTTTACTTATTTTCACTTGAATTAAATTATTATATTAAAAGTAAAAAATTAATAAAATACATATCATATTTAAATATAAATATACCTTTTTTTATATATTTAAAATATTCAAAAATTCTTGTAAATAAAATAAATATATCACTATAATTATTATTAATTTTGTTTAATTATTATATTAATACCAAATAATCTTAAAATACATTTTATATACATATAAATATACATTTTGTGTTTAAAGTCTGATTTTTTATTTATATTATTTATTATTTATATTTATATTAAAAAAATTTTAAATTACAAAATTCATATAGGAATACTATGAATTTATTTCCAGCATATTTATATTTTGGTTCTACTCTACATATAATTTAAAATGATATTTTAGAAATATTGCCAAAATTGGCACCACAATTAACTCAATGCTCTGCACTAAATACTTTGCCAAGTTAATATGCCCCTTGCAGGCTAAGGCAGAGCATTGCAAGCAGAATAACTTGTAGCATTTTGTTTGTGGCCGAATTGACGACACGTGACCTGGTCACGTGGCCGAGACGCCCCAGGAAGGCAGCAGAGCGGCAAAGCGGCAAAGCGGCGTGTCGACTCGCATGTAATCACAACAAAACATGTGGCCGTGACTCGCTTTGGCTATCGGGTAACTAATATTTGGCCATACAATGAAATTGCCATTAGCCGTTTAATAGTTGCCTGTTGGCACATCCCACGGCTGGCAGGAGGCAAAAGGCGGATGGCGGAAGGCGTACGGCCTCTGGCAAGGGGGCGGGGCACTGTTGCTGGATATCTGCGGTTGGCCGCGTGCCGACGCCTCATCATTCATGTGGATGTCGCTGTTTGCTGCTCGTTTAATGTTCATGTAAATTATGCGCCAAAAATTTAAATTCCAAGCCTTAGAGATAACGTTTTACAGAGTTTACAAGCCGTGGGATTTGTTTTGCGGCAACACCCATTAAAAAATGGGCAAAACAAAGCGCGGGTTGTTTCTACCCCCGGCGTAGCAAAGAGTCGATTCTTTCCTTGGGTGGTCGGACCAAACACGTGCTACAATTTTTGATGATGTTCGAGCGATGTCATGTCATATCTACCATAAGCGAGCATTACAAATGTATTGACATGAGTCTTAAAAAAATCGACTGGAAGAGGTAAACAAAATATTCAATAAAATAGTCTAATATTTCAAATATTCGCTTTATCCAAATAAGCTTCTAACAATAAACATGCAGCATGAGTAATAAAAAATGAAATAAATAAATAAATAAATAAATAAATAAATAAATAAATAAATAAAAGCCACCTTGTGAAAGATCAAGCAAGACTCCTTTAGTTAAGAATTTGATAACAATATTGATAAACGTTTGATCTGTGTATGCTTGATATATAATATCTGACAATCTATTCATTCAATCTATGAGACCTGTATATCCTAAGATGATAGAAAAGCAAACCACACATCAGCTTCCCTTAATAATACTCATCTGTTATAAATAGTATTTTTTATAATATCAAACTCTTCTCTGAATATGTATCATACATTCAAAAAAAAAAAAAAAAAAAATTATATCCTCCCAAAAACCTATTGAAATGACATCAGGGAAAAACTCTCTGCTACGACATCGTTTTTATACGATTCACATAGCTTCGCCTTCAGACTTCTTTAGACACCTTCTGCTCTTTCCGAAAAGACGCAACGACAGACGCACAAATATTTATATATATATATATATATATATATATATATATATATATATATATATATATATATAATACAAAACAACAGCAAACGCGACTTTGATGATCGAACTGGGTCGACATATTGTAAAACTATAAAAATATATATATATAATTCGTGCAAATCCCGAATCGTAAAAATTGCGCAAATTTTGCCAATGCCGAAAAACCGCAACAAATTGCGGCCCAGTCGGCTCAAAGGCGTGCGGCATTTGCAGTGGGGTGGGCGTGGCAAATTAGTGGCAAAAACACACGCGAGTAAGCAACATAAAAATGCGACATAATGTGGCAACAGGGCTACCCGCCCCGCTCCTGCCCCACGCATTCTACATTCTGCGGCTGAGCCGTGCCCCCGGATCGGCCGTTGTCGCAGGGAAAACTCATAAAAAATTATAGATTTTCATCTTTTTGCATATTTAACTTTTATCGCAGGCCGTTCTCATGTGTTGCCTTATGCGTCCACCGGCTGAAGTAGGCATAAAACAAATGTCATACTCAGGAGGTGGTAAGAAATCATATGTCGCACCACGCCAGGCCCTTGCCCACGAATCCGAATCCGACTCAGCCATAAAGGTGTATTGTGCATTTTTGCATAATCGTCAATTCCTGATTTTAAAATTTGAGTGTATCAGGGCACGGCCAGGGTAGGAGCACGGGCATTGGCACTGCCGTGCCCTGCCATGGTCAATAATAAAAATTCATTTTTACAATCTTTACATGTGTTACCAAGGCACAACAACAGTAACAGCAACAATAAATATTTATTACTATTTTACGATTGATTTTAGTTAAGGTTCAGGTATTGAGCTATTTCGCAAATAATGTCATTAAGCTGGCCAGAGACTTGAGACTTTTGCCTAATATATGTATATGTTATATATCCGACCTCATACTACAATACACTAGGTATAATAGGACTTTTAGGTTAACTCTTTAGGTGTCTATTGCTTGTGATTTATTAAAAGTCCATTGGCTAACTATTCACAATAGCCCAGCAAAAATGTGCTTAGCAACAAGACCGATTACAGCAGTTATTTGGGGCCAGCCAGCTGAACCAAGCTGGATCAAAGGAGGACTCACTCACGCAGGATCCGCAAAAGCTCTGTGGGTATAATCCACAGCAGATAAAACAGCATTTCGAATATCCAGATGAGTACCCTCCACATGGTCCACAACACGCCCTCGGCACTGGAATTCCACAACCAAAACGACAAAGCTTCATCCACATCGCATTCAGCTACTGATTGCTGGACTATCGCGAACAATCTTTATAAAGCCGAGTTCGGTAAAACTCAATTTTCAATTTGTAATCCTAACACTCATCATTAATCTAGAGTAAACGAAGACCCGTTAGTAATGGAATCAAAATTACACCTAAACACTTACATTTCAAACTGAAAAAAGGTCCACACAGACAAACAATTTTTATGAAATAACTATTGAAAAGAATATCAAAGTTTACTTAAACCCATCAACAGATAAACAATCAAGTTTAGAAAGTAAAATTCCCATAATCCTCTAATATATTCTATATTCTATATTCTATATTCTATATTCTATATTCTATATTCTATATTCTATATTCTATATTCTATATTCTATATTCTATATTCTATATTCTATATTCTATATTCTATATTCTATATTCTATATTCTATATTCTATATTCTATATTCTATATTCTATATTCTATATTCTATATTCTATATTCTATATTCTATATTCTATATTCTATATTCTATATTCTATATTCTATATTCTATATCCTATATTCTATATTCTATATTCTATATTCTATATTCTATATTCTATATTCTATATTCTATATTCTATATTCTATATTCTATATTCTATATTCTATATTCTATATTCTATATTCTATATTCTATATTCTATATTCTATATTCTATATTCTATATTCTATATTCTATATTCTATATTCTATATTCTATATTCTATATTCTATATTCTATATTCTATATTCTATATTCTATATTCTATATTCTATATTCTATATTCTATATTCTATATTCTATATTCTATATTCTATATTCTATATTCTATATTCTATATTCTATATTCTATATTCTATATTCTATATTCTATATTTTATATTCTATATTCTATATTCTATATTCTATATTCTATATTCTATATTCTATATTCTATATTCTATATTCTATATTCTATATTCTATATTCTATATTCTATATTCTATATTCTATATTCTATATTCTATATTCTATATTCTATATTCTATATTCTATATTCTATATTCTATATTCTATATTTTATATTCTATATTCTATATTCTATATTCTATATTCTATATTCTATATTCTATATTCTATATTTTATATTCTATATTCTATATTCTATATTCTATATTCTATATTTTATATTCTATATTCTATATTCTATATTCTATATTCTATATTCTATATTCTATATTCTATATTCTATATTCTATATTCTATATTCTATATTCTATATTCTATATTCTATATTCTATATTCTATATTCTATATTCTATATTCTATATTCTATATTCTATATTCTATATTCTATATTCTATATTCTATATTCTATATTCTATATTCTATATTCTATATTCTATATTCTATATTCTATATTCTATATTCTATATTCTATATTCTATATTCTATATTCTATATTCTATATTCTATATTCTATATTCTATATTCTATATTCTATATTCTATATTCTATATTCTATATTCTATATTCTATATTCTATATTCTATATTCTATATTCTATATTCTATATTCTATATTCTATATTCTATATTCTATATTCTATATTCTAATCGCTGTCTCCCTCCCTCTCCCTTATTACTTATAATTGGTAAATAGTATTATAAGGACATCTCGCACTTATTTGGAGACAATTTAAGTAATGAAAACATAAATTAAGACGACAACATTGATTTACTCGCGATGACAAGAAAAACAACATTAAATAAAGTGAAACAGCGTGGATAACCCTACTGGACCCACAGACCATGGCGAACCCACTTAAAAATCCGCTCAGCCTGCGCTCAGCGAAGCGTGAAGAGGATGAGAAAGTGGAAGTGGAAGTGGAAGAGCTGTTGAGTGGGTAAGTGGGAATAGCGCATTTAGCGCGCCTTGGGTAAGCGAAGTCCAGCAAATGCGCAATAGCAAACATTGAAAGCTGACACCGAGCTGAGGCTGAGGCTGAGGCTGAGGCCCACTCCTGCTGAGCGGAGCAGGACACAAATCTGATCAAGGCGCTCGCAAGCAATCGGTAATCGACAATTGGTAATTGGCAGTTGGCAATTGGAAATCGGATGAGCATACAGCAATTAGTGTAGTGGTGGAGGTGGCTCTACCTCGAAATTGGGTTAGGGATTCACAGGTGTTTCGCTTGGCATTAAAATGGCATTCAATGGCACCCATAAAGTGGCAATTAAAATCTTATTTTCGCTTATTATATTTCGACTTTTCCTTGGGCTTGGGCCTCGCCTGCTGAACGCAGCTGCAGACGCGGCCAATAAACACGTCTACAAATTTTACCCATTCCCAAGCTCAATTCTAAAAAATGTGTCGCCTGAGTTGCCACCTGTTTCCATTTCATTTTTTCGCTTGTTGGGGTTGGGGCAGGAGTTGGAGCAGGAGTCGGGGGTTGTCGCGTAATTGAATCATTTTAGCGCCATTTATTTTGCTGTTGCTCCACCTCCCGCGCCTTGGCACGGGGCGTGACATTTGTAAAACAATTTCTATTTCGAAATGAAATCCGTAGCAATAACAACAACAACAACAACAACTACGCTGAGAGCAGGCACATAAATAATAATGCGTTAAATTTATGCGCTGATTAATGCGAAGCAGTCGATCAACAGAGCCGCATCGCAACGGCAACGCGTTTTCGTTTTCCTGCTCAGGTGTTTGCAGCATCGCGCATAGCAAGTTCATATTAATATTAAGCTAGGCAGTGAGAGAACTTTAAAGTCTGCTGTAAAATTATGCTAGATTATAAAATATCTATAGGAAGTATAGAGACTTCCGGGTAAGACTTAGAGTTATATAGTGGGTGTTTGTACTAGGACAAGAGATTGTTAATCCAAAGCTAGTTCAGAGATGGAGAAAGTGAACTACTCTAGTAATCGAAATCGTACATTTATATTGTAATAACTATATGAACTACAGGTCCGAAACATAAATAATAATGTGCCATACAGAGTCTATCTCCACTTATAATAAACATTTGCATGCTTGAGCATAGCTTATTATAACTCGGATTGCTTTTAAAATCTATTTAGAAGACAAAAATTTATAAGTAAAAGATAAAACAGATCAAAAATGAATATTTAAACAGCGATGCCTACTCGATAAATAATATATAAGAATATCTGAGAGGAATACCCGAAATAGGAATGAAGCTAATTGATGTGGTTGATATACTGGACACTACCAAAAACTGAAAGAGCGGGTGCTATGTGGGCAGCCAACAAGCTGACTAATGAAATGAACTCCGGCTTCACAAGTGTTGAGGGCTTCAGTAAAACTCCGATAGCCAATCAGATAAGTCTCTCTGGACGTATGTATCCCTCTCTAATGCACAGAGGCGCCTTTGAGGGAATGGTGCAGCTTTAGATGACTCACATGAAGATCAGAGACTAATCGACATAGGAATTTCAATATACTATTTACCTAGGCATGGTAATAGAAACATTCGATCAAAATTTTTAAGATGATTTTGTTCTACCAAATGAAATTCAGCCCAGAAAATGCTTGAATGTGATATAAAATACGTTTGGCATATTTACAAATTTACAAATTTTTAAGATCAATTTAGTTGACATTGAAAACAAAAGGTGAATTCGCCCTAGTCTATTACATGATATGCATTTATCTCTCAGATTTCTCATGCCCACAGGAATCCAGAAAAGCTCATCAAATTAAACGATTCGCAGCCCCCGCTCCTGCCACAGGCCCCGTGCCGCCTGCCAAATACGCAGGCATTTAGCGAAACGTTTATTTCATTATTACGCATGAGGAGGGAAACATCCGCCCTGAGTGCTCATTGCATTGGCAGTGGCCCTGCACAAAAGTCAAATTGAAAAAATCAGAAATGCGGCGGGCGCACCAAACAAAAGCTCGAGGGGTGACTAAAGTGGCCCACCCACGGGGGTGGCATCGTGGCTAAAGTAAAAGCCGTAACGGAAGTACTAGCAACAAAACAACCAGGAAGCCCACCACCGAGCACCCTGTCAAGCGACTCACTCAGCCCAAAGTCACAGAAAATATAAATAAACCCTTACCAAAGCAGCAGGCTAACAAGTAACAACTATCTGCTTCAGCTGCCCAACTAAAAGATACCCTATAAGTAAAGGATTTCACTTACACAACTGCTCTGCCAACTATGGAAAAATACTTCATATTCTTATAGTCTATATATGGATATAAATAACTGTCAAATTTCGTAGATATGTCATTCATTCAATTTTAATATAGAGATATATCGAAATATTCATAAATAATATGAAACGAAATATGGTTCCTTCAGTCTCTCCACTCTCACTGCCAATTTACAGGGTATACGTGGGCTGACACTTGTGCTGGGTGTCAACCCCTCGGCGAGTCAACCTCAAATCACATGCATAAGGTTTTTAAGTTTTGTGCTTTGTCATATAAGTGCGTGGAGGACGATCTGTAGATACAGTTGTAAAGATATGGTAACAGCCGCGTAATGTGACAGCATTTCCAGTTACAGCAGCGAGCGAGCGAGTCAGACAGATAGAGAGAGAGAGAGAGAGATAGATAGGGAAAGAGAGTGTGAGAGACAGATAGATGAAGGGTACACATGTTTAGGCGTTTCCAGCGCCTGATTAAAATTTCTCAAGGGATGGGGCTATGACGTAGCTCTCTCGCTCCAAAGAGGAAGACAGTTTACACTTGAAAAATATAAAACTTTTTTGTGAGATCATTAATTTAATGATAAGAAAATATGATACTTTTACATTCGAATTTAATTTGTATATTATATCTGTGTATTTGTGTATATACATATTGTTTTGCAAATCAAACAAAATTGAAGACTTTAGAGTTCTTTTGGCGATTCGCATTTAACAACTTGGCTTTGTATGTATTATTTAAATTTAAATTATTAAAAAAAAAAAAAAAAAAAAGTTTTCTTGTGGGGAAATAATAAATATGATAACTTTGCAGTAGTTAATAATAATATTATATTTAATATATATGCATATTAAATTAAATTAAAAGAACTTAAAAATTAAAAACCAAATAAATAAATACAATAAACTGAACTTAATCAAAAATCAATATTATTTAAATGTAATCATATTTATTAAATACAATAAACTTAACTTATTTCAAATCAATATTTTTTAAATATTATTATATTTATTAGTGAACAAATGTCGAATTTCTAAATAATTTAATATTAATTAATTAGCAAAACTCTTTGCTCCACCTTCTGTGTATCACAGGCCGTCATCAAACAAATTCTTTACGTAACACCCACTTGTAACAGCCGAGCGATTGTTGCGTGCCCAATTTGTTTATGTAGCTGTGTTATTTACATTTACATGCTGCCCATTCGAAAGACAGCCCAGTCAATGTTTAGATATGACTTTTGGCAAATACCGACATCTATGGCAAATAGTTGCCCCAGTAATTGGTGCACTTATTTACCTAGGGGTAATGTTCGCCTAGTGCGATGATAGTTCATTGGAATTGCTCCAGCTGAAATTTAATTAAGGCGGCCAGGTGACAGTGCTAAGGCATATCATAAATCAAAGTGTGAGAGGGACAACAAGAGAGAGAGAGCGATAGAGGGGGGGGGGGGGGGGAGAGAAGGACGAGGAGGAGTGGCCGGTAAGCAACTGCTGCAAGTGTCGGCAACATGTGGCAGTCGAGAGAAAAAATTGAGCTAAAGAAATAAGCACTGCGCCGCAATCAAAGTGAAATGGCGCCAAGCAAGAATGCTTCAGTCAGAAGTGCTCGACTAAAAGATATCCTATAGACACCTTATTTCAAAGTAGAGAAGTGGGGCGAAGGGATTTAATGAGAATTGAATTAGACTCAAATTTATAGATCAAATGTTTCAAAAACTTTAATAATTTTTAAAATTTAAATCAATTTGAAGATGAGATTTATCGCTGATTTAAAGCGAAACTTGGAACTACTGGGCACTCGAAGTGTAACCGACTTAAGAGCTCATAAAGTCGATTTGGAAACAGATTTTTATATATTTTTAAGTAGATATCTAATAAGCTAATATGTCAGCTACACCTTCTTACATACATACACATATACACACATACATACACACATACATAAATACTTAGATACTCTTTGAATCAAATCGATATACCCCGCCATGCAGCGGTCTTAGGGCATTCAAATGTCAAGAACTTCGCGACTTTTTCGCTGTTTGACATGGTCAAGTTTAATTGAAAAAACTAAATATATATATACACACACATATATATAATATAATAAGAGAAGAAGCTGAAGAAAAATCAACAATTCAAATGTTGAGTGCGACATTTGATGCTGCGCAGCTGCTCATAATTAGAATTGGAAGCAGTAAAAAAATGAGAGTAAAATACAAAAAAAAAAAAAAAAAAAAATAAAGAAGCAATATTAATTTATTCCTTTTGGCGTTGTTTTAATTGAAATTTCTTTCAGTTTTACTCACATTTTACTTCTCTTTTTAGCTGCTGCAGATAATTTTAATAACCCGCCCTGTCCGGCGGATGCGCCGGTAATTGCCGTGGAAAACCGGATGATAAGGCCGCACGAGTGGCAAAATGGAGCAGCGTGCGAGTAGCAGTGGATGTAGAAGAAGAAAAATTAAGGTTACATTTTTGGGGGTAAAAGGGTTCACTTTTTGCCCATCTTTCGTTTTATTAACAAATTTCACTTTATTCACGCCGCACGTTACGTTGTTATAATTAATAATTGGGCGAAGGCAGTTTGAGAATTCCACGGCGCAGGTTGCTCCACGCCAGTTGATTAAATTTGACACAGTTTATGATGCAGAGATGGGGAGGGGGAGGGGGGGAATGGTAGTCTGGTCAGACAAAAGGGGCAAAAGGTTTCAAATTGTGGTTGATTTTTGGTGACATTTACGAGTGTAATTTATATGGGAGCAGGCGATAAGGCAGCGATGCTTTTTAGCCAAATGAGTAAATCGCCAATTTAAAAATGAATAAAGAATCAAAATTTAATTATACATAGGTGTATGCAATACATATAACTTATGTGCGAACACATTAGTTTAAACATTTAACACATAAGACAAGTATAAATGTTAAATAAGTTACGTTAAAAACAATTTAGAAAATTCAATTCAATAAAATTCAATACATAAAAAAAAAAATAATAATAATAATAATAATAATAAAAAAAAAGAAAACAATTACAATTAAACCAATTTAAATTTTTAATCAGATTAAATTTAATTATTTTAATTTATATAATTAATTTTAAATTTTAAAAATATATAAAAGTATCGCAAATTATTTACTTAAAAGTATATTTATTATAAAAATGAGAATTTTGAATTATTTAAATCTAGAAGTTGAGTTTAAAATTTGTATTAGTCTTTCTCGTTTAAATATTAGTTACTATTAGTTCTACACGTTTTTAATGTTTACATATGTATATAAAGTGAATTTTAATTTTTAATACACACTTTTACCTTTCCATTTCCTTTATCTATGCAATTTTAACATATTTTCATTATGTTAACGAAATGGTTGGCAACGCTAGCAAAAACACAAACCATGCGTAGCAAATATAAAAACCATTTTAATTTCGAAAATTATATTGGTTGGGAAACAAATTAGAAATTTACGTGCTAAAAAATTAAAAAAAAGAACAAATTAAAAGTAACTAGAAATACTTAAAATTATTTATATTATAAAATTGAGAACTTTGAATTAATTAAAACTTGAAGTTTTAGTTAAAACCAGTTAGCTTTATATTAGTAAAGACACAAACCATGCGTTGCATATTTAAAAATCATTTTGATTTCGAAAACTATAATGGTTGGGAAACAAAGTAGGAATTCGGTGTTTTATATAAAATAATTTGATAAATCTCAAACTTATTAAATTTATTTATGAGGTATATAACAGAAATGTACACGTAAAAACAACTTAGTTCAAGTACTTAATAATTATCCATATAATCGGAAATATAAAATAAATAAAAATTAATTGTATCAGGACGATCTTTAAGTTATTTTTATTTTTTAATACATCTGCTTAAACAATCATTTTATCCTTAGTTACTTACAACTGCTAGATATGTTTTGCACAACAAATAATTACCAGCGAGGTTAATGTGAAATTGTGCAGACTCTTGCAATAGGCAACTGCGACACAGTTTAAAGTAATTCCCTTTTCTTTTACTAAAGCTACTTATTTCTATGCATTTTCTTTACTCTCGTATTTAAGCATAATATCACGAGCCAATTTCATTTCGTCAAGCAGTGCACTCAGTTGTGCACACTCTATATTAACTACGTGCGTGGTATCCTTGGGCAAACCGTCGACCAATTCCTGCGAGATTTTCAGTTCCAAGGTAGCACAGTTTGGAGGTGTTTCGCCAGGTGAAGTAACATTTCGTATGCTTTGCAGCTCGTTAACTGAAAGAGAGGGGAGCGTGTAGAGATTTATAGTATATATAATGATCATATAACTAACAAATATATATATGGTTGGATAATATATATATGATAGTAACATGAAATAGGTGGAATATCATATCATATATGCAAATCATAAGCTATCCATCCTATAGTTTCGTCTCTATGATTTATTACATGATTAGATCACCACATATATGAATAATTGATGAAATAATAGTGATAGATGATCTTTAATGATCATATATGATTTATCACAGACTTAAAGAAGTCATACAGACTAAATTTAGGATAGATAACCTATATGGAATACTCATATACGAAAATACATACTTCTAAATGCCTTATTTATAAGTTGTTGCCGTATAGCTTTCTCATTCTCTTGCAGCACGCGACACATGGCCTTTGCATGCTCCTTGGGCAGACCCAGCTGCTGTATTTCCTCATTGAAGATTGCCTCTGTACAACTGTAGCGCGCCGCATTGGTGAGCATGTAGTGCACGCAGGCCACAGCTGTTTTGCCATCATTTGAGGCAGTCGATGTTAGAGACCTGACTGCCGCTTCCTATAACAAAATGTCCAGTAGAATATGATTTATACAGATATTGCTGAGCTACTTACCTCGAAGGGCTCACCGCAGATTCGCTTGGCCACCAGCTGCGCCAGTTGCTCGACGTTGTCGACGCTCAGATTCGAAAGCGTCGATATGATTTCGGCCAGAACCCAATCAGGACAATCGCCATCGCCACAAAAGCGAAATTTCTGCAGGCAAGAGAAAATTATTATATAGCATATAGATATGTTTGTAGAAAATAAAAAAAAGGACTAAGACCTCAACTAGCTACTTGTTTGCCTTTTCTTCACGCCTACGCAACATTCGTCATGTCTCAAGTAAATTATAGACCAGGCGGCCACAATAAGTCGAGCCGAGTGTTGAATGAAATGCGTAAAGTGTAGCGCACACTCGTATTTGCATATGATTAATTTCATACGCTTGCCTGCTAATCAGCGAGCAATTTGTACAACTGCCTGACAAGGCTGCCGACAAAAGGGGTGCACAATTTACAATTTGCAGCAGGGATGGACAGATGGACGGAGGACAGGGGTAGCTGGCGTGTGCTACTGGCTGCCCACAAGCTAATGAGCAGCTTGTGCATATAAAGGCCACTGCGAGTGGCGCCTCGGCTTGAAGTGGATGTCACGTTTATCTATGGCCGGAATTAATAAATTTGCAGCGTGGGAGAGCTACATTAGAAGTAAAAAACAAATGAGCAGCCGTTAGCAGCTTAAGAGCACGCCGTAAATTTATGACACTTGTTGCTGAACGAAATGCGCGCCTCCCCCCGCTCCAAGCCATCTGCTTATTAGGACTCGCTCTTTAGCCGTGTGTAACGGTTTAGAAATGTAAACGAGAAACGTTTTATAATTATTTTATGAACTTCAAAGTTCGCACTCGTCTGGCTGCGAAGAGTGGGACAGGACTACCTCGCTGTTGCTGATGGGACGTCTGACTGCTATATAAAGCCAGTGAAAGTGGCCATCCAGCGCACAGTTGCTCATCTTGCCAATCTGCGAACACATACGCGCTTCGCTCGCAGGGGGATTAGCCATCAAGCACATTGAGTCCAAGCATGTTGTCTACCTGGCGCCTGCTGCTGCTGCTTCTCGGCACTTGTAGCCAGCTCTACGCTCTTCCCACGCACACGGCCTCGGATCTGGAGCTAAGCACCTGTGAATTGCAGCTGGGCAAGTACCGTCGCTTCATACTGCAGGCCATACTCAGCTTTGAGGATGTGTGCGATGCCTACAACTCACGACGTCTGGCTCCAGATGATGGCCCGGGCACCTCCGACACCTGGCTATTCGATCAATATGCGCCACCACCAACATCGCAGCGTGGCGAGATTTGGGCCTTCTTCAAGCTGTTAATGGCGCAGTTTAATGACCTGGAGTTTGCCTCCATCATAAGGGACGCGGTCATCGAGCGCTGTCGCCTCAAGGTCCAGCGGGATGACAAACGCAATTCGGTGGTTCTCGGCAAGAAGCAGCGCTTCCACTCATGGGGTGGCAAGCGCTCACCAGACCAGGCATCGACGCTGTCATTGGCTGATGCCGTTGCCAGCGCAGGCATGGAACACAATTTATATTAATCAGAAAGATTTCTTGCAATCAGCTCTTGTTCGCCCATCTACAACTTCGTTCCAGATATGTATGAAATGTCACTTTATCAATTAATTACTGCACTAGTTCTAAATATTTAACAACAATAACAATAAAAGTATCGCTGAGAGAGGTTACTCACCATCCTTGTGCAATTGTTTTATTTATTTGTTAAATGTTTTGGACTTGTGTTTATTATGAGAAACTATGCACAGCTATCGACGACCTCCTCAAATGTATCGACTTACAGAGTTGCAGCTCGAGTACCGGCAACACAGCTCGCGAGCTTGATTCGATACGATATATCGATATACATTGTGGCGCCATATTTCAAATTTCTAATCAAGCTACTTAGATTGCAATCGAAATGCATTTCAAGTTGCTCTTATAAAGAACATTTTGTATATTATTTAGAAATGAACTAATCGTATCCTGTCTAACTTAAATACAGTAAGATTTATTTCTAGGATTTTATTTCGTTCAATATTGCGGAAGTATTCATATAGAAGCAATCATACATATGTATATGTGTATTAGTTCAACTACTCGACTACAATCTATTGTAATCTTTGAAGACAATCTTACGCCTCAGTTCCAAACAAAAATATCAGATTAATTGTTGTCTTAAAATATTCGATCTAAAAATACATGCAATTATTTTTATTTCGCTTAAGTGCACTGTGGCGCTTGCGATAAGGGTGCCTTCAAATGATGATAGACAGAGTCCAAAACGGATTGAAGGTGCTTTGGTCGTCGGCACGACACGACACAACAACCCATAAACCTTGTCTATTAATACCCACATACTATGCGCATACCTAGAGGAGGCAATTGATGAGATGAACTGCAACTGTCACTCACATTGCATGTGCGTTAAATTATCTCGCGTGGGTTCTGAGGTTCAGCTCACAAGCCTTTGGCTCTGGGAACACGCTGAAAACAAATGTTAACTAATCTCGCTTATGCCTTGCCACAAATCTGAATTTCAAAAATCATTAAACCAACTGATAATCGAAAAAATAATAAAACTACAAATAAATGAGTTACAACGTATACGTTTTGCTTTCCCGTTTTCTATTTGATTTTATTTATTTATTTACGTTTTTTTTTTTTTTTTTTGCCCATTTAATTAGACTGCGCAAATGTCAAAATGTGAGCTACGAGATGTGAGATGCCAACCTGGGTAGCAGGGGGATTTTCTTGAACATAAAGTGCTGATTACAGGTGAATTATTTTGATTAAGTGGGCGGCTTTTCAATAACAACTCCTAACCTATATGAATACTATAAATGTACATTTAACTGTTTTCCTTATTGATTGAATTATTTCTGATCAGTAGGAAGACTAGGAATTGTATTTACTAAATCAACGTCACCTGACTTACTTTTAAATTAGGAAATAGTATGTGAACATTTCAGTTGAGTCCGATGGAACTTTTCCAAAGACTATCTCCCTTCAACTAGTTGACCCGCCAGTGCAAATCGATATGTTTACAAACCTGTAAGCATCTGAAACGTATACTAAAAATAGCGTTTGAACCCATGAACTCGCCTTATTCGAGCCTTCAAATGTGGCAATCTAATTGCGGAACTCAGTCACAGTTTAATCACACCTAATCAGGTCGTTTGCATTCCCGCAGCAGCAGCTTTCCAGCTTTCCTGCATAACGGATTCCCATGTTTCCCCACAGGCCCCTAATTTCGTAATTCCGTAATTGAGTCAAGACCCGGGCATGGGTTATCTGCTACTCATTAGGCAAATGTATGCAGGCAAGACCTGAGGATTTTTTTTCTTAATATTTGAATGCGCCATTAATCAAATCACCAAAAAATAAAAGTGGCTTATCAATTTTTACAAAATAAACACAAATGAAATTTAGAAGTGGGGTCTAGTTGATCATATACAAAAGCGATTCAAAAAATATACAACTTTTTCAGAGCATTTTTTAACAGGATACTTTTACTAGATTTAATAAAGGACAATTGGATAATTTAATACTCACAACAATAAAAAAATAAATGAAAAATGTTCTTAATCACTTAAGTCCATTCAACATCGAATTTCACTTAAATAATAAATCCCAATATTCATCCGGGTTTATTATTTATGATATATAGTTAAAAGCGCATTGCATCTACTAATGCACATGTTCATAAAAATGTTAAGATCGAGTGACAATGGAAGTGAGAAACAATGAAAAAATACCGACAAAGATTTCGAATGAGAAACGTAAACCGAAAATGATTCATAAATTAGAGTTAACATTTCAGAGAACGTCTCGGATAGGGTAGGGGAAGTGTCATGTCGTGCAATAAGAAACAAGTTAGATTGATAAACCTAACTAGCACATACCCTACACCAGCTGTTGATTTAATTTCGGTATATATAATATTTATTTTTATTTTTTAGAAAAATATTAATTAATAATCTTAAAGGCTCCAGCTACTTTTATATGTATACATTTTTAATCTTGCATCTTTATATACTTATCGCTCATTGCTCTTAGCATCTTTAAGTCCCCAAAGTTTGGCCATCACACCAAATTTAAAAAACTAGGGCAACATGCACATAAAGCTGATAACAGCATTCAAAGCAGCTGATTAAACACAGTTAAAGAGAAATAAGAAATGTTTAATAGTCTAAAAACGCACAGCTTTTGGATACCCTATCAGTGTTGTAACAAACGTCAGTTAATTATCTATGCTAACAACTATGTATGCATATATATATGTTAATGAGTTAATGTTAATATATTCATAGTTAACATGTTTTCTTGATGTTGGGAAATGGAAAAGATTTGAATATATTTGCCTAACTCTAATTATAATTTTAATTTTAGTAGGAATACTACTAATACTATATATATATAATGCTATATATATTTAAATGTGTTTTCTAATCAATTATTTTCCATCTCACATATATTTATATATATAAATGTTTTAGTTTGTTGTTTACTATTTTTTGCCGACGGGATTTTATTTATACTTTTATATAATTATATAAAACATCTCCCGGGATCGGCAACAATAACAAATCACGTTTAAATTTAGTCATTGAACTTAACATTGGAAGAGAAAGCAGGTGAATGGCCAATCATAAAACTATAGTATATATATGCTTCTAGTCTAGTGCTTCTAGTCGCGCGACTGTCTAGCAACAACAATAATTTATACATAAAATAAAAATAAAAAATATAAATAACCCAAAAGACCTCTCATAGCATTTCCTTGATAAGGCCCACATATACTTGATAAGCTAACGATTAGATATAATATTTATGCAATGGAAAACTTTTCACCAATTATTTTTGATTCAAATAAAATCTATAAAGTTCAACTTACATTTTACTAATCCCATTTAATACCCTCTTTCATTGAGATTGATCCAAATAGTTAAATCTGTTATCGTGACTTGAGTGTTCTGTGTTCTAAGCTTGCTCAGACTTTTCATTTTCTAGAGTCCTTCAGTACCTACATTGACAATATAAGCAGGATTATTAATTAATCCCATATATATTACATACACCACATTCATTTACTTTAATCATGCATATAGAGAATGCACTAAATCTAAATATGCTCCCGTTATTCCTACACGTTGCTGTCAATCACAGACGTCGAGTCTATTCGATTGACGTCACAAAAGCAAATATTACAATCTTTCACTATAATTTGTAACATTTGGCAGATAAGAGTGCTAACCCTTAACTAATTTCCATCAAATGTATTTAAAAATCAAAGGAATATTTTGTTAATTGTTTACAGGTTGCTCAATTACATAAATTCAATATATAATCAATACTCTTTGTCCTGACTGAGTGACTGATTGTCTGACTGATTGATGGATAGAGATTACAGAATTTCATGTTTCTCTATTTACATTTTTTTTTTTTTTATTTACATTTATATACAAAATATTTATGTATGCTTAAACGAGGCTTACATACATAATATTAATAAATTGAAAACGATTTTGCTTTAGAAATTGGAAAAATTATAAATATGAAGAGCTTTTAGGTAAATAAATTGTGCAATCTAAATCTTTGATCTATAAGGACGCAGTGAATCAAAAATATAGATCTCGCCATAAAGTTAACCTTTTTTGGAAGGCAACCAATTTATATACTTGTATAGTCACATGCACTAAAAATTTGACTGCATCATGCATGGGTAATCAATCAAGAAATCGCCCAATCGAATGTTTCTGATACAAGAATAAACTGTTATCGATTAAGAATCTATAATTACTTTAGCTATAAAATGATTTATAGGCGTCAAAATCGAAGTAAAGCCATTAACAGCTGTTTTCAAGGAGATTATACTATAGACGTTTGTATTCACTTCATTTTACTCTTAATTCGTATTGAATGATAATGGAAATTAATTGAAATGAAGGAAATTGCACTCCTATCGGTAGTTATTTATAGACGTTTTTATAAAATCGCCAATAAAATCATCAGTTAATCAGCATTATTGGCCCTGATAAGCGAAAAGGTGACCCAGTTGAGACGAATGGGTGCTACAAAAAAGCCAGCTATTTAAGCGCATATGTCAAATGGAGGGAGATCACATGGTAGATACTGTGGGCATCCAAAACTGATGATGTTTATGAATGCACTTAAATCTTTTACTAACAGTGCGAACCGAAATAAACAAATAAGAATATTTGAGCTATTCACAATCGACTGCATACGACTGCAATACGAGTTCGCTTTTCATTATGCTTATATCAAAATTTAGTTAAAGATAATTGTCTTTAACAATATTCTAGCCGCAACACTTAGCGATTTTATCTCTATATGTAAAGGTCGACTTTGCAACAGTACTTTCCTTATAGAACCATATTTAAACAAAAAAAAAAAAAAAACTAGAAAGAGATGAACCTCACTAAATTTAAATCTAATTGAAATAATTCCGATCATAGATCTTGAACTAATTATCTGTGTAAAACAAGTAAAAGCTGCATTATGTTTACTTATATATCTTATAGTATAATATATATCGTCAATTTAGCAAAGCTGATTGAGGCATTCGGTATCAAGGAACCCAGTTAGATTTGTTCACCTAATGTAATTAAAGTCAACAGCCAAAATGAAAGTCCGTTGTGTCCGAGATGTCTATAGCTCAAAGCCAATATACTCTTTTTACTTGATAACGAGCATAACGAATCATAATGCCGCAGCCAGCATTCAAATAAACAATTAAGTTTGCCAATCATGCAAATAGTACGGGAAATAAACAAACTAACTGCAAGCTCCTCAAAGGGGACCATCTACTATGGGAGTTCAATGAACTACGCAAATTGCTACGATGATTCGATATATGTATATATCTCATATTCAACTTAAGGTTAATGTTTTATTCAGTTCATATGAATATTAGCGAGTTGAGTAAGTCAAATGCAAAATGTGTTCAAGTGTGTGAATGTGTGTGTTTGTAAACTTATTTACCTGCCCCAACACGCTCTGTAAACTGTTTATACGAGTGACGCATTGGCGCGTCTAGTCTACGCGTTTCTAGCACTCGCCAGCTCTCAGATACATTTGTATCTATGTATCTGTGCAGTGCATTGCACGGCTTTAGCATTGAATGCAATGCTCGAACATGTTTATTTTTTCTCATTTTTGCCTCGTTCGCTTTTATGTTAATGTCCCATTAAACCGGAACCGGAATGAAACTCAAAACGTATGCTGAGCATAAGTTTTATATTTATAAATAGTCAAAACTATCTTTCCCGATCGTCGTTTGGTTTGCTGCAATTCTGAAGGTTTGCTGCAATTTTTATTTATTTTGTAGTTAAATTTATTTAAATATAATAAAAAAAATATTTAGAAATGGACCTTGAAATATTATATTAAAACCAATTAATAAATAAACAAAAATAGAAGCAAATATTTATGCCGTTCCTTTGATTACTTCCTTGGCACCTTCTAGAGATTTCATAGAAGAAAGAAGAAAGTCGTAAGTAAAGCAAACAAAGTATAATACAAACATTATTATTGAGATGTCAGTAAACCTGTTTACTACTTGAACTTAGAATGTATTTAAGCTGAGCAAACATAACTTAAAAACTCAATTTGCGGCTCGCCTCTGTCAATAGCTGAGCAAACAGATTTCAGACATATAGGCAAACATTGTGGCTAGTCTCGTCTGGTTTGTTGCAGACTATAATTAGACCCTCATTCCGAAAAAATAACATAAATATATATATATATATATATATCTGCATACATATATAGTATACTTGATTTCAATAGTTTGTCTATTGATAACGCGACGAACTGTTCGCTCGACTATGGACATGACGCGCGGAAGAGTTTGTTTTTTAGGTCTCGGCTGTTACATAGTTCGGCGGAGGAGGAGTTGGCTCGCTTATCAGCAGACACAATGGGCCGCTATGAGCGATATCATAATTACGGGCAGACGTCGCGTCTCTGCGATGTCAATGAAACAGATTTTTCAGATTCTCAAACTACTTACTCTGGGTGTTTACTTAGGCGTTACTCTGCTCCACTCAATCGAGGGTGTCGATCGAGCACAAGTGAAAAACGTGATCAGCTCGTGTTCGTGGCTTCGACCAAACCACAAACAAGGCCCGCGTCTTTAAATAGATGTAGACTTGCGACGTTTAATTGTATATACATATAGACATATGGACGTATATATTTGCATAATAAATCGCATAATTAAGTTTCGAGCGAGAGCTACAATGGAAAATTACGCGGCAATATTACGCGATGCAAAACAGAAGCAAAACTGCAAAAATAACACACATATTAATCGATCGTCGATTATATTTTCTAAGCGCCTATTCCATTGACCCTCACGCCAACGATAACCGTTTTTGAAATGATTAAACGCCGTTACATACACTGCTCTAATGCGAAATGCATGCATGCAGTCGTAACGAGTTCCTTCAGATTTTCAATTCGAATTCGATTTCCCGGTGTGCCAGAGGGAAGGAAATCTATTGCCAAATAATTGATCACGCCGCGATCAGGTGTTCTAGGTCAGTTACGGCATGATTTTCGTCAGCCAAAAATAAATGCTGCTATATTTATGAATTCTGTGTTTAGTTCATGCTGCGCAGTTAATCAGCTACCCTTGCGCCCGTCCCAATTCGACCTCAGATCTCGCGCTCTGCCTGCATTGATAAGAGCTGATAAGCGACAAGTCACACGCCTCGCTTCTAAATTTAAACTTTCGGTCGGGCCTAGAGTATACGTTACAGCTTTACACATTTCCACAGCTGAACCAACTCTAGGTACGCCCATTTTTTCAATAGACCACCACATCACTGATAATCTTCTCATTAATCTCTATAATGGCGCCGTTGATGTTGCTGATATTGACGGTTCGGCTGATTTCATCAGCAGGTTGTTGAGCGTTCGGGTCTAGAGTCTAGACCCTTTGCCAGACAACGTGGACATTATTTTTACAATATTGTTTTTTCTATGCACTACAATTGGATTGGCTCTGCCCAGAGTGGGCGCAACGTGGTTTTTGTTTTGATTCCAGAGAAGAAATGTGTGTTAACATCGGCTATTGGCTGCCATTCACGCAGTCACAGAGTGATACCCGGCTTGAAATATTATCAAATACCAATATCAAAGTACATTTGAGTTCTGCGAACAACCCAATGTACGATATAGATACAGATACATATACAGATATATAGTTCAATATACAATCGCTTTAATTAACTACAAGATTCAGATTATTATAATTTTTACCCCCTTTGAAGTGGCGTTTGAATAAGTTTCTTCCTGCTTGTCTCCTGTTAGAAATTTAATAACTAGTTTTAGGCTAATATCATGTGTACTGTGGCATATCAAGTGGATCTGTGTCCCACACGCAGACCAAAAATGGAAAGTCGTCGATTAAATAATGCATCACATCCGCTGTGCGCCTGAGAGTCTATTCACATACATACATATAACAGAAATAGACAACCAGCTGGCTTGGCTATATTATATATGATATTTGCAGAGCTTCAAGAGTACTTCATGGCCAACGCTTCAAAGGGCACTGCACCAGAAGAGAGACAGAGAGATAGAGGAGGGGAGATGAAGATCAGCCTGCATATAGGAATGGTAAATAGGCGAATGCTGATGAAGTAGCCGGCAAAAATGCGGCATGCGACGACGACTCCAGAAACGATGCATCGTTAAACCGGCTCCCAGCGAAGGCGATCGGGTGGTGGTCAGGAAGGGGAGGAGACTAGGTGAACAAGTGCCAAACAGCCAGACAGCCAGCTAGATAGCCAGCCAGTCAGCCGGCCGGCTTGTGCACTCTGAAACCGGACTGCTGATGCTGTGGGGCTCGAAAGCAAATAAGTCGCTTGGACTTGGAGCGGCGTGTGCGACACCCCTCGAAAGTGGCACATTGGTTACGGATCAATCGAAACACTTGAACAAATAACTTGTTAGGGTCCTCCTCATAAAACTCACCAAAACTGCATTATCATTAGAGACTTGAAAGATCACGCATCGTGAGAGCATTTTCGTCGACTACCTAGGCACGACTAAGACCTAGGCCGCCATTTCTGAATGTCAACGAGTCACGCACGCCATCCACCAAATACACATGCATACATATAGCCCACACACACAGACACACACTCACACACACTCACACACACTTTCAGTCACTTTCTATGCACTGCAACAAGAAATAGATTCAGTCCCCGACGATGCGTGGCAGAGAACGTCGAAAATTTCACAGAGTTGTCGTCGTCATCTATGCATCGAATGATGTGGGTACTTAAAATCCCAAAATGGAACGCTCGTAAGTCATTTCAAATGTAATTTTAATGCAAGTACTGGACAATTGTGATTCAACAGTTAGCTTTCACAACATACAAAGAAACAGTAATTGTGATCAAGTGCATGATACATACATATATGTAATTAAGTTTATAAATAGAATTTTAACTCCTAAAAATGAATATTTGAAATTTAATTTAATTTAAGCGCATTGCAGTTGTAAATGTTTTTGTTAGTTGTTAAAATTTTAAGCTCTACAATTGTATCAAGCACGTAGCACAATCAATATGCCAGCTGCATTTAAACGTAGCGCATGAGAAAGTCGATGAAAAGAGGAGATTACGAAGCGACAACTTTTACACAATTCCCCCAAAAAGTATAATTGATTTAGAGCTGTCGACTCGAAAGACGACAACGTAAAACAAACATAAATTGCATAAAGAAAAACGTAGGCTGTAAAGGTGTTTGGGTTACACGATTGCAGCCAACTATGTATGTATTTACATATGTATGTATGTAGGTATGCATAATCCCCCAGACCTTACAAAGGAAAACCACTCGATCCATTGGAACGCCAGCACGGAGTTGTGGGCACTCAAACGATTGAGTGGGTACTGGTTCGGTGAGTTTTGGTTTGTTGTTTTATTTATCGAGTTGGGGAAGGATGAAAGAGCAAAGTAAATGAAACGTATTGAAGAAAAAAGCAAAACAGCTGGCCGAAAACTGCAGACGTAGGCACTCTTGATAATATGGAAAGTTGTTTGACATAACGACTAAATGTTTTGAGATGTGTGCGAATAGTTGTACGAGTATTCGCATTTATTAATAAAACAACAAATATCGAAAACGAGCGCACGAGCTAATGATCGTTGATGCTCGCTGATCATGTCCATTCAACCTGACTGATTGAGTAAGTGACTTTGGCTCTGTGGCGGCGCCTAAACCTAACGAAAATCGCTGTCAAACCAAACGAACGAAACTAAGCTAAACTAAACTAAACTGAACGCCAGAGCAACAACAGCAACTACATATGTATGTATATGTACATAGCTGCACTATCATTAAAATGCAGCCACACGCTCACAGCGAGAATAACGGGTATAGCGAGAGAGGGCGGCAGAGGCAGAGCTGTCGCTGACGCTGAAGCAGAAACAGAAACAGAGAGCTAATGAGAGCAAGAGAGAGCGAGCGCTTTCCAGAGCGTACGATGAGAGCGCTCAGCGCTCTCTGGGATCGAGGTGGTTGGTTGGGTAGGCCCAACCGCCAGTCTTGGCGGCGGGTTGCTCTAACAACATCAGTTATTCGTCTTTGAGTCGTCGAGGCGAACGGTACTCACAGTCG
Organism: Drosophila mayaguana; assembly: GCA_037075325.1. Taxonomy (NCBI): domain Eukaryota; kingdom Metazoa; phylum Arthropoda; class Insecta; order Diptera; family Drosophilidae; genus Drosophila; species Drosophila mayaguana. Next base: position 2,924,817 of record JBAMCG010000080.1, on the reverse strand, counting down.
GAGTGCAACTGGCAACAACAAAACGCGATGCGGTCCTAATTGCTCGTGTCGTTGAAAGCACAAATAAATTACTAAAAATAACATAACATAATATATAACTTAAGAAGAAAAACGCGCGAATTCTTACTTCCTAAAGAATAGGGGAAAATAATTCAATAATTTTAAATTATTGTTAATCCGTTTTGTCGTTTTGTTTTGTGCGGTGCTGCCAAAATTGTGTGTGCCAGTGTGTTTAAAATTTGAAATTTGAAATTTTTAATAAAAATAAATCAAAAATTTTAATCTTACACAACCCAAAATTCATTGTCTGACGCGCGTTGCCAAAACCCATGAACAGCGCGCGTGATGCACATATGAAGAGAAATCTCTAAGAAGAAGTTGGGCTAAAAAAGAAAAGTGATAGCAGAAAAAGTTCCTTAATACAGAGAGATTGATATATATAAACGGAGAGCAGGAGAAGTCACAGAGAGTGCGAGGAAAACGAGAGAAGGAACGAGAGCGCAATACACAACAAAGTCATAAAAAAGCAACGGTAAGTTTCGAAGCAATGCCCATGTTGATCAGCAGCTCACTGAAACATAAACAAACTGTATAAAGTATACAAATATTGCTATAAAATAATATTATATTGCAATCCTAATTAGAATCGCTTGTTATAAACGTTCGCATTCAAGCATTTTGTTTATAGCTAATTCCAATTAACATTAAACGCTTCGTTGAAGACTCTGAACGATTTCGCTTACCTTATCAATTTCTATTCTAATTTTACAGGCCCTGCTGCTAATTACGCTCAATCAGAGTTCCTTGTTAGAGATCTATAGAGAAAATCCATCTATAAAATGATTTCGCACAGTCCACCCATATTCAGTCACAGTCCACCCGTTAGTTTCCTAGCGGACTATATGAGCGGACATCAACGTCAAACCCTGAAGTAAGTTTCATAAAATAAAAAAAATAAAAAAACAAATATATTTTCGGACTATGAAATGAAATTGGGTTGACTAATTGAATTCAATTGAATACACGAGATTCGGCAACGAATCAAAATTCAATTGCTTTTAATTATATTTTATTTATTCTTTAATTTTATTCTTTTTTTTTTTTTTGTGGATAGTATACCTACAACTAAAAATCATTCTCGATTTTGTTGAAAGCTTTAAGTGAAAACTTTCTCCATCTTCGAGTTAGCCTCACAGCTTAAATATAAATTCTGGAATTTCTCTTATCACCAGATAGCGAAAAGTATTTTGTGATATACACCAAAACTTTCCTACGTGTCTTACGAAAAGAACTGAATGAATACATTTGTTAAATTGATTAAGTAAATCTCTGATAAATGGTATATCACAAATGAAAAATGAAATTCCTTTCAAGTCTAAAATATAGATTAAATTACATAACGAACGCTAATCAATAATGAATCGAAAAAGTGCGATATTATTTATGACATCAGTAAGACCTACCATAAAAAAAGTAATACCCAAGTGAAAAGCATTGTTAAGATAACATAAACACAAATGCAAGGGAATTGTTTATAGACACAAATTTCTTTTTCTATAATCTCAAATGAAAATGTGCTAAAAGCTCGACGTTTTCATTTCGACAGACTCAATAAAGCCGTTACAAAATACCTTCATTCCTAAAATACAATATAAACAATGAGCGCTATTGCATTATGCAGTATTTAAAGTAAATATGAATGTTTACCTTTCAGTCTCTGTCTGATTATTCATATCGATAAATATTGATATTTCACTTATACATTACATAGAAGTTTTACTAAGGTCGGATCAACGACAGACTACAATTTGCCTTACGTCATGAGGTAAAGCAACAGGTGGAAAGGGCTAACAAAATTTCCTCCATATAGATGGGACTCATACGTAAATAAAATAAAATAAAAAAGAAATATGCTGCTTCGGTTGACAACAGAATTTAAAAAGCATTCAATATCAAGGCAATGGCATAATCAAAACAAACTTTTATTTTTTTTTTGTTTTGCCTAGATTTCGAGAGCAAAAGTTGACAGCAAAAATTTTGCTTGAGTAAAAAATAGCAAATTTATGAGAGAGTAAAATTTGGCTGTTCCCATCCGTTTGGGGGGGACTGTGGGGGGTCGGCCAGAAGCTTTATTTGCTACGCAGACATTTACTGCATCAATCAGCTGACATATTTTAGTATCTATTAAGCTATACAATATATCAGAAAACATTTGGGCTAAATATATGGATAATAAAAATTCTAAAATCGTCTGAGACAACATATAGTTAATAATATAAATAGCAACTGGCCTAAAAAAAACCTACGCAGTTACTGAAAATATGTATAGTTTTGTTTATCTTGGTCGAACCAAAAGATCTGGTATTTTCTCAAATGATTTATGTTACTCTAAACTTATTTAAAAATGGCAATGTTATGATTTTGTTTTAAGTAGATCTGGGAATATTATTATGGATAGCGCTATTAAAGTTAATATTTATATATTTTTATTTATTTTATATTTTGGCACTATCAATATTAGTTTTAGTATTAGTATTGAATGAATTATGTTTTGTTTCTTAGATGTTGTATTATTGAAATATGGTATACACATATATAACAGTTATAAATATTACTTTTTGTCATTTCCCATTCCCATTATTAAATTATTATATATTGTATTAATACGATTAAACCCTAATTCCATCCGTTTTCTTACTTTCCACTTAATGACAATTATAAATTTATTCATATAATTAATTGGCACTGAAAAGATATTGGTTATCGCCTGTAAAGTAAGACGGATGATAACAAACTCTAATTGGCAATGAACCAATTAAAATGTAGCTCATAGATGATGAAAAATAGAAAGAATTGGCTTATCAGGCATTGACTTTATAGTTTGCCTATGTCTAGCCGAAATAAAAATTTTGATATGAATCAGCAAAAAGCAAAAAATTGCAAACAGTCGAGTTCTATCCCATAGTATTTCCAAAATTAGAACTGTATGATGAATCATGACAGCTAGAGAGTAAAACAAATTTGAATAGACACAAACATAGTCAAATATGTTTAGACACATGTATATATATATATATATATATATATATATATATATATATATATATATATATATATATATATATATATATATATATATATATATATATATATATATATGTATGTATATAGGCAAAAACCTATCCACGGGGTACCATTCAAATCAAGAGCAGAGGTCGTGCGTAATAGATTCAACAACTTTTGCGCTTATCAATAATAGCAGAAGCCCGGCGCTATTTCTTTATAGATAGTGTGCTATGTATATGTAGGTATGCAAATATGTATGTGGCCACTGAATTGTATTATCTCACTGAAATAAAAGACGGCTCCAGAATAAAGACAGCCTTATCAAGCTGATAAAAAGAAAGTAAACGTGAGCGCCGCGTGGCCCCGGGCTCGTACGATTGCCGCTATAATGCGCACATTATTTAAGAGTCCATACGGATATATGTATTGTATATATATTTATAGAACCGTCATACAGATATGATTGACGTACATAGCAGAAATACTCATGTAGAAATCTCTGATCTTTGGCCTGTTTGCAGTTACAATGACGAGCCCAATAGCCTAAGTGCGCGCTATTGCCGCCCCCAAGCCGTTACTCTGGCCTCCAAGGCCATGGTCAATAACGCATCCAACGCTGCCCAGGGCCAGCAGCTGCCCACCAAAACAGGTGGCACGCCCCTCGGCGTGGGCAGCCGCTCTGGCCGCAGTTACCTGGAACGCATGGTCTCTGCCCCAGCGCTCAACACACAGCCCAAATCGTGCCTCAGCCGCAAGTCCTGCCTGCACAAAGCCAACCAACTCCCCAGCATCCCCAGCACAGATGCTGCTCCCACGGAGAATGCGGAGCCCACAGATGCAAGCAGCGAATCGGACGGATCGGCCAACTGCAAGCAAAGGTAAGCTGACTATATACAGATTGCATAATGTCTCGGTAATCCGAGTCACGATCCCTTTGACGTCAGGTCGCAATGGCGCCGTCGACTTACATATTTGACGCCCCCGACCGCAAGTTGAACTAGATTGCGGTTGAGGGCATGTGAACTGCGAGTCTGATTAAAAGTGAAATTCAATAGGAGGAATAAATGTAGACGCGGCCAAGTCTTTTGTGCCAAATTTGGCCAGAACTCAAGAGAAGCCAACACTCAGATCGAAAACAAATCGAAATATTACGTTTGGCACTCGCCGTATAGATCCCATGGACGTCACAGCGAGCGCATGACGCCGAGATAGAGTACAGAAAAAACGTAGATATGTCTACTAGATGCTATATGACACGGGCTACATATGCAAATAACCTCAAACATGTACTCGAAATATCTGATAGCAGAGTATGAAATGAGATAACAGAAGGAAGAGCGTCTGTAAATCCGGTCATTACCATCTTTAATCTTCCAGAGAGTTTCTGAAATGCTTTTATTTTGATTTTTATTCTGTACTTTTAAAATTTCGCTTTCCATTCGCAATGCACTTGAATTTGGCATTTCGAAAACTGGCTATAAATACAAAATGAACGGCGCAACTATACGCATCACTTAGAAATCATTTTATAGAGATTTTATTTTTGGTGAGGCCATGTCTAGACGAGGCTAAACACCAGCTGATATCACCTAAAAGCGATGGCGACACACGCACGCACACATGCCTATTATAAATGTAAGCCAGACACACACACACACGAGTTAGCTATACTATTCGTGTGCCTGCGATTGCGTATTGCACTAATTACAGCCACTGCAGGTGCTGGGGTAGCTGGGAGTATACGCTAACAGATACCCTGTAGAAAATCGAATACCTTGTGAGTGCTGATTGGTATTGACTAAAATAACCTTACATAAACATTGCAAAATCCATATTTACTGTTCATTTTCATATCTTTCTTGCTTTCAATATAGCTATTTCAATGTGAAGCGCCCAGAAGGTCGAATTGATATTTATCGATCGCAGTGGAAAAACTGAAAAGACTTTCCAGGTCAATAGAGCTCAGCTTATTTCTTGCTTTCAACATTGATATTTCAATATAAAGCGTCCTAGAGGATATTTCTTTTATATTGATATTTATACATAGTCGCGTCTTGGAAAAATTCTTGGCATACGTATATCGTGCCTTCAATATAGATACTCATAGATGAAACGCCCTAGAAGATTCAATCGATATTTATCGACGTTTATATCATCTCATTAACAATCTGTAAAGCATTTCTAGGTCAATGGAGCTCAGCATATTTCTGGCTTTCAATATGCATAGATATTTCAATATGAATCTCGACGAAAGACCTTCTACATCAATTTGCCCAACTTACTTCAAGCATAGCGAGTTAATGCTGTAAGTTAAGTAAATGTCGATTGCTGTATGAAAACTCTTGAAATATTTCGATGCCTTCTCCCGTTAATTGTGCTGTCATTTATCAGAATCAGAATTCCATTTCCTTCCACGAGCCTGTCAAAACATGCCACACTTTTAATTAGTTCACTAAGACAGACGCGGGCCAGGTCAAGCCAAGGCCACAGAAAAGACGACAGAATCCCCAAAGCTAAAAATGTGATAATTGCGCTGTGTCGACTTTTCGGCTATATAAAAAGTATATTTCAAAATACACATGCACATGTACAACTATGTATTCATATATAAATAAATTACATGGGTCCATAAGATGTAGATGTACGCAGTGAATATTTATAGACAGATTGTGCATGCGCCATTCACGTGTTCCGCTGTGCTACAGCATCGAAAAGATTTCAAAAACGAACTCTGTAAATGTGTGTTCTGAATGTCTGTGTATTACATTGCTATGCACATATAATATACACATTTGTATATGTATATTTATGGTTTCGACTAATTATTGTGTCACCCACGTAAAATCTAATTTGGTGCGCTCTCTGCAGAGTCTGAGCAATTTGCGTAAGTAAAAGTAAGAGCGCTGAGACTTTAAAGACGGAACCACCTTGTGGTAATTATGAGTTCAAGACGCAGGCAAGGCTGTATGTATAGGTCGCCAGACTGAGAAGGTCATATTCATATAAATGTCTGTTCAGCCGCCCTAAGGATTGTCGATAAGCCAACTATGGGTTGGACGAGGTTTCACCTGAAATACCTGTCTTATCATTTTGTACAGTTTGAGGCGCTTTTGTAATCCCTTTGGCTCTTTGTTGCTTTTGGGAAACTCGTTTCTTTTACAGCATTTTGTGCAGTGCATATTAAGTAGTCGCAAGTTATTTTATTGTGCCTGGGCGTCAGCCGGACCCATATGCATTTATTTTGTTTTATTTTTGGGGTAATGCGGACATATATATGGATATGTAAACGAATGCTGGCAAGCAGCAGAAGAAGAGAAAATAAGAAAGGAATGTAAACTCGTTTTCATGTTCGTTGCTTCCTCAAGCCGGGCTGGCCTATAAAACCAGCCCGGCAGCAGCATGCCGTGGAAAATGTGCACTGAAAAATCGGAAAAATTATAATCTATTAAATTTGATATGCGACAGCGCCAAAGCCACAAATTCAGCAGTTGACACCGGCAACGCGTAAAAAACGAGACAAGATTTCGAGGCGGTGCCCACACACTGTAGGGGCGAACATCGAGCAAACAATTTAAAAAAAAACCAAACCTGTTGAAGGAAAATGCAGCAAGCAGGCGGCAGACTAGTGCACACGCCTTCAACGCGTGATCACCGATCACCGATCAGCGATCAGCGATCGGTAAACGCTGCCAGCTCGAACAACCGGCTGTTTGATATTGGCGTCAGACTAATAAACTCAGCTAACTTAGCAAATAGCCTCAATGGCAATTGCTGGCCACAGTTTTTATAAGAAAGCAAACACACACACACAAAGCGAGGGAGAGGAACAAACAAACATGTTCCTACCACATATATTTCCATTTGCTACTCATTAAAGTAAAAATATGTTTAATTGCCTTTCAGCATGTGGTGTGCAATGCACTTCTAGGACAATTCTATGGGGCCTGTCGGCACAACTTGACTAGAAGAAAGCAATTGCCTAACAAATTGCTTGATAAATATTAATCTTATCATTGCAATAGACATGCCCTCTTTCGTCATATTAATATTTATATTTATATAGTATATATACTTATATCTCTAGTAGCTGAAATAGAAAGGTATTTGCCATCCACTTGAAAATTTTAGCAGAGTGTACTTCTAGGGATATACGAAAAAGAGGATATGTTTTGTTTACTTCCTGCCATTAAATAAGATATTTTAATCCATTCTAATCGGCTCCCTCCCGGCTTCAATCACATGGCGCATGTTCTATTATTTATTTGTTTTTATTTTTCTGGATAAAAATCTGGTACGTGGCTACCAAAATAGCACAATGTACATATATATAAACATATATACACAAATATTTCGTGTGCGCCTACAAAACTGTGACGCAAAATTAAAATTAAAAAAAAGAACAAAATTTCTGTCTACATTGTTCAGCGGAAAGAAACACAAATATTCTCAATGGACGCCAATACAAGCGGACCAGGATTTTATTATACAAGGCTGCCCACAAAGATTATAAATTCAAGTCTTTTTTGTTGTTGTTAAAATAGGGAAAGAGACGTAATTTTTAAATGCCAAATTATTGGCAATAGGCGGTGACAGCTTCCGATTAGCTCGATTCTCTGCCAACACAAATCACAATGTACCCAAAAAAAAAAATCTCAATTTACTTTGTGTTTGTTTGTCAAATTTAGACATCGATTTGCTAAAAATAAAAGCAAGAAATAAAAGGGAATCAAATGCAACGTCGCAATTTCAATATGAATTCCAAATAACACAATAAACTTGAGTGCATAAAAGTAAAAATAACCATCGTAAAAGACGGGGGGTCCGAAACACGACAGCTGATAAGGATAGGTTCAAGGCTGCCATGCAAAATCTCTCTCTCTCTCTCTCTCTCTCCTTCTATATTCCTCTCCCTCATCCTCTCGTATAATTAGTTCAATATTTGAGAACATTGGCAAACAACCAGCCAGAGCTACTGCTGCAGCAACAAATCAAACTCAGTCTCCTGGTCACTCTCTTTAATCGAATTCTCTGTTTTTCATTTTCAGTCACTTGCCCAAAAAGCATGTGATCTTCGCTGACGACGAGGGTCTGTCTCTGACGGAGGTGCGCGTCATGTCCGAGCCCTCGAATGTGCCGCCATACTGGAGCATGAAGTTTTTGGAACAGATCACACAGGGACTAGTCAGTCCGCATCCGCCGGATCAGTGGACCGTTGACTTTAAGCAGCCAGCATCCGACTATTTGACATTTAGGTAATGTAGAGACCCGTTGCCGCTGCCAATAAAAACAATTAATTGACTTATGCATTGCTCAACAGACAAAAGATCGAACGTGACTTTGTCTCGCTGGAGAATGTCATTGTAAAGGATGAGGAATCGATCGTGGTGGGCACCATCAAGGTTAAGAACATTGACTTTACTAAGGAAGTCATTGTGCGCGTCACCTGGGACAACTGGAAGAGCCAGCAGGACATATTTTGCACATATGCCAGGGCCTACGGCCCCGCCACCTGCGCCCACGTTGTCTTCGATACATTCTCATTCAAGATCACGCTGCCGCCATCCTCCAAGCGTCTGGAATTCTGCATTTGCTACCGCACAAATGATAAAGAATTTTGGGACAATAATGATGTAAGTGCCTAGGAGTAAACCGACATTAGAATTGCCCAAGTTACATTTCTCTCCAACTCTATCTCTTAACAGGGTAAAAACTATACCATCAGCAAACGGTCGCCTTTCTATTACAATGCCCTCTCGCCCTATGATAAGGGACAAGCTCGTAGTTCCAGTCAGCAAATGCGATCCACTTTAACCGATGCACTTGCCAAAGCACAACAGAAGAACTGGAACCAGGAACCAAATACGCCATATTGGTAGAACATATATACATATATACACCTAGTTAAATATAGTATGGAAGGTCTAGCTAATTGTATAGCTGAGCAGGTCTGTGGCTGGATCGGACACTGGGATCGATTGTGATTCTCCCGATCGTTCGGTATAGAGTGGAATTTGATTATTCCCACCCAAGAAATCGCCTCTGAGTGTTACGTCCTACAATATTGAGGGGGACTATTCGTAATTTTTTATCGTACCACACCTCACACTTTCTTAAGCCAGAATCTGGTAAGGTGCCATTAATGTGAAGTTTTCTCTATATACAATCAAACAGAAACTACTTTTATCTTAAGCACAAATGAGTTTTGCGAATAAGGAAAAAGAATCGGAAGAAGCTCATTGAATGTCAAGATCCATATCCTTATAACCTATATACATATCTCCGCAATATTTGTCGTAGTCCGTTTGATTGTGTCACGATATCAATATCAATTTTTATTCTCTGTACTCTTATGTTTACCTGTATGCCTGTGTGATTGTCTACAATATAACTGATATTAGCTTAAAAACGAAACAGCTCAAGTAAAAATAAATTTACAAAAAAAAAAAAAAAAAAGAAAAATTATACATAAAAGCGTGAGTTATCCTAGCAAACCATTGTTTCGAAATTCTCTTTATATGCAAATAAAGAAAAAGAAAAACAAAAACTAAAAGAATATTCGAAAATTTAGTAATTAAGATTTTGCACGGAAAATTTTATAAGATTTTATTTTTTTTTTGTTAATTATTATTTTGGTTATTTGAAACTCTAAGACTGAAATGGCTTGTTATGGAAAACACGTCCTCACATAATAAACACGTCATAATAAAAAAATTAAAAAATACATGTCAAAACATGATTCGAAACATCACACATAATAAATGATCAGTGTCTCTAAATGTTTTTATGCGTGTCAACCCGACTTTGAAACTTAAAATTAAGCGATTTGTACATAGACGTATATATCTATATATGCATATGTAAGCAGATATGTGTATACAATATATAGATAATCATGCACCAGAAAATTGCCTGTTAAATACATTTATACATTACCTACGCGTTTAGTTTTGTAAAAATATTTAGCTATAGTGCTTAGCGGTTATTTAATTATAAGCCCCAATACCACTTCCCGGCTTTTTAACAGCTGACGAGAAAAACTAATTCTCTTCTAGAAAACTTTATGATTATTTAGTTTTTAACAAACGCCAACTACAACCCAATATATGTACACAGTGAAATTATGATACAACGAACCAATATGTTACATAATTATTTTCATTGATTAAATATAATTTAAAAAAAAAAAAGAATATGTATGATTGTATTTATTTCAAATGTTTTATCCCAGCTCGTATACTATTCCTGGGATAGGTCTGGCTATTGGTAAGTTATTGGCGCATATTCCTTATAATATATATAATAAGTATATATGAGCAGCTAAAATTTTATTGTTCAAAAAGAGGTGTAACCAATACCCTACCAAAGTTCAGAAATTTTTATAGCCGTAATTTTATACTTAATACTTATTATATTAGTTCATGAATAACATTAATGGCCAAGCCTATATATTCATTCCGGTTTGTCCGTATGCATATTGGGAAATATATGTGTGTAGCACATAATATATCTCTTGAAGTAACCTTTAGACTTGTATTAAAATGAAGTAAACCTATGAAAATTATATTTTTGACTGAACTGAACTTGACAATTGTAATAAACGACCTTTTAATGGAGAAAAGGGAAGATTATAAAACATATATACACTCATGATGAAAATAATAGGTACACCAAAATAATTTTGGAATTTTTGTCATAACTAATTAATTTTTGATATTTTTGAAAAAAAACTTGATGGTAACTTTAAGAACACAATCTAGCAATGAGATCTACGCAAAAAAAAATTTGTATTTCCCCCTAAATTTATAGTAATTGCAATTCCTTGTAAATAGCCTGCTGAAAATAATAGGTACACTCGATTTCTACTGCCTAAAAAAAAATTTTTTTTGAATACGAAAGGATTCTGTTATTGTTATAAATAGTAAGTATTCTTCACACAGACATTAAGAGTAGAAAAATTATTATCAATATCTATGAAGATGGGTCGAAATATTCATTGTTCGAGTGAGGAACGCAGAATTGCTAAAAACCTTAGAAGGAGTGGAAAATCTTTGCGTGAAATTGCAAAACTGATGAACAGATCTCTTAATTTTGTGCAAAATGCTTTAAAGGTGCACAATAAAAAGGAAACACGTGGACGTCCATCAAAAACCACACCAGAACTCGACCGACGCATTATAAGAATTGCAAAATCCGACCCTTTCAAATCTTCAAGGACCATTGCATCCGAAATGGATAATATTATTAACGCATCTTCAATTAGGAGAAGACTACAAATGGCTAAACTACCAGGTCGCATCGCAAGAAAAGTTCCTTTGATGCGCACCAAAAATTTAAATATGAGGAAACATTTTGCTAAAGACCACATCACATGGGCAGGATCTGAAGGTCAAAAAAAGTGGCGTAATATCCTATTTAGCGACGAAACCAAAATTTGCCTTTTTGGAAATGACTATTCCAGACATGTAAGACGCCCTAAAGGTAAAGAATTTGATCCTCGCTACACAAAAAAAACAGTTAAGCATGGCGGTGGAAATATTATGGTGTGGGGCTGTTTCTCTTGGTATGGAGTAGGTCCGATTTTCCTAATATCTGAAATTATGAAAGCAGCTGACTACAGGGATATTCTCGAAAATACAATGTTACCTTATGCTGAGGAAAATATGCCCCTGCGCTGAGTTTTTCAACAGGATAACGACCCGAAACACACGTCTAAAATCGTAAAAACTTGGTTTGAGGTTAATAAAGTGGATACTCTCGCTTGGCCCAGTCAGTCTCCTGATCTGAATCCAATCGAAAACTTGTGGAGTGAAGTGAAAAAGCAGATGGCAAAGCAAAAGTGTGAAAACAAACGCCAATTATGGGACTGCGTCCAAGAAACTTGGAGAAAGATTCCGGTTGAGTTCTGCCAAGCTTTAATTAGGAGTATGCCTAACCGGATAGAAAAAGTTATTAAAAATAAAGGGGGATATACCGGATATTAATCCAAAAATAAAATAACAAAAGATTTTGAATGATTTGAAAATCAAAAAATGAAATACATCTTACCAAAGTAAAGTGTACCTATTATTTTAGTCAAGCACAATGAAGTGCATTTTCGCTTTTTTGTTTGTAACTTTTGAAAAACTTTTTATTTTCTTCCAAATTTTCGTATTTTCATTAATATATACCTAATACAGAAACGTGCATTTAAATTTTGATGTTTCGGGCAGTAGAAAAAATGTTATGCTGAAGTAAACTCAATAAAATAAAATTTTAAGGGGTGTACCTATTATTTTCATCATGAGTGTATATACCGACAATTCAAGTTCGCATTGTATGGATTTTACATCTTAGCTAAAATTGAAATCGTCGCATCCAATAAATCAACTTCATATATCAGCAGCATTTCTGGTTGGATTCGTGGGTTATCTGGAAGGGAAACTGTTTAACAAACTGAACAAACTGCGTTTCGTTTATGCAACTGCGAAATACGTAAATAAAACTCAAATATTTATTGTTGTATTATTTTTGCATTTTTTAGTTTATTCAATGTCTATGGAATTTTCTATGCGGCAATTATGCGTTGAATAATATTATCTATTACATACCATATTCTGAGACCTGTAAATCGGTAATTATCATTGAGTTTGAAAAAAACAACATACAAATAGATATCAATTACAAAAGATACTTTAGAGTATATGTAGGCTTATCAACGTAAACATACATATGACAACTAATGGTATGAATGTAGTTTTGGAATGGAATACATTATAATTAGCTAGTTTAGATAAATAATCAGTTTTCTTGGAATCAGTATGAAAAATCTTCAACTGGTAACATCGGAATGCACAATAGCCGAAAGTTGATTATAAATAAAATGCGATGTTCACGCATTGTGAATTAAAGTAATATATGGTATGTTATCTTCGCCAACACTTATTAATTTAGATTTGCCGTCCCGTTTTATACTATTGGGTTGATCTTGAATTTGAATTAGCCATAATTCAAAGATTTAGCTGTTGCTTTCATTGTTTTCGGTCATTATGAACCATTTACTTGCTCTTCTCCTTGGACTTCAGGCTAGCGGGCATCTCTGGTGGTGGTGGGCGGGGAATGCCCAAAGCTACCTTGACGCCGTCATAAATGAACCATTGCAAGGCAGTGAGTGTACCGATCATAATGATACGTGGTGTCAATCCGTTCCACATGCCCATGAAGCCCAGCGACTTGAGAACGCTTCCGGCGCTGGCACCCTTGCTCTGGTTCAGCTTGGAAACGACCACATCAGCTGGATGCGAGACAACAGCGCAGAACACACCAGCAATATAACCGGCGGCAAAGGTAACCACCAATTGTTCACCCTTAGAGCACTCTGTACGTGGCTTGGGCACCACATACCTGCCAAACAAAACAAAGAAGGGATTAAATTCAGAAAAATTCCTAACGTTCAGCTTGTTCCACTCACTTATAGAGAAGCTCCACAGTACGCTCGAAGCACGCAAACTTCATCATGGTGTATGGAATTTGACGCATCCACAATGGCACCAAGCCCTTGTAGAAAGCTCCGATGCCCTCTTCCGACAACATCTTTGGTACTGCTTGACGGAATGTGTTAGCATAGCCGGGAACTGTCTGAATCTTAACCTTGGCCGCCTCAAACGGAGCCAGCGCAATATCTGCGAATACCTCAGCAGATGCCGATGCGGCAAGATAGATGTAGGTGCGATACAAATACGCATTCTCCTCGCCAAGGATATCGGCATACTTAATTTTGAACACCTCATAGAAACCGAACTTGCAAAGACCCTGAAATGTATACATCAATGCACGTGAGCGATTTAACGATTATTGATGTTATGTAAGCGTCAAGACACTTACCTGCAGCGAGTATCCAATCAAAGTTGGGAACCAGCCCTTTGCCAGGCCAACAGCACCTTCCTCAGCTACCGTGACCTTGAAGCCATGAATCAAATTCTTATACTTGGCTGGGTCAACCTGCAAGCGACACTTGACCAAATCCAATGGCACAACAAATGTGTGCGTGGTACCACAACTCAAAATGCCACCAATACCGCACAGTGCAAAATATTTGTTGCTGCCAAATTCACAGGAATCCGTTGATGCCGTTGCCGCAGCCGCGATTTCACGTCCAACAACGGGGCCAGGCTGTCCTACCGTTGGATAAGCCGACACCTGGCCGACAGTTTTGCCCTCATCGCACTGGGCTTGGCTGAATGGCGTTTTGAATGGTGAATTTTTAGCGGCTTGAAAAAAAGACGAGAACATATTGTCTTTTTTTTGTGTCTACTATTGTGTCCGAGCTGCAAAGACCAGAGGAAAATGCAAAATTAGAGGTTTTTATAATTAAATCTGCTTCTGCGCGATTTGCGAATTTTCACAGCGTTCACCGTTCACTCGTAAGTTACATAATGTGTCATGCACATCTAAGTATCAATGGTTGCTTGTTGGAAACAATTAGCTTACATTTTCTCAATTGAATGAAAACTAAAAATTTGAACACAAATATCCTATCTATTTGAGCATGTGATTTATTTCTCTTACGCAATTAAAATTACATTTTATTTTCTCACTTACGTAGTAGCCGTCCGTGGCGTGGCGAGGAATTAGATTCAAAGAATGATCTGTAGTGTGACCGCAAACTGCAACCGCAAATATACCAAAAGGTAGCCGAGAAAAATACCAAGCTAGGCTTTTCAAGCAGAGAACGCATCGAAGGGCAGCAGTATCATCAAATTATGTAGGTCAGTGACAATACATGGAAGAATTATGGATTATCTAGTCCGCGAATATTTTTATTTTTTTTTTATATTATATTATATTTTAGTAGTTAACTCCACAGTGAACAAAAGGATTCAGGCCTAGTGGTCAGAGGTAATGCGTAAATGTTGGTTTGTACGAATATAAATATTATATTTTCTATTTCAGTCAGTGAATGCACGAGCGATGCTCTATGCCCCGTCCAAGCAGCTGTCTCAATCATTGAAAATAACTTTACAAAAGCAAAGGCATACACGATCGCAGCATTGATATCAATACTTGCAATACTTATCGATAATATAAAACGATGAAAGACTCACGACTTACGCGCGTAACTTCTCGTTTCAAATTTATATCCATACTGGGGGTTGAATAGGTATTGGTAGATAAATATATACAAAAAAATTGTTTTTTTTCTATGTTAAAAAAAAAAAACAACAATTTTATATCGAGAAAAAAATTGAAAGAGCTCTCTTCTTAAATCCAAAGTCTCTGCTGTGAAGGGTGGTGGAACTTGTTCATTACCTTTGGAATTTGTACTTAAAAAATACCAAAATCATTCTAGACCATCAAACATTATAATATAAAACAAACAATATAAAGCGAATTTTGCGATCTTTTGATTTTCTTTAATATATTATGAAAGCTATGTCAATAAAATAGGTAAAAAGAGCGTCAATCAGAATTTATTATTTAACAGTACATATATAGTCACAGCGAACCAGTGAGTAGGCACCGACACACATAGTATATTGATTATTATTTTTACAAAAATTGTGGCTATATAGCGCGCGATATACGGGTGATAATATATGTACAGAGATTTATTTAGTTTAAAAAAGTATGCAACGGAAACGGTTAAAGCTTCATCAACTATGAATATTAAAAGCTTTCATACAACAGCGCTGGCTGATGTTAACAGTTAAGCTGCTGCTGCTGTTAACAGTTAAGTTGCTGCTGCTGTTAACAGGTGGTTCGACGTCGTGAATGTTAACAGGCCGCTAAGATAAAACAGTTTATTTGATTAAGCAGACGTTTAATTGTGCGGCTAACACGTTGCCAAACAAACGCTAGCATAAAATATACAGATGATGTCAGTACTTAAATAAATGATGCACATCATTTACCATTAGGGTCAGCCCGCGAGCCGCTCCTGAACAAATGCTTGTTGCTTCAAATATTGCCGCCTGTATTGTCTTTGTCGTCATCTTTGTCGTCGTTGTTTGGCTGTCGGCGTGCGAAACGCCGAATGGCCATTCAGTAGCCGTTAGAACGCGTCGCAGTGCGGCAGGAAGTCGAGTATACGACGCGTTGCCTCGCATTCAAAGTTAAACTCAAATACATTTGATATGTGCTTGCCAGAGTGAAGCCCGCCTTTTTGAAGTTTGCCTTTCCTTGGCGTCGCAAGGTGTTAATTGGTTGCAATTTAATTTATTTCAAAGAATTTATAAATAATTTCTATTGCGCACGCAGGATTTGTGCCGAAATAATGTGCGCGTGTTATCCACGAAACCCAGCCTGAATTAAAATTGTCTGCATAATTAAACAAATTAATTTGATGAATGAAGTTTTGACAAATTGAATTAAAAACTAATTATCTGCCCAGTTAAGAAGCCAGTCGAAAACTCAATTAGCTCAAAATGCAAAATAAAATAAATATGCGTAATTCAATAAAAAGTGTAGAGTGTGAGTAATAAAAATATATTTGAAATTTGAAAATACTCGTGAAAAATATAATAATAATTATATGCAAAATAAAAGTAATACTAGTGCAATGTAAAAGTGATTTTGATTTATAAAAATATAATTATTCTAAAAATATATGTACTCATTAAACACATATACAAATATAATTAAATCAATTAAAACAAAGCAATTAGGGAAAGGCATCTACTATGGATTCAAAGTATGTATTTTTATTTAGAATGCCCCGCACATTGAGATTTTTTCCAGTTCTATCTCAAATCTGGCAGAATTTTGATTAGCCTAAAAACCATAAAAAGTAAACAATTTTCAACACGGACTTGCAGATAAATTTGTTTGCCAAAAATTCTGGAGATAAAAAATATCAAATCAAAATCAAATAAAAAAAGTTTTTTGGCCAACCGTAGGAAAAATCGAATCGAATCAAGCATGACCTATTACTGTCACGTCCGGTGGGAGCCAGGGAAGAGCTAACAACTTTTGGGTCACGTTTGACATTTGGCCAAACAAAATGATGGAAACCAAACTCTAGTAGCCAAGACTTGCAGATCCGTAGACACGCAGGCCAGTTGTGTATGTATGTATATACATATGTGTGCGTATGTATGTAGCTCAGCAACTACAGCAACATTTCGGACTCGCGGCAATTAATTAAAAAGTTTCAACGCGCCCAAATCAAATCAACAATTTTCGCAGGTATTTTATCGCCAATCAAGCTGGAGTTCGAGTACGAGTCCAAGTTCGCGTTCGCGTTCGCGATTTAGTTGACTCATTTAGTGTTAAACAGAAGCTCGCCGGATCGATGGATGGGCTCGAATGAAAATCAATGCGCATTACTGCAGCCTCGCTGCGCCCCAAAACCAGCGACCATCCCGGCAAACTTGGCAGTAACGAAAATACATTCAATTTTTAAATACGATGCGCCGCGGGGGCTGGTCGACGAGGCGATGCGATGCCATGCGAATGCCATGTCGTCTGGCTGAGGATTCACCACTCTTGTCCAGCTCTTGACCCCAAACCCATGTCCAAAAATAGGCACATCGCTGTGCCAAGCATCCACTCCTTGCTTATTTTTAAGCTGTGCTAAAAATCTGCTGCGTAAAATTTCCAAAATATTTGGAAGATGCTTCTAATTATAATCAAACTAACGACGCTTTTATGCTAACAGATGTGTAATCATTTTAATCGTTGACCAAGTCAAACGAGAATATTGGTCAATGTCCGTATGTCTGAACAAAAAATGTAGTAAAATTAATTTGGCATTTTTAACGTTAGCAAAGAGGGAATCTACAAATCAAAGAAAGATTTCTGTAGAACATAAAAATACTTCAGTATTAGTTGTTTTTAATCTTTGAACGTGAATTAAACAGTTGGTAGAGACCGACTGCAACTTACTTAATAGTTTATTTAACTTATATTTACATGTTTTATATTTATATTTATCATATCATTGCCATTTAGTTCGAGGTAGCTAACTTGGTCAGAAACATTTCCCACAAGTCGCAACTATGCGAAACCCAAAAGAAACACCGAAAATAGAATAATAAGAATAAAGCACAACAAAGAGCAAGTGCGGACACGCCTTTGGCTAATTGTCTACGTGGATGTATGTCAGCGACTGTGTGTGGGTGTGTGTGTGTGTGTGCGTGTGTGTGGCTCTATGTCATAATCAAGTGAATGCCTAGCAATAATTTAACACGCAAGTCCTGTGTCCTGTTGTCGAATGACTAATGGCTATGACTAGTAATCGGGGCGACAAGAATTCAAATGCGACTGCTGCAGTTCTTAATTAGCCATTTGGCGCATTATGTCGGACGTAGACATGTAATCGCATAAAGTAGAACACCTGCGAGATTAGTTTGGCTCAAACTGAGCCTTGGGGTTGCTCGGTCTACATAATCAACTGCCACGAAACGTGTACGAGCCGAAGCCAGTCAAACCTTATTAAATGCTAGACCCGTGATTCATATATATCGCATTTTCTTGTGTGATTGACTGTGATTGGCCAGAAGATACCCAGCATGGTATTGGGAAAAGATTCGTAATATTCCTACAACCATTTCTTTGCTCACAATGCTGTCAAAACTTTATTTTCTTATTTTTATTTATTTATTTATTTATTTTTAAAGGCTGAAACGAGGAAAATATGAAAGAGATAATACATTGAGATATGGTATTCTTATTTTTTACACTTATAGGATACACCTCTATTAACTTAATAATAAAAATAAAATAGCCATTTTATCGCTACGGCTATGATTATATACTCTATTAAAAATATATATATATTGTAGATAAATATATAGATTCACTTAAAACAAACTAATCCTTCAGCAGCATATCTTAAATTCTATACACATTCTGTAACTCGAGTCTTAAGTGGTTTGAGGCGTTGACGCTAAAATATGCCATTCAGCTGTATAAATCAATGTTTATGAATTTAGAAGTAGTTTCTGTCGGATGCCAAGTGCATGGCAAAGTGTCAGACACTAGTCGCAGACTCGGGGCAAATTATCCGTCACTCGTAACACAGGGTCACAGTCATATTTTCGAACAGCCTTGACATTGACGTGTCTTGCGAGATGCCAATGCGGAGGCGTTGGCGGATGAGGATGAGGATTGGCATGAGAGGGGAATGAAACATGTTTCATTCGTTTCAGCCGTGAACAAGCTGCTCTTGTTCCCATGATTGAATCAATAAGACACATGCCGAAGGCCAAAGAAGTGGACTAAAATGGACTTGGCTGCAGGCCAATGCGAAGGTGGATCCGGCAATGCGTTTCTCAGAGCACAGACAAAATAGAAAGAACGAAAAAAAACCTGTTGAGTAAATTCTTCAACGTCTAAAGCACTAATCGAACTGCATTTTCAATATGCCATAACTCCGGGAATATGAATACCCTGTGCGAGAGCATTTAATGGACTGATTCTCGCACCAATCACACGCAATTTAATTCAATTCAAGAGCAATTCGAACATTAAACATTGCTCAATTGAAGCACAAAGCATTGAAATTCGACATCGTTAATATATTGAGAAAGAGAGTGAGAGAGGGAGAGAGAGGAAGAGAGGGAGAGAGAACTTGTGCCTCTCAAATGTACATTGAAATGAGCCCAGGCAGCAATGTTGGAAACGAAGCTGTTAGAGCATATCATATGGCATATACTCATAAGGCACGTGTCTCTCAGCAGCTCAGCGCGACAGGCAACAGACAACAGACAACACGAGCTGTAAGAGATGCCCTGCAAATGATATGATAATAAACAATGCTGTCAGCTACTAGAGTATGCCACGTTTATTAATTTACTGCCACGTTGGGAGATCACATTTGGCTCTGTCGTTGTAAATTGCAACTGAAACAAGTTAGAGGCGTTGGCTGCTTGGCCGACGGCCAGTTGGCCGGTTGGATGGCTGAATGGCTGGTTGGCCAACAACTAACAGCAATTATGGCAAAAGTCAAGTCGAGCGCGCTCCCCAGGCGTACATAAACGCGATGTTCTCTCTCATCCATTCCTAAGCACTTGCCACTGAAAGTGTCTGGCTCAATAGTTGCTTTGCCAATAGTTCTTCCTCCTCTTCGACTCCTCGTTATATGTTGCTTTTCCGTATCTGTTTGACAGCCTAGTTTTCGACAGAGAAATATGTGACGTGGACTTGGTCCGCTTTGCCTTTTGCCATTCTCTGCATAACTCAATAGGTTTTTCATTGATCTTAACGCTCTCTCTAATTATTCTCAGTCAAATATCTTAGTGAATTCCTCTATACAGAAGACAATACTGTCTTTTTCCCATAAAAATCGGCTTTAAGCTCCTGAGCAATCATGAGGCAATGAATTAAATTGAATGGCACACTTTTCATTTAATCATTATATAAATGATTAGAATATTGAGCTTAACAATTTAAATAATTGTTAAGTAAAATATTGACTACATATTATTGAATATATTTGTGCAGACTTACATCATATCATATAAGATTTATAAAATAGCACCAAAGTATAAGAGCTTGCGTAACTATTTATAACATTAACATTAATAAGAATTCAGGTGATGAGAGTTCAAAGTCTGAGAAACAAATTTATAATTTAATTTACAGGTCTGAGATAGAAGCAACTGATATTGATATTGTGATGCTTGATATTGATTCTGGTTTAAGAATACTTATAATCTTAATAATCTCTAATAATCTTAATAAACATAAAGGATGATTCCATCATATTATATGGCAAGATCTGCATTCCTGCATTTGCAGAATAATCTTAGCAGACCAATTGGGATAACTTGGCCTTATAAGCTGATAAAAAACAAATGAGAATATCGGAATTGAGGGCTATTTAATAAATTGAGGAGGTCAACAGTAACAGCAACTATAAAAGAGATATATCGACTATATTTTTCGTCTTGGATTCTCAACCCAAGTATATATCCCCAATTTCAAGGCATCTTCTTAAATCTTGGATACATTATATCCCGATTTATATATAATGAAAAATCATAATACTTTATAAGACTTTTCTTTTCACGAGTATATATTGCTAATTTCAAATCTTTTGCTCCCAAGGGCAATCTACACTTTCATTTCGGGGATGAGCATACGAATGCAATAATATATTCTGTCTTCAGAGAAACATATAGCGCACTCGTAATTCTTAACTCAATATAATAGTCTTCGCTGCAGGGTTCATCGTAAATGCCATTCTCAATTGTCCCACAACATTTTTATGTGCTCCATCAAGTTTCAAAGTGCAAGTTCTTTAGTTTTTCAACCATGTTCTATGCACATAAATTGACTTTTATTGAAGGAGATATTCTCAAAGTTAAAAATAAAGAGAACTTAGTGGCGTTTCGAATTATCTCCACTGCAGCAGAGTATGAATGTCTGCGGCACGTGCGCGGAACTGAATTATTCACCCAAATTTGTTGTTGTTTACTTCTGTCTGTCAAATTGCTGTCAAGGTTGCAGTTCCGCCAAACGCAAAGCACCAAAACCAAAAACGTAACAAAACTAAACAGAGCTGAAAGAGAGAGAGAGAGAGCTCTGTGGCCCAAAACTTTCATTGGCTTTACGAGGTTTTTAGCAATCAAAAATTGTTGCCTTTGTGCTGTTTGGGCGCATCAAATGCAGTCAGCCGACTAAGCAAATTAGTTTGGCTTTAATGAAAATGCCCAAAATCATTTAAGCCCCACGGAATAGACAAACAAATACAAAATGTGTGCCAGATGAGCAAAGTTCAGATACGCAAGAATGTGTATACACATGTATGTGTATGTGTGAGTGTGTGTTTATATAGTTATCATGATGTGTTTGATTGAGCGCTTAGATTAGAAAACTGCAGTATTTCTTATTGCTTATGGATGCCCATTTAGAGGCAACCAACTTATAAGTAAAGTCATAAAAATCCGCGAATGACTCAGATATAGGCGAACAGTAGGCACAGTTATAAGTATCTATGTGTAGATAAACTTTTATAGATATACGAAATCTGTGACTATGTAAACACGCACCGTTCCGTATATATCTGT
Source organism: Drosophila mayaguana (assembly GCA_037075325.1). Lineage (NCBI taxonomy): Eukaryota > Metazoa > Arthropoda > Insecta > Diptera > Drosophilidae > Drosophila > Drosophila mayaguana. The sequence goes on along the minus strand of JBAMCG010000080.1, from coordinate 2,902,765 downwards.
AGAGAGAGTATTAGAAAATATATATGTGTGGAACGGTTGGTCTATATATACATAAGGATGTGCCTAATCAGAATCAATTGAAAAATCGAGAGAATAAAATATTTATTAAAAATTTTGACTCAGACCTCAATTCCATATTAAAGTCAATAAAATATCAGAGTTGCTTTCATTTCTCAAATCGGAGTACTCCAATGGGAGCAATCGATAGAGTATAGGAAAAACAATTAACGTACCAATTTCGCTTAGGGAATATGATATTCGACTTGTTGAAGGCGCTCATTTATCTTCGTTATATCATAAGATACCTTATATTATCGCCAACTATACAAATATGTGTTTTGGCATTTGCTTCATTTTTATTTTGTTTATCTCGGGCCACTGTTTTAATGGCCAAGCGACAGCAACAACAATTCCATTCAGTGCGTGGCATTTTGAATTCAATTTTCAAAATGTATTAAACAAAACTTCACGTCCCACATACAAAAAGAAAAGACACGAAAATATTTGCGAAAAAGTGGTAACGACTTGTGAACTGAAAGTGTGGAGGCGTGGGGGCGGGGCGAAGTGTATTCAATGGGGCATTGCCAATAATTTGTTGTTGTCTATTTGCTAGCTGATAAAAATTCACTTTATACGTTTTGTCTGTTTACTCGCCGCAACGTAAAGCATTTTATATGAAGTGCCCCAGGGAGGAGTAGGAGCTGGAGCTGGAGCTTAAATCGCCCGAGACCCACAGACAATGGCAACGCATAAACTAGCCAAGAAATATGCAACTGTAAATGCACTCCAAAGGGTGGGCACAATGTCTAGCCAAGTAACTGAAGGTTGTATAAGGGAAGGAGAGGTGATTATTATCATGAGAATTCAGCAACAAATAAAAATAAACGAAGAGCTCCAACACATTTTTATGCTATTCATACTAAAAGGAATAGTTACAGTTACTTGTCTTCATTATTGGCAATCAACGCAAGGTGAATTCCTGATAGCATTTTACTTTTAGTTAACATTTAGTTAACATGACTAACCTAAAGGAATATGATTTACGAATAGTGAATTCGGCTCAAGTGCCGCACATATTATTAACATTAATATTAACAAAAAAGCTTTTGTTGTGATTTGTTTATTTTGTCAAATACTTGGCGCTCATAGAAAATTATTGTTTACTTTTGTAGCTATTCCGATTCTCTCATAAAAATAAATAGTTTGAGAAAATATGTTTATAAAACTTGACTATACGAGGGTGTGCATATATTCATGTATGCCTGGTCCGAATATTTTCTATAATTTCGAACGCAGACAATTAAACATTTATAAATGTTACTAGAATATATTATACATTTTTTTAAATATATATATATTGTTTTTCTCTATATCAATTAATTATTTGCTTAAATATGTTACTGCATACTATATATACATATTTATTTTTTAATTTTTAATTTATTATTATATAAAACATATTTTGCTTATAATATTTTTATTAATATATTATTATTATTATATATATTATATTTACTTATTTTATTTTTAATCAGGTATACATTTGTATACTCATTTATTATTTGTATTTTGAAATTTATACACATTTAAAAGTAATTTGTTTATTTGTTTATTTGGTTTGCCTTAATCCGACACACAGGGTCTACTATATGGAGATATAAAACTAATGTACCGAAAGCTGATGAGGTCCATTAGGTATTCCCTTTATGAACTGACATTTGTTCGGTTTTATAAATGCCAAAAGGACAAATCCTGTGGCACTGCTCACTTTGTGCGTTTGTTTGTTTGGCTCTTCTCACAGTTGGTCACACACACAAACACAAATATTTATATATTTATGTACATACAGACACACATACAAACGCACGCAAAGTGCATGTGCAAACACTGACAGAAGTCAACTGTCAACTATCCCAAGTACAAGTGCCCGCCCCAAGTACTCATAGTTGTTTGTTATTGTTATTTTCATTGTCTTTGAGCTTTTGCTCCACTGTGCGAGTTGTTTGCCAGTTCGTTTGCTACTTGTTTGTTTGGTTCTTCTTCTCGGCCGTTCCTCGTTGCCGTTGTCGTCGTCGTCGCCGCTGTCTGTTAACAGTTCTGCAACGGCTTTTGATAAAACACCGATAAAAGTCGCATTAAAGTATCTTCAATGAAAAAAGGGGCAACAACGGCTGCGTTGCCGTTGGGCGGTCAAAATAAACACAAGTTAAGGCCTCATAATTGAGAAATTAATTACACAGGCAGCGCACATCTAAATTTATTAATTTCCTACGTATTTACACTTCCCAAAAAAGAGAACCGAGAAAAAACTGATAAGCGCACACCCGAAATAAATTTCATATGCAAACGTAAAAGCGAAATTAAATAACAACAATAACAACAGCATTACACGTTGATGATTTGTCATCAACCATTAAATGAAAATTGAACAAAAACAATAACAATAAAAAGATTACAAGCATTCAGCATTTTTTATAACATAAACAATAACAATAAAAGTATTCCAAACATACAACAATTTTTATAAATCGTGGCAAGCTTGAATATTTGGAGGTAAATACTAATTTCATGTTTTTGTATACATATAATAACTAATAATTGCAATCAAAAGTTTGTTTATAAATGTGTAATTTAATTATAAACTTATTAAACTTGGCGTTGCATTAATGTTAACAGCGCTGAATGTATAACAGAGAAGTCGCATGTTACAGCTAACATAAGCAAATCAAACTATTCAAGCGTGCTTAGCATAAATAGAAAAGTTTAAATTACAGTTCAATGTGATGTTACTTACTGCTTGTCTTGCACGCTTAACAGAATTAACATGCCTTAAAATTGATTTGAAATGAATTGATATTAATTAAAACTAATAACTTTTTATGAAGATTAGGAGAATTTTCCAAGGTTCATTTACATTCACTTTTATTTTTAAATTAATTATTCACTTACGATATATTTTCGCAATTTAAAATTCAGACCTATTCAACAGTGGCAGACATATTTCATTTGCTGTTGCGTTTCTGTTATGTTATGCATTAGCAGTGGTAGAGAAACCTCAATTACTATTGCATTTCTGTTATATTAATGCAACTTGGAAGTCGAGTTTGATTTACTTTTCCCTAAGATAAATTGTTAGTGATTTTTATCACTGTTAAATGGCTCTGTTGGCTATGCCAAGAGCATTTGCGTTACTTTTAAAGTTCGACTTGTTGCTGTAAAGCTGCAAAGCTGCAAAGCTGTAAAGTAACTTTGTAACACAGCCTATAAAATAAAATGAAATATGGGAAGCAATAACATTTTTAAGACGGCGTATGATTAGTGTGATCTGGTTTTTAAAGGCAAGAATAGTGTTTCCCAACCAGAAAATTTAGCAGAAAAATTTATCTAAAATGCTGCACATTATTGGTAATTTTGAAAAAAATCAAATTACAAATACTTTTCAATGAATAAATTTGAAAATTAAAGCCAAAATGAGTTACAAATTGTACAGAAAGAAAAAAATAATACCTTTGGATCGACCTAATTGAATCAAACGAATCAATGGAACGCATAAGTGACTTCTCCATTCTTAGTTTGTTGACTGGCTTCAAGACGGACAACAGAGTTAATGTTACCTAACTTTCATAGAAACATTATATAATGTTCTCATCATTTCACTTCATTACATAATCACATCAATAACAAGGCTGACGACAAGAAAAATATTACCAACCTGGCGCTACGGACAATCAAATAATATGCAAGCTTTCACTTTTGATTACTGGCATATATATTTGCTCATTTTGCTACTTATATAGAAAGACTTATCGAAATACATATAAACTTGCAGAAGACGAGTATATCTCTCTTACATCAAACATTAGTAGAAAATAACAGAGCACAGTTTATTGTCTAAGCTAAGACTTTTGCATTTAAAAGGTGTTTAAAGTATATTTAAATAAGTGTAATGACTCAAAATAAAGTAAATGAAAGACACGAGTAACAACAAGTATATCAAATTAAAGGAACTTTTTTTTAGAATACAATTAACTTCTTTGCGTTGAAAGCGTCTGAAGCTTTCATTAATTCTGTGCTAAAAATGTGAAACAGTCGAATGGTGAATCAGTCAGGAAGGGGCAGGACACTCCTCGCTTTAACTTAACCCCATTTCATTTGCGCGAAAACCCCTCACTTAATCCTCCTACTTAATCATAACTTAATGCGCTTCGACGTCACTCAAAGTCAACGCAACTTAACATCACAATTATTTTCCAGAGCAGATAACAAAGCAACCCCGCGCATTTCATTTTCCGGCGCACACGCGTCCAATGAAAAACTCTTTGTTTTTGTGCACTGAATAGGAAGTGAAAAGGGGTATATTGGTTTATCTCTTTGATAATTTCAATCAATATTCTTGGAAAAGAGCTGACGGTCTAAAGTGACCAGCTTAAGAGCTCAGCTAATCTAATCTAAAATTATAAATTGAAATTTCTCGCTATCTTTCACTCTGGGCAGGGTATTTCGCAGTCCGTCAAGGCCAGCTGCAGTGAATGTCATGCTGCAGTAATGAATGCAGATTTGCTCAGATCTTTTTTCCATTTGTTATTAGTTGCTTTTGTACTTTGGCACAATGCAAACCAAAGAGCTGAAACAACAATGACTGACTATGAAATACCTCAACAAATATGCACAGATCAATTACGCCATTATTTGGAATGAAGTTCCCACAATATTATTATTATTATTAAGTAAACGTTGGCAAATTGCATTTATCGCCATCTAAGTTATTCCCTTTAGTTATTCATACAGAAATAAATTCCAGGTAAATATTATTATGACCTTTTAGCCTTTTATACGAATCCTTATGTATGCAGAATAATAAAGAATTTATTTTGGAAAACAATACGCAATGCAACATCATTTTATTTTGGATTATGACATTGCGTTTTATATATGTATACGGACTGGCTTTATTATTCTCTCGTATTTTCTTGGTTTTTATGAGCTTGTGGAAATGAAACTTAAAAACCCGAGTCTCTCTTCTTTAACGGCTGACATTATTTAAATTGGTTTTGCAGTTGGGAGAACGTCTTCCCTTAAATAATCCTAAATTTTATACATTCCATAAGCGACGGTGAGAGCAAATTTTATTTTGATTTTCTAATTCAACCCGTTTATGCAGTTTCCACGCTGTCGCGCTTCAGGCAAGTAAATAAAAGCACTTAGCCAACAATTTATGTTGATATAAACCAAAATAATGTACATTCAGCATTAATTTTGTAGTGGAATATTTTAGGGGGCAAATGATAGCTGCCTTGAGCACACCGAATATTAAATACTTTAAGTAAATATTAAATGTGGCCAGGTGAGTTTTGTTGTAATGAAAATCATTAAAATTGAAATAAACTACAATAACTTTTAAAATGCCCATAATATACAAAATATATAGTGAATAAACCAAAAAAAAAAAAATGTGCTTGCTTCAATACTTAAAGCGAACCGAACAGATATAAATTTTATTAAAACCTTAATTGATTCAGTTGATTCTAGCATTAAAGCAAAAACAAAAGACAGAGACATGTAGGATACCAACTATTAATCTGATAAATCTGATCTGATTAATCTGATCAAGAATATCTACATATATATATATATATATTGTGTGTTCATAAAACTTATCCAGTTATGCGTGAGTCCTCATTAAATATATCAAATCGTTTCTGCTAGTTATTATTAAATTTGCCGGTTTCATTCGTTCACATCAGAGCAAACCGCATCCATTTGCCAAAATGCAGTCCGTTGGCTAACTAATTAGTTCGTTATTTTAGCAGCAACAACTAAAATAGTATCAGGCATGGATTAAAATCGAAAATAGAAATGGAAACACGCATCACTGGATGCAATAAATCAATTTGCTTTACAACTCGGTTGACTTGAGAAAAAAAAAAGAAAAAACAAACTTTATTCACAGCTCACAAAGCGAGAAATTTTTCGTTTTCGCAATGGAAAACAAATCGAAATTCAATTTAATTTTCAAAAGAAAACTTTGTGAAAACGGAAAATGCATTAAATAATTAATGATCGACGTTTGTATGTGTGAGTGTTGCATAACATATTGCCAATAATTAATGCTAATTAAATATGACATTGCAGGCAATAAATCAAAATAGCAAAACCAAAGCAGCTGAAAGTATATAACAAATTTTAACGTAATTTATATTTTGTTGCAAATTAAATTGAGTATTTTCCAATTCAGCTGACGCTCATCAATATTCATTAATGCCGATTTATATATATTAAATTATATGAATAAACCTATTAATAATAATCAATACAAAACGGAATAATAATAGATGCATACACAAATATGTTTAATATTCAAAGGGATACAGCTTAACAGGAGGCGGGAAGCCTGCTATCAGCATAGAAGCAGAGAGTTCTTGAAGTAGCTATTTATATAGCTATATCCTATCCTATATATAACTGAAATACATTAGTTGTGCCAAAATCTGCAAAGGTATACATCTAAGATCTCATTATTAATACTTGCCCTAAGTCGAGTCGACAAATTAATTTTAATATGGAAAATCTTTGCCACTTTGTATGGTAACAGTAAATTTCGATTTATTCTGCCATAGTGAAGGCAGTGACTGCAAAACTGTAACCTTTAAATTTCTGGGATATATAAACAAATATAACAGACATTCAAATGTTTTCATTTGTTAAAGAAATGAGCTTATTCTCGCAGCATTTCTTATTATTATTAATATTTTGTTTTATCAATCAATTGAGGCTGAACATCAAGATTTAACAGTGCATTTAATTGAGCAACTAGAACCCTTACTTCTACCTAAAGAACTGACTTCAACTGAGCAGCTATCAGAGCTAATTAATTACCTGTTGATAATTTGATCATCTCTCAAGCTGTAACGTCAATTTTTTTTAATAAGCACCTAATTACCCAGCTACAATAACAACAAAAAGAACCATAACGCTGCTGCTGTTGACTGCGAAATTAATTGATATGTGCTTTGTGTTGGCCATCTACAAAGGCCAATACATGCATTTAACACGAGCTGTTCCAAGGAGTCTCCTCGAATCTCCACTATTCACTCTCCACTCACCAACTGCAACTGCAGGCAACTCGAGCCGCAGGGTCCGCTCGCTTTAATGACCGACGCAGGCTGAGACTCTGAAGCCCGAGTCGCTTTTTACGCTCTATGGCTACATAAATCCCGGTGTTAATGTGAAAGCACACCAACACCAGAGCAACAACCAACAGCAACACAAAGAGAAAAGGAAACAACGAAAACAAGAGAAACAGGAGCAATGCACGTCGCAGGCTGCAGCCAGTCGTCGCTGCTGTGGCTCCTTTGTGCATGTTGGCCATGTCCTTGACTGTGGCGTGGCAAGTGCAGTTAGCGCACCTTTGTCTGCGACTGGCATCGTCGACATGAATCAAAAACTTAATTATTTTCAGCCGCACGATGGCAAAATGCTTTGCACAAACAAACAATTCAACAGCGCACAGCAGAGCCACAGCGAGCCCAGCAACAGCCAACAAACAACAAGGAACAGCCAACTACAGCAGCAACAACAGCAACAAAAACAACAATAATAAATCCTGAACGTACATTTTGACGCAGCTCGCAAAATTTTACAACTTCTCTGCAGCGCTACAAAATAGCAACAAGCATATTTACAGTCAATTTGTTTAAGACCCTCCTTGATTCTTCCTCAAACGAATTATATGAGGATTGCTGTGCGTGTTGGCAAAATGCTCGTGTGTGTGTGTCTCAGTGTGTGTGTGTGTGCGTGTGTTGGCAAAACGAAAGGGTATTTCGACCATGGCAACATATTTCAACAAGGAGCGTCATAAATTTCAATACACGTTTCTGCCCTTACAAAAGGTGAACAAAACTTGTGTTTGGACTTTACACAAATCCTAATAAGTCCGCTACTATTAAATAGTTCTACAAAAGGGAATATAAATACGTGAGTCTGCTTAAAGCAGAGTGAAAAAGAGAGAGAGAGAGAGAGAGAGAGAGAGAGAGAGAGAGAGAGAGAGAGAGAGTTTAAGTTAACATCCTTCAAAACATGACTAATAACCTTTCTTATATCTATTCAAATCGGTTTGAGTACCAACAGCCCCTAATAACCCAGAATAAGACCTGGATCTATCTTGACCAAAGGCTTCATGACAAACCTTATTGGGAAAGCTGAAAAGATAACTCTCACATAACGGCTTTAAAATATTCTACCCTAATGCACCGAAACAAACAGCAGACTTCCTCAAAGAAGAAGAACACGCAAAAGGCATCAACTTCCTGTGGATAGAAACTTACCACATTGCTTTATTGAATTTTCATCTGAATATTGTAAAAGCCTCGTCTACAGCAACAACTATCTTATCAATCTAGCGCCTTCAGTACTTGCAATCTTATTGCAAAGATATAAATACTCTATATACAGGGCTCTCCATATTCGAGTGACCCATCTGGCAACCCTACAAGGTTGAAATTAGACTTGACATCACTCTTTGAATATGATATCTCCCAGATGGCCGCCTTGAGAATTAACGGCGTATTGTGCCCGTTTTGTAGCATTTTCCAGATGGGTCACTTGAATATGGGGCGCCTTGTATGTATATTCAAAGATATATATACTAAAAATAATCAAATTCTATTGACCTGTATTATCTGTTAATATTTGATATATGTAGCTATGAAATTGAATAATATTCATTTATGTTAAACATAATATCCCACATTATTTTAATAAAGCTCTTATCAAAGAAATAAATAATAATAATAATAATAAACATTTCTACATCGTTGATTTATATTTTCAAATGTAATGTAATATCAAAACATTTCTTTTAAAGTGAAGGGAAGTCTTTTATATATTTATAAGAATTTATTTAGTTTTTCAAGAGAGTCAAATTAGATTAGAGCTACATACAATTCCATTACGTCTCTCTTTCTTTTTCTCTCTCTTGCTCTCTCAGTAACCCATAAGGGCGCTGCTTTAGGGAGAATGAAATTCATGCGGAATCGGATCGGTAACTCGTATTTTTGTTCAACAGAAATTTATGGGAAATATATTATGAAGTTAAATATAACTAACAATTACAGTTTTCATAAAAAATAGTTTACATATAAATTGTTTAAATGTGAAACAAAAATCATTGATTTAAAGTTTGTGCTTAAACTTTTACGGCGGACTCTGATAAGAATTTACTTATTTATTTATAAACTCTTTCTGATTTTATGCGGCAAATTATATAATTTTATTTATCGCTTTAAAGAAATCAGCTTTGTTAATAATCGCGAAATTCCTAAATGCTTTAAGCACTACATTGATTCTTGTATGGCATGATATTCCTATATAGGATATAACTATATATTTTCTATTCCTCTTCCTTTCTACAATTTATTATTTTAAAATTGAGTATTTAGATATTTTAGATTATGTGAATAATATTCCAATGACTCTGTCTTTAAAAATGTGTAATTGGCTTGCAAAGCTCAGATTGCGGCAGGAGAGTATCCACTGATCGTTCATTCTTTTTGTGCTCTAGTCTAACATGCAAAGTCTTGTTTATGGTAGCTTGAGCTTTTCAGCTCACAAATCAATAAAACCCTGTCATACGGAATACATGGCTCCTTTTATATGGAACATATTCTGGCCATAGCTCGGGGCACATTGAGCTGATAAATGCCACTGCAAGGATGTGGCACAGCGCAGTCCAGGCACTTAGGTATGTTGCGCCACTCATAAACATGTTACATTGTCAACCAGGTGGACGGAAAATGCGTGAAAGAAATTGCTTTCCGTGCCCTCGCAGCTCGCTGTCGCAGCTGTCTGCTTGGACACCTTCCGCTTGACACCCTTTTTTCGCGCAACAGGATGCAGATTACTCCTGCAGCGTCCTGCCTTAAAGTGTGCCCGTACGACGGTAAAGCGCCGGCCTTAAACGGTGCTTTATGGTGAGTGTGAGCGAGTTACTGCCATGAAAAATTGCTTTAAATGCCAACGGGCCCATAGACAGCCCCATCAGAAATGCGATTACGCGTAAGTGCATCCTGCTGAAGCGCCTTGAATTGAGTTTTATGACTTAATAATGCGACAAGGCGCAGAGCACGGCCCTCCAATTAAGTGTAAATGTCGCTGACTGTTGCTCGCTAGCTGCCATGGCCCAGCTGTGGCAGCCACAGACAGCATCGCCAAGTGGCCAGCAAGCTGCACGCACTGATTGAATTGCAGCTGATGTGGATGTCGCCTGGCTGGCCATGTGGCCGCGGGGAATCACATACCGGCTCCTGGTTGCTCTGTCTCTGGCACCGGATGCAAAGTATTTCACATTCTCAGTGCTATGCACAGCAAACAAATATAGTACATAAACGTATATGAATATATGTCACGTAAATGCCTTAAACTGAAACCGAATCACGGCCTTAGCAACTGAAACTCTTTATTTCTGTTATTAGATTATTATTTTAACTCGATTCACAAGGTTGTGCTATAAGAGTTTTTATATTCGTTCACAAAGAAAAGTGCAAATATAAATTGATTTTGTGCGATGTCCGTCTGGCTCTCTGTCTGAATATAGTGCAATTTATTGGCATTGAAACTGAGCGAATTTAAAATTAATACGTATTTACCTGGTGGCTATCTGATAAAGTGTTAAGAGCCCTTATCGATTGTTAAAAAATTGGAAAATTTATACAATAAAATAATGAATGAGAATTTAGTAATCATATTAGAGTTTTTAAATACACACAAAATCATTGATAATGTGAGCAGCCTCTAAATATCCCAAACTAAAGTCAATTTAAAGATCTACCAAATCACCTTAACTTCAGATTAATTTATCTAAATTAATTGATTATGCTTATTTTCACAATTTTGTTTTTATCTTTTTTGCATTTCAATATAATTTTGCTGTCAGAATTGTATGTCGTCCAAGAATTTGGAAGCTAATAATAAAAAAGACTGTTTAAATAATTTTAATATAATTAATAATTAAGACAATTAACTCTTGTATAAGGAATGCATTGTCTGAATTATTAATTATATTAAAATTATTTATACAGTCTTTTTTATTATTTTTATATATTATTAATATCAATTATGTAAATAATAAATCATATCATTATACATTAGGCATTGCCGTATAAATAAAACTTTAAGCTCAAAATATAGTTTTGCCGATATCATTGTCTTACCAGCGGATAATAATTGGAGCGTGGTAAAACAAATAGGGTCGAATTCATTCCGATTTCACATGTATAATCCGAAATGTAAGAAGTAATTGACCGAATATATTTCTGGACGTTTCAAGACAGAAAAAACTAGTTATTTTACAGTTTGTAGCATCAGCTCGGATCACACAGCCAATCATTATCAATCACTAATGATCTTCTCCACCAATAGAATTATTGCTTAAAAGTCATTGATGGGCTATCCAGGCTCATTGGAACATTGATTTTCTTGTAAAAGATTGATTCTTAAATAAAATGATCATTACCAATACTCATCATGATGTTCTATGGTAGGCTGTCGATCGGGTTCGATTTGGCAAAGACTCATTTAGGTAGAGTCATTGTATTAATGGATAACTAATTATATATTAAATAGAAGCCTGAGAATTCTAAATGGACAATTCTCTTTTTCACTATCTATATATACTATAAATTATTGCTCTACTGCTATATATATATACTTATATAGACTATATATACTTAAATATGTCAAATGAATGTCAGAATTCCCTATAAAAGAGTATTCTCAGTGCGAGGTTAGGCTTAGAAACTCTTGTTTGCTTGGCACTTCTTGCACACGCTTCTGCACTTGTCGTCGTTGATATACGAGTATTGCTTTGTAGAAACATTGTTTTTGTTGCTTTCTCATTTTTCAGTCAAAGCTGTTGTTGCTGCTGTAGTTGTTGTAGTTGTTGATGTGCTGTTAGTAGTGTTGCAGGGCCTGCTTGTTGTTGGGGACATGTAGTGGCAGCAACACTCGCCACTCACCCGTTTCCACTTGAAATCTGTCAACTGCAACTATTTATTAAATTATATACTGGCATTGTTAAATGCGAATGGCTTGGCTAAGTGGAGGGAACGGGGACAGACGACAGACGACAGACGAAAGACAAGCAGCGAGTGTCTCGGCCAACTCAGTGCTGCCGTTTCAGAGTCCTGCTGACAGCATTTTGCGGAATTTTAAGCATTTATAGACTTGACTGTGACAGTCATTTTTTCAAGTATTCAAGTATTATGAAATATATGCGATTTCCTGTTTATTTGCTTACAGCTCGGCAATTCTCTGCAGGCCGCGCCCAAATCATGTAATAGACAACCTCATCTGCCGCTGCTCGACGTTGCTGTGCGGTATTAGACAAATTGACAACAGCTTAAAACGACTTTCAGCACCTTAAAGCCCGGCAAATATTGTCGAACTCGAGGATTCTCAACTGCTGCCAGCTGTCAGTTACTGGCATCCCAAAAAATCCCCCCACACACACTTGACGAGGAGTGGAAATCCACAAAAAACAGACACCAGGGCACAGGCTGGAGGCAGGGCCCCAGCCAAACAGTACAAAACAATGAACGCCGAACAGGAGGAGGAACGTGTTTGCCTTAGGTGAGTTCGACTCTGTCTGTTTGTGCTAGTGTGTATTAAATGTGTGTAGGTGGCATTGTTGTTCTTTAGCTGGCGGTAATTTGACAATTGCACTAACTCTCACCTTGGCTTTGATTAAATTTGGTCATTCAATAATAAATAAGTCGATCTTAAAGTTAATCTTCTCGCAGCAAAACTCTGGTTATTTCATTTCATTGACACTTGCCCAGCGCAGTCAATTTAATGTAATCATTTAACAGCTAAATGCCGACATAAAATTTAAGCACGCGCTTATAACATAAATCTGTTAATGCGCTTAGCATAGCTGTTGCCCATAACAGGGCGCACTTTATGTTAAGCGTAAGGGGTTAACAGAGGGTGTCAGAAAATTGTTTGCATCTTAAAGACTCAATTTAAATATTTAGAAAAATATTATGCTTGGAATTCAAATTTGTTCAGGGTATGAAATAAAAAAGTGTAAATTTTAAAGTAGTGTTTCAATAAATTCAATACCTAATTTTACCATTAATTAATGTTTAGAAAACTATATATATGTATTATGTATGTATTTTTAGGTAATCAGTAAGTAATGCATTTAAATCGTTGATTAAATTATATAAATTCTACTTTAATATCACAAAACTATATATTTGAAAACTTTCAATCTAGTTATAATGATATTGTGCTACGATCCAACGAATTTCAATAATTATTTGGGCGTTCTGCCTGCAGAAACTTTTATATTAAAGATGGTCCAATTGTATTTAAAGAAACTTAGAGACGAACGCAGAATCGTCTAACAATAGTGATCAATATAATACTTACCACATTATTTTGTCAGCAAGTAACAAAATAATATACTCGGCAAGCGTATAATAAACGCTGCAAGCTAATGTATTTAGTCTTCATTTTCAACGTAAGGCCAGAGGCGCAGGAGGCGCAGAGACACAGTGGGCACGATAAATGAGTGTCCATTAGACGCACACATAATGCGAGATCAACAAACTGCACTTGCCTTCATTTTCTACTCGTTATGCTGGGAAATTAAATATGAGCGAGAGTCGCAATGCTGTTTGTTCATCTATTAACATTAATCAATTAGATGCTGGCGACAACAGCAACAAGCGCCGAGACATAACAAAAATATTGTCGCAATGCCACTGTGAAAGGCTCACGAGCACAACAAAAGTGCCAACAACAACAACAACAACAACCACAACAACATTAAATGGAGCAGTAGCAACAAAGCGTTGCTATTCAATGTCAATCTCATATTTCAATTATGTTTTATAAATGGCAGCAGACAGACTGGCGGTTCGCTTTCTATATTTGTTGGTGTTTGTTCCCCAGCTTGCCACTCAATGCCCATATTGAGAAATGGGCACAGAATTTAAAGCGAAAATAGCTTAAACAAACAGTTCTATTCCGGTGTGTAGCTTCATATTGAGGTTCCTCACTGGCAGCCAAAAGTATGCAACAGAAATGTCACGCTCATTGAATTGCGCATACGCCCTGTTGTCCCTATTAACTAACTGCTATTGAATAATAATCAAATTGAAATTGACAAGCTAACTGAACTTTCACCCAGTCGGATGGAAGACGGAGCAGTCAGGCTTTAATTCGTGGCTGAGCAATTCAATTGAATAAATTATAGAGATCAACAAGCTCTACGGGCTGAGGTGTCACTCGTCTCGTCTACTCAACAACTGTTCAACTGGTGAAAGAATTGTAAACTTTTCAGTTTTCATCTAACGACATCTCGATTTCTCAATTTTCTACAGAGCAGCTGTGCAGAGACAAAAGACAAGAGACAGCAGACAGGAGACAACAGCCAAGACCTCACAATGTTGATTTGATTTTATGCTAATTTCTTTTTGCTATGCTAATTCCGAGGAGTAAACAACAAACTGCAAAGCCAACAACAGCAGCGGCAAATAGAAGCTTAATATACTTGCTGATGATTGACATGGCAATATCCTAGAATGACTTGCATTATTGGAAAATCTGATACATTTTAGAGCCTCCAACTCTGGCACAACAACTCAAGCTAGTTTAGTAGTTTTTTACTTGAATGAAAACATTGTAAATATAAATAAAATGTAAATATAAATATAGAATGCAGGCACTTCATTATTATTTATTTAATTTGATTCTAGTTAAGAAAGACTTGATATTAAATCGTTAGGTAGACGAAGAAAGAATTGTGGGTGTGTTTCTTTGTACAAATTAGTAAGAAAAGCCGCTTAAAAATACAGGACTCTCCAAATTCGAGTGACCCATCTGGCAACCCTTCAAGGTTGCCCATATTCGACGTTTTTTGTTTTTAAATCAATGTAAAACACAATTTTGTTGATGTTGTCGATAATAATCATATTATTTGGTTCAAGCAGACTTGTTGGCATCTCTCTTTAAATATGATATCTCTCAAATGGCCGCCTTGAGGCCCTACGGCGTATAGTGCCCGTCTCTATAGAAAGGTATAGGGCTGCCAGATGGGTCACTCGAATATGGAGAACACTGTACTTTATGCCACTTTGTGCTGTCTCACAATTATTAATTATAATTCATAACTATTTTTATCATAGCTCAATAGCATCACTGACCATATATGACTGTGAGCTGGGGCATATCTGGCTAGTCTGGCAAATGAAATACATCCATCCTCCACATTAAGCTGGAAAATAGAAATAAATATATATCAAATAACCGAGAAAGAGAAAGTTGTAGCAGTAGAGTAAACTAAAGAGTCTAAGTGGACATATACAGGGTATGTCGCCGTCGCAACTGCTCTGCTGCTGGCTCTGTTGGCAGCGGCCGCAACACGCTTGGCTTTATGAGAGTGAATTTTGACTTAAAGAAAACTTTGCAGTGGGTTTAGCGGCTCAGCGGCTAGGCCGATTAAATGTCAGTTTGAATTAACGTGAGCTAAATAATATTGCTTATGGCACAGATTTTTGCATAAAGTTCTTATCAAAAAGAACAAGTTGCATTTCAAATGCGTGGGCAGACCAGCTGCCAACAAAAAGAGAGAGAGAGAGGGAGAGAGAGAGAGAAAGAGCTGGCCTCTCTCATGGCAAATGTCAAAAATAAATTGAGGTTTTCCAGTTTTATTGCTCGAATGTTATATCAAGATTTAAGAGACTTGAGTGCAATGGCAATTTATCAATTTTAATGCCTTTTGAATGGCTGACCAAATGCCTATTGCAAAAGGCTGTTTTCCATTCCTATTGTTGCTGTTGTGGTGGTGGTGGTGGTGGTGGTGCGCCTTATAAAGTGTCCACTTATACGGCTTATTGCCTTTTTCTTTGCGGCTTGCGGCTTTCGGCTTTCAAGAATTTGCGACCCGACTGCTCAGCACTTCAGCATTCAGTCAAATCAGCAGACGACGGCCGAAGTAAATGCTTTGATTTAAGCGAAATAGTCCTTGGCAAAGGACATCAAAGCGCTTGATGACGTGGCTTGTGGGGCAACTTAGGCACATTTTATGCATAATAATACGTAACACAAACAAAAAGGTTCAAACATGAGTTTCTTACTTACAAGTTGTACTAGCTTCTGGCCCAAACACCAAGTGTTCCCGAAAACACTAACGACTAACTCTAGACTAAGTCAAAAATTTAATTACAGCTAGTTAGTATATATCAGTTATCGTGACTAATTTGAGTTGAACAGTGGGGCAATTATCTATTGCGCGAATTGCGATCGAAAGGGTAAGCCGGAACGCCCCTGGTCGTCCCTTTTTCTGCGTGTGCCGTTGAGTAATTTTTCTATTTTCTGCGCTATTGCGCCCTTTCAAATGCGCACCCATGTTGACCAACGTTACAACATTAACCCAAATCCACAAGATATACACACACTCCACTCACACACACACACACAACTACAATGAGCTTGGTCACTTTACCAGGTACTTCCCCTTCGCACTCTCTCTCTCTCTCTCTGTTTGCGCGTGGGTCAATGGCACTGCGTAAGACGCCGGCTCGCCCGCTTGTCTCTTTCAGTGTTTTATTGTTTCGTCCTCAGAGTTTTAGCTAAATGAATCAGCCGCACAGCCAACACACAGCGCACAGAAGCCTAGGAAATATATATAAAAAATAAATGGTTTTTGGCGAATTTTCCACCTGCTGCGTTTCCTGCGGCCATCATTTGGCAACCATCAAGACTCTGCCGGAAATTAATTATGCCGACTCATCAACCATATTTACATAAAATACATTAATTGATTATATACGTAGGTATGCTTGAGAAATGAACTCAGACAACAATTTTTCATAATCATAGTGCGAGTTTCCTTTCAATAAAAATAAATGTAAAAGAACTTATAGTAAAAATACGTATACGTAATGCTTACTTATATTAATACAGTGAATATTTCAGTAAAATTCTGTTAAAGCTTTACGGTTACTCATAAAGACAAATAAAGACTGTTGAATATGTGCAAAAATTATTATTTTCGCATTTGCTACGGCACAAAAGGTGAGCCTATGATCTTACTGAGGATATAATCTTCCTGTATATTAAGAATTTATTAAAAAATAATACTCGAACAGATTTTTTTTTTTGTTTTTTAATTAACCAACTTACATCAGCTGACATGACTATCATTTATAATAATTCTCAGGCATCTATAGTAAATCAAATATAGTACTTTACGCCTCTAGCTTCAAAACATTCAAAGATATAGTTTTTCGGATTTCACACACGATTTATATTACAAATTTCAAGGTAAACAGGTTTATTTTATATAAAAACAAGTAAGGAAGCTCTAGTCGAGACTGCTCGACTAGGAGATACCCTGATCCCTACAAAGAGCTGATATTCACGCACGCATAAGCACGCGCTCTGCTAACTGCGCAGTAAGCAGCGACTGCGCTTGGGCTGCGCTGCAGTGTGGGCAATACTATGAGAATTTTGTTGCTGAATAATTTCTCCTGTAATAAGACTATCTTCATGAAACTTTCAGAATGTGATCACAATGTGCAAATGTGTGTACATTCCAAATCACAAGTCTCTAGTACTTAAAATACGTTTTTTGTAAATTGGGGGCGAAGGGGGCGTGGTATCCAAAATCTGTAAATGACAAAATCTGCGTATTGATCAGATGTATATACACACCAAATCTAAAGTCTCCAGGTCTAAAAGTATTGAAATTACGGTGAATAAACAAAATCAATTTATCGATTATTCGACTCAGCTCGTCGCCCTGATCAAGAATATATATACTTTATGGGGTCTGCCACGCCTCCTTCTGCCTGTTACATACTTTTTACAAAACCATTATACCCTGATTTCCCATTTTTAATGGGATCAGGGTATAATTATATTTCCTGATTTCCAACATTTCTATCATGCGTATTAGCAAAGAGTACAAAAAAATATATAATATAATATAATATAAAAATGTTTTTTTTTTTTTTAATTCATACGAGCACGCAGACAAATAGAGAAGGGAACAAGAATACGAACAGTATAGAAAACCAATATACCTCTATTATCATAAGAAACAGAGTATGTCTATTGAATGCACCTCAATTGAGTTCAAATATGATAAAGAGACTTTTAAAAATTACAATTGGAAGGATAATATATCACATTGTCTCAAGAGATGTATTTGACGACATCTTCTGTAGTCAGGATAGAGAACGCTGGCTCAACTCAGGGTATCTACTTGTCGAATGCTTCTGACCAGAGTTAAAGTTGTTTTATTTCAAAATTAAATTAATTAAAAGTGAGGCTCGTCCTTTTGAATTTTCCACTCCGTGGTCAAATGTTTTGGGCCCACTTAAGCGGTCAACTATGAGTTGCCTGCGTAGGAGAAAATTCCTTGTTGGGATGCTCAAAGAATAATTTGCAAAGTATTTGTATAAGCTCTATGGCTGGACTGCTCGAATCTTTGCCTACATAGCTATGTTATGGAAACGGGGGAGCATTGGGGAAATGAGGAAGTCAATCCTTACTATCCCATTGTAGCATTTTATTATTGGCTAATATAACATGCTCATCGGTTGGCATCGCTTCCAGTCTAGACTAGTTATCTAATGGCCTCTGCTTCCTCTTCATCTTGGCCTCTTGACGCTTGGCATCCGCAGTTAATTATCTTTAAATATTTGTTTGGCACGTTTAACCCGACCTCCCTCTTTGCCGTTGCTCTGCTTGTGGTCGACACACGAGTCAAAGTGTTGCCACGCCCACCGCAAGGCAAAAGCGCTTAATAAATAAAATAAGCAGCGTGCGGAACATTGTTGTCATATCGATTGGGATTGGCCTTGCCTTAATTGTTGCCTTTATTGTTGTTGTTGTTGTAATTGTGGTTGTTTTTATTGCTGCTCCTCCCGTTAGCTGATGCTGTTGTTGTTGCTGTTGCTGTAGCTGTAGCTGTAGCTGTTGCCTAGCAGGGCATAATGCACAATTGAGAAGACAACGTTTCGCCTCGGGACCAAACATAAATATGTCAAGTGTTAATTGCTGCCACTTAACGCAGAGCACAAACTTAAACACACACATACATAGGTGCATGCATACATATTTACAAACATATAGGTATTTACGAAAACGGCATATAAATTTGACTTTAATCTACTTATGAGTAGCCAAGGCAGCACGCCTCAGTCTCCGCCTCTAGCTCAAGAGTTTACACGCCGCAGCACAAAATATGAAAAGAAAAACAAACACACACACACACAACACTCTCTCACACACACACACACTTGTTACACACCCAATAATACGCTTTAACAAGTTCCTTATGGCCATAAATTCAACAAGCCAACAGAAGCTCATAAAAAGAGCCAATACCCTTCCGGCCCATAAGCTGACTGCCTGAATGGCTGGCTTGATGGGTGGCTGGGTGGCTGGGCGGATATATTGCTGGCTGGCTGCTTGGCGACTTTGCAACTAACCCCAACAGCAGCAGCTGCCTACAAAAATAAAAGCGAACGTTGCAGACATGCCTTGACATTTCATATCATATCAGACACACATACACACACACACACACACACACGCAGGTACACTCATTGCAAGGAAAAAAGAATATGCTGCGCATAAAAAAAACACTAAACTGCACCTAGGGCACAGGAGGCGCCTCAACTAATAACATAACTAACGCATTACAAGGGGACTGTGATGTGGGTCCAACAATGAGCTCTGAATAATGAGCTTATCAAACATATTTATCGACCAGCCAGCCAGACAGCCAGCCAGCCAGCTCATTTCCTATTTTAAATGCTTTACTCTCTGCTTTTATTGGGTCGTGGCTTATTGTTCTCAGATCATTTCCTTTGGCTTCCTTCTGCCTTCTGACAGCTGAATTGGCGCAGATGACGTTGCCTCTGATATGAGCAAATTAGAAACTTAAAGCCCTCATATTTAATAGACAATAAAAACGTAGCGAAGAGCTTTACTAAAATGATATTTACCATCGGCGTGTTAATTAATTAAAAGTATATTTTTAAGTGATGTGTCGCCTCAACTGTAAATATACCAGTATAAATTTTTAGAGATGTAAAATCTAAAATTGTTGCCCACCACGTCAAAGAAACTTTACAATTCATAAATGAGATAACTACGTAGATCTCAAATATTTGGTCTGCCGATTTATTCGAAGTATTATTGCCACACTAATTAAAATTTACCTCTTATGAATTTTATGCGTATTAATTCAATTATGTTTTTTAAGATTTATTTAAATATAATGCTTACAGTACTTATTTTTAGATAAAATTGATTTTTAAAACTGATTATATAATACAAAAATGTAAAACGTTCACAACTTGCTTATAATTGGCAAATATAAGAAAAAATTAATAATTAACACAAAATAAATTGAGTTAATGCCAAAATTTCGTGCTTCTTTTTCCTATAATGCATTGTCCAACATTGTCTTTGAGCATTTATTAAATTTATAAAGTAAATAGACTTAATAATATGCAATATATAATGTTATAAGTGTATAATATAATATATATAATATAATGTATATAATATAATATATTATATAATATAAATATATTATATATATCTAAATTGAATTAAAGGCAGTTTGTATTATATCGTATATTTCTATTAGTTTTATGCTAAACACAACATGTTTGTTTAAATATTTTCTAAACAAAAGACTTATGATGTAAGAAAAACAAAAAATTTTCAAATATTAAACGAAACGATTAAGCGAAATTCAATTAAATTAAAGGCAATTTGTTCTAGCATATCAAAAATTCGAAAACAAACTTTATAAAAACCCAAAAATGTTAATAATGTGTTCATCCCCCAGATCTATGAATTACTTCAAAAACATAATAATAAATAATACACATTATTAAAATTGTATGACAAAAAAAGATGTCAAATGAATAAATATTTATATTAATTTATATTTATTTTTATATTTATATATATTTTTACATACATTATATAATCATTGTCTTAAATAGAAAATAATTGTTTTTCAAAAATTACTACATCGCGAAAGAGTTAATCAATCAAATTTGTACAAATTAATTGAATGTATGTGATTCTTGCAAAAACTATTCCATTTCATTTCGAATTATTGGGATTCGAGTGCTTTCATATATGCCATCCCAGTATTATTATAATTCTTCTCTAAGCCGGAGCAAATCGCCAATTAACATAAAAACAAATAAATGATCAGCAACCAAAGTAACAGCTAGATTTACTATAGAAGAAGTTCATGTAAATTCAGCTCTTCACTCAGCCAAGTTACTGCAGGTTGATGAAAGCCGTTAAGAGCCAACTGCTCATATAATTAGAGAGAACGCGAAAAGCTACTAAAAAATGCTAAATTGAGCAAAATATTGGCTAAGCTAGCGGGCAAAAGATTTCTCGCTCTCTATGAGAACTGTAACTGCTGTTTCATATGCGAGTGTCATATTTCATATTTGACACTACATATAGACATATATATGTATATATATATTCGTTTTTATATATTTATATTATGTATATTTGATGCCCAGTTTTATAGGCAGTTGATGGCGCTCTTGGCGCTCAGTTGCCCAACGCCAGTTCGATGTGAAAGACGCGAAATAAGTGGAGAGCAAAGCGCTCCCCTAAATTTATACAAAAATAAATAAATATGTAAATATTCAGATTGTGATAATTACACATATTTGCTGGTCAAATAAAGTAGTGCAAGTCCAAAATTAGTCTGAGTCATAGCTCCATAAGGAGAACTAGATTGGGTCAGCGAACAGCTGCTGCCCAGAATGAGCTCGGGGCCAATACCAGGGCAGCGAATCGATTTTGTGTGTTTTGAATAGTGTTGCGCCATTATCAACGCATTTATATAAGTGATAATTATATTAGACGTTTATCTGCCTGCCTGCAGTGTGAGCCGAACGCGGCTCGCTTGATAAACAGCGCGTTTCTGTTCTGTGCTCGCTCGCTGCTCGGTGTGTTTATCTCTCGGATTACTCATCCGAAATCAGCAATAATAAAGCAGAAACAAAAAAACAACAAAATAGAGGTAACCAACTGGTTCGGTCCGCAAATACAATGCAGCTTTCCAATTCAGTCGTGGCTCGTACGCATGAAAATCAACTTAGAAAATGTGCTAATCGCGAATGAAAAGAAAAACAACTCAGCTACAGCCGCTGTGTGCCATGTGATGTGAGGTCGCGTCTCTCGAATTGAGCTAACAGGTGTGTAAAGTGCGGCTTATGCATTTGCAGCAACAATGCCAAGTACTTGCCAAAAGCCAATATGCCCCACAAAGGCCAATTGTGCTCATTATGGAAGTGTTAAGTCCCTCAAATTATAGACTAGAAGTTTATTGAAGTTTATTTATTTGACACAAATTGTGAATTCATATATGTACATATATATACATATATATATATATATATATATATATATATATATATATATATATATATATATATATATATATTATTATATCATATTATTTATCTGATGCAATCGACTCACTCGCATGTTATCTACATTAATCGAACCTGAATTGCGAGTCGTTTGCCTTATCCGGCATTTGTTTGCCCCATTTGCCAAATGGCAACTGATAACGTGGCTAGACACCAATACAAGTGCGAAGAGCCAGCTGGAGCATTCGTAGCGCCTAGAAGAGTGCTATATGCTAGCCATCTGCAAAAATAAATCGCCTCGGATATAATTATTTTTATATTTGACAAAGTTTCTATAAACTTCTTAGCAACTTTTTCGACTTGTTTTTCCAGCTGCGGCTTAAAGAACTTAAACGAGCGCGCACACACCCACACACACTCACTCACACACACACACAGCAAGTATAGAAGCCAAATTGTATTTAAAAGTGCGAAAAGTAAATATGATTATATTTATTTTTTACATGCAGCAGCTGCCTTATGTCAGCATTTGCCAAATTTAATTTCGTGGCTCCCATTTGTATAGACTCTATTTACATACACACATACATATACACATACACACACACTGTCCTGGCTGCTGCGATTTATTGGAGATTTCTGTTGCGTCTACAATATTCGAACCGCATTTGCTAGGCCCAAAAGTGTGCTACGATTTCTATACATGGCGCAAGGGAATGAGTGTGTGTGTGTGCGCCTGTGCTACTGTGTGCGTGTGTGTGTGTTAGTGTGGGTGCAACCGTGTGTGTCTAAATGCTAATTTGAATAATGACAACGACATCAGCACGCAGCATTTTCTAGTTGTTGACTGTCAACGCTGCCCCTGCCCCTGCCTGAGCCTGGCGCTGCCTCTGCGCCATTGTGAATTTAGATTGAATAGATTGCATAAAGCATTAGACCGAGTAATAGACAAATCAGTAAGCGATGCAGGTGTACTGCCAGACTAAAGCCAACAAATCTTCCTAAATATTATTTAAGGATTCACCTACAGCTCTAAAGAGCTATCCTGCCGGAAATGCTAACTCACTTGCTTGCTCTGCTAACTTTTCCTATTTTCTTTTACCCTAATCAATATTTACCCTATATTTTATATAGGTACATAAATTATAAATATTGATTAATATAAGAGAAATATTTGTATAGAGGCTAATAGCCCGAATCGATTTGTATCCTTACACATATTACAAGCCTATGATAAAACTCTCATAATATATGCAATGTCACGTAAAGCACCGTAACATTTAATCAAGCGGCATAAAAGTATATATAATATATACATATATCATGTATAAATAGTTGTTTTTATAGATAATAAATATACAGTAGAGTCCGGTTATAACGACTCCGCTTATATTACTTACTACTTTAATCCTTTAAACACCTCGCTTGACAACGATTTTCTCCTGGAAATTTTTGCACAAGTTGTGTGAATTGAATGTTTTCCTCCTGTGGATAGCTTCTCAGTCCCAACTATTGCTGCCAATGCATGTTAGTAAGCGTGCCTATAAGTACCCTGAAATCTTGATTAATATCAATTCTATGGCCCACTCCAATTTGGTAACTGTGCCTGCCCAATTTACAGAGATATTCACAGTTGAATTGGGTGATTTGGGTTAGCTAATCCGATTTTAGAAATCTTTCTAGTTAGCTTAGTAAAAGTTAGTTTTACAAATTTGCTAAAATGATACAGAGCATTACAATGTTTTATATTAAAGGGAATAAAACAGAGTAAAAAAGGAAAAAAAAGTGATAATAGATAATAAAAAATCAATAGTACTTTAGCTCGAATGATGTAGAATATATGTATAGAGGAGAACGTATTATTTGGATTCAAATGGACTTGTTCATGAGCTATACTTTCAGTTGGTTCAGCAGCTCATGAAGTAGCCATTCAATAGAACCCGTAATATATAAAAGTAGAATAGCTTTACAATAATAATAAAAGTAAAGTAACTAATGTAGGACTCTCTCAGGCAGATGAAATGTCGACTGGCTTATGTTCTATTGAATAAGTTCATGAATAGTTCATAGCTAGTTCATTCAGTTGAGACGCTCAACCTAACTAATTCTCTTAGATTCTTCTCAGACTACAGCTGGGAGCGAGCATCACAAAGCCGCTTACAGCCGGGCAGCTCTTAGATATACCTAAATTTGTATTTCATTGAGCTGGCGCTGGTTGGGTGCCTTTAGAAACGTTTGCTGAGCTAAATATAAATGTATGGCAAATTGCACTTAAAATTTGTGTTTAAGTTTAATGTTGACATGATGTGCCAAGTTACGGCCTATGAATGGAAAACTAGCAGATGCTAATTTCGGCAAAACTTTATACTTGTATTAATCATTTTGCACGGAGAGTCGGTTCAGTCACTCTCTGACGTCCTCGCCCTCCCCTCTGAGGAGCCAACGACTGGCAGACATGGCAAATGACTTCACGCCTCGTCGAAGATGTTGGTGCTTGGAGACCATTTACATTTTGTGCCTGGCCTGCCTCGAGTCTGATTGTGAGCTGCAGCCTCGCTGTGGAGGGGATATGTTTGTATTCATTAGATGTGGCGCCGCCTTGCAAGGCCTAGGAATAGCGAACGTGTTCGGTCCCAGCAATCAGAGTCGACTCACGCAAGCAGAATAAAATCGTTGACAACTTCAAAGCGTAAATTGAAAGTTAAAGCTTCCTGATGATGATGATGATGAGAATATGCGAGTCCCTCGCTTTCCTTGCTCATTTTTCAATACCCAAATACTGAAAATGTGTTCTTCTTGCAGAACCGCCGAGGAGCAGGAACAGGAACAGGAACGGGAACGGGAACGGGAACGGGAAAAGGAACAGGAGCAGGAGCCGGAACGAAACATGGACGACGACGACGACAAACTGGTCTCGGACGAAGTGCATCTACGCCAACTGAGCTCAACGCCGGCCTCGGCGCTACAGCAGCGCCGCCAAAGCAACAGCGTGACTCGCTCCGCACCACCCGAACTGACGCAGCGTGGTCCCAGCGTGCAGGAGCCGGAGAGCGAGGCGGATCAGGGCGTGGTGCTGCGACGGGCCATGGATAAGGGGGCCATTACCTTGGCACAAATAGACGATCTAAGACTGGAGAGCGACGGCGACGACGACGACGAAGAGGATGACGTGAACGACTACGACGATGTGGACTGTGGCCAGGGCTTGAGCAATCCCGCAGCGCAGACCACAAATGATGAGCAGATTACAGCCGCAACAATGGCAGCTACGGCCACAACAATGTCAGCCACAACCACCGGAGCAGAAGCAACAACAACAACAACAACAACAACAACAACAGCAGCAGCAACAGAGGTAAGCGTATTGTGCGGAGGCACTTAGGGCTAATTAAAAGCTAAACTGAAACAAAAAAAACACAGCAGGAAGCGGCCGGCAGCGGAACGTGTACGCCAACCACTCTGGACATGTCGAAAATACCACGCCTACCCGGCGACGGGGCACAGATGGACGACAGCGGCGATCTGCCCCACTCGCTGCAGGCCTCCGCAGCCTCAATTTTATCCAATTTGCGCAAGAAACAGCAGGCAATGCTCGCAGTTGGCAGCAACGTCGGCGTCGGCGTCGGCAGTGGCGCCGGCATAAACGTTGACCGACCTGTTGCCGGGGCCATGGCCAAGCAAACGCCGCGGCGAGTGCAGTCCGTGCGCATCGTCGAGGACAAATCTGGCTATGGACCCAAGCGACGCACCGAGAGCTGCAGCATATTCGGCAATAGCAATTTCGGTAAGCCCAAAGAGAATCAAGTCTAAATGAAGTCCCTGCATAGGGCTGCAATCGGCCGGAAAAGAGAATCGTGTGCAACAATTGTATTGTATGTTGATAAGTTTTCCAAGTGAGCTGCAATTAGGAATTGAAAAAGGAAGAGCTTAGCTCGAACTAGAGTTCTGCGTATGCAAATGTAGTAGCTTAAAAACACATTTAAACAAGTAAGGAAGCTCTAGTCGAGACTGCTCGATTAGGAGATACCCTGATCCCTACAAAGAGCTGATATTCACGCACGCATAAGCACGCGCTCTGCTAACTGCGCAGTAAGCAGCGACTGCGCTTGGGCTGCGCTGCAGTGTGGGCAATACTATGAAAATTTTGTTGCTGAATAATTTCTCCTGTAATAGGACTATCTTCATGAAACTTTCAGAATGTGATCACAATATGCAAATGTGTGCACATTCCAAAGCACAAGTCTCTAGTACTTAAAATATGTTTTTTGCAAATTGGGGGCGAAGGGGGCGTGGTATCCAAAATCTGTAAATGACAAAATCTGCGTATTGATCAGATGTATATACACACCAAATCTGAAGTCTCCAGGTCTAAAAGTATTGAAATTACGGTGAATAAACAAAATCAATTTATCGATTATTCGCGATAAAAAAGTAATCGGACGAGTTATCGAAAAAAAAAGATAAACTTGTACTGCGTATGGTATACATGAGTATGCATACAAAATTTGAAGTCTCTAGCTCTTATATCTTCTGAGATCTAGGCGTTCATACGGACGGACGGACGGACGGACGGACGGACGGACGGACAGACGGACAGGGCTATATCGACTCAGCTCGTCGCCCTGATCAAGAATATATATACTTTATGGGGTCTGCCACGCCTCCTTCTGCCTGTTACATACTTTTCACAAAACCATTATACCCTGATTTCCCATTTTTAATGGGATCAGGGTATAAAAATTAATATAAAGAACCTGACCTTCTGATATGTACAGAAGGACATATAAAAAAAATGAAATATCAGTAGATTAAAGTTGTCTAGCCAGTCTTCCGCTATATCGACTAGTGTGTCTTCCAATCTGTACCTCCACTGTGAACAGATTCAGATCTCTATGCAGGGTAGAGCCACGCACATACCAGGGGCAGTTAGTAATTTATCGCAATGTTCGGTTTTGCAGGATCTGTATGCGTTTGTAGTTCGATTGTGCAGATATTCCCCAAATCTGCACACCGTAGAGCCAAATCGGTGCTACACAGTGGACATAGATAGCTCCCTTAGCTCTCAGTGACATGGTGCTTCGTCTGTTAACCTGCCATCGCAGCTGTTGCATGCGTTGCCCACATCTCTTGACCATAGATTTTAGGTGAAGACCAAATGTTAGTCAAGGGTGTCAAGGGTGATGCCAAGGTACTTTGCCTATGAAGGTTGATCCAATGTTACTCCATCTAACCGTATAGACGGGGTGTATCTGTGTATGGATGAAAGCGATCGAGTAATATGAATAATAGAGCAAAATTTAGTCTTCAAATATGGAAATACTTGTATACCAATTCGATCTTGATACCTGCTTTAGTCAAGAGTTTATCCTTTCTATATCAGTCCATCAGCTTCTGTGTTTCAGTTTTCCTAAGCCAAGAATAATTCAGAGTAGATCTCAATGAATTGTTGACTCGCACCTTGGCTTAATACATATATACAAAAGTAAAGCAATATTGGAATAATAACAGTTGAACTTCCTTAGCTGCATTCACTTCCCATTCACTATGAATATAGTCAACATAAGACAACTCAATACATTTATAGATTTGTTAAATATAATTGAGGTCTACGACAACTCAGTTAAAGCAAATGAACTGTTAAAATAGTTTTCGGAAATGTATACCCTTTCAATCAACATCAGTTGTGTGTGAAGGAAAATGTGGTTTGCTCCAGTGCTGAAACTACTTGTACTTTGGCTATTAGCTCCGGGCTCCTGCAGCTCCCTTGGGCCGAATTTACGACGAGTAAAGCGACTTTCCACACCAGAATATGATGCTGAATCATACACGAAACTGACCAAGTACGTGGTGTCATTCAGGTCGCGTACGCCGAAAAAATACTTTGGTGACAATCACTACTGCGGCGGATCGATAATAGCGCCATCGTTTGTATTAACTGCTGCAAGCTGCGTTATGGAGTACGTATATTGACTATATTGACTAACCATCAGAGCCTACAGAAAATTTGTGTTGCAACAGCGAACGCAAGATACTTCATAATAATCGAATCCTGCAGATCGTGGCAGGAGCCCCGGACCGTCTAAGGGTGCTTAGAGGCAAGACCCTGAATATTCCGATAAGACAGATTTTCGTACCGGTTAACTATACCCTCGACCATAGTTTCAACATTGCGCTCGTGAAGCTGGGCTTCTCCCTGCCCTCAACGAATTCACACATTGGAATACTTGAGCTGCCCACAAGTCCGCCAACCCCTGGGCAGCTGTATAGAGTCATAGGCTGGGGTCGCATGTATGCCGTTAGTCTGACTACGTCCCTTATTATGTTTGTTATTGGTTGAGCTCACCTCATATCCCTCCCACTGCTTGCAGGGCGGCTTTATGCCATCGAAAGTATTATACATAGATGTCATGTTGCAGACGCAAAAGACCTGTGGCTCGATGGTAGAGAACTACTTGCCCGAAATGCTGTGCGCTGGCAATTTGAATGCCTCTTACGATCAGCATCCCTGCCCGGGCGACACTGGCGGTCCACTTATGGACAACACCACAATTTATGGCATCGTTATCTATGGTCTCGGCTGCGGTCACAAGCAAATTCCATCAGTCTATACGAATGTGTGGTACCACTTGAGCTGGATCATATCAATTACCAAACGGAATGGCAGTACATTGTTACGGTGCCGACCCCTCATCTTACTGCTGAATGTTATCATAGTTCTGTGCTCAAAGTTGCTCTATTAGTTCGTTGTGTTTATATCATTTATTTAAAGTTATTTTATACTTGATAAACAAAATACACATTGCATTTTTGTACCTTTCATTTCCTATTGTACACATCAGAGCCTATTGAATTGGTTCATTTGAGGCAAGATCTACCCTATTTGCATTATCTTAGTCCTAGAGAACTATAGAACAGAAGAATAATTATAAATATTGTATATACAAATCTACTTAGCATATCAACATTTGGCCCTATCAATATATCTATTCGTATGTATATGCGTCTGCCTTTGTGCCTGTCTCCTGTCTCTGGCTTTCTGCTTAAGAAAAGGGATAAAGAAGAGCTACAGAAGATCAATTAAGTTGTCTATGTATGCAGCAATATTTCTTTGGCATTTGTATTTGAGTAAAACGAAGCCAGAGTGCTGGCAGCAGCAGAGAGTGTTCCCATTGGTCATTTTATGCTCAACTGCAACGATCTCTACCTGGCGCCAGGCTCAACATGTGAGCGTGACTCAGGCTTTGAGTGAAAGTCGTCCTATATAAAGGGCGGCAGCTGCAGCACTTCTTCAGTCTGGTGGGGTCAGTCGTGCTGTGCAGTGTAGTACAGTGAAGTGTGTGATCGTTCAGCTAGGCTTTAAAGACTTAAAGGAAATTCTTGGAGGAAAATACGTAAGGGAAACACTTGGAGAAAATACATAGAGGAAACACTTGGAGAAAATATTTAGAGGAATTACGTAGACGAAATACTTCGAGAGAATACGTGGAGGAAATATGTACGGGAAATACCTGGAGAAAATACTTAGAAACAACTCTTGAAGCAAATACTTGGAGGAATTACGTAGAGAAATTACGTAGAGGAAATATGTACGGGAAATACCTGGAGAAAATACTTAGAAAAAACTCTTGAAGAAAATACTTGGAGGAATTACGTAGGGGAAATACGTAGAGGAAATATGTACGAGAAATACGTAGAGGACATACTTGGAGGAAATGCTTGTAGAAAATAGAAGAAATACGTAGGCGGATTACTTGGAGAAAATACGTAGAAGAAATACTTGGAATGGAAATACTTATACCTTAAAATATGTACGGGAAATACTTGGAGAAAATACTTAGAGGAATAACGTAGAGAAAATACGTAGAGGAAATATGTACGAGAAATACGTAGAGGACATACTTGGAGAAAATAGAAGAAATACGTAGGCGGATTACTTGGAGAAAATACGTAGAGGAATTACGTAGAGGAAATATGTACGGGAAATACCTTGAGAAAATACTTAGAAAAAACTCTTGAAGAAAATACTTGGAGGAATTACGTAGAGGAAATATGTACCGGAAATACTTGGAGAAAATACTTAGAGGAATCACGTAGAGGAACTATGTACGGGAAATACGTAGAGGACATACTTGGAGAAAATAGAAGAAATACGTAGGCGGATTACTTGGAGAAAATACGTAGAAGAAATACTTGGAGTGGAAGTACTTATACCTTAAAGTAGTTCTCTAATATTGCCTTCCACTACACTAGCGGTTCTTTTTATAATGGCTCAGCTGCTCGCTAAGTTAATATATCAACATGGAAGCGGTTCTATCGATCTTTTGACGCAATTACATCGCTAGTATCGATAGCGCCATCGTTAGTTTGAGCGGGTCTTCTTTAAGAAGAACTATGTACTATCAGATGTTCCGGCATTCACCCAGCAAACGTTAATTCGTCTGACTTTATCCGACTAGTGGATTGTCCAACATTGTATTGTATAATCCTGTAATCCCATATATATTCAAAAATGATAATACTGAACGTAACTTACACACGGAAAGAAATCAATTGAATGCAATGATCGTCTAATTGTGCTTGTAGGAAATGAAGACATTAAAACACATTAAACTTGAGAGCATATTATCATGCCTTCACAGATGGCATTCAAGTCAAGCTAGAATGGATGCATTTTCATACTCGTACTTTACTGTCAAGCTGTTCATATATTGCTCATGATTGTTGGCTTTTTATTGACGTCCCATGCATCTTAAATTTTTATAGACTATGAACTGGAATCGGGCCAATCGATTGCCAGCATGGCGGGTCCTCAACGCCCGCTGAATAATGAAACCTATTCGGCCTTTAAGAGCGGCAATGTGGTCAAGGGCATACTCTGTCCCTCGCTAACCAACTCCTTCAAGCAGAGCTCGCTGGAGAGGAGCTACCTGACCTACACACACAGACAGAGGCAGAAGTCGCTCATCATTGTGAACGTGGTGGACTTTGTGCTGAAGATTGTGATGGCGCTCATCTGGATGCTGCAGCCGAGGGAGGACCGCTTAGACACGGTAAGTGGAGCAGTGATCTGAAATAACAGAGGTCAAATAGCATCTAATCCAAACCTGACCTCCGTTCAGAGCCCGAGCGCTGCGAGCACAGCCACGTCGATTACTTGGTCAGTTTGCTGTGGCATTGCCAATCTGGCCATTTGCTTCCTAGGGTACTGGCGCTGCTTTGCCAACAATTATTTGCACTGGGCGGCGGTCTGCACGTGGGTGCTCTTCAATATACAAGGTGAGTGCGTGAGGGAGAGCGGGCGGAGGCTGAACGGGAGGGGAGAAATGGCTCGTATAAGGCATAAATCATGCGTCACATGCGCAGGCCATTAAATTTGCTAATCCTTTGGCCGTCATAAATGTTTTACTGCCTCTGCGACAGGATTCATCAGCGAAGGCGTCGGCTTCGAGAATCGGGAGTACCTGGTCTGGTACATTCTGTTCGTCATATTTGTGCCCTATGCCATGCTGCCGCTGCCCCTCAAATGGTGCGTCGTGGGCGGCACAATCACAGCCAGCTGCCACCTGGCCGTAATTACCATCAACAAATTGCAGGACAAGACGGTACGAATCACATGCTAGACCATATTGTTTTTGCGTGTTATATAAATGCGTACATATAAATATAAATATTCACAGACGCCATTGGACACGAACTGCGTGCTATTCCAAATCATTGCCAATTTCATTCTATACACGGCGATTAACGTGGCTGGCATGTACACCAAGTACCTGACAGATCGGGGCCAGCGATTGGCCTTCATCGAGACCCACAAGGCCATGGAGCACAAGAAAGAGTCCGAAAAGGAATTGCAGCGCACTCAAAAACTACTTGATTCAAGTAAGTGACAAGAATTGAAAAGAATTTTATTATTACTGAAAAATAACAATAAAGGATTTTTAATTTTCATGAAAAATCAAAAATAATAAAATATTGTAAAAATTTAATTTAATTTAAAAAAATAATACATTCATGAGACAAAATATAAATAAATATTGCTATAAATAATAATAAAAAAATAAATAAAATATTTAACTAAATATCGAGTATTTCATATTAATTTATTATTATTATTAATTTTAATAAGTATTAAAAAATAATAAAATGGAAAAATGTAATTTAATTAATGAAAAAAATATATATGACCTATTAAAAAATGATATATATATCAATTATAAAATAATAAATTCATCAGATAAAATTTACTATGAATAATATATAAAATAATAAAAATATTAGCTAAATACCGAGTATTTCATATTAAGTTATTTTGATAAATAGTATTATTATAAATATTAAACAAAAATAAGAATAAAAATTTGGAAAAATTTTATATAAATAAAATTTTAAAAAATATATATATATAAACTATTAAAAAAAAGATCAATTATAAAAGAATAAATTCATGGGAAAAAGTATACAATATATAACATATCACTATAAATAAATAACAATAAAAAATTATATATAAAATAATAACTATTAAATTAATAACATGACTATTATAATTGTTATATAAATATCCAAATATCGGCTTACAAAAATATTACTTAAAAGTTATCTGCATTACCTACACTCGGTAGACAATTGAAATTCCTGAAAACTCAGTCACAGGTAGCTATGCAGGTATGCAGGTATACAGGTAAACATAGCAAAGTTAAGCAGAATTTACAGATTTCAGCTCTGCTCAGTTAGTTTGCGTTGCTGAACGACTGCGGACCAGCATAGTTAGTTAAATACCGATTTCCATATACACTTCAATACTCGAGCTGAATTCGTAATTTGCAGTTCTGCCAAACATTGTGAATAACCAGATACGCAGCGAAATGTACAAGGGCACAGATCCGACTGTGGAGACGCAGTTCAACAAGCTATACGTTTACCCCATGGACAATGTGAGCATTTTGTTTGCAGATATAAAGGTAGGCGAGCTGTGTTCTGAATAAATTGCTGTAAATAAAATTGAAATCACTTTCTAAAGGGCTTTACCGAGCTGGCGAGCAAGACATCGGCCCAGCAGTTGGTAAAAATTTTGAATGATCTTTTCGCTCGTTTCGATCGCATTGCGGAGGTAAGTTGCCTGCTCCCATGCATGATCCCTTTCACATTATTTTCTGCCACACACAGGATAATCATTGTCTGCGCGTGAAGCTACTTGGCGATTGTTACTACTGTGTTTCGCAATTCGAAAGCGACAACTGGAAGACGCGACCGGATCATGCGGTATGCAGCGTCGAAACTGGGCTGCACATGATAAAGGCCATCAAGGATGTGCGCCTGCATACGCACGTAAGTGACACCAAAAATCCTTTGTTTTTTATCGGCTGCCAATTAACGAATGCATGAAGGCAGACAACAGATTTTTATTTGTCCGTCAGCATGTAAGCCTTTTATAGTGCAAATTTATATATTGTTGCATAGTTTTAGGTGCTTGTTGAAATCAGAGGTAGCTAACAGAATGCTGTTAAGCGTTTAAAACATTTAACAGAGCTATAGAAAGTTAACTCAGACAACTAACAGAATGTAGTTATTAATGTTTCTAATAATTGACTGTGATCAACAGCGCACTGTTAAGCATTGTTATACTTTAAGAGCACTGCTAACATAACTACAATTATATCAACATTCTACGTAGCACTGTTGGGAGGAGTTAACTGTAATGCAGTCGAAAAGTGTTATACGGTGACAAACCACTTCACAGCGCCCATGCTGTCCACGTTACAAAATTAACAGCACGCTGTCAGTAACAGTCAACGGTTAAACTGCAGAAGACTTTTAAACGTTTGCAGAGTGGCATAATTTTTTGGAATTTAATGCCACTGATTTTTCGGCCGTCAGCCATTTTGGTGTATGTTTTTTTTTACAAATTTTGCACATTGTTTTTGCTATGGCCGCAGCGTCGTTTTATGTGGCCCCCTGCAAGTACTGCCAGCCGCTGGACGTTGCTGGACATGTTGACAATTCATTTGTATGCAAATCTCAGCAGAGCAAAAGGCAGCCGAAAACGGGCAATGACAACGAAAGCAACAGCAGCAGCAGCAGCAATAACATATGCTCAGAATGGGTTTGTTGAAAGTGTAGATACCCTGTAAAAAGGAGGCAATAGTCAAAATTAGAGTCTTAATTTTATATTATTAAAAATAAGTGGCATATCGATGCTAATTAAATTTAGTCGATATATATAGGCGTGGGAGTTATTGTAATCCAAAAGAAGTATTCCCATCTTAGACAGCTGCCCGGGTTACAGGGTAAAAGAAACATTAGCAGGAAAAAAGCAGCAACAAAAAGTTAATAGATTTTTTTTGTGATTCGAGCAAAAGCTCAGCTTCCCTTCGACCTGAGGGGCCTTCAATGGTCGTGGAATGATGACAATTGGCCGACGCAAAATCCCAATGACAGGCAGTCCAACAGACATGCTGACAACAGCAGCAACCCAAAAAAGTATGCTGCAGTTGCAGGTGCAGTTGCAGGTGCAGTTGCAGTTGCAGTTACTGCTGCAGCTAAGTTCGTGCTTTGCATAATTTACGTATTTTGCGTTCGTTAATTTTGCAGGTCGACCTCAACATGCGCATCGGCATCCACAGCGGATCCGTGATGTGCGGCGTACTGGGCAACAAGAAATGGCATTTTGATGTCTGGTCAAATGACGTTATCATTGCAAATCACATGGAATCTGGCGGCATTCCCGGGTAAGTCCAGTCACGAATTAGTTCCACACAGACCAATTCTATGGCTCCCTAATTAACTGGCTTGTCAACAAAATTATGTGCTCCAAACTAGGTGCAATGGCAAAAACAACCCACAGCACATTCATATCAAATCAGGCGCATTCAAGCGCATTCGTGCAAAATCAGGCGTATTCTCAAAAAATTCCATTTAACTATAATTTCCATTTATAACATGAGTAGCATCAAATTAGAATTGAATAAACTTGCACAAAATATAAAAAACTATACCAAACATATAACATATATAAACAAATAAAAATAATATTTTGTCGTATTTGATATGTCAGGAATGATATCTTCTAGATCTTCTAGACTTGAGTCAAATTTCTTTTAAGCCAAAGAGTCAATTATAAAAATTAATTTTCAATCTGCAGTAGGGAGAAGCCATCTGACTCCATTTTTCTTAGTAAAGTAATTAGAAATTCTTTTTTATCAAATTAACCATATGATGGCCAAAACCAACGGATTAAGAAACTTGAACCTGTCTGCAATAGAGGCATTAGATTATGATTAAAAACTTCCTGCCTTTGCTGCTTCAGAATAGATATTAGATTTAAAAAACATTCTAAATATCTTTAGTTATATTTGTAAATATAAATATTATTTACATTATAAAATGATTATATTTTTGACAGGAATTGAAATTGTTATGACCTGACTTATGCTGATCGAGAATTTCGCAAAGAAATAACAAAGAAGTAGTTAAATAAAAGAGCTAAACAAACAACAATATTCAGATAGCAAAAGGTTGCTCCCTTAAAAAACCATTTTAAAAAAATAAATGAAATTTTACTTTAGCTTTAATAAGGTCAGCACAAGATTTAAGCTTCAGCTCTATACCCAAATTTTATACAATGCGAAACGGGCATATTGCCTAGTGGAGTGAAGCCTTTTATTTGTCGATAATAATCAAATCTTTTGGTTCAAGCAGACTTGTTGACATCACTCTTTGAATATATTACCTCTCAAATGGCCGCCTTGAGCTTCTACGGCGTATAGTGCCCGTCTCTGTCGGAAAGTATAGGGCTGCCAGATGGGTCACACAAATGTCTCTATAATCGATTGTTCTGTAAATAATCAAAAATTCCATGTTCACCTGTAGATATATGAAGTTACATAAGGAATCGAGTAAAGCAAATCTATGACATATCTATAATAATATATATTCACTATAATTATTAACTAATCGTTTTACTAAATGGAACAAATATTTAACGAATCACATATAGGAATTCTTTGACATATCTATATAATATATATTCCCTATAATTATTGATTATTTATTATTAGCAATTTTAAAAACAAATTTTAGAGTTTGAAATCATTTCTATATTGTAATTTTTAAGTTTGTTAACAAATTGAGAGCCTGCTTGAGCAGCATTAAATTTATAGCTGAAGCGCTCTAACCTGCCCCAAAAACTATGCTATATTTCAGCGCAGAAGTGAGATGAAAAGTTGTACAGAATTTTAGATTTAATTCGGCAAGAAGTTCGCTTGAAACTATGCAAAAGACGTGGCTTGTAATTATATTTCGATCGGATTGCAGCTCAAGTTGATTGGCAAAAATTCAGGAATGCAAAAATCTCGAATTGCTGCAAGCCGAAACGAGCTGCCAAATAACTTTGGCTGTGCTGGTGCCTGTGCTTGGCTGTTTCTGTGCTGCCTTGGCTTTAATTCGCAGTTGGCCACATTTTTAATTGGCCAATTTGGGTATGTCCAAAGCTGGCAGCAACCAACAATTGTTGCCGTAATTTTTGCCTGCTCAGCATGCTGAGACACAAGAAACCGGCACCATAGACAGAGCAAGGCAACAGCAGGAGAGGACAAAACAAATCAGAGAGCAGCCACAAACCGAACAAGATGAAAAGCAAAAGGCTCCATTTGCTGCAAAATGTTTTGATTTAATTGTGGCCTAGGCAAAAACAAAACCCAAAGCGAGCGACACAGCCGCAACCAGAGAACTAGAGAAACAGAAATATAAACACAAAGCAGGGCAGCAGCATCGACCACAAGGGTGTCCCAATTATGAAAGGCACACACAGCCGTGGGAGGGGCAGGGGCGGGGCAGGGCAGGCAAACTTGACGCACAATCGCAGAAAACGTAGACAAATATTTGAATTTAATTTTCGCCAACTAACCGAGCCCCACCACCTTTTCAGGCGCGTTCACATCTCGGAGGCGACTCTCAACTGCCTCAACGACGCCTACGAGGTGGAGCCGGGCAACGGCGGCAGCCGAGATAATCATCTCAATAAGCTGAACGTGACTACCTATCTAATCAAGCGAACGGAGCCATTGAGGTAAGTGCTTCATGGTCATTCCCTTTATCTGGCATGACACACTCTGCATATCTGCCTACTCTGCACAGACCCAAGCGACGCTTTGGCACCCGCAGCAGCGTGCATCAGAGCAGCAGCATTGCCGCTCCCGCCGTTCCCAGTCCGGGCACTGCGCCGCTGCCAAAGTCCATCTCGGCCAGCGGCAGCGGCAACGACTGCAGCATCGGCAGCACCACAG
Organism: Drosophila mayaguana; assembly: GCA_037075325.1. NCBI lineage: Eukaryota > Metazoa > Arthropoda > Insecta > Diptera > Drosophilidae > Drosophila > Drosophila mayaguana. Next base: position 2,865,042 of record JBAMCG010000080.1, on the reverse strand, counting down.
CTGGAGCCATTGGCGACGGCAGCAGCATCGATGGACGCAGCCTGGACGTCGCCCTGGCCGTGCAGCCATCTCAGCTGCTGCAGCAGCAGCAGAAGAAGAACATCTCGCTCAACTCGCTGCCCAACGTAGTCGAGGGCGTGGCCCTAGACAGCCGGCGTCTGCGCAACGGCATGGCCACTGGTAACGCCGGCAATGCGAATGCAGCTGGCGCCGGAGCTCCTGCCGGCCTGTCCACCGTCTCCTCGCCCACGGCCATGATGTCCAACACTTTGGAGCAGCAGCTGAGGCCGCGCAACGGCGCCAGCATACAAAATCTAGCGGACTCGATCAGCGCCAAGGGTCTGGTCATAGAGGATGAGAGCACGACCGAGTGGATTCCCGAAATACCATTTCGAAATGTAAGCAAGCTGAAGACATCAGTGTTGAGATCTTATCTTATGAAACCTATGTATAGCTAGCAAAGTTGAAATATTAAAGCTAAAGATGCATATAAACTCTAGTAGACAGGATTTTCAACTAGGCTTAGGTAGGTCAAGAAAATGTACAAATTTTAAAGGCGGACTATATTAGTAACTATTTTAGATAGCTGATGCGAGCAGACCGAATGGATATCATTCAAGGTCCATAGCAGTAAAAATGGGTTTTTTAATAGTTCAAGTTCTTTACAAATCTGAAATCTCAAGAGAACTTTAACATAAACTATAAACTTAATAGGATTTAATAAACTGTAAGGTTACGTTTTTTAAGAACTGATTTACGATGACTAATATCTTTTAAATGATAATTTCTTTAGTTCAACCTTGAGGTCTCTGTTCAAGAAATATTTAATATTACAATTTGCATATTTACTATATGTACATATGAATAGTATATCCAAACTCAATGATAATTACCGATGTACAGGTCTCCGAATATGGAATGTAGAAGAAAAATGATCTAAACACTGTAAATTCGAGCTTTTCATGTTTTTTGGAAGTATTTTGAAAGATATTTATCACGTGTTGCGTGTTAAATCTATTCATGTCGAAGGCGAAGGAGTCCCCCTAATGATGCATTCAGCATACAGCATTAATGCGGTAGGGAGCTACTGTCCAACAGATGGCGCACTAATGTTGTCAAAGATGTTGAAAGATTTAATTCGGCAATGAACGATCGTAACATAATTTTTTGAATAATGTACAATTTAGATAGTTAGTTATTCAATGCGTAACTTCAGCAGTTCATTTTAATAAAACAACCGTTCGAATATACATATTCCGAATTCAACTCGAGATATATGTGGTTCTAATCATGATTCAGAGCTCACAATTCCACAGAGTTCACAACTTTAAGATTTCTTTCAAAACAAAATCAATTTACAGACTAAACATGCACAGAGACGTAATGCAAACAGCCGCTAGGGGGCGCTAGATTTGAAATAAAATATAAGTGTATATCAAATATCTAAAGAATAAATAATATTTCATTTTAATAAACATTTGCAGTTAACCAGTCCCGAGGAGACATTGAATCGCACAGACTCCATATTGGTAGACCCCAAGCTTGATCATCGCGTTTCGGTAACCCCCATGGATGAGGAGGTATGTTTTCATGTAATCTAGTCTGAGAGCTCTCCTATTGATCGTACACCCCACAGATAGACGAGTTCATCGAACAGAATATACAAATCAATTCGAATAAGGAAATACGACGCGAGTATTTGAACGCCTGGACCCTGAAGTTCATCGACAAAAGCCAGGAGCAGAAATTCTGTCAGCTGCGCGAGGATATGTTTCGGTGCGTATGGAGCGAATTGAATGTGAAAGGTCGAGCACAGTTGCCAATAATTCTCTTTTTCTCTCTTTACTTTCTCTTTCTGTCTCCGTCTCCGTCTCCGTCTCTGTTTCTATCTCTGTCTGTTTGGGCGTTAATTAATGAACTGTTGCTAATTGATTTCTACCTTCTGTATCAGCTCCAACATGCTGTGTGTGTTTGTCATTTGGATATTTATGGTGCTGTGCCAGGTCATAATTATACCACGCTGCACCACCGTCATCATTTGCTTGGCGGCTGGCACTGTGGTGCTCACCTTTTGCTGTGTCCTGGTGATGGCCGAGGAGTTCCCAGGTAAATCGATTGCTGACTAACAACTGCCATTGCTTATCAATCAACTCGATCGACTTGCAGGCCTGCCCAGTTGCCTGAAAATCAATTCGGCCAAATTGGTTCATCAACGTCGACGCCGCACACTCTTCATCTGCGGCGTCATTGTGTCCATGTGCTTGCTGAGCGCCATCGGCCTGGTGCTCTGCCCATCCTCCAGCTACAACGGCACCACGAATGACATGAAGCTCTCTAACGATTCCTGGGACAGGGAGGCGACGCTCTCCATCACGCATACGATTCAGCAAAACATCACAATACGCACGCCGGCTATCGGTGGCTTGTCCATAGAGTCCATTGCCAATCTGACCACACCTCTGGAGTCCTTTGAGTTGTCCCATCGACCGTACACATTGATCAGAAATAGTCGCAATCCGATTAACATTCCACCAGATGACACCTTCCGCTGTGTGCATCGCGAGTATATTGTCTTCACCTGGGTGCTCTGCCTCGTCTCGCTGGCCACCGCCCTCAAACTCTACTACTTGATCAAGGCAATTATGGCCCTGGGCATGGTCGCCTTCTACACCACACTGATCTTCATCAGGTTCAGCACCGAGGAGAGCTTCAGCCTGGCCAAATTGCGGCAGCACGGCATGCCTCTGGGCGTACAAATGCTAATATTGCTCATCACCTTTCTCATCATGGTCTGCTACCATGCCAGACTCGTCGAGGTATGTCTAATATATAATACAATAGTTAATTGACTTTGACTGGTGGATTACATAAAGATAATCAACACAAATCGAAAACTTGGAGACTCTAGCTTTAAAGATGTAGGAAATATAATATATTATACCTGATTTTCGATACGGCTTTCAATCGATAACAAAATAACGGGGATGGTTATCGATTTTTGAAAACAAACTCGATATGCGCGCTGTATATAAAGACTTACCAAACTAAATTCCAAGTCTCTAGCTCCAATATCTTCTGAGATCGACGCGTAAGAATAAACGGACGGACGGATAAGCAGACAGACGGACAGGGCTAAATCGACTCAGTTTGTCGCACTGGTCAGCCACGTCTCCTTCTGTCTGTTACATACATCTCAACAAAACCATTATACACTGATTTCCCATTTTCAGTGGTAATAAGCGAATCTTTTTTGTTCTAAGAGCATTATTACGGATAATCGATTCTTTGCATGCATACCATTCCATATTTCTCGCTCCCTACAATTTCTTTGTCCATTTGCAGGTTACCTCCCGGCTGGACTTTATTTGGAAGGAGCAAGCAGAACGAGAACTGAGCAACATGAAATCGAATCGTGCTCTTAATGACACATTAATTAAGGTAACAGTTGCTCAGCCCGCCGCCCTTGGCACACTCCCCATGATTACTCATTAATTAAATGCTTGATTTAAATGCTGTCGCAGAATGTTTTGCCGGACCACGTGGCCGAGTACTACCTGTCCGACGAGCACACGGATGAGCTCTACTCCAAGATGCACAATCTGTGCGGCGTTATGTTTGCCTCCATACCCAACTTCCAGGACTTCTACTCGGAGGACATCGACAATGGCAAAGCGTGTATTCGCATTCTAAATGAGATTATCTGTAAGTTGATTGATTAAATCCAGATGTCCAAATGGCTAATGATGCCCGATTCACCCGCTCAGGTGACTTTGATGAATTGCTGGAGGAGCCACGTTTTGCGTCCGTTGAGAAAATTAAAACAGTGGGCGCCACCTACATGGCTGCAGCTGGACTCAATCACGAACACTTGCGCGTTCGCGGCGAAACTCCCGAGGACAGCGTCTGTGACCTGGTGGAGTTCGCCTTTGCCATGAAGAAGAAGCTGGAGGAGATCAACGGCGATGCGTTCAACAATTTCCAGCTGCGTGTCGGCATCTGCAGCGGACCTCTGGTCAGTGGCGTGATTGGCGCACGCAAGCCCGTCTACGACATCTGGGGTAACACGGTGAACGTGGCCTCACGCATGGACTCTACGGGCGAGAACTGGCGCGTCCAGGTGCCAGCCAATACAGCAGAGTTTCTCTGCTCGCGCGGCTATACGTGTGTGGTAAGTGCTGAACTGCTGCGATTAGTAAAGAGAGGGAATAATTCATAATTCACGTTGTTCCGTAGAAACGTGGCGAGATTAACGTAAAGGGCAAGGGCATGATGACCACCTACTATGTGCATCCAAAGGGCATCTCGGACAGCCAACTGATCTCACCTGTGCGCATGCCGGCGGGCATCCCACTCGCCCAGACGCCCAATCTACAGCGACAGACCTCGCACCATGGCTCCTTCAGTGCGGTTGTCTTTGGCATGATGCAGGCCACCAAACGTAGCACCGCTATACCCGGCACACGTGAGTACCAAGCAGACCAAGAGAAAGAAAGAGAGAGCGTAAGATATATGATACATAAGTTACGAAAAGCAGACCTAGACACATGATTATGATTTTGAATTTCGAATCATTACCCCACTTTAATGCTTACTAACTAACTCTCCTTCTAGCTACCGGCACGCCATCACCGCAAATACGGCGGGGTCATCGGGGCAGCACCTTCAGTTCGGTGCGTCTGTCGCAAAAGTCGACTACTGTTAATCCAGTGCGACGCAATACAACCCGAGTGCGAGGACGTTCCTATCGCCAGAAAAAGGTATAACAATTCGATCAACCCAATATCCAACTGCATATTTATCTCTCGCTCTCTCTCCCTCTCTCTCTTCCCGCAGAGCTCTTCGAACAACTCAATAGTCACGCAGGCCAGTTCCACGTATATGCCCTCCTTTCGGCGGATCGATCAGATTGAGACAACAATCTCGAAAAGCCACAATGATGCTTTATAGCCTAGCATGCGCACCAACTGGGTTTAAGGATCACCACTTGCCAAACACTACTGAAGATTTTATTCGAGTATTCGGTGTCCTAGTAGATATAACAACTATTTAATTACAGAGCTAAGTCCGTAGAGAACAAAGTTGTTAGCCAATCTATATTTGTAATATATGTATGTATGTATTAGCTAATTGTATAACATTATCTCAGCACAAGTCTAGTCGTATATATAAATACATATGTAAATTATATACACATAATGAGATACCATTTTTGTTTGTTCTACTATGTAAATTTTCTCTATAAAGAATCAACGATCTTTTTTAAACAGATACCAGAAAAATTGATCTATAAATATTATTATAAGGTTTATTTTCAATTAGCATAGTTTAATTAGAATAGTTTAAAGTAAAACACTTTCAACAATCATAAACAATGATCAAACTTTTCAATTACTGTACAAATAATATACCCCCGATTTCACTAGGTCAATCTATATTTAAAAAAGCACTTAAATATACAAAACTAAAATTAAATGAAAACAAATAATTATATCCACAATTTAGTGATTTTATGTGTAAAATACCAATAAATTTGTAGATTAGCGATCCAAAAACCACACACAAATCTTAAAAAACAAATGTAAAAATAATAAAAGCCCACATATGAATATATATGTACCTAAATTTGAAAACTGATTCATGCACTACAGTGTAATTAAATAAAGGTTACAGAAATAAATGTGATAAATAAAAGAAAGCAAATGTCGGGGAAATGGAGTTTTGAACAAAACAACGGAAGCCAAAGAAAATGGCCAGACGAACAGTCCAAGCCATATATCGAAAACATTGAATATATACCTAATAAATGAATGAGAGATGAAATCAGTAAGATGTTGCATAAGCAGTGAGTAGTCCTTTAGGAGATACCATTTGCTCTGTTGAAAAAATTCCAAGGAAAAAGGAATGAATGTAATTCTCGTTTTCTAATTATTTTCTTAATTTTTATCGATACAGCGATATATCAAAAATTGATATATGTAAGTATGTACATATCTATCAAATCATCATGCCTCTCTTTAGCACTTACAATGGGTATAAAAAGAAAACCGAAAATGACGCCAACACTCATCGAAATAAATGCAGCTACAATAACAAGAAAAACCAACAGAAAACTCTATTTTTATCACAGATGCAGACGAATGCACCTTGGAACGAACAGCGGGCAAAAGGAGGGCGAACGCAACTGGACGGACAGCTGGGCGCCGAAGCACTTGACGAGCAGACGGTCCGGTCCAACTTCCCACGTTGGTTACGTTTCGTTAAGCGAGATGATGAAAATGCAAATGACATTCGTACGCACGAACTTCGGCCAGCAACTGGAAGGGTACACTGTTAAATACCCTAATCATGCGAATGCCATACAATGTACGTAAATTATTCAGATTATGGGGCACAGCTGGCCGGACTGGCAAATAAAATATGCCCATCGGGTTGGTGATACTATTGTAATCATTTTCTGTACTCTTTTAGGCAATACAATTATATTTTTTAGTTTTAAATTTGAATCTAGTTTTGTCAATACAGCTTGAAATAAATAAATTACAAATTTGTTGATTGGTTATTTAAAGAATTTGAATATCAATTATATATATTCTAATATTCTTTAGGCCCATTTTGTGGTTTATGTAGGTCGAGCATGCCATGCATAGGGTATGGGTTATAGGGTATGTACATATACGGAAACGACAGCAACAAAAACAACGCAGGCAAATGCCGATGCAGCAACCACTTGTGCACTTCCACTTATTGGCGGCGCCGGCAACGCCTAATGTGAATGTGTGCGGTTGTTGATAAGACACAGTTGTTGTTGTAGTAGTTGCTGCTGTGATGCGTGTGCGGTTCAGAGAGCAGCAGCAGCAGCAACAGCAGCCTCAGCAACTACAGAAAATGCATGGAACAAAACAAACAATGAATGAATGCGAGTAGATTTTTAATTTCAGTCTGTTGTTTTCTGTTGTAAACGTAGATTACCGGTTTCTTGGCCCCTAAACCGAAACGCCCACCTACAATAAAAATACCCTACATGGGAAAACGTAAGGAACATTAGAAGAAATTAGATGTGACATTTATTATTAAATCATTCAACAATGAAATGTGTATATTATTAATATAGTACAATTTTTATATTTTAATGATTAATCTATTTTACCATTACTATAATATTACGTAGTAATAGAATGCTGACAAGCACCATCAAATAAATTAGAATTTAGTTAAAGAACATTTCCAAGTAATTTTCAATTTAAGCCAAAGCCATCATACCCTGATTTCTCATATTCAATGGGTTCAGGATATAAAATCAAACGTGATTATTATCATTATAATAATAATAAATATACATATATAAGAATATACATACATAATATGTATTACATATTGTTTACGTAAGCAGTTTTAAGCTTTATGCATGTGATGCTTACACGTTATTCATACAATGTGAATTCTAAGCATTATAGATGTATATGTGTGTACATATTTGTACGGCCGGACAATGTTGACCGCCTGTAGCGCACTCAGCGCAATGAAAATGCCCGAACATTCCCGGAACTCATTTTGCTTCCGCTTGGCGCTAAAGCAACATGTGTGCACCAGTCCGGCTTTGTTTGAATGTGTGCCTCAATTTTCGTCTATGCATGTGTGTACATATGTGTGTATGCCTTTGCCGGCGCAACCCCAGTTGCTAGGCATTTCAACTTCATTCATAAATGTTAAATGCTGGCAACTAATAATTTACATTTTCTTAGCCCTGAATTATTGCACAACACATTTAACAGAAAAATGTTAAAAGGAAGAAAAACATGAGACAAACAAGAATGGTACCATTTGAATTCGTATAATTTGCAACTCTCCATACCGTTTTATTGGAACATATTTTTTTCAAAAATTTTGCGCCAATGCTCAGCTGTTCGATAACTGAACACCATCCAGTGTTAATAAACAGTATTTTTTGTGCTAACATGGCGCAGTATTTATTTATTTTTATTTTATTTATTTTTCTGTCCAGAGAATCTATATCTAATTACAGTTCAGTAAAAAAAGGATAGTCGTTGTACGAAATTCGAATTCTTCAACTATCCATATATAATAGTGTTTGCCTATCTACATTTCAAAACATGGCTTAATAGCCTAACAGAGCTTGTGCAGTTAACAGCATGCATGCTATTTCTGTCTGCTCTGTCTCGCTTCTTCTTTGTCTGTTAATTTCCTGTTCGCTGTTCATTATCGTTTCATTTCTCGTTGCGGACGGATGTGCGATTTCTTGCGCGTGAATTCGTGTTGCATTTAACTAATTCGCTCTTTCACAAATCGAAATCGGAATATAATTCAGCGTTTTGTATTTTATACACCTATTCGTCGTCGTCGGCTTTATACAATATTGAATAGAAACCCAAAAATAATGTGTATATATGCAAGTATTAATACACACAAAGTGCGTGAAGCAACAATAAAGTGATGTTAGAAGCATTTAAATACAAAAATCAACAAACAAAGTATCGAACAAAACGTATACGTCGTAGGTCGTAGTCGGTGTCGGTTGTGGTTGCGGTAGAACGAAACCAAGTTATTTTCATTTACAATTCTTATCTAAATGCAACACTGTGAGCCAGCACTAACATTATGCTGTTAAAAAAGAAGCGATATATGTGCGAAGAGCAGGACGACGATATTGTCATCGTTGCTGGTGTCGAGGCAAGCAACAACAGAAACACCAACGCGAACAACAACAGCAGCAGTAGTTATGGATCCAACATGGCTGAAACACGCGAAGTCCGAATTGAAGAGCAATTAAAAGTGAAAATTGGTATGTAAATCTGTGCAAATCAATGAAAACTTCAGAACAACTACTAAACAAAGCGAATATGTGCATAAACTAACTGCAATTTACACTCGTATGATAGTTTATCGTTGTAAAAAGTGTATTGGAATGTGAGCGCGTCGCTATGAGGCGCCCAAGCAAACGTGAAACAGTAAAATGAATAGCAGCTTTTCGAAATAAAGACGTGCAGCAAAGATAATAATGAATTAGTGATTGCAAAAATCAACTAAATGCAATTAATTGTTAGTATTAACAAAATACAATAACGAATGCTATATTTTGTTGGCTGAAAATGCATTATTGTGTATGAGCGTGAGGCAGCAGCGTGCGGTTCTGTTTTCGCGCACGGCACATTAGTATCATGCCATCTCGCTCTGGCAACACTCGCGTGTGTGTTTTTTGATGCAGCAAGTAACAAACGAACATTTTACATTGTTGTTGTTACTGTTGCTGGCAAAGCCAACACGAAGCTAGTTCCGCTGGCTGTTTTGTCTACCAGCCGACACCGTTGCGTTGACTGGCTGAATGTTACGGCATCGCCCCCGCTGCCGCGTGCAGTTGCCCCTTTTTGTGAATGAATTTCGCTTGTGTATTTGTGTGTGAATGTGAGTGACGACGCTACAGCTACAGCGCATGTGCCAACACACTTACAAATGCTCACATGCATACACACACATACGTGTGGATATTGAGCGATGTGTGGGTTTTTTCATGAATGGAATTCGAATTCGGTGTACTTTTCTCTGGCGTTGCCGCCTACCACACACCCGCACGCACACAAAGATACATGTCATATTACCAACACAAACGCAAATGATGTTTTATGAATGATTATCAAGAGCAGCTGGATTGCGATGTACGAAGTTGATAACATCGATTTTGCCATTTGATTGCACATCCAAGTCGCGATAACAAAACAAAGTCTCTTTATATCGATTAAAGTTTCCGCCAATATCAAAAAAGGTCAACATCGTCACTGGCTCATGAATGGGCAAGAGTCGCATCTCTATACCTGACTGCCTCTCTCTTTTCCTCCCTATATCTGTCTGGTCATAACTGTAACCACTTCGGCATTTGCGACTAGAGGCGACAGATTCTCGTGCTTTTGTTGCGGTTATTTTGTGTACTTGACTGGTTTTACATTTCCTGTATCGCCTTTTTCGTCGCTCTTTTGGTGTCTTCGTCATGTGAATAGAGAATTATGAAAGCAACAAAAAATTCAAAAATAAAACCACAGCCAAAACGTGGGACACAAACAACAACAACTCCATAAAAAGGGTTACTTCTTTTTATGTGTATATGTGTGTGTGTGTGTTTGTGTTTGTTTGTGTGGTGGCCTCATTTGCTTGCTCCTGCCTGCGCTCGTCGCAGTCTGATCGCATTTCTCACCTGCACAGAGCCCCAACACTCTGCAAATAAACATATCTTGATATACATCTATTTATTTTTACTCTTTTCCATATTACTTGTGGCGCGCTCTACCCGGTGTCTTGTTCACTGCTTTACATTTTCATTTTCCGCGCAAACAAATTCAATCTTTGCGCTTCGTCCATAAGAGGCTTTTGCTACGCTTCTCTGCCGCCCCTTCTGCCTGCCCCCTGGCCCATGCCCTTGGGCTCATAAATTGTATGCAAAGCTGCTGCAACAACAACAACAAATATTGTAGCAGCTTTTGATTTCCGTTTCCCATCACATGAATTTCCTTCTTGCGTGTGTGTGCTCGGTTTCGGCTCGAGTTCTTTTGCCATAAAACTTTTGCTTTTGCATTTGCTTTGATCCCCTTTCCAAGACTTTTTTGCTGCTGCTCTTTTTTCTTCTTTTTGCATGCTTCAATTGTTTTCGCATGTGCTTGTGCTTGTGTCATTGTCGGCTTGAACTTTTTGCTATCTGTCTTGTCTGTCTGTCCCTTTTGCCAGCCATTTCCTTTCTGCTGCTGCTTGCACCACAAAGTCTCAGCTGTCTTCCTCTCCTTTCCGCTTTCGGCATTATGCTGCTACCTCAGCAGCTTTTGTGCTGTTTACATTATTATCTTATACTTACTAAAGTTGGTGGTTGACGTTTTTGACGAGGTACTGAAAGAAATATTGCGACAAATATATAAATATCAGATATGAAAGATGAGATTTTTTTCACTTACATATATACATATGTATATATGTGTACAGCTGAAAAAGAAGTAGAGGAGCAGGTCAGCCATAACACACTTGTGGTATAAAACCAATATATTATTATTTATATATTGTATTAAAATAAAACTCTCATTTAATGTAATGATTTGAATGTCAAGAACTGAAAATTCCCATTATTATGGATTTCCCTGAACCCAAAAGCGATCAAATCATATCATATAATTAGAGTTCAACAGCATTGAGTAAATTAAGGTCATATTGTGACAGAATGTTTCTTCTTATAATGTGAGCACCGTTATACACCTAATACGAGTGAACGTTCCCTTCGTTCCGTTCCATCCATCCATCGATGTCCATCCGTCCGCTCTTCGTGTGCCCGCTTGTCTGGCTCTGGCTCTGGCTCTGTCTTTGCATATTTTTCTTCTCTCAAGTTTCATATTTCCACTTCATTATGCTTTGCATGCTTAATAATACTTCCACTTCGTGCTCAGTTTCAATTACAAAAAGTTTCGCTTTTGTTTGTTGTTGGAGCTTTCCATTTTGTTGGCTGTTGCGATTTCTACACCACATCGCGCCAGCACTGACCGAAATTGGCGTAATACTTTTTCCACTTAATTAAAATGTTTAGCGCATAACCTAAATTTCGTTTTTTCATGCGATCGCAAATGCGAGCAGCTCTTCTCTCCTCATCCACCCAATGAATAGTAAGATGCCCAAGTTGCAAAGTTGCAGTTTTTTGTCTATAGAGGGCGCATGCAACTCAGCTGTCGGTGACTCATAACTGACTCATTTAACGGGGATGCTAGAGACAAGATACAATCCACGAGACAAGCGCAGCTATGCAATTTATGCTTAAATATTTATCACAATTTACATGACGCGACAGATGGCAACTCAGTTGGTGCTGAAAATGGAGGAGGTGGCGGTGTTGGCGTTGCTGCTGGGCAGGGCTATGTTATGTGTAGGGCTAACATGGGCCACACACGCACTGCGGATTCTGTTGAACTTGAAAAGTCTAACAAGAAGCTGACAGTTTGTTGTAACAGGCATAAATGAGCACGCATGCATACGTGTGTGTATGTGCGTGCACGCGCGTGTGTGTGTGTGTGTGAGAGAGTGTGTACAACAAGAAATAGTTTTGCCTAAAAAGGCAATTAATTAAAAGCCGGTTGGTTGTTGTTGTTGGGGCCCGAGCAGCAAATCCCAAACTGGTTGCCAACAACCACTTGAACCACTGAGGAGAGAATTGTCCGACTGCCTGGGACTAAGTATTCTACTCTGTGTTCTGATCTCTGTTGATCTTCGCTGCTTTGTTGACAATTAGTCTGCTTGTCGTGTTCCTTTGTCTTTGTCGGTTGCTTTATTCACTGTTTTTTTTTTTTTTCGTTGTTAAATTATTTTTCTAATACATATTTTTGTCTTTATAAGCTGTGTACGCTTGGACAAAGAACAATTTAAATGGCATTTGTTCATAGGAAAACTCTGGAATGTCTAAGCCATGTGCTGTGGTCATATTTAAACACAATCTGGCAAAGTTATCTTTTGCTAAGTATCCGAATCTCTAAATGCTCTAAATATAAGTAATTTATCAAATGTAAAAATGTAAATGTAAATTCAATGTCAATTGGGCGCTCTAGTTCGTGTGTCATCACTAGTGTTGCTTCCTTCATGTCATACCGATGTGTATCGATCGATAGCTATTAAATGATTGCATTACTTTACTTTGAAATTTGCACTTATTGAGTAATTTATCGAAAGTAGTTACAGCATACATATTCAATTCGATACTTAGGGTGACCTTATACCTTAATAAAATCAACCTATTTAAATTTTATATATCTACAAATCCGATGTTGAATAAAAAAAGTAAGTTTTAACATTCTTTAAGTATTTAGGGAACGATCTCAGACCGATTAAGCAGCAGTTAATTGCAATATTCTTTGTTAAGGAAGTGTCAAGTGTGACCAGCTGCATTGCTTTAGAATTGTTAGTAAAACTTTCAAAATTGCTGCTGTTGTCCTTGTTGCCATTGCTGTTGCCGCTGCTGTTGTACTTGTACTTCCAAAGAACAACAATTGCATGTAATTAGCGCGTTACTAAAATACTTTTTATTCAGGTCGCCTTGCTATGCACTTTTGTGGCAATGCTGTTCAACTTGTTGCTGCGTCGATTAGCTGCTGCAACAGCTGACAACGTCATCTACTTGAATGCGGCAGCAGCACATCATGTGATGAGGTTGCAACTGTCGACACAGCGTGAATGATGAACATTTGTCTTTTACTTTCTTGCCCAACGATAGTAATAATAATAGTGATAATAGTAATGCATTCACCGCGAGTTTAACCCGCTCTCGCTCTGAGTCATTCCCTCTCCTTCCGGCTGCCGTCTTTTATGACTTAACGCTTGACCTCGCCTCGCGTCACTTTGATGTGCTCTGACTTTGCTTGGGGTCAGCCCTGGGTTGATTGTCTTTGGGCTCCGCTCTGCACCCTAAGCACCAAGGCTTTGAACTTCACGCTGGGCTGGCACTTCTTTTTTTTTTATATTACCAACCGGCATTAATATATAAAAATTAACTCGTGTAATTTGTAATTAAAACTCAAGTTTGCCTTTATGACGTTCGCTAACCATAACATAAATATAAATTTAATGCTGTCATTTATGCGCGCTTCGCTTGTTTCAAGTGTCGTTTCATGATAGTGTGTCTAGCATGAAGAGCCATAAAGGTAGCTGGGGTCGGAAGTGTCATGGATTTATTACGTCTTCAGTTAGACTGATTTACGATTAGTTCTACATTTTTTGGGGCAAAACCCTTAAAGAAAACCCCGTTTTTATATGCAGTATTCTCTGGCATGGAACGAAATTATTATCCATTAAAGTCATATTTTGTGAAAACCTTACAGGCCTAGTTAAAGAACTCTGTCGAATTAAAATAAAATTATTGTAATGTGCATTTTCAGAAAGATTTACTGCATATGGATAGTTGATATGGTGGATTGTTCTTATGTGTTGCCTTGTCAACCTGGTCAAGCGAAGTAACTCATAAATATATATATATATATATATATATATATATATATATATATATATATATATATATATAATATGTAGTCGTTTACTATATTTACAGTGAACCCACACAACAATTGTTGCTTTGAGCTCGTGTCGCGCTGTATTGTAGGCGTTTTAACAGAAGTTTATTTGTTATTGTTTCTATTATACACAAACTTGGCGACAAAGCAACACGACTTTGTCATTGTTTTTGCTGGTGCTGTTGCTGTTGCTGTTGCTGTGGTTTATTCAGAGGTTTGGCAAAGTTAATAGGCGTCTATTTTTGGTCACATCCAGAGGCCTCGACGTGCATTATGTTGTCGGAGCGCTGCTTTAGATGCGAGTCGTGTGTCGTAGTCGTTGTCGTTGTCGTTGTCGTCGACAGTTGGTGACAAAGTCAGTGACTTGACTGATTGCCAGGCATGGTTAATTGAAGGTTAATGGCGCCAAAAATGAGCATCGCGGGCTGCTTGGCATGCCACATGAGACCTGTCATAATAATACATTTATAATTAGTTGAAGTTGCACTGATGAAAACTCAAAGAAAAACAGAAAGTCGTAGCTGTTGCGCGTATAATAAGCGAAACACAAGCAAAATACTCCCATACGTCATTGGAACCAACCGCAACCGCAAGACACAACTAGCAATGACAAGGCAGAAGTGCGGTTACTCATTGCCATATTGATTATATTAAGATGCTGGCAATAGCCCAGACATGAAATTGATAACCGAAACGTGGAATAAGCAACAGAAATCAACGGATCTTGTCAGACATGAGCGAGAATATAGAGGAAATGATTTTTATATGAAAATTTGAGAATATTGAATTTGTGCATTTAGACGACCCCGAAAATGTAATTCCCAAATGTAATAGCGGGGAAGTATAGCTTTATCAATATTATTATTAACTATAAAGTATAGAAAAAAGTTATGCATAATGAAAAGTACAGTGTGGTCTGCCTTCACAATTAAATGAGATCTTATGCACTTCAAACTCTAATGGAGTGAATACTATGTTTGATCAAATTCGAACTTCTTTAAAGTATAATAACTATATTGATATTCTTATTACATAAATGCCTTAATCTAATTTATTAGCTCATTTTAAGTGTAACTGCTTCAGTTAGAGTCAAATCAAATCAAACGATGATGGGAAGCTTCCAATTGCCTATTAGACGAGTGACACAGGTATAGGCTCGATAGGGCGATCGTTTACCGCATGTATCGGTCGATATCAAGTGCTTCATAACGGCGAACGATGACGGTCGGACGAACGATGACGCTAATGAAAAGCTGTAAACACGCGAGCAGAAGCCAAACAACAGACGAGGCAACAGGCGAGCGGGGCAGGCCAGACCAGACCCGGCCAGGGCAGGCGAAAGAAGAAGAATATGATCATGTGGATGAGAAACGTAATCAGACCGGAAATCGATCGGCACGTACAGCAAAGCAACAGACAAAGACAGACGCAACATATGCAGAGAGACAGAAAGACGGAGAGAGAGTAGAAAGAGAAAGAGAGGACTCAGCCATGCCGGGCAATGAAGCAGTGAGGGAGAGGGAACTTTTCTGTAAATGATTAAAATGTACTCATTACTTCAAGAACTGGAGAGGAGCATCGAATGAAAATTGGAATTGCATATTTGGCTCGTTGCTGAAGTAAACTGGATTGCACGCCAACTAACCAGTTACTTCCTTTAACTCCAATTAGATTGGAGAGTAACCCTTCTTTGAGGGGACCAAAAGGAAGTGCTAAACGGAAAAGGAAGTTGTTCACAGGGCCCAGGGAAATGAATAGGCAGCTAAAATGTGCAACAATATTATGAATGCAACAAGAGGTACTAAGACCTATATCATAGATACATACACACACACACACATCTGTTAGAGGGCGTACACCTTTGGCTGAAATCTGCATAAAGTGCAAGTAATCTTTGCTCGACAGGAAGCTAACGTTTAGACAAACGGCCAGAGACCCAGACGTCATCATCATCATCATCATCATCGCATCAACGTCGTTTGGTCTGTCTGTAAATCTCTCATCCGCTGACTCGGCAGTGCGAACAAAATATATATCCACTCTACATATATAGCGCGAGAGAATTTATCTCTATTTCCGTTTATTTTGCATATAAATTTTGCTGCCTCTTTTCCTACTTTTATATACCCTTCCGGAGGGGCATATTAATATTATTTGCTTATCTAACAAAATCTTAATCTTAATTCTTATAGCTACAGCTGGGATATATTAGAAGTTGAAAAGGCCTCAATAAGAAAATTGATAGTTATTATTATTATATATGTATAGCTATCGATATATGGATATATATAAATAACTCTTGAAAGAGTATTTCATCTTCGGCTTACCAATTTGCAGCTGCTCTGGCGTTTTTCTTTGTTTTTAGAATATCCACAGACCGCACAACTTCTTTCTACCCCAGTCCAAAGTATCTCTCGTTTTGTTTTTCCTTTTATGCACTGCTCTTGAAGTAATCGCCTCATTAATTCGCGGGCGTTTCACGCTGCACTGAATCAATTTGCATATTGTGCAAAAGGAAAAACGGAAAATGGAAAACACACACACGGATAGGCAGACACCCAGAGGCGAGCAGGAAAAGCGTAGGAGAGTTGGCATCAAAATGAAATCTACTTACAAAGCCTTTAAATTTAATTTTCCTTTGCCATTTCGGGGACCTGGAAATTGAAAGCATTTAATGAGTCTGTCGAAAGACGAGGCGCGCCTTACTGCGTTAACATATATACAGTATATATGTATATACATGTACATATAGAGAAACAGAGAGAGGGATATTCCCATCTATCTTTGAAAAGCCGATTCTCTTGCTGCACGAATCGTGGCGTAATTTTCTGTGCGCCTGAATGACATTGACGGGGCGCACTCCATGGGCAAATGTCAAAGTTGATTTTGGCTTACGTTTTCTTCCTCTTCAACATCATGGACGCGAGCGAAGGGGAAGTGTCATGTACTCATTTGATGTCTGTGTGTGTTTTACTGGCCTTAGATGTTGCCACATGCTACACGTGTAAAACGGGCGCTATTATTAGATGCCTCCATCAAGCCGAACCAATTTAGGGGAAAATCCAAAAAGATATTGCTCTAATCATATAGGCATATAAGCTGATTCATATTAAAAAATATCATACATTATGCTAAGCACTTTGTAATACTTGTTATCAATGCGTAATTTAATTTTCCATTATCTCAGAGCACTCGAGATGATGAGAAGAGCAGCATCGTTCGCTGAGTAGTTCAAGTTCGATTGTGTGACCCAGCACAGATATTTCAGAGAAGAATATGACATATCTTAGCATTTTTGTATAAAAAGAGGAAATTTCTTAATTCGTAGTTTGATTCTTGGTAATATGACAATTATAAGCAATTTTGTCTACATTCTATATGATAAAATCCAATATAGAAAAAGCTTCATTTCCGTTGGAGTTTATAAAAAGTCCCCATTCATTGACCGGCACATATAAAATGATGCGATTTTTAAACCGATTTCAACGACGTAGGATCGAACGGAAAGCAATTAATTTTCAAAATGTGTGTGCTTTGTGTGGATTCTCCAGAAATTCGTTATCTGTTTAACGAGCTACCTTGTGCCCATACACTTTCCCTGCGATTAAATAGTTGGGCATAAAACGCAATTATAACGCTTAAATTTAGCCAATGGGACAGTTCATTCAAATGGAATTTCACTATGTATGTATGTATATCTGCGTATGTTAGCAAGTGTGTGTATTGTCATATAACAACGCCACACGTATAGAAACATAAACATAAAGCAAGAGGAAGGAAGGAAAACATGCTTTAATGAATTGGGTATAAATAAATCGTCACAGCGCGTATATGTAGACAGAGTGTAAAAGCGTACAAAATTCGGCAGTTTGTTTGGCTGGCTGCGAGGAGCGTGGAATTCCCTCTGCCAACAAAAAGAGCGGCGAAAAAATGTGAAAACGACACAAAACAACAACAACAGCAACAACAGCAGCAACAGAAGCAGCAGCAGTAGCGCGCGATGCCAATTCATGAATCATGAATGAATGAATGAAACTGTCTGTCTGCCGTGGTGCTGTTAGGAGAGCAAGTCAAAGCAAGCGAGAGAGAGAGAGAGCTTGAGTAACGGCAAGCCGCATGAATAGCAACCAAACGGGAGGGATGAGCAAAGAGTAAAAGTATTTTTTTTTTTTTGTCATTTGATTTGTATTTTATTTCATTTTATTTCGTTGCCGCTGCTGCTTTCGGTTGTATTTTTGCATATAAAATCTGACTCTGTATTGTTTTTCTTGTAGCATTTACGTAGCCTCTGCCATTCATAAAACGAAACTTGGAATGCCAAGACGAAAAAGAATAACAAAAACAAAATAAAAGCAATGACGACAAACATCGGCTTCATCGTCTTTTGTCATCAACCGCATTTGTTGGTGTTTTTGCTTTTCTTACGAATCTACAGAGAGAGAGCACGAGCGAGCGTAAAAAGCAGCGTTATTTTGTCACTAATACACAGGCAACCAGCGTAGGCAAATATATGTGTATGTAATTGGTCTCTCTGTCAAAAGAGACATTCGCACACACACACAAGCGCCCGTAGCTAGTTCACCTAGTCCAGCCCAGCCAGCTGTGTCAATAGGAAGGCCGAAGAGGCACCTTCTCCACTCGTCTCATGGAAAATCAAGAAGAAGCGTCGCACAATACAATATTTTTGCGCATTTGCCTTTGCCTTTGCGTTTGCCTTTGCATGCCTACATGCTGCCTAGCACGCACACACATGCATAAATATTCATCATACGCATTATATTTCCGCTCGACTGCCGCTGTTAATTTTTATGCTCTGCACAATGTCAAGAAAGGGTATATTCGATTTTCGCATCAGACTGTTCAATTTATATTATTACTAAAAATTTAGATTAGATAAAAAAATGTGATAAATTAAAACGATCAAAACTGTTAATTTGAAAGTAAAAGTTAACCAGTCGAATGAAATGAATTATTTCTATTATTTTGACACTGTTGACAGAGTATAGCGCAATCGGCTGCAAAATTTTCAATTTTCATTGAGTATACTTTGCCAATGATTTCCCGCTGGTCATTGCCTGATTAACTTGGCTTATCAAGGCAATAGCAGCAACAGCGAACTCTCATTATTAACTTTTAACACTCAAAAACAGGGACATGTCCGTCTATTCAAGCATCTGGCATTTTTGTTGCTGTTGTTGTTGTTGCTGCTGCTGCTGGTTGCTTTTCGCCCAGGTGGGGCTGCGCATCGATAATGCAATTTATCGGCGCACAGGAAGTCACGTTGGTGTCGGCCTGCCCTATGGCGGCATCAAAGTGAGCCGACAAACGCTATGTTAAAAAAATTTTTATTTAAACTGAAATGATTTGCTAAGTGTACGAATAATTAAGCAACTACTCGCAATGAGATTTTGCAATTTTTTTCTTTTAAGTCGTTGATTGTATTTTGATCGACGTTGATATGTTATGATTGAAGCCAAAGCTAATTTATTCCTATACGATACGAAAGAGCTGCAAGCATAATTAAGCAACTATTATTGACGCAATGAGATTTTGGAGTTGTTTGTGAAGATGTCAATCGTAATCTTATCGATGTTAGATATGATTGAAGCCAAAGCATACTTTAAGCGATAGTTAGACAGGAAGTTGATTCACTTATCGTTAGAATCAGTGCACGGAACAAGTGGTTTCATTTGAGGTTCCAGATAGAGTTTTTATTATTAAAGTTATAAGTTATAGAGCTTTGATATTCAATATATATTTTTGACTTGCAGGTGAAGCAAAAAACCTGAGCAGTCGGAATGCAGCGAACACTAGTTGCAGCACTCAGGGCACTCGTGATGTATATTGCACCATTGCCTTGGACCAGGAGGAAATATGCCGGACGCCCATCAGCGAACGGACACTTTCGCCTTTTTTTGGCGAGGAGTATCAGTTCAAAATACCACGTCGCTTTCGCTATCTGTCGGTCTATGTGTGGGACCGGGACATGAAGCAGGACAAGCCGATTGGCAAAATAGCCATCAAACGGGAGGAGCTGCACAAGTACAATCACAAGGATCACTGGTTCTCGCTGCGTCCGGTCGACGCCGACTCGGAGGTGCAGGGCATGGTGCACATACAGGTGGCGTTCGAGGAGATGCCACAGTTGCTCACAGATAGCATCGAATTGGTCCAGCTACAGCATCACTCGCATCATCAGCGCGCCCATCTGAATGACTACAAAGAGAACAACGAACTGAGCAACATTCAACGAGCCGCAGCAGCGACAGCCGCGAGTGGCGCCAACTCAGCGGGCATGACACTCAAGACTCGGGCGGCAGGTCTCTTTGGACATGTGGCCCACCATCAGCAGCATCAACAGCAGCTGCAAGCGCATCTGGCCACATCCTCCACGGATCAGCTGGCCAACTGGAAGAACACGCATTCCGGCAATGTGCGCGTGGCGATTCGTGTGCCGGCGTGCATAGACCTGGCTAAGAAACAGGGCACCTGTGATCCATTCGTCATCTGCACGGCCTATTACACCAACAAGCAGGTGATCACGAAACGTACAAAGCAACGCAAGAAGACCGTCGATCCAGAGTTCGACGAGGTCATGTACTTCGATCTCTCCATTGACTCCGAGGCGGGCAGCACGGGCACAACGAATAGCAACAAGTCTGCTGCGTCGCTGGAGTCCTCCGCAAATAAGGCGTATGCGATTTACCCACTGGGCGGTGCCGATCTCTGCGAGATAGCTGTCACGCTGTGGCATGACGCACATGGCGCCATGGCCGATAAGGTGTTCCTTGGCGAGGTGCGCCTCCCGATGCTGAACAACCAACAGCAGCAGGCGGTGCAGCCCTCTGCTTGGTACTATCTGCAACCACGCACCACATCCAGCAGTTGCCGTTCCCTAAGTGCCACACCCCGTTCCTGCGCGACGCCGCCTGGCACGCGACTCAGCGTGGATTCAACCATTGGATCGTTGCGCCTGAACTTAAACTACACAGCAGATCATGTGTTTCCACTTGCCACGTACGACGACTTGCTTAACTTACTCCTGGAGTCGGTGGATCAGCGGCCCATCACCCTGTCCTCGGTCTACATTCTCGGCGAACTGGTGTCGGGGAAGACGGAGGTGGCCCAACCCCTGGTACGCCTCTTCACCCACACGGAGCGCATTGCGCCCATTATCAAGGCCTTGGCCGATCATGAAATTTCGAATCTAACCGATCCCACCACGATTTTCCGTGGCAACACACTCGTCTCCAAGATGATGGATGAGGCCATGAGGCTATCGGGTCTTCATTATTTGCACCAGACGCTGCGCCCAGTGCTGTCGCAAATTGTGGCCGAGAAGAAACCATGCGAAATCGATCCCAGCAAGGTGAAGGATCGCTCGGCTGTTGACACCAATCTGCACAATCTCAAGGATTATGTGGAGCGTGTATTCGAGGCTATCACTAAGAGTGCTGAGCGTTGTCCCAAGGTCCTCTGTCAGATCTTTCACGATCTGCGCGAATGCGCAGGCAAACATTTCCCACGCAATCGCGAGGTGCGCTACTCAGTGGTCTCTGGCTTCATATTTCTGCGATTCTTTGCGCCCGCCATACTGGGTCCCAAGCTGTTCGACCTGACGACAGAGCGACTGGTAAGCACAGAATTTGACAATTTGTTGATATTCCTGATCTAATTCTGTCCGTTTTCTCTCTGCAGGATGCCCAAACAAATCGCACGCTGACACTCATCTCAAAGACGATACAATCGCTGGGCAATTTGGTCAGTTCACGATCGTCGCAGCAACCCTGCAAGGAGGAGTACACGGGAGAGCTATACAAGAAATTCTGTACAGAGAAGCATGTGGATGCGGTCAAGCATTTTCTCGAGGTCATCTCCACGCCAAACGCCTGTGACACGCCCAGCAAACAGTTGCAAGCAATGCCGCAGTTGCCACTAGAACCAGTATTACTAAAGGAGGGGTAAGTTTCATTTGAAATTGATTAATTTATACATACATGTATGAATATGTATGCATACTGGAAAACAATTGATAGTTTTCCAATAGATTACAATATCTTGCTATCGATAGTTTTCCATCCGTGCCATTTCTCTCAGTACAAACATATCTCAAAGTTTTGTATACACCACATTTGGTTGATTATGCTTTATTTTATTCTAATACCAAAACTTTCTTTGTCTTTCTCTTCTTTTACGCGCGTGCTGCTTTATAAAAATAAAACCAAAACAAAAACAAATAAAAAAAAAAAAAAACAACAACAACAACCCATATCATCACATCACGCCCAACAAATTCCCATCACCACACATCACACATCCACAACAAAAAACACACACATACGCACATACATCTAAACCATTTGCACATACAAAAAAATAAATAAAAATACTAATGTCTAGCGAGGGGTAAGAGAAAATTTGCTTTTAATTTTGGAACTATTAAAAATTCTGTTTTGTTGTTTGTTACATTTAAATTGCAAACAGAAGAATTAAAAACTAAACATTAAATGCATAACATTTGCTCATTTGGTTTCGTTCTCTTTCTTTCTCTCCTTGCTATATATTTATATATGTGTATCGTGTTTCGCCGTCCGTCTATCTATCCATCTGGGTGCACAGCATGATGACCAAATATCCGACAAGCCGCAAACGCTTTGGAAGCCAATTTAAGCAACGTTACTTTCGCCTGACAACGCACTCGCTGAGCTATGCCAAGTCGAAGGGCAAACGACCCATCTGTGATATACCACTTGAGGAAATCGGAAGCGTGGAGCAATTGAAAGACAAGAGCTTTAAAATGCAAAATTGCTTCAAGGTGAGTTGCAATTGCAAATCAGACATTATCGATAACTATCGGCTAATTTGAATTTGAATTTAAATTTGAATGGGACACGCCTCGTTGCAGTTGCCAGCATGATATGCAGACTTGCATCTACAGTGAACAGTTTAGATCTTAGACACTCTTTTTTCTTGCCGTGTTGACATAGTTCATGCGTAGCTAATATACCCAATTGCATGTAAGACAATAATACCGGAAATGCACAATTCTACAAATGAATTTTTATAAATAAATTAGGTGCAGGCAGCCCACACATGCTCCGCGCGCTAGTTCGTTGCAGTGTGAGTGTGTGTGAGTGAGGCAAGGCTGCCATATGTCTTACATATGCATGTATGTGTGTATATATGGAACACAACTATCAATACGATGAGAAGTGAGATATTTAATTATATGTTAGGTTTGTTTTAATAATAATTAATATAGATATGCATGTTTTTTTTTTTAGCTTTATTTATTCATTAAAATCTAATCAAACAGCATATAATTTAAAAATAATTTGATTAATATCAAGCGCAGAAATTAGTTGTAATTCCAAAGGGCAGCACTAAAAGTAAAAAAAACCTTCGCACAAACTTTCACTTGTCATTTGAATTTCCATCTAGACGCGTTGCGTCCATGCAAATGGCAAGCGCGCAATTAAAAATAATTAACATTATTATGAAAATGAGTTGGCAACAATTCCACACTTCTGCACTTCCCTCGTCGGCTACGGCCAACTATAGTTTCCAACTCCAACTCGAACTGCGACTCAACCGAGCCATTGTTAGTCTTCTACTTCGCCTTTTCATTTGTGTTTTGCGGCGACAAAAAGGGAAATTTCCAAACTCTGCAAGAAGTCGAGGGCGCGCTCGAAAGCAAAGAATTCGGTTACGTTGGAGGAGGCACGCGTGGGACTTTTGGTCGTGTGAAACGACAGTTGCGACGGTTTCACTGTGGCATTTATATAGGCTAAAGTGAAAAGAACGCAAATAATAATTTGAAATCATGTTCATATCTTCCATTCCACAGATCGTGCACAAAGACCGCCCGCTTATTGTACAAACGACGAACTGCGTGGAGGAGCGCGAATGGTTCGACCTACTGCACAAGATCTGCCTAATGAACTCCATCCGGATGCAATACTTTCATCCATCGGCATTTATCAGTGGCTACTACAGCTGCTGCGGGCGCTCTGACGAGAATGCGCCGGGCTGCAAGAACGTGTCCGCCAAGGAGATGGACTATTTCCAAATGGACTTGGTCACCGCTCTCGATCCGGCTCTGGATCTGCAGCGCATACACACGCTCATCATGTCCAATATGAATCTGCTAGACGCGCTGCTCGACCCGCTCGCCTACCACCAGCACCTGCCCATGCCCCTGCCACAGCACAGCCAGCAGCAACAGCAGCAGCAGAACCCGCTGGTCCCGCTGGCCAGCGCCCTGCAGCAACAATCGCCGCAGGCATTTGTCGAGTTCAAGAAGACGATCGAAAAACTGCGCGACAAGGCCTACGCGATCGATAGGGATCATCGCGACTACAAGCAGGACATCACACGGCAGCTGAAGTACGGCAGTCGGCAGGCTCCGATCGGCGATGACAACTACTGGCACATGATGCGGGCCGCTGGCCAATTGAATCTGCAGCATCATCACCAGCAGCAGCAGCAACAACAGCAGCAGCAGCAACAGCAACAACTGCAACCGGTGCTGCCGCAGATGCAACATGTGCGCGCTCTCCCAGCAACAACGAACAGCAGCAATAGCAACATTAATGTGAACGCCTACTTTATGCACAATCTGCAGCACCAGCATCAGCGATTGCAGCTCCAGCAGCAGCAGCATCAACAGCATCAACAGCACCAACATCAACATCAACAGCAGCAACAGCAACAACAACTGCAATATCAGCAGCAACTGCGCAACCAGCGACACAATAACAACAATAACATCAACAACAATAGCTGTGGCAACGCTTCGTCGTCGAGCCCATCGTCGACAGCGTCAAGTGTTGTGGCAGCCCCGCCCAGCAGTGTAGCGAACGCCCCCGTTGCTGTGGCAGCAACAACTACGGTGCTACCAAAGCCAGCGCCGCCGATTTATTAGCGTTCAAGATTATGCGTATTTGCCATACCCAGAGCGATAATATTGACTCGGTGAATGCGCATACTTGTTCTACTATTGCCCCTCACCCCGCTCCCCCTGCACAACACACACCCACACACATTCACAAATACACACACACACACACAAAAAGGTACTTCGAAACACTTCCAACAGCAACAGATGCGTTAAGCGTGTGCTTATTTTAAACTATATTTTTTTTGTACGAATTACAAGTTTAAAGTGTGTAGCTCTAAGATTTTTTAATTAACTATTTTTATACACATTTATATACTATGGTGTAACAAGCAAGCGAAATCTAAATATTTAAGCCTATTTATTATTCTTTTGTATTTATACAACACACACACACACACAAATTTTTCTACTTTTATTTTGTGTAGCCGAAATATCCATACAAAGAAAAACTGATAACTATGTAAGCTGCTAACAACTTAAGCAACAACAACAACAAAAACGAACTCCAAAATTGCTAAGAATTTTTAATTACTAACTACTCGTAAGTTGTGTAATAAGTTCAAAAACTTGATTAAAATATATTTAGAAGAAAACGTTGTATATAGCAAAAAGCAAAAGGAAAACGAAGTATGACTAAGCCTAAAACATACTTTAACTCTATACTATATATATATATATATATATATATATATATATTTATATATGCATATATAATACATATACCAGTTATGCTAGGCGTAGACAAATTGCAACTATCAAAATTAGTTAGATACTTAAGATTGGTCTAGGCAACACCCACACATACACTTAACGCACATGCAAGACAAATTAATTGCAGCAAATTGTGAAACCTAATGCTGCAAACACATACATGCAAACATATGTACATTTACATATACTTACACATTACGCATATATAAATTTACATATATATATAAATATTTAACTGTCATACAGCTAAAATTATACATATATACATAGCTATATGTATTTGAAGCTCTGGCACACAAAACAAAAACAAAAACCAGCGTTGTTAAGAACAAATTTACTTCCATTTTACATACACATACATATTTATTGAATGCATTTAATTTCTCATGTTAAACTTAAACAAAACAAAAACAAAAAGTAAAAAATGTAAATTGTTAGTGCAAAATTATGTTTGTTAGCTTATTAACTTACTTCCACCGATTTGTTTCCAAAGCTCTTCCAATATTGCATAATCGTTATATTTACTAATACATAATTACATTACGTACATAATTTGTTTGTCAATTGCCATATTTAGAATTG
The DNA here is from genome assembly GCA_037075325.1 of Drosophila mayaguana. NCBI lineage: Eukaryota > Metazoa > Arthropoda > Insecta > Diptera > Drosophilidae > Drosophila > Drosophila mayaguana. The sequence continues at coordinate 2,838,813 of JBAMCG010000080.1, read as the reverse complement.
TTTTTAATTTCTGCATCGCATAAATGTCTTCCTCTTCACAAACTTTTCGTTTTGTTTATGCATTCCAATTTCTTTGTTCTAATGTTGCATAATGTAAATATTCACATAAAAACACTAAGAATACGACATTTAAATCTAAACAAAATTTAAAACCAGAGAACATTTTTTTTTTTTTTTGCTAATAGTTCATTTGCACTTCGATTCATAATTTTGTTATAAGTGCTTAATTTTAGTATAATTTTATTTACTTATACTACGTAGCTTAAGTTGTTGGTACAAAGAATCGAAAATCATATGTTTTAGCGAGAAAATAAAGCGTATCGCCAATGATTATCATTTGTTTTCATTACGATTATTATTTTGATTATTTTATATAGATGCTTTATTTATCACCTCATTCTCGTGCTTTAGGCAATTTTGGCATCCTGTTGTGATATCTTATACGAAAAGAAACAAAAACAAAAATATAGAGGACACACATATGTATTAACAGTGTGTTGGTTGGTTGATGCGTATATTTGAAATACATTAATTGTACGTTAAAGCTGTTAAGTATTTACATATATATTCGTATTGTGACAATTAAAAGAAAAGCAATTTTTTTCTTTTTTCGAAAACTACAAAGAAAAATACATACACATATATAGTTATATTTTCTATTATGTTTGATAATTAAATTCACACGATCACAATCCGAAGGATACAAAATAAACGGAAACAAATTAAAATCCCTAACTTATAAGCCTGAAAGACAAATACTGACGAGTGTTGTGCTTGGTTTCAATACCATGGAACAGACAAAAACGGATAACTTCCCTATTTTTTGTAAGAAAACCTTTTGAAATTAACTTTTACGTATAAATAAATATTTATATAAATATACAGCCTGATGACTCGTATTTTAATACCGATAGTTTTCCATTTGAATTGCGCGCGCATGAGGGCTGCGCTGGTATGTATTTTTTAAATATCGTCGCCTGCACGAAAATACTTTTGCTTGAGCTTTCTGTGCGATGTGTCTGCGTTGCGTAGTGAATAGTTGCACACCGTTATCGCTTGGGAAATGTACAAAAATACTATTTTAGCATAAAATAATAGTTTAGAAAAACTATTAAGTGTTCATGGTGTGTCCGCCGAATATTTACATTTGTGCAGCAACCGACTAATGCAAGCATAGCCTTCTAACGCACTGTAACACCCACACTGCTGTTGCTGGCTTAGCAAAGTAAAAATAGCAAAAGGCGGGTAGCGGAAGAAGAAGCAATCAAGTGGCAACAACGATAACAAAAACAACAGCAGCAGCCAGCAGCCGCTGCGGCAGCTCCGCAGGCAAAATGCAGAAAGTTAATTAGCGTGAACAGAATCACCGCTCCGTGGGTGGTCAGTCGCAATTTGTGTGTGTGCGCGCGTGTAGCTCAAGAAGGGTGGGCGCCTGGATGACATGGAGTTCGCTGATCTGATAAAAACACCCAAATTGGATGGGGTATTCCTGCATACCAATGCAACAAATGCAACAGTTGAAGGCACCCTGTGCATAACGGGCCACCATTTACTGCTCAGCGCACGCCAGGAAAGCACCCAGGAGCTATGGGTGAGCATCCAGTGAAGCGAATAATTGCCTTTTGCCAGTTAACGGCTAATTGAATTATTGTGTGCATTTTCCAGCTGCTGCACAAGAACATCGATTGCGTGGAGAAGAAGCCGAGCATGGGCCAGAACATTGTCATGGGCGGCATCATAACCCTGAAGTGCAAGGATTTGCGAATTATATCTCTCGAGATCAAGTACGCCAAAGACTTTTTCAATGTGGCCGCCTCCTTGGAGGCGCTCAGTGCAATACAGAATGTGGAGCTGGAGTATCCATTCTTCTACAGACCCATGTACTCAATACTGGAGGATGGCTTTACCATGTTTCGGTTCGTTCAAATATATTATTAAATTACGCATAATAACAGTCTTTATCGCAGGCCTGAGCTGGAATTTGCACATCTTATCAGCGGCATGAGCATGGGCGGTGCCTCATCACCAAATGTGGCAAACATAACAATTTGCACGCCCTCCACATCGTCTGTTGGCATCGGCCTTAGCAGCATACCCCATCCGCTGCAAAATGGGTTCGCATTGGAAGCGGCGACTGCATTGGTGGGCAGCAGCAGCGGAAGCGGCAACTATGTGTCGGCCTGCGAATGGCGAATCAGCCACGTAAATAGTGACTTTAGCGTCTGTCCCACATATGGCGCCACACTGATTGTACCTAAAGCAATTAGCGATGAACAAATCGCACTCTCCGCTGCATTTCGAGATGGCGGACGCTTCCCATTGCTCAGCTACAGGCATGAAAATGGCGTCAGTTTAATTAGATAGTTGATTTGTTTGAGGACATAATTGCATTAACCTATTTCCTGTACACAGGCCATACTAATGCGTAGCGCACAGCCGTTGTCCATACAGGGTATCAAGCGTTGTCGCGCTGACGAGGCGATACTCAACCTGGTGCTGGGACGCAGTAAAAAGGGCTTCATTGTCGACACGTGGGGCAAGGGAAAGTCAAACACGGAAACTGATCTGCACTACTCGCAATGGAAGAAGGTGAATCGCGCAATCGGCAATGTCAGCTCACCCGCCTCCATTCTGGACAGTTTTGCCAAACTGATTGAAGCCTGCAACGATATTGGATGCACTACAGACAAGTGGCTGTCGCGTCTGGAGAGCAGCGGCTGGCTAAGCCTGGTGCTCAATTCGTTGAATGCTTCGTGCGTGGTGGCCCAGTGCTTGGATCAGGAAGGCAGTCCAGTGCTGGTGCATGGCGCCAAGGGTCTGGACTCCACCCTGATTGTCACATCGTTGGTGCAAATCATCTTGAATCCAGACTGCCGAACTGTGCGCGGGTTAGCTATGTCCCATCTTATTTTATATTTATGACTATAATTATTGATGCATTGCAGCTTGCAAGCACTGATTGAACGTGAGTGGATACAGGCGGGTCATCCTTTCGCAGCGCGACATCGGTACTCCTGTTACACTCCACATCAGTTGAGGAACAAGAACTCGGGCGCCACCTTCGTTCTCTTTCTGGATTGCATCTTTCAGCTATTTACACAGTTCCCGTGCAGCTTTGAGTTCAGCACGCAGCTCCTTATATTGCTCTTCGAGCACAGCTACTTCTCGCAATATGGCACCTTCTTGTGCAACTCGGAGCGAGAGCGACACGAGCTGCAGGTGCACACACGGACCACCAGCTTGTGGTCTTACCTCAATCGACCAGATGTGCTGCAAACCTTACTTAATCCCTTGTATGAGCCAAATTCCAGCGTGATTTGGCCCTCTGTGGCGCCCATTAGTTTGGAACTGTGGAGCGGTGGGTTTTTGTATATTTTTGAATTATTTATCACTCACATTTATTTTGACTTTATTTAAAGAACTCTATTTGCGCTGGGTGATTGATCAACGGAATTTAGCAACTACCATGACACAAATACATGAGCTGATAACATGCGAAAAAGAGCTGAGAACCCAGGTAAGGTAAAGTTTTGTATTTGAATTAAATAAAACAGTTTCTCACGATTCCATTAGGCATTCAAGCTGCGCAAACAGGCTGTGGAACTATGTCAGGAAGTTACGGCGCACATACATGATGTGGATAATGCATGAGTGGGCTATCTACCTCATTGCGCAGCTATCTCTGTGTCTCTTTAACCATATTTTATATACTATATATATACATACATATATACACTTATTTTTGATACTTTCTGTAGCCATTTTAAATGAATTATTTAAGCAACTTTTATTTTGTATGAAAGTTCAACACTAATGACTAAGTCTCGAAAAGTTCCATTTATAAATATTGCTGAACAAAATAGAAAACAAAACCAAGAATCAAAGAGAAGATAAGAAAAAAGATCTGATTTTCGATCAAAGCAGAGTATCCCAACATTTTTTCCTAAGTGTCCATTGTAATCTATTGAAACTACAGTTTAATCTATTGATCTAAAGCTCTCTCGATGTAATTAACAAGCGATCTCCTTTCTCTGTGTACTTTAACAAGCTCTCTTGAAAACTAACTTGCACATAAGATTATCAAATGTCTAACAATTTGAGTCAATTTTTGACGCATTTACATGTATGGAATTTTTAGTAAAATAAGTCTTAAATTTTACAATTATTACTCAACGATAAAAACAAAACTCCGCTAAGCAGCTGATCAAATGTCAAATTGTTCAATTTAAAAAATTTGCCTTTTTCGAAAAGTTGGTAATTTGTAAATTTTGATTGAATCGCGTTCATTTATTGCTTTTAAAGCGTTCATAAATGAAGAGGAAAAACATATATATTTATATTAATAACGGAAAAATCTGGCTTATACATGTCGTTCCCTATTTGCATGTGTTAATATAAATGTTTGTAGTTAGTATGGTAAAAATATTGTATGTTTCTTTCGAATTGTGATCGTATTTGAAATCATAGAAATTCTTATGTAATTTATATGCAAATATTTATATATATCTATTGTGCGTATTTTGAGTGTACTATGCTAATTAACAATTAAGTGCAATAAATGCGTATTATTTTGCCAACTCATCTATTTAATAAATGCAATTTTTCAAACACCTGGCAAAACTTGCCACGCTTCTGCCACCTGTTGCAGCGGAGGTCTCAGGTGAATCTAATTGGTTTAGCATCAAGTGAAACACAGTTTAATTTGCCGTTTTCTAAAAAGTAAATTAATTTATTTTGACTATACAAAATTGTTTTTCCTATTGTATTTGTATTTGTTTTTATATATAGTTTATTTTCGGTGTTTGTAAAAAACTCACTTTAAAGAACGCTTAATATGCTCGATTGTTTGTAATTCTGCACAAAAATATAACGAAAATCATGTTTGAAGATGTGTTCATTGTTAAAAAATGCAATAAAAGATAAGATGATTTTTAAAGAGAAAAACGCGATTGACTTGTACAGTAGAACGAATAGGCCCGAGTTCTCTAACAAAGCTGACGGCAATCAATTCTGTACACAATTACGCAGCCTCATCTTCCAAGAAGAAGAACTGTCCGGAGCGTTTCTGTTCCGTATCCTTCACGGAGTTATTCTTATTGATGCGCGGCCTGAAGTTGTTGGGATCTCGTCGGAAAGTAATGCCCAACAGCTCAAGGAACCGATTCATGCCATTGAGCAGAGACTGGGGCGAGTACGCAGTGGTCTTCACAGAGGGCTGACCCTCAATAACAATGACACGATCCGCAAGGTATGTGGCCATAATAAAATCGTGCTCCACTACAAAGCCAGTCTTCTTGGCGTGCAGAATGTAACTGCAAATTTAAAAATCGTCTTCAAATAAAATTGAATTAAATTCAGAAGTAAGCTACGTACCGCTTTATCACTTTGGCGGCGACCAAACGTTGCTCGGAATCCAGATATGCAGAGGGTTCGTCGATAAGGTATACATCAGCTGGCTTGCCCAAGCAGAGCACCAGAGCCACACGCTGCAATTCACCACCAGAGAGGTTCTGCACCTCCTGGTCCATGATTTCTTCGATCTTCATGGGCTTCATGACATCCGCAATGAACTGCGGATGCACGTAAGCATCGCGAATCTTTTCGTGCAGCAGATGACGCACATGATTTTGGAACTTGGGAGAAATCTTTTGCGGCTTGTACGAAATATTCAGCATGGGTAGCTCTACTTCACCGTCCGGCTGCAGATTGCCAGCGAGCATGCGAATAAACGTTGTCTTGCCCGTTCCGTTCTCACCAAGCAGCACCAGGATCTCCGAGTCACTGAAATGACCCTTCTCCACGGTCAATTCGAATTTTCCCAATGTTTTAACCATGGACGGGTAAACGTAATGATTCATGCGTTTGATCTCCTCTTCCGTGGCCGACTCGGATACCTTGAAAGTGAGCGACTCCGTACGGAAACGCATATTCTCCGTTGGCACAAAGCCGTCCAGAAAGATGTTGATACCTTCACGCACCGAGAAAGGCATAGTCACAACACCATAGCAGCCGGGCACGCCATACAGGCAACAGATGAAATCTGACAGATAATCCAGCACAGATAAATCGTGCTCCACAACGATTATGAACCTATTGAAAAAGTAATACGTTAGCAGGGTAAAGATTGATTTGTAAATCATTTGTATACTTGGTAGGATGCAGCAACGAGCGAACAGTCAAGGCAGCATTTAGACGCTGCTTTACATCCAGATAAGAGGACGGTTCGTCGAACATGAAAATGTCAGCATTCTGTATGCACACCATCGCAATGGCAAAACGTTGAAGCTCTCCACCAGAAAGTTGCGCGATTTCTCGGTCACGAATGTGTGACAGATCCAGCATGTCGCAAATCTTCGTTTGCAGATCTCGTTCATCCTTTTTATCGAGCAGGTCACCAACAGTGCCACGAACCGCTTTTGGAATCTGATCCACATACTGAGGCTTGACCAGGGCTTTAAGGTTGTCTTCCAGGATCTTAGTGAAATAGTTCTGCAGCTCGGAGCCACGGAAGTAGGCCAGGATTTCCGTCCAGTCCGGTGGGTTCGCATATTTTCCCAAGTTCGGTTTCTGCTTGCCAGCGAGAATTTTCAGCGCCGTCGACTTGCCAATACCATTTTGGCCAACCAAGCCGAGCACTTCACCAGGTCGTGGGATGGGCAGGCGATGTAGCTTGAACGAGTTTTTACTATACCGATGCGTTGTGTGCTTATCCAAATTGCTGGGCAAGTTGATGATTGTAATCGCCTCAAACGGACATTTCTGTAAAGGAATTCAATTAACAGCTGTTGGGCAGGCAATGGCCAAGAGAATGCATACCTTGACACAGATACCGCAACCGATGCAGAGTTCCTCGGAAAGTGATGCTATCTTCGACGTGGGCGTCACTTCAATGCACAGCTTGCCCATGCGCACCACCGGACAGGACTTCTTGCACTCCTGCCGACAACGCTTCGGCTTGCACTTGTCATCGCTGACGATGGCAATACGCGTCTGCTTGTCTGTTTCCTCGTTTTCTTTCCTGCGCGACATGCTGGTGGAAGCGAAATGTGATTTGAATTATAAATGTTCCAACTATCATTCGGCCCCGCGCATTGGCACTGTCAACGTTGCAAATGTCAAAAGCAGCCGTCAAAACAAAACTAGTGCAATGCGGGAAGGGGCGACGGACGGGGCACTCAAGTTGCGTGCAGTGAAAGTATAACCTCAAAACAAATGATTTATAGCATAATATCGAATGAACTGTGACACTTGCCGCATTTTGCAAAGTGCCGTGATTATGTTAATACACAAATTTACTTGTAATTTACCTGCGAACTTGTCCGAAATTTATTTTAAACAAGCAGAACGTCAACGCACGCTCTTGCGTTGTCAGCCAACAAGTTTCAAAGGGAGTGCAAGATAGTGATTGCTAATGGTGGGTAAGCTCCAAGAAAACCGATAACATCGATAGATGGAGGTGTAGATAATTTTTGCAATTAAAAACAAACACTTAATAAGTGAGCGTTTCCTTTAAAATATACTGTAACTTTTTTAACAAATAACTAATACAAACAAATTTAACAACCACTTGGTTACAGCTGAAGTAAAAGAAAAAATTTGTGTTATAAAATATCGATACTTTTATTTCATAGACTTCCACCACCGGAATGGAAAACAATGATGACGTTTACGTTTGACGACCCGACCGTCGTGCATTCGTATATTTCTTAAACATCCGTGGATATTTACACGTTGTGGGTGTATTGTTGGAATTAAAATAATAACAATGGTTGTTGAGGAGCCAAGTCCAAATAATGTAGAGGCTGTGGAGAAAAGTGACAGCAGCACTCTGGTGCCAGAACCAGTGAAAATCTTCACAGTTGAAAGTGAGTCTAAGCACCTCAGCAGCAACAGCACGGGAGCTGCGAAGGCAATTAACCTAAAAAAGTGTGGAAATTAAAAACAATAAATTTTCTTTGCAATTATTGCAGTCCTGCATATGATCAAGGATGCCCAGCAACAACATGGTCTCCGACACGGCGATTATCAACGATATCGTGGCTACTGCACACGCCGCATTCGACGTCTGCGCAAGGCTCTGAAGTATCCCCAGGGCGACAAACGTCACTTTAAGCGTCGCGATGTAACATTGTCCCAACTGACAGGGAAAAAAGCAGACGAGCGATTCATACACATACCGCTGATAAGTGCGGAGCGTGCCTGGGCCTATGCTATGCAGCTGAAACAAGAGGCCAACACGGAGCCGCGAAAGCGCTTTCATTTGATCAACAAGCTGCGTCGCGCGTGTTTCTACGCTCTTCAATTACAGGAGCTGTGCAATGTTAGTTAATTGGCTACTTGTTGATATTAGATTATAATAAATATTTATATTTATACCACAGACGGAAGCGTTCGATGCGCGCACGAAGCTTGAGTGCGAGGCATATGTGGCCTGGATGCATGGTACATTGCACTTTGACCTGCAGCTGTGGAAGTCGGCTGGTGAGCATTTAAAGCGGGCCCAGGTGGTGTACGAGAACCTGGCGAAAGCGCTGCCCGACGACGATCAGGAGCTGTATCGTGCCAAGGTGAATGAGTTTACTCCGAACTTGCGCTATTGTGCGTATAACATTAGCGGTGGTGCTAGCGGCGGCAAGATCGATGAAATCCTCGAGCTACGCGCTCAGGGCGTGTTGGAGAACTTGGATGTGCTGGTTAGCCAAACAAAATCGGAGAGCAGCGAGGGACTCCAGACGATTGATTGGCGTGGCCGCAAGGTCACCGTTCGTCCCGAAAAGGTACGCCTATTCTTGCTTAGCGCCCAGGAGCTGGACAAAGCACTGGCCAAGGCAACGAAACAGGATGCCAAGATTGAGCTGATTGAACGCATATTGATGGATTGCAAGGATGCCATACAGGCAGTGCGAGATGAGATTAAACAGGATCCCAAGCTACGCTCTCTGACCACGGGTCAAACTGTTTCGGGTGTGCAATATTTGCTGGCATATTTGAGCTACATTCGCCATAGCCGCACTCTGCAGCGCAATTTATGCTTGGTTGATCAGGTAATTATCCACATCCAGCTTTAGTATCAATAAATTGATGAATCCATTTACCAGGCCAAGCTGAACTTCGATGATCCCAATCAGCAGCAAGGGCAAGCTCAAACCGAAGGCAAACGCGTACGCCCGCAGGATTTGGCACGTCTGTACGAGATCATTTTGCAGAATGTCACCGAAATGCAGCAAATCAGCGGCATGGAGGAGGATACTCAGTATCAGAGCGAGGTTGCCAACCTGGCGCTCACGTTTAAGGCCTTCCGCTGCTATTACATTGCGCTCACTCTGATCGATATGAAAAAGTGGAAGGAGGCAGTCGCGCTGTACGAGCGCGCGTCCAACTACGCCAACGATGCGCTCAAGGGCAAGTCCTGCGCTGAATTCGATTTGCAATCGGAGCTCAAGAAAATTGTTGCCTCAATCGATGGCAGCAAGTTTTCGGCTCTTGCGTATAGCGTGCTGGAAGATGACAATAGCGAGGATGCGAGTGGCATCTCCACCAAATCGCAGAAGACAACGAAGCCGCTGTACGAACGTCTCTCGCAATATAAGGAGGACCAATCCCTGCACACCCGGTCGCCCAATGTGTTCAAGCTGACGCCCGACATGGAGCCCATACCCTGCAAGCCCCTCTTCTTCGATCTGGCCATGAACTACTTGGAACTACCATCCCTGGAGGACAAGCTCGAATCGCCCGGGAAGAAGGGTGCCTCTATCACAGGCTTTGTCAAGGGCTTCCTTGGCTGGGGCGGAGGTGGCAATAAGTGAGACAGTGGCTCGCTTGGATAAGCAAAAGTCTACGCCCCCTGCTGAAATTCCATGTTTGCTTTTATAGGAACGTCCAACAATTTTGTGCGTTTATTTGTTTTTTTCTTTTAGATCATGGCTTTTTTATTATAATTACCAACAACCAGCCAACACTTATCAACACAACTCGTTTAAGCTACAATAGTGAGGAATCATTTGGTAATAAAGGAAGCAACAAATGCTACAATTGCCCTTGTAATAATTGCTAAATCTCTCGACCCACTGCATCGACTTGTGATAACAATAACAAAGTGGAATCAGGGGAATTGCTTGTGTTTATTGAGATGAAAACAGCTTGGCTTAAAGGGTTTTATAGCTACTAGTGGTATACCTAATCACACGCCCAGGTAGCCGTGCTCGTAGAACTCCAGGGCCAAATCTCTGATGCGCAGGTGATACTCGGGCGTCAGCTTCTGCGTACAATTAATCTCTTTTCCATTCAGGTTCAGCTCACTTATCACATCCAGGTCGGGTATATTGTTGGGATCAAAGGTGACGGCAGGCAATATCCACATGGAAATGGCCAATCCGTAGTGCACGTGACGCACGTATTCCTCGCTGAGGCGTTGCAAGGAGAAGATCTCACAGAGTTCAGGCAGCTGGTTGGCCGCCGGCGTATGACGCAGCTGCTGGCCAAGCTCCTTGCGCAACGCCTCTGCATAGGCAGCCAGCAATGTATCCGTATGCACGTCGCGCAGCTGGCGGTGCGTGCTGGTGTATATGAAGTGCAATAGATCAAACACGGGTGAGGTGCGTCGCATGGCTTGCAGATCGAAGAAGATGACCTCCTCGGGCTGTGAGCGAAACATTAGATTGTTCAGCCAGAGGTCGCCGTGGCAGATTACGCTGAGCGGCGTTGCGGCTGCCGCATTGATGCTCCGGTGGATCTGGCCGAACAGCTTCGGCTGCAGCTGCTCGATGAGGCGTATGGGCGCCGAGAGATAGCCGTCCGCATTCGAGGCATTCAGGCTGTCCAGCGCCTGCTGCACCGAGGTGTCCAGTATGCGCGAATAGAAGTCGGCTGCATCCGGGCAGTAGACAATCTCGCTCATGTGCGCGCACTGCTCTGCGAAGTGGACAGACTCCAGATGCTGTGCGGCCAGCGAAGCTGCATGCAACTGCGCCAGTTTCTGCAAAATTATTGATGTACGTTGAAGGTTGCCGAGGAGGCTGCAACATGTTGCTTACCTTCATCACGAGCAGGCAGTGCCGCAAGTCGAGACCGGCCAAGCGGTTCATCATGCGGAAGCCCAGCGCCTTGAGGTCCTGCAGCACGATAATAGGCTCGCCACTCGGACTGCCATCAGTATGTGATGCAATGTGGCATTGCGGAAACATCGGCTGCTGGCTGTAACGGCAGAGCAGCGGCACCACATGCTGATACACGTTGATCTCGTTTGTGAATGCCTCGCCACAACGGTAAAGCTGCCGACGCGAGATGCTCGCAATCTGGCGCTTGATGATGACGGAGCAGCTGGCATTTGCAGTCGCGCTCTCAGCCGCAGCTGAAAGAAGCAAAACAAAATAAATCACAGTCAGAACACAAGAAAACACACACACACACACACAGAGAGAACAACGCTTGCGCCTCTCTCACGCTCTGCTCTCTCTTTCGCATGCTGAACAGCTGACTTTTGTTTACGCGCCATAGTAAATTTATGAATGAAGTTGTTTGCTCTTTGCCAGAAAGTGTGTGCTTTTGTAAATGTGTGTGTGTGTGTGTGGGTGTGTGGGTGTGTGTGCTGAGAGAGTCGCTCAGTTGCCTGCTGTGTGCATGCGAGTGTACGTGTGCATTCGTGTGGGGGCGAGTGTGCGTGTTGACCTTTAGCAAAGTATATTACATATACATATACATATACATATATATATCTTATTGCATTTAGAATTCGTATAACAAGGTCAGTTGACGTCGCCGCTAAAAGTGTAGCGGCAACAACAACAACAACAACCACAAGAGCAACGAGAGCAGCAAAATTAATCAATAGGCTAAACGCAGCTTGACTTCAATTTGCTGGACGATGGATAAAAGTCTGTCCAGCAAATCGGCAATCAACTTCTTTACCCGCATCATGGATTGTCACCCGCTTCACCAAGGACATGTAGTTGTCGCCGCTGCTGCTGCCCGCGCTGCATGCGATTCGGCCGATGCTGAACTTCGTTAAATTCTTCGATCGAAACAGTTTGCGCAAACACTCAATGTCCTCCACATATTGATTAGCTGCTGTTGTGCCGGCCAGATCACTGACGCCATTCTTTGCACCAGCCGCCATGGCAGTCGTCGTCATTCTGCCCGCTGCCCCAATGCAACTGATTGGAAGTCTGAAGTGGAGCTGAAGCTAAATTGTGCGCCCAATTTATTGGTTTGTGCAACTGCAGCATTTTAGAGACATTGCACCACTGGCATGAATTTTCGAATTGGGCCAGGTCACTTGTTTGCGGCTCATATGTTTACAGTCTTGTATTATAATTCTTTATGTTTATTTTTGCCTATGCCATTGATTTTTGCTAATTTATGTGCACTAATTGAAATTTCTGTTTCTGTTTCTGTTTCAGTTTCAGTTTTATTCTGACTTTCGCACAGACGTGCAAATGCGCTGTCGAACCGCACAACGACAACTGAACCAGAACGTCAGAGCGATTTTCCACTGCATTAAGAATGCACTCACCAACACCCAGACACACTCGCACACACACTCACACACACACAGACGCACAACTCACAATGCATTTGCAATAATAGAGAGCGAGCGAGCGAGCGAGCGAGCGATTGCAAAGTTTTCTGAGTGCTGGCTCTTTAATCCTCTCTCCCGCTCTCTCGCTCTTTCTATTTCTCTTTTCTGCAGTTCATTTGAAAGCCGGCAGGCAAAGGAGTCAAAACGCCTCGCTCACTCTCTTGTTCGCTGTCGCCGCTGCTGTTGTTGTTGTTCGGGTTGTTGCCGTTCAAGGTGGGGTCAGTGCGAGCTTTCGCTCATTTAACGAGAGTACACTGTGCGTATGCTTAACCTCAGCAATGGCAAAGCGGATATGCTGTTGCTCATACGCCGCGTTGTTCATAGTCGTTTGCATTGCGCCAGAATTGCGTGCACTTGAAACTGCATACAACGGCCTTGGCGCCACTGCGCCCAGCTGAGTTTATTTAAACTCTATGTGTGTGTGTGTGTTCGTGCGTGTGTGAGCATGAGCTTGTGTAGGCTGAGGTGTTTAAGTAAACAAGTCGAAATAACACTTGAAGGTTGCTCAGAAGCCACTCAAATTATAACTGTCATGGGAAAGTAAGCTATTTGTAAATATTTTAAAACTCAAACTATGCATGATTTATCTTACATAGCAATCATGCGCATTTTCATCAAATGTAACTCTTTACTCATGAAATAAATCTGTTCCACAGAAAAGTATTGATTGATGTTCTCAAAAATAGCATTTGGTAGCTAATTCCATTTATTTTGTATTACTTTCACTACGATTGTATCTATTATGTCGTATCTTATCCATAATTATCTCATTTCTAATTTGACAATCTTATAAACTACTAAGAGAACAAATATTATGAACCTTACTTATAGTATATATAGTATATATTATGATTCCAAATTATAAGAAGATATCAAAATTATACAAATACATAATTAAATTCACCACATAACTAGCTAATCAAAACTAAATATCTTAAATACCACAAAACCATTCGAGAGGTTTCGCTGTTAATCCCCTGCGAACAATGCAGCCATATATAGTAGCATATGAATAATATCTCTTAAATATGCATCTACAAATCACAATTAATTAAATATCAAGTTCGACAGGGCCAACAAATAAACACCAATTTGTTAGACCACACCCTAGATATGAAGCCATGCCAAGAGTCAGGCAATGTAATTACCACAAAGATATATTGAGCCACGCACCTGTGCCGCCTACGCGCTTAAGTTCAAGGCAATCGCAATACAAGCCTAGCTAGAGCCCAGTTGTTCCCTCGACCACAGCCCCCTCGGGTGGAGAGCTGCTTCCGCATCAGCTGACATCAGCGGTTGAATAACCCCAGCGTTGGCTGCGAGCAACCACAACAAATTAGGGTCAAACATGTGCAGCTTCACGTTCCGCTCCAGTCGAGACTGAGAAGCTGAGAGATCGAGCTGGTTGAGCATTCAGATTCAGTTTCAGGGTCAAACAACACTTTCAAATCTCGAAATCGCTAACGTAATCGCAATCGCAATCGCACTTGGGTTTCGATTCCTATTCTAAGCAACTTACATACATACATAAGAGAAACAATAAATATACCCTGTACGCACAACAGACGATAGAGTCGTTTAAGTGATATGGGCATTTGACTTGAATTAATTGCCTGATGGATGCCAATGATAAGAATTGTTTAATGTGATTAATACAAAAGCTGAAATGAAAATAAAGTTAATATATATATATGTCTATACATAATCACCCAGAATCAAAACATTGTTCAAATAAATTATTCCCAAAGTAGATCTCAGCTGCATATATCTTTACGGATATTTGTGCCTGGCTTGACCTCTTCTCGGTGCATGTCCAGGGTGTCATCTAGTCGAGCATTATTGCCCTTTGCACTCTGTGCACAGCTGTAAAGCAACCGGCAGCAGGCGACCTTTTTTGGCGGGCATTTTGTAGAGCATGAGAAACTTTACGGCAGTCGGAGCAAAAAACTGACGCATTTAATTGCACAAACTATGGCCTAGGCCTAGGTCGACACGCAATTGTTGCTCTTTCATCCATAATTAATTTAATACAAAATAAATACAGCCATGTGTAGACGCCTTTCAAGCCGCTCAAACCTGCAGCACTCGGCGCACAGCTTTGAGTGTTTCTCGCATGGATTCGGCTCAATGCGCGTTGAGTGAAACTCGTTTGCTGCGGCATTCAACGTGAAACACATAAAAGTACGCCACCTCGTTATTCGAATTTCAGTTACAGTTTCTGTGTCAACTTTGCCAGCCAGCCAGCCAGCCAGCCAGAGAGTCAGCCAGGTGCAGTGTTTGGTCCAGTTAGCCAGTGCTGAGTGAAGTGGTGGGCGTTACCAAATAGATCGAGATTAAGATCACAATCAACGATGTGCATTGTTGTTGTTGTTGTTGTTGCTGTTGTTGTGTGGGCTGTTTATGTGCAACCTTGACTTTGGCGCTAGTTCTGCTCAAATGCCAAGCTGTGCCTCTCGTTCGAATGCTAATTTTTAATTGTGACTAAGACTGTGAAATATTTCAGCCTATGTGGAGCAGTCTGACAATTAGAGCGCTGCAGCTGTCCACTGTTATCATTCAGCAAATACAAAAATAAACAAATCAAGAAAAACAAACGTCAATTGCGAAAAGTTCATGGATAAAGCGCCAGTTACTGCAGCAGTAGCCGCAACAGTTGCTGTTGCAGCAGCAACAATTGCTGCCAGTTAAGCCAGAGTCGTGCTCATGCCTGTGTCTAGTCGCTCCACTTGTTGGCGAGATAATTGATTTTTCCGTAAATAATTTATGACGCACGTAACTGACAGTTTCTGCTGAAAGATTACAAATTGCCACTGACCAACGGACAACGGCCAACGCACCCAAATTATTAGCCCCATAGCCATATCGTTTATTAGCCTTCAATTAAACCAAAATGGAATGGCTCACCTACAATAAGTTCTCCTCTCTTGCAGCGCCTACGATGTGGTCCATCCGCCTGTTTTGTGTATTCGCCTGCCTTGCTTTCGCCCCGAGCACAGCTCGAGCTCAGTTCTTTTATCATCAGGCACTGGGACTGCCAGCCAAGGCAGCGTATGAGCCAGAATCGCCGTACACGGGATACGCCACAGCCGAGGCGCATCCATCGGTGGTGAAGAACGCACAGTGGGAGGCGCAGCTGCCTCACGAATTATCGAAGAGTGCCCGATTCTATGATGATCCCGTCATTGCAGCCAATCTGGCCAAGGAGTCCCTGCTCACCCGCAAGGAAATGGCCGTTGTCAACCGGGAGGCGGAGAAGATTCCCCGCGAACAGGTCTACAAGCTCTTCAAGAACGCGGGCTATCTGAGTCGCAGATAGATGGGAAACCATTTCCCGTGTCTCCAGTGCCTTGTTGTATTCTAGTTCGTACTTTGTTGCTTATGTGTATTATATAATTTGATATTTGATATTTTTGAATATAATCAACAATTGTTTAATCGTATACGTCGAGAGTCTTGCCAGATATGGAATTGTTACGGCTGTCTTAGCTAAGCTGCTAAACAGGCTAAACTAACTATTAACTAACTAACTTTTAATTTAATTTTAATTATTAATAATATAATTGAGATAGAATTGCATATACAGCTGTCAATCAAATGGAATTTTAATATTTTCTCTGATAAGTATAATTGTTAAAAATGCATTCATAAAGGATTTATAAGCCTTAACAGAAACGTTGCTAGAAAAATTACTTTTGCTTTCTAAGGTTCCCGATTGAGGTCATCTGCTATTCTGAAACTCCTAACTAAACATTTCTGATCACAGTTGGGGTTTTATAGGCATGGGGTATGGGTTGAGCCATAAAGATTTTTCGAATAGCTTTGAAACAGGTTTTAAGATATAATTTTTGGCACTAAAGGTTCACTTTATTGTTGTTGTTAATTATTTAACACAGTCTCCTACATATGTGAAATTGGAAATTGTGCTTACAAAGTAGTAAATACATTAACATGGACTTAGCTTATAGAGCTGTCTATGCAGGAGCATCTGCATTAAGCTAATAATAATGAGGTTCTAATTATGCTCGATCTATAAGCGCCGGCTTACCACTATCTAGAAGGAACACCCATTAAAGGATGGCGAGAAACCGGTATGAATGGCCCATATGTCTTTACAAGCCAATCAATTAGGCGAATTGCAGTTCTTAAATTACATTGTGTGATGCAGCGATGGTTGCTGGACCCAACATAAGGTAAAATGCTATACTGATAGAGCACAAGTAGTCAAATATGAAGATAAGAGGAAAGACAATTATTTGGATCACTAATAATAATAATAAACAAAAAATCAAATACATATTTAAAAATAAATGGAAAATTAGTTAATTATTTATATATTTATATCTTGAATTTTTCAAAAGTACAAATTCGTGGTATTATGTATTTAATTTTTACTACTTAGTATATTACAAATTTAGTCTTGGTTCAAAAAAAGGAAAAATTTAATATCCAAATAAGAAATATAGAATCATGATTTTGTACATTTAAAGCAATTTTACATGCAACTATATATTATAAGTAGTGGAATTATGATATGGCAAAATATGCAGTAGTTCAATAAAAATATTATATGGTGGTGTGGAGGTGCTATATTATATACAGGTTTTCAAAAGTGTCTTTGATTATTGTACAAATAGCTCGGCGCCGTTGCTGGGGAACGTGGCAAAGACGACTTCATTGAAGTCGTTGGGCTGATAGCGCTCCAAGAGATGAGCAGGCAATTGAGCATAGTACTCGCGCTTGAGTACGTTGACGTAATCTGAAGCAGCCTTAACTGACTCACACATGGCCACAATGCAACCGCCCCAGCTGTAAACGGAGTTGAATTATTATATATTAGATTAGAGATTAGGCCGATAAAAAGATATCAATAATGGCTCACCCTGCGCCCGTAACACGTGCGCTGACGCCCTGCTTGATAGATAAGGCCACGAGGCGCTCTAAATCCGGATGCGAGCACTCGTAGAGGTCGCGCAGGCTGTGATGCGACTGCTGCATGAGCTTGCCCAGCTGCTCAATGTCCTGTTTGCTGGAGTGACGTTGTAGCTGCTCGCAAATCTGACGGAACTGGATGACTCGATCCGACTCTGGGGATAATAATTAGATAAATATATATTAATAATAAATATTTAATTATTTAACAAATGCATTTGTAGATCCCCTCAAAACTAACCCTGGATAACATGCAGGGCGCGCTGACGCAGCTTGAACTGCTGCATGTGCTGCGTGCTGGGCGTTAAGAAATCTGTTTCCAGCTCTTGTTCCGTGATGCCGAGGCCATCGCAAATGTCCTCGCGTGTGTAAAGCGATTTCTTCAACTGCTGATCAATGAGCTTCACATACGCAGCATTATCCAACTGACAAGCCTCCTCGAGATCTACGAATCTAATAAGTTCCTTCCAGTTGGCCAATTTTTGTGACTTTGCCAGCCAACGCGTAGCCAAACGACACTCGACCACGCGTTCGTTGTAGTCGGAAGAGGCTGCTTTCCGCTTCTGCACGAGGCTATTGGCGACCACAAAACAACTTCCTGCGGGCAACGTAACTGGCGTTCCCTTTAGCTTCGGATGGAACTCAATGTGTTGGGCGCAGCCCTGCTTCGCCAGATAGGCAATGGCTTGATCCATGCCACCGCTGTGTGTGCCAATATATTGCTCACAGCTTGCCGAAATCGATGCCAGCTGCTTGCGATCCAACGGCATTCCCTGCGCATGTCCTGTGGCCAGTACAGCGGCGCTGACCAAGGCACTGGAACTGGATAGTCCGGCAGCCAAAGGCACGTTCCCACTGAGAGCAACGCGCATACCGACTGGGCGCCACTTCTCATTCAGCTCCTCCTGTATGCCTTTGATGCCACACAGAAAGTAGCTGTACCAGGCTGGTCCTCCAGTCTTGGGCAGCTTGATCCTAACAATGAAAGAGGTTTAGCTAGCAAACAAAAATGCATTTGATGTCAATTATTTAACCTACTCAAGGTCATTCAGATCGCAATCAAAGCTTTGAAATTTGCCCTCGTCTAGATGATGCAGCTCTAGCTGAGCCTGTTGCTCGTTTGTGCCCACGGCTAGAATAATGCTCTGCTCCACAGCCATGGGCAGCACCGAGTACCCACAGTAGTCGACATGTTCGCCTATTATGTTGACGCTATTGCAGAACATAAACATATAAAGATCAGGGTACATATTATATAAACAACGTAATGGTATCCTCTTACCGTCCAGGTACACGCACATAGAACTCTGGCTCAACGCCGTATCGCTCCTTATAAAAGCCGCCTAGTGTCATTAGGCGATCATAGATCAGGGCATCAGGCTGAAGCTTTTGCACTGCGACATGCTCATCTCCCACCTTGGAGTCTGGGACTGTACCATTTCCACTGTTCAATGCCATTATTTAACTTTCAATTGGATAGAAAAAATATGTTTTTGTTATAAGAATGTGAACGTGTCACAATACCCCGTTAAGCCGTAATAATAATAATACAGGCCATTAAAAAGAAAAATACGTACGTAAACAAAATTAGCTACACACACACTCACTCACATATGTATACATATAGAGGAGGTGTGCAAAATGCTTGTTATCAGCGCGCTCTCACCTTATCACAATGTCATTGGAACGATTAAAAATGCAATGGTTTGCTAACTGGCAAATATCGGTTTCGGAAGTATGTTAACGTTGCATCACTCGTTAAATTAACGCAAATTGCATTAATTAAATTGACCAAAATGACTGCAAAGTGCACGAACTTTTGGCTTACATATATTGCGCCGGCAAAACCTAACGCGCTCAGAGAGAGCGAATAGCTAAAGATAACAGCTGATATGGTGGCGCTGCCAGACTTAAGATAAATATGAATTTCATTGGCGGGTATTTCGAGTGTGCTTCATCTAATATACTTTCTCTTTTTCTACAATTTCATTAACTGAAACTACCTTTTGTACACATACCAACTATTATTATCTGGCTTTCAGTAGCGAAGAGCACTTGGACTGAGTTTTTACGTTATCAAGTGAGCAACCAAATTGTAAAGTTTAATGTGTGCGAACGCGACGACCGCTAATGGGCAACTAAGAGCTCAAGCCTGCCCAGTTTCCGTTTTGTTTAGGCAGTTATCAAAAAAGTATGAGTTGCGTCTCATTGGTGCGACGTCGTCTAGAGTTTTGTTTACATTAGCTGTTCGTTATCAGCCTGAATTCCATGTAGGTCATGCTCACTGTAGCTCTGCTACATGGCTACACTTTTTAAAAGACATTTTGATGAGCTGTTCGAAACAGGTTTTCAAACATTTGTAAATTTATTCACATACAAATTTATGATCAAGTAAATATTCAAGCAGAATCTTTAAAATTCGAGAAATGGTGTGATCCATATGCTGCCTTTCATTTTTTTTTTTAGTTTTATATTTTTGTTTATATATAATTGACTTTGTCAATTTTAAAAAGTTTTTTTGAGCCGCCGATATAATTTATAATATGTTATTATCGATCATTAAATTCGATTGTCAATGAAGTATCGTATATCCGCCTTTATGAATATTAATAAAATAATAATTAATATAATTAAATATAAAAAGAACTATAATTTTTAAATATATATTACTAACTTCTAAGAAAAAGTTCAAAATATCGATAAGCTATTAGGCAACAGCTGCTCTGTTATAGTTCATTTTTAGTCTGGTTAACATACAAGAAATTATTACAAAGTTACCAGTTTACATGTTATAAGATGCAAGGTTAATTTTCGCGCTAAGAAAATTCAGCTATTTAATTTATCTGTTGAATGATATTTATTCATTTATGCATTCAATAATTGAATAATAAACTAATTTGTGTATAACTAAGATAACTTAGAATTTTTCGTTAGCACTCAGATTAGATGCACTGTTAAGAACATTTCAGCAAATGTTACAGTCTTCTGGCGCCTAACAGCAGTGAAAACATAACGAAAAAATACAGATTTTGTTAAAATATCATCTGCAAGTACTTGACAGACAATCCGTAAGCAATGTCCAGCTTACAACGTACAATGCTTAAGTCCAAATTGCCACCCACCATTCCGGGTGGCCGGATTGGCCGAGCGTAAGTTTTTTCCGCTAATTAAAAGCCTGTGGGCGGAGGATGAAGGACATGACATCTAATAAATATGTCATTGCAGAGATTCATTTAAAAAGTCACGAATTAGGGACTACAAGCCATGTATGTGGAACGAGTTCTTCGCCGAGAAGGAAGACGTCGTCGTGGACGAGCACCGAATGTTTCGAGTCTACCGTACTAAAAAACCCGAGAAACCAGGCCCCGTATTGTTGTTATTGCACGGAGGGGGCTATTCGGCGCTTACCTGGGCGCACTTTTGTGTATGTATACATATGCTGAACATGTGAGCAATTATCATATTCCAACACTATCCGTTTTACCTTCCAGTCGGAAGTGACAAGCATGATACACTGTCAGTGTCTGTGCGTCGACTTTCGAGGACACGGGGACAGCAAAGTGGATGATGAGGACGATTTGTCGGCAGACACGCTATCACAGTAAGTGTTAGCCTGTTGCTTCTCTGAGTGTGTGTGACACGTGTGACACGTCAATGGATGAGTAAATGCTATGCTCTGTCTGTACTTATAGGGACATAGGGGATCTAATCACAACACTCTATCCCGAGGAAGTGCCACAAATCTACATGGTTGGCCACTCAATGGGCGGGGCCATTGCTGTGCATTTTGCTCATATGGCATTGGTGCCGACTCTGATTGGCATCACCGTAATCGATGTCGTTGAGGGCACAGCTATGGAAGCTTTGGCTAGCATGCAAAGCTTTCTGCGCTCGCGTCCTAAGTATTTTCAGAGTATACCGAATGCCATTGAGTGGTGCATTCGGAGCGGACAGGTGAGGAATGTGGACAGTGCCAAAGTCTCAATGCCTGGACAGATAATTAAGTGAGTGACGTCATTGCAAAGAGAGCTTTTATTTTTAATTGATTTTCCGTTTTAGCTGCACAACGAATAAATTGGCAACGAATGATCTTCCCCTGCCAGAGGAGGTGCTAGAGGAAGCTCATCACACGAGCATGTTTCCCAATGCATTTAGCATTTCTGAAGATGAGGAGGTAGGCAATCCCGGGGAAGATGGAGCTGAAAGCGTTGACTTCAAGAAGCCCACGACAACTAAAGCTGCAACAGATGCGGCCAAGAAGTATGTATTTGAATGGTAAATTGGCAGAGGAAGGCCCACATTTTGAATACTTGCAGCTACACCTGGCGTATCGATCTGGCAAAATCGGAAAAGTATTGGGTCGGCTGGTTTTCGGGTCTCAGCGAGAAGTTCCTTAACTTACGATTACCTAAACAATTGCTCCTGGCCAGCATTGATGGCCTTGATCGCACACTTACCGTTGGCCAGATGCAGGGACGCTTCCAAATGCAAGTGTTGGCACGCTGTGGTCACGCCGTACACGAGGACCGTCCACACGAGGTTGCTGAGGTCATCAGCGGCTATTTGATACGCAATCGCTTTGCCGAGGCCGCAGGCGAGTTCCGATGCCACATGCCCTCCTGTTAATCCACAGTTTTGTACAATTGTAGCACAAAATGTCTATTTTTAAATGGAGCATTACAGATGTGTATACATATAAGTCTATATATATATATATATAAACTTACGCACGGAAGCATAAGAAATAGGAACAAGAAATACTCTAGCCGTATTATCTATATATATATACATATACTCCAATAATTTATTCGATTACTTAAACAGATTCATACGTATTTTCAATCGTAGTATTCGCTCATTTTGCCAAACGCCGGATAACGAAAACTCGTAATTTCTTTGAGTTGCGCTTCTTAACTTCTTGAGCTGTGTGAGTTTTTGTCAGTATCAAAAATGTGCCACGATTCAATTTGAACTTATACAAAACGATTATATTATATCAAGTAAATAATTTTAATAAAATTATAAAATTATTGCAATTTACGCGCAACGCAAATGTTTTTAGCGCCCAAAACTATGCATTTTAGTTAATTAAGCAGAAAAAGGATGATTTGCTCATGGGTTCGCTCAATTTACTTGTATAACACTATTTCTACACGTTAAACATTTAACATATTTTGCTTTTCGACTTCAATCTAGTCGACAAAGCGATAGCCACCATCTGCCTTCATTTTAATCTTGGTCTCCAAGCTACGGATGCGATGTAAGCGCTCGGAGATTTGATCGTGTATCTCCGGACGATATTTCTTACCCTGTCCCAGAGCCTCCATTTCGGCCAGCCATTCGGCACGCTCATTGATTTGATCCAGCACTGCGAAGACGGTATATATATATATATAGAGAGAGAGAGGTTAAAATGATAAAAGTGAGCTGGACTCACATTCATTGATTAGATCATTTTCGGTAACCAAACGATCTTCACGGGTACGTCGTAGCGGCTTGATGGCCGGATCCGGCAGCTCAATGCCGGCCATGGTGAATTGCAGCCTTGACTTGGCCTTATCGCTGACCATGCGATTATCCACTTTGGGGCGAAAGTAGGACTTCTCATAGGCGCCGCTGCTCTCGATCTGGCGTAGGTTCTTGCGCTTGGCATTGCGAGCGCGTTCCAGTATGGCCTGGGTCTCCTTGTCGATATCGTTGCTGGTATTCGGACGAGGGGGCTTAGGCAAGGGGAGTGGCTCACCACTGCGCAAGCTTTGATCGATCTGCTTGCGCATAATCATGGACATCTTCGACTCCTTCATGAGCACTGCAACGCAAACGGGGGAGAGCTAAATGGCATCCCAGAATTCTAGTTATACCTACGCTTAAGTAAATCAGCAGTTTCCTTGCTGTACTCCACTTTTGGAACATGGAAGGCACCGCTGCCGCCAGGGGCAATGCGTTCACTTGGCCACATGGGCAACTGCTCATTGTCTTTGTCTTTGTCTTTGTCAGTTATGTGTCCTCCCAGGGGCAACGGCATCTCCGGCTGTGGCTGATGATGCTGTTGGTGCCGGAGCAGGCCCGCAGTCAGCCCATCGAGCTGTACGTTATTATAGCGATGCCTGCGCATATTGTTAATTGTTCAAATTTTGCTCTTTATAAATTTTAGCTTTTATCTATAATATGTATATATATGTTTCGATTCCTTTTCAACAGTTGTGTGTGCCCGATATGTCAGTGGAAAGGCCTCGCACGTTAACGTCAAACAACTCGAACACGCATGGCAACCTTTGTTGTTAAGGCAACGAAGTGGGGGTATCACACACACACGCACGCACTCAGTGAAAATAAGCAGTTAGTTGTTGAAATAATTTATTTAAAATAAATAAATATATATATATATATATATATATATATATATATATATATATATATATATATATATATATATATATATATATATATATATATATATATATATGCTTGTTTGTATATGTGTATTGGTAATAGGTACACTCTGAATGTTCACATTTGATAATTCGTTCTATGCCTGCGCCTTGACTCGATTTATTTACTATTTATTAACTTGACTTTATGCACAATATTTTTAATAGTTGAACTTTTACCTATTAAACCGTTTTTTATATTTTGAACTTTGCTATGGCTATCAATTTTGTTTATATATCATTTTTTCAAGCTTCAACAGAACAGATTCTTTTTTGGTTTA
The DNA here is from genome assembly GCA_037075325.1 of Drosophila mayaguana. Taxonomy (NCBI): domain Eukaryota; kingdom Metazoa; phylum Arthropoda; class Insecta; order Diptera; family Drosophilidae; genus Drosophila; species Drosophila mayaguana. The sequence goes on along the minus strand of JBAMCG010000080.1, from coordinate 2,814,595 downwards.
TGTATGTATGTGTATGTGTGGGTGGGTGTATTTGTGTGGTTGTTGTTTTCTATAATTGAAATAAAAATCAATTTGTATTTGTTTGTCAAGCATCAGCCATATATGTATATACAATCCTGCAATTCGCATGCATTTCGTTCAGTTTTTACACACAATTTTTAATTTAAGCTAACAATTTGTTTTAATGCTCTTATGATTTCCTATGGCCTACAGCGGTCCATTCTCGTTTTTTAGATTTAGCTTAATCTTAGTTGCAAAGCATTCTCGATCGACATGTGACAAATATGCATATATACATATATCAACATAGAAAGCGATTCTCAAAACAATTTAAAATAACATAACATAATCGATTGCCATCATTATCGTAATATACAGCACATGTTTACAATTGAACAATTCAATAAGCCTAAAAGCAAAACAAAATATATTTAATAATTGTATATATGCATATATATGCAATACAATGTCTAGCAACATGTGTGTGTTTTTGGCTTATATTCTTACTACTTATACAAAATACAGTATGTGCTGCATTAGCTTAATAAATATGCTACTAAACCACTTCTGCATTTCATTACAACTCGAACATAAGACAATTTCTTTAAGTGTTTACAATTACAGTTTACAGTTTTGTTTTCAGCAATTATGTTCCTTTAAATTTAAAATAAATATGTGTATATATATTTTGTTTGTATATATTTATATATATTTATATATATATATATATATATATATTTATATAGTTCATTATGTGACTTTCAGCAAGCAACGTTTTTGATTCGCGTATGTTGTGTGTCTCGTGTGTAGCTTCAAACGTGTTTCATTATTCCAGCTTTTCTAGTTCTTACATAGTTGCGAATATAATAATCTTAGTCAGTCTCATGGTCACGATGCAGAGTTCATAATATAATTTATTAACATATGCATGCACATATATATATATAATTTTATTTATACATATATATTGTATGCAATTTCGTCGTCGACGTCTGTATTAGCGGGTGCAGCCGTCAAAATAGCGTAAAATGTTGATCGAATTTGGCCAAATTTTCCTACAGAGAGAAAGTTGTTGTTGGTTTTGGATGCTGGTTTGTTCTTGGGTTGTTGCTGTTGTCTCGCATACAGTTTGCGATTAGTTGGAACTACATTTTGACATATTCAACTTAAATATTAATAACATTGGCAGCGTTTACAACTGCGCCTCTGAGTCATATCTGAAGCTGTGCTCTAGCTGCGCCAATGGCTTTTGAGGAGGGGACTTCTCTGTCAGCTAGACCCTGTCAGTTTTGAACGGCCAGCCGTTATACTTTGGTTGCAGTAGCTCCAGACTTACACAGCAGTCGCTTCATTTAACAAACAAATTCAAACACATACACACACGCACATATACCCTAACATTAGATACAGAAGATAAACTTAATATTTAAACAAACTTTTCAATATCTTACAGAACTAAAAACGATTACAAAACACGGTCAAACCTTTTGGGCTACATTGTACATAGTCACACACACACACATACACACGCACACACACAAACAAACAGACACAACAATTTAACATTGAATTTGAAAAACATTTAAAAATATTAATTGCCAACAGCCTAATTCATTGCCTGCTCAGTCATTTGGCGGCACAGCGTCTCCAGCTGCTCCAAGCTCTTAAAGTCATTCAATTTGTAATCATGCGGCGGCATATTGAAGCCCTCCTTAAGCGAGGCCATGCTTAAATTAATAAGCTGCGGCTGAGACAGGCAGTGATCTCTGTTGTTGTTATTATTAAAATTATTATTGTTATTGTTATTATTATTGTTGTTGCATATTGCGCTACAGGCCACGACGTCATCACCACAACCATCACCGGGACACAAACAGCTGACATTGCCCACGGCAGCGGCGGCAGCAGCAGCCGCCAGCAATTGCAATTGCTGCTGATTAATCGAATTGTTGTTCAATAAATTATTGTTATTGTTATTATTATTGTTGTTGATGTTATTATTATTGCTATTATTATTGTTGCTGCTGATTAATATTTGCGGTGGCTGCTGCTGCTGTTGCTGTTGCTGGCTGGATTCAGTTTGATTCGTATTACTAACCATTACCACAGCGGCCATCGTTTTTTTTGGTTGCTGTTCCACAGTTGAAATTAAGTTGGGTCCAGTGGTGAGGCCATTCAAGCTGGGCTTGCGCTGCTGCTGCTGCTGCTGCAGATTGTCATTGTTGTTGTTGCTGTTAGTAAGAATCCCCTGGCCGGGCTTAAAGATCATTTGCTGAGGCTGCTGCGGCCCTCCTGCGACGACGATTAGATTATTCAGCGAGCGTCTGTGATGAGGCGGCGGCGTCTGCTGCGGCAAGGCTGGAAAGTGTTGGGCATGCTGCTGCAACATCTGCTGCATTTGCTGTGCATGCTGTGAATGATGCTTCGGCGGCTGTTGCTGCTGCTGCTGCTGCTGCTGCTGTTGTTGCTGGGGATTATTCATAAAGTTGGGATACGAGGAGCTCTTGTACTGCTGCGTCTGATACCCGCCGTTGTAGTCAAATGGCTGCTGCTGTTGTTGCTGCTGCTGCTGCTGTTGTTGTTGTTGTTGTTGTTGTTGCTGCTGCTGGTGGTGCTGAATGGGATGTTGCAAACAGTTCAGCGAAAAGTTCAACATATCATTTGAGTTCTTGCGGTGATTGATGCGATCATTACTGCCATTTTTGGGATCGCATTTGCGAGCCTTGCCGTTCCACCTAAGCAGGCAAGATAATGTTTATTAGATGGATAATACAGGATAGAATATGCGATTTACCTGGGCTTATTCATATTGCTGGTTGTGGCACTCGTTGTCTTCACATGATGAAGCTTGGGCACCATGGACATCTTGATCTTGGACAACTTAAACTTGAGCTCCTTCAGTTGGTTGGCATGATTCACAAATGCCTCGTTGTGTATGGAACGGTCCAGTATCCACATGAATACACCCAGTGTTTCCTCATCCGGCACGCAGTAAGGATCTTGTTGCAAGGCATTGCTAACCAAATCGATCACCTTAAGGAAACGCAACCCAATGTTGTCCTCGCCAGAATTCGATTCCAGTGGCTTCATGGGCGTCAGCACAATGTTAGTGAGCTCCTCAATAGCGGTGCTTATCTTCATCTGACCCGTGTGCAGCTCCTGCTCCACCCGGCTGAGAATATGCGAGCGTTCCTTCAGCTTCTCAATGCACAGCGCCAGCTTGTGAGAGGCGCCCTTTGTCACACCCACACTCTGTAGAAACTCCTCGCTAATTTGCAGCATCTCCTCGTAGGTCATATTCTTGAACAGCTCAATGTACTTGTGCAGTCGGAGTGACTTGAGCCACAGGCCGATTCCAGACATTCCCACATTGCGCGTCTGGAACTTAATGTAACTGGGCTTGAAGTCATCGAGGCGGGTGTCCGAGGTACTGTTCGGCAGTGTACTGTTGGCACGATGATGCTCAATGGACAACGAGAAGCTGCGCGGTTTATTCGCAAACTGAGCCAAATTCTCCGTCGAGTTGGAGCAGTTGTCATTAACCGTAATCACAGACGAGTTCGATGAGTTTGACGAGCAGCTGGAGATCGTTTGAGTGGTCAGGCTGTTGGAGCGCCGTGTCTTCAGCGCTGCAATCTTGCTGTCCAGGCTCCAGCGATTGACGTCGCCAAACTGATCGCCCACATACCCCATTAGTATGGAGGAGTATGCCAGCTGGTGCGGGGGAGGCGGCGGTGGCGGCTGCAACAGCTGCGGAAGAATTGCAGCAGCCTGCGAAGCAGTCTGCGTATAAAGATGCACACAAATATTCTATTAGTTTTAGCTTTGATATTTGCTCTGCTAGAAATATACTTTTATTTTATTCTTATTATATTCGTTTAGCCCTTGTTATGAAGTGTGTTCATTCTATTCGACCTTTAAGCACAGTTATTGTGAAAACTGCCTTTGAATTGTGCTTTGTCTCATTTGTGAAATTAAGTGTAAGGTGCAAACTGAGGTGGGTTAATGATTTGAGTAAATGTGAATAGTATTGGTTATGAAAGTGTACGAGGATATCGGGGAAGAAGCGTGCCAATTGGTAAGTGTATTAGTTGTGTGTATTATTATCTCTTCACCTACCTGTTGTTGGCCAAGGCTAGCGCTGCAGATGCCGCTTGTCTCGGCAGCTCCGTTGCCAACGCCATCACAGTGCAGTGGCTCAAAGTCAAGAATTTCGGTGCCATTCTTGCTGAATGAGGTGTCATGATCTTCGTTGCCGCCAATGCCAATGATGGAGCCCGCCGCGGCGCCAGCAACGACTCCATTGACCAGGGACGAGTTGCTGCCCAGGGAGAGCCCTAAGCTATTCTGACTAGATGCTAATTCGTTCAGTGTAATACCATTTAAATTATCACAGAGTGGATTGATCGAGCCGCAGGAGCCGCTCACACTGCCTCGCCATTCACCAGGCTGCCTGGGCAGCTGCTTGCTGTGGTGTCTGCTGGGCGGCGCAATCGTTTGCCAATCAACGTTGCGCGTCAAATTGCCCAATGATGAGGAGGACGACGAGGAGCTGTCTGAAATGGCGCCCGTGGCCATTTGCAGCTGCAGCTGCAGCGGATCAGGCTGCACAAAGAAACTGCTGCGCTTGTTCGCCTGTATGTAGTCCTCGAGATGACGAAGCCACACATTCAGCGAGCGTCGATCGTCGCTGCCAATGGCGGGATGTATAAGCATATAGGAGAATATCTGCTGCACCAGCTCCGTGGGCACCAGCTGCTGAGCGGTGTCTTTCACAGCGAGCGGTATCAGCATCATGTAGGTCTGTTTGGCCTCCTCGTTGCCCGGTTTCAGCAGTGGCAGCATGTTGAGCACCTCTTGCAGTATATCCTCCTTGCGTGCGCACAATTTGCGCTCATCTCCGCTTAGCTGGGCGGCATTTGTGCTGCTGGTTATTTGAAAGTCGCTGCCATAGCAGTGCATCGAGTCCTTGTCCGACGAGGAGGACGACATGCCCTCAGTTAAATCATTGGGTTGACACGCTTTGTACGCACTCAACAGATTCTGCAAGTAGGCTGGATTATTCGCATTGATGTCAATGACGACGCTGTTCAGAGTCGACTGGCAGGTGCCCAGATTCTGTGTCAGATTGTTGTCTATGGAATACTGTAGAAACTTGAGGCTGGGATAGCGCAGTCGCTTCAGCAGTGCGTACATGACTACTGTGCGCTCACAATCGTTCCACTTCTCGAACAGACTCGTCACTGTCGTCACCTGCTCGCAGAATAAAGCATTGGTAGCCGTTGCCGCTGCCGCTGCCGCCGCCGTTGCCGTTGTCGCTGTCGATGTTGCATTTGCTGTAGCTGTTGCTGTTGCACTTGCTGGTGCTGCGTCGCTGTTGTTAGCAGCATTGGTATCAATTTGGTTGTTGTTTGTAGGATTTGGACTTGGGTTTAAGTTAGGATTTGAAGCGGCGGCCGTGCTTAGGCCGCAACTTGTCGTTGCTGCGAGTTGTTGCTCCTGCAATTGTTGTTGTGTGGCTGTGACACCTGATTGCAATTCGTTTAATGCATTTTGGTGATCGGTGCTGCTGTTGCTGCTGCTGCCAGTGTGCAGCGCGTTGTCTATTCCTGGTGTATACTTCATATCGTTGTATCTGCACTTTAATTACTCAATAAATATTATCGTATTGATCTATTAGTTAATATTACAATCAGTTTTAGTTTAAAGTGTGTTGCTTCTTTCGTTCAGTTGCCAGTACTGCAATGGAAAAAGTAAACGTAATATGTAAGTGAAGGTAAATGAATTTATTTACTATTCATGTATGAACCAAAATAAATAAAATATATATTTTTTATTTATTGAATAAATAAAATTCCAAAAAATATATGTATATATTTATATTTTAAATTTATATCTAAATATAAAAATTAAATAGATTAAATTTAAAAACATACTAATATACATACATACATATGTATATACAAAATAAAATATATAAATATGTTAGTATATGATTAAAAATATTGAAATTTTTTTATATATATTTTGATATAAAATTAAAAAGTATATAAAATATAAATATAAGTAATATTTTTGATTGAACTTTTTAATTTCGATCAAAATCTCTACAAAACCAATAATGGAGATCATAAGATTAATGCGATTTGGAGCCACGTGATCAGCGCAGATCACGTCACAAATGGAAGCAATTTTTACCCCTCTTTAGCTGCTGCTATTGCTGTTTTCGCTCCCATTTCGGGCGATAATAGATGTCAAGCGACTATGTCGACGTCGACGCCGCCGCCGACAACATTCAAAGTTAATCAAATCAATTTTTTGCTAATTTATTAAATTTACAAATGCGGCGACAATAACAAGAAATTGCAACCTGACAAATACACGACGGCGAAAATAAAAATTATGATTAAATGTGAAAAAGAGAAAAATTAGCATTCATTGTAGCCCGTTCCGAACGACCGTCTGTCCGTCAATTGAACGTCGGGCGGCACCTTCGGGGTAGCTCTTATCAGAAAAATAAATAAATAAATAATGAGTTTGATACATAACACCTTTGCTTGGAGCTTTGCTGCGGCGATGGTGGCGTTCGCAGCGGCGATAAATCAATAATAATACTAGACATCAAAATCATTATTTACCTATTAGGTTAAAGCGTGTCTAGCTATTATATTAATATAAGGGCGCGCGGGAGTCGCGCAGCAACGCAAAGATTTAGAATAAGTGTGGTTAGGGCAGGGCCTTTGTGATTTACACTTTTCATTTAATTTTGTTGCGCTTTATTTTATTTCATTTGTATTTTCTTCTTTTATACACTGTGCTCATTTCGAACGGGTATAATAAAGCTTGTTACAGTAGTTGTTGTAGTTGTTTCGCTAGCGACTTTCTTCAATTTTTTTCTTCACCGTTGTTGTTGTCTACTGTTACAATTTTAAAGCTCTCTCGGCAATGCAGCTATGTCAATGTACATACCTACATGTACATACAAGTGTATGAATATGCTCTCTATGTATGTGTGCACATGAGCAAGCATTAAAACATAACGGACCCAATTACAGTATTAAAGAGCGGTCAAGTGGAATTTACTGTTTTTTTTAAACTCTTATTTTAACTTTTTTTAAAGATGGGATTTCACATGTTTATTTAATTGTGTACGATATTAAAGCTAAAATCGAACCCAATAAATATAGACATACATACATAAATATATATTATTACATGCCGCGCTGCTATGTAACGGTAACTAGGCATGCCTTGCTAAGGAACAGTTTCAAAGTTTGAGGTTATGCGTCAGTATCGTAGTTGCTGTTAATATTACACAGCACCCACATCTAGTCAAAGTTCAATAAACGATACATATTTACAGAAATAAAATACACACACAGGCACATGAATCAACAATACTGGGGTACTCACAATTGTGCGGTGTTTCATATGTAGCTGCTAACTCAGCTAACTCACCAGCAGCGATCGCATTCGCTTAGCATTTTCTTTTCGCGTATTTGTGTTTTGCATGCACAATATAAATTTGATTATCTGCACTCGAATAAACACAAACAGAAATGAGGATTTAGCGAAACGAAGCCAGGCAGGCGGCACAGCCTATAATTGATGCAGCGGGCACGCTATGGGGAGCAGCACTGAGGATGGCAATGGCTGCGGACAACCCTAGAGGCAAAACCAGAGCATCAGCAGCAGCCGAGAGAATGACGTTGATTGGCGCTGGCGCTGGCGCTGACGCTAGCGTTGGTGGCGTCAGCTAATGTAGCTGGCGTTTTTAAAAATGGTGGAGCCTGTGAAACTAAGTCTCAGCCACATCAGCGCATAGCGGGCTGAACGTGCGCGCCTTTTTCTGATAGCAGAAGGAACATGCAATGCTACTGCTGCTGTCTCTGCTGCCGCTCTACGTCGACAGCGGGGGAGAGCTTCGCAATACATTGTAAACATGTACACATTTATGTACATACACACACATGCTCACCCAGCTGGCTGTGCTAGTGTGTGTGTCGTGTGTCTGCGAATGTAGCGGAATGCAAGCGACAATATGTCGCGCGCTACAAAACGACCTACCGACCCCAAAGCAAAACGCGCTCACATACACAACCATACGCAATACGGAAACAGCCAGAATACACAAGTAAAAATTGCGGCAAATTACATGAGTTTACAAAGCAGCAACAGCAAAGGAAGGCAGGCAGGCAGGCATTTGCACTCTTTCTTTTCCTTCTTTGCATTGCCTCTGCCTCTGCTCTGCTTCTGTTGTTGTTGTGCTTGCTTTCGGTAGTCAGAGCGCAGCACAATTGTTTTCATGTCGCTTCTTTTCAATTGCACTCACTTTCCGTTCCGTTTTGGGCAAGTGCTTCTGTCGTCCATACGTCCGCCAGTCCACACATCAACGACAAACACGCTCGCTGTTTTGTTTTGCTGCTGCGACAACCAGCTGCCCCCAAAATCACGCCCCACCCACCCAGTCATAGACAAAACGTTAACAACACAATAACATAGCCATAGATTATACACTGCGCTCTGCGCTTGTGCCAAAATCGTTCTATTTTTCAATTACCTTTTGCTTTCTATTCGCTTGCTAGCGCTGCAAACCTTGAAATTATTTTCACACAGTTTTGATCGTTCCGATATACGAAATACGAGCATATTTCGTTAATTTGATATGCATATGCTATCGGATCACGCATCCATTAATTTTTGTATAATTTTCACCTTGACTTGGCTTTGTTATTCTCTGCTTTTCAACGTCTTGCAAAATCATACTACATCGCCTTTTTTAGCTGACTCTGGCATCACCACGACATATTTGCGCGTGCACGCAACACATTTTTGGATGAAACGAAATAAAACTGTACACAACTGTATCCGCTCGTAGTTGTAGGCATTATTTTTGTGCAAATTTATACTATATTTTTACAGTTAATTAAATATTAATTCCCGCAAACGCGACGACGTTCTCGCTCGTAGAAAGTGCTGCTGGAGATGGAGATGACAAATAAAGTTAATTCAGTTCGGAGCGAACTGGTTCACAAGAACAGTCTCGCAATCTGAGTACTAATTCGATATATCATCTGGTATTTCTCCTATCATCGCATGCTTCGTAAACTTTCTGATAATTATAAATAATATAATAAATAAATATAAAGTGTTTAATAATGGAATTCTTAAGTAACTGCTATTGAAAAATGCTACTAAACAATGAATAAATTACACCATACTATCGATGATAATCGTTACTTCTATCTAATAATGCTGCCACCCTGTTAGAATATTTCTTTAACTTGTTCACATAAAATTTACAGTGGCAAAGGAAAATGAAAAATAGTTATTGGAAAATTGAGTGCGAATGCAAGCTGAAAATGCAATGAACACTAAAATAAAGAGCGAAAGCTGTAAATTGTTCAATTGCTGCGCAATATAACCCATCAAAATCGCACTACAATAAGGAAAACAACAATATACCTACTCCTATCTAGAGAAAAGCAACAGAATCCACATAATACATTTGTATACAAAATGTTTGCACAAACGGAATCATATAAAAACAACTTTTTGGAGCATACAAAAGCTGCGCGGGAGGAGCGCGCCCTTGAGAAGCGGCGGGAAGAGGCTGCAATTGTGTTGCAAGCTAGTATTAAAGGATTTGTTGCCCGCAGCAAATATCATAAATGTATAATGTAAGTTAACCCCCATATAAAAATATTTTTAATTTAAACACATTTTTAAAATCACAGCAACGACTTCGACACACTCTTTATGGGTGGTCATGAGGGCGAACAGGAGGAAAAGGATTCAGAGCTGCAGCCCGCTCTTAATGTGTATCCTGTGCTGCGTCGCTATCTAACACAAATCAAATTGGATAAAAACGATGGGCGTATGCGAGAGCGCCTGGAACACATTTGCCGCTATATGAACCGCGCAATGGAAGCCGACAATCCAAAGATATCCTATGCCGCCTTGTGTTTGCACAAGGATCGCAGTTTACCCTGGATAGGACACATAAAACAGTTATTGGCCAATTGTATGCAGTTGCTGCCAGAACTGAAGCCAGAGAATCATGCTGACAGCATATCGCTTGCTCTGTTCTTACACACACTTATTGTGTTCACTGCGCCAAAGTCTTGGGCTATATTGCGTAATGCTCAATTTGAGCGACTGCAGCCAGCTATGCAGAAGATCTGTTGCAACATTCAGGGACACTTGGTGCATCACGGATTCTACAAGACCATGCGCGTAAGTATATCAATAGCCTTATTATATCACACGTCAGTTATGGCTATAATCATTGCAATTCCCGCATTTACAGGTTATACTGCTTAAAGGAACCGCACGCGAAGAATTGTCAGTCAAACCAGTGACGCTTGTGGCTATAATCACGCTCTGTTTGCGACCATTGATCGATGGCGATTTTAGTCGCAACTTGCTTTCACAATTTCTAAGCGAAATACTTTCAGTGCCGGCGCTAATTAATCACTTGCATCAGAGCGTTCCGCAGTGCATTGAACAGTTCAGCTCGATGTCGTTACTAAAACGAGCTCTTGGCATATCAGAGGACTTGCAGTGGTTCGAGGAGTTCGCTTCGACCATGTCGGGCCCCAAAACGATGGCTTATTTGGGCAACATTGTAAATATGTTCAATATAGAAGATTTGACAGAGGCCAAAAAATTGGCCTATCCGTTGCTGATTGTGAGTAGACATGGCTCAATTTAGTATATTTGATTATTAACGTATTTATGCCATTGTTACAGGAAACCACAACAGCGTTGCTGGAAGTAATACCCAATACAGTGACCACCAAGGGTGTGTTCACCCAGTGGCATGAGCTGCTCGGCTGGCACACACCCTGTGCGGAGCCGGCACAAAATCAGAATGTGGCACTCATTAAAAAACAGTTTCACATGCTGTGGGATCATCGGTGTATTAAGTTGTTGCTCGGCGACTTGCTAAAGGAAATCAACGAGAACTACGAACGCATCGAGTTTCACTCACCGCAGCAGCCATCAACAAGCAATTTGCTTCTTCGCGCGCTCGAACGCAGCTCCCCTCGTGGCAGCGGCTTGTTGGCTATGGCCGCTGGCAAGCAGCCGAAGGTACAATGGCGCAAACTGGACAATAGTGATGTCGTTCAGGTGTCACGTATTTGTGCAATGTATTATGCAGCATTGAGCACTCTCTCCCAAATGAAGCTGGACATACTGACGGGAATTTGCTATAATGACAATGTGTTATACGACATTTGGTTGCTGCTAACCTCATTGGGACCCAACTGCGGCATGAAGGAATATCTGGACCTCTTGCGATGCGAGACATCGACACAAAAACCACAGATAGCCATGCTGATGCTCTTCTGTGACTGCATGACGCATTACGTGACGTGAGTTTTAGTAATGATTCTAAATCATAATTGTGACTAATTGCTCTTTTGCTTAACAGTATTCTGGACGAATATGAAATGTATACGGAGCAGAATCCCTTTCGGCTTAATGACTACGTTATGCTCACATATTTTCTAAATAATATACTATACAAGCTGATCAATGATAATATTATGGGTATGGCTAGCGGAACTTCTCTTAAAATGTTACTCTATTAATTCGAGCTATCTTTTAAAGGCGCTAGAAACGTTGTAAATAATCCCGTATTTATTTCGCTTCACACGCTGTTGCTTTGTCTATATCGTCGTGACTGTCGACGGCCCTTTACCCCCGCTAATCACTGGCTTATACCGGAGATCAAGCCATCGACTTTCATCAATGATCTGGAGAAGGCCAAGCGTAACGCAATGCTTTTGCTGGCCAAAATGCCTCACATCATACCGCACAAAGATCGCGTCAAGCTGTTCAGAAAGTTCGTGCAGAACGAGAAAGCTGTGATGGGACTGACGGAGAGTGCGTGTGCCTCGCCTCGATCAGCGCTGATTGTCATACACCGGGAGCGGATTGTTGAGGATGGCTATCGCCAGCTGGCCGCTCAACCGACACAAGCGCTCAAGGGGGTGATTCGAGTACGCTTTATCAATCAGCAGGGCCTGCACGAGGCGGGCATTGATCAGGATGGTGTTTTCAAGGAATTCCTGGAGGAAACCATAAAGAAAGTGTTTGATCCGTCATTAAATCTATTCAAAACCACTTCGGATCAGCGGCTATATCCATCGCCAATTTCCTATGTGCAAGACAATCACTTGCAGCTGTTCGAATTTGTGGGCCGAATGCTTGGCAAGGCTGTCTACGAGGGCATCGTCGTGGATGTGCCATTCGCTTCATTCTTTCTCTCCCAGCTGTTGGGCCAGACCCATCAAGCCCTCTACTCTTGCATGGACGAGCTGCCCTCGCTCGACAACGAACTCTATCGCAGCCTTACCTTTATCAAGCACTACAAGCAGGATGTGGCCGACTTAAACTTGAATTTTTGTGTGGATCAGGATGTCATGGGAAAGATAGTCACACACGAACTGCATCCAGGTGGCAAGGCACGTGTTGTCACCGATCACAACAAGCTGGTCTACATCCACTACATGGCCTATTTCCATATGAACACCCAAATTCGGGAGCAAACACAGGCATTCAATCGTGGCTTTCGCAGCATTGTCAATCCCGAGTGGCTGTCGCTATTTTCTCCGCCGGAACTGCAGCGTCTTATATCGGGCGACACAGTTCCATTGGATTTGAAGGATTTGCGCAAGCATACCCAGTATTATGGAGGCTTTCATGACGCCCATCCAGTTGTCGGCTGGCTGTGGGATATATTGGCCAAAGATTTCACGGAGGAGGAGCGCAAACTATTTCTTAAGGTACGCTGAAGCATATAGGTTATTAAAAACTCTTTACTAGCAAACACATTTACAGTTCGTTACGAGTTGCTCCAAACCTCCACTGTTGGGCTTTGCACATCTTGAGCCGCCCTTTGCCATACGTTGTGTTGAGGTGAGCGATGATGAGGATACGGGAGATACCATTGGAAGTATTATACGCGGCTACTTGACGATATGTAAGAAGGATCCGCTCAATAGGCTGCCCACCTCATCCACGTGCTTCAATCTGCTGAAGCTGCCCAACTACCAGAAGAAGTCAACGCTGCGAGACAAACTACGCTATGCCGTCAGCAGCAACGCGGGCTTTGAACTGTCCTAAAGGTGCCCTCTGCAGGTGGAGCTACATATCAGTTATTGGACACTTTAACTTGGAGTCATTGGTGTTATATCTATTATTATGTATTCTATTATTATCTATTCTATTATTATCTATTCTATTTTCATTGTTCGCGGTCCGAGATTTTTGCTGAAATGTTAAATATTTATTCTAATCAAAAAATCCCACTTTTTATATTTTTGTCAACATTTTTCGTGTTGAATTTTTAGACATGTAAGTTTCTTGCAATTGTGTATATGTATGTGTGCGCGTGCATCTGTATGTGCTTGAGCTATGTTGGTATTTTATAAAACATATTTTCAAAAAGAAAGAAATTAAACGAAATAATGCAATTCAATTATAAAATATATATATCTCTATATGTATATGTTTAAACTTATAGCTGTGATAAACAAGAAATTATAGTAAACTAACGACAAATACACAAAACAACAGATTACGAAACCGAATTAATAACATGAAATACATAAATCATATAGCTAAATATAAATTATGATAATATTTAAGAGTTATACCGTATTATACGTAGCTTGAGTGTGATGAATTCGCATATTGTATAAGTTATATGTATGTAAAACATTCAAAACCAAAATCCAAAGCAACAGCAACAATAAATCTAAATGTCTGATTCATGTGCAAAACGTACGGTTCGCTCCGATGTTTATCTTAGGGCGCTAAGCGCATTGCGAAACAAAATATGGTAAATTGAAAGCCAAGAGGCAGCAATTAGTGAATGAATGCTCAAATTTCCCTGGGTTTTTCCGGGAGCAGGCAATGAAAGCCGAGAGCCGAGAGCCGAGAACCGAGAACGAAATCGTTGCGCGACAGGCGCTAATGACGTAAATCCGTCTGGCCCGTGACTACTGTACAGGAACACTAATTGCCTGAGTCAGAGCTGGAGATAGGAAGTGCACTTAGTGCGGAAATGCTGAGCCTGGCTTCTGCAAAGCTAGGCAAATGACCGGATATTCAGCTGGCTAATGACTCGGACTGCGGATTTCTTGGTTGGATAAGAGAAAGACTTGGTTTCCATTTACAGCCATCTATTTTATGCATATTATTTGACAGTTTTATATCGGACAGGACCTCAGATGTTCCGGTCGACCGTTGCGGTTTTTTGTCTGTTCGTCTCTTCTTTTCTTGTAGAGTCTAGACAATAAAAATAAATTGTAGAGCCGACCCACAAACATACAATAATCATAACAATAATATCCAAAATGCCCGATAGACAGTCGGAAACAGTCGGCGGTCGGTTGTGAGCTGTCGCTCATCGTTCGGCCATAAAGTGCGCATCTTTTGTGCCCATTGTTCGCAGCAGCAGCAGCAGCAGCATCCCTTTGCACAAAGTGTGATCATTTTTATGACTTGCCTGTGAGATGATGCCGACAATGACGCCGTCGTCGTCATTTTTGTCATCCCACTGTTCCCAGGACAAGTGGCAATGCACACAGCGAAAGGTGACTGCGACTGCGACTGACAGTCAAGTGGACGTGGCGGCTGTCGCTCGACCCTGGCGCCAGTTTGATGTTCCACAACAAATTGTTGCGCCCCTTTGCAACCATGCTAAAGTACCGTTTAACATTTGATTACGGCAGCTTATCGCCAGTCGCATCTCTCTTTGCTTTCGCTCGCACCGAACGGTAGCGAGGCACAAACGATATCTTGTACGCTGATCCACCGCTCCGATAAGACTCACAGACTAACTTATATCCTCTTCAGCCAGCTGGGAGATGATCACTCGATTGTGATTTCAAGACAAAGTCGAGTTATGTACATAGGTGTAGGATTCAAAAGTGCAAGCCGACATAAACACTTTAGTTTTTAATTTGTACTTTTATTAATAACAAAATAATGTCAAAATAAAAGCAATTTTAGATGACGAGAAAATATATATAAATAAAATATATAGGTTTTACGCTAAATTACTATTTATTTCATTTTAGTTTATTTATTTCACATTATCCAATGTAATGTGCATAGGAAAATAAAATAATATAAATTGGTTTATTAGTGAACCTATTCTATTGTACACAGTTAAATATTAATACACAGTCATTTATCATGGCTAATTTCAAGTAATTAGTAAGGCTTACTCCAGTTTTTCTTATATGAGAAATATATGTTTCCTTAAAATATCATTATGACATACATTTTATTATTAAAGAACGTAATAGACATTTAATCATTTCTATGGTAGATTGTTTTATATATTCGTTCAAATTTTCTAACGTGGAAAAAACTCAGATTAAAATACTATATAAATAATAATTATTATTATTATATTATATTATATTATAGAAATTTGTCATATTAGTTGTGACGAAAAAAGGAATCAGGTCTGTAAATTTTCGTTCGTTTTACAAAATTTATTTCATTCAAATTAGTCTTCGTTGAAGAAATGTAACTTTATAAACTTTCCAATATGTTAAACCTATTCATTTGAATGACAATATTGTATCTCTTCTCGATTATTTTTACTCAATTAACTCTAATATAATTCTTTTCTCATGATGCTCGAATTTTATGAACTTTAACAAGAGTAGACAATCAATAAATATGTTTTGGTTTTATTTTTAGCACAGTAAATTTAATACCAAAACAAAAAGAAAAATCATTTACCTATTTCGAATTTAGAAAATCCATATTACGCTTTTCACTATTAGCTATTTTAGGCTAATAGACCATTATTAGTGAACCAAATGTAAAAGATTTCCATTTTCATTACCATTAATATCCGAACGTTTAGTTCAAAGAGATTCCCCCCAAATGCAATCAATGTTATCAACAACAATATGGGCACCCATCACTTAGCTCCGCCGAAGAAGAACTTGCTCAAAATGGCGCAGCCATTGACCGGAGCGAGATAGCATGCTATGCGTCAGCAACAGCGACCAATGAGCGATCCGTAGATGAGAGAGCGCAAACTGGAAGTGGCCTGAGCGGAGAAACAGGTTGTGCAGCTACCTGATACGACGGCGACGATTGAAAAGTGAACTGACTGGATTCTGTTGGAATCGAACTGTGAGCGAACGAATTTCAGAGCGCAACAGTTACAATCTGAACGGCGAGGTGAGCAGTTCGTGAGCGAACAAGAAAAAAGAACTGATCGAGATATCGACTTAAATCAGATTAAAACGCGCTTTGACAGTGAACATTAAACAAGTTGTAAACATTAAAAATTGTCAAATATTGTGATTACTATTAAAAATATGTTGGCACTGCCGAACATTGCGGATCTGCGTATGCAGCAGCAGATTGCGCACGAGCTTTATCGCCAGCAAATTATGCAACGTCTGCCAGGTATGTTTGCAGTGTTGAGTATGCTTTGCCGACGGCTTCATCATCCTTATCCATTGCAGATCCACTGTGCGGCCTTTTGCCCAATTTCGGTTCACCTTTCATCGCTCCAGCAGTGGCGCAGCCCTCACTGCCTGGCGTCGAAGCGAAACTCGAGAACAACGAACTGTGGCAGCAGTTCCATCACATTGGCACCGAAATGATCATCACAAAGAGTGGCAGGTATGTTGAGTTATCATTTGCTTAGCGTATCTTTGCGCCCGCTTATCTCAGACTCACAGCTGTGGCATGCAGAGCACCGAGATAAGCTTCGAATGAGATCATTTACCATGTTAGTAATCGCCATTGTAATTGCTTCACTTTATCCAGACGTATGTTTCCCTCGATGCGCGTCTCACTAAGCGGGCTGGAGGAGGAGGCCAACTATTGCGTGCTGCTGGAAATGGTGCCCATTGGCGACTGTCGCTACAAGTTCTCCGGATCCCAATGGGTGCCGGCCGGTGGTGCCGAGCCCCAGAGTCCACAGCGCATGTTTCTGCACCCGGACAGCCCTGCAACGGGCAAACATTGGCAATCCCAGGCTTTGCTGTTCAGCAAAGTCAAGCTAACCAACAATACTCTGGACAACAATGGACATGTAGGGGCAGTCTTTGCATTTAACCACACCTCAGTCACTTATCGCAACTATTCTCTTATCTACGCATAGATTGTCTTGGCCAGCATGCACAAGTATCAGCCACGACTGCATGTGATTCGCACAGACGATGTGACCCATATACCCTGGGCCCCGCAGCAGGCCTACGTTTTCCCCGAAACGGAGTTTATAGCTGTCACGGCGTATCAGGTATGTGGTCTTGAGCCACAATTCATCAATTGATCAATTACTAATCTTCTGCTCTTCACTCACAGAACGATCGCATCACAAAGCTCAAAATCGACAACAATCCCTTTGCCAAAGGTTTCCGCGAGACGGGCCAGTCACGCTGCAAGCGCAAGCTCAACGACTCCACCTCCGCGCCTGCGCATGCAGACGGAACGGGAACCGTCAACAATATGGAGCTCACAGTCTCACCGTCGGCCAAACGCCTGCGTCTTCCCGAAGAACTCTCCCTGCTGTCTCCACAGCAACAGCAACAGCAGCCAGCTAGCGGGCTGCTGATGCCTCGCCATTATCTGCTGGATACTCTGGAGGCCAATTTTTATCTTTCAGCGCCACCGCCGCCCCTGCCGTGCATTGATTATGCCAGACACATCGCCAGCTATCCAAGTTGGGCCTATTCGCCGCCATCGCCAGATTCGTCGCGTGCCTCCTCCTCCTCCTCCGGTTGCGATTCCGCCGCCGAGCCAGAGACCGATACCTTTGTAGATGTAGTAGGCACAACAACAAGCGCAGCAGAGCCCGGGCTGGAATCCGAATCGATTAGCCGAATCGCTGGTATGGCCAATGTTGCCGTTGCCGCTGCTGCTGCCGCCGTTGCTGTCGCTGCGGTGCCGAAGCCCAAACGGAGCAGCTTCAGCATCTTGGACATATTAGGAGTGAGTGTCTCGTCTTAGCTGTGGAGCTGCTGCCGCTGCTCCCATTTCAGTTGTTCAGCTGTTTAGTTGTTGCTCCTAAGTGCCTTATACATTTAATTAGCGTTTAGTTGCGTAGTCCGTAGGTTGTATTGTGATATTTTGCAGTTAATTAAGATTTCCAGGTATTTGCCATCAGTATTTATCCTAAGTATTTATTATGCAATTTTAATTGTTTAAATGATTTCGTAATGGATTTATTGTCTTTGGCATTTTAATGCGAGTAAATAAAGATTTTTTATAAGAATTTCAGAAAAGGCCTTCTTATTGAAGCATTAAAAAGGGCCAAGTCAATCTAGACGCGGGACGCGAGACGGGGGATGAACAAGAAAAGGTTGTTCATCTTGTTTGGACACCGCGAGAATAGATTTTACTCAACAACTTTTGGTAGAGAATATATAACTATATAAACAGTAGTTACTACTTAGGTGTCAGGTGGATTTTGTATGTGCATATATAATTCTGTCATTATATTCTTAACGCTATTATTATATATTTTAAATTGTTTATTATGGCTTATGACATGTTCAAGCAGACATCCATCAATCGAATACTTACATTTAGATGTATGTATGCATTTTTCACAGATATATATCACGTTCCTCTATCATTCTGTTGATAAAGCCCACTGAACTGGGGCACATGCCGAACTTAAGCGACGATATTATTAATTATAAAATATTAACAACTTATCAAAAGACCTTAGCATATAAAATTAATATTCTATATATAGAATAACTCTAAATATGTGATGATTTTTAATATTCTATGATAAGTACAGTCATGTCCGTTCACTCCTGCGCACCTTATAGGTATCGAACCACCTAATTAATGGTTTACTGTTTGGTCAATAAAAGTTGTTAGCTTAAAAAATAAATGTTAGGAAAAAATAGACATCAGAAAACTTAACATTATAACTATGAGAAAAGAGCTGTCATTATTGGTGCACAATTTGACTCAATATTATTATATAATTATAATAATAAAATTATTATTGATAATAACAATTCTAATAATAAAACAATAATATACAATCATTTCTGCTAGCTGATGAGCCGCACGATATTTATTTTTTAATAAACCTCAAGGCGTACTTTTCTTATAAAATTTTACCAAAATTTGCTCAACAGCGCCTATAGTAACAATATACTATATTCTAAGAGTATGTAAACTTCGGTGTGTCGAATAATTTTATATGAATCTATTTTATCTGGTGTCCCATTATCTCTCTTGACCTTGCATATGAATTTTTACTAATTCTTGTTCTTCCATTTATGTATATTCCTATGTATTTTGAAATTATTTGGTGTGCTTCCATTTTATTCACTTTTTGCTTTTGTACACATAATTGCGTCTTCTATCTTTTGCGTGCTGGCCACAAAAACCAGTTCCAGCTCCACAAGCTCACTCTGGTTCGCAGAGAGGGCTGCACAATTCGCTCTCCCGTTTCACTGTGCAAGCAATAGCAACAACAACGAGCGCAGCAGAAGAAGAAGCACAACTACAACGCCGACGACATGCGCTTATCAGCAGATCAGAGAGAGCCGCATCTTAAATGCTGGCGCCAGCGCCAGTGCCAGTGCCAGTGCGCTGATTGAGCGCGACGATCGGCAGGTAATCCTGGCGAGCAGTTGGCCGCAAGGTAAGAGCAAATGTAATTGATGTTTTCACGTTGTAGTTGTTTGCCATTTACATGCAAAATTGTTCGAGTCGTTGCCTCACACATGCAACTTGTTGCGCTGGCCAACGGAAATGCGGCGGCCCCTTTGAGTGCCCACCAAGCGGAGCTCAGGCTGAATCGATAACCGATAACCGGTAGCCGAGAAGCGAGCGAGACAGCGATATTGCCCAAATTGCAAATCTTCGACGGTGGCATTTCGTTTCATTTCAAATCGCGTTAACAAACAATTGTTAAGCGGCTGATTCCCCAACTTTCTGCTCCAGCTCTAACCAGTAACCACCACACACGTAGGCCGCAACCTGTTTTGTTTCTTTTTCTGCAGCTCTCGGTGGAGACATCTGTTGCTTGTCGGCGGCTGTGGGGTTGCAGCTCCATTCATGTTGCCGCTGGAAGTGTTTATGGGCTCCACATTAGCCACACTGCATATTCATGTTAAACGTCGCCAAAAAGACTAACGACGCCAAATGTCCATTGTGTTCTTGTTGCCGACTTGCTCGGGGCTATTTGCTAAAATTTATTGAATTCTCATTTGGGAGCCACGGCATCCGAGTGCCACAAACCAGAGACAAGACGAGCCAGCTAGGCGCAGGTTCAAAAACGTTCGCATGTCAAAGGCAAATGAGCGCCGTTGCAGGTCCCGATCCCAGTCTCGGTCTGCGGCTCTCCAGCGGTAGATAAGCAAACTTTTTATCCCAGGCCGTGTGTTTGCTCCAGCTCTTATTGTTTGTTATTTCCCTCTCTTTCACTCTGTTGTGTATGTGTAATTTCGTTGGAAATTAATGTTATGGCGGTAAAAATCAAAGTCGTGGACATTTCGCTGGCGACAATTTTATCGGCATCGCAATGAAATCATTTGGAGTAGAGTTGGGCGCCGGCTTCAATCATCCCAATGCGAGATGTACGTTCGTGCCTCCAATTGCCACACGATGCGTAAGCACTTAAGGAATGCAAGACACTCTGGATGCTCATGATGCCTTCTCATTTGATTGAAAGTTTCAATTTATATTCTGAAATGCATGAAATTCAGAGGGTGATATGCAATCCTGGACATAAGGCTTATATTCATTTTCATACAAAGCAAAAAAATCGTTCTGTCATCGAGTTAGATAATTGCACAAGAATGACATAGATTAATATATGAACAAATAAGTAAGCAATGCTGAGAAAAATAATATTCATTCTGATGAAAAGTAAAAATATTCATTGTTTAAGTGAGCTTTAAAGATGATGTTATTTATAACTAAACAAAAATAATTTATGTATTAGTAAATACTGTGGAATAAGTAATAGAAAACAAGAATTTAACTCAATGACCATTTTTATGCTCTCTTACTGTAAACTATAAAAGCTAATAAACTGTTTGCTTCTGAATATTAACAGACGTTTCACATTACACAAATGAAATAAAAGTTTATTATTATTTTCATAAGCTCATATTTAGCTTCAGCTTGTTTCAGGATCTTAAAAACAGATAATAAATGAGAAATAGCTCTCCACACTTCTATGGGACTTATTTTTAAAATGCAATTTCCTGCTTGCACTTTTAGTTATCGTTATGGGTGATAATCGTTTCGAGTAGTGGGGCGTCGATGCCAGTGATTGGGATTTTTGTACTCCGTCAAGTTATTCAAATCGAAACCAGCTGGCACAGTGATGCAAGCATTGGGGCCAGTCAATATCATATCTTCATGCACTGTGGGCATGTCCTTGAAAGGCGACACGTACGGGGTGCTTTCGGAAACAGTTCGAAAGCTATCCGATATAGGGGTACTCGACTGTAAATATAATTTTTAGATATTATACGAATAGGAACGGAGTTTATATACTTTGGTGGGCTTCATAAAAAGTTGTTTGTTCAAGTTGTCCTTCTTTCGATCGAATTCCTCCTCGTCCGTTATACTTTCAAGTTGATTGACTGTATTTTCCTTATGAAAATAAGTATCCAATGCGGCTGTAAATTTCCCTTGCAGCGAGCGTTTATTACCCGGATTTTTCTGTTGCTCATCAAGCCAAATTTCGGTAAAGGCGTACTTTTGCAATACTTCCGTGTCGATACTGACATCCATTGGATCATTTTTGTTTAGCGGTGTTACATTCATGTTAAACAGATCCAGATCAGGCATTGCTGAATTGCTTTCCACCATGTAAGGGGACTTTATCAAGCTCTTCCGCGACGGTTGCCATTTCGGTGTTTGATATTGATTAGGACTTTGAAAAGACGCATTTGCATCCAAGCTACAGGTGTCAGGGGACTTCGAAGCAGAATAGGCTGCTTCAAAGCTTGGCTTCATCTAAATTCGAGAATTTTCAAATAAAATGATAACAATTATATAAGATCAATATTAATTGTGCTAAGTATATTTTTGGGTACTAACTTTCTTAAAAACATTCTTCTCGAATTTCAGTGATTCATTTATGGAGTTTTCTATGTCGGTTAGAGATTCCAAGCCGACCGAATCGCAATCGCTCTGTGCGAAGGAGTGAAACGAATCATTGTCATCGTCTATTTCTTCGCGATACACTTGATTATTTTTATTATTAAAACTCATCTTGTGTCTTAGTTCTTTAAAAGTAACAAATACAATGTAATCAAAGCATAAATTTGCATAGAGATGAGCGCGTGACTGAAGATGCGTAAGAACTAGTTTATTTACCCAAGCTTATGGCAGATCGGTGATTTTCGATAGCTAGAAATTGCAAAGGAAATTCAAAGCAATAAAAAATACAATCTAGATATTATTAAACAAAAACCCCAAAAGTATAAAAGTTCTAGCATAATCATAATCTTGTGTAGTTATTTTCTGTACAAAACAACATAAATTAAAAAAAAAATATATAGTTAAAATTTTCAATAATTAATTTTGATAATTTTGCTGATAGGTTTTTTTCTTCTGAAGTTATTACAGTTGTATAGTTTGTTACAGTTGCATTATATTATTGTTTGTTGACAAAAATTGCAATTTTTTAGCGACTATATGGTGATAATGCATTATCGATAAATCAATTGCTGCCGATATGTCTGTGGTTAGTTTAAGTACGCCCCTGTCAGGTAGCGAATGTTTGGACAAACAATAATATGCAAATTATGCAGAGAACTTAAATACATCTATAGTTTACACTCAATAGACTTGTAGACAAAGGGCGCGGACAATGTGTGCAACAACGGAGAGCAGCACACGCACTTGACAGCGGGTATTGTTGGTGTTGCTACTTTGCATTGTTCTCATGGAATTGCAAAAATGAAGCATGGGTCGAATCGGCCTGCCAGACCTTTGCCGTTTGCCTGCATGTGTGGGTGGATTTTTATTATCCGGTAATTGTTTGTGCCATTGTTCACACGCTACGATCGAAAAATTACACTCTTTGTTAATTGTCCCATCCCCGGACGGTCTCGCGCCCGGCCCATATGTTAGCCCATTTGCATAAACTGCTCTGCAGGCTTCTAAGTGGGTTTGGCTTCGCTCTAGTTTAAAACCACGGCTTAGGACTACGCTTGGGAAAGACGAAGGAAAGAATACATCTATGCACATGAGTAGATTATGAGAGATTTGGCATTTATGGCTTGGCACCGGCGACACACGACGCTGGCCATCTTCGAGCCGCCGACCTTTGCTGCATTCTTCTGCTCTACAAAATATGTTTATTTTCGGCGAGGATTAATGTAGTCCGCCTCACTCGTTCAGCGAATCAATTGCTAAATAAAAATATGGTAACCATTTTTCCCATCTCTTTCTCTTTCCCCCTAATTAAAATCGTGTACGCAACTGCAATGGTATCTATTTGGCAAGGTGCGCTGTTTGAATTTGTTGTGTAATGACTTGACTGATGCCACGCGTAAACGTTTTTCTTTCACATTAGCACTTGTTTTTGTTCGCCGGCAGTCAAGCAATTAACTTTCGTTTAGGAGTCGGTAATGGTAATGGTTTCGTCATTGTCGGGTGGCTCCCCATTTTGTGTTTACACAACAGCAATTGGCTGCAGGGACACAGTGTATCTAATTTCATGGGGCACACAAAAAGCAACAACAAATGTCGAGCCGTAAAATACAACAGCCAAATGCATTAATTACGCACACGCCGCACAACCTGCGACATCTGCCAGACGCCGACGTAGACGAAGACGCGGACGCAGACGCAGACGCAGTTCTAGCTATTTAATGAGGCATTCAATGCACTTACAACCTTGCGCCTGTCAATACAGCCAGAACGACATCTGTCACCCGTTCGGTGCGCTATAAAACCGCAGCTTGCTGCTGCTGCTGCTGTTGTGGTTGCTGCTGCTCCCTGGTGAGTACAATTTAGAAATCGATTTGGTGGTAAATTGAAATTGTTTGTTTTTTTCTATATTTTCTTCATCTGCTTCTTTTTTTTTTTTTTTGCTAGCCGTCCTCTGGCCGGAGACTACGTCTGCACACGCCTCCCTCGACATCCTCTGTTCGACTTCAGACGTGGGTGGTGACGCATGTCATCGTAAACTTCATCATTGGCCATCGAAATAAACTAGGGAACTACAACAACAAGAAACTGCAGCTTACATAACGAAATGTGTCTGTTTCTCTTGTTTTCTTGGTTCTTGGCTGCTGCCGCCGCCGACGCCGCCGCCGCTCTTAGTCTCAGTCTCTGCCCATTTCATAAACATCTTTAACCACTATGAGTCTCCAGAGTATTCTCATTGGGCTGCAACCGAATTTCATGCCTTGTCGAGCTATTTAATTGCAAACAAATTATGTTCTGGCCACTCGCTGCTGCGCGTCTCAGTCCGTTGGTGCAGTGTAGCTAATGGATGCTGCACCACCGGCGTCATCTTCGTCGGCTGATGATGTTGTTGAAATTCTAGCGTTTATCTTGTAAATTGGTTGGGATTAATGTTAAGCGGAAGTTGTGATTTGAGTTGCGTCTACTGGCTGCTGCTGCTGCTGCTGCTGTTGCTAGATGCTGCATCACAGATAAAATCCCAACCGACTGACAACATATTCATTTACCTACAGCAAAGTGTAGGGGCGTGTTGGCTATGAAGTATCCTTTAGATCTGCCAATTAGCCAAAAGGTATTTAGGCTGTCTGTCCTAAATACTCGGGATCTGCTTGCATTAAGTAAGTTAATAATCGAAGAGGCGCCTTCGGGTGCAGAGACTGGTATTAAATTAGTTATAAATATTAGAAAGGTATGCAAATATATACATATATTCAAGAAATGTCTCTCTTGATATCTGATTTGATTTATATTTTCTATATCTATAACCATAATAATATATTTCTTCTCTGCTCTTCCCCTTTCTTCTCATATTGAACTTTTCGTTTTTTTTTTTTTTATTATTCTTAATTATGAAATTATGCAAGTATTTTTGTAATGCATAATAAGTATAGATAATTAAACAAAATATAATTAGATATCAATTATATCAATTATAATCCGTTTTCATCGATCTTTAAATGGGTTCAAATAAGAATTTAGTTCCTATAAAGCATATACATTTTTGAGCAAGATGACAAGCTGAGTCTATGGCTGGCTCTATACGTCTATCCATCCATGCGTCCGCCGACACGTGAATCTCAGGACCTTTAAGAACTAGAGCCTTGAATTTGTTTGAGTCAAGGAATATATAACTATACGCGTTTCAATGCCTACAGGTATAAAAATATATCTTGTATCTTTAGAACTAAGTCACAAAATGTTGTAGTTACTTATATATGTATTTTGTATACCTTTAATGTTTTAAATACTTTGGATACAGGCTCCTAATATTATAAAATTCCATCAATTTAATTTCAGTTGAAAATATAGAAAATATGTGAATAAATTTGTGTTGGTCCTATAATGACAAATATTCAATAGAATATGCGCAGTATATTTTTTAAGTAATATTAAAATATATACAAGATATATGTAATTTATGAACGAGCATCAATCCATAACTATTTACGCATTTAATTAGAAGTTTCTTTTCACTCAGAAGATTAAAATGAAATAAATGAATGGAATAAGTTATAAGGATATAGAAGTATTTATTAGGCAAACTTAACATTAGCTTATGGATTAATCAGGCAGAGTTCAGCTTACATTTGTACACTATATAATATCAAAGGCGTTAGCTCGGCTCTCTCAGGCTGCCACAGGCTGTTGCAACTAGCTGCCTCCGCCGAGAATGGCAGAAATGCTGAAACCTTTTCGCTTGGCGGATGCCTCGGGGGGCGGATGATGTTGATGTTGTTGTGTTGTTGTTGTTGTTGTGGTTGTTGGTGTCATTGTTGTTTCGCTGCCAACATCTAGCTCAGCATCGTCCGTTGTCGACTCCTCGTCAGTGTGTTGAACGGAAATGCTGTGAGGCAAGGCAAGGGCCGGAAGTGCTGGTAATGCGGCTTGCAAAATGGACGTTGGCGGATACAAATGCGACGGCGGCGTCGCTCCATTGTATTCATGTGCGGGACGGCCGAAGTAGGTGCAGGCGAGATCGACCAGCGAGGGTCGCAGCAGCGTTTGCATGTTCTGCTGAAAATGCTGCATGAAGGAGGCGGTGGCAGTGACGGCGGAGTTGGCGCCGGCAGGGGGCGAGCCCAAGGAGCTGGCGCCAGGCCCGGCAACTGGCTCAGCGCCATCGAGCGATGACGATAACGAACAGGCGGAACCATTTGATCTCAGGCGCTTAATTTGCGGCCCATCCTGCTCGCTGTTGTTCGATGTGAATGCTGCCTCGGCTGTCGCTGTCGCTGCCGCCGCTGCTGCTGCTGTCGTCGTGGATTTGCCTGGCGACATGTCAAGCGAGCCAGAGGACTGCGAATGCGTCTGAGGCAAATCTTGATCATCATCGGTTGGCGATGAAGACATTTTACGTTTGCAGCGCGACTGTCCCGTTTCGCGGAAGCCTTTGGCAAATGGATTGTTGTCGATCTTCAGCTTCGTGATGCGATCATTCTGTGGAAAGAGGCAAAAGGATAAGGAGTCAATGTTGCACCAGTTGCACTATTGTTGTAAATTGCATGAAATATGACAATTGCCAATGGCAGACGCAGACAGAGACGAGCAACGAGACGGAGACGTAGTCACTATCACATCATCATCTATGAAGCAACGGCCAGTAGCTGGCGTTAAGTAACAGGGCCACTTGACACCGCTGCCAAGGAGTCGTCTACTTGAGTCTTGGAGTCATGACTTGACAACTCTCTGAGGATGATCTTGTGGAAGTGATCACGCTAATTAGAGCCCAGACTGCCGACTGACAGCCGGAGGACTGGCGACCTGCCGGCGCTGTCAATGGGCCCAGACATAGACAAAAACACAGCAAGAGTCAAAAGGATGTGGCTATCCAACTTCCTAAAATAACAAGCAACAACACAGGCACCGTAACCGTGACACTGGCTGCCCGCCCGGGCCACTTGTGGCATTTGTAGACAAAGGGCGTTGCATGCTAATTTGAGACGTTGGTCAGGCTGCCCACGGCGTGAGCGATCGTTGCCGAAATTAACCAATTAGTGTGCCCAGCTCAATGAATTGGCAAATTCTGATCTTCCAAACCAACTTGCTTCTCTTTCACTCTCTCCCTCTCTTTCTTGCACTATGTTTGTGCCTTGAGTCCATTGAAAATGGGTAATCGGGGTATAATAGTTGTTTAAAAATGTATGTGACAGGCAGAAGGAAGCCCGGCAGACCACATGAAGTATATTCATCAGGGCGACGAGCTTAGTCGATCTAGGGATCTGTCGGAGTTGGTGAACCAGAAAAAAATCATAAGCAGTGAGAATTTGCTATTCTTTTTCGATAACTCATTTGTTTTCCTTTTATCTTATCGACCACAATCAATAACTGATCGATTAACTGAAAACCGCTAAAGCAAAAGCAGCGCAGTGGCTGCGTCTACTGCGCAGTTAGCAGAGCGCCTTCTAATGTGAGAGTGTGCATGTGTGTGAGTGTATGTGCACTATATATGTATGCTCAATAGAAGAGCAGAATGACTGGAATTGGAGCTCCTCGCTGGCTGCAGAGTATCTGCTAGTCGAGCAGCCTCGACTGGAGCACTCTTGCTTGTTTCTGCTCTGCTTTCGAACTTACCTGGTATGCTGTCACGGCCACAAACTCAGTCTCGCCAAACACAAAGGCCTGCTGTGGCGCCCACGGAATCTGCGCCAGATCTGCGGTCCGTATCACATGCAAGCGCGGCTGATACTTGTGCATGCTGGCCAGCACGATCTGAGAGATAGAGAGAGAGAGAGAGAGCAAATGGCATCACATTGACAAAAGTTCGCACTGCGTTTGATGGGAGGTACTCACATGACCGCTGTTGTCCAGCGTATTGTTCGTCAGCTTCACCTTGTTGAAGAGTATGGGCTGTGCTTGCCAGTGGGCGCCCGTAGCCGGGCTGTCCGGATGGAGGTACATGCGCTGTGGGCTCTGGGGCTCGGCGCCGCCAGCGGGCACCCATTGGGAGCCGGAGAACTTGTAGCGGCAGTCGCCGATGGGCACCATTTCGAGCAGGATGCAGTAGTTGGTCTCGTCCTCCAGGCCTGAGACGCTCAGGCGCATCGAGGGAAACATGCGTCTGTAATCAGAGGAGGGAGTCAGAGGGTCAAGGCGAGCGTTTCAAATAAAGTCAACAAGGGCCAAATGAAACTGAAATCGAATTGAGGCATCCTTTGGGGGGCGTTACAAATATTTAATTGTGAGCTGCTCGTGGCCCATGTAATTAGCCTAGACGAAGGCACCGAAAAAGGCAAACACAAAGGAACAAATAAAGATCCAGCTATCGTCCATATCGCTGGCTATGCGTGTGCGCTGTGCTAACAAGGATCGCTGCGACCCTGCGCCTCTGCCTCTGCCTCTGTCTCTGCCTCTGCCTGTGCCACTGCCACTGCCTCTGCCGCAGAGGCGCAGCAGGTGGTCAGTGCGCTTGGCGCCAGCCTCGAAATGTTCTCTACGTTGTGTAGAGCTCTGAATTCGAGTTGTTGTTGTTGTTGTTTTTGCTTTTTGGCAATGATTTTGTATTTTTAATGCCTTTTCAGCTTTGTTTTTATTTTTGTTTTTGGCTTTGTCTGTGCTCTGCGCGATGATTAATTAATTTAACTCGACTGCGTTGCGTTTGCCTACATTTAATTTGATTCCTTTTCTGTGTTTTATCTCCGTTTTTCTTGAATTTCATTAGATCGCAGCGGAGGCAACTGCGACGCTTGGCCAAATATTTCGACATTCGTGCGGTTTAGAATTTCATTTTCAATTTGCCCATTTTTTCATGCTCTGCTCTTGTTGTTGTTGTTGTTGCTGTTGTTGTTGGTGGAGAACCTCTCGTGCATTTTTGACAAACGATTTGTTAAGATATTGATCTTTGGCGCGTCTCCGCATAATTAACAAATGCAAGCATTTGTGTGGAGAACAGACCAAAATAAACAGAAATAAAAAAACAAGGAATATATCTTTAGCATTTTAGAGTATTTTTAGTTAGCTGTCAAACAGGTGCAGCTTAAACTATCCAGGTGAAAATCGGGTATGATGATTAGGATCGAGCATTCAGTTTCGATAGTATGGATCAGCCAAAGGCCTTGAAATTGATATCGTGCTAGAAGCAGAATGATTCGCATAATGATTTGGATATGGAATATGTTTGTGGCTTTGTTTAGAGGCTTCTCATTCATAAAGTTAGATTTTTTGTTTGCCAACAGCATCAACAAATTAGCTAAAAGCTGTATTACTACTGAGTTAGAGAACAGAAATGAATGAAGAGGATTCTGATCCATTGTTATCAACTATATATCAAATTTAATTTGTGCATTTTATGGACAATGACAATACAATTCCTTGACTTCAAAATATAATAAACAGAATAATTTTTAAAGTATGATTCTGTTTATAATATCAGAGCAGAATTCTCGTGTTTTAAAAATAATAAACGGAATAAATTGTTGTATTTGAAAAACTATTCTGTTAGAACATAATTCTTGTATTTTTTAAATAATAAACGGAAAATACAACAAAGAAATTATCTATTATTTATAATAATTTTTATTTGTTAAAATTTAAAACTAAATATTTGAATTTATGTATTCAAAATAATAAGTTACAAATTAAAATTCCTTCTTGATCAATTCGATTTCCAGTATTTTCAATAGCCTGATCCGCAATATTTCCA
The DNA here is from genome assembly GCA_037075325.1 of Drosophila mayaguana. NCBI lineage: Eukaryota > Metazoa > Arthropoda > Insecta > Diptera > Drosophilidae > Drosophila > Drosophila mayaguana. The sequence continues at coordinate 2,784,780 of JBAMCG010000080.1, read as the reverse complement.
TTCAAATAATAAATAGTATTCCAATTAATTGTTTCCATTTTATAAATGATTATTTTTATGTGCTTCCCGTGAATTCCTGATCCACAATATTTTCATAAGTCTACTTTGCATCTTCTTCTGCTCTCAGGTGGGTCCCTTCCCAGAGTTTCTCTTACTCATTTTACGTCGAAGTGTGAGCAGCGACGCTTTAACGTGATTCACCCGTATTACGCCGTGTGACCGATTGCATTTCAGTTCATTTAGTTGGGCCGCACTAAAAGCTTCGTGACAGAGAGATTTGATTTAGAAAAACTCATGCATTATACGCCTTGTGATACGCTCTGTTCTATCTATCTATCTTTTATGGTCGTCTGCGCATTTGCCACCCATGCGAACCGAAGAGCGATGCAATCTACGAGCATTTGACTCGGGCCAGGGCATGGGACAGTTGGGACAGGCAACTAATTAGTTTTTATGAGCGCCACTTGGCGATGTGCATCCAAAGGCACAAACACACACACACACACACTCAAAGCATACCACACGGTGGCACTGTGGCGCCTAATCATTAAAAATTCAAATCGATTGAACGCACAGGGGCTGCAGAGTCGCCATCATTGTCTGTCTGTCTTTCCGTCTCTGTGGCTGCATTTCACATAAAACATTTTTGATGGGCATAAAAAGTATTTAATACGCAGACTTTATGAATAATTCATGGCATATATGTGTGTGTGTGTATGGAAAGTCAAAGGAGAAAGAGTTAACTGTCTGCAACTGTCCCAAAAGTTTATGCTAATGAGTAGAGTCCCTGCTCGGTTTCTCAAAGACTGCTCCGTATCTCGATCTTATCGCCACTTGTGCATCTCGCTGGCAAAAGTGTGAAATTGCTCGTATCTGTCGACAATGTCGACAAGCTGTGGTCATTCTGAACGCGCAACGCTCAGATACCGATACGGAATCGAATAAGAATACAAATTCGAGGACAAGTGCAGCTGAGGCTGCCCAGCCGAGACTGCAGACAGGCGCCACAATAAAAACGCCGCGAGCAACAAAGATGACGACAAAGTATCCTTGACGCGAAGATTTATGCCACATGCAGCAGCAGTATCAGCGGCATCAGCAGCATCAGCAGCAGCAGGTCAAGCCATGAGGCATCGCATTCGCTCTCTGTTAAGAACGCCGACCGGCCAAGACCGAGAGGACGTCACACTGCGCTCTCTGTCCATACTAGGCCTACAATAAATTACGATGACGCCACTTTACGCACATTTGAGCAAGTGCCGGACACTTTTAGGTAGTTTACAACTACAACTGCCACTCGAGGGACACAGATACAAGATACAATATCTATGGGCGATTGGGCTAGCGCTTTGATATTCCGTGTCCGAGGTTTCTCCATCCACGCAAGGAATGCAGCGCACGCGAAGTGGCACCGAACTTGTTCGTTTTACGCCTCGGTCGAGATATTACTCGATGCTTGATTGCTGGCCGCCTGTACCTGGCCACCAGTGCCTCTCACATCCTGTCTGCATCCTTCCGCCGCCTTGTTTGCCTGTGAAAATTGTTGTCGCGACGTCCCTGTAAATAATTTCGCAGGCGCCTGCATCTAATGAGCATTTAACAGTGCCGACGTCGATCGTCGATCGTCGATTGTCGATGTTGATGTTGACGAAGTGCAAGACGAGGCCGACGCCTGAAGCCTGAAGTTAAGGCTGAGGCTGACGCTGAGGCTGAGCCTGAGGCTGTGGCTAAGTGCTGACTGATGAGAGCTAACAGCTCGGCGCTGGCGGCGCTTTAAGTGCCAACGCCATTGGAAATGAATGCACATTGTTTTTCTTTACCCAGCGTATTTTTTCCCGTCTTTTTTCGGGTATTGTTTTTCACATGCGTGCTAATGCATCGGCCGAGCAGCAGCCACTTTCATTACATTCCAAAAGTTGTTTTGGGCGCGACTCGAAAGGTACAGGCATTCCCGACTCTTATTTTTTATTTACCAAAAATGCTCGAAAACATTTTATTGGCGTTGCATTTCAGGCATATTGATTGCTTCGGAGTATATATTTAGTTCGGGCACCTTACCTGCCGCTCTTTGTTATGATCATTTCCGTGCCAATCTGATGGAACTGCTTCCACAGCTCGTCGTTCTGCAGCGTCATCTCCACGCCGGGCAGCGAGACGCGTGGAGGCATTATCACGTGTCGCGGCATCGGAATGGGCAGCATCGGTGGAAATGGATCTGCATGGATGGGGGAAAACAATGTGATTAGATCACAGTAAAAAGTGATTACAATGAGAGCAATATAAGACATTGTTCTATGCAAAATGAGCTACCTGGAGATTTGTAATGAATTATATGAAATATATGATAGTATGAAATATATGAGAGTATGAAATATATGAAATTTGAATTATACTCAGTGGCGGACAACGAACAGCTTTAAGTAGAAATAAGTTCATCTAATTTAAAATATAAATGACTAAATTATTAACTGGTAAAGATATTGTCTATATATTGCATGGAGAGCACTAATTATATTGACTATATCGAGCTCAGTTCAGAATACAATCCGCAAATCAATGTTTATGTGCAGCTATTTAAGTAAGTTGCATTCTTAGATATTTGAATAGTACCAAATTTTGGAATAATAAACTTGAAAATTGTTCTATATAAAGAAATATGTTTTATATTGTTCAAAATAAAGTAAATTATTGAATACTTGTTGCCATATTTCATTTTCCATTCCATTTCAATTCATTATGATCACTCTAAGTCAAGATTAAGGTATAAATTAGAATGCGATGTTATCTCTTGGTATGTGGGCAGACTTTTTATATTCATGTTGTAGAGCATAGAGCATAGATTAAAGACCGAAAATAATAATATTAAAATACAAATATTAGAGTTTAAATTCAAGTTTATATTTCATAGTATGATAGGTAGAGTTTATTAGATAGTTAGGATCTCTAGAAAATTTCAACCTTTCTATTTAGCTATATATACAACTCTAAACAAATTACTTAAACATTTAAGATTTCATAGTCTGATGGGTTATCTCATATATCTATCTAGTTATATATAAAACAAACGGCGAAAGACATTTATAGAACTAATATGGAGTATATGTCAAAGATTACAGCTAGCTTTCGTTGTAATTAGATCTATGCAAATCTCATTTGTAGTCTTTGCTATATGGTAGTCCACTTTTCAAGACTGGTTTTAAGTGAATTCCCTGCTGAGTTATGCCAGCTCCAGCAGCCGTTATCACTCACTACTTCGGAGGCCCCGCTGTGATCTCTCGCATTTGTTTATGCAAAATCGACAAATGCTTTTGCCATATTGGTCAGCTTTATGGGTTAGAGGTAATAAAAGCGCTAATAGCGCGAATGCCCGCTGATATGCCCCAATGCGACAAAGCCAAATGTGGCGGCCATTAAGCTAATGATCCTTAACAACTTTTGTAACGTTTTCTTGTGCCGCCGGCAGTGACAAAATGGCGCCTTGGCTAATGCGCAACTAGAGTGCGGGGGGTTGCTGTGCGCAGAGGGGGTGGGGACAGCTTCACTTACCCGGTATACGTTGCATTATCTGGTGGCGGTAGATCTCGTGCGCGATGTGCTGCTGCATTCGCAGATCGACGAGCTCGTTCATGGTGATCATGATTTATATATATTTAGGTGGTATGCACAATAGGTTGGTAAACAGATTTCACACTTTAATAATTTGTTTAAGTTTTGGCACAATTCAATCACAGATAACAAGAAAACAACTCACAAAAGCTGTCAGCATGAGCCCTCAGTTCTATTGTTCGGGCCACGAGGCGAATTCGATTAGCGTCAATTATGCAAATCACAGCTGGCAAAGTGGCGTAGTTATGGCAAATGTCTCATAGGCGAGTGGGTGTTAATTTGATTATGACCACAACTGGTTGGGAATTGGAAACGTGTCTGGTCGATTTTGTCAAAGATTTACCGACGCTCGCGTCTTGCGCTCGCCAAGTTCGCATTTCAACTGAGCAAGTTCGACAAAATGTCGCTGTTGCCGTCGCCGTCGTCGCCGCCGTCGCCGTTGACCGAAAACGAGCTTGACGAGTTCGAGCCATTGATCGACATTACCTGCAAGATCTGTTCCGTTGTGAATGCTGCTCAGCAGCACAGCTCAGATCTCAGGGCTCTTGCAGGTTGCCCTCAGCAGCACTGTGATTGGCTGCAAAACCGCAGCTAGAGTGCACAATGAGTAGCTAGCATGCCATCTCTGTCACTCGCTGAGCACTCGCTCGCTTAGTTAGCGCCTCCATTTTGAAATTGACACCAGCTGCAGACGTTTTTTGTTTGCTCATTGTTAGCTCCGCCCTCAACAGATCGATTGCCTAAGAGAGAGGCAGCGCTCTCTGTCTCGCTCTCGCTCTCGCTCTCCCGCTCTCTGGCACTCGTTCGCTCTTTCTAATTGTTTTTAATTTTGAAGTGCGAAGTTGCACAGTCAGCAGCCGCTCCAGCTGAAGCCGCGACCACATGCTCCTCCACTACCACTGACTGAGTCTGTGTTGGTGTATGTGTGTGTGTTTGTGTGTGTGTGTGTTGGCGTGGTGTTGCCTTTTAATTATACACCATGATCGAAATTGTTTTTTAGAGTTTTCTTTTTTTTTTCCATTTGGCATCTTTTTTTATACTTATGTATTTCTGCTTTGCCCATTTGTAGCCTCTGCCATCATGGTGGTCCTCTTGTCTTCGCCAGAGCTGCTGCTGCTGTGGCTGCCGTTTTGCTGTTCATTTATTTGATTTTGGTTTTGACGCTGCGTCATTCGGCAGCATTGATATGGCGGCATACGCATGTACCCCGAGCACCGATATGGACTGCATCTCCTACTCGAACACGATATCGAGCTCGGCACTGCCGATGCAGCTGCCTGATTATAGTATTTTCTTCTTCCTCTTCTTCGTCTTCTTTAATTGTATCTTCTCGTTCTGACCTTTTTGAGATTGACAAAACATTTGTTAAGCTGCGGAAACTCATGTCGTCTACAAATTTGCTGGCCGATTCGACTCGATTGCATTGGTGCGAAGGCGGCCAACGGGAAGCTGATGAACATTTTTTATGTCCAAGGCGATCTTTACGTGGGGTATTTTACAGCTAGTGATGTTAAAATAATCATCAACAAAAATTAAATAAATAAAATAGCCAAATTCAACTTTCAATGATAAATTATGTATAATAGAGAGTTATCTTATCATTATAATGATTAGAGATAATTGTTTCCATATCACAGACATACATATGTGCATGTATGTGTATTTTATAAAATATTGGTATTTTATATTATTCCTTCCTATATTGATTTTCTTTTTGTCCAGTTTTATTTTGGCTTAACACATATTTTGAATTTATTTGCTAAATATACAACGTATTAATTTAATATGATATATGTTTTCAAAATGTTTATCAAACGATTTATAGATTAGTAATGATTAAATTGTTTTTAGATGCCATTAGAAATTAATATTAGTTTCTATTAACTTATTCTAGATGAAATCAAATTCAGAAGTAGCATAATTATGCATAAATATGTATCTTATGAATATGCTATAAAATTAAATATTTGCTTTTAAATGTCATAAATTCGATGAAGAATATTTAATATGTACAAAACAATTAATTAATATAAAAGGCATAAATTATATATAAAATTAATTTCCAAAGAAATCTATTATTGTGCTTAATGAATATGCTATAAAATGAAATAGTTGTTTTTAATCACTTAACATTATATTATAAAAATAATTTATAAATGTATATGGCAGGCAATATAATGTAATTTTACAGTATATGAAATCTATTTGCCTTTGATATATCAAAAAAATGATTGTATTTGATATATGTTTGTATATAATGTATGGTATATATAGTGTATAGTAATTATATTATTATTATTATTATTATTATTATTATTATTATTATTATTATTATTATTATTATTATTATTATTATTATTATTATTATTATTATTATAATTTCATGAACACCGCTCTTTACATATATGTCTAGTATGTTGAGTCAGTTTTCTAAGCAATTGATATCTGTGTGTTTGCCAATGGAGCAAATATGTTTTGGCATCTGCTGAAAACTAATTAAATTAATCATATTGTTAGATTGAACTTTAGCTTTAGTGTTATGCATACGCCACCTGCGCTCGCTGCTAGCCCAGGAGAATAGCTTTCGCTTTCAGTGCCAGCATCTGGTATACAAGGCAAATATTGCAGCTCCAATCTCTGAGCAAACAGAGCCACTTCCGTTAGGCTGGCTCAAGTAATTAAACATTGCCATAGCTTTGGGCTCTTATCTGACTGTCCTGTACTACTGCGAAATACTTGAGTTTGCATGATAAATAGTTCTGCGAGCTAATTTACACAGCACTTTACTGGCTGACACATTCACTTGGGCTTATGTTGTGGCAGCCAGCGGCGATAAGCGATAGAAATTAATTTACTATTAGCTGTTCGCTGTTCGCTGTCCTCTCTTGGCTGTTGGCTGTTGGCATTGGCGTTTCGCCCAAATTACGTCTGCATAGTATATGTAGATACCCTCTCAAGGCACCACACCGCACCCATATGCGTGTCTGCGTTAATTTATGCCTCGTGTTTCTACATTTGGTCGCGCACGCTTCCGGTTCCTCTTTCCATATGCATTGGGCAAACAATTAGCCAGAGGTTCGTCTCTTGCATGTCTGCCTGCCTGCTGACCAGCCCGGATCTAGGCCTGCGAGACGAGCTCGCCAATAGCTGTGCAATTTGTCAGCACTAAGCTAATTGGTGTTGCCCAAAATTATCTGCCTGCTGTTTGACTAATGCTCTAGGGCCTACTTCCGTTTCGTATCAGGGGCGGCTTCGCAGCCCAACAGGTAGCTCGTGTGCTCTCCTTGCCGCATTCCTTGCCGCTGACTCAGGCGGGAATGAATTTCATTTAAATACCAAGTTTATCAGCAGCGACACGATAACTGACACGATACTTGACTTGATATTGCTCTAGGTAAAAGTGAAAATGGAAAAACGAATGCCAAACATCTAGAATTCTATTCCTTTTTTCAGTTGAATAAGCATTACAAATTTTATATTGCTGTATGTGAAAAATAGAGACAAAAGCCAGGTATATAAATAACTTTAATATATTCATAGTTGAATAAACTATATAAATAATAAAATTGTATAAATTAGATTGCAATCAGCATGTTAATAAATAGAATAAATATGAAAACCAACATTTCAATAGTGTTCCTTATGACTGCAGTCAATGGATTGCAAATACTCCTGAGCCTCCTGATTTTTTTTATTCAAGTAATTTTCTGTCCTAGTTGAAATTAAGCCATTCTTCTCTCGTGTAGACCATATTTTCTTGATATTTCCCATTGATATTTTGCCATTTAAATTACGATTTTAGTTAACTTGTAAGCTGAAAAAAAAACATTTAAAAATGAGTTTGTACCAATAAATTAAACGAATATTAATAATAATATAATAATATCGTAAAAGCAAGTGCACAATATATATATATATATATATATATATATATATATATATATATATATATATATTAATTTCTAGTAGGCTTGAACTAAATTCCTAGTTAAAGAACGAACTAATTTAAGTTTATGAAACACCAAGCTTTAATAGGATTGCTGTTTAAGTTTAAATTTTATTATGCTTCAGTTTAGCATTTAGTTGAAACTTGCTGCAAAAAAAATATTATCCAATCGGGTACAACCTTTCATGGAATAGAAATCAATTTCAAAGAAATCAATTAAAATAGGAATAGCTGTACATTATTATTTTATTTTTCAAAATCTGAAGTACTTCCTTCTCAGACTTGCCTTAACATGCAATTCAATATAATCGATTTTCAAAATTAATTGTTTTGCTTAATGAGATATTAGCAATGTAGCTTAAACGATGAGTAATAATTTATTTGTATTTTACATATGTATTTTAATGAATTTCCCATAGCTAAGTCCTTTCGCTATGACTTGGCAGTTCAGAGCCTTCGATACTCTTAGATTAGACAAAAATAAAACTACGTTGAGCAAGCGCCCTGTTCTCACAGGGCTATTCAAATTAAAATTAGCATACAGCAACCGTGCGAAGCTCATGTAATTTTCCATGGAAAATATAACGAATGCTCAAGCAGTACTTTTCCCATTTGATTGGTTTTCATTGTGGGCTGTGAGTGAACTGATGCCAAAATTTATTGATTTAAGCTTTTAGCTACTCGATTGTTGATTGAACAAGCGCTCAGCTCCCAAGCGACTATTAACGGCTGCCACTTGTTGAATCTACATCGTTACAGCACCAGCCTCGAGGAGGACGGAGGCAGGAGCTGGGGGATTGGAGATTGGAGGATGATGTCTTCGACTAGCTCGATGCTTACATATTGACGCTCAACAGCCTGTCTGACTGAGGCATGTAAATCTACTTTTGTATGCAAATTAAGTCTCTCAATCAACAAGGCGACAGCAGCTATTTGAAATGCATTCCCAATTGAACGATCCAGTTGTACCCTCTTATATTGAATATTGATCCCTCCATATATTTAAAAATTCTTTATTATGAAAGTCTTTGATACAACTTCTTTAGTACTGTGTATCCAGGCATAGCAATATTTTATTATTTTCTATCTTAAAGATTGCAAACGAAGAATATGTTATAGGGTATATGCTTCATATCTTCTATTTAAATTATATGTATATTTATTGCACACTCTTATAGGGTATGATTTTACTTTCTATATTATAAGTGCTATTTTTTGCACCCTTTTACAGAGTATAATCGGGGAATTCGTATGTATTTTATACCGTACTATTATCTATCTGCGATATCCACACAAAAACTGACTCATTACGTGTATAATTATAGCATTATACAAATAAAAGCTGACTATTTGATGTTCCATTTACAGGGTATATTCACGGGCAATCATATCAAGTGGTATCTCTGATCGGGGACAGTTAAAAATAAGATTTGGCAAGCAAAGGGCATCATAATCATGTGGGTCTCGCCGCAGCTAGGAGACTACAATGGGGCATAGCAGCCAGCCCACTTAGCGTCGGATGGTACAGGTTGGCCCGAGACCCCACAACATACTCATATATAAATATATATGAATATATATCTATACATACATGTAGATGTATGTGTATATAATTGAGAGGTGTTTAATCGTGTGTTTCGCTTTTTGTTTTTCTGCACATTCACGACCTATGGCGAGACAAGATTTACCTTTCCTCAACATCCATTGCCTCTGCTCCACTGTCGATTGCTGTTTGCTCTCAAATTATCATAAGCAAATACGGCCCAAAACCGAGCCTGAGACGAGCGGATGGAGGGACGGCGGTGCGGAGGGGCTAACGGGCTGTCCAACTGGCTGACTGTTTCGACTTTACGCGCTTCAGACTTCAACTTAAGTGCTAAAGTTGCCGGCGACGCGACGCGCTGAGAGGCGCTTCTGTTGTGTAGACACTTGAGTTATTACAATATTATACATATATTCAGAATTCAAGTGCTACTGGAGAGTCGGTTTTTTTTTTTCTGCTGGCTAGGCTGGCATTCTTCAACATCATTCACAGTCTCTCTAAGAGCCAAAGAATCTGCATATATATATATATATAAATACATTTATGGCCGTGTATTTATATTTTTCGACAATAATATTTGTTTATTTACCTTCGCTGCTCAATGAGCTGCCACTTGAATGACTCGAACTGTTCGAACAGGGCTTAGTGCTGTGTGTAATACTAAGGAGATCGCTCGATCGCTCGATTTAAATGTGATCGGCAACTGGCCTAATCAGCTCGCTAAGTATGGTTTTTGGCATTCACTTTATTGCTTAAATCAATTCATTAATATGCGATTTTCGATTCGGTTGAGAGCTCAATGGCCACGCGCTGTGAGTGTTGACATCAAAGCCAAGTCAACAGATCGCCGACATATACAACAATAACATAACAATGGCCCAGGTCGAGCAACAAAAGCAGACCCAAAACTCTGACTCTAAGTCCATATCTGTCTGCCCAGTTGATGCTCAAATCCAAATCCAAATCCAAATCCAAGTCCCAGTCCAAGTGCGCGTCCAACTCCAGTAGTCAAGAAATCATTTTGCCTGATAAAAACATCCATTATGCGTAACAATTTGACGGCTTCTTTGGCTACCTTATTTTCTCCAGTCGGCTATTGTGTCGGTGTTTTGGCTTTGATTGAGTAGCTAGCTGACCGGCTAGCCGCGGGGTAATTGTTGTCGCACAATCCCTCTCTGTATCTCTCTGTCCCGCCCTCTCTCTCGCTCACTCGCTCTTTACTTCTCTGTCTTTCCTCTCTGGTCCAGGGCAGCGGGCATGAGTGCGCAATTACAATGCTCTAGGCGGCTTGATAAAAAATGAAAACGAACAAACCTTCTAAAAACATGTTTGACGTCAAATAGGAAATGCCTTAATCTCTTGCGCAGCCCAGCCAACTCAAACTCAAACTCCGATTCCAACTCCAATTCCAGCTCCGTCTACTGCCCTCACTCCCTTGCCCTTCACTATCTATCTTGACTTGTGTTGGACATTTGTTTATGCTGGCCACTCGTATCATCATCTGCTCTATTTGACAAGCTGTGCCATGGCTGCTGCTTCCACTGGGTATATCTCGACATTTTATTACTTCTTTATTTTTTTCCGTTTCATTTTATGTGTACTTATGGCACTAGTCACTCGTTGACACTTGTTGCCTCAGCGCTGTTGTTGTTGATTGCTTTAATGGCGTCAAGACTTTCGCTTTTATGGAGCACTCACTTCCACGAAGCGTATCTGTCTGCATTAGCTGGAACTTGATTCTAGGCTGGCAATTTGATTGCTTTATAAATATCTGAAATACATATCTAAAATGAATTTACATGAAAAATAAATTGGTTAATTTCTTGGATTTTCAATCTAATTTTCTTGGATGAACTTACGGTTTTCTATAGCATAACAAGATCTCTTCAAACACATGCTAAGCCAGATGGTAAAACGGCTTTGAGCCAACTCTTTATTGTTGGCATTACAAAGCTAATGGCCTTAAGCTATAATACTAGACTCGAGTCTGGCGACGGAAGTGAGAAGAAGCTACCGATATCAAGTACACGAAACCCTATGCAATAACAATCTGTGATGCAAGAGTGATGGAACAGAAGATACCCAGTAGTTAGCTTTGCAGGAAGACTATAAAGGCTATACAATTACGTATATATAGGAATAACCTTATGATTCGTGCAGAGGATATCCAATATCTTAAATTCTATTTAGGATATTCAGCTTAGGATGTCAATGACATATGATTCAGAGCTATAATGGTTTCTCCTGCAACTTCTTATTCTGTTATTTAAGGGGTATAACAAATATGGCGTTAAGTCAACACACACACGGCCATTACTCAAAGCGAGAACAATTTATGCCAGCACTGCAATGGGCCTGCTTCTTGATTGTGTCTCCAATTCAGACTCAGGCTCTCATCTAAGGCGTCAAAAGCTTAAATATTTACAATTAGCCCAAAACACACACTGACACACATACACGTATATACATTGTCAGAAAAGAAGTGAAGCGAGATAAGGCGAAAAGCGAAAAGCTTGAAAATATTTGTTAAAAAAGCAAATAAATTGCAGCAGATAAAGATCTAGTTTTGATTAAAATTTAAGCTTTTTCACAACCTTAGCTGCTACCGTGCAAGAGCCTGCATAGAGCAGTCGAGCGATAGAGGGAGAGGGAGGGGGAGGAAGCGACAGCTGGAAGCTAAGAAAGAAATTTGAAGATGTCGCATCTGGAATTTATGTTTGGCTTTTTCGCTGACAACACACACATAAAATATACAGAGAGAGAGAAAGAGAGAGGGAGAGAGAGAGAGAGAGGTAGATAGAGAGATAGAGGGGCAGAGACAGAGAGTTGAAACCTTTAATAAATTAAACTCTGGGACACACGCCTGCTTATCGCTATCTGGAGTGGAGTCGCACAGCGCGCTGCTGCTCGTTTTTTATAATTTTCGTAGACTTTTAGTTGGTATACATGGACAAATAATACGGTACTTTTAACACCAGAAACACGACCGCCTTAACAAAGGCCAAGACAGCACAGAAGCGACAGACGCGTAGCTGCCGTTCGAGCAGCAGCTGGCCCTTAGTGCTTAGTTACAGATACATTTCAGCCACACTCACACAGAGCCAGACACAGATACAGATACCGATACAGATACAGATGCAGATACAGACACAGATACAGCGCTAGGCACATGGAGGAAATCCATTTGCATATGAATGTGGCAATGATTACAAATTTCGTTCGTAAAAATGTTTAGTTTTTTTTTTTGTTTTAATTTTTTGGTTTTTGGTTGATTTGCTTTTTTTCCCCTTTTTTCGGAGGCATAATTAACTATGGATCGATCGAGCGTATGCGTTGCGGTTGCGGCAATTTATAGGCTTGTTGTTGTAACTGATTGTGAGATACGATCTTGTATCGCTTTTTATATATGTGTCTATGTCTATATATATGTATATATTATATACGTGTGTGGAGACTGCGCTAGACGCATGCGCTGTGCCTCTTGCCGATAAATGAGCAGTCGAATAATGTCAATGGACTTTGGTGGGAAAGTGTTGAGCCGTTTGCGTTATGCAGATGAAGCTATTTTATTGAATGAACTGAAACTGAAGCCGGAGCTGAAGCTGAAGCTGAAGCTGAAACTGAAGCTGAAAGCCGAACCTTTCACAGCCAATTAAAAGCGACTAACAAGATCGATACCGCTGCCAGATAAGCTAGCACCTAATAGCCTAACTGCATGCTTAATAGATTAGCCATGCCTGATTCCCACCAGCGCCTTCGCTTCGCCGTCACCGCCAACGCCCACTGCCGGACCGGACCAGGCCACATCAGGATCGCACTCGCACAGCAGTTGTGCTGCTGTGCATCTGCGATCTACAGCAACGATCCTACAGCCTCCACTTGGCACTCTGCGCTCGCCGTCTTTGCTCATCTTGTGTTTATTATGGCGCGTTTCGTTAATTTCTTGGCGCCATCATCATCGACTGCGACTCCGTCTCCGTCTGCGTCTCCTTCTCCCTCTCCGCCGTCTACTTTGTGCCAGGCTTCTCTCTCCTTTGCTGCGTCATAAAATTAAAACTCTTCACTCCATCATTTTTCGTGTGCGAGTGCAACATTTGACAGGTAAACGTCTGGGAAAAAAATAACTTACCGTCTGACCGCCCGGTTAGCGCAGCCGCGCCCTACTGCCCGAATCTTTGCATACGCAGGCCACAGAATTCCAGATACACTCTCTGATCTGCAAATACTGTTATCAATGCAGCGATTGTTAAAAATATATTACAATAATAAGTTGAATAGCTTAATATATAGAATTTGATTTTTATAGATTCGGTGAATAAACTCAAATTCATAAGAAAAGTTTTGAGCAGTAGCTAAAGAGATTAGTTAAAGGAGATAGACACTACATATATTGTTCTCATTGATCTATTGTTATAGTATTATATACTCATACTCTATTGATCTCACTGATTTATTATTTCAATAAAAATAGATAGTAATCTTTGTTGTTTAATTATTTATTAGACGTTCGAGTTTACGTAAATTTAAAACTTAGTTAAAGTTAAGGCCAGGTTACTAGAACCTTCGACTATATATTTTATAACAGCCCATATTCCATACTTTTAGAGTATATGACAATCGCTGTTCCTTCAAACTCGAGTTTTTAATAAATTAACAAAAAAAAAGAATATTTTTCTCAGCCTCAGCCTCAGTGTGTTGCTGTTGATGTGCAGTTAGCCATACTTTTGACAGATTTATTAGGCAATATTAATTTTTTATATGTGCAGCGGACTGGGGTATGGGAGCTGTCATTATCACCTGCACGCCCAGGAAACTGGGTGTCTGCTGTAGGTCAGAGACAAACGCCTAAAGGAATTAAATAAATATTTATATGGGAAGCAGAGGTGAGCAACAGCCTCCAGACATATCCAAGGAGGGGCATGGCACTCTGAGTATTCCAATCTGGATAGGAACCGTTGGACACAAGTCTATTTACCTGTGCTGAACGTGTGAAAATGCATTTGCATATTCAATCAGCGACACAATAAATATACGAATACTACATACGAATTCATATAGACTCGTTAAACAACATTTACATACGAGAATCACAAAATTGTTAACAGCGACCGCAGGTGGATTGACTCAGAGACTGCCAGACTGCGAGACTAAGAGGGAGCATTCGGATCGCTCGACTTGAGACTTTTGCATTCGAATTGAAAGTGTCAACAGTTGGCAGCGCTTCTGGAGACGCAGCGACCCATAAGCTCGATGCCCAAATTCCAAATGCAAACTGGAAAACAAATTACAAAAGACCACATAATAAAAGCACGCGTTTGAGTGGCTCACGACTCCGGTATACCCTGTATTTAATCATTGTTAGGGATAGTTTGTCTTAGGTACCTGTTTGATATGGATTGATACAGTAATGCATTGATATATTGAAGTATCCATATACATTTATTCATGTATTGATATGTGCTGATATTGATATATTGATTTATTCCTATATTGATATGACATATATTGATATATATAGTTTGTCTTAGGTACATGATTGATATGGTTTGATACAGTAATGCATTGATATATTGAAGTATCTATATACATATATTCATGTATTGATATGTGCTTATATTGATATATTGATTTATTCCTATATTGATATGACATATATTGATATATATAGTTTGTCTTAGGTACATGTTTGATATGGTTTGATACAGTAATGCATTGATATATTGAAGTATCTATATACATATATTCATGTATTGATATGTGCTTATATTGATATATTGATTTATTCCTATATTGATATGACATATATTGATATATATAGTTTGTCTTAGGTACATGTTTGATATGGTTTGATACAGTAATGCATTGATATATTGAAGTATCCATATACATTTATTCATGTATTGATATGTGCTGATATTGATATATTGATTTATTCCTATATTGATATGACATATATTGATATATATAGTTTGTCTTAGGTACATGTTTGATATGGTTTGATACAGTAATGCATTGATATATTGAAGTATCCATATACATTTATTCATGTATTGATATGTGCTGATATTGATATATTGATTTATTCCTATATTGATATGACATATATTGATATATATAGTTTGTCTTAGGTACATGTTTGATATGGATTGATACAGTAATGCATTGATATGATATATTGATATCCGTTGGCTACGTCTGCCTTTCTCTGTCTGTTACATACCTACATGCATCGTAATTAAACTCTTTTCCAACACATACAGGGTATTGCAAGTAAATAAACATGAATGCGCACATCTGCGAACTGGAATAGACACGATGACTCGGCGAAGGCGACGAAAAATATTTGCGTGGGCAGATGGAATATTTCGATTTGGAGCTTCTCAGCTATTTTCGAACCGAATTTGTACTAAAATTAACAGCTTGCCCAATTTGGCAAAACATACTAAAAATATTGTTATGGCGGCTCTTAAAATTTCCATTATGCGGCAACAGAACAATGGACAGAGCTCAACACCCAGCTCTCTATCTATGCTGTAGTTTGTAAGTAGCTGAGACGTGGCGCCACGCGCTGCGGCACAGTTGACATTTGTGGCTACTGCCGCTCCTCCTTTTGCTGCTGCTCCTGCTACCCAGCGCAGTTCACTTTCGGTTTCCGCTGCTATTGCTGATAAGCGCCAGTTGCAGCTGCTTATCATGGTGTATGCCGCAAGCCACATGCCTCGTGCCCCCACCCCGTGCCCTGCACCCCTCCCCGCCTCGCGCTCTAATGCATAACTATAAAAACAAATTATGAGCGATACGCTAAATCAACGAAGTGCATTTAGGCGCTGCCCGCCGCGGGGCCAGCGACAATCGAGAGGCAAATCTTTCTTTCTTCTTTTTTTTGGGAGGTACGTGGCACATTTGACTTAATGAAAATGTTGGCACTACAAGTCAAGTGCTTCGAGGCGCAGTCAAGCGCATACACACGCACACACACACACGTATACACACGCATACACACACTCGAGCTGCCGCGCTTGCAGCACGCAAGAGAAAAATGTTGGCGCCAGGCGCCACTAAAAAATCTTATGAATGAAGTAGACACATTTTTTTGTTGCTACTGCTATGCATGTGTGTGTGTGTGTGTATGTTTGCCTCAAGCACCAAGCCTTGCTTCTACCATGCCCCTCCCCCTCGCTTGTTTGTTTGGTGTTGAACGGGATCGCGTTTGAAGTGCTTAGACAGAGAGTTCGTCTCTCGGTCTCCTCGTCTGTCTTCTGTCATTATAATAATTTTCTTAGAAAGTTCTGGCATTTATTAAGTTATTAAAATGAAATTAGAGCCTACTTAACAGAATTCCACAAATTCTTTGCTAATTATTGTATTTATTTCGTTGGAAGAGCTCGAAAGGGAATATTGACATGTCTTACGGGCTGGATAACTTGTACAAGTATAATAATAGTATTAGTAATGTATTTAATATTGAATATTGTATAGAGATTTCCCAATCCTTTGTTTTAGTGGTCCCTCTCTTTCTCTCTCTCTTTCTCTCAGTCTCACTCTCTCTCTCGATCTCTCTTTCTGTCTATTTACAATGCTTTTGTTTCTATTATCAATTATCCATTCTTCTTTCTCTTGTGTTGTTGTTGCTCGCTCTCTTTCAATCTTTCTCTCCCTGGATCTCTGTTCCTGTCTATATTATGTTTCTTTTTTTAATTCTCCTCTCTCCTTTTTATTTTAATTATTTAATTAATTAAGAGTCTTTAATCATTATTTTTTAAGCTTGCATTCTATTAAATAATTGACATATAGACAAAGCAGGCCGGTCTGGAAAAAAAGAATACCTCAGGTTAATGATATAGATATTTTTGCTTACATTTAATCCATAAAATATTATAATTTAACTTCATCTTCACAAGCTTTTCAATGTCCTTTCAATGACCTGTGAATATACATATAAATCATCATTGCAGCGAAATGTCCCTCTTGCCGCCTATCAATCCGCCCTACCTATAAATGAGGAACGTCATTCCTCATGATGAAGGTATTCGTCTATCAAATCCCTTTCCCATATCCTTTGCACAATAAATTATATAATAATTATTAACTAATTATAGGCGTCTCTGAATATCAATATGCAAGATGTGATCCATAAAATATAATGAATTTATTGGAATTCATAGTAACTATTTATTGCCATGCCTCTAGCGCCCTTTATCAATCGCATTTATTAGGGACTTTCCAAGACCAATTCCATTCCGTTTCGGGCTACCTGTTGATCGGCTGGCGAGCGAGCGTGCGATCCTTATTAAATCCACGCACTAAGAGCATTAATCACCATTTTCACGCGACGCGCCTGTCGCCTGAGGGGAAGGAGAAGGGGCAGGCGCAGGAGGCAGAGGGAGGGAGGTGAACGTGGTGCCTGCGGCGAGTGCTTCCTGGAAAAGTGCAGCGCCTGCGCCGCCGCGTGTTGACTAATGACGCGCATTTAACAGCGATTAATGAATTTTATGGGCCACCATAATTTTATGGCACATCAACTGGGCCGGCGGCCCGATGGTCCGTTGGCCGATGGAAATTCCAGCGAATTTCCCAGCCGCCGAGCCATTGACGAGGCTGCGGCCTGGAAAAATGAAAAGCTGCAGTCTGCGGTTTTATTATCCTACCTGTTCGCCCGGCTGGCACCGGCGTTACGCGCACAATGGCCAAGGTACTTGAGATTTTATGGTCACAGGCACACGGGCATCCTCCGCAGTCTAGGCGTACTCGAGAGCGCATTCAAATGCATTCAGATGCTAATCAAGTGCTCGGGCCGGTTGTGCGCCGTGCCCTTAGGTTTGAATAGGGCGTTTGTATGACAGCTAATGTCTCGCATAATAGAAATCACCTACTTAAGAATCAAGTGCAAATTGTCCAAGCCAACCCACTTGAGACTTCAACTATGGAATCTGGATCACTCTACACATGCATGCATCTGTGTATGTGTAATCCTTGTATAATTGAAACAAAATGCAATTTGTTTTTACAGTTTGTCGCAGGCCTTAAGATCCCATTTTTGGGTTTGTTTTCATTTCACTACAAGAGACAAGAGACAAGAGACGAGATATATAGAGACAAGAGAATGAGCATGTCGTTTGTTGTTCTCAGCTAAGATTTGCTCAAAGGATTTGCCTTCGCCTTCGTATTCAACTGAGACTTCTTTCTTTCACATGCATATGGCTGCAGTCTCTTTGGCTTTGGTTTATTTTTACTGCTGCTTAAACAATTTTCGCTTAAATTGTTTGTCGCAAATGGGATTTGGGTTCACCACAAGAGGTTTGGTTAAAGGATAACAATCATTTTGCCATTGTTGACAATTCGTGATCATTGTTTAACCCAAGCGGGGACAATTGAAGGAATGTTGTCATCTGTTTGTCTAACTGTTTACTTTCGTAATGGATCCTCTCCAAACAGCTGCCCATGATAACAATTTTGATCTTGGAGCGTTATGGGAGCATCAAAGGAGAACCTACTTTGGTGGATGATTATTGCCTATTTAAAAATAATATAATAATAATAAATAATATAATATAAAATTATATTTATTTTGAACAAAGTTGAACATTAGGGAGAATGATTAGGTCTCGGTTTTATGCTAAAAATATTTATCATTGCTCATATTACTCACCCCGACTATATATTTATTATTACGATAATTGTCATGAGTTCCTTCTTAAGTAGTATTTTCTAAGTAATAGTTCTGTGTTTCTTTAAATGTGAAGGTTTGTAATAGTTTGCGTGATTTAGTTTTATATACACTATATCATATCATCAGTCAATATAAGTCTACATGTATATATACTATATATACGTATTTTTAATAATAGATATAAGACCTCAACGCCTAACATACTTAAATTTATTAAGCATAAAGGGTTCTATTATTTGTATACCCTGATCCCATTAAAAATGGGAAAACAGGGAATAATGATCTTGTGAAAAGTATGTAACAGGCAGAAGGAAGCATCGCAGACCCCATAACGTATATATATTCTCGATCAGGGCGACGAGCTGAATCGATATAGCCCGGCCCGTCTGTCCGTTCATCCGTCCGTCCGTTTAAAAGCCGAGATCTCAGAAGATAGAAGAGCTAGAGACTTGAAATTTTGCATGTATGCTCGAGTATACCATAGGTAGTACAAGTTTATACATATATTATATTATATATTGCCCACATAGCAGCCCAAGCGCAGTCGCTGTTAACTGCGCAGCTTGCAGAGCGCCTGTTTATGCGTGCGTAAATATCGTGCGTAAATATAGGGATCAGGGTATCTCCTAGTCGATCAGTCTCGACTAGAGCACTCTTACTTGTTAAAGACTGTAAAATAAAATATTTTTATCTTTAAGGTTAACTGGAATTTATTAATATTTTGAGTAAATTCATATGAATAATTTATGTTATGCAAGTAGAAAACTAAAAGCTAATAAATTTGCTCTTATTCATGGCAGATTTAACCTGACTTGGGCGCATAGAAGATAGGCGATGTAAGTAAGATCAATTTGAATAAGGAAATAAACAAGATTGATTTTCCAATGCTTTATACTTGTACTTGACAGAAAGACAGGCAGAATGATAGATAGACGCAGCTCGATCGATTCAGCGTGATTGCAAAGGCCTTTCACTCATAGTAAACATAAATTTCAGCATTGAGGAGCACAAAACAGTATCTATATGCATATATATATATATACAAACTGAGACTAGATTGATATGCATATATACAGGATCAGTTTGAATACTAAATTCATCCTAGTTCGATAGAGGACTTCTCTATCAGTTGTCTCACAAAAGCCAACTCCTGCAAAGATCATTAAAAATGTTCGAGCGTAATTAAAATGCTTGTTCACATGCTGTACACAGGCTGTTTAAAATGTTCCCAGTCCAGGCACTTTTTATCCATGGTAATCACGCCCGTAGTGCTGCTTCTTCTACTTCTGTTTTTTCTGGTAATGCATATTCAGATCTTTTCGGCATACCACAAACGATTATCTGCATCGAAGCACACTCATCGAAACGCGGCAGCGTCCTCTTCTTTGGGCACTGGACAGAGACAGCGCCGAACAATGGCAGCGGTTAAAGTACAAAGCATCGCACTTTATTAACTACTTGAGATTAAGTCTGATAAAGAGATAATCCCCGACGGTCGGCAACTAAACTCAAAGTGCACCGCATACTCCTACAACGCGAGAACTCTGGAATAGGTAGATGGAGTAGGAGAGAGGGAGAGAGAGGGTAAGTGAGAGAGAGCGAGAGTGAGAGTTCCAACATTTCGGTAGCTGTGCCAGTGTAATAAGCATAACAATATCGTTGTCCGCCCAATTGACAAGCCAGACCGTGGTAGTTGAGAGGCTGAGAGATCTGGAGCGCAGCCGTGTAAAATAGATCACAGGTAATGTTGCTCAGGTGAGATCAATGGCAGCCAGCCAAAGACATAGATGAGGCTTATCGCTTGTATTGACGGGCCGTCGCCTCACCTCGTCTCTCTCCGCCTCGGAGCCAACCATCCACACGTCACTGCACTTTTGCTTGGTACCGCACCGCATCAGTCCGTCAGTTCGTCAGCCCGGCATTCCGACAGCCCGACCGCCCGATATCGTCATCGCTCGCTATCGGGCGCAGCTGCCTTTGATCAGTGTAGCGTAATTTTAAGCCAAATTGGGCAGCCTTTTGGTGCTGCCGCGTTGCCTACGGGCGAACGGGCCAATGGCTCTTGGCCTCATGCTGGGCTCTATTCTATGTCTCCTGGCTGCCGTTTGGTGCCAATGTCCTGGTTCCTCTGGCGTTGGCTGCCTCACTTTTTCAATGCTTTAGTGTGAAGTTGTAACATCTCCTAGTTAGGGTGGCTTTGCCGTACTCTCTCTCTCCCCGTCTCCTGTTTTCTGTTCTTTTGAGGCGTGGAGCTACTGCTGTGTAATGGGATTTACCTTCGATCTATTGTCTATTCGCATATTTTATTAGAATTTATTGTTCCTTACATTTTTTGCAATTTGGAGATGGAATATGCGTTGTATTCTTTGTTTCTTACATATAGTAGAAAATGATATGGTTATAATTTGTAGAGATGTTTATAAAGGATCAATACCTAATCTGAAATTATTTGAAAACTATTAAATGAATACTTGATTTCTTTGGAAAGTTTAATTTAAATTGTTAAAAGATAGCTAAGTCACTTGATTATATAGAACTTTAAGACTGTTTTAACAGAGAAAGAAATAGTTTGATTAAAAAGTAGTGCAGAAAATATTTTAAATATTTTATATTTTTAGTAATGATTTCTCGCCCTCAACTTTGTTTCTTGCAAATTGATTCTAGTTTATATATTTTATGTGTACAGAGAAAATGTTCAAGACTCGTACTCTTACATATCTATGGAAAGGACTAGCGCTTGTGAAATACCTTAATTTATTTATATTGTATGTATTTGAAATAAAGTTAAATAAAATGTAAATATAGAACATCTTCGTATATATATATATATATTCAATATTTTATGTTAATAATTAAAATGGAAAATATTAAATAATTTAAAAATTAATTATTATATATACGCATATGAAAGGGGATGGACAAGGCTCAACTAATACACTGCTTTATAGAGTATATTGCTTTGTGCTGTGTTATACATTTTGGAATATATAATCGTTGGGACTCTCTTAGAGGTTAATTTTTCTCAAACTCCCCTAAGACACGGTGACGATCAGAAAATACTATATCTATGGTTCGAGAGATTTGAAAATTGTATGACGAATATGTATAGGTATATAGAATATATATGTATATAGTATATGTAAATAAAATATATATAAATACGTCTAATGGGGGAAGTATATCCTCGACAGTTGGAAAATCAATAGATTGAATCTATTTATCAGCAAGTACTTGTTCGCATATTTGGTGATTTCCAATAAATCTATATATGAAGTGAGTAAATGCGTTTTTATACTAATAGAAATGTAAGCGTCAAGTCTGCATTAGATTATTGAGAGTTCGAATGGATCCGGGAATTGTTGAAATTGCCCCTGCTAGAGGCCGTGACTCTTTCGTTTGCGAAAGACCAAATGAGGCATGACAACGCTTCAAGTGTTTATGCAAATGCATTTTAACACCTGGCTGCACAAATATTATCTAACTGCTCATAATAATATTGATCATTTTTATAAATACCACAAGAGAGAGAGAGAGGGAGGGAGAGAGAGGAAGGGAAGAGGGAGAGGGAGGTTGACGTAGATGAGGATGGAGATGGACGAACTGAGTTCAATACATATAGCTGTGGGGCAAACGTGAGGCGTAAATTAATTCTATTGAAGTCGCTTAGAGTTCCATGAAACGGCAGCCGGGTCCGGGAGATAACGACAGCCAACGGATCGCAACTGAAGCGCTCAGCAAACAGTTTCATTGGCTTGGAAAAAAAGTGTTGAATCTGCTGCTGCTGCTGCTGCTGCTGCTGCTGTTGCTGCTGTTGCTCGTTGTGTTTACTTGGTTGCAACTTGGATGATCGTGTCGTGGATTGTGTTTGTAGACGCAGCCGGGCCAAGCTCATTATGCGATCGCGTTAAGCTGTGAAATTTATTGTTTGTCCAGCCATAATAGGGGGGCAACAACAGCAGCCAGAGGAGATAGAGCAGCCAGAGCAGCAGAAGCAGCAGAAGTTGCAGAAGCAGCCAAAGCTACGAGCCTCTAATCTCCGACTATTGACAAAAACTCAATACCAGTAGTTGTTGGCAGTTCGCATTGGCATTTATGAATTATGGAAATGGTAACTACGCTTAGAAGACGCCACTTCATGCTGGTCAAATGGAGCTGAGACTGCGACTCGTCGGGCCTGACTCGGACTCTTCGGTCGAACAAATGTTTTATTAATGAAACGCTGATCATCAGCTGTATTTGTTTGGTGTGGGCAGCAGCAGCGACGTTGGCGAGTCTCTAAGCGAGACAAATTACCACATTTCAACACATACTCAAAACTGGCGCTGGAACTGCCCCCTACAGCCCATGTAAACGGTTGCAGACGGAGTCTGGGCCTCGGTCTTGGTCTGAGTCTGGCCCTGTGTCTGTGTCTGTGTCTGCATCGGGGCTCGAACCAAGTGGCCCTTTTGGCGCCCATTGCAATTGTGTGGCATCGGCTATTGTTGTTGTTGTTGCTTTCTGGTTTCAGCCTCGCTCGTTCGGTGGTCATTAATAAAAATGTTTTTGTTGCTTTGGGTTAACTCCCATAAGCCATAAGAAAAACAAACAAATGGACAGGCGATCGTTGGATAGTTGACTGCCTGACTGGTGGGCCAGACACATACAGACATCGAATATGTATATGAATATACATATATGTGTATGTATGCATGTACGTATGTACATGTGTATGTGGCCAGACCCCTACTTTAGGTCAAATAAGCCAAGTCAGCGACGTGAGCATGAATCAACCTGTCAAAAGTCTCGTTAACGCCAACAGCAACGATTTTCGTTGTTTGGCCTTCTTTTGGATTTGGCAGGGTCACAACGAATATGCCATGAGCTACGAGAGTTAGCAACAAAAATAAAAAGTAAAATAAAAAACTATATATAATATATAAAAAAGATTGAGCTGTATGTATGACAAAAAGTTAGCTTTTATATTTATTTATATCCTTTTTACAAGCATTCCCAACAAGTCGTTAAGTTCTAGGCCCGCCGAGGCGGCCTGCTCTCCTACAAGACCTCCGCAACTTGAGACCCCAAGGGCCTGCCAAAACCTTTGTACAGCCCAAGAAGCAGGAACAACGCAACTCAACAGAATAACCATAACAACAAAAACAAAAGCTGGGAGGGAAATTTCATTAAATGCCACATTTGAGGCAGCCAAAAACTGGCGCCAGGCACAGCATCAGCAACAGCAACAGCAACAGCAACAGCAACAACAACAGCAAGACATAGCCATATCCATGTTCACATATAATCTCGACAACGCAACGCAACGAGAGCACGAACAAACAAGTAAGGAAGCTCTAGTCGAGACTGCTCGACTAGGAGATACCCTGATCCCTACAAAGAGCTATTCACGCACGCATAAGCACGCGCTCTGCTAACTGCGCAGTAAGCAGCGACTGCGCTTGGGCTGCGCTGCAGTGTGGGCAATACTATGAGAATTTTGTTGCTGAATAATTTCTCCTGTAGTAGGACTATCTTCATGAAACTTTCAGAACGTGATCACAATGTGGAAATGTGTGTACATTCCAAAGCACAAGTCTCTAGTACTTAAAATACGTTTTTTGCAAATTGGGGGCGAAGGGGGCGTGGTATCCAAAATCTGTAAATGGCAAAATCTGCGTATTGATCAGATGTATATACACACCAAATCTGAAGTCTCCAGGTCTAAAAGTATTTAAATTACGGTGAATAAACAAAATCAATTTATCGATTATTCGCGATAAAAAAGTAATCGGGCGAGTTATCGAAAAAAAAAGATAAACTTGTACTGCGTATGGTATACATGAGTATGCATACAAAATTTGAAGTCTCTAGCTCTTATATCTTCTGAGATCTAGGCGTTCATACGGACGGACGGATGGACGGACGGACGGACGGACGGACAGACGGACAGGGCTATATCGACTCAGCTCGTCGCCCTGATCAAGAATATATATACTTTATGGGGTCTGCCACGCCTCCTTCTGCCTGTTACATACTTTTCACAAAACCATTATACCCTGATTTCCCATTTTTAATGGGATCAGGGTATAATAAGCAGCAATTTCTTCATGTTGCGAGCAAATTTGGCTGGAATGCGGCGCACGGCTGATGTGGGCAGGGCAGAGTCGGCAATGAAGTGCGCCGTCGCGCTGCTAAACGATCTTGCCACCGCCCGTCCACACCATGCCACACACAAGCACACAAGCAGTGAGCGAGACAGAGAGAGAGAGAGAGAACGAGCTGGTTAAGGACGGGGCACACGCACGAACTACGAACTTGATGCGCAGCCAGTTAAGCAGAGTCTGGACTTTCGGGCTCTGGGCCCTGGGCTTTGGGCCCTTCACTCGACCTGGCTGCCGACAGTCGACAGTAGACTGGCGCTATCGTCGTCTGGTTCTTGGCCAAGTTGTTGTTGCTGCAGCGACTGCTGCTGTGCCCACACCGAATTCAGAGGTGCAAATACGTTCAGACCAGTCTCCAATTTGTGCTGCCAGCTGATTATTCATGGGCCAAAGTTGTTCCACAGTGGTTATATGCTCATGTTATCATACCCATTACCAAAACTGAGAAGGGGCTGATCGCGCAAACAGTTATGGAAAAGTATCTGCAAAGCGAGTAATGAAAATAGTTTCTATTAAATTATTAAAATTATTATTATTAATATTATATATATATACAGATCAGTCTATTATTTATATTTATATTTATATTTATATTTATATTTATATTTATATTTATATTTATATTTATATTTATATTTATATTTATATTTATATTTATATTTATATTTATATTTATATTTATATTTATATTTATATTTATATTTATATTTATATTTATATTTATATTTATATTTATATTTATATTTATATTTATATTTATATTTATATTTATATTTATATTTATATTTATATTTATATTTATATTTATATTTATATTTATATTTATATTTATATTTATATTTATATTTATATTTATATTTATATTTATATTTATATTTATATTTATATTTATATTTATATTTATATTTATATTTATATTTATATTTATATTTATATTTATATTTATATTTATATTTATATTTATATTTATATTTATATTTATATTTATATTTCAATATAGGATCAATATAGGGTATTCAATTTTTGTTGCTTTTTAATGAGTAAGCTATCTGGCTTTTACTTGATAATGATTTTACGTTTCTGCTTTTCTGCCCTGTTCTTGTCGCTGTCGTTGTCGCCGTTGCCGTCGCCGTCGCCATAGTCAAAGAGGAAATGAAATATTTGGCTGGCATAAAAGTTATCATTTTATTAAAAAGCAGAGGCAATCAACGCATTCACATATTAAAACCGATTTCCAGTCGACTTGTGGGATCTTGCGCTGAGGAATACAGAAAGACCAGAGGGATCACGATAAGTTTATAGGTCGCAGCACACAGGCACCGAAAGAGAGAGAGGGATAGAGTGAGAGTGAGAGTGAGATAGAGAAACGAGAGAGAGAGAAACTGATTCATTTGGGTTTGGGTCAGTCGACATGCGACTGCTGGAGACAGGGGCGTGATTAAGAGAGACGTCGCGCCAGTCGTCGGTCTCGTCAACTGACCAACTGTCTACACAATTTTCCCAACATATATGAGTATATATGTTATGTGGGCATGCATCTGAGGGCTTGTCCTAGTTAGGACGACATTTAGTGGGCGTGTTGGCAGCAACTGTATAAAGTATCGGGTGCTGGTTCTGGTTCTGGTTCTGATTGAATTGGTCTGGCTAAGAATTGATTAATGCACAACAAAAACAAGGATCAGATCCCGTTTAAGTGGTGCAACCGAGACACTTTCTGTAGGCGTGGTGTGTGCCCGTCCCATGTCGAAGTGCAGTTTCGTGTCAGCTTTGACTATTTAGTAGACTTTGCATGAGTCTAGACATAAACGTTCGTTGCTCGCGGCTAGAGTTTTCTAGCTATCAGGCGCTGTCATCGCATCTCAGCTTTCATAACTCAATCACGTCCCATAAAAAACCATAAACAACTTTGATAACCCCATAGCATTTAGTCGGGGCTTCATAAACTGCCAATATAAATGTTTAAATTAATTACAATCTTGCCATCAAAGATGCTTGGACAATAGTCCAAGTCCATGTGAGACAGGTCAGTGGCCAACAGGACCCACCGCGCGTCTCCAGCTTCAACTAGAGCTGGGCCGCTGTGGGGCTGCATAAAAGACAAAACATTGAAATCCAATTAAATGACGGTCATTAAAATGCCAGCATGATGGTGCCACAAATCCATTTTTAATTGCTTATTTCATAAAAGAAGCGAGAGAAACAGAAAGAGAGAGAGAGAGAGAGGGAGAGAGGGGCTGGCAACAGGTACTCCGCCTAGACAGAGGTGCGTATTATCATATTAACGCGTCTGAAAACCCAAAAAAGCTTCGGTTCCCGCAGCCCAGGGCCATCAAATGGGGCCCACACTTTATTATTGTGTCAATGCAGTTAACAAACAACAAATGGACAGCACTGCCCACAGGCACAGCCCGGGCTCAAGAGGAGAGCCAACTGAATTTTTGATTGATGTCCTTGGCAGTCAAACGCTCGCCTAAACGGCTGCAATAAAAAATTTACCACGTTTGGGGCACAGCGGGCGGTACGTTGGCGCCAGTGATATATTTCACCCTTCGCTGATATGACTGCGAAGCATCGGCCACAAGCCGAGCGGCCAGCAGAACTCCAAGCTGGCCTGAGAATCTCTGAGACAGAGACAGAGATGGAGATGGAGACAAAGACGGAGGCGACATTCGCTGCACTGCGATCGCAGCCAGAGACAAGCAAACGGATTGGAAACGGAATATAAAAAGTTGGAATTGTTAAAATTTAATTATGGGTTCAGTTTTTGGACTCACAGCCAGATCACATGATGTATGTATGTATGTATGCCATAGCAATATCGAGACAATAAAACACAGTGCCCGAGTGGAGAAAAGTCAACAGAAATTTGTTTTTAATTTACAATTTAATATGCGTTATAAAAAATTGGTCTCAATGACGAGCTATAAATATTTATGAAGGCAGCGCCAGAAAGGCAACGGCAAAGGAACACCAGCTCGAGTATTTTGCTTCACTCAGAATTTACGAATGCTCTACAGGATCTTCATTAAACAGATTGTGTGTAAGAAATCCAACTTGTTGGATAAGATTAAACTAGCTGACGTACAAAATATATGATGCAAAACACAATAAAAGAGCAAGCTGAAAATTATATATATGCCAAATTAAGATATTATTATATTTAAACATATATATATATATATTATTTATTAAAATGTTTTCCCTTATTTTAGTATTGCTCTGTATTTTAAGAGTGAATTAAAAGAAACGAAAATGAAGTAAAGTTTAATTTCTGGATCTTTTCTACTAAGTTATTGATACAAAGACATAAATCATGGGGTAATTTGAGATATAATGGTTTTGGTAAGTAAATATGAAGAAAGAAAAACTAGTACTATTAGATAAGGCTTAAGATGGTAAAAACTTTGCCAATAAAATATACAAATTTGTAATTAAAAAATTAATAAAACTATGATTTAATGTTGTTAGTATATAGAAATAAAAATATGGTCTTAACTATCTATTAGCTAAAATTAATTATTAATTAATTAGCGAAAAGTTATCGATTCAGTTCTCATTCGCATTCGTTTCAAAATTCTTTTTATAACTAGAATGCCCCAGACGAAGATTTCTCACATGCAAGTGGACACACTCCAAATTATTTGTCAAACATTTTCGTCTCGACTTGTTCCAAATACTAATGCCACACACACACACACGCGCACAGAGAGACACACACAGGCACATATCGCACATCGTGGGGCTATCCTAACTCGCCAAATTGCTGTCCGCTTAAATTGCCAAACTTGGTGCCACTTGGAGTCATCAGCTCCATGCGAATGTGGATGTGGATGTCGACTCGTCGAGTGTTTTGACATCTTGGGGCGTTCGTTGTCGCCACGTTAGGGGGCAGGGACTCTCCGCCACTGCGACTGCCATTGCGACTGCCCCTCATTATTTATTATGAATTCTATAAATATTAATGGATTTTTAAATGCAATTATAACAACTAATTAATAATGTGCATTTTAAATCGTCCCGGGCGAGCGAACACGGTCTGCGCCACCGTCTCCATTGGAGCATTTGACGTATTACCTGACGTATTTATTGCATGTTTTCTCGCTTCAACTTTGGTACTTTGTGTGTTCCTTGGCTCTACTCTAATGCAGAGTAATACAAACAATTGATACACTCTGTAACATTGACTCAGAGATTAAAGATTAAGATTAAAGAAGCTCTTGTCTCATCTTTCTATTTATGATCTTCTTTTAATGAGATTTTTAATAGTTTTTTCAACATTTTTAAGACATGGATAGCCCATATCCTAAGACCCAGTATATAGACGATCATAGCTTATTAAGACATCTTAATATAATAAATTTGAATTAGCTATATAATAGACCCATTCTCACCAAATATGCAATTTTCATGATCAATAAACTTGATAAACAATGAACATCCTTATGATTTCTAGTTTGCAGAGTATTTGCCATTCGGCTGCTAGAAAGCTATTTGTGGTTTTTTGTTCGTTTGCTGCTGTTATGAAATGGGCAGCGAGTCCAAATGGAGGTGCGCGAAAAAATTAAACGAGAATGTCTGACAGAATTTATTTTAATTAGTGCGATGAAGTTGTGAGTGGCATGCTAAATGAGGGGCAGCCCAACTGGCTGGGCATTCGAGATCAGCTCATGGTCGAACGGGTCCATGCAAAGCGACTGCCAAATGGCCATTGGCAATCGTTGATCAATGACAAGCTCAGGCGGATCGCAGCCGCCCTAGCATGACACAAAGATCACAGAGTGGAAGGCCGCCAGATGCTATAGAGCAGGAAGAGACAATAAACGATCACATGGGCATTTGCTTGGCAAAGATCGTGATCGCGATCGCAAACGCGTTTGCTATTGAGATCGAGATTGAGATTGTGATCTGGTATCGATTACATAGATCGACTTCTGTGCTCAGGTCAATTGCCGCTAGGCCAACGCAAAGGGAAGCCGCCTGCGCCTGCGCCTGCGCCTGCGCCGGGTCGGTCGTGTCGCGACGTTGTAATCGATATGGCGAAACGCTGGCAATCGATACCACAGCCCGGAGAATGTATCTTAAGTAGCAATGTAATGTGTCCAGATGCCGAACTGCTGATAACAGCGCCCTGGTGGCGACGTCTAGATGATCACTGCGATCAACAGTAGCCTCATCTCTCCCGGGCCATGGCACTTGTGGGCGCCTGGCCATAATGCATCTAACAGATACTTATGGATTGCTGATCTTGTGACAGGCTCTGTCCGGGGTAGCCAGCTGAAGTGGAGCCTCACAACGTGAGAATCACAAATATGTAAAGAAGTGGAAAGGAAAGGGGAAGAGAGATAGAGAGATAGAGAGAGAGAGGGAGGGAGGGGGCCATTTCTTTTGGGAAAAGGTTGCAGCGATCAATCGAACGATCGAACGATCGAAGCAAACATCTTAACAAATTATAATGCCCGGCACTGGGTCGAGCGGTGGCTCGGTGGCTCATCGTTAAGTATCTCAACTAGTAGCCGCTAGGCAGCCACGAGAAGTGATCATCTCAACGACAGTCCATCGATCATTCAAAATCGAGTCCGACCCATGCTGGTGTTGCTTTTTCAGATTCTTCTCTATTTTGTTTTATTTCTTTTTTGGCTACACTTTTTTCGTCTCTTAGCGTTAGCGTGGTAGAAAGCGTGATGGAAAATTAAATCATCGTTGGTTGGCTTGGGTCTTCTGGTCTGTGTTGCTGTTGTTGTTGTTGTTGTTGTTGCTGTTGTATTTTATCTTCAGTTGCCCTAATGATGCCCAACGCACCTTGAGCTGCAGCTTAGTATTTACCCAAAGATCTCTATCAGCGAGTTAACTCGTTTAGCATTTAGTTGCAGGCGCCTAAAACACAGAGACGTCGATTGGGACTGGGACTGGGACTGGGACTGGAACTGACGACTTATCGCATAGTTTGCATCTTTATGCTTGTTTTTCTCAGGATTCGGGGCTGGGCAACGCCTCGCAGTGCGGCTTATTAGCCGCAGACAGTGTCGTTTATATCATTTATATTATTTTATGATGTTCTTTTTGTTGTTTTCATAAATTATGTGTAACTCGTTGTAGTATTTATTGATGCTCCAACGGACAGGTTGTCCAGGTGCAGGTGACAATCCAGAGCCACGGAATTTCTCTGCGCATAGGTTAATTAGGGTTATCCATGATTTATTGATATGTTGTGCCCTCTAGGGGCAGCATCAAATGCAACCTGTCTGCCCATTGATTATGGCTCCAATAACCACAATGTTGATGGTCTTTTAATAAACGCATTTCGTTGGCCATTTATGCATGTCTACATGTGTTATGTATATACGTATATTTTAATTGGCCCTCAGATTTGACATGGTCTGTCCACAGCCCATGTGGGCCGTCGCCCGCAGCAGCCTAACTGTTGAGCTGCCTCTTCGGTTGCCAGTTGGCAGTTGCCTAACGGAAGCTGCCTCAAATCTCTTATCACAGCCAAACACATGTCGCCAGGCAGCTACTGTCCGAGCGCAGATGCACAGTCGGCAGATAGCGACACTCAAAGGACTGCAGGACCTTGGCCTCTGGCGCCAAACGCTCCTTGAGAGTGGCCGCTGCCAGCCACTTGTCGCGTCGCGCGACAAAGGATAATAGAATATTATTGCTTCAATTGGCAACCACTCACGTCCCACGTCTGCAGTCTCACGTCTCCTTGTCAGGTACAATCCCGCAGAACATCTCAAGTTGGTTTAGAAACGAGCAATCGTCTGGCTACAGCTCAGTTCACACCATGGCCGAGTGGCCTCTCGCCTCGGTCCGCTCTGTGGGCGTTGTCACTGTCGCGTCGATGACCTTGCCCACTTTGCCCTGCCGATTGCACCGTTTAGTGACGCAATTACACCTGACTTAACTGGTCTATTCGGCTGATAAGCCATAAAAGTGCCTGCAGCAGCCCAGCTGCCCAGCTGCCCAGCTGCTCAGCTACCCAGCATCCAGTAGTCGACTGTCTAGGCCTTTGTTGCCGTTTGTCGATATTCTTTGTCGGTGCGCGCTGCAAGCAGGCGTGAAACGTTCCGATTTCATATCTTTTGTTCGCCTCCCTTTGTGTGCTTGTCAAATAAAGTTTGCGCTGGCTATTTGTACAAATATTTTACGATGCACTGGCGCCCGCCAGAGGTTCCATTGGCAGCCAGCATACATCTGCCGCAGTCTGGGAGTGAATCCGAGTCTGATGGCTGCTTGGTTGGCTGGCTGCTTCACCGGAAATATGCCGTCTACGCTGTCAACAAGTGCTAATTTGTCCGAAATGCGGCAAGCGAATTCGCATTGCGTTTAGCTGGAATCCTTTCTAGTCCGTTTGCAGTGAAGTCAAGCTCGAAATTATTTGCTTTCGTCGTAGCGCTTGAAGTGAAGTGCAAATTGTGTTGGAGACATTCCCATGAAAGTGTCGCCTCAGCAAAGGAGATGTCACGGCGACTGTGTGCATAGATATCATATATTGTATATATATATATATATGTGTGGGGTATATATTTACGTACTTATTCAAGATCAATGTCAATGCCAAGATAATGTCATATTTTTAGATTCAAACGCTTTGGAAACCCCTTTTTATTCAAATAGTTTTCACATCTGAGAGATAACTATTCAGAAATACATCTTTTCATTTTACATATTTAAACTATGCTATATAAATACAAATTATCATGGTATTAAGCTGCTTGCTTAATAGGGAATGCTCCCTATCCATAGACACTTAAATTATTTTGGGTAAATCTCAAGAGGTACTCTGTAGAAAGGGAACTGTCTAACTCTGAAGCTCCAGCTACAAAACTTGGGAAAATATATATTTTTGACTCTCTCAATGAATAGACCCTTAACAAAAATTTTAATGCACATTATTATTTATTATTTATTTTCTGACTTTAGTAAAAATGCAAAATAGAATGTTTTAAGTAAAACCATAACAAAATAATAAAAAATAAAATAATTCATTATTTGAAGCGCACAGCTTATTTTAAAGATCCTGTTTAAAAACCCTTCCGATCGCTGTTAATACTTTGGGTATAAAAGGAATTGGGAAATGGGGAACGAGGGATCATCTGCAAATAGAATATCGTACAGAATCAATATACTCTTTTAACTATGTGAACAAATGGCTACAAATGTAAATATATTGACAAATTGCGAAATAGTTGTATATGTTGATGCAAATGATTTCTCAATTTATCTGTTCCGCTAGTCCTCAATATTATCTATAAATCGGAATTAAGATTCTTCTTCTTCTTCTCTTAAAACCTTAAATCAGAAATCCTTGATATGTACATATGCAATATTTATTTAGCTATGAATCAACATTTCACATTCATGCTGACTTCCTGGAGTCCCTGCCGACTTGAGATTAGGTTTAGGGGAAAATGCACAGCAGTAACTGTGATTAGAAGCAATTTTCCGTGCTGACAAGCACTAATCAATAGTACCCAACCTGCACAGACCCAAAATGTATAAATTTTCGGGCAACTACGGTGAGCAATCTGGCAAATAAACGGAGACTGGCAACTACCAACTGGCCGGTATATGGCCAGTGGAATTTCGAAATTCCGAAACGGGCAATTAAGAAAAGCAACAAAATTTATGTTTCACCTGTCTGCATAAAATACATAAATACAAAATGCCAGACAATGCCAGCAAGAGCCAAGATGGTGGCTAATTACACGGCACAAAAAACGGCGTATGCCCAAAAAGAAACAGATCCAAGCCCAGAGCCAACGCCAGTTGCAGTCCCTCAGACCCTCATGAGCAAATCGACACAAGAGGGAGAAATGAAAATAGCAACGGGCATTTTTCCAGCCGTCTGCCGTCTACTTTGGCTTCTGCTTCTGCTTCTGCTTCTACGTTTGCTGCAGACAGGCGCGCTGTGGAAAATCTCACTTCTGAATTACAAAGCATGCCACATTGAAGTCTGACTGACAGTGCAACAGAGCGGGATAGCGGCATGGCGGGACAGCGGCAGAGGGAGCGCAAAAGCCAGTGGCGCAGAAAAACACTGCGGCTGATGAAAATCAACAGTGCTAAGCGTTAACTTCGCCACTAGCTGCGCAGCACGGTCCACACAATTGCTGCTGCTGCCTCTGCCTTTGCCTTTGCCTTTGCCTTTGCCTCTGTCGCCAGCAGCTTCGTTTCCACAAAATGGCGCACGATCGTCGCAAGAGCGAGTGCGCCATAGTCAGTCTCAGTCTCAGTCACAGTCACAGTCACAGTCTCGCTCTCAGTCGCAGCCGCAGCCGCAGTCAGCGTAGGCGTCTGCCCAGTCAGCCAATCAGCTTGCGCCGCCACTCAAACCGGTTGAGCAGGTAGCTGCTGCTGCAGGGCTCTGGACCTGGAACCGGCTACGACGCGCACGCAGCTAAGCAACCGCTTCGCTCAGCTCGAGATCAGTTGGTTGCGAAACGTCGTGCGTGCAAGAACCCCGAACGTACCGCTAAAGAAATACCCATTAGAACTAAAACCAAGTCGAGCTAGTGAAGTCTATTTGTAGTGAAGTGAAGTGCTCTGTTTAATTCAAATTTGCAATATGTTGTCCATGCACGAGTTGATGGATATGCAAATGCAGCAGCAGTTGGCCCATGAGATATACCGTCAGCAGATCATGCAGCGCATACCGGGTAAGTTGGCAATAGATGAGTAGAGAGGTTAATCAAGTGCCGACGGCAAAAGTTGAATGTAAAACAGCGTAAAAGCAAGAGTGAATCAAATATGATATCTTATACAGAGTCATATCCTCTATGTGCAAATATATTATGAATTATAGTAATCTATCAAATATGATATTTTATGCAGTCATATCCCACATGCAAATTTATTATTATGGATTATAGTAATCTATCAAATATGATATTTTATTAATCTAAATGCATATTTAGACTGTGTGTTTTCATAAAAAATATTACATATTTACACTTAAATGTTTCATATTTTCTTTGGAATAATATTCTCTAACTGCACATTAAAACTAATGCATATATTTTCCAAATAATTTATGTATTTATACAAAGTTATTTTCATAAATTTACAATTCGCTCGAATATATAACTGCTTCACATACATATTAATAAATATATAAAGGCTTTTGCAATTCGGCTCAGACATAATTTATCTTCTGCATAAATCGATAGACAATTTTAGAACAAGTCGAGAGCCAGCTAACGAACTAACCAAACAACTTCTAAGCAACACACGCTCATCACACACATATACATTGAATTCTAACCCACAGATCCCTTTCCGACGATGCTGCCCCTGCACATGGCACAGCCGCAGCAAATTATGATGCCCAGACGGCCGACGTTGCCGGGCGTGGAGGCCAAGTTGGAGAACAACGAATTGTGGCAGCAGTTCCATCAGATCGGCACCGAAATGATCATCACCAAGAGCGGCAGGTAAGATTCCCAAGAATTGTGCCACATCCTATGCAAATAGGTGCGAGGTCGTCTATATACTCTAGAACTTGAAAAGTCAAGTGCATCGCGGCCTATGTCAATATTTGCCATGACCCAGCTCTCTCTCTCTGTCTTTGGTCGTGGCCGTAGCCTAATGTGGCGCCTAGCGATAATTCAAAACGCAGCAGGAGCTCGCTCGCTGCGCCGGCGACGGACAACAGTGACAACAACAAGTGCGGCCGCAACCGCCGTCCTGGCGCCGGTTCGCTCATAAAACGAAAGAAAGAACAAAATCTGTGCCCAGATTTGACAATGCTGCGAGACGAAGATGCCGACATGCCCTGGTCTCTGGGACATAGGGCTCAGCTTGGTTGTCTACCTGCGTTTTCACACGTTTGGCCACAATGGATCGCTTTGTTGGCCCTCGTCGAGTATCTTATGCATATTTTCTGATAGCTACCGACTACCGATCGCTGTCCGCTCGAAATTAACATAATTATGAGTTGACCAGTTTGCGTGTATGTGTGCGTGAGTGTGGGGAGTAGATGCAGTGTGTCCACTTTCTCGGCTCATTAGGCATGCATTGAGTGCTCGTAGCGCCACATTTGGAAGCCGTTAAGCTGCACGCCCGACAGATCAGATCTCAAATAATTGTTTGGCGCCATGCGCTGCGCTCCCTGCAATTAATCATACGAAACTCAATAGAAGAACGAAAGCGTGCATTGTTTTCAGTCCGATATACCCGGTTTTGGGTATTTGTTTTCATTACGTTACGTTTTAAATCGGTGCAGTGCTCGCTCCCTCTCTGCCTGCTCCTCTGCTGTCCGCTGTTCATAATTACACACTTGTTAGGCCGGGCCACAAATCAAAGTGCAGGCAACGCCTTCTTTGCGCTTAGAAAGAGAAGAGAACCTTGATTTATGTGCTTACCACAAACAAATACTGCTCACCTGCAAATACCTATTGTGCCTTGGTACACTTAATCAACTTCTATTATTGTGGTTCTCTTGCAGACGCATGTTTCCCTCGATGCGCGTCTCGCTGAGCGGCCTGGAGGAGGACACCAGCTACTGCGTCCTGCTCGAAATGGTGCCCATCGGCGACTGTCGCTACAAGTTCTCCGGCTCCCAGTGGGTGCCCGCTGGCGGCGCCGAGCCACAGAGCCCACAGCGCATGTACCTCCATCCGGACAGCCCAGCTACGGGCGCCCACTGGCAGTCGCAGGCGCTGCTCTTCAACAAGGTCAAATTGACGAACAACACACTGGACAGCAACGGACACGTAAGTGACATTTAATCCTGTAACACAATTCCATGATAATTAATGAACTTTCTTTCCTATTTCTATTCGATACAGATTGTCTTGGCCAGCATGCACAAGTATCAGCCGCGTCTCCATGTCATCCGCAGTAGCGAGCTCACCCAGTTGCCATGGGCACCGCAGCAGGCATTCGTGTTTCCGGAAACGGAGTTTGTCGCCGTAACTGCTTATCAGGTGGGTACCTCATGAGACTCTTCATCTAGCTAGACCAATTCATGGCCAGCAGATAAATAAGATAGCTGCAGCCGCGGGGGGTCAGCGACTAATTGTCGCCCGCATGCGCAAAATCCACTTGAGCCATCGTGACAGACGTCGCTCATTGTCTGCTGCATTGACGCCAGGGCTCAAGTGTTTTGCTGTGTGTCTATTAGTACTCCATGACGCCAGCTAGCTCGGATTACAGTCTTCATTATGTCTGACCAAAATGTTGTCAATTTCTTGCCTTGCAGAACGATCGTATTACGAAGCTGAAGATCGACAACAATCCATTTGCCAAGGGTTTCCGCGAGTCCGGACAGTCGCGTTGCAAGCGCAAGCTAAACAGTAGCGCCAACTCCAGTGCTGATTCCGAAGATGATCTCTCAAGCGTGAGCAGCTGTGATTCGCCTCAAGCCAAGCGTCAGCGCTCGGACTTCGAAGTGGATTCGCAGCGCAGCTTGTCACCAGGCTATTATCCTGCTGCTGCTGGGCCAGCATGCCTAAGTCCACCCTTGCATCCGTATCGACAAGCCGTTGGTTATGCGCCGGGCGCAGCGGCTTATTTTCCTGCAGCGCTGCCGCCAATGATAACGCCTGTATTCGGGCCAGCACCAGCGACGACGTCTGCGGCTACTCCACCGGCAACGGCAGTTGCTACTTCCAGTGCATCCACATCATCTCCAGCAGCTAGCACTCCGACCAATTCGCCGCGCGCAACAACTTCCACGAAACGCAATAGTTTCAGCATTTCGGCTATTCTGGCTTATTAGACGCAGCCACGATGATGTCGCCCCCATTTAAGCTTTTGTTGTGATTACAGTGTGCAGTATATGAGCCTTAAGTTGTAATATGTTAATTAGTTTTAAGCGCAGCTTACAAATAAAGCAACATTTTAATACAAAATCTTCGATAAGTCTTCTGCCTTCAATGTATCGAAAGACGAGAGTCGATAGTTGGTCAATCGATAGTCAGGCCAAGCAGGCAACCTTCGACGCTTCCGTTTTTACAGGTTTCGCAAGTCCAAACAACTTTGTTGGGCCGAACAGCAAATTAATGTGCTCCATCAGCGCCGCCGCAAAGCCAAAGAGAACGTACGCTCGAACTGGCCTAAAACGAACTCCGGTAGTAGTTAAAACAATTCTCGCAGATAAGGCATCCATTATGAGCAGCGATTTGACGGCTTTGAAGGCGTTTGGTCTTTGCCGAACGTCTCGTCTGTCGGCCGATGACGCAGAAGCTGCTGCTGCCTCTGCTTCTGCCGCTGCGCTGTCGTTGCTGTGCATCTCTTTGCGGCTTGTGAAATTTTAGTTTTTTATCGCACCTTTTATGGCCGTTAGCCATTGGGAATCGGGAGTCGAGAGCAACTGGAAACTGGAAAGTGGGAAACGGATCGAGCGGTGTGGCCATGCATTATTATCGCGTCGAATGCGACAAATCTGTCTGTGGGACGGCGGCTGCCTTTTTGGCCTGCATAATTGCCCCGATAAGCCAGCGGGCGACATGAGTTGCCACAACGCATGCGTGCGGTCCATGCTGGGGAGGCCTGGCCAAACGGTGGCGCCAACCGTTTTCAGTTTAATAACTTTAATTAAGTTTTTGAGGCTAGGAATTTGAGTCTGATTACGGCTAAGTTCAAACAGCTTCTTGCCTTTTCCGTTTCAAATATTCATTGAAAATTTGGTTTCATTTATTCGCTCGTGATTTTAATTTCATTCATAGAAATCTTTGCATATTTTATGCATTAAATTTTTAGCTAGCGCGAAATAATTCACTGACTACAAGAAGTTTGGACATTGTTTTCGAGTTGCTTTGCTAATTTTGGCCTCTTTCATCTGTCTTGCTCTTAGTTTTTGTCACATAAATTTGGTTTTTAAATTTTGGTACAATTAAATTATGTGATTTGCACATTTTCACCCAACAAACTGTTGGCGGCGGCATTCGCGGCATCAGCGCTTTGGAAGTGTTTTTTAAACGCTGAGCCTTAATTTGTTGGATTTATAAATATATGTACATATTGTATTGTATATTGATTTCGTTGTTTTCTTGTTAAAAACAGTGGCAAAAAGCGTCAAAATTCGTAGATTATGCGATAAAAATGCAAATGTTTTCGCTCACGTTTCTAATTTGTGTTTGTTTTAATATACTTAATGAATTTTTATGTGTGGGCTGTGCTCTCTGTAATCCGGTTTTGCGGTCAAAGCTGTTGATAATGATAATTCCGATAATGATGCTATATTGTTTTTTTTTTTTTTGTTTCTTCTTCTTGTCTTTTGTAAAGGTGTTGCTCTGTTCGGACGTGCTCGCTTGTTTTTATGTTACTAAATATAATATATGCAGATGATTCGACTATAAAACTGATGGCGTGCTTGGCTTAACGATTCAACAAAAAACAAGAAATGAGCGAAATATTTAATTAAATTTGAGATTAAGACCAAACTGGTTATCGAAATTTGAATAATAGCGGAAATACGCACGGGTGTATGTCTCAGCTACACAGTCGATGTTATCGCGAACGGGTGCGTTTCTTAGCTAAACAAACGGAAGATACATAGTAAATTTAGAGAGAATTTGGCCAGTTCACAATAAATCGTATGATCGTACTATAATTACAATGCCTATTTGAAGAAACTAAAATAAATCATAATTTTCTAGCAACAAATTCGAGTGCACTGTTTACAGGCATTTCTGATTAACCAATTCACCATGCAGCTTGCAGCTATTGGTGGTTTGTGTATTTGCTATACAAACTGTACTATTTGCTGATTCACAAGATGGCGCCACCTAGTTTAATATTTGAACATTAGTCGAGTAACAATTGCACACTGTATAAAGCGACTGAGGTGCGTTTTAAGCAAATCTCATTTGGTTTATTTAAAATGCAGGTAACCATCACGATATTATGCTGCCAGCTTAGACAGCTCCTCTTGCAGTTCGGATGTATCGATGGGTGCCTTCGGCTGGTCCTTGGCTCCGGTCAGCACAGATGCCAAGAGACGGGGACAACTCTTCTTGTGCATGAACCAATGTAGACGCTGGCACTCGCGGTCGCAGTACTTGACCGCCTTGCACTTGGAGCACTTCTTGTCGGGCTTCTCCTGGCCACACGTGCTGCAGTAACTGCACTCGTCCTACGGAATGCAAAGGCAGAGACTTAGCTTAAAGATTTCGCAGGATTTATCATTCAGACTCACCACAAATCCGCGCAATCCGTTGATGGCATTGCGCAGGATGACAAGCGCAGGAGGAGCATCCTTCGCGCCTAGCTGCGTGGCTATTTGGCGAAAGATGGTGCACTCGCGGTAGGGAAACTCTCGAGCACATTCACGCACAGTATATTCGACGTAGTCCAGCTGGCCGAGTTTGTTCTCCTTGAGGACGCGCTTTATGAATACCTCAACAAAATCGTTTTTGTTGGCCTCGTTGTCGTCGGCCTTCTCCTTATGCTGCGCCTTGAACTGCTCATCGCAGCGCATCAGCTCTCTGACGATCCAGGCCAAGTAGTGGAATTTAAAGGCGAGCAGCTCGTTTATGTCGTGGGTCTTCTGCATCTCCTTCTCGCACATCAGCGACAGAGCCTTGCGAAGATTAGGCAGTATCTTGAGGAGACCCAACGACTGGGCATTTAACGTGATTCGAACGGGATGCAGATTGATTTCGGTAACAAAGCTGTGGAAAGACCGCAGAAGCACGGCCGGAATGTACGGCTCTGTCTGCTGGCCGTGCGGCTGTGTGAAGTATTCCAGGCTGGATCGTGTCACATAGTTGTTGATGGTCTCCACACACGAGTGGTTGCCCACAAAGGCGGCCATCTGGGAGGCAGTGCGATTCACGCTATTTATACTGTTCGGATTGATGCCCGCATCCAGGAGCAGGCGACACACGTGCGTATTTCCGGACAATGCGGCGAAATGGAGCGGCGTATAATCAGCGCCATGCTGGTTCAGATTGATGTCGGCCCCCTGTTAAGTTAATATATTAGCAATTACAATTGATCTCTGCACTCATTGGGCTGCCTTACCATGTCCAACAGCAGCTGCACTGCTTCCTTATTGCCCTTAAAGCTGGCGTGCGCTAGAATCGACATTCCGCTGTCGTCCACGAAGTTAACGCCGCCCTTCAGCTGGCCAAGCATTTGTTTGAAGCCGTTGGTGTCATTCTTTGATATACAATCGATTAGCTGTTGCTGCACTTCGTCCAGCTGTGACTTTTTGCTGTCTCCACTCATGTTTTTCGATTTTTATCAGGAAACTGGTTAACGAAAAAGTTGAGAGTGACAGTGTGTACACACTTCGAAACAGCCATCACATTTTCGATTGCTCAGTTTCCAGCACTGAGACGATAACAAACTAGTACGGTGTTTATAATTGATGTTCATAAATAAAAGAGTTGCACATGTATATAAACCAAAATTGATTTGTACACTACAGTGGTATATAATATATAATTAAAGTATATATACGTACAATATATTTATAAATAAATTTATATATAACGTATATTTTATTAATACGAGTAAACACGGTCACATCCGATGTGTACTTTGCGTAAACTGCGTACCAATTGTGAAGAAGAATTCCCTTACTTTTTTACCGATTTGGTCTGCCTGGCAGTACTCAGAAAGCCAAATTTAGTACGTTTTCAGCTGCCGTTGAGAGAGGTGGTTGCGCGTGTGTTGCGGCGTGTGTATTGTGTGGTGCATGTTTTTATATTTTTAAAACACAAGCCTTGTGTGTTCGCTTGTGATGTTTGAAGCCTAAATGCAGAAGAGCAATCATTAAATAAATTTAATAAAAGTCAGCAAATACGATACGCAAGTTACGAGCAATCGCTGCGAAAAAGGTGATAAGCGCGCAATTGTCCCTGGCTGTGAGTGTTTGTTTTTTTTTTGTA
Source organism: Drosophila mayaguana (assembly GCA_037075325.1). Classification (NCBI taxonomy): domain Eukaryota; kingdom Metazoa; phylum Arthropoda; class Insecta; order Diptera; family Drosophilidae; genus Drosophila; species Drosophila mayaguana. The sequence goes on along the minus strand of JBAMCG010000080.1, from coordinate 2,743,037 downwards.
TTCGACAAAATTCATGTTTTCGCTGAAATTCCAATGCAGGAATAATCCACAAATCCACCCTAAAAAGCCATTGAGAAACAAGAAAACTGTGTGCATATAACAAAACAGATAAGCGCGCAAAATAGCAGCAGCAGTAGCAACTGCAGTTTGAAGTGCGTGACTAGAAGTTACCCAGCACTTCGATTGAATATTAATTTGAATATAAATTGAATTGTTATCCCGCTAGCTCTGCTGCCTGATAGGAAAGAAAACATATGGCTAAGCATAATATGGATTCTATTAGTGATATATATTTAATTTATAGGCTGATATATATGTCATCTACCCCTTTCTGCAATAGCTGTAGGGTATTCAAAAGAGAATTGACAGCCAGATAAGGCGATGCAGATAAACAAAGCCTCAGTGCGATGACGGTAACACACATACATGATCACATACATATGGGCGTGTGTGTGTGCAAAACAATAAAATTATTAATAAAAGAAACTCGCGCAAACTTTTGGCTGCTCTTTCTTCTTTCTCGCCCTATTAACTGAAAGGCATGTGGAGGGCGTGCGGCTATCTAAAATGTTTACATGTGGCTGTGTGGCGAGGAAAATTGCCTTTTCCTACTTGGCGTGAACATTGGCCTTGCGATGATTGCATGTCTGTGTGTGTGTGTGTGTGTGTGTGTGTGTTGCGTTGTTTACTAATTTCGATAAGTTTTAGTTTCGCACCATTTCCTGCGCACAAGCAGCTCTCAACAGAACAAATACACACATGCACACGCACTCACACATGCACAGTGAGACACATGGCAAACAGCCTCGGTGCAGATCACCCCCCGCAATGCAAATGTCGTTGTTGCTGTTGCTGTCGCTAGCGCTTGTTAGTGTTCCCCCTCTCTTTCTCTACCTCTGTGTCTGTCTTTTATTCTGTTAAAAGCACTGTTTACTTTGTCCACTATGTAATCCTAGCAGCTGTTGCTGTCACAATTTATTAACCCTTAGGAGATAGCAGGCACAACAGGTGCAGTGCTTCAGAAGCAGCTGCTAACGCCTAATGAATCGCCCCATTTTGCTTTACCTTTCAGAGTGAACAAGTGCAGAATAGAGTGAAACGCAACAAAAAGTGATAAAAAAGAAAATCTATATTAATATCAGAAGAAGGAGAGGAATACAAAAATAAAGCGGAATATATTTAATAAGCCACATTTGTAATAAATTAATTAATAAAATGGGAAAACTGCTGAGTCTGTTGTCACGCGATGATTCGAATTGCTGTGCCGCCAAATCCTACGATGTATTCCTTGATTTTGAGAATGCCGCGCCCACGGATACGGAGCGGGAGGTGTACGATGAGGTGGAGCGCGTGCTCAAGGAATCGGAAGTCGTTCTGGACGAGATACAAATCTATAAGGTGAGTGCGTCATCAACCCGTTTTCAGACAGCGCTTCGAACCAGTAGCTAATGATTAACGAGAACTAATTGCCGATTTTAGAATATTTACTAAAGAAAATATTTAATATTTTGTTGCGCTCTTTGTGCTACCCTCCCAACTGATAAGTTGAAGCGAGAGCGCAATAATCAAATGACAATGTGCGAAAATAACGGGGGCCACTCAACAAATTGAGTATTTAACCTTTGCTAACAGCGTCAACAGTTATTTGATCTCTCTCTTCTTGCTCGCTCTCTCTCGCACTCTCTCTCTGTATCTGTCTGCAAACTAACGCTCTTTGCACAGTGTTGCCAGAGTTCTCGTCAAATTTTCATTGGGCAATATATGCAAACTATTTACTGACTGAGTATGAACACCAGTAAGCTGAAAGAGATTCAGTTGAAATATATATACATATATTACTTTACTCCGTTGCGTTTTAAAATTACTTTTATGTTTTGCTACAACATTGCTTCAGCCTGACTCATACTATGCCTATGCGCCTGCATGCTCGGAACCCAATCGGAACCCAATCAGACCCTAATCGGAACTCTTCAGTTCGCTGCTTGGACTTTTGACGTCAGTCTCAGTGGTATATTCGCCTCGATGTTCTTCGGTTCTCTTTTTACGCCTTTCCTTTTGGGGGATTAGTCATGGACTGCTGTGACGCCTAATGTTTATGTAATTGTTGCTGTTGTTGCTGACCTTTGCTAAGCTGAAAATCGAACTCGAATTCGAGCTCGAATTGGATTTTGGTGCCGTGGTGCGAAATATTAATTGGCCAAGCTAAATGAAATTTCTGTCCAGAGCGTTAGTCAACGCAAATGAACTGGAAAATGTCACCCAAATGAGCTCATTTCCTTTGCTTGTGGGTGTGTATGTGTGTGTGTGTGTGGCGGTAAAAGTGACCAACATACAACAAAGACGACCTCGTAACCATTTAAAGCCTTTGAAGCTCAAGCTGTTAGTACGGGCGCCCACTCGTCCCCCAGGGAGCTACTTGAAATGCGCTCGATTCGTTTTTCGTGCGCATTTATTTTCATTGCAGTTTTTAGTGGAAGCATTCGCGGCTTTGCGCTCCCGCAGATTGTGGGTGAGTGGTTTGGGTGGTGGACTGGTTACAATAAGGCAATAAACAGGTTATGTGCGCCGTGTCTACGGCCTGCTCCCCGACAACTCCTCTCTTAAGATTCCTGACACACAAATCTTTGGCCTGGCACGCTAAATATAGCAAATAAAAAAGGAAAAGCTTCACGTTCTGCTCTTTTTGCAGCTATAAATAAAGTGAAAACTGTGCCTAGTTAAAAGAGAAAGAGCAAAGAAGCAAAGCATGAAAGATGCAGCACTCGTACAGGCCTATCGCAATATAACGGTAGCAATGTTTATGACAATAAACTACATTGAGTTTAGCAACTCATCATTTTTCTTAATAAACTCTATAATCGATTTGTGGTTGCTATGTCAATTTTATGATAAGATATGTCGATACTGATCCAGTTGAGACCAGCGCAAAGTTTATGTTATTAAAGATTAATGTCAGCTGCATTAGATTTCTAGATTAACATTTAGATCTTAAATAATATTAGAGTTGTCTTATATTTGGTTTTATTTATTATACGATTTATTTACTGTTTTGTTGTCATGCTGAAAAGCGAAAATGTACTCGAAGTATTGAGCACTGCTGTAAAAGTCTCCTTCCAATTAGTTGGCGAATCTATCGTACCGCAAAGTTTTCTATTGTCAACTGGCCATTGTGGTCGAAACAGGCAGACTAAATCAACAAATGCGTCTTTTGTGTGTAATAAACAACAACAACAACAATAACAACAACAGCAGCAGTAACAGTCGAGGGAAACGCAGCAGTTGCCAATGAATGGCTACAACAACAAGTAGTAACTGCGTTAACTAAAAGGCAAGCTCATTGAAAGCGCTCGATGTCAACGACAATAGCAATATCAACAACAACAACAACAACAACAATTTCATCAACAACAGCAACGACAACTAGAATGACAATATCCGCCAGCAACGCGCACCTCTAACAATAATGATCATAAAAATAATATGACAGCTTGTGAAATATAGAACGAGATTGGGGAAGCAGATAACAGTTACACAAAATGTGTGCCAAAAGGTGTAAAAGCCATTGAAACCTGATGAACTATTTCCAATTAATAAAAGAGTTCGTTTTGTGTATGCTAATAACAATATGTATAAATATATTTGATCGAGTTATGCAGTACAGCTAATATCTGCATTGTTGCTGTTCTTGGTTTTAGATCCCTTTAAATTAATTTGGCATAAAAGACTCAAAGCGAATTATATATTGTATATATAGTTGCTATTCCTTCATAAGTTGAGCAACATAATTTGATTGAATTGAATTTCTGAAATCCCTTGCAAATAGACCAAATTTAAGATTTTCCTTAAACAAATTTGAATAAATCATTTGTAGATTAATGTATGCAAATGGTTGTAGAGTCGCTTAGTGGTAAACTAAATGTTTAAATTGTACGTTTTACATGATAACTAATAGATGACAGTTACACATATTTAGCTCACCTACTTTGAGCTGATCAATTCAATCCATTTTCTATCACTTATATGCTGTTAATACTTTGCCCTTGACCCTTCACTTGATTAGCACATAGTGTTAACACTTTAATATAAAATTTGTGAATTACTAGCTGTGGTAACCCCAGTTCAACAACAATGATTCGCATTGCTCATGTATATATGTATATATTATTATATGTACATAATCCGAGTTCAATGAGTTCAAACGCTAATTGAGTCATCAAATGTGAACGAGCATAAGGAAATTATTTGCTGGGGTGTTCAAATTCAAAACGAGTGTTGAAATGGAAACAAAGAGGCTATTTTATATCAATGGTAACTACGAAAGACACGAAGAAATTGTAAAATAAAACATTGTATTGAAATCAATGCCATTATTCGATGATTAATTAATTAAATTGAAATAAAATTATAAATATATAAAATACTGAGTAATGCCGAAGCGAATAAACCCTATAAAAATAACATATATGAATATATAAATCTGATTTATTTGATGAGGTTTAGTGTATAACAAGATTTATGGATCATGTTTCTGATAAAAACATCGTCGCTGGTTTTGTCTGAAGTAATCGAAAGTTGTACTGAAAGCCAGATGAGTATCAATTCTGAGGCTACACTCATTGAGATCCGTCAGTTATTTCTGCTCTTGTCTGAAAACATCCGCAGTGATGTCATGTTTATCAACGGTGATTGTTCAGAGAGTCACAGCTGATGCATTTCTTCTGAAATTCGATTTGAAATGAAAATGCCAAATAATTGCATACTGAGTGTGTGTCTATGTATGCTGATGGTTTTGTTCTGTTGTTAATGGTAGTATTATTCAGATCGGTGTCTCCAGTCCAAAAAGTACAGATGAAATAAATTAATATTATTTAAAAAATAAATATTACCAGTTACTACGTTCGCGTAAAAATAATAATCAATTGATCGCCTTTATGGTAGACATCAAGATATCAAGGGGTCTATAGCTGGAAATGTTTTTCAGCGGGCATGAATGATAGACCATGGTATTCAGATTTGTACTAACGCATCAAATCCCTTTCTTGCAGTTGTTTCCCAATTTGCATCTACTTCATATATGTAAGAACTAATCAAGTAAGAATTTATTATTATTTGGAAAAGGGAAAATGTGCTATATCTCCATTGATTTTAAAAGTTGCCATCATTGAGGCAGTCTAATCTGGCATACAGATTTGCCGGCAAACGGCTCCCTAAATTGTTTTTTTTTTTTTTTTTTTTTCCTGCGTGTTATAATAATAAGTTATTTATCTAAGAATGTACCACTTTTCCTTTCCCTGCATCGCTCTTCCACAACAGCAAAAATGAAAGCAATGAAAACTCGTTTTATAATAAAAGTTGCGTTAAGTGTGATTCTTTGATTATGTTTAATATGGAAAATCAACTTTGGCAAACTGTTAACGAGCAGTTTCCATTAACACTCAGTAAATTGAATAAGTTTATCTTAGTTTTCAAACTGCAGCTAAATGTGTTCAATGACTTTTCAGTCTTTGGAGCAAATCAACTTGATTTTATATATTTTTAGATTACTTATAAAACGAAAGAATAATTAAATTCATTTAAGAGTCTGAAGAACTTGGTTTTGAACGTATGTATATCAATTCAAGTCGTATGTCGCCCGCCTCAGCGATAGATAACAACACGATTTCCATCATAATGAAGTGCTTTTTCTTGCTTTACACAAACTTCGTGCGTTTTTTAATAGCTGACGTTCCCCTCGGCTAAAGCGATTTAAACGATCCATATATCAAATGCTGCTCCACATATAGATGACAATATAGCCTCATATGCATATGAATAAACAAACACTTAAATGTTTAATGTCTGCCTTACAATGAGTGCGACAGGCGGCAGCAATAATCAGAATAATGTCAAAATGAGCAGTCATTAGAGACTGGCGGCTGCCTAAGACTCATGTCCACACCATTACTCCCTTTACCCTTACCCCTTACGCTTCACCCATTGCCCGGCGGCATCCCCATTGGCATTTGCATTCTCATTCACGTTTCCAGTTCCTGTGGCCCCCGCTTAACCAGTTCCACGAATACTTTAAACGCTGTGCGGCCAATGCGAAAAAAAAAACAGAAACAAAACGAAATTAGCGTCGCGTCGTCGCACTTCCGGTGCTGGGCAGTAAGCCAGTTAGACAGCTGGTCAGTCAGTCAGTCAGACGATCAGTCAAGCTTTCAATATCATATATATAAGCAATTACTATAATGTGCGTGCTCAACACGAGTCTTTGCGCCTTATTCAAAATTATAATATTCGTTTGTGGTGCCCTTTGAGCATGTCTAGGCCTCTCTGGATATGGTCAAGCCATCAATAGCTATTGTCCGCGTCCGTCTGTGTGACAATTCAATTTCCGTAGTCACATTTCACAGTTCGAGTATTTCACACAGCAGTTAACTAAACTGCAGGCTGGTGCAGGGGGTCACTTTCCATAGCCCAAATGACATTTAAATTTATTGTTCAATTGTCGAATGTTTTTAGGCTTCTCTAATTACATTTTAACTGGCCTTATGGCGCATTTAGCCAACCTCTAATAGATTATTAGAGAGCAAAATTAGGGCCAAGTTAGGCTTCGATTTATCATTTAACAATTATTCACTTTCTATTTTACGGCCCGTTTGTTTATTATGTTTGGGCATCCACTGCGTGGCGTAACGTATGTCTTCGAACTATGTAGAGACTGCTTATAAATATATTTAATGCCCTATTTGAATCTCCGACGTCATCGGGTGCACATTAATTGCGCAGGCAAAAAAGAAACGCACGATACAAAAAGAGTAAAGTAAACAAACAAAAATTGAAACAATTTACAAGCGCAATGCGAAATACGGCTGGTCCATAATTTACTGTTTATTTTTATTTTATACCCTGTACTAAATGTGTACACACAGTGTCTACGAATCCACATATAAATATAAGTGAATGTGTATATATGTTATAAGTATTTCTTTATATATATATCTATATAAAATTTCTTTATTTACATGCGGAAATTGTGCTTGCTTGTAAGCACTTCTTATTTGCTCAATTTAAAATGAAATATATATTCTATATATGCATATTAATATATTTGCCAACAACGATTTCCTTAAAATACTCACGTAGATATTTCTTATTCGTTATATATATATAACAGAGGATTCTTTATATCATCCGCTGCCGCTCTTACTTAAGCTAAAACCTATTTACGTGGTATCTAGTATGCGAGCACGAATCAGAGCAATCACATTAGTTTATTATTGTGTTTCTCAGTAATTACATTTGCCGCTTCAGCCGCCCACTTCCACTGGCAGAGGAAGAGCACTTGGATCAGCGATGCTGTTACTCTAGCTGTTGTTGCCCATTATGCTCTCCTCTCAGGTGGCAATTGATGCGCCCGTTTTTGCATAAAATCATTTTGGCCTCAGCGCCCACAGCTTCTGATGAATTGAAATGGCACTGAAAAGGCTTTTGGTTAACCGAATTCAACTCAATTCAATTGAGTAAACCGACAACGTTTTTGAAAACAAATTTGCAGTGCGCCGTCTATGCCATCATGTGGATAAGCTGAGTCGGGACGCATCACGTGCAGAAGTCACCTTCTGACGAACTAAAGATTAGGATTAGTCCCTAAAAGGCTTCTCAATAGGCGACGTCTGCGCTTGTTTGCCTTGAACTTGACGTCTCTGCTGTAATTGTTTTGCTAACGTCTCTCAAGTGGCTCTAAAAATGCCAATGACCATTTAACTCAGTTTGTCTACAGTTGAGTGTTGAGGTGTCTCTCTCTCACTCTCTCTTTCTCTCTCCCTCTCTCTCTCTCTCTCTCTCTCTCTCTCTCTCTCACTCTATATATGTGTATGTGTGTGATTCAGTGTCTGGCAAGTGTCTGGCCTCCTCTTAGCGTATGTCTGGTCCTTTGGGCATAAAAAAAAAAAAACTTTAACTGGCGCATATCTACAAACTCTGCGTGCTTTCTTTTATTACACCTTAACTATTTTATATCTATATATATGTACATGTGCATATACATATACAGCAAATGTTCGTAAGATATAAAATACTTTAATGCGATGCCTAAATATTAGGCTAATAATAAGTTCTAGAAGGGATTCTATTTTGATATTTATCTTACAGGTTCTTTGAAATTACAATGATTCTGCAAGGAATTAATTTTCTAGGAAAATGGATTTATAAACGAAAAAATAGAGAAAAGCATGTTTGATAAGCTTAAATAAATATTGCTTGGCATTTTTATTGCGTTGTTCTGGCGACAACAGGCTGCAGAAGTAGCAGCAGCCGCAGCAGAAATCGGAATGCACAAGACAGCTGAATGTGAAATGGGCCAGGAATTTTCTTGATTTTCATTTTCGATATTCCCATAACGTAGCTCTTGCACATGTGTGCTTGTCGTCAAAGTCAATTAAACTGACAACATTTTTTGGATTTGCCAAGTTAACCCAATTTACAGAAGTCTTGGAAAATGTGCGATGTATACATATAAGTATATATGAATGTGTTAACAAGGGAGCATGCACATGTTAGAGTTTGTAGTAGGATTAACATATGTATTTAGCTCTGCTCGTTTGCCTAGTCAGAGGTTTTATATCATTGATTTTCGAATAATTAAGATCTAGAAACATTAAAGCTCTTACATACAGGCTATCATAAGGCATTAAGGCATCAATCAAGTTTGTTTCAAATTATCGATCATTTTAACCATATCTAAAAAATCGATAGAAATCAATATCAAAGTTGAGGTACTTGAAAATATCTCGCATATTTTGAGAGCTATTAATCACCAAGCTAAGTATATATAGTATACATAATTATCGAGTTTGGCATTTGGAATTTCCCACAACATTCATTCATTTGCGTTTTGGCTCATGCGCACCTTTCAGCAGAACTCCAGCTTGATTGTCTAACTGGTTTCGCACTTTTTAATCTTTAAGCCAATTCATAACAAAATACTTTTGTAGCGTGACTTACTGATAATATTTATAGATGCGAATTTACAAATACTTACAATCAGGCTCAATGCGAATAAATTAATAACGTTCTTTTGCTCTTTTATTATTACTGCTCACCCTCTATGTCTCTATCTACCTTTCTCTCTCGCTCTGTATTGCTATCTCTGTCTCTCATGCCATTGATAATTGACATGTTTATCTTATCTTTATGACATTGTTGTTGCTGTTGTACTTGGTTGGCTGCTTATTTCGATTATCTTGATAAATTACGACGCTCGTGACATCCAACAGGCGGCATTAAAGTTTTTTCCCCCGTATATATACGTTGTTTTTTATTTTTTATTTTTTGCTGTGTGGTTTGAATGGCCTAAAGCCCTTGAAAAGCGCGAAAATTAGGCCATTGTGCTTATTTTAGTGTTAACTGAAATTTACGCATCATTTGCCTGCTTTACATACGAGTTGTACTTAAATTAGCATCTGTTTATTGCGCAGTTCAGTGGGTCCATCGACGGGCCCTTTGTTCTCATGCCCCATGAGCATTATGTATTATTTATGCCGTGTACTCGGAGCGTAAGTTAGTCAGACTGACTGACCCATCGTCATCATCATCATGTGATTCACTGAGCAGCTGTTTTAGATGCTCTATCATGATGCGTATTATCGCCCGATGTGCCCATACGTATTTCGACTTTCAAATGAATCTTTAATCATTTCGTTGCGAGTGCAACTATTTATAGCAGTCGGCATCACCTGTGGATTCTGTCAATAGTTCACGATGCATTCTTGTGAAAATCGAAGGCAATTTAACAGCAATTACAACCACAACAAAGCCACAAATGCCGCTTCGACTTAAGTCGAGAGTGGAGAAGAGACTGAAGACGCGAGAGAACGTACGTAGAGCCCAGAGAGTGGTCCCAGACAACGATCGACTCGCGTGACTCAGACAAGAGCAAAGCTATAGTTGTTGCTGTCATTGTTTCTGTGGCTGTTTCTTTATTGCTCCTGCTGTCAGCAGCAGTTCTATAGCCCAAAGCACAAAGAGAGTTTTGCAATACGCAAACATATGTTGTACTGGCAGAGCCCCCTTGTCGTATTTGATATCGGGGCAGCGTTCGCTGGGGCCATTGAATAATTAAGAAGCCCATGTCAGCGGAAGGCGTATTACAAAGTGCAAAAGAGAGAGGGAGGAAGAGGGAGATAGACAGAGAGACGGAGACGGAGACGGAGAGAGAGAATTACTTAGAGTGGGACAACGAAAGCTGTTATGAAATATGTATGATTATATAGCAGTCGCACACACAATGGCGCTTGGGTTGCATTGAATCGGATTGGATTGGATTGAGTTATGCTGTGGGGTCTTCCATGGGAAATAATGTCACTAGGCTAGGTAGGCTGTGGCGGCCAAATGTCTGTGGGAGCTGCTGCCACTGGCTAATGTTAATGGGTCTTTCCCATTGCCTGTGACTTTTTGCTTAATAAATATAAATTATGCGATTTTAATAGTCATCGTCGGCTGGTTTCCAAATGTACCTATATATGTAGGTAGGCATGTCTGTATGTTTGTATATAAATCACGCTTTTTCGGCTTCTCATTTTTCCGTAGAATTTGTTGATTTGTTTTGAGTGCGTTTTCTTATGAAGCTTGTAGATAAAATATTATGGCTGGGCTAAATCATTTAAAATCGTAGAGCTAAGAATGTTTGCAATGTGCATACATTTTTTAAGAATAAGAACTTTTATTTATTGAGTAAAGTATGTGTTATTTAGCTTAATAGGGATTTTTAAAAAGGAACTATATTTGTTGTGTTTAACAAAGTATCAAATCGAAAGTCCACTTGACTCTTGATTAGCAAGGGAAAGTAGAATAAAGCTTGGTGAATTGTAAATTATAATTTATTACTAAGCAAAGATTTAGATTTTGCTTAAAGGTGCACAACAAATTGAGGTGATATTTCTGAAAGGTAATTTGTTGATTGTCTTTATAAAATCAGAAAAATAATCGTTTGATTCTTGCTGAAAGATTCTGAAAGTGAAAGTATTATATTGGCTCTAAATAAATGTATTTGAAATTAATTAAATTCCACTTACTTTTGTGCTTTAACTTGGAATTCGTATACCCTATATGTATTAGACATGGTTATATTAAAGTGCATTTATTTCTAACTTTTACATTTTGAACTGCGTTAATCTATTAAATTCTGATGGAAAACTGTTTAGGTCTAGCCCTATATAGTTTTGTTGTTTTGAATTAAAAGAAATCTATTATATTATATTCTGTACAGCTGTAAATGTCCTCTGTAATTATATGGGGAAATATAATTTATTTCAAGTTTTAAATCCCCCATAAAACTCGTAACACAGCTGCATATAGGGCATTATCAAATGGTTTATATTTGTGCACATGACATTTGCAGGCGAGTTGATTAACCGCCGCCCCCTTAGCCTTTGTATGTGTAATTATCGATAACAGCAATCGATATATGCCAAGTGAAACATGCAAACGGTCTAATGGCCCCTAACGCTGGTTGGGCGAGTGCCATCGTTAGTGGACACATCAAAGTAACCGCAGCAGATGAAACACTCGTTTCCGCATTGAGTGTAATTTAATTTACAATTAAAATAAAAACAACAACAACAACAGTCAGAGCAGAAGGCAGCAGCAGCAGCACCAGCAGCAGCAGCCTACAGCAGGCTGTGCGCAGTAATTACAGCGCTTTTACTTCTTTTATGCAGAGTGGCTGCAGTTCGCAAAGTTAATTAACCATGTGACGGACGTTATCTGTCTCCTTCTCTCTATCGCACTCTCGCGCTCTCCCTGAATTAGATAAAAACGATTGAGTGCTTGTATGGCGCATTTGCTGCTGTTGTTGTTGTTGCTGTGCACATTAAGCGTTAATTAAAAAAAGAAGAAAACTAGAAACAGCTACAAAACGAAAACTGTTTCTTAAAAGTCAGGCAAGTTCAAGTTTGTTGTTGTGGCTGTTGTTGATGTTGTTGTTGTGGGTGAAGTGTGAAGTATTCCTGGTAAAATGCATGAAGCAGACACAGCACGTGCTTTGTTATTGGAGCATGTAACGTTTTATGCGATGCTGCAGAAGAAGGCGATGAATCAACAAATGTTGAATAAGTGTGTGAGTGTGTGCGTGTGTGTGTGCATGAGTCTGTGCGAACTTCCTGTGACAAAGCTGCAGCAGAAACTCTTCTACCTATGGCTAGGCTCTTTGTTTTGGAGTTGCACATGTCGCGATGTGAGATAAATGCCTGAAAAATAAGCAAAGGGGCGGAATCAGATGCACACCCACACACACAGAGGCAATGTTAAGCATCTGAGATAGACACACACACACACACTTATAAATATATATATGTGAATGCTGTAAAGGCACAATCTCAGACAGCGAATCTGTCTGTCCACATAGCTCAAGCAGGAGCGCAGTTTCCGTTGCATGGCCAGCCATAAAGTCCTTAGAGAGTCGCAGGCGTAAACGAAACAATGTAACAGCAAAGTCAAAAGAATTTACTGTCTCTCTTTTATTTCTGCCTTTGTTTCTTGACTTGTTTGTTTGCACGTGTTAAACATTTGTGCAGCTTCAAGTGCAGCAGCAAACAGCAGCCAACAGCAGCCAACAGCTGCCGGTTGCCAAGGACAATTCCTGGCTGCGCGGACAGGTGTAAATGCTGCTTAGCCCCGTCAGCTGCAGCTGTAGCTCTGGCTTGGGTCCATGTGTTGATTTAGATGCCGACGGTTGCATTTTGATTATGCCAAAGCACTCGTCGATGCACAGCAAGTGTGAGAGCATGTCTGAGGGTAGACCAGACTGCAGACTTTTGTTGATGATATGTGCAGCAATTTAATTACAAGCACACAACATGTGGCAACAAGAGTCCATGTAATTACAGCACAAACACACGTAAAAGGTGCCAACGAACCAAAAATAACAACGCCTCAGTCATGCAGACGATTTGAGTTGGGTTTTTGGACTCTTGCTTTTGCTTCATGGCAAAAATTTCGTGAGAAATATAAATATTTGATCTGTATAAGCCTAGTTCACTTGCATCAACACGTTCTCTTTTACGTTGCAATTTGGCAACGTTTGTGGGCGTGGCAGTTTAACTAAGAAATGGCTTAAACCAAGGATAAGCTATCAGCTTGCGGGTGAATTATCGATATTTTGTAATTGTTGGGGGCAGAAGAGGATTGCAAAATGAATATGCTGTTCAATTTTGTAGTTACTATCTGTAATGATTCTAATTGAGTTATTAGTAATAATCCTCTTAACCTAACACTTGTAGGGATCCGTTCAAATGGACAGCTAAATATCAGAAAGCTTACAAAAATTAACCTTTACCTCTCTGCAACTTTTTATTGTATTTTAGATTTATTTTATTTATATTTTAATACTGATAGAGCTCTGATATCTATATTAAATTAAAGCAATACTCCAAAATAAGTTCATATATCATCCGCTTACTATAGTATTTATCATACATCAATTTCATGTTTGAGTAGTCTATACACGAGTATACGACTTCATATATAATTTAAATATATGTCTCAACTTTATCTTAATTATAATTGTTAACTATTTTCCATATTACCCTACTGCCTGACATATATAATATAAATATTTAGTATTCATATTCAAATCTTTTAATGATTTTCGCTATTAGCCGCAGCATTATTGCACGAAGTAGGAAATCTTGATAGTAAGCTAAAACTAAGTTCATTAACTTGTTGGTTGCTTGCAGTTTGAATGAAAACCTAACTGTTATTGGTGACACTTGCCGTTTGCCACTTGCCACTTGGACATGTGTCGATTAGAGACTGAAATGAATTGAAATAATCAACGCCATTTGCTGATTGCCTATGCGGCAGCAAAGCTTTCAACTCGGACGCGAATTTAACTTTTGAAAACATGCAATGACCAGGCGTCCATTGGGCTTTGTGTTGTTTTTGTTTAGTTTTGCTTGCCTTTGGAATCTAGATCAGAGAGCGTCGATAAAATCGCGGCGCTGGTCACTGCACGCAGCGACGTCGCGTCGTCGTCATTGTTGCATGTGGCATAGAAATAACAAAGCTTGCAGCAACAACAGAAATGCAGGCTGTGTAATAAAAAAATCTATGAAATCCATGAATTGCGGGTAAAATCGTTTATTCGCTTATTGTTTGCATGTCAAGCGAACATTTGACTAGGCCCAGTCAATATTGAACTGAAACAAAAACTAAAATCATTTTCATGCGTTTGGTGTTTGCAGGGCGCCAACAAAGAAATACGCGAAGCCATCGCCGATCCCTCGCCCGAGGTGCAGGCCAAAGCGTGGTCCGCAGTGCTGCCATTGGTCATCAAGCTGAAACGGTGCTACGAGCACTCCCTGGAGCTGGACAAAATAGTGCCCAAGCTGCTCGGCCAGTTAGTGGGCGGCAAGCTCAATCCGACACAGCATCTGGAGACGCAGCAGGCGCTGGTCAAGCAGCTGGCTGAGATATTGGAATTTGTGTTGAAATTCGATGAGTACAAGGTGAGTTACAGTATGTCTGTATGTGTGTGGTTATGTAGGTGTATGTGTGTTACAACTCTTGCCTAGTTTGGGCACACGTTACGCCCAATGTATAAATATATCGCGCTGCTTCAAGGCGCGTGGGTCAACAGTGTTAAGTCTTCTTTGAGACCAGACCAGACCAGACCAGCTAGACGAGACCAGACCAGGCAACGTTTGTTGTCGTTTGGCTTACCTTATGTGGGTGCAACAGCCGGTTAAAGTCTTAGCCAAGTCTTTGCCAACTCATTGCGCGCGTGGTTGCATTTTTAATTGACTGCCAGTTTGAACATCCATCCATCCGTCTCTCTGTCTCTCCGTCTGTCTGTCTGTCAGTTAAGGCGAGCGCGTGCTGCTGCTCATTGATGAAATATCTTCAACGTTGCTGTATGCTCTGTACAGTGAAGCCTCATTTGGAGCGCACACACGCACTCATTTTAACGGCCTGGCCAAATGTCGGCGCTTCAGTGAGCACGCAAAACAGAACGTTGTGTTTCGAGGCTAGAGCATATCTCCAGTAAGTTGGTCGAAGCATGTGGAAAATCATTTAAAACTGCTCAAAGAATCGTTTGCTTTTCTTTTCTACATTTATCTCTCCCTCTCCCTCTCTCTCTCTCTCTTTCTCTCTGTACCTCCAGCCATGTGTAATTGAGTTTTTTTAGTTTTTCTTATTAGACCACATACGGTAAATCAAATTAGAAATATTTGGAGCTTGGTATGGCTTACTTTGGCCTTAAATCAATGAAAATCTTTTTAATATATGTCTAAATGTTAAATCTTATACAAAGATGAATAGAAATTTTAGATGATTAAATTATTATACTTATTTATTATGATCTACAATTCATGTTGAGATCACCTGGAATAAAATTTACATTGATTGATGTTATACAGATAGAGTAGAGTATCAAATTATCGAACAGTTTTACTTTTATTCTCTTAAATTTGTGCTAAGCACAGTCATAATTATCCTACTGCTATATTGAAAACAAAAAATACCTTTAAAGTATAAATTATAAAATGATGCTTTTATGAATATAATTTCTTGCTATAAATACTTAAATTTGTTTTTTGAAACTATAAAGTCAAATGCAATAGATTATTTACAACTTTTTTTTTTATAAAAATAAAATATTTCATAGATTCCTTAATAGAATAGAATAGAATTTAATCAAGAATATATGTACATAAATAAAGAAATGCCTTCGGACTCTCTAATATATTATTGCAAAAAGCTGAAACATCGAATTTACAATTGAACAGACCGGCCTAATGTAGGTTAAACTCTTAGCTTTTGAGATCAGATATCTAACTCTCTATCGCGTTACTCCCCTTGACAAGAGTATAAATGCGACTTTTGTCGTATCTGAGCGAAATACAAATCCCGCGTTATCCCATCGCGCTCGTTGCTTCCGTTCTGCAAAACTTTTATGAAACTAAAGGAGGATAGGGCAGAGGGCGGGGTAAACGGCACAGCAGCTCGATAAAGTTCAACGTCATCGGTTGAGTGCCGTTCATGTCTGCAAGATTGTATGCTAAAGTTAATATGAAGGATCTTGAGAGAGATGATGATGCTGCTGTCTGTTTAAGTATCAATTCACACATACACAAATAGATGGATACGTATATAGATGGATAAATGCACATGCACTTGCCTTAAGTTCTGGCACTTCATATACTTATTTGTAGTGTCCAAACGTGCCTAACCGTAGCAGACTAACTGTAATAGTAACAGGCATTTCCGTTTCTAGCCAATGCTGTCTCTCCACACTTTTGTTGCCTCGGGTGTTGCTCCCTTGCAAGCGATTTTAGAGCATGCCTCAAAGTATGCTACACATTTGATTGAACTGAATACTAAAAACAGTTACACGCCAACTGCTCAAGTACAGTGAATGCTCTGGTTAGTGGACCGAGTAGTAAAAGTGCACTCTTTTGTATGTATATATATTGTGCTTGGCTTCTATAAATATTTTATCATTTTATTGTAGTATTCATAACTATAAAAATAAAATTGAACTTTTATTTCTATTTTCTTTTTATTTTTTATTGTACCTTATCATTTAAAATTATATTCAACAATAATTGTTTTACATGAATGTTGCCCCCCAACAAGGTTGTCCGTGTTCCGTTTAGGGGTCGTTCACTGTATTGTTGTGCTTGGCATGGATTTGTCAACAATTAAGATACTTGGCACACGCACTGGCAAATGGTATTTCTGGCACTCTGGACACTTTAAGCTGACACACTTTAAATCAGGTTTGGAGTACAACCAAATCCTGGTCATTTGTCAATGAATGTATTGAAATATTGTGGCTGCAATCTTCGGGGATATTTGCGCAAATAGTCGGCATAGTGCTTGGCATATTTGGCCTGAAATTCGCGTTGGCTCGGCAACAGAGCAGCTTCATCATAGTTTTCATTGTTTCTATAGTTGTTGTTGTTGTTGTTGTTGTTGTTGTTGTTGTTGTAAGCCAGGGAGCGACTGCCTCCAATGCGAACTATTTGGTCTTCTGGTCGTCGGGTATCAGCTACAGTGAGCAGCTCAGGCTGGTCCACTTCTTGTTGGCCTGGGGGCTGTGTGTAGTAGTAGGGGCCATAGTTGTTGTTGTTGTAATTGTGATTGGCAGCACGCGTGGGCGGCAGATGGTTGTGGTTGTTGTTGTTGCTGAGCCAATTCGGTTCCGTGCTCTCCGGCCTCGCCGTGGCATAGTCCTTTCTATTGTTGTAGTAATTAATGGGCAAATATTGACGTTCCTGCTCCTGAAGTATATTCGCCTCATCATTGACAACAATGGGCGCACCAGACCACCTGGACTGCACAGGTGCAGAATAGGTGCGGGTGTAGGTCAATGGAGCATTGGGATAGCCCAGCCGTTGCAATTGCAGTTGAATGTTGTTGTTTAACGAATCTCCATTATACGTGGGTGATGCATACTGAGCTGATGCAAAGCGAAGCGCCATTAGCGAGACTACGAACTGTCAAGATAATATTGCACAAGTCTAAATTAATCATCTTCGTGTTTAATTATAGCTTTTATTCGAATCGAACTAAACTCACACGCTGATAGGCTTTCAAGCTGTCGCTGCTGCTGATCCGTTCTGTTGGCCGCATTGTTACTTACTGTTAGAACGATTTATGCTAATAACGTATTTATATAAGGTTTAGTGAGCATATATAGTATAAAATGTTGTCATGTCTCGAGCGCTCCCTCAAGGTAAATGATGAGACAGTCGCAAGCTGTCGGGGCGGCTGGGCAGGCGGCGACTCTCAGAAGTTTTTCTCACGCACGACTCCAGTGCAGCCCTGACAGCTAAATAGAGGCTCAAGCGTCATCAGATGTACTCGAAAACTGAGTTTTGGGCCTGGCTGCAAATTACAACAAAAATTAAGTGCGATTGCGATGTCACGTACTGCAATTAGATCTAAATTAGTCTGGCGTCAATTAAAGTGGGAAGCCAAGCAGTGCAGCGCATAAGCAGTGCACTGCATGCTAATAATATGTATGATTATGTCAGCAAGCAGTGCAGTCGCGGCTAAGAAGGCATAAATCGTAATGGTCTAATATGAGAACAGCAGACCACCTATCAATGATATTCCTGTTCGAGTCGCATGAAATTCATTAAGTTTAACGAAATTCGCACATTTTCATTCTCTGCAGATGAAAACACCCGCCATACAGAACGACTTCAGCTACTACAGGCGCATCGTCAGTCGACAGCGCATCGACTCTACGGAAAATATGCTGGTCAGCACTGAGCTGGCGAATCGTATGTCGTTGTTCTACGCCCATGCCACGCCTATGCTGAAAGTGCTCAGTGAGGCGACATCCAAATTTGTGAACGACAATGCGGACGACGTGCAAAATACGACAGAAACGCTTGGTACAATGGCCAAGGTGTGCCTACGAATGCTGGAGAATCCGTAAGTGGCAATTGAATAACGATTTTTACACGAATTATTGCAATTGTGCAACTTGGCTCACTTTCAGAAAACTTCTGCAACAAATCGAACGGGAGGAGACGCAAATGCTGGTGCTGCGCGTGATGGTCGGTCTGGTCATACTCTACGATCACGTCCATCCTGTGGGAGCGTTTGCACGCGGTGCCCATGTGGACGTGAAGGGATGCGTGCGACTGTTGCAGGCACAGCCAGCGATAAAGGCGGAGCCACTGCTGAATGCCCTGCGCTATACGACGAAGCATCTGAACGAGGAGAATACGCCGAAGAACATACGTAATATGCTAGCCGCATAATGCCGGATGGGGGCGCGGATCAAGCCAAATCGTTTTGTTTATGTGTAAAATTTGTAACGTTAACTTTGTTTAAAGATTTAAACGGTTTTTATTTATGTAATTAATAGGCTTCTACTACGAGTATATATATATATAGAAATGTACTGTTTAAATTGTGTGAGTGTTGTGCAGAAAGGAGGTAGCATTTAGTATAATTTATGCATTTCCAGCATTTGTAGTCTTCATTTGTAATAAATATATGTATATTTTTCGTATTGATTGGCGCCTCCTTGTGAAGTTAGATGAAGAAGATGCAAATATATCAACAACAGCAACCGGCAACCAGCAGCAACAAAAGATGAACAAGAACAGCAACAATATTTAGCTCATAATCTAGCACTAATATTAAGTAATGAACAAACCTATTGCAAATTGAATAATAAACAAGAAATTAGCGCAAAGTCAAATTTGTTAGAAATGAATATCCTAAATTTCAATTTCAACTACTAACCAGAGATTATAAATTTAAATACATTTTTAAATAAATACAATTAGCATATTTTTTTGTACATGATTATATACAATTACAATTAATTATAAACAAAAGGATACCAACTGAATGGCCTAAACGACAAACAAACAAAACTGAACCACACGCAGTAATATCGCAGAAGCATTTATATTGTCACTTTGAACAAAAGAAAAAAAGAAAAAGATTTGATAAACTTATAACGAACCTTTGTATGTCTGACCATAGATGAATGCTGCGCAATAATATTTTAAGATTTACACATAGAAATTTATAAGAACTTGTATTGAAAAAATAACAGAAAAGAAATGAAAAGATGAAGAAAAGAAATCAAAAATTGAAAACAAAAATAAACTAAAAACACTGATTAAAGACTTGCATGTATTTGCGGTTAGTGAAAAGATAATATAAATCACTATAATATATATGATTCTACAGTTTATATTGGTAATTTGATAATCAGCTATGTTAGTTCCTTGAAAATCGAAGAACCGAAGATCTATAATATTCTTTTTATTTTAATTTAATAATACTTTTCACTGTCCTACATGCCCCTATTAAAACTGATTAGGTGAATTGACTTTCAGAGGCACAATCAGCCTTGTCCTTTGTCTTCTTTAATGAACGCCCTGTTATTTCATCTAATCTAGCATAAATTGAAAAGACTGACTTTTTGTGGATTTTCAAAAATATTCTCTCTTTATTTTGAGAAAGGCGTGCTGCACATTGCAAGGATTATGATGCTCCGCAATGCAGTGCTGAGCTGCTTAACCGCAACAGGCTTTGGGTGCTTCCTTTCCTGACGCCTTATCGTCCGGCACGGAGGCTGTAGCTCGCACGATCCTCTGATGCACAGGATTCGCAGCTATAACATGATCATGTCCGTGAGAATCATGTCCATCATGGCTATAAGCTATAATTAAAAAACTGAAAGGTTTACTCCACAACACTAAGTCGATTCAATTCCTGCGA
Source organism: Drosophila mayaguana (assembly GCA_037075325.1). NCBI lineage: Eukaryota > Metazoa > Arthropoda > Insecta > Diptera > Drosophilidae > Drosophila > Drosophila mayaguana. The sequence continues at coordinate 2,722,796 of JBAMCG010000080.1, read as the reverse complement.
CTTGCCTGCCGACACGCTGAAAACGATGCCGATGAGGATTGCGAGCAGGAAGAAAACCTTCATTATTGGACTTGGATGGCTAGCAACGTGTTACTATAAACTGAGAGTGGACCGCAGTCCATATTTATACCTGTCGACCATGGTTATGTTTCTTAATAAGATTTTTACGACCAACATTTGGCATTACAAATCCCACTTTGTTACAGCGTTACAGGCAATTAAACAAATTCATTAACAAAACAGGTAAACAATTTTTAATCAATATGTTCTGTTGGAGAGCCTCTCGTACTCGTGTACCCGTTTATAGAGTTAACTTAGGTATTTGTACTCATATAAAGTGCAGAACCATGTATAGATGTATATATAAATTAAATGATATATTTAATATATTGTATTCTATGATATGTTGACTCATTGCATTTTATTTAGTAACTCGGTCAATATATATTCTATTCTCTTATGAATCCAATTTTTGTGTAATATAAATTTGTGGCTTAGCTAAAATATGTATGAAACACGAACACACGAAGAGTGAAAAGATATTAATGTTATCCTATCTCAGTAAAAATTGAATACTTTCATAAATGGAATGGAATCACAAATCATTTTAAATAGTATATTATTTTTGATTAAAAAATGATGCACCACATTATTTTTGAAAGAACTTTACAACTTATTTAGTTCAAGCTATAAATGTCTATATATTTATAGCTTCCCAGATTATGATTTTACATGCCACAAGGAATAATATTTTTATACCCTGAACCCATTGATAATGGGAAATCAGGGTATAATATGTGAAAAGTATGCAACAGGCAGAAGGAAGCATCGCAGACCGCATAAAGTATATATCGATATAGCCCTGTCCTTCTGTCTGTCCGTATGAACACCGAGATCTCAGAAGATATAAGAGCTAGAGACTTGAAATTTTGCATGTGTAATCGAGTATACCATCCGTAGTACAAGTTTATACATATATTAAATATTGCCCGCATTGCATACCAAGCGCAGTCGCTGTTTGCTGCACAGTTAGTAGAGCGCGTGTTTATACGTGCGTGGATATCGAGCAGTCTCGACTAGAGTACTCTTACTTGTTATAGCATAAATTGCATATTATTAATATCAAGTAAATGAATCTACAGTAGTCAATTGATCAAAATAATAATTTAAATACATTTTATAACAATTCGAGTGCAGATTATACTGGATTATATAATGTATTTATTTTTATTTATATAGAAGATATATATAGAAGATATTTTTAATTATTACGTAAATATTTTCATGGAAACTTAGTATTTATATATTTATTAAAGTAGGTTTCTTTGTAGCTACATCCACATCATTTCACTAACTTAACGGAATGTTAAAAAGGTTCACAAAAACCTCAAAAATCTATTAAGTCAAGGCAATATAAGTAAAGAATTCGTAATTGGTTAGGGATTTGAGCAAGAGGAAAGCCTGATCTAAGTCTCAGACTGCATGCACACCTAGAAATTTATTATATAAATAGTTACTATAGAGTAACATTTGCTAGTCTCGTATGACGCAAATATATCAGGAAAGTACTCTCAAGGAAGCGTAAACCCGTTAGAGCCATGCCAAGCAAACCCAAAATACAAACAATCAATTGATAAGTCTTTCATATGGATTTTTCAAATATAGCTTCTTTATTTATATGTATATTTATTTATAATAAGTGGCGGTAATTTGGAACAGCATTGCGTTGATATGACCGTTGAAGCACTGCATCAGCCGCAAGAAGATAAAGACTTTTTGTTGTCGCGCATGGCGGAAAAGGTGGGCACGAAGTCCTGATGATGTCCATGTTTAGTTGCGTCCTCTTTGTGCTTAAGGTTGTCAGCTATAATTTAGATACTGATAAAAAATGAAAAATATTTAATGATAACACGTCTTGCCTGCAGACAAGCTGAACACGATGCCCAGGACGAGTAAAGCCAGAAAGAAAATCTTCATATTGATGGTGGAGTGCTGGTCGAGTAGTAAATGTAGTACGATCGCATGGCGTGGTTTCAATATATAGTCGAGCTTGCAACTTACACCTGGCACGACTTTCTTTTCTTTTTTTGTACAGGTGAAATTGTAATTAGTAAATAGAAATACCCACCTCGTAAAAAATCAACTGTTGCTTATGAGTATTTAGCAGTAGAGTTGAGTACCTGTATATTATATATTTATATACTAGCTATATTTCATTTGTAACTAGAAGACACATATGAAATAAATTTAAAAATTTATTATTTTCATAAAAACTATATAATCCTTTACAGATATGAGAGCATTTTGTTGAGCAAAGGACCTTAAATCATTATTACACTTAATTTGTTCAAGAATTTGAGTTTCTTAGGCAAAAATCGTGTCAACAAAAATGTTTTTTCCAAGCTCAACCTAATCATAAGGTCAAGGAAGAGTTTATATACATACATCAAGTCGATCTGTAAGCTGAGCAACAATTTATCATACATATCATTAATTTGGCTGCGTGGTCTATAAATCAATTAACTATATTTTGCTTCTCTGCCAAGCGTAGCCAGCAGATACATTGTACAAGTGGAGTGTTTTCTGTTTATACAAACTTTAACCAAACGAAAGGTGTTTCACTGTGATTAGATTAGCTTGGGATTATATGCATTTAACTAAGGTTTTCAGATGCGAATAAACGATCAGTACGGAATTGTGCATCATCAGGGTCTAAATCGATATCGGCAAGGCAAACTAAATGATTGTGTCTAGGAAACTTCATGTATTGCATCCATTGTTATTACTTTGACGAGGTTTTAATATTAACTTTCCAGTATGCGGTTCGAGGTCTAGGGCGAAATCGGTTAGCACTGACCGCGTACGAGACGTGATTATCTGTGGTGCCACAACCAGCTTCTGTATGCCGAATATGAAGAGGACTATTAATGTGACTGTGGCCACTGTGAAGATGGGGTGTATCCATAGGGATTCGGTTAGCGGCACGACGGTTGTGCGCGGGTCTTTCAGCCAATACCAGGCACTGATTGCCGTGCATACGGATAATGCCGATAGTATTACTGTGGCGATAAGGAGTTATATGTGATTATAAATGTATTCACGTCTGATTTAATCAGAGAATTGTTTGTTACTTACTGCGCCAGCGGTACGTGGGTGGCCTGTATGATGAAACCACCTCGGTTAGTCGCCGCTCGAATGCCTTTAAGTCCTCACAAGCAGATGGTTCCATCACGCCAATTTCCTCGATGCTCGTGGCTGTTTTTATGTGTTTGAAATTGTCCAGCTTATTTTTGTAATTTTGTTCCTTTATTTTGATAAGATTTCACATTTAATTTGTTTTTGTGTTGAATTTTCTCTTAAATAATGCCAAATATAAATACCGAAAAGTAAATACCATATACTAAATATCGAAATGTCTTAAAATTATTGCGGTTTAAGCAACAAACAGCTGATTAAACGATTGTTGCTTCCTAGCACTGCTGTTCTTCCATATTCCAACACTGTTTCTAATTAACGACGTTAACTAACACAGTGTAAGTCCGCCATAAATAGTTTGCTGCAAAGATTTTGGTCAAATATGAGCAGCAAAGAATGGAAGCGCGTGGTCAAGTTGGAGTATATGAAAATACGCCAGCAAAAGCGATACAAACGTGCTGACGAAATCAAAGAAGCATGGATCAAAAACTGGTAAATTAGCCGCATTGAAACACGTAACACTTAGCGTCTACTTGATCCATTTGCCTACTTAGGGATGAGCACAATCACAATGTGCAGGACTTATATTGCGACTCGAAGGTGTGGCAGGCAAAGCCCTACGATCCTCCGCACGTTGACTGCGTTAAGCGTGCTGAGGTGACTAGCTATAATGGTTCCAACAGCGGGCCGCAACGCGTGCCCATTTGCGTGATCAACGCCGTCACGCCCATACCCACAATGTACACATGGGCGCCCACACAGCAGAATTTCATGGTCGAGGACGAGACTGTGCTGCACAACATTCCGTATATGGGTGACGAAGTGCTCGACAAGGATGGCAAGTTCATAGAGGAACTGATCAAGAACTACGATGGCAAAGTTCACGGGGACAAAGATCCATCTTTCATGGATGATGCCATATTTGTGGAGTTGGTGCATGCGTTGATGCGCTCACACAGTAAGGACTTGGAGGAACCTACAACAAGTCCGTCTGTTAAAATGGAGACTGTAACAACAACAAAAATAAAGGAGGAAGACGAGAAAGATATGACACCGGCAAAATCAGAGCCAACAACAGTAGTTTCTTCAGCTGTAGAGGATGATAAAGAAGAATCGTCTAATGCAGATGTATCAGATACAAAGGGCAAAGTAGAGAAAGTCAAAGAGAAACTACCATTCCCGGCACCAATCATATTTCAAGCAATCAGTGCGAACTTCCCAGATAAGGGCACAGCTCAGGAACTAAAGGAGAAGTGTGTTGGGTTCTGTATCATAAACATTATATGCTAATTGTGTCGTCTCATTTAGGTACATTGAGCTCACCGAGCATCAGGATCCCGAGCGTCCCCAGGAGTGCACTCCCAACATTGATGGCATCAAGGCGGAGAGCGTGTCCCGTGAACGCACTATGCACTCGTTCCATACTCTCTTCTGTCGACGCTGCTTCAAATACGACTGCTTCCTCCATCGTAAGTCGAATCTTTGTGTGTTGTCTCCAGTTGGGTTACTCTTAATAATGTTTTGTTTTTGCTTTTTCTCTTTATTTGGAAAACAAACAAAATTTGTTGCAAAACATTTCTTTTGTCTAAAAAAAAACTCTTAAATTTTGTTAAAATAAATAACTGCAATTTAGGTCACCATGTACAGGGTGAGTCGTTGTTGTAGTTGTTGTTCTCGATAACCACACGCACACACACTCATGCCGCCTAGGCCCAAATGTCGCCTTGCTCCACATCATCATCAATCTTTCCTATATATAATTCAATATTTTATGTCTGTGGAAATCGGCAAAATTGTCTTGTGTCAAAATTTTCTTGGTGTTTCTCGCCTCATTTCGTGCGGCTTTTGCATCCCTCGTTAAGTAACGTATCTGACTCATGCTCTAACCCCGAATGTCTCATAGTCATGCCTTCTCTGTGATCCCTATCGAGCTGTGCTACATATGCTTACGTTTCCATTCACAGGTTTGCAAGGACATGCTGGTCCGAATCTACAAAAGCGACGCTATCCGGAACTAAAGGCTTTTGCTGAACCATGCAGCAACTCTTGCTACATGCTAATAGTAAGTTGCAGATTTCAATAATGTGGATATTTTTGGTGCTTATCATCATTGTCTTGCTGATAGGATGGGATGAAGGAAAAGCTGGCAGCCGATAGTAAGACGCCGCCCATAGATTCTTGCAACGAGGCTAGCTCTGAGGACAGCAATGACAGCAACAGCCAGTTCAGCAACAAGGACTTCAACCCCGAGAACGGCAAGGATAATAGCATAGCTGTCAATAGCGCAGAAATTAACTCTATAATGGGTAAGCTTACAAATGCGTTTGTCGGAAGTCGAAGCAGCTTTTCATCTAAATCTTTCTGCTATAGCTGGTATGATGAACATAACCAGCACGCAGTGTGTTTGGACTGGAGCCGACCAAGCGCTCTTTAGAGTACTGCACAAGGTGTACCTAAAGAACTATTGTGCTGTGGCGCACAACATGCTTACGAAGACCTGTCGGCAGGTTTATGAGTTTGCGCAGAAAGAGGCGGCCGAGTTTAGCTTTGAGGATCTGCGCCAAGACTTTACTCCACCGCGAAAGAAGAAGAAGAAGCAGCGCTTGTGGTCATTGCATTGCCGAAAGATACAGCTGAAGAAGGACTCGTCATCCAATCATGTGTACAACTACACACCCTGCGACCACGCCGGCCCTTGCGACATGAACTGCTCCTGCATTCAGACGCAGAACTTTTGCGAGAAGTTTTGCAATTGCAGCAGTGATTGCCAGAACCGTTTTCCAGGCTGCCGTTGCAAGGCGCAGTGCAATACCAAACAATGTCCTTGCTACTTGGCGGTGCGAGAATGCGATCCAGACTTGTGTCAGGCGTGCGGAGCCGATCAATTCAAGCTGACCAAAATCACGTGCAAGAATGTCTGCGTCCAGCGTGGATTGCGTAAGTAGCGAATCCTTAAAGGACCATGCGAATTTTCCCTAATCCATTTCTTTCCAGACAAACACTTGCTGATGGCGCCGTCGGATATTGCCGGATGGGGCATTTTCCTTAAAGAGGGCGCACAGAAAAATGAGTTCATATCAGAATATTGCGGCGAGATAATCTCGCAGGATGAGGCCGATCGTCGTGGCAAAGTGTATGACAAGTACATGTGCTCATTTTTGTTCAATTTGAACAATGATTTCGTAGTGGATGCCACGCGAAAAGGCAACAAGATTCGATTTGCCAACCATTCCATCAATCCCAATTGCTATGCCAAGGTCATGATGGTCACCGGGGATCATCGCATCGGAATCTTTGCCAAGCGCGCCATACAGCCGGGCGAGGAGCTGTTCTTTGACTACAGATACGGACCTACCGAACAGCTCAAATTTGTGGGCATCGAGCGTGAAATGGAAATCGTTTAATGTGTTTACAACAATTATATTTTACAAAACTTATCTACTCAACTAAATACATATTGACACAAAACCAATCCACAATTAAATAGTTTTGGCCACATTGGCTATGATTGGCTTCGGTCGAGCCTTAAAAATGAGTTTCTTCGTGCATATGGCACGCACGGTATATTCGGTTCGCTGGCGACTTTTGTGCTCCAGTGCGACTGTCTCATCCAGCAGCGTTCGCTCCGGCCCCTCGGTGGTATTCATGGTGCTTGCGTCCAGCGTTGCATCAGTCGTGTTGAGTAGTTGGTGTCCTTCATTAGTTTTTGACTTCTCCAGCACTGCAAACGGTTTCTCCAGCTTTTGCTCGCGTCCTTGCAGTATGTGATGGCCTATTATCAGTATCTGGAAGCAGTAATGACGCATGTCTATGAGAAGGTCTTTTATAAGCTAACTCAACTTACGGGCTGTCCATACTTGTTGTAGTACAGATCCCCTATGAATTGATCGTGCATGCTTTGATTGCTGCGCACCTCCAGATCACCTTGCAGCTCTATGATGGCCCACTCACCACTGCCGGTGCTGTGACTAAAAGAAGAAGCAGACTTCACTATAATTTAGACCTATACAAGGTCATCTATTGTCTATTGACATTTTAATCTAAGAGGGTATAGAAAAACAACGGTATAAGAGTGAGATACATTTATTCTGCTGTGCACAGAGTCTTATCCTCTAAATTTCTTAAACAATGGATGTACGTTTCCAGTGTTCTTGCGCCGATGCTCATAGTAGACGGCATCATCACCACCGGACATTGAACTGAGTCCGCCCATACGTTTCCCGGTGCCAGAACCACCTGGACGATAGCCCGGCTCGCCTGGCACTTTCTCATCCTCACAATCCAAGTCAGAAGCAGACAATACCAACTGCAAAAGTTGACCCTGCTCCTCCTGCGTCCCATACATAAGGTCAGTTTCAGTGTCCATGCCTTTAAGATGTGTGATGACCTTATAGCTATAGCCTTGATTCACCAGGAACCGCTGGCGCTTGCGCGAATAACTCATCTCCATTGTGTCCTGCGAGACGAGCGTGTAAAAGAATGCATTATATTCCTCGGCAATAGCTCCTTTCTTGGCGCGCAGAATACGACCCAAACGCTGTGCTTCTTGGCGTCGTGAGCCGCCATGCGATGAAATCTGAATGAGCACGTTCGCCTCGGGCAGATCAAAACTAGTATCGGCCACCTTCGATACAAAAATCGTATTGACCTTTGACAAAAAGAGTTTTAAATTATTTGCACTTCGATGGGGAACCGATATTGACATACCTTGGCATTAAACTTGAAATTCTGTAGAATTTGTATACGTTCATTTTGGGATGTTGGTCCATAGATGAATGGTTTGTTCATCTTGATGGCATAGTGCTTCAGGGCGAACACATTGTCGGAAAAGACAATCGTCTTATCGCCACGCTTCTCATGGTACTTAATAAGGAATTGGCAGCTGCGGAACTTGGAAGGATTCATCACATAGAGTAGCATTTTCTTGGACGTTTTGGTCGTTAAATACTCGCGATAGAACTCCGGCGACATGGGACACCAGACCTCGGCACACTGTACGCGTGCTATGTAGCCCTTCTTTTGTAGCTCCAACCAGTTAGCTTCGTAGAGCTTGGGGCCAATCAGGAAATTCAGATCAGCAATTTTGTCATCCTCACGCAACAGCGTGGCTGTCAAACCAAGCTTGCAGTGGGACTGCACAATGGTCAGGACACGTCGGAACATCTTTGCGGGAATGGTGTGCACCTCGTCCAGTACCATAATACCCCATTCCTGCTCCTGAAGCCAGCGCATCGTTTGCTCCGCTTCCCATGAGCGCTTCTGTGTGTGCGTTATCATTGAGTATGTGGTAACCAGAATGCCACAGCCCATAGGCTTATCTTTAGCCTCCGAGGTGAAGCGACAAATCATACTATCATCTGCTGTGGACCACATCTTAAACTGCTGCTTCCACTGCTCCACTGACACTCCGCTGTTGCACAGCACCAATGCGCGTTTTCGCACAGTACAGCAGGCGGTGACACCCACCAAGGACTTTCCGGCGCCGCATGGCAGCACAATTACGCCAGAGCGTGCGCGCCCGTTGCCAAACATCTTGCGCAAACTCTTTTCTTGGTAGGGACGCAGCACTGCTGCTGGCTTAAGGTCAATGTTAATATCCGGATTATTGGTATCATTACGGAAATCGTACTCTGCCAGCAACGGATGCTCGATTTCAATGCAACGTTTCTGGATAAGCTCAATCTTTTCCTGAGCTACCTCAAAGGACACGGTTTTAAGATTGGCTTCGTCTTCATCCTCCTCTTCTTTGTCGATCTTCTCGTAGAAGTCTGTAATATCCTCGGGAACCGCAACAGCTGGCGCTGCACCCTCGGCGGTAGTCCCCGGTACAGCTGCTGTCGCTGCAGAGGTGCTAGCTGCGTCTTCTGCTGGATTGTCGCTTGTTGCTGGAAGCTTGGTACCGAACTGTGTGATTGCTTTGCTATCCATTGTGCCTTGGATAAAGCCTTCACCCTCGTTGCGTATGAGTCGGCACTTCTGTATAACCGGATCTTTGAGCAACTTTTGCAGCACCTCCGGATGCGGAGACTCAATAAAGTATTTGTTATGTTTCAGCACAAGCTTCACCTTTCCATACGACAGCGTACAGAGACGAATAAACTCTAATATTCCCTCGGGAATTGTGGTTTTGCTCAAACGCTTCAGATATTCTATAATGTCGTGTGTCTGCAGTCCCACAGACACCGCTGCGTACAAGCTGTACGCTGTCAGCTTGTACTCGTGTATGTGCTCGGGCCGGCAGACGGGCTCCGAAATAGCAATGAGAAAGTCATGGGCATGCTTGTAGACCGGCGAGAACGATTCAAGGAACACGTGCCCGTTGGGTGCCACCCACAGAGGGCGATTAGCGTGATCTGGACGCAGTTGCATTTGACCACGGTAATCCTTTGCACCGTATTCGTCAGTGTTGGTGTTTTCGTCATTAGTTTCAGCGTTCTTGGACGCGGCGCCTGGCACGCCGTCCGACTCACTGATACAGTCCTGGCTGTCATTGTCATCGACCAGTTGGGTGTAAGCCTCATCTTCTGCACGACGTTTCTTAGCTGTGAACTCGCATCAGTTTTACCGGATAATACGAATACTCTGACATTATTGACTCTTACCAAATTTATCGCTTGAGCCTCGATCTTTTTTGGACTTTTTTGGTGGACCCATTGTGAAATTGTTTACCGGTGAAACTTTATTCCACAAATGAAACAGCTGTGTCCAGTGTTGCAAAGTTCAAAATTAAAGCAAAAAAGGCGCGAGAATTCACGACAGCTGGCAACTGTGCTATATCAGCGCTGTTGTTTGTTTCAAATCACTTATACAACTATATTTATTGAGCTAGCAATCTTATAAGGTTACTTACGTTTTGACGACGATGGGCATGAAGACAGCTTATTTATAAATTTACTTTAGAAACTCAATTTTACACTTGTTTATCACAAAGCAATTAGACAGCATGAAACAACCTTATCGATGCTTATAGCACTGAAGCTAACATTTGTAAGCAATGCCACATCGGCGAGAAAACAGCTGTTTATGTTATGTTAACAGACGCTGTACAGTAACATCGGTTTGATTTAAATTTGAGGGGCCCATTCTATATTCCATAGCGTGGGATCTTGAGCCTTATATGCTTATTTATATTATACATTAATGATCGTGCATGTGCTTTGTTATATCACTCACATTTATGAAAAATATCTACAGTTCCACTTCTTAACCCTGAGTCATGGCCGTATTTAAGAATAAAAGGAAAACAAGCATCAAGGCAAATATAAATTCAAGAATAACGCATTTCCTTCAATCGAGTTTATGGCAAATATGTCTTCTCATTGCCTTATGCGATTTGGGACATGCGCTTTTCTTTGTTGTCAATGCGACCATTTCGTTGCTCACGAGTGTAAGTCAGATACTTGAATGAATTTAATTAGGCCGTTAAAAGCTATTATATATATCAGTTCAATATATACTCCACATTGGCTGTTCTGGGAACTGTATTTTGGGTGCTAGTCGTGGTACTATTAATCGTTGGCCTCGCGATGGTAAGTATAATATTTTGGATATCATAAACATAATATATCTACATGTCGTATAATATATCACCATAAAGCGGCGTCCTCTATTAGTAAAAATCTGGCTTATCTTCTCAATAATTGGTTTCATTGTGGATATAGGATTTTCAATATGGGGCATCGTGACTTCAGTAACAGTGGATGTGGATCACCTACAAGAATTCTCCATTATATTTGTGGGAGTTTGTGCGTGAGAGTTTGCTTTAATACCATAATTCTTGGTTGCAAAATATATTTTATTTTTGTAGTTATCGAAAGCATCTGCATATATCTGGTATATAGGTACTATTTAGGTATGGATCCATGTCAGCTTGTTGATGTGCCCGAAAGGGGAAAGAAGAGAGCCACAAGGAAGCATCGCGATGGGAAGGCCTGTAAAGGTATAATAAAACTTTAGATTTATTAATATTTAAATATATGTGTAAATATACGTGAATCGATTTATAGGCAGCCAGCGGAAGCCCAAAGCGCATGAGAAGAAACAAGTTAAAAAGAAACCGGAGAGAAAGAAACCTACCAAAAAATAAACAGTCTTCCTTCTCGTTTCTGCTGCAAAGTCCATATATCAATCTTATGTATATAAAAATGTCGCAGTAGGCCTTTTGTCTACTCTCTTAGTAAATATATTTTATATACATTTTCTAAAACATTTTTTTACTAAATATCTTATCGGATCTTAAGATGGAAGGTCAGTCTGGAAATATTGTATATGACGAGGCATGTGAAAGTCCGGGTGGCATAAGTTTGGTGCAAATCTGTTATTTAATTGCACTAATTGATTTAGCTCAGTCACTATACTTTTTGGTTCAGTCAATTAATGGTTTGGATTTGAATGTCTGTATGCAATTGGATTAGGCTTGCTGTGTACTAACTATCTAGGCCTATCTGAACCCCTAGGTTGATATTTACCCAATTGTTGTATTCCTAGGCTCGATATTTTGGATTATTATGGTTATACTGCTCTTAATGGGTCTATGGAAGGTAAGAAGTTCAATGATGTAATATTCAAATTCAATAACGGAGTGCAATCACTTTAGCATCGTCTTCGGCTAATTTCCTGTTGGCTGATATTTTCGATCATTGGCATTATTGCGGATATATTCATTTTTATTTGGACGATTTCCGTTTCCGTGTACGTAGAGTGGCCGCAAATTATACAGTTCACTCTTTTATATTTGGGCATAGGTGAAGTAAAAGCAGATTTGATTTCCTGTTTGATAATTTAACCCTCACTTTCTTTAGTTGTTGAATGGCTATGCATTTATATTGTCTACAGATATTGTTTGAGTATCGTGAGAGTCCAGTTTGACGAGGATATCAGCTCGAACAAGGGCAAAGAGTACAGGTCGTTAATATTTTAAGTTACCATAATTCAATAATAAATAATCTGATTCCGTACAGCAAATTACATAACAGCCGACAGAAGATCCGAGAGGAAATTTCGGAATCTCAAAGAAATCAAGAACCTGTAGCTCAACCTACTCAGCGTAATGGCGATATGATAATTTACATCGGTGCCCCGAAGTAATAAGATGTTTTCTGAGGAGTTCTAAAGAAATGTTATAGTCGTATATTCTCAGATGTGACACTAAACTACTTATATAAAATTCATCCACTGCATTGGGTTTTATAGATCGTTTCAATTTACTGCCTAGCTTGTGTGCCAAAATCAATTCGAGTCTGCCAGCACAAACAATAATAATAATTGAGTTTGATAGTTGTCTTTTTATCTGTTTCTGTTTCTTTTTGTCTCGTTTGGCAATGTCTATCTATCACGGAACTCTGTCCCAAAGGAGTCACGTTGTCAATGGGGCCAAATCTAATCTCAAAACGGCCAAGAGGCGGCAGCTGACAAAACAAATGCCATAAATGAAAGATGGCCAGAAGACTTGTCGCAAATCAGCACAATGAACGCACAGTGGTCGAAACCAAATGAAACTTGCTCATTTTTAAAACATCTTTACAAGATTAGAATTATTGGATATGCACATAATAACTAATGAATCTCGTTGAATTTTAGTTTATATATAGATATATTTGAATACATTTATTATATATAATTTTAATAATTTCTATAATTGTTATGGATACGTCTAATATGTTTTACCACTTGAAGAGTATGCTTGGTTTTATATCAAATAATATTAATATGACATTAGTTATTTTTTAGTTTTTCATATAATTTCTCTTAGTTTCTATAGCGGGGGCACACTGTCCTCGGGACTTAGCTTTTCACAATCAAATGTCATTGATTAAGAAGTTGAGTTGCCAACAAACAGTATCCGAGTCTCACACTCTGCTCTATTGAGAATACGTGCTCATAATCATTATAGCTTTGATTTAGTGCACAGCCTGGTCCTCTGTTTCAACTCGAACTCAAACGCCGGCTGAATGAGATGGAGAAATACTTGGTAGTTTGCAGCTATGCGATTGCAATTCTGGATCTATTGTCCGCGGTGCTCTTCGCCAGTGTCTCCTGTATATTATATGTACAGCACGTAAGTTGTAGTTCTCATAGTCCAAGATGGGGTCGTCAGTCGAACTGAGTTCTCTTGTCCACAGCGCCATTGGACGTCGCTGGCTGCGCTTTTGTTTGCCTTCATTTGGATTTGCATCATTATTGTTCTCCTGCTGGGTATTTATCGACGCCAGTTGAACTTAGTGCGCTACTGGTTGGTTTTCACCTGCCTGGGCATCATGCTGGATGCTCTTCTCCTACTGTACGGCTTGACCCTGGCGGTATCCATAAACTGGGAGGGCGTTAAGATAACCGTTATGCCCTTCGTTGGCTTGGGTAAGACTGTTCTCCGAACGCCTCGGCAATCAAATATTATCTTGGCCATTACAGCCGTCGAAATGACTTTCGTGTTCATTATATATGTCTTATACCTGGATATGATTGAGTACGAGCAGTGGATACCACTGGGTGGCAACAGATTTGAGGGCGGCCGCAGCTCGAAGCATAGCAAATTCACTTCCACACAGCGTAGGGAACGCAAGCGTCTGAAGAAGATGTACAAGATGGAGCAGCTGCGTAGAGGCCAACATTAATGACCCTAGCACACCTGATTCTCTCACCTCACCTACAATAATTTATGCTTTTCTGTCAAGTCGGCCAACATGAAATGGGAAAGTAGGCCAAGCGCTTACGGTGCTCAACATTCCCAGATATCCTGTCAAATGCCGTCATGCAGCGGGACAGGAGTTCACTCCTTTATTGTGCCTACGCTATAGCCGTTTTCGACCTACTCTGCGGCGTGCTCTTCGCTGCATTCAGTCTGACCAAATGCTTTTCACACGTAAGCTCCGATATAGAATGCGCATCAAAGTATAATATATATTCCTTATTACAGTTGAGCTGGCTAGCCATATTCGCCGTGTGCTTTGGTTTGTTTTGGATAACTCTGATAGCTCTGCTCATCTCTGGCATTTATTGGGTAACTTTTGGTTCATTTCCAAAAATAAATAATCGAATTTTCAATTGCAGCGTAATTCAACGTTGGTTTGGTGCTGGCTTGTGTTCTCATGTGTGGGTATTGCTATTGAGATCTGCCTGCTGATTTATGCTTTCAGCAGCAAGAGCACTTTCCAAGTCGGAATAGCTGAAAATAGTCTGATTCTGCTCCTTGGTTTATGTGAGCTGCACCTTTCCACATATACATAAATATTTATTCATCTTGACTTCTTTTATAGTTGTTGAAACAATTTTTGCCTTGATCATCTATTTGTTTTATCGAGAGCTCCCGGAATGCAGTCCTGTTGTCCAGGATAGAAAGCCGCCTCCTTGCAGAGACCCTCCACCGCTGTCGCCGCCACAAGAAAAATTGCGACCGGAGCCAGAGCAGGAGCCAGACGCTTGCACTACATCGCCTAATCGAAGCAAACGATCCTACAGGTGCAACATCTTGCAAAATAGATCCGCTACAAGTCCCTACACCTGCGTATCGAATCATAGGCCATATTGGTCTCCTGTAAGGACCGCAAAATGAAGCGCCTGAAGTTTAAAGCTACGACAGCAAGCCAATGCTTATTAAGCTGATTTTGAGTTGATTTATATTTTTGTAATAAACGGGTATAAAGCTATATATGAATGAATTTAATTTAAGAGGAAGCTCCATAGCTGTTGATGAATCGCGATTAAGCTGGGATCAGTTAAGTCTGCGTGTTTTGATTGTAGTAAAGTGTGCATGCGAGTACATCAGCTTACCTTTGACTAGCCAGCGAGTGCTTTAATATTATTCCATTCAACATGCTCACACGCATCCACACACACGCAAACACTCACAGCCACCCATTTGGCAATGTTAAAAACAAAATCCTTTTAAAATAATTTGCACAGCAGCAGCAGCAGCATCAGCAAAAAACACAAACAAAAAACGATTGCGGAAACGGAAACAGCAACTCAGAACTCGAGGCCGGCGCAGGTCTGGGGCGAACTCTTGTCTATTTATGCAAAAAATGTGTGCATAAATACATATACATTTATACTTATAATGCCAGGCTGATGAAATACGTGCACATGTATACGTACTTACCCACACATGCACACACACACACATCTACTTACGTGCCTTCCTTGATGTCAAATATAATTTACTTTTTCGCGCTCATTTCGCACGCAGTCAGCCCGTGTAGATCCGCTGGCTGGCGCAAAATCAAGAGTTAGCAGGAGTTTTAACTTTAAGTTTTGTACGTCAACAAAAAACGAGAGAGAGAGAGAGAGAAGTACAAGTTAAAGAAAATAAACATTTCAATGCAAAGCGAGAATGGTGAGCGCATTGAATGGCTTTGGTCTAGCCATCGGCTGCATGGACATCATAGGAGCTTTGTTCTTTGAGCTGATGATTATTTTCCTGATGCGCCAAAGAAAAGCCAGAAAAGCAAACAGGACAGCAACTGAGCTGGAGCAGTCGACGCATGTGACAAGTGAGAGTCTGAATGGAATGTAACAGGAGTAGCTAGCGACAGCATCCTAACTCTAAAAAACATTTCAGCTCTCAATGGCAACAGCCCAAGTCCTTGGATGCTGGGGATTTACCTGCTCCTATTGAATGTGTGGATAGTTGTGTCACTGCTGATGCTCGCCGGGATCATATTGGTGGGTAGCTAGTTCGACTTTATTCAAATGTGTTGTCCACTCACTGAGAGTGCCCTTCGCAGCACAAGCCACAGCTGCTGCTGTTCTGGCTTATCTGGTGCGCAGGTGGGCTGATATTCGACTTTGTGTTTGTGGTTCTATGGATCCTGGAGCTGCTGGCGGGCGATGCCATTGAAGCGCTAACCAACATACTGATATCCTTGCTGACTATGGGCAAGTTATGCATCTGCAGTTACGATCTACGATCTAATTCAATTTCCGATCTCCTCAGCTGTCGAATTCGCCTTCATATTTATTGTATATCACATTTACATTAACTTAACCCACCCCCAAAGCGGACAACAAGTCGCGAGGAATCCTTTGTTGCGCTTATCACACTTTTTATTTTAATTTAACAAAGATTTCCGAACAATAAAAGTCTTGATTCTGTATAGTTACTTTGTCTTCAGCTCATCTGCCTTCTGCTCAGCCTGAACGCCGTACAGGTTAGTCTTTTTTGGTTGTAGGGACTTGAAGAATCTATAAATGATCAATATAACTCCAATGCGAGCCAGCATTTGACCAATGAAGGGCCCATGCACATCGGACAGTTCCTTCAAAAACTCCTGCTTGCTCCTGTTGTGCTCACTGAAATAGTATTCGTATATGAAGGCACCAACATCTAGAATACCGTGCCACTTGATTTGAAGATACGCGATGAGCAGCCACAGCCGAATCGGCATTCTGAGACGCTGCTTGGGCGATCACATGTCAGAGATATTCATGAATATCTAGCAACTTGTACTTACGCCAACGACACCAGCAACAAGAAACCCGAAGCCGAAGAGTTTACCCATCGACTCAAGTAAAATCATAACATCCAACATATCAAACTGTTGGACACGAAATCCTTTACAAGTTGTTGACTGATTACTTAACTTTTGATTGTCTTACCTTCATGATTTTGGCAAATTTGATCATCTGAACCATAACAAGGAATGACGAGGTGGCCTCATAAACTAGCGCCATGTAGGCAGAACCGTTAACAAACACCGACATTTTGGTAGCTGATTATTGGTATAGTAAAATACATAAGTTAGTTAGTGTGCTCAAAAATTGACTTGAATTGTGAACACATTGCTCGGTAGGAAGTATTTGTCAGATTCTATTTGCTGATGACATATCTATAGCCTGCTGATTTTCAGCATAAATTTCATTCATAATCACTTTGAACAAAACCAATATACCCTTTCACTACTGTTAGGTACATAAATCTCTTTTGCTGCCATACAGAGAGAAGACTTTTTATGCATATTATATTTGCTCCATTTTTAATTGGAATCTTTATAGTTGCTTTGTGCTTCAAGTGGCTGGTACATAGTTTTTAAGTGCCTGGCCCACGGAAATTGATTCATTTCCGCCTTGTTGTTCAGCACTTCCTGTCGGAGTCTGGCGCCGTCTTATGGAACAGACACGCACGCAATCAGCTTAAGCTAACACAGTGAGGAATCCAATATTTAAATGTCGGCTTAGCTCCAATCAAATTCTTATGGCAAAGCGCATTGAAATCAACGGCATTGTCAACTGCCAAACTGTCATTTGCATGTCGCAGCTAAGCAAAAATACAAAATAGATTTTTATTCCTTAATAAAGAGTGCTTAGACCACTTATTGGGTGCCTTTAACTCCACTCCGGTCCACTCCACTGCGTTTCTCGCCATTCCTCGAAGAGCCACTGGCTGGCTGTTCAAATTTATTGTTTGCAAATTGAAATTCTTGTCGACACGCACGAGCAACTGCAAAATCCATTGGGAATGCCGGGTCCCAGACAGCGCCTGCTATCCTCTTAGCTGATCCAAGCTTGTCAACTCGGGCAACGTCCTTGCTGGCCTCCTCTGGATGGCTGGATGGCTGGATAGCTGGATGGGCAGGAGCCCATCATGCCTTTTTAGTATTTATTAAGATTCTGATATGCCAGGCAACATATTTCCAAAAAATAAACAAATATTTTATAGCTGCGTTAACACAGTCTTAGGGGAAATCGCCAGGCTCCCAAGATGTGTATAGAAAAATAAGTGCAGCGGTTACCTTCCTCAGAGCTTGGGCAAATCCAATGAAATTGCTGTCAGTCTGATTTTTCTACGGCAGTTTTGTGTGGTTATGCAGAGGCTTACAAAAATCTTACAGTTTCCAGTTCAATTTTAAAGAAATATGTTACATAAATATGTTAATAATTATTAATAAACCCTCATGTTGACTATTATGCATACATTCTCTCCTTTATACTGAATATTTTCTTTGTACCTTGGCCTCAATTTCTTACACATGAGTTATTCTAGTAAATAAATTCTTATATAGCTCTCCGTAAGCTTTTCAAATTGATACATCTGAAATATGAAACATACAACAAATTCTTAAGCTTCGAAATGGTCTTATACCCTTCATAATATCTGCAAATATTAATAAATATTGTAATATATTTGTATATTTTTTCTATATTTAAGTTTTATCAATGCATGATTTATATTTTTGCTTTAATAAGCCTTCGGATCAATAATATTCTACGAAACATGTATATCAAGCTGTTGAATTCAAGTAAGCTCTCATATTATGCATAATCTCATATTCCACATATGATATAAAAAAGAGTTTAAAAGGTATTACATATACGTATATATACGTAATCTCGTAAAATACATATACAAAGTAAAATTTGTATTAAAATGTGTAATGCTGCCTGGTTTCACAATGAATTAAACTCGATATATCCTTTGGTGCTTTATGGACTGTCTCAATTTTATCCAACTCATACACACACTTATTAGATTGATCCGCACATGATAGCTGTGGAGTTAGTTGTTCAAATTAAAACAAAGTGAGGCTTTGCTCAAACCTCTCAGGAGAGAATGAAGCAACGACATTGGCATGCTATAAATCTCTGTGCGATAAAGCGAATCGAGAGATTTCGATAAGTAGAGCCAAGCTGTATTGTCAGTCAGTATTGTTTAAGAAGCGGATTCTGTCGCTGTTGTTATTGTTGTTTGCTGTCCGCACTGTTACGGCCTCTTACGGCAAGTAAAGTTCTTTAGTTTTATGACTAATAGAGATGAATTGGCAATTCTTTAGGCGAAGGCGATATTTGGCGATAATTTGTTAGTAGAGCAACAGGTTATTGAGCAAGCCAAATGAAGTGTATCGATTCAAAGGTATCGACTCAAAATGTGCTGAATTAAATAAAATCAAATACAGTAACTCCTGCAGGCCCAATCAGATAAAAGGTCAGCAGCCAAGTGGGCGTCGCAACTGTTGTATTGAGGTTAATACGTAATCCCGTAAAAAACCGCGCCGTAGAGCTACACAGCCAGCTGATGACCTTTCACGAATTCTTAAAATACATCAGCACCAGATGGGAAGTGGCAATCAATATGAATATATGGCTTGATTGAATATGAATCTGATTCACGCCTGATATCTCGAATGATATAATGATGGAAAAGCGTGTACAAACATATTAAGATGATATCTCCAAGTGGGGCAGTTCTTATTCGGCTTACATATGGTTGGCTGTTCTCTAAGACACAAATCAGAAAACATTAGATTGGATAACTCAGCCAGAGTATATGCGCATTTAGCTGAACGACAATTGCATTTTGTTGCGATGACTGGATGCCGCTTGGCCAAGTGATATAGCTGACATAGCTTTTAAGAGATCGATTCGTTCCGATTGCGTTGTTTTTCATTTGCCGTGCACCGCGCCAGGTGCGCAGGGAAAGCAAGTAAATTGGAATGTCTATGCAGGAAATTGATTGATTTCCGTTTGGTTGAGTGAAAAGAGGAAAAGAAGAGCCACAAAAGACAGTCGAGTCGAGATTTTGGCGAGCCACTGTAACAAATGAACAACCACTTAGCGAAAAACCAGTTCAAGCTAAAGTAACATTGACACCCTCGAGCCGTAATGTTGGTTTGCAATTAGCCGTTTATGTGGCCGGGCACTTTGTTGCACTTGCAAGCCAATATTGTCTATGGTAGCTGTGCGTGGGCTGCGCCCTGCAGCTGATATGTTGCCACAAAACATAAACTCTGACAAAACATAGAGCAGAGCGCATATGGTTTTTGCCAAAAACAAGCAAACCCTGGGTGGCTGGCGATGCGTGCTCTCCGGGGCAAGGGCAGCCAGTTGCCAGCTGCCAGTTCGGGCTTTATATATACATATATACACTGTATATACAAATATATATTATTCTCGCAGTCATTGGCAGTGGCTTACTGTGCGTATGTGTGTTGCTAAGAGCATACGATTCACTTGTTACACGCTCAATTAAGCCAGAAATGACAGCAGAGCCAACTAAAGTCACGCTTTGTATAGCTTTAAATTTGGCGCATAACTTAACGGCCAAATGCATACACACACACATACACAAATTTTCCACTGTGTGTGTGTGTGAATTGCATGGCACAGAGCCAGCCAAAGGGCGAGTCCTATTTGAGTATGCGAGTGTAAAAGAGTTTTTAGTAGAAAATAGAAACTTGACAATTTCCATGTGAGAAGTCTTTTGCATATTGAATGGAAATTGTATGTTTATTTTGCATAAAATAAAATACATAACTGATTAGATGTCAGCCTGGCAATATTATTATTATTTTGCTTTCTTTACTTTTTTAGTGAATTTATTTGTATATTTATTTCTTTAACCTTACCTTTTGCAGTTCAGTTGTTGCAGCTTATTATTTAAGACTCCATAAGGATGATATAAAGCTGGAAATGCTATTGTTCAAGTGGGTCTGGTATTTAACTGGGGAGCAAGGTGATTTCAAATAAAATATAGATTCTAGTATAACTCATTCATACTATTTAGCAAAGTAAGATTCTGTCTTACTTATGTTCATTTATTTGGGCTATGTGCATAATTTCACAATTTTACTGATGATAAAGTCCACCTTCAACTACTCTATAAGCTTAAGATGTCAGAGCAGTTTCTCCCCTTGGGTGACGCTTTAGAGACGGCTTTCTCGTAGGCTTTTAAGGCACATCTAAGCATTTGTGAAGCGGGCTGCTTTGTTGTGCTTTAACATTGGCTTTCATGGCAATTAAGCAATTTAAAAATGTGTCACCATAATTAGAGCCGCATCCCTTTGCCGTAAGTTAATTATCGAGTATGCAAAATCGCTTTGGCAAGTTGAGCAGGACAAAGCGGGTGGCAATTAGCGCTGCTCGGCATGATGCAGACTTGGTAATATGCTTAGTCAGGCCTCGTCCTTTGTCAGAGTGACGCAGGACACGTGCAAAACACACACACACACGCACACACCAACGACAGGCACTACAGATGTTTTGCTCTGGGTGCAAAAAGGCTGACATTGTTTTCTAGGACATACTCGTAGTGAAAAGTTGTGTCTTGGCTTCAAGTTTGAGGTGACGTTCTGAAGGACATGACACATACACTCATGCACACATTGGCACACACTAGGAATTGCAAATCAGTCGGCTAATGTGTACATAATCAGTCATGTCGCAACATGTGAATTCCATTAGTGAAACACGGCTCAAGCAAACAAACGAGCATTAATCAGCGCAGGACGGGGATGGGGACGAAAATGAGTGCGGGAAAGTGAGGCTATATAGCGGGCAAGCATTTCAGCGTAGGGTCCTGACCAGCGGCGTTTCCTGCTGCCAGCAGAATACGCTTTCTCCGTTATTTATGTTTCTTTTCTGGCTAGCCATTTAATTATGCACACACACACTTCTGGCATAGCAGGAGGAAGCCTGCTGTAGCCTACTTAAGAAGCACACAGAAGCACACATACACACACACACACAAAGAGAGTTGCACCCACACATATTAACATGCGCCTTACAAATTGCCCCAACTACCTTGATTTATCCCCCGATATCAATGCAACGCTGCAGTGGCAGTGAAAGCCGACATCTTATTAATATGCCATTCATTTGGCCGCTTCATAGTTCATTAAAGCAGGACCTGAGCGGCCGAACAGTGCATCCTGGCGCCAGTCTTGGCCGCAAAGTGCAGCCAGCAAAAATTATGCGGCTCGTTTGCCACTGCCTTGTTTGTTGCTTCAATCCAGGGACAGCACGAAGGGCTGACTGCTGGCAGAGCTCTGGCTCTGGCTCTGGGCCATTCGTTTATTCCTTTGTTCTCATTTATTTGCATACCATTTGCTTTACTCTCTTCTTTTTCCATTCTCCGTGTGTAAGTGTGCGTGTGTTTGTGTACGTCTGTTTGTGTACGTGTGTGTCGGTTGTTTCTTCGGTCATGTTTCTCAGGATGCCAGTTACTTATGACTGCTGTGTAAATTATCAATATGCATTGTATGACTATGCTCTACGCTTTGTATATTTTTCCAATATTTTTGTTCTTCAATTGACTGGGTATTCAAGGACAATCTTCAAGTAAGAAATTATATTTAAATGTATTTATTATTTTATTGATTAAATTATTATTTTCAAAATTTATAAATATAGAAAATTGGTTATTTTCAATGCAATTAATTTTCAATAACTTGATGTTCAAGAACAAACTTGGATTCAACAATTACATATATTTAATTTTACTTATATTTATTTTATTAATTTTTTGAGTAAATAGATTATTTAAAAAATGTATTTATAATTTAATTTTATATATATATTTATTTTTTTCATATTCCCATTTTAAAATCTGGGAAAAAGTATCGATAAAATATATAAAGTACAATGCCTGTCCAAAACTATTTTCTAATATCGGACGAGTATATTCCTCAGAATAGTCAAGATCGTAGATGCCTATAGCTACTGCAGAATGCTGCATCATCATATTAAATATACAAGTTCGCATATTGCACATATTTGTTTTATTTTGCAAATGTGCAACATTGCCCTGAAACACATGCATACTCTGTATTTACTCTGTATTTACACTTCCTCTGTGTTGGGCTCTTCGAATTGCACTCTTAATAACGAATTCGTTTTTTATGGTTTCCGGCTTATAGAACAGTAAAGAAATTGGCAAGGTGTGTGTGTGTGGATGTTTTTCTTTCTTGTTTAAAGTGTATTTGATTTTTTCGAAAAGCTGTTGCTGCTGCTGTTGCTGATGCAGCATTGTTGCTTTGTTAACCGAGTCAAGTCTGAGCCAGCTTCCGTTGCCGGAGCTGCTGTTAATGTCGCTGCAGTTGCCATTCCAGCTCTACCAGCCTCTACCTCAACCACTGCCAGTGGCATTATTCTGTCGCTGTCGCTGTCGCTGTGGCTCCTGCTATTGCAGTTGCAGTTGCAGTTGATATTTGTGCGCCAGGCGTAATTAGTGCTCATGGCATAAGGCGCACTTCCTCTACGCGCAGCTCCTGTTGTTCTATCCCAGTTGAGTGCTGCCATCGCTCGTATTGTGGCACTGCGTTGCCTTCCATTCGTAATCAGTTTTTCCAGGCTCCAGCGCTTAGTTCCGAGGATTTACGAACTGGACAACGGCAGAGGGCAGCCGCATACAAACACGTTACACAGACGCTCTTTTCGTCATCACGATGCGGTCCCTGTTGCTCTTGGTATTTAAATTGAGTTCATTAAAGCTCTAGTCAATGAGCCAATTAAACCAGTATTTGTGTTGAGCTTTTCAGAGGAAATATTTTATACATAAATAAAATGTATATATAAATTATGTACATATATAAAATCAAATCTCTTTAAAGTAACATTTTTCATAAAGAAGATTAATTTCAATGATGTACACAGAGATTTGGCAACAGTGGCTGCCAAATTTAACGATCTTCAATTGAATTTAAATATGCTAGCCAGATGGCACTTTTGGCAACCGTTTTGCAAGTTTTTTTGTACATTTTCATTAAATGTTAACTGAAGTGAAACAGCATTTTACTTTTGAGAAATTAAAACAGAGTTCAATGGAAAACAAATTGTAGGATTTCAGCTTGAATAATAACGAAAAAATGCACTATTAACAGAGAACCATAAGAAGTGCAAGAAAATCCTTGGTCTAAGTAATTCTATAACTTCTATAATATTCTTCTATTCTATTTGCTTCTATAGGTCATTAAGGCCATGGCTACCCGGGTGTTACCTGACAATAATTCAGTTTATTATACAAATACTATTTTTCTTTCATTTCATTTCATTTCATCACAATTTGTTGTAAATGGATGGCAGAATATATTTTCTTTAAATGCCTTGATAATTTGCTCTGCGCAAATCTCATTTCAGTCACGTAATCTGATCTAATAAATGTTATAAAATAAGGCCTGGAATATTGTTAGCTTAATTGTTCAACAAATGCATTTCAAAGTGAGCCAAATTAAACTAAAGTATAGGCTTTTCATTAGTGTTGCTATTGTCTTAAGATTTTCAAATTAGTTTTAATGAAATATGTGCTTTATGCGTGTTTACACAAAATCGTTTCACCAGTTCTGTCACAGTTAGTTGGCTAAATATGAGACACAATTCCACTTGTACACACAATTGTCTTGAGCTCCCTTGCTGATTCAACTTTCAATGCTAATTGCCATTTGGCAACTTTCGCGACTTCAAACTTCGCTTCCCACTGGACAATGAAAGGATGCCCTTTCGCAATATCTTCTTCTTTCCCGCTGTGTGTGTGAGAGAGTGTGCCTGAGCACCACTCGATTGCCGTTTGCTTTGGCCATTGTTTGAGTTCACGCAGCCTTGCCATTAATTTCACAATTAGTTGCTAAAGCAGCGCTGAACCACCGGGGAGCCACCTGACGGCAACTCAAGACAAAAGTCCAAGAATCTTTAATTAATTTGTACAGCAGCTATGTGTGTGTGAGTGGGTGCGATGGGTATATATGTGTGTATGTGTGTGCGTCTGTTAATTTCTCGCAACTATTCTTCAGTGAGCTGGGGAACACTCGCCAACTGTTAAAGCAATGCGCCAGCATTGCCTGATGATTTTTGCTGACTAACTTTTGACAACAACGTCAGCAACGACAACGACAACAACAAAAATAGCAACGTCAACAGGGACGACAACTACACGAATCGGACGCGCATAAATTTAAATTTATGTGTTCGCGGGCTGGCTGCATGTGTCGGTCTCAATATATTATTTATGTATGCTGCCACCTTCTGTGTTTTGCCCGACATTTGCTTTTAGTGGCAGCAGCAGCAGGAGTCGCGGCAGCAACAACAAAATATGCGTCGTCTGCTACGTGGGCTTAGAGTGAACATTTCTGCTGATTCCGCATTGTCAACTTTCACTTCAACTGCAGCTGGTGACACCAATGCACACACACACACGCACACACACACACATACACTCATAAAGATCCTTGACACGACGTTTCACTCTCGTAGTCATATTTAAGCATTAGCCACGAATAGTCAAATATGTTTGATCACTCATACGCAACGTGGTACGTAGAATTCGCTTTTACTTTTCCATTTGATTTCGACTTTAACATGAATTGTGTGCCACAAAAACTTTTGCTCAAGTTGGCTTCATTTCTTAGTCGTTGCTGTTGCTGTTGTTGTTGATGTTGCTGTTGTTGTTGCCGTTGCTGCTTGGGCGTTGATGTAATGAAATTCTGTGCAATTGTATAGCAACAAGAAATCCATTAAAGCTTATTTTGCGAGCAAAACTTTTCGGGTCCGACCATTTCACTGATTGATTGGCATCAACAATGTGCTGCCGGGGTGGCAACAGCCTGTAGAGAAAAATAAGGGGCGGCTGGGCGGTTTTGTGGGTGGGCGTGTTGGCGTGCTGGCGGGCAGCCAACACACTGTTAACGCTGCCAAATTTGCTGAGCGTGTGTAAGACAATAAAAATAATTGAGTGCGTTGTTGCTTGTTACACTTGGCCCTTGTATTTGGATTGTCAACGTAGTGTAAATTGTGTCGCCTGCTTGAATGTGCCCCACTCAGCAGCCAACACAATTGGGAGCGTCGAGCTGTGCAGATTGGGGCCGGACGATAAGCCCACGTCATTACCGTGTAGAGCAGCATAGTGGGGTAGTCGTTATCCTGCCATGATACCCATGCCCGAACCCAATGCTGCATGTTAGCTGTCTAGCTAACTGACTGGACTTGAGCCTTGGATTTGCGGCCGGCTATTTGTTGGAGCAAAGCCCGAGTGCCACCAAGCAAGAAACTCATTAGATAAATGTGTGTGTGTGTGTGTGTGTGTGCGTGTGTGTGTGTGCTTGCAGAGGCCATTGTTTTTTACGCAATTGTTGGCAAATTAAAGAGGATATCTCGAAGACCAACTGCTTTTCAGCACCTGCAACTTCAATTATACAAGAAAATTAAAGTAAAGAAGTTTGCCCTTCTTGTTAAATGAGTTAATGAAGATTTTAGTACTTATATTAAACGATTTTATATGCCCTGTCATTTTAATTTTTGATTTGCTGCCACGATTCAGTTATATTTGTATTCTTGTATATCCTAATTAATAATTAAATTGGTTGAAGCTCTTAGCTCTCTTAGCGCATCTTGTGCTTGTCAGTCACTTGCAACTCTTGCTGTAGTTGTATGAAACCACTCGTTGGGCTCACACACACACCACACACACACCCACAGAGAGGGGACTTCAAGTGAATTGCGCGGCGCATCATTAAACTGCTTAAAGCTGCGTGCTAAATGCCAACTACGGCTTCCTCTGTATTCGTCTCTCTCCCTCTCTCTCTCTCTCTCTCTCTCTCTCTCTCTCTCTCTATGAAAACTGTTGTCATTTGCTCATTTGCGCCATTATACCCTAAGTCGCATGGGGTCCATTGGGCTGCATGCAGTGCCAAAATGTAGTTCATATCTAACTCTTTTAACCACTTCCTCAGCCACATTTTAATACGTTTAATTCTGGTGAATTATCAGTTGGCATTGCGGTTAGGGCATCTGCTCGTCGTATGCATTCAGAGCACTTGCGCTTGTTTATTTTTGCAGCTTCAACAAACAAAGCCAACTGCCACAATCGGCCACACCTCCAGCAGCTTACCGCCCATCGCTCACCGCCCGACTCCTCCTCTGCACAGCACTTGCACAATTTGCATGGCTAAGCGAGCAGAGAGTCGTCAAAATGAAGCTTACTCCGGGCTGTGCTCCGGCTAGTCCTTTTCTGTTGGCAGGCGTCGCGTCGCGTCGCTTTGATGCTGTAGCCCAAATGTGCGTTCATTTTATAACTCAATTTTAATTGAATTATGCAAATCGCCAGCTAAAAATTAGCAGGCGCAAACTATTTTTTAATGATGCATTGTACGCTTTTAATTAAAAGCAAGCGCAAATTAAATTAAATGAGCACGTTTTTTCAAGCATTTTCCGGCTTTGTGTCTAGCCCAGCAACTTTTACAGCCATCCGGCTGCAGACTTTCACAGTTTATCATCGTCGCCAGGATTAGCCATTCCTTCCAGCTCGCATCTCCAGCCATGGCCAGCCCACCCAGCACCCAGCCCCAGGCTGTGGTTCGTTTGCAAATTATGTTCATTTTGTGTTGCCGTCAAGCAGTCCGGCCGATCGACGGCCGGCCAGACGGACAGACGACAGACAGGTTACTCTTAATATTTGTATGCAGAGTTTGTTTGTAAATTATGCAATAATCCATGACTATGCGATGCATCGAAGCTGTTGTCATTGGCAGCGCTAACCGAGGCGAGTTCCTCAAAGGAGCCACCCACAAGCACACACGCATCAGCAGCACTGGCTCTGCTAATCTGCCGTATATGTTACGGAGCTCATTTATTCTGCAGTCCACCGTGTGCTCTGTGTGTGTCTGTCCACGTCACTGTCTGTGTGAGTGTGTGTGTGTGCATAGGGCTTATCCGGTGACACTGGCCTTAAGCGCTTGTGAACTGCCACTCGGTCTTGTACAGAATTAAAGCGTTCTTCCAGCTGGACACTTCAAATTGGTGTTGCCTCACAGTTGCCAAAATAGGAGAGCAGCTACACGAAATGAAAGCCAAGTGAGGTGGCGATACGAAGACACTCTCTCCGGTTGCTGGAAGCTCTAGCAGCCCTCGGCCCACGTCATCTGGCATAGAAATGATATTATGCCAATGACATGTCACAACAGAAGGTATGTGATATGTTATGGTATAACATATACTTACTGATATATGAATAATCTATTGTAATATATAGAAATAATATTAATGACTTTGTGCCATTCGATAACTGATCGCAGTCGATAGATTATCAGATCAAAACAAATGTGTAAAATAACTCCGATTTCATACTAAACACTTTAATTCGTTTGCTGCGCTTTTAAATTAGAGAACATAAAAAAATTACATATTAAATATAACAAGTAAGGAAGCTCTAGTCGAGACTGCTCGACTAGGAGATACCCTGATCCCTACAAAGAGCTGATATTCACGCACGCATAAGCCCGCGCTTTGCTAACTGCGCAGTAAGCAGCGACTGCGCTTGGGCTGCGCTGCAGTGTGGGCAATACTATGAGAATTTTGTTGCTGAATAATTTCTCTTGTGGTAAGACTATCTCCATGAAACTTTCAAAACGTGATCATAATGTGCAAATGTGTATACATTCCAAAGCATAAGTCTCTAGTACTTAAAATACGTTTTTTGAAAATTGGGGGCGAAGGTCAGATGTATGTACACACCAAATTTGAAGTCTCTAGGTCTTAAATTATCAAAATTACGCTGAATAAACAAAATGAATTTATCGATTATTCTCGATAAAAAAGAAATCGGATGAGTTATCGAAAAAAAAGATAAACTTGTACTGCGTATGGTATACACGAGTATGCATACAAAATTTGAAGTCTCTAGCTCTTATATCGTCTGAGATCTAGGCGTTCATACGGACGGACGAACGGACAGACGGACAGGGCTATATCGACTCAGCTCGTCTTCCTGATCAAGAATATATATACTTTATGGGGTCTGCGATGCGTCCTTCTGCCTGTTACATACTTTTCACAAAACCATTATACCCTGATTTCCCATTTTTAATGGGCAGGGTATAAAAATATGTTCGATTAAATTTGCGCTAAATGCGAAAATTAAATTTGTTAAATTAACAACAATTAATAAATGTTAAATATAATTTCTTTGTTTAAATTTAGATCTTTGTGCCCTTTGTATAATCAGAATAGATTGTCCAATTATATGTGGGATTTAATTAAAACAAAACGATTTTTATACTCCTCCACATCATATATTACATTTTCGGTCAAGCATGCACGATAAGCAAATACCCTGTTCAGGTTTGTTTCATTCATGGATGAAATCGTAAATCTAGTAAACACGAAAACTCTTCGATTGATTTAATCGACAATGACAGTATAAGACACCAGATGTAAAAGGAATAATCCACAGTAGGATACTAGATCAATTATTCTATTCTATCATTATTGTATTCGACAATTTAAAGCATCTCTAATCGATATTAGCTTCAGTTACTGATCATTAATATTGATATTTTTTTAAGTTCCGACATTACCCTGTCTAAATATATATGGGGTATACTGCACGCCGTGCCTCTCTTCTCAATGTGCAAATTACATCCAGCTACAAAAAAAAAACGAGTCGTGAAAAAAAGGTGGAGAAAGGAAAGATTTATGCGCATTATTAATACAATTGAATTTGCATATCATATTGGCTCTGTGCGTGCGCTATCACACAATCAATGCAGCAAAACAATTACGTTTTAGGCATTGAATTATCGCCACAAATACATTTCCCTCTCGATGATGCCAGAAATTTTGCGTTCATGAAAATTCATAAAGCCGAGCTGAAGAGGAAAATAAATAAATGTACGTTAGCCAAATATTTGTTCTGCTTTGATCAATTTTCTTTCTCCTTTTATTTAAATTTGCCGAGCTGCAATTGTAGCAATATTATTAATAATATTTGTTAAATATTTATAGAAATTTCTTTAAAAATATGTTTCTTTGTGAAAGACATACTAATTTATTTCAGAGCTTTAAGGATTTTCGAGAGACTTGCAGGCAACTTTGACTGTCAATCGAGCAGCAAATTCCCTATTTGTTGGCAACAATTTGAGATATATTGATGTCGTCTAGAAGTAGCACCCGCTCGTCTCCTGCAGTGCCCACACAGGTTTCACCTACCAAAAAATGAAGGGATTGCATCTGCAGCTGAGCTGCTACGACACTCACACACTTAACGGTAATTGCAAGCACTCAAGTGGCGCCATTGTGTGAAGAGTGTTTGGGAGAGCGAGAGAGAGAAAGAAATAGTGATAAAATGGAATGGAAGCAGAAGGGAGGAGGGGAAAATTCAAGTTGCATCGTTTTAAAATAATTTAACAGCATTTTGAAACGCATTGAAGTCAACTTCCGTTTCTGGTGCTCCTCCTGCTTCTACTCCTGCTCCTGCTGCTGCTGCTGCTGTGGCAACTGCAGATGCAGTTGCTATTAGAGTTGCAGTTCCCATTTGCTGACTCGTCCTGGCCCACGTTGCTGCTGTCTGCCATTGGCCAAGCCAGACGACTCGGCAATTTGTCATATGGCCAAATACAAATGGAAGATGAACGGTGTGTCGTTTATAAGTGAAGTCCTTGGCAACGCTGGATTGTGAGCAGGGCCAACTGTTGTCGGATAATTGAATGAGTGATTGTTGCCGAGCTTAGAGCAAATAGCAGCTGCCAATGCAATCAGCTGCTAAAGACTCTCCATCCATAATTCTTGTGCTTTCAGAATCTGAGCTGTCTCCAACTACACCAATTATTATAGCGCTCAAGCTATACAATCAGTTGTAAGTCCATGAATAATAGACAGCTAATTCTCAGATAACTACATCCCCCAAAGCACTCAATGCGTAATTAAGTAAAAATGTTGCAGCTATTTTTAGATTTTCGCATAATTAGTCGTTCGGGCTAAACTCTTTTCCGTTGCCCAGCAGCAAGCTGAGACATGCAATTCAAGTGGCCGGAGAAAGTGCACTTCGTGTAGAAATTTAAAAAAATTAATTGCTTTTAGTACCTTTAGGGAGGGGTGGGTGGTGTGTGGCAGCGTCATCAGCGAGTGGATCAGCGCTGGCTTCAGCTGTAGATTTAGTTTTCGCTTTAGCCCACGCTTAAATATTCATTGGGAACAGAGAAACGCAGCCGCCTCCTGCAGTCGCCCACTGACCCCGTTGACCCAACATCCTGTAGTCTCCGTTGTCAAGTGTACTATGCAAATAAGTTTGGGCATACAAATTGGCTATTGGCTAAATGCCTTGAGCGGGTCTCTTTGGCAAGGATATTGGGTGCGCTCCTTTCGTCCGTGTGAGCTGCTCGGTCTGTGGAATGAGTTTTATATTGATCTGTGCATTGTTTTCCTTTTCATTTGTCTATTTGCAAGTACTATAACTCAGTTTTAATGCAAGCTGTGGGCGGCGGTAGGGGCGGCAGGGGCGGTGCAGGTGAAGGACGTCAAAACTGGATCGTTTTGTAGCTAGCTTAAGTGCTTCATAATAATTTAACAGAAGCGCTTCCCAGTGCTCGGCTGCTCCTGCCGCTCACTCAGCTCGTCGCTCAGGTGTTTACAAACTTTTCGCCAAGTTTTTCGCGTTATCTCGCGCTGAAATGGTATGTAGAAGGGAAAGCTGCGGGCGAAGTAGTGCTTAGCTTGTAGCCTCTTTGTTTTTGGTATTTTAATTAAAAAACTGTCGCTAGTTGCGCTCAAAGTTTAATTTATACCAGCAAAGCACAGTGGCAACTGCCAAGGGTCTTTGCCTTGCCCGGCTCACTTTGTTCCTGAGTCTGCTCCGTGGTCATTAAGCTGACGGAAAAATCAGACATTGCTTTAAATTGTATTAAAATATTGTCAATAAAAAAAAAGAACAAAAATATAAAAATATAATATATATATATATCTGGTAATCAAAATTGCCTGGATTCAAAAAGGTCAAGATGGTAATACTTTAAGAATTGTCTCTCGACCATTTAATCCAAATATTGGGAAATAATATAATTAATTCTGTTGATAGATAGCATACAGTATACCGTTATATTGTAGTATACAGGGACCTAGGAATGTAAAGCATTCTCAGGTATTCAATTGATTACCAAAGGGCAATCATCCATAGAGCTACTTTGATGAATAAAAGGTATTTACTGACTTAAATTGGATGACCAACTGCTGCTTGAGCGTGGGAAGCTGGGAAGGAGCGCTGCGAGCTGCTTTAATTAAAGCTAATTCTGGAAAATATTGTTAATCACAGAGTACTAATCGGTTTATTAATCGGATTACGTGCCGCACACACGCACACAACAAGCGTGTCTGGGCGTGGCAGTACGCCTCTGTAGCTGATTAGCCATCAGAGCCCTAATTTGCACATTGATGGCATCTTTTATTGAAGCATTGAACAGGAAATTCTTCGGAATAGGCCAAGTCGAGCACGGGCCAAGCGCGTTGATTGCCATAATTAGAGCCGTGTGTTGCCAAGTATGCGTTTATATATATATATATATGTGTGTGTGTGTGTGCGTATGCGTATGCGTGTGCCGTTGCTATAATGCTATTTAATTAGTTTCAAACCAGGCTGCATTATGTCAGTGTTGTGCTGCCATCAGCAGCAGCAACAACCTGAAATTGCAACAACAACTTGTTTAGGTAGTGTTAGTTAAACTTGTGGTAAGCAGCTACACTCACACACACTTGCACCAATACACACATACACATGTACGTGCTGGGAGCTCCTTAGTATTTGTAGTTACCAGTTACCAGGCGAAGCCCAATGAAAGCCTGGCAATAAAAGATAAGCTCTCTCAACTCTACCAATGTGTGTGCGTGATACTAGGTGTGTATATGTGAACACGTGTGTTTGTGTGTGTGTGTGGGAGCGCGCACGGATAAGGTACGCAACTCATTTGGTTAAACTGTGAGACGCAATCGCCTGGACACTTAAAGCGCATATTAACTGAATTCCAGTTGCGAAACAAAACTCATTAAAGGATGTTGCAAGCTGCGTAAGTGTTTTTGTTGCCTAAGTGGAAAACAGTGATAGGGGAAAAGCGCTCATGTACCTGGATGTAAGTAATCACACCTGATGCCCCCTGCGAGAGAATCGAGACAATTAAGTGAATGAAAACTGCACTGAGCAGATTCTAAAAAGCGCAATCGTAGTCAAATAGAGGGAGAGAGAGAGGGAGAGAGACAGAGAAAGAGAGAGAGAGACGAGTTTAGGGTCCTTGTTCTTTTTTGACTGATTAGCCAATTCGAAATGGCAGTGCTGCAAATGGCAGCACGTGATGCTGAAGAGGGGCGGGGGCGGGGGCGTAGCAGGAGTGTCTGCTTGTCAACCAGTCTGGCAATCGGCTAGCTGTGCACCTGCATACCATTAGCAAGAGCACGTTTTGTAGCGAATGGCGAATACATTGTCGTCCGCCCATCGTAGCACTGGGAATGCTCTTGTGTATTCATGCCATCACTCATTCAGTTGCTCATTCATTCATTTAGTCGTTCGCCCATTCATTTGGTGCAACATTGTTGCTGCCCCAACAGCGATGGCAGCCATCTAATGAACGTTGTAACAAAATACCCTTGCCTTTCATTTCACATGCGTGCCAGCCAGTGCTCCCGGGTCCCAAGATATTTTCATCAATTAAACTGATATTACGCTGGGGCAGACAGCCACATGTCAATATGGAAGATAAGCTCACAGAAATGCATTAAACACGTAAATATCAGCCCAATCCTCCAGTGCGTTTCACGCAAATGAGTTCGAGAAGGCAGCGGCGTATGCAATCTATCGTTAGCCCAGAGCGAATCAGAATCAGAGAATGTAAATTTCTGTCTGTGTGGCTAAGTAGCATGGAAAAAAGAAAATGGAAAGAAAGAAAAACAACGAAAAGCGAACTGTATGGCAAATAGCGCAAGGATCAAACAAATGTAAAATATATATATGTGTATGTATATATATATGTGTATATATATATATATATATATATATATATATATATATATATATATATATATATATATATATATATATATATATATAGAGCATTGCTGCGACCATTCGCAACTTTTGTTGATTTTTTGGGTTCGCCAGTCAGAATGTGACGTATCAATTTGCATAGCGCTCTCGCTTAGTTCCTTCTGGCCATGCATACATCGGTACATATATCCGTGTCCATATAACTCTTTTTGATCTCTCTGCTTTTTGTTAATTTAGCATAAGTGACGAGTGAGCGACTTCTGGCAAGCGCTTTGGGCAAAAAGTTCGATTTAGATTGATTAGAGCGTACAAATTGTTGGCGTTTCGTTTTTTCGCATTTCTCCACAGCTATTTCCCATTTTCCCATCCCCTCACTCTACACACACTTTTTATTCCACTCACACATTTTTTGCATTGCTCGTTTTTCATCTGCCACGGACGCTGTCAATGGCACATCGATTTTTATGAATATACGCGAACAAAAATCACGGTTCATTACTGAGGAATGGATATATGCTCCATGGCAAAATATAGTTTTAATATATTATAATTATGATAGCGACAGCTCCGACATATATTGCTTAAATTGTTCATTTATATGAAACAAATATAATGCAAATGTGTTAAGCAGGCTCGGCGCACCTGCTGTTTGATTATGAATTATGCATATTAGCTGCCTTGCCTATGCGGTGGCAAATGTCAGGCAGAGATTATTGTGATATATATCATTTGTATAATTTATTGAATCAAATGTCAATTTCTTGAATGCTTATTAATGTAGTTCATTATCGAATATCTAGCCTCATCCACTAATGAGTTTTAGGTTATTAGCAAAACCGGCAGGTGGCTGTAGGTTTACCTGTTTCAACAGAATGTTGCCTAATGGCCACTGACGGGCAAAGGCTGCTGCACGACCAGCGAGGCATCAATTATACGCTACGTAAACCGAAAGCCGAAATCCGAGACCCGCTAGTCGAAAGCCGCCATTTTAAGCTGCATATTTATTGCTAAGCTGAGGAGAAACAGCCATGGAGAGGGTGGGCAACGGGGCGCGGGGATGCTGAGGGGGTGCATGCAAAATGCTGCAGCTGCGTGTGCAGTGAACGATAAGCGAGAAACAGGGCAGCTCCCAAGGGTTGCCAACGACGAGATATGCATGTTAAGTTGCGTAAAGCAAAGTTATGACCGGACAGGAGCAACAGAAGCAACAGTAGCAGTAGCAGCAGCAGCAGCAGCAGCAGCAGCTCCAATACCAGCAGCAGCAGCAGCAGAAGCAGCGTTGTAACTGTAACTGCGGTTAAGTCAACAAATTAAAACTTTTTTAATGCCACTGCTATGCCCGCTCATACACACGCAAAGTCCCAACGCTCATCTAACGCCAGGCAGCGGCAAAATGAGGCGGGGTGGCAGAACTTATGCACGAGTTATGTGCATAATACTCGGTAAGGCAGTTGCAGCTGCAGCAGCAAAAATAAAATATTATTTAATTAAAGTTTTGCACGTGGATTGTTTGTCTGGCTCGCAGTCGGTCTCTGCCTGCCGGCCAGAATGTATAATTATTTTAATTCAATTTGCACCCAACTCTGTAATGCTAATTGAGTGCTAAAATTTAAATGCAGAGCCATAGACAGAGATCCATAGACAGGGATTGCTTTTGCATTTAAAGGCCCAATTTTGGAACCATTTCGATAGGATGTATTCATAATTAGGGCATATAAATAAGAGCTTGTGGTTGGAGCACGCTGCTCATTTGTACAGCTGGAGCCGCTGTCTTGCCGGGGCCACGCCCACATCTCTGTGGGTATATAAATTGTTTATACGAGCTCTGTGGTCCGCTGCTAAAGGGGTGCATGCTCGGCTATATAAATTGCTTGTGAAATTGAATCTTTATGGCTCAGCTGGAATATTTTGGCAGATAGTCTATAAATTATGGCCACAAAGGGCATACACGCAAAAGTTATTCTCTGCCTGTGTGTGAGCTTGTGTGTGTCTGCGTGTGTGAGTGCATGTGTGTGAGTATTTTTCTCATTTTTTTTATTTTTCGAAGGGGAAAACGGATTTGCTTTTGCGTGCCTGACAGGGCACTGTCTCTCCCATATGTTATCGCCACAATGCTCTTCTTCCATTGTTGTAAATGATTATCTTGGGCCCATGCCGTTGAATTGTGCGTTGAAGTGCTACAGTTTTGGGCCTTATAGTTCTGTGGCTGCCAAATAGTTTCTAAATTAGTTTGCAAATGTTTTTGTTGCCTGCGTCCGCTTCGTCGTACATACGGCTAACATGTGGCGTATACGTTATATTTCGAGCAGCACATTTTTGTTTGTCCCGTTTTGTTTCGGGGTGACCATAAATGTCTGTGGAATTGTTAGCTGTTCCAACCCTCGCCCCACTTAGATTTGTGTGGGCGAAACTGAGAAAAACCCAAATAGTTTTGCATGAAAAATATATACAAATTGCAATTAAATTCCCTTTGCCGACTACAGCTCCACGTATCTTTAGGGCATAAATTTTGACCATCGCTTTGAGTTGTTCTCAATGTATTCAAGGCAAGTTAATAAATGTAACAGACAGGTGTGAGCTATGCAATGAGGACTGCCGAACTGACCACAGCAAATGAAATTCTTGGTCAGAAAACTAGTTTTTGTAAACAAAAACATTTGTGATATATAAAAGCAAAATATAAAATAATTAAAAATAACAAAAAAATATTCTTTTAAAATCATACATTTGATTGGCATTGTTTCCAGAGGGAGAATTACATAGACAGTTTCAGAACATATCAATTCACTAAAGCTACGTTTTGCCTAATAAAACAATACAACTTGTGTTCAAATTTGACTTGAAAATTGTATTTAGATCGCTTAGCAAAGGCCAAAAGAAATACAACAATGAATTTCCAACTATATAAAGCAAAGCAAAAAAAAAAAAAAAAAAATAAATAAATAAAAAGGATAATAATTCTGCAGCATTGTGCACAGTTTGTGTATGCATATATGATTATAATAGCAAGTTGGAGAGGTTGCTTGCTGCAGCTGCTAGAAATTGGCTATATATGAAATAACTCACAAACACTCTCGAGTTGCATTTAAACATATGTATGACTATTGCCAATACAGAATTCAAATTGTTTTTTATTGAAAGTTAATTGGGCTTATAGAATTTCGAGTTATATGCAAACATGATTTATTTGCAAAATATTAATATTATTAAAGGATTTACAATTAACAAATGAAGAGGAGTCTGGTTGTTGCCGTCCAAATAGATGAAGAAGCAACTACACCAAACTTGCTCTTACGAAATTCGATTCAATTCTGATTTAATTTATATTCATATACATCAAGCGCGACCATAGGAGGCTGAGCAGCAGGAGCAGACAAAGAGTCCAACACTCCTGCTTAAGGCAAGGTATGCTTTAGTCGTGCATACTTACTTAGAGCAGTGCAGCTCGTTGTGATTGGATTATACAGCACTTGTTTATAGATCCATAATGCATGGATATGCAGCCAAGCCCCATAAGCTATAAGGCTTTGCTGCTGTTGTGCTGAATGTGGACTGTTTCTTTGTATATTGTCGGCATATTTTAGCAGAAAAACTTGCTCAGATTTAGATCTGCAAATCTGGACAAATGTTGCCAAGAGCAGTCCAGCAGAGCCCGTTAGACACTTAAGCAAGTATATCCTTATTGAATTTCAGGACCTCTAATAAATTGACTCGTTGTTTGTTGAGTGCTATTTGTTGCTCTCACTTTTGCAGTATTCGTCGTTCCCTGGGATCCTTCCAAATGCAACTCGTGAGCCAATAAAACGAGTCTGGCGAGGGACCTCTTTGTCTTGGGCTGTTGCTCGCTTACAGCTGAAAGTGTAATAAGTGAAATGTTTTTGCTAGAGCAGCAGCAACAACATTGGCAACATCTGGGCCGAATTGACAGAGCTCACGCCCTCAAGTTTGTGGCTATTTTCATTGAAAAGTTTACGAAACGTTGCAAAATTGTTTGCGGCCATAAAACTGTGTGAGCCGGTCCGTCCAGGCCAAGGCCCAGGCCAAAGCGAAAGCAATGCCAGCCGACTCCTGAAAGGCCCCTTCCCCAATTGTAAACTGAATCGCACGCCAGGCAGTCTCACATCATGTCGACAGCCGACAGGACCCATGGGCATTTGGCAGCTCTTTAGCTCTTTGGCTCTGCTGCCTGCCCTTCGAGTTTATCTTTGGCTATCAAGTTATTAAGTTTATGTAATTGTTGTTACATTTTGTGCCACACTGCTCCTCAAATTGTGCGTTGTGTGCATTTGTATTTGTATTTGTATTTGATTTGGCATGCTTTGTGGCAGATTACGAAGGCGTTACTCCAGTGTCCGGCTCTAGCTGCCAGTCGCTCACGTCTGCCTTGTCTGCCCAGTTCGATTCAAAGCTCAAAGTTTCTATACCCTGTTTACGTTGCACATAATCTCTATCTCTGCATATTGACTTCACATTCCTTATATCAGACTGTCGTTCTAGGAGAATCATTTGATAAATCACGGCAGTTATAGGATAGCTTCAACTCCATCATCATTTTTAGTTTGCGCTTTTTGTTTGTTCATTTCCGAATCACTTTGATTTAGACTCAGCTGTGCACAGACCTGCAAAATAATGTGTCAAAGTGTCTTTGCCATTTCTTAGGCGATGGCAATGCCAATGGCTGTTGGCATAGACACATCACTGGAGTTATGTACATCAGGTGCAGCTTGAGTAAACTTTGCTGC
This sequence comes from Drosophila mayaguana, assembly GCA_037075325.1. Taxonomy (NCBI): domain Eukaryota; kingdom Metazoa; phylum Arthropoda; class Insecta; order Diptera; family Drosophilidae; genus Drosophila; species Drosophila mayaguana. Next base: position 2,684,363 of record JBAMCG010000080.1, on the reverse strand, counting down.
TCTCTTCGCTCACATTTACATCGTCGCTTCACAATTTTCTCACATTTCAGCCTTGGCTTTGGCTTTGGCTTTGGCTTTGTCGATAGGCACGACGTCAGTTGATTAATGATGACAAAAGCGTGTGCTCTGTACCTCGTAGACGCAGCCTTAATCAACAAATGTGACATTGGTTAAGCCAAACGTAAGGCCAGACTCCATACTCTAGCCCGGGCGCGGTGCCATGGCACTGTTCATCAAGGCCTCCGCGTTGCCTCGAGCGTAAAAAGTGGGCGCGGCTCTCGGTTGCTTTGATGTCCCTCACGTAATCGACCCGCCTCCTGTCGCACGGTACGCAGCATAAATACGCAATACGACTTAAATTAACAGCGCATGAACTCTTTTTTTAAAGGAACACAATTTTCAATTTCAAGAGACTTTACATTTAATATGCTGTTCATAGGTAAAATATATAAAAATACATTGAGGAAATAAGTGTAAAATCTCATTCAAATAATTTGGGAGCTATTTGCTAAATTTTTAAAAATAAATAAATAATATTTTTTACTATGATTTATATGTATTTATTATTTTTTTTTTAATTTAGAAAACTACACACACAACTGGGCAATCACTAAAAAATCTATGAAACTTAATTCGCTGTTGGATACCCTCACTTTTTCATGGTATTGACATTACCAATCATCAAGTGAAGTCAGGCGAAATTTGAAGTCTCCTTCGTACTCCTTTCAGCATGTCCTGGCATATTATGATCAATGAATTGCTATGATGAGCAATCCAATTTAAGTCCGGCGATTACAGCTGGTACCCTGCATCATTATAAGGCAGACATAGCTTATCATTGTGGGCTATAAGTTCGGAATCGCTGTTCTGTTAAAGCGAAAGTCATTCTAAAATTGACAAGAAAAATTTCGCATTTTGTTTATCAAACGTAGTAAAATATGAAAAATACATTTATGGCCAATCATTTTGTATTTTCATATTTTTTTCTTTAATTTTTAGATTTGTGTGTTGAGCCATACCATTTTGGGGTCAGCCTTGAAAAGTTCTGTGGGCCACCTCTTTTTTTTGCGTTTGATGTCCTTGCCGTGTCCGATAGGCGTGTCAAATTCGTTGATAGAAATTGCAATCAATATGTAAAAATGAGTTTTACATTTCGTTTATTTAATTTCATTTTATGGTACTTTATGGCGCATAAGTCAAACGAGGCTATAAAACCCGTGTGCCTGCCTGCCTGCCTGCCTGCCTGGCTGGCAGCCTTTTACTCGTATTACGCATTCGCCGTGTTGAGCACGCAATAAAAATACCAATTGCAGTTTGTACGCCCACACGGTGAGGGGTGAGGGGCTGCAGGGTGGCGGTGGGAGAGAGGAGGGTGAGGAGCAGACGGTTTGCTATTGTTTCGTAATGTAGCTGCATGCAAAATTTATTGTTGATTTTATTTTCAACGTCGTCCTTTTTACACAACACATTTCCCGCTTCATTTTTATTCCTTTTTATGGGCATAAATTTACAAGCAGCTACCATGGGGCACTAGCAACTGGCAACTGGCTACTGGCAACTGGCAACTGGCAACTGGAGCTGAGGCCCAGTGGCCCCAGTGATGACCAGGTAGTACTGCCGTATTGCCAGCCTTGACCGCCGGCGAAATCGGCGAGCAGCGTAAATCGAGCACACGGCCAAGCTGAAAAGTTAAATATCAGACAGCCACATACACATCGGCCTTGTGTGTGTGTGTGTGTGCTGGGCTAATCCTGCCAAAGGCAAAGTAAAGACCTCAAGATGCTTGTCTCTGGCCACGTCTCAAACCCAATACGCAGTGCCCAGTGCCCAGTGCCCAGTGCCCAGTACCCAGCAGTTCAACTTCCTTGTTTGCCTGCCTCTGAGCTATAAGCTCTGTGCTCGGGCTCTGCGCTCTGCGCTCTGAGCATTGAGCTTGCGTGCCGTGGCGCCATTAGGACTACGTCGATGACTGCTGAGCACGTGGCAGTGGCACAAGGTAGAGGCAAATATCCTTATTCTTCGCAGCCGCCTTGAAACGAGCGTGAAAGTATTTGCAGCCTTTTCGGTGTAACACCATCCAATTAATAAGCTGACCCCCAGCCCGCCTCCTGCCTTCCTTCTGCCTATTGATTTTCCCCCAAATGGCTGGGGTCGCCGTTTTCGGGCGCATGCCCCACAATTAATTCATCTCGTGTGGCTCGGGCTTCGCATGTAGCTCTGTCGCTTGGTTACATTTCAAGTGCGGATCCCCAGCTCCAGCTGCAGCACCCACACACATTCACACACACACACATAATTTATTTTGCTCCATTGCGCAGCCCGTGTAATTGCAATATGTAATTGTCTGATTGGACGGGCTCACAAATCGCGATGGCTCGCACGAAGGTACTTGGGGCTGGGTTGGTTCGCTTTATGAGGCGTTATAATGCGCTTATGTCGAGTCATAGCCAGACCGGAGTCAGCTAATGCAATTAGGCAGATAGCCCGTCCACGCATGTTAAATGCACGCCACCAGCTGGACGGGGGCCATCAGGATCAGGGGCAAGGGGCGCTGCAATGAATCTGTTTAAATCATTGCACTCAAGCGACGTGTGCAATGGGTGCTTATCTAATTGGAAAATCCAATTCAGCATTGTGCAATTTATAATTGAATGTGGTTTTCTTTGATGGATATCAATGTGTAAAGTACTGGACACTGCAAATTGGACAATGCCAGAGATCTGTGCTTATCATTTTCAAAGACGCTCAGCGTTATTTGAGTCGCTTCACAATATAACTGGCATTTGCGGAATGCACAATTATTTGCTTTGTTTGTATCTGAGGCTAAGGCGTTTCATCAATTTAATTAAAGTTTTCAAATAAACATTGAATTGTGAAATATGAGTAGTCAAAGCTCATCTGGATGCAAACAGCTGCGCAATTGCAATTGGCAATTGCATTGCATCCATCGAGAAGGGGAAATCTGGTCTTCAAATGTACGTAACAGGCAATAGGAGCAATGGCAGACGCCCTACACAAATTCTTGAACAGGAGGACGCTCTGAGGAGATCTCAGAGCCTAAAGTTTGTAATTTCTTTGTATTTTTTGCTGCTAGTTAATAAAGACTTCCAAATAAATTGTATGTATTTAAAGCCGTATAAAAATTCTGTTAGGTCTTTCTTTAGAGCTAGGGCTGCCAAAATTCTGAATATAATTCTTAGTATATTTTATACCATTTTGATTTTTGTATTAAGTAGAAAAGTATTAAGTAAAATGTTTGTCCAATAAGCTGAAATGAAATGCTTATTCAATGCATCATAATTTCGATTGAATTGTGTTTGAATTTTCAGTCGCTTCCTTAGCCGAAATTTTAAATAGACGGCTCAGCAGTGAAGTAGTTCAATTTGCACTTGAGGATGTTGAGTGTCCTTATGGATCTTGTTTTTATACTCTGAGCTCAGTGAAAGAATTGTAGAATGATTGGAATATCAGCTCGATGTAGGTCAGGGACTCGACTAGAGAGCTCTAACTTCTTTTCTTTATCTTGCTTGGAATAACATGTTATTTGATTGTGAAGGTGAGAGTTGAATGACAAATTTTCTGCTTTAAGAAATACATTACTGCGTACATTTAAAAACACAGATCAGTTAGCATTCAAGGGTAACTGGACATGGAACAGACCGTCTAAGGAAAATTCAATGCTCATCTAGATGCAAACTGCTGCCAAAGTCACAATTAGAGTGTTATTGTTTTTCTCTCGGTAATCGTCGTTCGTAGAGTTCTACAACTTGTTGGCTATCGGGTCCTTGGCAGCGGACCCTCGACTTGCGCCAGTCAACAAAAACTGTCACAATTATTTTAAATGACTCGAGATGCAAATTAAGAGCGCAGTAATTGCATCGTGCGCGTGCCAGTGCCAATGCCTGCGCCCGAGCCAACAGCCAATCGGCTTTGGCAATTGTCCAAGTGGATTTTAGTAATTCGGCCTTGTTTCTTTGCCATGGGCAGCTCAACACATTCGTGAATTACCTCTGAACGGCCAACGGGAGTAACGGGAGGGTCAACTGGACGCTGCGAATGAGCTCTGAGGCGACATCAGCAAATCCAAAGCCGCTTAAAGTGTGTGTTAAGTGCCGTTGAGCTTATAATGAAACAGACACACACACACCTACACATACAAACACAGAGACACAGAAACTGGAACTTCGCTCAGACACATGCGGCACTGCTCACCTCTCACCTGCGAACACACCTCGCGCCCTTGTCCAGCTGCGGTTAGACGCATTCAGGCACACTTCCCACGCAGCTGCCACGCCCACATCCGTTAGGTAGTTTATAGGCCGTGTGGGCGTAGGTAAAGAGAGGTAAATCGCTAAAAGCCTCGACCACTGCCAGCAACCGCAAAAACCACCAACAATGACAGACATCAGCGCAAACACGACAGCTATACATATAAGCCCACACACACACATACGCACAGCTACACCCACCCACACACACACAGACACAGTGAGGTACTAGGGTGCTTGGCTAAACGTCCGGCGACCGCAGCGGGGACAGCGCCTGGAGCCTTTTGTTGTGCCAGTTTGGCTGCTGTTTTTTATGATTTATTCAGCAGCGAGAAATCGCACAGTTCCAGTGATTGATGTGCCCAGAGCTGTGGTCGGATCCTCTGGCCCCAGTTTCAACAGTATTTTAATCAGTCTGACACTTGTAATTAGCGTAATTATTTGCCCATCTTCTATCTTCTGGCTGCCAGTGGATGCTGGCAGCGTGAAAATATGCTCGGGTTTCGTGCCCAACCAGTTTTAATCAAAAGCAACATCCGCCATAGCCTCCAGTGCCAGTGCCAGTGCCCAGCCATAAGTTAATGCTACAACAAAATGCTTCGTAACGCTGTTAGAGCTTCAAAGTTTTGACGCTTGATATGCGCACCCCGCCCGCCCCTGGGGCTGTCAATGTCGACGTCGACATCGGCGTCGCTGATCACACAAATTGAATCGCATTTACAATTGAATTTTTGAAAAATGGTTGCTTGGCAGCATTGCATAATGCCCTGCACACACGGATGCGGAGAGGGGGCGAGGATGGGCAGGGCTGGCAGGCGCTGGCTGGGACCACGCCCCAGTTCAAGTTATGGCATTCCTCTAAGGTCAGAGCCAACAGCTGTGTCTGACGCGCCTGGCAGCAGCGCCACAGAGGCTTGGGAGCGAGGTCTTATACATTGCAATTGACAGCTCAGGATATTCAAGGATTTTCTAGCTCCTGCCCGAATGCAATGATGCGGATATTGCCGTAGGTCAAGGAACATATCTATTATATATATACGTGTATCAAAATTGATTTAAAATTTCATTTGCCATGGGGATCCGTATCAATCAGGAAGTCTAATTTGCATTTACCTTTTACAATTATCCTTGCTGTGCTTCCCATCAGAGATTCGCCTTTTGAGGCACTTACTGAATAATTGCTAAACTTAAGGCCAATCAGCAGTGGCCCACCATGACTTTTAAGCCACATACTGCGCTCTTGAAATTAAATTTCAACGCTTATAGTCGGTGTGTCAATAGTTATATTCGTAGGTAAATAAATGCCACAGCTGGCATTTAAATTGAAAGTTATTGCATGCTGAGTATTTTGCAAACCACATCGAATGACATTCTATGGGCAGAGCTGAATGAGTCGAGCATCGAGGAATTGTTTATTAATTTCTGTCTATTAGGAAAATTGTTTCATGTCGCTTTATTCAAGAGGCAAACCAAAATTGTTGAATGACAATCGGCAGTTGAGCTGCACGGACATTTTTGCGGCTTGGTTGAACGAAAAACAACAATTCGCCGCAGCCAATGAAAAACCGATGCAAATTTGTTGATTGTCCAGTGTTTACACAATCAAACGAGATTTCGGGCTGTTGTCTGTCGATGCAAATATTTCGTATTTAAAAAGCTCAAAACAAGCAGCAGCAGCAGCAGCAGCAGCAACAGCAGCAACAAGCAATAGACGAGCTGCAATTTCTGTGAAGGTGGCAGACGGCAAACCAAATAGAAATGGAAGCACATACACATGCAAATATATGCATACATACATATATGTATATCTCCACAGTAGTAAACCAGGCTCAGACCTGAATCGACGCTCGACTCGGTTTGTGCCAATGAAGCACATTGAATAATCGTTGTGAATTTTGTGCCTCCTTCTGCCGGCATAGCTCAAAATAATTATGATGTTAATAGTATTAACTGTAGCTGCAAACAGAATCAACGCACATGCACATACATACATATTGAAGTGAAGTATTGTGTGTTAAGCAAAGTTTTTGGGTATTAGCAGCTATCAATTTATCATGTATGCTAAGGAGATGCTTAAGGAAAATTATAAAATATATGTTTGCATTCATATGCCAATCTGTAGAGCGCTGAGCTTTCACAATAAGAGAGAGACTACATAGAAATATATTTGTTGTAGTACATAATATGTATATTATATCCAGGGCAGTCCATATTCGATGCGCCCAAACTTCTCATTAAATTGAGCTCAACTTTAATATAAAATGACAAATTACAAAAATAATATGATAAAAAAAATAAAATTAATATAAAATAATTCCATCATTAAAGTAAGTAAGAAGCTAGTTAGCTAGTTAGGTCTGATAGCATAGCTCGTCCTCCTCCAGTTGTACTTTTGATTAGCTTTCGTTGGGCAACCTCTATTTCCTGGCATTGAGCGGTGCACTTCTCCTGCATGCAGTAATTGGAGCACAACTCACAAAGTGAAAGCGAAAATGCAAAGCCAAAATCCAGAGCGCTTTTTTCATCCACTTTTAATTAAAAGCGCAATTTGGCAAAGGAGAACGACGCGAAGTGCATGCTCAGCAAAGGCGCTGTGTACACATGCTTCTGTAGAATTCGATTAATTAGACATTTTGGCCAATTGTTGAGCTTGTTGTTGTTGTAGTCGATGCTCTCAAAGCTGCAGGGATTAAGAGACGTCGATGCGCACAGTTACATAAGCTTTAAAATTCATTTAATTGAAATGCGCGTGACAATTACGCTCTTAATAACAGAGAAGTCTCTACCTCACTGAGCGTGTGAGTGTGTGTGTGATTGCGTGTGTGAGTTTCGGGCTGGGCATTTTTATTGCGCTGCAACAGCAATTAACAGACAAATACGAGCAACAATAAATAGCGGCCAGCGATGCGGCGCTTGCAGCTGTTTCGATTTTTATGCTCAACGCTTGCCACTGAATTATTGGTGGTTCATCTTCCCTGTTGCATGTTGGATGCTGGATGCTGGATGCTGCATGCTGCATGCTGCACGCTGAATGTTGCATGTGGTGTTTCCTTTGTGCTGGCAGAGCGTAACGCAGCTGGCGGCATTAATCCAGCACTGACCCCGAGTGAGAGAGAGAGATAGCTGGAGTAGGACACTGGCATGCGCTGGACGCGACTCGTAAAGCAACCAACAATGCCGCATTGCCTGGTTTCCGGTGGCTGTTGCTGATCTGAAGCTCCAATACCGATGCCAAACCCAGCTCCAATCACAGCCCTAACTGCTGTTTCGCTTGCTCGATGCATTTTTGTTGTGCTTTGCGTCTCACGGCCTGTCCGGGTGCCCACATATACATACATACACATATACGCCGATATGTATATCTGCTCGCTAGGGAAGTTTTTTGACCCCACCCGCACTTTCAGTTCAGCCATAGCCTGAATTGCCTTTTGGGGTCAGCCGTGGGGGCACACGCACTCTCTGATTGCATCAACTCGGAATAATGTAATTAGTTTTTGCATTGCGGTGAGCAACGCTCATGTGATTTTTTCCGAATGGAACCTTTTGGGGAATGGGCCGTCTGTTTCCTCGATATCGTTTTGAAACATATAAAGTTGGGTAAATAAAACATTTACTGTCATGTTTTAAAGATTTTTTTGCATTATATTGGCTTAAACACACTCAGCTGAAACATTTATTTCAAATATTAAAATATTCTTTATTTAAGTTATTTTATATTTATATAAGAATAACTTATTCTTTATTTAAAAAATATGCATTACATTTCTTTTATATATTTGTTTATTCCTCCTATATAAGAAGGTTTTGTCATCTGTTTTGGCGCCTGGTTCTACTAGATCTTTTATACAAAATAAAATTATTTTGTATTTATTATTAAAATAACTGTTGAAGTTCTCGAAGTACTGGGCGAACAGAAATGATTAGTACGGGAAAAGTGTTAGTTAGCAGTGTATTAGTGTAACACTGTTGATTCACTCTTGTTTAACATGGTCAGCACTGTTAAATAACAGTGAGTTACAATGCAGTGTTAACTAAACTTGAATTTAATTTTATTTGACCTCCCAGCTTTTCATTTTTGTTCGCCTCCAACTTTACCGAAATTTTCATTAAAATTTTGCTCCCAGCGGGAGCAACAGCCGATCGATGAGTATATTGGTTTAGTGCAATGCCGCCCGTCTGCTGTTGTCCTTGACAACGTGCTCCACTTCGTTATGTGTCGTCCTACTAGCAAAGCACTAACATTTAAGTAGCTTCATATCAATTTGCTCCAATTTGAACGCTATCCTCTGTAGTCGGAAATCAGAAAGCGAAAGAAACCAATTTAATGGTTGCCATGTGGGGGCTTCGTGTGACCCCAAGCCGATGCTCAAATTATCGCAGCTTCGCGTCGTTTGCGGAGCTGTCAAATAATTAATTAGAAAATAATTGCACGTAATAATTCATGGGGCCGGAGGGACATTCAAATACACACGCAGACATAAATAGATAGGACGATAGACGCACTTAGCTCGGGGCAGGCGACGTATAAAGAAATCTCAGCAGAAATGGCCTGAACACAAACTTTGATTTTCTTCTTTTTTTTTATTGATTTAATGGGAAATGGAGCAGTGGATGGACGTGCGTGTAAGTGTGTGGTATCTGTGTTGGGTGTGCGCATCTGTAATGGCCAATTCCAAGCACTCATTCCGTATGCATTTGATTGGATGGCCCATGCCTCGCCGGCTGTCATGTTGTCATGCAGAACTCAAATTAATCATTGCTATGCAGCATAATTTATTATGTCACACTGTGGGCCACAGCCAGGAGGTCAGAGGACACAAACTGAACTAACCGCGCGCAACTAGGAGCTGGGCCATAGGCGTTAACTTCCTGTGGTCGGCCAGTTTGTCATGTCCCATTTAAAACAGCGGATGTCTGGCTGTTTGATTGCATGTGCGTGTGTGTTGCTGGCTTATATACTCTTGAATCAAATGTATACTCCTGAATAATTAGAGGCCCACTGCGAGTTCGCTGCGCGCCCCACTTGATCTAATCGGGTTAATAGCCTTTGCATGTCGCGCACTCCGTACTCGGGAGGTGTTAAATGTTTGTAATGACCGCACATCAACTTTAATAGGCATGAATTGAAATGGAGCGAAGAAAAATTGCCGCAGCAATGTTGACTGATCAGCTTTTGTTGTGCGTGTGTAGGCAGGTGTGTGCGTGCGCTCATGTGTAGGTGTCAAACTTCAAAAGGTTTCCGTTTTGCAAACACACAAAGATTTGCATAATTATACTCCTTCAAAATGTTGATGGAGTGCTTGGCGTTTTGTTCTTTTACCAACTAACAAGGGTGTATTGTTCTTGTTTTCATGCAATTAATACATTGTGTGGGTCGTCTCTTAGAAATTATTTTGAGTGCTATTAAAGGTAGAGATTTTAATTTCTTTCTTTCACTTGAGCATGCCTACACTCAACCTAAGAAACAGGTCTCTCGATCCGCCCATATGTAAGCAACTACCTAAATTTTAGATATATGTATTGTATATATCTGTTTGCCATACATATCACAGAACTTTTATTATTTTTCTTTTAATGTTTTCTTATTTCCCAAAAAACTGATAACTTGATTTACTATTAATCAAAGCTCAAATACCATCAAATTTGAAGTCAAAGGTAAGTAGTGTCTGCAAGCACAACAATGTTGTCACAGTAATCAGGAGTGTTTTATGATCTGCATAATGTACCCGAAATAAATCTTTTAACTAAAAAAAGCATAAATACACCCTGCATATGAAAATAAAACTTACCGTACTTAAAGATGATATTCAACAATATCAAATTTGAATAATTAATACACTTTAATGCAATTTTTCAATAATTACGTAATGATAAATAATAAATTTAAATTGCTATGCTTAATAATTGCAATTTTGAGAGAGTGACACATTGGGCTTTAGTATATAGAAACTTTCCGATGTTATATTCATGACACTGCTAACATTGTACACCCAGAACAATAGCTTTTATACCCTGATCCCAATAAAAATGGGAAATCAGGGTATAATGGTTTTGTGAAAAGTATGTAACAGGCAGAAGGAGGCGTGGCAGACCCCGTAAAGTATATATATTCTTGATCAGGGCGACGAGCTGAGTCGATATAGCCCTGTCCGTCCGTCCGTCCGTCCGTCCGTATGAACGCCTAGATCTCAGAAGATATAAGAGCTAGAGACTTCAAATTTTGTATGCATACTCATGTATACCATACGCAGTACAAGTTTATCTTTTTTTTTCGATAACTCGTCCGATTACTTTTTTATCGCGAATAATCGATAAATTGATTTTGTTTATTCACCGTAATTTCAATACTTTTAGATCTGGAGACTTCAGATTTGGTGTGTATATACATCTGATCAATACGCAGATTTTGTCATTTACAGATTTTGAACACCACACCCCCTTCGCCACCAATTTGCAAAAAACGTATTTTAAGTACTAGAGACTTGTGCTTTGGAATGTACACACATTTGCACATTGTGATCACGTTCTAAAAGTTTCATGAAGATAGTCCTACTACAGGAGAAATTATTCAGCAACAAAATTCTCGTAGTATTGCCCACACTGCAGCGCAGCCCAAGCGCAGTCGCTGCTTACTGCGCAATTAGCAGAGCGCGTGCTTATGCGTGCGTGAATATCAGCTCTTTGTAGGGATCAGGGTATCTCCTAGTCGAGCAGTCTCGACTAGAGCTTCCTTACTTGTTAATAATTAGTTCCTCAAAAGCGAGGCAGTAGCAATACTTACGTGAGTCGGGTCTCTTTAGTACCTGAAAATATTGAATAAATTTGTTCTGTGCACTGTGCAGAGTATCTGTGGGCTGGCACTCCCCACTCTAGCTAGCACTTTTTAAGATCCCAATCATTTTGAATGACGCCCCATCAATAGCTTCAGTAAATAACAAATGCCAGTTAAAGTTGTATTTTATATTTTTAAAATTTATTTTTATTGCATTTTTTCTTTTTCTTTTCTTTCGTTTGTATGAATCTCAAATATTCGGTTTGTTTTATTTTCTCGTTTGTTTTGTGTTACTCTGCGCTACTGTATTTGCCATACGCATATATTATTACATTTTCTGCACGTTTTAAAAGTTTTCCCATTTTTATATTAATTTTTATGCTTGTTTACAATTTGTCACAACCTTACAAATTGAAAATTGATATAAACCAATATATAGTTTTTGCTCAATTAAATTTGTCTCATGTTTATAGCCATTTATGTATGCAGTGGATTGTATCTGTGTGCGTGTATATAAACAAAAGATAAGGGAGTTAAGAGAGGTTAAGAGAGGACGGGTCCACAAGTGTCGAGAATATTTCGTCTTCTGGGAAATGGAGAGAAGCTGCTGTGTGTGTGGGAAATTGTTGCGGGAGTCCGCTAATATAATAATACTATTCGTATCTTCTGTTGTGTTATCAATTTTGTTTGTAAGGAAGCGCCCGGGGACGCTTAACTTCTAACTCTCGTCTCTATACACAATGCTAAGTTTTAAAAATATTTTCCATCATCGTTTAAATGTTGAAATGTATGTCTAGTCAATTAATCAATCATTCGTCTTGGGGAGGGGAATTTCTGCTCACAAGTTTTCAATTCATATATATATATATATTGTTTCGTTTTTATTCATTTTAATTTTTTGCTTTTTGCATTTGTTTGCTTTGTCCATTCATAAAAACAAATGGTACAACTTACAATTTGGCACATCTTTAAAGATAAGTGTTTTTTGTTTTCATATAATATATATTCATATATATAATTCATATTTATACTGCATATAACGCCTATGCGTATGCTCTATGTGAAAGTGAACAAAAGCGGCGCGGGCTTATGGTTAGACTACACAGATTAAAGATTACAGCTTTAAGATTCGTAGTTCTCATTCTTGTTCTTGTACTGGGTGTTTAATAATTGGGTGTGTAATAGAGCGGGCGCACAGAAAGTATCGAAAGTATTAAATAAAAATTAAAATATATTGTTTAAAAATAGGTATGTAGTATATATATATATATATATATATATTATTATATATTTATAGCTGCAGTGTTTGATTGAATTGCGTTTGCATTTTACATATTTATACTTAGGTTGATTTTAGTTCATACCTTTGCTTAAGACTGTGTTTTCATTTCTTTTTCTTTTTGTTTTGTTTTAAAAAATTGCGGTGGAAGTTGAGTTTATAAATTTTTATGTATTCTATTATGTTAGAGTTTTAATAACTACTTGGTTTATTTCGCCTTGTATACCAAACCCAAAAGTATTTCAGTTTCCTGTGTGTATGCTGCCAAAAAGTGTGATATACTAGGTTTGTTAATATATGTATTTATTCTGTGCTATTTTAAAATATTTATTTATTTGTATTTTTTTTGTTTTGTTTTATTTGCTTTTGTTTATTTTGTAATTTAATTAAGAGTCTATTCACTTGAAAGCTACATTTAATTTGGCAATTGTTGGGTTTGAATTGATTTGTTTCCTTTATTATTATTTATTTTTTACTTTTTATTTTATTTTTATTTTTCAGTGTATTTGTCGTCAGCATAATAACTAAATCTAACTAAAAATCATATTTAAATATAAACTTTGGCTTGAAAAATGTCAACGTAATTATAATTTAAATGTTAATTTTGTTTTCTTTTGCAATTCTCTTGCAATTATATTTTAAGAAACACTCTGTGAACATTTCAAATCTGAGTATGACATAAATTGCTTCGAGTTTCTCTTGTGTGTGTGTGTGTCTACGTGTGAGAATATGAGAATTCATTATGTACAATCTCAAAAAGTAAATATATAATTATCAAATAGAAGATGAACATCAAGTGTTGGACTTTTTTTTTTTTTGAGTGAAAAGGATAAATTCGAATGAGCAATTGCACATACAAACAAAAAACGAATTCAAGATATAGGATAATTTTTTTTTGTTTATCCCTTTTTGCATTTTTTTTATATATATAAACAACGAGTATAAATCTTAGGACAGTAGCTGCCTAAGGATCGAAATAGCGAACGAGGTCATATTACTTCTTGAGCATTTCTTCTTGTTTTTCATTTTGTTCATTTGTTATTTCTATGGATAGGTATCTTCCAACGTACATTTCAAATACACAACTGTATAAGTTAATTGTGTGCATTAGACTTGAGAGTGAGTGTAAAATAAATTCTTAGCTTGCTTAGGGAAGTTTAGTGGTCTATACCAAAAAATTAACAACACTGAAACGATGTGAAGTTATATAATATATATCAATTTTTGCTTTTGTTTTGTTTTTCTCGTTAAATTTAAATTTTCTTTTTTTTGTTTGCTTTTTGGTTTTTACACAACACACAAAGAAAGTGCTACATAGTAAGAGCTAATAATGTACTTTATTTTAATGCTTACTACGCAATTTCACGTTTTTATCTCTGTCACTGGAAGCTTGAATTTAAAAACTATTCTGCATTAATATTTTTATTATTATTACTCATAATATATATATTTTTTTTGTTTTGTTTTTTTTTTTTCCTTCTATTAAAGATTTTCTTTTTGTTTTTTGTTTTTTTTTTTTTTTTTTGTTGCTGCTACGGCCGCATTAAAGTAATTATTATTGTATGTTCCAAGGATATGTCTACGTGTTGATCTTTTGCATTTACTTATGCACTACGAGTTGAGCAATATCATTTTCAATTTCATAGAGTTGACTTTGCATTTTAGCTGCCGAATAAAAGTTTCTAGGAACAATATGAAGCAATGCAGATAAAATCATATTAAAAATAAAAATAATAGCTTTGTTGACAATAATAAAATGAGTATTCTTTGGAGACTTACAAACGTATAGAGAAATGAAGGTAAACAATTATCAGATGTTTGTTCTGAAACTTTTCCTTTGCTGTTTCTTAACTTTGATTGTTAATTTCAAATAATTATCTGGCTCTTGTTTACTACAAACTACAATGCTATATGAAACGAATACATGAAACAGAATTAATGAAATTGTTATATATTTAAATATATATGTATATAGTTAACTTAATAAACAAAACTAAAAAGCAAAACTTGATCTGGGTATCTTGTCAATTTTAGAGTTTGCAGCCTGCAAATACATTCGAATTGCTCATTTTTGATATACAATTACAATATCTATTGGTATAATCATAATATATCCAGTAGGTGTATAATTTTTAAATATAAATTCTGCCGCACAAAATTTCAGCTTTTGTTTTTAGTAAAAATCTACGCGTGAAGCACGTTTTCTTCTCTCGCAAATTAATTGCCATTTAAATATTTTGTGTATACTGCATTTCTTCTTTTTTTATGCTTTTTATGGACGACATTGATTTGTTTTTGTTTTTGGTTTTTCTTCTTTAAAAAATTGTTGCTTTTGCTTTTGTTTTTTTTAAATATTACTCTTGCCTAATTGGCCGCCAGCATGCGGCTGCTTTTAGCTTTGATTTTCAACTCTCCATTTTTAGTTTTTGTGTGGTTTCTGCGTTCCGTCGATCATCTTTGAGCATCTGTTTTTGCGGGTCTGGATCTATGTATATAGATTAAACTGCTACATACTGCACTGTAGGAGGAGGAGTATTTACTTCTAATTCTTGTTCATACATTGAGCATTTTCGAGAGTAGTTCAATTGCGTTTTTTGGCTGACTTCTGAAGCTTTTTAATATGGCGTGAAACGATTGTAGCCACCGCGATACATGGTTGCCTGATTGGAAGTGGATATGGGATTGGCAAATGGAGAAAATAAGTCATTGAAGTCATTTTATGTACATGTATTGGTTCAACTAATTCAATATTCAAGTTTAGATTCAATGCGAAGAAAACAACTTACCCCATAGCCGGGCACGGGTCCGATTCCATGTCCTAGATAAGGATCCGCATATTCGCGCGCGTAACTAGAAATATTTCGTGTGCGGCTTATTAATTAAGTTTTTAACGATAATTAGTTGCTATAAATATGATTTGTGTGCTTGATGACTCAACTTGGGTTAGTTGTGTTTAGTTTTTATGTTTTGTTATATTTTTGATTAGTGGCTCTTTTGATTCTTCCTCAGATGTGTATCTCCACAGCATCAGTATTCTTAGTTTTCATTAATATCAACTCTTCTTCTTCTTCTTCTTCTTTTCCTTTTCTCTCTCCAGCTTCTTCTTATCAGTTAGTATTAGTAAAAGTTGTTTAGTTTCGATAGTGTTTTACAAAAATGTTCGATTGTTAGTTGCAACTCTTCAATTTTCGGTTTCAGATTTGTGCTACTCTTGAGAAGTTATTTTAAGATGTGCGAATTGAACAAAAAAGAATCAAATCAAATAAATTAGTGTTATGTAAATAAATAAAGCAATGAAACAATACAGTAATCAATTAACAACGAAATAAAATAGATAACAAATAATAATACAAAAATTTAGATAATTAAATCAATATAAAATAGCTCATTTCGAAGTCCCAAAATTTGATTTTAATATAATAATTAAATGTTATAAAATAAAATTATATATATTAGAGATATTCATATAAAAGAATATAGACGGATATAAAAAAATATATATATAGAGATAGATATTCATATTGAAGAAAATAGAGACGAATAGACGGAAATATATTTAGACATCGGCTGTTGGAGCTGTTAAGATTATCAATGATACGTTAATATGATAATGCAAATTATAATAATGATATATAATAAATACATATATAATAAAATAAATAACAAGGAACTGAATCAAGGAAAGCTAAAATAAATGTTTGGTATAAGTCAAATTCTGTTTTGTATCAAGTAAGCTCTCTTGGAATCGAACATTTGATCTATTATTACAATTCATACCTAGTTTTATTACAGTTTTAGTTGGATTATTTACGTGTTTTTGGGTCTAAGTTGTTAGGACTCAATCTGATAAATGTGTCAATGTAGTATGGGTTAACTGTGCGCTTAGTCAAGCCTTTCGTGGAGCATTTGTGCGCGATGAGTGTGATGGAGCTCAACTGTGCGAGCGTAGGACATGAACACAAGGAAAACTGAGATGAAAACTTACCCCGCTACGGTGGCATAGCCAGCGAGTGCCGGCTGGGCGGCTGCAGCTGCAGCGGCCCCGTAGGCCCGGGCAGCGACCGCCGTATAGGTGGTGGCCGCCGTGGCGTACGCCTGCTGCTGGGCCTGAGACAGGGGTGTCTTTAACAGCGGAGCAGTGGCCTGGAATAACGTGAAGCAAATTGTGTGTTAAAGGGAAGGTCAATCGAACAGATACAACGGCAACGACAAAACTAGCGACAGGTGATAGAGAGAGCAAAATGGCAAAAAGAGTTAAGAACCTAAACCAAAAATAAATATATTTAATAATAAATGCATATACATATATATAATACATGGTATATTTGTATATATATATATGTACATATTTATTTTCAAAACCAAACATAAGAGGAGTGCAATCAAATAATATCAGTGCGTTTTTACTCTTTGCTTATTATAGTAGACATAATTATAATTTCAAGGATGTGACCAGCGAATTCAAGCTATAAACCCAAGATGCCAAAATTCTTATAGATGTACGGAGTGAGTAAATGCTACAAACAAAGTTTCAAAAGTGCAGGGATTCATAAAGAACTTATATCGTATGTATATATATAAGGATTATAGCTAGATTATAATTCAGATGTGGGTGCAAGAGACAAAGCGCAGTTCCATGAAAAGTAAAAAACTGATAAATGAACAACACACATACATAAAACAGACAGTTTTAATTTGGGCATAACAAACTAATTTTCTAATGGATTCGAATACATAATTTCATTGTTTTTCATTTTGTTTTTTAATTTGCTAGCTAAAAATGATTATTTTTACCAAAACATTCTGTGGTACCGGAATGCGGTTGATCGTATGTGGGGTACTGTTTAGCGTAGTCACAGTGCGGCGCTGTAAGTTTTTCGATATATATTTGGTATAATTTTGGTATTTTTTTTTCGTTTTAGTTTTGATAATGTTGTATTGATATTTCATGAAGTAGTTGTTGTGGTGGTTGTTGTTGTAGTTGTTGTTGCGTATTTTGTAACAGTCGTGAAAAAAGTAACCAAAAAAGAATTCGTACTTAGTAAAATTACAAAAATGTTCACAGCATTGAAGAATAGTTATTTATATGCTACTTAAGTATAGATGTAATTTTATTGATATCAGTATGTATAAGGTACAGATAGATAGATAGATAGCAAAGCAAATTTCTCAAGAAATAATATATCCAAACCAAAACTTGCGTGAATGAAATACGAGAAGGAAAGGAAACATAAACGTGGAAATTATTTCGCTTTAAAATAGATAAAGACAGACAGAAAGAGAGTAAAAGAGAGCGAGAGTAAGAGCGGCATGCAGCCTGAAAGTATGCTATGCGTCTTTTTTATGGCCGCTAGCTAAAGCAATTGTTGTTTTTGTTAATGTTTTCTCTTTTATGGAGACTACGCGTGTAATACTTAGTGGTAGAGAATGTGTTAACAAAATGAAAAAGCGATGCATATAAGTAATCGCTTCATTGATAGAAATAGACGTAATAGAACAATGATAAAATAACATGAATACGAGTATTTATATACATAAAAGCAATTACTTATGTATGATGTTTATATATAGATATATATAATTTTAATTATATTTTTGGTTTTGTTTTTGTTAATGACGCTCGGCCCTAATTGGAACTTGTGATATATTTGTATGCATATATTTTGGTTTTGCTGTTGTACGTTTACACGCTTGCTAATGCCAACAAATTTTACAGACTTAGTTGCACGACCAGTTACCAAAGGATAAGAAACAATAGAAAAACACCATTTCTCAATGTGTGGGTACGTGAGTGGTATATATAAAAAGTGTGTCTCAAAACTCGTCGTTAGTGTTGTATGCAATTAAAAATCATATATGTTGAAGGAAAGTATAAATAAAATCATAATAATAGTAACAAATAGAAACAGCGAGAAATGTACAAACATATAGAAGAATATAGAATGTTCTGTTCAAAAACCATGTCAAATATTGGTGTCTTTCACAAGTTACAATTGAAAGTAATGTGTGAATAAATGTGTATGTACGAGAGTATAATAAATATTGTAGTTTCAAGAACGTTCTTAATACGGTTTTGTTATGTTTTACGGTTAACGTATCGATCTGAATAGGTTTCATTACATTTAATATGGCGGCTGGCTGTGCGGCTGGAACTTCAGTGACCGGTTTGGCTGCCTGTAAAATTCATATATAATATATATATGTATATATATTTATTTTGTTTTTGTTTTTGTTTTCAAGAAGTTTTGGGGTTTTTGTTTAGCTAGCCAGCTTTAAACTAGATATGTGTGTGTGTGTGTGTGTGTATAGATATATTGTAAATGTATCTTAATATATATTACACTAATAATAAGCCTAAATGACTGTCTTAACTACTAATTGTGGAGCACAATGAGCATAGACTCACCTGGAAGCGTAGATTTGGATCAGCGGCTGCTAAGAAGGGATCATAGTATACGCTGTGGGTGTTTAAGTAGAAGGATAAGATAGATTCGTAGATTAATAACTAAATTGGCAACTTCATTTAATCGATTCTCATGCCAGCTGAGGCGGATCAATATTTTAAGCAAATGTTCATCAATATTTCTCAATGGCTTTTCATTGATCTGACTCGGCTGTCATTTGATATATATATTTATATATAAATATATATATTTATATATAAAGCACTTAAAAGCAAAATTCAAAAATTTTCATATATATTATTATTATTTTTCATTCATCCTTTTTAACGCACTTGTGTGTGGATTTTGTTTTGGGCGTTACGAACAGAAGGCGAAGGCAAAGTTTTGGCCTAGAAAAATGTTGTAATTTAATGCGAAAACTTTGCCTGCGCCCTTTTTGTTGTTTTTCTTTTTCTCTTTGTTTTTCATATATATTATTTTTGTACCGGGTACACTGGGTAAAATGGCTGAAACTCAGGGTGTAACTGAAAACGTAAGGGACCCCTAGCTGTAGGCTGCCTAACATGAACCCAACTCAAACCTAAATTGGATAACATCTAATTCTAAGCTGCCTCTCCTATTCCCTCAGTCTGCGCTACCCTATCTGATGATTAGGTGATTATTGGACATGTAAATTATAAGTAGAACACTAACTAGCAAGGATAATTAACCATATGTGGTAAGTACGAGTACGATATACAATACAACTGACTCGGTTCTACAAAAAAATGTATAAGAAACACTCTGCAACCTCTGCACTGTAATAGACAGAAGAGACATTCATGCACCTAGCTAATTAGTGGGGAAGAGTTTCGTATAAAATGGTAGCATTATCATTGTTATCAGTGTCAGTCATACGCTATTATTTAGTTATAGAACAGCAGCCACAAAGAAGGAACACAAAATTGTAAACGGGTGTGTTTCGAAATGATAATACAATATAATTATTTGAGATATGGAGGAAACATGCGCGACAGCAGCAGCAGCAGACGCATCAAAAACATTTCTTTCAAAATCAATTCAATTTCAAATTCATCATACGCCTAGTGGTACACAATATACAGTATTACGTAGGACCCTTGAACCAAAGTAATAAAAAACTTATGCGATTATCAAAATACGAATGCCAAAAAATAACTGCTCTCAGTCAAGAATAAATATGTTTTTTTTTTTTTTTTTTTGGGTATTTAAATAGTTGTTAATGGCGTGCGTTAATTGGTAGCTGCTTTAATAGCTGTTGTTTGTTGCTGTTGTTGTTGTTTGTTGATTTTATACAAGAGACAAGTCTAAACTTGCGATTTAATTAGATGGTACATTAGGCAAATGTGACGCTATGCATATATAGTTGGATATACTTATAAAAACGTTACACACACAAGATAGCTAAATATGTCAAAAGAATCACCGCATAGACCAAAAATTGAGAGACAAAAACAACGTTAAGCTATAAACAAATTTGCGCTCGAGGATGGATGGGGAGTGGAAGAGGGATCGGGAGTGGACTGGAGGGATGAGGTTAATTTCAGTGGGATAAGGATGAGTTAGGTGTGTAAAATAATGAAAATTGAGTGGTGAGCAGCCGCAATAACAGCAACGGCAGCAGACCGCACAACACGGCGTATGCGTAATTATTCATTGCATGCAACACAGTGAGCCAGTTGTTGTTGCTGCTGCTGTCGCTGCTGCTGGTGCAGCATTGGTTGTTTTTGGTTGGTTTTGAGTAAGCGTTCGAGAGCGAGCGTAGACACCATATGAACAAAAAGTAAGTGCGCTAAAACTACATTCAATATACAGAGATTATTCAACTAAAAAATAAATAAATAAACAAGATACAACTAGAGCTACATGGCAGTTTCTCTTTATGGCGATTTTTGCGACGACGACGTTTGTTTGTTTTCATTTTTTTGTTTTTGTTTTTGTTATTATTATTATCTTTTTTTTTTTTTTTTTTGGGCAACGTGGAGTGAACTCTACTTACGGCGCAAATCCATGCAAAGCTGCAGCATTGTTGGCCGCATTAGCCGACGCTGCCATGGAAGCAGCAGCCGCAGCAGCAGCGGCCGGCGTTTGGGATGCCGTGGCAGCGGATAGCCGTGCCGCATACGCGGCGGCAGCGGCGGCGCTCGCACTGTTCGCTACACCTGGGTTCTGTGCGGCTGCGGCCGCTGCCAGGGATTGCTGCAGCGCCGAGTGCTGCTGAGCGGCAGCAGCCGCAGCACTGCCAGCGGCAGTGGGCACGGCAACGGCCTGCAGCGTCGGCTGCAGCTGGGCTAGTTGAGGCGCGAGCGCATGCGCATGGGCATGCGGATGTGTGTGAGCGACGGCGGCGGCGGCGGCAGCGGCGTGCTGTGAGTGCTGGGCAGCGGCGGCGGCAGCGACTGCGGCATGTTGTTGCTGTTGCTGCTGCTGCTGTTGTTGTTGCTGCTGTTGTTGTTGCTGCTGCTGGTGCTGCTGTTGCTGCTGTTGCTGGTGCTGCTGCTGTTGGGCAGCAACTGCGGCGGCCACTTGACGTCGCTGTTGCTGCTGAGCGGCGGCCGCGGCGGCTGCCAGCGCCGGATGATGGTGCGGATGATGGGGATGGAAGGCAACTCCATGTTGTATGGCAACTCCACGCATGGCAGCAGCAGTTACGGCTGTGAGGCGGCCAAAACGATTTTGTTTTTTTTTTTTTTTTTTGGATTTGGGTTTTGATTTTGATTGGTTTTTTTTTTTTTTTTGCAACGATTTGTACACAACATTTTTACCAGTGTGAATGCGTGTGTGTGTGTTGTCAGTGTGTGTGTGTGTGTGGGTGTGTGTACACACGCATTACATTTCATACATGTTTCGCGTGTAGTTTTGTGTGTCATTGTGTTCGTGTGCAAAAAGTAGAAAAAAGGAAAAGAAAAGAACATAAAATGCATGCGGTTAGTTTCTCTCTCAATATATAAGTAAATATATATAATATATATTTGTATATAGTATATAGCATATAGTATATGTTTAGCAAATACTAGGCAATATGTAGTAACTGTTTTTGAATGTGTATATATTCAAGTATCGATCGAGTTTGAAATCATGTTGGTATATACATATCACAATACATAAGACATACGTGAGTCAGTCAGATAAAGGGGAATTCAGTTTCAGAAACATACTTAATTAATATTATATAACATTGAATTACCAAGAAATGCTACGCTCTTTTGTTTTTATGTTGTGTGTGTTTATTTGTTTGTAATTATATATATACGATTTATTATTATTATATAACCATCCATTAACAATACGAAAAACATTAGACCGATCTGCAGTTTAGAATAAAAACATATATTTATATATATATATATAGAACTTGTAGTTTACGTGTATATGCGGCAAGACATTCTGTTTGTACAAATTATTGCATTTAATAGTTGGTCAAAGTATTTTCAAGGTATTCAGAGAACAAAGCATGTAGATTCATAACGTTTATGTGGAAAGTTGTATGTATGTGTATTAGAAACCTTCAAACCTTAAAATGCAATCAAAACTAGGAAAAACACATTTACCAAAAACAATATTGATGGTGCCGAATGGATTAAAGTTTGCGTTTACAAATATTATACATATAGATGATTGCTATGAGGCTATGAGGACGATATAATCCAGCTTAAAACGTTCTGCCCAATCTGTCAAATCTCAATGGATGCCATCGAATCATTGCGACTCGACATGTAATTAAAAACACATTTTCTGCCATTCGTGACAAACAATTAGCAGTCAGACCGCAATAAATTGGACAAGAGCGCTGCGCTTTGCTGGCCATAATTGGAGATACAGAGAAACTTGAATACAAATGCAGTTTAAAAATTAATTATTGAATATATCAGCCGAAAACAAATTGCAAATTTATTTGCCTCGTATGCGAAACAAATTTGATTTTTGCTGTATAAATACCAATTATAAAGTTGACTGAGATAATATTTGTGTGTACCATTTGGACTTTCAGCAATTTCGTGGCCCATTTCCAAATGAAATTATCAAAAGTTAATTTCTATTTTTGCTATTTACAAATAAAAAAGCATTAGAGCCAAGCAATCAAAGCTCTGAATTTTTGGCGTCATCATTTTGTAGCATGCAACAAATTGTAAACGCATCGTATCAATATTTGATAACAATTCCTAGGCCCAAATTCTTTATAAATAACCACATCCACTTTCATTTTCAATTTCATTTTAATTTTTCATTTAATTAAGCTTAATTTTTCTTTCAATGAGAACACAAAAAAAAGTCAGACGTGCAAAATTGCAAAGTAAGTAAAAACATATCAAGAGTATAAACAGTTAAGAAATATATGTATAGAGCTTGAACGAGAGAGAGAGAGAGAGAGAGAGAGAGAGAGACAGAGAGAGGCTAAGAACTAAGGAACTAAATGAATGCCTTTATAAAATGAAGCTTGCTTCGCATAAATATGTCTACCGTCACACGATATAGGGCACTTTATAAACTACGATATAATGTAATATAAAGGTAAGTACGCTATGGTTAAAGCTAAGAACCTTTCCATACTTAAGAGCTAATTACAGTTGTCGGGTGAAGTTGACACTAGTTGGTAGATTGATTGATTGATAGACTGATTGGCTGATTGATTGGTTGATTCTAGGGTTGTGTTTGCTTGTGTTCGCCTAGCCGTACGTAGAACAATGCAATCTCAAGGGCGTCCAACAGGTATGCAATATATAGTACTTAGCATATAGTCAAACCCAAATGCGTAACCAAAAGAACAAGACAACAATTATATATATGTAGGTAAGTATATGGTACAGATCTCAAAACTAAGTTTGTTGCTTGCTGTAATGCCAGTGTTTGTGTGTGTGTGCGTGTGTTTGTGTATGCTTGTAGTAACTACGTATGTCTCGCTGGCTGTGTCTGTATGTGTGTGTTTTGGTCTCTTGTGGGAGTCAACAAGTGTTCTCAATTTTTGAATTCTGCTTTTTTTGGCGCATACACTCAAAGAAATGCGTTCGACAATTCAATTCAATGTACCTCCGCCGTGTCGTTGCTGGTGCTGCAGTTTGCGCCGTTACAGCTGCTGGGAGTGCACTGTGCGCCGGATGGCGGGGCGCCAACATAATGGGCGTGGCGGCTGGCGTAGCTGAGGGCGCGGCGGGCGCGGGCGCGCTGTGCACCGCGGCTGGCACCGTTGCCGCCTGCGCCACCGACAGTGGCATCGGCAGCGCCATCGGCGGCAGCGTCGGCGCTCCGGCACCAACCGGCGCACCCAAAAAGGGCCAAGCGGCGGCCACGGGCAGCCGATAACCTTGAGGTTCACATATATGTTCATAAATTTTGTTAGATTTTGTATTTGTATCATTCGATGAAACAATGGGTGGATGAATCTGGGCTAAATGTGAATACGTGTCTGAAACACACACACACACATATGTACGAAACATATATGTGTGAGTGAACGTGTTTGTGTGTGTGGTATTTACATTTCGAATTGTGGGATGCAGTGATTCGTTCGACTCGGTTTCGTTTTTCTTTCTGGTATATATTTATAGCTTAAGTCTAGTGCTAAGTAAAGCTGTTTGGTTCGCGACGGAGTTAACAGTTAAATACATTCGTGTTTGTACTTGCGTATACGGATGGATATTTGACAGTGTGTGAGTGAGTTGGAATGTGTGTATGTGTGTGTGTATACATAAGTAATAAGTAATTACGCTAAGGAGCATTGCCGACAATGTTCAGACCAAAGAACCAGACCAAAATATGTCAAAACATAAAACGAACTAAGGACAGAAAAACAAAACGCACATACAACAAAACTGATTAAATAAATGTGTCAAACGAAATGATATTGATTGTTCAGATATGTATATAAAATTATAGTAAATATATATAAATATTTATATGTATATATATTTTTTAATAGTGTATATATATATATATAGTAGTTAAGTAGTATGCATAAGACAACACAGCCGCAATATGCTAAAATTCATAACCATTATTAGACGATCACAGGATCATCAGCATCATTAAGTCTAAGAAGAAAATGGTGACGCGCCTGATTCAAAATGGGGGTTACGAGCGGTAAGTAACGATATTTGTTTATTTCAATTTATTTGTCATTCGTGTTTTGTTTTCTATTTTTGGTTTAATTCTTTTTCATTTTTGGTTTTTAATTTTGGCAAATATGGAAAAAGTATACAAAAATATAATTACATTAAAAACAGTCATCAAATATTTAGTAATGTAAAAACATAGGTTTACGATTATATTATAGTATGCAAACAGTTTAACTGGAAACCTAACAATAAAAGTGAATAAATCTATTAAATTTGCTTTGGGTGGAGATTTGTCAATGGCAAATTGAAAATCTTTTCCCAAACTGTCAAAGATCCCAGAGTTACAATACTTTTCACATGAAGAGAGCTGCCTAACGTATTATATATGTGTACGTAGGTATATTGCCATTGTTGTTGTTGTACTTGGTTTTGCTTACACTCTAAAAAGGCTTATACTTATATTAGGAACTGAACGGGCCTTGTATACATTAAAGATAACTTATTTTTGTCTGAATAGTTGTGTGTGGGTGTGTGTGGCTGGGTGTGTGTGTGTGTGTGTGTGTTATTTGAGAATTTATAACAAAATACACGGCAAGCAATAAATACAAAATACAAATACAGCAAAAGTATACAAATAAAACGTGACAGAACGCTTACCTTCAGGCCATTGTACGCAAACTAAAGCCGGTTGATTTATATGAGTCGATGCAGTTGTTGTTGTTGTGGTTGCAGTTGTTGTTGTTGTTGTTGTTATTTTTGGCATGGAAAAATCAAGAGAAATTCTAAAATTAGTTTTACATTTAAATTGCGATTTTATGCATATATTTGTATATGTACAAAGATTTTTATAGCCAGCAGGATCAATAACATTTACAAGTTTGGCCCGTGCTAAATGCAGTTGCGGGATTTCTATATTTTGTGGATACAAGCTTGCGGGGAGAATGGGTTTTAGTTGCCAGCACACAACATGCATTTGGTCTTGAATGGAACAAATATCTGTCTCTTTTTTCCAAATGGCAAATGGGTTAATCAAATTTGGTCTTCACATGCTTTTTCTCACAAAAAAAAATCGCCAATTTCTTCAGTCTCATCGATCAACTGTGCGCACAAAAGTATGCAATGAAAATTCTAAATGCTGCACAATGATGCAAATGCTCGTTAAATAACAAATAAGCTGTCTGCTGCTCTTCCTCTATTTGCTGAGCAAATAGTGAGAGCAGAGGAGGGAGAGGGGGAAATCGAAAAGTATATTAAAATAAATGTCAAATAGACACACACAGGCAGGCAGTAGGAATTTCCAGTTGTTTCTGTTGAACATGTCAAAGGATCAACAAAAAATATTTATACACAAATACGTGTACAATTGTGTATGTATGTATGCAGCTGTAGGTCGAAGTTTGCATACAATGTGGGAGGCAAAAGTTTCTGCAAAATGCTGTGCAGTAGTTGGGTGAGAGTGTGTGAAAGAAACACATTTGCATAAGACACAGCAAGAAACAGCAACAAAACTACGACCAAAGGACACGAAGGAAGAGACGGCAGCTGGAGTTGATAAGAAGTTTTTGATTTTTTGCTGCTAAAATTTATGTGTATGCCGCAACATGTTTGCAACGTTGTGTGCTTTCCATTTTCTTTGTAATTATCCCTACTGCCTGCTCCGCTCCTCTCCGCCCTGTCCCGCCACGCCTCGTTTGCCTTTTCCAACGTAACGAGCAATAAGAATAACGTGCGCCCTCACTGCTATCACAGCTAAAGCTGCTGGCTTTTGCCTGGCAAGTGAAGCCAGTTCGAAACGTGATAAAGTGAGTGCTTCAACGACAGCGCGCCCCACTATTCCTTTCATCCTGCAGCACTGTTACTACCTTTCGGTTGGTCGGACTATCTGTCTATCTGTCTGCCAGTCTGTCTCTATCTATAATATGCTGGCAGCCGCATAAATAGCTAGGCGTCCCAGCGGACACACTGCTTGCATTTAGTGCAACGCAAATGAAGCGCATTACGTGCACGTGGCAGAGCGCCGTGTAGCACTGTGAGACGAGGAGTAACCGAGCAACCGAGCAACCAGGCTGGAAAAGCCAAGCCACGGCAAAGGCGCCCAGGGCAGGGCAAGAGATGCTGCCTGCAGCCACAGCCACAGCCACAGCCGCATCAGCATCAGCATGTGCAGCATCTCATCTCCAATCTGTCTGTCCGTTTGTCTTTTGGCGATACAAAAGCATTTTGCATCTCCTGTCCACATGAAGGCAAAAACTCCGTAGGACCAGCTGCTGGCTACATTTCAGCTGCTTCCCTTTTGCGTTCTCAGCTCGCTTCAGTTCTGTTTGACTGGGATTGGGTTTGGTCTAGTTTGGCTTGCGTCGGGTTGGTAATCGGCTTATCGTATTTGAGCGAAACTAAAGTATAGATTTTGCGCTGTGAATACTTTTTAATGGCAACTTGCATGGAAGGGCGATTTAATCAGCAGTATTATTTATTATACATGCCATGAAAAACTTTTTTGCTGCTGTTTTTCTTCACCCTTTTCTCCCTGACAGTCGTTTCCCATTCCCCATTCCCCATTTCGCATTTTCTTTTATACTTTTTGGGAAAAGCGCAAACTTTGAGGTAACCGCAAGCTTAAATAAAAACGTGTACACTGCAAAACTAACATTAAATAACTAAGAGCTTCTAACTGACAAAACTTCACCTAAGAAACCACACGACAAGGACAGAGTATGGGCATAGATATGCACATATGTGTGTATATAGATATGCTCCTATAAAGTTCTAGCTGTCAAATGAAGCAGTACATACAGAGAGAATAGAACAATCATAGATATCATGGACAGTATTCATGCTGGGACTGTGAGTGTAGATGCATGTATGCTTAGATAATATCGTATAGTATTTGGTATTACAGGCAATTTCGAGTTGTTTAGCCAATATTGGGGGTTTGTATCATGCCACCGATAGCGTGCAACATGCCAGGACAATGTTGACTATAGATTTGGGTGCTATTTTACTATAAAGGGGGTTACGCTGGATCATGATTAGGTGCCTATGGCTATGGACAACATTAAGTGGATTAATTATGCACGAGCTATATAATTTTTTTTGTTTTTGATTATTGTTTGCAAGCAAGACATAACACAAATGCAATTTTCCATTTATATTTGTTCTCTGGTTCGCTCACCTAGAGCTGGAGCCGGTAGGGCACCGTCTTTGGTCAGTACAACTGTGTGTGTTGTTGGTTGTGTGAGAGAAAACAAAATAAAAAATACAAAAAATAGAAATTTTTATTTTTCTTTGTAATTATCAGATTGTTGTGTTCAATCTGCGGTAATCAGGTTATCATACAAATCGAAAGACAAACACTTGAAATCCATAACTCTGGTTAATAGAACAAACATGGCAAATTCTTATCAAACAGATTTGTGTGTGTGTGTGTGTGTGTGTTTGTTTATATATGTGTCTAAAGAGTGTTTGGTTAGCAACCGCAAAATCAGCTAAAGTTGTTAGTACGGCAATTCAGTTAACAAGTTTTTGATTGCCTAACGCCTTGGCATACGTCTTATCACCAAGTTCCTCAAATTAAATCAAAAGCAATAACAAATTTCCAAGACCAAACATTTTCATTAGGAAACATTCGCTCAGTTTTGCTAGCATTGCATTTGCAGCCGCCACAGAACTTTATGTGAAAAGTTCAACTTGAACAAAAGGAAAACAAAAAAAAAAAAAAAAACGGAAAACCGAGTTTTAGAAAAACGAAATCAACGAACGAAATTTATATCAACACTAAACGCAACAACGGCAACGGCCAGTCAAATATTATGGCAGTTGTGTTCAAGTTTGTATTGTTGTTGTTGTTGTTGTTATTTAAGTTGCCTTTTGCGTGCTTCTCATTTCTTATAGTTGTTCTAGGCCAGCCGTAATTGCATTTCTTTGTTCAGCATTTAAACTTGCTTCGCTACATAGCTTACACTTAGTTCTATATTGTTGTTATACATGTGTGTGTGCGTGTGTCTGTGTGCATATATAGAAATGTGTGCGCGTGTGTGTGGGTTAGAGCAACTTACCATTGGGTACTGCTGTCACTTTTTTGGTTTGTACACGTGCAGTGGCGTTATTCACCTTCACAATGGTTATTGGTAACGAGAGAGTTCGAGTAACGAGTAGAGTTGAGTTGAGTTGCAGCGAGCGTGGTGGATTTTGGTGGTGAGTTTTAACGTTGTTGTTTATTATTATTATAATTGTAGGCATTATATAGATTTTTTATATATTTTTTGTTTTTGTTTATTATAGTTTAATCGCATTTCGCATGTACAGAGAACGTAGGAAAAAAGTTGTGTTAGTTAACGATTACAATTGCATGAGGTGTATATGTATGTATGTATGTATGTGTGTGTGTGTGTGAGTGGTGTATGTGTAAGTGGTTAATGCTGTGAGGGCGAATTAATAATACTATCTGTTTTTAATAGCATTTGCATTTGCGCTCTATCTATCTTTCACAGCCTTCAATTGCATTTCTCCTCGATAATTAGGCAGCTTTCTGGTTTCACAATACAAATGAAAATATTGATTGCCGCCTCCTGTGGGTCGCTGTTAAATTGTTTAAATAACAGTTGGCACTTTGCGCTTTTTCAGCATATTTTAAATGCCAATTATTTGTGGCCGTCCACTTAACATAAATACAGAGGCAATGGGTGCGCCGTGCGCACAGACAGACATCAATTCCTTGATGCGAAATGTGAAATGAGGACGGAAAAAAGTAATTAATTTTTAATTAAAGGCAAATAAAAAAGGCTGCGCATAATTTAAAAATTAATGAGCATTCGATTAAAATGCGAAATCAAAATCCGCTGACCGTGTGGCAATGCGATTTTAAATACGCTTTGCATTGCCCCAAAAGCGCAATCGGTGCGCGGCAAATTTCATGGAAATAAAAAGAGAATAAATAAGTAGCATTAAATGAAAACTCTTTCTGCAATGTGAAAACACGTGAAAACTATTTCACGTCACGTAGACACGCAAAGGCCGAGACTTGAAAGCCAATTTCTTCAAACCGAAATTCTTTTCCCTACTCTCTCTCTCTCTCCATATAGTTTTTCGTTGGTAAATAAGAAAGTTGTGATAGTTTTGCAATTAGTTCTAGATAATAGTAGCTGCCCATGTGTTGTGTAAGTGTGTGTGTATGTGTGTGTGTGTGTGTGTGTGTGTGTGTGAGTGGTTTATAGTATTTTTGCTTGCATGCACCCACCTCGATTTTGCGTCCCTCAACCACGGTGCCGTGTAGACGTTCGCGTGCTCGTTCTGCATCGTTGCTGTTAGCGAATGTTACAAAACCGAATCCCTGCCATTCGCAATCAAACATGCAATTAAAAAACATATAGAGTATATAAGTATATGCGTATACAGAGACATACACACACATATTCAGGTGGAGTATATGGAATATATATGTATGTATATGTAGATATAAAGTACGATTTCAAGACAAGGTTGCCACCAAGTCTCATGGCTAAGCTACAATAAAGTACACACGAAGGGGAAACAGAAGGGAGGGGAGCCGAGCGGTGTGGTGGAGGGGAGGGCCCTGGACATGCGGGCCTCAGCATCTTGGGGCATGCGTCGGCGCCTTAAATTATGCACACTTTTTCGTGTCTTGCAGAGCAACAGAGCCCGTTGCTATGCAATTATATTTGTGAGCGGCGTCTGCTTAACGGTACAGTGAAGTTTTGCCGTTACAAATGGAGCTACAGCTGCTGGAGCGAAAACAGGAAAAGGACATCCAAGCAAAATCAATGCTTTAAGGTTGTCCCTGGCAACGGAGCCGGAGAAAAGGACATCGCTCCACTTAACAATGGCTCAAGTGCCCGCCTCGCCCCGCTCAGTGCATAATTTAAATGAATCGTGCAACAGGATAAAGCAGACATCCTGTGAACTTACCTTGCTGCCGCGCTCGTTGAAAATTATTTCCACATCCAAAATGTTGCCGAATTGCTAAGGGCGGAACAGAGTTAGTTAAGTTAGCATTATAGGAAATTGTTGCAATTGCTGGCGCTGCCGCTGGCTTACCCCAAACATGGCACGCAGATCGGGATCCCTGAAGCGAAACGGTATATTGGAGACGTGCAAGCGCTTGGGCTGACTTTTGGCATCCAGCGATGTAGCAGCGGCTACGGCGGCAGCCACCGACGAGGAGACCGACTGGTTTAGACTAGTGACCACATTGGGAGATTGCACGGCCGCAGTTATAATTCCGCTGCCGGCGTTCATGTGAGCAATCACCTGTGAGGTGCTGGCGGGCTGGCCGCAATTGGCAATACTATCCAGACCGGCTGTGGGCAGTATTCCTGACGAGACGCTGCTGCTGGTGGCGGCCAAAGCGCCCGATGCTATGGAGCTGGCTGTCACCGAGGTGGTTGCTGTGGGACTGCTGCTTAGGTTGAGCTGTTGTTGCTGCTGTTGTTGCTGCTGTTGCTGCTGCTGCTGTTGTTGCTGTTGTTGCTGTGCAGTTGGTGGTGTTTGCAGCAGCGGCTCACCGCTGGCAATAGGTGATGTGTTGCCCGAGACGTTGCCATCGTTCGAGATGCTGTTACTGTTGCTGTTGCCGTTGAGCGCGGCTGCTGCTGTCGGGGCGACTGAAACGCTGGACGGTGAGCTGCTGAGCGGAGAACTGGGCGTACCACCACCACCACCGCCGCCGCCACCGCCACCAGCTCCAGTACCACTGCCGCCTCCACCAGAATGGGGCAGTGCCGAGTTCTGCTGTGCCTCCGCTGCCTCGTTGGCAATCAATACTGTGGACTGTGACAGAAACGTAAAGAGAAATGAAACAATAAATCAAATTAGTATAAAGCACCGTCAACTTAACTTAATCTTATTCTAAATATCATGTAGCGCAAGAGGGCGCCATGTATGACAAAATTCCAAATTTTTCTATTTTATGCACTCCCCATAAAAAGTATATTCTACATTTATTTAACTGTATCAGAAGTTGTTAAAAGTATAATTGATTTGATGTAGATATATCTTAGATTTCATATTGATTAACAGTAAAATGAGAAACTAAATCTCCTATTGTTCTTGCAGAAATAATATAAAGATTCGGACAATTTCTTTGCTTTAATAAAAAGCATATCCTGTAAAAGTTTGTAGATTTGTAATTGATTTGGCATATGTAGATATATGATTATCAGCAAAATATAAATTAAATTAATGGTTAGTTGTTGGCTTAAGGTAGAGTGAAATAATATAAAAATATCACTAATTTCTCAGTCTCCTCCTGCGTCCATTCAATTATATATATATATATATATATATATATATATATATATATATATATATATATATGTATATATATATAATATATTTAATATAGTTAACAATTATCCATACATTTGTTGTTCAATTAATACTCAGTTCCGTTTAATTTCGTATAATTCGCATTTCGCAATACAATAAATATTCAATTGCGTGTAAATCAAATTTGCAATACTATTTACAGACCCATTGCAGTTTTTATTTGATTGAATTATGCTTAAGTTCTGGACTCTCACGGGAACGAGTGCACAAATTGACTGAAAAACAATATCAACAATGTGTTTGTTGCTGAAATGCTTTAGTAATGTGAATGTATTATTGATAATTGTTGAAATGTAGATGCATTTGTAGTGGCTGTAGCTGACGACGCTGTTGTGGCTGCTGCAGCTGCCACATTGAAAATCGAATGCGAACAAGTGCCGCAATAAATAAACAATTGAAACGAAAATACAATTTTCAAGTGGTTTGTAGACACAAATACAGAGCGCTATGTGCAGCTATTGTGCGTGTGTGACCCAATAAAAAAGAAAGGTTACACACACACACACACACACACACACACAGAGAGGGAGAGATCGGACAGACAATCGAACCCAATGCAAATGGCACATTTGTGGCACAGACTTTTGTTGACTTATGCAATAAAACTGTCGCGCAAGTGCAGCAAATTCCCCACGCCCACGCGCTCTCTGTGTGCAACCAAATCCGAGCCATGTCCCTGCGGAAATGTTTGCATTTGTATTTTTGCATTATTAAAACTGAATATGCACAGTGGCATGTTGCCTATTGGCATTGTTGTCAGTCAACCAACCATGCCACAGACCATGTTTCGTGCGCCCTCCACCTCTCGTCATATCTCTCTTTCTCTCTCTCTTTCTCTCTGTTTCTATCTCGCTCGTTATCTGTCTGAGGTTTGAATAATTTCATATTATTGTCAATTTACGCACACGATGGAAATGCACTGGCAAATGCAATAACGTCATCTAAGAGCATATATAAATTCGATTTGTTCAGGAGCGGCGGCCCCTCAATGTAGGCAATAGAAATGGCGCTAACTTCATTTTGGGCTGCTTCGTATTAAATGCGCATTGTTGACACATAAATTAAAGCCAATTCCTTTTGTAAACATGTATGGATATTGTGGCAAACTATTCCCTATACGATTTCGATTGCATGTTTAGAGCACATTTTGCTTCTCCTATTTTTTTGCTTTTTGCCTTGGCTTCATTTGCCGGCGGCGAGGTAAAGTGAAATAGCGTGAAAAACTTTAGCCGTATAAATGGCTAACGATAACGTAGGCAGATCCTGCAAATGAAGTGAAGGGCCGCTGGAATTTGATTTGGGAATGGAATTGGAAATGGAGTTGGGATTGGGTTACGCTAAAATGACATTTAACGCTTTTTAGTTTATAAAATGCCTTCAGTGAGGCACGCGACGCGGTGCCAGCAAAAAGGTCGCTCGCATGTTTGCATAAATTTCAAAAGCAAAAGCCAAGGAGCAAAGAGTTTCGTGGCAAATAACAACGACAGGGGCATACTCTATACAATGTGTGTTAGCAGCTGCAGAAATATGTTGGGCCTTATAGTTGCCCCAAATATTTCAGTTATTTCAATTGAATTTATCTTTGATCTTTGGGTAAATATTCAAACATCATCCTAAAAATCAGTATATAACCAATATGCCCATTTAAATGGCTTGGCAGAGTATAGGTCGATCAAAAGCAAAGGGTTAACATGCAAAGGGTCTTGGAATTTGAGCTAAATGTTTTCAATTGAATGCGAAAGGTGTTGGCTGTTCTAATCAAAATTAAATTAGCCTAATTTCGTGAATTGTTTCATATTCCAAGTGGTTCGAATGAAATTACCCTCAAATTTGAGAATTATTTCAGATTCCAAGTGGTTAACATACCTCAAGTAATTAAAAAGCAAAACAATATACACAATGTGACAATCTTTTAATTTATTATTAACTTTACTTAGTGCGCTGTAAGCCCAAGCACGCCCACAAAAAATGCATTTAGCCTGCACATTTTGTTTCTCTCAACTCAAGTTTGCGAATTTATAAACCTAGACCATTATTATGCAGCCCAACATTGTTGCGAGACGACGCCCTGGGAATGACAATGCGTAAGCTGCAATGAATGCGTACTAACTACGTGGGTTCTCTGTGACTAAGTAGCAACTTTTGCTTAATGAAGGCGCTGGTCAGCAAAAAGGCAGCAAACAAAGAACAAAAAAATGAGAGAACAAAAACTGAGCTGCAGAGACCTAGAGCAAGCATGAAACTGAAAACCAAACTCATGAAACGTATATCCCAATTGTTTGCATTGCTCTAGAGTTTTTCTTGCTCTTTTATTTTGTTATTATTATTATTATTTTGTTGTTGTCTTTCACTGTTTTTCGCTGCTTCTTGTTGTTGCTGTTGCCTTTCTTGACTGGTTATTTTATTATAATTTTTTGCAGTTGCTGCGTTGGCCAAACTCACAATGCTGAGCACATTCTGTGGGGTATGCGGTAGCTGCTGCTGCTGCTGCTGCTGCTGTTGCTGCTGTTGCTGCTGCAGTTGCTCCATTGCGTGTCCATTTGTCAGAGGTGCGGGTGGCTGCTGTTGCTGTTGCGTGACCAGCGTCGTAGCAGTTGTTCCTGTTGTGCCACTTGCTTGCACTGGCAGTGTGGCTGGAGTTGGGGCTGCGGTCCCATTGCTAATGCTGCCATTGTAGTGTGTCTGTTGTGTTTGTTGTTGTTGTTGTGTTGACAGATTTGTCTGTGATAAATTTGCGGATAACAACAAGGATTTGCGTTTAGTTGGCATTACAGGCGCATTCATAGCTGTGCATATATATATATATTTATATATATACGTGTGTGTGTGTGTGTGTGTGTGAGAGAGTGTTTAAGTGACACAAGGACTACGATAGGCAGACGCTCAGGCAATCAACCAAACGACCAACACCAAAAAAATTGCTTAGTATATAAGTATATTGCAAATATGTATACAAGTAATTAAATATATGTGTATATAGCTAGTATATGTATATAACTAATACATATTCAACTGCATTTGCCATGGTTTAGTTGCTTTTAATTGCTTTTTTGTTTACGTCATTTTGAACATGCCTCGGATACAGCTAGCGTATTGTTAATTATATAAGTAGTATATATATAAATATATATATATGTGTGAAAATAGTGATATAACAAATGCGAAAAACTAGAAAATGCTTTAACAGTTTTTATTTATGTCTCCTCTATACAGTCTTAAACTAAGATATATATATATATAGATATGTAGGTATATTTATTTATGTATCAAAAATCATACAATACATGTCAAGGATTATATTTATTCAAATTGTACACACAGATGTGACTCCATCAACCAGTCAATATCAATAACAATTCATCAATCAGTTCAGCAAACTGTCAAACTTAAAGCATGGCTAACATTGTGGATTGGTAAAGGGGGTAAATTACTAACAGCAAGTGTGAGCCAGATAGGCATATATATATATTTATATATATATATATGTATGTATGCATATATTTTGGAGAGAAATATCATAAATTAGATAAACGTTCTGTAAGTACATCATGCGACCATTATTATGTTTGTTTATTATTAGAAAGTGAGTTGTTTGAAAAATAAATTCCTATCAGGATTAGTTTCAATGGCGCAACGTCCAACCGGGCGTATGCGTAATTCTATAATTTTGGCTTAACACCTCAACTAGGACGTGTATGCAGACTCTTTTCTGCCTGCCTGTTGTCCGTTATTCAAATATCTGTCGCACGGAAACAGATTGAGTCAGATTTGTCGATGATTTACGCTCATGCAAAAGCAACACAGTTTCGGGCGACAGAGAGGGAAAAATATTGTCTTGATATCTGATTATTGTTTCTTGCCCATTTCGCCTGAGGCAATTCGCAATGCGTTTGCTCAGCTGTCGTCGCTCGCAGTTATTTGTGTCCGAGTAGATGGCTATGCTTGGTTATGTTTTATTTATGACAACAATTTGCTTCTATTATTGTGCAGTTGGTGCAATTGCAGCTGCACTTGTTCAATTCATGTTTAATTCAGATAAAGGAAATACCACTAGACTAATTGATTAGATGCCAGCTAATGGAGTATGTAAACTGTTGCAAACTTATGACAGCTCAATTATTGACAACAGAACTTTAACAGAAATTAGCTAAAGGTATATCAAAAATGTATCTCTATATATACAATTCAATGATTATCCCAGCTTATAAGAACAATAGTTAGGTTTCGAATTTCTAGACACACTACATTTAAGTTTACGCCGTCTATTGTTCTACAAGCCAAGGCTCCCTTATATCAACAAAATCCCATTGAAATTGTACTAAGTAGATTACCACGTGGATATATTTTGCTGATGAGTTGTGTATTTAAATCCAATTTGGCTACATTGCCTATGCAACTTATAACATCTGCAAACCATCCATTGTACACAGCAAATGGCTAAATATATTTGCAAATTTATGTCTAGATTCACAAAGTTAAGTTCAACTACAAAACGACAAAAGGAAACACAAGTTAAAGACCGAAAATGAAACAACAAGCAATTTTATTGCCAATAATTAAATATTTGATTATATATTGCACATGGGAGGCCAAAGTTCGCCAACATTTAAATGCAAACAATTAAACAACTGCGTGTGTATATGTGTGTGCGTGATATTGTGTGGCACACAAATTAAATGTTACACAAAAGCTTAGCTGAAGAATGCAAAGCTCAGTTATTAAATTATTCAAATGCATGAATCAATTTTCATAAACAAATAAGCACATAAGCATAAAAACTGTCCAAACCTTTGTGATTCAATAAAAATACTCAGCATTGTTCGCTTAATAAATGAAGAGCATAAAATATGTAAGACTCATTTAATTTAAATGCTTGAATTGATTCCCCTAAGACCGAAACCAAAAATAGCAATTGTGGATGAGAGATTTTAATTTTATATTTGTTGATTATTATTTCATTTCTTTTTTAACTTCAAATAAATTAGTTTTGTTGCTTTAGTCTATGAATTGGCTTGTTGAATTTTGTAATGGGAAAAAAAAAAATAATTTGTGAGCGCTGTAAGCCACGCAGAGCTCAGCCGAGTGTCCTTCGGGCGTTTGCTGCTGCGCATAAACAATAACAACAACTCAAGCGACACAACGTGCTGGACCAGCCCCAAAAGTATGCTACAAAAATATGAATGCTAAATTGTGTACATAGAGCTTACTGAGTGCGCTCCTTAGTTTACTGCTCGTTTTTGCAAAGCACGTGATCAAATATGTAAAAGAAACAACTAACATGAACGTGTTTCTGGCTGTATGAATGTGTGTGTGGTTGTTTGTGTTTGTGTTTGTGCATAGTTATAGGCACACGCAACGACTACATAATGGCAAATCAAAGCAGAGCAAGACAAAACCGAACCCAAAAGCCAAAGCCAAATTAACGCTACAAAATACAATTCAAAAACACAAACTCATACACATACACAAACACACACAGAGCGACAGAGAGAGAGAGAGAGGTAGACGCATACACACACACAGGCACACACACATACGCATTTAGAGTTAGAGAGTGTTGAGAGCGAGTGCTTGAGATAGAGTCTGGGGACGAAACTCACCTTTTGTTGGATGTACATCGGGGCATTGACAGCAATGCCATCTGCCACGCTGGTGGCTACTGCCACGGGTGCTGGCGCGACTCCAGCTGCTCCTGTGCTGGCATTGCCCGCTGTTGAGGATTCGGCGGCTGCCTTTAGCTGCATGCCGGACTCAGATTTGATGGCGGCTGCTGTCACGGCCAGCGACAGGCTCTCGGCCGCTGTGGGCGCACCAGCAGCAGCCGCTGCCGCTGGTCCTGGCGCGGCAGGATAGCCGGCTGGTGCGCCTGGAAACGGCGCCACGCCAGCCTGCACCATGTGCTGCAAACGATAGAGAGAGAGCCAGACAGAGCAAGGACCAAGATTAGTAAGGAAATCATTTGTGATTTGTGTATATGTGCATTAAAATAAATAGTACGTGTATTAGTTAAATTATAAAATATGTATATGAATGCCTAGGGGATTATATGAACGCATATTATGTCATTTGCCATCACTTTTTGAAAGCGTATCAAATCGTCTGGCAGTCAGCAAATCTACTTTTTGTATCATTTCTGACTGGACCAACTGCATATTTGTGTATGTGTGGGTGTGGTTGGATGCTGCTATAAAAGTGCAAAATGAAATCCATATAGTTTATTTTGCACGTAACCCATGACCGCTATCTATGGCGGCCGCTAAGCTCCTGCTGGGTAGACAAAGGCAACTAACTGCCAAGTGGATACACATGCACACACGCACACACACACACAGTGACACACAAGTATACACAAATACATTGGCTGTAGCATTGCGAGTTTTAAATTGCAATTTTTATTTGCAGCAATTTTGGCTATTATTTTGCTTGGGTTACCTGCCAGCTGCCACCCACGCAGCCACACCCACCCACACATACGCACACACTCACACAGTGTTTGTTGTCAACAGCTATGAAATATGCAAAATTTGCAGCTTATTCGAGCTAAATAAACCTCAGCTCCAACCCTAATACATGGCACAGCTCCCACAGCCCAACCATTTTGTCAGCAAACTTTTTGTAATTTAAGCGATCCAAAGCCAGAGGAATATAGAGCGAGAGAGTGAGAGGGACGAAGAAAACGAGAGAGGGAGAAAGAGAGAGAGAGCGAGAGAGAACTAGGTAAATGGGGATTATCGTGTGAGTGGCATTTTAATATGTTTCACTGTAAATTTGTTGGCGCTGTTGTGTTTCTTGATTAGAACGCTTGCCTTGTCGGCTAAGGCTGAAGCTGAAGCTGAAGCTACATGAAATGGATATTAATTTTGGGATTAAGCGAAGCATGGAATATAGCTGTTGAATTTATAAACTGACAGTGCCAGCACTTTCTGGCTATTTACGAAATTCCTTAAATTTATGTAATACGTTTAAGAAATACCAAAAATATAATAAACAAGATTTTGGGATTTAAAATTCTTGTTTGAAGTCAATTATGAATACAGAGCACAGAAATTGAAATAAAAAGGAAATTTAACACTTCGGTTTTTTTTTTTATTATTTATTTCTTAATATTTAAGCCAAATATGTTGAAATAGTAACAATATTTAAATTAAAGTTTGGGCCTTAATATTATAATATTATTACATTATTCCATATTTCATACTCCTAAGCAATACCGAAATAACCATTGTAAGTTTATTATTAATATTATCTCAGCCAAGAGAATTTCGACCAAACTTTTTTTAGGATGAACCCAAATCACATCAAAGTTTTTCAAAGCACACAGATCCCAATAAACCATTTCTTGTGCATTGGCTGCGGTTCGCATCTCTCGTCTCATTAGGCAGCCCACAAAAAAAAAAAAATAAAAAAATCACTCTGAAGGCATACAAATGTCAGTGTTCATATTTTTGGCACCGCCCCATCGCCCGTCTCCCATCTCTTTGGGGCCACCCCACACATTGCCCTGCATGGGCTGTCAGTCGTTGCTCCTGCTCTTCGTTTGCCCAGCGATTTGTGCTTTAAAAAATTAGCTTGTTAATTAAATGCAAGCCATATGACATGTTGAGATGCTCCACACCGGCCCCTTCATCTCTGCTGAGGGGCTGTGATGCAATCTGCCGTGCAAATTGGCGCACTTTGTGTATACGCCGTGTGGCTCGAAATACACATTCGTATTCTTTTCTCTTTCTCTCTCGCTTTTTTTGTTTTCAGATACATACAAATATATGCAAACGAAAATATTCATGTTAAATGTACATAAAATTCTTCGGAAATTCATTTTGATGTCCCGCGACACCGGCGCGATCGTTGCAGTCAGATGCAGACGACTTTTAAATACTCTGATCACAGCGCTAATGAAAAATGCAGAGATCAAACCGAAAGATTAGTTAGTAATTGTGTCATGAGAAAAAGAACGCGTTCCTAATATAGATTTATATGTGGAATTATATATATATATATATATATATATATATTATCTCAAGCTAACCGGATATATCAAATAGTACATTAAAATTCGCATATGCTTTTCCACTATTGGCAATACATCTATGTACACGTATCAAAATATGACAGCTAATTAAGCACTTGTTTAATGGCACGGTATTAGCTAGTCTCTATTAAATGTCATCAAATAAGAGCACTCGACGTTGAACATGTTGAAATGTGTTGCCGTTGATGTTGTTGTTGTTGCTGTTGTTGTTGCCGTTGTTATTGTTGTCGCTGTCGCTTTTGCAACACTTAATTTATCTGTCAGAATGATCTAGTTTGGGGACCTGCAGCACAAGTTCTTTGAATTGTGCTAGCCAAGTGCCACTTGAAACAATGCACACAAAATACACAAAGACCATGGCATAAGGGCGTTAAATGTTA
The DNA here is from genome assembly GCA_037075325.1 of Drosophila mayaguana. NCBI lineage: Eukaryota > Metazoa > Arthropoda > Insecta > Diptera > Drosophilidae > Drosophila > Drosophila mayaguana. The sequence continues at coordinate 2,643,816 of JBAMCG010000080.1, read as the reverse complement.
CTCAACTTATATACATACATATATGCACATATCGATCTAGCAGAGGACTACTAATTGCGTGCGCTATACTTTAATTGACTACGAATATCATTAGTAGTGGAAAGAGTAGACAAAGTGCTGTAACAGCAGTGCCAGCAATAAATTACAGTTTAATTTGATAAAATTAGTCTGTGAGCTTTTTTCTTCAACTGCTAATGCAATAGCAGAAAAAATATATTAATGTTTGTTTATTTTATTTATTATTTCATTATTTAATATTTGATTTTATTTAACAGTGCATGAAGCTTACATCATTTTTAGCACGTTAAAAATTCGTATTATTTAATATTGTTCAAACAACTTTCTCTGCATACGAAAGTCATTTGTAGCATTCTTCCTCTGCAGAGCTCTGCTAAAGGGATATCACAAGAACATCCGATCCCATTGAGTTTTGATTGAACAAAGTCCAAGCATAGGAAGCGCATGAGAAGGGCCATAGTTCCTCTCGTACAACCGTTTCTTGATGTCTGTAAGTGTAATTTACAGACTCTCTGAGAGAAAAACTCAGAGAGCAAGATTGATTTGGCTCTTCAACGAGCTCGTTCGCAAACTGCCGAAACCTTTTTTATATATACATATATTTTTCGCTCTGGTTCTTTTCCGACGATCGTAACTCTCCTAAATTTATGTTCGTTAAAATATAAAGGTTCAATTCAAAGCGCTCTACCGAAAACATTGGCATAAATAATAACCGAAGACTTTTGTCCAGAGCGAAAGCGAGTGACTATGATCCTTGTCGTTTGATTTTGCGAGCAGAACCGAAAGAGTAAAACGTTTAGCAGTTATTTGCGAGCTGCGCTTATTACTATATAATATTCAAATTAAAAGCTGACTCAACTTCAACTTAGCAGATCTAGCTCAAACAAAACAAAATAATGAGCCACAATTCAGCTCAAAAACTCTTTCAGGTTCATCTTAATCTCATCTATTGCCTTCTGCGAACATATCTCTGTTAAATATGAATTCACTTTTGGCGCACAATCAATGTGCTTATTGATTGCCATTCTGTCATTCCCCTACAATTTCCCATAAATTTTGCATGCAATTCTGACATTTTTATGCATTGCTGCATTGTTAAATATTTTGCATTTAATTGCACTCGAATATTGTCAGAGGGGAGCATTTTTTTGGTTTTTGTTTTTTAGTTTTCAGATTCCTATTTGCATGGCAAATATTTTGCCCGCATTTATTCAGCTATTTCTTTTGCTGCATCCCGCTCTCGGCCAGTGCATGCTGCCAGCTGGCGCACTTTTATCGACTGGCCCACAGTTTGTTTACATTCGCCGGCTGGCACATAGAACGTGTTGTTTTTGGAACGTTTTCAACAAAACACTTTACGCTCTTCATTTTTGCTACAATTGCTTGCTGCCGCTGGCTTTCAAGCGGCTTTGAAGTATTTGGCTTGAGTGCTGGCGCACAATTTCGTCAACGCAGCGTGCAGCAGTTGTGCTGCATATTTAACTCTGTCATTCAATTAATCGTGTATAAGTTCATCAAATTTCGTTAAATATATGCACTACACTCGCTGAAATATGCACAGCGGCGCTCACGGCGTATACTTGATTATCAAGTATGTCACACACTGCCAGCTGATTGATGGCCACAAATTGAAGAAAACTTGTGCGAAATTCATGCCAAGGCATGTTTTGCGGCCATGTTATAAGAAAACAAAGCGAAAATAAAATGCTTCTTAAATATTTCTCAATGAATATATAACAATAATTGTCGATATACTCGATGCTCTGATGGGCAAGTTTTAGGCAGAGAACTGTAAATAATGATTGGTGTATGCGCAATTGGCTCTCATAATAACTCTATTTTGGGAAATCTGTCCAGCTATTTATTTTGTATTATTCTGCATGCAATAATTACTCGATACAAGCACAAATATTTGCATGTGGCTCAGAAATTATATAGTTCCATTACATCAACGGAATATTAATAAATCATGACGTGAACAGCAGCAAGCAGCACACAATATAAATATATTTAGTTATGCCAAATTATTTGTGCTTTCCCGGCGTCTGTCGTCCGGCCGTTGTGCGTCAGCTGCACGACGAACGAACATGTTTCGAGTTTGAACCTGACATAGTGAAAAGCATTTGACCAATTGCTCAATAGTTGCCGCCGATTGCTGCTGACGCAATTGACGTCGGCGCAGCGCCCATTTTGGTCAATCCAATGGCAAATTTGGGGCGCTGGCGACACACGCTTAAAAGCCGGGCCAAGTGCCATTGGAGAGCCAGCCCAATCCAAGTTGGTTAGCGAACGGCACGACGCGCTGAATGCCAATTAAAATGGGCAGCCAATTGAAATTGAAATTGAAATTGGTACAACGCGCGACGATTGTTTAACTTTATTTTGTAGTTGTTGCTGTTGCTGTTGCAGTTGCTGACGTTGTCGTTGTCGTTGTTATTGTTATTGTTGTTATCTTGCCAAATTTGCGTTTCAATTGCCCAATGGGCGAGGAGTGAAAAGCTTTCTAGGTCGATGCTAATCACGTCTGCCTTTCAATTTCCAGTTGCGAAAGCAACGCTGCACATTTGCCGACAGCCAGCACTAAAATGTCAATTTGCCAAACTGCAATTGGCCGGATGAAGGTCATTTGCTGGCAGCTGTCAACTCAATTAACACGGCAATATTCCGAATATGATAACTTCAAACTTATTTCGAATTAGTGTAGATTGATAGGCAGCCGAGCAAGGCGTCCTGCCGATTTGTAGCGTGTTCTGTGTGTTGAATTACACTCTGGCTCTTGGCGCACAGGAAATTATAGCAAAAGCGTGTTGAAGTGTAAAAGGATGCACATACATGTATGGCTAGAACCTGCAGCTATATGCATTATTCATATCCGCATCACATGTAAGAGGACTACTGCAACAACTGCTGCTGCTCCTGCTGCTGCTGCGTGTGGGTGACAGCTACCAGATACGTGTAGGCTCCGTTAACAGGGCGTTTCTGCTTTCCAAATCAACGAGTGAGCCGGAAATTTATTTTCCAAATACAAAATGTACCATGTTTCGCCTGGAATGCCGTTAGACAACATGCAGCAGCATTAGTGTGAACACAAAACGACGAGTCAGAGGGAGCGACCCAAAATAGTGTCAACGGAAGGTGCAAGAAAAACAAGTGCAAATTAGTGGGCATGGCACATAGGAAAACGCACACCCACACACAAACTCACTGCCCGGCGTATACGTAATTTTCTGATGTGTTCTAGCAAAACAATATTATGTTGCGCCATGCACGCCAGAAACAATAAACGCAGCATTCAAATAAAATAATTAAAACGTTCTGCGAACCAATTAAAATGCTTTAATGGCAATTACAAATCTTGCAATTTAAAATGTGATGCCCAATTTAAGTGCCATGATAGCATTCAGTCTGCTTATTTGTTTTCAGAGGTGAGAACAACATTAAAAGAATTGCTCACATAACTCGGAACAGTTGTATGTGGATCAGCAATTCTGTTTGCATAGTATTTCGTGTTATTTGAACAAATATTTGAGAAAATATTTAATTTAAGTAATATTGTTTCGACTGATTGCGTTTTATTGTAGGGTGAGCCGTTAGATATGTGGAGCAGGCCAGAAATGCATTTAGGAACTAGGTGAACAACATTGTTTGGTTGCTCAAGTCCATTAAAGACAAAATAGTTTAAATTATTGGAATACAATCGCTTCCAAATATCATGTAAGCCAAAGAGATGCTTTGAGTAAACTTAGCTAGCAAAAAAATTTTAGCGAACTATTGGGCGGAGACCCAACAAATTAGCAATCCTAATAGAACATATCGCACTGGTAATTATTGCCAGAAGGCTCTGTCACAAAAAAATCATGAGGATGTATCTATCATACCTATCATATCGTTTCATTAAATTGCATCTCAATATAATACAATATAAAATAATTTCTAGCCTCTGTTAAAAAACTCGGTATCACAACAAACAATTGTAGGATTTTGCAAGCTCACAAAACATTAACAAATACAAATTGTATACTCTGAGCCCACTGAAAATGGAAATCAGGTTGTAATGTTTTTTTTTTTTTTTGAAATGTATGTAACAGGCAGAAGGAGGCGTGGCAGACCCCATAAAGTAAGTCCTGCTGTTCGCGTGTTTGAACGCGTCGATCTCAGGAGCTATAAGAGCTAGAGACTTGAGATTATTATTCCTAGATCCGTGTATATCACGTGCATATCCAGTTTGTTTCGAATAATCGATTACGAACCTTATCGAAAATCAGGCTTACAACTATATCTCCTACATCTTTAAAGCTACAGTCTTTCAATTTTTAAATGTAGACTCATATGTATTTTATAGAAGTTTCATGTTTGTTATAATTCACCCCCCACCCGTATTTCCAAAACACTTGTGCTTTATATAATTTTGAAGTAGATTATATCACATTATCTTTCATAATATATTGTATTTATATTATTAGAGTTAACAAATTGCTTTTTTATGTTTCCGAAATAGGGTTATAGACCCTTAAATCTCTCTAACTGTGGTTAGCTCTGCCAGCAATTGCGTTATTGTAGAGCCGCCTGTGCAGCAATTGTTGCCGTCGCTATAATACATATAAACAGCGCTAGAGCACTGAAGTTGCGGCTGCTGTAAACGGTAAGCCCGAATGTCAGTTGCAGGTGTGCACAACAGCAGCACCAACAACAACAACAACAACTCTAACCCAACACAACAGAACAAAATAAACCAAAAAAAAAAAAAAGAAAAAAAGCCCGAAGAGTTGGCCCTAAACGGCAAACAGGCCTGCAACTTGGCTCTAGCCACAAGCTGGTTGGCTTAATGGTCGGCGGGAGGGCGGAGAGCTGGGGTGAGACGCGCATCTGCAAAAAACTTTTTGCTCAGCAGACCAGCTGACTAACTGCATTGAACCGGGGAAACCGGCCCAACATTCAAATGCGGTCTGCATCTGCTGCCTCGAGTCGTAGATTTCGAGATTTTCCCACTTTTTTCTCTCTCTGCTGCGAGTTGGCACTTTGTGTGTCACTGGGCTGCCCACATTGCGGTATTTGTTGTTATTAATGGCCCAACTATAGCTGAAGATGTCTCGTGATGATGATGATCATGATCATGATGATGGTGCTAATAATGATGATACAAGTAGCTTGCCATTTCAATGGAATTTATGCAGCCAAGCCCGGCAGATGCCCCAACCCAAACTCCAACTCCAATTCAACTTCAACTTCAACTCCAACATCGACACCGTCTCCGACTCCAATTGTCGAGTGACTTTAGCTTGAGCTGCTCCGACTCGTTACAGTCTGGCATCAATCGCCCTCAGTTGGCCAAATGAAGCATGCAGCATGGCAAAGCAGGGGGCGATCAACTAAACGTTAATGCCAATGAAAACGTGAGAATGTCGCCGTCGAGTGTGCGCTGAAGATGCACTTTCCGGATTTATATCGCTATATTTTTGTCGACCTAACGAACGTGAGTGGAAAATTAAATAATTGAAAAGCGTTCACCATCCACGCCAACCCACAATCCAACCAAAGCCAAGTCAAGCCAAGCCAAGGAGAGTGTGCGAAAAATGTCCAGAGGTCGTAAAATGTCAGGCCAAAATGGAAGCTGGCAAGACAGCGGGAAAAATGCATTGTGATTATTCAATGGCTTAGCAAATGAAAATGAAATTGGCCATTGGCCACTCCCCGTCCATATATTTTACAGCCAATATATAGTAAATCAGCCAAAGGAGCAGCGCCAACAAAATCAATAAAAATAAATGAAGACAAATATCAAAAGTACACACTACCAAAATCTGCACGTTCTTAGCCTTGTCAATAAACGAGGCATGCAGGAGAACAAGAAATAAGAAAGAAGCAGAAAGGCAATAGCTAAAATCTGATCGAAGATGTAAATACTCTTTAATATGGCTCATCTCTTAGAAAAACACTCAGAGTGAAAAAACAAATCAAGAAAACTAGGAATTCATTAAATAAAATGTTGAAGTGAAATAAATGAATACATATGAAAATAAAGTTCAACCTAGACATCATATATAAGAATTTTCTCAACTATGCGTTAGTCCGATTCAACGGATTGCCCAACAGACTAGCCAAGCTAGTATATCTAATCAGCTATGACTAATTATATTTATATATAGGCAAAAATTGTGGATATGCGTTATACGTAACACGTAGCGTGACGAACTCGTAGTACTCTCTACACGAGTATGAAAAAAAAAAAAAAAAACAAGAATAAAGGAAAGAGAAGAGAGATACTCAAACATCAAAATGAAACGCGTGCAAATACGAGTACATAAAAAACATCGAATTTTGTATTTAGAAGCAAATGTTTAGCTATGCAAATGGCGTGCCAGTTGTCAGCCAGGCTGACAGACTTGAATTATGGCACCCAAAAGATGCGTTGACAGAAGCTGAGGAAGAATTAAGTATGAAAGACAACAACGAATTATGTGCACACGCTTAAAGGTGGTGCTGTCAATGCGGGCCGTAATAAAATGTCAAAAATAAAATCTGTATTTTATAGTGCCCTATATAGGATGAGGTCATATAAATGCAGAATACACATACACATACATATATATAAATATTATTGCATATATTATTTACAAACAAGTAATGCTACATTACGAAGAGAATGGAATCCGAGAAGCGGAAATTCAAATTGACTTTTAAAAGAGATTTCGATTTTGTACACATTAAAATTCTACATGTTAAATTTATATAAAATCCACTTTTGCTATGCCTATTTCTAGGCAACTCATGTTCGATCATCTGCAGTTCGAATCAACATTTTTCTCTTATTAATGGACTCACATAAGCGAGTGCAACATCTGCGCAAAGGGTTCTAAATATATTTGGAGTTTTGTTGCCGCCTCTGCTCCATTGAATATTTGCGAGCAGGCGGCATCATCTGCTGCTGATTTTCTGCCTGATTCATGGCACCTAAAAATATCAAAAAATAAATGCTGGCATATTTGCGAAAAATAAAATAAGAGCATAAATGTTTTGATGTCGGAAAAAATCATAAATCTTGTCCCACATTATTCATATGCTAAACATAATTTGACAGCATGACAGCAGTGCTCGGGCGGAGTATATTAAATGTCTCGAATATAATTGAAAGTTGAGCGACTGGTATAACCAGTTCGTCCCTGTCTCTATGACAATTTCGCGATTCCATTTCACTCTCGACGCACTGCAAGTGCAATGAAGCCACAAAGATCGCATTACACACAAACACACACACACACACAAACACGCACAGCGGGTGGCTGAGGAAGGGAATGACAATGGGGCAGTTGAATTAAGTTAAGCGCTAGCATATTAAGCAACAGCTGCGATTCGGTACAATCACAGCAGATGATTGAGACGATGGGAGAGAGTTCTGCTGAAATTGCTCGAGCCAAAAAAGTGAAATGATTGTCATCAGTCGCGTGATTGATTCGGCTGAGCTGGCCATGCCCAAGCGCGTCATGGCTATAAATCAAGCCGCGCAGCAATCAATAGAAACACCTGACAGAGCTTAATCTTCAAGACGATAAGTTCTGTTGGATATCGAAAAACGGCTAGGCACGCAAGCCGGCGCTCAGGCCCAACTGATTGTTATGGCTTATTAACTGCCGCCACGCCCACGCTCACCTTTCGCTTGGGGAGAGGGGGTGAGTGGGTGGATGGGGGCTCAACATACACAAGGAACGCCTGAAAGCGGAAGGAACTGACGGCTAAAAACAAAAGCTCACTTCCTGGCGCGCAAGTTATGAAAAGTAAATGAGCTAGTTTTATGTTATTGGGCCTTCGGGCTCTTTACACGCAACTTATGGATGCGTGGCCGTGGGCGTGGGTGTGGGTGTGGGCGTGGATACTGACTCGATTGTATACAAAAAGTGCCATTAAATGCGCGTTAGAAATGCTTTAAAGCGAAGCACGCGACATCAAGCGACATTTACACACTGCAGGGGCCATTTGCCAGACGACGCGGCGTATGCTCGATATTCATACACGCACACACCTGTGCTGCTGCTCGTTGCAAGCAATTACCGTTAAGCGGATTGTGTTTCAACAGCAACACACAAAGAAAACCAAACTAAATACTAATGCTCACTCTTTAGTATTATTTCTAATTCTGTTTTCATTTCTTGTATTCCAGCATTATTGTTATGACTATCGTGGCCCTTGGCTCTTTGCACGCTTTCCACGCTTTCCACGCTTTTCCACACTTTTCACACTTGTAAATCAATTAAGTTTACAGCTTGCACTCGCCACCTACTGTTGGTCATTTGGCTTAAGCGCCAGCTTAGCTCGCAACGCTCGACTGCTGCAAGGACTGTGAAGCCCTGCGAGTGTGGGAATTATTTGGTTGTTGTAGTTGTTGTTGTTGTTGCTGTTTGTGCGGCAATTTGTTGGTTAGTTTTGTATATAGGCTTTTCGGATTCGCTTGAGCGACTGTTGAATTGCTGGCAATGTAATTAATACTCAGGCGAGCTTCAAGCAACATAAATGGGTCGATTGCGTGTGTGTATGTTTATGTGTGTGACTGAGAGTGTGTGTGTATATGTAAAGTAAGTTAAATGGCATATGAAATGCTGTTATTGTTAGTTTCGAGTGAATTGCTTTGAAAATAAACAAGCAATACGCAGAACTGTAAAAATACCAATGGAGCATACCAAAAGTCGGCAAATTCAGTTGAAATTTAAGATTTTCTGCTTCATCTTAAACTTTTTCAATTGCAATTTAAAACGATTCTACTTCTTTAAGCATATATTGCTGACATACAAATAAAAATTGCATTGTACATTGTTAGTGCCACATAAACACAAGCTTAGCTTCCATGAGTCTGGCACTCAAAGGCCACATCCTTCGTGGCCTGTCGGCTTGTGGTTCTCTTAATTTCCAGTTAAAATGCACAAAAACAACTGTTGCCGTTGTTGTACACTGAGAGAGTGGCTGACTCGCATGTGGGCTAGCTGCTAAATGCGGCCTTACGGGGCGTGGACGAGGCTTGGCAATTAAGCAAGCAGCAACGCGTACAAAGTGGGCGTAATAGCTGCAATGACTAAGTAATTGGTATAAGAGACCAGACTACACTCTAAGCCAGTTGCATTTACATTTACAGCTACAGCTGCAGCCTTCATTAGAAGCTGAGTTTGTCTAAGTTTCGCAGGTGTACGTGTGTGTGTGTGTGCGTTTCACTGGCTGACAGCTTCACTCGCTGAGCTGCCTCTTAACACATGTAAAGTTTATCAAGTGCTTGTGGAATACTCACTGGGCTGACAGACTTCATAAAATGCGTTTACACACACACGCACACACAGGCTGCAGCACATGAAAAGCGTAAAAGCGAAAGCTCAACCAAACTCAAGTGATTGTATAAATGTAAGCATGTGTGGATGTGTCTGTGTGGGTGTGTGTGTGTGTGTGAGTGTGCCAGCTGACTGGCAATTATCGACACGACTTTGCAGCAATATTCCACTTAAAAGGTTGTCAGCCATTAACCGAAATGCCACTCACAGCGCAATACATGCGTAATTCGAGTCGGTTCAACAATAAACATCGAGAAAAAAATGGGAGAGCAACAAATGGAGTGAGAGAAGGAAACTTTTATTGCATACTCTGCGGTGCCATTTGATGATGATGCTTGAGCGGCTCTCTCCTTGAGCTCCACTTGTTAACCTGGCCAAATTGGCAAACATTTACGCTAACCAGACAGCAAAACGAATGAGTCTTGCTTGACGGTTTATCACTCACGCACCGCTGCTCAGAACTGCTTTTTGACAGTTGACGCTAATGAACATGGTCGAGATAAGCTTCAATGTTTCCATTGTTTCGAATGACGCAAACTATGCAATATAAGGCAGAAAGGAACTTAACCAGAATGATTTAATTTTTTGCTTATTTATGAATTCATATATTTATTGCTTAAAGCTTTGAGTCTTGGCTTTCAGATTTAGTTTGTTGTGTGTTCGCTCTGCATATATTTCTATGTAAAACTTAAGGCCAAATGGCTTCCCCATAAACTACTTAAAGATTGACAAGGCAACTTTGCTCTGCCTCTGGACATGTTCATCAATTTCTTTTTCTTTTCGGGTGTGCATAACTCGAAGACAAACAAGAACTAAATAAGACATTTCAAATGCGCAATAGGAGAAACCAAATATTAGAAAAGTAGTGAGATAGAGATGACTAGAAACCAAGAGACAGAGAGAGAGAGAGAGAGAGAGAGAGAGAGAGAGAGAGAGAAAGAGAAAGAGAGCTGATATGAAAAGCACTCAGGCAGTAAATTAGGTTCATGTCTCAACTAGTTGACCCAATCTCAGCCCAAAGTAAACATACAGCCGGCCAGAAACTGGGCGGGATGGGCTTCTCTGAACTGGGCAGTTGTTCTGCTTGAGTTGTTGTTAGTAGCTGCTGCTGCTGTTGTTGTTGTCGTTGCTGCTGTTTGTGTTGTTGTTTCTCCGGCTGAGCCAACGGCCGTGAACAACGAGTAAATCATAGCCATGAAAGAAAGAAAACCGTAACTGAGAGGAGCAACAAAAACAACAACAACAACAACAACTGCAATCAGCATGGATAGTAATAATAATGAAAATACAAAATAGCCAAGCCAGGTGCTTAAACTTTATGCTACGAAACGCAAATCGTTGTTACCTTTTTGTAGCTGCTCTATTGTATTGTTTACTTGCCCAAAATTTACGATACACACACACACACACACCCAAACACTCTGCCACATACACACATCGTTGGGCAAGAAACGTGACCAGCAACATATATAAAAATGAAAGAAAAACGACTCGGCCAGCATTATAAAATGCAATGCAAGAGCTTGCCATGCGAGCGATAAAATTGTTGATACCCTATAACCCACAACGCACTCTGACTCCCACACCAGCACCACCCCAAACACCTTAACACCCCAGCCCCTACATCCGCAATCACAGCAATAAACTTTACAATGACTTTGCACTCTGCCCTGCCGTGCCCCGCCCCGCACAACCTGCTGCAGTTAGCCAAAGGTGCTTTCAATGTTTTCTGCATGATTTAATGCGTAATTTTCAGAACTTTGCAAATTTTTCGGATAATTTATCATTTTTACACCAACAACAACGCGCAGTCCGCAATATAAAAGGGGTGCGCTCTTAGTTTTTGTCGCAACGACACCTGACGTTGGCACTCTCTTTTATTCCATTTGTTTTCTGTCTCATTCACACTGTTTTGCTCCGTCTCACTCCAACCTGTGGGTTAAGTGCAGTCAAAAATTGTGACCTCAGCTCATTGACTTTGGGGACTAAATGGCCGGCTTGCCCCTCTCCCCCTGCAGCGACATCAGCACCCAACTATTGCCTTAATTAAAATTTTTGCCTACTGCAATAGGCGACTACACCAGAGCGAGAAAGAGAGAGCGAGACAGGTAGAGGGGCAGAGAGCTGAAACTATGTCAACTTGGTTCTAAGCTGGTGAGTTGTAAAGTTCGTAGGCCTCTTATGATAAATGTCGATATATGTCGCTTCTGCTTTGTTGTAATTAATGGGTCGTAATTTAGCAAGACTTGCCGCCGGCAGGAAGTTGGTAATTGTGTGGAAAGAAGGAGGAGCAGGGACTAATTACTGGAAGGCAGGAATATGCATTTTCAATAACCGATAATTAAGAGTACACTTTAAAAGAGATAAGAAGACTCTACTCGAATGCACAAATGGGATATTTCGGAATGATTCGCAGTTGCAATAAATGTTTTTTTTTTTTTACAAAATAGTTACATTCATGAGAATGAACTGACTTGCCTGTCAAATGCATTTTCACAATTCATTATGTGCTAGCATCCAAAGACCACTCTTATAATAGACACTGCTGACTTTATCGTCTCTTATGTGTTTCCTACTTTTAGGTTTCATTCTTTGCCTTTGGCTATCTGTCCATATATTCTCTTCAAGCGCAGTGTACAGCTGTCATAACCACATTTAAATCAATAAATGATAGTTATATTAAATTAAAGAAAGAAAAGCCCTTGACTACCTTAAGTAAAGAATTGGATTGAAACAGAAGCTCCTTTTAATGGATTTTTATTGAGCATATTTTTTATATACTGCACGTGGTACATAGGCAGTGTTTGATTGGGCATTTCTTCAACTAGAGTATAGATATTTAAGGACTTCGTTCTACAATGTTAAGGTACTGCTGCATTTTATCTAAAGGAACGTAAAGTTGTAAGAAGATGCAAGGTAATTTCTCTCCTTGTGCATTGCAATAAAATCACTTTGTGTTGCACACTCAAGGCGGTCGTTAGTTTTAAGTTCTAATGTCAGACGATACCGCGAAGGCATTTATGGCTTTCCATGTTGACCTTCAGCAAGCGAACATAGAAAACAACCTAAGGTAATGCTTGTCAGCTGATTTAGCATGCACACTTACGCCTTTGAGAGTTGGCAAAGTGCGAAAAAATTCAACAAATTTTGCAACTTGGAGCATTTTACGAACCTCAAACTTTTGCTGTAAATTTTATGCATTTTGCCATGCAAGTGCGGGGAGTGCGGGTCAATTGCAAAACTTGTTTGGTATTTGTAATTTGGAGAAATATGGTTACAAGGCACGAGAAAGCAGAAGCAGCAGCAGGAGCAGTACACAGCAGCCACAGTTGCTGTAACTGCTAGTTAGAGATTATGACTGTCTGGCATTAATTATACACAAATCAATTGCATGTAAGCAAATCAAACGAATATCCTGCCTATGCCTGGGGATGCCTTGGCATCCTGTGTTACTTGTAACGCAGGCAGGAAAGAGTTTTCTGCCTGTGGCCAGAGTGCAACAATGCAACTGAAAGCCGTTGGCTAACAGATCTCATTGAATTTAATAATGGCAAGTTATGCGAATCCGATTTCAAAGGTTTCACTGCCTTTCCAGCTGCCTTTCAGACTAAATTGCGTTCCCAATTTATTGAGCATTGTTGAGCAGACCGCATTTGAATTGATTGATTTGCATGCGGCTCGTTAGATCTCTCTGTGCGTGTGTGTGTGTGTCGGTTGACTGACTGAGTGCCGTTGCAGGACAGGTGTAGGCCCGCCGTAATTCAGGGGGCTCAGTGGCGGCCACGTATTGAAATCGTATCGCATCCACTGCCCTTTCATGTCGCACAGTGTTGTTAGTCATTTGCCCGACTCATCTGACAGTTGCTCTCTCTGCTTGCGCAATAAGTCACACACTTTGAAATGCAACACATGGCGACGGCAGCAGCTGCCGCGACTCCTATACACTGTTTGCAGACTGCAAAGGAGCATATTGGTTAGCCCAACTGCCAAAGCAAGTTGATGACACACTCTACTCTACATTCAGTTACTCTACTTAAACTTCCATTAGACATACCATTTATAAGCTATTCAAAGAGCACTTCTAATGCTATAGATGATATCTACCCCAGTTGAGTCAGTCAACAGAGCAGTGTGCAGTCGTTTACAGCCGCTTTCACTTGATGCCCCTTGTACTTTCTCGAAGCACTGGCTTTTCTCTTTCTGCGCTTCCTGCCATTTGCTACAGTATCCTTGCCCGCTGCAGCTCAATTTTTTCTCTGGCAACTGCTCGGTGAGTAACTAAGTAACTCTGCCTCTGTATATGTATGCATGCATGTGTGCTTGTCTATTTTTATCCCTGCACCGCGTGGCTCGCTCATATTATCACCCGGTGCGCATACAACGTTCTGGATTTTTGTCGTAATTGCGTATGGAGAGCTCGTCGTCATTCACTTAGTCTGCCAGGCAGAAAGGCAGAGCAGTCGGATCAGGTCTTTAATAAAGTTTTCATTTCTTTTTGTTTTCTTTCATTTCGTCTTTGCTGCCATCGTGTGTTAGTGTATGAGTGTGTGTGTGCGTGTGTGTCTTTCTCTTTAGGGCTGTTGAGATTTGAGAGCGGTCACCCCATGCTGTGTATTCAACTCTTGGCTACTGTCTGAGTGTCTGAGTGTTAAGCCCCAGCAGAGTCCCGGGCAAGGGAGCTGGGCAGCCAGTCAGCCAGTCGATAGCTAAAATTAGACTCCAGACAAGCGAGGGACATTGCTCGTTGTACGAACTCCACTCATTAAGCACCATTGGCAATGGCAACGGCATACGGTACAGCATTTTAATTTGTGGCATTAGTGTGTAGTAAATAAATTCCACACAGGCCCATATACATAGTCATATACGACTGTTCTTTGTTCTTAAGGCGCTTACAGCGTGAGCAACGTATAATAAATGTTGGGCTTAAGAGGGATATAATAGCACTTATAACTGAAAGCTAGCTGCATTACCAAGTGTATATAGGGACAGGTTGATTGGATTGGAAATGCGTGCTAAACATATGGCAGCTACAGACCTCAACTTATCTACTCATTTAAAGCTGCCTACTCCTGATACATACCTGAAAAGGAAGAAGAAAAAGAATCATTAGCGAAAGTCTATATAACGTCAAGGAACTACAATTTAAATCTCATACTTTTCAGTAATTTAAGTTTAGTTTTTATTAATATTTAAATGATATAATAAAAGCATTTTATTCAAACTATATTAAAAAGTTTTTATTTCTACGATTTTTTACTTTTCCCGCATAAAGCTTAGCAAACCAAACTGAAATATTCCCGAGGGTGGGCAAACGCAATTAAAACTCGGTTCATACCAAATTTATCACTAAATTAATTGTTTCAACTGCAATTTTTAGATATTTGACTAATTATTGAAACAGTTTATGGCTTAGACATATGCATAACAAATGTATCTATAAATACGGATAATTATGCGCATATTTAGCGCTAATCCAATAATACGAATCATGTATGCAACTGTTCAGGCTAACAGAAAAAAATTAGCTAAAATGGCAAGATGAAATTTAAATACCCTACAACAAATTAAAGTTAACGAGCTTCAGTTTGTTAGCTATAAAATATAATTACAATTCTGCTGTAATAAATTTGCATAAAAATTCAGAGAGAACGCGAGAGAGAGACAGAGAACAAAGAAGAGACAAGCTTCATACAGGGTATATATGGCCTATATAAATGTAAATACAATGAGAATATTAGCCCACTCTTTATACAAAAATGAGCTTAATTAATGCATGAGCAAATTTATAATAATTGTTAGGCAAATGTTTCAATTACATAAACAAGACAGAGAAGCGTTGACAGAGCAGCTGCTTCCGCTTAGCGCGCATTGGTGCAAGAGTTGGGCAAATACAGAGAGAGAATCTCTGATGGAGAGATAGAAGGAGAAAGAGAGAGAGAGAGAGAGAGAGAGAGTGCGAGAGAGTGCGAGAGAGCAGCATTTGGCAGTTGAACAGAAACAGAAACAGAAACAGAAAAACAACAACATTTTGTACTCAGCTCGCTACGCTCTCAGGCCGAGTCTGGCAGTTTAATCAGTCTAAATTGACACTGGGGGTCAAATTCATTAAGATAGAAATATTTTCGCTTATTTTGTTATTGTTTCTCAGAGCAAAGCGCTCAGTACTGCGTCGCAAGGGCGTTGGCTTTTTAGCGACAGCATTTCAAAATCATAAATTTCGTACACAGATAAGCTGCAGGCGTTTCTAAATTTCCACATTTTTCCGCTTTTCCATTTCAGCTAAGCGTTGGCAGTAGCCCAACCATATTGAATGCGCCATGTGCCGATAGTCGCCTAGGTACCTATGCCAAGTAATTATCGTGTTTCCCGGAAAATTCAATATCAGATAGACAGAGAGCAACAGGAAATGTTCAAGTGTTTGTCTGTCTGTGATTGTGTGCGTGTGTCTGTGCGTGTGTGTGTGTGTGTGCGTGTGCTCGTCACCATAGATACGAGACCATGCCCAAACCAAAAGTAAATTAACAACGCAGCTGAGATTACATATATACATAGATCGGCGGGAGTTGCCCGGGAGTGCGACGTCGAACAAACGTTTCGAGGCACGCGAAAATTTATAAATAACATTTAAAGTAAAATGACAAGCAGGGGGTCGGGTTACGCACCGTCAGGATATGCGTGACTGGCATTGAAATTAAACAAAAATATATTTGAGTAGCGCTCAGTGTCAAACGAGGCGATTGCTGCCTGCTCGTTCTCATTCTCAGTCTCGTTGTCGTTGTAAGCCTCGCAAAGTGAAGGCGCCTCTAAGCAAGCGGCCAACGCAAATACATAAATAAATGTAATGGCTTTTCCAACAACAACAACAACAACATCAACTAGTAGTAGGCTGAGAGTGCGAGAAAGAAAGGAAAATCAGCAGCATTTATTTTATTTATTTTGATCTTAGCTTGAGGCGTGGCAAAAGCTGTGTATTATTTTGATTTCCAAAGTGCTGACTTAACAAAGATGTATAGCATGAGATCTAATGTGCGTGTGTGTGTGTGTGTGTGTGTGGGCGTTGATGAAGTGCACATGCTTTTCTCTGTGTAAGCAGCATGAATGAAGTATAATGGAAACAGATGCTTCTAAGCAGATGCGGAAATGCTTTAAATGTTTTTGTTGCGCTGCTGCAAGAAAATCGCATACTCAAGTAATTCATTATTTGTTGTACTTTAGGCTCTAAAAGGGAGTTTCAGTGGTATTTGTCCCTTTCCTTCCCAACATCTAACAGATTCAAATTTCTCAGAAGCTGATTGATTGCTACAGCCGCCTTAACTTTTTATTTGATTTTTATTATATTTAATTAATATTTTTGTAAGAGCTTTACTTAAAGCTAAGCTTACACTCCAAAAAGAAGCTTACTCGTTTATATATATATATATATATATATATATATATATATATATATATATATATATATATATATATATATATATATATATATATATATATATCACTATATATATATATATATATATATATATATATTGAGCTGTACATTGTTTTAAGCATTTATAAAACATTAATGGAATTTAAATTGTCCAAGTTCCACTTCAAAGATTATTGGCCAAACGAGTAAACAATATATGTTTATATATATGTAAGCGTAATACATATATATTGGAATGCCCGTTTTATGTAATTGCATTTTATTATTATTATGAATCAACAAATTAAGAATGTATAGCACTCGAAAATGTGAACAGGTTGTGCAGTTCACATATTTGAAGTATCTCTGGGTTTTAGCATTAGCGGTATTCGCAGTCATCTTTGGGAAGCGCATATATTTATTATATATACTTTAAATATTCCAATTTAATATTCATGCAGATTTTAATGCATCGTCATTTGCGCTTTTCTAATATACGACTATATCACATTACGAAATGTACATCAAATATTATAATAGACTTCAGTAGCAAAGACATAATATTAATGAGAATCTCGCATGGATTATGGATTATTATGGTTCGGTTTTACACGACTTTTTCGGTTGAGAATATTGAATATATTAGCAATTTATTAATTACAAATGGCACCACGTCAATGTGATAATTAAGTTATTATTCTCATCCATAAGGCTTAAAAATAATTAATACACTTGGTCGGGCGATTGAATAAATAAATGAAAATCAGCCAAAAGCCATATAAAGCCACTTCTACTTATAGCTTTAAATGGAATGCAAATTGACAATCAGATTGCATTAAATTCATTCTGTAATGAAATCGAAAGAGCAAAAAATACTTGAAACAACAAAAAAAAATTATAATAATAACAAAAAGATATTAACATCATTTTGATTTTAAACACACTTAGGCTTAGCTTGGCTTAATGTTCAATTAATTTCGTGTTTTCTGATAAGTTATTTTGAATATGATAAATTTGCTGATTACAAGCGTTATTTATCTACATTCAACGAACTCGGTGGCAATTGAAGTTAATATGCAGTTGAATAAATTCTCATAATTGGCATTATAAATTCCATTGCCGTGGGCCGGCCGAACAGATATCACGGCCCACAGCAAACGATCAACGAGAATTGCCTAAATTGCCCCTTTATTAGTTTTTTCACACACACTAAAAACACAAAGAGAATAAAGAAACAACAACAACTACAACAAGAAGAATACAAATTTTTCCACGCTGCGGCAGACAGCAGCAAATTGGCTGGCAGTTGGAAAGGTTTGCGTGCTAGGCGGGCATTAAATGGCTGCCAGGACACAAGCAGAAAAAAATCAGCAACAACAACAACTGAAAACAGCGACAAGAACAACTGAAATGAGGCAAAAACTTGACTACTTTTAGTTTTCGCTTTTGTTTGGAACAATCCACTAAAATAAACTCATACTTGACAGGCCAAACACACACACACACACATACTCGCGCAAAGTTTCACGTTTTTGTAGTTCTTGCTGACCAATTTCTTTCTGCTTCTCCTTTTTGCTGTGCTTTCATATTACCCTCATTATTATTTCGCTTTCGTTTCGCTTACACACACGCACACACACAGAATTAAGTGGTTCTGGCCTAGGTGGATATGCGAGATCCTGTGCCACAGTCCTCATCAAAACATTATTGATTGCAGGGAGCCAGTAGCTGCCCAAATGAAGTTGAAATTAAGTGCCCTGTTTTAGGCTATCATTAAAGCCTGTATCCTGCGGGCGCGCCTCATAAATATCGCCAGCATATTGATGGCTATCTGGCACGCAACCGATTTGCCAGCAACATTAGCTTACATTTTTATCTTCCAAGATAATTTGAGAAGTGTTTCGAATGCCATCAAAATGTAGCTACCGTTTGGCTCAATCACGCGCACAAGGGCTCGTAGATATGTTATGTTTATGGCTATATAAACTGATTTACATTATAGTTGAAGTAACCCAACAGCCAGAGAAAATCTAGTTTACATCTTCAATCATTTCAAAGACACGAATTGCATAAGCATCATATAAAAGTATTCACAACAGCGGCTTCCTCTCGTTTCGTTCTACCGTATGGAACAGCAGGGCTATATATAGTTTCAACTTATCCAGTTTGCAGGCACACTTCAAATGCCACACACTTTATTATATAACGCGCCAAAACCCTCTGGTCAGGCACAACTGTCAGAACAAGCCTAAAACAAGCAAAGCGAATGTGTGTGTCTGTGTGTGTGCCTTTGGTTGCCATACCATTTACGCCCCCCTGCGATTTACATCACCGTTACCCCACACACTCGTACCCCCGCCCAACCAACATGCGTTGCTATCAACACCAGTGTCATTTGCATGCAGAGAGGCGCCCAAAAACAAATGTCAAAATCATAGAATCGACTAGCCAAATGGCTCAAGTGTGTGTGTGTGTGTGTGTGTGGGCCTTGGCCAAGGGACAGAGAGCGAGCGGGCGGGAATTCCACATGTGTGTGTGTGTTTTGGCCGCAGTTGGTGCGTTTATTGAATACGCAAAAACATGAAAATGACAATAAAGCAATGCAATGAGAGAGGAGAGAACATGAGCGATCTTAATTAACATGCAAAGCGTACAACGATTATTGGAACCTTTTTTGGCCAAAGAGTAGTAGAACAAAGACAGACATACCGACACAGAGGGAGTGGGAGAGAGAGAGGGAGGCGATAAAGGGGATATGCGCCAGGGGTTACATGAGTTGAAACAAAGGCGGGGTACTTCCTTCTCTGTTCTTAAAAACGTAAATCTTGACGAAATTGTTTACATGGGCCACAACAACAGCCAAAGGCCAATGACAGGGAGTCCAGTTGATTTAAGATATCGAATTTAAAGAATTGCAAAAAGTGCGCGAAACAAAAACTAAACGAGCCCACTTCTCGGCAATGACCGACTTGAAAATACCTCGCATAGAAGGAAAGTTGAATCTGCAAACTACAAAGATTAACACATATTGGGTATATATTTACTTGATCGGTAGTATCGATGGTAATAAAATAAAACCAACTATTGTCTATAACAATAGAGCTAATAAATCTGCCACAATAATAATATTTATATATTTACATATTTATATATTTACATTTATTATAGGTAATATCTATATATTATAGAATAGAGCTAATAAATCAGCCAGCGATAATATTTACATTATTGAATATATCTACATCTATTATAGGTAATATCTATACTATCGAACCATCGATGATCTATCACTTATAGTTATTAAAAAACTGCAGATTCTGGACTCTTGTCACATCATCTATTTATGCAGGTATAATCTCTATTATCTGTGTCGTTCAGCTTGTGATACGAACACAGGGTATACGAAAAAAGGAGAGAGCGAAAAGTATTTGAAAACTACAGCACATGCTGCCGAGTCACAGTGCGAAAGGAGTGCACAGGCAGAAGCCCAGAGGTGAGTATTTATGTGTGCTGCGTGCGGTTTTTACAGAGCTCGCTGTTCGTTGCCGAGCAAAGCCGAAAAAAGCCAATTTAACGCTTGAATACAATTTTCAATTTAAAGTTTTGCGCTTTCTTATATCGCAGCACTCTGTCTACCTCCCTCCCTTTCCCCATTCATGTTATCTCACTCCAGCTCATGCCGCGCAGTCGCCCAGCAACTTGTTACGTTTTTAGTTGTGCTGCCATATGACACGCCCCCTTTGAATATGCTCTGGGCAGGATAAGGGCGTGATGGAATGGAAAAAGGATATGAAGCAGGGTAAGAGCCGTCTCAAAATCTATCAAGGAAAGAAAAAAGCACCTTAAAAAGCTTGCATAAAAGTTGACTTTGATTAAAGTTTGAACTTAAGGCACAATGTACACAAGCACCCACACACATACACACACACGCACGTATGTGTGCAGACACTTAATAATACATCGCCAGGATACACATAAACACTTAGGTTCCCTCAGCCGGGAGCCAGCAGCCAACGAGCTATCTAGCCTTGAGATGGGGCCACACTTCAAGCCAAAAGCCAAAAGCCAAGTCAATATAGCTGAGGCTGTAAGTGAGCCAAAGCTGATTGAAATGATTGAGGCGGAGCGAGAGAGAGAGAGAGAGAGAAAGAGCTGGTAGTCAGCAGATGGGGATATAGGGAGTGCCGTTTACTGCGTAAGGCAGCTAAGTGCGCGTTGCTGTTGTGCGTCAACACTGGGGCGAAGCATCAACTAGATGTCGATTGGAAATTTGTTTGCAAGAGATGAGAAGTAGCTAAAAATAGATAAAAAGTCGAGATCCATTATGTGAGCCATGCTATACTAAGGTCCACTTTGGCTCTCAACTTGGCAAACTTCAATTATCTGCAAGCAAAACACGCTCAAGAAATAAGAGAAGTTGACAAGTCTTCGTCTTCATATAGCATTTGTTTTAGGAGCTTTTTGCTACTGTAATAAAATTAAGTTCTTCCTAAATTCTTCCTTTTATGATTCATTTTGAATTTATGATAGGCAGACATAAAAACACCCAATTTGCGCTATTAGCCTACAATTTGGCAAGGCCTAACATAAACAATGTTGAAGCCAGCTCTCAAGTTGCTGCACTACGTACCTTTAATCTAGAATACAAGCTCCCAACTAGAACTGAAGTGAAGGCGCCATTTCAATGGCATTTAAATTTCCTTTTTTCCCTATCCTGCTCTTATCTAAAAATCAAAATGTTGTTTTGTTATAAATAAATATAATCCCTAAATTTATAAAAGATTGGTGCAATAATATGATTTATCAATTTTGAAGTGAATGCTCAAGGGCACTGCGATTTTTGTATGAATACTTGTTTACATAATGGGACCCACGATTTATTGAGTGTATATACGTCTAGCTATAATCAATTTCTACTTAGCACTACATCAATCTTTGATGCTTCAAAAGTTGTGGGCGGGACCCAGGCGAAGCTGTCATTTGGTACATACCTGCAAAGAGAATCAAGATGAATTGCGTTGAGTACACGGCATCGATCAAAACATTCATAATTATGTTGTTTAATCAATTGTGGCATATCTAACTTATACTTGAACACATGTTGCGAGCTTGTTTGGCTCAAGAATTTGTCGGATCGGGGCAAATACTTAGCATTACTGGCAGTTTCATTGCGATGGCGAAACAAACGAGGCAAATAAACGAAACTTTTGCTTTTGCCGCATTACAATAGCAGCAGTTGAAACTCGTTAAGCGCTGCCGCAAATGCGATGAGTTGTTAGTTTTTAATGAGCGGCGAACGTTGATCACAACACTTATTGCTCAACTCTGTTTAGGTTGAGTCGGGGCCGCATTATGATCTTTCTGGCCACGCACAAAAAACTAACGCAGCGGGCACACACAGCATAATTAAAAGGCCAGCTGAAAGAAAAAACTTGGTAACAACTTGGTAAGTAAGGAAAATACGCGCTGTATGGGCTTATAATCTTCTTCTTCTTCCACGTCTTGTTTTTTCCATTTGTATTTCATGTGCTCCACACTCGCAGCCAGCACTAATGACAGGTGAGAAGCAAGTCCAGGCTGAAGGTCACTCCTAATGCAGCTCATCTATCTCAGTTGAGTTGTGGCAACAAAGTTGGAAGTTTCATTACGACGAGTCAAGTGCTCGAGCGAGCAGCAAAGCAACAAAAAGTAGCAATCGAGTTTTTCATTTTGCAAACTGTATTCATGCTCTGCCCTGTCCAAATGAGTTTTCAATATTGCGCTGTGCGTGTGTGTGCTGCTATGTGACACGCACAAAAGCAAATAGCAAACGACAAACAAAGTTTTTAGTTCTATTTTTTGCTGCTTCAATTCCAAGAGGCAAAATGTGCACGTTGACGATATTTTCAGCAAATTTCTTTGCTTCGCCTAGCCATCGGGCAGTTTTAATCAAACAAAGCTACGTTTGTATTCGCAATGCAGACAGTTGTTTACAATCAAATTAAAGCTGCTGCCGTTGCTGTCTAACGCAAGCAAATAATATGGCAACGCGCACGAATTTCGTATTCGTGACACGTCTCTGAAGTCGTTTCATTGTTGCAGTTTTTCATAAAACACGCGACATTTTCATTTGAATTTTATGCCCAAGAGCGCACCGCACTCGGAGAGGGTTACAAAAGTAACGCATACGCCCCGCTGCACACACACACACATGCACACCCTCTTCACACACATCTTGTTTTCATTTCCGTCAGCTACAATTGACGCTGCTCAACTTAACCTCATTCGTCCTGCTGCTGCTGCTGCTGCTTCTGTTTTCTTCTTCTTCTCTTTTTTTTTTTTTTTTTTTGCTGCTTCTCATCCTTGTACATCGCCTTCTCGTGCCGCTTCCTTTGCTGATGTTGTGGCGTTTTCATTTGCATATTCAACGGTGTCCTCGCACAGTTCTCGTTTGGGGTTTTTAACTTTTGCCAGGCCACGGCTCCTTCACTGGCTCTGCCCTCCCCGCCCCCAGGGGGAGGCGGCGCACACACAACTTTCGCATAAGTTTGGCAGCGCAACGAACAGTGTACACATCGAGAACAGGTTGCATAGTGTAACGCACACACGCACACTATTCTATTCCATGTTCTCGAGAGACTATTCCAAAAAGTTACATCCAACAAGTTTAGCCCATGAGCAGGAGCTAAACAAACGTTAAAGTATAGTTTTGTTAACCTGCTCGAGTAATATGTAATATGATTATTGGATGCTCTGCTAGTAATTAAATACAAATGCAGCTTGTCTTTTAAAGGGCATGCAAAATTCGACGAGTTCAATGCGCTCCTGGTGCTCATTGCTGCCTGCTCATTGCAGTTGTCTCCTTTGTAGCATTGGGCGAGTCAGGCGAAATTAAAAATAATATACGCCGGTGCAGCAGCTGCTTTTCGGATGGGGGCCGTCTTCCACTTTGCTAACTGACATGATAAAGTGTTGCCATGGCTCGCCTTCGGCCCGTCTCGCTTTTCAGGCTCTTTTCCTTTCAGTCTGCCAGCTTGCCAGCCTGCCAACCCGCCTGTCTGCATAGTCACGTTTCGGTGCAGCGAAAGCCAAAGCCAGGACATGGCCGGGGACAGGCCACTTGCTTCTTATCAAATGAAAGTATATAAATTGATGCTGGCCTCTTTAACAGGCCCAGGTCTGTGTTTTTCACAGCTGCTGCACACAGCGCTCGGCACACGCTATTTTCACAAACAATTTGCAGGCAGCGCTGCTAATTGCAAAGGGAGACTCCAAATTTGAAAGTGTTGCACAGCTTGCAAAAATACACCAGCACAGGTGTAAATTACACACTCGCACACACACACAACAGAGACAGAGACGGACGGAACACATAATGAACATGGCAGTCAAGCTGGATGCACAGCATCCATTGCTATTGTGTTTAATGGCGGCTGGAAGCGGCTGCTCTTGCATTTCACCTGCAAAATTTTGCTACTATTTCGTGTGAGCATAATTATGTGGCAGATACAAAAGTGTTGCCTGCCAACAGGCTGACACACACACACACACAAGGCTCATCAGAGTCACAGTTTGCTGTCGCTGTCGCTGTCTGCGTTCGGCACTCACTGATGACGCATACGTCATGTTGTACGAGCTGCGGCACGGTCGCGACTTCAGCTGACGCTGCAGCAACGTCGACTGCATATATTTCTTGTAATTAAAATCACATTGAAGCTGCACAGGCAGGCAGCCAGACTTTGCCTTTGAGGCAAGGCAACAAACTTGTTGACTGGAGTCTATATGCATATACATCTATATATATATTTATATATGTCTGTATATATATTCGAGTGTGTGTGAGGCTGAGCACGCGCGTGTGTTTGCTGTAATTAAACTAAATTAAGAACTCTCTTGGCATTAAAATGAGATTTACGCTTCAGCGCAACGCAACATTGAGAGCAACAAACTTGGCTAACTGTCATTTCAAATGAGAATTTGTACAGCACGCTCCAACCATGCTTAATTAATTTCTAAAGCTCGGGCTAACGAAAAACGAAAAACGAAAAACGAACAACGAAAACCCAAACAAAAAACCCAAATGAAAATGAAAACACAACGTAAAAACCCCCAGCTGCCTGCTGCCTCCTGCCTGCTGCTAACTTCAATGAAAACTTTTCCACCACTTGTTTTGCAGTGTCAATTGTGACAGCCAAATTGTATGCGAAAATTGAGTCATTTCTGCGTGCCAGCGGCGTCGCCACCGAACGATGCAAATCCTTCCCAAAAACTTTATTGCGCCGTGCGACGGGCGACGAGTACTGAATATTCATATACGAAGTGGAGCTTACTACAAATTTAATTATTTTAATCAAGAATCATTTTGAATCGGCAAAGCTTTAATAGAGATTAAAAGTTATGAAATAACTAAAATCACAGGATTAAAAGATATACTTATTATATTTATAAGCATTAATTTGTAGATTCATGTGGGATTCCGAAAATATGATATCCCTGGCTAATGAACTTGAAAGTTAGCGAGCGCAAGCTTTGATCTAGTTATTATCAGCCGTTGGCAAGAAGAAGAGTCGTTAGGTAGCCCTTGTTGAAGAAGAACAGTTTTGAAGTCATGTTTCGCGTTAAGTTAAGTTTATCATCTAAGTGTAACTAAAATCAATCCTTATAATATCAAATCATATATATAATAAGTTGTAGATATTTATTGCGAGTGTACATAAACTCTTAAATACATGAATTATAATCATATGAATAATAAATGAATTTCCCGACATACATATATGCTAGGCTTATCTTCATTTGGTCATCTTTAGGGTCTTACTAGATTCTAGTCTCTTTGCGCAATAGGGAACTAGTGGTGTGTCATTTATATTTTGTTTTTATCTTTGTCTACTGATAATTATAGCTCACCTGTCCGAATGGAATAAATACTTATCATGCTCTCACTCAGCAGCACACAGGACTACGCTCAGCACGTAGTGAGCATTAAAGAGCACAATCCCAGCGGGCAACTAAGATGACATATTTATAGCCATTCTATAGTGGTACTGCAGAGGAAGAATGCAATTTAACCAACTCAGTAATTCGACTATTCTAGTCATTTCCCTATACCAGATCTTAATAATATTGTTCGAAATGTCACATAGATAAATTGCAAGTAAGTTAAAACATATTATGCAATCTTCCATTGGTATCATTCGGCATAGATTGTCATAAGAGAAAAACCTAAACAATATTGAACTTATGGCGACAGGTTAAATCGCTTAAAAGAAAATCGCTATAAGAAAAATATACATAAATAATAATATATAAACATTTTTTAAATCTTAAAAATAATTTGAAATCAATAAACTACTAAATAAATAAAAAATCTAAATAAATTAAATAAACTAAATTAATAAAAAATCTAAACAAATAAATAAATTAAAAAATAAAAAATAAAAAGAAAATAATATATATTATTTCGATATGACAAAAAGCAATATATTTCTTATATTGAATTTCATTTCATTTCAGTTCTTTTTCTGAATAAATACGAACTTCAAATAAACGAAATATTTATTTACTAAACGTAAAGGTTTATATAAAATAAAAACTAACTTAACTACTTGATCATTCGGCTTTATAAGAGAAATACAATTTACAAAAAGAACAAAAGTTCTCATGACTTCTTACATCTGTAAAGAAGAATTCTTGAAACACTGCATTAAAACCTGAATGTGACTCAAATCAATTTCTAGAAATGATTTACGCTTTTTAATAGTCTAGTTCTACCCGGACTTTTGCAATGGCTTAGCTGCTTAAATCAAATACAAAGAAGGAAAGTAAATAGCCACAAAATCCAGAAGAGTTAAGAAGAAAATAGTGTTATCCACTTAGTATTCAATTAAAATACACATATTACATAGCCAGAGGACATTGCATTTGATTTCCTTTGGCGGTCATGTGGAAAGGTTTGCCAACCACTAATGCCACGTGGAGTTCCATTAACGTTTGCACTTATGGGCTAAGAAATTTACATATTATTTGCATGTACATGAAGCGAAAAATAAATCGTTTGCTTTTGGATTTACAAAATGGCAAGGAACAATACTTTGTTGGCGCTGGCTATGGCGAGTTTAATGAAAGGCGCAATTATGCAAAGAGCAAGTAATTAGTGAAGAAAGCCAGCCAAGGACTCCTCAGTCCACCTCGTCCAATTGGCCCAAAATGTTTCGACAACTCTCGCTGTGTGTGAGGGAGAGAGAGAGAGAGAGAGAGAGAGAGAGAGAGAGGAGTGGCTCCTGCTGCTGCTTGGATTTATATTCTTTATTGCATTTTTATGCCTCATTTTGGAATTAAAATGAGAGGCAGGCAGGCAAAGGAAACAAAGGCCGAGAAGACGACTGTGGCAGCAATGGAAACTGCGCCAAATGTGTATTTTATGCATTTCTCAAATGGAGGCAACAACTGCCAGCCGAGAGAGCGGGAGATGAGGAAGCGCCCTGTCGGATGCGGACGAAAACCGCAATGAGAATATAAATTTATCTTCTCTTCTTTTTATTCCATTTTGTTTGTAAAGGCGCGAATTGTAACAAACGTTGATCAAACGATGAAGCCGCGAGGCATCAGCCAGCAGAAAAACTTTGGCCACTTCTCCGGCTCTCGAGTCTCTCCAGTCTCTCACGGCAATTGTTTAGCCCAAAATGCGCATTTAATTCAGTTTTGTGTTGCGCAGTGCTCGCAAATCGAGCAAACAGAATAGAGTGGGCAAGGCCAAAGACGGGCCGGAAGAGGGAAGTTGGCATCGGGATAAATGCAAATGCGGCAAGCAGAAAATATTATTATAATATGGTAAATATGGAATGCGGCTGGATGGTGGAATCCGAATGCGAATACGAATACGAATACGAATGCGAATGCGACGTTTCAACTTTTTCGAAAGCGAGCAAACAAAAATTTATGCATTCCAATTATGAACCGTGCAAAAATGAACGTAAAATAAAATGCCAACCGACGGAAGGAAGTTGGGGCGCCATTTTGGTGCCCGGAAATGCACTCAAAAAGTTTTGCCAACGAGCAAAAAAAAAAAAAAAACAAAAAAAGGAACTGAAATAATAGTAATATATAATGGAAATTAATTAAATGAACGGCAAAGCCAATTCTATATCCACTCACTTTGATTGCTTGCCCAGCACACACACACACACACACACACACACTCACACACGGGCACTCACACATACTTCAGCAAAGCAAATACACACTCAGGTCGCAATCAATTGCAGCATTTGCCCTCACCTTTCACCTGCACAAAGTGCTCTGGCAAATACGCAAAGCGAAGGTGAAGCAGCAGCCGCAGCCGGGATATTGCCGATGCCAAACAAACTTTGACTAGCCTGCCAAATGCCAAACTACAAAAAAAAGTATTGTAGGGCCATTGTAATAAGGAAAAAAAAGGGAAACTTTGCAAAAACCAAATGTTGGTTTGGGTTTGCGTTTGTATTGCTTTTTTGGCATTTGATTTTGCTAGCCTGATTGAATGGCAGCAGTAGCAGCAGCAGGAGCAGGCAAATACTTTTGTACTTTTAGGCAACGCACACACACATCAATATATTTATACATATAAATTGCTCTGGTGCTAAGCTGAAGTGTCATATGGTGCAAAAAAATATGCAATAAATTTATGGGCGCCACACACACACGCAGAGGGCTGCACACATGCACAGATTCCCTTACATAGTCACAGTCAACTGCGCTCCGTCGCATATGCTGAGCAACATTTCCGTTTCCGTCTGCTACACCAAATAAAACATAAACTTTTGCAGCTAACGAAACTACTGCGAAAAGAAAATTGAGTGCGAAATATAACAAAACACAAAGGAAAAGAAGAAAAACAACAACTCACAAAAAAAAAGATGACAAAGTTTGCACTTTAACAAGAAAATAATCAAATAAATTATCATAAAATGTTGAGAAACCGTTTTGTTTTGGCCGGAAGTCACGTACTGTCTGCCATAGCCCCGCCAGACACATGTGTGCGTGTGTGTGTGGGTGGCACAAAGAGGAAATAAAGTGGTGCAAAAGGGACAGAGAGCAACTCTGTCTCATGGGCTTTATTAACTTTGCTAAAAAGTAAAGGAGGAGGAGGAGGGTCTCCTCCTCCTCCGACGACGACGCCGCTTTAAATTATGGCCAAGTGGCTAAATTATGAGAATGTCGCGCAAGCCAAGCTCCACGTCAACCGAGGGAAGACAAATGGTTTTCATGTGTAAATTAAAATTGGAAAACAGAACTTTGAAAAGGGTAAGTGGGAAACTAGCAGCAGTTAGCGGAGAAGCCCAAATAAATAGGAAAAGTTTCGGGTGCAGCATAAAACAGATAAAGGAATAATCTGTGCGTTATTTAAGACATCAAATCATTATCTCAGCAATACAAATAAAAATGTATATCTGTCTTATGCAAGAAATCGTCGGCACAAAGGCTTCAGCTAGATAAAAGTGGGACCCAATTACCGGCTAGTTGCTAACAATTTAAGCTTATTCATAACCAACGGCGCACATTCACAAGCGTGTATAGAGAGCCAGCCACACACATGTGTGTCAACGTGCTGGAAACCTATCAAGCTGGCAATCATAACAGCTCCTGAGGCTCTGCATTTGGCCACTGGAACCATCAACCGGGCAGGACAATGTCAGCGTGGGGCGTGTGGCGTGCGACGTGGGACTTGCCTGGCCAGATAAGGGTGACAAAAATATGTATTAAGTGCATGGGCAGTCGAGCAGAGAGACAGAGAGACAGCGGGACAGCGGGAGAGCTAGACAGACGAGCGACAATCAAAAGGTATGAAAAGCAAACAAAGGACGCCGCCAACAACAAGCAAGAAGCAGCACGAAAGAAATGAAATGAAATCCTTTTATACCCACACTCAAACAAAGGGATGGGACAAATAGCTGGACCGTATATACCACACATATAAATCTACATATCCATACACATAATATATATATATATATATATATATATATATGTGTGTATGTGTGTCTGTGTTGAGGATACACACAAAGGCCGGCGAATGAATGCATAAAGTGCCAGCAGTGTTGAAGAGCGGCAAACAGGGGCTGGGGCTGGGGCTGGGCGGGAGCAGGGGGTAAAGGGCATGACAGTACGAGTGCCATAGAGGCAACAACAAGTTGACACTTTTATGAGGCACTTAAATGACACAACCCATATGAGGTCTGCGACAGGGATGCCAACCTGCGCTTCAGATTGGCATGCAAACATTTTTGCTAGCATTGAAAAGGAAGCAGGAGTAGAGCGAGCTGCCTTTAGAGCAGCAACAATTGCGATTGTCCAGCTATCGTCGCACAGCGCAGGAAGGGTAGTACAAAGTTAGCTAATGCCAAAAACAACAATAGCCTCAACAATGGTCGCCCATCGGTGGCCAGGATGGGGCGCAAATATTTAGTTGCATAACAAAAGCCAACTAATTTTTTGTTGTGCTAGAGAGCTAGATAAATAATTGAATCGGGCATTTCCGCTTTTATTTTTATTTGTTTTATTTTTTTTATTTTTTTGGTACTGAGCACCAGCTACTGCCGCTTCTGCTCCTCCTCTGCGTCAGCGCCGTGTCAGAGCATCCATCAATTGGTACATCAGAGCCCCATTGAGTCAGCCCAAAACCTGCGCCTTTGTTGTCGTAAATCAGTTGGCTGGCGCCTTGCCAAAAAATATTTTGAAAATTGAAAAGTGTAAGCTGTACGAGACACGCCCCAGCCGCCCTGGCGTCCCCGCCCACCCCCTAACGCTCGGAGCTGGATGGAAATTGGAATATTTTCTGACACATTTTTATCGTTGAAATTGTCAAAGAGTTTAAGCAGGAGACGGCAACGTTGCCGTCTTTGGCATTTGGCTCAGCCCATACTGCATTATTGACAGTTCATATCGATATTATATACGCTCACACACACAGTATGTGCCTGTGTGTGTATATATACTAAAATATATTCCAAAAGATATATAACATTCTGCTGGGTTATTGCATTCAGAAGCGACACACTCGACGACTCTAGCCAGACAAATTGAAAGGAATTGTCTGTCGAAATGATAGGTAAATGTGTCGCTAGCCAAATTGTGGCTGTCAGCAGGCAAACTGCTCGAATTACGTATTAAATTGGGAATCTGTTCAAGGAAATGGCTGCAGAGCAGCAAGCACAAAAACTTTTAGTCAAAGGAAAATAGAATGAAAATAAATTCAATATATGCCTAAAAATATAAAGCCAAGAGATGTTTTAGGCTATTTTGTGTTTATTTAAAATGGGAGACAAGCAAAAACTATTTAAATTATAGAAGCAAGGCGAGCACGAAAATGTCCATGCTCATTAATATTCAATTTCGGTTCAAACTCAATTTATATAAAATGCTCTAAAATGTAAAACTTCATTTATGGCTATTAAATTATGTTTTCACAATTTTAATTACCGTTTATTAGTGCAGTCAAATTAAGTTGTAAATAAACAGCAATATTATGTTGTAAATAAAACTTTGTTTAAAATAGCTGAAAATACCCAGCAGCTCTAGTTATGTAAGAAACACTCTTTACTATTTGATAGATCGATAATCATATAATCTAGAATAATCCGAAATCAAAAGCAGCTTTAATGTAATAAGTATAAATTAAATTAAGAATGTTGTTTTTTTTTTTTTTTTGGTTAAAAATTATTTTACATTATATAACTAACTAAACTAATGCAGTTTAAAGGATTTTTTCTGATAAAATAGAAACACTCTAGAATAATTCTAAATTAAAAGTAATAAGTATAAATTGAATTAGGAATTTTTTGTTGGTTAAAAATGATTTGAAATCATTTTAAATTAGTTTCAATTTAAAGTTTTTTCTGGAAAAATAAAACAAAGTGAATAGTGTTCAGAATCATAATTGATATCAATTTGTAAGACTCTAATCTGTGGCTATATCACAATTTCAAACTATTGATTCAGTTGGAGCATTTGTATGTAACTTTTCATTTTCCAACTACCCACATTGCCCATCATACACTTACAGTCACGCCCCCTTTTCATAGACCAACCGCGAATTTATTTATTGCTAACCGCAGTTTTTATTTAGTGACCAAACCAAAATTCAATTTGCGATCACAATTTTGGCTCGTATAATTAGATATTAACAAAAATGAAAACTCGACTTCTTTTGGGCGCAAAATGCTGTCCAATGGCTCCCGTCACGTTGATTTATGTCATATAAAAGTGTATTTATCGCCTAGTAAATATATTTCAAATTTACATATGTGCACAATATACTGCGGTAGCAGCAACAACAACAGTTGCAACAATTGTGGCAAGTGCCACAGCTTTCGCGCGTTGCTGGCCTGTGAACAATTACCCTCGACATTTTTACGAACGAGCTGCGTTCCTGAAATAAAAAAAGGAAAAATGCAATCAAGGCGTTTCAGCGGCGACTGCTCGACTATGAAGTACCTCGCAGCAAACTTTAAGCATATATTGTTGTTGAATTAAATATAATAATAGGCCTACACAAATCTTCGAGTTGCAGATGTTATTAACAAAAATCAAATCAAAATGAAACTTAGAAATATCCTTTATAAATACATACATTTGGTTAAGCTCTATCTAGCGTCCATTATTTATAAGTTTTCGTATCTTTATGCCCGAACCCTGATTTAATTGGATTTAAATATAGTTTGAATGCATCACAGATTCTGCATTCCCTTTCATACCCATTCTCAATCAACTTTACACATAAAAACTCGCCCTTAAATATGCTGTCCATGTCCTCGGACCTTAACATTGTGGGGGCGTGGTCGCTTTGTGGTTGGCTCTGTTCGTTTGAAGTGCAGCAGCCAGCGCTTTTTGGCTGCGCTCTCCCTATAATCATTTTAAATCAGCGTCAGACCCGATGGCGGCCTTAAATCTTGCCCGCGCAGCCGAGGTGCATTTTTTGCGCTGTTCGCGGGCAAAATGAATTTTTCGGGGGCGCGCATTGTTCGAAAAAATTAATTAAAATATGGTGCATGTATATGCATCCATTAAAGTTGCAACAATGTGCTGCACTTGCAAAAAGGTGAGCTGTCACACACGGCGTATGCGTAATCAACGTTTTATTTTTTTCCGTGTTTTCAGAAGCGCGCGCGCGTCAGGCATTCATGCGGCTACGCAGCAACGCGGCGTATGATCAATTTCCGTTTTCATTGAGCCCAGCAATTAATTCGGTATTTTAAACCCAAATACCCACAGAGCTTCATTTATTATTATTATTTTTTTGTTTTTACTTCGTTTTTATGTACTTCATTGTTCATATCAAAAGCAATTTGACTAATTTATATAATTGCTTCATTATGAGGACTACACAAA
The DNA here is from genome assembly GCA_037075325.1 of Drosophila mayaguana. NCBI lineage: Eukaryota > Metazoa > Arthropoda > Insecta > Diptera > Drosophilidae > Drosophila > Drosophila mayaguana. The sequence goes on along the minus strand of JBAMCG010000080.1, from coordinate 2,610,735 downwards.
GCAAAGAATTGTGAGTATTTTGCCATAAAAATGCAGCGTTAAATTTCGAAATTGTTTACATTTGCTATTAGGCAATAATAAACAAAGCCAACTACAAAGCAACTACAACAATGCGGCCCAAGCAATTTGTCGTCACAGCAATCGCAACAACAACAAAAACAACAATCAATGACTCGGCTTATTAGCACACACGCCCCACTTCGACGCCCCTTTGGCACACCCTGACACACACACACAGCTCCGCCTTGGGTGCTAAAACTAAACTACAAAATTGCTGGCTCGCGTGTCGGGTCGCATTTTAGTGTCGCTCCCCTCTCGCCCCGTCGCCCCGTCACCCCACCTCCCCGTTGCGAGCCTTTCGCGGGTCTGCTGCATGAAAACTTTGCTGCGAGTTTAATCAATAAGTTTTCCAAGGGTCTAGGACATCGTGCCCCAGGCCCGCCCCCAGTAGCTGGCGAGCGTCTGCGTCTGCGATAAGCGTTTTAATAGCTCACTTGATTATGCGCACAATTTTTGATCCGAAATTATGCCAAAGTGGATTGTTATCCCATTGGCCTGGGGCCAAAGTCGTTTTCCCAGCATTCACATCCTGTTCTACTTCCCGGCGATGAAGACGCTTCACTTCGCCAGCTGTCAATTAATGTGAGTATGACAGAGCTTAGCGCAAAGTGGCTGCGACTTGGCCAAGAACAATTTATCTTGGGGCTGGCCGCAGCGGGTTATCATAGTATTTATCTGTCTAGCCGGTGCAGCAACTATTGGCGAGCACTGTGAGACTCTCATTGCATTTGCTAGTTGACTTTCTTATGCTTTGATTTAATTACATTAAAATGCCGAGCAGCCAAAGCCAATTTGTGCGAGCAGACGACTGACAGACGGCCACAGAAACCGAAATAAAACACAATATTTCGCATTTATCAGTTTTGGCTCATTGAGCAGAGGACAATCGGAGGAAGGTCGTCGCATAAGTGAGAATTTACATTGATCGATGGCTTTTAATTGCCATGCCCAAGGTCTTGTGGACTAAAAATAGCTAACAAATGATTAGGAAGTGATTAATGTGCGGCACACAGAAAGCAGATGGCAAACACAAGACGTGCGGTTGACTCGCTGAAATCACTCGGTTTTAAAACTGATGGAAATATTTGTTAAGAATAATAGATAGAGAGGGTAACAGGGATAGAATTTGGCCAATTATGTACTTAAGGACAATCGAATCAAATGAGTTGATGTAAATCAATCTCATGAATAGCCAAAATATATTTTAGCCTCTACGCTTCACATTCTCTATTGAAGAGGCTAAAGTTGCCCTACTGTTTGGTAAAACAAAACCTTTCTCTGTAGATATTCTTGATTTCGGTAATTATAGGGCCTCTAGCAAAGCATAGCAATGCAATGTGAGAGCTCGTCGCAACAGAAGGCATAGAAGCAGTTCACTGAAGAAAACTATAACAAATTGCTTACAAACGGCTCAATTTGTGGTATATTAAAAATTATGGTATTATAGTAAATTATTTGTAATGGATGTACCCAACTAGGAGATACCATGAAGAACCAGCTCTCTACGTTTTATACAATGAGCCTATTGAAAAAAGGGAATTAAGGGTATATTAAGGAGAGAGAGAAAGAGGTGTGGCAGGCCCCATAAACTACAGAATTCAAATTGGAATACTACTTTTCCTTTCATCGATATCGACCTATAATTAATTTACTTCGTTTCCTGAATGTCTTAAGAGCTGGAGACTTTATATTTATTGCATGGGTCTTTGTAATAAATTCACAGATTTAGTATACTTTTCCCTAACAAAATTTAAAATACTAAAAACTTGTGCTTTGGCAAATGCATACATCTGGATGCTAGCACAGTCAATTAACTGCTCCACTTCTGCATGCGAGTTCAAGACTTATACAGTGAGAGCGGAACAAAAGTTTTGTTGAAGTCGCTTCATATTCACTTATGTACTTATGCACATGCCATTATATAATATACAACGCATGAATCTAGTCTGGGGATTTTACAGATTTAGCCATAGCTTTTCCGAACACTTCCCTCCCGATTGCTGCTGTAATTGCCATTATTGATTATTTTATATTTCAGCTTTTCATATATGATAAAGCCAACAACTTTTTCTGACTTCTTTCGACTTTGTTTGTAACACACACACACTCAAATTATATATGTATAAATATAGTTGCTCGTTGCTCCATTCCCTTTCTCTCTGTATCAGCTCACACTTGAGTGCATTCTCGTATCGGAACTTTATCTCGCAAATTGTTGTATGCACCACTTGCATTTCCATTCATAAGCCACCAACTTGAAATAAAGCATAAAAAATAACTATCGAATAAAATGCATGCAGGCAACACAACTTTTTTAAGAAATAAACATGAATGCTATTTAATCTGAAATGCACACAGCATCACACGCACACACATGCACACGCACACACGCATTCACACATTCCACAATTTTATGCTGCTAAATATTTTGGTTAAGTATACGCCATGTATCTCGTTTGCTCTCTCATGCTACCGCCTCTCCCTCCCAATCTGTTATCCAACCCTACTCCAGTCTCTACGTCTTGTCGATTGTGATGCCACGTTTTATTTGGCATTCAATAGTTTACATTTCTGCGGCAGCAATGGCACGTCGCCTCCATGCTAACCCCCCCTTGGCTGTTTATTTCAAATTATTTTTATATGCTTTCAGTTGTTTTGCAGTTGTTTTGCAGTTGTTGTCGTTGGTGCTGCTGCTGCTGTGGCTGCCGTTTGGTTTGAGTATTCTGCGGGTATTTGTACTGCATTTTATTTTTATGCAGTTACAATGACAACTTTTGCAGTTCCTCTTGCCGCACACTTCGAGAGGCATAAAAAGCGCACAGATAACGATTGAGCAGAAGGTCCACAACGGGGCAGCAAAACGGGGGCAGATCTGTGAGCAGAGATTTTATGCAACACGACAGTCGACAGCATTTTCAACATGCTCATCATCATCAGCATCATCATCAGCATCCCGACGTGCCATATATCTTTTATGTGTATGTCATTTGCATTATTTTCATTACATTTTATTGGACATCTTGTGGATGCAGAGCTTAGTCTGAAGAGCGCGTTATATATATGTGTGTGTGTGTGCGTTAGTGTACTTGTGTGTTGTGTGTGCTGGCATTAAAATTCAAATTTTAAACTGAATTGCTGTTGACAAGCGGCGCTTAGAAGCTTCTGCTAGAGAACTTGCTAGGCGAAGTGCAAAACTTTGTGGCATCGTTTGGCAATCTTTTGCCTCCGCAAAGTCACAACTTGTACGACGTTCTAATCTTTGTTAAACCAAAATAAAAATAAAGAAGCGCAAACGAAAACGAAAAACTGCCAAAACATGTCACATGTAAGCGCTGACTTCCTCTCTCCCCACCCGCCTTAAATAGACCTTTGCTTGAGAGTTGTTTTTCCACAAAAACGCTGCGAATAATTTACACAGAACAAACTTTTGACTAAGAAAACAAAATGAGAAAAAGCAACAACAGCAACAACAACAACGGCAACAAAAACACATTTGACCAAAAGTGAAACAGAGGCAACCGCAGAGCGCCTTGAGAGTGCTAAGCTGGGCGTTGAACTGGGCGGGGCTGCGGCAGAAGCAACGACAACAACAACAACAACAACAACAACAACAACAACAACAACAACAACAACAACAACAACAACAACAACAACAACAAAAACAGCAATGAAAAAGCTCCAAAGCTGAGAAAAGTTATAAAAATGTTTTGCTCAGGCAAAAGTGTATGAAATAATCCGTGGAGATTTTTATCTTGTTAAGCATGGAAATGTCCGCCCTGGCCCAGCCTCCCTCTGCCCCGGCCGACTCGCTCTGTTTGTGCCTCCTCAAACCGCCTACCGCTCACCTTAGCACACCTTTTCTCTTCTCTTCTCTTTCTCTATATCAGCAAACCCTGCCTCTCTCTTTCTATCCACTTATCATTGCTGGAAATCTGCGCAGCAGCTGCTGTAGATTGTTTTTTCCTTGCTTCTTTTTTTTTTTTTTAATTTATTTTACAGGTAGCAAAATTTGCAGCGAAAAGATTTTGTTTTAGGAATAAATATTGTAAATACATCGTAAAGTTTGGCTGTCCATTCTCTCTAGGCCTCTTTCATCTTTGCTGTTGTCATTAATTCAATTAACTTGCAGCTGAGACATTGGCTCGAGTTCACCTGTTGTTTAGCTGTTTACCTGACAGATTTATGGCTCCCAGCCCGAGTTTAGCGAGGGGCGTCAAGATATTTGGCTAATTAAAGCTGCTTTGGGTCAGTCACTTCCATCGGATGAGGGGAACGCAAGGAAATTACTTTTTGGGACCCGCTGGGTTTAATGCGCCAACTCGCTGAGAGCTGTTCAACTTACCTGTAATGGAAAAAAGCGAGCGAGAGAGAAAACAAGAATAAGTAATTAGCGAAAATTAGCGAGACTGTCTTTGAAAAGTGTGGTTTATGAGAATATATAGAAGTGGTTTTTTTTCGGCTTGGGAAAGTAACTAAACCCGCTTAAGTCCAGGCTATAAAAGCTACTCGCTGCCGGGCAATTAGCCCCAAATATTTCAAAGTAGAAACCAGACATATAAAACCATCAGCTTAGTACACAAATAGCAGAGGCAACAAAATTTGATGGGCTTCAGAGAGCGAAAGAAAGAAGATGTCGAAATATTGTACTAAAATTCAGTATATCAGTATGCAACAAACTTATTAAATAAAGAAAAAGTCTATTATTTGTTCAGTAAGTTAGATTCGCGTGAAAAAGTCACTAGAGCAACTTTGAATACGAATCACCTGCCTGGAATTAGCAGCTTCTAGTCACTCACTCAATGGCATCATCAAACAACAAATCCTTGCCCACAATGCGACAATCCTTCTCCTAGAGCTTCAATTCAGCACATGACGCTGCGCTAGATGGCCATCAATCTGGTCTTGTCAGCGTGCAGTCAAGTTGTTTCCATTGTCGTTTGCTACTACTTTTTTCGCTCTTTTTTCTTTCGTTTTGTTTTTTTGGTTCATTCCCTTTTTGTGTGCCACAAAAGCCGCGTTGATGACGTCGACGAGTTGCTGCGCTGCGGCGTCACTCCCACAACAGAAAACCAGTTTTCCATTCCTTCGAACAAAACAGGATTTGGCTTTTTGTATTTCTCCTTTTCGCCTTAAGGCTAAATTCATTGTCAAAGTCGCAAAAGCTGCGCCTACAAAAACTTTTATCATCAGACAAAAGAGTTGAAAACTTTGCTGCTGCTGCTGCTGTTATTGTTGCTGCCTCGTACGACCAGCGAGACACGCCCACAGCTCTGAGACTGGGCGACAGTGCATTTGTCTTGCGGGAGCACAGTGCGAAGTCCCTGAAGCGACCGCTTCAATGACTCAACGGCTGCTCGATGAATCTCGATGCGGCCGATGGGCTATGCCTCGCCCGTTTGCTGCTGGGTGCTTGGCTTTGATTGATGATTTTGAATTAGCGACAGGGCAACGAAACGCAACGCAACGAGCTGAGCAGGAAAAATGTACGAAAGATCTTCAGTGATTTTTTGTTGATGGAGAATAGTCAAAAAAAAAGAAACTCAACCAAAAAAATGCGTGCACATAAGTTTTCTGACAACAGAGCAACGACCGAATGGCTCTCGCCTGGGATATGCTCTTAATGATGTGGGCATGTCTTGATCAAGTAACTTGTCAGCTGGACACGCTGCGACTGAGAGCTTAAGGTAACAAAGCTCTCATAAGCCATGCGTGCTCTGCTCTAACAACTAAAGTTCCCAGTGACTACATAATGATTAAGAATACGTCTTATGTCTCTGTGACGGGCATTCACTATGTGAAATTTTCGATTGAAGTTGTTAAGAAATCATTTGCTATAATTCACACAGATTTATACACATGTTTATATTTCATTGTCTAATCTAAAGACACGAAAATTTAATTTGTATAATTTTTATTTGTTATAATACACAAATGACAATTTTAAAATATATTTATATATTTTATTTTTATTTATTTCCAGACATGATTTTAATTTGTATAAACATAGCTTATGTCTCTATACAGAGCAAAAACACAAATATAAAGTTGCAGTTTCAATGTAAAGACATAATATGCTAGAATTTACACTGATTTATATAGCTTCTTTATTTTTTGTTTTGTTTAAGATTTATATATATATTTATATACCTTCTTCAATTAATTTATTTTTTATTTAATGTGAAGAGTCTAGTATTTAATTTTTATAATTTATATAGATTTATATATATTTATATACCTTCTTCATTTAGTTTATTTTTCCCTTTTTTATGCGAAGAGTCAAGTATTTAATTTGTATAATTTTTACATTTTTATAATTTACATAGATTTATACATATTTATAAACCTATTTCATTTTGTTTATTCTTCTGTCACTAGTATTTAATTCTATATAATCTATCATTTTTGTTTGTTATAATTCACGCAATTTTATAATTGTACATATTTTCTTATTTTTTATGACAACACGAGTTTTTAATTTGATTGAACATTTTTAGTTAATTGCGTATTTTGTACAATCGCATTTATGTAGATGTAATTGAACAAAACTCATTAAGACAAACGGAATACCATCAAATTTCCTTTTCTCTAAGTGCTCGCGGCACTGCTCCACGCAATTACGACTTGTTCATTGTTCAGTTCTAAGAGCAGAAATTCACATAAGGAAACAGAATCTATGAATAACTCAGTTAGATACAGAAGCATATGTCATTGTAAGCTACATGCGGCTTGTATTGGTCGAACGTCATCATCATCATGATGATGATAAAACGATCGTTTTAACCGCAGTTGCCTTGTGCTCTTTTGTGTCTATCCGTCCGTCCGTCTGCCCGTGTGTCTGTCTGTCCGTCTGTCATTACAAATTAATTTGAGTTCTGGCTATTTTTATAATTTTCCTTGTTGCGGTTTAAGTGTTGTATGCCCCATCAGGTGCCAAAAGGCGCAGCGCTACATTTGCAATTAGCCATGTGCACAATTTCTGATGGCTGCTGAAATGCCGACAATTGGGCTGCAAACAAATGAGATAAGCAGCTGCGCATTAAGGTCCTTATATAAGCATCTCACTCTCTCTCTCTCTCTCTCTGGCTCTCCCTACCTCTCCACTCTCGCTCTTCGCTGACTCGCCTGCAATTGTCGTATCTATAAGTGGCTTTCAATGTATCTAGTGCCACTTTCGTCTCTGTGGCAGCCACTCAACATGCAGCCTGTCTATTGTTGCACGTGCCAGCCAACGCGCCTTCCACAAGACGCTTCTGCTCATATCTGGCAACGTTTTATTTAATTCCATATTTCATAGCTGTCAAGTGTCGCTTCCTGCCGTACCCGCTTCCTGCTCTGCCCCCTCCCAGTTTTTGTTATTGTTTTCTGTTTTTCTTTTTCTTTTTTTTTTATTATTATATTCAGCAGCGTCCACGTCCACCTTAAATGATGGCATCATTAGACAATTTAGGTGTCGCTGCCGTTGTTGCTTATTTATTTTGCTGCTGCTGCGGCGCTGATTGAATAAATTATGGCCACTCGCGCGTGCATATTCAAGCGAGCGACAACTTTTCTTCATTTCATATGTACATACATGCATACGTACATTATAGTCGGTGCTGCTGCCGCTGCCCACCTGCATCGCCCTGCGCCTTCGCCCTTTCATAAGCATATTCATATTTATGATTTCTTTTACGGCTGTCCGCAAGCGGAAATTGCTATTTATGCTCGCGCTGGCTGCCATATTAGCCGAATATCGTCCTCCATATACATATAACGCTGGCCATGCCCATATTTTTCGCCATGCGACGGCATGCGAATCCGGAGATGTTTGCAGTGCACATATTGCGCTCTGCTCTGCTCTGCATACAGTTGGTCAACTGGCAGCAGCTGGGGTAAACCACTTTCACTGCCGTTGACCGGGTTTATTGCACTCGCCAATTGCAGCGTGCGCTTTTCCACTGGTTATTCCGGTTCTTCTAATGCGCGCCGGTCTGTGACGAGTGCCTCGTGGCGTTCGGTGTCATAATCAGTTCAGACACAGACAGCCACACACAGCCACAGACAACACAGCTCTGTTTGCCTCTCGCCACGCCCCCCTACAGTCAGCTCATGGACTGGTTAGCTGCTAGCCAGCAAGACCACAGCCCAACCCAACAGACGCCGCGCCGCCACCGCCACCGCCACCGCCGATGGGTTTATGTAAGCCACGACGCTGGCTTTGAGCTCAAGTGTTTGTTGGCCGATGACTCCAATGACGATGGCGATGCCGATGGCGATGACTTCAGCCTCGACTCGGCCTCGACTCAAGGACAAATCGCTTGAAGCGTGCAAAATAATTCACAGACAGCGTAAATATTCTACACGCTGTAGAATCAAGTTGGTTCTGATTTTTCGACAGGCCTTTTCAAAACCAAAGCATGTCTTCCATTTATACTAATGCTCTATATCTGTGCAGAGGTATATACAATCGGAGCTCTTCATTCAAATCAATCAATATTTTTTTAAATGTTAATAGAGGCAAGAGAATGAAGATATACACTGAACAAGTTTACAACCTTTAAGTCTTATTTAAATAATGCTGCAGAATGGAAAAATTAAGTATTTCCTATTTAAGAACTTCGCTTAAGGAAGTTAGTTTAGTTTTCTTGCAGTGTAGTCCGCAAATTACTGGACTGAAACCAAATACAGCGCATCTAATAGTCAACCTCCCGGGCAGCAACCACTTTGTTCCTCAAATTATTTTGCTGATTAATTATTTTGTTTGCTTTGTGTTAGTCCGAAATCGAATCTTTGATGATTGACCGAATACAAATTGAAACGAAATATGCACGAAAAGGAATAAATTAATAATTAATAATCAAAGCGTTTAGCGAGTGTAACTAAATACGTTTGTAGGCTCTAATTAGTTGTTGTTGTTGTTGTCGTTGTTGCTGTTGCTGTTTCTCTTGTGGTGGGTCATTTGTGAACTTCGATCTATTTCTTTTGCGTTGCGGTTAGAGATTTAATGACGGGTTCTTTGACAGCAGGAAGCCCACAGTTATTATTTTAATTAACCTAATGAACTGAACTGAACTGAACTGAACAAATTGATAATTCTTTAATAATTTTCGAGTACCTGCTGAAAATAATTGGAGTTTAAGAAAATGAGCATCTCTAGATGGACAATTTGAACATCAAATCTAATTTCATTTCATTTTCATTAATCCAATGAGCTGAACTTCATAATTTTGTAATTTTAAAACGACAATGTGGACGTTGTTTTTGATAGGTTTCATTTTAAATAAATTTAAAGAAATCTTGAATTTTGTAATAATAATCTGGTATCGATTTAAACACTTGCGACACTCGATAAATTCTACTCGCATCTTCATTTGTGGCAACATCATAGACCCAACTATAAACAGCCTGCACTGCCCTCTTTAAATTATATTATTATTATTATCACACATCAGAGACATGAGGCAGTTCCCAACAGGGAAATGCCAAGAGATATTCCCCGATGAACAACTGGCAAATTGCAGAATGATGTGTTTGCTGTGCACATCACATAAATTATGCCAAAATATTTTCTGTGTGTGTTTCTGACGGAAATTGCTGGATCTCCCCCTCTCTCTCCCTCTCTCAGTCTTAGCCCGAATCTCGCTGCCAGTGCAAGTGACATCTTGCTGCTATGAAATGCACTTCAAGTGAAATTCCGTGCAGTGTTTATGCCTATACGAACAGTAGCTGTTGCCCCATAGGCAGCTATTCTCTTAGCCCAGCTTAGAGCAATTTAAGCTGGTCGAAAGTCTTTGGCTTTGATATTTAAATTATGCTGTCAAATGCTCTCGCCCTGAATTTTGCCTTTTTGATGATTGTTACATTTCTGGGGCGGCTAGCTGGCCCTGACTTTAGCAAGTTTGAAATTAATTAATGTTCGTTGCCCATTGTCGTCCCTTCCAAATTGACATATAACATTTTTCGGTCTTTTATCACCGACGCTCGCTGCGCTCGTCTCTGTCGCCTTATTTTCTGTGATGTTTAATAAATTTCCAAGCGAAAGCGTTATCGCTTATCCCCAACAGCCACGCCTGTCAAATCTGCTCGACTGCCGCTCAACGCCCAGTCCTTAATTAATACTTTATTCAGGGCTACCAGGCAAAAGAAGTTTCCGGTCACACTACCAGGCGGCCAACCAGGCAGCCAAGGCGCATAATTAACAGCAGTTTTTCGGTATTTAAAATATAAATATGAGTAGACCAGCCAGGGCAGGCGAGGGGTGCGAGACATATGCAGCAACTGGCCCAGGGCGCGGCTATCCACATATATATGTGTGTGTGTGTCTCACAAATTGTTTGCCCACATGACGCACAGCGAACATGGACTTGCAAATGCCCCGAGGCAATACACACAAATTCTGGAGCCGGGGCGGAGCGTAGATTGAGCTGAGCTAATGTAAATTTATGTGCACACTCGGACAATATGAAAATTCAATTCAAGCTGAATTTTTGTCAAACAACTTTCTGGGCTCAGCTGGAATTGATTGTGGTGTGTGAGCATGAAAGTCTATTGATTACATGGCATTCGGATGCAGCTGCTCAATTAAATTGTCTTCTATGTTGTATCTCTTAGATACCTTATGCTCTGTCATGCATGTACGCCGCCCACACCTCAGCCACGCAATTCAGTTTTAGCTTTGATTTGCAGCCAATAAAAAGGCAAAAGCCAAACAAAGCAGAGCCCTCATAGACATCAACACACACACACACACATACACACACACGCATAAGTTTGGCAGGCAAGTGACAGTAACATACATCAAGATAGGTAACAAAATGTTTGGTTCTGACTAACACAAAAAGTTGCCAAACTGCGGCGATACAAAAGCCAAAACAAAATATAACTTTTCTGATTGAAGCCAACACAGACACACACACACATGGGACCCAAATAAGAGTGTGTGGGTGTGACAGCTGCCGCCATTTCATTTTGCCACGCGCGATAAAAAAAGGGGTTGCGCCGCCCATGCCACCCGCTCGGCTCTAATTGGTTTAGGCAGCGGCTTATCTTATCAGAAACCTAATTGCCATTGGCCCAAACAGCCAACAGCCCACAGCCAACAGCCAACAACAACATTCACGAACAGCTGCTGACTGACAGTTATCGCCAAAGTTGCAGCATTTCATATGTTGATATACACATTTATGCTTATTACACCTGACGATGGGCGGGCTGGCCGAATATATCTCTAATGAGTTGGAGTTGAATAAAAGCTGTCGCCGCATTTGACGAGCTTTTAATGAACTGCGCGGATGCGAATACGGCAAAGCCAGCCGTGGTGGCAGCTTCTCATGTGGCTTTAGCGGTGGGGAATGCATTAATTAACATTTGGTTAGCCACAAGACACGAGCGAATACGTGACCTGAGTGGCTGGCAGGAGACGAGAGCAGTAAATACCAAAAGGGACAAGGAATATGTAAATGAAACTTTTGATTTTAAAAAATATATTTTTTAATTTTAAATAAATATAATAAATTTATTTGTGAATAGTGGAATGTCAGCATAAAGCGAATTACTGAGGTTTTGGCCAAATCATTCGGAGGTGAATACTTAGTTTTGTTTAGCAGTTTATTAAATTTATTTCTATTTTTTATTTATCCTTCTATTCATCAACAGCTGACAGCTTGACAAAATCCATCTTAATACATATTATATTATTGTTTTATTATTAAATAAAATATGTAATTTTGAACAAGCGACGAATTGAAGGAAATCAATTTTATTCAACTCTTTGAATAGCAGATATTTATCGTTATGAACCAGTGCATAAATGAACTAGTGAATAGAATCAGCGATTTAATGAGCCGCTGTCATAAAGTTCTTTTGCAAATTTAACCATTTCACACAATGATGCATAATTTTTAAAAATTTTCTTGTTTGAATACGTCAAAAACTAAATCAAGAACCTTGCAGAAAATTGTTGACTAATTGGTAGCATGTAAGCTTCATTTAGTTTTGTTTAATTTACTCTTCTAAAACATGTGAACATATTCACAAAATTATGAAAAAAATACATATATAGAGATATACAATCTTAACTCTTATAAACACTGTTTAATCTATAAATAAATGTAGGCTTTTGTTCAGGCATGAGCATACAAGTACTCCAAGTTACATAAACAAACCCTCTACGCACTCAACGAAGTGCAGATGCAACAGCAATGGATAAACGACACATGTAGTGCACATGCTACATATGCCTACAAACTCAGTTATATATTGAGATCACGCTGGGCCCTAGGCCCTCAGCGATAGGTTAATCATATCTACAATAGAAACTCTGCAAGAGATACACTTATACATGAGTCTTACAGAAGCTAGGCTCAGAAGATTAAAGACTAACACAGAACTGAGCAATCGCAGTTCCATGTCTTCATGGTGCCTGAGATAAGGGTATTCAGTGTTTGCCAGCCAAATTTATTTGCCTTGCTCTATTTTTAATAAATTCCTAATTTACGATTACACTTTTATATTTCTCATATCAATTTGGGTCAATGGACCCTAAGAATTTTCAAGGAAATTAGCATATAATTCCAATATTGATTCTTTATAGCTTTGTATTTACTTTACTTTTTATTGATTATTATTACTTTTGATACATATCTATATTGTAAATAAAGTATTTGAATGAAACAAATTTCGACAGTAATCAAATTTATGTAACGCAAATTCATCTCAACTTCGCAGCTTGACTTATAAATCAATTCGCGTTGCATTACATTTTTTGCGCATTTTGTCTGTCGTTATTAAATTTCATATACTATAATTTCCGATACATCATTTGTTGTTGCTGTTGTTATTGTAGCTGTTTGCGGCTTTGTGATTTATTCACAGCTCGCATGCTTTATGGGGCCCGCTGGTGTTTACCTTTCATTGACTGCTGCTAGAGCATTGATCGGCGTTATTTATAACAACCATATATGAATGTATATATGTATATAAAATCGACGCACTATATATTTATGGCCGAGACTTTTGGCCATCGTTGCACAGCAGGCGCCGTATTTTTTGTTGGGAATTGTGTGTATTGAAATTTCTGCTTGAATTTGAACTGGCAATGAATTTCCTTAAAATGCTTCAAGCAGCATTCGAGCAACTTTAGAAGCCGAATTGAAATTGATATTCCATTCGAGATCCAAATACGCATAGTCTATTATTTAGTATTTGAAACTTTTTGATTGTTTGGCAACAGCGCATCGAGTTTTAAGCTGTCAATAAAATGTCATAAAAAACATTCTGGCAAAGCTCAAAGTGAAAACTTTGTCCACACAATCAAAATAAAATTGGGAGCCAATATTTGTGGCCCAAGGCGAATAGAGGTCGCAGTCGGGCGTGGGCGTGGCACAAAGCATAATTCCAATTTAAATTTGAAGCGAACTTTTATGCGAATTGTGAAGTTGTAGAATACAGTAAATAATTAATGACGACAGCATTAATTCAATTCCCTAAAAAAATTATAATGCAAATATGAAAGATAAACTTAATATTCAAATAGGGCTTGGTAATAAAGGCAGATAGCATTTAATTTAGGCACACTTAGAGCCAAGATATTTTATAAAAGCATTAAATTATTTTGTTTCATTCCTTCTGCATTTCGTTTTCCATAATGAAGCCATTTTAAAGGTTCGCTCCTGCTGAGCTTAGGCATCGTTTAAATATTGATTTTTAATTATTTTAAGCAGCTAGCAACGCCACAAAGTATGCAACACTCACGCCACCCACACCCACCAACACCAACCCACACACACACACACACACACACGGTGGAAATAGAGCTCCGGAGAGGCTGCACACTGAGCGTCGACTCCCATCTTCTCCACTTGGCTGGCTCACCGCGAGGGTTGCTGTGAAAATAGCATAAAGAGGGTGGGCGTGGGCTGGGGCTGTGGTGGGGGTAGGGCGCCCTGTGCGTGTTTTGTTTTTAGCTCAACACTTTTGTATGCCCCCGCGACGGCTGCTGCTGCTGCTGCTGTTGCTGCTGCTCTCGAGAGCCTCTTAAATGTCACAATGCTGATGCTCTGGGGTTGCCACTTGGGTCAACCCTCATGCGCGAGGCTCGCCCTCCGCTGCAAGCGAGTCGAGTCGAGTCGAGTGCGAGGCTGGGGGCTGACTGTGTATATATGTGTTCATGTAAGTGCGTATATGTGTGTGTGTTTATATGTTTGTTCTACACACATAAATACATGAAATATGTATGAGTTGTGTGCCATTATTTTGCACTTGCCACAACTGCACGACCCTGACCCCAAGCACTCGCATTTGAATCTCGTTTCTCGTTTCTCGTTTGCCGTTTGCGTATATTCATTTCCTGCGCCTTCCTGTACCTTTCACCACCTACGCACACACACACACACATGAACACACATATGCCTCGTTTTTCTGCTCACAAAGGCTCGCAGTAGAATGTGATTTGTTTTAAGCAGATCTCATAAATGGAATTTGTATGTATGTCTCTCACTCTCTCCGTCTCCCTCTCTCTCTCTCTCTCTCTCTTCGCATGCATGCATTTCACTGGCCCTTTGCGTCGCTGTGAGGCGTTGCCAAACTTCACACAACAGGGTCCGCCAATCGATGCCGCCGATACCAAAAACTTGTAACAGATGCTAGCCACGTGTCGGCCCGAGACCATGGACCGAGACCCAAAAACAGACCCGTGCCCAGATCCTGGCAGCGGCCGTGTTCCAGTAATTGGATGCTGCCCGACGCCACAGAGCAGCGGCAGCGGCCGAGGCAGAGGCAGAAGGCTAAAAACAAATAAATAGTCAAACGGCATTCGGTCTGTGAGTGAAATACAAATAGCATTTAATACGAAAAGGAAATTGTCTATTTTAGACAGTCCGTCCGTTAGTCAGTCATTCAGTCATTCAGTCAGTCTCTCACTCTGCCCCTCTGCCAGTCAGTCAAGCGGACACGCCTGGACTTTGTAATCAAAGGGAATTAGTTGGCCAACGTATGGGGCGAAGCACAGCTTGTGTGTGCTCGGTTTGGTATTCTCATTAGTTTTTCTCAAGTGCCGCTCGGCCGAGGTGTTGCAGATACAAAAATTAACACACCTTGCAACGTATTCAGCCTGGAGTGCACTGAGCACTCAGCACTCAGGCTTTAATTCAATTACACACACTTGTTAATTGAAAATTGATATGAGCAAGGCAAAGTGAGGATGAAACAAGTTCGAGCTGATGGCGAAATCGTGCTGCACGCCAAGTTGAAGGTCGCCGGCCGTAAGGCAGGCTAAAAACAAAAAAATATCAACATTAAATAAATAAAATAAAAGTCAGCGCAAATACGCAAAAACAATGTAAAAAACTAAATAAATATGCACAAGCCTGGCGGCCATTCAAATCAGCATTAAACATTATTGGCACTGGCGCAAAAATTAAACAAAAGATTTGCATGCGCCGCCGGAGAAGATAGTTTAAATAAACACGACGTTCAAATACCCTAACAATAGGAATCATCATAAGTAAACTGAGGCCAAACCTTCTCAACTCAAGATATTTGCTTCTTTAGCTAAAAATAAAAGACAAAACGACAATGGCCAAAGGAAAAGCCTGCGAATTGAGGCCAAAGTTGATGAAAAGAAAGCTTTTCCTTTGCATTTCAGGTCAACCTTTGTTAGTTACCAGAGCAGACTAGCATATAGCTATGCTTTATACTATGATTTTCAATGAAATTAAGCAAGTGGACCAGCGAATTCTTTTATATAATAGACCATTTTGTATAAACCAAAATGCTTAAATAGTATTTATAACAAATGAAATGAGAATAGTTTTATTTTGCATTCATTTCAAAAATAAAAGAAATTAAATCAATAAACTCTACTCTTAAATACTCTTCCAATATTAAAGTTCCGATATATACATATATTAACAGCTTTTATGTTTCCTAATGATGACCAACATTTTATATATCTATAAGAATTTGCATTCGCATATTTATTTTGGTTATACATATTTTTCACACATCTTGGTATACATTTATTGGCGTAGTTATCATAAATATTATTACCCTGGCAAATAGTAAAGACTTTGAAGAGAAGAGAAACATGAAGGAAAGAATAATTAATAGATAATAAAACTTTTATTTGAAGAGAGATTCCCGTTCTGTTCTTTATTTTAAGAGAACTCCAATTTTATTGAAATTTTGAATATCGTTTTAAAAAATTTTATTTTTTAAATTAACATTGGTTAAGATACTAAGCTAGTATAGATCATTCTAGGCAAGTTCTCGTTGCGCATATATTTAATACTTATATGAATATGCCATGGCAAAATATATAGGCATGTCCATAAAGATAATGTCAGGCAATGCTTAGCATAGTCAATTATAATTTATGTTTAACACGTGTCGTTCAGTGTGACTTGCTTTATGGCTGTAATCGCCTAATAAGCAGCTGCACACACACATGGACACACGGCACAAAATTCAGCTGCATTTATATGAAAATATACATAAAAGTATATGCATTTGATGGCGATTTTTCATGCTGCAGCATGTCTTACATTTGAATTGATTTTTTTTTCTTGCAATTTTTCACCTGCCTTTGTAATAATTAAAAAGCCATAAAGGGAGCCGAAGGTCGACAACAAATGGCCGTTAAGGTCAAATTGTCTGCTGGATGCGAGGCGATGATGTCATCTCCTTTATGGCCTGTAAGTTGGCAAACAATAGCCCGGCGCCTGTCCAGTGCGCATCTTCATTTATCTTTTAATTGCGAGTCGCCTGGTTCACCTTGCGTTTTCGCATTATTATTGTTGCTGCTGCTGTTGTTGTTGTTGTTGTTGTTGTTATTGTAAGCTGCCGTTTTATGCTAATTGGCCACAATGAATGCAAAGTATGCACACACAGACACACAGTTTTCCTTTAGCATAGCATTTTAAATAGACAATAAATTAAAATCGTCGAAAAAAAAAAACAGCGCGCGATTTTCGTGCGCGTTTGTAAACGCTAGCGGTTCTCATTGAATTATATATATATATATTTGTGCTATTTCGACAAAATATATACACATATATGTATAACAAAGTAAATAACAAATATTTGGCATTTGTTAATTTATGGGAAAAAGTCGTGTAAATATGCATAGGACGCTAAATTGCTTTTGTTGCATTTTTGCAAACCATTTGAATAGCACAAATCGTTATTGTTGTTGCTGTTTGATGGGGCAGCGCAATTAATTGTTGTTTAATTGAATTTGCATAAATTACGCATGGATTTCAATTAAAATAGAAATTCCAGTGCGCCTCGCTGAATCAATGAATCAAGTTTTGATTGTTGGCTCTGATAAAGTCAATCGAACATGACTTTACATTGCAGTACTGCGTTCACTTCCGGTTCGGAGAGTGACTCACACTGTGTGGAGAAAGGAATATGCGCAGAGTATTTTGGGGAACGAAATGGCGTGGAATGGAATGGCAAATAAGTGAGTGCTGGGTTATGAATGCCTCAAAATACGCATGGGAACTGCGGGAATAAAATAAATGTGAATATCCACAGAGTACGTTAGAGAACGAAATGGAATTGAATGTCAAATAAGTGGGGGAATGCTTCATCCGGAATGAATAGGAATGAAATAGACGTTACGAATATCCACATAATACGTTTGAGAACGAAATGAAATGGAATGAATAGGACTAAAATAGACCTCACGAATATCCACATAATACGTTTGAGAACGAAATGGAATTGAATGTCAAATAAGTGGGTGAATCATCGGGAATGAATAGGAATGAAATTGACGTCACGAATATCCCCATAATACGTTTGAGAACGAAATGGAAGGTAATAAAAGATTTTAAAGATTTTCGGGACTCGCAGACTGTCAACAATGTTCTTTAGAGGTCGGAAAATAGCCTAATAATATGTTATCAATAGTCAGAAAAACTCTGAAACTAATAAATAGATAAGTTGCACATTTGTTAAATTAGTTAAGTCAAAGCTCTTTCATTTTATTTCAAATTTTGAACAAGTTCATATCAAAAACAGAATCTAACACATTGATAGCGCTACCCACTATAAAATCTTAAATATTGTCGCCTCGCGAAATATGTCAGAATTTTTATCCGTTGCGCGTTACTCAATAGAAAAATATTTGTATAAGCAAAGCGCAGAAAATGACAACAGGGAAATACGAATAAATAAAACAAACAGAAAGAGAATACAACAACAACACACACATATATAAACACACATACATATTTATGACAAGCCAATAAAATGTAAATTTATTGAGCAGCAGCAGCAACAACAACAACAACAACAACAATGTGTGCACCGGCAACTAAATAGAAATGCAAATAACTAAAAAATAAAACAACTCTAAACGCCGGGAATCCGAACAGCCAATACTCTTATACAACTCTTATAATAGCTGATCTTTTATTATCATGCATATTTATAGATCTTCAAGAGTACGATCTAAGCGCTCTAAAGTATTGGCCTCTTGACATCGTACTCTCCATGGGTAGAGCATGAATATAAGCCGGACGCTAAGAGTTCCGAAAATACTCTTATACAAATTTGTATATATATGTATAAGAGATGATATTTACCCATTGTCATGCAGATTAATAATCGAATGTCTTAAGTTCTTCGTGCATTGCCTCATTTATTGCATTTACAATATCTAATGTCATAATCATCATACCCTCTATAAGTAGAGCATAAATATAAGCCGGCCGCATAAATTAAGAAAAATGTGTAAAGTATAAAACAAAAAGCAAAAACAAACAAACACGCTGAGGCGACACTAACGGGCCGGCAATAAAATGTAACGTTCGTGAGGGGCGGTCGGTGTGGTGTGTGTGAGAATATGCGGCGGCGTGTGGGCGTGAAATCGAGAGCGAAACGCGCAATGAAACAAAATGGAATGGAACTAAAAGCTAATGCTGCTGCAATTACCATTTCATGCTGCGGCCGCACAACAACAACAAAAATGCAACAACAATGAATGTATGAGAAAACCTGTTACAGTTCGGTTGCGTCTGCGTCGCTGTCGCTGCTGCTGCCTCTGCTACTGCCGCTGTCGCTGCTGCTGCTGAGTCATTGCGCAGGCGTGCGGCGCTCTGCTAATTGCCCGCACCAAGCGGCGTGTGAGTGACACTAGCGATTAGCGTCGCTGCCGGCGTCGACGTCGCAGCTGCGAGTTGAACCGAATAATTTGCATGACGATATTTTTTTGCTTAAACTGCTGCTGCTGCTGTTTTCGTTGTTGTTGTTGTTGCTACTGGGGGGTCGTTCACATTGCCGTAGGTTGTGATTTGTTTAGCGGTCGCACTGCCCTTTCATGCCCCCTTCCCAGCCCCTACATAACTGGAACACTTGTTAGTGATATGCGAAAAACTTGTATTATTTCTCTTTAGCGAATTCCCAAAAATTAATTTATTTGTTTGCACATTTCATTTTCGATTGTGCTGCAATTCGAAGCATGCGCGCTAATCGATTCCAAATTCTTTATTACTTATGTATTAACATTAACAGCAGCGGCCAGGCCTAATTGCCTGTTGGCCAATGTGATATAAAAATACTAACGGCATTAAATTAATGCTAATCAAATTCAATTTCAAATCATTGCGATTCCAAGTGCAGCCATTGAATGAAAGGCCCAAGTCCCAATTTAATTATAATACGAATCGACTGACCTTATCAGCGGCGCTCCACAAAATATCGCTGAGAGCTTGAGATGTGCGCGAATTAGCCAACATCAAATCAGTATTTGCCTTTTTTATGTGCACACACACACATACACACATGAGTGAGCGTATAAGAGCTTAAAAGCTTTGGCGGGATAAATGTGAGGACAAACGTATAAGAGAAGAGAATTTAATGGAAATTGAAATCAGCTACGCAGACATTGATGAAAATAATGCAGAGAAGAAAACTCCATTTTCAATACGCAAGATTTCCACTCTAAGCCCATTTCGAAATGGAACAGATGCGCCTCAATTGACACAACACGAAATTTCCAGTTTGTGGCAAGATCCACAGTTTAATTATATATTCATCCGGTTGATTATTAAAACGCCCCCATTTACAAAGATATCCAGAGAGATGCCCACACAGTCTCAATAGGCCACGAGGTTTCTTTGCACTTCTCGTGCCTTGTCTTCGCCGTGCTTCCCCCTCCATTTCCATCAATCAACGTGCAACACACGAGGGGCAAGGGAACACAACAATTTTAAATCAACTTTAATTGAAATAAATTGTCATATCATTTGCGCTGGCATAGAAAACAGACGCGCTGGCAATAAACAAAAATACTGTATATACATATACACTCATGATGAAAATAATAGGTACACCCCTTAAAATTTTATTTTATTGAGTTTACTTCAGCATAACATTTTTTCTACTGCCCGAAACATCAAAATTTAAATGCACGTTTCTGTATTAGGTATATATTAATGAAAATACGAAAATTTGGAAGAAAATAAAAAGTTTTTCAAAAGTTACAAACAAAAAAGCGAAAATGCACTTCATTGTGCTTGACTAAAATAATAGGTACACTTTACTTTGGTAAGATGTATTTCATTTTTTGATTTTCAAATCATTCAAAATCTTTTGTTATTTTATTTTTGGATTAATATCCGGTATATCCCCCTTTATTTTTAACAACTTTTTCTATCCGGTTAGGCATAATCCTCATTAAGGCTTGGCAGGACCCAATCGGAATCTTCCTCCAAGTTTCTTGGACGAAGTCCCATAATTGGCGTTTGTTTTCACACTTTTGCTTCGCTATCTGCTTTTATTCTTCACTCCACAAGTTCTAAATTGGTTTCAGATCAGGAAACTGACTGGGCCAAGTGAGAGTGTCCACTTTATTATCCTTAAACCAAGTTTTTACTAATTTAAACGTGTGTTTCGGGTCGTTATCTTGTTGAAAAACCCAGCGCAGGGGCATGTTTTTCTCAGCACATTTTAGCATTATATTTCCGAGAATATGCCTGTAGCCAGCTGCTCTCAAAATTTCAGATATTAGGAAAATCGGACGTACTCCGTAGGAACAGCTTCAAGAGAAAGAGCCCCACACCCTAATGTTTCCACCGCTATGCTTAACTGCTTTTTTTGTGCAGCGAGGATCAAATTTTTTTCTTTTAGGGCGTCTTATAGGTCTAGAATAGTCATTTCCAAAAAGGAAAATTTTGGTTTTGTTGCTAAATAGGACATTACGCCACTTTTTTTGACCTTCAGATCCTGCCGATGTGATGTGATCTTTAGCAAAATTTTGCCTCATGTTTAAATATTTGGTGCGCATCAAAGTAACCCTTTTTGCGATATGACCTGGTAGTTTAGTCCTTCGTAGTCTTCTCCAAATTAAAGAACCGTTAAAAATATTTTCCATTTCGGTTTGCAACGACTCTTGATGATTTGAAAGGGTCGGATTTTGCAATTCTTATAATGCGTCGGTCCAATTTTGGTGTGGTTTTCGATCGACGTCCACGTGTTTCCTTTTTATTGTGCACCTTTAAAGCATTTTACACAATATTAAGAGATCTGTTCATCAGTTTCGCAATATTACGCGAAGATTTGCCACTCCTTCTAAGGTTTTTAGCAATTCTGCGTTCCTCACTCGAACAATGAATATTTCGACCCATCTTCATAGATATTGATAATAATTTTTCTACTCTTAATGTCTGTGTGAAGAATACTTACTATTTATAACAATAACAGAATCCTTTCGTATTCAAAAAAAATTTTTTTTAGGCAGTAGAAATCGAGTGTACCTATTATTTTCAGCAGGCTATTTACAAGGAATTGCAATTACTATAAATTTAGGGGGAAATACAAATTTTTTTTTTTGCGTAGATCTCATTGCTAGATTGTGTTCTTAAAGTTACCATCAAGTTTTTTTTCAAAAATATCAAAAATTAATTAGTTATGACAAAAATTCCAAAATTATTTTGGTGTACCTATTATTTTCATCATGAGTGTACATACATATTTATGTATAACTGTATATGAATGCTATAATATGTGGGCTGTGTAATGGTCTATCTCTTATCTGCGGGCTTCGCAGCTCAGCGGGGCTCGAGTGCTACTTAAAAATGCTTATAAATTAAAGCCATCAATCAAGCAAATTGAAAATATTGAAGCATCGCTGCATTATGACAGAATTTTTCACATTTCCCACATCGCTCTCGCTCTCTTCCTCTCTCTCTCTCTCTCCCACTCATTCTGTTCATTAACTAGATGAATGTCCGGAAAGTAAAAGCCTAAAAGCAGCAGCTGCTGCTGCTTTCGAGCTGGCCAATTAAGTGAAAGTAATTTTTTGTTTTACTCAACAACGTAAACACTCAATGATAACGATTTTTGTACATTTTTATATTTGTTTTAATGCTAATGCCAATTGCGTAATCAGATATAAACAAATATCATAAAAGCCAGTCATAAACCTACAGCGCGTTAAGGTCGGCTGGTATCGAGATCCGCTGATCATAAAAAAAGCAAAATTTACCAACTTTGCGGTTAACTGCGCACGCACAATGGAACCACCTAGTAGTGGCTCCTACTACAAAATATCCAATAGACCCAGCCACCCAACCACCCCACCACTCATACTAAACCTACGCCGTAACAATTTACGGCAACACAGTTTATGCAATTTATGCGCAATTTTTCAATTGTGACTCCGACAAACGGCGAACCGGAAGATTTCGTTTGAAGCCACACAGTTGCGAATACCCTAAAATCGAGATACTACGAACTCGTCATGAAACATCTGACAGTGAAAATGACTATATAATGTCAGCCTTATATATAATATAATATCTGAAGTATTTAATGACACATATATTATAATTTAAATCAATAGACTCTTTTAAAATCGAGTTTATTTTGAAGCAGTTCCATTTTAAATACTTTAGCAAAGATCGATACAAATTCCTTATAGAGCTATCAGGTAACTATTCTATAGTCTTGCTTTGTTTTAATAACCGATAATTTAGAATATTCTTTTCAAATTTAGCTTTCTATCAATCGTTTACTATATTATTTCTGTTCAAATGATTTTATATTCCTCAGATTTAGCTATATAATTTGCCTATTTTGTATTCTCCAAATTTTTTTAATTATTCTGGAATGAATTCTGATTCCTATACTGAAGAGTCTGCAAGAGTATTTACGAGTCGCCACGTTGTACATAGTTTTTTTTTTGTTTGCAATTTTTTAATAATAATACACATTTGGAGTCTCATAACTTTATGAGCTGCCACATAAAATGTTGCATGTGCGCAATGTAATAATTTTGTTGCTATACGAACAAACGGATGGACAGATAGACAGACGGACGGATGGAAGTATGGATGATCGGATAGACATGAACTTAACTTTTTTAATCGCAATCAATCGGAACGACATTTGCAAAAGTTAAAGGCAAAGCGGATTCGTTCGAAATATGAATTGCTTCAACTTCAAACAATTTTAATTGTTTTATAACAAGTTTGTGATTAACATTTCTAGGTAAATTGAGCAGTAGATTTCTGAATCATTTTCAATTAATTAAGCGAATGGACTAAGATTAAAGATAAATTCTTGAATTCAGTATTATTCTCTATAATAAAGACTCACTATAAATGTTCATAAATATATCTAAATGACCTAATCAAATATATATCGAGCGCATTAAATAGTTTTCTTTATTTTATATTCGTCAAGTGTGCCATACTAAAGATTACCAGATAGATATATATTTATTACTTCTCTATATGCTGTCAGCTGGATTTTATTGGTCTCGGCTTATAATAAAAATATTTTATAACACGCCAACTGCCCAGGTTTTCGACATTTTCGACATTTGATTAAGTAGGCCATAATCGACTCATAGAAGTTCAATTAATTTCGTCAGAGATCAAAACGAACTTCGTCTAATGGCTGACATCATAAAAAGCTAGACAAGCGCATAGATGAATAGATAATAATCTCTGGACACTCTCTCACACACACACACTCTCACGCATTCAGGCATTTATCAACTTCCTTATCAATCACGAAATATTACCAAATAACCCAAGCATTTGCATTTTTATTTGCATTTGAATGAACGTACCTGCAAAGAAACAAGCAAAACCCAAATATAAATAAATTAATAATATGAAAGATTATCGTATATCATAATTTGTATAAGATATTGTATATGTATGTGTAGTTATCTATGTAATTTGCATATATTCTGCGCGCTTAAATTACGTGGGAAAGTGTTCGGAGCAGCGCGCAACGGGCGCCAAAAGTTGACACATGATCGTATCAAATGATATAGGGGGAATTCAGAGTATAATATCAAAAAATTGATAAAATATTAACAAATCGACAGCGGCAAGTCGGGCCGCATTAAGAGGCTATCAAATTACGAGATACCCTTTGAAACTGAAGACTGTGAAAACAATTTACGCTCATTGACGTAAAAAAAAGAAAAGAAAATTTGTTGAAGTTGAAGCAGAGTCAACAAAGGTGAAGAGGGCAACCGAGAGAGATTTTCGGCACACGTGTGAAGACAATGCTTAACACACATATTTGCTGTTGTTGTTGGCTGTGTAAATAGGTAAACAAATCCAAAAACAGAAATCCCAGAGAGAGCCAGAGAGAGGGAGAGGGAGAGTGAGAGTGAGTAGGCCTGCCTAATAAGCGGCACAGCCAAACGCACGCCCAAGAATTCGGATTCGCCGACAATTGAGAGTGAAAACAACGGTAGTTGGCCGAACTTGTAGTAAAAGCAACTCTTTGGCGATTAAAAAGTGGCGAGTGTGAGAGAGACAGGGACAAAATAGGCAAACAACAAAACGGCAGCCAGAAAAAGCAAACAAACACAAGGCGAATTGAGCTGTCGTTGTCCGTTGCCTTGTCACAATATTTATAGTGTGCACTGTAATGTGTGAGTTTGTTGTTGCTGCTGCCGGTTGGATCTGTGAGCTGCACAGCGCCCGTCGCCAAATAATGTCCACTTTAATGTGCATAGGTTCAATCATTTCTTTTTCTTTTTTTTGCTTACCGGATAATACATTCCGTGCGGAGGAAGAAAAAATGCCCCGGAGCCCCACAGTTTGACGGCTTTTTGTGTTTACAGTCGCGTCGCAAATTATATGCACAGCTGCCCCGTATAATTGACACCAACAAATTGTGTGTGCTGTTTCTTTCAGGGGGTAGTCTACACTATGTAAACAGGGGTAGTCACGCTTGCTTCTTCTTCTTTTTCTTACACTTTTCTTTTTATTATTTTAATTAACACTGAATTTGATTTGACGTCGCATTTGTTGCATTTGTTTAGTGTGGTTTATACTCTTTCACTTATCTTTTCATATGTGATTTACGATTTGGATTTTTGGCACAATTTACAATTAGAGTGAATTTCACTTAGGAGTCGCAGTTACCTATATTATTAAATTTAACTGAAAAAATATATTTTATATAAATATTTTTATGCGAAACGAGAAGAAAGCAAAAAAAAACTAATAAAAAAAGCAAACACAATCTTGAACATTTTAAACATATATTAATTTAAAGATTCTCGAATATCACATCATCCAGTCGAATATAGATGCATGAGAAAATAATAATATTATGTACATATATATGTATATAAATAATAATTATATTTGAACATTTTCACAACAGATTTGTACGCGGAATTTAACGAATTGCGAAATTTTGGAATATTGTCTGCGCCGTTGACTTTTTATTTTTATGCATATAAACATATAAATTTCTATATATGTATATATGTTTATTTACATATATTTGGCGATATTTTTTGTCATATTGAAAAACTAATTGTTATTTAGGGGTTGCTCTCTCTCGCCGTCCAACTGGGCAAAGGATGTTGCATGGCGGCGGTGGCTGTGGCTGCGGCCAAGCGAAACGAAACGAAAACAGAAAATGCGCAAAAAGACGAAATGAAAAATACAGCGCAAACGCGAGACAAAAGAGACCAGCCAAAAGGCATGAGAGACAGCCACGCGCTTTTATTACGGGGCAGCGGCCCGAGGAGAGACAAAAGCAGACGCAGTTTCCAGTTGAATGAAATGATGTTTATAAAAAAACATCTATTGCGAACGTTGTGGTCACTTTGAATGTTGTTGTTACTGTTGTTGTTGTTATTGGTTAAGCGATAAGTCTTCACGTTATTCATTTACAAATATATATAGACATATGTATGTATGTATATATTTATTCTCTTTGCGGCATATTCGAGCAGCAGACATTCCACAAAGGCTTTGCTTTGTCTGTGGCCAGCGGAAAACGCAAAAGCATTAATTCTTATTGCTGTTGTTGCTTTGCAGCTAAATGCAATTTTTGGTTATGCGACTGCTACGGCGGCAGCGACAGCGACGGCAACGGCAACTGCGACGGCGACACATTATTCTCTCTTATGAGGCGAATTCATCATCTGGCACACACATTTTATTTTCGTTGATTGAATGGGAAAGACAAAGCGCAGCAACGACAAGCAGCTGAGCGTGTGTTGGTGTGTGAGTGTGTGTGGATGCTGCTGCCGACAGCAGGGAATGAGTAAGAGAGAGAGAGAGAGAGAGAGAGAGAGAGAGACGTGAAAAATCGAATCAGAAAAACAGGCATGCGAACGGTGGTGCGAATGGCAATGCGAGAAGGATCAAAGGATAAACAAGGAGGCGCAGCAGCCATGAAATGTAAACGAAGCGCAAAAAGCAACGAGTGAAAAATGTGCGCAAAATAAATTGCGAAGGGAGCACAAGGAACGACGGACAAAAACATGTGGCACATTGAATGAATTTCTATATATATTCGTGTGTACATTTATATGTACATATATCTATAGTCTTTTTCTTCTTTTGATGCTGCTAAACGAAAGAGCGGTCGAAGGGGGAAGGCAGAACAGACAGGCACAAGAGAAATCACGTCCCTCGCGCCTGTCTGACTGTGCGACGCTGCTGCCGCTGTCGATGCTGCTGCCTCTGCCGCCGCCGCCGCTGCCGAGAGAGATGGCATATATATTTATTTTTAACTTTTCATTTCATTTTGTATCTGTACGTTGTACGTTGCCGATTCCGATTTATACATGTTTGGTTGAACATAGCTCGTTGTTGCACTGCACTTTTATTTCAAATTTGAAAGCACTTGACGTTGTTGTTGTTGTTTTTCATCTAGAAACGTATTTGTATTTGATTTTGTTGTTGTTTTGTATTTGCACACATGGATTACATGTTTTGTATTCAAACGATTGCGTCAATGAAGACATTAACTATAAACTATCAGAGTTCAATTATTTTTATTTATTCAATTTCTTTTTGACTCCCACGACTTGTTGAGAAGAGCGAGAATATGTAATAGCTACAATTGGTAGGGAAATACGCGCGCAACGCTTAAATTTACCGCAGCAACAATCTAACACGTCCGCTCGCAACGAAAAATGAAATGCGAATGAGAGATGAAAACGAAGAGCGAAACTCACAGAGGATGCAAGCATAAGTGAGCGCGGCAGAATGTTGTGTGCGTTGCGCAAACTGAGAGTATTTACTTCGTTACTCTCAACAAGAGAGTGAGAACGGGAGCGTAAAAATATTTTGTGTGTTTTACAGCACTGTTACAATTGAGATTGGCGCCAATTTTAATTTTTGAAATTCTATTGTATATGTTAAATAATAATAAATTCATTTTTTGTATATTTTTTAGATCACATTTTATTTTAAAATAATTTTAATATTTATGTTATAAATGTATGGGCATAGATGCAGTCAGAGCGGTTTATTAATCTGCAGCCATGCTGTTATATTAACAGAGCACTGTTATTATATTCACTTTTATCGATAATATATGTAGCGCGGAAATTTGCAAGTTTGAAAATAAATGAAAATAAAAATTGTAATAAAATGAGAATTATTAAAGCCAAATGTGTGCGACAATTAATAATAAATTTTGCAAATGACTTTCTTTTTGCTTTCTATTAGCGTTTGGCTGAGTGCCAACAGATACACTCCCACACTATTGCTCACATCGTTAAGGCCATTACCAAGTGAAGACATTACCTCTAGCCACACACACACATGTTGTGCTCCATGCTGATGTCCAAACAACATCCTCTTCCCTCTCCTCCCTGCCGCATTCCATTTGCCTTTTGCCACTTGCCACTCGAAATTTGCCACTTGCCATGGCCTGCAAATCAGAATTGCGTCCTGCCTGCAATAAAACCAAATCAAAAGTGACATGCCTCATTTTCGGCTGGGCAGCAACATGACGGACGCGTTGTCAAGATTGCATTAGCCTCATGTGCAGCAGCAGCATGTCGTTGCTAGCAGGACAACAGCTCGCCACGGCAAAGCGTGCGAGGCTTATTAAGCAGGGAACATTGGCCGGCGACACCCACCGAGGGGAAGCAGATTTAAAATGCAAATAGCCTCACGAGTTTACAGCAACCCATTCGACTCGGCAGCCAGCCAGGCAGCAGTGGAGCTGCATCCGACCGTATCCTGAAGCCGGCCCACTCGAATATCCTTCGTCCTATCAGCTCCACTAAGCAGCAGCAGCAGCAGCAGCAGCAGCAGTAGTCGCTGTGCGTGTTTTGGTTGTTGTTGTTGGTGCTCTGTGCATAAATGCAAATTCCGTGAAGCTGGCAGCTTTTTAATCCACGGCCAGCAAATTGTCGCCTCCTGCAAAGAGCTAAGCCGATGCGCTGCCAGCAGCAGATAAATGCAGGACATACCCATATTTAGAAAGTACCAAACTCGATTTCCCAGCAATATGCAATATGTGCTCGCTCAGTTCCCAATAGAACTAAAGTGGCACTGTTATCTGGACTGTTACAGAAGATCATCTGTAGAGGAAACGTGTTGTAACAGTCGAACAGCAATGTTAGTCTAACAGCTGCATAGTAAAATTTAATAGAATAACAGCCACGCTTAACTGCGGCATTTATTAATCATGTACAGAGCCGGACTAATGTTATGGGCCAAGTGCGATGGGGACTTTAAAATAGAGCTCATACGCCAGTAATAAGAGTGAAATATTACAAGAAATATACCCTCATGATTTATTTGATTTAAATGAGAATTAAGAATAATGTATATTAATTATGGAATATTAACTTTTTTCCCTTTTTTGTGGGCAGAACTTGCTGTTTATGGGTGGTGAATACTCTATGAAAATGTTATATCTGTATAATGTTATAACTGTATGTTATATTAGAACGGTATTTACATATTTGTTAATCGCTTGAAATCTTGATGAAAAGTATTTCTTTTGCTTGTCTGCTAGAAAATTTATGAGCTAAGCAATTAATGCTTACAATGACAAGATAATTCCCGCTTAACGGTCCTGTAACATAAACTGTTAAATTAGATCAAACTGCATATGCTCTTAGATTAGTTCCACATGCTTAACAGCAGTATAACAGTATGCTAGAGTTAATTTCATCTTTACAGCAAGCTGTTATAATATATCAAACAGCTTAACAGCTTAACAGCAGTGTAACGAAATCAGAATTAACGGAGCTCAATTTTTTATCCACCTATTATATATAAGCTCCTATTATTTAAAAATCACTTCTTTTCAATTTAAATATCATTAGTATTTTATATATTACGTACAATAAATAGACGTCGGAGGTGGACAAGAACGCATGAAGATCTCAAGAGAGCAGAGCTGTTAATTTCCGGCTTAACATGAATGTTAAGCTTAAGCTTAACATAATCTGTTTGGTTTGCTAACATTATGGGCAGAGTTTAAAGTCCTTGGTTTGCCACATAATCTGCCACAAATTTCCTCGCTATGGTGGCCTTTTGGATAGTGATTTGCACTTTGGGCTAAATTCAATCTGGTTGTTGGCTAAGACAACGCAGCGAACCGCAGAAACCTGAAGAAAACTAACACAAGCCCGCCCCCAGAGAGTTGATATATGAATGGGTGGGTGAGGGAGTGGGTGAGTGGGTGGGTGGGTGAGTGGCTGAGTGGGTGGTTTGGAGGATGTGAGTGCGAGCTAGGTCGAGTCGTGAGTGGCCAACAAACCGCAAACAATAACAAACGATGGCCAAGGCGAAACACAAACAGAGACCGAAACAGACGCCGCCTGCTGCTGCTGGTGACGCCTACAAAATGGTTACAAAGAAGCAGCACGAGATGCGAAATGAGGGCGCGGGGCAGAGGGGGAGACGCGTGCGACACGGGCGACTGGCAGCTGCGCAGGGGGCGTTGTCCTGTGCCATTTGGAGGCAAAAAGGATTTATGATGCTTGTTATCGCGCAGCCGGAACGAGGCAAACGATGACAAAAGGTGCCCAAAGGCAGGCGTACATACACAAAAAGGAAACATGCGCTCTGTGTGTGTGTGTGTGGGTGCTGGGCAGATAAGATCTGCACGCACAACCAAAAACATTGCATACTTTTAGGCGGGCGCTCGTAAAGCGCCAGGGCCGAACATGTGTTCATTCATTTGTAGCTAAATTGTTGTTGCTGTTATTGCTATTATATGTTATTGTTGTTGCTGCTGCTGCTGTTGTTGCTGCTTGTGCTGCTGGTGTAGCTGCTGCTGCTGTAGCCGCTGCTGCTGCTGCTGCTGTTTGTTGTTATTGCCAGGCATAGCCAGAGCCAGAGCTAATCGGAAATATTTATGGCTGAGCCATGGCTCAGGTGTGTGGCAGGCATTTTGCACGCTTTTCCGCACTTTCACACGAACATAAAATTCGCATTAATTAAATTTCCAAATAGGCTGCCAATAGGCGGTGCCTAATTAAAAATGTAAAATAAAAAAACACTCGCACACACGCACACACACACGCACAGTCATTCCTGTTATGCGCATGCATAAAAGCAAAAGTTCGCCATTAAAAGCGCCTAAAAGTATCTATTAGTCGAGGGGCGGGCAGGAGGCGGGGCAGGGGAAAGGGGCCTGGGCTAAATTAGTCAATAAATTAAAGCTCGCCAAGGAGTCGGGCTGCCAGGCAGCCAAAGCAGCACTTGGGCCACCATAACGAGCCAAAACCAAACCAAAAAAAAAAAAAAAAAAAAAAACAAAATGAAAATGAAAAGAGGAAGCAGAACATTGCATTAAAAAATCCATTCATTAAAATGGCAAAACGTGGCACAAAATTTATGGCCAACGGGCAGAAGGAGACGCTGGCGGAGTCGCAGCAGGAGTCAAAGTCGTGGAGCGCTGCGTTTGCCAACGGCTCAAGTCTCAAGTGGCAGCGCGTTTGGTTCGAGCATGCCACAAAGAGCAGCTTACAGCAACAGTAACAACAACAACAACAACAGGAGCAACAACAACAGTTAGACCAGCAGACAGGTAAGCACTGAATCAGCTGAAACCGAACAGAGCTCACTGGCAGGACTCTTGAAGCCCTTCTCTTTCAAAATACTAGGACAATATGAAAGAAAATAATTTCATTTAGCTATTTTTCGTGACATATTTGTTTCCTCTTCTTCAAGTTTAATACTTTTTTTCATTTCATTTGAAAATGTTTCCCTTAAAATTGAATATTGAAATTCCTCAAATGGAGATATCCCCTTGCGCCTTGCATAAATATTATAAATTATTTAAATATTTTATTATTATATTAAATCCTCACTCAAAATCTTATCCAAATTAACCCTTGAAACAACGAAGTGAATTTCAAATGTATATAAATAATCTTATTAAAATATAAAGACTTGATTAGATAGAATTATTATATATTTTTGATTTATATTTAGTAGAGAAAGTCCTATGAGCTGCATCCAATTTAGGATATTTTTTAGGATACCTAGAAATATATTGAAAAATACATTTAAAAAATGTTTCTCTAATGGATAGTGTTATTATATATTTGATAGATATTCAATAGAGAAACCCCTATAAGCTGCACCCAATTCAGGATAGCTTAGCAATAAATATATAAAAGAATGTTTCTCTAATGGACAGAATTATTATATATGTTTGATTTATATTCAGCAGAGAAAGTCCTATAAATTGCATAAATAAATATCCTATTTCTTTTTTTTTTACTTGCTCTAATGCCTCGTGATATCAAATATTATCAGACTCCTTAGACATATTATACCTTTGAAATTAGACACCCCAAAGAAATAATACAATAATAAATAAACTAATAATAAATACATTTATCTCTAGATATCCTGTCGTAGCAGATCATAAACTGCTAGCTAAAGAATTTTGTTTTATTTACTGTTAGTTTTTATAAACAATTTACATACAAAATGCAAGATACCCTGTAATGAAACTAAAGTCGACAGATATAGCATTTTAATTTATTTTTCTAAGCCGGCAAAGCTCTGGCTGTATGGGCGTGGCTGATGGCAGAAGGCGCCAGTTCAATGCGCTCGTCCTGCACACTCAATTATAATTTGCTTAGGCAGACAAACAGCCCCAGAGCTCAGCACACGGGCTTCGTGTGATGTCTTTGGGGAGCTGTTGCTGCTCCTGCTGCTGCTGCTGCTGTTGCTGCTGCTGCTGCTGCTGCTGCTGCTGCTGCTGCTGCTGCTCCTGCTCCTGCTGCTGCTGCTGCCAGCGTTCATGTCGCCGCATTAGTCGAGAGCAACAGCCTCATCGCATATATACGTAAATATGTAGACAGTTGTAGCATAAATGCGCTTGCATGAGAATGTGTGGGCGGAAGCCAAAAAGTGTGCAGCATTTGCAAAAGTTAAAAGCATTTGCCGGTTTATCGGGCCCGCACATCCATCAGCAGCCCACACCCCCGCGCGCCCCTTGTAATTCCGTCAGCTGCGAAAACTCTTTTGACTGAAGCCCTTTCACACACATTTCATTTGGTTACATCTGCTGCGGGCTTACTATTTTATTATCTCGTCTCGTTTATTGCACTTCCATTTGACAAATTTTGTTTAAATATTCATACTCGTTCACGCTGGGGATGGAGTATATTGGCTTTGTGCTACGTATGTTCTGATGCTCTGTCTATGCTCTAGACTCTTGAAATGTGGAATGCATGTTGTTGTTTTGTAGAATGTTGGCATTTTAGGACATGCACACATGAAAATACCAATAATAGATATTATTATGTATAATAGATCATATATATATACTATAGGTATTTGTATGTATGTACTTCATGCGCACATCAATAAAACACAATTTGAAATTTATATCCAACTAGATTTAATTCAAAGACTATTTTGTTTATTTTATATATATATTGTTTTTTATATTTATTGTATCAAATGTGTTTTTTCTTAATGAAAATATTTTTTAAATAAATAAAAATATTATTCTTTATAATCTTAATTTACTTCATTAATACTGCATCAAACAGAAATTCCATTTTTTGTTTCTCAAACTTTTTGCTAGTTATTTAAATTAATTGATCAAATTTCATTTATATATACTATAAATATTTATATATAATATAATATTAGTTTTCTTTCTAAACAAAGAGTTGTACTAGAAGATAAATATTTTCTTTAAATATTTATTAGGTTTAATTTAATTTTTCAAGAATATAACAATAAATCTCTTAAAATTATTTATTAAATCATCTCAACTCGAAATTTGTATAAAAAATTGCGAAAATAAAAGACAAGCTGACAAATAGGATAAGAAAAAGTTTCTATATATATAGAAAAATTCGCTTAATGATCATTACTAAACTTAACTTTGCATCATTCTTTCCTTCTTTTTTCGTACTTATTTTCTTTACATTTATTTATTTTATCTAAACAGATAAAGAAGGATGTGTTCTCAGATGGCCTAAATACTCTTATAAATCCGCATTTTAAGCGTGTCCAAATCTTAAATAAGCATACTTATTTTTATTACAGTTTTTCAATAAATCTAGCTGGCATAATAAACTGGTTAATCAAGGACATTCAGAGTACTGTCCATGCCAAATTGCAACACATAATTACCGCTGCCAGAGTCAATGAAAGAGAATTCTCTTTCTCTCTCTCTCTCTCTCTCTCTCTGTCTGTCTTTTCGTCCTGCTCTTTGCCAAAAGTTGGGCTAAAAGCCCACAAACTGCGGTTGCTTGGCAGAGTCATAAGAAATGCATTCGAACTGTCTGTCTGTCTGATGTCTGAAGTCTGAAGTCCACGGCCAGCGCGAGGGCGCGGTGCGCGGGGTGCGGGGCGAATGGGAAAGTATTTCAATGTGATCCAAAAAGACGCAATAAAATTCAATTGCGAACTTCGGCGCAGAGCAAATGAAAACAAAATAATGAATATACTTTGCACACGCACACAGCAGAGGCTTAAGCAAAGGACGCCCAGAAACTTGCTAAGTTCTTGGCAAAGACTTTTGGCCAGAGCACTCGAGGGGGGTTGGAGGGGACGGAGAGAGAGTAGAAGCACCTCTCCACTCTTTAGCGTTACGTATTTTGGGGCCTGCAGCAAACACATGTCAAATGCGCTTTTTAAAAACAAGTTTTTCCTTCTAGCGTAAAGTTGCAGCAGGAGCAAAGAAAGCAGAAGCAAAAAGAAATATAAGGAAAACTGCTTATCTCGACAAAAAGCCAAAATGTAAGGCGGCAGGCAGGCGGTCGGATGGTTGGACGGTCGGGCGGTCGGGCGGTCGGGCAGTCGAGAGGGGGCGTGGCAGCTGCACTAATGGTGCCAAGCAACCGGAAATGCCGCCATGCATGTCTGCCTCTAGTTGAACAAAATGGAGGCTGTGTATCGCATGGGTCTGCATGTATGTGCGTACATGTGTGTGTGTGTGTGAAGATCTTGATTGCCTTTTGCTACAGGCAAAATTTATAAGAGCTGCTTTCTTTAGCCGCCTCCTTTGTTTGCTGCGCTGGCTTTCGTTTTTGCTATGATAATTTCCGCAGCTGTTGTATTATATAAAATGAAACAAGTGCAGCCAGACGCCAGCTTGATTTGATGGCCGACTTTTCTATCGCAGGCTGCAACATGGCAACGTGGCAACGTGGCAACGTGGCTGCAGCTGGGAACGTGATGTGTGCCGCATGCGAGTCTCGAATTGGAATTGACATTTTGGCCAGGGGCCAGCTAAATAGCTTCACTGAGGTGCAACGGGACTGGAATGCGACGCGCGCATCCCATTGACCAATGCTTTTTACGTAAGTGGCCAATGAGCGCCACGTTGTGCCCTTGACAAGTCGAACTCGAATTACCCTAACCGTGAGAAATTTACGATATGAATTTGTTGTAAATTTCACCTCAGGCAGAGGGAAGCTATAAACGTGTAACCGTGAATCGTACGACTGTTCATATGTCTTGTTAATATTCCATAATCGACTACACTTTCGATTTGTACGAATCGATAAATAAATAGTCCACATTTATTTTATTTTATTTTAACAAGTAAGGAAGCTCTAGTCGAGACTGCTCGACTAGGAGATACCCTGATCCCTACAAAGAGCTGATATTCACGCACGCATAAGCACGCGCTCTGCTAACTGCGCAGTAAGCAGCGACTGCGCTTGGGCTGCGCTGCAGTGTGGGCAATACTATGAGAATTTTGTTGCTGAATAATTTCTCTTGTAGCCAGACCATCTTCATGAAACTTTTAGGACGTAATTATAATATGAAAATGTGTATACATTCCAAAGCACAAGTCTCTAGTACTTAAAATACGTTTTTTGCAAATTTGGGGCGAAGGGGGCGTGGTATTCAAAATCTGTAAATGACAAAATCTGCGTATTGGTCAGATGTATATACACACCAAATCTGAAGTCTCCAGGTCTAAAAGTATTAAAATTACGGTGAATAAACAAAATCAATTTATCGATTATTCGCGATAAAAAAGTAATCGGACGAGTTATCGAAAAAAAAGATAAACTTGTACTGCGTATGGTATACATGAGTATACATACAAAATTTGAAGTCTCTAGCTTTTATATCTTCTGAGATCTAGGCGTTCATACGGACGGACGGACGGACGGACGGACGCACGGACAAACGGACAGGGCTATATCGACTCAGATCGTCGCCGTGATCAAGAATATATATACTTTATGGGGTCTGCCACGCCTCCTTCTGCCTGTTACATACTTTTCACAAAACCATTATACCCTGATTTCCCATTTTTAATGGGATCAGGGTATAAAAAGGGTTCTCTATATTCGAATGACCCATCTGGCAACCCTACAAGGTTGTTCATATTCGACGGACCCATGTATTTTTTTTTAACGATAAAAATCATATTTTATTTGGTTCAAGTAGACTTGACTTGTTGACATAACTTTTTGAATATAATATCTCTCAAATGACCGCCTTGAGCCTCTACGGCATATAGGGCTGCCAGATGGGTCACTCGAATATGGAGAGCCCTTTTTATATATGTATGTATATGATTTGTGGCTATATTTTCAAATGGCATATTTATAAGCAAGCTGACAAATTAGGTCTATGGCATCGCCGTTATATAGAACACGACTTTAAGGTTCAAAAATATTGAAGACAAAATGCAGGAGTTGGCCAATGAACACCTACAGAGGTTGAATAGTATTCCCCATAGCCTGACCAGGCCACTGGGTACAACAGCTGGGAGACGACTTAGACGCCACTAGCCCATAGAGCTGCTGCATAATGCTTGGACCTAAACGATTTTAATGTATGAATGATAAGCTTTGGCCTTCAAATCTCTTTCTGCCCCTAAGATATATTATATATTTATATATAATATATATTTTTAGAAGATATATATTTAATAACATTTAGATTAAGTTACCTAAAAGATAACGAAATAAATATTTTGTTACAAAAAATAAATGAAAAAAAGTAAAAACAAAAGAAAATATTTCGAAGTTTTATTTGTTTAATTTAAGTAAAATGTAACCAATTTTTTACTTTATTGGTTATGACTATAAAAACTTTAATAATGAATTTTCAAAATTTACTGTGAATCTTGCCTTAATTTTACTCAAGAATGAGAAGATGAAATAATTTTTAATGATTGTTCTGCCATCGTGATTTTACTGCTAATTTAGGTAATATTCTTTTAAATATTTGTTTAATTCGTTAAAAAATAAAATAATTTATAGGTATATATAAAATAATTTAGATTTATTTAGATTTTTTAAATTTTCATTGACATACAAATTATTTAATTTTTTAATATTTAAGAAAAATTTTATATACGAACTGCATTTACTTCGCTTCATTAATTATTTTATTTAATTTCATTTAATATTTGCATATATATTTAAGTATATGCATTTGATTTGAATTGATTTTCAATATTATCTTGGGCATTTATGCCCCAAGCCTTCACAAACGAATGGAATTCACAGAAATTTATTTATATTTGTGCTTTCTTGTAAATATGAATAATTTTTAATTAGCAACAAAACTCGACAGTTTGCAATCCTCAATCGAATATCTTTGAATGCAAACTGAACTCGGCCAACGACTGCAAATGCTGCATACTTTAAGGCGCGGCCATGTCCGTGTGCAAAACGATTTCCGTGCGGGCCACGCCCACATGTGAACAGCATGTGGGCAATCAGATGCAAAGTGTGAAGCGTTGCGAGTTAATTGAATTTCAGACGGCGTCTAAAACCTGCAAACCTGCAGCCGTCGAAATTGTTCCTAGATAGTTGTTTATGCGGCGTGCGGCTGCCGTTGCTGCCTTTATTTAATACTCTGCTTCTGACTCAAAATGGCAATATTGGGTGGTGTTCAACTGATGCGACATCGAATAGATCGAGTCCCGAATGAATATCGAATACCGAATGAAATGTCATATGTCGTATGTCGTATGTCGTATGTCGTATGTCGTATGTCGTATGTCGTATGTCGTATGTCGTATGTCGTATGTCGTATGTCGTATGTCGTATGTCGTATGTCGTATGTCGTATGTCGTATGTCGTATGTCGTATGTCGTATGTCGTATGTCGTATGTCGTATGTCGTATGTCGT
Source organism: Drosophila mayaguana (assembly GCA_037075325.1). Taxonomy (NCBI): domain Eukaryota; kingdom Metazoa; phylum Arthropoda; class Insecta; order Diptera; family Drosophilidae; genus Drosophila; species Drosophila mayaguana. Next base: position 2,572,864 of record JBAMCG010000080.1, on the reverse strand, counting down.
ATGTCGTATGTCGTATGTCGTATGTCGTATGTCGTATGTCGTATGTCGTATGTCGTATGTCGTATGTCGTATGTCGTATGTCGTATGTCGTATGTCGTATGTCGTATGTCGTATGTCGTATGTCGTATGTCGTATGTCGTATGTCGTAATCTAACCAGTGAGCAGCGAATGGCGCAGTCGTTGCAGTTTCTTAAAATAGGTTTAGCTCGTCGCTGATAAGGTTGTGTTGATTTTTATGCACCGGCTTTATACAATTTTAGTGAATTCTGTTTTCCCTTTTTTTTCACTTTTTTTTGTGGCTCACCTCGACATTAGCTCAAAAAGTTGCCCATTAATGGACGTGCAAAATTTAGTTTGGTCGCGCCGCATAGGTGTGTGTGTGTGTGTGTGTGAGTGAGTAAGTGAGTGTGTGTTTTAGCCATGATTATGTTGTGCGTTGGGCGTTTCAGCCTCGCAGAGAAACTGAAGCTGTTGTTGATTTTGATGCTACTCTGCTGCATGTTTGCGTTTTGGGCAACCGCTGACGCGGCTGTTGCCACTGGCAATGCCATACACCCCACTCCCCCGAATCATGCCCCTCCGGCGGCCCACCCAGCTCTTCTGGCGACGTTATCTACGGCGGCGCTCTGCTGGATGATTGCGTAAATGGCTGCGCAGCGTTACTCTGCCTACAGCCAACAGAACTTTGCACTTTGCACGAGAGCGAATAGCATTCTGCACTGCGAACCGGAAGTCAATAAAAGTTGGCCTACTGCACAGCAGGAGGCAGCATCAGTAAGTCAGTCACTCTGTCTGAGCCAATTTCAGAGGAGTTTTTCATGCATTTTTGACCTGCAAAGCACCTGGACAGGTTAACCAAATTAGCTGGCGCATTGGCTTCTAGGCTTGATTACAATTTATAATTCGAAACTTTATTAAGCGCCCAAATCTTGCAGCGCTAGTGGTTTTCATGATGCTTCTTGATGTGATTCCCAAAGTGATTAAGTAAAAGTCGCATCAATAACTCAATAAATAAACAATAATAATAGAAGAAATCAAACTTAAGAAGTAGATAAGTAAAACTTAGATACTATTAGTCCAAGTATTGTGTAAAGGAGAAAACATCTGTTTCATAATTGAGTTGTGTAATATAACTGCACAAGAATACATAACTAAAGGGGAAAATCGAATATATATAATAGGTTTTTAATATGCGATATCTATCATATCAATTATCCAGCTAATCAATACATATATACACTATTTATATTATTTTCAGGTATTTGCATCTACGTAATTCATTAAAATGGGTAATGTTTATTAATTAAGCTTTAGTTAATGCTATATTTAATCTCATAATGTTTACGTGCAATTAAAACACGTAGAATAATCAGATTTTGGCTCCGGCTCTCAAGTCAAATATTGAGCAATAGGTGGCGTTTGCTGGCGCCACATAAATCTAGCAGCGGCGTCCTCTAGGTAGTATGTTTCGCTCTAAAGCTTGTTATATATACCGTTAATCTACATCTTACATCTAAGCAAAAATGGAACTTTGCCATTAAAGTCCTGTAGAGCGCCCCCTTTTGTCCAAAAGTTCCTCTGAATACCCGTATAGCGCCATCTGGCGATAAACTGACAAACTAACACACACAATACAACTTGAAAGCTCCCAAGCAAACTAAACATACAATACAACTTGAAAGCTCACAAGGAGCAACAGGCTAAAAAGAAAATAAGAACAAGTGAGGTAAAAGCAAAAGCGGAAAACTACAGTACTGACAAAAAATGGGAAGATATTGTAAATCTTAACACGGATAACGGAAAACGATAAAAATAATAAAATAATAAATGAAATAACAAACCCAAATATCTGCATTTAACTGCATCCATTCTTCGTTCAGTTCACTATTCATTTCACAACAGCGATAAAAAATTTTCCAGTAGCCGGTAATGGAGGTCCATCTTGGCTTTAAATCATAATGTTTAAGAAATAAAGAGCGCGCGTCCTCCATTTAATATTCGTAAAACACAAATTAAACTCGAATTTAAATTAAAAACAAAAAAACAACGAACTCAACACGAAAATTAGATGAAGCAACACACTCGATGCAAAGCAAAAATGCAACTGCCATGTCCTCAGTCACTCAGCGATAGGAGAGTGCGCAGAAGACACAGCGCAAATTCGAGCTGCGCGAAAAACTGCTATAGTTGAGAAAGAACGAACGTTGAAACGAATGTTGAAACGAACGCGTAACGTGTCTTGGTGATGCGACGGTCATGCAAAAGCAGTGCTGCCAGTTTGGCAATTTAGTGGCTAGATCTGGTCACTTTTAAAAAAAATTGCAACTTTTAGTTTTTAAATGCTATAAGCCATTTATTTCTTCAGTGCTTTTGTATTTTTTATGCCATTTTTTACGATTAAGATATCGGAGCGTGTATTTAATCCAGCTGCTCGATCATATGAACTAGTTTATAGTGTTTGATAACTCTTTAAATATGATTGGTGATAGGGACCGGAACAAGATGCCGAAAGTTGATGGATTCGTAAGGATTGCACTGATCCAAGACGTCCTTATTGTGCTTATTGTAAATCATCAATTAACGCTAAGCTAAGAAAAATCTGCCGTATGAGTACTTGACTCAAATTACAGGTAGTGAGAATGTGAAGCTGAGGAGCTGGATAATATTTTATGTATTATTTAGTTAAATGCAAAGGGCACAGAGGTCATAGGTCATCTTAATTTTTAATTTAAGTGTTTCTAATTTTTATTTTTATGTTTCTGAAAATACATATGTATATGTATATTTGTTAAATATCAAAATTTTAATGCTTTAGCAATTTTTTTTTTGGCAATTTTCACAAAATTTTTAGCTATTTTTAGTCACGTGTTACGCAAATCTAGCAATTTTTTCCTAGGCTCTGGCAGCACTGTGCAAAAGTAAAACGGTAAATATGAAGTGCGAGTGCGAATGTGTGTGTGCGTGTATGAGTGAATGTGTGCCCAAGCAAGCGAGTGATCTACCTCTCTCATTTCTATATCTGTCGATGACAACATTCGCGCGCAGATATCCCTTGAGCAGTTCTGAGAGAGCTTGAGCAGAGACCTGACTAGGAGAGAAAATTCTGATTCATTATCGCTTTTTAAAACTAACCTTTTAACATTTTAGCAATACTATGAGGGGGACTATCTTCACGAGTATGCATACAAAATTTCAGTTTTCTGAGATCTAGGTGGACGGACTGACGGACAGACAGACAGGGCTATATCGACTCAGCTCGTCGTCCTGATTGATTGGGGTCTGCGATGCTTCCTTCTGCCTGTTACATACTTTTCACAAAACCATTATACCCTGAATTCCAATTTTTAATGGGATCAGGGTATAAAAAACAATAAATTATAATTCCCACTTTTAATGGGATCAGTAGAATAAAAATATGTCGTATGATTTAAAAAGAGAAAATTCTTCCACAAAGTTAGTTTTGCTAACTGAGTAGATTTTGTATTTGAAATAACAATAGGACAAAATAGGAAAAGTTGTATAGGCATTAATTTAGCTCACCTGTCTCTGATGAAATTCCATCGCCGGCACATTGCCATTTAACTCGACAGCAGACATTTGGGAAAACAAATATTACTAATTGTTGTGAAACAAGCAAGGATCGTTACTATATATATTCTTTTTACAGTTTGGCACTCTCATACACAACGAATATTACACTGAACTTAGCTTGAGCCCGAAAATTTGACATTCAGAGTATATCTACGGTACTTAGTTTGGCAGAAATAATCTATTTTGGGTTTATCATTCGCACATTGGATTGGATCTGGAAAAATTAAAAGAGGAAAGTAGATCAAATTGAGTAACAGTCAATATACGACGTGTTGTATATGTATAATATTTAAATACCAAATATATTTTATAATAAAGGACTGTGCCTGTGCTGCAATTTGAGGTATGTTATGGAAAGTTATTTGTTGCACATATTTGCTAGTAGAACTAGACTAGATAATCTTCATAAAACTTTCAGAATGTGATAATTATATTTATATGTGTATATTTGAAAATACTTTTTCGAAAATTTGTATGGAATGAGGTAGATATACAAAATATATATACAAGTGAACATATGTGAATATATGTATAAAATACAATATGTATGTATAATTTGGAGAGTCGAGTTCCAAATATGATGATGAGATAGACAGATGACCTGATATAGAGCATTCCCTGATTACGCATTTTCATTTGGGTTCCAGATATAACATATATACTTTATGTGGTTTGCCACGATTCCTTCTGCCTGTTACATACATTTTCACAAAACCATTATACTCTGATTTCACATTTTTAATGGGATCAGGGTATAAAAAGTGAAAGAATAACGACGTGCTTATATAATGCATTTTCCGATATGCCAGAAATCATGTTAGTTGAAGAGCTAGAACGCTGAAATTTGGAGCGTAGCTTTGTGTTGACTACCCAAAATCAAAAGCTATGGCGGATATATCTACGCCCATTGGGGGCGTGGCAAATCGGGTAAAACTGTATCTTTAAAGCTAGAACACTCAAATTTTGCATGTGAGCTAATGCCGCGATTCTATAAAGATTGGTTGAAAAATTATATGTCTACGCCCACTAGGGGCGTGGCAAATCGGATCTGAAGATATAGTGATTTTTAAAATTCTGCTAAATTTTGGGCACTATTGATGCTAAAGACCTGAAATTTGGTATATATACTCGGGTTGATCACCCAAGACCAAAAAGCTATAGTGGATATATCTCCGCCCACAGGGGGCGTGGCAAACCGCAAAAGCTTATATCTCCTACAGTTATAAAGCTAGAAGCTTTAAATTTGAATAATAGGTTACTGGTAGCCTCCTCTATCGATGACCCAAAAATAGTTGTTACGCCTTTTTAGGGGCGTGGCATATAAAAAAATACCCTGTAATTTTCACATTTTTTGAGCGTAAGCATTCAAATTTTGCAGTTAGGTTACCATTAGCTTGTTCTAAGAACTGGCCAAAAAAGAGGTGTCTACGTCCACTAGGGGCGTGGCAATCGCCATTTCTAGTGTCAAATTACGACATTTATATGCGTGAGCCATCTATATATATAAATAGACTTAATAGGCATTGATAGCACGGAAGAAAACATTTTTGTGGAATTTAAAAAATAAAAATTAAATTATAAATCTTAAACAAATTAAAAGTTTTCCTCAGGGTTCGAAGCACAAACATCCACGCCCACTAGAGGCGTGGCGAATCGGCGTGCGTCACTTATATATATAAATAAGCTTTGTAGATATTCATAAGACGGAAGGAAACATTTTTATGAAATTGAGAAAATATAAGCGAAATGATAATAACATAAAATTTCAATTTTTAAAAAAGTGTTCCGCGGGATTTGAACTCGCACCTCAACAAAATAAAAGCCATCCGCGCCTTTGCCTACAACGCCACCGCGGCACTCGCAATAATGATAATTAAAACGAAATGACATTGTTAGGTCGCCATATAGCAAAGAAAAGCCAAAGTAGCGGCTAGGAATTCAAAAACCATGCAAAGATAAATCAATCGCAATTGAGATTCTTAGAAAATGCTAAAGTACGTATTATATGTACATACATACACACATACCAATGAGCACGTGCTGAAATTGAATATGCAGACTTTTTTGTATATATACGTATTTTATATATGTATGTATATATCTACGTATAAGCATTTGAGAGCTATCTAAGAAGAAACAAATTTAAACTTATAACAATTTTCGACTAAGATAATGAAAAGTATTAAGTGCTATTAATTCAAGCTCGCACCCTCCCAATAAAATATCGAATTTATGAAAAAGAAAATGTGATCGAATAGGTCTTGAACCCACGATACCTAACACGACTTGCGTTGCCTCAACCATCGGCACCATTGCTCGGGTTGGTTATCTAGTAGCGAAAAATTATATATATAACTTCAGTGCTAGAGCGTCATCTCACAAAACTAAAATAACGACTGAAAAATTAACAAATCAATCGCAATTCCTAGAATAGGCTAGAAGGCGCGCTTTTGTCTGTAGACTGCTCGACTTCGAAATCTCCTGATCCCTTCCAGGAACTGATATTTCAAGAATTCTTCGCTTTTTTCTGCTTCAAAAAAAACACAAACACACAGAGGCACGCACGCATAAACACGCATTAACTGCAGTGTGGGCTTACTATGGGAACTTAATTGTTTAATAACTTTTCTTGTTGATGGACTATTTTCATGAAACTTTTATATCGTGATTATAAAATTGAAATGCATGAATTTGCCAAAGTACATGTCTCTAGTATCACGGACAGACGGACATGGCTAAATCGACTCAGCTCGTCGCCCTGATCAAGAATATATATACTTTATGGAGTGTGCCACGCCTCCTTCTGTTACATACATTTTAACAAAAACATTATACCCTGATTTCACATTTTCAATGGGTTCAGGGTATAAAAATAATTTTTAGGCCACTTTTTGTGACGTGTCATATTGAAAATTGTACATGCTAGAGCCGGAATGTGAATGAGTATTCCGCAGTTGGTAACGCCCAACTGCAACGTTCTTACTTGTTTTTTAATTGTTTTTAATTTATTTAAGATTTAGTTGGTTTGCCTTGTAATTTGGGAATAACTACATATATATAGGGTATATAGAAGCTCTCCCAAAAGAGTTTCTGTATTGATTGCAGAAAATTGTATAGTAATGCCAGTTAGAGAGTTTTGACCTTGAATGGTTACTCTGTAGATGGTAGTGCCCGACTCAACTGTTTCAGTCGAACAAGTTTACATTGAGGGCAAATTGATTGCATATATTGATAGCAGGTGAGCTCAAACTCAGCGCTTTTGTTCGCTTTCTCTATCTATCCCTATCTGTATATTTATATATAGCCGACATGTGAATTCCTCACATAGCTCCCGGCCGAGCACTATTTTATTTGAAATTGCTGCATTAGCTATGCAAATCACATCCACTTGCAAAGAAACCCAACTGCTTTCGCACTCGCAGGCTAAGTGGCATCCTGGATAAATATCCCTTGAAGGTACTTACGGATATAAAATAAGTGCACAACATAACTTTGTCTTAGCCAATAGCCATTAGAAGTGCATTTCCAGTTGTGCTGTATGCCACACACACACGCACACACACACATAGATAACTGCAATTGGTTTTAACGATTGCTGCTGTTGCCTGTTAGCTTTCGCTTTAGCTTCAGTTTCGTTTTGGCCTTCTTCCGTTTAACAAAATACCGTGGCAATGTGTGCTGTAACACACATCTAACTATGTTTTACACACCCCGTTAACAATCTGGCCCCGCACCTGAGCCGGAGCAGGAGCAGGAGCCCGAAATGGCAAACGGAAATTGTGCATATTTCACTTAGCCTCAGCGCTGAAATGGCAAATGGCAAATGGCAGCCCAGTTAAGAGGTAAAAAGAGAAAACCAGTTTGCAAATATTTGTATAATCAAACGGTCTGATTCTCGCCACCTTCCTCAACATCGAGGCCTTCAGCTACCCCTTCCGTTCAGGGCTTATAAAACGTTAGGTGTAAATAAATTATTAGCCGAGCGTCAACCTGTGTGCTCGCTGAGTTAACCCTTTGCCGGCTTCGCCAGCAGCGAGGGTTGCCCACTTAATATTGAAGCTTTAAGCATGGCTAAAGTTGGCTGAGAGTAATGTTTACGTATTTCATTTAAGTTATATTTATTTAATTTAAGTTATATCTTTAAATCTACTGCAAAGCCCAAATTGATATATACAAAACTATATTTTGAGTTTCATATATCTGATGGATCACTGATGCATAATTAGCGCAAAGACTTCATAAGCTACACTCGGCTACAGTGAAGCCTCTGCCTGGGGCATTGCGAAAATGTGCCATGTTTGCCAACATGCAAAGAGAGTAACGAGACAATTACCGTTGGGAACGACGTCAGAGTCAGCAGCCGTTGCCATTGCTGCTGTTGCTGCTGCTAGCCAAACATGCAACTTTGAACAGTTAAACACATATACACATACACATACACACACACACAACTGCTCAATACAGCAGCAGCGATGAATGTGTGCCAACAGAAAAAAAAAGCAAAAACTAAGGCAGACTCTTCACAGCCTTCTGCTCTTTTGCGTATGTGTGTGTGTGCCTGTGTGCGTGTGCGAGTGCAACGTGACTGTTGCCTGGGGGCGTGGCTCTGTGGCCAATGTCTGCGTAGACAACGTGTTAAGCTTCAGTGGTTTGCCATTGCAAATGGGACACATTAGCAATGTTGAAAGTTGCTGCTGCAAGGACTGAAATGGAAAGAGAGCAGGAATGGGAACGGGAACGGGAACGGGGATGGGAACGGGAGCGAGAGGGGGAATGGGAATGGTAACGGAAGCATGGCGTGGCCTAGGCTGGGTCGAGCTGGGTGGCAAAGGGCCTGATGACTTCTTTGATGCCGGCTGCATAGCCTGGCCAAATGTGTCAGAAACTCGAAAAAAAAACTCAGTTGAGTGATTCGTGATAATTATATTTCACAAATATGACATAGCCAAAATAAAGAGTGTCAAAGGTGGATATATCTGCTAGAAGGGTATGGAAAGGGGACAAGTTTAAATCGCTTATATTTACATTATACACTGAAATGCAGTACCGAAATCTCCTGGTGGCAAAAGTTTATTTCATTCATCATTTCTTTTATCTGGCAATTCGACTTAGCGTAAAAGAGTTGGTTTATACGCTAAACGTAAAAGTGCTGGCGTTTAAGTATACAAGGTAGGTAACACATGTCGCCTAGGGTTCATCCAAAAGCCCTCGATAGGCGGTAATCTTATGCTAGCCCCCGTACAACGACTAGGAATGGACTCAAAAATCTCCGCCCTCAAAATTTGCTCGCCAAGGCTTTTACAGACGGACGGACGGACGGAGCAACGGCCGCACAGACAGACGGACAGGGCTAAATCGATTCAGCTCGTCGCCCGTGATCAAGAATGGTGTCTGCCACGCCTCCTTCTGCCTATTACCTACATTTTAACAAAAGCATTATACCCTGATTTCACATTTTCAATGGGTTCAGGGTATACAAAATATTGTCGAAACTGTAGCCAGAATTCAGGGAGCCGAAAATTATTTTAAATAACTTGGTAGCTAAATAAGCGTGTTATAAATATAAAAACTCAAACCTCTTTATTTTTCATTCACGAAAAAATATCAAATATTTTAAAAGGCTTTAATTTAATATTCACTGCGACCTGCTTCGCCTTTCTACTTGCATTGTCAGAGTGCTCTTCCTCTTCTAGAAACGACATTATCGCTGAGTATCGATGAGTCTACAGGGTCGTATCGATGGACCTTTAGGTAGGTATCGATAACTCCCATTGGTCAGATACAATAGAAAATCTAGAATCATATAGCAAGAGACTTGGTTTATTATACATTATCAAAATAAAGCGTGCAGCAATGCCTATGAAGCAAAAGCAGCAAACACTCGACTCGTTTCTTGCATTAAAATTGCAATTAAAAAATGTAGCATATGGGCTGCAGAATATTAAAGTAATCGATGGTCTTTTACTCCGTTCAAGTTCCTGATAAGATTAACTAGGATGGGTATGGGTAAATACTTGACTCCAAATTTCATTAAAAATATTATTTGGGTACATTGCGCACACATTTCCCTTATATTATAAATCGAATCAATGATTTCTAAGATGCTCAACTATCAGCAGAGGTGTTAATTAAATTGATCGAAAACGGAAGTAGATGCTCTTCTTCTTAGCTCGTTGATTGAAAAAGGAAGTAACTAACATTTGTCTGTGGCCCTCGCTGCGCTGTGCCAATAAATCCTTGCTCGACTGCCCATTCATTTCCCTAATGAAATCTCAAGAGTTTCTCCATAAGTTTCGCTCGCCGGAGACTTCGTTTGCGGCGTTCGCGCTTTTCCATTTGATTGCCGACATAGTTGCCTCGATTCATCAAATCCAATAATGCAAAATACTAGGAAAAGGTTTCGAAAGTTCCAAGGACGAGCCATTTGCAATGTTATTCTCTGTTCTTTTTTTTTTAATCAACTTTGCTGCCTGCGGCGTTGGCATCGGCGTCGGCGTTGGCGACGGCATTGACGCCGACGTCGACGTCGTCGTATTTCTCTGTTTGTTTGTTTTGCGCAAAAAGTTTCTTTTTTTTGCGTTTTGTTTGTTTATTTGTTTGTTTTGCTTAAAAAACTCTTCAGTAGCGCCAAAGGCAACTCAACTACAACAACAACAACAACGACTGAGAGCTGAGCCAACAACAACAGCAACAATAATGGCTGCAACAAAAGGTTGCCACGCGTAAAATATTTCTTAGAAATTCTCTTATGCTTCTGCATTCCGCGTGACTTTCAGCAGCATATATATATATGCTTATATATAGTCACATAGACATACGCACACACGCTCACACATAAGGCCGTTGCTTTTGGCAACAAAAGCGTGCTGTGAATCGCTTCAAGTTCAGCTCTTTGGTTTGGCTTCCTTGCAACTTTGGCCCCGTAACCTTAGTGCTAAAGGGTATTTAAAACTATTTAAACGGAATTTAAATAAACATTTCAAGAGATGATTTCTCATTGCGGTCTTTGGCAAGTCTTAGGCTGAGAAGTTTCTTGGTGAGAGAAGAGGAGGAGGCAGTTATATATATTTTGTTTCAGAACTGATATATTTATGGGAAGTTTTTTTGATGTGCTTTATTTTAGCATTTACTTAGATTAGTCAGATTTGTCGCCCATGAACTGTTATAAATATCAATCGACTTTTCCTCTTTGTCTTCAATCTGCGATTAGTTCATTTGCTATCAATATTGTTTAAATAGAAAAAAGATATGAGCAATGACTTTTACTATTTTTGCTTTATAATAATATTTTGATATTGATTTAAGATGATTTAATGGGCAACTTGTAGTCGGGTATTATCTATCAACGCATTCTTGTGGTGATGTCTTATGACTTTTAATATGGCAATGGCTAAGCTCGTAAATTTTCGAGACGAAATTGTTAAAAGTTTTAACTGTTTTAACTTAAAACAGTGTATTGCTCGTGCGCTCAAATACACAGACACACACGCATGCACACATCATACAATTAAATTTTAGCACACACACACACACATACATGTATAGAGTGTGTGGCCCGCCTGCAAAGCACTTAGCAAGTGCGCAGTGCAATTGACAACTAGCCGCGACAACAACCACAGTCCTGTAACAATAACAGTGGCAACACGAAAGCCGTGGTAACACCACCCACCACCCTTCCGCCACCACCCTCAGCCTCTATCTCGGCACACCCACTGAGGCACGCTCAGTTGGCAATTTTCCTGCAGCATTTTTCCACACTTTATGAGACATTCATACATTTCTCACTGTTGATGTTGTTTTTCTTGTTCTTGACTTTATCTGTGTGCTGTGGCTAAGAATGCTCGACTATAAAGTACCCAGTGCTGAGTGGCTAGAAATGTTCAACTATAAGATACCCAGCAGTGGGTGCGAGACATTCTATTCTAGCTGAGAGCAGCGGAAGACCCTGAAGAGCAGAGACCAGTTGGACTGGACTGTCAGATGAGCAGGGATAAGTCAATAAAACTATTCCTACTGATCAAGCACATATATAGGTATGTATATAAATGTATGTATATGAAATTCTGCTGCTCTTTCTCTTATCAAATCCTGCCCATTGCAAATCAGTTGTAACAAAAATGAGATTTTATTTGCAGCAAAATAACATTCGAGATATTCGAGGAATTTATGTTACGACTTTTTATTTAGTTGACTTTATTTGCGTAGTCTCTGAGATTATAGAGAACATTCTCCGTTAGAGTAATATCGCTCTCAGGCATTTGAAGAATCTCTTACCTCTCTTATCATCACAATTACGATTACTAAATTCTTTTCGCAAGCATTGAGTGGGTGAAGAGGAATATGAAAATTGCTATGCAACATTCTTGCCATTCTGTGTGTGTGTGTGTTTGTTGCAATTGCTGTTGCTAAATATTTTTATTGCCACTTAAAAAGTTTGCTAAACAATTTAGCTTTTATAATAGTTTGCAGCGGTAAAATATGCTTTTACTATAATTAAATATTTGCTGTCAACATGCGAGAGAATTTACAACAATAAATGTGAAAAACTTGTAAAATATTCCAGCAGAATGCATATGAATAACTAACTTCAACTAAATATTAAATACTTTTGAATCGTAAATTTTTAACATTTTTTTTATTTTCTTTCAGTTGACAATATGCAACTTTTAATGTATTATTTTTATAGCATTTTAAGTGAAAGCCTTTTTCACCTGTTATTTTCATGCGTTTTCATTGACTTTTGCACAGCCAACATTTAAAATTTGATGCAATTTGATTGAAATGAAATGCGTATTTATTTTTCGAAGGAAATATAAACGAATGCACTGCTTCGAGTTGACAAACTTTGTTATTTCAAGATTTGAACAATTTTCTGCAACTTTTTCGCAATTGTCAATTTTCCATTGTGTTGTGTCAGGTGCTGTTTTCTCTTGTTGTTGAGTTTGTTATTGTGCTCGAGGCTTCTGTTTTGATTAGGTGCTGCTCTCAGTGGAGTTGACTGATTGCTTTTGTGCAGTTTTCCATTTGCAGTGCGAATAAGCCAAATGAAAACACGCCCGAAAAGTCAATTCAAAACTGAAGTACTCTGCACTTGGTAGCAGCTGCAAGAGCAAAATAAATGAACACCTAGCTTTGTTGCATATCATTTGAATCTGTTATTTACTTTATATTTCCGTGTTTGATTGCTTTGATTATGCCAAAAATATTATAAATAATTTATCAAAAAGTGAGCTATTTTGTAATCAAACGAGTCTGCATTCCCCTAGTTTTTCAAGTCGTGTAAAAAATATATATTCATTATTATGCACCCATCTATATCAATTAACTTAAATATAATAATAATAAAAGTCAAGCTGAAGGCCCCAGTTCCCAGTGCTCAATTAAGTTTATGTTAATTTATATTAATTCTAGTTCATAACAAAAGTTTTCTGTATTTATGTTAAAAGTTCAAAGTGTTCAATTAAGTTAATCTTAATTTATATTAATTCTAATTTCTAATAAAAGTCTACTGTACATATATAAGAAAAATATTTATTGCTTAACTAATCTATCTCCACATTCTAAATTAAATGATGCTGCATTTATCCGCTTTGGGTTAGTTTTCGCACCTGTCAGCCATTTTCTAATTGACTGTAAACATTTGTTAAGCACTTAAGCGGCGTATGCAAAATTCTAACTGCAACTTTGGTCATTAAGCATTTGTTTTCACATCAAATTAACCGCGCGGCTACGCCGAAAGCTATTGGTACACGAATCGCTTCCCGATAGACACGGTACACACTTACACTCATACACGTATACACACATACACATCTACAAGCTCTCATCTACTTCCTCTCTCATGCACCATCTCGCTCATGCTAACTCTCGTACAACCGCTGCCACTTACTCACACTCCGAAGACTGCGTATGTACTGAGCAGCAGCGGCAGCGCCAGAGCAACGCACTCTTCTTCTTTTGTATCAACAAGAATTTGTACAATGTACCATTGTATAAATGTATGTAGATATATGGATATTTATATATTTTAATATATAATTATTCATTGCTTACGTCGTTTTTAAACACTTTAGAATATATCCGAGTGGTATTTAAATTTGCTTAACAGCGTCGTTTTTCAACAAAATATCTATTATTGTACCATGCAAATGTGAGCTGCACTAGTTTTGGTACACTTGTACCACAGCAGCATCAAGTATAACAGTTTAATGCCGTTACATTTGACTCTCTTTGGAGGCAGCGTGCGCTCTTTGCTGTTCGCATTGTTTCGTTGAGCGAGAGCCGAGCGTCTCTTAGTTCCAAGGCATCGAAACATTAAATTCATCTGTAGTGCATTTACTCAGCTATTGTTGCCGCAGCCACTGCTTGAGGCAGCTATTTATCGTTTTGTTGTGCATAGTTCGTGGCTGTGCTTTTTCGTCGATTGCTTGACCTTCAGCTAATTTGCATGCTGTCTGGCATTGAAAGAATTCTGTGGCTGAGTGCCGAGCCGCAGTTTGGTTACGTTTCAGCTCGGCTGCCATTGTTGTTTATTCGAGGGTTCAATTAGTGCTTCCGCTCGCTTGTTGCTCCACTCGTCAAGTATTTGACAGACACTCTCGCTAGATTGACAGCTTTTGGCGGTGATTGATGCACTGGAGAGTGTGTTGCCTTTTGCTTGAGTGCAAAATATGTAGCATACTTCTTGGCATGCTCGGACTGAGCGAGTTTGATGTGGCAAGCGAGTGATATTGATGGATAGATAGATATTTTGTTGTTGTTAATAATTGTTGATATCCCTGTCATATAGTATATATATTTGAATATGAACTCTCTTCATATGCCCTCAACCTTACAAGAAGATTTTTCAACATTATTTCGCTTACTATGATGTATTCTCTTGGCTTTCATAATGGGTATCTGTTAGTCGTGCATATATGCTTATAAACTCATTATTTGTATTTTTAATGAAGCAATTTATATGCTTATTTGCGTGACAAGTTCTATCTTGACCGTTTGACTAACCACAAGGGTCGGTAGGCAGGCACTTGTTGTGGACAAAGGAAGATTATTTAATAGTTTGCCAGGAATATTTTCTATTTCAAGTCGCATGAGGCGGAGCAGTATATCAAAAAAGAACAATGCCATCACGGATCTGGGCAGAAATTGACGAGAAAACATGTCACATTTTTGTGTAAGAGCTTTGAACAATTTGTAAGCTTCGTTTCAAACAGGTTTTAGGGAGCTGTTCGCCCAGGACATGACGTGCAGAGCACATACACAGAAGATACTGATGATATTCAAGGATTGTAATGCTACCTAACAACAAGGACATCGTTGGCCAAGTGCGGTTGCTCGGAAGCTGCAAAAATATGCAAATTCTACTTTAACGTAGTAGCCCAAAGGACATAAGTGACGTCAATTTGCCAACACGAATATAAATACATACATAACTACACAGATGTATGCGTAAATACGGATTTGTTTATACACATATGTGTTTGAGCTGCGTGTGTGCGAGCTTTGCTGTTGCTTTGTTGCTTTATTTCCACAGCCCGACCAGCTCATCTGAATTTAACATTCGCATTTGAGTGGCCGTCGAGTATGTCAACTATAAATTGCACCTGAAGCAATGACAGCCATCGATCAATGCGAGAACCCACAAAACAACAAACTCGAGTCCTTAAAGCTGTGTGTACACAAGGATGCAGCCCGTAGACCACTTCAACTGCCGTTTTAATTGAGCCGCTGCAGCTCAACCCACGGGCCAAGTAGAAGCCACCGCAAAGCTCAAAGGCGAATAAAAAGCAGCTCGTTAAACTTTGTTCGACTTGTGCATAATGATCCATAGAAAATCCAAAGCAGTCAAAAAACGAACCGCGAAAAAACTTAAATTTAAGCACTTAGTACTTGAATTGAGTGAGTGGAATTATTTGTATTTCGTCATCTACTTTTTGAGATAGTATAAAATTATTAAGGATTACAGATATTTATATGCATATACAAAAATATATAATCCAAAAAAAAAATAAATATATATATATATATTAAATATATTGAATATATATAGTTTATATTCATATGTAAAATATATGCACGAAATTTTCAAACTTGAAAGACTTTTCATACAAAAGGACGGACGTAAGTGATTTCGAAATCATCAAAAACCAAGTATAAACAATGAAAGAAGTCAAGAGAGTGTTTTATCCCATCCCATTTCAATTCGTTTATCATGTCATTCAACACATGGCTCAATGAATATTCGATTTTTTTACATATATTCATTTGAAGTTTAAAAAAGAAGCAAAACATATCTATATATTAAATGCACGCTTTTAAGGAGTATTTATTTTTTTTTTAAATAAATAAATAAAATTGTTTTACCATTAAATACCAAGTTTTAAGAAGTATATATTAAATACTTTATATATAAACAAGTAAGGAAGCTCTAGTCGAGACTGCTCGACTAGGAGATACCCTGATCCCTACAAAGAGCTGATATTCACGCACGCATAAGCACGCGCTCTGCTAACTGCGCAGTAAGCAGCGACTGCGCTTGGGCTGCGCTGCAGTGTGGGCAATACTATGAGAATTTTGTTGCTGAATAATTTCTCCTGTAATAGGACTATCTTCATGAAACTTTCAGAATGTGATCACAATGTGCAAATGTGTGTACATTCCAAAGCACAAGTCTCTAGTACTTAAAATACGTTTTTTGCAAATTGAGGGCGAAGGAGACGTGGTATCCAAAATCTGTAAATGACAAAATCTGCGTATTAATCAGATGTATATACACACCAAATCTGAAGTCTCCAGGTCTAAAAGTATTGAAATTACGGTAAATAAACAAAATCAATTTATCGATTATTCGCGATAAAAAAGTAATCGGACGAGTTATCGAGAAAAAAAAGATAAACTTGTACTGCGTATGGTATACATGAGTATGCATACAAAATTTGAAGTCTCTAGCTCTTATATCTTCTGAGATCTAGGCGTTCATACGGACGGACGGACGGACAGACGGACAGGGCTATATCGACTCAGCTCGTCGCCCTGATCAAGAATATATATACTTTATGGGGTCTGCCACGCCTCCTTCTGCCTGTTACATACTTTTCACAAAACCATTATACCCTGATTTCCCATTTTTAATGGGATCAGGGTATAAATATTTAAGCGAGAACAAGCGCTATATTATAATGTGTTAGAGACTTGAATTTGGAATATATTTTGTGAACTGAAGCACAGTCTGAGCCCCATTTGGGGGCCTCACAGTTAATTTACAATAGTCCCTCTCTTAACATCGTGAACGAGTATTACGCAGTCGATATCGTCCGACATAGTTCGTTGTAAATATTCCATTGTTGACAGGATTTAAATGTTAATTTCGATACGACAAGTGGCATATGTAGGCCCAAAACAGTTCTGATTAACTGAGCAACGCTCCGATAGGCACAAACCAATAATAATGAACTGTTTCGGCGCATAAATTAGGCCGGCAGCATAAAGTGCGTCGCATACCTGGTGACTCAGCAAAATGCAAATTCCTTTTGCATATTTCACCGAACGGAAGCTGCTCAGAATTTACGTACATTTTCTCTTGCTCTCCCGCTGCAGATTGCATAAATTTACAAGTCCTGGCAAAAGGGCGTTTCGGGCGCCCCCTGGGAGGAGGGGCAAATGCTTGCAGCAACTCGAGCTGTCGCTGATTACACTCGGGCAGAGAGAATTCTAACTTTAGCTTGACGCCTATATCACATTTATTATTTATAAGTATCAGCAGCCCAATAGTTGGAGACTTTAGCCGATTTATAGTTGCTATTAAAAATGATATTATTGTATAAAAAAACTTTCGCATGTTTTATTGTAGATCTAGAAAAGTTTTGTATATCGTAAAAGCAAACTCTTCAAGGCAGCTGACTAAGATGTATGCAATATATATTTATGTTTTCTATGTTTTCCTTAGTAGCAGAATAAACACTTTAGATATGTGTAAACGGATTATTATATCATAAAGACAAACTTTTTTGATGTAAACTTTTTTCAGACAGCTTCACTAAACAGCAAAATCTGAGCTAAGCGGACTACAATATATTATATATTAATGTGTGTTCATCGTTTCACTTAGTTTGGCTGAAGTTTGGCCAATGATTCCAGGCTTAAAGAGCTCAAATTTAAGTCAAAGATATTTTGGAACAAGCCATAGAGTATGGCATTTGGGGCTCGTTGGCAACATTGAATGCAGGATGGCCATTATGCGCTACCATAAAATGAGGTGCCGGCAGCCACGTGCTCACTAATGAATCTACCAAACAGCAACAATAACAGCAACAACAACAACAGCAAACGACAATCGGATAGCAAACATTAAAGTGTCAAAAACTCAAGGAAAAGCGCCCCAAGAAAAACGCGTTTCTATTTACAGCCGAGCGGCTAATTTCCACAGCAGCAGCAGCAGCAACAACAACAACAACAACTACAATGCAAAGAAAAGAAAAATATATGTAATGGTGCAAAGCGTACAAGTTGGAGATGGCGTCAAAACACGTTAAAGCAGAGAATGAAAATGGGAAAATGCGCCCAAAGGGTAGCTGCACTGGCTAATACCCTGCCTGCGCTAATGAAGCTAATAAAGTGTTGTATGGAGGCTAAAAATGGAATAGTTCATCCAGTAGGCAAAGTCGAACTCATTTTTCATTGAGCTTCAATACAACTCTCGCACTTTGAGGTACTCACTGGCCATTGATTGTATTAAAAACATTTTCCCAAGTTTTATATTCAATTTGAAAAGCAGAAAGAAACTGCCAAGAAGTAGGCAGAGCAGCAAGGAACACTTAAAAGAGAAAAGCAAAAGTAGTAATGGGTTTTCCTTTACTGAATGGGGAAAGCTGTTGAGGTCTTTAATAAACTTCGGTTTATTTGAATTGAGAATTGCTCATCTTACTTTCTCTGTATTCTTATTTTAATTTTATTTCTGAATTAGCAATAGTGATAAAATATGTATATTCGGCTTGGTAATTTAATATAAGTTTATATTAATTAATTATATATTAATCTGTAAATGGTAGAAAGCTGAGGTGGATTGCTATGTTTTGCCAAGTATTCCGATATCGATTTTTAGAAGCTCATCTCTAAACATATTCAGATTTATTGACCTAGCTTTCATCTACTTTTTAACTCTTTTTATTTATAGTGTAATATATAATATATAATATAATTTATAATTTATATCAATAGCACAACCATTTCCCCATGGAAATTGAATGTGTTCCTAATGTCATGATAGATTATTGCTCAATAATATCAATTTGATACAAATATAATTTAATTTTGTACTTTTACGAATGTCCAATATATGCTTTATAGCATCTATTTGTCACAAATATAATTCAATTTGGAATAAGCCCGTTTGGTGAAGGGCAACATTATTTTGAAATTCCGACAGCTCTCGTCCTACTTTGCTGCACAGAAGAATGGGATCCTTCATCCTGTGCTTCATCCGTCGGAACTCAATGCGACGTTGGTGTCATTTTTTTATATTTTTGTTCCGCTGTCTTAAAATGCGACTTCCCTGCACCAGATTTCAATTATGCAAAGAGATTTGCCAACGGAGCTTCTGGACGTTTTTCAGAAATATTCGCATTACGGAAGGCGAGTGGCGGGCGAGGGGGCTGGGGTAATCAGGCTGGCTGGCATATTTACTTTTAATTTGCACCATTAATTATGCAATTCTTTGGCGTAAGCCAGCGCCAATGTTGACACCACAGACAAATTATGTTTGGCCGTTATGGAGCACATAAATCAAGCGACGGCTGCCAAGGATTAGCTCCTGATAGTGTATATTAAAAACTCGGCGTAATTATGTCAATACGCCAAATTGTTTATGGCCGTCAGCCGACGCCAGGCAAGGCCCAAAAAGGACGAGCAACATTCTAGTAATCGTTAATCATTTGCATGTTTCTTGACTGGACCAGCAAACAGGCCGTGCCCAGCGCGGATGCAGTCAAGCTTGGCGAGGCTAAACAATGAGGAGATTGGCCAGCTACACACAGCGTCTTGCTAAGAGTTGGAAAGGCCAATTTATTTCTGGTTCAATGATAGCGCCACAATTAATAATCTAGCCAATGGCCAATGCTCGTAAGCCAGAAATCAGTTGAATGCGAGCTCTGCTACAAATACAAAAAACTTCTGCGTTGATAACGGCCAGAAGCAGCAACAACAATTTGTGAATTCAATTCGCAGTCGTCTGCCAAAGTAGCTGCCGGCTAGCAAAGAGCCGAGCCAGCCGCAAATGGAGAACAATGGGCAGAACTATCCGGACTTTTCGCTTATCGCTGATAGCAAATCAGCCAGTTGCAGTGGAGCGAAAGGCAAAACACAACAAAATAAAAGGGAAAATGGGAAAAAGGGAAACCTGCCAAATAGCAAGCATGTCAGAGGGAATTGGTATGGGCTGCAGATACTCTCGATGCGACTCTGAGCAGTCAGCCTTGTGACCCACTTTATCCGTAGTTTTGAAAGAAAGACTGTGTTCTTGAATAACTTATCTGTTTATAGAGCCGTGCACACGTACATGTGCGTTTTCATCAGCACTTTCTGTACTTACAGGGTATCAAGCACACACAAGAAAATGTGCTGCAAAAATGTGCAAGACAAGTAACAAGTAAGGGAGCTCTAGTCGAGACTGCTCGGCTAGGAAATACCCTGATCCCTACAAGGAGCTGCGCAGTAAGTGTGTGCAATACTATCAGAATTCTTGTTTTGAGGCGTTCATACGGATGGACGGACAGACGGGCGGACAGACGGACGGACGGACAGGGCTATATCGACTCAGCTCCTCGTCCTGATCAAGAATATATATACTTTATGGGGTCTGCGATGCTTCCTTCTGCCTGTTACATACTTTTCACAAAACCATATACCCTGATTTCCCATTTTTAATGGGATCAGGGTATAAAAATGGGAACACATATGTGGCATCATCGTGGAAGGGCAGCCCTCAGTATGATAAATAACAGATGAGCAATTTGTGTCAGCATTGTGTAACTCTAAGGGGCAAAGGAATTGGGTTCATTTCTTATTGAACGGACGATGGGGCACCGACTCATGGCGAGGCGGATCATGCAGTGGCAGGCGACAAAATAGTCAACAGCCAACTTAGACTGAGCGCTGGAGTAGCAAGTGGACAAGCGGCTAAACATGTAGTTCCAAGTGACTTTGATAATTTACATCTATCGCTATATGCATAAATTATTCTTACATATCACATTAGGTACTCTATATAGTAGGTCTATGGGATGCTCTCCTCCCCGTGCGAGTGTAATAAAAAACTCATCAATCACTTGGTGCTCTAAATGCTTGTCGCCTGCGCAGCACTCGCTCCTCAGCCGGTCCCCAGTTGCAGCTCCTGGCAACACTTTGAAAATACATTGACTATGAGAATGTCATGAATATTAAATTGCGATGATTGCCTTTGGCAGTGTATCCTGGTTCCGCTCCTCGTTGTCGCCTTAGTCACCCTAGTTGACCACGTACTCGTTGCCTTTCCTTCTGCTTCAGCTTCTGCTTTGCTCCTGCTGTGCTGTACATTCACAGAGCGAACTTATCGCAAATTGATCTTAATAAAATGCACTTTAATTAAGCTAAAAATACAAGAATTTACAAGTGCACGTCTGGACAGTGAAAGCTTTTACATGTATTTTGATAAATTATCGAAAGGGAAGAAAATCAAGAAAAGTTTGTTAAAGGAAACACTATTCATTATTGGTTGAAAGTGAGTACAGACATATATAACGAATATGTATATATGTATTTATCTAGATATTGCAATTCGTAAAATAATACGAAATTAATTACACCTGCTCTTTGTTTTTCCCTTTTTGTCTTTTTAGTAAATTTACCAGTTTTAATTATTATAATTTTTTTTCTTTTTCTTTTTAATAAATTTACTTGTTTTACTTTTTTTTTCAACTTTTTACATTCCACTTTACTCTTTCTATGAGCGAACAGATGAATTCTGAATGATAGTGCGGAATTTTTGTTTGTAACTTTCTTTTTGCATTCCATTTTAAATAAACAAGATTCATTTTATTTTTTAAACGGAGATACTACAGTTTTATTTGGTTTAATTATTGCATTTAATGAATACTAGTTTATTTAGGAATATAGTGCGTATATATCGAATATTATTTCCTTTATAGATATAACCTCTGCCTTCTGTTGATCTAATCTGATATTGAATTAGCTCGGTTTCTCTTCAAATATTGTTTATGAAGGAAAAGTACGGAATACGCAAAAGAAGAAATAATCAAATGATAAATTTATAATAAATTTATATATAAATTACTAAACTCATGATTTGAATTTTGAGCTGTTTTGCTTGCAGTTCTAAGAATTAGTTACAATTCCCACTTGACTTCAGTTGAATTCTTTCGGGAGATAGTCAAATTTCTATAGAAGAATGAGGAAACCCTTAGCAAGCCGCACTTCATAAGTTTCTTTTATAATTAATATGTGAACATGTGAACATCTAAGATAATTTTGTAAAAGAGATTAAGCTCTGCTTTAAACGTGCATTCGTTTCCCCAGCCGGAAAACTAGCTATTGCTACATATATACATAGTATACTAGCGAGCAGCACGACAGCCCAACTCTGTAAAACTATCAAACCATAGTTAATTTATTGTAGCTCTCTGTTTCAAGACTTCAAGTTATCCGAAAAATCTTAGTATGTCGAGCATAAGGAATGCGTAAGTATTTTGATTTAATTTGCAATACTCATTTGATTTATTCGACAGGTTTGAAATGCTCTCGAATTGCTATCTCCTTCTTACAGTGTATTTAACGTTGCTTTTATTTAATTATTACAGTATAAATAGTATTAATATTCGATTTCAGTAATTCGTAAGCTTAAAGTGAATGCAAAATGGCTCACACATTTATTCACAATCACCCAAAGTCGACACTCGCTACTCGTCATAAGGATTGCAGCCAATGGCGCAATCAAGAATCAAAATGTTTGCAGCATTTGATAGAGCATACACGAAACTATGCCTTTTCAGCGAGCTGCTTCTTCAAACAGGGCGATACTATTAAAGCCTACGATATAATATCGTCAATCCCCATCAGCCCTCGACAATCACGACAGCAAAACAAAGCGCAAGTCAATGGCTGCTTTGTGGCTAAGGGTGTGTCCTTTATTCAGTTCTAGGCAAAAGCCTAGTCCTTTGCAGCAGAGGCTTTGCATACAGTACACACACACACATACACATACACAATAAATAAACATTTTGAAAACAAACTTTTCTTGTGGCTTGTTTGGCTCATAAGCTTTTGAAAGGCAGGCTGAAAGGCTGAACTGTAATTGAATTTTTCATTGTTTACAAACAAATTATTGTTGGCTGACAAAGCAGTTGGGCCAACAATATGCTGATCCCATGGCCTATTCCATTCACGTATAAATTATTGCTCTACATCTTACCAAAAAGAGAGATAGATAAATATGGGCGCAAAGGATGCAACAATTCAAAATACTTTTACTTCTCTCTACTTGAGCGTTTGCATAATTAATTGAATAATAACAGCTTCGATTGTCTGCGTAATATTTTATTGAGTTGTAAGTTCGTCCAGCCGTGAGCAATTTCGATGCACCCTGCGAAAGGGTTTAATATACTTACCCATATATTGCATTAAAACTTCGTAAATGGATTTTTTAAGGTCGCGAATTTACGGCCTACGCAGCCTGCGAAATTTCCAAATTAAATTGCGGCTAGCAGGCAGCCCTTCGCGAGGGCCCGAAGCCAGATCGAGCCGAAGTTTTCATAAATGTCACGGCAGATGTAATGTAGGCGCAGAAGCAGCTGCCAGTGGAAAAGCAATTTAAATGCCAAGCACTGCATTGTTATCTGGCCGAAAGCTTACGCTCTTACGTTTGCCGAGTGCCGGCAAAACAATGGAATTTAAGTCCTTTATAATCACTGTGCAAGAGTAGATATTCTGGAGATGCTTTAAGGACATTGTGTTGTATTTTTAATTTGCGATCAAAACATTTCAAGTCTCTTCATCTGTCGAATATAAAGCGTGCGAGAGTGCTTGAAAATCGCTTTTGCCTGAATGCCAAATAAATATATCGACAAGTCTGGTCGACTTGGGCTCATTGTGGCTGATATTTGTATACTGACTGGGCCAAATTCGGCCACCCTTTCATCTCCATTCGTCCTCGCAGCGCAGTGAAACACAGTCAGACCGCAATATTGAATTCAACACACACAAGCACACTCACACGCACACAAACACAGACACATTCAAGCGAACAAACAGGAACATCATAACCTGGGTAAAGCCTAAGACAACCCCCAAATGAACCCGCAACAGCGGGCGAGCACCTGAGCCCTTTAGCCACACACGCACACACACACGCACGCACGCACGCACGCACACGCGCACACATACACACACATGGCTACATAAATGTCATTGCTGTTATTTATGATAATTCAAAGTAATATCCTGCAGCAATTTCATCAACAAAAGCCAAGAGGCCAAACCCGACTGCAAGTAGGTGTGTAAAAGCAAATATCCTTTTTGGGTAACAGCCACATGCCTGGGGGCCCTCTGGCAAATGGCTCAAACGTGTCAAACGTGCAAATTCCTGTGTGAAAATTGCAAATTTGTTTCAATAATTGGTTGTGGCAGGTACGCGTGCCTTAACCCTAGCTCCTAGTCGGCCATAAAGCGTACAAACATTTGGCCAAGTGCGCGGCTTAAGTAATTGGCCATCATAAATAGCATTGCACTCGTATGAACTGAGCCCTATAAAATTCAAAGAATTTTTTAATAAACGCACGGTTGAATCCTAAGATATTGGCTATGAAAAAGTAATTCATAACCTTAGTTAATCAATTATGTTGGACGATTAGAGTTGATAATCTATGGGGCAATCATGAGTATCATCACTAACCATAGATAAATGTCTAGTCAATTTCTGTCACTTTTAATGTTCAGCAAGAGCTTTGTTGTGACGTCACAGTTTCACACTTCAGTTCAGTTCAGTTTTTGCCATGGCGGACACTTAAGCAGAGATCCAAAGTTGCCCCCAAAAACTTTTTTATTAACGAATTTCGACAATATGCTTCATAAAAACTGTCAATCCTTTACCTTATGCGAATAATGGAATGAATGAACTGGGGGCTGCAGCAAGGACAAGTCCACAATGGGTAATATGTCAGAAGGCATGATTGATGGACAGAGTTTACTGAGTTTTAAAGTCAGGCAATTTATGGCATCTTTATGGCAATTATATATAGGCAATTATATTCTCAATATATTGTATATATAGCTATATATATATTTAGAATATATATATAGGCTATTATATAGGCTATTATATATAGGCAATTATATTCTCAATATATTGTATATATAGCTATATATATATTTAGAATATATATATAGGCTGTTAAAATAACGTAAATATTGATCATTCTTCTTGAATGCTTTGATCCTTACACCCATCTGTACCTATCTACCCATGCTAGATATGTTCACCCTGAAACTACGTAAAAGCTCTACAAGCAAACACAAAACAATTGTTATCATAAATATATTCATCTGATTTACGTACAATGTCGGGATTATCTTCTTGACCTGTCAAGTACATGTGAGTATGATATAGAACAATCTTAATTGTCAGTACAAAATTATAAGAATTGTTGAATTCAGCGGACTTTCGAAGTTTCCCGTTGGAATAGTAAAAGCTCTACGTTAACAGGTCGATACACAATTACCAACAGATATACGGATGGATGTCACTTGATCTCTGGACAAGCTAGTTGGTACAGGAACTGCACCAACGTTCGGGTTGGCCGTCCGGTCATTTTTCGTTTACTCAGATATGGAATGATTCCATATGTGCTAAGCATGCCGGATCCACGAGTATCGATATGGGCCCAGTCGGCGCATGGCACCATTTCATGGAGTATAGCCGCCGCCAGGCAAGAGCTCGCTAGACCACGCCCATCGTTGCTCAGATCATATCCGAGTTCGTCCGTAACCTGTTTTCTGTAGTAATTCCATAGTGGAAGGCGCCACATGCGATCACCGGTGAGAGAGCCAGCCTTTTGGAATTGCTTCCAGATGTAATGAGAATTGGAAAAGATTGCGTTTGCCCCGCCACCGAGTGCCTGCTGAGCACCCCTGGCAATCGTGCCCACGTCCACCACCAGACGCGGCTTGTAGCTCGTTTGGCCGTAAATCAAAGGATCAGCCATTACGACGACGGCTGCCTTGCTCAGATCACGTATGGCCATGGCCTTCGCATTCAGCAAGGTGCACACGTCTCCTGGCTTTGTAGACATGCCCGATGGCATGTTCTCACACAGCGGCACAATTACAACCACGTTGATGGGCAGCGACAGTGCCGCAACGCAGCGCATCATGGCCACACAGGCCGCCGCGCCGGACATCTCCGCCCTGTACTCGTCCATATCCTCGCACTCACGCAAGTTGATGCCGCCCGAGTTGAATGTGATGCCCTTGGCGATGAAGAGGACGGGCTTGTCGTCCGGCGAGGTGCCGCAGTAGCTAATCTCCATGAGTACCGGTGGCTCGCAGGAGCCCTTGGCGATCATCAGAAAGGAATGCATGCGCTGTTGCTCGATCCAGTCCATGGTGCGTATCTCCACAGTGATGCCGCATGGGCACAGTGCGTCCACGGTGGCCTGGGCGAACAGCGTAGGCGTCATACAGTTGGCAGCCGCGTCGGTCAAGCGACGGGCCAGATTCTGCGACTCCGCCTTAAAAATGCCACGTACCCAGCCATCCTGATCGTGTGAGTCATACAATTCCAGCTTTGGCCTGACCGGATGATTCTTTGTACTGAGCATATCAGTAAACTGCCAGACACCCAGCATTGCACCTTCGGCTGCCTGCTCCGCATACTCCATGCCTTCGACGGCAATATCGGTCATACGAAGCCTTTGCAGCGAATGAGCACCGATGCCGGCCGCAACGCGCACATTTTCCATACCCTCGTCCATCATTTCTAGCTCGTTAAAGCCGACGCCCTGCAGGCCTAATCCAACGACAGCAATACTGTTGAAGTCGGGATCAATGTTGTTGAACACCTTTCCGCGACCTAAGCGTCCATCGATTTTGGTTTCCCTAATTAAGTGCGCGAGCTTTCCCTCGGTGCGATCGTTAACGATCTCAGCAGTTTGCGTCAACTTTGCATCTTTGTCGCCCTCCTCCTGGAATATACCGAGGACGAGACCCTTTCCTCTGGTCTCCTTGGCACAAGAGAAGCGAACGCTCTCGAACAACGGAGAGCCGCGCAATAAATTAGACTTGATCAAAATCCGACGCAAGCTCTGCATATTGAAAATCCACAAATAATTTACGACTTTGGGTCAAAAAATAAATATGTGCTTATAGAAACACTAAAATCGTGAAAAATAAACAAGAAAAACTTAGAAAACACTTATAATTTAGGATAAATAATTTTTTTTTTCTTTTTTCAAAATTCCATTGAACAAAACATTAAGAAGCAAGCACTGATTAGGTTGAAATAACAAAAAAGACTCAACCAGAAATCGAGCTGTGACAGCTAACCTATTTGACAACTTTGGAAACGTTTGCTGGCGTCGACAATGAGAATGAGTATATCAGCTTCAGTTGGCAGTGCCAGACTATGAGATACCTTGCACATAGATATTCACATTACATTATTTATCTGTTCTACAACAAGGTAATACTCTCTGCTCCCTGCGCACTTGGGTTGTTCTACTGGGAAATTTGTTATTGCTCTTTTACTATTAAGGTAAAAGGTAATTACAATACTCAACGGCATGTCTGATGATTGCAGTATGTTGCATGATATAGTCCAGTTTTTAATGACGATGATAATTTCAAATTTTTTGTTTAACAAATATACCATATACATATATAAAAAAAGAATTAAACATGTGTAAGGTTATTCTTTATTTTTTATTTATTTTTTATACATATTATTTCTCCAGCAATTGAAAAAGTGTTAAATAAAGTAGGTACCATCGAATTAACACTACAAAATAACGGATTTTTGTTAGAAAAGCTGTAGCTAGTAAATAAGAGATGTTACAAAATAATTGAGAACATTTTTGGAATCAGCGACTTCAGATTAATAAACATTAAGTATTAAGAGTCATTCATCAGACAATAGTTGCAATTGTTGCACTGTGCTACTAAAGTACAGTTCTAGGTTAAACATATTATTATTATCATTTCTTATTTAAAATCTGAACTTTATAAATTTATAAATATAAAAAATTAAAAAAAATTATTATAATATAATAATGTAATAAATATAAATTAAATTTTCTCTTTCTTCCCTGGTATTAGTTCTTATTGCAATTATGTTTAGAAAGTGGTATTAGATTTATCTAGGGGTAACCTAACAAATCAGCCAAAAACTTGATTTCACTTTTATTTTAAAATGATTATTCATTTATTGGTTATTTCCACTTTCTATTTATTTTTTAAATTTTGTTTACTTTTCATATTTCTTGCATTCATTTAAATAGCTCTAAAATGAACGCCTTTTTCTAATCATTAATATTTTATATTATATATATTCATATTTATGAAGCCCACAAAAATTTTATATGCACAATCTGATTGATCTGAAATGACTTAAATAAAAATGCAGCTCAATGCCAAGTTTTTTAGTCTTTATTGGACCAATGTCAACCAAACTTTATAGCTTGGACATAATATTTCATTGAGCATTACGAGTTGGATCAGGATTTGAAATATGTAGTAAACACATAAACAGCAAATTTGATGACTCATGAATGTTTTGAAGACCCATTTTTATATTCAACATGAAACATATATCAAGATTATTTCATTTTATTTTGATACTAGATCACGGATTTTTTAGCTGGACATTTAATGGCGATGCTGTAGGTTATGAGTAGTTAAATGCAGCCAACAAGCATTGTGGTGTAATGTAAAATATATTTTATTTCTATTAACGCAGTTAAAACTCAACTAAGTGTAACTGTAACGACTCCGCTGGACGTTAATCAAATATAGTTCGGTTGTTTAATTAATGCAACTGCCTCAATAAATAACACTGCAATTAAGTGGACCACATTGACGGTGATGCTAATTGGAGCTATAGCATACTGACCTCGTCTATGAATACCCTTATTGAAGGCAAACAATTCAGTTATGTAGCTCTTCAAATAATAATGACTTTATCTACATAATGTTGAATTTATAGTTAATAATATATTAATTAAGCTGTAAACCATCCGACTATGAATAGTAGATGAATTAAATTAAAAAGTGCCTCAAACAGAAAACAATTATCTTGTTTTGTCGATAGAGACTTTTCTAGGCTTTGAGCTGACATAAACATGCAAAGACAAATCTCTCCCCTGGTCGACAGTAATTTCTTGAATAAGCAGGATATTCCGCACTGTATGGGGTTTTTGGGGTCAATTTGAACTATAATCTATCTCAGAGGAAAGGAAACCTTATTGTTAGATATTCTTAATGTAACACATAATTAACATAAATGCAATGTTTATCATAATAGTATTTCTAAGCTCTATATTTACTTTATTAATTAATTATTTTGGTTATTTATTATTTGAATATATTTATAATATTTTTTATTTATTTATTATACATATTTATTATATTATTAATTTCTACTTAAAATAAATATATCTAATTTGAAAATATGTTAATTTCATTAATCTTTCAGAAAAAATATTTTTATTTACTTTACTCATTTATTACTTTATTTATTTTATTTACTTTACTATTTATTTATTTATTATTTATATATATTTATTACTTATTTATATTAATTTTAAAAATATATTTATTACTTTTTAAATTTATTTTTAAAATATATAAATTTATTAAATTTAAAACTTGCATATTTGATGAAACGTTAATTCATAAAAATAATTATTTATTTATCTTTTTTTTTCTAATATTTTGTGGGTTTATTATTGATTTGATTTATTTATTATTAATTTATTATTCAATTATAGTTATTATTTCATTCATTTCTTTTTAAAATATTGTTTATATTGTTTATTTCATAAAACTGTATATAAATTTATTTTAATTTACTGTTATTATTATTTTTTATTTGTTTTATTTACTTATTGGTTTTAAAAATAGATTTATTATTCTATTTATTTCTACTCAAAATATATAAATTTATTTAATTTGAAACTTGTACATAAAAAATAAATATCAATTTATCTTATTTTATTATTATTATATTATTTTTATTTATTCTATTTATTTATTATTAATATGTATTTATTATTTTATCTATTTCTACTTTCAATATCTATCTATATATGAATTCACGTGAAATTGGTTTAGTCCTCCATAGCTCCGTTACCCAAATCAACATTATCCTTGCAATTTTGTGAATAATGCACAAAATGTGTAGTCATCTCCATTAGATTAACCCAAATATCTTCTATATTGGCTGAGGAAAAGAATTTCTCTTTGAAAATTCTTTGGCAAGTAATTACGCCCAGCAAAACGAAACTATGAAGCCAAAAGCTAATACGATTACAATCAACCGCATGGCTTACTTAAGATTATATCACTTTGCAGAACGTTCTATTAGCAAGCGAACGGAAAGAGGATTTAAGAATGCATTCGAAATCACAGCAGACTTGGCAAAGCTTTTGCCTCGACTGCAACACAGTCAGGATGTGGCACAGCGTGCACTGCATCGTTGAATATTATTTGTTCAAGCGGACATTCAATTTCCATTGGGTTGTTACAAATGAATTTTTCATTTACATATATATACTATCTTAGTGGTTTAACCGCAGCTTAATGCTCCAAATGCCAAGCCATTCATATGATTATGGCCAGACGTGTAGCAAAGTGGAAGCATTTTCCTCCTGCCCAACTAAGAGCTTTGCTGGCCCCAGCACGTTGCGTATCCAAGTTGTGGCAACTTAACACAGTTTTCTATTTTCTGTTTTTTTTTTATGTTGTTGTTTGGGGCGTAACACTTGAGTCAGACAACTTTCCGGCTTTGGCGAGGTGCTGGAAATCTGCAGAATGCCTGCATGCTCGACATTTGCCGGAACCCTGCCATAAAACGCTCATGTGTGTGTGTGTGTACGTGTGTGTGTGGGCATGTTGACAGCATTTGTTGGCAACAATTTCATTACCGCGCATTTAAAGTTTTACCAACACTCATGCACTTCTAACAAATGAGACAGCAGGATATACACATTCGTTTCGACATTCGCCCCGCCCACCCGCATCGCAAAACATGCCCCTGTGCATATAGCCATGGCTGTGTGGCACTGTGCTCGTTATAAATGGAAAACTTTTGCTACTTGCTCAAGTGGTTTTTGTCTTTTTTATTTGCTTTTCTCTATTTCCTTTTGTTTTGAGTTCAGCTGCCTCTACTACTACTGCTCCTGCTGCTGTTTTTACTCGCTTTTGATTTTGAAACTTTTACTTGTTTATTTTACTTTTTAATGAGAGCAGACTAAGAGATCGCATGCCCATGAACAGGGACAATCCCACTGTGGAGTGCGGCGTTCCAGTTGTATGCTTGTCGATTAGCCATATTTGAAACGGAACATCAAGTTCGAAAACTTTTGCAATGTGTACGTCGAGTCCAGTTATTCGCCTGACGCCTGACGCTTGATGCAACTTTTTGGGGCATCAAGTTTTACTGCACAATTTGTCAAGCCGTGTTTTAAAGTGTGTGCAACAGTTGCGTCGAGAATCGCCTGCTGTCAGTTTGCATCTAAACATATCCAGCTCGATGGACTGGCTGGATATCTCAGATCCCAGCAAAAAAATTGATTTGCGCAAGTTTTTTGTATCTCCACTCTTCAGTCAGTCACAATCGCCCTTTCAAGTGGCCCGAATGACACAAAGGCGAGTGTTTTTAATTTGAACTTTTTGTGGCGCTTTCGCATATCAATGACTGGACGAGGCATTCAAGCGTAAGTGGCAAACAGCCGCTGCCACAGACTGCCAGCACCGCAACCACAGACCGAACACCACATAGAAATTCGGCTATGGAGCGTATTTCTGGCAGCTGAACAACTTCTATTGGAAACTTGGCAAACAGTTCCACAATTTATTTTCCTGCATTGCAGTGATTTATAAATTTTGATTAAATTCTCTGGCCATGGTTTTGGCAAATGAAGTGGACCTGTTTAATGGCCATATCAATGGATATCTGGCATATATTCCTTTTTATACCCTGATCCCATTAAAAATGGGAAATCAGGGTATAATGGTTTTGTGAAAAGTATGTAACAGGCAGAAGGAGGCGTGGCAGACCCCATAAAGTATATATATTCTTGATCAGGGCGACGAGCTGAGTCGATATAGCCCTGTCCGTCTGTCCGTCCGTCCGTCCGTCCGTCCGTCCGTCCGTATGAACGCCTAGATCTCAGAAGATATAAGAGCTAGAGACTTCAAATTTTGTATGCATACTCATGTATACCATACGCAGTACAAGTTTATCTTTTTTTTTTCGATAACTCGTCCGATTACTTTTTTATCGCGAGTAATCGATAAATTGATTTTGTTTATTCACCGTAATTTCAATACTTTTAGACCTGGAGACTTCAGATTTGGTGTGTATATACATCTGATCAATACGCAGATTTTGTCATTTACAGATTTTGGATACCACGCCCCCTTCGCCCCCAATTTGCAAAAAACGTATTTTAAGTACTAGAGACTTGTGCTTTGAAATGTACACACATTTGCACATTGTGATCACATTCTGAAAGTTTCATGAAGATAGTCCTACTACAGGAGAAATTATTCAGCAACAAAATTCTCATAATATTGCCCACACTGCAGCGCAGCCCAAGCGCAGTCGCTGCTTACTGCGCAGTTAGCAGAGCGCGTGCTTATGCGTGCGTGAATATCAGCTCTTTGTAGGGATCAGGGTATCTCCTAGTCGAGCAGTCTCGACTAGAGCTTCCTTACTTGTTTTAAATTTGCTTTTATATTTGCTGCCAATTTGATGCAGTTAAAATATGTAATTGGATCTTTTTTGAATTAAATATGAAGATTTTTATTATACTTGTATAGGTTAAAAAAAATTATATAAAATATATATTTTAAAAGAAATTTAATAATAAAATAGAATAACAAAAATTAGAATAAATTTCACAGAAAAATATATTATTTGTTTCACTGTAAAGTTTTTGTGGACTCCAAATAATAATTGAATAAATTTATGCGATACGTATATATATTTATCAGTGCAAATACATAAATATTTATATCTGCGCATATCCGCGCACATAGTCCACAATTTTGAGAGCATGTCGTATCTTGCCTGGACTGCAAAAGTTTTCTACTTCTTTTGTGCTCTGACTCTTAGATAAATAGTTTGAGACTTATCATGACATCTATTCGAATGGGACAGCAGACGAAGGATGAGTATTTCCATTTACAGTTGCAAAAACGTTTTCGAGTTGAAGGAAATATGAATGTTATGACCCACACACTCCAAACATATCATCAATTATTTAGCTCATATAGAGCTGAAGCTAGCTGCGATCAAAATGGCTTTAAAGATGTTAAGTGTGGATAGTTTAGCTGCCAATGAAGGATAAGATAACTCTGATTTAATATGAAGATATGATATGATATACAGAAAGTGCCAAATCTTATTATTTTTCTATAATATTGACGGTCATCCACTGCTGTTTCAAATGGACTGCGGCAGAGCGCGTGACATATGTAAGTTACTTGTGCCTCTTGCCAAAAAATTTTTTTTTTCTTTATTATTAATTTTAAATAAGAGCTGCTGCGCCTCAGAGTGCATTAGCATATTAGCAATTTAATCAGATTGGCATAATTAAAGACATCTGCTATTATTATTGAAGTGCCAGGTCAATAATATGTCTGGGCTTTTCGCAATATATCATGGAAATGAAAATGATAGCATGGACATTCGCTTTTAGCCAAATGGCAGGTTGCCTTAGGCAGTCATATATTCATATGACATAAATTGCATTTTTCACATATAAATATATTTATGTACATATATCGCACATATGAATAAATATTTCATATCGGTGCGATATTATGACGTGGCGTTAGTTATTATGTCGTGATTGTCGTGACAGCGCGTACGATTCGAGTGAGTTGATATTTTAGTGATAATTAAAAGAAGTATTATCACAAGGAGCGTGAGAGAGAGAGAGAGAGAGAGAGAGAGAGAGAGAGTGCGTGTGTGTGACTAAACATTGTAACCAAACATAGAAAAGAGAGAGTTGTTATAATATATAATATATAATATAATATATAATTTATATAATATATAATTTATAATCAAATATGCCAACATGAGAACTTATATAGTATATGCAAATAAGCTCAAAGACTGTTAATTCAATGATTCATTTTAATTATTTGCAGCATAGTTCTTCTTTCTGTTTCGCAGCATCAGCAGCTTCGTTCCTCTTAAGATCAATGCAGTTGATATGCTTTAATTAATTTCTTAAAGCAAAATAAACGAGAAGAAGCAGCTATTTCTTATTTGGAGAGGGAAACGCAGCCATAATCTTGCAGCCCCAGGATATACCCGCACACAAGCCAATATATGTGTGTGGATGTGAGTGTGGAAGGCGAATATGCAATTCGCGTGCTGCTGTTCCTGCTGCTGTAGCTGTTGCCGCTGCGTCTGCAGTTGCAAATGGAAATGTTAGACTTTCAGGCAAATTCGCACAAGCATCAAAGAGGCAGCCGAGCCGCACCGACAATCCACACACACAACATACATGTATACATATATGTACATATATACATATATGTACGGATAAGAACGAAACATTGCTATGAATATGAAAAGGTGAATAAGCTGTTGGTATTGGAGCGACTAATCGAACTCTTTGACATTTCTTGAAGTGCAGACCAAACTGAATGACATTGTTTTTCAGCTCAGCTATGTCATTAGGCTAATGGCAAGTTAAAACGTTCCACCTTCCATTGGCCGCCCCCGAAAGTATGCTATGGCTGACGTGACTGCCAGTCTAAGCCGATTAGCGACACAGTGATGGACCACAATACTCGCTGAGTGCTTCAATCTTTTATTTTAGTCTCGTAGGAAGGGTATTTAAGTCTAACCTTCTAAAAACTATGACGTGTTTGGCCAAAATGTATTTTATGTTTATTATTAATAAGTTACGCATGTTGCTTATAGAGTGTAAGCATCTTAAACTGCAGACAGTAAAAGAGCAGATTGAAAGGCACGCAAGTCGATACAGTTAAAGATTTTTGTGAAAGAGAGCCTGAAGAACTGCTCCCGCCAGACCAGATGACTTAAAGGATAGAATTTGCTAAGATGCTTCGACGTCAGTGAGAAAAACTCCACTTAAAACCATCATACTGCAGTATGAGTTTTAGTCCTATATTTATTGTCCACGAATTCGTTGTTGAAGTCTATATTATGTAAAAATAAATACAAAATATTTAATTAAAAAAAAAAAAAAGAAATAAGCATTAAAACTATCAAGCCGTTGTGAATACATCGATTTCTTTGAATTACATTCATGTTACTACATGATATGTAATGGCCCAAGCCCCATTTGTCATATTATTGATAAGGTTTTATTATTTATTTATTTATATATACAAGCAAGACTTGAAACTGTTCATATTGAAAAGGTAGCTCCATCTATTATACCTTATGCATTTACAGGGCTCTCCATAATTGAGTGACCCATCTGGCAACATTACAAGGCAACATTCGACGGACCCATGTTGTTTTTTTTTAAATCAATGAAAAATACAATTTTGTTGATTTTGTCAATAATAATCATATTATTTGGCTCAAGTAGACTTGCTGACATGACTCTTTGAATATGATATCTCTCAATTGGCCGCCTTGAGCCTCTACGGCGTATAGTGTCCGTCTCTGGCAAAATATATATGGGTCACTCGAATATGGAGTCACTCATATGAGTCTTCGAAATATGTAATGATATATAAACGGACAAAATATATTTAATTTCTCGTTTACATTAAATACGCTATATTGAAAAACTGAGCAAAATTTAGGGAATACGTAAACTACTAAAATATCAGTTTTTCAGTTGTTACTTATCTGTAAGTTCAAGTCTTAGCTAAAGTGTCTCCTACGCCCTTTCAAAGTGCATTAGCGTATAAGCTATTAAATAATTGAACAGTAAGCAAGGGGTAAGCTGGTGTGCCTGAGCAACACATCTGAGCTTTTCATCTGCAAGGGTATTCAATGTTCGGCGTTAAGTAGTGCCTTGACCTTCCTGTTTTTTGTAGCACAAATTGCCAATGTCGCAAATCTGCTTGTCGGCAACTTATCAGAGCTGAAGCCAAGAAGGGATCGAAAGTGAAAGAGGGAGATGAATGCTGCGCGGTGAGTGGTGTGTGGCGAATGGTGAATGAAAAAACAGGACTAATTAATTTAAAGCGCTCGCGCAATCAACTTTTTGCGCTAGTCATTTTGTCATGCTGCCAGCCCGGCAGTCACTCACTCAGGCTGACAGTAAGCAGAGGAGGCACTCGGGTTAAAGTATGTAATATTTTGTTAGGTATCTTATGGGATGCTGCTCAGGCGTTGCTCTTGTCAGTGGAGCTGAAATGTGACATTTATTAATGTGAACGCACTAGCAACAGCAACAGCAACAGCAACAGCAACAGTAACAACTCTAACAACAGCAATTGTCAGCGTTATGGGTTGTGGGCGTGGCGATGGCAACGCAAGCGGAATTAAATACGCATTTGCGCTGTCAGTTTCACTTGGAACTCGGCAATCAGCAGCAGCAGCAGCAGGAGCCGACTCGAAGCGCTACAAAGAGACTTAACGCGTATGGCCCCAGCCCAGGGTTTAGCGTTAGCGTTAAGCGTGCCATAAAACTTGGCTGGGAGGAGGTACGACTGCAGCCAAAGGACCAAAAAGATGCTAAAAGTGCGAAGGTGCTCGAGGCATATTATGAAAATGACATTAAAGTGACGACAGCAGCAGCAGAAAGCGACTCAAGTCAGTTATTAAAGCTTATGGCGGCAGTTTATGGGCTTTGTCGCTGGCATGTGCCAGGGTTAAGTATGGATTTATTTTCCACTGAAGTACGCCCATCGCACATTTCAAACAGGAGCACAGACAGACACGCACTCGAGCTGCCAAATGGTAGCCGAATGCATTTCAAAAATGCAAGCTCAGTGGCTATTTGATGCGATTGGCTGCAGCATTGAAGCAGCTCGATTGAGCCAAATAATATTTACTTATGGGGCGAATACAATGCTTATTGAATAAGTGAAGTGAATACAATGTATTCTTAACTAACTGAATTTTGAGCTGAAGTTTTAAGCACTTCAGAATGAGAATATGCAGCATATATAGTTAAGGAGCTATAGATCTGATATATGCAATGCTTCTATGTGAACTGTGTGAAGAGAATGATACTGTGTTACAGTCTCAATTTGAAATTGATTAAATTTGACTTTATTTACCCAACTTTATTTACCCATCTCATATATCTGCGTTTGTATGCGGGCAACGTCTGCTCGATTAGAAAACCCAACTCGTGAATCGTTTCACATTTGCCTGCATGTGGCAGCCTGTTCTCGCGCAATCATAACCACATCTGGGCATAAATAATAAAAGAAAGAATTATTTATATTGTGTTGCTGTAACCACAAGGGTAACACAAAAGAATACGCACACTGTTAAGGCCGACCATTTGTGGCAGCAGCAGCAGCAGCAGCAGCAGCAGCAGCAGCAGAAGTGGCCACAGCAGCATTGCCCAAAAGTCTGCAATTCTTAAACTGTTATACGGACAGCTTTAACCAACACACGGCGCATGACCAGAGAGTCATGTGCGAAAAAGTGAGAGAGTCAGAGTGAGAGAGCGAGAGGGAGAGGGAGAGGTAGAGGGTGAGAGCATGCTGCTCTACTATGCCGCTTGCAGGAACACACAATGTTTTACAATACAAAAAAAGAAGAAGAGAGAGTAAAAAAAAACAAGAATAGAAAAGTGGACGAAAACAACAGCAACAACAACAATGACAACAACGACAGCAACAGCGCCGTACTTAAGGCCAAAACGTAACAACGGTCTGACCTTCACCATTAGCGCACTTTTTATACCCTGCACGCACTGAGAAGAGGAAGAAGGGAATAATGCCCGTGTTAATTTGTAAATATGTATACCATAGATATATATACATATTGTATTATATTATAAGCATGATTACTAGAAATAAGTGAGTCTTGAATGCCATGAGAAATTCGTATTTAATCGACCTGTCTACAAAAGATTATTAATCTTTGCCATGCCCATATTCTTATATACAGGATATTTGGTAGTCGTTCCTTGGGTCATTGCTCAGCTTTCTTGTTTTATATGACTTTTGCTAACAGCATTTGTATAAAAAGTAGTATCAGGCACTTTGTATGCGTGTCTTTGTGGGTGTGGGAGCAGCATCTTACAAGACCGACTTAAATGCTTTCCGCTTAAAGGAGCAGCGCTGGAAGTTGAGGGGAAGTATGCCTGCCAGTTTATGTGTGTGTGCGTGTCTGTGTTGCTAATAGCCCCACATACACTTGAGGCTCAGCTTAAATTACGTGTTTGTACTTCCAGTCCATATCACTGAAGAAGCAGTACTGAATTTTAGTCGCACTCTTTCGAATCTCATATATAGGAGAGCTCGACAAATGAATGAAATTGCAAGTGACTTGAATCCTGTTGAATATTGAGTGTGTGTTGAATATTGGGTGCGGCACTCGCAGGGTAACCAACTTCTGAATGTTGTGCCAGCTGTTGCATTGGCTGCTGTTTTACTATTCCTCCATTTGCTGAATGAAAAGACCTGCATATTGATGCAAAATTTATTAACGGTGAATTTTCGAGGCATTTTCACACATGCTGTGCTGTGAAATAAATCAAATTCAGTTTGCAAAGCCAAATAACAATCTTTGCTTATAAATTTGATAAATATAGAGGCCAAGCGGGTGGCCTATAGAAAGTCCTTGAAAATCTTGTTGAATAAATAAAAAGGTTTTAGAATTTTAATGCATCAAGCTGAGGAATATATAATCTATTTCAAAAAGTATATTGACTACATTTTATTTTTAGTTTAACATAAGCTGGTAAGAGACGTAGAATGCCTCTCATTAAAGCATAGTTCCCAAAGCATGTTTGCTTTTGCTATCAACAGAAATAAATGATCTTTTACCATGCCATTTTATGGTAGGAAACACTCAACAAATTGTAGCTAATGACCATAGCTAAATTCTGATAGAATATAAGCGTAAAACAATATTTATATATACCCAAGCATTAGCATTCAACCGGTTTTCCATTTGCCTGGTAAGCATTAACAAAATGTTGACTGGTTTGGCTCATTGGTTCGTTTTGGCATTGCTGAAATATGTTTGACATGATTGATGATACAATTGATTGAAATGTGATAAATTGTTGTCTGCTGCGGGAGACAGCCACAGCAGCAGCCGCAGCAACAACAACAAAAGCAGTAAATACCAAAAAAATGACAAAAAAAAAAAAAAAAAAAAAAAATGGGGCGAAAAATGCATGGCAAGCGCTCAAGTAGAATCTCTTTCCATTCTCGCATATGAATAACTACCAAAAAGAGAACTCTTTACAGCTGTCGCAAGGATTTATGTACCGAATGTGTGTGTGTGTGAAATATGCATACATCGATCTATATTAGTGTCTGTTAATACTCTGTATATGAGTGCCATTGACATTCTTAACGAAGACTTAAAGTTGAGACATGGCTGTAAAGGCAAAGTTCCTTTTCATTCTTGATGCATTTCTTACATATATCCTGAAAGAGGAGTATTGTGCAGTCGGTAAGACTCGACAGAAACGTTCTGACTTGTTTTAGTACGTGATTGACGCAACTGCCCGAGAGAAAATTTTATTTTTTTTTTCCGCTCACTAAGCTGATTTTCCCAGGAGCCGCATTCAGTCGCTGGCAAAGGAACTCTGCTTAATTTTACATGTGGCCGAGAGCTGAATGTTTTCCTAAATGTGGCAGCAGCGCGTGCACATCTCGTAAGTAGCAGTGTATTTGGCTTACATTCGTTTTTTTCTTTTCTTTTAGCCAACTTCCTTTGTATGCTAATGCACAAAGTGGGTAGCGAGACATTTAATCAACTTTATGTGGAATGAATAAATCTTTGCGCAAAATAAGAACGGAAAAATACTAAACAAAAACTGACACCAGCATGTCACCCAAATGCCATTAGATTTATTAAAAATCCGTCTGAGGGATTAGACTTAATGTTGACAATAGCATCCATCGGGGCTAAAGGTGATGCACTAAAGAAAATTATATACAAAGTGGTTTTCACATTTTGTGCTTGATGTGCGTCCAACAATATAGAAAAGAAATACTCAAAAAAGTGACTCTTGACTTGAGTCTTTAAGAGCATGGAAAAGCTATAAGCAGATATATATTTTAGCTATACATATATAGTATTTATCACCTGCCTTTTGCAATGTAAATAACTGTTAACAAAGCAGCTCAACAGTTTATAATAAACTTTTTGCTTCGCCAAACAACTTAAGGTTCGAATCCAAAAGCAATTGCTGTTTATACCACAATATTGTGTCAGTTATTAACATATCGTATGTGGGTATGTGGGCATGTATATATATGTGTATGTGTGTGTGTGTATCTTTGAAACTGTGTGTACTTCCTTAGTTCGCACACGCCCCTCTGATTTATGGAGCACAGTTTTTTATAGCTTGTCAAAATAAAACTTTTTCGGCGCTGCTCACAAAGACCAAAAACTTTTATTTAGTTTGCAACAATGAATTTTTTTGTGATATTTATTGGATGCCCTTACAGAGACGGTGATACAATCGTATAATAAAATGCTAAGCCATTACAATCCACATCCAGCGAAAGAGTCTCGATAAAGCTTAAACTAAGCTAGTTTGGTTAGCTTAGTGGAAATGTGTGAAATATGTAGTAGAGTATAAATATGTACTTCTTTATATATAAATATATATGTATACATTCCTGAGCTGGAGCAATGTCCGAGTCGGTTCCACATGCATACATATGTGTAAATTTCTGTCCATCCGTCTGTTCGATGCTTGTAGATCTAGAATTCCATAGTGGCAAGAGAGTATCTATTGTAGTAATGACCTTACACTTTCAATCTGCATGCTGCAGCTACGATATGAAAATCCTTAATGATGAACGTCCATATTGAAATCCATGAGTAAAGTTAGTTAGATGTGCCAATTTTATATGAACGACAAACATTTAATAATAAAAAATAAAAAGCAAAATTATGAACAACATATTTCTTATTATTATTATTATTATTATTATTATTATTATTATTATTATTATTATTATTATTATTATTATTATTATTATTATTATTATTATTATTATTATTATTATTATTATTATTATTATTATTATTATTATTATTATTATTATTATTATTGCTATTATTATATATTTGCAGGCTTTATTTTAATTTTTATACTCATTCACGAAAGTGAAATTAGCATATTGATTTTGTGCATGTCAGTCTTGCGGTCCATCTGTCTGCCCGTCCGTTCGTCTGTCTATAAAACGTAGTTTTAAATCTAAATGTTCCAGTATTCAGTTTCTTGTAGAGTAAAACCAAATTAGATCTCCCAAAATGGGGAAATTTCTCTTTAAAGTCAGCAAACTGTGCTTCTGCAGATGTAGTCCCTCTTTTCTTGCATACATATATTTTCTAGAGTACCCGCAACTGTTGCTCTGATACGGCGATAGTCAGAGTATCTCCTAGTCAAACATGTTCGCCTAGATTGCGCCTACTTGATTCGCACTGCTGTTGACAGTTTTATTTATTTTAAATATGCAGCAGTTAATAAAGCTTTTGTTCCGCTTACTCTTAGATTAAAAGTTTTGAAATACAATTATTGTTTCCGAGAGTCAACTAAGCGCACAATGTTGTTAATTCTGCAACTTTAGAAAAAGTTTTGTTTTCGTTGTTTTGTTTTTTGCTCTTAGTGTGTCTAACTTTAGTATTCCGTTTGCTTGTTGTCTTAATTAAAAGCCATCAACTGGCACTTGAAGAACTTACAGGCGACATAAATAATAAAAGAAATGGTTAGCTCCACACATGCATGAGCACACACGCAAATACTATAGTACTCGCACACACTCACGCACGCACACACACACACGCGGACAGCTCGAGTGGCACAGCTTCTGTTGACTGGGCTGATGACGGAAGTCTAACCATGACTGACAATTTTTACGTTAGCAACAACAATTGCAGCTTTAGCTACATTATTTTTCCCTCTTCTTTTTTGTTTGTAGTCATCGTCACATGTGCACAAATGTTTATGTGTATGAAAAGTACATGTAGCAAGCTCTGTCCCATCTGCTCTGCTGCCATTGACAATGCTCTAACTCCCGCCCCAGCAGCTGCGTCCAACTTCTCGTTTAGTTAGTCAGCATAATGAATTACACCGGCACACGCGTGCCTCGGCTCTTCCTGGCAATCCTTTTTGCCTTCATCAGCTGCAGTCGACAGTCGGCAGTCGACAGTCGACAGTCGACGAAAATAACACCCAGCACGAGCTGGAACGCCTGCCTCGATTTGCTAGCAGCCACAATTTTACAATTGACGGTTTCCCTATGCGAGCCGAGCTGTGTGCCGAATGGAGCAGGAGACAGTTGG
The DNA here is from genome assembly GCA_037075325.1 of Drosophila mayaguana. Taxonomy (NCBI): domain Eukaryota; kingdom Metazoa; phylum Arthropoda; class Insecta; order Diptera; family Drosophilidae; genus Drosophila; species Drosophila mayaguana. The sequence continues at coordinate 2,530,575 of JBAMCG010000080.1, read as the reverse complement.
GGGGCTAAGGACGCAACCGTAAAACGCTCGACTTGTTTTACGCATTATTTACTTAGTTGGGATGCTGCTACGCATTACGAGGGTGTGTGTGTGTGCGTGTGGCAGGGGCGTGGCCAATGAACTAGTATTAGAGTAAGTTGTGGCAAGTAGCAAAATGTTAGGCTACAATTAATTTGAAAGTCTCTGCACAGCAGATGAAAGTCGGTCTGTGTTTATTTGAGTGGGAGTTGCCTTTGTGTGTGTGTGTGTGCGTTTGAATGCTTTTGTTGATACCACGTTTTGTGGCTGCCCCATTCTTATGGCAAATAAATTCGCAGAAAATTGAACATTTATGCTGGCAATTTGTACCCAGAGTTGATGAAATTTCTCGTTAATTGAAAAATGTATAAATTTTTTAAGAACCATAAAATTCTGAAATTCGCTAAAGTTCCTTGAAATGCAGAAAGTAAAACTGAAACCGATAAATTTAAATAAATAAATTTATTTATGCATTGAAAACCAGCTTTTCATCCACTGAATATAAAAAGCAATTTTTCATTAAACAGCAAGCAGAGCTAATTCGATTTCAGTCCTTTACATGAAGGAGTTTGCGCTTTTAATACGTAGCTAAATTAATTTATTATCAAGGCTCAATTAAACGCACGGTACTTACTCGCTTCTTGTGGCTTAGAGTCAATTGTGGGCTCTTAGGCTGCGGTCAAAGCTAATATGGGATAATATGAAGTAGATGCTATCTAATGCCAAGCGACACACATATTATGCAACATTTATCCAAGATTGTATTAAATATTTAACACACAACACGATAAAACACTTTTGGCTCATTAGGCTAACGCACACACACGCACACGCACGCATAAGCGCACACGCACACAAATGTAACGAGCCACAGAGGTTGCCCAATGAGTGGGAAAGAGACGGGGCTATGCAGCCACTAATGAAGCCAAACGTAAACGCTGTTCAGACCCAAAAATATGTGTGCCTGATTAATGCGAATGCTGAGCTTTCTTGCACACAGTTTACGCGCTTCCTGAGGGACACTCACGTCGGCACTTGTATCGGGCGGCACTGGCAGGAGCTGTCAGTGTGTGAACGAGAGCACTGGCAAAGGGAGACTGAAGCCAAAGTCTTAGCGCGCCTGTAAGTATGCAGCAGCAACAGCAAGGCGGGCGTATAACACTTGTATAACACTTGTATGCTGCTTGGGGAGAGCGTATTCCGTGCTCGTTGGAGGCTGTAGCACTCGCAGGACTTGATTACACCTGCCTAAATGTGAGAGGGAGAGTGAAATAGTGGGAGAGAGAGAGAGGTGGGGGCGACTGAGAGAGCGAAATTAGGATTTTGGTCATAGCACGCACAATGACCTTAACACGAATTCGCTTTGACAAGCAGCTATTTAACACTTTTGGCATATGTGGCCAAGCCTAAATCACTTTAAGCAAATTACGAATGCGCACAATCTATTTTTATTGAAAGCATTTCCATTGAAACGGCATGCAATAGTAAATCGGGTGGGCCGAGTCGGGCTCGAGCTCGAGCTCAATTTAGCACAAATTATGATTACGATTATGATTATCTACTGTTTACTGTGGGCGTTGGGTTACATAAACACGCCATTAAATTTAAGTGCCCTGCTTCAGATTACAGATCCCAGATCCCAGATGCTCCATGCTGAATGCTAAATGTGAGATTTTTGATTCCATCGCATGGAATTTCGAGGCGCTTTTGTTGACCGAATTCAATTGAAGCTATTCAAATGTCAAACAAATTTCGCAATGCCACTCAGTGAAGACAACAAAGTTGATGCCTCGAATCGTTTTGCGTCTGCACGGCCGATAGCCAATATCTAAATGGCTATAAGAAAGGCATACCAGACAAGTTTTGTGCAAAACGTAATTGAATTTTTATTGACATTGCAGCCGACTTGCCGAGCTGAGAGCGCCCAAAAGGGGCGTGTGCAAAGAAACGGCAGCAAAATGACGCACGCGACAACAGAGCGCAAAAACAAGAAAGTTAAAGAAGAAATTGGACCAAGGCTCACGAAATATTTGAGAGGCAGTATAAGTTCTATTATAAATTAGTTGCTGATAAATTCAAGATATCCTGAACTAACTGAATAAATTATGCTATAATATAGAAGACATACTCTCAGTACGTATCATTCAAATTGTGTATTGACTCCAGTTACTATTCAAGCTTACCAGCTTTTTATTCAATAACTTATTCCATAGTGTTTCTAATATATGCAAATTATTTCGAAGATTTATATACAAGTCCCATTGCAAATAAGAGTAGATCATACGGTAAATTATTTGGCTGTGACAATCTAACTGATGTGAACCTGAAATCATCTAGTAGTCAGAAATTGTAGTACATATAACATATATATTACTATGATGTGTATGGTGTGTATTAATAGGTACATATACATATACATCAGAGTAATATATATTTTATATGTACTTCAGGTATCATATGTGAAAAACTCTTTTAAAACTTCCCTATAGTTAAACCATATCTCCTTGTTCTTTTTACTACTACAATTCCTTTGCCACCACTATTACTTTTCTAGTACGATGACTATACTACTATTATTAGCTTTTTAGTAATATGACTATACTACTATTATTCGTTTTTAAGTATTGTTACTACAACTACTTTTATTCGTTTTCTACTACTACGACTACAACTATTATTGCTATTTTACTACTTTTACTCTACTACTACTTTTACCACTACAACTACTATTGCTATTCTACTCCTTTTACTATACTACTACTATTACGACTACAACTACTATTGCTATTCTACTACTTTTACTATACTACTACTATTATGACCACAACTACTATTGCTATTCTACTACTTTTACTATACTACTACTATTAAGACTACAACTACTATTGCTATTCTACTACTTTTACTATACCTTTTTACTACTACTTTTACTATACTACTACTATTATGACCACAACTACTATTGCTATTCTACTACTTTTACTATACTACTACTATTAAGACTACAACTACTATTGCTATTCTACTACTTTTACTATACTTTTTTACTACTCCTTTTACTATACTACTACTATTACGACTACAACTACTATTGCAATTCTACTACTTTTACTATACTACTACTATTATGACCACAACTACTATTGCTATTCTACTACTTTTACTATACTTTTTTACTACTACTTTTACTATACTACTACTATTACCTTTCTACTACTATTACTATTCTACTACTATTACTACCACTATTACTATTATTATTATTACTTTTCCAATACTATTATTATTCTATTATTACTTTTCTACAACCATTACTTCTACAACTATTGATTTTCTACTACTATTACTACTCTACTACTATTACTATTCTACTCCTTTTACTATACTACTACTATTAAGACTAAACTACTATTGCTATTCTACTACCTTTACTATACTTTTTTACTACTACTTTTACTATACTACTACTATTACCTTTCTACTACTATTACTACCACTATTACTATAATTATTATTACTTTTCCAATACTATTATTATTCTATTATTACTTTTCTACTACCATTACTTCTACAACTATTGATTTTCTACTACTATTACTACTCTACTACTATTACTATTCTACTCCTTTTACTATACTACTACTATTACATACTATTCGCATCTCTTAAAAGATCTTTAAAACTACGATGTGACAAAACATTGCCGCATAAAAAATAGTGCAGAGAGATGAGTTAGGAGAAATCCGTTCTAAACTGGTGTTAGGGTGAATTAGCTGGCATTTCCCACATATTTGAATTTTCTAAAAACCAATTTGCTCTTTTATTCACTTTGCATATAATACCAGAGAATGCATTTCGACTTCGTTTCTTGTGGGTGTGTGACTTTTCCCGGCTGATGCCAATTACTGTTCACAGCTTACTCTGTGCGGCAGACAATGTGCCACTAACGGCATTTAATGTGGCACGCTATGCTAATTACAAGCAAGTTTCCCGATAGCCGTACGCTCGGCTGGCAACTGTTTATCTCTTATCGCGCTGTGCGCTTGTTGCATGCGCGTCCATTTAATTATTTTATATGGCACATTAAAATAAACAAGGCAAGTGCATAAAAATAACTTGAGCGCAGTCTGTGCCAAGTGCCCAGAGCTGAATAGATACGTGCCGGCCAGGGCCACACATGGCTTGGCTCTGCGACTGCCCCTGCGAGTGCTGCTTGCTGCGTGCACCATTACTGTTATTATTATAGTGTTATTATTTTTATTGCTGTGCCGCATGTTGCGCAACTCCTAAGCAATTACTTAAAGCAGCTCCTCGCCGACTCCCCGGCTCCCCGACTGGCCCACATTTGCATGCAGTTGGGATGGCATTTTTACCCTAGGGCTGCACCAGCTGATCCCTGCAGTGGTCGCTCTTAAATCAGGGCCAGCACTCATACGCCACGTGTGACCAAGCGTTGCTTACGCATCTGACTTGCAACAGATTGCTGCCTGGCAGCCACTCATTAATTAGTTGTGATTAACAAGTCAAATGAGGTGTTTCTCTCGTATTCACTTAACAATTATATTCAATTACAATGCTAAGGCGTGCTCCCCGATTTGTTCCCGATGGCCAGTTGTATGAGGCAGGTCAACTCCGGATAAGCATCACCTCCAGTGTTGGGTTCATGGTAGGGGGTAGGTTTTTCTACCTTTGGATTGGGTATATCTGCTCTCTTTCGCTTGAAGGGCCACTTAAACAACGTGCTCTCAATGCCGTTCATCGTATACACTTGCTCCAGCTTCCTGCGTATGGCCTGCACCACAAACAACTTCTGCTGGCAGCTAAAGCCTGCAACGCTGCCGTTGATTTTCAGTACATCGTCGACGTTTTCATAGGGCGACCGTACATAAACACTTGGTTTCTGCGATGTATTGTTCACCAGACCCTTCAGACGTCGCTGCAGCAAATCTATCTTCCACAACGTGTGCTCAAAGTAAGCCGTCTGATTGCCAAACCTCGCCAAGCACTCCACCACCGAGGTCAGATTCCCGTTATCCACGTGCAGTTCATTAATACACCCTCTAACCTTCGGATACTTTGACAGTTCACTTTTGCCAAATAGCTCCCCAGTGACCATAGAAGCTGTCAAAAGCAGAAAAACTGGCACCAGCGATTGCATCTTCAAGTCTGCAAAGCGCAATGCGAACTGAATGAATAAACAATTTTCTATGCAAAATTCGAGTGTGCTGCGTGTGCTTAATTGTAATAGTTGTGGACGTATTTTATAACCTTAACAAATTATGTAATTACAAACATAACTAACAAGTTTACTCAATGCATTAATTTCATGTTATATCAAACAAAGCGCAAAATTTATAACATATAACTAAATTCTATAAAATACATTTAAATCTATTTACATTTAAAATTAGGAGACTTTACCTCTGAAGATGTAGGAGATATAATTTCATTTCTGATTTTCGATAAGGTTTTTAATCAGTATCAAAATAACGGACAGACAATAGCTATCGAATTTTTAAGAAAATATCGATATGCACGTGTTATACACGGATATTGGAACAAACATTTGAAGTCTAAGATCGCCACAGACGGACGGGTGAATAGACAGACAGACGGACAGGGGTAAATCGACTCAGAACATCGTCTTGAAAAAGAATATATATACCTTGTGGGGCCTGACGCGCCTCCTTCTGCCTATTACATACATTTAACATATACATTAAACCCTAAAATGCACTGCTTATATAGTTTGAAGAAAATGTATCAAAAGGAAGGTCGTGTATTAAAAAGTAATATATTTTGGTTATTATTATTATTATTATTATTATTATTATTATTATTATTATTATTATTATTATTATTATTATTATTATTATTATTATTATTATTATTATTATTATTATTATTATTATTTGAGACTAAATATAAGACACATAAATTAAAATCATTCGCAGTTTGTTCAGTTTAAAGAAAACTGATAAAATGGATGTTCGTGTATTTCTGTTAAAAACTTGACTTAAAACATTAAAATATAAATATAAAGGAACACCAGGAACGATGCAGTGGAGCACCCAAGAAGGCTGTTATCGATGAGAAGACAACAAAATAAATTTGTATGTCTCCAAAGTGATGATAGAAATAGCTTACTCTAAAGATATAATGCATGAATGTTTAGGCATATGAAAGCGGTCGATATGTTAACCACAGGAAAATCAACATAGTTTTATTTGTCCATGTTTTATAATGCCTGAGTTTATCTTAAGCAGCTTATGATCAGCATAAGGAGTAGCGCGTGGAATGCTCACAGGGCTACTAAATTCTTGGAAGTTTATTAGAAGCACCATCTCGGCGCAGACTTGAGTAAATTTGCTATTAATGAGTCCTCGCTTAAAGCTGAATTGATTTTCTGCAAACTAGCAGGTGTGGGAGTTCTCTTAATAGCTTAACTAGTTAATTTACCAATAAGACTCTCTTCGAAATTGAAATTTTAGCCAAAAGCTTTTCCTCGAAATACCATCAATTTGCGTTGTTATGTAAACTTGAATGCTTGAAGCTGTTTCTGGTCTTCTTAGTTTTTTCTGTTCTCTGTTTGCCTTGTCTAAGCGCTCATCTAGCCGTTGGGCTTCTGCGCCGGCTGATGATGCCCTAATAAATTATGACAGCCTACAAAAACCGAGCATACTCTTAGCAGCAAATGGAATGGAATGGTGTCTCACATTGAATACATTATAGCTTAATAAGGCTACCCACAGCAAAGCTGCCTACTACATACAACAACATAAAAATTCACTTATTTATATGTATACATATATGTATGTACTATAGATATACGGAAATGTCCAGCTTACGTTTTAAATGTGTTTCTGGCTGTTCCGTTGCTTTGCCAGAATCTTTGCATGCCTTCGACTTGGCTGGCAACGAGTTGCCCTGGGACCCACTTTTTCTCATTTGGCGGGCTAAATTTATTGTTTGCGGAAGCTGTCTTTTATAGCAACGCCCAAGTGCCACGCCCGTTAGTCTCAACTGTCCACCACCCATCTCCCATCTCCCATCGCCCATCCCCCTTCGCCCATCGGCTATCGTCCGCCGCCCACCACTCACCTACCGTATTGGCTAGGAATTCGTTGACCTTCTCCTGCAAATAATTTCAACTCATTGAGTTTAATGTGCCGCCAGCTGTTTCTTATTGCTGCAAAGTGGGCGTGGCTGGGCGTGGCTCTCTAGCTATTTTTCGCACATTTGTATATCTCGCATTATGCTTAGTTATCTGGGCACGTGCTGTGGCCAATACTCATTTGATTTATAACACACTCTGGATATTGTGAATAGTCCTCTTCTGAGCCTATGTATGTTTGGTTGTTATGCAAGCTCTGCCTCTATAGAGGGTATTATAACTAAGCCAAGCAATATGTAACGCATAGAGGGAGATGTACAAATAAATGTGTGGTATTTTCATATAATATATATATAAATATAAACAGATTTTGAAAAAGCAGTAAGAAATCTCTATTCGAGGTGCCCGAAACTCTGCTCGTCGCCCTGATTAAGAATATATATTTTATGGGGTCTGCCACGCAGAATGTAAAAGTCCTTAAGAGAACATGTTGTCTAATAATTATAAATAATAATTAAACCTTATCAAGCAATTTAACTATGCGTGTCTGTTACCCTATATATCTGTTCGTATGTATTTCTGTTTCTCTGTCTGTCTCTCTATATATCTCAAAGTTCGTCTCTCTCTCTGTCTCGCTGTCTGTCTGACTGAAAAAAAAAACAAGAAAAGAAAAAGACCTACAGAAAATAATTTAAGTTGCCTATAGGTATGTAGCAGTATTTATTTGGTATTTATATTTGAGTAAAACGAAGCTAGAATGCTTGCAGCAGCAGAGAGTTCCCATTGGTCACTTAAAGCTCGCCTGCAACGACCCCTACCTGACGACACGATCAATATTTAAGCTTAACTGAGGCTATGAGTGAGAGTCGCCCTATATAAAGGGCAGCTGCTGAAGCATTTCTTCAGTCTTCTGTCAGGCCAAGTGGGGCTATAAAGATGATCGCCCGAGTAGGGAGGACTTTTAGCGTAGCATTACATACTCTGTCACAACCAGGAGCTTTCTTCATCAGTAGAGACTTTATGACTTCAGCAATTTCCTCAACCCTAACTGCCTTAATGGGTAAAGACATTTGTAGGGGTGTCAGCAGGCTATCAGTGGTCTCTTTGAGCTGATCATCAGTGGCTGGTAAACAGGCGAAGCACCATGTCACTAAGAGCTAAGAGAGCTGTCTATGTCCACTGTGTGGCACCGATTTGGCTCTACGGTGTGCTGATTTGGGGAATATCTGCAAAATCAAACTACAAACGCATACAGGTCCTGCAAAACCGAGCATTGCGACAAATAACTAACTGCCCCTGGTATGTGTGCGGCTCTACCCTGCATAGGGATATAAATCCGTTTACAGTGGAGGAACAGATTGGAAGACACACTAGTCGATATAGCGAAAGACTGGCTACACATCGTAATAGACTAGCGAGAAGATTACTCCCTGCAAGGCCACTTAGGCGATTAGAACGGCAAGGCTTTGTTAAAACACTACACTAAGACCTCCACCACTTGAAATCCTCATATCTCGATATGGGGTTTGGCTATGTAAATAATTTTTCCTTGTGTTGTTAAAGTACTTTATCTATGTACAGGTTCTACACTTAATAATAATATAAAAAAAAAGGCCTAGTGGGGTTTAGTCGTGCAGTGCAGTAAAGTGAAGTGTGTGATCGTTCAGCTAAGCATTAATTTTGAGAAAATACTTAGGGTAAATACTAAGAGGGAATAGTTAAAGGATTACTTAGAGGAAATACTTAGACAAAATACTTAAGGTAAATACTAAGAGGAAATACTAAGAGAATACTAAGAGAGAATACTAAGAGAGAATACTTAAAGGAAATACTTAGATGAAATACTAAAAGGAAATACTTAAAAGGGAATTCTTAAAAGGGAATTCTTAAATGAAATACTTGAATAAAATACTTAGATGAAATACTACAAACAATACCTACAAGAGATAGATCATAACAAAATTCAAAATTCTATAAAATAGTCATGAATCTATATTTAAAATTTGAAGATTAATTTGGTAAATTTGGTAACGAAATGTATTTTTTAAGGGTATTCCACTTTCGGTGCAGCGCAGAGAGAATTTTTGTTATCTTTCCTTTGTTTTAGCATCGTGTTACCATTTTTGCCGTTCCACTTGCAAATTGTGTGTTTGATGTGGGTTGTAGTTTGTTGGCCGACAACATTCTTTCAGTCCCTAATCTGTTTATTTGCCGATGCAAATAATGCGCTTATAAAGTGCTAAAAATGTGGTATTTGTAAATTAAATGTGTAATAAATTTCATGTAAGCAATTTAAGCTTATGCTTTAGAATATTGGGCTTTAGATATTTTTTATGGAAGACATACTGGGAATTTAGCGATTAGGATTGTCAATTATCTGCAGTTAGAATAGGTGTTGTTCAGTTTTTGGAATTCATAATATATTTTGAGTTAGGCTAGCTTTAAGTTTGCACACCAAATGTTTAATAAATAAGCCAAAAAGCTTAGAGACTGTATGATTAATGTATCGAACATATACCAGAAGTTGAGTTATATATATATATATATATATATATATATATATATATCTATAAATATGTATAGATGATGAACTTTGCTAATTGGTATGCAGTTTATTTTAATGTTGTTAAATTAACAGTAGTATTTGCACTATTGAGTTAAATTGTAAAATTAAAATGAAATAGTTTAACTTAATTGTGGCTATTATCAGAGCCAACTGCAACTCTCTCATGCAAAGACTAATACACATGCACTTCTACATTGTAAAAGGCTTTAGTTTCCATTCAAATTTGAAGGACACACAAATAATTCAACGTAAGTAGCAAACTAATTGCTTGTGGGAATACGAAATGGAAATTGTCGCCTGCCTGGGCATTTGCATTTTCATTCAAGTTTCGGGTTTGTTTTGAATTGCAGCAAAATGCTAAGATACAATTGAACAAATGAAAGGTCCAGTAGAAATGGGAGGGGAAAGCAGAAAAAGATTATCAAATGAATGTCACTTAGTTAGCAAGAAATAAGCCAGCAATGAATTGCTTAAATTTAAAGCAACTACACTGAATGCAAATGATAACAGACATACGGGCTGAGAGGGAGAGAGAGAGGGATAGAGAGTGAGTTTTGGAAACTAGCCAAGTGTTTCGGGCTCAATCTCCATTTTGTGTGTGCTGCTCATTATTATGCTCAACACTTTGTTGGTAAGATCTCTGCCTTGCGATGACGTAGTCAACGCCCGCGACCTTCACCCACGTCGCGTTGCTCCAATTCTGGCAACAGCCGAGCACCCAAAAAAGTATACTAAGGGCTTCGTCTGGCTGTTATCCATGCTGCTGCAGTCCTGGGCAAGTCACTTAACCAGTCGTGCATCAGGTAGCGCCCTATTCACGCAGACAGTCACTCATCCAGTCAGTGAGTCAGCCAGTCAGGCAGTTTGTCAGTCTAACAACAACACAGACATGCTCTGAATAACTAAGCAGCTCCCCAGGCACTTGCTGTAGGTTGCAAATCATACAGAGAACACAAACTTCTTTACTTCTCCTATATGCATACGTTTGCCAATTTATATGTATTTGTGTTTGCGTTTTCATTTAGCACTGATTTTCTTTTAATGAGAATCACATTGCAGAGCCTTATTGGTTTTTATGTTAAAGAGGCATGAGCAATTTTTTACAGCAAATTTATTTCGTTCCGGCATTGCATTACAATTTTACAGGCTATGTATTTGTATTTACTATATTTACTGTATATACTGTATTTACTGTATTATACAAAATTCAAGTTATTCGAAGACTAAATTTAATTGTAAAATTCCACTTTGCTGCCTTAGGCTTTTCAATTCATTGCATTTTCATTTACTTAAACAGATATTGCTTATACTGAAATTCGACGAGCAGCTATTTAAGCACGCATATAATATCCTTTTCCCTATAAGAGCTAAGTATCAAATATTTTCAAATGAAATTTGATAAGAAAACGGTTGTATATATTTTCTAAGAAGGATTTATAGCTGGGTTAACCTTTGACTAATAATTTGCTCTTTTCTCACTTTGCTCTTACCTTTTCTTCGCATGACGGTGTCCTTTTTATCCTTTTGATTAAAACGTGCATGGAATAAGGCGTTCATTCGCTTGTGCACTCAAAATGAATTAAAAATCGAGGCTCTCTCGTTTTATCCCTTTCCTTCTGTCTCTCTCTGCCTTAATTGCTTGTAACAACTATGGATTACAAGCAGAAAGGATGTTTGATAATCTATGGCAACGATTTATAATTGATTTTGCAGAATTCAACAATCTCGTTTCAAGCTCCCATTTTGCCTTCTTATGGTAAGCAAACAGCTAAAGAAAAAATCAGATGTTCGATCAGGTGCTTGCACTAAGAGAAGTACTTAAAATTATTCTATAATTTATTTGTGATTAATAATAATAACTGAATTCCTACATAACTATTTATGTAACCATTAGAAATCTAAAAAAGCTCTTCAACTGGGCTAATTAGTATGCTTTCAATGCTAAGTAGTTTCTCTTAACTTAAGTTGAGCTAAGTTCATTCTGCAGACGTCAACTACTTATTGCTGCTGGTTGGGAATCCGCATTCGCATCCGCATCCGCATCCGCATCCGCAGCAAAGCGGCGCTGGCAATTGAGTCAAGGCCTTTGCACATACAAATTGAGTTGCATAATTTGTGTCGAGGTAGGTTAGGCTGGGTCCCTTCAAATGCGAATTGAATGCACACAATGCTCAGGCGTCAGAGCCAGACATGTGGACCCATTGCCTGCCCCTCGGCTAGGAAAATGAGACCAAAGGGGACCCAAGGACGTAAGGCGTGCATTTGAATACTTAAACACATTTTCCCTTTGATAATAATAAACTAATATTTTGTCAGCTTATTTTAAGTAAGGCTCTAAGAAAAACGTCTTTAAAATGAACATGACTTGGCTGTCATTCTTTGAAAAAACTTAAATATTTTGAATGGGGAACAGTTTATCTGGGTTAATATTTGTTTAGAAGGGAAGAAATAAAAAATTGAATAACAGCTTGACTTAGTTGAGCTCGATATTCTGGTGAGCAATCTTAGTTAAAGTTGCCAAAGAGGCAAATGACTGCGACGCTCGTGTTTAGCTCTCGAATCACAGCTGCCGTTGGAATTTGGTTGGGGTTGGGCTGGAGTTGAGGTTGCAGCTGCAATTGCAGATACAAGACATGCATATTTGGCAGGCAATGAGACAAAGGTTTTGACAGTTGATGAGGCCCAGGGGCTGGAGGCAGAGAGTAGTGGCCATGTCTGGTAATAAGCCTCTGCCAGTGACTTCCTGCTGTGGTATTGCCAATGTCCCGGCACATGCGCTTCCACATCCTGCCACAGGCTTTGCATCCTCTATCTATGTCGGTCTGACTTTTGGTCTCTTCTCCTAAAGAAATATCCCCATTACAGTACGTGCCACATAGCTTCATGCATAAATTAATGCTGTCGAAAGTATTGTACTACACACAGAGAGAGTCAGACAGCGAGAGCGACAGAGAGAGAGAGCTGGTAGACAGAGTGAATAGGCGAGAGAAGCAGACAGTAATGCTGCAGTGTAATTTCTCTAGCTGTTATTAAATTGAAAATTTCTCTCTATGACTTGTGTCTGCTGCCGGGCAACTGAGAAAGCAGAAGAGGAAAGCTGAAGTAGACTTTTTTTTTGGCAAATAAGTGCTTGAGGACTTCTGATTCCTTGAAGTGATTGTCTGGGCTGTGATAGCTGTTTGTTAGTTGTTAGATGAACTTCTTCGCAGATTGATAATGTCATTCAGCAGATATTAATTTAAGCTTATTAATTAAATTAAATGAAAAACAAGCAAATTTTAGCTACACCTCAACTTTAATATATTGTGAAGGATGACTTTGTCTCATATAATTCTAATAATAATAATTTAAGAATTTATATATATAGATATTCTTTTGTCCTTTCTATATAATCCAAAAAACGGCTTATCCTCTTTCAGGGTACCGAAAGTTTAGGTCAGTTTAGTTTAGCCATGGCTGGAGGCGTTGAACTGTTTCCTTTACTTTCAAACAGTTAATGGTTCATTACACACAACAACATACAAATTCACAGCGCACGTTTTGCCATTCGGTGGAGTAAAAATCAATTTAAATTTCTCTTTTTTTTTACCCATGTGGCGTCCCAAAAACTTTGGCAACAAACATTTTTGGGCTGCCACTTGAGCAGATGATGCCACTGACTTAAACAGAGTACAAAGTTTGCCAATTTGTTTTAAAAATCGATATGAAACTAATATTTATTTATATGCATATAGATTTATATACATAAATATTAGATATAGCTATGTAGCTTTATATGTACATATCTTTGCGATGACTGATAGAATGATGGATTAGCGATCAACTCTAAACTTTAACTGTAGAAAGTAAACCGCGATACTTTGAATATAGTTATGCCCTATTGCCAAATTGTACAAATATGTACATATTTATATAAACTAACATATATACATAACTTTATTCAATGAAAGAAAAAGCAAGAGAGAAAAGGAACATCGGGTGAATACTTTTGACCCACTCTTATAAGCAGGGGGTTCGGGAAAAAATGCTCGAAATCAAAAGATATATGAATTTACTTTTGTTTTTCTTTTATCTTAAGCTTTCAACATTGTTTCACTAACTTTGTATGAACTGACTCTCGTTCTCAGATTCTCTTTCACTGTCCTCTTCTCTCCGTTTGTCATAAATTTCTCCCAGCGGACTAAACTCTTTATTTGAAGCCTTGTAATCTGAGAGTCAGAACCCCAACAATTTTCATGTGAAATATTGATTTTTACTTATTCGGCTGCTTTCCGCAATTAAATTGTTAAAGACTTTGTCTTAAAAATAGACTTTATTAAGTTCCATTTCATGCTTCACTTGTCATTTGGCGAAAAGCTATCCGAAATGTTGAAGCAAATAGAAACGCACAGGTTGAGGCTCACAATTCTGGCAACATAATTCAATTGGATTTGCAAAGACTTTTGGCGCTCAAGCTCTGCACATGAAACCGTGTGGCTGAGCTAGCCAATTCGAACAGTTAAGGCCTCATGCTTTTCCCTTTCGCATTTAACTTGAAGATTTTCTTGGGCTCAAGCTGTCATTGCATGCCCTTTGAAAGTGGATATTGGTCAGCAGCTGAAAGCTGATTTCGAATAAATTTAATCACAGAGACTAAACAAAATTCATATGTGAACCAGATATTTAATTATTTGGAACATGTGGTCGGTTGAAGCAATTAAAAACTTGATTAATGACAATCATAAGCTTATTTGTGTGTCATAATGAGTGCACATTATCATGTTTGCGGCAGTACTGCAATATGTCCAATGAACCCAAAAACAAAATTCAATTAAGCAGATGCGCGCATAATTTGGTGTAATATTTACCGAATATAATTTGGCATTCGCAAAGCGGGGACAGTTTCACAAATGAGTCAGCCACAATTAGGCAGCATTATCGTTAGAAATTTTTCAATTAAAATTGCTGTTGCCAAAACAAGAACAGCCGCAATACATTTGCACTCTGAGTGGCACTCGCATGCTGCAGAAATGAACTGAAATAAACGAGAAAAAATTTAAATCCTAAATGAAATGCAGCACAAAACAAATTCGACGTTATCTGTGGCGCATAATTTCGCATTCGATGCTACAAATTTGCAGTATCAACAGAAAGTAGAGAGCGGAAGAGAATGCACACACGGCGTATGCGTTACGCAGCAAATAAAATCACAGAAAAATGGCGACTAAAATATTATACAAGAGTCTCTCTCTCTCTCTCTATGTGTGTGTGTGAGGATGTGGGTGTGTATAAAAAATCACGTATAATTCCAATTTTTCTTCTGTCGTCTATATACAAACGATTCAGTTTAAGTAAACCAAACCTTATACATATATACATAATATATATATGAGTATGTATATATATGTACATACATAAATAAGTGTGTGTTAGTTATGTTTGTGTTTGTATACGGTGCTGGCTGGCTATGAGCTACTCACTTGCCACAACTGCCACATCAGCGCGCTTTAAGCTTCAATTTGCTGCATAGAAATATTTTATTGTTGCTTTGGCGACTTTCCCTTGGCTATTCGCTGGCTCCAGCTCCGGCTCCTTTTGGCCATCTGGTATTCGGGTAGTCGGGTATCCGGGTATTCGGGTATCCGAGTATTCCGGCGCTGCTGCATTTAACAAGCTTTGCATTGTGCTTTGATTACGCTCGCATTGTTGTTGCCGCTGTTGTTGCATTGGCTTTTGGCTGCCGCATTTCTGTTTTCCTTTGCCGTCTTCGAGTTGAATCAAGTTGCCACGTTTCCGGCACCCTTTGCTCCCTTTTCATGCGAACAGTCAGCAGTCAGCATCCAAGTTTTTTCCGCCGGAAAACGCAGATTCCGTCCTTTTTTTATATAAATTCCCAATTGTCCGCGGCAAAAAACCTCGTGGCAAAAAAATTCCAGTCAACAAAAATGGGCGGGTATTTTGACAGCAGGAAACAGGTGTGGCAAGGCGACACGTGGACGCTTGGCTGCCATTGGTGGCCTTGATGTGTCAAGCGCTGGCACTCAGTTGATGCACTCAGCATTCGAGTTGCTCTATCCTTGTGATTGTCACCTGCAGACAAGGCTATCTGAAGGACTAAGTCGGCGTATTCTTATTTGGATAATGGCCAATGTTGTCATGGAGTCCCATATATATAGAAAAGAAACACTTGCCTCTCTATAATAAAAGAGATGCCTTATAGATAGATTAGCTTATATTTAGATTTAATTATATAAATACATCGCTCTAGCCAAAATACTTAACAGCCTTCAATATTTAATCAAGGGTATCTGCTTAGCCATTCAAGGAACCATATCATGTTGCTTTACACGCACTTTTGACTGCCCGTTATACAAGTATGTAAAACAAGCCGCACATGTAAAGCAACAACATCAACAGCAGGAGCAACAAACGAGCGTGACATGTGTACTCCATTTATTTTTATCTGCCATTCGCTCTCATCTCTGCTTTAAATTTTAATGAAATTGTTAGCTGAATCTTCACTTAGCTCATGTTAGCAATTTTCCTGTGGGTGGGTGTGATTATAATATTTTTTTATGCATGTTGGGACGTTGTTTTGGCAATCTGAAACAAAATATTGGGAAGAAACAGAGATTTTTAATTTCTTTGCAGTTGCTTAATTTGTTGCTACTTCGTTAGCTTGGAGAGGAAGATAAGTGTACTACACAGCTGCCTTAAATATCCAACAGTCTAATTTCTAAACACTGCAAGTAAAATATCATCCTTTATCCTTTACTATTAGGAGCTGTTATTAGAAGTTAATGAAATGTTTCCTATATAAAGGTAAAAGAATGGAGAATCATCTCAATCAAACGGAGAGGAATACACCCTGTAGACCTTCCTTCCAGGGCAGCATAAAATTATATGATTCACACAAAATATTACCTAAAATGTAACTTCTATTCACCTTCAATACACACAAAAATAACTTGATGTCATAATGAATAACTGCAAATGAAGACAAAAAAAAAAAAAAAGTTCTGTTTACAACTGTTTATAACTTTATAAACTCGCTCTTTATATGAGAACTTAATTGGTTTTAGTTAATATTGAAATGTTAAGCTCTGTTAATGACCAACATTCATCATCATCCAGATACAAATTGTTAAACATCCCAAGTCCTTTCCCTTTCACATAAATAAAATTTCTAAATTAATTTATTTGCTCTGCTGCTGGGGAGAAAAAAATTGCTGCCTCCTTCATTTTGTTTTTCATTTTTGGATTCACGCTTTCATCTACCAAAAGCAAAAGCACAGCGTTATTATTTAGCGGCCCTTGCATCCATTTACTGAGAGCGTGATTAGGGTTGAGTTCTGCTTGAATTTTGGGGCGTAAATTTATGCGCCATGAATATGCCGGGCTATTAATTAAAAGCGACTCCAGTCGCTCGACCATTCTGTGGCCGAGTTTAGTGTTTAGTGGACATGGACGGCTGCCCGGAAAATCAGACTACATGCGTCGTCGCTTGCAGCGCAGCAAACTAACCATAACATTTGTGGGCCAGCTGCAGCACTCGTGAGAGCATGTCAACCATGTGCTCTTAATGTGCCCTTTAAATTATTTTATGCTGCAAATTGAGTTGTAATGTGCGTGGAACGAGAAGGTATATAGAGAGTGTGTGGACAGTTAGCAGTCAAATGTCAAATGGCTTACAGAATAGGAATGCGAAGCTATTAAGGCGCGAGACTACTTAATCCTTTAAGCTGCAAAGCCACCGAAAGGGGGGACTGAGCTAAATTCATCTAGTCCGATATATTAGAATATCACTATATATTTTTGCAACATTCCTCAGTCAAATAAGTCTCCTTTGTGCTCTCGAATTTTAAAAAGAATTTTATAGCATTTTAGTGTTTGTTAAATAATTATATATGTGTGTATATGTGGTTCAAACAAATTATTTTTATTGCAATAAATTATGCAAATAAAAATGATTGAAAAATACATTAATGTTGTTAAATAAATATATGAGATTATTATACTAAAGTAATGTAAATTTTGAAATCATGTTACTAGCTATAGACTCTAGACTGCCTAAGGGTGGACATGTCTGTTAACTTTGTTTTTTCTTGAGTATTTTGTAATTTTATATTAACTCTAACAACTAATAAATACAATAGTCACATGGTATAATAAATACGTAGTCACATTTCAACAAGGGTATGCAACTTTGCGCCCTGATAATTTAGATGTAGATAATTTATTATACAGTCACAATTTAATTCTCTTATCAATGATACTTACCCACGGTCATAATAATTTGTCAGTGCCATTCAAAGTTAAGAGGTCAGGAAATTCGTCGTCGCTGTTGGAGTCAAACCTTGGCCAGTGTCACGTTAGCAACAAAATTGCATTTCAGTGCCACAGCGCTGCACTCCGCCTCACGTGGGCGAATGCTGGGTTATTTATTGAGAGTCCAACTGGCCTGACGTACGACTGACATAGCGCAACGCATGCATTACCATTTGCTGCACATGACTGTCATAAATAACAATTGAGACTGAGTGAAAGGAAATGCAGTTCATATCGAGCCGCCGATAAAGCGCAATCGCCACTCGATACTCCCAGTGAAATGTGAAACCGAAGCACGGAACTCGAGCCAGCGCTGAGGCAGCGCTCAAATATTTTTGTTGGCATTGCAGAAAGGCTGATGGCGGCAGCCACTTGGCACACGCTTTTAATAGTTTTAAGCCGGCAACTGGTGTATCGCGCGTGTCGCCAACTAAAAAACGTTGTCAGCAATGGTGAGACTCAGCTTTGCCCCAAAACACCTTTTACGACCTGTTAGACCCGCTCTCTGTCCATTTGCCCGCTTGCCAGCTTGCCAGAGTGTTGGCCCGTTTCGCAGGCAGGCAGGATTAAAAGGGAACACTTTATCATTAAAAGCTTGACAGGCAGCGAAATAAGTTTCACTGCCAGCACCGCTGCGCCACTCGCGCAAGGACGAGCACGATGTCGCGGAGAGACAGACAGGCTAGACCAAAATTTAAATTGGGTTGGCTTGAGTGCGGTGCACATAAACCCTTAAAAATAAGCTGAATGGATTAAAAAAGAAATAATTATGAATAAAATGCCAAAAGTGGACAGTGGCTAAAGTAGGGAGAGGAAGAGAATGGCAGCCGAGTGCACACTCAAGCAAAAGCCACTGCACGAAATGACGTAACACATAGATGGACTCCATTAAATATCAAACTCATTCCCAAGCAGCATCAGCGATAGACTGGAGTGCTCTACGTGAAAGGGCATCCAAAAAGTAATCAGCCACATAAGCTGCTGCTCTTATTTGTTAGGGAGGCAATCGAATGTGATGACAACTCCCTCGGGGCTCGCCTTGTGCTCTGCTCTAATGGCCTAGAACCAAAACGAAACCATGCTAAGTCCATAGACGGCCTAACATTGTGTGTGAATGGAGTGTAATGTATTCCATGAGTAATGAAAATATATCACTGCAATAATTAAATATATAAAGTGAAATATAGCTTAAAGGAAACCCAATTCTTGTTTAATTTAATGAATTATTCTATTCTAATTTAAATTAAATCATCGGATGCGCTAACTACCTTCGGCCTGTGCTGAAAAAATATTACAATAAATGATACCATTTTATAAATGATGAATGAATGCAATGCACATAAAATTTTTTATAGATTAGCTCTGGCTTTAAACGCATCTGTCAACTATTGAACGCCTGGCCCCTGCCGAAATAGCATCTGCATAATCTTTCAATTTACTGCTGGCTGTCAACTTCACAGGGCTACGTGACCGGATTTCGTTTAAAGCAACGCTCGGATGACGTGCTAGAAACTTTGCCAAGCACTTACGAGACTTGGCCTTATTGATATACACAAATTTGCGAACGATATCAAAGTCTGATCCATCCAAGCATCAAGTAAGGGAGGAGCTGAGATTTATGGCAGCTGCAACTTACCTAGGTTTCGGTTATGGGAGAGGCAATTTCGGTTAGAAAAACGTATTTTTAACATTTAATTTTATTTGGCTGTTAAGTTAATATAATTTTTGGTGACATGTCAATTTTGCTCACACACAATTTGTAAGCTCTGGTTGTGCCGAAATCAGTACGCGGTGTACAAGAGTATCTGAGGTAAAACCGTGGAGCAGTTAACATTAAAAGTATCTGAAATCCTAAAAATAAATGTTCTGGAGCGTCACTACCACGCAGGTAGTGAATTCCTGTACAAGCGTTTCAAATTTTTCAATCGCTCACGGATACATAATCGAAAAAAAAATTTTTTTTACTGTGTTTAAAGCCCAATGACTTGTGGGGAATGTCTGTTCCTAATAGATCCGGGGTAGGCTGCTATCCAAGTCGATAATAATATATATATAATATATATATATATATATAATATATATATATATAATATATATAAATACATACATGGAACCCAAACCAAATTACTTGGACTGCTCGGGGCAAGCCATTTGGTAAAGAAACTGGACTAGCGTGCGAGTCGGTCTTCCAGTCATGCGTCCGGCGGCCAAATAGGGAATGAGACCATACTTGCTCAGTAGCCCGGTACCAAATGTGTCCAGATGCGCCCAATCACTGCAAGGTACTAGCTCATGCAGTACGGCAGCCGCCAAACAAGATGAGGCCTCTCCACAGCCGTCGTTCATCAAGTCGTAGCTCAAACAATCGGCCACGCGATTTTTGTAGAATCTCCACAGTGGAAAACGCCATAGTCGATCGCCAGTTAGGGAGCCGGCCCTTTGAAATTGCTTCCAAATATAGTGAGAGTTCGACCAAATGCCAGTGGCCCCACCGCCAACGGCTTTCTTAATTCCTGAACACATGGAGCCGACATCCACAACAAGTCTTGGCTTGTATGTTAATTGGCCATACAACATGGGATCGGCAATGACAACAACGCCAGTCCGGCTCACATTCCGCACGGCCATTGATTTGGCGTTCAGCAGAGTGACGACATCGCCCGGCTTGCACGACATGCCCGACGGAAGGTTCTCGCACAGAGGCAGGATGGCGGTTATGTTGATTGGCAGGGATAGAGCAGCGGCCGCTCGCATTGACGCCAGGATGACAGCAGCCCCTTGCAGATCACCGCGGAATTCGTCCATACCATCGCAATCACGAAGATTGATGCCGCCTGAATTAAATGTGATGCCTTGGCCCACGAGAAGGATAGGCTTGTCCTCTGGTGCTGTACCACAATAGGCTATCTCGAGCAGAACAGGCGGCTCACACGAGCCTTTAGCAATCATGAGGAAAGAGTTGAGGCGTTGCTGCTCAATCCACTCCATAGTACGAACTTCGACGGTGATGCCACACGGACAAAGTGCATCCACAGCGGCCTGTGCAAAGATGGTTGGCGTCATGCAATTGGCCGGAGCATCGGACAAGCGTCTGGCCAAATTCTGTGCCTCAGCCTTGAACAAGCCACGAGTCCATGCGTCCATATCAGGCGATCCGTGCAGCTCCAGCTTGGGCACCAATTTTCGATATTTTTTCGATAAGTTCTCGTCGTATCGCCATATCGCTAGGGCAGCACCTTCGGCCGCTTGCTCTGGGTAGTCCATGTTGTCCACGTGCACTTCAATGCACTTCATTGTCTGTAATGAACTGGCACCGATGCCAGCGGCGACGCGCACATTTTCCATTCCTTCGTCCAACATCTCCAGCTCATTGAAGGCTATGCCCTCGAGCCCCAGACCCACAATGCAAATGGATCGGAAATCAGCATCTACATTGTTGAATACCTTGCCACGACCCAGCCGTCCTGTAATCTTTGTTTCGCATATCAACTCTGACAGCTTGCCCTGAACGCGATCATCAAACTTCTCGCCCGAAGGCGTCAGTCTCGGTCCTTTACCGCTCTCCTTCTCATATAGTCCCAAGACAATACCCTTGCCGCCGCCTTGCTTAGCTTCGCAGGATGCGTAGCGGAAAAATCCAATTCGATTTAGATGTCTTGGCTGTAGGTGTCTTAGAATTCTAGCCATTGATGGAGCACACAGCATCCTAAGTTGTCCACGAAATGAAAGCATTTTGGTATTTTATCTAATATATTGCTGATGTCTGTATGTAGTTTTTTGTTTTGATTTTTGCTTTGATTTCCTTTTTTTTTTTTTTCTTTTTTGTCTTTGCTATGTGTATGTGTTTGGTTTCTTTTCGAGTTCACAAAAAATATTTTATCTGTATTTATTCCAAGAAGGAAAATTTTTTTGTGAAAAAAAAAAATCGAAACTGTAAAATTACAAATTTACTGGAGCACTGATTTACACGTAAAAAAAAAACAAACGAATGACTACTCGAACATACAGAACAAAAGATCTTACTTTGTGTACTACTGAAATATAAATGAAAAGCAGATTTAATAAATATATTAGATGGAATTCAAATTATGCAAAGCTTACTATGACAAACGGCATAGTTGAAATAAAAATATAACTTTTGTAGAGCTATCGATACTATAATTATATAATTAATATATACAAACCAAAGAAGTTCTAGTTCTTGGTGGACTTCCCAGTAGTTAGTACCTAATTGGCCATTACTTTCACTTAACATTACCATAAGTCAGACTACCATGATTAAAAGATTTTTACCAATACAGTTCAGATAAAAAGTCTCACGTTCTTCTTTTAAGATGAATGTATTCATATAAACTATGGGTTCATCCATGGAATTTAAAGCTTTCCAACTGCCACGAACCCCCTCGGCATATAGGAAAAATAGAGAAAAGTGACTACTCTGACTACTCATGGTCTTATAAACTTAGCTATATAATCTAATAGCTATGCTAGCACCAGAATTAATTTAGGGCATTATAAGATATATCATTATATTAAATCCTATAATAAAATTATTATATTCTGGTCATCCTGCAAGACTGCATATATATATATATATATATATATATATATATATATATATATATATATATATATATATATATATATAACAGATGTTCCCCTTACTACCCCGAGTTCATGCTCTAGCGTTATTCCCTGATGACAGTCTTTGAATATACTATAGCTGGCCCAATAGATGGCTATGGATGACTCAACAGCAATAAATGCTACCTATCTATCTACCTATCTATCTAGCGAAACAATTCTTGGAATTTCAAACTCACCTGCTATTCAAAACGTTAAACAATAGATTGGAAAACTTCTTCCAGTGTGCGCCTTGAATGTAAAGCAACGGTATTTTGTTCGTATTCCTTTGTAACTGGTTGCGTGATTCTTCAACGTATCCTTAACCGAATTCTCTACGGAAAAGCGGAAGAGTGTTATCACAGCAACAGCCTAGAGTTTAGTATTGTTTAAGTTTTTATGAATTTTTTGTGCGAAATGTTTTCAAACATTTCATCTGATTACTGAAATGACATTGAGCTAACATATTTATCAATGTTGCTATGTCTGAAAAATATATAGGAATAATGAATTGCATTTTGAATCTCAATTTTCTATATATTTCTGGAATTGCAAAGAAATTATGGACTATGTTTATGAACAAATCATCATTTGATGTCCATAAACATGAACAGCTCTTTCTCTCTGCTGATGAAGATGAATTGTTCAAGTTGAGACAGCTGCCTTCGGTTTATGTTAAAATAATTGTCAAAACGTTGGGAAAGTTTTTTGCGGCTGGCAAAGAAAAAGTAGACAGTTCCCTGGTGGCCAAAAACTTTTGCCAGCATTAACTGCCCGCCAGCATAGGGTAAAGATAAAGTTCATAAAACATGGAAGAATACTTTAAAATTTGTTTGCGTTCGTCGAGATGCGCATTTATTACGTAAATTTATGTGACCTGAATGTGCCAAAGTGTACATAGAATTTCGATTCGCAATTATTTGAATTTGAGGTCCCCATTTAATCATCTTTGACAAACAGATTGGCTTCGTAGTTAATGTAGTTCGAGTGAGACGCTGTGAGAGACACGAAGGCTCCAGTGAAGTGCAGCAAGTAGGGTTCAATAATGCTAGACAGTAATCGGTGCAGGTAGAGCAGCTGGACACGGACATGGAGTAGAAACACTTCCGGCGCCGAGGTGCAAAAGTGCTTCATGATCAGATTAAGTTGGGCATAATTGCAAAATTCATTTAACAGGAAGGTTGACAGCCAAGGCACACTGAACCAGGCGAAGATACGTTTCGGAAACAGCTGCCAACTGGAGGCGCGCTTCTCTCGGCTGCGCAACCAATTCAACTTCACCTCGGTGGCGGCAGAGATCCTAAAGGGACCATTAAGCTTGAGCTCCTCCTCGGCAGTACGACCCCTCTTCCTATCGACCTCCCGTTGGCAGAGCCAGACCCCAAACACAAATAGCAAGGAATTCATGACTGCCTGCCAAAGCATTGAATGATGGTACTCATAGCCCACAAATAGATTCAGTTTACGCGTGAGCCGTAAATTGATTGTCTTGATGCTCGCATGGGCCTCGATGGTGGGCTTCAAATGAGCACAGATGTGCAAAAGAGTTAGGGCCAAAAATAAACAAACATATGCAAATTTTGACAACATTTTATTAAATGTTTCCGATGAAATTTTAAAAGATTTTAGATCTGTCGGATTTTTTTTCAGACAGTTAATGACTACGTTAAATTTGTTTCCGCCTCCTGTGTTGCATGTGCATGTCAACGGCCAACAGTTTACTTTCCTATGAACAGCGTCTTAACAATATACCCTGTAACTTCATTGACCATGCCATCGCGATTGTTCTTGGTCACGTTAAAAATAATCGAGTCGGGCGCATTTCTAATACCTTCGACAATCGGAATCGGCTGACGGGTTTGTGAAGGTATAGTTGCTAGAATGGGTTGGTTCTGATTACGTAGTTTATTAACGGCAGTCTCAAAGCGTTTGCTTAACAATTCCATTTTGCCAATTTCATCAATTACGATCAGCTGCTGCGAGGCTGAAGGCGACGGTAATGCAGATTCTAAGAGTGGCAACGCCACATTCTCCAAATCCGCCACATAAACAGCATACTTGCCCACCTTGGGCCGACGTATGTTATCCGCTGGGTTCTCACGTGCCAAGATTCCACGCGTCCCATTTAAGGAAACCACATCGAAACCAATTCGCTGGCCACTCGCTCGAACCTCTTCTGTGTAGAAGCCCGCTAACTTGCAATATTCGCTCAATTTGCTGCATATTTTGCGAACTAACGTTGTCTTGCCGACACCTACAGTCAAAAATTTAGAATAATAGTGGTATTTACATTCAACAATTCAGCGCTTACCTGGCGGTCCAGTTATTATAAAAGCCGTTATTTTGCGGCTTTCCATGTTTGACTATCTGATTTAACACTTATCGCCTTTATCGATAAACTTAAATGTCACACTCAGTACATTGACATAATACACACGCATACGTATGTAAGTATATTAGACTTCGATGTGCATGGTCCTAAGCCTTTCACCGTATGCATAGATATACTACGTTATTTTAGTATACTCCTATAATTATATTTAAAACAAACTCATTGTAGGTATTCAACTTTTTAAATAACTCAATAAGCACGACATTCAGCTGCAGGGTCTTTGGCATTCGACTAACACAGGAAAGCATATTCCAATTAGATTTGGTTAACTAACTATATCGATATATATCGTGTGTTACATTTTCAAAACATGTAACCAATTTTTCATTAGAGCTGTTGAAAAGTAGAATTACTTATTAATTATAAAAATAATACAATTTTAATTTTAATATTGTTTTTAGCAGCCAGCTGTAGAATCACTGAAGAAGCTACCCAGCACTGGTTCAGCTATCGATATCGCTTTAAAATTGTCCCTGTATTGTGGCGGCTGGTCGATTGACGCCATATGTTAGGTGTGTGTTGCTTGGCGGCTTTTTGGCAGCGTGAATTTAGTTTTTGCATCAGAATTTTTGTTTATGTTGCAAGATATTAACGGCAACGAGCACAAAATGGAGAGCGCACTAGCGCATGATCTGGAAAATAGTGAGCAACGCACAAGTGATGTGGCCGCCGGTTCTCTTTCTTTCGAGCAACTCAATTTGAATCGCAACCTTTCAAAATGCCTGCAAGCTCACAAATTTTTGACGCCAACTAAGATTCAAGCAGCAGCAATTCCTATGGCGATCGCAGGAATGGGTAATACATCAATTAAATAGCTTATAATGTGTATAACAATTATTTTGCCCGTTAGATTTGTTGGTGCAGTCAAAAAGTGGAACTGGAAAAACTTTGATTTATGTGCTGGCCGCATTGCAGAAGATGGATAAGTCGGTGGCCAGTCCGCAAGCTTTGATAATTGTGCCAACCCGCGAACTGGCCATACAGGTGGAAGACACTGTTAACGGGCTGGCGAACAAATTGCACAACAGAAGCGCTTACCTGGGTGTTAGTTTCATTGGAGGCACAGATGTGAAGCGAGATCGCATGCGCATGGCTCAAGGACGCATTGTAGTGGGCACACCAGGTCGACTGCTTCATCTCATGCAGAACAACGTATTCAATACGTCGGCAATCAAGCTGCTCGTGCTGGATGAGGCAGATCAATTGTATTGCACTGATTCGTTGCAGAAGGATGTGCAAGCGATTGTTGCATCGCTCCAGCCCGGGATTCAAATAATCGCCTGTAGCGCTACCTATCCGAATGCGCTAGACGAGCGTCTAGCCAAGTTGATGCACAAACCAGTGCTGGTCTCTAACAGCGAGCGAGCCACCGTACTGCTGGGCATTCGCCAATTTGCCTATGAATTACCAGCACAAGTGAATAGCATGCACGATATGATGGCTAAGCTGAAAGCGCTGCAGAAGATATTTACTCAAGTGGCCTATGACCAGGCTATTCTTTTTGCTAGCTCGCAGAGTCGTGCTGATTCCTTTCGCAACTATTTGCAGCGGGATGGCATTGAATGTGAACTTATGTCTGGAGCTATGAAGCAGACCGACCGCCTGCAGACATTCCAGGTATATAAATTATGAATATTAAATATTTGAATAAGCTCATGATTTTCTTGATATTTGTATTGTAAAATTCAGGCGTATCGCAACTTCAAAATGCGTACAATAGTAGCCACTGATTTGATGGCACGAGGTGTGGATTCATCGCATGCGAATTTGGTCATTAACTTGGATCCGCCCAACGATCTGGTAACTTATTTGCATCGCATTGGACGTGCTGGGCGGTTTGGCTCCAAGGGCATTGCCATAACATTTATTTCCTCGCAACAACAGTGTCAATCCTTTAAGCAGATTATTGCAGAAGCCGGCACTGGAATGTCGGTGCTGCAATTTCCGGCAGATAGCCACGTAGGCTTCAATTTTTGGGATTATGATTCATACGATTTCCCCTATTATGTCAAAATGGAGGCATATGAGCAAGAGGAAAAAGAGCTAAAGCGAATCAAGCAGCGCTGGAAGAGCCCTGCTGATGAAGAGAACGTACCTAACACAGACGAAATTGTTGATAGGCAATTTGAAAATGATGAAAATGCATCTCATAAACAAAACGCCCATAGTGAACCGGCGAAAGACCCATATATATCAAATGATGTGAATACTATTGATAAAGAACCATATGCTGCAAGACCAACACTAAGTAGCAATGATTTGCAATGTGCCAAACCACAGATTAAAAGCGTCTTGAACGAAGCTGTAGCAGTTCAGTTAAATCAAGAAAAGGATCTCAATGTACAAACCATTGAGGAAACGAAAAACCATTCGATTATTGCAAGCAATAAGGAAAATGTCCCAGACAACATAAAACCAAGTCGAGCAATAGACGAAGCCAACATCCCGCTCAAAGCAACTGGAGAAGACCGATTGAAGCCTACAACACCTCAGGAATTGACCATAGAGCTCATAGAGCTGACTCCTTCAACAGAAATGCCTGCTGCAGCACCAAACTCAATTAATACTAAAACCTATTGCCTAGTTGCACTTACAGAGGGTAGTTCAACTACCCTTCATCCACAGGGCGTATCGAACACTGTCGATGATGCCAGCAGCATTATTTCCGACAGCATAGAGAATGATTATGACAGCGATGGTTCCTACACCAGTTGCTATTCGGCAGCCGACATGCACATCATCTGGCAGCGTGCATTATCACAGCGAAAATTGCAAAAGCGACGACAACGGAATGCCCGGCGCCGCATATACATATATTATAAACGGCGAAACGTGCGAAAGTTAAAGTATTGGAAAAATGAACGTAAAAATGAGGATGAGGAACAAGCAGAGGTAATTGCGTTTAGATTAAGCCATCAATCCTATATTGACAAATGTATAACGAATTTTCTTATTCAGGGATGGCTAGATGAATCGCAGGACATAAAACTGTTGCGCCAGATACACGAACTTGTTTGTCAACGACCTCGTAAATTTCAAGTGGATGTGAGAACATTTATGAAAATACTTAAGGGGACAATTGAAACACGTCTAATAACTTTTGCTTTGCATTTTCAGAAACTGCTGACTGTGATCTCAAAGGAACGAAAACTTTTTCTACTCCTGAAAAAGTTTGATAACTCTGAAGAAGTTAAAAGACACCTAGTGGCTCTTATAAATAGAAAGAATTGGGACTCCCGGTTGTCTGGCAAGTGGATAGAGCTAATATATGATGCAATGTTGCATTTGTACTATGTGGATCACAGCAAGTCAAAGGAATGTAAGAAACCCATATTGCCGTATGTTCCCAATTTGGACAACTACAATAGGCTAATACATGTCATAAAAGGGACTTGTCCTCAACAGCCATTAGGCAAGCTAGAAGGGACATCTTATCCACAAAAGCCATTAAATAATCTAGAAGCGACTTCTTGTCCACAACAAACATCTTATCCACAACAACCATTTAACAATCTAGAAGCGACTTTTTGTCCACAACAGCCATTAGGCAAGCTAAGCGTGCACGTGAATCAACAAGTAAATATACCGCCTGATAATGGAGCAGATGAACAAAGAAATGCGGAAGAGGCTTACTCCGCGAGTTCAGATTCAGAGGCATCCAATGTGCAATTAGTGGAAATGGCACACGATATCGATGACAACAGCGAGAATGATAGTGTGGACGCTGATAGCCTGGAGCCGAATTCATCGAGCGGGTTTGTGGAATCAACGGAGAGCGCATCCTCGGGTATCGAGACCTCCCAGTATGAAAATAGTTCTTCGAACGGGTATGATGGAGAAGAAGAGGAATACGAAGAGGAATATGAAGAGGAATACGAAGAGGAAGAGGAAGAGGAAGAACAAACTGATGCTGAAGAGATTAGCAATGAGACAGACGATTTGCATAGCAATGCTAGTCAGACGGACAGTGTGAGTACTCTTACCGCGGACGATGAAGATGATACAGATGAACTAGAAGCTGAAACTGGAAATGAGCAACAGGATATAGAAAGCGATGATGATTCCAGCGATGAGGTTGAATTGGCTTTTGCCCGTTGGCGTTATTTATTCAATATGCAATATCATTTTATTGCTAACTATGTTGAAAACTATATGTCGCTATTTGGAAGCCAGAATTAATTACGTTTATTATTATTTTTCAAGCGCTATGAAAGTGCGATTCCTAGTCTCGAAAGTCTGACAACTACAGAAACTCAGGCAGTATACTTTATTTTTGAAGTGAAATTGGAAAGTATCCAAAAAATATGCTGAATCAGCTGTTTGTAACTTAGTTATTTAAGTGAGTGAGCATTTCTTGCTATAATGTGAAATGTCAGGTACAAACGGAGTAAACCGTATTCTAAAGAATTACATGAATATATCTCTCGTTAGAACGTTAGAAAAACTTACTATAATTATATTGCAAATGAATTGCAAAATCGTTTTTTACTTACTTTTCTAACAATATTATATGAATAAGTAATCCAAACTGAAAACCATTAATTTTAGTGACACGATTTGTAACTAAAACGCCAGACGCGTGCATATACTTTAGAGAATTAGTTTCTTACTTTTTAAACTAAAATGAGAAGATTTCGAGTCGTTGGGGATTTCCGTATCCAACTTTTTGTATTGTTTAATCAAATATTTGCATTCAATATTTGAAAGATTAATGAATTTGTAATACTTAAGGAGTAGTCGAGTTGTGCGTCGATACTGCGCCGATGTGTTTTATACTAAGATTACTAAAACTAAAAGTGTGGTTTGATAGCTTATAAATATATCCTTTATTATAGTTGTAAACTTTGGTGGATTAAACAACTTAAACAAGAAGTTAGCAACTTCTCATGAAATATATTAAAATGTGGTTTAAAAATACTAAAAGCATTTTGATGAAGGTTTATCGTAAGCTCGATTTTCATACTCGTTTACAACAAAGTATTTTCGATTTATACTTTATTATAGACATGTACAGATACTTATATATTATATATGCATACAATATATTTTGAGAGATTGATTGAAGGAACTAAGAAAGTGCGGCGCCAGCTCGATTGCATACCATAAATCATGCATAAACGAAATAGTTGCCGCATCAGCAGCAGCAGCCACATCTCTGTGATTGTCCTCTTATACCGCTCAATTGCCACATGCGACTGCCACATGCCACATGCCACAAGAGTTGCGTTGGTGGCACAGTGGAAATATTCGCCCTCCGGCTATCGGCCACGCAAGGCGTCTATACCGATCCCGATGCTGATGCCGCAGTCTCTGCTCGCGTGCAGTTGCGTTCCACATCCAATAAGGAGCGTGAGAAACTGCTGGCATGAATGCAAAGTGAGCTGAAACAGCTGGCCACGACAAAATTTTATAGATGTTAGTTGCGTTTGTTGTTCTTCTTGTTGTTGTTGTTGCTTGTTGTTTGTGCCTAGCCGAACTCGGTTCGATTAGCGATAAAGCCAAGATGCGAAAAAATGTGTTGTGCGTTGTGGTATTTGTTGTTGGTCAGCTGGCTATGCCACTGCCAACAGTTGCAGGTGTTAAGCTTTATAATGATGTTAACATTTTTATGGCCCACAATAACAACAAATGCTACAAAATTTGTTCAACCCAATCGCTTTTTGCGGTCGACCGTCTTTGGGCACAGACCATTTAGCGCTCATAAGTGGAATGCACTGCCGTCGTTACAGCTAAGCTAATACTCATATTTGTAAAACTAATTAAAATTTTAGGGGATTGGCGTTTAATTATGAGCGAATAACTTGATAATTAAATAAATATAAATAAACATAATTAATGGCGTCAGAGTTTCGAAACCTATTTGGGGAATACACTGATGTGATTTATTGTTAGTGTTTAGTCATGTTTCCTAGCATTCTTTAATCTTTATTGCGGTTATATGACTTAAACTGAAGTTTTTTATATTTATTTTTAATATTATTCATTTATTTTTTATACGAGAACAGAAAGTCTATAATTTGAATAAACTGTAGGATCGAATAATGTTACTCTGTCACCTTCTATATCAATGCTGTCATAATATATGAAGATAGGTATATATACCATTATAAGCAACCCATCGAAGTTTGGTTTCGGACATTCGAGCATTTTATTTTCTTCCCAAAATTTAGAAGCAGTGGCTTATCATTTGAATTTTCCGACTATCTGCCCGTATGTGGAATTATTAGAAGCTTGCTTTAACTTAATCTTAGATACAGTAGCTAATATATTTTGTAGATCAATAAGTTAAATTGTGCCTTGGCATGAGAGTATCTATTTAATAGTGATCACGAAGATGAGCCAACTAATTAATTATTAAATTATTAATTGCAGGACTTCTGAAATATACATATGTGTATATATATATATTTTTGTTTTAATAGTATACCTTCAAGACGGAGCTGACTTCAGATCTGTTATCCAATTTGAGCATTTCTTGACACTATAACATTTTGTGACCCAGTCAATTTGCTTCAAGGAGTTGGCACTGTAACGTCTTTGTTGTCTTTCGGGGAGTGGCCCGCCCATATTTATGTGACCAGCTGTGTGACGGCTGGGCATGCAAACATAAATAAAAGTCGTCATTAATTAAATTTAGTACAAACAACATGGCATGCCTGCAATTATTCACTCAACTCAAGTGACGAAAAAATTTACGAATATGAAAAAAAAGCAACTATATATATGTATAAAATAAAATAAAACGCCAGTGAAACGTACGCGACGAGAAACGAACGACAAAAAACGAGCACAAAAAAGAATAAATAAATGAAAAAAAGCGTTGACAAAAATGATCTGTGGGCAATTATAATGAATTATTTTGACACTTAGGGCCTGCAATGCACAACTAAAAATGCATAAGCCTAATTTATGCTCAGCTGTCGACATGAAACGCATTTTATTGCTTTTTAAATATGATAAATAAACATGCCGTTTGGCCTTTATTTATGCAATTGCCAAATACTAGAAGAAACAGCCATCGCCGCGTACATAAATATAAACCTACGCAACTATTTGCCGCTATTTCAGCATGCGGCATGCAACATGCAACATGCAGCATGCAGCATGCAGCATGCAGCATGCAGTGAGCAGTGTGCAATGTGCATGTGCAACAAGGCAAATTGCATTTTTCACCCAAGTGCCGCCAACAACAAAAAGAACTTAATGCTTACAGCTGGGAGCACGCCCCGGTCTCTGTGGTGGCAAAGCCGTAAAGCCTTGTCGGGAGAATCCGTTTTTTAATTGGTAAAAAATAGCTAAAATTGTCTACGCTGATTTCATTTTGCCGACGCTTCGTTGCAGGTCTTGCCCCAAAGGGTATTGCAAGTAGCTGCGCTCTGACCATGCATGAATCGCAGCAGCTCGAGCAACAGATACAACAACAACGACAGCAGCAGCAACAACGATAAAAGCAAACAATAAAAACTGCTGGCGGCTTATACGCGATTAACATCGCCTCCCAGATTTGTAATGCGAATAAATTGTACACATTTAGAGCAAAGCGATAAAGCATCTGTGTGCGCGAAAGAGACAGACTACGTGGGTGTGAGAGAGTGCGAAATGAGCAGCCAAAAGCTATTGGGTCCGTGTTAAATCAATATGCGAATTAAGCTACAAATATTTTTTAAAGTTTATTAAGCTGTATTTCGCGTTATGTTTCCCGTTAGCCCATGCACGTTGCTAATGGATGAGGTTGTAAGTCTCTGTCGATATAATCGTACCTGGATCTTATCAATAGTCAGTAATAGCTATAACTTTAAAGCCTGATATCATGCACTGAGCTCTGAGGTTGTTTGGGTATTCAGAAACGAATGAATATAGTTTTGAAGCCAGGCTTAGATCTCTTACAGATGCTCTTTGGTTCATCTCCTCTTTAAATCCGGTGTGCAATGGATTTAGAGGGCTGCTTGACTGCGTCGGTGACCTCTTTTACTAGCATTAGCTAAAAAGGCGGAATCTCAAGTTTTACTGTCTCCAAGTTCTGAACGAATGGTTAGCTGGTAGGAAAGTTGTTTCGATCTAAGTCTTGGACAATTATGAATTTAATGCATTAATTGCGTACCGATGTTAAATAACACTATTTATAACTCTAAGCCATAATTATTAATAGGGTCCGTGAGTCATCATATACATCTCAAATCTAAACTTCATTTTGATTCATTTGATTCCCTGTCGTGTAGTATTGATAGCCGCAGATGCGAGATGGCTTGATGCGCTGTCGTTCATCCGTCTCTCCCTAGCAGTTGGATTCACTAGATCCTCGTGAATGTCTAGTATTACTGTTATTGCTAAAGCTTCGATGGGAACTTGTTCAATAGTTAATATTGCTCCGACAATATGCCAAGAAACAAAAAGGGAAAATCTATCAATATTTCCAGCCGATTTAAATTGATTTTATGCAGTACAGATACTTATATATATAGCGCTTTTATCTGTTGCCCTTTGGCATCAATTGACGCATGACATCGCACAGTGCTGTGCCGGCTGCAATCGAAAAGCCGCGTGACTTTTAGAACGTCAAAGCCGGCGAATGTGCGGCTTTAAATGGAGGCAACCCCAACTCGAAATGACTTGACTTGCGAGCTGCTCCAAGTGCGGCTTTTGTGGTTCCCAGGCGGCTTAGAGCGAAAAACATGCTAGTCGCTTTAATTGTAGCCGCCGCTGTAAAGTGATTTTTCTAATGCAATTTTCAATGGCTTACGCAACAGCAACAGCAACAGCAACAGCAACAACAATGGCAACATGTTGCCGTGGAGAAACCTACCGCTGCCTTGGACGTATTGTGCGCATAATTACCCAACATTGCAGCAGCAGCAGCAGCAGATTTTTAATCCCAGCCAGAAGACAGCCTCGCTCTGGCCGTTGTTAATGTTCTCGTCTCTTTGACAGCGCAGTGATAATCATTCCACACATACGCGCATATTTTGCATTTTGAAATTGTTACATTATGTGCATTTTTATGACAAGTGAAACTCTCGCACCAAATCCGCGGCAGCAACCACTGAGAGGCAGCACCGAGTGGCATTCACCTGAAGATGAATTATTGCCCGCTGCTTGGCTGTCTGCCGGCGTTGCGATTTATTTGTTGTTTGCCGCACAGGCAACCAACACACACACACACACACACACACGCACAGCAGCTGATCATAATTAAAATACTCATAGTGTAAATTGCACAAAAATATTTCGAGTAATTTTGTGGGAAATGTGAAAAAGAAACAGGTGCGTATGTGAAAGGAATATATTATATGCATTTTATGTTCATATCTACATCAGTCGTACAAGCTCAGCTTAGGCATTCAAAACTTTATTCACGGAATATGTATTTTAGAAAAGTTTTAGTTCTATTTTAGCTTCTTGTGCAATCTCCTTTATAGATATTTCCTTTGTTCTCTTCCATGATAAGTTGATCTAAATTCATTTCTAGTAATTTATTTGAAGTATCTCAGTTAAGTACTCTGACAAATTGCATGTACGAGTATATATCATGGAATTGTTTTTTTGCACAGGTAAACGCAATTATATAATGTTCTTTCCGTACAACACCCACCTCTAAGTGCCTCGTGAATTATAGGTAATTATAGCCTTAAGGCAACTTATTGTATTTTTTGCTGCAATAGTTAAAATGTAAATTGGAATTTAATGTATATTTTTACGAAATCTAAGTCAATTATATAAATTAAGCGTGAATTAGCAGCCGCACACAATAAAGCAAACAAACATAGGAAAACAACAACCTTAAAAAGATAGAAAAGAACGCGATTACCAATGGCAACAGCAACAGCAACAGCAACAGCCAAAGCAATAGCTACACCACCAACAAGACGCGAAAACAAGAAACATGTTAAGTGCAGGCGCATTATGTTGCAAAATGTCACTTTTAATTGGGCAACCTTGAAACATCAATGCGAAAAACGAGCGAAAGAACCGCAACGGCAACGGCAACGGCAACGGCAACGGCAACGGCAACGGCAACGGCAACGGCAACATGTTGCTGAAGGCCACCGCAGTAACAGCAACAACCACTGCAACAACAACGGCAACAATGACAAACGGTTAACGAGTGGAGCGGCAGATTTAGATACGAGCACAAACAGACACATCAAAAGGCCGGGCAAGAGGTGGGAAAGGGATTGATAGAGGGACGGCCGGACAGGCGGACGACCAGAGCGACCGACGCGACGATTGCCGTTATGTGTTACAATTAGCAAATTGCACATTTATGCTCGCACGGCGTCGAGCCACGCCTCACTCTCGTGGCCGCCCCCTGGCCAACTGACAATATAAATCAATCATAGGCTTACACATGTGTTAGCTCGCACGCTAGTGTGTGTGTGTGCGAGTTCTTATTGGAAAGTCACAGCAACAACCTTGAGAACAGCCGCAAAATGGCTTTGATTGGCACAGCTCTCATGCTTGGGGGCAGGCAACTCGTACCTATAATGAATATGACTATATAAAACATGCAGCGAGGCATAAATGTGCATGCATATAAAATATGGCACATCATTTATAATTTCCGGCGCAGCTCACATAATTCAATTAATGTGTGTTTCCCGTGTCTTGAACAGCATTTGCAATTTCCTAACACTCTGGCTAGCAAGCTGCAACAGGAAATCTCCATAAAAGCGTTAAGCTTCGCAAATCGCCACTGGCTATTGCAAAACGCAAGTGTTTCGCACACTTACACACAGACACACTTGTACACACACACGCACACACACAATAATTGTAATAATAATGAACAAGTATATTTACATAATGATTAACTACATTTTTGCAGAAACTTCATACACCAAAGACCGAACCCCCTAATGGGAATTAAAATGAAAACCAAGATCTTTAAGACCCCCTCAAAGTAGAACAAAATGGAAAAATGAAAGCAAACATAAATAGATAAGTAAATCTTAGCCATTAAGTGCATAGAGTGTACTCAATGCAAATCTTTAATTCGGACCAGCAATACTCTTTTAAAGTTGAATAGTAGCCATACAAAAACATAGACTCTCTAATTGGACTTCCCTATGCGTATCTCAAATACCCTCATTTTTATTAATTAATTAATTACATGTTTTTTTATAGAATATAAGCCCTTTTCTATATACAGCTGCAGTCATAAAATAGTAGTAAAACAGAAGTAGTAATAATAGTAGTAGTAGTAGTAATATTAACGTTAGGAGTAGTAATACTTTTAATAGTAGAAATAATAGTGATAATACTGGAAATAATAGTAATGTTAGTAGTAATAAGATAGAGATAAGATAGATTGAGCACTAAATATTAGATGCTAAATACTTTATTAATATTTCTGATAAACTCATTATAAGCATCTAATTTAAATATTTCAAAATATTGAGTATATTACATTTTTAATTTTTTTATTTGCTTATTTACTATTATTATTATTATTATTATTATTTTGTGTAACCTCAGCTGTAAAAACCATATAATAGAGAATTGTCCTACTGACACATAAAATACTTTCCTTCAGTGACCATATTTGATTAGCATAAATTAAGCATTATTAATAGAAAAAAATACAATAAATAATAGTAATAATAATAATACAAAATTTGTAACTGACTGCATTGAAATTCCCTTATTTATTTATTTAGAGATATGAAATTAAAATTGTCATTGGCCTTCGACTACCGCTATTTCCATTGATTGCTTCTAATTGATGAAGATTATTAAATTCCTCATTTATTCATATACCTTCTTCGCGTTCTCTCTTTCTTTATAGTAGCAAGTGGGCTCTTTGCATAATTAGTTGAGGCTCATGGTCTATGCATTCACACATAAACATGATAAAATTTCATGTATATTCCTGAGCTCCCTTACCAGTTCCGCGAATTTCAGCGGTCGAGCTTTGATATAATTAAGTGCAATCTTATGCTTTATTTATACATATATAGTTTATATGTAGGTGAGCGTGATTCAAGTGTTTGCATTTCGCAGCGAGTAGCTACCAAGTACCTATCTGGATGCAATTGCAATTAGTATGGCAGCGACTTGCATTTGGTTAGGCCAATGCGAGTACATCGTGTTCGCAGTCAATCTACGGGTAGCTCCAGTTGCTTCACGCTGTGTCTGTTGCTCGTGTTTAATTGATCTTTAGCGTGTTATTTGTTTTGTACAACACCTTCCACGTCTCCAGTGTCTCGACCGTGGTCTGTGGGTGGTAATCTGGTAGAGCGAATAAAACAGCAACAGCTGAAATTAAATGCCTCCAGCGAAAATTGCTGGCTAATTAATGCCAAATGCCCAAATGGAGGCAGCAATACGAGCAAAATGTGGGCGTAACAGCAACTTCTAACTATACTATTATTATTATTATTGGCTTTGGCGGCTAGTGGCATTTGCATGTGACATAAAAGTGATTGGAGTAATTGATAATTGTGCAGAGACACGAAACCGAACGACCAATTACAGACGTCTTGACGGACATTGTTTATATGGTTCCATGGCTCGAGCCGAGAGGTAGCAACGGCAAGTTCGTTGCCTAAGTCTTTTGAATCGGCGCTCGAAAACATGTTGGAAAAATGTTTAAAAATATATCAATTACAAATGCATGAAATTTCAACGAAAATTAATAGTCAAAAATAGTTATATATTCAAGCAAAATAAAAAAGAAAAAGAAACTAATGTATATTTGCGAATAGATTGAACTAAATGTGCAGCATTTGAATTGAAAAATGCTTATACAATTGCGAATGCGAGTTGTTGGTGGTTTTGGCCAATCTCTTGCCATAAATCAAGCCGCACAATATAACCGCAGGCGCCTTGTAAGCGAGTCCCAGTCACCGACTCGGCTCTGAGTTACCAGTGACTGTGACTGACAGCCGTACGGGCCAAGATCTTGACCAACAGACCAGCACACCAAGAAACCAAGAAACCAAGAAACAGGCAGACCCATAGACCCATAGACACATAGACCTATAGACCGATAGACCGAGAGACAGATAGACCCACGCCAACTTCAGCATTAGCAAATCAAATACAAATTCAAATTTAAATCTAGCTAATTTCAAAGCCGAAACTCATTTAACTGGACGATTGCCGTTGTCCGGTTGTCCGGCTGGCCGTTTGCCCGGCTCAAATGGAGCAACAAATCCAAACGCAAGCCCCCAAAGTTAATTTTATTTTCCACCTACTGGCAAAATCAATTTGCTTCGTGTGGCACGTGCGCCGCATAGAAGGAAAATTGGCCAGAACCGAGGGAGGCAGCAGCCGCAGACTGCCTGGCCGAGGGGGTGTATCCAAAGGGGAGTTTTTAAGCGCGCGCCCCCACAAATGAAAACCGAATGCACTCGGTCAGTCAGTCATTCAGTCAGTCAGTCAGTCACTCAGTTGGACGGACAGTTGTTTTGGTCGTGTGCGTCACTTCAGACATGGGGATCGGGCGAGGCAACAATTGTCATTCAGTGTGGCTCGATTGGAACATAACGGTAGCCCCAGCCCGATACCGAAAACATTGAGCTTGTTTCTGGGCGCCTTTTAAAAGTACATTTCGATGTTGGATCACAAACTGCAATTACGATTGTTACAGAAACAGAAATGAGATTGCCTCGAGCTACAATGCCGAATTATCAGAGGTGAAGTGCGGGTTGTCTTAGATTAGCCAACTAAGTGTAGCTAACAATGCACGACTGTGAGATACCTTATAAGTATATGTTTCAGTGGGATATTACTGCTATTATTGTTATACCAAGTTCTGGGACTGGTCATTTAATGACTCTATTTCAATTTACAATAATAGCTCTTAGGGCTCTGTATAATTAATAAAATATTTCTTTTATTTTGTGTTTTATTCTGTGTAAAACTTCATTTTTATACGACAGCCCACCTGCAGCAAGAAAATAAATGAAAATGTTTCCACTCCGACTTGCAACACATAACAAATGCGTATTTAATGTGTCGAGGGAACGTAGGGGCATGGTACTGCACGGCCGACACCTTTACCCGATTTTCATTTAACGCCTTAACTATTTTTTGCGCTCGGCTCGCTTAGTTTATGGGTGGTCAGCGTTGAGGCCATAAGCCCTCGGGGCTCACTGCATTTTAATTTGTTTTTAATAAACGGCAGCCGCAGCCGCAGCAACAGCAAATGCAACTGCAACAGCAACAGCAACAGCAACAGCAACAGCAACAGCAACAGCAACAGCACAAGCAACAGCAGAGACAACTATTTTTGATATATGCGACAAGATTACATACTTGGACTCTGGCTGAGGCGGCAGCTCGACGATTCCATTCCAGTAATTTGGAATTCAACACCCCAAAAGAGTTGGTTATTAACTGTGAGCCGTAATCGCAGGTTGCCAATGCTTCAGCTGCGAGATAACTAACAGCTGCGATTTGTTGCAAATGTTAATTTAATCGAGGAATAGTATATGCCCAAATCAAACTGCATTTCAGTCTACAATCTTCATATAGCCAATTCCAGTTTCATAACTGCAGTTGCGAATTGTGCAGGGCATATGAGACATCTTTTTCTAGGTTTTAATCGTTAAATTCCGCAAATATCTTTAAAACTGCTGTTGATATATATTTACCTTTATTAAATAAGATTTGTCATATATACAGTATATTTCACATATATAGTAGTAAATATACTTTTGGTTATGAAGAGTTTCTGTTTTAAAAATATTTGGATACATTATCTGAAAATGTTTGAGAGACAAATACATAAAAAACTACATTACAAAAGAAATATAAAAGTGATTTAGTGGTATTTGGTATTTGACAAAATTCATAAGACTTCAAGTAATAAATAGTTTACCCATAGGCAAAATCACTAAAGTATTCCATTTGAGCATTGCAATCTTTTGTATTCTTAGCGATGCATCAGTAACCAGGCTTTATTCTTTTGCTGGCGTACTTTCTGCTAGCTAAATCTAATCAGACTGAATATTTTATATCATGTGTGGAAATCATGTTCTCTCATATGCACTGTTTATTTGTTTGTTATTATTTTTATCGCACACATGTTGCGGTTGGATACTGAAGTATGCAGCGACCGCATGTCCTCGGCGAGCAACAATTTATAATTAGCCCAGAAACTGACAACGGCAATTAACAAGCCTGAGAATTTAGTGCACGCCGACTGCATTGGCATTTGAGTTTGGTTCGGATCGGTTCAGTTGAGTTCAGTTGGTGCCGCCTTGGTGGGCAGTAGTAGCTACAGTCGCAGCAGCCGCAGCCGCAGCAGCAGCAGCAGCAGCAGCAGCTGCCTATGCGAAATGGAACTGCTCCAATTCGACAAAAATCTCTGTGCAGCCCCCTAGGAAATTCTTTCGGCCGCCATAATTGAACCGGATTTGTGAGCAGCTTGGCTTTGCTGGCGTATTTTGTTCAGAATTAATTATCGCTGCGACTGACTCTTTTAAGTGGCTGTCGAAAAGTCAACCGACTACCAACAAAGACGAAAAGAGATACATACAAAGCAAATATACGAACAAAACTTCAGAAAAAGTCAAAGTCTGAAAATCTTTGAATTTGTACAGCTTTGTGTGTTGTCTTGCACCTGGCGACAGGTCAGACCCCCAAAAAATATTCAAGCATATTGCACAAAACTTGCCGTCAGTTGTGAAAAATTAACTACAAGTGGTCGTTCTTGTTGTTGTTGTTGCTGTGGCTGCTTTGTGTCTGCAACAGCTGCAAGTGTCTGGCAGCCGCCAAAGCACTTGTATGCCTGCCCGTGCAGTTGTTCCCAAACAAGACTTAAAAATTATATGAAAATTTATGATACATTTGCCTGCACTTGGTTGTCAACCGAGCGCTGGATGGGATTGCAGCGTGGTCTGGCCTGGTCCACGTCTGTACACAGCCACAGAGCCACACAGCTGCCCGGTGAGACCGAACAGGGCTGCCTTATGTCCAAATTCACTTCCAATTGCAATTGCAATCGCAATTGCAGTCGCAGTCGCAGTCGCAATTGAATGGCCTGCTGGGGTTAGCCTTGTAATGGGTCCAACAATTTTGGGTTAATTGGCTTTGGCCCACTTGCAGCTTGAACTAAGCTCAGCTAATGGTCTACTAAAAACAGATGCTCCTAGCAATTTACGTTCAGCTGAATGACAATCTACCCATTGCAGTCGAGCGTAGCTCAAAAGGAGCTGCCATTAGCAAATATTTGACTATAAACACTCTTAACGTTGTCATTTTTTTAAAAGTTATTTGTGAAAGGACTGAGATTTTTGTCACACTTAACAAATGAATTATAGATAATTTCAACTCATAAAAAAATATAGAATAGTAATGTATAGGAGAATATGTAGGAGAACAAAACTTTATATGGCACCATCATAAAGGTATATTCGGTGATCTTTTTTGTTTGTAGAAAACTCGAATGGAACACAGAGGAAAAAGAGTGAAAGAAATTGACAAAGAACAAGAAATAGATATAAAGAATGAGAGAGAGGGGAGAGATAAAATATAGATATAAAACGAGAGCAATTGAGACATTAGTAAAATACATAATGCATATAGAGGGAGGCTATGA
Organism: Drosophila mayaguana; assembly: GCA_037075325.1. Classification (NCBI taxonomy): domain Eukaryota; kingdom Metazoa; phylum Arthropoda; class Insecta; order Diptera; family Drosophilidae; genus Drosophila; species Drosophila mayaguana. The sequence continues at coordinate 2,489,012 of JBAMCG010000080.1, read as the reverse complement.
AAGGAGCACAGACAGTTTGATGACATGCCAAGAATGGATAGTATTATAGTTGTATATATAGTAGTATTATAATATTTTTATTGAATTATAAGTCTTCTTTAATTCCTTCAACACTTTAATAAAAGAGCTATAAAAAAATCTAATAAAATGGAAATTCTATAGATGTTATGTGGTTTTTCGATTATATCTTAACTTGAATCGAATAGATGTTACAACGAGGGGTGCTTATAGCATACGCATGCATTATTACTAGTTTTAGTCAACTTCTGACAATTGAGCCCTAGTCGAGCAAAAAATCATTACAAGCTTATCTCAGTGTTGGCCGTGTGTGTAATAAAGTTGCAATAGTTTTGGGTGAACAATTTGCTTCACACTGCGACACGATGCAGAACAGCTGCCAAGCCTCACCTCCAGTTGCTCCCCACACACCTAAAAACCTACATGGGCAACAGCAGCAGCAGCGGCAGCGGCAGCGGCAGCGGCAGCGGCAGCAACAGCTTTGCCTCCCGTTGCCACTTTGCATAACAAACGACTTTATTAATTTTCAAATTACGGTAAGTCAGAGGCCGGCTGGGCATTATTTGGGTGCATTTTGTTGGCCTTTATGTAGCACTTGGAAATGGTTTTAAGCCCGAGCTTTGGGCTTGTTGGTGGGCGTTGTGAGAAAATCTTGGCAAATGCCAACATTTTTGAGATCACAGCCAGATTCATAAGCGTGTGGGCAGCAGCTGCAGCAGCCGCGGGCAATGCGCAAATATCTTATGCTAATATTTGTTAAAAGCAAAATGTCGCTTCGTGCCCGCTTGCCTAATAAATCAGCAAATTATAAATGGCCCAGAGATTGATGTGCACTGACTAAGCCAGAGCCGCGTGACGGGTCAACCAACTGCTTAGCCGGTTGGTTAGATGAGCGGGCGATAGGAAGTAATGTTTAATGCTAATTTCTCAATTAGCTGGCGAGGCATTAGCGTTAGTTAACAGAGTAGGCAAACGTTTTGTGCAATGCGAATTAAATGCCATTGCCCATAAATCATACAATTAAAAACTAATCAAGCAATGACACAAGGCACATCAAAAAAGCTGCAACAACAATCGGCAAGTTGCAATTGCCACAACACCAACAACGGACAGCAGCAACCAACGAGCAGCAACAACAATGGTTTTCTCGCCAATCTGCCGTCAATGTTGTCGTCGGCCTTTTGGGCCCACTTCAAAGACAAATTTATGTATTGTCAGAGCAAAGAAATAAGTAAAGCTGCAAAGAGAGAAAAAAGCCTTACAACAACTGCATAATTCAAAAATTATGAGACCCATTAGAGTAACAGAGAACTGACAAAACCGTCGAGTTTTCAGGCTGGGCCTCGGGCATTACCAAAGATCCAGCCAATGGATCGCAGCGACTGGAGCGGCTGCTGCGGGGAGGGTGCGCTGGCAAGGGGCCAGGGGGCCAGGGGGCCAGGGGGCCAGAGCACAAAAAGCCACACGCCGCAATCGTAAAAACTTCAACTTGCACACAAATGGCTAGAAAATTATTTTAAGTTATTTGTTGATTGTTTTCAAAATTGTTGCCATGTAATGCGATGCCAACGCCGCAGAGACTAAAGCTGGCAACTAAGAGAGACACAGAGAGCCAGAGAGAGATGGATAGATGGAGACGGAGACTGTAACTGGGACTGCATTCGAGCCAGTGCGTCAGACAATGCAAGTGCGGCTCCAGCTTTTGAACAGACGAGACAGTTTGGCTTTGGCTCTTGGGCATAGCTCTGCGTGTGCTGGTGTGCGTGTGGCATTTGCAGAGCTCACATTATACTGGTTGCTGTGTGAAGTGAGTTGAAGTGAAGTGACTATTGCAGGTGGCAGCCTGACTAACTGCCTAGTCACAAAGCATCTGCTTAAATATGCGGCAAATGAACATAGTGCAACAAGACTTTCAACAATTTTACGAAAGCTAAGTCTCAGCCGCATCCACTCATCAACTCTGCCCAATGTATGTTAATTGTTAATTAGATTAATCTAATAATCTGTATACGTTTTCTGTATTTCAGGTATATATTTAATATATAAGGTATAATTGTATTTTATTTATTTATTTCTGTAAAAGACCTTTTACTGTATAATTCATATCAGTGTACATTTTAGTTTTAATATTTGTACAGAGGCATTTAGCAGTTTGACAATAATACAAATATTTGGCTACTATATTAGTATATAATAAAACAATATTAGTATATAATAATATGAATAATACATAATTATTATGGAATTCAACTATATATATATTATTATTATTATAAACTATATTATACTATTATTATTTACTATAAAGCTATTATAATATTATTATATATTTGTATATTTTATATAGTTTCTTATTATACATTGGATAGTCAAAGTCCGTCAATTTAAGCATTAAAAAAATAAACATTATTTTACACATTTTTTTTAGTATTTATTCATTATTAATATTTTTCATTTATTTTATTATTGCTGCTGATAAACACATTCGTAAATGTCGATGCTTAAGTTTATCTTTTGGGGTCGCTTAAAATAAACATAATGGAAGTTAAATAAATAACAAATGCTTGACAAAATAATAATTTACAGATAATTCTGTTAAACTTTGCCAAATACCACATCAATTGTGTGTGCCAAACATCAATTGGCTTATCGCCTTAAACTGGCTTATGCATCAAATTACCTATGGAAGCCTAACAACTTGTTGTCCTGGGTGCAGCTGGGAACCTGATATCGAGACAGATGCTTGATGGCCCACAATTAAATGCCATGCGACTGGTACGGCGAGCTGCCTCCATGGCTAAACACTTTGCAATCAAAAATGTCACCATTTAATTACGCACACAAAACAGTTTAAGAAACTTGCAGCCGCCAGCTGACAGCAGCAACAGCAAACACAGCAGTAGCAGCAGCAGCAGCAGCAGCAACAGCAACAACAACAACTGCAATTGCGGCAACAAACGGCAGCCAAAAGCGTTGCACAAATCTCGTCAGAAATTAACATAAATCCAATCACAAAGCCCGCGCGTAGCCGTTGCCAACTTGGCCAAGTTGGAAGCCGTAGGACGGCGGCCGTTTAAGCGCTATCCCCCCCCCTCTCTCTCTCTCTCTCTCTCTCGCTCTCTTTCCCACTCTCTATCGCCTTTTATACCAATCCAAATATCTGTTGCCCGTCATGTTGCGCTTTCGCCCACGCGACTAATCGCGCAACTGTGCAACGCCAACTGCAGTTACGTTGTCAGAGATTTTTGCCTTTCTGATTGGTTTTTAATACCCTACATGAAGAGCATAGCAACATGGAAATGAAGTATGCAACACAGCGGATTGCACCAACAATAACTATCATTTTCCTCAGAGAATAATTGAGAAAAAAACACATCTAAGATTAAATGAATAAATTCCTATTTACAATTTAATATATAAAATAATTTTTATATCAAATTTCTAATATTCGATTATTATTTAAAAATTATTGAATTTAATTTAATTAGGAATTTAGGAATTTTCCTACAATATCGATATCGATAGTATCGAAAATGAAGACATAATCGATAATTGACCTTTAGGACCTATACTTGTTTAATAACTAGCAAAGCATTTATTTTTACAAAATAAAAAAAATAATTGATTTAATAATTCATACTTTTACATATCGTATATTTTACTTCATTTTCAGTTGTAAATTTTATAACTTTTGAATCACATATGAAAACCTGCAAACCAATGGAAAATTGCAAATATTCTTTTATATATCAGTTTAATTTAAAAACTTTCTTTCTTCCCCCATACTCACTTTTGTTAAATGATTTAAAAACTATTTCGTTTAGAGCCTATCTTCATGTATTACATCATCATTTACTTTTCTGCCAGCTACTTCATAGCTGTTTTCAAACAGCTAATTCATTAAAGAGTATTTACTATTCGATCTAGGCGCACAACTGTTAATTGTTACTCTTGACTTGTCTTATGCTCGGTTGCTGCTGCTGCTGGAGCTGCTGCCTACGGCGCCCTCACATGACAGTTGGTCTGACGTGGACGTTGAATAACTGCCTTGGTTACTCCGCCACGAATTCCGCAGCGGAGAAACACTTGCATTTTTATTACGTTTGCGAATTGTCATTTGGACAGCGACGGTTGGTCTCATGAGTGTCCGCATAAATGTTGCTCGCTCTTTGCTGGGCAACAATTCAATTACCCGAAAAATATGCAAATGTCAATGCGGGTCTTAAGAGTTTGCCCAGGGAGTACGGCGGCTGGGGATCGGCGGGCGGTCGGTGTTTGAGAGTTGCACTCGTGACATAGTTCACGGTATCTTGATTTAATTTTTCAATTTTCACAACGAGTTCGCTGCCAAATGAGAGAGGAGCATACGAGCTAAAGACGAGAATTATGCAGCCAGGTTGAAGCTGCAGCAAGCTGGCAAGGCGTGCCAGGTGCGGCAACATCAGCCACAACTGCACCGGCAACAGCAACAGCAACAGCAACAGCAACAGCAACAGTAACAGTAACAACAACAACATCAACACGTTGCACGTAGCAGCATTTCCGTTTCACAATTAACGTTCTACGTGACAAGTGACACCAATTTTACCACCTTTGCTATGTGTTTTATGCCTCAGTTGTTGTTGTTTGCGGCGGCCTGTTGTTGCTGTTGCTGTTGCAAATGCTTTTTGTGGACCACCATCAGGGCAGAGCTGGAGTCGAAGCTCAGGGTTTCTCTCCCATTGGCGTGCTGCAGATGCACGTTCCGCGATTGTCTGCGCAGTTTTGTTTAGGTTAATGGAGATGATTTGTTGCCCTATTCTAATGCAACGTAACAACAACGGCAACGGCAACGGCAACGACAATGACACGGACAACAGCGACAACGACAGCTAAAACAACGGCGATAGCAACAGCAATAGCAACAGCAACGACAACTGCAAGTGCCGAGCAACATGTTGCACCAGCTCCAATAAAACTGGCCCGCATCCGTAATGAAGCATCAGCTGGCGTAGCAGGGGCAGCTGCTAAATGCATATGGGAGCAGTCTGGCTTTTGACTCTCACATGTGACTCTGGTGCGCTGGCCTTCGACTTGGCCTCCATTGAGCCGAGGCTTCATTCCTTCCACGTATTTCTCTCTTCTTCATTTTTATGGCCAGTCAGCCAGTGAGCCAGTGAGCCAAGTGTGGGGCCGCCCGGAGTTAGAGCTGGAGTTGGTTATTTTCGGGCCGCGTGCCGTTGAAATTATGAAATTGACAAATTGCCGCAACGGCCGCGTGGCCTTTAAATGCTCCAAGCTGACCCCCAACAACGCCTGCCCAACTACCGAGACCGGCACATGTGGAGTCGCCCGTCCATCCGGATGTGTCGGGGTTAGCGTGTGGGTCGCCGACGCTGACAATGAGCTGAGTTATTGCTGCGCAGATGAAAATTGTTTTCCATACTGCACACTGAATGCTGCAGATGTTGCAGAGTCAAGTGGTTGTTATTAATGTTGTTGCTCTGCTGCCACCATTCCCACCACAATCTGCCCAAACGTGCGTTCTAGCAACAATGCGCAATGCTCTCTCTGCTCTGTCTTTTGATGCCCTGCTGTCTCATTAGAATATAATCAATGTTTTTCTTGGATATTAAGTCATTGAACTGATTTAGAGTAACGTCAGAAAGCTTGCAGACCTATCATTACTCGCAGCTCTTCTCCTTCTCCTTCTCCTTCTCCTTCCTCCGTCACTCTGTATTTATATGCGTTTATAATTGCCGATTAACTGATATTTAATGCGTTGTAATAAGCACTCATGTCGACATTATCAGCGTTGGCATAAATAAACTCCTCGCTAAATGAATGATGTTTATCTGCATGGCCCGGCAGTGGCCAGAAGCTTATAAAGGTTTTTGCTGCAGCTACCATTGTTTCGCTTGTTGCTGCTGCCCCTGCCGGATGGCCGCATAATGTGGGCAATAACTTAGAATACAACAGAACAGAAAAAAACGCATTTCACTGCTACTTATGTCCAATAAATCTAAGCAGCTGCTCTTTTCAACTCATCGCTGTTCGGGCAAGACCCCCATGTCCTTCAGATCTATGCGATTGTCATCAGCAATGGCTATATTATTGTTGTTGCTGTTGCTGTTGCTGTTGTTGCTGGTGTTGTTGTATGGCTGGCCCTCTGGGTAAGAAAAAGGTTTCAAGATGATGCTGCAATTACCACATAGAGACCAGCAACGTCTTGGCTATCACATTGATAAAATAGCCTTGAGTGCCAATCATGTTGTTGCTGCTGCTGTCTGAAGTTGCTGTTGCTGTTGCTGTTGCTGTTGTAGCTGCAGACGAGCTGCGTGTGGGGCAACTCATTAGTGGCATTTGACCTAGCATGCTCCTTCGCATGATTGAATTGGCAACAAGCAACAGGCAACAGCCAAGCGGCAACAACGACCCGCAAACAGCAACAAATATCTGCTTGTCAAAATGTTTTCAACACATTTTTGGTTTTTTTTTTTTTAGATGCAACACAGCAACAGCAACAGCAACAACTGCAACAGCAACAGCAACGGCGTTAAGTGTTACCAGCAGGCAAAATGCAATCTGTTTGCTTGCTGCTACACATGGATCGGTACCCCAGAGAAAGGGGGCGGATCGTTTGGCATTTTTGTAATCAACGCTATGCAAATGTCGTAGCATAAATTAACCAGCAATATATGCACACTGTATGCATGTTGCCAGCTGTTGCCCATGTTGCCACACTGCCTCACTGCCACAGCTGCGGGGCAATGGCGGGCAAAGAGCTGGACAACCTTTGCAGAGTATGTTGATTTGACACCTATCCGATCAGCTCCATTAGCCGACTGCATTGCTGCGCAGCCGCTCCTCTCTGCAGACGTGTGAATTTGCATTGATTATCTGTCGCCAGCGATTGCATTTGGACGCTTTTCGCACCACATTTTGTGATTAGCGTTAACTGATTTTTCCTGGCAAATGTTTGGAGCGGCTATTTTGCGCCGATTTGTTGATATTTTCAAGCGCATTAGCGAATTTGTCGCTGATAAATTAAGTCGATAAGCGAATCGGAAATGGAGCTAAACAGCACAGTCAGATAAACATTGTCGCTCGACTGAATGAAATAGACACAAAAATAGCTTAAATGCATTAAATGAATGAAATTAATAAACTCAAAACAGACAAAGCACGCCGACCTGGACAGCACACAAGAGCAAGAGGGGGAATTATTTTTGTAGGCCGATTGTTCGCTTGGAATTTACTTTTTTTCATATGAACACAAATTGATCTCAGAAATTGTTCTTTAATTTATCTTTTTTGCAACTGTCTTTTATACGAGATTTAAGATGATGGTGGAGGATAAATGGTATTTTACTTAACACTGCCCTGAAAATAAGCTCTAAGGCACAGGTATCTGGTCAGGTTTGCATCAATGCTTGTGTTCTAGTTCTCTGTTATGAGAATTCTTCGAGAGCTCTATGTAAGCTCAGATAACTATCGTAGTATAGCTTTAATTTGTAGAAATAAAGTAGCCAAATAAAAATAATTTAAGCTAAAAATAAAATATTTTAAATAAGCTTGATTAGGAAAACGATATCTCAAGCAAAGGTAATTCCATTCACTAAATAAATCTAATATATATAAATCATATAGATATTGATTAAGAATTATTATGAATATAAATAAGAACAGAGTGTGCGAGAGAGACTTGATTAAATCGTGACAATAGTTTACTATTCATTTGACCTAGCTCCATTCTTTTAGTAGAAATATGAGGCTGAATAGCAAGAGTTGATATCTTAATTATAAATAAGCTAGAATTGTTTAACAACGAAATCCAAGGAAAACTCATATATGATTTGAAATTTGAACTTGAGAATCCAACTTGACATTATGTCAGTTGATGAATTCATTCGCTGGTATTAGCAACTAATTACACAAATTGAATCTGGGCTAACCAAGTTCATGCTTCAATATTCGATCTGCACGCTCTGGAGCCAATGAACTTTTTATCACAATGTGAATAGATTGTTTCGTTCAATTTGGGTCGTTTACATCGTGACGCAGGTCTGATAAAAAAATCAGCAACAGAAACTGAATGATTATATAAATTTAAAAATAAAATAACTTAAAAACGAAACAGAGATCGAATCAACAAAATTAATTTCGTTCGCTGCTGTTGACCTTTAGCGGGAAATGCATTGAACTAAACACTCATAATTTATGCATGCCATAAAAAAACTTATTTGATAAATTTTTATATCGCATAAGCGAAAAGTTGTTGCTGTTGTTGTCGTAAGCCATAAACATAAACCAAGGTAATGGACCCAGTTCTGACCGCCCCTCCAGCCGCTCCATCCACGGCGGAGACAGCACAGAAGCCAATCGAATGACAAGGCAGCTCTTAGCCCCCAGATATGGAGTTGGTTTTTCGGCAGCTCCGGCTCAATCGTCAACTCATTGAGATATTGATCTCGCTCTCTAGGGTTGCCGTGAAGCTCAGACATTGGCTCTGGCCGGGCTTGAGCTTTGGCACTGGGTCTCGCTCTGATCTTCCAGCCGCTGGGGCCGATTGTGAACTATTGTTATTTCACGAACTGTGACACGTTGCCTTATTTTATTGTTGTTGTTGTTGTTGTTGTTGTTGTTGTTGTTGTTGTTGTTGTTGTTGTTGTTAGTGTTGTTGTTGCTAGTTTAGCTACTCCACTTTTTGCTGTTGACGTTCTGTTGTTATTTATTTCTTTATTGTACAATGAGTAAATAAAAATTTCCTGCTACTGCAACTACATTTTGTTGTCGTCGTTGTGTAGTTGTTGTTGTAGTTGTTGTTGTAGCTGGTATCCACCCTCGACCTTTTGTGGCAGTGGTAACCCGGCTAAATGTTTAGCTGCGATTTATCATTATCGTGACTTGTGATCTCGTCGCCGTTTGATTTTTTCGCTCTCCATTTGGCTGCAGTTTTAGCCTTTTTTGGCCAACTTTGTTTCTCATTGTTGTTGCTGTTTTGTTGTTTCTTGTTGCTGCTGCTGTTGTTGTTTTTTCTTTGCTTCTTTTCAAAGTATTTTAAGTTTTGCTATTTCGTAAATTAACATGTTTTTTGCTTTGAGTGACATTTGTAGGTGTATAAAGTGGCACAAATGAAGTGAAGTGTTCAACAAATATGGCCTGGAGATCGGATAGCAGTTGCTTTAAATGTTCCCAAAACCAGCTTTGGGCTGTGGCTGCTGCCAAAATGTTTATGGGGGAGCGCCAGCTGCAACTTGTGGCTAATTTGGGCTTGCGTCTGCAAAGGGGAAGGTTGCAGCTTTTCAGAGCTGGCTAGAGACTAAGTCTATGAGCAAATGAATAACTACATTTTCTATAACTACCTTTTCTAGTAAACAATGCCAGCTAAATTCAGAAGCTCGTCAAGCTGAAAGGTTAGACTCGCAGTCGAGCGAAGTCTGAAGAAGGAAGCGTCTGCCTGCGAGCGACTGTCGGTTGCTGCTGCAGAGCTGCTTGGCTACTGTAAAATCACTGCTGGCAGTGGCAATTTCCGCAAATTAAAGAGCAATCTCAATCGTTCTCCGTATCTGTGCTTAGCTCACGTTGACTTCTTTTCAATCATTAAGCACTGCAATTACCCCAAGGATACACAGATCTTTCGGCCTGCATATCACACCACAGGAATGCAGCCGAGCTTAGCCCGCAGATGCCCAAGGAGCGCAGCCATGCAATTAAGTAACTATGGCTAGGCAATGCGCGTCTAACTAGAAATAAATAAACAAGGCGCCCAGCTCGCCAGCTAGCCGCGGTGGCAGGCAGAATTCCTCGGGCTTTCTCAATCAGGGCGACTGCCGGAATGCGTGCGCTGTGGCTCTGCCAAGGGTTGGGGCTTCCCGTGTGGAAATTGTGCTGCATAATGATAGGCCAGGCGGAACGGCGTGGCGTGGCGATGGCCGCGCTTACTCAATTACCTTTGACTAAATTATGGCCAATTGTTGCACTGAACATGTGTTGCATAATTACGGGCTGTGCGGCAGGCAGCCTGGCTGCAAGCACAAATTTGATTACTACTTATAGATTAGATTTTGATTTCGTTTCACGGACGCGGACGCGAACGCGAACGCAGACCCGGTCTCTGTCCTCCGCCTGGCGGCCTTCACTAAATGTGTTGCAAACCTGGCCACGTTGACAGGTTAATGTGTGCCTGAGGGCGGACTGCACTTGATTAGCTAAGTTGTGGCCCACGGCGTTAACACTAGTCGAACTCAAATCAATTTTCGGCTGCCACACAATTGTGTAGGAAACGACGCGCCCCTCACCATTGCTGGCCATTGTTGCTACAATGTATTGCTGTGCTCTTTGCTGGGCAATTAGCGTCGCAACATTTACGAGTGCAGACAAATTACCGGGCAACATGTTGCAATTAAAATAACGGCACGCCAACTTTCGCCGCATTTCCAGCCACACAAAAATGTTGCGCGCGTGCGCAGCAGCAGCAGCAGCAGCAGCAGCAGCAGCAGCAGCAGCAGCAAAGGCCATGTTGCCGATGTGGCTGTTGCTCTGATTGTTGTTGTTGCTGTTGCCGTTGCAGGCCAAGTTAAATGCGCTACTTTATGGCGTAAAACACTTAGACAAACCTTCTGCACACACTCACACACACTCTCTCTCTCTCTTTCTCTCACACGCTCAATTTGTTTGCATTTTAATTGTCGTTTGTCGTAAGTGCCAAAAGGAAAAATTGCTAACAACTCGTCGGCGATTGTCGCTGCAGCAGCACAGCAACAACAGCAACGACAGCTTACGGATTTATCCTACGCATTTTGCGCTGTTCACAGCTCCGTCAGAGGGTGTGTTAAACATAATTTTATGGCTTAGTTTACGCGCCTCGGCACCTTTTCTCTTCAGCTCTTATTTTTGTATTTTTTTGGAGTTGCTGCGAGAGTTGAATTGACTCTTTATGGCTATTAACGCAAGCCACAATTCCCCGTTGTGTTTTTTCTTTTTTGGTTACCTCAGCAATAGTTGTTGTTGCAGCCATTGATGTCGCCTTTGTGTGGGCGAGCCTAGCTAAATGCTTTTGTGATAACCATGAGTTAAAAGCCAAATGACAAAGCGCTTAAGATAATACGTAAGACAGCGCCAAGCCATGAGGCACTGAGCAATGTGGATATACTAATTAAAATAATAAATATTAAGAAAATTTTAATGTTTATTGCAACTAATTCAAATTTAAAGCCAACAAAGTTTTACTATTTATTATTTTTTAAAATTTAAATTAACTTTTAAATTTCCTATATATAAAATCGACTTTAAGCGGTTTTTTTTTAGAAAATTCCTCTAATTTGAGAGAAGGGAATCAATATATAAGAATCGACATGTTGACGACTATATACACTCTAACCATATATTATATATATTTTATTATATTGAGCCAACCTGTAAGTTGGTTTAAACTGACTTTAGATGTTGGATATGTAAATATATGCAGGAGGACTATCCTATCTGCTAATTGAGAGTGCTTCATTTACGGTATTACCAACACCAATCTAACGATGCGTAAGTTTATTATTTGCTTAGCGGCAGCAGGCAGGGAGAACAAACTTTTCGAGAGCAAGCACAGAGAGCGCAACAATCTTACGCTTGCAATCCATAGGTACTATAAAATGCACTCAAATTATTTAAGAACAACTTTCAGGGAAGAGTTTGTATGTTGAAGGTATGATGATTGCATTTAATCAATCATTTGGCAAGCAAAAAAATATGTTTCCATGCACCTATATCATAAGTAGGTTCGTGCAATTCCTGGCTATTAATTTGAATCACTCCGCCAAATGAGGCTGAAAATTTGATAGCAATTGCGAAATTCTTTCATATTGTATTTGGTCACTCAGTTCGATTTTTAGAGCTATTATAATTGCATTCCAAGCCGTCTATTATTATGAATGCTTTAAAACTGAGAGACTTTTTTGCATTAAGCATTCGAATGGGGCAGACGAACAAAAGAGTTAAGGCTATAAATATTCGGCTTGTGACCAATTGTTGACGTCGCAGACGTCGTTTCATGCCATGCGTGTCGCATTGTGTGACAAAACTATAATATCCTCTTTTAGGGTATATCAAGGCCACATCAAAACGGCAGCAAATTGTCGGCAATCAATCAACAAATGCTGACGGCGTTAACTTCGTTTGTATTTATGGCCAATTGAAAAGGCCCATAAACATAAACATAAACAGCGAATAGCGAATAGCGAATGGCCAACATTCAAAAGTCAGACAATTGATATTTGGATGCACTGGCTGTTGAGATATTTGTATTTGAATATCGATAGCAACAAGTGCAATCAGTCGATTGACTGCATTCGATTTGACAGCTTGTTAGATGTTGCTGTGGCTGTTGCTGTTGCCGCTGATGATGTTGCTGATGTTGTTGCCTGTTATGCAAGCGGCAAAATGTCAGTCACTTGGCAACATGCGACTTGCCAATGAATGTCAAGCATATTGGACCATTGCAAATGTCAGCGATTGACAGCCAAAGCAGACACACACACGCACACACACACACATACACACACACATTGGTGTTGCACTTGTTAATGCCGTGTTGCCGACATGTTGCTGCTGGTACCCCGATTGGCCTGGCAAGCGACAAATTAGGCGCACAATCGCTTGACTTTTACCGTAGCAATGTTTATGGCCCATTAACTTGGCTTGCGCAAAGTTCACGCTGATCGGCCTGTCAGTCAGCCAACCAAAGTCAGCCAACTAAAGTCAGCCAACGCCTTTGAGCATACGAGCGCCCATTCACCTACTCATTGATTAAGCAATCTTTTCGTCTTTTTGGTCAGCAGCCACAATTTTATGATATCCAATTAATTTTAAATGCACATGCTTGTCTATGCCAGCCGCATCGAGGCGAAGCGATGCGATACGCCCAGCCACAGCAAGTGCTCAAGGGTCAGCAATTTTTTTATTAACCCTGGTCACGCCAATATTTTGTCCATCGACCTGCCGATAAACCCATTATCACCGGCCAATGGCCACTGACCACTGACCAGCGATAACTTTCTCAATTACAATTGCAATGCTTAGGCCCGATGCTGTGACCCATTTGACCAAATCTCTGGCATTAGTTGAGCCGCGAAACTTGCTGAGCCCAACTGTCTCCTCCACTCCCTCGTTTTGATCGATTGCGAATTATTGTCTTTGGCACAGTCTACTGCGGCTGCGGCCATATAATTTCGGTTGCCCCAAAAAGTCAATTGATATAGACAATAAATGTTAGTATTTTCGTATACTCAGCTTGAGTTTGAGCTTTCAGCTATGAGTTGCCAGCTGAAGTTGGGCCAGCTTGCTGATTGACCGATGGCAGATGGTCCGATCTTTGCCTATTTTCAGGCATTTGGGTTAGATGGCTGAAGTGCCCAGAGACAAACCTCAGCTCGGAGTATGTCCATGGCTGCGGGTATGACTAAGTGAGCTGTGTGATAAAGCTGTAGACGTTTTGGCAAATTGATTTTACGGCCAGAGTTTCAATTCTGACTGCGAAATAACTCAACTGTTGCTTTGGGGCATACTTAGACTTTAAACAGATCGTTGGCCAAAGATTGGTCGTCGAGTGCTGGGAGCGGCGGAGGGTGGTCTCTATGATGTGGCGATAAGTAACTGGTAGATGATTGTTATTTTAATGTTATGGTCAGGCCTTGTGTTCCGCTGCACACAAAGAGGGTGTCGAATTGTGGGGGCGTTACTAACGGATTGACAAGAACGAAGAAGGAGCGATAGAGAAATTACCTTTTAAGTCAGAGACGATTGAAAGTGGAACATTCAAATAAAAAGGCGAATGCAAATCGAATACCTCAGTTGGGCATTCAATCATAAATTATAGCATTGCCACATCGTGATAGTTCGGAAAAAGCCCCTTTCACGCCGATACAACTTGACTCCACCCAGCAGTGGCCACAGCAGACATTCAATCTCAAATCTTGTAGCCTTGCGCTGATTTCCTAACAACAACAGCAACAGCAATAGCAAGAGCAATAACTCAAACAATTGAGTGCATTATTCGCGGCACAGCAAATTATAAATTAAGTACTAATTATATAAAATGCAACAACAATAAAATCAACTCGACAGCTGAGGCAAAGCAAATCAAACAAAGCCGCCTCCAAAAAAAAAAAAAAAAAAAACACCAGAATGGAAAAATGAAAATCGAAAACAAAAGCAAACACAGTGAGAGAACGTGTGCGGATTGTGGCCACGCCCACTTAATGTAACCTGCGTGGGCGTTACGCTAATGATCAAAACTTTTGCATATTGCAATGCATGGATGGAAGGTTTGATAGTTGCTATTGGCTTTGTCGTTGCTGTTGTTGTTGCTACTGCTGCAATTGCAATTGTTGCGGCCGCAGTTGTTGTTGCGTCTTGAATGGGTGATAAATTATTTCCCGCCATTTGCATAAATGCTTTGAATGCATTAATTGAAGTCCAAAGGCACACAAGCTTGCAACGCCCTCGACACGCCTCCCCCACACCCCGATTGGCCTTTTGCCATTCGCCGTTGCGTGCTGCAGTTGTCGATCTAATCAATTGCAGTTTATTGTTGGCCAGGCCCATAGAGAACCCATAGAGCGGCCCATTAACCATGTGAGCTCAGCACTTGTATGCCATATATGCGCGCTGTGGCTGTATCTAGATACACTCATGATGAAAATAATAGGTACACCCCTTAAAATTTTATTTTATTGAGTTTACTTCAGCATAACATTTTTTCTACTGCCCGAAACATCAAAATTTAAATGCACGTTTCTGTATTAGGTATATATTAATGAAAATACGAAAATTTGGAAGAAAATAAAAAGTTTTTCAAAAGTTACAAACAAAAAAGCGAAAATGCACTTCATTGTGCTTGACTAAAATAATAGGTACACTTTACTTTGGTAAGATGTATTTCATTTTTTGATTTTCAAATCATTCAAAATCTTTTGTTATTTTATTTTTGGATTAATATCCGGTATATCCCCCTTTATTTTTAACAACTTTTTCTATCCGGTTAGGCATAATCCTCATTAAGGCTTGGCAGGACCCAATCGGAATCTTCCTCCAAGTTTCTTGGACGAAGTCCCATAATTGGCGTTTGTTTTCACACTTTTGCTTCGCTATCTGCTTTTATTCTTCACTCCACAAGTTCTAAATTGGTTTCAGATCAGGAAACTGACTGGGCCAAGTGAGAGTGTCCACTTTATTATCCTTAAACCAAGTTTTTACTAATTTAAACGTGTGTTTCGGGTCGTTATCTTGTTGAAAAACCCAGCGCAGGGGCATGTTTTTCTCAGCACATTTTAGCATTATATTTCCGAGAATATGCCTGTAGCCAGCTGCTCTCAAAATTTCAGATATTAGGAAAATCGGACGTACTCCGTAGGAACAGCTTCAAGAGAAAGAGCCCCACACCCTAATGTTTCCACCGCTATGCTTAACTGCTTTTTTTGTGCAGCGAGGATCAACTTTTTTTCTTTTAGGGCGTCTTATAGGTCTAGAATAGTCATTTCCAAAAAGGAAAATTTTGGTTTTGTTGCTAAATAGGACATTACGCCACTTTTTTTGACCTTCAGATCCTGCCGATGTGATGTGATCTTTAGCAAAATTTTGCCTCATGTTTAAATATTTGGTGCGCATCAAAGTAACCCTTTTTGCGATATGACCTGGTAGTTTAGTCCTTCGTAGTCTTCTCCAAATTAAAGAACCGTTAAAAATATTTTCCATTTCGGTTTGCAACGACTCTTGATGATTTGAAAGGGTCGGATTTTGCAATTCTTATAATGCGTCGGTCCAATTTTGGTGTGGTTTTCGATCGACGTCCACGTGTTTCCTTTTTATTGTGCACCTTTAAAGCATTTTACACAATATTAAGAGATCTGTTCATCAGTTTCGCAATATTACGCGAAGATTTGCCACTCCTTCTAAGGTTTTTAGCAATTCTGCGTTCCTCACTCGAACAATGAATATTTCGACCCATCTTCATAGATATTGATAATAATTTTTCTACTCTTAATGTCTGTGTGAAGAATACTTACTATTTATAACAATAACAGAATCCTTTCGTATTCAAAAAAATTTTTTTTTAGGCAGTAGAAATCGAGTGTACCTATTATTTTCAGCAGGCTATTTACAAGGAATTGCAATTACTATAAATTTAGGGGGAAATACAAATTTTTTTTTTGCGTAGATCTCATTGCTAGATTGTGTTCTTAAAGTTACCATCAAGTTTTTTTTCAAAAATATCAAAAATTAATTAGTTATGACAAAAATTCCAAAATTATTTTGGTGTACCTATTATTTTCATCATGAGTGTATATCTATGTATTTCTATCTCTATCTGCGTATCTGTATCTCAATATATTCGCCTCTTTAAGTGGCTGCCGCCTAATTGTTCATAAAAGTCAACAGTCAATAGCTCTTTATGTTTGCCTTTGAAATTTATGTTTATTTATCGTTATTTTCAAACACAATGGACATCGTATATTTGTTGTTGCAACGGTTGTGTTGCTATATTTTTCTTTTTTTTTTTTTTAGATTTGTGAAGCTTCATAATTTTGCAAGACATTTGCTTAGCAGTAGCCATTGGCTGACTGAGCTGCTGATTTGAATTCAAGGTCTGCCATTCTTTACAATTAGTCCCAGAATTTATGAGCGATTTCAATTTTAAATTGTTTGCAATCGGAGTCGTTGTTATTGTTGTGACCGTTGTTATTGGCTAACTAGTTTCAAACATTGTTGCAGTAGTCAGATCGCTAACCAAAATCAAGAACTCAAATCTTCAAACAAATTGGTAAAATACTAATAAAAATACCGATTAAAAATATATATAAATTAATATTATATATCTAGTTTTATGCTCAGAACTTGTTGAGAATGGGAAGTCTGGGTGTAGTGCTTTTCTCAAAAGAGGCAGAACGAATTCTGTCTGATCTTAATAAGCCACAGGTCCATGATATATAATTAATACACACTTTTCCATTCCCTTCAAATTTGCAAAAAACATAACTCAAATATTAGAGACTTGTAAATTAGAAAATTCGAAAATTTCAATGTCGTTATTACAGTCCGAAATTTTGGTTAAAAATGTCAATATATGAGACAATTAATGGCGTTTCAGTCGGGCGTTACCGACTGAATAATACTCATTCACAGCCCAAAATCAAATCATATCAATAGAGGTTGCTATCAGCCATTTAGTCGATAAGTTTCCCAAAATTTCTTATATTTCTATATTTTATATAATTAAATAGCACTACCATTTGGTAATTGTCCGGTTGAATTAGAACAAACAGCCACTGTCGCAGCAAACAATTACACTGTCAAGCTGCCATTTACTCGATGGCCGATAAGACCAATGGACACCTCCTGAATTTGGATATAATTGAAACATTACTGTTCTGGTCCAATCAGATAACAAATAAGAAAGCTCTAGTCGAGACTGCTCGACTACGAAATCCCCTGAACCCTTCGAGGAACTAATATTTCAACAATTCTTCTCGTCTTTCTGCTTGCACATTTGCCAAAGAACAAGTTCTAGTATTTGAATAAGCCTTTTAAGAATTTATAGGTGAAGGGCTGAATATAGGGGCGGGTGGTAAATTATAACAAATATCGAATTTGTATATATTACATATGAATCTACATATAAAATTAGGAGACTCTAGCTCTAGGTGTAGGACAGGTAATTTAATAACTAATTATCGATACGGGTTGTAATCTATAACAAAATAACGCAATTAGCTATTGATTTTTGAAAAAAAAAAAAAAATTCGATAGGTGCGTGATATACACGGACCTAGGAAAAAATCATCAGCCCTCAAGCTCTTATATCCTCTGAGATCGATGCGTTCTACATACGGATGGACAGACAGACGGACACGGCTAAATCGACTCCGCTCGCCATCCTGATCAAGTATGTATATACTTTGTGGGGTCTGCAACAACTCCTTGTGCCGGTTACATACTTTTAACAAAAACCATTATACCCTGATTTCCCATTGAAAATAGGTTTAGGGGAAAAAAATCAGTCAAAGTCTTTAAAACCGGACTCGCTTCTTAGAAATGTGCATAGTGTTCCTTGAACTACCAGAGAGTTTTGACTATTGGAGAAATATCAAAAATGTTATCTGGCTTCTATTCCGCTTTGATAGCAAGAAGTCTTGTTCAAGTGATAGTTCTTTTTCAATGCTGTCAACAATATGCTGCACGAGACCAGATCAAGCAATCAGAAGTGGGTCAAATTCTGCGACAACTCAACTCTGCACTCGGAATAGAATTTAACATCTTTATCAACATGGAGCATACCAATGGAGAAGAAATGGAGGTGCAGTTGGATACGCCCAAAATGCAAATTCAGCTATCGAATAACAGCATACCTCACTTTAAACTTGTTGGAAGATTTACCGAAAAGACTATAACCATAGTTTACATACAGACCTATCCACTCGACCCTCGACTCATGGACTTCTTGCCACACCTTTTGTGGGAGCTACATGAACTTCACATTGTTTTTATAACTGGGCAAGAACCCAGCAACTGGCAGAATGATCTCTACAGCTACTGCTTTCATAACGGTTTCATCAATGTGCTACTCATTCAGAAACAGGGACCGGAAATTCTTTTATATAGCTACAATCCTTATCCAACAATTCGCACAATGCGATTGCCGCTGCTTGAGGACTACCTCAATAGGTGGCGCCTACTATTGAATCTTCAACAATATCCGCTTCGGACTCTTTCATTCACGATTGAGCCCCGCATGTTTAAATATATAAATCGGAAAGGTGAACGAGCATATAGTGGCTATATATACAATGCGATCAAAGAGTTTACGCACCGGCACAATTCTTCGATACAAATAGTAAAGGATGTTAATAATGATGAATTGTACCATACTGCTCTTACTCTATATATAAACCGTAGTATTGATTTCGTTTGTTATGTCAAAGACACCTATTTGAATATAACATACACTAAACCTCTTCATATCATTTCATTACGCTTAGCAGTTCCCCATGCTAAGCCAATCGCAACTTATTTGTACTTCGCGCGCCCCTTCACTTGGACTCTGTGGCTTGGAGTGATTGGATCTATTGGCTACGGAATGCTGATGCTTTATGGTAGTAGCAGAAACATAGTTTCCGAAATTGGAAAACATTTTCTAAGCATTTGGTGCAATTTGCTGTTTATCTCACAGCCAAGGATCATATTTGCCAACTGGCAACAAGTTGTCATCCATTTTATAATGCTTTTAAGCGGATTCATACTGACGAATTTTTATTTGGCAATGCTTTCAAGTATGCTAACCTCGGGATTGTTTGAGGAGGATTACAATACTTTCCAGGATTTGGAACGATCTTCTTACACATTGCTAACTGATAGCTACTCTGCTCATTTTATCAATAAGTCAATTTTCCTGCCAGAAATCATCAAGCAACGCGTTAGCTCAGTTGAATCGAATGCCCTGGAAGCAGCGCGCGTCACTATGAACACGAGCCACATGTATACTCGCTATGAAGATCGCTTAGAAGGCTTTCTATTTCAACAACACCTTCTGAAGATTCCTCTCTTTAAGGTGATACCGAAAAGTCTTACGGATGGCTTCATGTCCTTTCCAGTGCTCAGCGGATTGCCTTACTTAAATATGATGAATACTTATCTAAGACGTATATTTGAGTACGGCATTTTTTCAAAGATGAAGACCGATGCATACCTCGACGCAATAGAGGGTGGTATAACAACATTGATTAGAAGTGACGGGACTGAGCGGAAACCATTCGATTTGGAATTTTATTACTACGCGTTTGCTTTGTGGGGGGCGGGCTTAATACTGGCCGTATTTTGCTTCCTCCTGGAGTTACTAAGACATCGCATGACTAACCAAATTCAATTTCAATTGTAATGTCAATGTTAATTATCTATTTAATACATATTAATAAATTTGGGCCTAATAACGGGGTCTAGGTTGAGTTATAGCTATAAAAACCCTCCATGCTGTCTCTGGCCTACAGAACTTCAATGGATCTGCTATACTTGAGCACGCTCCAGAACTTGTCGCTGTTGCCGGGCCGCTTTGTGAGCCAGTGCATTGACCAGCTCAATGCTTTATACAACATAGAACTGAATGTTTATGTTGAGTTCGGAAATAGGTCTGTTTTTGATGATCTCTTGCCAGCCAGAGAGCAGGCTCTGCCAACACTGCGGGTGAGCAATGAGACGCTACAGCTCGTACTTAGCGGCAACTACAGTGAGCGAGCCTTGACCATCATATTTCTGGAGGATGCACATGCCGACAGTATGTACAGCTACCTCACATCCTGGCTGTGGCGTGCTCAGCAGCTTCAGGTATTCATCGTTTATCCAGGGGCAACGCCAGGTAAATTATTTCAGTTATTTTCGCACTGCTGGCGTCAGGGCATGGTGCACATTTTGGTGGCGCTGCCGCATACTCAGGAGCTGCGCAGCTACATGCCGTACCCAGAACTTCGACTGCTAGTCATGCGAGATACGCTACAGTACTTTCATCGCACACGTGGGTTGCTTTGGGACTTTCATGGCTTTCCGATAACTTGTGGCATCCTGCCCAGCAGTGCACCGCGGGCCTTTCTCTTTAAAGATCAGCAAAATCGAACTGTGTATGCTGGCTATATGCTTCGTATGGTCCTGGACTTTATTCAACACTATAAGGGCAGCATACGAACACACATGCTGGACTCCTTGAGAGAAGCTAATGAAGCGCTTAGCACCCGCCTCGTCGACTTTCTGCCATACCTGCTCGCTGAGACTCCAAACTTCACAAGCAGCGTTGTACTCTGGCACGAGAACAGCTATCTCATGGCGCCATCAGCCAGATTGCTGCCCAGGTATATGTATCTCCTGAAGCCCTACACTTGGCACACTTGGATGACCTGTGTGGCCATATTGAGCTACTGCAGTGGAGCGCTGTTTCTGCTTTCTCAAGGAAGTCTAACTTTGAGTGATGCATTTTTGCAAATTCTGCGTCTATTGCTTTTCTTGTCACCTGGCAGAGATCTAGCCGCTCCTCCAAGACCTCGTCGGCTCTTCGTTTACGTTATGATGATAATAGCTGGCCTCATGCTGACCAATCTTTACCTGGCGAAGCTCTCCAGCAATTTGGCGGCGGGCCTCTATGAAAAGCAGCTGAACAGCTTCGACGATTTGGAGGGAACGGATTACAAACTGCCCCAAGAGGAAGTCGAGTATAAGTTCCTACTCAAGCTGCCCGACCTGCATCCGCAACTGGCCAAACGCCTCGTAGTCACACCGGAGCAATTGGTGGACAGATATCGACTCGAGCTGAACGTCAGCATGTTGCACACTGGATTTGCGGATAGCATTGAGTTTGCCTTGTACCAGCAGAAGTTCTTGCGCGTTCCTCTATTCCACAAGCTATCGCAGATCATCTACCAGCAGCCCTTCTTCATGCCAGCGGCCTACGGGAGACCCTACCTAAAGATCTTCAATTGGTATCTGCGGCGAATGTTCGAAGGTGGAATCTTGCTAAAGATGAAAAGCGATGGCTTCACCAATGGCATCCAGAGCGGACGTTTACGATTTGTGAACCATGCCAAATACCAGGAGGTGAATTCCAATGACCTAGAGTACTACTATGCGGCCGCTGCTCTCTGGTTGATTGGGATATTGTTGGCCTCTTTGTGCTTTATCGTTGAGCGCTGGAGAAGTTAACTTCAGGGTCAGGCGTAAGGAACACAAACTTGAAGAGCAATGGGATTCTCGTTTTCATAATTTTATTCACAAAATGTACTTTGATTTCCTATAATATTATATCAATAAATATTTATTATCTCAAGAACTAGATTTGAAATTTGGCAAATACACACCTTTGAATGTCATTATTACGTTCTGAAATCTTGGTTTGCAGGCACTGCGTCAACTGCGCAATGAGCAGAGCACGTACGTATGAGCGTGTGCCTGTATTGTATGCAATAAATACCTATAACAGAAGCGTGAAATGATTAGCATATCCCCACACTTGATCAGTATATCGACCATGAAACGTTTGGAGGAACGGAGTTCGGTCAAAATAGAGTCGATATCCAATATCTTGAAACATGTATAAATAACAACAAAAATATTAATTTAAGAATGTTTTAAGCAAATGACTTTTATCAAATAATTTAATATAAGTTCTTTAAGCCCTGAATCCATTGAAAATGGGAAATCTAGGTATAATGTTTGTGTGCAAATGTATGTAACAGGCAGAAGGAGGCGTGACAGTTCCCATAAAGTATGCATATTCATGATCAGGGCGACGAGCTGAATCGATATGGCCATGTCCGTCCGTCCGTCCGTATGCACACCGAGATCTCAGAAGATAAAAGCTACAGACTGGAAATTGTGCATGTATACTCGATATAACTCATCCCGTTTCTTTTTTTATCGATAATAATCTATAAATTGAAACCGTTTTTCCAGCGTAAATTGTGTACAAAAAAACGTAATAAAGACAATTGGAAAGGATTCAGAATATCTCCTAGCATCGAGCATCCTCGACTAATGCAGTCTTACTTGTTTTTTTCTCCTCATGTATTGGAATATCCGTAGTGGAGATCTTTAGAATATTTAGTATTATTCCAACTATTTAACTGTACTGATTTAATAATTTAATAGCCACAACTAATAGCTAATCATTTGGTAATTTTTCCGTTAGATTAGAACAAACAGTCCCTGTCCCAGCAAACAATTGCGAGGTTTAGCTTCCAATTACTCGATGGCCGATAAGACCAACGGACACTTCCTGAATTTGGATATAATTGAAACTTTACTACTTTAGTTCAATCAGATAAAAATCAGTCAAAGCCATTAAAACCGGACTTGCTTCTTAGAAATGTGCATAGTGTTCCTTGAACTACCAGAGAGTCTTGACTATTGGAGAAATATCAAAAATGTTATCAGGCTTCTATTCCGCTTTGATAGCAAGAAGTCTTGTTGAAGTGATAGTTCTTTTTCAATGCTGTCAACAATATGCTGCACGAGACCAGATCAAGCAATCAGAAGTGGGTCAAATTCTGCGACAACTCAACTCTGCACTCGGAATAGAATTTAACATCTTTATCAACATGGAGCATACCAATGGAGAAGAAATGGAGGTGCAGTTGGATACGCCCAAAATGCAAATTCAGCTATCGAATAACAGCATACCTCACTTTAAACTTCTTGGAAGATTTACCGAAAAGACTATAACCATAGTTTACATACAGACCTATCCACTCGACCCTCGACTCATGGACTTCTTGCCACACCTTTTGTGGGAGCTACATGAACTTCACATTGTTTTTATAACTGGGCACGACCCCAGCAACTGGCAGAATGATCTCTACAGATATTGCTTTCATAACGGTTTCATCAATGTGCTACTCATTCAGAAACAGGGACCGGAAATTCTTTTATATAGCTACAATCCTTATCCAACAATTCGCACAATGCGATTGCCGCTGCTTGAGGACTACCTCAATAGGTGGCGCCTACTATTGAATCTTCAACAATATCCGCTTCGGACTCTTTCATTCACGATTGAGCCCCGCATGTTTAAATATATAAATCGGAAAGGTGAACGAGCATATAGTGGCTATTTATACAGTGCGGTCAAAGAGTTTACGCACCGGCACAATTCTTCGATACAAATAGTAAAGGATGTTAACAATGATGAATTGTTCGATGCTTTTATTACTCTTTATAGAAACCGTAGTATTGATTTCCTTTGTTATGTCAAAGACACATATTTGAATATAACATACACTAAACCTCTTCATCTCATTCCATTACGCTTAGCAGTTCCCCATGCTAAGCCAATTGCAACTTATTTGTACTTCACGCGCCCCTTCACTTGGACTCTGTGGCTTGCAGTGATTGGAACCATTGGATACGGAATGCTGATACTTTATGGTAGTAGCAGAAGCAGAGATTTCGAAATTAGCACTCATTTTTTAAGCAGTTGGTGCAATTTGCTGTTTATCTCCCAGCCAAGGATCATCTTTGCCAACTGGCAACAAGTTGTCATCCATTTTATAATGCTCTTAAGCGGATTCATACTGACGAATTTTTATTTGGCAATGCTTTCAAGTATGCTAACCTCGGGCTTGTTTGAGGAGGATTACAATACTTTCCAGGATTTGGAACGATCTTCTTACACATTGCTAACTGATAGTTACCATGCTAATTTGCTCAATCAGTCAACTTTCGTGCCAGAAATTATCAAGCAACGCATTAGCTCAGTTGAATCGGATGTCCTGGAAGCGGCGCGCGTCACTATGAACAGGAGCCACATGTATATTTGCTATGAAGATCGGTTAGAAGGCTTTCTATTTCAACAATACCTTCTGAAGATTCCTCTCTTTAAGGTGATACCGAAAAGTCTTACGGATGGCTTCATGTCCTTTCCAGTGCTCAGCGGATTGCCTTACTTAAATATGATGAATACTTATCTAAGACGTATATTTGAGTACGGCATTTTTTCAAAGATGAAGACCGATGCATACCTCGACGCAATAGAGGGTGGTATAACAACATTGATTAGAAGTGACGGGACTGAACGGAAACCATTCGATTTGGAATTTTATTACTACGCGTTTGCTTTGTGGGGTGCGGGCTTAATACTGGCCGTACTTTGCTTCCTCCTGGAATTACTAAGACATCGCATGAGTAATCGAATTCAATTGTAATGTTGATGTGAATTATCTATTTAATACACATTAATAAATTTGGGCCTAATGACAGGGTCTACGTGTAGCTATAGCCGGGCAATAAGATATAGCTAATACATCTGTAGCGTGGTAAATCTGTAAAACTACATCGCACAGTGTTTTAGAGTTGTCAGCGTTTTGACTGTGAATGAGTATTCTGTTGTCGGTGATGCTCGACTACAAATTTCTACCATTTTTACGATGTTCATGTTCATGACATTCAATCGACAATTTTTGTCGGCCGGTCGGTCGACTAATTGAAATATTAGTCAAGACTTAAATTAATGTGAATAAATCTGTATAATATTTAAAAACAAGGACTTTTGACAAGAGATATCTAAACATGAATTTAATTTATATAATAAAATAGTCATATTGCATGCATTCCCTTTTCTAATCCGCGTGCCTTCAAGGGCATTATTGTCTTATATGTCAGTAAGTCGATTGTATTAATAAAGCCTCCAATTCATTTTTAGCTTAAATTTTTTTCGCAAATACTATTTCTTCTTCTTTGCTTTGCACTTCCAAATTATGCTGTCGTCCTTCTTCTTTCTCTTCAGCCATTCACCATCATCGCACTCATACCAACTATCGATAGCCTCATATATTGATAATTAAACGTAGTGCTATTCTTTCTAAACTCTTATTGGTCTACTACACTATTAACTTTAAGACATGATATTTCGATTCAGCAAAGATGGCCTTCTAATTCGCGTCCCCACCTTGATCCGGGCCTCGAACTGCCCCATAATGTTACAAATGCCTCATTTGCATCACCACTGGGCACACTTGTTGTCTCTGCTCTGACACGGGGCGGGCTGGCAATCACAAATTTCCAAGTTGCAACTTGAGCTTGCAGCTTGCAGCTTGCAGCTTGGCAGTGCCAACTCTGTAGGCGCTGAAGGTGTCTTCGGTTATTGGCAAACATTAATTATTTACTCGCGCTTGGCTCTCGACTGGGCTAACTTCTGTGAGCTGTGTTTGTTTTTGTTGCATTTGCTGGGGCTTTGTTTATGCTGCTTGTTGTTGCTTTTGTGAAAGGCTCGGGGAAGTGATTCAAATGTTTATTTGGTGGTGTATCTTTGATTGCAGACTGGCTGCACACTCACACACACACACAGAGGCAGAGACTGAGACAGGCCACAAACTTTGCGCAATGAATGTGCCCAGGCTCGGTCAGGCTATTCAGGTATCTCATTCGCCTGGTGTCTGTCTCTTCAAGACTTTGCTATTTATTTTTGGCCGAAATTGCACATTTTCCCAGGCTGCTGTCGTTGCGGCAGCGCTAGCTGCTGTTAGCTATTGATGTTAGCTGTTAACTGTTTGTTGCTGCTGTTGTTGCTGTTGTTGTTGCTGCTGTAGCCGCGTTGCGTCTAATCAAGGAGCGGAGTCACAGCAGCAACTGCCTTAGCCTCTATGCTCTGGCCTGCTTGCCCGGCCGGGCTGTGCCGTGGCCGCCCGCTGCCATTTGGACCCCGAGGCAGCCAAAACGATGAATATTGATTTAATTGAAAGTCATTGAGGCACACGTACTCACACACACATAGACACAGAGGCAGAGACACACGCGGCGTGCCGTTTTCCATTTGGCGTGGCTCCAACTCCAAAGGCGACGCTTCAACTCCAACGCCAATATCTCGCTGCGGGCCCTCCCACATGCCGCCAACAACATCCACATCCACAGCCAGAGCCAGAGCCAGAGCCAGAGCCAGAGCCACGTCCACATTCATGCACAACGCCCAAACATTTGTTGCTGGCACATTGACACAGTTTCTATGCAACGGGCAGATGTGCCGCTCATTGCCTTCGCCCGCACTGCACCGCACCGCGTCTCTGGCTGTGCCTCCACGTTGCAAGTTTGTCGACATGTTTTTCTTTTGCTTGGCGACGCTGCTGCCAAATGTCAAGAGGTTAATACGTGAATTAACAGCAAATTTCTTTGACTTGTGTGTGCCTGCATGCTTGTTGTTGTTGCTGTTGCTTTTGCTGTTCGTGCAGCTGCTGGCGCTTTCATTGGAATGCGGGCGTTGCTCAGTTTTGTTTTTGTTTTTTCTCTTTTACAGCCAAAGCAGTCGAAAATGCATTAGGCTGGCCCAACCGCACTAACATGTGGCCGATTCTGTTAAGCGATAGATCAGGCTGTGTTTTCCAAGATATTACATTAACATTGTTGATGCTTTCAGTATGCCCAAGCATTCGTTTATAAATCACACGGAATTTCTCTAAGTTGAATACTTTGCATTTCTGATTAGCAAAAGAAAACAACATTTCTGGAATTTGTGTTTTGAAATAGTTTCTTGTGTTACTTTAAATTTTGTAAACTAAAATTACAACGCGAACTAAATTACCCTACCCCATATCCTAATACCCACATATATTATGTAAGTTTATATTCGCTTTCGAATGTTATTACAAATTTTAATGATATTAAAACGATTTTATAGCAGGAGCCCTTTCTAGAAGCCAAGAGTAATGCATACATTTTAATCGCATTATTTATTTTTTATTTATCTTAAGATAATAGTTGACACTGTATGAAATATATGTTATACATATACATATGCTGTTAAAGTCCGAATTGATTTAACATTAATCAAATGTTAAAATTAATCCGAATCAATTAGGTATGTACGTTGGATCGACTTAACAGTTACTGTGCTACACATCTTTATAACAGTATAAGCTTTAACTAGCGTTGTCCTTGCTGCATAGCCGAGTCACGAACCTCGCATCCTTGCGAGCTACACATTTTAGCCGGTAGATGGCGTGGAAGGCAGGGAAGTACCTCTACTTTGAAATCAATAATTTCGTCGTATATAAAATGCCATAAAATTAATTAAGTCAAATCATTCTTCGACATATTCATAGAATTTTTAAGTTTATATACACGATTATAATACATGTATAAATAATTAAAGCGTCTAATATTTCAAGGATACGCATTTGTATACCTAACGATAAAGGAACATCGCTAAATAGACTAGGTTTGTAATTTTATTTGGAATATTCATATTATGTAGAATATATGATTTCTCTAATTTAATATCTCTTTCAAATTTAAATTTAATAAAAAATAATCTTATAGCGCATTTTCACATGTAAGACTTAATTTTCAATTAGACATTCCATGCGGCACGCTCGCTCGTTCGCTTGGGTCGCTAACCCACATAGATTGCCAAAGTGCGATTAAACAATTACAAATATAAAAACAAATACACAAAATAGAGTCGTACGTCTATGCAAATTTCTGTGCGCAGTTGGCAGCAAGTGCATAAAACTTATTAAATATATATATATATATATATATATATATATATATATATATATATATATATATATATATATATATATATATATATATATATATATATATTTTTTTTTTTTTTTTTTTTTTTGCGTCTATCAAGGGGGTATTATGGGTTTCTAACTGAATCTGTCGCACAACCACAATCCACTTGACTTTAGTAGAATCGAACTATTCCTCAGGTTATTTTGTCTGCAGGAGTCTCTCATCTTATAATCAAAAACTGATATTGAAAAGCAACCTAAGGAAACTAGAAAAAATTGGTAGTCAGTATCTCTCGCTGCTGTTTATAGGGTAACTGCTAGTCAGGCAATCTAACTTGCATAGCTCCGTTTTATTGTGGCGCTAGATCCAAGCGTGCTGGACCGACCACGCCAGCGGAGACAATCGCAAGTAGATCAAAGAGAGCAAAGCCTACGGAGCACTGAGGCTGCCCACTGGGAAGTCAACAAGTGGACAACTGAGACTGGCACTAGATATGGCACTGGGTTTTGCACTCGGTCTGGCACTGGGTCTGGGTCTGAGTCTCCGTCTGCGTCTGCGTCTGCGTCTGCGTCTGCGTCTGCGTGGGTCTCTGATTGTGTGTTGTTCGGGTCGGCATGTCTGGCGATAGTGCAAGAATTCAATTGAATTCATTAACATTGCACGTGATAATATCGCTCCACTTCTTTCGTATGATATTACTATATATACATATTAATTAATGCTCTGGTACTACTTGATACCCTGACAAAAGTATAAGAACTTGATCGGAATCCAAAAAATAAAATAAATAAATAAAATTCAAATTAAATATTCGTACCTTATACAACAATTTGTGAGTACAAATTTTAGATATTCAGGAATTTATATATTCAAAGTAACCAATTTTAATCAGGGTATTCAAGACATGACTGCCATTTATGATAATCATTTTACAATGTATTGGAGTTCTCATGTAAATTCTGCTGTTGCTTCAATAAAATGCATTTTCATTGCCGTACTTAGACTTAATCTTGTGTGAAAAGTGGTTCGATCGCGATAACTCGACTGCAGTCAGACAGGCAATAATATCAACGCCAGTTACAACACCAACAACAGCAACAACACCAACAGCAACCGCAGCAGCAACAAAGCAAACATATTTGATCGAGTTTTACATTTTAATTGATTCTTAATGGAAAACTTCTCTTATCATGATCGCGAATTTATGAAATGTTAATTATAAACTGCATATTGAGATCTGTGCAAGTGCAGCCCCGTAATATGAGCTCATATTTTTGAAAGTTGTCAAATCGCGAGTTATCGCCCGTCGAAATTGGCCGCTAATTGAACAGTTTCGGGTATCGCAGTCAGCCGGCAGGTGGTCGTAGCTCATTCCAAGGCATTGCCAAATCCCCTGACGTATTGCAATTGCGATCTGAGTGGATAGTTCCAGCAAAGCAACTCCATATTTCTGCACATATTTTTGGTGCTATTAAGCGAATGATATATTTACTTAGCGTTAATCTCATTTACATATAACGATATATTATTCCCGGCTAAAGCGTCTGCTATTATGGCAACTGCCTTGAAATTGATTTGCAATTATTATCATAATACATTCACGATGTAGTTATTATTAATCATAAATGATTATTGCTAATTTATTATTAAGGCGAATCTTCTGGGAAAGCCTCAATGTTTTATACTTGGTTCTAACACCAACCATAGAACACCATAGAACCCTATTGTTAGTGGAACTAATAAATAGATCAACCAAACTTTATCACCATAGTTTGCTGATAGATAGATAGAATGAGACCTCTCTCACCTCTGCACTGCAGTCTATCTCTTTCTCCACATTGTTGTGCTGAACAGCTGAAAATCTGTTGGGCAAGTTTTCCCATTACAAGTTTTTATGTTTGCCAAGAATTTTTCATTAGCATGATCGCAATAAATTTAATTATATGGCTCGTATAAATGCCAGCTGTTGTTAGATTGCTGCGGAAAGCACTCCACTTGACTAAATTAAATATCATAATTTTGCTTTATAACATTTTAATGCACTTGGCTGAAATATATATTTTAAGTTGTCTATTTTATTAATGTGTCGTGCTTTGGCACCTCCTCCCGAGACAACTGTTCCACATGCAGCAGTTGTTTCGCTGCATGTTTGTCCATGCGTTGCAGCAGCTGTTGTTGTTGATGCTGTTGTCGTTGTTGTTGTTGCTGTGTCGCTGCTTTGACGCCATTGTTGCTGTGCGACAGCCGCAAAGTCGGCGACAGCAACAAACAAAATGAATTTTCATATTTTCTTATTGCACAAAAAAATGTTTACATACCCTTTACCCATTCGAAATGAGTAAAACAGGGTATACTGGTTAGTCCAAGACAGATGTTAGGTGCAGATGAGTAGATGAGTAGGTATAACTTGTTTCCTATTGAAGGAGTCTGAGTCTGAGAAACGTTAGCATAAGCTTTCTTAACT
Organism: Drosophila mayaguana; assembly: GCA_037075325.1. Lineage (NCBI taxonomy): Eukaryota > Metazoa > Arthropoda > Insecta > Diptera > Drosophilidae > Drosophila > Drosophila mayaguana. The sequence continues at coordinate 2,458,519 of JBAMCG010000080.1, read as the reverse complement.
CTCTCATGATGTCCTTTGCTTTCTCTCACTGTCCCTCTCACTAGCCCTACCACTATCTCTTATAATTTATTATTCGCACTACTACTTCCGAATTGAATATATTATTAAATGGAAATTTTTATTTTCCCGGCATAAAGGTTTTCGTAAACCATTCTATTTACAAGAGTATTAACTAGTCGGCGTGAGAGGTTTTATGCAGATTTTTTTGCTATGCCGCCTGCCTAAGAGACCGAGACTTCATTTAATAAACCCCATCTCTCAGAACACTGAACGAGCTTGGACCAGAGGCGTAGACGGAGACGCAGCTCGACTGTCGCTGCGGCTGTGTCTACGGCGAGAGTTGCAATCGCAGACCATGCCCAGAGGCAGCGGCGCATCCTTTTGGTCTGTGAAATCCGTTTTTGTCTCCAGCGCGTTGAGTCTTGTTTTGGCCGTTAATATTAAAATGCATGTGAAAATGCAAACGTGGTAGGTGAAAATGGGAATGAGCTAGATGGAGCTGCATGTGAGACCAGAGAGTGTTGGCTGGGTGGTTGGAGGCATAGCAGCTATAAGGAATTATGATACGTTTAATTACCAAGTATCTGAATGACGTGCAGCACGTGACTCGCAGACAGTGATTGCCCCCGCCCCTCCTCTAACCACCGCCCCCGCCCCCTCCACCAGAGGTCGTGCCACATTTTAGCTCGTTCATTAACAGCTGTCAGCTTTTGGCAGCACTTAGCTGCGCGTCGTGGTTCATGGCATTCCCGACGCTGCTGACGCGTTTTACAATTTGCACCTTTTTAATTAACGTGATTGCAGCGCTACTATCACACACACACGGTGTTGAATGTTGATCTATGTATTACGTGCTGAATGCATCTCTCAAGGCGGTCCATGTGGCGGGAGTGGGTTTGGTATGGCTGAGTTTGGGGGCGGAGCTACCTGCGCGCTTGGAGTCGTCTCTGTGTCTCAAGTGTGCACTTGCATCAGCCTCGACAGCATCGCCCAAAAATCTACCTGACATCAGGTAGCAGGAGCAGCAGCAGCAGCATCCCCAGCTCCCGGCGAAACAGAAGCCACAGCTGAACTGGGATTTGCCAGTTGGAGTGAAGCTGTAGCTGAAGTTGGAGCTCGAGGCGTTGCTTTGTCTTTTGTATAGAGCGAAAGTCGTCGCGGCTTTTTGGCGCTTTGCTGCCTCATATTCCAGCTCAATGATGTCACACAATGTCACGTGCTGATTTGACAGCTGCTGCAGAGGCAGCTTTGGGTGGGCAAACTCTCGATGGGGCATGTGCCCCTGCTCGCCTCTGTGCACTTCACATTTACGCACTTCAGCGCGTTTCATACACAAAGACCTGCAGCCGAGAGCTGAGGGGTCTTCTTCAAATGTCAACAGTGCTAACAGCACAGCTTTAAAGATATAGCCAAAACTTTTCTTTGCGCGACACGAATTCACGATGTCTTGCTAATCGTGATATGTGAATTATGCATCAGTCAGAAAATTACGAAAACTGCTTCGGATAATCTAACAGCTAAGACTCAATACCAAAAGCACGCTTCCAGAAAATGACTCATAATTGATGTATTGAATATCAACACGTGTTGCGACTCGTACTATATTGTTTGATTTGTCATTAAAACATTTAACTGACTTTTATGAATATTAGCTCAAGTATTGCACAGTAATGGTAATGGTTGCCTTCTACCCTCTCATTCCTTTTCACCATTTCCCTTTTTACATACAGTAAGAAGTATGGCCTATTATACTTCATCAATTATGTTGTCCACAAATTTTAATGGTATGGGTTCAGTCTATTATAAAATTAATAATAATAATAATAATAAATAATTTAAAAAATAAATAAAATATATAAAAAAAACTTTGCAGCTTCTCTAAATAGTAATTTTTATTTTTTGCTCGTCTTACGTTAGACAACAATTAAATATAATTTGCCGCATTTGTCCAAACTATCTTATAGCTGATATACAAACAATTGACAAAGCTAGAATATGCAATGATCTAAGATATATTAGGCAATCATAAGAACTACAGAAACTCATTTGTATTTTATTTACAGATATTTTTCCTTAAGAAATTCTATTATCATTGAAACATGAAGTATTTCGCAGAAACTGTTCGAGTTTCACAATTTCCACAATATTTATTAATGAGGGAATTATTTATGCAGCATTACGATCATTGGCTTCGTCAAGTTTGCTGTACAATTTTATTTAGTTATACAATCTTTGTAGACTGTCACAGAGACAACACGATCAGCTAAGAGGTCTTTAGGGCTATGGAGCAAAATGTTGTTGATAAGTAATGTAATTCGTGCTTGGACCCTTGCTGAACCCTCTCACACCTGAGCAAATGCCAAAAAGCGATCGCGAGGCTTTCTCTGTCTATCTACCTCACTCAGTCGCCTTCTGCCTTTTTTTTTTTAGGGGGTTGCAGTCAAAACAATTTATAATTTCAACGCCTTGAGATAACAAATAGCCCCGACTGAATGCACGATTCGACAATTAATCATCACGTCGCGTTTTGCTGTTTGGACTGCCTCGTGTTACCTTTTCGGGCATAATTACGGCAAATGTAGTACGGCGCAAATATTCGTAGTTCGGGCCGCCTTCAAGTGCCCAGACAGTTAAAAATGACGTCCAGGCCAAAGCCAAAACCGAGCCGAGTCGAACCGAAATGACAAAATTCCCAAAGCCAAGTCATGACAAGTCGAGGCAGGCAGCAAATGCAGCCAAAACATGGCCCAGATGATCGATTAGCAAATCCAAATGCAGCCCAAGTCCAGGCTGAGCGAGTCATGCAAAACAATTGCGGCCACAAATATTGGGACAGCGAAATATTGGCCATGCTTTTGCCTGGCATAATTTGGCAATTGAATTGATTTTGTTTCGGCTTTTTACTGACTGCCTGCCTGCCTGTCCGCCTGTCCACCCGCCCGCTGTCTCTTCCCGTCTGGCTATCTGGCCAAGCCCTGGAGCAAATTTGGTTACGCTCACGTTTGTGCAGGAAATCGAAATCGTTAGCCTAAACTTTATGTTCATAGAAAAGGGTTTGGCTGTGTGATATTTCATGTTTGCCGCCAACGCCATCGACATGGCTGCCGCCTCTACGGCTGCGGCTATTGCTGCCGTGCATTGATTGATTGAGCGTCAGCGTCGACGTCAACTGCGGCGCCTGCAGCGACCCCTTGGACGACACGTACCGCCTGCCTGCCACTAATGCCTGCACTCGCACTCGCACTCGCACTCGCACTCGCACTCGCTCTCGTACTCGCCCCCACCACCACCCCGTCAAGACGTTGCGGTTCAAAGGTGCCACCGTTTTCTCCCATAATGAACGATCATTTGATATGCCGCCATCACAGATAAAGATACGATTTATGACCACGTAACTATGGTTGTTGTTGCTGTTGCTGTTGCTGTTGTTGCCGTTGTAGTTTAATGTCCATTTCCAAATTGTTGACGAATTCCGCCTGCTGGCAACTTAAAGCGACAAGCATTTTGTGCCATTCATTGTTGTAGCTGTGAGCTGTTTTTATTTTTACTTTTTGTTCGCCCAGCTGCGTCCCCACATTTGTTCCATGTGCAATTTTTGCATACTTCAGCAAACGCGTCATATTTTCGAGTGGTTTCGCTAACATGCAAAGGACACTTCAGAGCCCAAACACAAGTGGATCCTTTAAGAGCATTTTTTCTACAGTCGTGTTCTTGTTGCTGCTGCTGCTGCCAGTCGTACTGCTGTTGTTGTTGTTGTTGTTATTTGTGTTGTTGCCGGCCTGGGGCTTGAGTGTTGCTACATTCTAAATTGGAACAATCCCCGTGCCTCAACTGAAACTGTGATGATGATGACGTTCTGATGAGCCTTGTATGCCTGATTGTACTCTCTGTCAAATATACAGTAGTATATACACAGAAGCAGGTGCGCTTTGTATATTGGAGGAAGACTGCTGAAACGGCAAATATACTAATATTATGTGTAAGCCGAAAGAATTATTTATAGATTTTCTGTTTCGGGCAAGGCTTTCAGCAGAGTGTTATTCAACTCTTTGAAGAACACAGATGACGTTCTGCCAACTGCATATGGGCTTTACAAGCATAATTCATCAGATTGCATTAAGCATTCAGGCCGAATGCTTGTAGCCAATCTCAACGCACAATGCGATCGAACCCGAACTCTTTCAATGTGCAACATGCACATGCACACAATGCTTGCCATTTCCGTTTCCTGTTTGCACTGCAGCTCACGCACACTCGCACACAATGACAGCGACATATCCTGCACATAATGTGCATATCATTTACGGTGTCAATCAGGACAGCCGCAGTCACCTGGCCGCAAAAATCAACAGCAATGCACAGGACACACTTCAAATAGCCGCCATGAATGTGTGTGTGTGTGTGCGTGTGTGTGTGTGTGTGTGTGTGTGCGTGTGCGTGTGCATCTGTGTGACTACAATATCCTGTGCGGCATGTCCTGCGCTTCACTCGACCATTAAATGTATTGCGGTCATTTTAATATGAAATAATTAATTCCAACACAAATATTTATATCAGCAAAAATATGCCGCATAATTGATTCGTTGGCAGCCGCCACGAGCGGGTCGATGTTTGCTCAGATTCAGATTCAGATTCAGAGTCAGAGTCAGATTCCGATTTTGATTCCGATTCAGAGACAGAGACAGAGCGATTGAGCGTGTGCAGCGGACAGCGCCTATCACTGGCATCCAATTCAATCACAACAATGAAATAAACATAATGAAATACAATATAAATACATTAAATGCGCTCCCTGGCAAACAGTTGACTGCACTTACGCATCCAATTCCATTCGAATTATCGATTTCCATGTCAAAATCTGAATGGAATGTGGGACGAATGAGGCGCCATATGCTTCGGCGTTGTTAGCGTCATTTGGCAATGGCTTTAAAGTGCGTAATCGATACATGAAATACTTAAAATGACGTTTAATTAAATTGTAACGACCTTTTGGCTAAAAATAACATAATAAGCCTTATGCAGTCGAGTATAACACACTTGGTAATTCCCTACCACTATACATCACATTGTCGTTTCACGAGAGAGTGGCCAAAATGTATCTACGAAAGCATTAAAACTGCAATGACTTGCAATAGTTTTATAATATATTCAAATTGTATCTGCTACTAACATCGAATTTATAATAAACCTCATGCGTTAATGCTGAGAATTGCAATGCAGGGCGTCTCGCAAATTAACCGCATTCTTCAGTTTTGTGTGTTTGTCTCGTTATCATTTGTATCATCATCAGTGCGGGGACAATTTTTCAAATACCACAAAGTTCACCAAGTGCGTGGAGCATATTGGTTCAGCTTGAATTCGTTGAATGTCAGTCCCCATTCTAATAACTTGTATGAGTAACATATTTATTAACATATGTAATATGAACAATAATAATGAAAAAAGAATAATAACTGCAACGCTTTATCATCATATAAGTTATAATAATTTTCTGTATAAATAAAAGCATTAAAAATGTTGTTTCTAAGCCTATAAGATATTTGAAATTCTATTCAAGAAACCAAAACTCATTTAATGAAGCATACTGGAAATCCTTGGAGAGTCTCTTTCTCTCTTCCATGCAACTAATTAGTCTATGCAACCTCAGTGGAAAAACAACTCGTCCTTAAGAGTTCTACGTGGCATAAAGCCAACTCTTAATTGGATCTGAGTTGGGTCCAGGGTAACTTCCAGTCGTTCACTTTGGCCTGCTCGGATTGCTCTTTTTTGTTTCTAAATTAAGTTTCTTGTGGCGCACATCACAAAAATGTGACAGCTAGTTATTGACCCGCATTCCGCACTGCCCACCTTCCCCGCTCCACTGACCAATGGCCACACAGCACTCACACATGCTCGGGCCCGGCCGCACGTTCGGCTGCCTTCAATTAAACTCAATTGGGTTTTATGCCGCTTAAAACGCCTGCGCGCGTGCTTCAATTTAGTTAGTGAGTTTGTGCAATGAGCAGAGACGATCAGCAGCCAGCTCCATGGTCAGCTAACAAATGCACTTTGCAGCTGCTGCTGGCGAGGCGATAGGCAAATGAGTTTGCGCATTAGAAGACGCTGCTATGCTCGGCTTGTCGGCGGTGGTGATGGCGGGGGCGGGGGCAGGCGAAGGGGCTGGCCCGCTGTGCGCCGCCTGTCAGCATATCAACGCAATTTGTGCACTCGCCAATAGACGGCGGCAAATTATGGCCAGCGATGCTCGCCGACTGCGCAAAGTGCCTCATAAATTCACGTCGCTGATGAAGTGATAGTGAGACAGAGCCACAGCGAGATCCAAGCCAGGTCGTAGCTGGCAGCTGGCAGCTGGCGGCTGGCGGCTGGCGGCTGGCGGCTGGCGGCTTGTGGCTGGAGGAAGTGCAGCAGCAACTGCAACTACCGCGTTTCACGGCAACTTCAGCTCCAGCTCCAGCTCCAGCTCGTGTCTGCAGATTGTTTATGGCAGCGGCAAAATTTTCTCAATGGCTCAACTAATGTGCCGCAGATACGCCGAGAAATGGTCACACCGACGCGTGAGCTGCGGCCGGCAGCCAATTAGAAAGTACCTACATTTTGACAAGCCAAATTGATAACTCAAAATTAGTTGGTGCATTTAGTTTAAATATTTGTTTAATGTTGCACATGCGGCACGGCAGCCGCTGTATGGGAAAGCTTAAAACACTTCCGTGTCCTTATTGGTAGCACTGACCTTCGCCTGAACAGGAGCTCGCGCCTGGCCGCAGTCAAGGACAATGCCGTGTAATTGAAAGAATGCGACTAAGTCGTAGAGCAAATTTAAGAACATGAAGTGACCGACAAGGACAACAAGGACCACAGACACCAGCCACCAAGCGAAAAATATGCCATATAAAAATAGCTAAAGCTCGCCAGAGATAACCACCATCCAAGACGCTGCCGTAAGCACAAAAGCAAACTCTAGATAAAAAATTCAATAAGCCGCCCAGGCTCTCGAAGGAGGCAGGAGTCGAACTATGACCGCTTAGCTGGGGCGGGGCAGCAGCTGCGACCGAGACAGAGGCTAAGAAGCAGGCCAATAAATAAAATTAATAGAAACTCACTCGAACAGCCGCTCTTCGGCATCTGCAGGGACCAAGCCTGGAAGGGCTTTGCCGAGGCTTTCGTTTTATTATTTTGTTGACTTGTTGAATAGCCAGGCGTTAGCAACTGTTGAATGGTACTTAGCTCTCCTGCAGACGAGAAAACACCAAGCGAAAATTCTAAAGTGATTCAAGAAAACTTAAAGTACTGAAATTTAATGCAAAGCTGACTAGGTTTAAAATGAGGCTGAACATTAAGTGTATATATTTTTAGGTAATCAGTTCAGTGAGCAACAAGTGAGAAAATATTGATTACATTTTATTGTTTGTCTTTCACTTTTTGCCAAGCTACGAAATGATATCAATTAGCCAGCCATTCTCTTGTGCTAGGAATTCCCACAGTTCAATCCAAATGGCTGAGTATTATTTGGCAATATAAGAGATTGGCTACATCTGCCACAGTGATTTCTATGCGCAATCCATTCGCCACGTTGCTGACCTCGTATTGAACTGCCATAAGAAATCACTCTGCCAGGCCGAAATTGCTTATGCGGCGGGCTGGGAGGCAAGATGTCTGCCAGATGCCGTGCCGCCCACTTTTAACACTTGCCACAACAATGCAGCGCAAATATTTGCGGAACCCAGCGCCAGAGCCAGGCCTAGAGCCAGATCGAGAGTCAGAGCCAGACCCGAGCCGGAGCAAGACATTGCCAGCGAGGAGATCAATGAGCGACTGTCTGGCTGGCTGACTAGCTGGCAGCTTCAATTTGAAATCCAATAAAATTTAATTGGAAACTTCATCACGGGTGCGAAAATTCACACTTGGCCTGGCCTGGCCGGGCCGGGCCAGGTGGGGCTGGCATAGGCGAGGGCAGAGTAAAGTCACGGGCACGACTTGGCTGCCGTTTGCCGTAAATCTCATGCACCTGGCGGCGACTGGTAACTCCAACTCCAACTGCAACTGCAACTGCAACTCCAGCTCGAGCTCGAGCTCCAACTTCGATGTCGGCTCTCTACGACGCATCGCGATAAGGAAATATTTTTCATATGAAAACGCTGCGCATGCGCCGTCCCATTGGCCCGCTTCGTTCCGTTATTGGCCATGGCTCAATGGCTTATTTATGTTTTTCCTTTAGCCATGCCATATCTTGTGGCATTGTCGACATTAATCGCTTTGCTGCGCCAAAAGTATAACATGAAATTGGATTGATTTATGTTATAATTACAAAAGCAGGCGCATATCGCTGGCTAACGAATGTGCCTCAAAGACCTAAACTAAACACCAACCAAACAGCCCAATCTCACACAATACAGAAAATCATGGCAAAGAGATAGCTCCACACAGAGGCTGTGCCTGCTTAAGAGGCCATTAAGGGCTCGAACCCAACAAGAATAGGGAAAGGCTCTACGTCGACGACAATCATAATCTACCCTGTAGCGGAAGGCGTCAAAGAGGGTTGCTTGTTTCTAGAGTATTGTATTGATTTTAATTCATGACTTGTGATATATTTTGAGGTGAATACAAAGAACTAGGCAAGCAAGGAATGCTGGGCGAGAGCTCTCCTCGCTGCATGTGGCTCTATTCTAATTTCAAATTCCCGGGCAAGCATAGCACGTCGAAGAGAGTAAAGTATAGAGCATCGGCTTGCCAGAGCACTAGTCTACACCTTCCTTATCTTCCTTATCATGCGGACTGTAAGGTCCAAGAGCTACTCATTACAGCTGACTACTCTCCATGCCATACCATGCTTGCAAATAAAACACATCGATATTCCTATTGCATTATATAACTGTAGAATTTTGATGGCTCTGGCAGATTAACAGCACTCTACCAGAGAGGAAGTCAAAAGCTTTGTGCCATTTTAATAGGTCCAACCAAAGGCAATTAAATATTAAGTCTTCAGAGAAATGCTGGATTCTTTGTGTCGTGCCAATCAAAGAGAGCGATGTATTGCGGCTAGCCATCGTGGAGCTTAGCTAATGGGATTACAGACAGTTCTATTCTATGAAGTCCCACCAGTCCTTCTCGTAGCCCTCGCGCACATGGACAAGGAGAACGGTGCGTCGCTTGCGACAATAGTGCGACAGATCCAGAACTTTTTGCTTCACCTCACACAGATTCTGAACAGTGATTTCACGTTCCAGGCACTCGGATATCTTCTCTGTGGCCATTTCCATGTCGCGCTGGTTGTCCTCGAAGATGATCTTCTGGTTGTTGTTGCGCAGATAGAAGGCAAACACGTAGCTGTACATAAGCGTTGCCCGACACTGGCAGAGGACGTCGACGGCCTCCTTGAGGAACTGCACCTCGATCCAGCTCATGTTCTCCTGCATGTCGTTCATTTTGGCCTGTACATTGGCGTACAGCTTGTGCTCCATGCGCATGCTCATCATGTGGTTCATGTATCGGTTGTAGTAGTGCAGGTAGCGCGCCATTGAGGACCGGTAGCGTTCCTGCGCCTGCCTCGCCTGCTTGCCCTCCTCCTCGTCGAAGCGATTGCAGCTGTACCAGGACGACCCGTGCGGCTCCCAGGAGCCGAGGCACACCCAGCAAAAGTCATAGCGGCAGGAGGGATTCTTGCACACCATGTGATTGCAGCCGCCGTCCTTCTCGATGGTCACATTGCACTTGGGGCACTCCTTGGTGTGCTGCGCAATCCAGTTGGACGTCTCTGAATCCTCGTTGTTCTTCTTCAGCCATCTCTTCAGCCAGGAGCAGCTGACAGGCTCGTGCCAGTTCTCCCCGCATCCAAAACAGAATTCATGTCCGCACGCGCACCGCACGGCACGCGGCTCGCAGTAGATGGCCTTGATGGCATGTGTGCAACTGGGTGCCGGACACCAGCGCATCAGAGAATTGCACTCCACGAAGGTGTTGGTGATCAGCTGCTGGTAGCGCGCAATCACCTCCGGATTGTCGGCCAGCTTGACGAATGACACGTCGTCGACCAGAATGTCGCAATCGGTTGCCGGGCAGGTAATGCTGTGGGCCAGCCCCTCGCTGCAGGTCTTGTTGCTGAGGTACTGTTTCCAGCAGGCGGCGCAGAAGGCGTGGCCGCAGTCCAGACCCTTCAGCTCGTCGCAGGGGCAGTAGCAAATGCCGCAGAGCTCCTCACGCCCGCTGACGCCCGGGGCAGACTTGAGGCTGAGCTTCGATGGCGTTGCAAAGGGATTCACAACGTGGGCGCGCCGGAAGAACTCCTGTGGACTGCTCTCAAAGTACCTCTCGAACAGCGTTTCTTTGTCCCATTTGTAGTGATTCAGTATGATTCGTGTGACCTGCGGTGACAGGTGTAGCACATTGTTGACCTCGTTGATGATGTTGCGCTGGTGCTGCACTATCTGATCCGAGGTGAGGACCGTGTACACGAACTCATCGACCTCGACGCTGCGCCTGGGCCGTTCGGGCAAATCGATTTCCGTGCAGGTGTCCTCATCGCTCTCCACACAAGTCATGAACGAGGATGGGCTGTTTACGAAACGTTGTGAATCTCCGTGATCTTCATCCGAGTATTCGTCGTCAGAGTTCATATTCGAATTGAAATAAGAAAAGTTCAAACACTCATATAGCGGATTCTCGGACTACTTTGATACAGTTGAACAAACAAACCACCTCCTCTCCAGTTAGCTCCTGAGTTCTGCTCACCCCTGGGCGCTCCAACTGCCGGCTGGCCCCAGCCCTGCACTAGTCTGTCTGGTCGGTAGTTTTCTGATTGTCTACGACTCGGATAGCTGCAGCATTCGTCCGATTGTTGGCTTCCACGAACTTGATTCTGACTTGCTTGATATATCAAACACTTTCGATGTAATTAAATGTTGTGAGTTCTTCGTATTCCTACTGAAGACTGAATTCTAGGCTGACAATTTTATATTTTCTTTTTTTTTTTATTATTATTATTTAAATTGATTAATTTTGCCAGCCAAGGCTGCGAGCTTGTTTCACAACGAATCGAGCCTGGAACTGAAACTCAATATGAACCAGTTCGCCTCAACTGGATTTTTGCAATGACGTTGCGAATTAAATGTGTATGTATATTTGAAAGACTGTCAATGAGCTCTTTCCAATGCTACTGTCGATTGTAGAATGCTATCGGTCCAGCATAACAGACTAAAACTCATATATAGTAAACTATTTTCTGTGAGTTGAAAACAATACACAAAAATCATGTCGTAGCCCTGGCAAGAAAAATTTAAACTGATTCCACATATTCAAATTCTAGACTGCTGGACTATCGGTCGAAAACTTATAATTCCTTAACGAAGGCTTATCGAAGCCGTCGCGGAGTTCCTCCAGTAAATTGCTGTTTAATGTGATTGCTGCACTTAATCATATATGTATGTATATAATCTATGTATTAGTTACTAAACAAATTAAAGTTCCATAGTCTTCCATTGGTGCTGTTGTAACACCCCAATATCTAACACTAATTAATCTCAATAATATTCATGCATATTTTTGTAGTAATCGGAGGCTGAAATCATGTTTATGTGGATATATATTAGAAATAATAAAATACTTCACGTTTATTATTTTGGAATAATTCCTATTCAAATAATCTCTTATTGTCATTTGGCTCCACAAACAAGAAGACATTAAATAGGAATTTATGAAAAGTGTGTTGGAACTAGTGATCACAAATACAATTTATTAATCGATTATTGAGTCATATGATTAATAGTGCCATCACTATTGGAACAGAACCAAAAAGAGAGAAATCAAAGGTACAAAAGTATTTAGCTGGCTAAAAATTGCAATATTCATAGACACTTTGGGCTTCCATTTAAAGTTGTGGCTCTTTCGCCTCTTGTGGCACATCAAAATGCATTGGGATTTTTACTCAGTCGTTTCGGTACTCAGGACACTATGAAAAAAGCGCCTAAAAGCTTTTGGCGTATTCCATAGCCATAACCCCTTCATTGTAGTGCAGAGGAGAACAAAGCAGTGTCTCAAGTGGCGAGGGTAAGGTACAAAAATTGCGATAACAACAACGGCGAAATGCGATATAAAAGTACAGTAGGGCTACTCACCAATACACACACACATACATTCATACAGAGAAAGAGAGAGAGAGAGAGAGGAACGAGTATGCGAAATGAAAGTGAACGAGCGCACAAGGATAATGGCGGATGGCGGTGCGGGTAATGAGTGTGCATAATGCATATGCAGCAGGAGCAGCAGCAACCATTCCCATTGAACGTGGCGAATGCCGCGAATGGATTCAATCTGGCTCTGGCTCGCTTTGCATATATGCACATACAAACTCAAATATAAATACAAATACAAGAGCGCATGCATATGTATTTATGTGCACTCGTTCTACGAACAGATTTTTAAAACAAAAGCCGACTGCTAACCCGCCAACAGCAGCAGCCAGCAGCAGCCAGCAGCAGCGAGCAGCAGCAGCATTACAAATAAAAATGCAAAGTCGCCAAATAGCAGCAGCAGCAGCAACCACAAATCCCTTTCATCAGCTCAAAGACTGAGACGAAGGGGAAAGTCGGCGGCGAACCCTTTCCATCTGATTTTCAAGTCTCAGCCAAATTACAAGAAATCCTTTCGTGCGCGTGAATGCTTTGCAAAAAATATAAAAAAGATGAAAAAAAAAAGAAAAATGAAATAGAAATCAAAAAATGAAACGAAAACGTAGCAAAGCCGAGCAAGAAATACGGAAAAGGAAATAATTTGACCATTTGCAGCAAATGCACAAAAACGAGCCGGCAAATGACAACAAAAGGCAGTCAGCCACATTGCCACAAGGAAGCTCCACTCCGACCAGGGGGACGAACGCAGCGGCAAACTGGGGGCTGGAGTGTGTCATGTCATGTGTGGGCAGCTTTTGGGTCGCCTGAGCATTGCACTGCAAGAATTTCTACGCTGCCAATGCAAATGAGGACGCGCCACTTGTTGGCCACGACTTTTATCATTGACAATCGGGCAAAGGCTCTTGCTCTTGCTCTTACTCATGGACTGGCTCTGGCTCTAGCTGAGGCACAGGCTCTGGCCACGTCCGGCATTTACTGATGGTCAGCAACGATGGCCAAGTTCATGGCCCTGACGTGACCACGCCACGGCATGCCATGCCAAATGGCCAAGCCATCTCGGCCTGCCTGCTAGCCGGTGATGATGATGATGATGATAATGATGCCACTTGGCAGATAGGCCAACTCAGCGAACATCGTCGCATTTTTCTGCGCCTACTTTGGCACACAAGTATTTGCGGTGAATTTTCTTGAGAAATGTTCGCTGCTAATGCGGCTGGCCTCAGTTGCGTCCGGTTGTGCCACAGCAGCGGCCAACTGATTATGTCCAACTGCTCAAATTCACAGTGAATGCATAAGGATGTACGCTTGAATCTCATGTAAATTAGCGCGCTAATTACAGCACACACACACACTCGCTCACTCACTCACCCATCATTCAAAATAGAATAAAGCCAAACAGAACAGAACAGAGCATATGTGTGCTGATTGAGGCGATAAATGCGCCACATCGCATTATAATTACTGTTCATTGTGTGTATTCCGTATTCGGAACACTCTTTTTTTGCGGCTGGGCAAAATTAGCTGGAAATCAACCAGCATGAAGCGCCACACACAAACGCACGCCCATGTGTTGCCGTTTGCACGGGAAGAAAACCAGCGCTTGGAACTAATTTGTTTTTGATGCGACGCTTAAAATAATATAGAAATAAATATGACTTAGATTTGAGCTGCGAGCCAAGATGAGTAATTGCTATAACAGTTCCAGCGTTCCAACAGCCAGCAACAGAATCAATTCCGTTGACCTTGGGGCTTGAGCTTGGCTCGACTAAGCGGGTTCTGGGTTCCGGTAGCCGTAGTCGGCGCGCCGCTTCATATAATTAAAAATTTAATTTGAAACTTTAGCCACTGCTAGCAGAGATTTATTATGTTAAGTTATAATTTTTATTTGTAGACTTAAATTGCAATTAAACGCGATGCGATCATTTATCACACGTTGCGGAATCTCTTCTCGCTGGGCTACATACACCTAATGAATGGCTTAATATATTTATTATCATCTTAAAAAACGGCACAGACCTGAAAAAAACGTCTATAACTTTTTAAATCAAAACTGCAATTTTAATTTTCCCTGAAGAATGCAGAAATACCGTTGCAATTGTGTTTACAAAACAAAAATTGCATAATAAAATAAATATTAAATATAGAACATTTATTAATATATATAAAATTCTTAAGTAAAAAATGAATAATAATAATGAACAATTTAATTATACAAGCATATGTTAAACTATTATTAATGAATTCCAGAACAATGATTTCAATCTTAAGAACTGAATCTTAAAGCACAGAAATGATTAAGCATATCTGATCATTCATATGCTGATCATTCATATTCAAATAGGCATATGGACTCTCTTTGGATCTACTTAAATTGATTTCTTTCCTTGACATTTAAGTAAACCGTCAATGCACTGTTGGCAGAGTATTCCCTAGTCAACCGCACTCGAGTGCATTGTTATTCATATTTATGTTCTTCAAATATTTTTGTAATGTAGTAAGTCTATCTGCGTTCGTCTACAATTTGTCAGAGCTTTTTCGATTGTCATCCTATTTGTGTCTTTATTCGGTAGCTTTTGATGTCAAAGTCAAACCATTGTCAAATTTGCTTTGATAGCACAGCACTGGGTGCTACCCCTAAGGCAATGAGGCGTCGAGATCCCAGCCCGACCCTCGCCAACGCTTCCAATCAAACGCCAACAACACAAATAAAACTCTCCCGAAAAAATAAGAAAAATCAATGCGACAAACCCATGATATGTGGGTGTGAAGAAAAGTGAAAGTGCCCCTGGATCTGAACAAAAGCCACCCCCGAAAGGGAAAAAATAACACACCCCACATCACATACGTATGACATGCATGCTATGCTCATCTCATTCTCTCTTTCTCTCGCTCCCACTCTCTCTGGCTCTATACCTTATTCTCTATCTATAATCATGTGTGTGCTTCAGTTGTTCGTTCGGCTTTCTGCCTTTGATATTTAAGCATTTCCGCCATCTTGAAGATGGCTGGGGGCCAAGGGGGTGATTTTAGCCACATGGAAGGTTTATAAGAGAGTTCGTTTAAAAGGAAAACTACGCCACTTCAAAACGAACCGTTTTTCGTATGAAAAGGCAAATCGGGTTTGGCCGGCTCAGTTAGTTTGGGCCCGACTTCAAAGCGGGTTTTACATTTCGCCAATATTCTCGCGCTTTTGCGGCTTCCCTCAGCGGCGTTCTTTTGACTTCTTTCAACTTCTCTCACTGTGGCCGTTGCCTTCGACGCTGGACGCTACTAAATGGAATTATTTCGCTTATTACTTTGAACAGTGAAAGTACTACCCTGGAATTTCGCGTGTTCAGTTGACATTTGCCCGGCCTGGCATGTTCGCACATACACACACACACGCATCTAGGGGCGGCTACCTTTTTATGAGAGCTGTTATTTTGGAAAATACCTTATTAAAGATTACTTTTTTGGTAATTCCCTCAAGGGCGCGGCAACGTTCATAACGTGCTGATAAGTATAACGTGCCACACTATAGATTTACCTGCTATAATTTTATGAAAAGAAAAACGTTCCATTCAGCATATATTGTATGTTCTTGTAGCTTTTAGTAATCAAGCCTTACAATTAAAGATCTTTCACGAAATGTGGAAGCTCTCACTATATGTGTATGTAAGCCCAAGCTATTTAAATGAATCGTGATCAAGGATCTACTTCTGACATCACACCTACTATCTCTTCTATTCTTGTATGTAGTTTGAGTCTACTACACATACTCGTATAACACATGGATATAATTTTATCTAATATTTAATCACGATAAATGAAACATTTTCACGCATATATGCACGTGTATTCCCTTACTGCTGTACATTATAATGAATCTACTATATAGTTCTTATTTATTAATAGATAGATTGAATAATAGATCAAACTAATTCATTCTCTTTCTGTAGTACATAAAATATACGATCCATACCTAGTTTGTATCTACTAATCGATCCTCACACTTGTTGCCTGGAATTTTAAAATGGATAATTTGATAACTAGCACATTAGCCGTTTGTTGACCGACAGTGCCAAATAAAATAATCGTATAGAGAAATATTACTTGGCTTTTATTCGGAGCCAAGTTTTTGTTAATTCCTTTTTGACGGCCTTTAATTGTTTGTCGTCGTGTGCTTAGGGGTCTGGACTGAGACGGTTGTCTGGCACGTCTCAACGGACTTGCCCACTGCGAGCTGTGTGTGCGTGCGTGTGTGTGTGTGTGTTTCTAATGTATGTCACGTGACAAAATTGTATAATTTCCAAACAGGCAGCGGACCGCACGTCGCCCATTCTGACATTTCCGGTTAATTTGGCGCCAGCTTAGACGGGCCTCTTGGCCGTTGACCGGGATAGGGACAGGGACAGGGACAGGGGCAGGCACAGGCATGAGGGACAAGGATGGGGATACAGATTGGAGTTGGGCAGTTGGGATCTGCGACAGCGAC
Source organism: Drosophila mayaguana (assembly GCA_037075325.1). Lineage (NCBI taxonomy): Eukaryota > Metazoa > Arthropoda > Insecta > Diptera > Drosophilidae > Drosophila > Drosophila mayaguana. The sequence goes on along the minus strand of JBAMCG010000080.1, from coordinate 2,441,923 downwards.
AACGAAAGCGTTTCTCAGGCTATGGCTACCTCAGCTGGTGCCACACATTTTTGACACTTGGCCAAGCAAATCACCAGCAAAATAAAAATACAAATAAAAAACGACTGAGACCTTTCCCTTTTGCTGGTGTTGCTGCAAAATGCAATTACCTTTCCCTCTAGCTGGCCGTAAAGTAACTCGACAAAGTCGTAACTTACTTTTCCTTTCATTTTGTGCCCACAAGCGAGCACAGCAAACGCAAAGATCAATGCCAGTCGCAGTCGCCGTCGCCGTCGCCGTCGCCGTCGCCGTCGCCGTCGCAGTCGCAGTCAGTTGGTCCGATAGCCAGAAATTAGTAAGTGCAACTAAGCAACCAGGGCGCCCACTCACAAACCACTCACCTGGCGCTGCTGCCTGTGGAAGTGATGGCTGTAGTAGTAGTAGTAGTGGTGCTAGTGGTGCTAGTGGTGCTGATGCTTGTGGTATTAGTAGTGGGGCAAGCTGCCCCTCTCTCTCGCTCACTCTCGTGCAATCGCTCGTTCTCCCACTGAGCGGCAAGAGCAGCAGCTATGCCATGAGTAACTGACATTAATTCAAATTGTTAATTCATGCCTGTCACGCTTTGGTACAGCGGTGTCCCCACAACACATTTCCTATAGACTCGACTGCGGTTCGCTCTCTGTGTGTGGTGATTGTGTTGACGGCTACAGCTTGTTGTTACTGTCGCTCTTGTTGTTGTTTCATTTGTTATTGTTGCTTTTGGCTTTGCTGTTGTTGCTAATCCAGATCAGTGACCAGTTCCACTTAGTAGGTACACTTCAATGCAGCACCGTCGACCCTCTACGAAGCTACGACGCTGGCCGCCTAAGTCAATAAGAAGTTAATTAAATTATGCGACTTCAACTGAATTACATGCCATGGCTCGCTTCCACTTCCTCTCTGCTCGCCCCCGCTCATTTCGTTTTCAGTTGGAAAATTAAGCGCATTCCTTTGGGGTTTCGTTTGAGAGTTAGAGAGTTAATCGACCGACCGATGCTATGCGCTTTGCTTATCGAAATGGTATCGGTATCGGTATCAGTATCGGTATCGATTTCGCTTCGATTCAGCTCGCCTCGATGCCAAGACAAGTACGAAATGAAAGTTGTTTTTAGAAGTTGTTTCTCGTTTACTATTCTTACATCGACAATCGAATCGCAAGTGCTGCGATTTGTTTTTATTTTTGTTGTTGCTGCTGTTGCTGTTGTTGTTGTTGTTGTTGTTGTTGTTGTAACGCAGCGCTATTTTGGCAGCTGGTGGTGCGAGACGTCATGCATCTACCGTGATAGCCCCTTAGATTACTCTGAAACCAAGAAATATCTGCTAATATAACTAGCTATGTATGCATTCATACATATATTCGCATGCACATATTCGTTTATTCATTTATTCGCTTCCATTTGCTGCCAAACAATATTGTATATGTGCATGGCTTGACTTTTTTAATAACATTTTAAATGCCACGGCATTTATTACCATATTCTGCTAGTCATGTTTTTCTTTTTATAACTTTATAAAGCGCGCGAAAAAATACATTTATTCATATACATGCACACATACGTACGTGCCTAGAGTCTATGTGAATAGACATGCGAGTGTGTGTGTGTGTGTGTTTAAACAGATTTTATAATTGCAACGTTTAGATCCAGCAACAAATGCAAGTGCCAAATGAGTCAAGTCTGTGATGACATTCATGTGCATGTGCACAAGTTTTATTTATACGCCAGCAAAATATATTCGATAATACTTTATTTATAATTTAATTGAAAATCCAAATTTATTGCAGTAGAAGGTAAATAATTTCAATACAAACGAGTTTATATACTCAGCAAATGAGCTGGAAGACTATAATTCATATAAACTAACTTTCTAAACTACAAGTTCGAGTGGAGCTCATAGCTTTTAAGTGAATAGAGACTGTAATTGATTAGCTCGACCTGCAGACCCCTATCTAATGCCATAGCTGATTAGTTATTCACCGGAAATGAGCTGAGCGAGAAGATACTCTGTAGAATATGGAATGTTCTAGTCCAATTTGTGACTCAATTTGTACGCTGTAGAAAGCCCGAAAACAGTCTCAGTCAATTCACTTTGTCGTGAGATTTTCAATGGTCTTTATCCTGTCCAACTTGTTCCCCTTTGACGCTGTAACATCAATCTATGGTAATAATTCCATTCAGCCCTGAGCTGCTGCCACATCATTTTTTGTTGCTTCTTGCTATGCTCGTTCATGGAGGGAAAAGAAGTGTTGTCTTAGTTTGCGTATGAGAAGACTACGAAAATTTCAATATATACTCGAATAAGCAAAAGACGACCAGAACTCATAAATATATCTGCATATTGAGGGCAATACGTAACTGTTTCTTCAGCTGTTTAGGAGCTAAGAAGTTTGGTATTTGCTGAAATATATAATTGAATAACAATTTCAGTATTCACGCAGATTCGCAAATGAGTATTTAATATTTATTTATTTATTTCTGCATTCATAGCATTTAAATCAATATGACAACGCTTAATATGAATTCCACCTCGAGCGAGCATTCTACAGTCAGTTGAGCCCGCTTGCAAAATACTTGCTGGCTTTGCTTGCCCTTTTTGCTAATTAGCAACAAAAGCCCAGCCCACAAGCAAACAGCAGCAGCAGCAGCAGCAGCAGCAGCAGCAGCAGCAAAAGCAGAAGCAGAAGCAGCATCATTGCAATCACTCAAGAACCTGCACGCTACTTGATAATGAGTATGAAGGCGAGGCAGAAGGCTGGAGTAGGCAGAACAAAAACCAACTGGGTTGAAAAAGAGAAGGGCAAAAGAAAAACACTTCAACCAATAAATGCAACGCTTTGCCCTGCAACCCAAATGAAGTGTAAGCCAACGTAATATGAAAAGAAAAACGAAAAAACGAAAAGAAATTGCATATTTTTAACTCGAACCCAAAGTGCAAAAATGTGAACACACAAAAAGGATAACCGGGCTGCAGCTCCCAATTGCTGCCTGTTGCCAGCCTTTGGATGATGACGCAGCTTCTGCCTGACTGAGGCACAAGTACAGCAGGCAGCACTTGAAAATGAATTTATGCTTCATGCATGATACATCATCATCATCATCAGCAGCAGCAGCAGCAGCGGCAGCGGCAGCGGCAGCAGCAGCAGTAGCAGCGCCAGCAGCATCCCTACTGCATTTTGGTAATGGAATTGTATGGGGCGCTTGAATGGCTGCCAGCAAGCACGCATGACGCCAACTCAGCTAAGAGTCTCCTTGCCGCTGCCCCAGCCGCTGCCAAGCGGCATTGTCGTCATGAGTGTCGTGATATCCCAGGCAGAGTCACAGTCACAGGCTCAGGTTGGGGCACTTGCAGCATGTAATGCCTGGCCATAAGTGTTGCTACGTGCTCAAAAGCGTTTCATATTAATACGTCAGACAGCAATTGTTGATGGCATATTCCATGACTGCCGATGTTCTATGGCGACCGTGCAAGCAATCCAGTCATGTGATCCCTCCATTTAAGCGAGGGTAGAAAGTGACTTTAGCGTTAGTCTGAAATACCAAACACTTGTACACACAGCAGCACGAACCGATGCGACAACATCTTGGCAGTGCATTCATATTCAATGCATATTCATATGACAGCTTGGCTGCCTCCTCCTCCTGCTGCTGCTGCTGCTGCTGCTGCACCTAAACCCTTCTCGATGCTCAAGCAACGTTCGCCAAGTTTGTTGACTTTTCATTTTGTTGGCTGGCTGGAAAATTCATTGCGCCTTGTTTACTTTTAGCGCTTGGCATCCTCAAAACAAAACGCTTTTCACTTGCTCGCCATCCATGGCGTATGAATAATTTAGTGAGTCATTAAAACGAACGAGTCCGCCCCACAGCTGTGATTGTTATGACACTTTTCATTTCGTTCACTCAATGGTCCCAAAAACACATTGATATCATCTCTCCTATGCTATCCCCAGCCAAAGACAGCTGCCTATTTACTTGGCTGGACAAATATGAAAACTAACAACGTCCTTGTATCCATCCAACTCATTCACTTTCGTGCTCTGAGAGCTGTTTATGAGTTTACTTTATGCCGAATAACTCTGGGCATTTGAAATTTAAAACGTTTTGGAATTTAAATAGGTAGCTGGGTTGCTTAACGATCAATTTGTAAGCAATTCCAAATTAGTCAAGCTATCGAACTATAGAACTGTTGAACTATAGAATTAACTTCTAATTGGCATAGACTTTGGAGCATTTCCTTTAAAAGTAAAGGCGATTTAATTATCTCCAATGCATTGGAATTGTCAAGACCCTACGCGGTGTAGAAATAATTCTATATATACGAATATATACGTTAAGTACCTATCAATCGTGTTTAATATCGATTTCCCATTTTGTCATATTCATAGCGGGAACTTAACTTAATTTTCCAGACTCTAGTGCTCTCCCATAGGTAACCCGATCTATTACGCTAGGACTGTTGGTGGACTTTGTTTTAATTAAATAAAACAATATTATATATGCCGTTTATAAATGCCAAAGCTTAGATAATATGTAGTTAAGGAATACAGTCACAGCAGCTCAGAGTACATTTTCTACTCCTTACTCTCACTTTTAAATAATATTAATTAAAAATTATGTTCTTATTAATCTAAAGACATCCCAGTTGTTAATGAGCATATAACGAGATGTTAGATAGCAGTAACAAACGGTATACAAATAACATAAGATAATAAACTAATTATTCATTCAGATCATTGAAAATCACGGATGGGAATTGGAAGATGCGAAGGCGAAGTAAATATATTTATATTCCTCGTCAGCAGCGACAACCAGGTTGATTTAGTATAGTCCTCTCGTCTGACTAATCGGGCATTTATATATATGTTATATCGATCGATAATGGAGCCAAGAAGAAGTTCTCATCAAGAATAAATAAAATATGAAATGTACGTAGGTTCTGTACTACACTCAGATCAGATTCGAATAAAACGAAATTTTTAAGATTTAAGTTTAACTACAAGATATAACCAGCATGCAAAAGAATCCTAAAAGAAACGAAGCTCCTGCAGGCAGTGCTTAATTATTATGCTCGTCTTAGTTATTATATTAACTGTAATGTCCAATCAATAAAATAAATATTAAGTTGGTATAGTCCACATATTTAATACATATTACTCATATATAGCAAATTTTATCGAATTTCTCACAGAAGTAAAATAAGGCAATAAGTATTCTTTTGACAATGAGTCATTCGAATGCATTCATTCTATTCTAAGTTACGTTCGCTAGTTCACTGACAATTGTTGAACTGCCGAGGATGGCGAAGATGGTGAATAAGTTTCATTCAGTTGCGGGGACGCAGACTCGAGTCGTGAAAGTTGTAGTTAATAAAATGATTTCTTTTAAGGCATTTCGCCTGGGGATCATAATATCTCCTAGTCCTGCTTTGAAGCTTAGGAGGTAGTTGTTGGCCAATAAAGTTGTATAAATGTATTCAACACACACATTTTGACAACGAATTTCATGCAGTCTTGAAAGCCGTCATGACCAAACAGCAACTCCCAGTTTCTTGGTAATATATTCTGACTATGCTTCGCCTCTTCCTCACTCGTAGCATATCCATGTTAAGTCTGCACAAATTGCTGCCTGGGCCAGACGGAAGCCAAGCAAAGGTGTTGCTTTGTTAGAAAATTTCATTATTTTAGCTTAAGCCGCACACGCATAGACTCTCTCACTCTCGCTCTTTGTCCCTCCCTCTCTCTCTCTCTATCTCCCGCTGACATACTCGCAGTGAGGAAGGCAATGTATGGGCTAGATATGTGTACACATGCCATTTATAGCCAGGGATTAAAAGTCAAATCCTTTTGTTTAAGTGCCAAAATTAATTTGCATTTGACATGCAATGGGCCAGGGCCAAAAGCCCTGCCAGACACAGCCGGCCCCTTCCAGCTGGTCTGGGCCGTAGCGCCTTGGGGGCGTTTCTGGCTTGAATGCGAAAAGAGCCGAGTTGCAAAAATCTTTGGCCAGCCTCATAATGCAATTGAATGCAAAAATCTAACTAATCCGTTGATTGCGCTTAATTGAGTTGGCCATAAACGAGCAGGCGGAACGCGCAACGTTCACCAAGAGCCAAATATAATCAAATACCAATTTAAATTAACTCAGCAACAATTTAAGCTAACACATAACAGCAACAGCAAAGGCAACGACAACAGCAACAGCAGCAGCAGCAGCAGCAGCAACAACAACAACAGCAACGAGAGTATTGGCTATTGGCAGAAAATTAAATTAGTGCAAAAATGTAAACATGTTGTATGTTGTATGTGCTGAATGCGGACAACGAGGAAGGCGACTTGGACATGTAAATGACGCCCGGCACCAGCCTCAAAACATGTTGACTGCATGTAAAGTGGGCTTCAGCCTAGATCAGACCAGTTGAGCCCAAAGCGAAGCCGAGTCAAGCCAGGCCAGGCCAGGCTTAGACCCATCCAGCATCGAGCATCGAGCATCGAGAGGAGCCTCCAAGCCGGCGGCTTATTAATTTTGTTTCTCTCTTTTCTGTTTATATACAAAGCGCATGCACTCGACTGACTTCGGTTTCCCATTCCCTGGCATGTCGTGGCATTTGAAGCTCTCGGCCAGCGGCCGCTCTGGCGGTCATTCCCAAAAAAGTATCGCATTACAATTGAGTCTGGCAACATGGTTGGGCCGAAACTCATGTTAGTTCCATGGAATTATGATATTTTCTGCGTAATTTGAAACGTTTTTAATTGGCGCCTATGCCGCCCACTTCTACCTAACTCTAACCAGTTGCTTTCGCACTTTCTCTCCCTCCCTCCCTCTCCCTCCCTCTCACTCGCTCTCGCGCGCCCCCTCTCTTTCATTGCGTTGCCTTGCCCAACATGCACGTAACTTGATGCTAAGCAAATTTGAAATTTTATACAAAAATGTGCGCCATAAGAAGCAGTTAATTTTTGGTCTTACCTCTGCGATAGAAAGAACTGAGAAGTCGTGCCTCAATGAGAAACGCAGAGAAAGAAACCAACCAAAAAACTTGGCAGACAGGAAACTGAAGTTTTTTGTTACCTACGCTAAACTTGTGATATGGCCAGGCCAGGCCGGCTGAGCTAACGGCATTACATATTTGCTGTTTACCCTTCGAACCGCATGGATTAGCTCCCAGGACCCCTGTGGGTGAGCGCGAGGGTAGGCGTCGCAGTCTTATCTCGACAAATTAATCAGCTTAATCCGTCGAAAACTAGCCAAGTTTTGCATGGGTGTAGCACATCCTCCTTCCCAGCCAGTCGGCTGAAGGCTGCCCTCATAGATAAGCGAAATGTTTGCAAGTTATTGTTGTTGAAACAGTCCCTCTTGTTATTGCTGTTGTTGCTGTTGCCGCTAGACTACTGTTGTGTTCAACATGCAACGTTCAAAGTTCACATGTTAGGCAGTCGTCTTGGCTCTTCATATTCTTCTGCCGCCCCTGGCCCCCAGAGTTGGCGTGTTTCGCCGGATTAATGCCCACTGCTTGAGGGTGTAATGCATATAATCTAATAAGCAGGTGAAATTGGCGAAATTGCTGGCTGTATGTGTACGCTGGGGGATCCCTAATGGGTAAAGTTTAAATTTGCATTAGCGAGCTGCATAAATAACAAGCAAATCATAAGCCACATCGACTATTGAACGAGCTGAAAGTAAACAAAAGATCTTTGCCGCAGATATATGAAGTTGCACATTAATAGCTGAATCTGGCAGAGAAGCATTAGGATGGGGCAACTTGAATAGATGTGGGATGATGTAATACAGCTTGTTAACGATTGCCTGCCCAGCCCAATTATTTTCTAAATCTAAGGTATATCACAAAACTCCCAGGTGAACACATGTCTGAGAATGGAAAAATATGATCTGATTAAAAAGAAACCAAAGTGTAATATATTTAAATGCGTAATAAAGGTATGTAAGATATTTGACTATAAATTGGTTTCGATTGAATGATGGCACCGCTACATCCAAATCAAAATAAATCTCACATTTCACGAAGGTATCGAATGGCTTAGTTAATAAAAGTGTTTGGATGATCTTAAGAGGTAATCAATTTTACAGATTATGGGAAAGATATTTCCCTGTGCTCGGCCATGGGCGTGACTATTGTCGATATCAGCAGAAAATCGAATTAAAAATAGTTTATTTTTGTTTACCAACTATGAACAAAAGCTGGCATATGGCTAAAAATAACTGTATAAAACAGCTACAATTCCTTCTGTTTTCTATGATGGATTATACACGTGTTTGATATCGCATTTTCATCGTTTAATATCCATTTATAATTAAGTGTTTCATTGTGATTTCCCTTTAAAGCTTTTTACGGAATCAATTTTTGCATAAACCCCAACGAAAATCGCGTACTCTTCGTGGCCTGCTTCTGGCAGTGGCATTGAAAAGCTTTTCGGTTTGACAAACGCAATTGAACGAAATAAGAGCCCAATGGCAGCGGCTGGAGGGCTATTCAATTGTTACCACAGTCCGTGTCCAGCGCTTGCCACCATGCCCTAACCAATCGAGCGTACACATCAGCAGCAGCATCAGCAGGGACATCCATATCGGCTGATGGCCTGCAGGCAGACGCGAAGGACCAGTGGACCGGTGGACCGGTGGACCGGTGGACCGGCTGGGCAGACAAACATATTTGCGAAACTACTCAACATAATGGTCATGGAGTGCCATTCAGATCCAGCAAACACGAGCCGCGGCATAGCCCGGCCGAGGGTCTGGCGCAGCGGTGGCCATGACTAACAATAAACAAAACATTAAACTAATAGCGGAACATTGGAATGGGCTGACCAGCGGACCAGCAGGATGTGCCTGCTGCATGGAGTGCATGGAGTGGGCAGCGCGACAGCGGATTTCATTTTGAATACTACGCAAACTGTTTATGCCCACTTGTTTGTAATATTTTAAACAACTAACCGTTAGCAATATACTCAGGCAGGCAGGCAGGCAGGCAGGCTGGTAGGCTGGCACATGGCGAACTAACCACACATCGGACCATGGACAAGTGGACGGTGTGGACACGTCAACAGGAGGCACCATCAGCCATGCAGTGGCTCATCAATGGAGGCAAATAAATAATGCAAACGGCAATTTGAGCCAAGCGCAGCGCAGGACGATGATGCACACTGTGTGTGTGTGAGTGTGTGAATGTGTGGGGGGCTTGGGACAAGGGGCGGTCAGACAGCCCACTGCTCACACATTTGCCTGCATCTTTTGAGTCAAAGGAATGTGTTTCATGAATTTTAAATTGCATACCAAATTGCAAAAAGATTGATATCCAATCTCACGAAAGGCGGCGAGGCGGCGAGGCGGCGAGGCAGGCAGCCAGTAGCTACAGACAGGTTGCTATTCCGCTTGACAGTGGCTAGCTGCCGTTGCTGCTGCAGGTTACAGGTGGGAGGCTCTTCCCAGTCACAGCTATAGCCACAGCCACAGCCACAGCCACAGCCACAGCCACAGCCACAGCTGCAGCCACTTGGCGACAACGAACATGCGACAACGCGGCTGCGTCCGCGTCCGCGTCTGGCCAGCCACTTTGATCATACGTGGCTAGACGTGGCAGGTCTCCATTGCCATTGATTGGCGTTGGCCCGATAGCCAGCCGGCTACCCGCAGGCTATGTGACGGCCGTCCCCACAGCGTCCAGCCGGCCGTCCAGCAGAAGCCTGTGCACACATTTAAAATGTATGCCTTCCGTTTGCGCATTTCAAGCATCGGAAATTGTGATTTGTGACTTAATGTATTTATATAAGTCAATGTGGCGGACAGAGAACGTGGAGCCAGCCACCAAATGTCTGCTCGATGCTGTAAGCTGTTAGTTGCTGTCCAGTCCGTCTGTCCGACTGTCCATCTGTCCATCTGTCCAGCTGCTGTTGCAGTTATACAAACTAATTTCATATGTAAGTGGTGTAAATATAATTTTCTGGACGTGTCTGTCCAAGTCGTTGGACTGGATTGTGTGTGCCTGCCGTTGGCCATAATTTGTAAAGGTTTTTTCCAAGCTTCGGCCTGTGCTTCTTCTTGCTTTTGCGGGGATCTCGCAATGGGCAAATGCCAATATGTTGCCACTGATGAGCCTGAGTCTGAGTCTGTGGGAAAGCTAGGCAGGAATGAGTTATTGTGACAGCTAAAATTAACTTGGATGACATGTGTTCCAATTAAAATGATGCAGGAATTGAGAGCGCGATATTGATTTTACTTAGACCACTCTATAGACTTTCAAATGTGATTGTTAAACGTGAAGTGAAGGGGGTAACGAGCGTATAGTATTCGCATAAGTTAATCCCTCTTCAATGAATTTGAGGAAGAGCTGCAACTCCTTCGTCATCTCATTTATCCAGGCACAGGTGTTTTATTTAGATTAATTAATTTCCAGATGTGGGCGATTAGTATTTCATTTCCCACGGGCAAAAAATGAGCAGAAAACTGATGTCATAACTTTTAAAGGAGGAATTAGTTATAGTATAAACTCATATGTCACTTGTGGATTCGAAGAGCATAGAACATTGCGCGCTTTGTAAGGAAGGCTTTCCTTAAGAAGAGCTGCCATTAATGATGTGCCGTCTGCCATATAAGCCGACTCATAGTCTGGATTGGGACGCTTGCTTTAACAGCGCTTGGCACTTGGCTAAGTGCGAGGCGAACTCATACTCAATATGCATAATTGTGTCTGCCAGGCATTGCTAATTGATGTCCCGTTCTGGTCGTGTTCGAGCGGCAAACAAAGCACAAATCAATCAGCTAACAAGCATCAAGCATCAGCCAAAGTAGTCGACGTAACAAACAAACAGCAGCAGCACTAGAAGCAGTAGCAGCAGTAGCAGCAGCAAAAACAACAACCTCGAGCCAAAAAAGTAAACATTATCGCTGAAATGAATCTCGCAGTGAGACTTGGACTTGGCCCGGCTAGCAAGTGTGGGCCATCATATTAATTATGTTTTTCATTTGCATAACTGTTAACACGCTCTATTAATTCCGGCTGTCGGCTCGGTTAGCTGAGCCTTGAGGCAAGTATTATGCCTCCTCCTCCTCCTGCTCCTCCCTCGTCTTAACCACGTTCTCGTGGCCTGCGATAAGCACTGGCCGCAATTTACACACTTTATTAACGTATTAACGCATCAAACACAAAAGTTAACAGCATTTGTCGCTGTTGCTGGCCATGGTTGGCAAAAGTGAAGCGAACCGACCGACCGACCGACCGACCGACAAACCAATCGACCGGATATGCACTGCCAAGGATGGTTAGGTGGGTGGCTTTGGCGGTGGCGGTGGCGGTGGCGGTGGCGGTGGCGGTGGTGTTGGCGGTGTAGTACAGCGCACGCTTAAATGCACTCCACTTCCTATCATTGTAATTGCATTGTAATTGCAAAATAACGGTGCTGCGAGTCAAACAAGTAACACCAGCCACCCTCCTGCTGCAGCTCTCTCTACTCTCCACGCTCTACTCTCTTCTACAGGCGCTCCTCATGGCCTCATGGCCGCAGCATATCCTCAGCAATTTGCTCAGGCGCCGTGTAATATACACATTTGCTTTATAATATATTATAATCATGATTATTTATGCATTGCATGCCATCTGCCGCGCCATAAATCGCACCCGAGCAGCCAAAGCAACTCCCCCGCTATCCGATTATTTCACAACGCGACTGTTCGGCTATTCGTATCTCGGCATGCATAATTCATTGCAGATCAATGGGCTGCGACTGCGACTGTGACGGCAAAGGCGAAGGCGAAGGCGAAGGCGGCTGCTGGCTGCTGGCTGCTGCCTGGTTGGCCACACAAAATGCTTGGCAAATATGTTCAAGGCTGGGGGCCAAAATGCCACAACTAGCTACCAAGTTTGGTTGGACGGCGAGCATGCCGAGCATGATCCAGCTGAAACAAAAACGTGCCAAGAACTATGCAAAAATTATGGCTCATAGCGCACTTGAACTGAGCATGAGGATGTTCGATGCTGTGCGCCGCCCCGCCCTCTGCACTGCACCGCTCTCTCGCTCGCTCGCTTGCTGCCTTGGCATTTAGCCACACTAAAGAGGTTTCAATTACTGCCACCACAGCTACCGGCTGCCGGGTGCTGGCTGCCGCAGGGCCACTGCGGCTATAAAGTCGGCCTAGCCAGCCATCAAAGCGCTGCTGTGCAAAAATTACTGTAATTCACATCACTTAGAGAGCATATTAATAGCCATCGAATGGCCATCGAATGCCTAGCGAGCGGCCAGCAATGGATCATTTGACTTTTGAAGTACATTTGCAACAACCCAGGCCCAGGCCCTGCTCTTGCATATGCACTTGTTGACGGACTCGACGCGCTCTGCGGCCACACAGATGGACTTAGCCCCCCGACTAGAGGTGGCCACGTGATTGCGGCTCACGTTGTTGACCAAATACCCAATCGCCTCTCAGGATATACATATGTATGTGGCTCATATATAAGCGATATTATTTTCCAATGAGTATTTTATGTAAAGCAGAAACATGCGTAATTTAGATTTTTAATGTTGATCTCACTATTCCATATGTCTTGCAATAAGCATATTCCATTTCCAATATATAATACACAGAATTCAACATATATGTAACTAGTCTTCTGTTTTTCTATTTATTCATTTGTTTTTAATAAACAATCATCCTGTGTATAAGGTAATCAACCCGTGTTTAAGGGCTTCAATTAACTAAATATATAAATATATCTATCATAGTGCAGCTAAGTGCATAGCGCGCAGCATTTCCCTTACGATCAGCTGGGCAAATTAGACGCTTGAGGCCATATTTATATCGCTTACATTAGTGGTATTCCTAAATGCTAACACTTTACCTATTTAATTTGTAGAGGAAAACAATTTTAATCAATGCCTCGCTGAATGTTTTACATTTTAGCTTGTTGACATGCCACGGCTGTCAACAGCTGACAGACAGGCAACAGCTAGTGGCCGTGCTGCAAATGCAACAACTGCCTCCGCGGCGACTCATTATGGCCCGTTGACGATGACCAAGTTGGGCAAACGGAATGAGTTGCACAGTCGATGCTGGCGATGGTCAATCGCGCTCTCAAGACTAAAGTCCCAACTCCGACTAAAGTCGCAGCAAGATCTGTTGCTGCTCCGTCTGCTGCTGCTGCTCCATTGGCAATACAAAGTGCGTTTCGATCGTTTGCTGCTTGAAAATTCCTAGAAAATGTGCACATTTCATCATCATTTTGAGACATGTGCTCCATTTCGCGTTGCCGGCCGCTGCCTTAAATGACTGACATAACTAAGTGAAGATGAATGCGCGTTGCCTGCAGCGCACAGATATCAATCATATTTGAGATACAGTAGCTCTGGCAACGGCCTGGCTGCCTGGCTGCCTGGCTGGCCGGTCTGTGGACCAGTTGTGGCCATGGCCAGTGCCGTGCCATACCGTCTGCCATGGAGCTAGCTGCGCACCGGACCATAATTATATTATGTGGCATGAATTATTAGACCATATTGGAGCGGGGCTAATGCATTTCTGGGAAATGCGCTCCCGCCATACCAAGCGACCGTAGAGGCCTGGAAATGATATTGCCTTAATGATGGTAATGACTGCATTGGTGGCAGCTCTATGGCTGCTGTTCTTCTCTTTCTCTCTCTCTATTTCTCTCTCTCTCTCTCTCTCTCTCTCTCTCTCGTTGTTCCTTAAACGATTTTGTAGCACACAGCTCGCGCCCAAAATTGGTCAATGTAACGTTAATTAAATCAAAGCGTTGTTTACCTTGCCTGATGAGAGATCAGGGAAGCGCTCGGTCGACCAGGAGCAGGAGGCCGACAGTGGGCTGGGGTACAGCCATGACAAATAGATACAAATGGTTATTGGCACGTACGTGTCGTTTGTCATTAGCCAGTCCGTCTGTTATGTGCAACACTTGACCAGAATGCAGCGCGCCGCAACGCGAAGCCTTCCATCAGCTGGCGGCTAGGCAAACAGCACGGGGGGCGTGTCCATTGCGTTACGCCCGCAAATTACATGGAACCATGACGAAGAAGTCATTTGGGGTCGGCTTAAGGCACACGCAGAGCTTTATTTGCATGCAGCGCGATAATGACGAGAGCTTCAACTGCATTTCTGACTCCGGGCCCGTTATGCCAAGTTAGATAGGAGGCGACTAGGCGTGGCACGCACTCTACTGTTGCATATATGAATTATGAATGCGGCTGTCGAGCAGATTTTCGCAGCTCTCTCTATCAAAACTTTAATGACGGACGGGAGTCGATGGAAAACAAGTGGAATTATGTTGGGTCTACGGTAGCAATATCTGATCTAGATTTGGATCACTCTTCTACTAATCACACAATGGGAGGGTCTGCTCTCCACTAAGCACACCTGTGCGTACATTTTCACCTGTCTAGCACATAGCTGTTCGTTCCTGTCTTGCAGACGGCAGCCTGACCTCTCTGCTCACAACGAACAGTAGCAGTAGCAGCAGCAGCAGCAGTAGCAGCAGCAACAGCAGCAACTGGCATGGTAGCATGGAAAATATTTATAAAATCCAACAATGCATTATCAAGCGGAAGTGCAATTATTCAACGTGCAATATTTTGCGCTAACCGGGCAAGTTGCCGTTGCCACAGCCGTCGTCGTTGCAGTCGCTGCTGTGTATAAAACCAGCAATTTCTAGCAGCAGCAGCAGCAGGAGCAGCAGCAGCAGCAACAGTTACTGCAGGCCAAGGCTCTAATTAGTTTTGCAATTTCTACGCGTTTGCTGCGATTGCTGTCGGATTTGCGCAGAGCAGAGCTCGACCCTGGCTGTTGCCTCTTGGCAGCAGGAGAGCCAGCAGTTGAGCGGACCCTAGACAAATATGCAATTAACAGTAGCCGCATAGCTGCTGCCAGTTGTTCTCGCTGTTTTTGCACCGTTTTGCATTGAGGAAATCGAGAATTGAAGTGCCGCAGCAGCCCACTGACCGAAAGTCGATGGCCGCCAAAAGTGCCGTGCAGATGCTTAGATGTGGGCAATTTGTGGGCGTTGACAACGGCCTGGAGTCATTGGACTGTTACCCCAAGAAGTGCGACTCCAATAGCCATGTAAACTACTCGAACGCAACCGACAGCAGCAACAATGGCGACGGCAACGGCGACGGCGACGGCGACGGCGTCGGTGGCGGGCAGAAAAAGGTGCGTTTGCATTTCTAATGAACAGGCTACGCACTTCCGCTTGCCAGTACGCCCTGAATGATGGTAGTTGCAGGCCCAGCCCTGGTGGCTGGCTCAAGCCGCCCTCCCCCACTTCCCTCGGACGCAAGAGAGGCTCGCCTTTCGCTGTCATATTTTGCAATGCTATAATTTTGAGTCATTGTTGGTTATGCGTGGCTGCAGTCGGAACGGGAGGAGGCGGCAGGAGACAGGGATGAGTGCCTGAATGGGAGCACGATCGACTTTTGTGGCATAAATCTTTCAGTCTTATTGCTCACAGCTATGCCACGCCATGCAGCACAGCTGGCCGTAATCAATTATCAGCATAATTAAAGAGACAAAAGTCGCGACGTCGACTGCTTCTTTGGTTGCCACCCTCATTGAAATTAATAAGCAGTAAAGCATGTTGCGATTACGGCAACAATTTACAAATTAGTGCCACATGAGGCACACACACACACACGCACAGCCCAACGCAATAGAACTCGAGCCAACAATTAGGCGGCAGCACTCAGTTGCTGGTGTCGCATTGGCCCGCCTCTGTTTTCATCGCTGCCATCGCCCCCTCCTCCAGAAATGCCACAATCGTTATTCTCGGGCCGGGCCACTCGTTGACCCACCAAGCACAGTCGACAGCCGCATAAATAAGGCGTCGCCATTAGCGCCGATAGCGACGCTTAGCTGACCCCTTTAAAAGCTCTCTGCATAATGTGATATAGACTCTTCTCACTGTGTCAATGTGCATGAGACAGATAAGCAACAGCAAGCGCACAGGCACTCAAGTATATCGAATTATTGCTCTACGAGCTCCACTTAATTGCCGATGCGCTGGGCAATCTCATTACAGCTGAATGCCTCTCAGATGTTTTTCAAAATTTCAATTTCGTTTCTAAGCTTTACATGCATACGATGCTGTCTTGCTCTATCTGATTAATTGTATAGAATTCATAATAGTTATAATACATTTTGTACATTCGTATCAACGTTTTTATGAATGTGCTTTATTAGAGCTTCAAGGCATTTTTTATATTCTTTAAAGGGCTGCCAATTCAATTTAAGCCTGCCTTTTTGCCTGATAACTGAATACCTATACTTATACTCGAAAAATACTTAGTACTTAGCAGGCTTTTACTGCAAATAGCATTATATTAAAGAAACAATAAAAATATGTTATATATGAGATGTATAAAAAATATCTGCGT
Organism: Drosophila mayaguana; assembly: GCA_037075325.1. Classification (NCBI taxonomy): domain Eukaryota; kingdom Metazoa; phylum Arthropoda; class Insecta; order Diptera; family Drosophilidae; genus Drosophila; species Drosophila mayaguana. Next base: position 2,425,527 of record JBAMCG010000080.1, on the reverse strand, counting down.
ATACCATAAGTTTTTTACGTGGGAAACTAATAAAACTTTATTATATAAATTACTAAAATATAAATTCAGCTAACTAATTGTCTTTATTTTGACATCACAAAATATATTAATATACTTATTTATATCTTATCTTTATCTAATATTTATTTATTTTTATATAATGTACTAGTTAGCGTTAATATATTTACTAGCATACCGTGGAAAGCATTATTTTTGTTTCCAAATTGCTTTAAAAATATTTGTAAGTTTAAGAGAATGCCATCGTTTAAAGCATTTATATTGACTAAAAATATAGCATGAACTTGATATATTTAGAGTAGCCTTTATTGCTCATAGCCGCTCTGATTTGGCTTGCATCTACTTTTCCATAATGAGAAGTTTTAGCCCACATTTAAGCTTAGGTTTAGAGCTTATATGAATATTCCTGAGTTTTTTTCCGACCTATGTTAACAGTGGTCTCAGATTTGGGTAATGTTTTAATATAATGTGACTTGGTCATTCAATCTTAATTCTATTTAGAAGCTCTCTGCAATCTAGAAACGAGTCCCTGCTCATTGAAGAACAATAAAGAGTAAAAGCAAGTGGAAAACATGAATTATACCAAATTTAATGAAGCTACTGTAAATCACTCTCAATGTGAAATAAAACTAAGGATTCATGAAATTGGAGATTTGGAGAGGCCTTTGCTTACAATGGAATACTATTTTTGGCTACTGAAGACAGATGTTCTTGCTTGTCCTTCAACTCGATTTCGAATGACTTTCCCAGCCCAGGCATGCAATAGTTTTGTATACTTATCAAGTTTATTGCAGCTTCAAATGTGAGTAAATCGTCTTATGATTCATAAAGCCGAATGAAGCATTTGAACGATGACACACCAATCAAATTTTCAATTACCAACTTTGGCTGATAACACAGAGGCTAATAAAAGCACACATATGCATAGATATTTACTCATGTCGTTGACATTGACAGGGAGCGATGCGCGTTTCAATAATTTTTTATTGCCCATAAAATGTGACTGTCTAAAGTGGAGAATAGCAGAAGCAACATCGACAACAACAACAACAACTGTAATATTTGTCAGCAATTAGGCGCAAAATCAACAAATAGAAACAAAAAATAATTTGTAAAATTCATTAGGCGCTGGGATTGGGGCACTTTGGGATTTTTCGAGTAGGGCCCGCATTTGAGCTCTGTGCGCGCTGCTGCTGCTGCTGCTGCTGCTGCTGTTGTGGGCGTTCTGCGCGTTTAATTGCAGGTTCAGTAACCTTAACAGCTCACAGCGGGTGACTGTGGCTCTGGCCCATGGCCCATGGACAGCTCTAGAGCCAGAGCCAGCGTCAGAGCCGAGGGCTGGGGTCGTCCAGTCAACCCTCAGCAGGCTCGGTTCGCGGCGCTCTCGCAACATGCGAAATCCCAAGCGGAGCAGCAAAAGCGTTCACGTCATGCCCACAGCCGGGTGCGGGGTGTGGGGTGTGGGGTGTGGGGTAGGGGCGAGCAGCGGGTGGCCAGCGCTGCTGACCAGCGGCCCGCGTCTAATGCGGAATGTCAAATGTCAAAATATATGGTGAAAATGTGTCAACTTTCTTATCTGATTCGGTCACGCTGCTACTTTATAACGCCAAATGTACGACTCTATGTCGAGTGTTGCTGTTGCTGCTGCCAATGTTTTAGCTGTTGCTGTTGCTGTTGCTCTTGTTGTTAGTGCTGGTGTTGGTGTGCGTGCTTCAGCGCACAATAAGCGATGGTGCAGAAGGTGTATGTGCCGAGGGGGCGGCTAGGCGTTGGCGGGCGAGACCTGTTTAGAATTCAATTTCCATACAAAACTAACCAGCCACGGCCCGTTACTCGTAACCCGCTCCACAATCCCATGCCCATGCCCATTCCCATTCCCGTTCCCGTTCCCGTTCCCGTTCCCGTTTCCTTTCCGTTCCCTTTTTCTAAACGCAACCCCACTCCCATTTTGTAGCCCAGTCGGACCAGCTATTTTGTGAGTACTTTGGCTCCGCGCGTAAGCGCGCTTTGAGTTAGTAACACAAAAAGCCATAGAAGAGGCATAAAATAAAACGAAATAAAATAAAATAAAGGGCTGGGCTAATAGCATAACGAAGCTTTAACTCCCTACAATGCGATTCTAATCTGAAAGTGACACTAGTTATATTTGATGGAGCTTATGAAAATCTTATTCCATGAAATAAAATACTCAATTAAGCTGGCTTCGAGATAATCGAAATCTAAATGAATTCCCTTTCTATAGAAGTCATCTGAAGCTGAAGATCTTCTTCTTATTCATCCGTTGTTAGTGTATATACACTGAATGCATGCGTTTCCAGTGCGAGGCGCTCGGTCGACTGCAAATTAGAATTTCTCTGGGCGGCATTTGGTGGTGCGTTTAATTTATGTACACAGGTGTTTCTATTAACCGAAGACTCTAGCCGGTAGCTAGCTGCTGGCGGTCCAAGCTTTGATCTCCGTAACCGTTAGCCAAGTGTACAATAAATATCAATGATAAAAAGCTGACAAACAAAATGAATTCAACTTGAAGTTGCTGCTCTTACAAGTAGTAGATCAAGTTAAGTAAATAGGGCAGAGTACTTCAGCTATGACAGCCCTTCACTTGGCTATGATTCGAATCTATGTAGATGTCAGCCGACCAATTGTGTATTTTTAATTAAATAAACAGCACTTAAATCCAAAAGCAACTCAATCTGTGTGCAAGATCATTTGATTTTAGCCAGATGATCGGCCAGCCATGCTGCCAACTGCAAACAAACGATGCCATTCTTCGTTAGGTTAGCTTGACTACGCCAATCACTCACTTCTGCCAACTGCTGCTGCTGCCTGTTGCTGCCAAATTATGTACTAGTCCCTGAACAGAGCTACTTAGCAGCGATAGCCCACAAAGGCAGGCCACAGTTCAACTCTCAGTCACAGTCTCAGTGCTAGTCGCAGTTTCAGTTGCTGTTGCTGTTGCTGTTGCTGTTGCAGAGCTACTTGAGCATGCGCAACACGCGCCGCATCGGGGTAAGCGTCAGTGCAACGGCGACATCGACCCAAACGAACTTTGCCTAACCCCAAAACGTTTGACAAACAAAAACAGAGATCTACGGCATCTTGAGCTGACAATCTGTTAGACTACGACTGATTCAGAGTCAGACTCTGAGTCGGAGTCAGAGTCAGACTCGGAGTTGGACTTACAGCCGCAGTCGCAGTCGCAGTCGAAGCCTGTGTGAGCTACTTTGTAAAATGATGTGAACCAGTTAAAATGGCTTCTATCTGGCGGAGAAACCGCTAGCTGAGACAGACAACAGTCGAAACGACCATTTAAAGTATATTTTATCATTCATTCAGCTGCATCTGACTTGGACTTGGTCGAGCTGCTCATTATCATACAATGACATTTCGCTGCGGCAACTGTAAAAACTGTAAAAAAAAAAAGCGAACTGCAGACCTGCCAGCGCTATCCATATATTTGTTTGTCTCTTAGTGCTGTTGCTGTTGCTGTTGCAACTAAATTCCTTGCTGGATGTTGCTGCCATTTCCTAGTTGGGTTGTGTTTTGACTGCTTTTAAGTATCTGTAAAAATTTCAAATGCATCTGATGGACAGCAGCAGCAGCAGCAGCAGCAACAGCTACAACTGCAGCAGTAGACAGAAACAGGGCCAGCTTAAAGATCAGAGCGATTTCTCTATGGCTGGCTTTTTATTTCTTATTTTATATATGTGTATATAGTATTCCCCCTGGCCTATCGCACATGTGTCCGCTTCTGTACGAATGCATGCATTTGGAGCCCTTTTGAACCTTTGCATTGGCACGTTAGTAGCTGTAACAATCGCATACAGAGCAGCACAAATCGATTGTCATGTAGCTGGCGTCGTCGCGATCGCTGATGGCTTTAATATACACTACTCGCAGGGGCTATGTTAGATCTGGCAAGATCTTAGTTAATCTTAACTGCTCTCGATTTTACAAAGTGTATTTAGTATCGTTGATCATCAAATTTATAATGCAATTTCGTTTGATATAATATACACTAATTTAATTAACATATAATGTGCATGGTCTTTGCCTAATTAATATAATATACACTAATATTTATCTTCAGAATTATTAATAGTAATACTTAGGATCCTTTAATATTTCTTTTTAAGTTTCCAATTATCACTCTCTGTTTTTTTAGCTTCAACAATATCACTGTACCTTTTTGGCTGTAGTATTATTTAGTTGATCTATGTTTAACTCTAGTTTTGTTAATACCTCCTCAAAAAAAAAAAAAAAAATACAATAACAATAATAATGAAGAACAATCAAGAGAGATTAACTAAGAACTCAGCAAATCAATCTAGATCTAGCAGCTATAGATTTGATGAGTTCTTAGTTAACCTCTCTTGACTCTTCTTGATTATAAAAGAATATTTTTACTATCATCCATTATCAAATATATCATATCATACCATATAATATTGCTGAACTATTATGTGAACTGTTTTCGTTTGAAATATTACTTTTTCTTGTCATCTCTTTTCGATTATATTATATATGTCCATGTTCAGTTGCACGGCATCTCCATATTTTGCACATTTCAATTGAAGATATGACAGCTATTAAAATTCTTCAATTTAATGCTGATTCCAGCATTGGCTTTCCTTCCAGCTAATTTCATTGGACATAGTCTATGCTCTAATATTTTCCGTTAGCGAATTGGAGATTCGACTTTCCAAATATAGTTGGGCTCTGTGCGCTTGTTGCTCCAACGACATATCTGTCGTAGAGCGCTTTACAAATGATCAACACAGATACTGGCTGACTGGCCGGTTGCTACTGCAACTGCAACAGTTGCTGCCGCAGGCTACAGCTGCAACCAGCAGCAGCGATAGTCGGTTGTACGTGTGCAATATGCTCGCTGCTGTTGCAGTTGCTGTTGTTGTTGTGGCTGCTATTGTTGGTGTGTTGCATTTGCTTTTCCCAGAGTCGAGTCGCTTCTTTTTGCAACGCGCGGATCTTAAGTAGTTCGTGAGTTGAATAACTTTCAATTGAATTGTAAAGTTAACATTGTGTGTCTCGGACACACCCCAACGACGGCAGGCAACGGGGCTGCCTTTTGTTTTGCCCATAATTCCACAAAGAAGAGCAGTACACAAAGAGAGATATACAGAGAGAGAGAGAGAGAGAGAGAGAGAGAGAGAGAGCGGGAGACAGAGAGAGAAAGCCTTGCTCATAGATGGCTGGAGAAGAGAAGAGCTGGGAGGCTGACACGTCGTGCTGGAACAAACAGTTTAAGGATTGACCCAAGTTTGTGCCTCCCTCCGTCCATCCCTCTGTCCATCCCTCTGTCCATCCCTCCGTCCGTCCGTCCGTTCAACTGTTTGTCGGCAATCGTTTAATTGTCATGCATTTTGTGCATTTCGCAGTTGCCCGCATGCAACCTGTGTGAAACTTAATATGGCCTCAGCAATTTTGATAAGTATAAAATGCAAAACCTGCTGCATAAATATCGAATTTCAGAGCCGTCGTTCCGTCGCGACGACGATTGTCAATTGAACGCAGCCAGTTGCATAAACATTGCAAAGAAATTGTCATGATCAAAATGTGATATTAAACGTGGCAACCCAAAGTAGGGGTAACCGGCATTCGTATGCCCGTATGCCCCCCGCCCCCTGCATATCCACCCCTCCTCAACCGACAGGCCAAAACCTCGTCTCCTGCGCTGGGCATTCGTATTTGATTTTATTTGCCTAGAAATTATCGTTGATTGTGTCGGTTCGCTTTGGGATTGGCTGTCAGTCTGTCTGTGGCCTCCGCCTGTCGCATAAATAGCAATTTTCTGGCATTTCATTTGACATTTAATTGAGATCGTAAAACTTTGTAAAGCTCTTTGTTGGACACTAACTGTGCCTGGCTAATGTAAGATCTTTTGCTGCTTATCAATGCACTCGCCTATTACAAATTTGCTTGTGTTGCTGCCCGAACCGGTCTGAGTCCAGGAGCGCCTCCTGCCAGTGCCCTTGCACAACACTTGACCATAGTAAATGACTGACAGCCCGCTCAGAACTAGGTGCTGTGCTCGGGAGTAGCCACGCATCTGCGTCGACATCCACAACAAACAACTACAACAACATGGAGTCCTAAAATAATGTTGATGTTGCTGTTGCTGTTGCTGTCGATGTGGTGCTCAGTGCTCCACAGTTGGCTGAAGTGGCCCACACATCCGTCGAGAGCGCCACAAGGCCTAAACGTTTTGTTGTTTTTAATAGAGCCAAGCGATTACAGCTTCAACGGTAGCCGCAACAGCAACAGCAACAGCAACAGCATCATCAGCAGCAGCAACACAAGCAACAATTGGCTGTGCCTTTGGCTGGAACGCGACGAGCGCGCGTAATCAATAAATCTAAAAATAATTCTACCAATACATGTCAAAGCCGTAATAGGGAAACCATAAATTCTTTGTTGTGTCCAGCTAAAAATGTGCAAGGCACGACGGTAGCAGCCTGTTGCATGTTGCTGTTGAACGGCTGCAACTATTACCAATTGTTGTAGCTCCCAACATGCTTCGTATCGGCAATAAGTAACGCTGATTTGGCAGTTAAATGCCGCCGTTGCTGCTGCCGCTGTTACCTTTCGGTTGCTGCTATTGTTGCTGTTGTTGCAGCCAGCCGGATATGCACCAGCAACATGTTGCTGCTGGCAGCCAAAACTGTTAAATGTGACACTAATATCCGGCTGCGCTGGCCATTAGAAAACAGCAGCCACTCATAATGAGCAACTGCTGATGCCAGGCTTAAGATCTGTAAGCTGCGCTACGCCGCCAACGTCCTTTAACAACAGCAACTAGTTCGGAAGCAACATGCTGCTGATACAATGTCGGCTCTACAGATAGAGCTGGGCCACATGTTGGCCGCAAGTTGCAATCATTTGTCCCTTTGTTTGTCCTTAACAACTTTTCCACACAGTTTCAGTTGTTGTTGTTGTTGTTGTTGCTGTTGTTAGTGCAGGTCGAGCATGGCAGTTGCAATTGCAACACAATGACATTATTGGCAACTCCTACTGCTCCGCTTGTCTGGTCAGTTGGCTACATGCAAAGCGCCACACGGCGCTTGTTCTTTACTTTTGTTTTGTTTTCTGCTTCTTTTTCATGTCGCAGAAGCAACAGAAACGCGCATCGAGCCCCTTGTAGCAGCAGCCGAGCTAAGCCGAGCCGAGCCGAGCCGAGTCGAGACTCATGTTGGCTGGCTGCTACGCTGCTGATCTTGATACTGTGTCATGATTTATTTTTAATAGTTTGCGCTTAATATGCGCCAGCATCCGCCTGAGATGGAGTCTCTGCAACAGCCTGCCTGCCTGCCTATGGAAGTCAGCGTCGACATCGTCTAGTTGTAAACAACTGGCGTTGCAGCAACAACATAGCCAACATTGCTTTTTGTCTTCATCTGTGAGGGAGCAGGCAGCCCGCCAGCCCGCCAACCCGCCAGCCATCTAGCCAGCCATCCAGCCAGCCGTGTGCAAAGTAATTGTTGGTAACACCTGCTTCTTCGCGTCGGCGTTGGTGGCTAGGCCATGCAGGCCGTAGCTGTGGCTCCGACTGTGGCTCTGTCTCTATCTCTGTCTCTGTCTCTGTCTCTGACTATGGCAGAGCCAGCAGCAACCTTGGCACAGACAGGATGCATGCTTAATGCGCCGTCTGTGTTTTTTCTTTTTCTTATTTTTTTGTTGCTTCTTGCTTTTGCTAGTGCTGCTAACTGCTGCTTTGGAGCTCGATGCACCACAGCGTGGTAGTTACATTGATTCGTTGTCAGCTTGGCATTGTTTTTATGAAAGGTTGCAGTTACTCGAGCTAAAGCTGGGGCTACAGTTGCAGCTAAAGCTGTTGTGTGTAATTCGTTGCAATCATTTTGAAACGTCAAAGCAACAGCAGCAGCAACAACGTGTTGCTGCCAGTTCCCAATCAGCGTCATCAATAGTCTTTAGAGATCCGAGGCTAGCGGACAGAGTAGCTATGCCATTATTTTGCCATTATATTGACATCAATTTCAGCCGCTGTGGTTGTTGTTGCTAGTGCATTTCGTTAATTGTTTCATAGACGTTAAGTTATGTTTAGTAGCTAAGGAGCTGATGCTGTTGTTTCAGATGCTGCTGCGGGTTCCTACTGGTAATTTCAATAATAAAACTACAAAACTAAAAGCAGACAGCAGCAGCAACAACAACAATCACAACTGCTGTACAGAGTAATGACAATTGCCTTGCATGGAGTGAAAGGCTTCAATCAAAGCGAGCAACACAATCAAACAGAGACGTAGACGGAGCGATTGCTGCTGCTGCTGCTGCTGCTGCTGCTGTGGCTGCTGCTGTTACTGCTGAAAGCGGACGAAGCTGTGCCGCGTTTTTATACATTTATTTTTCTGCTGCTTTTTCGGCAGACAATGGCAATCAGCAATATCAACTAGAACGACCAGACCAGCAACAGCAACAGCAAACGGGCAATTGCACATAATAATGCCCAAGCGAGCAGCAGCACCACCACCAACAGCAACAACAGCAGCAACAACAACAACATCAGCCGCGTCATGTCATAGTCACGTCAACTCAGTTTCTGTTAGTAGTTGGCCAAAGCCAGAGCTCAGGCCACGTTTTGAGGCTGTGCAGGAAATCACAGCATGAATCACTCGCACAGCGCGAGTCCAAACAAAAAAAAGAAAAAAAAACTAAATAAAATAATAAATAAAAATAAATAAAGAAAAATAAACTAAAAACAAAAAACCATAATGATGATTGCTCGAATATAAAATACCCTGCGTCTAGACAAAAATTAAATAGCTAATTCTATCTATTGAGGAAACTAACTCAGATTTGATGGCTTTTATCTGGCAGATTGGTAGGTAATGCTCAGACTAAATCGCACTGATCCAAAATATATATGCTTTACATTTGCATTACCTCATAGCCCATATACCCCACGGCCAATGGTAGACGGCTCAATAAAACCAAAATAATCACACGATATTCGTACGGCAGAATGCTCAGCACAGCCGAAAACCCGCAAAGAGGGCGAACCAAGCTTTGATGACTTGCTGTGTGTGTGTGTGTGCGACTGTGGGTATGTGTGGGTGTGGGTGTGCGTGTGCATGTTGTGTTGGCTGCGCGCGGTAGGGTCGAGCCATTTTTCCTTTGCTCGTACGGGTTTTGCTTTCGATTTTTGGCGGCGCGCGCCGTATGCAGAAGTCATGCGCATGTCACGCTTATTTAAATCAATTTTTTGGCTCGGCTACGCAAAGAACAATTCCGAAATATAGGAATAGGTGGGGTATACTTTATTGCAAGAGCTGCTATGCCAAAACAAGAGGGAAAAAAAAAACATTTTAAAATACTGCCGAGTAATTCTCAAATAATGTAATAATGGGTATTGCCAGGGGGTTGTGTGGACATCGCTTACCCTGCTGCGATTCTTGACCATATTAACTTAATGACAATTTTTGCGTACTTTATATTTATTTATATGAGCCAATTTATTTTAAATATTTTTAAATAGAAAAGTTTTAGATAGACGGTATTAAATAAATATATTCTATATACTTTTTTATCAGCTGTTGAAATTAAAAAAACGTTTAAAGTAATTGACTGCATTAGTTAAATATATCTTAAATATTAATTTAAGACAATATATGATACCGAAAAAAATTTAAATAAGATAATTTATTCAAAATTAAAAAAAGGCTTTATTATACTATAAGCTAAAAACATAAGTAAATTGAACTCTCATTCAATTATTATTTAATTTATTTTTATCTATTTTTTATAAACATAAAATTTTAGATTTTATGTTTTTTTCCAAATCTTAGCACCAACAATAGCTGAGTCCACTGACCTAGCATAGTCATAAGACTTTCTGCCAAAGAATAAGATCACTCACTCTGGTCTAAGACGAAATAAAAGCCACAAGCTCATTCATCGATAGAAGAAACATACAATACATTTCAATCTATCCAGATTATATGCCAGCAATTCGCTTTACACTGAGAAAGCAACAGTTGTGAGTTTTTGCATTTGAATGTTGCTTTTGTTGTTGTTGTCGTTGTTGTTGTTATTGGTGTTTGCCCGACCCGCATCTGCAAGGCGTAGTATCAGGTTTTTTGCAATTGCCCCGTGGGTGTTTTTTCTTTTCTTTTCTTTTTGGATTTTTGGCTTTGCATTAATCAACTTTATACGATTTTAAATGTTGCTGAATCGCTGCTAGCTTCATCGATGGCTCTTGACTGTCTGTTGTTGTAGCTGCTAAAATTAAAACAGCAATTAAATGGCCAAAAGCCAAACCCCATCACAGGCTGCTGCCGCCTGCCTGCCTGCCTGCTTCGGCGTGGCAGTTGGCCTGGCTTGTGCATGGCAAATGAGTTGCAACTAAAATTCAATTAGCTAACAAAATTCCATTTCGAACCACAACATGGACACAGGCAAAGCCGCAGCAGCCACAGCAGCACAAACAGCAACAACAAAAACAACAACAACAACGGCAACGGCAACAATAATAACATTGGCTAAAAACTTATAAACACTTTGGTCGAGAGAGCGAACCGCCCACTGCTGCCTGCTTGAAGCAACCCCTTTCCGGCTAACGCATCATCGCAGTTTGGTCAACAGAGTTTTGGGTTTTGAAAATTGAATTAGATGCAGCAGACCGTGTGGCAGACGGACAGACAGAGAGCCACACAGACAGACAGACAGACAGAGGCAGACTGGGACAGAGGTCGAGCTATTTCATCAACCTTGTCAAACTTGCCCACTCCATGGCTATTACAGTTTTGGCACCCACCAGCCCACAATACTGCCCTTCGCCCCGCACCGCCTGACCGTCAATATTAACTGCATTATTGAGCAATGCGGCTTGCCACAAACATGTAATTGAATTGCACCCTTCAGTCCAGTTTTTCTGTTGTCCAATCGTCTAATCGTCCAATCGTCCAACCCGTCAACGCCAACGTGCGTTGAGCTCTTGTTGTTTTGGGGGTTAACTCTTTTCGGTCGGGCAGGGCAGGAGGGGTAATCAGCAGCAGGGCTGCTGGGCGGCTGCTCTCTGCTTGATTTATGCTGCTGCATTTGCATGGACTCTGCCAGCTGTAGGCTCCGAGCTGTGGGCTGTTGGTTTTGGTCATCAAATTGATTTGGTTTTGCGTATGGTTAGCCCCAACACCACCTCGATTCACACTCAGAGCGCGAATACACAATATTTAATTGCTCATCGCGAAATTGTGCGGTTTTAATGTTAAATTTAGAAATGAGAATTACACTGCTCAGCATCTATTTGTGGGCAGAACTCGCAGACTTTGGAGGTTTATTCAGAATATGGAACATATATAATATTCTGCCAGAAAATCTTTTTACAGTTACAGAATACATTTCATATTTTTGATGGATTTTTTATATATAAAAATTAAATCAAGCTTCAATTAAAGAATTAAATTCAATCTTAAAATTTCATATGATTTATATAAATTAGAGCTCTCCGTTTCATTTCAGATTTATTTATTGATTTTATTGCTAAACTCTTGTGCTGAGCTTTATATGAATTAAAACGTAAATATTTGATTAAATATTGTTTATCTTTATATAACGAATTAAGCTGCAAAACCTTTTCAGTGGAATTCAAGCTATTATTAATACTCAATCAGATTATTTTATGAGAAATTTATTTGGGCTTTTCTTAAAATTTGTCTTGGTAATATTAAAACACGAATTCCAAGTTATTTTTATTTGAAACATACATATACATATTATTTATAGTTAAATATGAATTTACAATATAATAAGACCCGAAATATGAATACATTTTATTTAGCTGCAGTGTTTCCCAGCAATCATGTAGCGCAGTGTTAGCTTTTCGGCATAAATAACCCATTCACAAATAAATTACTGCGTGTGTGTGTGTGTATTGGCATTGGGCGCTGTTGCCACAAAATATGATATCGAATATAACGCAAAATTAAGCCAATTGCATTTGATGCATTTACCGAAAACAAATTTCATTGTTGATTTATTGTTTGCTTGTTTGTTTTGTTTTGTTTCATTGGACTTTCATTTCTGTTCTCATTTTTTTTTGTGGGGGGGCTTAGAGCCCTTGTCTGGTGTTTTCCAAGGGTGCTCATTTTGACCAATGAATACTTTTGCGTCATTCAATTCTAGCTGTTGTTAGTGTTGTTGTTGTTCGTTGATTGTGTTGTTGTTGTTGTTGTTGGCTCAGCCAGCGAACGCTCTTATCAGAGTGTAGGCTGCACTGCTGGCTTTGCTTAATGATTACAATTGTGACAACAAAGAATTCGCTTCAGTTTGCCATTAAGTCATCAATTTAAATAAATAGAAATAAAAAATTAATAAATATCGCGCTAATGCGCAAGTGTCGCTCGCAATTGGCAAATGTGTCACGAACAATGAGCCACGTAATACTGATAAGCACGTGGCGGGGTTCAAATTCTGGGGTCAACTAGGAAGTAAGTGCAACCTCCGGGTATTTCTATTGTCTCTAATGGCATTCAGCTGCAACAAGTCCAAAGATCATTAGACACGCTCTACGATAACGCAAATTAGCCTCAGCAGAAAGAAGATCGTTTCCTCTCGTATGGGATTTGGAATCTGAAGTAGTTTTATTGGAAAAACTTAACTCTCTCCTCCATGTATGGAACTGGGAAGAGTAGTAAATTGAATGCAATTCATTTTTTAAATCAAACAGAAAATATTTATTCAATTTAGCAACTTGTAAAATCAGACAGATGAGTTCTGAGACCTTGTAGATCTAAATAGACATAGTTATATATTTGTACTTCATGGAATCGCAGATGTCTTCCAGTACCCTCTAGGATGAGGCAGTTGGAAGCGTAACCATCCATAATTAAATGTGTATCATGCCTGCTTATAGATTTAGTCATTCGGTTAAGCAATGTCTGCCCAAATGTTGAGGAACTGCAATCTTATCATATATAATTAAAATTCAAACAGAGACAATTTCATTTCTTATTTGGCTGCGTGTGCTTATCAAACAACATTCTCAATTTACATAACGCGACTTTATGCCCCTGGACGTAAATAAGTCCACGTCACTTATTCCAGCTGAGGGTTCTGCGAACGGAGTTATATATAGAAATAATCTCTTATGGATCACATGCAGCACTCACATTACGCATAGGCAGTGGGACTAGCTATACTTGGTCAATCGTTGCCTCTGAAAAGGTTCCCCAGCATCCCGTTGGCAGAGGGCATAACTGTCAATATACTCGTTTCGATAAACTTCGTACACTCAAGTCTCATAAGTGTCACAAATCAGCCGGAGCACTTGCGAAGAGCCACACAAAGTCTGGCTGGGAGTTCTGCGAAAAGAGCCAGCTATGAATATATATATTTGTTTGGGACATTGAGGCACTTGCATCACGCATAGGCAGTTTAGCAAAGAGGCCAATTATGCCACGCCCCAAGCTCTCCAGGCGCCTTGACTCACGTGTCCAGCTCTTCAGTTCAGTCGAACAATAGTTAATCACCTCGTTGCGCAAGCGTGATATAAACATTGTTAATCAATTTGGAATTTTGCTCTATCAATGTTTGTTGGCCTGACGTGTCTGGTGTAGCCCAACTCGTACAAAATCGTATTAACTTAACAAGTATAGAGAGTTGTGAAAAGTGTAAGGGCAGTGTGCGGATGTAACTGGAATCTAAATGAACACTCTCCAATTTTGTAGGTATAAAGGGAATTTAATTGTTTGGCATGCTCAGTTATGGTAAACAGCAAATGTAATAGGTATAGTTTGAATGTACATCAAATGTCATATCGAACATCAAATGTCATTGATTTCAGCTAAGGCCAAGGCTGACTCAATCAACGAGTCATCAATTGGCCAAGTTTGCCTTCTGCCCGGCCAGTCTGTGCGCCTTAATGACTTCATTTAAATTAACACTTGCAAATAATTAATTTGAAGCTGTTTGTGCACAGTCTGATGCTTGATGACATGATGGCCCAGCACTGTCCCCGGTCCACAGTCCACCGAGCACTGAGCACTGGCCACTGAGCACTGAGCACTGAGCACTGGCCACTGGGCATATGTGTCCCCATCTAACCAGACACATCCAGCCAGCAGGCTGCTCTGGCATTTTATCAACTGTCCGACTATTTGTGCTGCGAAATAAAAAGAGGAGTTGAACGTACAACAAATGTTACTCAAGTAAAATGTTTGTTTTGCATTCGGTCTAAGTGCAGAGCACAGTCACAGTCGCAATTACGGACACGAGTCTGAGTCCGACTACATTCACAGTCATGGGCATTGGGCACAACTGTACCCAGCTGATAGCGTAGGCCCATCGATAACAGCAATCGTTGTGGACCAATGGGGGCATTGGACTGCGGCTGGGACTGTCACTGGGATTGGAACTGGTACTGGGTCTGGGTCTGGGACTGGGGCATGGGACTGGGCGCTCAGCACTTGGCGTTGGGATTGTTGCTGTTGCTGTTGCTGCTGCTCTGGCGCAAGCCGCTGTCGTTCCACTGATAACATTTGGCAAACGCAAATGAAAACGCGTATTAAAAATGCCCAAAGAGGCAACATTGAATCGCAACATCAGCGCTCACGCCGACGCCATCGTCGGGTGCAATGCCCCCTGGCCGTTGACTGACCAACAGCAACATCAACAGCACCAGCAGCAGCAGCAGCAGCAATTGCCGCTGTCTCTTCGTTCTCGGCCATTCATTTGGCCCGGCAAACATTTGCATTGGCCATTCTCGGTCAATATAGACAGATTTCCATGCAAATTTAATACGCAAACATTCGGGCGGCCCTAGTCAAATTGAAAATCTCATCTGTGCAAAGTGGCTGGCGGTCGGGTTTGGGAGATTGGCTCGTTCACCTGCTGCCACTTGCGCATTTTGAGCAGCTGCCTAACGGTAAGGCAATCAATTATTGGTCCGCAAGCGCGTTTCGTGCAACTCACACTGCAACGACAATCACATCCTCGGCCATCTCCCCATCTGCACATGCATCTCTCTCCTAGGCTCGTTGCGCGCCGGCGGATGTGCTAAGCGCGCTGCCAATTTAAAATACAAACAATATGGTCCAGGGAGACGCGTCAATAAAACTGGGCATCGGCATCGGCATCGGCATTGGCTTCGCGTCTGACTGCATCCGCTTCCGCCAAAGGCCTTCCAGCAGCACTCGGTGTGGGCGGCAAAGACTTGGCGAAATCAAAATGAAGCATTCTTACAAATTGCAATGGCCCGTGGACTCCTGCAACATTAAACAAAACCAAGGCCTGAGGTTGCGACCGTCAAAGTTTTGCTCGATAAGCAAAGAGATTAAATGAGGTTGTTTCAACTAAGAAATAAACTTGCTTTATCTTGGATATGGCATGCATGCAAAAATTTATGATTAATTCGTTATTTAATATATTAGAAATCTATTTTTTTTATCGCTAAGCACACTTATGAATAATATATATTTACATAATATGTACTTATGCACAATGGGAAGTTATATTTCGACATTTTAAATATATGTATTTTAAAATTAACCATTTTTACCAAATGATTTCTTAGAGATAAAAAATAAATAAATTGCAACCCTTTTGAAGATAAATAAAAAAAATTAATATTAAAAAAATAATATTATATCAGGAATATGTTTGAAGGGAAATATTTCGGTTGCAAGTCTGCATGAATGGAGGAAAATCAACGCTTCGAACTATTAGTTCTCAAAAACACCAGAAGCGGATTTGATGGATTATTCACTCAGCAAATCACATTTCTTCTGATTACGAATGGTAATTCTTAATCTTTGATTATTTTCACAAATTAAATAATTGTCCAAGCCAAATATAATTCAGATATCCTTTCGTATTGCTTACACTTTAAGTGCTGCACTTATAGATAGAAATTGATTAATTGTGAAAAAGAATCAAATATTAATTTGCTCTTTTGAATATAATTTGTTTTTTTTTTTTTCAATATTACGATTGGCATTTTAGTTGCAATTTTATTAGTTGTAAAATTGTTAAAATAAATTGATAGTCAGAAAAATAAATATTAGTTTTTTTCAATTTAATTTTTGAATTACTTATTTTCATTTATGTTTGCATTTTAAAAAACAAATTTTCTTTTTTGTAAGTAGAAATATTCAATTTCATATATTCGTTTTTCAGTATAAAATAGGTTGGCATTAATTAATTTTTTAATATATGCATACAAATAAGAATTAAACTATTCATAAAATCATTTTGTCCTATATATATTCTAAAACATCATGTGAGAACATTGGAACAAAAACAGTTATAAATAATACGAATTCAACATGCATATTTTTGTTAAAATTTTGTTGTTAAGAAACTAACAGACTGTATTCCTTTGCAGCCAACTGTTTTAACCTTTCCTATGAATGGAATTCACTTTATACAAAAAAATAATTAAATAAATAAATAAATAAATAAAAATAAAAAATAGAAAAAACACATTAAAACCAATTAACGCCATCCTTAACTCTTTCCTTCTGCTGTATCCCCTTTTCGCCGCTCTGTCTCTGTCTCTGTCTTACATTCTCCATCTATCCTTCTATGACGCGACTGTTAATTTCGCTGACTACTGAAGCGCTATGCATTTAAATATGTTTCGTGTGAACAGCAAAACGGTTACAGGAGAGGACAGCCCCTACTTGACACCAGACGCTGGCTGATGCAGCCGCGACCTGGCCGGGGACCAACCGCACTCGAGGACAACGAGAACTTCCGGACATCGTCTGTATTTCGTCTTTGGCCGCGTACTCCGCAAATTAAATGCAATGACAAATGCACTCCGTCAAATTGAAAAGGGATTTCTCTTATTAATTATGACGCCGCCGCAGCCAGGACACCAGGAAAAGGGTTGATGACGATGACAACATGTCGTATGAGGGACGGAGAGAGAGAAAGAGAGAGAAACAGAGAGAGAGAGAGAGAGAGAGAGAGAGAGAGGTCCTGCGACTGGCACTGGGAATATCGCCAGCCAACTGTCGATTTTTTTAACGACAGGCATCTGTGTGTTAATTTAATGTGTCTGAATGTGTGAGTGCATGCAAGTGTGTGAGTGTGTAATGCACATTTAAATAATAACTCTGCGGTTGGCCACAGCATGGCTGCCTTTTGTTTTATTTTTTATATGTGCGGCCCTTTATGCATTTTAAAATTTATTCTTTCTTAACACAATAAATGACATCAGTTGAAAGCGCCTGCGCAAATTGCTTGTCCAGGCTTAATCCTTTATTGCCAGCCTCTCAATTTTCAATTACTCGACAGCGAATTTCCAGCTGAGCAGTGAGTGCTCCACATTCACACACACACACATGTGTTAAATAAATGATTTCAATTCGAATTGACATTCATAGCTAGCGGCCGAGCAACGCCTATAAATTATTTCTCAAATATTTTGCATTTCATTCATTACTCAACACTAAAGCTGCCAGAGCAGGAGGAGCAAACTATATATATTGTATGTGTGTGTGCGTGTGGGGGGGCGGGTGTGTGTGTGTGTGTGTGTGTGAGAGGCACCTGGGCAATGTTGCCCACAAGTTGATGTAGTTGTTGAAAAATGCATTTGAATGCCACTCGAAGATTGCTACACTTAATAGATTACTCGCCCCTCCGTCAGCATGTCGTGTCATACGGAATTAAGCGATGAAATATATATTCGAATTTTGTACTACTTGTAAACTTCGGCCTCATTTCTCGCCTCTTGGCGAGAGACGAAAGACGACTTGTTGTTGTTGTTTTCTTTATCTTGTGGCTTCTGTGACAGCATAATTAAGCCAGCTCTGGTTGTTGCTTTTGCTGTTGCTGCTGTAGCTGTCGCTGGGTACATTTACTTTTCAAAGCGTTGAAAATGCTTTTAACAAATCTCTTCAACAAATTATGCAGATAAGTAAAAGTTGTCGATGATGTTTGTGCTGGCCGAGCAGCAATGGAAATGGAATCCAAATAAATGAATTCGAATTGAAGTAGCTAAATGTAATTTCAAATGCTATCGAATTGTGATCTATGAAATATATATATATATATATATATATATATATATATATATATATATATATATATATATTTTATTTTATTTTTTTTTTTTTTAACTTTTGCATGTTTCACACCAGAGTACAGAAATATCTTCAGCTCTCAAGCATCCGTCAGTGGAAATTAGTAGTGTAATTAAAATTAAAGTATTAAGCAAATTATAACAATTTGTATAATCATTTTTGAACAAAAATCACTGTGAACATTTACTTTTACAATTTATCAATATATGCATGTACGATTATATATATATAAATAAATATACACGTATATTTCAGAAAATAATCAAGCAAATGGGCACATAAATTTTGTATAATAATTGGAAAAATGTGCGAACATTATATATTTATATGTATGTACATATATGTACAGCAAATTGAAATGACGAAATGATATCATAAAATTAATAGCTTAAATCAAAGAATAAAATATTTTCAGCAATTTGAACATTGGGCTCTAGAAAGTTTGCAAAATGAATAATGATGAATAAAAATAAAAATTTATTTGTATTTTCAGTCACGGTCATGGAGTACAACGTTCCTCCTGCCCCACGTATGTGCGTGTGAGGGAAAATAATTTCGCATTGAAATTTGGAAGATGCGAATATATAGGCACAGAAATCGGAATACAATATTCTACACTTATATAAATCCCTCGTGTCTATGCAGCTATGGCTATAAGCATACAGCATAGTTACCTCCCATAGCTTCGAAAGTTAAAGTCTCTCAACGTTTTATTGCACTGTTAACGAGCATTACGCAGTCTGCTGCACTCGACTGCAATGCTCAAACTTTTTTCATACATTGTAGCTGAATGACCGACCCTTTAAGCCTTTAAAATTGTTGGTTAGTGCATAACTGCTATATTAGCTTGGGCTGTTAGCATGCCAGAAGGGTCGACTCTACAAACTGACTACACAAAATTTGCCTAATCCCCGCTGTCACTCCTTTTGTTGTTGTTGTTGCTGGTGCTGCTGCTGCTGCTGCTATTCTGCGGTAGTCAACACGCCGACAGCTTTCCTGTTGTGTTGTTGCTGGTGTTTTTTCATGTGGTTGTTGGCCCGATGTCGTGATCAGCCATCCGTTTGCGAATATACTCGCAGTCATTCACTCAGGCAACTCGGCGACCAGCGACCAGCGGCCAACGAACAACACAATGTTTGGGTGTCAAATTGATAATCGCGTGAGTTGTTATCACAACAACGTCCACAGACAGCAGCACCAGCACACACACACACACTCACGCACACACACACTCAATGCAAAATGCATAAGCTGTCCGTCGCCACATTTTAATGCAATTTACAGAGACGAGGGAGCGCTGCGAGGGGTTGTTAAAGCTGCCAAGTTGCCAAGTTGCGTGTGTGTTGGCTTTTGTTGTAACCCAAATATCGTATTATTGTAAAATATTAAGAAATTGTTCGTAGTTGGCTATCGCTGCCCGTAAATCGCTGGACATGGCCAAAGCCCATTGAAGCGCGCTTGAGCCCAAAACAGCAACAGCAACAACAACAACAACAACTCAAACAAAACAAAAACCTGCCTGCCTGGCCTGCCTTTCGGCCTGCCAAATGGAACTGCTAACTGGTTACTGAGCGCTAGTTACTGTGGTCAGTGTTTTTTTTTTTTTTTTGCATTTCGAGTTTGAAAGGGGTTGCTGTTTAAGGGCGCTTTGCATTAGCGCATTTGTTTGCTCACATGTCCGGATGAAAGGTGCAGATAAAACGCAATTACATGCGATTATCACGAAATATGTAGCGAAATTTATGAAATATATAATTTACAGTTACAGAGCTGCAGCTCCTCCTGCTGCTGCTGCTGCTGCTGCTGCAGTTGCATGTGCATGTCAGTCAGATAGTGTCTGTCCCTCTGTACGCTTGTCTGCCGTCTTTCTCTCGCCTACCGATGCACTTTTCAAACACTGACGACTTTTTTGTTGCCATTTGGCTTAGGGTGTGTGCCAAACCATAAAAATGTTGTTAAACACACGGACAACCGGCGCGCAGATATGGCCAGAAAAGTGGGGAGAAAAGTGGCAGTGCGTGTGTCGCAGTTGCTGTCGGCAGTTGCTGTTGCTGTTGCTGTTGCTGTTGTTTGTGCATAAAAAGTAAACAAAATTGATTTGAAAATTGCGCGAGCTGCGAGCAGAGGCAGCGGAAGGTGGGCCGACGGGGCAGACATACACAACAATGGATGGGTAATGCTCGCATTATGTTGACGACGACGTCAGCAGCAACAACAGCAACACTCAAAGGCAAACATAAACACAAACACGAGCACAACAACAAACAAACAAACAAACAACTTAAACAACTAAAACAACTTAAACATGCAGGCGCACTAAAACTATGAAACATGCGCGAAAATGAATAGTTGCAAATAGTTCTTCGTATTCGCCAGTAATTGGTCAGGTCCAGCTCTAACTCACATTCCCGTTCCCGTTCCCGTTCCCACTCACATTTCCGCTCCCCCTCCCTCGGCCTATCCCATTTCAGTGTCCATTTTTGCGTATCCATGTCCGTGTCCATGTCGTTCTGTTTTATGACGCTCGACATGTTTATTTGGGCCTCAATGTGTTTTGGGTGTAGCTGAAACCGTAAAGTAATGTGCAAATAACGGTGCCCGTGCCCTCAGCGCGCTATCTATCATCTAACACACAAGCGCACCTCACCTCCAGCTAGCGGTACCTGGCCGTAAGCAAATGCAAACCGCTTGTTACCTGTAAGTGCGTCCAGTTCACACAGATAATTAGATACTTACGTAGATAATAACTCACTTAAATTATTGATCATATTGCAAATGGTGGATATATTTTAGACACCGATTGTAGATCAATGGAGATGCTCAGAACAAAACAAAATTATTATAATAAGAGACGATTTTATCTTTTTCGTTCACAATTTTTAGATATTTATGAAATATACCTTGCAAAAGTTCATTGGAATTATGGAATTGGAGTATGCTCTACTTCTTAAATGAATTCTGGGTTATATATATATTGAAGTTGACAGAATAAACAAGTAACAAATATTTAATAACCAATTTCTCTTATTTTGGTACCAATTTAAAAATAATATATATATATATATATATATATATATATATATATATATATATATATATATATATTTTTTTTTTTTTTTTTTTTTTTTCTGGCTCGATTATTTAAAGCGCAGGTACTCGGACATTCACATAAACATTATGTTAATTTGAGTAATTATGTTACGAACCTATGTGGCTTAGTGTTTTGAGTAAATGTGAATAATGTTAGTTATGAAAGTGTGCGACAATTTCGGAGAAGCAGAGTGCGGCTAGCTTTGTTCTCTTTAGTCTAAATTGGCGAATGTGGGAAGGTTAAATGTTAATGTGAGTGCCGGTGGGTTGGGATGATATGCGTGTTTGTGGATTTGCTTGGTAGATGTGCCGCGTATAAATTGAAATTCAACACTAGCTGAACCACGCCTATCCTCTCAGATAAAATCAAATGCTTTATCAGCTCTTAACGCTCCTAAGAACTAGTTGGATGTCTAATAACAATTAATCTACAAATCCATAAAATGTATATATTTATATAACTGGTATTATATAAAAGATTTATATAATATAATACACTCATAAATGGAATATAATTATAAATTATATCTTAATATAATATACTCATAAATTTCATAATTTCAGCGAATTCACTTTAGGAATACGAGTCTTATAAAATATATCTTATATAAAAGTCTTATATAATATAATATAATAATAAATTCCATAATATAAGAATGTATTAAATAAATTAATACATTAAATTATTAATTAAATACATTATATATCTTTGTTTTTAATAATATAAAATAAAAATAATTTTAATGAATTTACTTTTCGAGTTATTAACTTATTTTCTATTTAGTTTATTGGTTATTATAAATTTTATTTACTTTCAAGGCTCTTCCAAAAAACTCATAATATGCATTTAACAGTCATTTTAGAGCTGTGGCAGTTGCCATTAGGTCACTTGACACCAATTCTCTGTGGACGACGTCTCAGTTGAATCGGTTCATTAATCTGTGTCGCCTGACCGCAATTAAATACAATTTGCAACTGTGTTGCCGTTCTATTTTAAGAGCCGTGCTCATGGTATTTATATATTGACTGCTATGATAACATTGTCAGGGCATTGGCAGGGCAGACGCGTTGATGTTGCGCCCCGATGTACAGCCGCTAATCAGCTTAGGGAAAGGCCCGAGCGAGAGTGTGCCCAGCTGGCCAAAGAAAGGCGGCTAAATGGATTTAGCCATATTAATTAGCAAGAAAATGCGAAAAATGCGACAAATGCTAAACAATGTGGCTTGCTATGTGGCCGTGCAATAGAGCATGTAGCTGTGCAGCCGCTGCTCCTGCAGCCAAATGACACAATCATGAGGCAAGCTATCAATAACGGAGAGCTGGTTAGAATTCATGACTGCGTTCTACAATTTTTGGCAGCCACATTCGGCGAATGTATTTTTGTGGATATTATTATTTTATTTATTTTTTTTATGCATTTTCCATTCTGGCAGCCTTGTCTCATATAAATCAAGTTTTTGTCATGCAAATTCTTAAATAAAATACGGCAGAGAATTTGAAAACATTTATGAACGCCACAGCATTGACCTCCAGCACATAAATCACTTTGATTACTATTTAAGCTAAGCCAAATGAAACGAACAATTTTTAGTTACTTTCTGCTTATCAGCAGCAGCAGCAGTAGCAGCAGCAGCAGCAGCAGCTGCACATGATTTAATTTCAATATATCCACATATATACTGAATATTAATATACATATCTACTATATGCATACATATATACTATGTTAGATACATATGTATATATTGTGTGCCAGGCATTATAAGTGTCATAAATATATGCGAACGGAAAGTAACAGCTGCAAGCAATTTTCTATGACTTTTCCTATTTTCTAATAAAAATGAGCGCCTTAATTTGAGGAATGTTCGAAATCTAAAGTTCTTGACCACACGACACATCGTTAAACAGAAATAAAATAAAAGTAAATGCAGAGGTGTTTTGCTATCCAGAAAAGAATCCACAATGTTAACAAATTAGCTTCAAAAAAACTCATATTTTGCAGCTTGAGGAATGCTGAGCGATTTGAACTTGACTTTTATGAATTCGACGTCTTATTTGTCGCTTGCTTGTAAAAGTGGCCTATTAAATACACATTATCAAGCCATAGATGTCAAGCACAAATCCTTGTGTGTGTGTGTCGGTGCGGGGGCTGCCACATAAGTTTGCCAAAGTCGAGTACACAGCAAGCACAAAGACGCCAAGCAGAATGCCTTGAACACGCCACCAAACACAAGCGAAACCAAATGACTAATTTTTGTATGATTGATGTCTACAAGTTTTTGCTTGTCGTCGTTTTTTAAACGTATGTACGTATGTATGTATGTACGGCTTGTTGTTGTTGATTAAGCGTGGTTGCTGTACATTAAACTTAAAAAGATAAGGTATTTTCAAGCAAAACGAAGATTTAATACACTTGCATTTCTCTCTCGCTCTCCCTCTCCCTCTCCCTCTCTCTCTATATATATAGTAACAATATATGTAGTTAAAACATTTCAGTTAGCTTAGATACTGTAATTGTGGCTGGCTCAAGATACGATACAAACACATGCAATATAATGATATATGTATGAACATCGAGAGGCGAATAATATAAGCTTTATCACTGCACGCATTGCTTGCATGGCAACAGATTGGGAGCCAAAGAAGGTACTAAATATAATAATTGAACTATATTTTATGAATACAGCCAACGACATATATCTGTTCATTCGCAGACTAGACAGGTTTCGGAACTGATCTTCGCCCTCGTCCATAGCTTATTCACTTTATGAACCTAAAGAGTTGAACACTTATGCCTCGCATGTTTCATATCAAAACGGTCATACTTCCTCATATATTCAGATATATACATATACAGTATATAATACACACTTGATGATTGGTCAAGTCGGCAAGAATGTTGTCACCAATTTGGTGATTTCTAATGCGCCAAGTTATAGGCTATATGCCATTATATGAGTTGGCTTATAATATATGTATGCACACATATCTTCTGGCTGTGTGTATGTGTATGTGTGTCACACGGACGGGCACACACACACACTATCATAAATCATAAATGTTTGAATCTTAACCAGTTGTCAGTCAGCTGGCACAGCCATAACTTATAATCAGTTTGTTTTCCAAGCTGATTTTTATTTAAGCAAAAAAATAGCAGCAGCAACAACAACTCTCTTGTCAACCCGCTGCATATGTGTGAATAATTTTTATTTTATTTTATACACACACACACACTTATTTCTAACATATTTTTCCGCAGTTTTTATAGACGTTTAAATGAATAATGTTTTCGTTTGTTTCGCTGTCATTTTTATATTATATATTTATTTTTTTCTCCTTTGTATTTTCTGTTTTTATTATATATCTATATATTAATTTATATGTATATATGGATATGTGCTACATACATATATATGTATTTTTTTTGTCTTTATTTTTGCTTTATTTCTTGTTTGCTTAATTTTGTTGAAGTGTTCATTTTGTTGTCATGTTGTTTCTATGCGCCTCACTGAGGTGATTTAGTGCGCTCTGCTGCCAAATCTTTCGCCTGCTCTGCCAATTACTTTTCCCAAAGGTGGCAAACCTACAAACGACTATACAAATGAGAGAACACACGCAACTTAAAAAAAGCTAAAGAAAAATAGAAGAGAATTATTTATTATGATTGTGGGGATTATGAAAGCAGAGTACTTCCGCGATTCTTAAGCAGAGCTCTTTTATTTCTTCTAGTAGTTATATATAAGTATCTTCTAGATTTCATATATGTATGTATCTACTTCGAATATGTTATATAAGATTTTCGGTATATATACTGTCGTACTGCCCTCAGTGAAATATTACATATTAGAGTCTGATACCTTGCCCTCTATAAGCTCACTCTACTCTAACAGAATCATATTGAATTATTCGCTCAATAATCCCTATGTATTGAAGACTCTATTATATAATTCTTTGCATTCTCAAAATGATATTTCTCTTTAGACAGGCAATAACCTTTAAATGAATTGAATCAATTCAATTGATCTGTTCTGTTCAGTGCCGTACTTTATCGCTTTCCTTAACTGGTAATTCTAGATCTTTTTCTCTGCGGTCAGTCGATATACATATATCTATAATCTCTTTAAATTTATTGCTGAGATTTTTTCACATTTAAAATCAAGACACAATAGCCGCTTCCTTCCACATGCACTGTTCCCATGCCAGCACCAGCAGATCACCAAATTAGCCAACTCATTTTGTTTAGCACAACGCCAGCCATAAATAAAATTAATTAACACACACACACACACACACACACGCACACACACACACACACGCACACAAAACATTAAAACGAAAACAAAAAGAGGAGAATAAACAACAGCAATGGCAACAGCCAAATCAGAGAAAACGTCTTATGGTTGCAGTTCTTGAAATTTATTTTATTTAAATATCAATTTTTTAAATGTCTTCATAGTAAAACGTTATCTGATCGGACAATTAATTAGCTGGGCTTTGTATTGGCTATATAGTATTGTGGGTATGGATACATAACTTCTAAATATATGTGACTACAGCCTCTCGATTCCAATGCAGCTAAAAGAAGACACAGAGCCGTTTTATTATAGTCTGCGCGAATCTGCATAGATTGTGATCAGGACTGAGGCAGTGAAATTAATTAAAGATTAAAAAGGGCGCGATGATGTGGACAGCGGGCACTCCATCATATCAACGAAGAGTCCAAAACCATCCACTACAACACTCTATTCGCGGCATTTGAAGCTTTATTTATGAGCTTTCATTTTATTCAGTTTTGCGAGTTTTCCGTTTTTCAGTTATTCAGTTTTTCGGTCTTAGGCGCTGCCACGTGCAGGAGTCGAGCCGGACGGGGACGGGAACTGGAACTGGAACTGGAACTGGAACTGGAACTATTAAGAAGTGAGCTGCTGAACGGTTTGGCTAAACAAAACAAACCCCGCTTTGGGCTCTAAGTGGTTCAGCAAGTTGATAATTTTATATGAATCTCAATAAAATCAAATTAAATACGCGACAAATATGCTAATGCCAGCCAAGAGGGGAGCGACCGAGCGAGCTGGCACATAAATTTCCGAAGAGCAGAACTTGTAGGTAGACTCTAGAGAAACTTACTAGCAAGGTAAATTTACACAAAAAACAAAAAAAAAAGAAGAATACGAAACAAAAAAATAAAATAAAAATAAGCGACAAACTTAGTAGTAGGCGCAAAAATAAAAATAAAACTTGATGGAGCAGAGGAGAAAAAAAAATAAAAACTACAAATTGTAGTTAGGTGTGGCATTTCAAATGGTTCGACGCCTCGCAAGTGACGCGGGTTGCCATTGTTGTTGTTGTTGTTCTTGTTGGGCTAGCTGTTAGCCCGCAGTAGTCCCGGTGCTCAGCACCAGTCCCAGCTCCAGCCGATAGACTCTCGAGTGAGAGTGAGAGAGAGACTTCAACTTAAGGAAAGACTTGGATTATGAACGACTGAAATATGCAAATTTATCTACAAGCCGCACATATGAACTTATAAATACATATATATAAATATATGTGTATATATAAACATGTTCGCATATATATAAATTTATACAGCTTTGACTTGCTGTGGCGGTGTTTGTTGTTCTTTTGTATATTTTTCACTCGTATTTTTTCTAAATTACTCGAAAGCCGCATTTGCATAAAGAGGGTTGAGTAACTGAAGATTAACTGGCAGCACAGCAGAAACAAAGGCGAAGAAGCAGAAGCAGCCTGTATTGGGCGGGGCTTCTGGCTGCCAGGGTGGGGCCTAACAACCGGGTCCCCCGGGCCAAGTCGCCAACTCGCCAAGTCCCCAATGCAGCAAAGAACTAAAATTCATTTGAGCAATCAGCAGCTAATAAGAAAAGCTTTTGAAATGGACAAACTCATGGCAAACATACATACATATATGTATATATGTTTTTATTTATTTATTTACAACAATTGAAATTGAAATTGATAAACCAAAAACAAATTCCAATACTCGAATTCTATAGTTGTCACATTCATCACGGCTTAGTGCATTGTTTGACGGGGATAACATCGCAAAGCAGCTTATGTCATATTTTCTAAATATATTGTAAATATATTCTAAATATTTTGGTACATACATATGTATTTTCTCGGCTTGAAACTAGCCAAATAGCCCGAGATCTCTATTTGATAGCAAAGCATATTTGCTGTAGGCAGTAAATATTTCAAATCTTTCCAAGGCCCCTGCCCCTGCGCCGCCCGTTGTCTGTGGCAAAGCATTTATAAATATTCAATATTTACTTTATTATGCAGATAAGCAATCACAACATTTATAGTGCAATTGCACTATGCACACGCACACGCACACACACACACACAGAAATCCGCACACCTGACGGCGAGTGGGTTAAAAAAGTGTCCCCCAAATAGCGATGAGCGCTTGTCGTGAATCCAGGTCGTGACACGAATGAAATTACAAATGAAATTTTACAAGAAATGCCAAAATATTCATTTGCCTCTATTTTTATTCATTTCAATTTTAATGTTACTATTTATTGCTTATTTTTAATTTTTCATTTGAATATTTTTTTAATATGATCATAAACTATCATTACTTTGCTTATCATCAAATTATTCAAATTTATTTATATTATATTTTAAACCTTTAAATTAAAAATAAATGCTATTTAAAATGTTTACTATATATTAAATAGAATATAAATATAATATATATATAAACTAGTTAATTTAGTTTTTATTAAATATTAAAATTATTACTAGTCCTTTTAATCCAATTCGATGCGTATTCTTATTAATATTTATATAAAAAAATGTTTTAAAAACATATATTCTGTTTTTATTTTATTTTTTAATTAATAATTTAGCTGGTTATTAGTGATATTTTTTGGGATTGTGATATTTTTGGATCGACGACTCGCGTTCATCTCTGGCTGGAAATGCACTCAGCGAATGCGATAAATTTTCATGCTAATGAAATCATCGTTGGCGCCTGGTTAAAGTGCGTCTATGGATAAATAATGGGCTGCTCGAGATCAATATAATAGAACCAGAAACAGCGTCGCACACCTGTTGGACTCGCTACTTGGAAGTTTGCTTCCTGGTTATGGGCTGTTGTTGCCTGGCAGCGTGCCTGCCTGCCGTTGGTTCTGGACGGGTTCATTGGCACCTGCAGAGGCAGAGCAGAGGCAGAGGCAGTGGCAGAGGAAGAGGAAGAGCCACGGAGTCACATGTGGCGCACGTCCTGTGAGCTGCTGCTGTCATCTGTTGCCAGCTAAAGACAAAGGACGCTTTTGAAAGGTTGATGACACCGAGTTGAGCGTTTGGTCAATTGCGTTTACAGTTGTTTGAACTAGTTCCCTTTCGTGGCCGAGGCAGCGACAGAGGCACGTGGCAAAAAGGGGCCCAAAACTGTTGTTAGCTGATTGCATAAGACTGGCAGCTGGCCAGCTATCAGCTTTTTGCTCTTCTTCTTCTTTTTCTATATATTGTAGTTGTTGCCTTGGCAAATCATAAAAATATTTATGTAAATTAATCATTTTACCCAAATGGACCGATGACTGCTTGGAAATGCGCAACACGCGCTTTGCCCGCTGAAAACGCTTAAGTAAGAAACTTAACAGAAAGAAAGAAAACAAAATCGGGCAGAAAGAAAAAACTAAAGAGAGAAACAAACATATTCTTCCAGCCAGCCCAGTACAACAACAGAAATTATGGCGCACGGATTAGCATAAATTGTGAACCGACTCAGAGTCCGCGTCAGACCCAGGCCCGGGCCCAGACCCAGACCCAGACTCAGCCCAGTTTGTGGGTCTCTGATTTTATTTTGTGGCCTGCCAAGCGATCGACCGTTTGGCTGCCAATCGAGCGATCGGATCGATCGCCTATATATGGAGCTCGCCTGATAAGCTCTGCGTGCGCCAAACTTGGCACTAAATTCCAACTCATATTTATGTCAAAATCCATCAAAGCTTATCTCGCCGCTAACGCAGACGTCGACAGCGACAGCAACAGCGACGTAGATGTAAGCGCAGACCGTTAGGCAATATATGTAAAAATTGACTGGTCGCTGTTGTTGCTCCTATTGTTGTTGTTGTTGCTGTTATTGTTGTTGGGGCAAGCAATACTCCGCTTTAGTTCGCATATGTAGCTGAAAATCGGCTTAGGTCGGCGATGCCAAACAATGCGCAGCGTTGGCTGGCCAAATCCGACAGTGAAATAGCACAAGTCACATGTGAAATACAAGATACAAATGTATCTCGGCGCAGATTTCAAAATAAATACACTTTAATGTGTGTATTACAAATGAGCTAACCGCTGGCCAACACGTAGGCGTCTTCAACTCTCTTCTGCCTTTCGGTGCAGTCGGGGATAAGTTATATAAGCTCTGAGGCAGCTGCCCAGGTGACATGCATCCATGTGCCCCCAGGGGCTCTCGACTTACAGCTAGCTGGCATCTAGTATATGATAATTGTAAACAGATATGTGATCAGTTGATTGAAAATTGATTCTTGTATATAATTGCCGTGTCTGACGTCAGCTATAATTACTTGAAATCTCGGTGGGAGCAGCACGACTGGCACTCGGAATTAGATTCAACCTTAGACTCTCTTAGACTGAATCACTCAGGTGCACGTTGCTGATTTATTGTGCGCTGTACTCGAATACACACGGCCCACTGTGCATGAGTTAGTGTGCTTCGAGTGTCGGCCTGGCTTTGTAGACCTTTTCAGCACAGCTTTTGCCAAATAGCCTTGACCGTCGACTCCGTTTGTCATTGCCTAACTGACTAACTGGCCAACTGGCCAACTGACTAGCTGACTAACTGGCTGGCTGACGGCCTCACCATGCAGCAAACCAACCAAACCAACCCAACTAACTGGACCCCATTGGTAATTAGCATATTTTGTGCTGATATGGGTCAGCATTTGCTAATACTGGGCTGGGCTCGAGAATGGGAACGGGTATTCAATTCAACTCAACTCAAATGAACTGAACTCAACTCGCCTGAACTCAACTCAGCGCTACGTAATTGCGCTTGGAATAGTAGAGTCGTATGTCTTTGGTACATACTTGAAAGACCTTTGGGTTTCTTTCTTGGTTTATAGATCTATTTTAATATATGTATGAATATGAAACGAGTTTGAGCTGATTCCCTTCAGTATTGAATTACAAATTTTTTAAATTATTTCTTTGCCATACTAAGTCCAAGTTTTGGCTTGGAATAATATTACAAATTATTATTACTACATAGTATTTTTAAAATTTTTATACTTTCTTAAATAAGTATTCTACCACCTTTAATGACAATTTTAATTAGTTTTACAATATAATATAGAATAAAATGAAAAATAGTGATAAAATAAATTGATGATAAAGATATATTCTATAAATATATAGCTATATATTTTTCAAATTTTTATTTTTGTTTTTCAATCAATATCTTAATAAATAATAACTTATTTGTAGTGTACGACGTTCTAATATAATAATAAAATTACAAGCAATTCTAAAAGTTCTTTGGAGCACTGCAGAGTATCAAATTTTTTAACTGCTTAGTAACTATAGCATATATAATATATGTATATATATATATATATATATATATATGGGTATTTCTCCAGAGAGGTCTACATTTTTATATAATATTGTATTTAAGTTATATAATAGGGAAATTGTAAGTCTATTCGACTATCACTCTCTGTTTTGTAGAAGTTTGTCGACATCCATCATCATCGCCTTCGTCTTCGTCTTCGGCAGCATCAGTCGCTCCAAGCGACGCTCCACTGTCCACTGTCCACTGTCCTCCTCTAGTGAGTGGATATGGACTTAGTCAGCATTTTGGTCGTGCCAGTGATTAACATTTAACGAGCTGCTCGAGTATCGAGTCTCAACTATCAATTGTGAATGCTGGCGCCCCAATGCGCTTGTAGGGTTAACATTTAGGCATCCGAACACACCCAACAAATACATACATATATCAGCCATATTCTATAGTGTGTGTGTGTGCGTGTGTGTGTGTGCTATCTATCCCTGTAGTTGTCATTTAGTTTAATATTTACTGTCACGCTCTCAAGTGAGCTTCAAGCCTTTTGCTGACGATGGGCATAAAGCGTCGAACTGAACTGGGCTGGGCCTCTGTCTCTGGCTGGCTCTGGGTCTGGGCCTGGGCCATATGTGGGCTCGGCCAAGCAGCCATATCAATTGTTGTTGCCATTCAATTACTTTTGAAAAATGCGTTTGCTACTCATTAGATACTTAACAATGGACTAAGTGAGAGGGACACAGCATAGTATACAGACTTATTCTAATTGGAATCGTTGCTCTAGCTCTGTCTCTTCATTGGCTTCAATTACTGAACTGTTGACTGAAATTTGTAGCCAATGTGTGCCAAATAAATATGCTTCTGTAATTCAGTTACTGTTTAATGTTTGATTATCTCCATTAGACTCACTCTCTTAATTAGATACTCTGCGAAAGACTAAGCGAAGGGCAGAGCCTATAGCTAGGCACAGACTATATCTGGTTGTAGTAGAATCTATATTTATATATCTCTCTTTCTCTTTTCATTATTGATCTTAAAATGATTCAGTTTGGTAATAAACATAGTATTTCTTTAATTGTTTCAGTGACATCATACATTTGGCTAATAATTATAGTTTTTCTTTACACCTTTCAATATAAATAATTCATATCTTTAATAAATTTATTTATTTATTTTATTTATTTATTTATTTATTTAATTTTTTTTGTATTTTTATCTAGATTTTAAACAATAAAAATAGTTTCTTATTTTTATAAAATATTTCATGAATTAATATATGTCTCTTTAGGCTCTCGCCTCCTGCGAATTTCAATAAATGAATATATTAATATAAAATGCGTATAGAAATATAATTTAAAACAGTCTAATAATAATAAATATATTCAACAAATAAAAATACCATATTCATCAATTATCAGTTCAACATTTTGATACCAACTAAATGTCTTATCCTTTCTTTAATTCTGAAATAAGGAAGAGCAAGAGCATCATCTCCCATGGGATATTTTATTGCTCTTTCTCTTTCTCATGATCTTTTTCTTATTTTATTCATTTAAGTCCAAGATAACTGATAGCAGTTTGAGTCTATATTAATATATATTATTAGCAACTTAGGTATTTGCCTCTGCATCGCCATCCCTCTCTCTCTCCCTCTCTCTTACTCTCTCTCCCACTGTCTCTCTCTCACTTTTTCCTCTTTGCACAAGAAATGCAGCTGCCTGCAATTTGTATTTGCCAGCTGACCAAGTTAAGCTGTTGCTGCTACTTCAGCTTTTGTTGTTGTTGTTGTTGCTGCTGCTGTTGTTGCTGTTGCTGTTGCCTTTGCCATTGTTTGTCAAACGTCAACCGGCTGTAAAGTTGACTAACTTAGCAGTCGCAGCCCCAGTTTCAGTGCTCAGTATTCAGTTCCGGCTGCCTGCGTGCCCCCAACTTCCCCTGCCACCCAAAAAAAAAAATGAGAAATAAAAAACAAAAATTGTTTGGACTGAAAAATTGTCTCGACCAGGCGACAAAAACGCCGCGTCAAAAGCAAACATTTTGCGCGGCACAGTTTTGATTTATGAGCTGAAATTAAATTAACTGCTGCAGCTACAGCAACAGCAACAACAGGAGACAACAGCAACAGCAGCAGTCACAAGAATTTCCAGCGTTGAAATGGACAACAAAATACAATGCCTCAAGTCCAAGCTGGGCTGTCCAGTTCCAGTTGCTCCAACTGACAGCAATGGAAAAAAAGACACTCAAAAAAAATCAACTGAAATTGTTATTATTTTTACTGTTGCTGTTGCTGGCTGTGAAAATTTGCAATTGCAAGCGGCAACATTTTCGGAACCAACAGCAAACCAATTCTCGAAGAGAGCATTCTCATTGCCATTCCCAGCCTTCTCCCATTCCCTTTCCCATTTCCATTCTCATTCGCCATGCCTATAGATAAAGTGTATCTGTATATATATGTATGTTTTTTAAGCTCTTATCGGTAAATATATAGTTGTATGCATTTTGCTTGCTCATATCAGCAACAGCAGCAGCAGCAGCAACAACAGCAACAGCTGCCCAGCTCTCAAGTTAAGGCGTATCTATAAAATGCATATCTCTTGCTTTTGCGTATGTTTTTCTTCTTTTTTTCTCCTACTGAACAGCCCAAAAGCTGCGAAATGTGCGTGTGTAATTGTTGCTGGCAGCTGATGATGATGTTGCTGCTGCTGCTGCTGTTGCTGGCGATGTTGCTGCTGTTGCTGGCGATGTTGCTGCTGCTGCTGCGGCTGTTGCCTTCAGCTTTTGCTGTTTTATTGCTGGGCCATTAAGTCGACATCGACTTGGGCGCTGAGGCTTTGGCGCGTTGCGCTTTTTGAAAGTCTTACCCGTTCGGCGGCAATTTTTGTAGCATTTTTCTCATACGCTACAATTTATTTTTATTATTTTGCTGTCATTTTATTTTGTTTGTTTTTGTTTTCCGTCTTATTTTGTCAAGCTGCCTGACGGCGTTTAGCCAAAAGGTTTTTGACATTGCAACGCTCGAAGGTCTTTTGATTGGTCGACAACAACAGCAACAACAGCAACAGAAACAGCAACAAAAATCGTGCCGCTCACTGGGAATTGGAAATGGAATATCTAACTAAATATCAGGAATATATGTTACATCTTAGAGCACTTTACTCATTTTACTATTATAATATTATATATAAGTTTTATTATATATATTTAGTTAATTCGCTCTACTTGTTGTTCCCATTGAATTCCATTCATCTCTACTACTATTTCCATTACTATATATACTTATTCTTTTATTAATAACAATCTAATATAATCTATATTTTTAGTACTTTTCGAAACTTTGGTACTCAAATTTAACTCCATTTATATCTCTTACATATAGTCCTCTCTTTTGCTTGGGTGAAGTTAAATTTGACATTTTTCTAGCTAATAAAAGTATTCTATTAAATAATTGTCAGATGTATTTATAGCTTGTATGTGAAAATAAGTTTCTAATCATGAAATCAGAAGCCAAAAGCGAATTTACGCATTCATTTTCATGTGTCTTTGCACTGAGTTCTGTTTGCAAATAGTTTTGTAATTGAAAACCGATATTAACTGTTTATAATTTTCGTATTTCATATCTAAAGCACGTCTATAATAAAAATCTGTTATTTTAGTGTGTTTGTCGTTTGTATATTTATTTACATATATTGCTATATTATATTATTTATTTACACATATTTTCTTTCTTTATGATTTCATCATCTTTAGCTAGTTTTTGCCGCAGTTTTTTATTAAATCAATCTCTCCCTCTCTCTCTATCCTTCTCTCCCTCTTTCTAATTCCCTTGCCCTTTCGTAGGCATTTCTGCATATTGTGCGCGAAATAGGCAGCACTGCACCTGCTTTTCTTTCCAGTTTTAGCTTTTACTAACACATTTCTTCACCGATTTTGTTTCTGTCGAACTTCTTGGTTGAACTGCAGCTCATATTACTGGCTTAGAGCCAGAGTTCTCTACATTTTCCTCAACATTTCAATATGTTTTCGTGTGTTGCATGATTTAGAGATTTTTTATGGTCGTTTAGCACTTGTTATGCTGCCTGGCTGGCTGGCTAGCTAGCACTAATCACGTAATTTTCTGATTCGCCAGCTATTTTACTGGATATTTGGTACCGCGCACGTAGGCGGATTTCTGCATGCGGAATTCGCTAGCGTTTTGCATGCGTTTTTAAACGCGCTCTTTGTTGTTGCCCTCTAGCGTAGCATTTGCAGTATTTATCCATTGTTTTTATTAAGTTTCTTCCAAACGTTTCCATGAAAATGTTATGAAATTCCTTCCCAGCTAGATTTTTTTAATAACTGTTTTTTTTCGCTTTGCAAAGAATGGTATTTATGTAGTTTCTTTCCTGGCAGGTAAATGACACAACCATGTTTAGTTTTATATGCGTTTTAAAACGCATTTGTTACTTTATTACATTTGAATTTTTATCGTCGTTTCACAGATTTCTCTCCGCAAAAGTCGCTAGCGTTATGCGAGCGTTTTAAATCGCCATCTCTTTCGTGGCTGCCTCGCACTGCGCTTTGCCTTGCGTTC
Source organism: Drosophila mayaguana (assembly GCA_037075325.1). Taxonomy (NCBI): domain Eukaryota; kingdom Metazoa; phylum Arthropoda; class Insecta; order Diptera; family Drosophilidae; genus Drosophila; species Drosophila mayaguana. The sequence continues at coordinate 2,390,243 of JBAMCG010000080.1, read as the reverse complement.
GTTTTCGTTTCAGTTGTTTTTTGGTCTTCCAAGAGCACGGTATGAAGTTCCTACGAGTATTTAAATTGAACGTAGGAACTCTATACCTCGCTGATGGCAAAAACCAGGTAGCATATTTTGGAATTCCTCTCTTCTTCTCTACTTCATGCAGCATTTCCTCTTCCACAAAAACCTTCAAAAATACACTTTTTCCTTCTTTATTCTCGGACCTGGGGGAATATTATTTTTTATGCTTTTGCACTGCTTTTCGTGCTTTTTTTTTTTTTTTTTTTTTTTTTCTTCGGGTTTTTACAGCTGAATTTTTCAGTTTCCTGTCATATGCTAAAAACATTTTCAATTCAAATTTTTGGAAAGCCCTTGCAATTTTTTTTATATTTAGAATTCAATATGCTTTATATTCGATTATAAAACATTAATTAATTAATAATTTCTTATTATATTTTAGAATCATTTTATTTTATTCGTTTCTTGCTGTTTTCTTTAAATCTTTAAATATTTTGGCCTCGTTTAATTTTCATTCAATTCGTATTTTGATTTGAATTTGTATGAATTTGCATTAATTTTCGAACACATGTTAAGCACTGCTAATATTTTTTATTTTACTAGAATTATTATTAATTTTTCTTTTCTTTTTTTTTCACAGGCGTTTCAATTATTTTAACTCTGATGTTGATACGAAATTTTGTATAATCCCGCAAAAAACGAAACATCAACACACGGAGCGATTTGTGAGCGTATACTGACAGCTCCAAAAGTGAACTGAGGAAAACGCAACAAAGTCGCATAGAAAATAACTCGAAATCGGGTAGCAGAACGCGGCGTCGACTGCGGCTGCGCGGCGGCGTCGCTGTCGCTATTCGGTCGCGGGATCGGCATATACGCGTATGTGTTTGTGTTGGTGCCGCTGCAGCGGCTGCTTATCTGCTGCTGCTGCTGCTATCATCAATCGATAATCATCAGATTAGAAAACGTCGACGTTCACTTGAGCACGTAAGCAGCAGCAGCAGCAGCAGCAGCATTAGCAACGGCAGCAGCACTAGCAGCAGCAGCAGCAGCAGCACCGCTACAAGTGCAACTCACACACAAACACACCCACACGAACGAACGATCAAGAAATTCCAGTTAAGCAACAACAAGCAACAGCTACATACGTTTTACCGTTAACACAACTGAGCACGTTCGCCGTCAATAAGCGACTGACGCCACAAAGCTACAAAAACCCGAAGCCGAGGCCGATTGTCGGTTTGTCGCTGCCGCTGGTTGGTTGGTTGGTTGCTGTTGCTGTTGCGGCGCAGCGCTGCGCTGCTCTGCTGCGTCGCTGCTTCTGTTGGTGGCTGGTGGTGTTGCTGCTGACTCTGTCGCTGCCTCAGCCGCAGCCGCAGCCGCTGCTGCTGCTGCTGCTGCTGCTTCTGCTTCTGCTTCTGGTGCTACTTCGGTTCGTAGTGGTTTGTTGCCCTCAACGCGTGTGTGTTGTCGCGTTGAGGGCAACATGCCGATGCAGCGACTTCGTGTTTTGTAGCTTTGTCGCGCACGCATCGTAGCAAGTATGACGCAAGCTAAGGCACGGTGAAAGCTGTTTTTGATTGTCGTTATGAAGTTTCTGGCCGCTGCGGCGCTGCAGCACTCGTTGCTGTACCCCCGCTACTTCTGTTCTGCAGTTTTGCGTGGGCGCCGCACGCGTTGCCAACACAATTAATAGCAAAATAAAGCGACTTGTAATTAATGAAAATTAAATAGTGGACAAATACACACACGCACCCACATATACACATGCGCATATGTATGTAAAATGTATGAAAGCGCACACATTTCAAGGCCAATAGCATCCAACAGAAATAGCAGCAGCAGCAGCAGCAGCATGAGCTGTGCAGCAATAAAAACAACAACATTTCTCTCGCTTACGTGAAGGGAGTTCGATGATCTGTTTACGATTGTTTCGCGGCTCGTCATCGTTTGCCTGCTGTGGAGGCTCTTTATTGTGGTTGTTCTTGTTGCTGTTGTTGGTCGTTGCCTTCGCGAGAAGCGAGCAGCGAGCAGCGAGCAGCAATGTGCGTATACGTACATACAGGCATACGTATGTAGGCCTACGACGCTCGCAGCGCAGTTACGTTCGCTGTCGACTCTGCGTATGTACAGTAGCAAGCACGCTTCAAGTGTATTTGCACACAGATACAAAGGCACACACACGCATTGGCATACGAAATGTATGGCTGTGCATGCATGTACATACATATGTACGAATATGTTGTCATAGATATTTATCTAGATACGCGCGCACGTTTGCCGGTGGCTTTTGGCGCCTTATTTTCTTTCTCAGCGAGCGCTAAACATATTTTGGCGCCTTTTTTGCTTCGCTGCCGCTGCCGACGCTGATTAACACCTCATAGCCGTTGCTTTGTTTTTCGCTTCTTGCGGCCAATTCATTAGCAAACTCGGCACGTGCGCGCGCTGCAGGTGTAACCTTTTCTCCCATTTCCCTCTCTCGCTCTCCCGTTCGCTCTACCTCTCTCCTTCTGTCCGTGTCGTATACATAATATATTACTATAAATATCGAATTTTTAATATATTCTTCCACAAGAATAGCTTCAATATTTATAGATCTAGTCTAGGATAAATATCCAGATACGACTCTCTGTCATTTACCGTACAGATATTTGGCTGGCATAGAAACTTCCCCTCGCACTTAACCTACTTTCCAGATGAACAAGAAGAAGCAGCGCGTATTTCTGATAAGAATGTTGGCAGTCGTATATGACTCCAATCAGAGAGTACCTATACGTAATACCAATGGGAAACAAATTTATAGCCGTCATCTAGATTAGAGGGTATTCACAAGTCGTTAACCCCCGTTATTGCCGTGCTCGACTGATGACATCACGCACTGCACTTATTTATTTTTAAGACTGTTCGGAAATAATCTTTCAAATATAATTCAAATTGGAGTGCAATCAGATGCCGAGATCTTTATGAAGAGACACGCACACACATACGCACACATATGCATATATCTTTACATTAGCTTTTGGTGCGTTGCTCTGTTTGGCTGCTGTCACTCTGTGTGCGTGTGTGTGTGTGTGTGTGAGAGTGAGTGTGTGTGTATGGCTGGCGTGCGAAAGTTTGCGTAGCTCAACTCAACTCAACTTTTTGGCTGTGAAATGGCATAATCAAATAAATGTTAACAACAACACAACAAAAACTGAAAGGCTGACACAGCCAACAACCTGTTTCCAAGCGCGCCGCATCTATATAACGCTATCTACATACACAAAGATACATTTGTATCTACACACACACACACACACACACACACGTTGCCAGATTTTTGTTCAGTTTGATTTTCGCTTGGTTGAGTCGCTTTGTTGTTGCTTTTGTTGGTATTAGATTTCTGTGCGTTTTTTGAAGGTCAACTTTTATTTAATGTTTTTCTTTTTTTGGCGGTTTTTTGTTTACCTGCTATTATACCCTGTACAAATTAAAGTGGCTCAAGCAATCAACCCAATTGAGCATATTCGAAGTCGAATGTAGCAGACGAAAGGTAAACTGACTGCAAATTAAATGTACAAGCTCATAAATTATTCTCAACTAATCTAAGAGATCTATTTATCTTTTAACTAAAGTGAAATAAAGTTATTCCATCTCTTTGTGTTTCTCTAGATTCCCTATATTGTCGAATATATTTTGAAGATTGTATTTTTTTATCGAGATAATAAGATCTCTTTCATCTCTCTGATGATGATTTGGTCTATTTTTAGATCTTCCAAAATGCCGAAACTCTTGAATAGTGCAATTACAGAGCATTGGGCGGGCAGTCACACGGTTGGAATTAACATTTTTAATTTTTTGCTTGTGAGTTTAATGAGCCGTTTGCGTGGATATGTAGGCTGATTGGGTGAGAATTGGTTGTTTGATGAGCTGAGTTTTGAATAGTTATGAAACGGTAACTTTTTGCTATAAATAACTGGAAATAGCTCAACTAAAAAAACTAACTGAAACTGGTATCAAAAGAAACCTATGCTCGCAAAATGAAATTTGTGTATTTATCGATAGCCAAAGCTTGTCAAGCAACTGTTACTCTGGTCAAGCCAAGCGTTGACGTGCTATGATATGATATGATAGGTAGATGATATGAGAGAGCAGACTCCAACTAGAGTGACAACGATTTATCTATTTGTGAGACCTCTAGGAGGGCCTGCTGTCGACTAGCCAGACCACGCCTTCAAATCTCAGCTACCGCCATAGCCCCCTATGGGCCATGTGTCATAGTGGACTGACGTAATTGTCGGGGCAATTATACAGTTTAATGGAACGATTGAAGACCCACAAACAACACGCCTGCTCCTCCCATGCACAGGTGTCTCCGGCCCGCGTTTTATCTTACCATGTTGAGGCTTGAGCTTGAGCGCAAGAAAAGATGAACATAAATTTCGAATTTATGGCTGACACTTCAGCGCACACCCTGACGGCCTGGAATAGATTTATGGTTGTGCTTATAGGGCTCGTACATACACATACATCAACATACATCAACAGCTCGTTTCATAATCCCTTGACTAGGTTTCCATTTGAATATATTTATTGTTATTATAACTAATATTTTGGATATTTTCTTTAAAATGCTTTTGCGCTGCCATAACCGCACGATTTTTTAAATCTTGGTCAAAATTTGAAGGGTACAAAGTAAATAAATTATAATTTGTTATGTTTATGCTGAAGTGTGGGGCGACATTTTGTATACGCTCTGCGGCTGTTTCCCCACAAATATGCCATACATATATACAATATATTGTATATATATATATATATATATATATATAAATCTATGCGACGCGTAGGTGCAGCCAAAAGCCACAACGGCCACACATTTTCATTGCTCGTAACACGCCCCGTTTCGTCGGACCCATCTACCTAGCGAAGGCCTATGCCCCGATGGGTATATCAATTTCGATAGGCAATACAAATATTGATGATGCTGTCTCAACGAACATTCATTTTGCTTCAAAGTTCAATTTATCAAGAATTGTGTTGAAGTTGTCATCAAATATTGAAATGTTTATCAGATAAAATATTTTGTAATAATTGTTTTTGATATTTAGCTGCGAGTATTTATTCTGAATTCATATTTGTTCATGACATTTTTCAAATAATTCTTAATAAATCCAATTTGAAAGTAATAAGTTCTTGAGTAATGTTGTGGCAGCTGAGCTGAGATATTTAAAAAGAGTTTCTGATCTCCCATAATATCCATACTAGCATTTTTGGGAGACGGTGATATATTCAAACCAAGAATGGTTTTCTAGAGAAAACTTCAACCTAGTTCCGTATAGGGTATGAGTTAGTCTAGCACACAGCTCAACTCTCTGCCGACTTCGTTTGGTGTCTTTTTTTATTCATTTTCGAAAATTTGTTGTAGAAATTTCGTGTTGGCTATTATGTTCTCACTTTGAATATAATTCTTGTTGATCACTCATGAATTTCAATGGAACTTACGACATAAATCAGCTGCGAGGAGTCCTACGCATCAGCTAATGACTTGTATATGCAGATAGCTCCTCACTCTCGTTCTCTTTCAGTCATTTGTTTGATCTATCTGTATCTGTATCTGTATCTGTATCTGTATCTGTATCTGTATCTGTATCTGTATCTGTATCTGTATCTGTATCTGTATCTGTATCTGTATCTGTATCTGTATCTGTATCTGTATCTGTATCTGTATCTGTATCTGTATCTGTATCTGTATCTGTATCTGTATCTGTATCTGTATCTGTATCTGTATCTGTATCTGTATCTGTATCTGTATCTGTATCTGTATCTGTATCTGTATCTGTATCTGTATCTGTATCTGTATCTGTATCTGTATCTGTATCTGTATCTGTATCTGTATCTGTATCTGTATCTGTATCTGTATCTGTATCTGTATCTGTATCTGTATCTGTATCTGTATCTGTATCTGTATCTGTATCTGTATCTGTATCTGTATCTGTATCTGTATCTGTATCTGTATCTGTATCTGTATCTGTATCTGTATCTGTATCTGTATCTGTATCTGTATCTGTATCTGTATCTGTATCTGTATCTGTATCTGTATCTGTATCTGTATCTGTATCTGTATCTGTATCTGTATCTGTATCTGTATCTGTATCTGTATCTGTATCTGTATCTGTATCTGTATCTGTATCTGTATCTGTATCTGTATCTGTATCTGTATCTGTATCTGTATCTGTATCTGTATCTGTATCTGTATCTGTATCTGTATCTGTATCTGTATCTGTATCTGTATCTGTATCTGTATCTGTATCTGTATCTGTATCTGTATCTGTATCTGTATCTGTATCTGTATCTGTATCTGTATCTGTATCTGTATCTGTATCTGTATCTGTATCTGTATCTGTATCTGTATCTGTATCTGTATCTGTATCTGTATCTGTATCTGTATCTGTATCTGTATCTGTATCTGTATCTGTATCTGTATCTGTATCTGTATCTGTATCTGTATCTGTATCTGTATCTGTATCTGTATCTGTATCTGTATCTGTATCTGTATCTGTATCTGTATCTGTATCTGTATCTGTATCTGTATCTGTATCTGTATCTGTATCTGTATCTGTATCTGTATCTGTATCTGTATCTGTATCTGTATCTGTATCTGTATCTGTATCTGTATCTGTATCTGTATCTGTATCTGTATCTGTATCTGTATCTGTATCTGTATCTGTATCAGTTGACGATTGCTTTTCAATTGCTCATCGAGTGCCATGGGCAGTAAGCGATTACAAGGCCTGGGCGCTGCTGATAAGAGTAAAGCTCTCGCCAAGAGCTGTTTGAGGTAAACAAATGCTTTATATATATATTTATATATACAACAAAGATAAACTCTGGATCGGTAGTCAGAGGAAACGAATATTTGGCATACGTCTGCTAAGTTCTTGGCCAAGTTTTTGGCACAGTTTTCTTGTGCAAGCGAAACAGCTATAGGTCGACGCCTACAAAAAATGTGCATGTGTGCGTGTGTGTGTGAGGCACAGGCACAAACATGGCAGCTCTGTCTCGCTTTGGGCCGAGACAACCACCACAAGCAGCCACGATAAAAGTCACAAAAGTTATGAACTACCCAGAAGGGAAGTACACACATGAGTGTGTTATCTATGGGGGTGTGTGGCACACATATGTGCACACACACACCCCTACAAATACTCGCTCTCTCCTTCCTTCTGCTTTGCGTTGTGCGCAACTTCCTCGAAGACATTCCGTTCATTTTTGTTCCTTCAATTGCGGTTGTTTTGACTGTGTGCCAGTTGGGTCGGGGTTACGTGTTTGGCTCCTCAGCATGGCCTATTGATTATTGTTTTCCTATAGATTGACATTCCGCACTAGCCTTGACCTTATCGCTATCCCTGTCTAGCAATGTTCTTATTTTTGGTCAACCCTCGCTCCTGCTGCGTTGCGTGACTATTAAGTATTTGACTGTTTGTGTTATTGCCTTTTGCAGAAATGTCTCATAAAAATGATTAATGGCTAATTGTGTACGTTAAGGTTGGAGAGAGGGGGAGTGAGTGAGAGAGAGAGGGAGATGGAAGGAGCTGTGCTTTAATGAGATACACTTACAACAGTCGAAAAAGGAGCTTGAATTAACTGGAAGAGCAAGGAATAGTGAAACCTTTTGGTACCTATGATTATAGATTGTAATAGGAGCAGCATTTCCTATCATATAATATCGATGATATCGTAGCGTAGTCTGCACGATTCAGAAGTACGAAAGCCCCAATGAAATCCCGATAGTGCCCAGAGAAACGTGCCTTATCTGCCCATTAGTGCTGATAAAGCAATTCTCAATAAGTGCCCCAGTGCAATATATGTATATATACATATGTATACATCATAAAATAATATAATGAAAAGCACCCTCAACAGCGCTATAAAAATAGTATTGAAAGGTGAATTAAAGCAAGTGTTATTTCCAGTCCGTTTCATTGATGTACAAATATTGTTTTAAAGCCAGCTCTCAATCCGTTAAGACAAAAGCCAACACGCCTTTTCAGCCATTGACATTGGCATTGGCATTGGCATTGCCATTGCCATTGCCGTTGCCGTTGCCATTTCGAACACTTGCACTTGAAATTCATAATTCGAAAATTTGATTACTTTTCCTTTCTTTGCTTTTTGTGTAATATTCGCAAGCGTTTTGTACGCGCAAATCTTTAGCTAAATAAATACTTGGCAGCCGCAAAGCTTCCACTTCCACTTCCACTCCCAGACGATCAATTGATCGAGCATGCCAATCATATATACATATATATCTCACATACATAAGCACTTGGAAATCAACTCAGTCAAGAGCAAAAATATATTTGAAATGAATTCAGCTGCTTTTGTTCTGGTTTGCTTCGTTTTTGTTGCTTTCGGACTGCTTTGTATTGTTGTATGCGTTTGTTTTGCAATTGAAATTCAATTGAGCAGTGTGCGGCAAGGGGGCGTGGCTTGGCGGGGCTGCATTTAACTTCTTGCCTCGACTGCGGCTTTGGCTCTGGCTCTGGCTCTGGCTATGGCTCTGGCTATGGCTATGGCTATGGCTCTGGTTCTGGGTCGACTTCTGCACCATGTAAATGCAAATTCACGCAGCGCTGGGGGCAAAATACCTTTTGAACTGTATGTGTGCCGCACAGCATTCGGACCGAGAGAAAGGTGCAAGCACCGCGAGAGTGAGGGAGAGGCGGAGGGAGAGCTAAGGAATCAGCAGCTGCCAGCGCTCCGTTGCTGTCATGCGTTTTAGCAATTTGCAAATTTACAAGTTCTACATACGAGACGCATGTTTAATATCAAATTATGAAAAGGCTGCCTCGCCAGCTGCTGCTGCTGCTGCTGCTGCTGCTGCTGCTGTTGCTGTTGCCCGTACTGCGACTTGCTTTCCTTTAGTGACAGCGATTGCATTTTCAAGTGCCACACGGCAACATTTGTATGCAAATTGCCTGGGCGACTGCACGAGTACAACATGTTGCTGTCGTACCAGTTGCTTTCATTGCTGTTGCTGTTGCTGTTGTTGCTGTTGCTGTCGTTGCCTCATCTTTTGCCTTGCGGTCGCCTGCAAATAAAGAACGCATTGAGTTTTTATTAGTTTTTGATGATGCTCATAAAACGACACGACGGCCGCGCTGATAAAAATCTGTTTGCCTAAGTAAAGTGAGGCATTCAAAGCGGGCCAAGCCAGAGACGGTTTGACTCTTTCAATTGAATGACTCAGGCGGGATTTGATTGTGAAATGTAGCTAACCGTTGCTAAATGCCATAAAATGCTGCCTGTGTTGAGTTCTCTGCGAGCTCTTGACTTTTACAGCCAGCGCCTGATTGCCCAGCCCAAACCCGCGCCGCGCCCCTCGCTCCACGCCCCGAGGCAATCGAGTCAAAGTCAAAGATTTTGTAATCCAATCAGATGAAACGCTAGACTGCAATTATCATTACCATTCCCCTCAGCAAGGAGTCAGTTAGTTGGCCAGGAATATGTCCAGCTGCCGCTATATTGCTTGTAGTTCCAATGATAATGGCATGCCACACATCGCAGTAATTACAGCATTGATGGGCCCACAGCTAGGTGAGGGAAGGAGGAAGGGCGAAGAGCGCGGATAGAGTGCTACCGCGCTACCTTTTAAACAATTACTTTAATCGTAGCAGCAAATGTCATAAGAACTAAAGCATTAAATGGACTCTTAGCTAAATTAACATGCGGCAATACAGAGGGAAACTAAACTAAAAGAGAGAGCGAGAGAGAGAGAGAGAGAGAGAGGGAGAGGGAGATAGAGAGGGAGAGAGATAGACACTGTGCGATAAGCGCGCAACCTTAGGCGCTGCCAGACGCGCCCCTTTCGCAGTGCACAACATGTAGCTGTGAGTACGTCTGTCTCTGCATGTGTATGTGTATGTGTATCTGTATCTGTAGCTGTGTCTGTCTCTATGTGAGTGTGTGCCATTTGCCAGTCTAATGACACAACATTTCATTAAAAATAATTTCACTAAACATTTGACGTATTACGTCCAATTGGCATTTCTAATGACAAACACACACAGATACACACACACATGCACACACACATACACACACGCACACACGCACACTTGCAGCTTATAGAAATAGAAATAAATGAACATAATGGTACTAATCGTCAAACATGTATTTAGGTTTGTTGTCGGGCCTGTTAAACAGTTGTTGTTGCTGTTGCTTTAGCTTTTGTGTTTAGTTTTGTTGTTGCATTTGGATTTTGCCTTTGGCGCTTTGAGTTTGATTTGCTCGACCTTATCAGCGTGTATCGGTGTGTTTTTATTTTTAATTTCCTATTGCTGATCAGCAGTCATATAATTATAGTGCTTCTAAGCGGTAACGCAGAGGCGTAGCAGCCAACAAGGGGAACATCTAGGCCGGTGCAAGTGACTGAGCAGGAAACGTGACTCACGCAGGAGGTGAGTTGTCAACAATTGTTACTTTTTATTTTATGATACTCTTAGCCCCCTCGTAGCCCCCTTTGCAGACTAAGTTGCTGTGCAGCCAGTCCATTAAAATGTGAAAAAAGAAAATAAAATTAAATAAAAAACCGCTGACAGAGCTGGGACCGATGTGTGATTCAAAATTGATTTTATTGTAGATCGCTATCTTATTGTGAGCTCATGTTTTCCCACTGAGTAAATAGGCCACTCACACACACACACACACACACACACACAAACCTGTTGAAAATTGCCGCTTGTTGCAGCTGCGACAAAATTCGTGTAGCTTAAACAAATATTTGAGCGCGATTAGACTGGACAATCACTCAGCAGCATGTATAGATCGGACGCCAAACTTGACTGAAATTAAACTATTTGCTGTCAATCAACGTCAGTGCCAAAGCCGAGCCATAAACAATATCGAATTTCTGGCCACAGAATACTAATTAAATTACGCAAAAAAGGCAACAGCAGCAGCAGCAGCAGCAGCAGCAGCAGCAGCGGCAGCAGCAGCAGCCTGTTAAAAGTGAAGTGCAAAACAAATGTCAGATTTTGAATGTTCAGATAAGTGCAACAGCAACAGAAACACAAAGCACACACTTGCAGCAGCAATTGTTGTTGCTGCTGTTGTAATGTTGCTAATAATAATAATGCTGCTGCTGCTGCTAATTTTAAATGGCAACAACAACTTTGCACTGCTCTGTTCTGCACTTTGTTGTTGCTTGTAATATATTTTAATTTATGCTTGGTTAGCAATACTTTTGGCCAGCAGCAACAGCAGCAGCAGCAGCAGCAGCAGCAGCAGCTAACGCCACATTTCAGGCGCGCTGTAAAATTGCGCGTAAATAAATATTAATTTTAATTTAATGAATTAAACACATACACACGCTGCACTTGTATGTGTGTATATGTATGTATATACATGTATATGTATATATATATATGAAGACATCAGCAGTGGAATTTTGAAACCGATTCCCTCTTCGGCACCAGCAATTGTTGCTGAGTCACTTCACTCGTCGCCTTGGCACAATATATATATATATATATATATATATATATATATATATATATATATATATATATATATAGTATATATATATATACAAACTTACATATGTACAAACATGCATATATGAAACATGAGTTTTAGCTTTTGCTGTGCGCCTTCTTCTTCTGTCCTCTGCCATGCCTAGGCCTAAATGTGTTTATCTATTCGTGTTTTCGTTTTGTGTGGGATTTGTCATTCATAAAAAATGCGCTCGAAACGTGAAAGCAATGCACAGTGTGGTGCAGTGCTAAGACTCAATGAAATGAATTTTATTTGGAAAAAGTAAACATGCATAAAGTGTAAGAGATGGAGAGTGAGCTGGAGAGAAAGAGAGAAAGAGAGAGAGTGAAAGAGAGACTGACAGAAAGCTTGCTGCTTCAAATTGTCCAAGCTGAATTTTATGTAATTTGCTGAACATTTGAAATGGCATTAAATATCTTTGACTAACCATAACAAAAGAGTTTGGCATAAAGGAAATATTAGTTTATCGCTCCTTTATAGCTCCTTATCTACTTTGTAAGAGGGCCAAATGCCTTACTGTATTTGCATATGAGAACTTGGAGAAATAATCAGGAGTATGTGCAACACAATAAATATGCCAAGAAAGCATTGCAGATAAGCTGGCAAATCGGAAATCCCCTTTTTAGAAATAGTGTAAAAACGAGTGGAAATATTTGCATTCGTATTTAAAAATTGTATTCTTGCTATCACAAATAGTCTTGAACTGAGAAACCAAATATAGAGACTGATTAAGCTGTGTTGATGCCACTGAGCACCCTTGAATTGAAGTCAAGCCAGCAACAGCAACAGCAACAGCAACAGCAACAGCAACAACAACAACAATTGACTAGTTGTTGGCAACATAATTAAAAATGCAGGCAACAGCAATGCACAATTGAATTGGCCAAAGTGGGATTTCGGTTAGCAAGTGGGGAGCGCGCGCGCTTTGTTGGTTACATTTGTTGTTGGCCGTTGCGGCTTTATCTTTATCAGCCATGCATCGCCAGCTGGCAGTTGCCACATTGCCACATGACCATGTTGCCACGTTGCTACGGCTGCCTGTCGGTTGCTTGCAGCTATTTCCTGTCAGATTTTGCATAAATAATTTTTGATAATCAGAGCTGTGCTGTGACGGGCACATAAATTTAATTAGCAGCATATGCTGCATTTAATTAGCAGTAAGCTCATGACTGCCATCTAACTGTTGCAACAGCAGCAACAGTTGCACGTTGCACGTTGCAACCGGCGCGTAGTTAATTGAAATTCACACGATGCGAATGCTCAGTTGCTCATTTGGTAGGCCGACTGCGTTGCTGCTGCTGCTGCTGCTGCTGCTGCTGCTGTTGTTATTTCTATTTTTCATTATTTAGCTGATGCATTATTATTATTATTATAATTCCTTTCTATTTTGTATGCTATTTTTCATTGCATTGCATAAGCCAATTGGCAGCCTGTTGCTGCTGCTCGCTGCTGTTGCTGTTGCTGGTATACGAAGGGGCTAGAGATAGCTCACTGCTGCTGCATATGTGGTATGCATAATTAGCAGCCTCGAGCTGAGTCTCACTCGACTGCCGCGATATCAAGAATTTTCATTTTCAATTTCATTTTCATACACATATTACCAACAACAACAACAACAACAACAAATATGTAATCAAAACGCAGTGTGCGTGAGTGTCCCATTTGCTATCTGATTTTCTTCTCCCCTCTCTCTCTCTCCCTCTCTGATGCTCTCTCTTTCTTTTTTTAATGAGCCATTAAGCTTTAGATTTTTGTGTTTAGATACGCCCAAAGTTTGTCTATCTCGAGGAAAACGCTTGTATGATATGAAATGCGTTTCCACGAAACGAATTAAGTTATTAGACACGCTCGAGCTGGAAAACAGTGTGCCGGCCCATAGAATCAATTTGAGAGATTATGTTCTCTGAAATGTTGTTGAAATGTGTGTGCTGGACTCGCACAAGATTCACAAGAAAGCCAACAACATGTTGCATTCATAGTTCAGGTAGGGTCAAGCACTGACTGCTGCCTCCCCACCCTCAGCCCCCAGCCACCCTCACCAGACTCACACTTTTCCAGCCAGACTGCTTTTCCTTCTGCCTGTCTGTCTGTCTGTCTGTCTGTCACTCAAACTGTGTATGCCAACTGCAAATGACTGTCATTTCGCCACAGCTCACAGAAAGTTGAGAACTTTATTAAAATTGTGCACACAATTTAACAGCAACAACAACAACAACAACAACAGCGACAGCAACAAAACTGTAGCGGTTTTATGTGTTGATTTGCAACTGTCAAAAGTTTGTTTATTTCTATTTACTATCTCTTTTATTTTTAATATTATGTTACTGCTTGCTCGAATGTTGTTGATATAAGCTAATTTTAGATATAGAAATGTGCAAGTTTCCCCTAGCCGCAGCGCGAGAGTGAGAGAGAGAGAGAGATAGTGTGTATATTGCATGTGAAAATTTGTTCAAACAATGATACAAATAATAATAATACTAAATAATCAACAGTACAAATATAACAACGAATCGTATCACAAAAGCAGTTAGACAAATAAGCAAACAAAACCAGATAGAAGAGTTAGCAGCAGACAGAGAGAGGGAGACAGAGGGAGAGAGAGAGAGCATGTGAGACAGGCAGACGGCCTGACGACAACTGACGCTGAAAGAAAGTCATGCCAACTGTCAGGCAGACGGCTAGCTGGGCTAGATAGTACTGAGAGCCTAGGGCCGTTGGCTAGGGGCGCGCGGAGGAGACCCGGGACAGGGCGCAGACAAACAAACAAATAATAATAAAATAATAATTGTTTGTCAACATTCGTTTAGCATGTGCGCTGTGCACATGTAGACACACACATGCATGTGCACATGCATACATGCACACATGTATCTGGCCATGCATCTATCTATATATCTATATCTATATCTATATCTGTACTCAAGTACTCGCTAGTTGGCATTGCCCTATCTGCAAAAGGGGTGTGTGGTGAACAATTTTTGTAATTTTTGTTCATTTTGGCATGAAATGTCATGAACAATTGTATAAAAGAGAGAGAGAGAGAGAGAGAGAGAAAGAGAGAGAGCGAGCGAGTGAGAGAGAGAGCGCGCGACTCTCATTTAAACTGCGTTCTGCGGTTTCCCGGCTGAGGTGAATGCCACACGTTGGAAAAAAAGAGCATTTATAAAAGTTGAGAACTGTTTCAACTGGCATTCAGCACGTCATTTGCTTATTCAATTTCATGACACGATGTCGCCGCACACACACACGCACACACACTCACACTCAGCCTAGTCTCGCGTGCGTCACATAGCTCATAGTAGAAAACATTTCTCTGCAACAACAACGCTTCGATAATTGATGATAAATGTTGTATAATTTGACAAAAACACCAGCTGAAGAACAAACGAACCTGAAAACTAAAAACGACAAAAAAATGGAACTCGACAAAAGAAATAAGGTAGAAAGCGCAGAAGAAGCAAAGGAGGAGGAGAAGCAGGAGCAGGAGGAATAAATATGCATACTCGTCGTATGTGTGGCACCCACAATTATCGCTAGAAAGCATTTCCAAATAATTACAACACATTTCCCACAATGCACGTCGCATGATCATAGAGTGCGCAGTTTATGACATATTATTCCTTCAGATACTTAGTGGGGCGTGTCTGCGTAATTATGTAGTCAGTAATGGGCATATGAATACCCCGTGAATACGGCTGAAACAGAAACAGAAACAGAAACTGAAAATGAAACTGGAACAGTTGTTCGTTCGCCACTCTTCTGAGGGGTATTACGTGTCCATGGAGGTTGGCGCCAAGGTAATCTAATTAATTAGCGGACTAAACATGAATGTCACTCATTCTTTAAGGTGGACAAAAGCTTAGGTATAATAAGTCGATATATATATTAATACATTGACAACCTAAACAAGTTGTAGCATAAACTGAGATTTTAAAAAGCACTTAAAGATTTCTGCAAGAGGAAAAGAAAAACATTTATCTCCAAGACTATTTTACTGGCATCTTAGTTTTCTTCTAGCTCCGCAATAAGAAACTGTTTGAACCAAATTTTGTATTGCTTCAATATGATTGGAAATTTAAGAAACTATTTAAAATAAGTTTTAAATTTCATATTTGAGTAAAATGATATTGAAAGGGCGAATGTAAGACCTTGATATATGCCATGGGTTGCCCATTGCCCCAATGGCTTTATGAACTGAGCTGAAGAGTAGAGAACAGTGGTTTCAAAATATAGTTTCAAAAATAGTTCAAGTCTTCAGCTCTTCAACACAGATCGAAGCTGGTTCTGAACAGTCATTGCTAAGGGCTCATGTGAATAAAAATCTACATGGAGAGTCTCTAACTAAAGGGTAGTAGCATATTCCGTGTGGCTAATATTATTATAGCCGCAGCTCTGGGTTATACACTTTGAAGGGTGTCGATGAGTAATTGCCTCATAAAAATTATGTGGAAATTAATTTTCAGCGCGTTTTCTGTGCATGCTCTGCCCATTTTCACCGTCAGCGCGTAGCGCGTTTCTATTAATAAATAAAAAAAAAAAAACAAAAAGGAAAAAAAGATACAAAACAAATAAACGAAACGAGCGAGAAAATATTGAAATATGAAATGCAGTTGGGGCCGCTTGGTGCCCGCTGCCGACTTGGGGCACTTGTCGTGTCGTGGTTCCACCTGCCAAAATTTCAAAAATACTCTCGCTACATCGTCGCTTGACACTTTTGCCCCGTTCCGTAACTCCCCTGCCCAGCTCCCCCATTTCCCCCGTTCCCTTGCCACTTTGCACAATCGTTGCATTCGTGTGTTTTGCTTTCTTCTCTCTCTCTCTCTCTCTCTCTCTCTCTCTCTCTCTCTCTCTCTCTCTCTCTGTATCTCCATCCCTTTTACTCTCTGCGGCTATTTTGGGACTGATGCGCGTTCAAAGCCCGCGTGTTTTGTATTAAAATTAGTATGCAATATTTTTGTAAAAAAAATAAACGACTTGAAAAGAAAAAGAAATTCATGTTGTGCGTGAGTGTGTGTGTTTGTGTGTGTTTCTTTTTTAACTCGCATATTTATTTCGGATGCGTTGAAAATAAACCGTAAATAATCGCGTCGCTCGCTCGGTCAAGCGGGTGGGTTTACAATCGATTCACTTGCACACTCAGCGATCGCACGAGCATACCCTATAAATACAACTAAATCCATATATATACACACACACATACATACATATGTACATATATACTGTATATAGGTATTTCGATCTGTGGTTATATTTATCACGAGTGCTGCCTGCCTGCACTCGTCGCAACAAATTTCAAAATTATTGGTAATAAAAATCCACCTTCACTGCGCCACCGCCGCCCACTCCACCGTGCCCCTGCCTGCGCAGCGCTCGCATTATGCATCGTAAAATCTTGATATTTAATATATATAGTATGTTTTGGTAGCTGGCTTCCCGTCCGATCGTCCGCCGTCCGCCGTCCGCCGTCCGCCGTCCGCCGTCCGCCGTCCGCTCGTCCGCTATTTGTGTGAATTTAAATATCTATTTAAAAATGAATTATATAAATATGCATAAGTTTAAGTTTAAGTGGGCTTCGCTGACATTTAGCTGATTCTTGGCGCTGTTATTGTTCTCAATTTGTTTATATGATTCCGTAATGCTCTTCCAGAGGGTATTCGAGAATTGTGAGCATGTGTGTAATGCATGTAGTATATAAGGGGAGCGCTTTGTATCTTGTCTGCGACTCTATGATGTATTCGACTATATCTCGGGTTTATCCTCATCTATAGCCATTGTTCAGCTCACCTGGAAAGAGTACAAGCTATTCTACTATTCCTTAGTGACTTCTAGTTTCGGTTCGCATCGAAAGCGCGCAGCGAGGGGTCGTCTCTGTAGGGAATGACCGCACACAGTTGGCCGGCTAATGCCAAAGATGGGTTTTATATTCATGCAATTTTGCTTTCATTAGGCTACTCAATGGCTGCAGAGGGCCATAAAAAGCTAATGGCTTCAAGATTATATTTGGGCCAAAGACATTGTACCCTGCTGCTGCTGCTGCTGCTGCTGCTGCTGCTGCGAAATTAATATGGAAATCTCTTCTAGAGCTTGTTTCTCTCTCTCGCTCCTTCTGTCTCTCTGGCCTTTGTTTGATAGTTGCTTAGTTAACTGAGTATAATTTGTGGCTGCAGTCCCATCATTTGCTTTCTCATTCGTGCTGCCCACACATTATTTGACGTCTTTTATTAGCTCAACAAATATATGTTGTTTTGTGGGCTCCACACACATTGCACTCCCTCTCTTTGCTGGCTGTTCTGTTTTTTATTTGTGCTCTCCTTTTTGATGACAAATTGTCACGAGTGCATTGATGCAAAAAACTTAAATGAAGCGACATGCTGTTGAAATGCCTACAACGCCCTAACTCAGAACCGCCCTCAGCAGCCACGCCCCTGCTGCTGCCTCTCGGCACTGGGTTAGCCCCTGGCCAGCGCTGCTGCTCCTCCTGCTGCTGCTGTTATTGCTGTACTACGACTACTGTCCACAGCTCGTTGCATGCTTATAGAAGATACAAAACAAAGTACATTGCGTGCACTTGCAGATACTTGAGCGTCGACGTCCATTGTCAATTTTTGGGCTTGTCTTTTGCAGCCTTTTCTGCCTGTTGTTGTTGTTGTTGTGGTTGTTGCTGTTGCTGCTGCTGCTGCTGCTCCTGCTGCTGCTGCTGTTGTTGTTGTTGCTTTCGTGTTCGGTGGCTCATCATAATGAACAATGTGAATGTACAACTTGAAAACTAATATGCCGGGCCATGAAAGGAGCAGCAGGCCAAGTAACGAGCAAAGAGTACCAAGTGACTAAGCCCGCAGTTCCAAAAACCCAGACCCAGGCCCAGACTGTGAGCCCAAACTGAGCCAAAAAAGAAAAAAAAAAAAAAGAACGACAATGGTTGGGTTATCTGGCTCCCTCTTAAAATTGTTGTTGTTGCTGTTGCGGCTGCTCTCGGATTACAGCCCAAAACACAAAAAAAAAAGACAAAAAACAAAAAACAAAAACATACGAGCGACGCTGTTGCAATTGAAAACCGAGCTTGACATTTCTTGCTGCTGTTGTTGTTGTTGTTGTTGTTGTTGCTATTGTTTTCGTGCTGTTTTGCTGGTTTTATGGATTGCCAAAAAAGCAACAACAAAACAACTACAACAAAAATTTGAACTTGGACTGGGGGTCTGGTTCGAGCAGGCCTTGGCTGGTTACCGTTAGAAGGCGGCATATCCTAAGTTCTGTCTCACTTTCACAGTTTCGTTTGGAGTCTCTGGCATTTTTATGTTTTCCTGGAAGCGTAAGCAATATGTCGCTGCGGGTGCGGAATTCCCATTCGGGATCGAAGGGATAGACCCAGAGTGAGAGGGAGAGAGAGAAAGAGAGGGAGAGAGAGCGAGAGTGTGTGTGTCGCAAGAGTTGCCAATTAAATAAGCTGTTGTTTGTAACACAAGTAAACAAAATGAAAACGAAACGAAACGAAATGAAAGCAAGCGAACCGAGTGCCTGGCAGCAATAATTCAATTAGCACTGTTTCGTTTCATAAAAGTATTAGTTGATTTTTTTTAATTAATGTGCAGTTATCATGCAATCCGATTAAGAGGCGACTCCACTCGACTCAACTCGCCTCGATTCGACTCGACTCGACTCGACTCCAGCCACTCGTAATTGCAAACTGTTTGTTATTTGTAGTCCAAACGGGACACTCTCTTTGTTGTTGTTGTTGCAGTTGCAGTTGCATTTCTTGTTATCTGCCAAGAATGCTAATTATAAGATTAGTGGAAGCAGAGCGCGAGAGAGGAGGAGGGACTGAACTGCGATGTAGTCCCATATCTCGGCATCTGCACTGGGTAGCTGATAGCGCGCACGCACGGCACAATGGTTGACAACAATGTTGAGACTTTGCCTGCCTGTCAGCAGCCACAGATACAGCTACCGATACGGCTACAGATACAGCTACAGATACAGCTATAGATACAGATACAGATACAGATACAGATACAGCCACAGCCACAGACACGAAAATTGCCAAATCGTTTTCCCTCTTAGCTTAGCTTGCAATATTTATTTCGCTTTCGCTTATGCTAGTTGGCCAAATGCAATGTTGGTTTCACAAATATTTATGTGCGCAACGTATTGGATAATATGTTTGCTAACACGCTCCATACATGTGTATGTGTGTATGTATGTGTAGGCATGTGGTTGCCAACCAGCATTGATTTATAGACTTTGCACATTTCGGGGCTTAGGCTGCGAATCAATAGAACACAGCATGGAATTACACTGAAAATAACTAGGCCCAAATGCAGCTCATGCTACTTTAGGGGTAAAAGAGATGAAGAGAGAGAGGGAGAGAGAGGAAGAGAGCTGCTAAAACCATCCTTGAGTTCATCGATAGATGGATAATAATATATGTGAGTTCCCGTTGAACTAAATGCAGTTAATACAACTTTAGGCTTTTACCATAAAAAGAGAGCGGCTGGAAGAGGGAGTAAGAGAGGTAGATAGAGGTAGAGAGAGAGAGAGAGAGCTGCTAAAACCATGTTCATCGATAGATAGATAACAATATATGTGAGCTATCGTTGAACTAAATGCACTTAAGAATAAGAGAGATAAAGCTCCTAAAATCATCTATGAGTCCATGGATAGATGGATAATAATATTTGCGAAACATCAGTGGATTTTGCTTGCTGGCTATATATGAATCAGAAGCAACTCTGGTAAGCTAACTATACTAGAAAGTTATTTTAGATGGTCTAATCGATGGTGTATGTATTATGGTATATGTATTATTTTACAAAAATTATATAGTAACCAAAAATGAATTTGATTGTCCCGTTCATTATGCAACGATTTTTGTATTTTAGCAGTAGCGAAAGCGAATAATTTCTATTTAATTTCGTAGATTGATCGATGGAATCATCGAGTCAATGCTTGCAGCCATTCGAGAAAAATCATCAAGTGGAGCCACTATCGACGGCTCTAAAGATTCATCGTGGATCGTAATATATTCGGAGCCACTATCGACGGCTCTAAAGATTCATCGTGGATCGTAATATATTCGGATTGATAAAAGCTTTTATATCTTTCTGGTGTTGCCATTCGTCTGCCTTTTGTGCTCTGCCCCTTCCCGTTCTTTCAGTAACTCCCTTTTGTGTCTGTCGATTATTTGGCATCAACTGCAATTCTAGTTTGGATATATATTTGATGTTTTTGAGTGCTGCAAGACGACAACAAGAAGAAGCAGACACAGCAGCATCGGCATCGGCATCGGCATTGGCGTGAGCATCATCAACCGCAACTACAGCAACAACAACAACAACAACAAGTGTAGTACGTCACCCAGTGCAGCATGCAGCGCACACACACATACATACACACATGCATCTGTGGCTATTTGTGTGTCTGCCCCAACTGCCACGCCTCTATATAACATCATATATGCTTTTCTGCTCTCTCTCTCTCGCCTTTTACTTCTCTGCTGCTCTCTCTCTCTCTCTCTCTCTATCTCTCTCTGTGGTATCTGTCGTGTGCATCTCTTGAACTATCAATTTAAATGTCAGTTTAAATTGTTGAATTTTTCATTTCGTGGACTTCGTGCATGAAAACTATAAAATGCTTTTTATTGTTTTACGTTGTTCTCTCTCTCTCTCTCTCTCTCTCTCGCTCTCTCTCTCTTTTTGTATATATATGTATTTGCTGTTGTGTTTTGTTTTTAATCTTTAAAAACTTTGCTTAGAGAGTTGAAGAGCGAGGCAAGGCTATAAGAATGTGTCCATATGTACGGACATACCTATGTATGATTGTATGTATGTGTGTATGTATGTATTCATGTATGTATGTATGTCTGTCTGTCTGTCTGTCTGTCTGTCTGTCCGTCTCTATGTATGTATAGAGATGTTCGCTGATATGCGACGGATGAGGGACTTTGGGGCACTTTAGGCCATGGCTGACTCCGGCTTGTTTTGGATTTCTATATGGCGTATGGCATATGGCGTAAGGCGTATGGCGTATGGGGCTGGCTGGTTTTCAACATTTGACAGCAGCTGTCAAAAAAACTTGAAAGAGTTTTGCCGAGACATAGACTCGACTCTCCAAGACGGGGCGGCCGAGTTGCCCCAGAGCCCAAGTAAAAGTTGCAATGTATTTGTTCTCATTGTTATTGCCACTTGGGGCACTTGGGGCCCTTTTGTTTTTGTTGTTTTGTTTTTGCCTTTTTTGTTTTTGGCAAGTTACCAAGTTGTAGTTGTGCTTACCTTTGCGCCGAATGCCAGAGAATAGAGCCAGTCAACTGAAATCAAAGCAAGAGAGAAGGAATTTGGTTAAAATACAAGAATTTCGAAAAATATTATTTAATATTTTATTCAAATGGGTATTCTTGTTTCTATCCGGCTCTTAAACACCCGTGAAATGTTAGACAAATCGATTTCATTAGCAAAGCAGACGTGGGCTATTAATTTGTATGCTGTGATAAAGTTTGGGAACAGCTTTTACAGTTTCGTAAAGACAAAGCCAACAGACACAGACATAGTCACAGCCAGAGCCATAAGAATTTTTAAAGTCTCAATATTGTTTTGAGAAAGCTTAATTGTTTCTCAAGTAGATTCTCAGTGCAGCTGAAAGGCTTTTAATATCGGGTCCTCAGTGTGCTTGAAAGAGATTTATGATCTGCATGGTGTTAAGGCCAGAGTTATTTTTGGCTTAATGCTACGGTCTTTAATCTTCGCTGCTTGTCTCGGGGCGCTTCGTCTATGCATCAGTCGATAATTTGTACAGTTCTTTTGTCTGGCCATTAAATGCCAGCCGGACAGCCACCCGGACAGGCAGCCAGCCAGCTCGACTGCCAGACGATAATTGATGCCACCGTGCAGATGATTCAATGTGGCATAACAAAACCACATTTTTGGCAACTGTGTTGGCCATCAAGTCAGCGAGTCAACAAGTTGTTTGCCAAATTTGGCATTGATTGGAATCGGTTTTGACTGGCGGCGCAAAAATAAACACAATCAAATTAATTAACTTGTTGTGTGCAATTAAAATGTCATTAGGCTATTATCGGATTGGCATTATGAAAGGTTTTGTTGTTGCCAAAATGCAAGGCGCCCTTGACATGAGCCGATATGGTTTTCGCGCCGAGGGTAACCCGACAGAGGACAGAGAACAGGGGACACGGGAGAGGGGACAGAGGGCAATGTGCCAAAGTCAAAGGAGTCAAATGCAACCCCGGGCTCAAGTCTTTGTCTACTGTTTGCCATTTGTCTCCTGTTGTTGATGTTGCCCTTTCAAATTGCCAATTATCGATGAATTTGCAAAAATACAAACAGACAGCAGTGAAGGGGCGCGGCTTAAGCGGCTACAGGACCCTCTCTCTCTATCCCTCTCCATCGCCCTCCCTCTCTTTCACTCTGTGTGTGTGTGCAAAGGACGCTTGCCGTGTCCTGCCTGTCAATATATTGCAATTCGGTTGTTGGGCTTGGCTCAGCAGAGCTGCATGGCAGGGTTACGTATCCTGCTACTGGCACGGCGCTCTGTCTGCTAGAATTATGCAAATCAAATGGCACATATCGATGTCAGTTGCAATATTATTGCTGCAATTGAGTATTTTGCATTGCCAGCAATCAACGCCAGCCAGGAGGAGCTGCAACAGCAGCAGGAGCAGGAGGAGCATTGCGTGCAGAGGAACTTGGGCGTTGTCTGCATGCGGACAATCCCTCAAAGCATAAATTGATTCTTTTGACAGGACTGCAAATAGCCAAACGCTAGCTTTAACGTTTTCATGACAGTTAGAAACGTTTGCTTTACAAAATATTAACTGAAATCCGAGCTACGAGGCAGCTGCTTACAGCCACACCCTTCTTCGTCTTTGTACTCGTTTTTTTTATCATTTTTACATATGACTGCGTCTGTCAAAAACTTTTAAGAAAACGCATAAAAGAATGAGAGAGAAAAAAAAGTTCAAGGAAAAGGAAAAAAGGGTTTGCTTTTAATAGAGAAACCTAAGCAAACAGCAGAGAATGAAAGAGTTCTGCTCGGTCCTGCGGCTGCGATTTCGTTTTTAAATCGATGCACAGAAAATGGAAAAGAAATGAAAATACGAGTTGAAATTAATTCAGCAGTAAATACAATTTACAGCCATAAACGGGGCAGCAACGACTTTTGCTGCTGCCGCGGCGGCTGCTATTTAAAATTCAAATTACAAATCCTTTGGTCCTGCCCAGGCGGATCTGCGGCTCGCTGTGCAACCCTTTCTTGGCTGCTGGATGGGTCTTAGTTAAAATTCCGCGCATCGACACAAATCGAACCCCTGTAAGCTCGCTCGTTGACTTTCTTCGCTCGAGCGCCGAACCCCTCGAGTTGATGTCATTGTACGACTCCTGCCCAGGATGACGGCGCATCTCGCCGCTCGGATCTCATTTGAATATGCGGCTGCGTGAGAAAATTGTCAGCATATTGATTCAATGATTATTAACAGTTATGCGCATATTTAATTGCTGTCTCTGTCACGGGCTCAACTCAGTTGCATTTCGGCTTGCATTTAGCTGAAGTGCAAATAGGCAAACGGCCGCAGAAATCGGCAAATATTTGCACAGCACCCAAAACTGATTGACAGCCGAGCTGTGTATTGGAAGAGCATTTATAAAGTGAGTGAGGCACAGCTGCTGCAACTCTTGTTCCCTCTAACTCTCGCACTAACTGTCTCTCTGTCCGCCTCTACCTCGCCATAGTCCAAAAGCAACTTCATTTACATGACGTGGCGCAGCTGACCCTTGTCTCTTAGCCGCTTCAACTGGAGTCGGGGTCAACACGGCTGCTGATTAGCCCAAAATAGAGGCGTAATTAGGCGACGTTGGCAGCACGGAAAAAAGGTCGACAGACGCACAAAGCGACAGTGAGAGAGAGAGGGAAGGAGAGAGGCGGTGCCGGTGCGCACAAAGGATCAAATGGTTTTTATAGGCACTCTGCTGCCCTCTACTATCTAATTTAGCCTTACCGCCTTTTATATGCTCTTCAGCCCTGTGCCCATTACAATTCCCATTCCCATTCCCATTCCCATTCCCAATTCCATCTCCATTCCAGTCCATGGCTGACTAGCTGGGCTTGGATGTGCATTTGGCAGCGTGTAGAGCTGGGAGCGCGTCTTGTTTTGCATGTGGCAGGCATTTGTGGATGCCGACGTTGATGAATGCGCCGCCATGGCAGAGAGCGCAACTAAGGCCAAAGCCCATGCTAAAGCACAGGCCAAAGCCCAGAAGGTAGAACCAAAACTAGAAACCTAAAAACCAAACCGAAAACCCTCTGCGCTTCTTAAATTCCTAACCATTATAGTATTTGCTGCTGTTGCTGTTGTTGCTGCTGCTGTTGATGTTGCATGTGGCATATTTGCTTGTTGGCTCTTCGGCTGGCGCATTAATCAGTTGCCGGGCCTGGGTTGGGGTTGCGCCCTGCCTGTCTGGCTGCCAAACTATGCGCCATGCCCACGAGCAGCTAGCTAGCTCCCATCTATCTCTCTGCGGCTGCTGCTGTTCCTGCTGCTTCTGCTGGTGCTGCTGCTGCTGCTGCTGCTGCTGCTGCCGCTGCTGTTGTTGCCTTATTATTCCACTGTAATTAATAAAGATTAAGCGTTGTGACACAGCCAGCAGCAGACGACGGCCAGACGGGCGGGCGGGAAGACGTCCAGGCGGACTGACAAGTCAGCAAAGTTTGAGCAGACGAGCGAGTCAGAGAAAGAGGCAGACTCAGAGAGAGAGAGAGAGAGAGAGAGATATAGGGTGAGAAACTTGCTTGCAGTTCGGGTTAAGCGCTTAAAACATTTTTAGTTGCCCTGTAATTTTGGCTGGTGTCTGTTTTGGCCAGATGATTATGCACTTGACAGTTTCAATATTTTTAGCATAACAAGCAACAAGAGAGAACTCTCAAGATTAATGAAGCAAAGTTTTTAGAAGCAGCCTCAATTGCAGACACTAAAGAGAAAGGCAGAGAGAGAGAGTCTTGTGAGAAACATATTTATATAATTAGTGAGATCAAGTGGGGAAAACTTAATTTGGATATTTATCGAGTGATAAAACTTGGCTCAATTGCAGACTGCCTCGTTTTATGACTGACGTCTCTCAATGCTCGCAAGCATTTTATGGTGTCTATATAGATCTATATGGTGGATAGAGCTGCACACTTAACTTTTATGCCATGTGCATTAGGATCATGCGCGCGTATCTCCTATAAATGGTCTTATAAATGCATGCATCGCATGGGAACCTGCCAATGCGAGAGCATTTTATAAAATAGCCATAAAATCGTATATAGCTCACATAAATTGTGCTCCGTGTACTTTAATGCGTTATTTGTTGTTTTAATAAGGTCTCATGTTGCACGTTTTGCATACAATTCGATACCCATACATACACACACGCACACGCACACGCATACAAACGCACACGGGCATAACATATGGCAATAAACATAAACTAAGATTAATGCATTCATATATCACTCAATATAAGATGAAATGAACCATTAAAAGCGAGAAAAGAGCTCTGAATGCCTAACAAGTGATGGAAAAACAAAATTCGCCTTAATAACTGCGAGAAACTGATGAAAAATTCAAATTGGGTCACAAAGTGCAGCGTGGCGTGTGTGTATCTAGCGTGGCTGTGTGTGTATCTATAAGATACAGTATCTGTGTAGGTGTAGATACTGAAACCCAAATCGAAATCGAGGCGTCGTCTTCCCAGTGCCGTGTGTGTGTGTGTGTGTGTGTGTGTGTGCGTTGGTGTACTTATAGTTAATTGCACTGGTAATTAATAATGTTATTTATTAGACCCACACACACACACACACACACACACACACACACACACACACATACACACTCACACATAGATACATGACTTTATAGAACAGCCACGATGACCTCACCCAAATGTGCGCCGACTCGTGCCCATCTTTTTGCTGAGCTCTGCCCCGCTCAGAGCTCTGCTCTGTATGTGTGTCATTAAGTAAATTAAGTAAATAAACATATGCCAGGCAGTGGCCCAGCCAACACTGAGCCATAATTAATTGCCAGTCAGCCGGTGCTCGTTTTAGGTGCTGCCACTGCGATTGCGACTGCGACTGCGACTGCGACTGCGACTGCGGCTGCGACTGCGACTTGCCCCCAGCAAAGCTGCCTTCAGTGCAGACAGCTGCCCCTTCACGCGCGCTCATCTCTGCAACTGAAGCGCGTTAGTTGTTGCGCCCTTTAAGCAGGCGCAAAACGCCTCTCCGCACTTAGGGCTCGGCCAGACGCGGCTCGAACCGACGCGAACCGAACCGAGTTCCGTATCTGGCTGCGACGTCTTGTTGCATGCGCATTTCAACGCCTTCATTTGCATGCGTTTTATGGCTTAATAGGCGCAGGACGCAGCTAACAAGAGAAAGGCCGCCGCTTATCTGCTCAACGTTTTTGGCCAATAGATTATTGATAAGCAGTCAAACAGCAGCAGCAACATCAAGTCAGCCAGGCCCTGCCAGGCCAGGCCGGGCATTTGCATTTCATTGACGCCCGACCAAGGGTTACCCTCGAGGCTGCTTGACCGGCTCAACGTGGAAAGTTGCCATCAATTTTTGCTCTCCTCTTTGCCCAAATGAAGATGCCCTAACAGAGAGTCGCACTCATTTGTCAAGAAATATGTATCGTGGCAGTTAATAATATCTGACATCTGCTGACAGCTCGATGTCTACATATACATATATATATCTATATATCTATATATTATTTAATTCAAATATGTTGCATGAAGGTATAGTCTAGAAGATGTAAGTAATCATAGCAACATTTATAATCAGATAATCATAGAATCACAGATGATGCAGATAATCATAGAATCACTATCTATTAGCTATACTCCCGTTAAATTTGGTTGAGTCTTGATATTGCAGATAGAAAATATATATACATATATGTTATATTTGCTTACCGAGTCTCTCCCTTAATAACAATTAAATTCAGAATTAACAATATACGTCAATATATATTTAAAGGTGAATAATAATATTTGATAAGTTATCTGCTCTAATAAGCTACAATTTAATTGTTATAAAACTGCATTCGCGTCACTCCCCCTAAGACATCTCTAGAATGTGTTCGAGATTCCTTCCTTTAATGTAGAGCATTTAACTGTCGTCTTTTTCAAGATTAATAATCCTGTTTTTTAGTTTAATTTTTAACTCTTTTTTTTTCTTTGTTTCGAAGGCGAGTTCCACGTAATTGCGTGAAGAGCCGCAAGTTGCAGTTGTTGTTTTCTGTGCCACATTCGCGCAGTTGACTTACGCATATTGCGGCACGTCATCAGATCTGGTCCCAGGCCACAGGCTGGCTGCAGCTGAGCTAAAAGTGGAACTGGAATTGGAACTGGAACTTCTACTGGCACTGGCACTGGCACTGGCACTCATTCACTGGCCGCCTCCTGCCGGCCTGGCAAATTGAGACACAACTCGACAGGAGCGCAGCAAGCAAAGCATTTAATTTACTTTTATTGTACTTGCACGATTTATTGAAATTGCTTATCGATTGTTGTTCCTTTTAGCGAGTGCGTTGTATACCCTGTATTGTCATGCAAATGTATGGAAAGCAGAGCTTTGTTTTCAGACTCTGCGGCAGTCTTCTTTCGATATGGCATTTACAATCCAACTGAATATTTAGTGGGGAAGCCTTTTTATGATCATTTCGCACATCGAATTATTGTTTTGACTTATTATTGCATTGAGTGTGCAGTGAGTGCAGGAGCTCCTGTACGCTGATAACCTTTGGTTTACTTTATGGCTTGGCTGGCATTTGAATCTCATCTCCAATTATGTTAATGGAGCGACGATGCTGATTCGGGAATCGCATGAGCCGCGCAATATGAGTCCGGCAAGTGCTCGACCTGCCATTTAGTCAGACACGTCAGCACATTTGTCAGCCAAATGTCGGCGCTCGTGCTGTTTGTTGGCTTTGCCAGCCAGTGTTCATATAAAGCCGTATATCAATGGCAGAAATCGCCAATTGATAGGCGAGCCAGCGAGCGAGTATGCGAATCGGGGCAATGCATTGGCCGTATGCAATCTGAACTATTTGCATATTTATAAGTGTTTGCCAGTGCGTCTAACCGCCCCTGTCTGTCTGTCCGCGCGGCCGCTTGTCCAATTTATGTTAATTGCATAGAGCTATGAAATTAATACTTTTTATCGCTTGCTCAATCGCCGCGAACTTGTAGCTCACATGTTAGCTGTAAATTAAGTTGACAACTTGGCGCTGCCGCTGACGCTGACGCAGCTCGACGAACGCCAACTGAGACCAGGTTGATTCTCGTTTGGCTTACAATTGAAATTAGATTGTTGCCCAGATAAATCAGTTAGCCAGGCCGCAATTATGATTAGTTGGGCTCAGCCCGAGCCACTACTAAAGCCCAGCTCTGGGCCGAACGCCTCATTGACATTCTCGAAGCTCATATCAATGGCCACGGCAAACAAAAGGTATTCAAGAGCTGTCTCTCTGTCAGCTGTACGGCACCAACTGTCCGCCGATGATGACGACAACGCCGACGACTTCAATTGACGTGCCTCAAAGTGAGTGTGCCTGTGTGTGTGTGTGTGTGTGCGTGTGCGTGTGCGTGTGTGTGTGTTTGCCTATTTGACAAGCATTCATTGAGCTGGGATCTCAGTTTGTCAGTTCGTCAGTTCGTCAGTTGGGTACACTTTAGTACGCAAATAGTAGCCGCTATTTAAACGGCAAAGCCAAAAGGCAAAAGCGACTGCCATTAGCTGTGAGCTCTGAGCTGGGCCTACGCAACGTCTACGCCTGGCTGGCTGGCAGTTGGGTTGGACTCCGCTTGCCGCTGTCTTTTCTATTATTTAGCAAATATTTAGAATATTTGAGCACTGGCTTCAGCACTTGGCTACCGCGCGCGCTTGGGCAAACAAATCATGTGCCTATGGGGGATCGAGCTGAAGAATCGAACGTCAAAGTTTTTCATTTATTGCTTCATATCTCTTGTTTAAATATTTAAGGGGCAGCACTTGCGGGTGCTCACGTGTGCGTGTGCGTGTGCTTGTGCATAATACACGCCTTTTGGCAAAAACAAAAACTAATAATAATAATAATAATAAGAAAGAAGCAGAGAAGAGGAAAACTTTCTACAAACATGGCTAAGAGCCACCTGCTGGCTGCCGTATTGGCATTTAACCTCTGCGAACTGGTCAGGCACAGGCTTGTTGTGCGCGCACAGTGAGCTGCTAGGTTTTTATATCTGCATCTGCATATTGGCCCGACGACGTTGTTAACAAGCTTGTTAATAAATTACAAACAAAATGGTCATAAAAAGTGCCAGGCATAAATCAATGACGCCTGCTCTCACACTCTCTCTCTCTCTCTCGCCTCTCTCTCGCACTCCCTCCTGCTCTTCCTCGTCCTTCCGCTCGGCCACCCCCCTTTTGCCCACGAGCTGCTTAGCTGTCAGCTCGCACTAGTCTTAGCGGCCAACGACTATCGGCTAGCAACGACTGCGACTACTGACTGGCCACGGCTCCGAGTGGCCGGCCGACTGGCCATGCATAAATAAATAAATAATGGCGAGTGTGGACACAAAACAGACAACGAACAACCCAGTCGCAACTTATGTATAATGTGCTATTATTAAAATTGATATAGCAAAAGCTGAAAATTATGCTGCGGCCGCAGATATCGCAGCCAAATAAATTCAAATTAATCAATTGACAGCGGCCGCAAAAACAACTCAGGGAAAATACTTCATTTAAATGCGCGACATGCATAAATCAATTCAATTAGTTGGTATTATATCTGGAACTTATCTTTATCTACTTCTCTGGGCTTTTAATTTCGTTTCTGCGTTTTGTCTCTTCTATTTTTATACTGATAAAAGTTTCCACTAGGAAGTGATTATACAGTTCCCAAACGTTACTCAACTGGGTTGGGAGCAATAACTTATGCTCCTCAGAGGGTATTGACACCGCAGAAGATTTCTTGGACATGATGGATTGAGCGAATGTAGGTCTCTATAAGGAAGTCCCTCACTCTGATAATCTATCTGTTGCAGCGAATGGAACAAGACAAGAGTTAGGAATTTACATATGTCGAAATATTCTTTCCATCTGCTTGTTGGCTCTTCAGGTTAATGAAGCTTTAAATGTCTCTATTAGATTCTATTCGCTTGTTAGTTCTTCAGGTTAATGCAACTTTAGGTATCTTTTTTATTTGAACTCGGGCATATGCTGACGTATGTTGCATATGGGCATGTCGATTTTTTACGACATATGCATGTGCATTCGCATTGCAGTTCAGTGTCCGACAGTTATTGCATATGAAATGCAAATGCCATTTAGTGGATTCAACAGGCCGCCAGGCCATCATTCGTTATATTGCTCACTCGGCTCAATTTTATGGCCCTGCTCATTTCGTGTCATAAAAAAACATTTTCAACACATATTTTTTAACGACAAGTGACTATAAAAGTGCCTGGCAATACCAACAAAAGCAACAGCAACAGCAACAACAACAACAACAACGAGACACAAAAATAATAGCAACATGAAGACAACAATAATGAAAACTTACCCAGCATTTGCAGCTTGTGGCCCAAAGGCGTTGGCGTTGCTTTTGTGCTGGCGACTGCAATAAACAGAGTGGAGAACACAAAGTACGAATTATAATAATGAAACATATGTATGAGTAGAATATATGCACACACACATGTGTGTGTGTGTGTGTGTAAGCTGTATAGGTAGCATGTGAAATATATGTGGTACAGTAGAAGTCTTCCCTCAGTTAGCTCTGCATTAAATTAGCTGAAATTACTTTGAATTTATAAAGCTAGCACACACACTGGAAAGAGACGCCACGTCATGTCAGATCATTAAGAAAATATGGTCAAAAATGTTTCAATTAAAAAACAAAACTAGACGAAGGCATTAAAACGAACAAACGAACAAACACACAACAGCAACTCGCGTAGAACTGAATGAAAACCGATTGTAGGCGGACAAGTTAGCCATAAATTGTGTAGGCCACTTTACTGTCAAGTCATTAACAGCAACAACAACAATGGCAACAACAGTGTGGCAAGTGAATCATTAACAGCAAAGGTAAGCCAAAAACCGAAAGACTGCTTTCTGTTTTATCAGCCGCGGCAGAGGCGACTCTATTAGTGATGCCGAACATGGAATACCCTATTTGAATACCGATTTGCATATTTCGAGTATACATAGATCTTTGAGATTACCTGAGATTAAGATTAAATAAGGTAAAAGCTTTCCTCATTTACAGTTTTGCTGTATTATTATTTATATGCTCCCAAATGTCAATTACTAAGTTTGGAATGTGCTCAACTTAAAGCATAAGTATATACAGGATTTTCTACAGTTTTTTTACCCTTTTAGTTTAATTACTAAAAGTATGATGTGCCTTTAGGTCTCTTAGTTGCATTTGCTGAAGAGCGATACTTGACATATTTTATTTAAAATATTCACAGAAGAACGCTTATATATTCAAGTATTTAATGTCACATAATGTCACATTAATATAATTGAATATAAAAGAATTCATTAAATTTGTGGGAATCAATTCTTCAACTTGTATCTAGCTTTAGTCAATATATATTTTTGCTATGCTTATAGCTATATATTAGATTGTCTGCAGTGGCCTTCAAACTTGAGAAGATTTGAAATGAACTTTTGCTTGCATTTGGCAGACTCTAAAATAGTAGCATATATTTGTACACATTTATATATATATATATATATATATATATATATATATATATATATATATATATATTTATATATTACGTTAAATTGTTGACATTTGATTGCATTGGTTCATTCATTCGAATCTGTTTCAATTTTTTCTCAACCTCTATTCGAGCGAATCTGCTGTGCAGTCAGTGACACGTGCCTCGGGAGTTTATGCAAATTATTTGATGGTCTATAACATTTTGTAGCGCATTTGAATTAAAATGTGGTTTTATATCTTTTAGCCAGTCATAAAGCTCACGCACACACACCAGCACACACTCGGCTTAACAGTTTTATTTTGTTATTTTTTGGCAGGTGCAATAAACTACTGCGGATTTGTGTGTGATCTGGCTAGTCAATTTCTCAGTTTGTCAGTTTTGTTTTTTATAGGTTCCCAGTCGACGTTAGCCAATTTATGCATTGGCCACAGGCCCAAATAAAACAAAAATCTAATAGACACGAAAAGCCGACAGCATTCGCTGCGCTGAAAAAAACGCAGCGAAAACGCGTGCAAAACGCTTGGAAATTGAGCCTCAAAATGCTGAGACTAATTGAAGAACAAGGCAACAGCTCACCAACTAGTGTAGGATTATATATAAATATGTATAGAGGTATGTGTGTGTCTATATAAATATATGAGATCTTTAAATTTATTAAATAATCTTATTAAAGCTTAGACTGGTTAGAGCCCTAAAGGTTTGAAAATCTAAATTTGTTTATTTTTAGGTCTCACATTTATGAACTCTAATGACAATTAATACATTTAACACGTGTTGTCTTCACGCTGCTGGCTTTTCTTTAGTTAAAACTTGAAAATCATCTGAGTAGAATATAAGAAAGGAAAACTTTCTGTTAGCTTTGTTTATTTACTTATTTATTTGTATTTTTTGTGCTCGTCATGGCCCCATGGCTTGTGTCAAGGCACCGACACCCACAATGCTGTTCGATGTCGGCACACTATAATGGAAAAATAAATCTTCAGCATGGTAAAGAGCAACAACAACAAAAGCTAAGAGCCATGTAGCTAACAAAATTTTGAAAAGGCGTTAGATTCGATCCGGGCTCGCGAGTCGCGCGTCTCGCGCGCGTTTTTCAGTTGCGCACATCAAAGCGTCAAATGCCGCTAAACAAAATGCCCACACTTGGCAGTGACTGTGTGTGTGTGAGTGTGTGCTGTGTGTGCATATGTGTTGTGCAACAACAATTCAACAAATGCCTAATTGTCTCGGCGGCACTCGTAAAACCTACAAAATTATTACGGCCGCAGAGGAAAAGAAAAAAAAAATAATAAAATGAAATAAAATAAAATAAATATATAAAAGAAAGAAAACACGAAAAAACGCGCCACTTCACATGTTGAGATCGTTTGGATCGGGTTCGCAACTCTGAGGGCAGCGGGGCGACAAAAGTGCCAAAGGGTAAACTAATGACAGTTTAATTTACTCCCATTGCGATGAAGTGTAACGACTCTCAAAACTCAATTAGACCCGGCCGGGCAGGTAGCTCAGCCAGCGCTGGCTCAAATTGCCGCTTTTGGCCAAACGCGGCTCTAATGCGATGGCGACGGCGACGGCGACGGCGATGGCGAGTGCAGCTGCAGGTGCAACATGCGACTCAAAAAAGAGAAAAATGCATAATTTGTACACTTTATGAGCGGCTCTCGAAAGGGCAAGGCGAACGCGGGGCTGGCCACAAGCAGAACTCCAGCGCAGCTTGCCGCGGCCTCAGCTCAATTAATTCGCCTACTTTATGTTTATGGCCCTGTTTGACGCATATTTCTGGGCCATAAGTTTCGATAAGAACGGCAACTCCTTTACATAATGAACTTTTACGCAATGCGTAGCTCATAGATACAAAGCAGCAGAGTTCGCCAAAGAGTGGGCAACCACCAACTCCATCTTTCTCCCTGCCTCCCTCACTCTCGCTCCCTCTCCCTCTCTCTCTCACTCTCTGTGCGACCCGTCTGAGAAATTTATGTTATTGAGGTCGTAATTCTGTACAATATTATTGCATTTATACATCGTAGGCGATGCCCCTAATGAGTTTTTCAGTTCGTCTCCTTCAGCGATCTGTGAGCGAGCCAACAAATTTATGCATTGCCATTGTCTATAAGGCCCCAACGGTGGGCGGCTGTGTTTCCAGTTGCCCATTGCCAGTTGTTAGCTAGCTGGTTAGCTTGTTGGCGTTTTGAGCCATTCGGCTGTGAGATGTGTTTTTGAACTGCTTAGGGTTTTGAACATTTTTATGGCAACGCCGCAACATGTTGTTATTGTTATTGCCGTTGTCGCTTTTGTGGCTGCAGCAACGCCCATGCTCTGGCTCCGGCTCTTCCTCTTTCCCTTTTTTGCTAATGCGCATTGTGTGTAGGCGTTGAGCTGTGAAGGATCCCGGCATTGAGACGGGCATTAACATGCACGGCAATCTCATCATGTTTCGACTAATTGGCAGAGTTCAGCCCTGTTGTGCCTCGGCCTAAGAGTTACTTCATCTAATAGATATCTCGCTCAAAGCATATAGAAAGTTCGATCTGAACTGACATTGAGTCCGTAGTATCTTTTACTTTTACATCTCAGAGCGAGAGAGAAAGAGAGATGAGGTCACGCCCCGCAGATCGAAGCAATCAACAGCCCTCAAAAGTCAAGCACAGAGCTGCACCTATCCATCAACAGGCGAATAAACTCGAACAGCACTGGAGAGTAGCTGTCATGCTCCAATTTTGAATGCTTTTCAGTGGCTGCTTAGATCGCATTGCCACAAGGTGTTGCTGCCGGGCTGCACTTCCTTATCGCTGGCTTTCACGGCACGTCGCGGCCAAGCGAATTCAATTAGACAATACAAAAGAAATAAAGACTCAAAAGAGTCAGAGAGACCGACGGACAGACGGACAGACAAAAAGGCATTCTAACTAAATGGCATTCACCTGTCCGGCTGAATAACGTCGCACACACTTACACTCACACACACACACACACACACTCAGGTGTACAGCTGTCAATATGTTGGCGCCAAACGAGAATTTTGTTCGACTCAAAGATCCATGGCCATCCATTAAATGCCTACCGTCAAATCATAATTCATTTTTTGTACCCTCTGTCGCTTCCTCTTCCTCTGCCACAACCCGGGCAACAACAACCAAGGCAGCCACAGAGCTGGCTCTGCTGTGCCGAGTGCTCTTCAGCTATTAGGCGCGGCCACTCCTAGGCACGCAGACCAATAAGCCAGGCAGCCAGGCAGCTGGGCAGCTGGGCAGCTGTGGGCACAGGTAGGGCCTGTCTAGGCAGCCAGTTTGCACCTTGCGCAACTACGAGTCGGACTAAGAGAGAAAAGATACAGCACTTTGCTGCAGCAACGACAAACGATCCTCACTTATTCGGTTGCATCGCCTGCGGCGCAGCGAAGGTTCATTGATACTTTGTAGCAGCAGCAGCAGCAGCTTCATCTCAGGTGCTCAATCAAAAGTAATTAATGTGCATTCGGAATGCCATAAAGAGCCAAAGGGTGATGCACAGTCGAACATGCAGATGCTGATGCTGATGCAGATGCGGATGCGGGCCGAGTAAGTGGCATCGAGAGCAGCTATTCGCTATTGAAATGTCAGTTTCTCATATGAAATGTTGTGCCTTGGTTAATTTGCCGTATAGACTCGCAGTTTGCAGAAACAGATACAGACGCAGACGCAGACGCAGACGCAGATGCAGATGCAGATACAGCTGATCAGTAGCCGCGTATGCATTAGCCAACTGTGTTGCCCGTTAGCCGAAAACGTGCCAAATCATGAGCAAAAAGGCGACACGAAACTTTATTAGCCCGTTGACGCAAATTAACGTTGACCGCTTCCATTTCGCATTTCGCTTTTCGCATTTCAAACGGCCCCAACTGCTGCCAATGGGTTGCGGCAAGTGGGGCATCTGGCTGCACCACCATATCACCGGCACCCCACGGCTGCTGCCAGCAAAATAATTTGTAAATGTCAGTGCATTTTGACAGTTTGTGGTGATGTTTTTCAAATTACAACTTACAACGGCAGCAGCAGCAGGAGCAGCAGCAGCAGCAGCAGCAAAGAAAAACTCAAACATAAATGAAAACAATTTTCGCAGAATGTAAAATGCAAAAATATCAGCAAAAAATCAAAATACAAATAAAAATGAAATAAAAAAGCAAAACACAATTTTTAATTTCTGTTTTTATTAATACTTTGAGCATTTTTCTGTCACTGCGGGGCTCTATCAAAATATTCAACATTCGACTTGCAAATGGATTTGCCGAATGGAAATGGACATGTGACAAGATTTCGACAAGACGCTCGCGAGCTATGCAATGAAAGCATTGCGCTTATATTGTAGATATCTGCATACCTATATACAGCAAACCTATATATATATCAGCAAAATGGGGCAGATCTATTTCCCTTACGATGAAGTATTGTATTGTGCTAAATATAATAATAGCAACAACAATAACAATAACAATAACAAAAGTAATATTGCATAAATAGCGTTGATTAAAGTATGGAAAATTGTAAGTATATATAGCATATATATACATACATTTGTATATACATAGTAATATATGCAATCTGAATGAAAGCAGCAACACTGATTTTTTATATTATAAATTAATTTTGATCTCTTAGGAGAACTCAAATTAATTGTTGCCCTCTGGAGTTATTTTTGAATAATATTTTAAGGCGTAAAATACTATAGCTAATTTATTATAAATATGCTCCCATCACATCATATTTATTTAATATAAAATATGATATATATTTTCATAAGATCTTTCATCTGAATTTGTTCTTTGTGGTATAATTAATACTTTTAATTTGCATTTTAAGAAAAATTCTCTTTGAAAGAGTAAAATTTTACGCAGTGATAAATAGTATTTACCCTATTTAAGTTCGTTTGTACTAAAACAAAATGGAATTGTTTCTTTCATATGTTTTAATACATTATTAACACAATATCGGTTATCTAGGTTTACTGTTTGTGGCTTAAATAAATCTTGAAATTTTAATTTTTTAGTACATTCCATGACAAACATCTCTTGAGAATCGTATAAATAATATGCCAAATATTGTGAGTGAATAATGATGCAACTTTTGCCCTTTCACGTTGCTTTATTGTTACATTTTTATTGAATAAAGAATAAGATATTTTTTCTAACATATATTTACATATTATGAAAATATACTGGGAACAAGTTTTAATACAAACATATTTTTTAAATTTTATTTTTTTATATAAACAATTTGTATTTTTAGCTTGTTGCCTTTCTGCTAAGCTCCTTTTCATTTTCATTGAAATATAATAATTCTGTTACATTAGGAGCATGAGCTCTCCTAAAAGTACCACAAAGAATACATCGAATAAACTTTTTAATGAACAAAATAATGTTTCGACTTGAATATGTTTTCATTAGATGCAAAATGTGGTGAGAACAAGTTCAGCTATTTATATTTTATACGCATTTACTTAGCTCAGCTTCAGCTCTGTTTTGCAGCTAGTTTGTGTTTGTTTGGGCAGATTTTTGGTCAAGGCAAGACTTTAGACTGGTTGGCCAATGCAATTAGGTAACGAACGCCACAGATTGGCTAATAAAATGTCAGACATTGTGTTAGATGAAGCGAGCGAGCGAGAGAGAGATAGAGGGATAGAGGGAGAGGGAGAATGGCAGTTGGGCTCTGCAATTGAGTCAAAGCCTGGCTGCAGCTCGGAAAAGCTTACAAGGCACGCGGGAAATTAAGTTCAAGTTATTTTAGAGCAGATTACGAGAAGCAGGGCATAGCAGGGGATGGTGGAGGGGCCAAATGCCAAACAAATGCGATAATAGTTGGCAAAGTCAATGGCTAGACAGTAGAACCAACAGCAACAACAACAACATGCAGTAACAGCAACAACCAACAACAAACAACAACAATGAAATTGAAGAAAATTATACTAAATTGGCTTCAATTATTGTATTAATTTGGGTTCCGTGTTGCTTTCCGGCTTATCCCTTTTTTCCACATTGTTGTTGTTGTTGTTGTTTGTGCTGTTGTCTTGTTGGTTTGGTTTGGTTTGCTTTGCTCTGTCTGACTGAGACGACCGCCTGGCGATTGGCGACTGGCAACTGGCAACTGGCAACTGGCAACTGGGATTGCAATTATTTTTGTTGTTTTCTAACTTGGTTTTGGCATTTCGTTGACCCAGCCACTTGGTCAAGTCTGGATTTTGTCTTGCTCCAAGCGGAGCGCTGCTTAGTTGAGTTATTTCAAAATTATATTAGACAGCAGAAGCAGCAGCAGCAGCAGCCTGCATGAGGAGATGCCAACTGCAGCTGCATAGCTCTAGCATTAGTTATTATTGCTGTTGTTGCTGTTGTTGTTGCTGTTGTCTTGGCCTCAGTGTCGTGCAGGAAACAGCGCCATGGCGCTGACCAAAAGGAAGTGGACGATTATGGCTCGTATGAGCTATGTACCCAACATATGTCTGTGATTACAGGTTTTTGTTTCTTTTCGGTATTAGTGGCGAGTTGACTCTTTCTGAATCTGTCTTTGGCTCTGCCTCTGGGTCTGGGTCGTGGTCAATAGTCCGGCAACAAGATCTCTGCGCAATAGCTGCGCCTTGAGACAGATCCAAACGTAGCTCTAAGATTCTGCCCGCTTGGCAGTTAACTTGAGACTGAACAAGTTTTAGAATTCTTTCGGGTACTGCAGTCGGCATTGAGCCGCACACAAACTTTCAAATAAACTGGTTGAATAATAGCTAAAGTAATATTAATTGTTTATATTATAAAGAGTTTTCTCTCTCTCTCTCTCTCTCTTATTCGTTATTCATTACACTTATTTAAATGTTGCACACTTAAATTATTATTAAATGAAACACATTTTGACTCTGTTCCACATTGAACCAAATCCAAACTCACCAACTGAAAGTTTTTGCAAAATGTTAGCCGTAGACACACAAAATACAAAATGCAATTTCCTCTCGAAACATTTTCGTAAACGGGTCACAAAACTTTTGCCGTCGCAAATAGCCAAGCAACACGATTGCAACATTTTGTGCAGTTTTTTCTTTGCAGTTCGCAGTTGGCAGTTCGCAGCTCTCAATTGTTTAATAGTTAAACACACACAGCACAGGGGGGCACAGTGGATTGTACGTAATATTGTTAAGGAGGCGCGTTAGGATACGCTTTAAACGGGAGCGCGTGCAAAAGTTCTGTAGGGAATTCTCTGGGTTTTTGGCTGCCGCGCGGCACGAAAGCCAAAAAGCGAATGCGGCTTGCTAAAAAAAGCGACTGCGACTCGCAATCGCAATCGGCATCGGAATCGACGTCAAACGGCAACAGCTACGCCAGCTTTGGCCTTATAGGCCGGGCGGCACAGTTTGCAGTTGTTGCTGCTGCCGCCGCCGACTGCTGCTGCTGCCGCCGACTGCTGTTGTTGCTGCTGCTGCTGCTGCTGCTGCTGCTGACGTCGTCAAGCGAGTCGAGACCAATACAAGCTCCCCTCGTTGCTTGTGTACGTATTTGTGAAATTGCATTTCAGCTACGGTCGCAGCAACAGCAACTGCAACATGTTGCCTGAACTTTTGTCGCCTTGCAGCTTTGTCGCTCGCAGAACTCACCACAGCGGCGTTTGTTGCTGTTGCCGTCGTTGCACGTGTTTCGGCTCAGGATTAGCCTCAGAATACAGAAAGACAACAGTTGCTGTTGCTGTTGCTGTTGCTGCTGCTGCTGCTGCTGTTGCTGTTGTTGTTTGTGGGCTTGTTGCCTGACTGACATTTCCTTTTGTCTTGAGTACACCTACGTGTGGCAGAGGCAGCGGCAGCGGCAGCAATGGGGCGGGCAGGTTTCACTCGCTGCTGATCGAAGGTGACATTTGTCAGGCGCTCAAAGCTCAACAACTGTCAGACTAAGAGAGCCTCGTCAGCGACTCGACATGCGCATGACGGCCCAAAAAGAGGGGAAAAACTGTGCTCGAGTGAGCTGACTGAGTGAGTTTCGTCGCGCTGCTCGTCGCATCACTCACCAATGGGCAATTGCATTTGCGTTGTTTTTGTGCGCGACACCCACACAGAGACGGGCAGCAACAGCTGCAATTAAAATGGGTAGGTGTTGCAGCTATTTAATAGAGTTGCATGCAAATCATTACGAATTTCCATTCCAGATTGCTGTGAGAATGCGAATTAAGAATTCAGCCAAGGGAAACTGCATGGTGCTCAATAGATATTTGATTATTGCTGCCTTTAAAGCTGAATAGATTATTTATTATGTGTTATTAAAATAAACGTAGCACACCTTGCATTCATGCTCAATTTATGTTCACTTGAAGCAAACATCAATCAAATTGCCATATGTCAATTATGCTCATCTGCAGCAGCAACAGCAACAGTCACACCAACAGCAACAGCAACAGCAACAACAAAAGCAACAACAACTCTAGTCTGTGGCACTCAACGGGGCGTATGAGCTCCCGCCCAAAACAAAAAACTTTCCGTGCGCTTGTCACAATTTCTGCGGTTATTTGTTTGCCCTGTTTGGGTTAGCGTTGAGGCTGTTGCTTAGTATGCACGGGAGGGTTGCCTGATAGCAACACCAACAATTTTGTGGTCTACTTTTACAGCGCACACGCCCACACACACTCGACGGGGCAAAGTTTTGCAGCCAGAAACCATTAGAATTTACGTTAGCTCGGCAAGCAGCTAAAAAGGATTTCAACAAGAGACTGATTAACCGCAAGCCATAGTTTCAGCTACAACTGAATGAAGTTCAGTGTGTGTATGTGTGTGTGTGTGTGTGTGTGAACGAGCTGGCCGCATTTCGTTGGCTAATTACCAGAGACACGCCCAGCATCCAGTTGCAGTTGCAGTTGTTGTTGCTCTTAACGCATCTGAATTACATAATCTCTGTGGGGCGCCGTCTGTCGTTGGCTGACCACAAAATAGACAAGAATTTATTTGCTTGCCAATCAACAGATTCTCAACATGTATTTATGGCGTTTCCCTTTGGCAGCAGCAAACACATGTTCTCATTTTCACATGCCACACGGCCACAAGCACAATACGCAGACTGAGACTGAGGAGGAGACTGTGCCTGGTACTGGGACGGAGCAGGGACAGGGATAGCGATCTGCAGCAGACAAAGGGTCGCATATTTATTACATCACAAGAAGCCAAAAAGGAAGCGCAATCTCAGACGGCTAAACCCACGCTACGCTGAAAACCGAAAGTGCCTCGGTAGCCTATAGACCTACTTACAGCGCAGGCCTCTAAACAGAAGACAGTTGGCTGGTTGGCTGCTTGGCTGGTTGGCTCAAGAACAAGGGCTCGTTTCTGGTTCCTGGTGCCGACTGCTGCCGTGTCCCAGGCATTGTTTCGCTTTCATTGCCTTGGCAGCGGCAAGGGGCAGCGACAATAAATCAAAGACATTAAGTTGAATGCACCAGCGAGTGAAACGGATGCAAAAGTCGACGCTTGGGAACCTGAAGCTGACGCTGAGCCGCAGCGTCGAAGCTGGTTAAAGTTGGTTCTGTGCGGATGCTAACCCTTGCCTACCTCAATGCCGGATCCAAGTCCGAATCGGAGGCAAATCTGAGTCGCAGTTGGAAAAACATGACTACAAAAAATAAAGAGACGAAGAAGAACAACATGACGAAGAAGGGAAACAAACAAGCAGGCAGGCAAGCAGGCAGGCCGGCCCGGCCGGCAGGCTGTGAAGCAGTTGTCGCTTGAGAAACGTCAGCTGAGCGATGGCAGTGGCCGCAAAGGGTTCAACAGGAGCGAGGAAAAGCCGGAGTCGAGAGGGAGCGCCGGGGAGGGGAATTCGTCAGCCAACAAGATGAAATGATGATAATCCCCCTTTAATTTGGTTTGACTGTGTCTGTGCTGCAAGGACGAAAGGGTCTTAGCGCAGTTAAAGCAGTGGAGAAATCGGAGTTGGAGTTGCTACTCGACTAGATGCTGCTTTGCATTTAGAGATAAATTCTTTGAGCGCAACGAATCAGTTGGCCAAAGGAAAGCATTTGCACGATTAAAACCAAGTACACATAGCCCAAGAAGGGTTCGGCTCCTGCCTGAGAGCAAAAAATGGCATAATTTGCTTAAGAAAACTTTTCCAATTTATAAATGACAAACAAAACGACAGAAAAACTCAGCATAATGAGTAAAACTTGGCGACAACTTCCAGAGGGGAGTAGCCAAATGAACGGCATTTTTCTCTTGCTTTGCCCTCGCCAGGGACCATCCGCAGTTTTTTCTTTCTAATTAAAGAGCCGACCATTTGCATAAAGCAGACAACCATCGACAAAAAGGAGCAAAAGGAGCAGCAGTCGCTTAGGCATTAATCAAAAGATCAGCTGCAAATTAAAAGCGTAGCTGCTCAGAGCGAACGCTAATGGAAAAAACGTAGAAGAAAATTCGCTGATGCAGAACGGCAAGTGTAAAGGGAGTATAAAAGGATTGCTCCAAAAGGAGTGGATGGAAAGGAGCAGAGTCCTGCAGGAAGGGGCAGATTGATTGATTGAGCTTGGACACAATGAAATCAATTTAGCTGAAGTTACTTGAAAGTGAATTTCTAATTATTTTCATGTTACAAGATTTTGAGAAATATTCATTTTTACAAATTATGGTAAGGCAGAGGAAGAGTATGTTAACTATATAAAACTATATCAAATAATACATAGTTTGAAGCAAGCCTAAGTACGACCATAGCATAAATATATTTTGAGGAATTCAGATTAATAATAATAGTTAAAAGTACACACAAACATAATTCTACAGATCAATTTGCTGAGGCAGTACAAGACAAGAGCGTAAAGACTTACTCTATAAGAAGTGGATGGCAATGGGATAAGTCCTGCAGGCAGGGAACAATTTGATTGATTAAGCCTGAACACAATGAAATCAATTTAGCTGAAGTTAACTGAAAATGAATTCCTAATGTTATTTATGTGCAATGGTGTGAAAAATGATGATAAGAATATTAGAAAGAGAAATCATATTTTAGATACATGCAACTTTCAAAATAAACCTAAGCAAAAACATAAATCATATCAAATTTAATTGACTTAAAATGTATAAATAGGCAGGAGTCCAGTTTCCTCTCATTGTCTGTCATTTGTCTGCACGAATTCATAAACAGCATTTTTTATTTTTTAAACATTTTCCATAAGTTTTTCTTAAGTACGAAAGTATTAAATATCTTTACATTCTCTCTCTCTCAATATATATATACATATATATATAAATATATATAATATATATATTGAAACGAGGCCAGATTTCCTGAAAGCATATGCATTTCAATTTTAATACACAGACATGCAGAGAAATATCAACATCAGCAGGCGAGAGAGAATGAGAGAGAGAGAGAGAGAGAGAGAGAGAGAGAGAGAGAGAGAGAGAAAACCATTATCATCATCATCTTCTTCATCATAAATACAAGTATAAGCGTTTCAGTTTATATACGGAAAAATAATATTTGTGTGCTTTTGCCTTCTTTGGGAAGACGAAACATTTTATTGCGATGGCATTGAGCGGCTCAGGCCCATTTCAGCACGAAATACTTTCCTGTCGACCACCAGCACCACCCAAAAATAACTGAGCGAGATTCACTGGACAAGTCAGTTACAGGCTCGTCGAGTTGAGATGGGACTGGGACTGGGACTGGCAGAGGATTTTAAGTGGTGCTTGATAAGCGGCTGGCCAACGAAAGGAGAATGCGCTATAATGCGCTTTACCAAAGTACATATAAATTTGTGTTGTTGTTGTTGCTGTTGTTGTTGCTGTTGCTGTCCTCAT
The DNA here is from genome assembly GCA_037075325.1 of Drosophila mayaguana. Lineage (NCBI taxonomy): Eukaryota > Metazoa > Arthropoda > Insecta > Diptera > Drosophilidae > Drosophila > Drosophila mayaguana. The sequence goes on along the minus strand of JBAMCG010000080.1, from coordinate 2,346,153 downwards.
TTTGACCAGCCCCACTGATGGAATATCAACGCTGGGGCACCAGCACATAAATAAAAACAAATTAAAAGGCGAAAAAAGGAACAAGCAATTTAATTTGATATTTTTGCGATGGGAATTCCGTTAAAACGATTTAATTTAAAAAAACGTTTCCATTAAGAAATTAAACGAAAGGTCGACAGACTTTTGTATTAAGCAATTAATAAATTCAGAGCGAGAAATGAGTCGAAAACCTATCAAACTAAGTTATAAAAGTTTCATATATCAAATGAATTAATCAAACCCAGACATAAATCAACAATAAAAACTCGAATAATCAATTTTTGTTTGCCAAAAAATCCAAGTGATTTTAAGTGAATTAATGCAAATTATTTGTATTATAAATGCTAAGTAAAAGCTTATACTGAAATGTTAATTTATATACATTGAATGCCATATCTAAAATAAGATGAAGTCATCAAGATTAAGTATTTAAACAATTAAAGGTAAACTGAAAATAAATTAAATAATAAAAGGCGGCATCTCAAAAAAAAAATAAATAAATATACATCCTTATATATATGCACATGTATTTGTAGTTGATATTAATTAAATATAAAAACGTAGAAAAATTCATAATTAATTTTAATATTATTATTATTATTATTATTACTTTTTTTTATTGTTATTGTGTTTTTTTTTTTTTTTTAATTTAAACAATATTAAGAGGAAATTTTGTTGTCCGCTGTGAATTTTGCTGAAATTAATTTTATACTTTTTCGATTTGATTTTTCATGTATTAATTTTGTTAAATAAAAAGAAACTAAAAACGACACATTAATAAATTTAATTGAATCTTGAAATTAATTGAATATACAAAATAGTTGACATGTGCAATAAAGAAATAAATAGTAAAATAAATAAATTAATGTCATGATGAAAATCTTAATATAAAATAACATAATTGATGAACGTTTCTATATAGATATTTAATAATAAACGAAGTCATACATTTAAATGATTAATACAAAATATATGAATTTATAAATAGTTAAAGTCGCAATATTTATTAAAAAGCAAATAAACTTCATTATTAATGAAGTCTTCGCATGTTATTTATGCAGCTCAAATGTTGTTGACTTACTTGTTGACAATTTTGTGCATTGGCCTCCCTCACAGACCGGGAGCACATGTGCACGTGTGCCTGGCTGCGTGTCTGGGTTCGTGTGTTCATGTGTGTGTGTCTTTTGAGTTGGCGAAAGTTGTCACTTGTTTTGTTAAATTTATGAATTCGCGCGCCATTTAATTTATAACGATTTCCAGTGCATAGTGTCACTCAGCGTTCATTTTGTTTATGCCTGTGAAATGGAAACTGCCTCCTGCTGCCCCACCACCAAACCGCCTTAAACTCTGTCAATGTCAGAGCCAGAGTCAGCAACAGCAACAACGACAACGACAACGACAACGGCAACTGCAACGGCAACAGCAACGGCAACGGCAACACAGGGACACGCGCACAATTCACAAACACATACGCACTTTAAACAGTTACAGTTAGTGGCTAACAAGTTGAAACTGGCCAGACACCAGACACCAGAGACACCAGGCTGTCAAGTGGTCCACGTTCCAGTCCCGAACCAGACAATAAAATTTGCGCCATAAATCAATTTCAAGTTGCAAAGTCGTCGTCGTCGTCATAGTCGCCTGCTGCTGCAGCAGTCGGTTGAGCGGGCTAAATTCTGGTCTGGCTTATTGGGGGCTTACTGTGGCACTGACTTGCTGACTGGCTGGCTGGCTGGCTGGCTGGCTGCCTGGCTGAGTGGCCAGCTATGTCTAAGATTTATTTGTCGCGCTCTGCGGCAACTGGGAACTGGCAACAGCGGCTGCTGTTGTCATACTGCACAAGGCCAGCCGGCAGGATAAACCACGGAGCCTGGCCCGAGCTTCTGGCCGGCGCACGACCCGCGGCGTCGCGACGTCGACAGCGACCACACAGTCTAAAAAGGGGGTGGCATTGGCCATGGCCCTGGTCCTTCATGGTGCCCTGCATGTTGTTGGTGGTTGCGCAAACCACCAAAAACAAAAAAATATCCACATTCACATTCACATCTACTTCTGCATCTACATCCACAGCCACAGCCACACCAACGCTCAACACACTCAAACACTCAAGCACACATGCATATGCAAATTAACGGCAGTTTGTTGGTGTTGAAAATAAAAATGGAGCAGCCGCAGCAGCAGCAGCGGCAGCAGCGAAGTTAACCGCAGGGCAGCGCGTCGACTGCGCTGCCAGCGATTTTTTCTAATGAAGCGATTTTGAGTTGCACTCAAAGCTCAAAAAAGCGGGGAAAGCCCCTAAAACCAAGCAGAAAAAATCCATGTGCATGGATGAAAAAAGTGAAAAGCAATAGAAGAGGGAAGATGGACAAGTGCAGGGAGAGAATGTGAAACTAGTGGATCAAAACATATACATCTCAATACATAGCAGAACACGCACACGCACACGCACACACACTCACACACACACTCACTTGCCAATCTAAGCAGCGACTCAATCAAAACAGCAACTGACTGAAGGCCTCACGCGAATAAAAAAAAGGAAAACAATTGTATACACACATACACATATATAGAATATGTGTGTGACTGTTTGTGTGTGTGTGTGTGTGTGCGTATTCACCTAGCAACAGAGAACAACCCAAACTCTCCATTCACCAATACCAGAAGCAGCAGCCATCAATACACGTGCCGCACACTATGTACAAAATTTATGTGAAACGGCATGAGGCGAATGGGCAAAACGAAAAAAAAATGGAAAAAGAAAGCCAACAACAAAAATATAAGGGAAAAAATGCTCGCCACCCTGCCGCAAAACGAGGGTGACTCGCAGTCAACCACCCACAGAAACCACCGGCATTTGAGTCACAGTCGCAGGCGAAGCGAAAGAAGAAAAAAATATGACAAAAACAAAACACAAGAACAACAACAAAACGTACTAAAAATCCAATATGGCTACAATTTGCCAAAGCGTGCGAGAGCGAAGGCGAAGGCGATTGCGGCGGCGGCGACGGCGACGTCGGCGTCGCGAGAGCGCGCGCAACTACAGCAACAACAAGGTGAATGAGAACGAAAACGTAGAAAAAAATGTACATGGAACTTTTATTTGCCCTGGCAACGCAGCAGAAGGGCGCTCGTCGCCGAGGGGTGGGTGGTGGGCGTCAAGTGGCGCGCAGAATTTATATCTAAATAGAAAAAAAACTCCGCCCCCTTTTCAAGACAAGCGTCTGCGCGAAGGTAGCAATGCTGGCGCAGCGCCAGCAACATCAGCAGCAGCAACAGCACCAGAGGCAGAGACAACAGTAGCAGCGGCAGAGGCAGAGGCAGAGGCAGAGGCAGAGGCAGAGGCAGTGGCAGAGGCAGCGGGAGAGTGCCAAGGGAGAGTGTCATCGTGATATCGTTGAGCTCTTGGCTGATGTGTTGCGCTCTCACTCTCACTCTCTCGCTCTCTCTGCCGCGTGCTCGCTCGCACGCTCTGAGTAATTAAATGCTTATTAACGGTTCGCTGAGTCTGTGCGCCATCTAAAAACTCGTTAGCCTCGATATAATTAAACTCAGTTGCTTTGCACTCTGAGCTCGCGGCTCTGAGTGTGATGCGAGAGTGCAGCGCCGCTTGCAATAACCACCCTTGTAACTCACACTGGCTGCTGCCCCCCGCACCCGCAACACCCTTGCACTAAGGCAGCCTGCTGGCGTAATGCAAACTGTTGTTGTTGCTGCTGTTGCTGTTGTTGTTGTCTTGTTTCTTTTTGCGGCTTCTGAAATACTTTTTTACTTTGTGTATTGCACTTTTGACGCCATTTTGAAAATGTAATTGTGTGCATTTCAGCAAGTGATTGCCATAGGCAGCTAAACTACAACAACAACAACAACAACAAACACTGTTTAATCCAAGGGTCACATGTGTGTGTGTGTGTGCAAATGTTGTAGCTCGATTATTTAATTAGCCAGCGTGTTAGCCTGACTGCCAGCTAGGCATATTCATATGGAGTCAAAGTTCGATTTAACTACCAAATTAGTTGCTTTTAGCGGTCTTTTGGACCGATCATTAATCTCGTTAGGCTTGCAGCTAACGCTTAATCTAGTTTCGCTCTATTTGGCCATCGCATGTTTGCTGTTAACCATTCAGCAAACACTACGGGGGCGGCGGCGAGGGGGTGTGGCCAGCCACGCTTAAATAGTTTCGTATTCAGCTGAACAACCGGTAATTAAAACAAACTAATATCGCATGATAAATGTACAGTAATCTGACGCATTACCAAATCGAAATAAACAGCAACAACAAATAAACACATACATATTTCTATTTTAATTAAATTAATTAATTCCAAGCCAAATCGGCGCTCATTTTGCTGCCCATTAAAATGTCATTAAAAGCGACAATCGGTTTTTCAGTTTGACATTCATTTGTTTCGGCCAAATCTGTATAAATGTATATATATAAAATATATATGTATATATACATATAAATATATATACATATATATACAAATATTCTGCATTTACTTTTTACAAATATTTCAATTTGTCGCCTTTATAGCACTAGGAATAGCATTAGCAAAAATGCTTTTATTATATGAAAATAGAACAAAAATATGTTATATGTTAAGTTAATTTATTCATGGATATAACAACAATTACACCTAATTATAAATTCTATTTACTTTTGTGTGGAGATTAGTTTTAAAAATTATAATTTCATTATTTGTTATTACTTTCTCTTTTTATTACTTATTTTATTGTAATAATTTGTATACAAACGTTTAATGCCATTTATCTTGTGGTCTTTTTAGGATTTTTTATCTAGAGAGCATAAAATATAATATTTAATTTATTTTTATATTATATTTATTTATAATTAAATCGTTAAACAGTATATGTTATATTTAATTTTATTGTTTTTTATGTATTACAATTTTATGCAATTTGTTATTAGTTTCGTTTTTTAGTTATTATATTTTAGCTATGCAATTAGCAGTAAATGTTAAGATGAGTAAAGAAAACATAATTAGTTTTTATAAATATAATAAATATTTAAATAATTATATATTAAGAGAAGAAGTGAAAATAATTACGATTTGATGAATATAATACAATTTTATTTAATTGAGTTTTATAAAACCAAAAAAATAATAAATAAAATGAATGAAATAATTATTAATATATACATTACCCAATTTATAATTATAAAGAATACATTTCTTAATAATACATTATAAAGAAATTTAAAATTAATTTAAAATTGCTTCGTAATTTTGATCAAATAATTATTTAATTTATCCAATACAACATTTTAATTTGATTTAAAATATTAATCAGATGATGTTTATTTCCAGTTTATTTAAAAGAAGATTTTATAAAATAAAGTTATTTATATTTATTTAAAATTAGTCTTCTGTGTTTTTTATATTTAAATAAATTAGGTTAAATATAAATTATAGTTTATTAAAAATTTGACATAAATTGCTGAATTTTTTTTCTGTATTTTTGCCTTTATTGTTTATCAATTTTAATTTTAATTTATATTAAGTTATTATCATAATCGTCCAAATGGACAGATGGTAATATATTAGTTTTATTAAATTCTTAAAAACTCAACTGTGACTATCTATGTTTTCAAATATTGTATTTATATAACTTTTACCTTTTCCTTACCAGAATTTCAATTGCCCTTTGGCTATAACTGTAGAGTTTCATTTAATATATCTCAATTAATTTAACTCTTGCGTTTATTTACGCACTTTAAGTTAGGAATTTACGCACAGCTCTACTTCGCACACAGACACAGACACACACACTCACACTCGCATATCACTTTGTTAAAGCACCGTTTAGCCAGGTTTGTTATGGACAAGCTTGCAAACCCTTTCGCGAACTCTTTTTGGGGTTTCTCTGTTCGACGCGAGCGACGTTGGCAAACTGTTCGAGTCGAAAGTTGTTGCTGCCGTCGCGGAAAAACGCATCAATTTTTGACCGGCACTTGAGAAGAGAAGACAAAGGCAAAAGCTGCGTGCCCATTAATGTTGCTGTTGTTGTTGTCGTCGTTGTTGTTGTTTGTGCTACGCTCAAAAACCTCGTTCGATTTTGGGAACACACACTAAAGGGTTGAGTGCGTAAGCTAGGGCCTGGGGTTCGGTTGCTGGTACTGCTGTTGGGGTTGAGAGGGTGTTGGGCGCAAACAAAAACAAACGGCGCACGCACTTAAAACAACTCAGCCACTGACTGTAACTGTGAACTGTGGCATTAGCCGCTGTCGCTTATCCAGCATTTCCTAGCACCAGCAAGCGGCATCGTGCATACATATGTGGCAGCATAGAGAGTGCCTCACGCTCTCTGTGGAACGTGTGGTCATCGCGAAAGTGTCAACGTTTAAGGGTTAGCCAAAGGGTTGAGTTCTGCGTCGTTTCCTTGGGGTGGGTTTCCATGCCGTGGCTAACAGCTCACTCCGTCTCACTCAAAGAACGGGCAGCATTCACTCACTCGCTCAGTCACTCACTCAGTCACTCAAAACGCACAGTCAGAGCGCAGGGGCGAGCATTTGACTCGTTGGCGATGTCTTGCGATGTTTTCGTCTGTTGGCTCGCTGGCAGCTGCTGCTGCGCTGCTCACACGCGCACGTCGTGCGCTCCGCCTACTTTTTGCATGCTATCTCGCTTTGAGTGAGTTTCGTGCAGTTGAGTGGAATCGCTCGGAGGGGTGTGCCTGTGATTTGGCTGCGTTGATTTTACTATGTTTCGCTTCTATGCGCCTGCCCGAACTGTTCCCAGGTCCTTAGAAAACATCGCACTGAAACCCGACTAGGGCAGAACTTTGATTTCTGGGTGCGTGCACAGGCTAGAGCAGCAAGCGCCTTGAGTGACTTTGGCTGCTTCGTATTTACGAGTGTGAGCGATAAGACTTTAATAGCTGCGAATTAATTTCTAATGCTTATTGAGCCAAGCATTTATCTTTATTATGGCCAAGTGACATTTTAGTGTCGCCTCGCTGCAAAGCCGACGGCTGACAGCCTCCGCAGTGCTCCATCGGAAAAACTGCTCGTAATTGCTGCAACAAATTAACATAATTGATGCGCAGCCCAGACAAAAGTCGAGATTACTGTCACTGTCCGCTCCCATCCTTCCAGCCCAGGCCACTACGAAAAGCAGACAAAGGCGCAGCAGGTGGCTGTTCGATGGCACAAGTTGGGGCTGAAGCAAATCCAGCGGCAGTGGCTCTCCCATCGATTTCCATTTCCATTTCCAATTTCCCTTTTCTCATTTGCCAATTCATTTGAAGCCCTGTCGGAGCTGCCTTTCTATATTTGTTTTACCAAATCCAATAAACATTGAAAGTCGCATGCTGGCCATTCCCATTACAACAAAGAGCGAATGCCTCGAATTTGCAACCTCATGTTGCATATTAATTGATTTTCGTGCTCGACAAGGGGCATGTGGCAGCAAAAATTAGACACTGATTGAGGCGCTCTGCCCTGCGCTGATAAATTGCCACTGCTGCATAGCGCCATCTAGAGGCAACGTGCGCAGCTCGCCATGTCCTGGCAGCGGCACATTTTCGAAATGCCATTTGAATCGCGTTAGAAAAAGGTGTGAAACTTCTCTAATGGGCGACAGTGGTTCAAAAATGAAAGCATTAGCCAAATTTGGTATTTTCATAAAAAGCAAATCTGAAGAGAAATTTTATTAGGCTGCAACTTGGCTGCTTATAGAGATACTATAATTAGATTCATTTTAAGAAAATTATTTGTTTATTTATTATATACATAGTATTTTATATTTTATTTTATTTACTTTTATTTTCCACGTCGATTTTACATTTTAAATTGTATTCTTAAGAATAAAAGCTGTTATTTGAAGACATTGTTAGAGTACTTTTATTTGTTTTTTCTTCCAATTTGATCAGTTGATCGTCATTTATTAATTTCGAACTGTATTAAATAATTAATGAAAAATCAAGTTTTTTTTTTGGAAAATTCTACTTATATGAAGTTCTTTGCAAATTGTGGGAAGAACGTAAGTGAATTTTGAGCAAGTGCAAAGGTAATCATCCAGAAGTTTTCTCTTCAAAAAAATATTATGAATTGCATATTATAATATTATAAATATATATCATAATATTATAAATACAAATTTTGTATTTAAATAAACTTTAACTTAAAGAATTAATTACTTATGGTGAAATCTTATTATTAAAATTGTTAATGCCAATCAAATATTTTTATTAAAATATATATTTTTATATTTAAAGAAACTTTATATATGTTTGGGACTTGTAAATGCTTTCCAAGTTTGTACGATGTTAAGATATAAAGTAGAGAACGACGTAGTAGCCTTCAGTGACAGTTTGTTGGATTGGACATGAAAAATGAATGAAGAGATCTGGGAAGTACGATGGGTATATCCTTAATGGGTCTTATGCAGAACAGTTTATGGTGATGTTGCTGATAGTTTGTATAATATAATAATATATCACTCGGCTTCGCTAACAGGTACAAGAAAGGTGGTTTGTATACAATTATTTCGTTTTTAATTTAATTTGCAATAAATATGAAATTTGATAATAGTTGCTCAAGGTTTCAAAAGGGCTAAATCAAACATTAAGACACCTGAATGATATTGCTGAGCATTTAAAGGGCATGCATATCTTTATATTTTCCGTTTATGAATACATTTATTAATTTCTACTAATTTTAACCTTCCACTGGTCTGATGTGACTTGCTTGCATGCGGACAGACGGAGCGGTGTAATAATAGACTTTCAATCCAATTTTTCGCCTTAAAATATGTGTTGCTAGAAACGATAAGCTGAGCTGGGCTGCGATATCAAGAGATCGATTGCTTGATCAGCTGGAGGAAAGCTATAATATATGCAACTTGTAGAGTTCCTCTTCTTAGTAATAATACAAAAATACAAAAAAAAAGCAATACATAAATCGTAGTTAAATTAATTTGATACTAACATTCTGAATCTATTTTGTTTCCCTCGCAAGAATCGGCTTACAGTAATATTTGCATCAATTGCAAAGGACCATAGCTCGCTACCCTCTCGCATGTCCTAGGTCTTGCTACCCTATGCATATTCATAACTTAACGCATCACTGGCGCAAGACTCATCAAAATCGAACGGCTCATTTGCGGCTGGCATCTAACGGACGGAACCCGTTGGCTTACTTTACCGTTAATCAAGTTGATACGCACTGCAAATCCGCATTGCCGGCCAAATGAACCGTTATCAATTATGTAACGGGTGCGTGAACGCACGCATCCTTCGATCCACATCCTTCCCAAGTGCAATTAAACGCCGCAATGCAAATGCCAGCAGATAAAAAGCATGCGATAGGAGTCCTTCGAGCAAGCCGTAGGGTCGCCTCGCCTCGCATCGGGTAGAAGGCGAAGGGGTTGAATGGGCCTCATTCAGTTGCCCACAATCTAAGGGTTAAGAGCGAGCCCTTAAGAAGCAGTCCAAGGTGAATGAACTGCACAGGAGACTTACATTAACCAGCAGGAGGAGGGAAGAATGTTTCAGGAACGTTTAATGAACTTCTAAGCAAGAAAGAAATTAAAAATAGTCTACTTCCAGTCTCAAATCCCAATTGAATTAATATTATCGTTTTTATTTATTTTATTAAGATGGCAAATGATAAATGGGAATAATAACTGTAAGAGATATTAAAGCTTTCCAATTCATTCATATTTTTGTCTTATTTCACTATTAATAATATCATAATAATGGGCATGTCCGCCTTACATTACCGCCTCGGCTGGGTATTTAGTGAAGGGAATCGGAGGAAGGTGTCACAAAAATTGGTATAAAGTCAATAACTAACTTTAGCGGCCAGATAAACTAATTCAAGGAAATAATGCCTTTGAGGAAGTGCGAGGTATAAGGCAGGGCAGGCAGAGATTGGCGGTCTCAAATTATCATGCCTTTGCAAAAAGTATATTAGAAAAATTCTCAACTCTAATAAAAGAAGTGTAGTTAGGCATGATGACCAGGCCGTAGTTAATACGAAGTCTGCTGATGATAAGTTAAGTTAAGACTTCAAATAATCAACATAAACTTGAGTACATCAAGGTGGCACTATTCCTCCCTCTCTTTTATACAAGTTCGCTAAAATAAAACCGGATTAAAAATATGTGTATGTTGCGAAATACTTAGCAGTGAATGTCTTAATAATGCATAGAAATTGTCATTGAGAATGTCAATGTGGAACAACAAAATTTAAGTAAACACATTCCTATGCCTCTTATATTGCAGCACAAACTGCGCAGTAAGCAGAGTGCGTGTGTGTGTGTACGGGTGTCGTTTGCTGTGTAATATGTGTGTAAACAAAATCAGAGAATGATTACAATATATAAGTAAGCATACATATATAAGAAAATATCCCTTCATATGTATAATAAAAATATATAAAAGAATATATGTATATGTAATAAGATTGTTGCCTTTATTATTTGTAAGTGTCGTCGAAGATTTTATTTATTTTTCACTCTTCAAGTTTTGCCATAATTAAAATATTTAAATTATTTATATATATATATATATATATATATATATATATATATATATATATATATATATTTTTTTTTTTTTCATAATTAATAATGAATTATATTAAATTGTTAACGTGTTCACTTCATTTTGTTTTGTTGGTCGACAGCCCTCCAAGAGCACGGTATTAAGTTCCTACGACTATTGCAATTTGCACGTAGGAACTCTATACCTCGCTGATGGTATATAGACTTCGTTATCTTTGTAATCTCTGCTTCACTTGGTCACATGTCTACTTACCCATCGGATCGCCCACTCGCTGTTTGAGTTGTCAATTTTAAGCTGCAATTAAAGCCATAAACGGATTATAGACTTTTTTGTGCCCAGATATTGGCTTCAGCTCTGACTTCAGTGTTCGCCAAAGTCGTCTGACTGTCTGGGCACTCGAAAAAAGACATAATAATAATAATAATAATAATAATAGCACGATAAACAAAGATACAGTAGCTTACAGATACACATACATACACATATGCATGTGTGTATATTTGGGTATTTTTTTGGTCTCGTCTTAAAATTTTATGCTTGCACATTAGCCTTAAGCTGAAAGAGTATAAAAGGAGGGAGAATGAGAGAGAGGTATAGAAAGAAAGAGAGAGAGAGAGAGAGAGTGACACACTCGTGCCTTCTGCACATTAGCCATAAAGGAGGATACATTATTTTTAAGCTAATGCAGCCGTAGAAGCGGAGGAAAAAACCTAAGAGCTTTGGACCATTATAAAGTTTGTTCGCGCATTCGTTAGCTGGCTAAATGCAAAGCCCTTAACAAATTGCCAGCTCGAATGGCCGTCAAGACGTTAAATTAAAACAATTGCAAATGCTTTGATTTCTAACCTTGAATTATCTCTATAATTTCCACCCGCTCGACAAAGAGGCAGTCAGGCGGACGGACGGGCGGACGGATGGACGGTGTGAGAGACAGTTACTGTCTTATAGATCAAGTCACACCCGCCTAAGCCGGGCCTCGCTAATTACCCGCTGCAACACAAAAACCTAATCAACTTGATTGATTTATCTGACACTGCTGCACAAGTTGACATTTTGAAAAGGCAACAGCAACAGCAACTGCAGCAGCAACAACAACAACAGTAACGCCCACAGCAACAACAACGACAAAATCACTTGGCTGCACACGAAATTATCATTTCAATTATATGCAAAATAATGCATTTGATTGCCAAGTTACTTTGGCTACAACTTTGCGTTAGATACATTCGTTCGCTCGTCGTTCGAGTGTTAGCCACACAGCCAGCTAGATTTGCATTCGGTTTGCTGCTGCTGCTGCTGCTGCTGCTGCTGCTGTTGCTGCTGGGACTGCTGCTGGCTTTTTGGCTTTGGCAAATGGTTCTCTTGTCTGGGAGTGAGTCAATTGTGGTCGGTCGCTTGCTGTGCCTTGGCTAGATATTTGCAATATGTTTTCAGCGCTGGCTGCCAATTGCTGACATTTGTGTGACATGTCACGAGAGGCAGCAAATGCTTCTGCATTCGGCATTCGGCTTTCTGCATTCGGTATTCTGCATCCTGGGCTGCAGCTGCGCGCTGCAGCGTCTGATAATGGCGCCATAACTTGTGGCAGGCAGCCAACTCCGCGCTCAGTACATAAACTGGCGGTCAGTGCGCTGATTAGCATCGGGCAGACGGCGTGCTCAGTCCTCAGCCATTGATTGACAGTTTGCGCATACAAAGCGCCACTGCAAACGGCAAACAAAGAAATTCGCACATAAATCCACTCAATGCACGCTGCGATACAACTGCAAGATATGTGAGAGGAGCTTTCGACGACAATGACTGCCTGGCTGCCTTGAATGGCTGACTGCCTGAATGGCTGACTGTCTGACTAACTGCCAATTCTCAGCTCTTATCGCTGACCGTTAAGTGTTGACGTTTCGGCGGCCTAATGGGCAACCTGGTCAGCTGGCTGCTTTATGAGCGGCTTGTTGCGTTTGTGCTTTTCGTAACGGTGCAAGCAGGATTCTAGCTGAGCCGTTCGACTCCGAAGAAAACTCAATTTCGCATGTGCAGCTCTAGCTGACGGCCCGACCCATTTCACTTTGACGGACTAAACGACAGACAGACAGCTAGCCGGCCAGTCGGATCTTTCACTTAGAAAGAATTAATTAAAATGCCAAATTGCAAACACAGCGGAAAGTCCGCAGGCCCGGCGAGCGGGCTTTAAGCGTTGAAAAAATTAATTAAGTTGGCTAAATGAAAACGTATCAAGAGTTTGTTATGCTGCCTGTTGCACAGCCACGCCCAGCGAACAGCAAATGTGCAACGCCCCCTGATGGCGAAACGTGCCTCGAAATTTTGATGGAGTTTTCGTTTTGGTCTCTGGATTTTGGCGTCGGCCGCCCGCTGGAAAGAAGAGAGAAGCATTTCATGTTTACATTATTTAATTGCAGCTGGACTTTGGTTTTCTTTTTCTTACCTGTCGGCCATTACCTGTGTTTCTGTGCAAAGAGTCGCATTAGCGACGTGCGTAAAAAGCTGTTACACTATTCGATGAAAATCATCAGCATTTAGAAAGGCTGCTCTCTGCCATACAAAGTGTGCTTGGTTCGCACTCGACCCGGCGCCACACACTTGCCAAGCGTGGCATATCGTAAAAGTAGAGGCCCGACCATGACGAGTGGGCAGCTCACCTGCTGCGCTCAGTTACCTGACTGTGTGCCTGGTGCTTTCTGTGCAAACGTGTGGTTTTATGTTATGGCAAATTGCCGTTGACAGCGCGCGCAGTCAACTTGTGAGATACGATTGCTCTGCCCTCTAATTGCAATCCAATCTGCCTCACAAATAGTTCTTGGTGCCTGAGCTTGTGCTTACCCAATGCAAATCAAACAGCATGTCGATCTTAGGTAGTGAACCTTGAGATACATTTGTAGCTTATCTATCTATACATCTGTATCTGTATCTGTATCTGTATCTGTATCTGTATCTGTATCTGTATCTGTATCTGTATCTGTATCTGTATCTGTATCTGTATCTGTATCTGTATCTGTATCTGTATCTGTATCTGTATCTGTATCTGTATCTGTATCTGTATCTGTATCTGTATCTGTATCTGTATCTGTATCTGTATCTGTATCTGTATCTGTATCTGTATCTGTATCTGTATCTGTATCTGTATCTGTATCTGTATCTGTATCTGTATCTGTATCTGTATCTGTATCTGTATCTGTATCTGTATCTGTATCTGTATCTGTATCTGTATCTGTATCTGTATCTGTATCTGTATCTGTATCTGTATCTGTATCTGTATCTGTATCTGTATCTGTATCTGTATCTGTATCTGTATCTGTATCTGTATCTGTATCTGTATCTGTATCTGTATCTGTATCTGTATCTGTATCTGTATCTGTATCTGTATCTGTATCTGTATCTGTATCTGTATCTGTATCTGTATCTGTATCTGTATCTGTATCTGTATCTGTATCTGTATCTGTATCTGTATCTGTATCTGTATCTGTATCTGTATCTGTATCTGTATCTGTATCTGTATCTGTATCTGTATCTGTATCTGTATCTGTATCTGTATCTGTATCTGTATCTGTATCTGTATCTGTATCTGTATCTGTATCTGTATCTGTATCTGTATCTGTATCTGTATCTGTATCTGTATCTGTATCTGTATCTGTATCTGTATCTGTATCTGTATCTGTATCTGTATCTGTATCTGTATCTGTATCTGTATCTGTATCTGTATCTGTATCTGTATCTGTATCTGTATCTGTATCTGTATCTGTATCTGTATCTGTATCTGTATCTGTATCTGTATCTGTATCTGTATCTGTATCTGTATCTGTATCTGTATCTGTATCTGTATCTGTATCTGTATCTGTATCTGTATCTGTATATGTATCTGTATCTGTATCTGTATCTGTATCTGTATCTGTATCTGTATATACATCTGTATCTGTTTCTGTTTCTGCAGGATTTCGTGTCGCACATCTCATTCCATTATGTGGTCATTATTCGTTATTATTATGTTCAATTTTATTGCTTTATAAGCGCATTTTAATTTTTGCCTTTCGCCGGCCAGCATAACAAATTTATGTAGCTCACAGTTGGCGCTCAGCACTGACACGGCTATGGCTATGGCTTTGGCTATGGCTGTGGCGATAGCTACGGCGTCATCTTGCGTCTCGTAAAAAATGCATAGCACATACGATGATGATCAACGGTCTGCCAACTGTTGGACGTGAATGACTGCGACTGCGTCTGAGTGCGACGAGAAGGCTGTCCGTTTTCCATGTGCCATGTCCGTTGTCAACAAAGTCTGTCGGCTTTCCGTAGTCCGTCGGCGATTGCTGCTGCTGCCGGCCGTTGCTAGTCACGTCAGATGTCTTTTGTGAAAGGCAACCAAATTGCGAGCCCACATAAACAGATACACACGCATACACACGCGATGCATGCCAACTGCAATGATACTAGCTGAAAGTAAGACTTCAAAAGCCATCAGATAATGCAACAGAACAAGTGAGAATCTCTGGCAACAGTAGCAAGAGCATGACGCATGAGATTGATGAGCGAGCTTCTATGCGATTCTTATTTGAGAATTTAATAGAAGCACAAGTTTAAGCGAAGGAATGATCTGTTCCCCAGGCTCATGCTATTCAATTTTCGTTACAATCCCTAAGAACTACGATTGGATTGAGAGGAATAGCAAACTGGGAGAGAAGAATAAATGCATAGATTCTGTGTCTATTCGATTCTCATGGATATTCGAGAACTTGAAGTTCAGAATGTGCTAACACTGGGAAATTCATTGCAAATCTTTCATCAGTTCAGAAAGGTGATTGAGTATATATTCATATATATGGTATTGTTTCTCTCCCTGATTTTCTGTATCCCTGGAGATAACGGTCTACTGGCACTTTCAGCTGGTGTCATTGGGACTTCACAATTTGTGAGTGTAATTTGTTGAATAGAAAGGATTGATCTGCAGGCTTGGCGCATTCGCGTGTAGTGTGTATTATCAAGTCACAGATTTGTAATTTCTTCTTCTTCTGCTTTTTGCCGTTTTGCCACTGACAATTTGGCGCGGCGAACGTTTGATGCTGATTGATTGCGTCTGTAACTAATCTGTACATTTATTGAGCTATCTGCCTGGCATTTATAATTCGAACGGAGTTGAGGCTCGAGCCGTCGCGTACCAAAAGTTGACCAATTAAAAGCAAACGGTTTTTGTAACGCAATTAAACGGCATTTAACGGCAACGACGATGGCCAAATGCTGTGCATGCAAAATCGCTTCCTCATTGGCAGGCAACGCACATTAAAATTCCAGCGGACCAACATAAATTTTCGCACTGATTTCTTTGGCTGCTGCGGTGGGTAGAGGGCAACTCTATGAGAGTGTATGGGTGTGTGTGTGTGTGTGACCTGTTCCAGAACATGTTGTGCCAGCATTTGGACATTGAACATGGCCACGCAGCAAGCAACTTATCAATCGTGCCACTGCATTCAGATACTGATGCCGATGCCGGTGACGATGCCGATGCCGATGCCGATGCTAGAGTCGATGGTGATGCAGATGCAGATGCAGATACAGATACCGTGCGGACCCTCCCAACAGGTTACATGCAGTCAGCTACAAGTTTGCTATTAATTTGCCCACGCTTTCCTCACATCCCTCCCCCTGCGCCAGCCTGGTTGCTTTTCAGCAGCTGCCTTGTTGAGTTGTCAGCTGGCAGCGGCTGCGACTGAGGCAGCGACTGAAACTTTGACTGCGGCTGGCGTCTTGGCGCGTGGTTATTAATGAAGTCAATCAGCAATTTTGACAGAAATTTATCTATAAGCGTCGGCATTCTGCCAGGCAACATGTTGCACAGTCACACACACACACACATAGACAGAGACACTCCGCTACAAGTTGCTAATTTTGCGCGGCGTTGAAACATGTTTACAGGCAACTTAGCAACCTGGCAAGCTGAGGCAGCCTGGAAACTTGGCAGGCTGGCAAGCTGGCTAACTGACAGCCTTGCTCTCAGCTCCGAGCCCGAGCCCAGCACTTTTATTTATTTAATTTTATTTTACGTTAATTTGAAACCTGTTTAATTACCAAGTGGCTTTCGTGGTACCCTTTCGCATGCTTCAATAAAAATTGCAATCGAGCATTGGCTGCCACTGAGTGCGCTACAGAGTCCGATTCCAGATGGCTAAGCCTATTTCACACAACTGAATATTTTAATTGCCATATAAGAGCTGTTCCCTCACTTATCCAATTGGCAATTTGATCATTAACTATATCGTATGCATAGGTATTATTTGACTTACAGCTGATTGGCGCTGGCAGCTCGGCCAGACCTGGAACCTTGCCTATCGTAGTTGCGGCTGTTATTCATTTAGTTGAGAATTAAAATATCTACTTCTTTCATGACTATTTGCGAAACGCCGTGATTATCCGCCCATCAGCTAACAGTACGTTTAATTATCGTCATTTGTTTGGTGTGCAAATGTTTTTCGTTTTTGTTGCTTTGCTTCTGGCTGTCCAGCCCGTCGCGCCCCTTCGCTGATTCTGCTTAATGGCCTTAATCAATTTACGTTTTATGTTGGCCAAATTAATATATAGAAACTAGTTTGACGCTCTGACACCAGGAAAAAGCTGTCGAGGCACTGCCAACTGGACGAGCGACTTGCCATGTTGTCTGAGCCAATTAGCTGCAAAAAGGAAACAAACAAATATTGCGTATGATTAAATTATTGATTAATTGTTCAGCTGCAATTTGTGCGAAGATAATGTTGGTCAATGATTCAATATGTATGTGGGAATATCGCTCTTTGTTTGCAAATCAGTTATAATAGCTTAGAGAAAAATCGTTTATTTTATAAATTAAATTGGCATCGATTGGCATTTCTTACTACATTATATAATAATAATAATAATAATAATAATAATAATAATAATAATAAAAATAATAATAGAAATAATAATAATAATATTAATATAAAAAGTAATATATTAAATCTCTCTCCAATTGATATTTCCCGCTTTGTTTTGCTCATTTTATTCTACTGCTCGTTCGAAGTGTTTTAATGCTTAATTTTACAGCGATTTTTTGCTCGCCCTGAACTGACTTTGCCATTGCCTGCCGCATTTTAATTTCACTTTTCGCAGCAAATTTTTCTATTGCTTTTCCTTGCGTTTTCCTTTTATTTTATCCAACCTTGACGACGCGACGCCGACGCAGCCGGCAAACTTTTTAATGTCGCGCGGCTGCTGCAGCTAATTTAGCCGGCGTGGCGGGTGGCTCGACGTGGGGGCTGGGGCAGCCACAGGGGCGCGGGTGGGCGTGTGGCTCGACTTGGCGCACAGACTGTGCCAGGCAGTGTCTTGCCGACTCGCCGCTGTGGCACGCCAAGTCAAGTCTGCTGCTTCGTCCTTGGCGCGCTGTTCGTTCATTTTCTTGCAATGAAATTAAAAACGGCAAGGAGTCGTTGCACAAACACAGGCACACAGAGAAGGAGACAGATTCTGAGAGAGCGATAGACAGAGATTCAGAGAGAGAGAGAGAGAGAGAGGGAGAGAGAGAGAGAGAGAGAGAGAGAGAGAGAGAGGGAGAGTGAGAGAGAAAGAGGAAGTGCGAGGCAATGACACCAAGCATGGGGCTGCTTGCAACTCTCAACTTTGTCGGCCCACAGAGCTAAATGAAAATGAGTAAAGTTTGCGTTTTCGCACCCACAAGCAAGAGCAGGAGCGGGGGCAGTAGCAGGAGCAAGAGAAGAGAGGAGAAGGCCAGCCGGCAGCCGACAGCCGGTAGCCGGGAGAGCAGCTCTTCTTGATTATGCACTTTCTCACCGCCTACGTCAGCATCGTCATTATCATCATCATTATCATTTAGCTCGTTTGCTTATTAACCCAGTTTCAGTGTTTCGGCTGCTGCTGCTGCTGTTGCCACACAGCTGCGGGCCATGCCTTGCTCTGTCTCTCTCTCACTCTCTCTCTCTCTCGCTTACTCCCTCTGCCGCTCATTTATGCGGGCTGTGGTGTTTATTTTTTGTGTCCTTGTTTTAATTTAAATTTTTGTCTGGTCTACGGTTCGTTCGCTTTTTTTTTGTTGCCTGCTGCCTTCGTCTGGTTTTCCTGCTGGCAATTTGGTGACGTCGTCGATGGCTCTTCCTCTGCCCCCTTATTCTGCTTCTCCTGCTGCTGCTGCTGCTGCTGGTTGCCGTGGTTTATGTCGTCATCAGTTGCCTGCTTGCCTGCCATTGTTTCTAGGTCAAGAACTTTACCGGCTTTGTGACTTTTTCTGTGGCGGAGATTCCGACCGATGATGACATTGAAATTCCGTCATTTGCGTGGCTGACAATTAGATGTGGGCGGGGCTTGAAGGCGTGAGTATGTCATTTGCGTCAATTAGCATGTGTGATTAGACGTGTGAGCGAGGCATGTGTTTAGCTGACTCAACGAGGCGTATACTTAACATTTGAGTTTTAATTGATATTCACTCGAATAGGACTCGAATTTATACCGGCATCTGAAGTAAAATCATTTGTCCGGCTACGGAAAGACAGACGGGCGGACAGCGGGACTGAAGTGATAGACTAGCTGCCATGGTCGGTTTTGGCAACTGTCATGCAAATGGCAGCACGCACTATAGTCATCAATTTGGCAGAATTCGTTGCGATGCTGGCTGGCTGGCTGGCTGGCAAATCCCCGAAAAACCCAACGAAAAAGTACAAAAAACTTGGGTGAAAATGAAAACCTCCCACTTAAAGCTTAAGCAGAGACTTTGACATCGTGTGTTTGAGTTTGAAATATTCGCAATTGCGAATCCCGACGTATTTGTCACAGGATACACTCACACACACACCCGCACATATACATACATCGTGCTATATACATGTATACATAGGAGTGTATACTAGTATTTAGATTGTAGACTCCGCCGAGGAAGACATTATTATGATGGAATCCCATTTGTTACAAGCAAATGGCAAAGCGAAAATAGCTGCCAGTGCCAATGACAGCCGGGACTTGATGGGGCTGACGGCGCTGCTGGGGCTGCTGGGGCTGCTTGGGATGCTTGGGCGGGGGGGGCACATTGGATGGGAGGATTCTTATAAATGGAGAGAGATGAGCTCCCGAGCTGCGATGCGCGCAGAGTAAATTATGCTAATGTCTAAATAATGCATATTCGATGATGTGGGAGCGTCGATTCAAAATGCGCCAGCTATATACAAGATTCTTGTGCACCCACACACATACATACATGAGTATATATAGATGGATATTCATCTATATAGAGTGAGCATTGGCAAGTTGTTCATTGTGATATTCAGTTAGATTTGTAGTGCGTGTGCAGATGCTGAGGATATTAATGGCTGGACAGTAGCCGCAAAGAGCTGAATAAATCACATTTATGTTCGGCTTCAAGTGCCGCAACTAATGATGGAAATAAATTCACGGCGCTCGCGTTCGCGGGCGACAGTAGCTGAGTTTCAGCTGCCAGCTGCCAACTGGCAACTGGCAACTGCAAACTGGAGACTGGAGACTGGCAAGTGGCAACTGCCAGGAGCAGGAGCCAAAAATAAAGAATAAAGAGCACTGAATGGTTAGCAACTCGTGGCAATGGGCATGGGAATGGCGCTCGGGCTGGGTCGGGAGGTCAGGCGAGACTGTCGAGACTTGGCTGCTTTTGACGCCGGGCCAATATGCAGTAAATCTGCCAAAATGTGCCTCTAGATTTGGCAGCAACAGCAGCAAAGGATCCTGTTGTGCCTGCACGAACTTCGTCCTGCCCTCCTGCTCTGCCCTGCCTCTGATTGCTGCTTTTCCGCGCTCTTTGAAATGGGTTACATATTTTATGCTTAATATTTTACATTTTATTTCGCTGATTCGCGAATGCAGAGCTGAGAGTGAAGGAGCACCCGAAGGCAAAGGCAAAGCCAAAGACAGAGGCAGTGACAGTGGCGGTGGCAGAGGCTCTGCCTTTATGGCGTCCAGGGAAATGGAAACTTTCAACTGTAGTTGCTTTGCTCACAAGGAAATTGAAAATTTGCTCAACAACAACTGATTGTTGTGTTTAGTTTCAAAATGAAACGCAAAGCGAGCAGATAAAACCCAATTATGGCTGAGGCTCTTCGGCCAAAGAGTTCTGCGGCTGCCACAGCAGAGAACATCAAAGAATGCAATTTAAAAGTTGCCAAATGCTCAGCTGCACAGATTACAACTATATTTTATGACGGCGAGCCATTCCAGCCAGTCATATATCTCTCGATTTGATGTGGACTGACTTTACTTTACGCACTCGCGAAATGTGAAATGTGAAATGTTCCTCCCGAACATCAAAATAAAATCGATAGCAATTTTTCGCAAACACAATTTGCTTATCAAGCTCTGGCGCTGCAACCCTCGGCCGTCAACCCTACGAAAAAAAAAAAAAAACCCTGAAGGGGGGTTGGGCTGCGCTGGGCTGGTCTGGCGTGGATTGGGTCGTGGAGTGCTCACTCTCTGGCTGCCTTTCAATAAAACGCAAAACACAACTTGAAGCTAATTTGCATATTTGCGAGCAGTGCGAAACACGCACAGAGTCGAGTGCAAAACTAATAAAAATTTGTTCGTAGGTGACAGTAGAACTGTGGCCCAGGGTGTCCTCTGCCAGTCAAATAGGCTGACTGGCTGACTGGCTGACTGACTGACGATGGCAAAAACTTATGCAAATTTTTGCGATCGAACACATGCGACAACGCACACAACTCGATCGAGCTGAGCAGTGCAGCATGTAGCATGCAAAAAGGATACCCTGTTAATTTGCATAATCGGCAGGACGACGGATTGCGCAGCCTGTTTGCAGTCTGCCTTGTTAAAGGATTTGCGAAATAAAATTTTACTTTCTCCCGTTCTCTCTAATAAGCAAATTGATTGCATTGTTGACTTGCTGTGTGTGCGGGTGTGTGTGTGTGTGTGTGTGTGTTTGTGTGTGTTTGTGTGTGTGTATCTATATTTGGGTAAACAGCCTTTCGCCTTTGAGTAGCCTGACAGCAACTGACAGCAGCAGTCAGACAGTTGGCAAGAAAACCGAAGTGAAAATATTTGAAAATTGGTTTTGGCGGCGCACCTGACAAAGGAAAACAGCAACGAAATCTATGCAAATACAAGCGCAGCAGATGCAGATAGTCGAATATCGAATGCTCTCTGTGCTGGCTGTCGGAGTGTAGACAGCCGTGCAGTCATAACTGTTTGACTTTTGCGAGGACAGACAGCCAAAGATAAAGAGGCAGAGGGAGAGGCAGAGGGAGAAGGAGAGCGAGAGGGAGAGACGAGAGACGAGAGAAACTGGTGTATGCATAGATATAAATTCAATTCACTTCAAGATGCGCGACAGCCCAAAGAAGATACGGACTCCTGCACAGGATGCGGGCGTGTGGCAAGTGGAGTATTTGGCAATCCTGTCAGGCATTTTCTACATTTTGATATGTAGTCGTATTTTTCGTTTGGCTGCTAAAAAGGATTACGCTAACACAAAGCAGTCGCGCAGACAGAGACGGCAAAGGAGCTGGGACAGACCCAGATAGAGACAGCCACAGCCACAGCCAGAGACAGGCAGAGTGATAGAGCGATACAGAGGGAGTGGCAAGTATATAGAATATTTGGATTTTTGCACATGCCAATATGAAATGCAGACCCACCCAGCAAGCAGCTACACAGCCACCCAACCACCCAGCTCAAACGAACCACTCTCGGATTTTCATGTGTGTTCCACGCTTTTGTCGCAGTTTTCCTTTTTTCTCTTCCTTTTTTTTTATTTTGTTGCTGTCGTTGTCGTCGTCGCTTTTTGCTTTGTTCGCCAACGCAATCACCCCCGCCATCTGTGTGTGTGTATCTATAGACATGTGTGTATGCCAGTGTGCGTGCACGTATGTGCGTATGTGTGTGTGTGCTTGTGTGGTTGTTGTTTGTATTTGTACAGCAACCATCAAACATTTGCTTATGTCTCTTGTACAAGAAAAACGTTAAATTGTAAGAGTGTGCGTGCGTGTGTATATATTTATCTGTGTGCGTGTGCGGGTGTACGCAACAAATTTGCGAAAGCCAAAAGAAAATGGTCGAAAGGGGAGTTTGTGGGTGGCAATTCCGCCTCTAGTTAGCGGGTCGAAACGTTTTAGATTGAACTATGGCTGCCATAAATGGCTCAGCATCGCATATCTAAAACGGCTTAAGTGCAGATTGATGGCCATACACAAAGAGGGAATCAGCATACCAGAGAAACGAGGAAAAGCAGGGTAGATGTGTTTCACAAACGTGGATGAGACTATATTGATTTTCTTAATATTTGCTGAATAAATACAAAAATGTATGCATATATTGTATGTGTTTAATTATTATATATATATATATATATATATATATTAATTATATATATATATATATATATATATATATATATATTTTAAGTAATTTGTTTAATTAAATATTATCTGAATTATATATTGAGCTAAAACTTGCAATCCTAGAAAGACTAGATAAATATTATTTGCCTTTGATAATTGATCCATAATATATATATTTGTGTTCTTTCTAAATTACTAAATATTCATAAAATAGAATATGTTCATATGTTAAGTTAAGAAAAGTTTAAGTACAGCAAACTCAACTCGACTATGAATTCCCTACGCTAAATATGTTTCCTGTGCTTCCCCTTATACGAGCTATATGAACCATTACAAATCCCCCCATCCGCATGAACTTGTTAGCCAACTGTGCGTCTATGCTCAGCTACTAAGTCTATAATTGCCAGCGGATATTTGCAGTACCTCACTCAAATGCTCGAAAGTCTGAATCGATAATTGACAGAAGAGTCGCTCGGAGAACACGATTTGCAAATAACGCACTTGAATTTGCATAGGGCTTGCCAAAAATGCGAAACAATTTATGCAAATTAGCTGCAACTCTTTGCAATTAAATCGCAAACCCAACTCAAAGCCAGCAGCTGCACAACGAGCCGAGAGCCATATATGCGCATATATTAATCAGAGTCGTATTCCACTCAGGTAGACCAAAAAAGCTCATTTGCATAAAAACAGTTCACGAAATATAAAAAATAGAAGCAGAAAAAAATGAGAGTGCCTAGAAAGTGAAAGGGGTAGTTAGACAGCTAGAGGTAAGCCCTGACCCAGCCGTCGCTCATTAGCATAAAATTAAACAAATCACGGCAAATAGTGAAAAAAGGAAACAGAAAACAGAATACAAAAACTGTCCAGGCTGAAACGAGAAATTCTGATGCTGTCTGGCAGCTGGCTGGCTTGGCGCATCCTCGTTGCCGCTGCCAACGTCAGGTTCAACGAACTGTCTCACTAACCCAAATTAAAATTATGTTAATGAACGCGGAGTGAGGCTGGGCAGAGAGCCGGCAGCCAAATCACGGCCAAGGACGACGGCAGTGCTATCGCATTTTTTTCTCGTTCGCCCTCTGTGCTTTTCGTGCTGCCTAATGAGCGCGCGTCGTCGTCCTTCGCTTCGCTTGCCGCTGCGTTGTGGTCCTGGCTGCTCCTGTTACAGACGCCGCTCATTAATTTTGCCGTCGCGTTTTCTCATGCATTTGCTTTGCTTCCATTTCCGCAACAAATTTCTCCTCTTGTTTAATTTTCGTGTTTCATTTTTCATTTTGTACCGCGCTCATTTGGTGACGTCACAGCTCATCGCACGTCTCTCTCTCTCTCACTCTCTCTCTCTCTCTCTCTCTCTCTCTCTCTCTCTCTCTCCCTCGTGCTATATTCGGCCATCTCATTCAGAGGCTCGGCCTCTGCCACTGCTTCTGCCTCTGCTGGGAGCAGCGAGCGCTGCCGTCACATAATTAAGATTTTAATTTATGCAATTATTTTACCGGCTGCCAGAGTCCTTTTTACTCTCATTCGCCCGCTCAAATGTAGGCCAAAATGCTTCAGCGTGTTTTGCTTTTTTGTTGTGCTCCTCAGTTTTTTTTCGAAGTGTTTGATGTGAAGTTATTCCGGTGCGTTGTTTCGATGGGTGCGGTTGAGTTTCGCTTAGCTCTTATCTAACTGAATATTAAAACTTCCAATATAATGAACTTACTTAAAAGTCTTGAGTTCCGCGACGTATGTGAAATTAACTCTGTTCAGTTCTAATAATAAAATTGTATAAATAAATGAGTCTAATATGAAATAAATACAAATCTAATTCACTATTAAATAATAAATATATATAAAAAAAAGCAAATAAATATATATTATAAATTGCTTTTGCAGAAATCCTGTTTTATCGGATATATCGAACTTGTGCAAAGTTATAATAAGAATTTGATAATTACAAAAATTTTGATTTAGTTATTTATGTGCTATCTTTTTTTTTCAAGCGATAAATATTTGGATTTATTTTATTATGTTTTTTTAGAAATAAATTTTAATTCTTAACAATAATACATTTATTTGTGCATTTCGTTCCACCTTTTCATAAAAATATATTAATATGTATTTTATTAAAATCACTAAGTTGGTTATTTGAAATTTTGTAAAGTCTTAGGAAAGACTTAGTTCGAAAAAGCGAAAATTTAATAAATTCGCTAATAAAAGTTATTTCAAGATTATTTTATATATGATGAATTCTAAATAGAATCTGAGTTGAAATTAATTGGAAAAACTCTAATTGACGTTTTGGGTTAAGCTTATTCACTTTTTCTTTAAGCACAAAATACACTTACCTGATAAAGAAGTAAGTGTTTAATAGCAGAAATGATCGCAATTAAATTTATTTCGAATTCAAAAGGCTTATAAAATTTGATAATTTTTTTGAAAATTTTTATTTATTTAATTTATTCGGTATATATATTCTAAACTGTTTATGTTGTACACAGGTGAATCACAGTTTTTAATTTTCTTTATAATAATGTACTATCCTTAGCAGCAGTAACTTTCTTTAGAACGCACACAACCGAACCGATACGCGTCGCATTAAGAAATGATTGCGAATTTGACTCCAAAAACCACTTTGGCGCTCAGTTCAGTTGAGTTCAGTTGGCGTCTCGTCGCGTTTCGCTTTCTTATCGCACACACACGGATTGGAATTGGAGTAATCGCGTAAGAAGCAGGCGTTCATGGAGCAGACGTCGTCGTCGGCAGCGACGTCGCTGCCACAGAAGAGATTCGAACGAATTCACATCGCAGACACAAAGCCGCCAAACTTCAAGCGAATGTCTTCAAGAGTTCCGTAACTGAATTCGCTTCGAGACTAAGTCTCAATAGCTGCCTGAACCGGACCAAGCCAGCACGATAGGACGCACCAGTCGGGCGCAAGGCCCAACTAATACTGCCCACAGCAATGCTGTTTGCCATTTGCTTTCAGTGTGGACGACGACGACGACGACGACGCTGGAAGCAGCCAAGCAGTCGAATTGCCACCCCCGAATGGCCGTCAAGTGCTGCGCTGCCGGCAGCGACGGCCATGAAGTTTGAGTTTGAGTTTGAGTTTTGCGCAGGCGCACTTGACGCTTCTGCGTGCTCTCAGGGCGAGCGGCAGCAACCCCCTCAGGTGGGCACTTCTCCTGCGTGCTGCTAAGCAAAAAACTGCAGCACGTTTCCAGGCTTCGAAGCCAGACCCGTCTCCATGGAAAGCGCAGTGCGTGCTGCGTGCTGCGTGCGTCGGTTGTGTTACCCCTCCGCCATGGACAGAGGCAGTAATCCACCACGGCTTTGGAACCAAGCTGGCGACCATTCGTTGCCACATTCGTTGTCGCTGTCGCTGCGGCTGTTGCGGCTGCTGCTGCTGCTGCTGCTGCTGCTGCTGCTGTGGAGCTGAAGCTGAAGTTGCGCAGCCGACGCAGCTATAAGGAGCAGTCAGGCCCATCAATAGTTAGAAGAGCTGGCGCCTTATCAGGCAGCTGCCAGGCCACGCATTTTGTCATTTTTTGGTTTTGCGCACGCAACAAAGGCAAACAGAGGCGCCACGGCGAGGCCGAAAAGGGGCACGGGTACGGGAATGAGTACGGGCATGGGTATGGGTATGGATGTGGGTGTGGGTGTGGGGCACGAGGCGTAGGATGCGGGATGAGACGGCGCTAAACTGAACAGCTGAAGTAGAAATGCTTATACGCTGGGGATTTGAGCTTTACAAGCGTAACAAAATATGTAAAAAGAAATAAAGAAAAGCCCTGGCATGAGAGCGCGCACACATACCCAGACAGTAAATTGTGTGTGTGTGGGTGTGCGAGTGCGTGCGTGTGTGTGTGTGTGTGTGTAGCTCGCGTATCTACGAATTTCCTTCCGTTTGCCGCAGACATTTGCGCCAAGTGTTCGCTGCAGTTGATGAATGATAGATGGATTATGATTTTGTTTGGCGTAAATTGAATTTCGCATATTTTTTACGCTTTACAAGTGACTGCTGTCGCCCTCGCCCTTGCCCGCGCCCCTTGGCAAACACAAAAAATATTTAGACGGCGTAAATATTTAAAGTACGAACAAACAAAATAGAGAAAAACTAAAACTTAAAGTTGAGCTCGCTGAGTGGCGAGGCCTTTCAGCCGCTTCAAGCTGTCAACTTTTTCGATAGCTGCATTCGTTTGCGAGCGGAAATCAAGTTAACGAAGTAAAAATGTAAAATGCAACAGCAGCAACAACGACAGCCGTATTCAGCATGCCAACAGCAGCAGCAGCAGCAGTAAAGGGAAGCCTCAAATCGATGTGGAGGCTGGACCAGGACCAAAAATAAACAACTGTAAAACGACTTTACGCTTTAATTTAAGCCAATTGGCTGAGCTGCGAATGGAATTTACAACAATTTGTATCAGAAATCCGCAATAATTATTTTTATATTTTATATTTTAGTTTATATTTGAAATTAAAGCCAAAGCAATTATTGTTTTTTGCATATTTATGCCAAGTAATGCAAATTTGTGGCAATAACTTTGACCTTGAGCACGGCTGGGAGGATTAAAATCTCGAGCTGCATGGCTAATGCAACTGGAACTGAAGTGCCAGACATGAGTTGACATCGTCAGTCGATCCACTCGGCCGTGCCACAATTCGATGTAAGCCCTGCGTTGTTTGAGGCACTCTGCCAACTGCTCGACAGGAGCAGCACTCAAGCATTGCTTTTGTGTTGTTGTTGTTTTTGTTGTTGTTGTTGTTGTTGTTGCCGGTGTTGCTGCCGTGTTGCATGCACACAGTTTTATGGATCAGCTGCAACTGCAATGGCAGGCAATACTCGCCTAGGGATAGGTTTAACTTGCAATTCTGATTCGTTCGCATGCCCCAGCCAAAGTCAGAGCTTTTGTTAAGAATGCGAACACCCACACACACGGACTTTTAACTAACATATATATTATATACAGAGTCATGGACTGTTTGCCGACTTTTGTCGACTGTTATAAGCAGCAAATTTATATTTCCATCTCATACTTTTACTCACAATTCGTATGCGTCATAACTCAATAAGCAGGCAGCAAAGGCAGCTGCAGCAGCAGCAGCGGCAGCAGCAGCAACAGCAACAACTGTAATCCTAATGAAAGTACAACACATATTACGTACTTGTATTGCACTAAAGTCGGATCCCCTAGCAACATTTGCATGCAACAATTTGGCAAAAGAAAGCAAGAAAGATGGAGGCAACTTCAGGCAACTCCTGGCACAAGTCAGCAGGACTCGGTTGCACATATGGAAACGAATACAAGGAGCCACTCATCGTTGGCATCTTGTTGCCTGTAGTGGAATTTATTATAAGATTCTTTTCCTTTCTTTATGTGAATGCAGCAAACTTGTTGTTGCTGCTGCTGCTGCTGCTGCTGCTGTAGTTGCCTTTGCCTGCATGAATATGTTCTACAACATTAAAAGGCATTTCGAGTTATTTGGCTTACAAAATATTTTATTATAATTTGGGTATAGTTGGCAAAGACGGGCGGGGCGGTACGACAAGACGAGAGGAGTGCAGACGCCCCACTCCATGGCCGAGTAGTTGGCGATTTTGTGCACTCAACTTTGGCATCCAATAAGCCAAATTCTTGAGCAGCGACTAATGACCGTAAAGCCTCTGGCAAAAGCTAATCAGGAGTGGCTTGGGCATCTCTATACGTGTGTGTGTGAGTGGGTGTGTGCGTGTGGTGCGGCAGGCAAATTGCGTTTTTAGTATCATTAATCTGCCACACTCGGCGCAGCCGTCAGCGCCAGGCATCGACTCAACCAGAGAGATGATATGCCACCCAGTCCACAAAAGGGCACATTAATTTCCTCTGCTCGCCGATAGAGGCATTACCTAGGCGGAGATCTGCCAGAACCGATAGCTTTAGCTGATTGCACAAATGAATCTGCTGTGCAGCTGGCGGAGAAGCGCGCGGCCCGCCCACACACGTTTGACCGTGTGTAAACGTTTGCGCAAAATGCGCTGAGAACGATTAGATGGCATCCTTTGAGATGGGCCCTGCTCGAGCAGGTTATTAAGAACTGGCTGCCAAATGCGGCGTGGTGTATCTCCATATTACGCATACGCAGCGTGTTGCGTTATGGCTGTTTGATGTTTCAACCGGTCTGGATCTGAGCGTGTGTGCGTGAGTGCGTGAGTGCGTGAGTGCGTGTGTGTGTCGCTCTTTATGATGACATGCCGAACATTTATGCAAAATGTTAATTTAAAGCCGAGTTGTAGACATTGGAAGCGCTCAGCGTGCTGGTTGCCCACGTGTGGCAGTCAAACATTGCCACAGTGGGACAGTGGAAATGTGAGTTCCTTTGCATTTTAAACAAGGTTGAAGAAGAACCAGTCAATAAAAAAAATTTAATGATTAAAAATGGTTTTGAAGGC
This sequence comes from Drosophila mayaguana, assembly GCA_037075325.1. Taxonomy (NCBI): domain Eukaryota; kingdom Metazoa; phylum Arthropoda; class Insecta; order Diptera; family Drosophilidae; genus Drosophila; species Drosophila mayaguana. The sequence continues at coordinate 2,316,825 of JBAMCG010000080.1, read as the reverse complement.
TTATTTTTAAATTGATGCAATAAATATAAAACATATTCAAATTTAATTTAATTTATATTTATATCTTAAACAAATTTCAGTATACGGAAAAATATACATTTTTATTTTATTTTTTATATGAATTGAACTTTGGCAATTCTTTTCGAATTTAAAAGCCTCGGTAATAATAGACAGAGATTAAACAAAGTTTTAGGCAATATATTGTGAGTTTACGGCATAGAAAGATTGAAAGATTGTCTTAAAAAACAGTGTGTTTTAATTGTGTAAAAGATATGCTGATAGTGTTTTCCCATTCGAGGAGTCAGCTAATAAAGTTTTCAATGGAGTGTAGGTTTATTTATGTTTTAGAGGTAAAAGCATAGCTAAAGTATTGATTATTAATTAAGAAATATATCAAAATATATAAGTACATTATATTCCAGAATGCTAGTAGAGACAATATATATTATATATGTATATATACAAATTTGTATTAATTTTCTTAATTGTCTTCAAAATGGCAGTTACTTCCCAGGAAATATAATTATAATAATTTACCATGCTTTATTGCAAATTGCTCCACTGTGCATTTAGGTGAACGCCTCCTCATCAGCATGGCTCGTCATGCATAACTGTGGAGCTGCCACATACTGGCGCGCATTTCTACAAGTATTTTCCATAGGCCGGATGGCTGGCTGACTGAATGACTCAATGGCTGAGTGGCTGAGTGACTGACTGACTGACTGTGAACATCGAGACTGGGCTGTCACTCACAGCTTGCCACGCCTTTAATGCATTACGCTGCCATTTTGCTGAGCGCTCAACTTCATTACACGAAATATTGAAAATGGCTTAACAGGAAATTAAGCAAAAACAGCAGGCAGAACGAGAACCGGCAGCTAGCGGGACAGACAGCCGACCGATCGCTATCTAAATCTAATGGATATAACAGAAATCTTAAAGGGAAATTAGCTGTGAGAATGCTTAGCAAAATCGAATGCGAAATCCAATGCGAATGCGAATGCGAATGCGAATGCGAATGCGAATGTGAAGTCGAAGCTCAGCCGCCCAGCGTTGGGTGTGTGCCATTGTTGTTGCTGTTGCAAAATGTTTATTGTAATTCGGCAAGTATTTGTGGAATATGAATTGCGAGTATTTGCATAAATGAAATGTGTATGTAAATGGCAACTCGTAATGCCAATCAATCACCCCAAAAAGGCCGGGCACACACTCGCGCACACACTCGCGCACACACTCGCACACACACTCACACTCACGCTCACACATGCGAGTCAGCTCCTCCCACAGTCACACACAAAACCAATAAACTAAATTCGCATGAAAAAATGTGTTGGAAAAAAGTGGGAACAGAGAAAGAAAACGAACGTAGCAAAAATCGTCAACAACTCAAAACCCATACATGATGAGAGCGAGTGAGTGTGTGTGCGAGTGTGTGTGTGTGTGTATGGGGTGTATTCCAACCCTTATCCTTGGCAGGATATTACATGCTTCAACAATGTTGTAGCATTCCCAATAACAACACCAACAACAACAGCAACAGCAACAACGCCTTAACATTCCTGCCGAAAATGAAATTCTGTTTTGCATTTTATGTCGACGACTCTGAAGCCAAAAGCATAAAGAAGAACAGGACCAGGAGCGGGGCAAGCACCAGGAGAAGAAGCTGAATGGGAACGAGAGCCAAGCCAGCCAAAAACATGACGAGCACAGGAGGCGACTCACAATGATGGAGCAAAAGCAGAAGAAGAAGTTGCAGAAAGGACTCACAAAAAAAAAAAAAAAAAAAATGAAATCTAAACAAAATGCGTTCGAGCGTGTGTGTTCAATTACAATGTGTGTGATTGCTGGAGCCAGTACAGGGCCAGGGGCCGGGGCACCGCTCGCACACACACACACACACACACGCGCGCGCGCGTACAAGCTGGCATAAAAATTTACAATGCGAAATAAGCGAGCGAAACGCTTTTTGTTTGGTGCTGGTCGTTGCCCAAACCCAGAGTGGGACCAGGGACCAGGGACCAGGGACCAGGGACCCGGACTTCGACCCGAGCCAGCAGGCCATCCTTATGCAAATAGCAGCGAGGGCACATAAAAATAAAATAATAACAATACAATATTTTTTGATGACAGCCGCCAACACAACGATGTTGGCCAGCCCCGTTAGGGCCACACCCCCACCGCTCGGGCCGCGCCATTGTTGCGCTTGGGCTGGCTTCGGGATCTCGACAAAGGCGCACTTCAAAAAGACAGCGCATAAAAGAAAGGTTTAATCGACGCGCATTTCACGAGCAGCAGCCACAAGATGGAGAGCGGCCGACCGGGCGGGGGCTTGGCCGGGCGGTTGGGGCTGGCAACACTTTAAATGGGTTTTAGTGGAAATTGTGAAAATTTTCTTATGACACCATCACGATGCGTCATCAATTTGGATTTTATGTTCGCCTGCCGAGAAATGCTCGCTGGGTCCATAAACAGCTGAGAGAGACGGCGCGAGAGAGAGAGAGAGAGGGGAGAGTTTGCAGCAGTTGCCCCAAAGACATTGGCAAAAATGGGCTATCCCACAAATATGTCGCAAATTGGGATCATCTTGAATACCTGGCAAATCAGAAAAGTAATCAAATATTGCTCCGAGAGCTGTTTCCACACTCGGGATATTTAAGGCTTGGATGTTGTAGGAAAATTCCTATGAATAGTTGTATATCATATACTGCGGGACGCAGAATTTTAATTTGCAAGCATTTATCAAAAGGTCAAAGCCTTCTGGCCCCACTCTGTATCGAGCGATGTTAGTTACATACGAGCCTCAAACCCGAGAATCGCAAATCACAAATCAAATTCCTCGGATGCCAAATACAGCAATCTAAATAATTATTTTTGAATACAAAATGTTAAACAAACAACATGAGCGGAGGCACTTAGGGCGAGGGCAGAGCGGGGGGCAAGCGGGCGGGCGAAGCGAAGCGGGTAAAGGATGCGAGGACACGCTCGGCAAGGACATGCGAAAAAGAAAAATAACTGAACACAGAAATCACATTTGAATAACAATCATGCCGTATGCAAGTTATTTCGATTGGGAGCCAGCCGTTCGCAGGGGCCAGCAGCGAGCAGCGAGCAGCGTTGAGGAGATATTGAAAATATGAAAAGAAATATAAAAAAAACACACACACAGACACGCAAAATCACAAAGAATTCATAATAAGCGTCATTGTCATGCGAGAAATGAATAAAAATCAAACGAGGACAACGACAACAACGAGCAGAGCTCGTTGAAAAGGTAAAAGGGGTATGGGAGGGCGCGCGAGCGGGTGGGGCGGGGCTAGGAGCTGTAGGGCACGCAGAGGGTACACTGAATTGAATGTGTCGCACAGGATGCGTGCTTCGTTGATGTGTGTGTGTGTGTGTGTGTGTGTGTGGGTGTGTGTGTGAGTGTGTGTGGGAGCGAGCATCCAAGGTTGTACCGGATCGTCAACAAACATCATCTGCATATGTGAAAGGAGAAAGGCGGCTGGCTGCGTGGGCTGCATGAATTTTGAATGCCGTGCCAACAACTTGAGCAAGGAGCAGCTGAAGCTGAACGAGCAGCAGGACTACGGCCATTGTGAGGCAGCCTTGCTCGGAACGGAACTGCGCCACTTGAAGCAGGATGTGCCCGGAACGAACGAGCGAGTCCAAATATCTACACCCATTCCCATACCCGTTCCCGTTCCCATTCCCATTCCCATTCCCACTGTGAAAGAGCTGTAGACTCAGTGAACCCATCTCTGTTGTGATGCTGCGTCTTTTGTGCGTTGACAAATTGTTGCCGGTCGCTTGTGGCATTTAATTTTCATCAGACGCCGCCAACAGTTGCTGTCATAATTGATTTCATTAAACATACTCCAGGGAGCTGGCAGCAAGCAGCAGGCAGGAGGCAGCTGGCAGCAACAAGTGGCGCATGCCTCGCAAAACTTTCAGCTGAAAGTAAAAACAAATTAAGCTGAAAATAAATGAGCCGTCGACGACGTCGACAGCAAAAATAATTGAGGGAATTCCCACGAACGCTCCAGACAGCCCAAGGACGCTGATGAGGACGCGGCCAAAGCAGCAGGAGCAGGCAGAGCCAGACACTTTGACATAATTTCTCAGCCAGACGATGGCGACGACGACGACGACGACGTCGACGATGACGACGAAGACGAGGACGAGAACGAGGGGGAGGACAAGGGCGAGGGCGCTGTAAACGTCTCCCGCCCGCACAAGGACACGACCATAACCAGCCCCAACAAACTTTTAATTAATTGCGCTCAACTGGCACACAAACACACACTCTCACGAATATTCACACACACATTGGCGACGGCAGCGGCAGCAGCTGAATGCCAAAATACCAAATGAAAATGAGCCAAGCACAAAAAGTTAAGAGCAAATTATTTTATGCACAGAAGGCACTGAAATGTTTTGCTCGGCTATGGCGGTTGGGTGGTGGGTGGCTGCGTGGTGCGATGGCGGTTTGCTGGGGTCGCTGCCTCACTTCTCAATGTGTGGCCAACGAAGAAACAAGCTAATAACTGAGGCGCTTCGCTGTAGCAGTTCATAATTTCATTGTGTTGCTTTCTTCGAAACGCCTCGAGGGGTGTATTCGAATGAATACAGCTCTAAGAACAACTTGGTACGACCTGAAGTGTTTGGCTGTGTAAGTGATTTCACTTCAGCATACACTTCTTTAAAATTATCTCCATTACAACCATTCCTCTAATTTCTCATGTTCTGATCCGACTTGTCCAAGTTGGAGATAATGAGAGCTCTGCGCCCATGCTCCAATCATTAATATAAACTCTGGATTAAACTCGGCTCATTTTAGATGAAAAAGTTTTCTGTTTGACTCTCAAGACTTTGCACAATCTCAAATAACTACATTTTCAAAATGATTCGCAACAGTTCAGTGATCCAAATGAAGCTGCAGAAAATTATTAAAAATATGGGCATGAAATCCTCAATCAAATTCATGATGCGTGAAGACAATGCGGCTCAGGTAGGACGGACCGTGATAGAGATACCGTTAAGGCTAGGGGCATGTATGCAGATGAAGTTTGGCCATATGCAAAGAGCTGGGCCTGCCCAACCGTCACAGCCTTTATCAACAATTTAAGCATGAAATCTACCTTGAAGCTTCTTCATATCTGCATGTTTGCTGTCTATAAAACTCTAATTAAGTACGACCACAGACACTCGAGTCGTTGTTCAGTGTTTGTGCGTAGCGAGCGGTGGAAAGTCAGGTACCCCATGGCCGTGGGCCATGTTTAACCCCCGGGCACAACACAATTGACAGCAAAACCAACAATCACACACACACACGGACACAGAGAGAGAAAGGATGCTCTCGAAACCCTTTTGTCTGGCTCATTGTCTGGCGTGCCATCCGAAGGCGATTTATTGCCGATTTGCGCCGAAAATCGAAAGTGGCTTGTGCGCATTTATCGATAGTCAAGGGCAGGGGCAGGGGCAGGGGCAGGGGCAGGGGTCGGGGCAAGGGTTATCAGTTGGTGTCCTGGGCTGGGCCTGGGGCGGGGGGTGGCCGGTGCGGTTGCGCAACGCGTTATTATAAATTTGCCTTTTAATTCACGTTACGCCGATTCTAAACAATGTCGAATCAAAAATCGAACTATGAATATTCATATTGCCTCCTGCCAACTGACAATTGTTAATGGGCGAGCATATGTTAGGCTGGGCCAAGGGAAGGGTATATGGCATAGGGGCGGCAGCTTGGATTCTGCATAACTTCTCTACTCTGTTATCTCTGCAGTTGCATACAAAATGTTGATTTATGCGATCCGCTTTGAATTTTATGCCGATTTCTCTTTATGTGCCGATCGCAATTTAACAAAACATTTACATGGCAGACTTTTCATTTGTTCTATGGCACTGGTAAAACATTTTAATGGCATGTGTGTTGGTTGAGTGAGAACAATAGAGCTGTTGAGATGTTTCGAGAGCATGGCAATTTCATATGCAAAATATTTAGTCTATAAATGATGACGATTCCATATGCAAGAAAATGTATTTAAACTATTAATATTGTTCGCTCAACGTCTATGAAATCTAAAATCTGTCATCAAAATAAAATCTCGAGGCTTAAGCTGAGCTGCGAATTTTCAACTCATCAATCAAATAGCAGAGAGCTAGCCAAACGGACGGAAATTCGTCAGCTGATAAGCCGAGCAGGAGCGAGCACGCGACACCTCCAGAGCTCACAGGGATTTCGCTGGCTATTCAAATTTGTTGCATTGCGATTGATGTGGGCATTACGTGACCTGCCAGTAGTAGCAGTCAAAGGGTTTCTCTTTATTCTTCTAATGGCATTTTGGCGTAATTTATGCGCCTGTGTAAACGCCTTTAAAAGAGACAGACAGACAGACAGCACGGAAGCTGAGTCTGCCTACCTGGGCAACTGCGAGCCTGGGCAACCCCTTGGCAATGGATGAGCTCGCAGCGGGCTCTGCTGCATAAATTACAATTTATTGCGATTTGCATCACTGAAACGGGCACACGGCACAGCTGCCTACAAATCCTGCACAGCCAGATCAGCCAGCTCTTCAGCTCGTCAGCTCCGACACTCAGTCTGGGCCGTTCAGTTAGTGCGCGAAGTCCGCAAGTGTTGGTTGAGTTGCTGCTGTACGCTGCTGTCGCTCATAAATTAGCAGCGTTTTAAAATGAAATAAAAACTTAATAGAAATGTTGAAGACGCCACGCATGCGTAAACGTTACGGTCAAGTGGCCTTTGAGGGCCGCAATCGCCGTTTGTGGGCGGGCACTTCACTTCACTTGGGAGTGTCGTGAGTGTCGGGAGCGGGGCAGTGCAGCTTGTTCGGGCTCTTCACATGTGAGCTGCATGGCACATACCACACTCAAGTCAAGTTAATAATATGAAAGAAATCACTTTGCCGCTTTGTGCATTGTTAAAAGTTTTTAAGCTGCGCCTCAAACAGACTCCGACACCAGCTCCAACCCCAACTCCGACCCCGACTCCGACTGGGACTTCGATGCATATGCAGAAAAAGGAGGAGCTGCTCGCATGCGGCAAACAAAGTTGTTTGTAATAGCGCTTTTGTGGTTCCCTCCTCAGCGCCAGTGCCTTCGCTCAAGGTACTCGGCTGGTAGCCAGCAAACTTTGCTGTTTGCAAAGTTTTATTCTTCTTTTTTTTTTTATCGCAGCAGCAGCAGTTTTTTTCTTACGCCGCCAACAACGAAGGAGCAGCCGCTGCGTAAAACTTTTCACTTTGACTCCACTTTATTGTATTTCTAATACTTTGCTTTTCAGCCAAGTTAGTCGCTGCAGCATGTGAACAAAGTAAGCGGCCAGCGCGTTGCCGAACTGAGCAAACGTCTATGAAAACGTGCTGGCTATTGCTCTACGCGGCCCCACTCGATGCGATGGAGTTCGAGCGCCCTCCCCACAAATTGCAGACAATTGAAAATTTTTACATTTTATGACGCTGCGCAATTTGGTAGCTGCGGTTGGATTTCTATACCCTGTAGTGAATGTTGACCTTGTGCGAGCAGAGTGAAATTTTATTCAAGCTTGTAGTAAATACCTAAATAGTCTGGTTTGTACAGTTGATTTATTTGAATTAATTCATTATTATTCATGAGTAATTGTCTATTCTATTGCATAACATCACTAGATAGATGATGTTTGCACTAGATTGCCTGAATTAAATTGACTAAGCTGCAGCTACATGCTGGCTCCAGTGGCTGAAGCGTAGTCAAAATTCAAAAATTTTATAATATATATATCCAATTCTAGATCCGAAATGCCAGACTAACTCATCTAGACCTATTTCTGTGTCTGCTTATGCATTTGGTTGTGGTAAATTATAAAGAGATAATAGAATTGAGAGTAGATATATCCAAAAGTCTATTATACTTGAATAATTTACGAGAAACAGTCAGAGCTAAATCAATTTGTGAAATGTTCCAAGTGCAGAATATAAGATATAAGATATGCGGTATATAAGATATTCTTTATTTTAAATATCAACTGTATTTTTTATCTTTATTATCAGCAGCAGGCACGACTCGCAATTTATTTATAGTAAATTCCAAGTTATATATAAGTTCTAGTTCTTAAACTTAGCTCCTTTCACCACCCTCAAACCCCGCCATTGGCCAAAAAATATAGCAGTTGTTAAAGAGCTTTCAATGTTTATCATGAACCTCAGACGATACGATTATTTATTGATTTCTATAAACAGGGTATTTCGAGGCATATACATTGGCTTGACAGGTTATTCAACTTTATGGAATCGCAGACATGGCGGGAAGCACATTGAAGTTAGAGCAGAAACGTGGCCAAGTCAATGTAAGAGCCAACAGCCCTGAAGAGGTGGGAATGTAATGGTGACAGAAGCATATGTATTTGGGAATAACATATCCTGGCTGTTGGTGCTAAGTCAAACAAATATGAAGTGAAGAGTCTCTGAAGTAGAAAATAAATATATAATTCAGTAAAAGAAGACTTAAGAATTAATATATGTAAATTAAAGAATATTGAACACTCATAAATATCATTTCAACTTTCCTTTCATTCATATATCAGCAATGACTTCAAAGAATCAGTGTTTCAAGTATTTCTGAAAGATTCCTACATAAAAAGCTAAAAGTATATTGTCAAGTGATTCTCCCTTTGCTTGTCTCCTTTGTTAGTTTATTACAGTTTTAGTATAATCACCCAACGTAGATGCTGAGAGAATTGAATTGTTAATGTTATCAAATAGAATTAACTTCAATTAGAAAGGAAACAAATGTTCCTCTAGCAAGTGGCATCGTTTGAAACCTCTCTTTATCTGTCTCTCTCTCTCTCTCTCTCTCTCTCTCTCTCTCTCGCGGTTCTCAGAAAACCCATTAGCAACTCCAACTGGCAATTTCGTAAAACCCGAATTGGAAACACATTCGTAGCGAGAGCAGGAGGATTAGCAGGAGGTTGCTTTTTCGAGAGGAGCAGATGTGGGCGCAGAGGATTCGCTGTTGGTCTCTTTGACTGCTGCTTGACTCAAGTCAAGTCAAATGAAATGTGATGAATTGTGTAATTTTGGCTGAGAAATGGCATTTGCATGCGAGGCATGCCAAAGTGAGCGAAATTTGTTTGGTCTGCACTAAAAGCGCAAGAGGCGAAATAAAAAACCAGGACACCATCACACGAAAAAGAAGCGTCAAACTGGCAGCCAGCAGCAGTTGAAGCGGGCAACAAACGAACGGAAAAAAGCGAAAAAAAAGAAAACGTCAAACTGGCAACCGAATGTTGGAGCTGGCAAAAGCTGCGGCACTCACATCTCATTAATTTGTGATTGATACGCTCTGCCACCCCCTCCTCCAAAGGACCCCTCCATTTTCCTTCTTGTCAGACGGTCTGTCTGTCAGTCTCTCTGCCCGTCCGTCCGTCCGTCTGTCTGTGTGTTTGTGCGTAAAGCGTCACAAATGAAATTGAAGTGTGTTTGTGATCCCATTACAAATAAGCGAGCGAGTACTGCGAATTCGGTGGGGTTGGCTTCCGTCCTTCGCATATTCGCATTTGATGGATTTGCACGCGTTGTGACACAAGTCACTAAAATATCTTATTACACTCGCACACACATAGTCACATGTGGGTGCTTGGCAGCCATTTTAAATTTCTGGCTCACACACGTATAGTCTGCATAAACAAACAGGACATGGACACAACATACAGCAGCGGCTCGGCATTTGTCTTCCATTTATTTTTAAACTTCGATTTTTGCTCCACGCAAATTTTCGAATATTTTTTTTTTTTTTGCAAATTGACACCCTCACACAGACACACACACACAGAGAGAGTCATATATGTAGAGCTTGTTAGTGAGTTCTGGCCATTGTTGTTGTTGTTGGTTCTATCTGGCTGTCAAGCTGCGGCTGGGTCGGCAGCAGCTTCATCAATGTTGCTCGCACGCCGGAAGCGTGAAAATCTACAGCGCTCAGCGCAAAAGGGAAAAGTTCACAAATGGAAAATTACGGGTGCACACGTGCAGCACACACACACACACACACGCATACAGCATCCACCCTGTTGGCAACAACCTCTGCCACTCTCTGTTCGTTCGTTTGTCATTTCAGGTTGTTTTATTCAATTTCGAGGCAAGCGAAATTCGCAAAAAATAAGCAAAAAAAAAAAAAAAAAACTCTTTGAAAATACAACGCGGAAAATGTCATGTGATATGTCACACATGTAGCTGTAGCTGCCACGCCCCTCGGCACCCCCGTCACGGCTTGCCTTATCGACTGCCATATTAATGTACTGGAAATTTGCCATTTTCCTTTGCAAAGGAAGCGCTTTTCATTTAGCTCCCGTCGCTCTTTAATCTTATTTACAATAAAGAGCATTGCCAAATAAAGGCCATTAGGCATAAATATCACTGCAAATATACGCACGCATACATGTACCTCAACACATATACTAATATATAAATATATACATTTGATATACTTGCAACCATAAGCCATTCAGGGCCAGTGATGCGTGTCGCTCGATTCGAATCACAAGCATTGCCCAAACCAACCAACCAACCAACCAACCAGGCAGCAAAAGGCGAAATTAAACTGTGAAACTGTCCCATAATAGAAACTCTTTTATAGTCGAGCAGTGTCTGTCATTCATTTTCTTTTCGGGCAGTGTCCTGCTCAAGCGAAAGAAAGGTCAGTTCGGTCTCTGCTGCTTTCCTTTGTGTTGACTGCCGATTGGACAGCTTTTAACCTGCCTTTTGGTCGTTTCCCGGTATTTTTTTCTTTCGAATTGGCTCAGAGGTGACCCTTCTTTTGGCAAAACAAAAGAGTTGCGCAAGGATGGGAGATTGATCCGACAAAGGAATTGATTGCAGCATGTGCAGATTGAATCTGATTGGCGTTGCTCTTATTGGCAACGCCCATGCGGGAAGCTCTAAGCCGACTTAATTGATTGATCATTGAATGATATTTCAACCAGATTTGGATTTGAATTTGAATTCAATCTATTGAAATTCAAAACAAAAACATCCAGCAAATAAAATAATAATAAAAATACATCAATATAAGCCTTATATAATTCATAAGAATTATATTCTTCTACCTAATCACATGTGAATACACTGTCATCAGGATAGCGCATTCTATATTGTAGTATATATTTTATTTATTTTATTTTTGTTTGATAATATTTTTTCCATTGGACTACGTTTTATTTTTCTTAAAATTAACCAAATCTGAAACTCAGTATCATATCAAAAACTTCTTAACATTCTAGAAAAAGTTCAATATAAAACATTTGCTAGATATTGATCACCAGAATAGCGCAACAAATTTCAGTTGCATTTATCTCCCTCAATTTGGAATCCACAGTTACCGTACTCTTTGTATATGCCACAAAAGTAATCTTCTTTATGAATGAAATAATAAAGAAATACATACATTCTAACATATTACATATATACATATTATCTTATCAATAAAACTCAGATATTAACGCCTACTTTGATAGCTATAAAAGCTGACAATCATAGGGTAGATATTTCTTCCAAATTACGAATTCTATTTTATTCTATTTAACAAAAAATTCTTTGACAGTAATATTTATATTATCGAATATAAATATTAAACATTCAATGCGTATTATCTGACTTCAAACATCCAAGAAAAAGAAACCGCCTCACGCAGAGGATTTACTTGATACGCTGAATATTTATAAAAACTAAAGTGAAGCTAAAATAGTTTAACCTAAGCTCATCATGAAGAATGTGCTATCCTGATAACGTATTAAATTTGGGAATACTCCGGACTAAATACTCTTATTACAAACATTGAAAGACCCTGTCTTCCAAACTGTCATTCCTTATTATAATTTTTGTTATCATAGCTCTGAATTTTTTTATGTTTATAATAAGAATTACTTAAATTAACTCTGATTTTGCCCCAATAAAAAAAAAATGTAATTCAGTTATGCCAATATTTTGATATCACCTCAAGAACATTTCGAGTATTAATGCAAATCTCGTCAACTCTATTATCAAAAACATCCCACAAATTTGAACATATTCTATTTAACAATTTGCATAAGCATTGTGATTAAATAGTTATCAGGAGCACGATAATGTCCTTATGAATAGCTGCACGGCTAACGCTGTTATAAATCGTCGCCAATGCTTGCAATGCCCACGTCTGGGCGAATATTCAACAGCTTTGTGCTCCATTTCAATTTCCGGCGGAGTCTGCCATGGCTCAGTGCCGTGAACTCTGCTGAGCATGGTGACAGCTCCCACGCGCTTTGGCCATTAATTTATTTCGCCATTTTAATTTCGCTTTCGTTTTCATGTTTCGGTCGCAAGGCCAAATGCAGCCGCACTTGGACAGGAGGCGGGTGAGCAGGAGGCGGGCACAACAGAAAAAAGGAGGAACACAAATTGTTGCACTAAAACGGGAGTGCAACAGCCGGCACGGAGGCAACGTCATTGCTGCTGCTGTGCGAAAATGAGCCAAGTTCATAGTTAGTCAGGGAGCATCGGTCGACGTCGACACCGACTTTGCTGTTGCTGTTGCCGTTGCCGTTGCCGGCAGCGATGCAGCTGTTGCTGCTGTTGGTGCTGAGCTCCGCTTGTTTCATTTCATTTATTTCAGGCTGTTGCGCCCTCGCTTGCCCCACCTGCCGCCGCTTGGCTTATAATTTCGTTCAGCCATTAAAAATATACTTGCACTCACCCACTCGCTGCTCTTGCCAGGGCTCTGTGGGCTGCGCCGCAGTCGTCGGGTGCGTCGCTCTCGTCCTCTTCCTGCGCTCCGTTCGTTAGTTTGTTTTGGCGCAAGCCACAAGAGAGCGCCAGCACCAGCAGCAGCATCAGCGTCGGCGACGCCGTCGCCAAATGAATGGGAATGAATGAAACGAAAATGAATAAATGATAATGAGAGCATTCGCAGCTGATGAGCCGGCCGTGGGAGCATCGCTGGCGTCGCTGCCGCCGAGCCCTGTGAGGGCGGCTCTTGTAGTCATCGTTGTTGTTGCTACTAGCATGTGGATGCTGCTGCTGCTGCTGCTGCTGCTGCTGCTCCTTCCTGCTGCTGGTGCTTCGCTCATTTTCATTTTCATTTTCATTTTCGTTGATGAGATAATGGCTGTGTCTCTGTGTTTTTACTTTGCCTCTGTGCCGGCTGCTGCGACGCAACCTCCTCTGCTGCTGCTGATGATGATAATGAAGTTGTTGCTGTGGGTCTGGCTCTGGCTCTGGCTCTGGCTCTAGCTCTGGCTCTGACTCTGCGCTAACGAGTGAATTATTTTAAATGTGGGTTTCAAGGTCAAGGTGATGCCGGCGCTTCCGCTTGGAAGTTATTGTTTTGCATTCCTCTTTTCGCATCGCATTCATTAAGCGCCGCGTCGCCAGAGCCGTCATTATCGTCTAACGCTTTGTTGATTATTCGCACAGCGCAGGACAATGCGGAAAGGTGAATAACCCACGCGGTCTCCAATGAAGCACTGCAACTGGTGGTTGTGTGGTTGCGTCGTTTAATGTGTCACAAATTTCTACTAATTGATTTCGGCTGTGGATCGATTGCCTGGATGCAGCCACAACGCTGCTTTTGGCCTTGAGAGCAGCCAACGACAGCTCTACGAAATTTATAAAATATTTAACTCAACTCTCTGAGCAGCTACATGACTGAACGAGCGACTGTCAGACAGCCAGAGCGTCAGACAGACGTCTGTCGGTTTGTCTGTCAGTTGGCTGCTTGGCTGGTGGCGGAGTCGAACGACAATGACGCACATCAAAATATGCAAATTGGAATTTCAAAAATACAGCAATATTGTTGAAGCAGTGGGCGACCCACTCCAGGCAGCTTCCTGCTCAGCTCCCCTCGCCTTGGGCAGCCTCTGTCTCTGCTCGTATACACATACACACATATAGTTAACCCGATTTTGGGCGCATGCAAATTTCTCGTACAGCCCCTGCGGCTGCCAGCATCGATGCTGCTGCTGCTGACGCTGACGCTGTCGCTGCTTCTGCCGCTGCCGCTGCCGCTGTTGACGCCATGCCTGAGGCAGCAGACCGAGCCACCATTATTCGCCTTTACCGCTGCACACGGTGCTTCGCCGGCTCTGCGAGTGTCAGGGGAAACAGGGCGGCGGCAGCAGCAATAGCAGCGTCCAGTGCGCAAGCGTCCTGCCAGCTAACGTCGTTGCTCTCTCTCCATCTCTGTCAGTGGCAGAGGCCAGCAATCGCTCGTTCACTCGCACTGCTCTGCCTGAGCGAATGTGAGAACAGCTTCAACCACCACCAGAAGCAACAACAGCAGCAGGAGAAGCAGCAGCAGTAGCGTCGTTCCATTTCGTTTCGTGCCGCATAATTGCTGTGGGGAACGATTTGGCAATCGAGACGTGAAAATTAACACTACGCAACCGAAGCGACATGGCGCTCGGCATGTAATGAATGAAAATGAAAATGAGAAACAAAGACTACTGAAAATTACCCAAAAATGAAGTTTTTCAGCGGTAGCAGTAGCAGCAGCAGTGGCAGTGGCAGCGACAGCGGCAGCGGCAGTGAGAGTCGCAGCCACAGCGACAGAGCGGCAGAGCCATCCCCGTTGCCAGTGTTGGATGAAAAAAAAGAAGAAATTGAGTGACGTAACGTGGCGTCGGCGTCGCTGTCAGCAATTAAGCAACAGTTAAATTAAACGGGTTTCTAGTTCAAGGACACGCACCAGCAACAACAACAACGACAATAACGACGTGCCGGCGCAGCAGCAGATGCCCCGGCAAATTGGGATGGTCCTTTTATGGCTGTTTTGGAATGAGGCATTTGGCTTGTTGCTTTTTAATTGTGAATCTCAGCTGAAGGCAAAGAAGGCAGACAGAGAGAAAGAGAGAGAGAGAGAGAAAGAGAGAGAGAGAGAGAGAGAGAGAGAGGGAGAGAGAGAGAGAGAAAGACAAAGATAGATGGTACGAATTTAAATGACTTGGGTAAAATCAAGAGTCGATATTTATATGAAATGATATAATATAATACGATATGATATGCGCTGTTATGCCTATATTATTTTCTATTATTATCGTATTTAATATCTAAAGTAGTTTTCTTTTATATAACTAACAATAATATTCATATATAATATATAATTAATATAATAATATAAAATTATTTTTATATCTATTTAATTTGATAAGCCTCAAGCATTCAAAATACTTCTAAAAAATGAGATTATTATTATAGTCTTTAAAAAATAAATAAATAAAAAATAATTATAGGTATAAAGTTTTTGAGTTGTAATTAAAAAAAAAAATGTTTATATATATTTATAAAAAAAATTTATTTAAAATATACATAAATAAATTTTCTAAATTTTTATTATTTTTTTTTAAATTTTCTTTCTTGTATCTACTATTAAAATAAATTAAATTTATTCACAATGCTTACATATAGAAATATATTAAATATTCTATTAATTTGAAAAAAAAACAGAGTTTAATTTGTATTCGTAAAATCTGATCATATATTCATTCCGATAATAAAAATATTATTTATCAGCTCAAAATGATTACGAATCTAGAGACCAAGAGATATTCACTCTTTCAATATTTGCAGAATAAATACCGAATTCGTTTATTCATTTACTCGCAATAATCTCTCATTTGCCGGTCTCTCAGCGCTACTATCGCAATTAGTCGCGTCCAGCTTCTCCCATCTCTAAACTCTCTCTCTCTTTCCGGATTGCGAGTCGGCAACACGTGCTTTTGGCGCTCATTTTCATTTGCGCGCTTTTCATTTTCATTCATTCAGCAACTCCCACTCGCCCGTTCCATTCCACCCCCGCCTCACGCCCCTCGATTGCCGTTCACTAATGACGACAGCGCAGCAACAGCAACAGCAACAGCTGATGACGTCGACATTTGCTCATTTTCCTTTAATTTTGCTCAGCTTCTGTTACGCGCTTTCTTTATTTTTATCGCCAGCTTCGCAGCGCTACGCGAGCAGCTGTTCATTAAACATCTGCAGCAGATGAGGCGCCGAAAAAGGGTTGGACGACGCTTCAAAGTAGGCAATGGAAAATGATTTGGGCCACTTTGCTGGCAGTGCTCTGGCGCTTAATTGTGCGCGCATGAAATATCGATTGTTTCCCAAAACAACTGTAGCTGCTGATGTTGCCTACGACGCAGTAGCAGCAGCAGGAGCAGCAGCAGCAGCAGCAGCAGCAGCAGCAGCGAGGACATCCAGAGGACAACGGCATGCAAATCGCAACATAAAATATATGTGTAAATGTGCTCTTCGTTGCTGCTGCTGGGCTACATGCTAACATATATATGTGTGTACATATATATATTTTTATGAGATAAAATAGAAAATTTTGTTATCAGGCAGCGACGGCGAAAGGATATAAAGCAGCGCACAGCCACACACACGTCCATGCCTCTCTAGTCATGTGGATGTAGGTGTGCGTGTGCGACACTTGAAATAGCAATGGCAATGGCAGCTACCCTCAGCTTGCTTGGAATCCTCTTTTACCGCTGCTGCTGTCTTCCTCTACGCCGGCAGCAGGCAGAGCCCGCTCTCAGTTGGCGTTGCCACTGCCAACGGAAAATGTCTTCGGGTTGAGTGCTTTTCCGGAGAAAATGTAATTTTCTCATGGCAGTCATCCTCGCTGCTCGTTGTTCGTTGCCGTTGTCGTTGTTGTCCTCGTCGAACGTCGCACGATTGAAGTGTCGGTCGGTTGGTTGGTTGGCTGGCTGGCTGGCTTGGTACCTAGGCGAAAAGGAAACTTAAAGGATGCTCCCTGCTCCTTGCGCTTCGCCTCGACAGTTTCCTGTTGCCCTTTTTCGCCAGCGCCTTGCAAATTGCTCACGCTTCTCTTCTGCATGTGTGTATGTGTGTCTATATGCCTTCGTATGTACGTAGATGTGTGTATTTGGCTGTGTGTGTGTGTGTGTGGCATTGTCGTGGCTGGTGCTGTCTTTGTCATTATCCTTTTGGGGGTATTGCGACGTGTCAAAGCAACAACGCCACGCTTGGCTGTCTCTTGCCTGGTGCTGGCTCAGTGTGCAGTAGCATCCATCAATTTGATGGATAAATATATGCAAATTGTGTATTAGCTGTCCTTGTTGTTGTTATCCTTTAGCAAACAGGCGCACACTCACATCTCCATCCTCATCCCCATCCCCATCCACATCAATAGTCGCCAACTCTGGCATGTTGACGCTGCTGTAGCTGAGCTCTCTTTGGGCCTGTGGATCGAGGCTCGCCTCGAGCTGGCCCACCGCATTCGATAAATCATGTTAACAGCCAGTCAAAATGCGATACATAAACAATTGTAGAAACTGAAGAGGTTTTCCTACAACATTGGAAATGTGGCCAGCAAAAGTTTTCTTACTACAGTTCCCAGAAAATACGAAAACATCGCTAATTGAATTACCAAACACACGAGTTCACACGCCTCGAGGCAGCCGCAGTGTATTTTTTGGCTTTTCTATTTCCACATGTGTAAGCTGAGCCGGAGGGCAGCCCCTATGCAAATTCCTTGACACTTGGGGTTGTAATCCTTTTCAGCTAAAAAGAAATAAAGAAAAATGATTTATATGCAAAGTCCTGCGCAAAAGAAATGACTATGCACAGGACCTGAGCGAGGATCGACAAAGGAGAGAAAAAAAAACGATCGAATGTCGCCGCTGTTGTTGTCATTGTTGCCTCATTTGCATTCGCATCTGAATGCCAGCGCACAGCCAGTGTTGCACGAATCGAGGCAAGAGGACGCGTCACACTGTGAAAATTAATATTTTAGCGCGTTTTGGTTTTTGCCATTTCTGATTGTGCGCAAAATTTATGCAAATTTTTCACCATATGACAGACAAAAGAAGTTGTAACAGTTTTTTTTTTTTCCTTTGTGAGGTGTGAAAGGGTTTCCTTTTGTTTAATTAGCGCACAAAGGCGAAAGGGATGATGAACTGTGTGAACATGTCAAATCGCAGCAGATGGATGAATGCGATATGAATTCATATGAAAAATGAAAGATTTAGATAGTTTGAGCAGTGTAGATAGTTATTGTATATTAAGTGAATATGATTTGTTTTATTCATTACTCAAATTATTGAAAATGCACCAAAGATGTATATTACTATCATAAAAATATAAAATTAGAAACTGTCCAAAAATGATTGAACACTCAGGCAACAAGTCTTCCATATAGCAGATAACCTAGACTGGGACTAAAATTATGATACTTATATTTAGCGTGAGTGAGTTTAATTTATGTATATTTATACACCTAATCTATACCAAAGAAAGATACTATGAAGACAAACATATTTAAATAGTATTTTTGTATTAATTTTACTATTATTATTAATTATTATATTGAAATATATTATATTATGCTTCTGCAGCCATCACCAAGCTACACTTATCAGCTGCATGCTGGCGCCATCTATTGGCTAACCTTGGAACCACAAAGGACGGATGGGCAAGCAAGCAGTGCAAGGATGCTGCAGCTGGCAAGCAGTTCGATTCGGCAATGCTGAGAACATCAAGCATGAAAATAACTTGACTTCTCGCCAAATTGTTTTAAATTGTTTGCTGTGGGAAGGCCAAACTGGAAATATGCGAGCAATAAATAACGTTAAAATTTATACATGAACATGGAAAAGTTAATAATGCAGAAATTAATTTCAATATTTCGCAACAAGATGCCGGAGCGAAATTGTAAAAATTGTGAAAATTGTTTTGCAGTCTGAAAATATTAAAAAGCAATTAATAAGCCGACCAAATGACTATTCGTAATTACGGGGCTTGGAGACGGCCTGTGCGCTCCATGAATTATGTTGTAAATGCCGCGCATACCAACAGTGCGGCCGGTTAAGGCTGGTTAAGGCTGAGTCCGGCCGTTGTAATTGCAATGCTTAATGAAAATGCAGCAGGCTGATGGAGTTGCACAGTTGCCCTGCTGCAGCTGCTACTGCGTTTGTGCATTAATTCCAAAGTAAACGCTAGCCTTGGAGGGGGCAGGGCAGACGGAAGAGTGGAACGGGTCTGAGCGAGTTCGACTTCGATTTGATGATTGCTCGTTAATTTGCGTTAACGATCGGGACTGAGCACACCGAGGAAGAGGCACCGAAATTAAAGGAAAACAAACAAGAAATGCTTAAGCCGTTAAGCAAGAAAGCTGGCAGGATCGGCGTTCGATCGATCAGTTCTTGGTCAGCAAATTATCTCCTCTTTTCAAGGCAGTTTTGGGGTGCAAACGTAGCGCATGGGGATAATCGCCAGTGTAAACATGCAGCACTTTGCGTGCCGATGCCACAAGACATGAAACCCTTCAATCAGCACTGGAGTGGGCAGGCAACGGGCAGGCAGCGGGCAGGCAGCGGGCAGGCAGCGGGCAGGAGTACGGCCGGCAACCGGCTGACTGTATGACTGGCTGGCCGGCGTTAGGATTCGCACCGTTAAACAAACAAATCGACTACAGCTGAGAAGAGGACGCGCGGTAGAGGACTGGACGAAATTCGCAAAATGCTGTCGAACGCATTCTCGAGCTCTCCTTACATACATTCGCTTCAAATTAAATATAATTATATTTGAGTTCCGTCCAAAATGCAACACATCCATCATCGTAACCTCTGGGTGCTAGCCACATCAGTTCCCGCCACTGCAGTGGAGGGATACTTGGACAGACCAAGTTTTTGGTAATGAGAGTGGCCGAAGCGAAGCGCGATGCGCCTTAACTCTCCCGCCTGGCACTTTATTAGTGCACCTGAGGAGCACAAGGTACCCTAGTACCCAAACTGGTTTCGAATTAAGTTCCACATTTGAACAGATTTTCCCACAAGTTAAGAGTTGGTCGAAATGAATGAATGCGACTGTAGCTTAAGCTCCATATAAGTGAGAGATATATAGAAATGGAATTTCCTATGTATTTAATAGGAATAATAATATAAGACTTATATAAATGTAAATTAAATATATATCTTTGCTGCAATCTCATTGTTGATATATGACAGTGTAGTGACGGCTTTCCTCTTAGTTTAGTAGCATAATAAAACTAACGATCCATCAAATGCAAAAAATAGAACCAGCTGAGTTCAGGAAGTGCAGATGCTCGAAGTCTATGCAGCAGAGCTACCCCTCGCTCTACATTAATATATTTATTTATATGTTTATTACCTGGCTGTTTCTTGGATAGCCTAGCAAGGTATATCATGTCAAAAGCAAATTACAACAAGCGCCAAAAAATTAACATGAAAAGCGCATAATTCAATTTTGCCATATACTTAATGGCCCAGACATTGGTGTTGTGCATTCTAATTACAATGCTTGGGCTCCTTGCACGCAAGCCCCAAAGACGGAACTGCAGACTGGGACCGAGCTGGGACCGAGCCAGATGCCGTTTGTGGACGAGCTTCATTGGCTGCTCGAGTCGTTATGTCTTCATAAAGATGACAATCAGGCTAAAAGCTGCATATAAACTGGGCCAAAGCAAAAAACCTGGCCATATACTACTAATAATAATAGCCCGCCACATGTGTATGTGTGTGTGCGAGTGTGCAAGTGTGTGTGTAGCACTTACACATTTCATAATTCATGTTATTATAATTATTTTTAAACATATTGCGCACTGGTCGACACTTTGCATGATTTTCTGCTCGAATGCTTGATTAAGGCTCACGTGTTGGGACCGGGGAGTTGCAGGGGGAACTGCAGAAGCAGAAGCAGCAGCAGCAGCAGCAGCTTCATTTCAATGACACTCAGCCCTGGAGAGTGCATGTAGCACAGAGCTGGGCAAACGATCTGTTAATAAACACCTTCCTACCTACCTCACTCACTGGGCTGTCGCTCTCTCGCTCGCTCGCTCTCTCTCGGTCTGTCTGTCCCCTTCGCTGTGTGTCTGCTGCTGCTGCAACTACCCCAACTGCCCACATACTTCACATGTGTATGCATTATTTTAATGACAGTGCCGCGCATGCTGCTTGTGACGCACGCCTCAGATATTAAGTACGACAACGAGGATAGCAGCGACAACGGCAACGGCTCCAACAACAAGAGCTGAATGCGCGAAGGACAACGAGATGAGGCACTTCTGAGAACAGGAACATCGTCGCTGGGCACTTGTGTTAATTGCAAGGCGACATTCGCCGCCAAGTGGGGCGGGCTGGGTAACGGCAACCCAGCAACCAGCACCCAGCAACCGGCAACTGGCAACCGGCAACCGGCAACCGGCAACCTGCAACTGGGGAATGGCAACTGCAAATTGTGAATTGCGCTTACACAACTCGCCACTTGCAACCTGTGTCACTGATCGAAAGTTGGCTGCACACGCACTCGAATTGCGAGCTTATTATGGGCCAGTTGCCAGTTCGTTGATGATGGATCGATGCATACACATATGTGCATGGGCTGCATAGGCTGCATGCAAATTGCAATGCCGACACTGAGCCCTGTTGCAGTTGTTTATTTTGCATTAATGAGTTTGTAGTTGAGTGTAATAACAGCCTGCAGTTCAATGCAGTCGTTGTCCTATATAGGCGCATATGCAAAGCCAAAATTATCGAGAGGTAAACCAGGCCACAGTTTGGCAGGCATTGGCTCAGCTGCCGCTCAGCGCCAGGTGGCGCTGCTGTGCACAGATTCTGTGTGGGTTATTGATTTAGGGGTTGCTTTCAGTTGATTGGAAGATCAATATTTATTGGAACTGAGCCGAGCCGCCTGGGTTGAAAATCGGACGAATGGTAAGAGAGCTGCCAGCTGGGAAATAGAGTGAGGAGATTAAAGATGAAAGAGATCAATGATAGATCAATAGTTGCCTAATGCCGACATATTTGTATACTTATTTCTTTCAAAACCAATCCGATCTAGGTTAGCCTTTAGTTATAGTAAATTGACTATGCATCCGCATCCACACACTCATCTCCTGCTTCTTTCCTTCAGATAATGCCGCCAGTCCAACTGACAGTGAGCAGGCAAAGCAAACAAACAAACTAAAAGTGTCTCAGGCCGCATGAAATGGACTATGCCTGCATCCCCGTCCCTGCGCCCTTCGCCCTTCGTCCTTTGCCCTCTTACTGAGCCGCACGCTTTGTGACCTCGGGCACAAAGGCTAGACAACCCTTTCTTTGCACAGTGCCCGTATCGAGACCACGGCAATCAGTTCTCTCAGTGTTTTTTTCCGTCGCTTGTTTTTTCAGCATTTTCTGTCAAATCGTCATGATTTAATGAAAAAATCAAGGGAAAAAACTTATTTGCATACGGATATAATTTAGCATTAAACGAGCCAGAGGCAAACCGAAAAAAAAAGGATTTTAAAGCGAGATTTCCTTTTTTTATCGAGCACTGTCTATGTATGCGTGTGTGTGTGATTTTGTGATAGGAAATGGCTCGACGATATCTGTTTGTTTGAGATTAATATGCCGTGCATCTGTCGGTTTGTGTCTGTGTCTTTGTCCGCATTTGGGGGATTGTCCCATAGTTCGGCCTGTCAGCTCGTTTTCAGTTTTTGTTTTGAATGATGGCATAAAATTAGCAGGGATACGATTTCACTTTTATAATCAGCGAGGACTTTTTTCTCTTTAAATATTTGCCTTGGCAAACATATAAAATTTCATTGAATTAAAATATAATGAAAACGATAGTAAAGTGCTGTGAATAGTTGATTTTCGCTGTGCTTTTAGCAAGGATATCAAGTTGGATATAAACGTATATCTCAAGTTATTTAAGCTATATGTATTTACGTTTAATTCTTATCTTACATTTATTTGCAGAATAATATCTGAGTTAGAGGAAAATTTCATACGCTTGCTGAAATGTTTTGTTTTTCGTGTCTATAAATTATACAAAACTAATTTCAAATCAGATTTGTTCAATATTTGATCAAATAATAATATAAGCCGCAAGAGTCTCCTTGATGATGATTGGTTTGCCAATCTTTTTTTAACCGAGATTATAATCTCTGACCGTCTCAAAGCGGGCTGTCGTTGCTTAATAATGCCCATGCCTAAGTGCTTAGCAACAAATCGGGCGTTCTTGTTATCAATGGCAAACGACTTGTGCCTTTATCTTGAGGCGTAGCACACGCCCCCACGCATATCATTAGGGCAGATTCCAGGTGGCAGGCCGGCCGGCGCTTGCGAGACGCAACTTAAGTTGCAGCTGAAATATTTATTATAACTTAAATTACCTTCTAATTACAGCTAACGCCTCCGAATTACCATTTCTACCTGTCGAAGCGCGGCCCTAGCCCCAACGCCGGCGGCTGCACCCCCGCCGAGCCGCGATCCCTGTGGAAAAACAACATGCAATGCGGCATTTACATAAGAAATTAGCTTGTAAAATTAATCCGCAATAAGCTCGCCTCGAACAGCAGCCGAGCAGCCAAAATTACCGTATTAAAAAGCAATTAGCATTTAAATATCGGGCCAGAGACCGAAGACAAAGGACGCTAAGAGAGAGAGAGAGAGAGAGATAGGGTGAAGAGAGATGGAGAGGTACCGCGAGCCGGGCCAGAGTAAAGCCGCCGCATATGGGCGGCATTAAGTGGAGCTCTCTGAAGTGAAGCTGAAGTGAAGGAGAGCCGAGCCAGAGCAGTTTGCCGTCAAAAGTTGCTTGGAAATTAAATTTCCGTTTGGTTGCTGAGGCGTCGAAGACGGCATTAAAATTAAATTTGCGCTGGGCGCGCAAAATCAAATATGGCTAAATCAGCAATGTTGCCGATAAACAAACGCGTTCGGAAGCCATTAAAAATTATCATTTGCGCATATTGATTAGGACCGAAGCGAAGCGACCTCGTCGATGCCCGAGGGCGGGTGGGTGTTTAGGTTGACAGGTTGGTGGAGGCGAGGTGGTAGTGGTGGCAGCAGCTACAACGGTAAACATCAGCAGGCCTCAGAGCACCGAGCTGTGTCATGTGCCCCTGAGACGCGCACGAGGCGCATTAGATTAGGCCGGCGTCTGTTGGGTGGCTGATGCTTGTTATAGAAAACAAATATCGATTCCATCCCTTAAGTTTACACCCACAGCTATAACGTTACCCTCAATGGCCACCAAACAAAGGAAATGAAAAAAGAACGCAGCAAAAAATACAGAAACCAAAAAAAGAAGAGAAAAAACTCACCACCCACAGGCAGGCAAGCCAGGCTGGCAGGCTGGCAGGCTTTCAAGCTGGCAGGCACGAGCATGGGCTCTGGCAGGGGCATGGGCACACCCTCTGACAATGCCAGACGTTCGTGATGGCGCCGGGGATTTTGACTTCGACTGCAAGCTCACTAGTGAGAACTGCGAACTGCGAACTGCCAACTGTGTTGTGGGACTTAGCTGCCTTGGCTCTTCAGCGCCTGCTCACCCGAGCAGCGAGCAACCATTAAAATTTCGAAAATCCATCATTGGAAAAATGGTTGAAAAAAATGTGCGCACAACTTCCGTGGCCATGTTTTTTTTTTTCTTTTTTATATATACATATATATATTATTTTGTTGTTGTTATTTTTGGCAAGTCTCAGCTTTGAGGTTTGAGGGTCGCTGACTGTGGAGCTGCTCGAGACATTTTGCAAATATTTCTATAAATTTTTCAATATTCATAAATTTTGTTGCATCAACGAGGCAAGCAAGTGGGCAACTGATTTGATTTTCTAATTTGCCGCAGCGACCAAAAAACTCAAAACGAATTTAAATCTGAGTTTCAGCCTTTGGCTGTGGCTGTGGCTGTGGCTGTGTTGGTATCTCTGTCTATGGCTATATGAATGTCTGCCTGGGCAGCCATGTAAACACAAATCCAATCAAATAAACGAAATTAAGTGCACGTTGATTGGAGGCAAATCTGTTTTCAGCCTGAATGATGACAATCAGCTCGACGACCAAGCCCTGCGACTGCGAGTCAAATCGAATCAACGTCAGACCGCGCAGCGCTGAGCTGAGCAACGTCGCTGTGCTTAGCTAAAAAAATTGATTTCTGCAAACGTGGCACAAAAACTCCGAATTATTTTTATTTAAATTTTCAAACACCAGCCACAAAATATGCCGCACACAAATTTGCATTAGGCACCTGTAATTTCTGCAGGACTGTAGGCAGTGGCAACCGCAATGGCAATTTCCAGGCCACGAGCCACGCTTATCCTCCGCTCCAAGATTATGGAGCGGCTGCCCAGGCAACGCCACGAAAATTTTGATTGTTATTTGTGCAGACAGTAAAAGCCAAAGCGGTTGGCCCTCTCAGGAGCCCCCACCCAGTGGCAGTGGCAGTGGCAGGAGCAGTGGCATGGGCTGTGGCAGGGGTAGTGGCCGTGGCTTTTATTATAATGCTCACCCATAACTTGCGAGAAGGTAGCCGCCAAGGCCTACGCAGGGCTGCAGGGACGTCGGCGAGGATGGCAAGGGAGGCGGGGCAACTGAGAGCGAAAAATTGAAATGTGAAATATTTTTAAAAACCAATTTCGTTTAGCCGTCGCCCCTATCTGCCGAATCTGCTGGCTGAGGCACAGAAGAAAGAAAATGGCATAAAGGAAATTGTTTTGTACTGAATTCATAAGAATTTCATTGTAGCTATGAAACAACAATGTATGCAGACAAATACTGAATAACATAAATGTTATTTCAGTAATGTTTGGCTGTGGATTATTGCCTACAATGAAATTGAGTATGATTACTATAATAATTTGTATCGCAAAAATATATATCTAATACAAATGAAATTGTGTTGAAGGACTGGAATATACCCTCTTTAGTAGCTCATGAAATTATTGAGATGATATCCGAGTTTGGGCTGGGGATCAACCAATGTTATCTCCACATATTTGAAATCGCTTATAATAGATATACAATTTAGATACACAATTTAATTATTGTATATTTATCTATCAAGAGAACGTAATCACTATCGAATCTACTACTAAAATAATGGTAATAACTAGGAACGATTCGTGTATACATACTTTGCAAGTTAACTATTTTCTGAACAGGGAAATTAAATTTATTTATGTAAAAAGTAATTGCAATGCAACTAAATATATGCTAGTAACACTTTGTTCAGCAGTTAAGTGCACAAAAACCTACAAGAGTTAAGCATTTCTTCATAACTGAATAGTGTAATAAAATAATGAAACTGTCAGAGGCCCAGCCAAAGAATAATGAATCTAGAGCAACTTTTTCACTCATTGAGATTGATAATCTCTGATTAATCGTAGTCCAAGTACGTAATCGTCATCATGCTGAAACTGTAGATGGCCTTGGTCAATTGCAGAGCAGTTTCCATAGACAGTGGGAGCATGTCCGCCGCAGTTAGCGAGCGTTCGTTCTGCGACTTGGCCAGCATGAGAATGATGAGCTTCTGCTCCCTCGCCGGCAACTCGTACCATAAGCAATTCGAGTAAATTTCATTTGAGAATTGTTCGTTCTATGGCGAAAAGCATTAAGAAGGAATATTACTTAATCAATGCGCTTACCGTATTTTCTACAATGGTGCCCAGGCCACAAAAGGTGTAGAGTACTATGAAGCAGTATAATAAATAGAATGGCGCTGTGGGCCAGCTTCTCATGAAGATGCAGGAGATGGTGCACAGAATGCCGACACAAGTTGTTATGAGCTGCACAAACATGACAACCGTGAATATTTGCTTAGTTCCCAGCAATATTCTACAATAAGACAGAATACGGAGGAGACTCTTTGGGAATTCTCTGTGAAAGACTCACGTTGCATACTTCTGATGCCAGGCCAACAGATCCCAGAGCATGGCATGCATCTCCTCATACTTGTCTGGCTGCACGACCAGCTCATTGAACTCGTGGAACTTCGCATTGAATATGTCCTTCAGCAGGGGAACATTGATAATGAACAGAAATAGATACATGTCGCCGCCAAAGTTGCCAAATGCGCCCAAGGCCAAGAACGTAGACTGAATACCAAACAGAATCGCATATCCGCTGTCGGTGTTGTGATCGAGGAATGGTACTAGGAAGTGCAGGACCATGGCTCTCTTGCCGTGCACGAAAAACTCGAACAGGGGAAAGCAGATCATTATGATGACCGTAGTCGTGTAGATAAAGACGAAGGCTAGCATAAGGTAATAGAAGCTATTGATGCGCTGGTGCAGATACTTGGTGTATACGCCGTTTTTGCCCTCGTACTCCTCGTACATGGACTCGTAGGTGTGTAGTATCTTTCGTATTATCGAAGCATTATCTACGCAGCAAACCAGCTTTGTCAGTCCCTGAGCAGCCGATCCAGCCATGGCGAGTGCCTGCAAAATGACCGTGAAATCCCTGAGCTGCGCGCCCACATACACTGTGTATCCGGTGAACACAAAGAATGCGAATATGGCGGAGAGAATGAGATAAGTCCAGGTCCACATACGGTAGTTAGGATCGGCGACATCGGTGCCACAGACTGTGACACAGAATCGAATGAGCTTCAAAATCGTAGCAAGCCGAGATACAGCCGTCTTCGCCATTGCTGAAGTCTCAAGTCTGAAGAATAGGACGCGAAACAGGAGAAGCCTCTCTGTGGACTGTGTGGCAGTGCACTAAGGATATTACTTTTATTGCAGCCACAGCCTGACACAAATGTCAAAATATTGACAACTTAATGGGGCAATCGCCCCATTTTTATAATGTTCTAACTATATAATGGCTCAATTAGCGTAGTCCTAATTTGTGTAGCCTTCATTGCTTGCCAATATATTTAATATTCACCATTAATTGTCAGACCATTAAAGCTTTTCGCTTGTAAATGTACATATGTTTGTTAATAATCCACAATTATTTCTATTTGTTATTTATATTATAAATTTATTAATATATCAAGACTGCTCGACTAGGCGATCTGCTGACCCCAGCAAATATCTCATATTTCATCTTAACCAAGATCATATACATGTATTATTGCTGTCTGCCACGCCTCCTTCTACATGTTTGTGGGAAAATACTAGTCTAGGTTCGGGGCATAAAAACAGATTAATACGTAAAGGTTCGCAAATTCCAAATTCTTGTACAATTTCTGAGTGCAAATTATAAACCACGATAAGACTTAACATATACAAAATATATATATTCCCCTCGCATAATTTTCCCTTAATGGTTTTTCCTATAATGGTATTATTTATCAATTAAATATAATATTACTAAAAGTAATACTTACAGATTATAATCCATGTCCTTAGGCAATTTCCTAAAGATAATTTGAAATAAAAATACAAATTATAAATAATAATGAAACATTTGCTATTCAAATATCAAAACCTTTCCCTTATGCATCTTCCTTTTCAATAAATTATTTATAAATAAAAGTATACTAAGACAGTACTAAAATGGATAGACAAATGCTGAGCGACAGTCTGATATCAAAATAAAGCTTGTAAATAAGAATAAAGCCTGGACTTTAAACATAAAAGACATATTTACAATAATTTTCTGTCTCATACCTTCCCTTTCATCATGTTGTTGATTAATTGAATACAACACCAAACAAGACGTAAGCCGACTCTGAATGCTGTCATAAGCACTTCATAATTAGCACGGCCAAAATTTGGCACACTTTGAGCTAAGGCTTACCCCCGATGGCCGCTAACAAAAGAAAGCGGCTTGTGGTGAAAGTGAAATTGCGATTGCGAATAGGCGCAAAAGGGCAACACACAACAAGAGGAATTAGCAAACATGACAATGCCAATGACACAAAAGACACAAAAGACAGAACACACATTTACAAAGTTGGCAAGGGGATGGCGACCCTCCACAGTGGGATTCGATTTTGTGACTTAATTGCTTTGACATTTGACTCAGTCAATTTGCAAAACTGCAAGCGATCGATGAGCGATTGGCAAACAGCAATACACAAGGGTTGAGCGCGAGGGTTCGAAGCTATCATTGGGTATTAGAGCTCAGTATTTGACAAATTGACGGGGCGTTTTGGGTATTGCAAATAGCATTGATGATTTGATGAGCTGTTGTGGAGACCTGTTGAGCGGCTCTATTAGTAATCAGCTAATAGATTAGATATATAAACTGTTTGTCTACCATATATGAGGCAGCTGCACACGTAGATCGACCCTGACAATTAGCATCCCGGGAGTTTCTCACGCGTCTTTCGCCTCACTTGCATAATGCATGAGGCCTGCTGCTCCTGGAGGCAGTCACTCTCAGAAAACGTGCCTTGACTTCAGTCTCATCGACGCCTTGGCCTTTGTCAGTGGCTGCTTGCAGGCTGCGTGACAGGAAGCAAATGTCCTGTTGTGTCACTCATATGCAAATTGGCAGCCTGGCTGGCAGGCTGGCAAGCTGGCAGGATGACAGGATGGCGTTCTGGTTTTTATATTTTTTATTAAGCGTCACATCGTCGGCTCCTCGCTATTAATTAGAATAATAATTAATAAAGCAACTCCTCGAGAAGGATGCACGTGCAGCCGAGCAGAGGAATAAAGCATCTTCAACCCTTTCGCTGCAGCATAAATTAGTTGCCTCATTGAGAGCAGAGCCAGAGGCTAGGCAGATGCTGAGACCGAGGCTGAGACTGGTGCAAGTTACCTGTCGAAAGGCAAACCAATTAAATTACAACAAACAGCAAATGATGCGTACTTAAACACGTCGACGTGACGTGAAATCGAAAACCGAGTGAGAACGAGAGCCAATTCCCTGGCTGCGTGTAACTAAATATGATTTTGTTCTGTTCGCTGGGCGCGGCTGGCTTTTTAGGGTTAATCGAAAACTCAATTTAAATTTGCATATGATTTCTATTTAATTTACGAAAAAAATTATACCCAAATTAAGGGGAGGTTGGCTGCTTTTGGAAAATCGAACTCTTTTTTTTTTCATACTCACTTTTTTTGTTTTTATATTCGTTTTTTTTTTTTTTTTTTTTTTTTTTTTTGGCTGGACAGCTGTCGAATGACTGGCAGAGTTTAGCGGCATTTTTGTAGCTATTTCTTTGACTTTGTTTTTACAGAGCTTCCACAATATTTCCAATGCGCACACACTTCCTGCATAGACAAAAACTACGACAGCAATAGCAACAGCAACAACAGCAAATAACAAAAGGACCGCATCCTGGTCCGCATCCGCATCCAGACCGCATCCTGTTCAGCTGCTGCCTCATCGGTTGCTGCGTATGCAAATTTCGGTCTGAAACATTTTCTTTTTTATTCTCGAAACCTTTTTACGTTGATTTTTTATTTTCATTCATTTTTTTGGGACTCGTTTTCCTGCTGCATGAAGAGCAGAGCATTTTGTTGTCTCGACAATGTGTAACTGACACTTGAAGGGGTGTTCAAGCAACATTTGATGCTGTTGTGATAACCGAACTCAACAAAAAAACAACATTTTAAAAACAAAACATCGAAACCATCAACTACCGTCGACAGGCGGCAATCTCTAATGCACAATTTCCATTAGCAGCATTAGCAGTTGGCATTGGCGCAGCGCAAACAGTGGCCCTTAAAAGTTGTCGCATGTTTGATGATTTACTGAAATATAAGCCTGATTTATGATGTTAGAAATATTGCGACTGGCCACAAAAGCAAGTTGCTTTCTCCCAAACGTCGTCTAGTACATTAAAAGTGGGCAGAGTCTTGACAAAATGTGAGGATAAAATAGTCTAAGAAGAGAAGAAGAAGAAAGCCATCAACCACAGGATGTGTTTGAGCCAAATTGATATGGACCATTAGGGTGGCTGAAATTCTTATTTTTTCGGACTTTAGCCTATTGCTAGAGATAAACGCGTGGCTCCTTGGATATTTCTTGAGAGGAATTGTGGGGTAGCACCGAATCTTAAATGAGATGCAATAAATCAGCTACCTTGCTGACAACGTTTAGGCATGAGCTGATATTTCATTGGATAAAAGTTTAGTATTTTCATTATATTTGATTTTTTATATATCTTATATAAATATAAAGTGCAGAGTGTTATTTATTTATACCTCTCTTTCGATCTCAATGATTGAAAATCAAAGTTTCCCAAGCCGAATTTCATAGAAGCAGCTGAAAATATAGTATATAGTTTTGTACGCCCTATCCATAATTGAAATTCACAACTTTTTTTCACAAACGAACAAATATGGCGTCGTTTGAGATGCTTTGGGACCGCCTTATCCCGGGGCAATGATGAATAACGGTGCTTAGGCGCCGGACATTTGATTAATGATGCGTTTAGCGCCCCAGCTCGGGCCAACTTGCGCGCGCGCACAATTTTCTACGCCATTTTTTTTTTTTTTCTTTCGAAAAAGAGGATGAAAACTCAAATAAAAACGCACCGCACACTATTTCTCACAATTTTGTGTAGATTTTTTATGCCTGGGCATAACTTTATTTTATTAGCACTACGTGGCAATCTGCTGGATTTTCATGGCATTAAAAGACAATTTTTACAACTTACCAGAGATGATTTTTCCTTTGCTTACACACTTTATACCCTGCAGCCATCAGGGCGCCAAGAAGGTATGACGAAGACGCACAAGCTTCATTTAAAGAATGTTTAATACAATATAGCAATCGATTTTATTTATTTTTGTATTCGTTGAGAGATCGTCAATGTAATCGAAATATCTATTTAAAATATAAATGCAATTATGGTATCCTTAATCCTCCGCATAGAAGTGTACAATTTTTATGTCTGGCCAATTAATGTTACTCAAACATGGATGACAGGGTATATTCTAGTCGGTCATTTGTACAGTTTCACAAATTTGTTTTAGCCCACTTCGTAGCAGACGTCAGTAATTTTTTTTGTGGCCAATAAAGTTTCAGAGCGATGTTTATTAAATTCTTGCGGGCAAGTTCATTAGACAAAAAGCTGAAATTAATCAGCGGAGCAGGTCTACCTCATTCCCCGTCAAAAATTGGAAAGGGTCTGGTTTGTCGGCATAAGGATGACCATCTCGTAGACA
Source organism: Drosophila mayaguana (assembly GCA_037075325.1). Taxonomy (NCBI): domain Eukaryota; kingdom Metazoa; phylum Arthropoda; class Insecta; order Diptera; family Drosophilidae; genus Drosophila; species Drosophila mayaguana. The sequence continues at coordinate 2,284,992 of JBAMCG010000080.1, read as the reverse complement.
TGCATTGTCAGCTGTAGCTTCAATTACAAAATATATATAGAGAAAGTAACCCGAGGGAACTGACGGGCCGATGTGGCAGGAGATTAGAATAAGATAAGTGTAACTCTTACAAGAAAATAGAGACATAATCGATTCGAGATGGGCCGCTTGCTGTAAGTTATACACTTTCTGTAGCTCGTTGCAACCTTTCATAGTTCTGAAGACAGTAATTCCTCTTCAATTGGCATTTGAATTCAGCACGATGTCCTGGTGCTATGAAGTAACATTCACAGTGGAAACATCGTTAAATCAGGTGAAGCATGAACAATTCATTTCCAACAAAGAGTATATTTAATCATATAAAAATCTCTTTAGTTTGCTTAGAGGAACTTTGATTCCATTAATTAAATGTTGATAGTTGTTTACATATTGTTTCATTTGCAGTCAGGATTAATTATTTATATATTATGCAATTTTTCTTGTGCCATCGACAGTGGGAACATGTCCGCCGCATTTAGCGAGCCTTCGTTCTGCGACCTTGCCAGCATGAGCCTCGCCACACCAGCCCACATACTTTGTGCCTCAGGAGGCGATTACTCCGATTGGGATCGGAGACATCGTAACACAGAATCGAATAAGATTAATAATCGTCGCCAACCGATGTTCAGCCGTCTTCCCCATTTATGATGTTTCTTTTCGTGAAGCAATAGAATATTTTCCATTGACTGAATAGCAATCCACTAAGGATATTGCCGCAAGTGCTTAACATGAATGTCAAAATATTGACAGCTTAATGGTAAAATTGATTGTGGCATTCTAAACTATATAATTGCTCAATTAGCATTGTCTTAATTGTTTTAGCCTTTATTACTTTAAATATCTTTAAGCGCAAAGCAACCTACTAAATGCTCCGTTTCCCATGACCATAATATGATTTATACCATTTACTGTGGGGCCCCTCCTCGGCCACCCGCTTTATGCATGAGCACATTCGACACCCCAACCAAAAGCTGCACGCAATTGATTTAATATACAATTTTTTAATAAAATCTGTTGTCGAAAAAAAATGTATTCTAAAAGAAAACGAGAAGAGAAGAAACAAGAAACAGAAATGAATTTGTCATTTTGTTTGTAAAGAGCCGACACATGAATACCGTACAAAAATATATGTTTCGTGTAATGAAATAAATATTACTTTTAAAAATATATCAAATGGATGGATAACAAAAAAAAAAAAAAAAAACAAAAAGAAAGGAAAATATAAAATACAAAAAATGATTTAAATAAATACTATTTAAATAATAAAGTGCGATAAATAATCGCAATGATTAAATTATAAAAAAGTCATTACAGAAATAAAAATAAATAATATATAAATAATAATAAATAAATAAGAAATAAATTAATAAAGAGATAACATAAAAATGAAATAAATAAAGTTTAAATAAATAATTTAAATAAATAAATACAATATGTAAAATATAAAAAGGTTATCAAAATAAACTGAATATATTAATTACTAAAATAAAATAATATAAATATTTAATCACGACTTATATATATATCAAGTTTTTCAACACAAACTCAAAAATAAAATTAACTAATATATTTTTTAAAATAATTTGTTTTTTTTTTTTTTTTTGCTTTTTCTAGAACTAGAGATTTATAAAGCATATATGACTTCTTCCATGATCTACAGAGAACCCCATGCTTATATCTGATTGTCAAATACTTCTATGTAGCAAGCTTTTTATAGAAACCTGCAAGACCCCAATGCAAATCCAGTTTTCAGATATCGCATCTACTTTTTTTTTTCTTGTTGGCCCAAACCGGAAGTGCAAAAGAAAATGTAAAGCGCCTAAGCTTGGGCCCAACAACTAATAAAGGCTATCAACAACAGCTCAAACAGCAAACAACAAGGAGAACAACAAAAACAACGACAACAACAACAACAAAGCTCTAACGACGTGCAATGGACAATGGAAAACTGGCGCAAAACAAACAGCAGAAGGCGAATGGGGGAAAGAGGAAGAATCACGCGTTGCTGGCAGCGGAGTCGAACATTTTTCTTCATACGCACTCAAGTGTATATTTTCTCATTTTCTTGCATTTAACTTAAAATTTGCTTTGAAGTTTTGACATTTCATAAAGCAGATTTCGTTTCCCACCCAATGTAGATTTTTATTTATACACAAGTAAAAAATGCTGTTTTTTTTTTATCGAAAATCCAAGCAAACAAAAGTAAAAGCGGCGTCGACTGAAATTTCAGTTTCAATCACCCCTGCGGAAGGTGTGGCCTCAGCCAAAAGAAAAAGAAAAAACGACCCTCACAAGCTCAGGCCTCTGCTTGCTGTGCCAGTCCAAATATATATCTACCCTGGCCTGCCCAGCCTAGCCAGCCCTTCCCTATGCTCACATGAGCAAGCCGCGCTGCGATGCGGCGTATACTTAATATGAAAGACGATGACGACGTTGGCTTAAAGTAGCCAAGACGACGCTCAAGGAGCTGACGCAGCAGTTCGGCGTAGGTCTTTGAGGCAGCATTAGCTGCCTCACAAAATTACTGGCTCGTTAGTTGCCAGGTAGCAGAGACGCAGCAACGCAGCAACGCAGCAACGCAGCAACGCAGCAACGCCGCAGCGTCGGCAGCGCTGCGACAGAGACAACGACAGCGACTTCCTGTCTCACATGCTCCTGCTCGCTGAGCGTTTGTTGCTTACTCGCTTGCACGCACACGCCAGCCCTCACGGGGGTTGAGCGGTAGGGGTGGTCTGAGCCTGCAGGGTACGCTCACTTCCAGTCACACAATTCCAGTGGAAAGTGCGTGTACAAGCGCCGCCGGCCGCTAGGCGGCGCCACCGTCTATGTGAGCTCTGCCACTAATTGCCAGCTCCTTTTGCCGCTTGTTTTGGCTTGTTTATCTCTAATTATATTTTAATTTGCACAATTTTTCCGTTACTTATTTTTGCTGTTTTTCTTGTATGCTGCCCAAAGTGTTTGCTCTTCGCACGCGAGCATCCTGGCGCACATTTTAATTGCAATTATGGAAGGCCGACGCTTGGCCGATTCTCAAGGTTTGTCCTTGCCACAAGGCGCTCCCCTTGTCACGTAGCAGCATCAATGGGCCACTAATTATACCGGCAGGACCTGGTCGTCTGGTCCTGGATGTCTGGCCGTCTGGCTGGCGGCTTGGCCGCCACAGCAGCAAATTTATGCCGAATCTTTCAGTTGTTTGGGGGTAATTACTTTATAGACTCAAGGAAATTGAGCGAGTGCACAAATTCGGAATTTTAAGCAGTGGCACAAGAGACAATTGGCACAGTGGGACTCTGCCTTGGTCTACCTTAAATTCGGAAGTCTTTTCGTGGATAACTCGTTTGCTGGCGCTCAACCCCTAGCAGCCCCCGGCAACCAGCAACTGCTTAGAAAATGCCGCCGAAATTTCACAACCGAAAATCAGACCGATGAATATTTTCAAAGACGTATTTTGCTGAAGCTAGTCACGTACGGGGCAGCTCATTTCCTGTCCACGGGTCACAAAGGTGTCAAACGGATGCAGGGACGTGCCGCGTATGCTCAATGTCTCCAGCCGGAGCTTGTGGGCCCTGGCCGGTAATCAACGGAACCAGAGAACCCACTACCCAGCTCAAACTTGGGCGAGCTTTAAACGTTTTCTAATTGTTAAACTGCCGCTGGCCGACTTCCTTGCACACGGAACGAAGTAGCACACAATTAAACAGGGCCAGAAAAAAGCGCCGAAGGACAAGAAAATAAGAAACGAGAAGAAACCCCAAGCAATGCCGAAGGAGCGCTGCAGGCAGGCGAGAGCGCGCGCTATGTTAATTAATTTGCCAGGACATCCGTGACGACCGAGTAGGCGGGGCAGGACTCTGCGTGTTTATTTTACGCCGTCGCGCTTAAGTGGTAAGCCCCATTAACAACTGCCTGTCGTTTGGCAGCGAAATAATGGCGTTAGATCATCGTCGCCCTGGCCTGGACACTGTCAAAGGACGAGCGCTCGGCACTGTGCGTCATTTGAGCGCTGAAAGCTTTCAGCGTAAATTGTTGGAAATTAAGAAATGTTCCTCCACACTCACACTTAGACACAGTTGCACAGCTGCACAGCCACCCAAATAACCAACTACCCAACTGCGGCTCACGCGGCAACTCCGCTGCCCCCTGGTTCAGGTTCCATCTTCGTCATATTTCATGGCTTTTCCGGGCTCTGCTCTGTTGTTTTATGAGCGCCATTTGGACTTGTTCGTCGTGTCGTTGGCGTTGTTGCCGTTGTTGTTGGTGTTCTTGGGTAGTTGCTATTGTTAATGTCCTGGCAACCACAAATGGCGACCAATCTGCGCCCAACCACCAGCGCGACGGACGACGGACGGACAACGACCTGTCTTTGGTTTGTCTTTTGTGGTTTCCTTGTGGATGTTTTTCTTTAATTTGGTCCCTGACAAGTGGCTTGCTTCTGGGCGCGCTTACAATAATTAGATGTAACGGATATTGTAATTGGTGTTAAATTGCGTCAGGGGCCGTGTTAATGCTCGCTCTTTATAGGGCTGCCGAGGCGTGGATACGACATTTCTGGCCAAGCCATAGCACGATAAGCTGGAGCATTGATTTTTATTTTTATTGCTTTTTGCTCTCTATAAAAATGTACTGGGCATCGAGCTCGAGCTCGAGCTCGAGTTGAATACATTATTTAACATCATTTCACACAAGTGCTGAGCGCAATTACAAATCAGCTTAGAACTTCGCGTAATGAAATGTAGAAACACACTGAATGACGACATCCTGAATAAATTCAACTCGATCAGCGACAATCCTACCTGGCTGCCGAATGTGTCTCGGCAAGAAAAGTTCTCAGAGTTGAATGTCAGACTTCTCATGCCCGGCAATTAGCATGACAATGTCTGGGATAAGTTCAGGATGCGAGGGCAAACAGCTCAAAGGGGTTAAGCGAAAGCACAAACAACTTGTGATGGACAGACAAAGGAGGCTCGAGCCTTATGACAGGATATGATTGAGTTTGAATTTGAATAAGAAAACACCGACGGATGTACAAAAGCGCAACGCGTGTGAAACGATTAAGTACTGCGAGTTCCCAGATTCAATTTACAGACTCTCAACCGTCCTGCTCGTTGTCCCCAAGGAACAGACTTGCCAGATCCACCACAGACTTATGCACATAAATCACAGAGCAGCATTTGCATAAGTTAGCAGTCCGAAACGAAATCGACGCCAACAAATGTTCACGGGCCGCATGGCTGCCCTTTCAGAAGCTGGCGTCTAACTCTCTAATCAAATTAGCAACAGTTAACCGGAAGTGCAGAAATCTGCCAACACATTCACCTTTGTGCCCCTGTGTGTGTCTCATTGTTTGCTGTGTGTTTGTTTTGAGCTGCAATTTTATTGTTGTGCGGTGCAGTTTTATTTTGATTTGATTGTTCGCACATCAGCGGGACGCCCTTGCCGCCGGCCGCAGCTCCTGCCAGACCCGCCCAAAATCCAGTTTTCGTGCAAAATTTTGCATTCGTATTTGCATTTGAATGTGGCTCGCGTGCGGCGAACGGTGAATGACGAACGGCGTGCGGTGTGCGGCGGGGTGCGGTGCATGAATCATTTATCTTTGCTGCTGCTGATGATGATTCAAGTATCGATTTGCATTGATTTGCATTTCAATTGCACTTTTCGACACTTTACAATGGATTATTTTGCAGTTGCATAAACTCGCTCCCATCCAAACAGATGCGATGTGATTTATTTATGGCTGCATTGCATTTCGAGTGATTTGCTCGCGATTTTGTTGCTTTTATTGTGGCTGCGAATAATATGGCTTTATTTCTAATTGTCTGCGTCTAATGAAAGCCCTTGAGTTCTGACATTTATATATGCGTCTACTCTCGATGATTTTAACCCACCGATGCGTTTCAATGCAGCATTCAAGCTGTCCAAAAGACGAGGTCCAGCTGCCTTTGTGCTCCACAATTAGCTACACACGGTATCCATTGCATCCACATATCCCACTCCGCTGTCGCATTGCAATGCAGTCAATCGCTTTACCCTATTTTTATTTGTAGTCAATTTTTATACCCTGATTCCATTCAAAATGGGAAATCAGGGTATAATGGTTTTGTGAAAAGTATGTAACAGGCAGAAGGAGGCGTGGCAGACCCAATAAAGTATATATATTCTTGATCAGGGCGACGAGCTGAGTCGATATAGCCCTGTCCGTCTGTCCGTCCGTCCGTCCGTCCGTCCGTCCGTCCGTCCGTATGAACGCCTAGATCTCAGAAGATATAAGAGGTAGAGACTTCAAATTTTGTATGCATACTCATGTATACCATACGCAGTACAAGTTTATCTTTTTTTTTCGATAACTCGTCCGATTACTTTTTTATCGCGAATAATCGATAAATTCATTTCGTTTATTCACCGTAATTTCAATACTTTTAGACCTGGAGACTTCAGATTTGGTGTGTATATACATCTGATCAATACGCAGATTTTGTCATTTACAGATTTTGGATACCACGCCCCCTTCGCCCCCAATTTGCAAAAAACGTATTTTAAGTACTAGAGACTTGTGCTTTAAAATGTACACACCTTTGCACATTGTGATCACGTTCTGAAAGTTTCATGAAGATAGTCCTACTACAGGAGAAATTATTCAGCAACAAAGTTCTCATAGTATTGCCCACACTGCAGCGCAGCCCAAGCGCAGTCGCTGCTTACTGCGCAGTTAGCAGAGCGCGTGCTTATGCGTGCGTGAATACCAGCTCTTTGTAGGGATCAGGGTATCTTCTAGTCGAGCACTCTCGACTATAGCTTCCTTACTTGTTGTATCTGTATAATGTAGACAACACAAGCATTTACTGCTATATTTATTGCATTAAAATTTTGTTGAGTATTATCGATTTCGATTAAATAGGCTTCAGAATAATTGAGTTTTTTTACTGAATACTTAAATGAAATACAATGTTATTATATACTGTACAATACATATGATCTCTTATGCATTATATCGCAAATTTGTGGCATTCATTTGGCAATCCATTCAATAAACAATATATATCTGTATTTACTAAACAAAACTAAATAAAAAGAAAAGCTTAAACCAACGATAGCCGTGTATTAGACAACAACGATGGGCTTGTTACTCGGCCTTGAATCAGAGTGAAGAGAAAAATCAAATTAGTTTTTTATAAGCGACTATCCCAAGCCTTTGCATTTTCCTATGGGGTCAGGATGGAAACACTCTGTGATAAATTAACATGGAGATAAGCCCTAGTGTGAGTTACATAAATACTATTGTAAGTGTGACTGTAAAAATTGGCATTCCATTCCATAACATTCAATTAGCAAGTCGATAACTTTTTATAAGTAAGTTGATAACTTACTTGGTATTTGTGACGTGTACTGGAATCGATATTTGTACAATGTTTGACAGATTCTAGTTTTCTGAGTCTTGTAAAAGTTCTACTTTTCTGATAATTTTATATAATTATTGAAGCCGAATAATATTGTGAAAATTTTCTGAAAATGGATAATGGAAACGCTAAGAAGCGACCGTCGCCCGATGAAGAAAGCCAACATCGCAAAAAACAAAGATTATGCAATACGAACAATGATGGCCAAAATAATGTCCCGAATGTAAGCGATTAAAAAGTCATATGCTCGTGCCTACAATATATAATATATATATTAAAAATTCTGTTGCAGCTTTCGGCTGACACAACTACCCCGAATCGTGAATCAGTCAGTTCTCATATAAGTGAATTTCAAAGCATTGGCACTAATAACCACGTCTCAAACGTATCAGCAGCTTGGCAAAATTCGGTAATGACAGATCCAGTGGATCATGCGATATCATTAGCATCACAGGACATTCCGGTGCCATCAGCAGAGGCTTCGCTATTATCAGCGGATATGCCAGCATTATCACCGTTCAATATAGAAGACGGAATAAGCCCGATTGCTGTTGTACCATCCGATTTCAATGATCTTGAAATAATTAGCTCCCAGCAGAACCCTAAATATGAGGTCGACCCAGAATCGTGTCCGAATCCGATGTTACAATCCCCATATGATATGGAGATGTTTGCATCTGAGTGGGGAATAGATATTATGAATAGCTTAGAGCCAACAGTTGATAATCTGGTTCCTGAGCCCGATTGGATGGACGGTTATTCATACGATCAACCAGACCGAAAACGTGATGAAATTTATAAAAATGAAGTGGCTAAAGAAAACGTGGAGGCAAACGAAAACAGAGATGGAGATGATGATGATGATAAGGCCTCAAAAACCAAAATTAATATAGGTGGCTGCCTCTATTCCGATGTGGATTTTACTGATGACTCTGAATCTGAAAAGTCATCAGCTGCAGGACATGCAGGTGAGTCCAGTGACGGGTCACAATCATCGCCCAACAAATCAGGAATTGTTAATGAGGAGGATGTTAGCAAAGACGTTACAGGTGGGACTCAATTGCTGCATCATTCCGTTCCGTAGATATTCAAGAATTTTCTTTTATCATAGTAGTTCCTGCTCCGGCAAGTACGAGCTTAGATCATTCAAAGCCATCACAGACTCCACACACCTGCTACAGTCAGACACCTGCTCCAGGAAAGACCACCAACATAAGGTGCACCACACAATATTATACGTTATATATTTTATCCAACTCACATTTCCCTTCTATATTCTTCGCGCATTTAGTCAGTTACCTAAACCAATGAATATACAGAGCTCGCTCCCGAATTTGCAACCAACCGGTTCGGTTTTGTCCAAACAAAAGCCAACGGAACTGCTGCCTTATCCTGAACCACCCATAAGGCCCAATGTTATAATAGAAAGTCAACCAACTGTTCCACACACGGAACTATCGCCTCAGATATCCGCTTCCGATAAAAAGCGAGACTTTGAGCAGACCACCCTAACGTACTTAACAAACTTATCAAAAATGGCTAAATATAAACGGAGCAACATTAGAGCCATCAGCACCATCTCTCCGCCACGTTCTGATAAGGAGTCGGATACTGGGGAGTTGGTTTGGCGACGAAAGACAAAGCCGCTGAAATCTAACGTACATATCGCTAAAGACTTTTACGAACAAGATAGCAGTATTGAAGACAACAGGCTTGAGCCAGACGATAAAGACGACGTTTTTACCTCAGATCTTCCTCACTCAAACGTACTGAACGATTACGAGAAAATCTTTCATAAAATTCGCAAGATTGTCGATCGAGTTCACAACTGCTTCAAGTATGAAATATACAACCTCATGTTTCCGACTCTTACGTTAACCTATCTGCGAATGGTTTCCAGCGGAAAGTACCGGAAAGGCAAGGCGTTTGTGGAAAGTTCCATGCGCTACATCGATCAATCATACGTAGCACGTGTGGGTAAGCTAATGCTACTACAGAATCCTGGTGATTTGCCAAACAAGGCCAAAAGGCTGCTCTCAGACGAGAAAATTATATTCTTCATGCTCGAGGAAACTTATTACGTGCTACTGCTCCACATGGAGCGTTGGGGCCGTTCCTTACAGGCGACATTCCTTAAACACTTCGATCTAATTCCCTATGATGCAAACGAGGAGCCGCGTGGAGTCAATCGCATTGGCACGCCTATTTTGGAAAAGATATACTGGGCTAGCACCGACACAGTCAAGGAAATTAAGGAAAGTAGCCCGCGACCTATGAAGCGAAGGCGTTTCAAGAAGGAAAAAAATTCTCCAGCTGGAAATGAGTATTTGCCAATAGACAATCGCCTCTACATTCCTACTCCGAAGCGTTGGGACCAGGAAAGACAAAAGGATGACGAGGAGCGGCGCGTACCACTTAACCGTGACAGCCTTCCATCGATCTACCTATATACGGCGCAAGAGAGTTCAGAGAACGTAATATGCGCCTCCTTCTCTAGCAAAACAACAATGCTATCCATTGGCACTGCCTCTTCCATAATCCATATTTTCTCGTTGACATCCACCAAGTTGGTGCAGCTCAAATCGGCAGAGTGCCTGAAGAGGCTCGACACTGGCATCTCTGGCATAGATGAGAACATGTTAGATGCGACCAAGAGAAAATTTAGACGTACACTCTATGGCCATCAGGGACCCGTATTTGGATGTAGTTTTGCTCCGAACGACCGTTTTCTACTTAGCTGCTCACAAGATCGAACTGTTCGCTGTTGGTGCCTGCTGTCCTGGAGCTGTGTTGTCATCTATCCCGGACACTGCGGCGCTATCTACAGCGTTGTATATGCTCCGCTAGGCTATTTCTTTGCCACCTCTTCGGATGATCGCACGGCGCGCATTTGGACGCAGGACAGCAAGAAATCAGTCAGCATACTTATGGGGCATTTGGCCGAGGTTACCGTCTGTCAGTTCCATCCAAACAGGCATTACCTCGCGACTGGATCAGCCGACTGCACAGTCCGCTTGTGGGACGTTGTGAAAGCCACTCAAGTGCGCATCTTCAGTGTCCACAGGAATTCCATCAATGCTCTCGCGTTCTCCATATGCGGACGATATTTGGTCTCCGGAGGAGATGATAGTTATGTGATTGTCTGGGACACTGATAAAGAGGAAATGGTTCGCTGGCTGTCTCACCATACCGCGGCTATCAACAGCATTGAGTTTGGGCTCGATAACAAAATGTTCATAGTTGGTGGTAATGATTGCAGGATGAGCCTTTGGGACTTTGACCTCTTGGTGAAGGACTATGATCCTGAAAAATTAAAGGCACTGCACAACACGAATACAGACATTAACCGACGTAATCTAACCACAAGAGACTTTCTGATTAGATCATATGCCAGCAGAGGTACCCCGTTCTATAAGTTACGCATTACACGAAGAAACCTTCTGGTAGGTTTCTGTGTCCAGCTTATAGATAATGAACCAAAACAAGCTGCTGATAGCAGGTACACAGAGTGGCTAGAGTTTCTGGATATTCTGAAGCTTAAGGCATGCTTTCAGCAGCCCAACAATCAAATGGCATTAACTCGTTTGGAAAGCACAAATAACGATCAGGAGATGGAAGACGAGGAACCGTTTAGTACCTCGGAGGATGATTCCTCGGATAGTGAAGATGATGCTAATAAGGATGCACTTACGAAACAATATTTTAATTGCTCAGACGATGATAGTGAAGATACAAAACTTTTAAGATACCCCGACGATGAAGATTCTTCAGGTGATGAGCCAGAAACTATAAGTGACATCGATGAAGAATCCTCTGAGGATGAGATAGAAAACTCAAACATAAAAGATCAGAAAGAAAGTCATTCGAAAACTGAACAGAATGAAGCAGATTCAATTGCAGCTTCTGATGCTGGAACTGATAAACCTTTTGAAAAATCAGAAGTGTTCATTGCCGATAATGCTGACATCGCTGATAAAACAAACAATCGCGATAATGAGCATATTCATCAGGACGAGTCTGGATCATTAACTAATTCAGGTATTAATGTAATGTCTGTGGATGGTGCAAAGTCACTTGAAGGTTCCGATATTGATCGAAAAACGGGAATATCTGGAGGAGGGAATACAAATATGGACTGTGAGAAAGCAGCGGAAGACAGCGAACCAGACAATGATGAACAGCATAGTGATGAGGTAGATTATGAAGATTCTTCCGAGGGAGATGTGGAATGCCAAAATCTGGACGATGATGCATATGAGGTGGAAGAGGGTTCTGAAATGATTGGAGAAGCAACTGCTAATACAAATGAAGAGGATCCCATCAACTCAATGAATTGTGAGGCAGCCTCCCTTACGGAAAATGATGATTCTTCCGAGGGACATATGGATGATCAATGTTCGGACGATGGTGAATACGAAGATGAAGAGGCTACGGTAATAATTGAAGAGCCCACTAGTGAACTTAGTGTAAATGACGATTCTTCCGAGGGAGATATGGATGGTGAAGAAGAGGCTACTGAAATAGTTGAAGAATCAACTGGTGATGAAAATGAAGAGGAGGAAACCCAGTCAATGAATTATGAGACAGTATCCCTAAGTGAAAATGACGATTCTTCCGAGGGAGCTATGGAAAATCAAAGCTTGGACGATTTTGAAGAAGAGGATATGGAAATACTTGAAGAATCAACTGGCGATGAAAATGAAGAGGAGGAAACCCAGTCAATGAATTATGAGGCAGGATCCTCAAGTGAAAATGAAGATTCTTCCGAGGGAGATATGGAAAATGAAAGTTCAGGCGATGGCGAAGAAGAGGAAGAAGAATTTACTGGCGATGAAAATGAAGAGGAGGAAACCCAGTTAATGAATTGTGAGGCAGAATTCCCAAGTGAAAATGACGATTCTTCCGAGGGAGCTATGGAAAATCAAAGTTCAGACGATAGTGAAGAAGAGGCTACGGAAATAATTGGAGAATCTACTGCTGATGAAAATGAAGAGGAGCAAACCCAGTCAATGAATTCTGAGGCAGCATCCCGTAGTGAAAATGAAGTTTCTCTCGAGGGAGATATGGAAAATCAAAGTTCGCACGATAATGAAGAAGAGGAAGAAGAGGAAGAAGAGGAAGAAGAGGCTACGGACATAATTGAAGAATCAACTAACGATGAAAATGAAGAGGAGCAAACCCAGTCAATGAATTCTGAGGCAGCATCCCGTAGTGAAAATGAAGTTTCTCTCGAGGGAGATATGGAAAATCAAAGTTCGCACGATAATGAAGAAGAGGAAGAAGAGGAAGAAGAGGAAGAAGAGGAAGAAGAGGCTACGGACATAATTGAAGAATCAACTAACGATGAAAATGAAGAGGAGCAAACCCAGTCAATGAATTCTGAGGCAGCATCCCGTAGTGAAAATGAAGTTTCTCTCGAGGGAGATATGGAAAATCAAAGTTCGCACGATAATGAAGAAGAGGAAGAAGAGGAAGAAGAGGAAGAAGAGGCTACGGACATAATTGAAGAATCAACTAACGATGAAAATGAAGAGGAGCAAACCCAGTCAATGAATTCTGAGGCAGCATCCCGTAGTGAAAATGAAGTTTCTCTCGAGGGAGATATGGAAAATCAAAGTTCGCACGATAATGAAGAAGAGGAAGAAGAGGAAGAAGAGGAAGAAGAGGCTACGGACATAATTGAAGAATCAACTAACGATGAAAATGAAGAGGAGCCAACCCAGTCAATGAATTATGAGGCAGCATTCCCCAGTGAAAATGACGATTCATCCGAGGGAGAAATGGAAAATCCAGGCTCGGACTATAGTGAAGAAGAGGTAGAAGTAATTGGAGAATCAACTGCTGATGCAAATGAAGAGGACTCTGAGCTTGAATCTACCTATGAAGTTGAGGTCTCTGATGAAGAAACTGATGTTTAATAAAATAGAAAAGAATTTCAGGGCTATCGATTTAAAGGAGAATCAAAGCTATGATGAAAATATCACAATAACTATAGAATTAGACTTGATGAATCTACCAAAGAGGGTAAATATAATGAGTATAAGGCTTAGAACAATTGAATTAGAAGCAAAACTGTCCAATTAATTAGAGAGAAGAGTTTAAATTTTTAACAAAGCAGGGAAATCAAGATCAGAGTTGGATGGAATTCAAATCCCTACATAGATAAAGTTTATATTTAATCTTTTGAAATTAGCATTTCAATATTTCTACCAAAAACACTATACTAAATTGTAAACCCTATATTAAACTTCTCTCAGATTTTGTAGCAGAGTAAACCGAAAAAATAAATAAATAAATAATTCTCATAGCCAGAACGTCGCTCAAATACTCCCAAAGGAACTGAAACAGTAACAATTTGACAGTTTCAGAAAACTGGCCGGGCCACGTGCACCGCCCACCATCTGCCCAGCCACAAAAGGCGTGCAAAATTTATAGACGCACGCATTAAAAGCCGCCAGGCACGCTCGACTAACTGCGTCGCACTCACCCACATTTTCTTCCTTGTTCAGTTGCGCAACGCCCACAACTTGCTGCTGGATAGTGTCCTCTTTATAGGTAACCCCCTTCCCTTACCCCACCACACTCAACTCGACAGACCGACGGGACAATATATTTACGCAACTTCTTATGCTTTTGTGGTGGTTGGCCTTGTTGTTACTACGTTTGCTGGCTCCAAAAAGAAAAAGGAAAAAACACGAGAGTCGAGACAAAATATGAAAAAAATAAAGGAACTCAAGTACTGTCCTTGTTGTCCTGGCTGCTGTTGTCATTGTTCTTGTTGTTGCCGTTGTTATTGCAGGCAGCATCTTGTGCCTCGTTTGTAGCAGTTATCTTTCGGTCCTGCTGAGCTGCCCGCGCGAAATGAAATTGTTTACTCCACTGTCATGTGCACGTGAGACGTGGACAGCGCCGTGTCCTGGCTGCTGCTTACGGCACACTTGCTCTGCCGCTATCAAAAAACGAGAAATCTTTCTTTTTTTCTTTGCCCAAAAAATGAAAGAAAATTCAACGTAATAATTCTTTTCCGCTCGGATAAGGTGCGATTGGAATGAGTGCGATGGAGGGTTGGAGCACTTGCCTGGGCTTTTGCCCCGTAATTGTGCGCAATTTTTGTTACATTTGTGCTGCCCATTTGCCAGCAGTGAATACATCTATGGTCCAGAATTTGGTGTCTTTAGCTCAGCTTTAGCTGGTCTCCTTTAGCATTTTTGGTTCTGCAGTGAATCTCTCTCTCTCTCTCTCTCTCTCTCTCGATACTCCTTCTTCTTCTTCGTTTTGCACGCATCCGCTTTCTTTATAGCCAATTGGCATGCCGATACGGCGCACCATTTTGGCCTGCAGACACATGTGAAGCGCGCCCACCACCCACATGAGCAGTCGTTGCCCCGCGTCTAAGCCTCGGCCATTATTCACGGGGCTTATTAAAGGACTGCGCGTCAAACTGTCGCAGCAAGGCAAGCAAAACAAACAGCACAGTCCATTTAACTGATTTCAGGGAAAATAAAAACAAAGCGTAAAATAAATATTTGCAAAGGAAATAATGTACTGTCGCGGGGGCGTGCGTTTTGCTGATGATGAGCAAACAACCTAAAGCGCAAGCATTTTAAATTCTTACAGCCTGTACTTTCCCTCCTGCGGTGCTCCTGCCGCCTGCACTCGAAAGGCTGTCAGTCGTGGCAGTTAGTCGAAGTTAGGGCGGGAACTCGAGCTTAGCCCTTGCCCAGTTTACGGAAGCATTGGCTAGCGCATTTAGGCGGCAACGCGCCCCCGATCCCCGATCCCCGATCCCGGTTCCACCAATCAGCCGATGGCTGAACGGCCGTTAAACTAAAACCGCATATTAGCAGGCCATAAATACGGGATGTGTTTTTGGACTCGGTACTTAAATATGATAAATGTGCATATTGTATTACATTTGGATTTAGGGCAGCGCCAAAGACAATAAATTAGCCAGGACACACACCGATAATTGCACACATGCTGTGCCTGCTCGCAGCCAGTGCAAATGCCCCAAAAAAAAACAAAGAAAATTAAAAGTCTGCACTCCACTCTCCGAACTGTCAATACTCTTGCAGCAGAGGCAAATTTGTTTCATATGTACGTCAGGTAAAATCATAAATTGTAAATGGGACTAAAAGAAACAAATATAATAATTTATATAAATAACAAATAAATTAAAATAATAAAGTAAATTTTTACAAACATATTCTAAGTATTCAAATAATTTTTTAAGCAATAAAAACTTTTTGCTATTCATAATAAATAATTATTTAAATGTAATATATAATATTATAAATAATGATTCTTTTTAATTACTAAATCTAAAAGTGTATAAAATAAAACACAATCATTTTCATAAAAAATCGATAAGAAAAATAAATCCTTATATTTGATTTAACACATTAAAAATAATAAAAAAAAATGTTGAAAATATATTTTGGTCATTTTATTTATTTATTTTTTACAACGATAAAAAATTATATTATTGGTATTCATAATGTAAAATTTTTAAATTTTAATAATAATAAATTTTTATATTTTATTTGAAAAAATAAACTAAATTTTGTTATTCTAAATACTTAAATTACTTATTTTACATTAAAAACTAATAGTATTTCTATTCATAATAAATAACTATTTAAATATATTTAAAATTATTATAAATAATAACAATTTTAATTACTTAATCAGAGGTGTATAAAGTAAAATACAATAATATTGAATTTGTTGTAAAAACAAACTCTTATCAATTATTTTAAGTTTAAATTATATCACAGTTTATTTTCAGTCAAGCGCTGACTGCATAGCTTTTTGTCGCATCTTGCAAACCCTTTGCGTCAGTGTATAAAATGCAACCCGTAATTATGGATGGAAGTGGCCAACATGCAATCCTCCCAGTTAGTTGACCAGCTGACCAGTTGGCTGCCCAGCTTGGTGTCGTCAATGCAACGTTTGCCAAATTTACACAAATTCCAATTGCCGGGCGGCAGCCAACTACCGGACTTGAGTTGAGTTGAGCTGAGTTCAGTTGAGTTGGGGTCTGGGGTCTGGGTCTGGTCAGCAGCACTCCTGCTTTATGAAGATTGGCTCGAAACGTGTTTTCGGCTGGCCGCAACTTCTTCCTCATCTCGGACCGGGTCGATTATTATGGGCAGCGGTGCGCTGCAATTATGTCGTCCAATTAATATTAACACAGCGGGCGGTGCCTGATGAAGGTGTGCGGATCGGGAGGAGGCTTGGCATTTTATGCATAAGCTATTTATGAAATTTATTGTCTCTGATGGCATTCACTGAACAACGGCAGGCAGTTGGTTAACTGCAACTGGCACTTGGACTGGGACTGGACGAGGACGGGGACGGGGACTGGGTCTTGGACCACCCGTTGGCCGTTTGTAGTTTGAAGTTAGCAATTCGAATTTGGTGGTATCCAGATCGCTGAACTTATGCAAAATCGTTTGATCGGTTTTTCGATTAGGCGTAAAAATGCTAAACAGATGTCGGGATCGCACAGGCCAGGCATCAATCAATCTGTCAATATGGCAATATATGGCCAGAGCAAGGTGTCCGCATAATTGCAGTGCCCAAAGTTAAAATTTATTATAATTTCCACACCATGGACGCGAGTCGAACTTGTGAGTCGAAAACTATTCAGTATGCTGAACATTTTCTTCGTGTAACTCAATGTCATTATGTTGATAGACGTTGCACAAGAGGCAGCTGCCGCTGCCACGTGACATGCCGTAGGCTGACCGGCAGGACTCGGTGGACAGGACGCAAACGGGAAGAGGTACGCATACTGCGCGCCCTTTAATTAACAATTAAGTTGCAGTTTTATGACTAGGCCAAAGTCGTCCTTTAATCCTGCTGCGAAATTGTTAATGGATCCTTCTAGTCGCCTGCTTATTAAATTACGCATTCAGCTCGTTTCTCACACGTGCATAAATATGCAAAGGGCTCAAAGGACTCAAAATCTTCCAGTGTGACTAGCAGGCGCAGGTGCATCTGCAGATCCGATCCCGCTGATATGGGAGCCAGCTTATCTAGGGCTTGTGGCTTGCGGCTTTCGGCTTTCGGCTTTCGCTTTCGCTTCGGCTTTGGCTTTGGCCCATTACCACTTATCGCATAAGCTGGTTGTAATTGAATTTGCGCTGAATTCAGATCAGTTCCAGAGTTGGCTTTCCATTATTTTGCGTGTCGCATTTTATTTTATTAACATGTTAAGGGCCACGTTGTAATTTAGTTTTGGGCCTGTTCGCAAAAGTACACAAAAGAGCTTGAGGGCTGGCAGCGCGATGCGACGCGCTGATGGATTACAAGCAAATTGGTCGCAACTCCACCATAAATTTTGATGCAATTTTAATGAAATTAATGACCTGACACACTGGCCAGCAATGCGAAGGCTAAACTGCCCGAACCAGTTTGCGATTAAGGGGCGATATCCCCAACAACGGCGATGAAAGCACACAGCATTTTGAGCAGATCATAAACGTAAGTGTAGGGCGATGAAAGTTAGTCGAGACTCGGCTCTGTTTTTAGGGGCGAAATACCCCTAAATTATCTGCCTTTCATTCTGCTGATGCTCCTCAATTTGAGCAGGTATTACAGAAACGCCTCGAGTCAAACTAATCATTTATCCAACTCTCACAGTGCACACAATATATTCATATACATATATGAATATATGTATACATACATATATATATATATATTTGTATATACTTCTACGCTGTATCTATAAATGTGCTCGCGAATGTGAATGTGATATAGGCAAGTTGTGCTCTAAGCATGGAACGGCATGATAATTAGGCTTTGCTATACAATTTGAAAATGCATTTTACATTAACTTAATTATTTTCCATCAAAAAACATGCCAGCAGCGACATGAGAATGCGAATGCAATTGGCTGGCTTAAGTGTAGTGTAGATTGTTTATGGCTCTGCCACACGCACTACTTTGTAGGTTCCTCTCTCTTTCTCTCTCACTCTGCTCCCTATTGCCCTCTCTCTTGGCTGTTCACTGATAGTCAACGTTGATAGCCGCTGGTCTAAAGCAGAAGGTGGAGTCGGAGCTTGTGTCTAGTGGCTCAGTGGACGGGGTGGCGTGGACAGTGCCACAACAAAGTCGTGGCACTCATGCGAGTTCTGCTTCCATGGAAAGTTCGACTGGGGTAGGGCCTAATTGCGGGACGGGCTTTATCGCTGGCAAATCGGCCATCAAATTGCAGAGCAGCGCGTGCATAGATAAGGCCGACATAAATTCGCCACGATATACGAGGCTCAATCATGAACGGTGACGGCGACGGCAACGGCAACGGCAACGACAAGCGCAAATCCCGCAGCAATTAACACATTATATTCCCGGATAAATTGAATGTGTGTGGGTTTGACACTCGCTCCGAACTCAACATGTGGTGAATAGAGCTGTGTCCTCTCACCTGTCTCGCTCAGTTGCCTTTCCCTCTCCCTCCGCTGTGCTACAACAAAATCGATACGCATGCGATGCGGCTGCTGAGACTGAAACAGAGACTGAGTCGAGCTGCTGCTGCTGCTCCTCTAAGGCAAGTCAAGCCATGGCCTCTGATAGCATGTCGACATGGCAGGGCGCACAGGAGGCGAGAGCTGAAGCTGAAGCTGAGCGTGGGGCAAGCGAGAGGCAACGCAACATGCGCTCGGCATTATAATGCCAGACGCGACACAGACCGACCCCACATACATACACATATATATAAGTATATACATATATATATATACCCATCCACATATATATGTGTGTATGCATGCTCATATAGACAGGCGCAACTGCTAAAACGAACTGCTGACTGGCAACGTTAAAACCGGTAAATCTTCATAGAATTTGCTGCGTACGTTGCTCCGCGTTGCTGCCTAATACCCTAACTTGTCTCAATAGCGTCTCAGCTTACTGATAACTTATGATTCCCATAGATAACTCTTATTTATATAAATATTTATATTTTGAGAGATCTGAGATCTCTTTTTTAGTTAGTTTTCATATACGTTACATTGATTATGTATCAAAATTTGTTAAATAAAAATATACAGACTTTTTATTTAAAAAGGTTAATAAATAAATATATTTCTTAATAAATAAATGAAATATTTAAATGTAAATATTTGCTTTGAAAGTCTGCCTTTCAAATTGAAAATAAATCCAATATCAAAATTAAGTTGTTCAGTCTAGACTAGATTAACTTAGCTGAAGACTTTCTTAATAAAAATATATAAATTTTAAGCGAAAATATAAATAAATAAATAAAAAGGATTTCAAATTGTATATATTTGCCTTACAAGTCAGTCCTCATATCGAAAAGTTGACAATGAAATTGATTACAGAGCATAGAAAATTCGTCTTGACGTTTTTCATTTGGTCTACAGACAACGAGGCTGCCGTTGACGATGAGGGTTTATTTCATGCTTCCTTTGGCTTTCTTGCCAGTGCCGTAAGCAGCCCCCAGTGCTGAGCGCAGTAGATCTGCCACCACTTAAGCACCCCCCACCCAACCACCCCAACGCCCGAGCACCACTTGCTTTTCTCTCCGGGCCAGGCTAGCTACTTTTCCATATTCTTTTCAATTTGAGCGGCGGCGCTGGCTTGTTTGGGTTGGTTGAGGCTGACTGGCTGAGGCATTTTCTTTTGCGAAACTTTTGCAATTTTCTATTAAAGCAATACACATGCACACATGGATGACTGCTGCTGGTGGTGCTGGTGGTGGTGGACATGGTGGTGGTGGTGCCACTGCTGGTGGTGGAGCCGTATGTGTGTGCTTGTGTTTGTAATTCATATAAAATGGAAAATTTTCTTTATGTGTTGGCGCATGGCTTTTGTTAGTTCTTCCTTTACGATAGCTCGTGTGTTGGCCGAGCGAAATGCCTGCCTTTGCTCCGGCTCTTGGCTAATTTCACAGTTATTCAGCAAATGTATTTACAAGCAGCAGCGCCATGTTTGTTTGTGCACATGACCTCAAAAGTTTATACGCATTTTCCCAAATTGCGTGCGCCTTCTTTCTCAGCTAGAGACAGCCGCACTGCCGCACCACCGGGCCACCGAACCACCGAACCGCCAAGCAACTTTCCGTCATTGACTTATGCCACTGAAGCGTTGAATAGTAGTTCTCGACGTTTTGTGTGGCTTTTGCTTTTAGGCAAATTTGAGTCGACCGCTCGAACGGAGCTTAAATTCTTAAAGCAACTTCAGAGAGTCACTGGCCCGTATCTAATCAGGAAAGCTCATTCATGCCTCAATGATGAAATGTGTTAACACTCGAGCGCCGCACGCAGCGTCCACTGAGAATCACTGAGAAAGGCTTTGACCAGCGCAGCAACTTCAAAGGCTTAATGCGCTGATGTGCCAGATAGAACATTCCAAATACTCTGCTGTGGTCAATCTCTAAACTTAAATTTGAATATGTTTGTAAATGTTTTTCACCGTTCGAGTTTTTATTAGAAATGGCTAATGGAGGTGTCGAGCTTCGTTGGTTAGCCTCTTCACGCTCACCTGTGCCCAATAACATTGAACCAGTTGCGTGTGTAAAAAGTGCCATCAGCATTTGGGCCAAGAGCCAGCTAGCGATATGGTCACTGGCTGCAATGGTCGGTGCTTGGTGCTTGGTCCTTGGTCCTTGGCCCTATCTGCGGCAGGAGTCTAATGTGCTCGTGTAGCAGGCAAAAGCGTTCAAAGCCATTTTCTATTTTTATGTGCGCACAAACTGTAAAAAAAATGTGAGTAGACGTTATAAAAAAAGGCAGTTTCGCAACGGTGGCCATAACAACAAGGCCAGAGCCAACCCAACGGCCAAGTTAACTGCATTTTAACGCGCATTTCAATTTGGAACGGATATAATTTATAGACGACTGACTGGCGCTCGCTTATGTGTCCACGTCCGTGTTGCTAGCTACCAAATTGAACCGTGCGCTTGGCTGCCTGCCCCACCCCACTCATCTCCATCTCCATCTCCCCCTCTCCGTATCGAGCTCCATTCACTTGCCCAGCTCAACACCCACAAAGCCAAGGCAGTATCTGCATGCCATATTTATCTAGATTTTGTTTTCCCAGCTGCGACGTGGCCCGTTAATGTGCAAAATTTAATAATAAAGTATTACGAGTCAGTGTGGTGGTTAAAGAGTTTAATGTTGTTTAACTTGTTGTTGGCGCTGCCTCCTGCCGACTCCTTCGTCCTTGCGTTCGTCTGGTGCTACTGCTGAGGCGGCAAATGCAATTTCATGTAATTTGCAGTTGCAGCATCGCACGCAGCCAGCCCCGTCCGCCTGCCTTAAAGTATGCTTCAGACTATTTGCTCGTCAAATTTGGTCTATGACTGCAAGTGACTGGCCAGCCTGGCATTTGCAACGTCTCGTTGTTGTCCTTCTCTGCTGATGCTGAACTTATTTTTCCTTCCATCACTGCTGTCCCTTTTTCTCCTTTTTTTTTTTTTTTTGTTATCGTTCAGCATTTTTCCACTTTTCCAAATGTCTGCGTGTTTAAATTGAACAATAACCCTAAGTTGTTGTCGTCGAAATAATATTTTCTGTGCCCTCCACTGCTGATTTCTCATACAAATAAATGTGCGTCGCCTGTCTCCGCCTCACGGTCGCAGCTTTTCCTGCTCCCACGAAGTCTTTCTGTGCTACTTCCTCGACGACAACAGCGAAAATCGCAAAGCAATCAAATAAAATTTGAATAAAAGATTTTTGTCTGTCGCTGATTTGCGAAAAGTACAACAACAATGACAGCGAAAAATTGAAAATATTGGGCGGCAACTTTTCGAGTCCTGCTCGGGGTTGCTCTTGGGGTTACACATACACTTATATTCCGAGATGCTGCCAGGTAAATGTAAGTACAGTAAGCTCGGCTAAAACTGTGACTGAATGGAAGCGAAATTATTGGATGGATGGAATGGAATAAAATGTTATGTGCAGCACTGAGCATTGAGAAGACATCGGGTATAACAGTCCACTACAGACTCCCCGTTAGCCTATTAGAACTCGGCGTGTGAGTGAATTTTATCTTTATTTATTCACATTAAATTAAATATTATTTTGTTTGCTTATTATTATTTTATTATCATTATTTTATTATTTTTTTACTTTCCCTTATTAGGCTATTTAAGTCTTAGCCACAAGATGAATCTTATCATTTTTCTTTTTTTATTTACATTAAATTAACTATTTACTTTTGATTAGAGCTTTCCATATTAAATTATATTCAATTATTTCATTTATTTTTGTTGTAAATTTTATTATTGTTTTTGAATACTTTTCTATTGTGTCAATTAAAAGCCAGCGATTGGATGAAGCATATCCTTTGTATTTATTTATTCACATTAAATTAAGTATTCAATTTTTTCATGTCCTAATATTATTGAATAATTAGAGTTCGGACTTGAATGAATTTTCGGTTATGATAAGCTTAACACGAAAAATTGTAAATCAAAAACCCTTAGAAATATTTTCTTTAAGTTCTTAAATTTGTACTTAATAATAATGTGATCCTGTCACAACATCCCGAGACCTGACCCTGAACTTAAATTTATTGTGACTGTGGCCTTGACCGAATTACTTTGAAATGCAAATTAGTTCAGCTCGCAAACGAGCGAAGTGAAAATAAAATAAAATAAAACAAAAACAAAAACTCATTATGAAAGCGCTGTCCAAAGCTGCGACACTCCACGCAGCCTTATTTAATTTCATACCAAATTACACAGCAGCAACAGCAGC
Source organism: Drosophila mayaguana (assembly GCA_037075325.1). NCBI lineage: Eukaryota > Metazoa > Arthropoda > Insecta > Diptera > Drosophilidae > Drosophila > Drosophila mayaguana. The sequence goes on along the minus strand of JBAMCG010000080.1, from coordinate 2,261,849 downwards.
AGCCGCAGCCGCAGCCGCAGCAACGGCAGTGATGGAGGTAACCCACATTGATGACGTCACCGAAGGGCAGACAAAGCGTGCCAGCAGCTTAAACCTAATTAGCCAACCTCGGCGTCTCGCCGTTAGCCTCCTTTATTTTCACTGTCACGAGCGGCGACCCAGAGAGTCGCTGGTTCCGCCCCGCGGATGACCCCAGCTCTGAGTGGGGCGCATTAAATTACCGAAACGTCTAGGGTCGCATTAAGGACAAGGCTGGACAAAAAAGAAGTTATTAACGCGCCAAAAAGGAAAGTTGCGCGACTTTTCTTGGCGCAGATATTTCAGCCAGGCAACGCCAAATGCGTGGCTAGGTGGGAGAGCGGTGCGGGGGTGGGTGTGTTTGTGGGTGCTTTGTTAAGATGTCTGACCTTATTGCAAAAGTGTTGACCGCATAGCGTGCCGAAGGCGCGGCACCATTTGGGTCAAAGCTGGCTGCAGCTGACGCCCCAAATGTAATTAACACCGGCATGCGCTGTGCCTCGCCCTCTCTCTCTCTCTCTCTCTCCCTATCTTTCTCTCTCTAGCGGCACATTCACTTGTTTGCTCTCTCCCACTCGCCTCACGCGCTCTCGCTATCCAGCAGTGTCGCTCTCGCTCTCTGTCTCTCTTACCGGCAAACAGCGCAATTGGCTGGCACTTGTAACAGGCGCCCAGCACTCAATGGAAAGCGTTCTTAATTAATTTTTGGCGCCCTCTGCCGGTTCTTTCGCTTCAGACTGCGCCTCTCCTTTGAGCCGGCCGGGGAGGAGGGAGGTCAGTCATTTTGGCTGTTAATAATTGTGGTTTTGGCTGCTGCGCGTGGCTCAAAGTTTATGTTACGTGTCTATGAGTGTGTGTACGTGTGTGTGTGTGCGTGAGGAGTTGTAAGTGTGAATTGAATTTCGGTCTGGAGCCAAAAAAGTGCTGGGCGAGCAGCAAACAGCGAATGACATTTTGCGAGCACAAGTCTGAATGGAATGGAATCGCAACCAGAGCCGAAACACACACAGAGAGAGATAGAGCGAGAGGCAGAACTGTGTGAGCGGGAGGTAGATGAGAGACAACAGAGAAATTCACAAAGGCGGAGAGTAAACACAGAACTGAACTGGAAATGCGTTGAAGTCGACAGACTAGAAAATTCTCATGATGATGGCTAAATGCTCATTAACAAGTGCTTAAGCCAATTAAAGCGAATTTCTAGCCACTCATAAGTCTAGTTATAAGTATAAAGATTAAGATTGGATTAAGTATGAACAAATATTTAAATTAAAGGTGGCTCAACTATAAGCCGTTAAGTTGTAAAAATAATATATGAAATATCTCGCGTATGTTGTTCGTGAATTTAGCTATTCAATACATAATTGCCAGCCATTAATATGTATATCAAGTTTCAGTGGCAGCAAAAGGCATGCAACATTCAGCATACAATTAACAACCCTCACAGTTGGACAAAAAAAAAAAAAAAAAACAACAACACAACTGTCAAACTGACAAACGGACAATGCAAATTATCGCTTATGCCATTGATTATTGTCAATTGCCAATCAATTTTGACTGCAAGTCGAGGCCAGGAGGGCTGCGAAAATATCAATTGCCAATACCAAAATGCCACAGCGTCACGTCAACTGGCGATGTGGTAAGAGAGAGAAAGAGAGAGAGGGAGAGAGGGAGAGAGGGAGAGAGACACCTTTTGTTGCTGTTGTTGTCGGTAGGCGCACAAAAGGCAGTCGATAAAACAAACAGAGCTGCCAGCTTGCCGGTCTGACAGCCTGTATTTGTGTATAGTTTGTCCCGCACTTGACTTTCCAGTCGAACAAAGGACGTGAAGGATACAAAGCACGCTGCATGCCATGAACTGCAATTGTTGCAATTAAGCGCAGCAGATTTGCAACGACATCGACTGGGAAACGTGACCCCTATTGAGCCTCTATCGATGTCCTGTTGTATCCTGCCCTGCAGTATCCTAGCAGTCAGACTTGTCACCCCCTGCCCATTGCTTCACCCGTTCCCGTATGCTTCGTGCCGCTGCGTGCATTTGCATAATTTGCATATAATTCTCTGTCAAACAGTTAGAGATACAAAGCAACATCGAAATATAAAAAAAACCGCCGCTTATGTTTTTCTATAACTCTATGCAAATTCGGCTGGCGTGTGAAAATTCCATACACCGTTGAGCCGTGGCAGCTGCTGCAACCAGAAACCAGCCGAAGAGGAAAGAAAAAGTTGGAATATCAACATCAGCTCCTTGATCGGTCCGCACTCTATAAATATTCAAGGCCTGCATTGACAGCTCTGCCACAAGTTTCGCTCAAACTTTTAAATCTGCGCCGGCAAAAACAATGCACCAGCGTTGGTTAACCATTGAAATAGTCCGCAGTCAGAGTCTGCCGGCTCATGGCTGCAGCTCGAAGCGAAGCGCGACCAAAGTTTGCGCCTGGCACTTGGTTGCGCTGATTTGCCGGTATTCTATCAAATCTCAGGTGTTGCGGCAACCAACTGCCACGGAGCTAACTTTGAGACGTCAAACTTTTTGCCACAAAATGAACTGCTTTTCACCTAATAGTCGTGGCCGAATGTTGAGCTCTAATTGCAGCAAACGAGACACGTTCAATCAAAGGGCCGAGATACTCAGCTCGAAAGTCGATGTACTCACATAAGCGAGCTTTTTTCATGTTCTGATAGCAAACGATATGTTTTATTCAAATTTTAGGTTTCGCTAAAGGGGCTTGCATAATGGAGTGTAGACGTACTGCATACGTAGAAGCATTGATTACTCTGACTGTGAAAGTCCCATGTAAAGGTTTTCCATTAATTAATTTCATTTGAGCTCAAGTTAGTCAGCTCAAAGTTTTTATAGAACTATTAAAATGTTAAAGTTGTTGACAACTATCAATACACATACTAATTGAAATGAAGACACATCATTTAATTTCCATTTAGTAGTAGTTTAATAAATTAAGTTTATTATTGCTCTAGTAATTCGATATGTAGTTAGCTATATGAATGAAGCTGTCGCAACTACTTATGAGAAATTAGATGTAGTGTAATGGATAAACAGCTTTTGTTTTAACAGCAATGCCAACTAAACCTTTGGTTGACCTGAATCTGAAACTTCTTTACCTACCTACTTAAACGTAAAGCTTTTTACATTTTACAAAAATTAATTTGTAATATAAATATATAAAAAAGTATTAACTTAAAATAAACATTTACATGAAATCATTCAATATATTATATATTATATATTTTAGTATTATATTATTTATTTAATATGTTCTAAAATTGCAAAGTGCAAATACCTCTATAAATAGTGTGCGTTACGTTTTGCTAGTAAAGTGCGAATTTGTTTAAAATATACTTTTATTCAAACAGATGTATGTGATATGGTACATGGTAGCAGATCTATTATTATGCGGTTCCTGTATTTTATTTTATATTCAGTAATTTATTTTGCCTTACAATTGGTTTAAGTAATATTTTAATAATGTTTGTTATCTAATTAAATTTCTGGCTAATATGTCTATTGTATGTAATATTTGCACTACAATATAAGATATTTGGATGTCTGGTGCTTTAGTTTTGTTTCATCACTTTTCGTATCTCTTATTTATGTTGCCGATATAGAAATTGTTTTTTTTTTACCATCACAACTAAAAGCTGATATATATATCGCATTGTTTTTTTTTCAGTTCTCTATAGTTTGCACCTAGTTTTATTACAAAACTTAATGCTATATATTTATATGTGATTTTAGCAAAATAATGCAAATATATTTATTTATGAATTCTATGAAGTTTAATTTTCACAGTTTAAATTAATGTATAACTCATTGGCGTAGCATACAAATTAATTTCATTGAAATTAGCTTACAGCACACCTATGTATTCTAATACCTTGAAACTCGCATAATTGCTTAATACAAGAAGTTTAGCAAATTAAAAAGAGAAAAAAAGAAACAAGTAAGAAATGCAAATGTCTAAAGCTCTTCGACTGGGCCAATTAACACGCCATAAAGTGCACGAAATGAGCATCGGGCAACGGAAACTGGCAAACAGTAGCGCCTCGCAATTAGGCGGCTTAATTAAGTCTCGGACATAAACAGTGGCTTAAAACGGAGTGCGCATAATGAGAGAATTTGCATAATAAAAAGCAAATTAAAAGTGTTTAACTAGCTCTTAAAGGTGCAGCGAAGCGAGCAGTCAAAAACAAGCAGTGGTGCGAACTGAATTAGCCATCTTGCGAGCCACTGGACGTGGGACGTCGGACGACGGACGTCGGTCGTTGCTATAGCTATTGTGGCTGAATTGCAGTCATGCTAAGTTCAATTTGTATGCAGCCATTGGGTAAGCATTTCGGCCCAACAGCTCTTGCCACCAGCCAACCCGGAGTCCAGCTTGGGTGCCATAAATTTGAGCAGTCGGCCGTGTCAGCCAGCAAATGGCGAGCTGACCCGCACCGCAGCAACAAACTTAATTTCGTATTTGTTGCCAAAACAAAGGCATGCCAGAATACAAAAAATGATAACAAGTAAGAATGCTCTATTCGGGAATGCAAGACTAGCTGATACTCTTTGCTGAACTGCCTGTTCCAACTCAGTTGCAAAATAATTATGGAATGCATGTATGGAGAAAGTGTCGGAGCATGGCTCTAATTATTACATGGCTTTGGTAGTTGACTTCAAGAACTTTAAGAACCTCTGTGTTCCTCACTAGACGTCATTAAAATTGTTTGCGAGTGAACTACGTGTTCCATTAATGTGTAGTATATACTACTTTATTTGAGATTATATTTTATTTTGATATTTTTGGAAAATATATGAATAAATAAAATAAGAAATAAATATATAAATAGAGCAATTAAATTTGCATAGCTATAAATAAATCTAAATGAATGTGTTTAACAGATCCAAAGACATAAGTGATATAATTTTGTTACTGAAGCTGGATAATGTTTGAGAGCGGTTTCATGACGGTCTAAGTTGGAGAATATTTGACATGCACGTGCAATCGATAGACGGAAAGACTGACAGGTTGTTAGTACTCCCACAAAAGTAATATACCTGAAGTCCGCATTTGGCTCGATGGGTGCAGGGTACAAAATGGACTGTGCCATACGATCCTACATACGAGTGTAGCCCCTGCCCTTAACATATATATCTGAGCCACTGCGCATGCAGTTGGCAGGCAGTGTCTCGGTTTTTGGGCCAGCCCATTGGACATTTCGGCAGACATTTGTCTGCAGCAGACATCGGGGCGTGCATTTTGTTTTCATTTGCCAAAAATACAAAAAATAAAGAGCCGAGGCGAGCTGTGTTTGTTCTGGTTGCAAGTTCGTTAGGGCGTATGATTAATTGCTGCTCGCAGGCGCCGGTACCAGCCAACCTCGGGCAACATTTGAAGACCCCGCACAGAATGACAGAACCTAAAAACCGACTTATTGCCAATAAAAACTTAACGCAAATTATTACAGTTTATGCTGCAAACGATGGCCCAAGCGATTACCGCCGACAGGCCGAGAGCTGTAGCTCAGCTGTAATTAAAATTGATGTGAGACGGAAGGAGATGACAGCCATATAGTATATGTAACTTGATAATCTTTGCTATTTCGAATTGCTTTCCCTTACAAAATATTCCGATTCTGATAGGGCTGGCAGCATTTTCCACTGCTGTTGCAAAATCTTTAAGCGAATTCCTCATCGCCCACATCAGGGCCATAATTAGAAGCGGCTTTATTGCTCTTTGAGTGAAACTACTTCAGTTAAGCCATCAAGCTCCCATTGGCGTTCCCAGTGGTGCTCGTCTGCAATGTGCTTACTAATTTTTGCAATTGTATCTCTGGCTTTGAATGCAATATCCATGAAATCCATCCATCTATATCTATCAGTCTGCAGCTACTTGTAACTGTATCTGTGCCTTGCACGCTGGAGAGTATTTCAATCAAAACCGCACTAATGAAGCCCATTGAAAATGCAATGCTTAAGCAGCAGCTTCCGATTGACGGCGCCCGTCGCCCGTCACCCCACCGTTCTCTCATTAAGCCTCCAAGTCGCCGAGCCACCGAGCCACCGAGCCACCGAGCCATCGTAACCACATTTCAAAGCGCAGAGCTCCGATTCCCCAGGCGCTTGCAGTTTTCCGCTCGGCGTCAATTTTAATGGGCGCGCTATATTAATGACATTTTCATTTCCATTGCATTGGCGACGGCGAAGGAAAAAAGATATAAGTATCTTTATCTTGTTTATGGCTGTATCTTGTCAGCATAATTATGAGCTATACCACCGAGTAGAACTGCAGGCAGCATAGCTCGCTGCCCCTCTCTCCCATCATCTCTCTCTGTCACTCTGTCTGTCTGCTCTCTTCCTTCTCCGGCTGTATTTTTTTCTGCAAGTGCAGTTGATTCCTGGTATTGGTTTTACTTTGCCTCTTTTCATATGCATGAAAATTCGGATAGAATGGAGCGGAGGGGAGGGGCGTGGCTGGCAGGTGAGAGCTGCAACCGGCTCTTATTCTGCTGCTGCTGCTGTTCTCATTGCTCTTGTTATTGTTGTTGCTGCATGCTTCAACGCATTTCCACTTGCCATGCAAGAGGTAGCACCACACCAAGCCCAACCACACTAAAGCAACCAACCAGCGCACCAACCACTGGCGAAATAGACTTCTTCTTGCTCTGGGCTGTTGATGTTGATGCCAGGTACCTTCAAGTATTATTATTTTTCCACATTTCTTTATTTCCATGTTGCCATAATTGCGTCGTCGTCGTCGTTGTAGTCGGCTGCAATTCTTTCATCCAAGTGCGCCTCATCACCGCTTCAGAATGTTGCCCATCCCTTTCGCATACCGCGGCCGTCCTGCGAGCTGCCTGCCCCTACTCGCTCCCCTCGATCCCTCGCTCAGTCAGGCCCGCGGTAATTAAAGCGAACTGCGAAATTTTGTGTTTTTTTCGGAGCTTTTCAGCGCTGTAATTAAAAATTTGAAAAGTCTTTTTTCTCTTATTTTTTTACATTTTTTTCCTGCTGGCGCAGAACAAATGCTGAGCGCTGTGTGGGAAAACCGCGTCAAAAGCAACTGAAATGCATTGGACAGGCCCCAGACTCGCCTTCCGCTCCCAACAGGGAGGTCTTGACTTAAAAGGGACAGGCTTTCTTTAATACCCTTTGAGAAGCATATTTATTACGTGAACATCAAATCTGCGAGTTCCTGAAATTCTCTTTTATCTCATGTGCAATGAGTTGACTATCGAGAATCTATGGTGAATGCTCAGGGCAGGGTATCTAAGCTTTGACATGCAGAAACTAGCAGTTGTGTTTATTGTTTTCGTTTTCGTGTTTTGTATGTTTTGTGTGTGGCATTGATATAGCACAAGTTGCGCGGATTGTTGTCATTTTGGCTATGGGATGAGCCAACCGCAACTTAAAGGCTTAAAGATGGTCGTTGTAAAAACCTAAACGAGTAGGCGAAAATGAACACAATGTATTTCAAATTTATGGACAGTTAGGTTGGAGCTGAGTCCTTACTTTTCAAATAACTACAGATTTTATGCCCTGCTTTTATGATGGCTCTGTTCATATGTATGTAACCGAACAGAAGTAGGCAAGCCCGACCCAAATCAAATCTAGCACTCTTAAAGTTCTAAGATGAAGTTGTTCAAGTGCACGGGTAGACGGACAGCCGAAAGGATGGTCGTGCTGAGGGACGTAGCGAACAGGTCTAGATCAGACTAGCTCGTCATTATGATCGAAATATCATGTACTTGATAAGCTGTGCCACGCCTCCTTATGCCTGTTTCACATAGCTCAATGAACTATGCCAATTATAAGCATACACTGCAGTGGAAGAGCTGCTGCAATAGAAAACTCGCAACTGAACATTGCTTGGTAGCAATAGAGAATTTGAAATGGATGAAGAATCCACTTACTTTTGCTTGATGAAATGGATGAACAATTCACTTACTTTTGCTTTGACACCTTAGATTTACTTTTAATTTGGTTTCTCCCTGAATTAGCGTTACAAAAATGTGCAAATTGAATAGAAATAGCTTAAATAAACTCAAAATTCATACATTCAATATGGCACAACAATTCGTAGATTTCTATTTTAGAAAGTCCTTACTGACGACTAAAAATGAGCAATCTCTAGCTAGACTGCAGTGTCATTGGTGGCTGGGCGGCATTTCGCAGCTATGTTTTAATCAGAGATTGATTTATTGCCAAGGGACTTAAGTGGCTGGAAGCTGCTCGTGAAACCTCCCGCAATGCAGCTCCAATTTGGCAGCCGGCTCTTGGTGCGTTTTGTGGCCAATCTGGAAAAACTGTCAACTGGCCAAAAACAAAAAGTACGCAAAGGAATCAGAGACGAAAAGTCCACAAATTAAATTAGGCGAGAGGCAGAAGGCGGCCAGTGCAATTTACTGAATTTGCTCGAAGCTGCCAGCTAATCAAATTGCCTTATAACCAGATCTCAGCCAGCAGCGATCGCCGGCCAATTCCCGCGTGGACAATTGCGACGGTGCTGGTGGTGCTGGTGGTGCAGCCACACAGACAGTGCCGAGAGTAAATAATTTCGTCTTGCCATAAAATTGGGCGAGGGCGGCGGCGGTGGCAGTGGAGAGTGGCGGCAGTTGGGGCTGGCAGCATCTGTCAATTGCTTGGAGATTGATGCCCCTGGATAATAGCGACACGAACAAACTGCAGAGTCAACAGAGTCAACGCAGTTAACGTGGAGGCTGCTGTCGCACCACCGTCGGTGGTCGCCTGTCTTGGGACAAACTGAATGACAACTCTTTAGCCGCTGGCCGTTGAATGTTGATGTTGAATGTTGATGTTGAATGTTGAATGTTGAATGTTGGGTGCTGGATATTGCTGGCTGCTGGTAACGGGATCTTAAAGCAAGTTATTTGCCCAAAAATGGTTTCGACAGGCGGCGAAGTGTCGCAGCCGCAGACAAGTGACAACGGCGCATGCGTGACTCGCCAATGGACCAACGCCGATGGCCAATTGGAAATTGGCAATCGGCAATCGGTAATCGGCAATTGGCAATTGGAAGACACCCGTTGTTGGCCTGGCTGTGGCAGCGTCTCTCACTGATATGGATATATGGTAAACGCAGCGACTGACTGACACTTTGTCAGCATACGCAGCTTCGACAAATTTGCCTTGTTTCCCAACAGCGACAGCAGCTGCTGCAGCGGCCAGGAGAAGACGAAGAAGAGGAAGAAGGGGAAGAAGCAGAAGAGGAGGAGGGGGCTCACAAGCTTAAGTCGGCAGCTGCATGCCTAGACATGGCTTCAGATGCATGGGCCTAGACAAAGGCCGCATTGTCTGCGGCGGGCAGGCAGGATGCAATAAAACGCAGTCACAGGTGCATCAAATGTTGGCTCCACGTTGCAGCCAACATGTTGCCAAGTCATTAAGTTGAGCCTGTTTAGGCTTTTGTTACATGTTTGTGATTACTGCTGCTGCTGCGACTGCTGCACTTGAGCAGGGCTGTAACAAAAGGCGGCCCAGGACGTGGACATGTTATATGGACATGCACTGCTGTTGTTGTTGCTGTTGTTGTTGTTGTTGTTGTTGTCGTTGTTGGCTGTTTTGCTGGTTAATTGCAGCAGCTAAACTTAAGGGGCAGCTGCAGTGGCAGTGGCAATGGCGCTGGCTCTGACGCTGACGCTGGCAGCAATGGTGTTGCCAGCGCCTTGAGCGTTTAGGCCATTTGAAAATTGCAGCCCTACAGCTGGCTGCTGGCTGAGGGCGGTGAGGGGGATGTTGAGTCACTGCAACCACTTTGGTCAACAACAACAGCAACAACACAACAACAATTGCTGCTCCTCCTCCTGCTGCCATTGTGTGCGTGCCTGTGTGTCTCCTGCTCATGTGCGAATTTTTACTGCCAAGCAAAACAACCCCCAAGTGGCGCACACATGCCAATTGTTCAAGTGAGTGTATGTGCGAGTATGTGTGAGTGTGTGTGAGTGTATGTGAGTGTGTGTGAGTGTGTGTGTGCGCGCGAGTGTGTGTTTGGCAATGTCAACTGGGGCGGCTCACAAGCTGCTAAGTGCACTTGCCCATCATTTCTTTGCATTTCGTTTGGCATTCAACTCCGTGTGTGTTCAAGGATAGGTGCGTGTGGGGGGTAGGAAGTGCATCTAGCTCGCACCCTTACATGTTTCTGCTTTATTTATTTTCCTTTTTCTACGGGTTTTTTCTTCTTTTTCTAGCAACTGCCATGAATACATAATGCATTTGAGGTGCTTCTTCCGCTACTCCCGGGCAGTCACAAAGGCGAGCGGCTAATTCAAATGATGGCACCACGTCCCAGACCCGATGTCGACCAAGCCGACAGATAACTTCTATAACATTCTCCAAATGTAGCAGAAGGCTGCCAGCTGTGCTGGCCAAGAGCATCTTTGTTCGCCTTCCGTTGCCGTTGCCGTTGCCGTTGCCGTTGCCGTTGCCGTAGTCGTTGCCAGTCGGCCGGAAAGTAATTAAAATCTGCGCTTAAGTGCAGGTCCTTTAAACAATGGTAGCTCAGAGGCAACAAAAGTGTTGAAAAGCTACTGAAATATGCAAAATGAAATATTTAATAGGCCTCGGTAACGAGCGCCTTGAAGTCAAGCCGTATCGCATCGCTCACAGTGGCGCCATCTGTCGGCATTCGTATGCACAAATCTCTGCATCCTTTTCGACAAATCATAGAACTCACGAGCTAGTCCTTTTGCCACACAAAACACTAGCGCCACCTGGCGTGCAGCTCGAAAACTGTTCCCAAACACATCGCAGGCGCAGAACATCGCAATGGGAACACTTGCGCCTGGCAGCAGGGGCAGCGCAGGGGAAAAAAAGCAAAACGTCGAAGCGATGTTTACATCGCTCAAATAAGTTGCGCTCAATTACCCCTGCGCTCACTCAGACTCAATTACCCCTGCGCATATTCCACTCCACTCGCAGCCACAGCTCGCAGGAGCAATGCTGAGTGAAAGAGAAGCGATTCCGATTCAAGTTGAGTGCGAATAAAGTTTTCCTGAGCGTTGAGCGCTGCGCCTGCTGTGCTAATTAACGAAAGCTGCATTCGGCAATCCACATTACGCTCTTCTACTTTAATAATTAGTTCGCATTGCTCTAGCAGGAATGCTGCTCTTGTTGTTGCTGCTGTTGTTGGCATTAAGGCTCCCCCGCTGCTGCATTGATTAATGCAGGGAAAGAAAAAGTTTATATGCCCCATACCCAAGCGATAATTGTAGCCAAAGAATGCGAGCCATTTTCAATATGTTTCAAGCATTTCTACAACGCAATCGAAAAACTTTTTTCCTCGCCACACGCAGCTGCAGGCAAAAGTTTGCCAAAACAGAAAAGACCAAAAAACTAAAAAAAAATGAGAGAAAAACACAAAAACAAAGGAAGAGAATATCTCTTCAAATGCTGCAAATGAGCAAAAAATTAAAAAACTGGACTCTGCCAGAGCTGTGGGCGGGGCAGTGGGCAGCCCACTAAACTGCGAAAATTGAAATGAAAATTACCCATTGTGGCAGCATTTCAGCATTTCAATTCAAACTCCCATCGTGCACGTGCCTTGTGCCCGCAGCTCTGTTCGACTAATGGTCCATTGCAGTCTATGCCAATCCACGCAGCCTCTTTTCCTTCAGCTTCCTCAGCATCTTCTTCTTCCTCTTCTTCTTCTGAAGGCGACTTAGCATTTTATTCATGTCGTGCGACGTCAACGTTCGACTTTATTAGTTATTTTCTGCTCAATTTGTGCTCGACAGAGGCAGGATAACAAGAAAAATTATTTTCATTTCATTCGACATTTGCCACAATGGAAATGCGGAAAAATAAAAAGAAATTCAGTTAGTTTGCTCCAGCAAAATGCATTCATTGGCACTCGAGCGACCCAACTTCCAAAGCTGGCTATTCGCTATTCAGATTTGGCCTTGCAGTCTGGGCACGTACTAGACCTGGTTATCGAGCACAAGCCAAGATATTTCCCTCTTGCTATGTAACTCACGTGCCAGCAAACAATATCTATACATACACGTCTTACTTATATATTTAAATATAGTTCATATTGTTGAATGTGCATATATTAGAGTCACCAAATGATGTCGAAAATAGTCTCAATTTCTAATTGAGGTATAATGCATATATATTTATAATTTATATCAATGTACTACTTTTAAGTTCATAAAGGCAACAGTTGGCATTAGTATAAATTGCGTTTTTATATATAATAAAATTCATAAAATAATTGAGAAGAGCAAACCTTGAATTTTTTGTTAAGGTCGAATCCATTTGTTAATTCCAATAAATATGAATACATGAATACATATGAATACGGTTAACGGACTTGCTGAGTTATTGTTAAATTTTTTGATAATAAAATTTATTTAATAGCTATAAAAAAAGTTACATTCATTTAGATAATTTTTTTTTTATTTATTTTTTTTATTAATAGATGTTGTTTAGATCAACCAACGTCGAATAATATATTCACATATTTTTATACACGTATGTAACACTCCTGAAATTAGCCAATAATTATATAAATAGGTTTCAGATATTTTTGATGCTTTGACATATTTTCTCTCTTTATTTTTAGGTTTGTCAAGCTTTCTTTTAGTTTAGTTTCTTTTGTCTTCCGTTTTTTTAATATAATTTAATTTTATTTAATTTTGGTTTTTAAATATTTTGATTGTTGTTTATAACTTTACTTTAGATTCTTTAAAAATTCTTTTTAAGTTTCCATTAGAGCATTCTAACTGAATCATTGCTCAATAATTTCAGAGACAGTAAATTAAATATTCCCACGATGTTGTTGCTATTAATGAAATATTTTATCTCTTCAGTTAGTTAAATAAAATAAAGATAATAAAATAAGTACATATATAACACTTCGCGATTCAAACTAATAATCATCATTACAATTATTTGTTAATTGAAAAAAAACCCTAAAAAAAATAAATTCAAGTTATATTTAAATTAAAATTAAATTAAAGCGAAAAGTTAAACCAAATTAAACTAAAATGTATATTGTTTATTTTTTATATATTTATTTTTATTTTTTGAAGCAAATTTATTGAAGTAAGAAATTTATTCAATCCTGAAAAAATATATTCATTAAATTTTAGTTCGCATAATTTAACATCAACAGAACAAAGTTTGCTTCGAAGATTTAATAATAGATTAAATCTAAAATAATTTTCATCGCTGTCAGAGTGTGTGCAACAATGTTTAATTATAATTAAAACTGCAAATTTCAATACTCCAAACTAAACGAATTAAAATTTCATGTGCTCTGAATGAATTTGTTTTTTTTTTTTTTAAATCACAAAAAATTAAAATTCCTATTTAGATTTTGGAAATTTGGAACTTAAAGTGCATTGAAGTTTCGTTGTAGGGCAACCCGATGTTTTCCTGCATTAGATTTCTGTTCCTTTGTTGCGCTGCAAAATCGTTCATATATTTGATAAATGGCCAGCAAAGGCGGCTGTAACTTGGGCCAGGCGGCTAGTCAGCTTTCAATTTATGAGAGCTCCGCAGCTGTAAAACTTCACAGCTCCAACGGCTAATTACATTGAAAGGCTGTCGCTTAGTAAGTTAAAAAGTTTACGCACAATTATTAACACTTGGCCCAGCCGGCGTGATGGGGCACAAAAAGTTGACGGACACGCCCAGTTCGGTGCAGCCCATTAGACAATATAAATGCTCGGACTTCCAACGCGTTTCGTACAGTTGGGAAAGCTTAGACTAGAGGCGAGCAGAACCATGAGCAGCTCCTTGGTAGAGAGTCCTAGCACCTTTGGCGACATGATGCGAATGCCTGTGCGCTTCTACAAGACCATTGGAGAGGACATCTATGCGCATCGGTCGACGAATGAGTTGACCTCGCTGCTGCTCAAGATCTACCTCTACGCGGGCTTCATCAACTTCAATTTGCTGGTCTGCGGCGAGCTGGTGTTCTTCTACAAGTCGATTCAGGACTTCGAGACGGTTCGCCTGGCGATTGCTGTGGCGCCCTGCATTGGCTTCTCCCTGGTCGCGGACTTTAAGCAGCTCACCATGGCCGTGTATAAGAACACGTTGGTACAGCTGCTCGACGAACTGGAGGAGATGCATCCGAAGACCCTGCTGGAGCAGAAGGCCTACAAGATGGCCGACTTTGAGCGGACCATGAAACGCGTCATCAGCATCTTCACTTTCCTCTGCCTGGCCTACACGACTACGTTCACCTTGTATCCGGCTATCAAGGCAACAGTCAAGTTCAATTTTCTCGGCTACGAGACCTTCGATCGCAACTTTGGCTTTCTCATCTGGTTCCCCTACGATGCGACCTCTAGGAACTGGGTATATTGGATCACCTATTGGGACATTGCCCATGGCGCCTATTTGGCCGGCATCGCATTCCTCTGCGCGGATCTCCTGCTGGTCGTGGTCATTACGCAGCTCTGCATGCACTTCACCTACATTTCCACGCGCCTCGAGGCCCATCCTTGCGACCCCGATCAGGATGAGGAAAACTTACGTTTCTTGTGCAGCATGATCAAGTATCACGACAAGTGCTTGACGTGAGTAGAAAATGACAGACAAGGAAAACGAAACCAACGTCCGTTCCCTCTTCCCCAGGTTGTGTGAGCACGTGAACAGCATGTATAGCTTCTCGCTGCTGCTGAACTTTCTGATGGCCTCCATGCAGATCTGCTTCATAGCTTTCCAAGTGACCGAGTCGACAATCGAAGTCATTCTGATCTATTGCATATTTCTCATGACGTCCATGGTGCAGGTGTTCCTCGTGTGCTACTACGGCGATGCCCTGATAGCAGCAGTACGTGGCAGAGCACGCCATCAGCGCCATGCAATGCTAATGAGAATATCTTTTGCAGAGTCTGCGTGTGGGCGATGCGGCCTACAACCAGAACTGGTTCCAGTGCAGCAGAAGCTATTGCATCATGCTCAAGCTGATGATTATGCGCAGCCAGAAGCCAGCGATGATACGGCCACCCACATTCCCACCCATTTCGCTGGTGACATATATGAAGGTGAGAGCGACAGCCGGAGCCGAGCTGAGCTGAGCCTCGGCTATTAAAGGTGTTGTTGTGTTTCCAGGTGATCAGCATGTCGTATCAATTCTTTGCCTTGCTCAAGACCACCTATTATAGAAACTGAGCTGCCACACATACAGACATATACATATACATGGAGTTGGCACTCCCAGAGCTCTGCTTCGCTAATGATGTCCGCGACACACTTTGATAATATTTAATTAAAAATCGCATTTAAAATTAATAAGCTTAAATTGAAACCAATAGCGGCTGAACGAGCACAAACGAAAATGTGAAAATGTGAAAAGAAACGAATTAAAACACATAGAGCAGCGCACGGACAAAAACAATTTTTCAAAAGGAATATTACAGCACCAATAACAAATAAAAGGGAAGTATAAAAAGCCCACACACAGAGTCACAAAATCTGTAATGGCCCCAACAGAGGCGTCCAGTGCACAGAGATGCCAGGAGGCATCGCCATTGCCACTCCCCAATCGCCAGTCTCCTGCTGGTAATAAAAGGAACAACATAAAACGCAATCACAATCATCGACAATAATCCGGCAGCGGCAAAAAATGCTTATTATAAAATTTCACAGTTTTTCAATGAGCGGCAAAAAGCAAAGCAAGTAAAAAGCAAAATGCAAAAAAAAAATACAAAAACAAAATATGAGGAAAAAAGCAATGGCTTTTCAAAATCATAATGGCAGCTAGTAACAAGAGTTTTGTGTACAAATAAGTGGAAAAAAATTGCTAGGCAGCGGCAGAGCGATCGGCATCCACGTCCAGGTTCAGGTCCGCGTCGACGATGTCTATGTCGGCGTCAATGAGAGCGAGCAAATACCACGTCAGCAGCTCCAATGGCATCTGCACCGTTCACCCCAGCCCAGCCAACACTACTCCACCCACCCCCACCCAGCGCGCTGCTCGTCAGCTCGTCGTGCACGTCACGCGCAACCACTTAAAAAACCTTGGGCCACCCACCCAAACCTATTAGCATGCCATTCTCCAATTTCTATGCCCCAACCTCCAGCCTCCAGTCAGCGCTCTCTCCCCCTCTGCCACTTTGCTCGCTGCATTTTCCCTTAACAGGCCGTTAGTCGTTATTATTTTGGTCCATTGACGCTGCGGGCCATGGCAACACAGCTCTATGTACACTGATACACACGCACACACACACATATTTATATGTATATATATATATATATATATATATATATGTATATATCCCGGCCGGGTCACCTCTCTGCTCTGCCATGCTGTGCTTAATGCGCCGTTCAGGCCAACGGCAGTGCCCGGGCCACATTATGTACCACCACCCCCAGCCCGAGCAGCTCGACTAGCCCGCCCCGGAGAGTCCATCAACATCGCCAGCATCCCCCGGCCGCAGCTTGAGCTGTTTACCACCCTCGTTGACGTTGATGTCCCGTATTGGAATCGCGTTCGTCTCGCCTTGTTCATCCTCGTTTGCCCCCTGTCCGCGTCCGCGTTTACGTTCACGTTCACAGTCCTCGTCCTCGTTCTTGTCCATGTCCACGTCCACGTCCATGGCCATCGTCCTGGACGCGCACTCTCGGCAACAGCACCACCAGGAGGGCAATTTTTATAATTTTAGTCTCGTTTGCTTTGAATTTATTTTTATTTTTCTTTTTTGCTGTTCTCTGTTTTCTTTTTCTTGTACTTTTCATTTTATTTTTTCCACTCTCTTGCCCTCTCGACTGACGCTTGACTCCTCCCTTCCGGCATGGCTGCACGGCCTCCCCGTTGCGGGCGTTGTTGGTTTTATGTTATATGCCTGCTGCTGCTGCTGCTGCTGCTGCTGCTGCTGCTGTTGCTGCTTCTTGCTCAAATTTCTTGTTGTGTACCCACACACCAACACACACACACCAGCACACACACACATTGATTCACATCTATACAGATTTAGTTATGGTTTTGTATTGGTTTCATTTGACGCTTTTTTACGTACTCATCCGGTGCTACAAAATGGCGTTGGCCGTATTGATTTTTGATTTGTTGCTGCTTTTATTTTGGTCATGCCTCTGCCCTGTGTAGGCCAACTATTGACTAATCGCAATTTATGCAAATTGGCACAACTGTACTTATTACTAGGCTGGAAGATGTCGTTGACATTCGTGCATGTCTATGAAAAAATATTCAAATTGAAATATATTTTTATGGAATTTCAACTAGATTTTTTCCGCTTTTGTTAGGTATTTTCAATTGCTGTAATTGAAATGTAATAACGAAATGAAATTAAAATTTATTAAAAATCAATTTCAATTTCAATTTGCATTCATTAACAGCAAGGGAAAGCAATAACAAATAAAATATCTATCTATAGCTGCTCCAATTTTGTTTGATGTAAGTTTTCAATTTAAGGATTTATTTATTCAGCATAAATCGTATGTCTATTTTATCTCTTAACTCAATTGTGATATAGATGGATTATATATGATATTTTAAATAACCTCTACAGTGGAACCCAGCCCAAAGCTCACCTTAAAGTTTTAATTTGCTTGAACTCAAAGAAGATAAAGCAGCAAGCGACTTCGCTTCACTTTCTAGTTAGCTTTTATAGTTTTAGTGCATATCAGAGTGCTTAGCTAATTGCTGGATGTTTCTTTTTCTTTTTGGTTTTTCAACTTTCATTAGCTGAGCGACCGCAACACCTCAGCCATGTTGGGTCAGTGATACTGGAAAACATTTTGTATTGAATCTGCATCGGGATGTTGGCAACGGCTACGAAAGTGTGCGCAGATACGCAAAATCATTTTATTTCGCTTGTCAGCTTTTAATTTTGTACTCTTCCTGGCGGAGCAGGAGCAAGACCACGAGCTCAGGCAATGCTCTTCTTGCTTCGTGCCTTTTGTGCGATGGTAATGGGGCTGGGACTGGGACGGTAGCTGGACCTGGACAGGACTGGCTGCTACTTATGCGAGCAAGGAGCAGTCCGGGACTGACTCAAAAGACAGCCCCTCCACGTGCCCCTTGGCCCCCTGGCCCCTGGCCCCATGGCGACCCACCTTACCCTAGCAACGCTAATGAGATCCAAACGTCGAGCGCGGAGGCAACTTTCCATTCCGTAAAATTCTATGCTTGTTCTTTTTCGCTCCCTCTCTCTCTCTCGCTCACTCTCGTTGTCACTGATGTTGTTTTAGCTCTGCCCATTCTTACCGCCGGACGCCCGTCCCTGATCTGGCATGTGTCCTTATGGCTTGTTAAGAAAATGTCGCTCTCTAATGCTCAACAATGTCAGGGACAGGACGAAGGCAGCGCTGCCACTGCCGCTGCCGTCGCGCTCTTAAATTAGAAAAATGTAAATTTATTTTAATTAAGATAAATAAGTAACAAAATGTTTTATGGAAATTACGTTAACAACGTGGGGACAAGCGACTGCGCTGCGCCGGGCGTAGATTTCTTTCGTTTTGGCTATTACTTTCAAGAGGCGACACACTCCAGAGCGGCGCATCGAGCGACCGCGTGACAGCACAGGACAGCGCAGGACGCGGCCGTGCTCCAACATGCAAATAGACATTAACAGCGAGCTGGCGTCACAGGGAGGGGGAGGGAGAGGGGGCACCACCCAAAGCTCCACCCAGAGCCGCCCGCCTGCTAAGAACAAATAAAATTATTTTATCCACGCGCGGGCGATGTTTTGTGGCATTGTGGAAAAGTTAGCCATTGAATCAGATCGATGGATTATTTTTATATTATATTGTTTTCATGTTTTCATGTTTCGCATTTTATTCACGTTATTTATTATGTACACATACTTTGCCAGCGACTGTTATCGACACTCATTGAAGCGGCTTGATGGATGTTGTTGAAACTTTTAATTGAAGCCAAGCTGCCTGAACCTTTTGCAATTAATATATATTTGCACTTGCATTTACCAAACAATACTCCCAACAACAACAACAACAAAAACAAAAACAGAAACAAATGCAAATAAAAGCAGGTTTTTTATTCACATTCAATTTTTTTCGTTCTCCCTGTACAAGTTTTATTTATTTTAATTAAGTTGCTTAATATGTGTGTGTTTTTTTATTGCCCGCTCAGGCATTGCATTAAATGTTCTGGCTGAAATTTATGGTCATCGAGTTATATATTTGTGCTTTTTTCTTTTCGTGAACACCATAATTATAAAATATACAGCATGTTAAAATATTTAAGCCTCGGCGATAACAAGGTCATTAAATGCAACAAATATAGGATTTTAATTAAATAAAATGCAATCAGCTTATGCGCGGCTGGCATTGAACCCTTTGTGCACCATTTCATTGAAACAAACAAGTCTAATGCCTCGCTCAGTTCAATTTGATATAAAATACTATTCTATGCGATTTACTTGAGCGTGCGCAATTTGGCCGAGGTTTAATTATTTACTCGTAATTAAAAGTCCGTTTTATGCACATCACATCAAGTGCATAATCACAGCGTCGCAGGACTGGCCGAGCTGACAGCAGCCTGACAGGGCCATTGAGACGATCTCCGCGAGCGAAGAAGACGCCCAGTGCGGCCTTCGCCAGACAGGAGCCGCAGCCAGAGCAGGAGGAGTGAGCATTTGCCTACATTAGCCGGCGGGCTGGGTAAGCAAGCAGCTGAAGATTATGTCGCCCCCAAAGTAAATAAAACTTATGCACAAATTACACAAGTCAGTTGACTGGCTGCCACTCCACTGCATCCCCATCCCACCCCACTCCTTGTCGAGTAGCTCTGGCCATAATTAAAACTGGCGCTGAATGAAATCGCATAAGATAAATTAAACATTTTAGGGCAATTTAGAGTGAGATTCACTGACTCTGTAGGTGTATGTGTGCGAGGTGGTGTGGGTGTGGGTGTGGGGGAAGGTGCGTTCTCTGCATGCTCCCAGGACAATTGCAGCTCTAAGTGAAATATTAATGGTGTGGATATTCCAGTCATGAAGCAGATTCTTTAATAATGTAATCCAGACGCAGCTATGGGTGGGTGCTCGAGCTGGGACTGCTTTTAATGATTTTTTGCCTCTCTCATTGTTGTTGTTGTTGTGCACACACACACACACTCCAAAACATTTTCAAGTGCATCATTATTTGTTGCGAAATGTGCGGAGGTCCAGGCCTGGAGGCGTGGCCAAGGTGGCAGCCTCGTGCAAATTCAATGCGCTGCATTTTTAATCCTGATGTCAGATGTTTTTCGCTCTGGCCATGTGTGTGCGTTTTTTCAATGCCGCAACTGAAGTGCATGCCACGCCCCCTGCACTTCGTAAGCAAACATTTATGATGACGTCGGCGACGGCGACGGCGACGGCGACTGCCTTTCGCTGTGTGCCCTCAAAGGTGGGATGGCTGCTTTTGTTCCGCTGCCCATGCCACGGCATGTGTGGGCCGTTGCTTGTCGAGTGCAGTCCTGGCTGCATAATGGGATGTCTGATGAAGCTCTTAGTCGGCATAATTATTATTATTATTACTTCTTTATTTTTCGAGCACAAGCCGATATATGTTGAGCTCTCCTCTCGCCATTACTTTAACACGTGGAATGAATTTATTAATTATACGCGAATGGACGACGGCATGAACTAATCAGCAAACAGTAGCAATGCAATGAGAGCGAGAGAGAGGGGGATGGGGATGGGGAGAGAGCAGCAGGAGGTAGCTGCCTTTGATCGCAACCACTTGAATGCCAATTAAAAACGTGTAAATAATTTTTAACAATCGGCAAGCATACAAAGGCCATGCATAAATTATGTTCCATTACATCAGGCAGGAGAACCTGTGCCAGGATGAGCGTGAGTTATGGCAACTGCATTAGCATAAGGATTTCGAGTGCGGCAAAGTTTGACACGGGCACGGACGAGCTAGGAAAGGAACCGACCGAGGAGCCTCTGCAGCCCAAGAAAGCGACAATCATAAGCATAAATCGTGGGAATGCAGAGTGAGAGCAACAACGAATATTCAAATTAGACGTATGTCACTTCACAGGACAGAGAGCAGAGGGCAAAGGACACAGGGCACAGGCAAACAGTAGGATAATACGGCATTTAAAGCTGGCGCTAGAGTTTTGTCAACGCACACAACACAGACTGAATAGATGAATAACTGAATAACAGAATAGTTGAATGGCTGATTGAATGAGTGAAAGGGTGATTGTTCTAGTTCTCACAATATGCGATCCCAAAGTGGCGATCGTTTTGTTTTTCCGTGAGGGTCGTCGATCGCCAGCATCCCAGCGGATGATGATGATGATCAGGCTGTGCTGTGCGTCTTTTTAAGCTATCCCGTAACCCTATTTTTATTTGTTCCATTTTGCATACATTCAACCAATTTTTAATTGAGATTTTTACCTGAAAGTTTTGAGGCTCGCCATCGCTTGGGTGCGCCGCATGCAGCTGCGACCCGCTCTGGCCCTTATCTGAGCTCTGGATTAATGTACAATTGTGTATTTATTGAAATGCGCCAAATATTTTCATAAAAAATACCACAATATTCCGAATGGGAACCGGTTGAACCGGTCTGCATATTACACTTTACCCCGCGAGCATCGCACCCATCAGCATGATCAATGCAGAGCGCAAGCTGCGGAAAACCTTGAGAAACTCGGAGTGACGCCTTGTAACACTGGGAACTGTTCCTACTTTAGCAGATGGTCCGATTGAGAATCATCTGCAAGGACAATGAGTAATAAGAAGTGTAATTTTTATTCAGAATAAAATTATATAGTCTATGCTCAGATTGTATTGATAGATATATTTAGATTTTTATCTACTATTTTCCTTCCATTATAATAATAATAATAATATTAATAATAATAATAATAATAAGTTATTATTTTTATTATTATTAT
The DNA here is from genome assembly GCA_037075325.1 of Drosophila mayaguana. Taxonomy (NCBI): domain Eukaryota; kingdom Metazoa; phylum Arthropoda; class Insecta; order Diptera; family Drosophilidae; genus Drosophila; species Drosophila mayaguana. Next base: position 2,239,980 of record JBAMCG010000080.1, on the reverse strand, counting down.
TATTATTAAATAATATTTATTTTTTAGTTTTTAAATATATATATTTTTTAGCTCCATGAATAAAATATTTTGTAAAAATTAATTTCAACATATCCCAAACAAATAATTAATAAATAAATAAAATATTTTATTTTATTAATTTAAGTTTTCCCATATTTTAGCTGAAATTGTTGCAAATATTTGTTTGGGGCAACAGTATTTTTTATTTTGTATTAAAAAGTTTATAATCTTTACAATCTATCAGAAAACTTGGACAGCGACAGCTGCGGGTAGATGAAAATTTCATTTTGCCGCCCCATTTTCAGCAAACGGCAACTTAATTTACGCTGAAATCCATTTGACTTTATCTGACATTCCAATCAAGCCGTCTAAAAATTTGTAACAACATAAAAAGCATAATAAAAAGCCAAAAAAAAAAAAAAAAAAAAAACCATCCCAAAAGCAAAAAAAAAAGTTGCTCACAGTCACGTCGTACAACTTTTGATACAAATTTTTTTTCAAAGCATTTTTTTCAGTTTCGGCTGCCTGTGCCATGGCGATGGTGATGATGATGATGATGAGAAAGGATGATGATGATGATAGTGGGGTGGCGCTGCACTAATGGGCAGCCCACCCCTCGCTGATTTTACGTACAAAAATAATTCAATTGTTCGTGCGTTCGCTCGCTACTGACTGAGAGGACTCGGAAAATTAAAATAGTGTGGCAAAATAATAATAAAAAACAAAAAAAAAACGTAAAAATATACAAAAAAAAAAAAAAAAAAAACGTGAGTCGACGTCGCAACAATATGTGCTGCGTACTTGCGCCGGGGCCAGGCAGCCTGGTCGGTAAATGCTTGGGTAGCTCGGCTTCCTTTTAGCTGCTGCCATCAGATGTTCTGCTTCTGCTGCTGCTGCTCCTCCTGCTGGTGCTGTTGCTTCTCTTACTGTGCGCACATAATTTCCGGCTCGTTTTTATTTATTTTTTTCTTTCACTGGAAATCACATGCTGACATATTCTTCCTTACAACAAAAAAAAAAAGAAAACCTTTTTTTATTAAAAAAATATATTTAAAAAATGTAACTTTGTAGTGAAACTGTAACAGTTTTTTTAATGCCCTCACAGAAAGTATTTGAATTTTGCGGAGCCTTCTAGAAATCTATATGCTTTATATATTCCGATTTTATTTATACTGATTCTCAGAGAAAAACTGAGCTGTGAGAGTGTGGCAATTAATGTTTATATTAAATACGTTCTACCAAATCTATTCTTTGCTTTCCATTCTGAGCTAAAAGTATGCCAACTTTTTTATTTTTCAACAAGAAAATATTACAGCAATATACATACACTATTTATAATAAAATCATATTAAATAAGAATATATAAATATTATAAAAATAAATGTATATATTCCGAGACTGAATTACATATTCATTAATTATTTTAGTATATTGCTCAAAATATGATTTTAAAATATCGAAACTACGTTTATCTTTAACAGAAATCTGTACATTAGCCGACTCTATTCTGTACTCTTCTGACAAGCATATTAATTGCTAATAATTAGCTAGATCAGGACTAGTGACAAGCTCTTATTGCAAGTCGATTGGTTTTATTTCTCACTCTATATCACCTTAGCTCTGCATTAAAAATTATATAAATTGCTGCAGAGTATCCAGTATTCGTTACTTTGCGCTGTTCTTCTGAAGTTTCGGGGTGTACTTCGTAAAAAACAGAAATACATATATATGTAGGTACGTATGTATATATAAATGAAATTAAAAAGTGCACAGTTTACGCTCTATAAATTTTAATGTAAATGGATTTAGGTTTCTTGTTATTCTTGTTGTTGTTGTTGTTGTTGTTGTTGTTGTTGTTGTGGCCATTGCGTTTCGTTTCGCACACGCTTGTTAGCTTTAAAGCGCATTGTTACTGACAAGCTGTCGGATGCGTTTTATGTTATAAATTTTGACTTGTTTTTGTGAAGAGCAGCAAGAAAAAAAGCAAAAGATTTACGAAAAAAAAAAAAAAAAAATTAACAAAAAAAACAGAGACAACAAATACTAAAAAAACAGCACAAAATATGCAAATGCGTGAGTAGTTTTGTTGTCTGTTTGGGAACTTGGTTTTATGTGTGCCTAAGTGCTCCCAACCCAGCGCTCTATGGCGGAAGGTAATGACAGCAATGGGACTGCCTAATGATATATAGCCAATGATATATATGCCAAATGATTTATAGTTAAAGGACAATTTGAATTTTTTAAAATTAATATGAAAATTAACTAAGATATGTGGGAGACTTGCCAAAGAAAGCTTGGCCAGCCGAATGGCACCTACTATTTAGCAGTTGTTCGACTATCGATGGGCTGAGGACACTAATAAACCTTTCTAGAGTTCTATTTTCATGAATGTCAGGTGCGGAAGATATCATAGTAGACAGCGTCTCCTCCTATCAATGAGATACACTAAGTTTTTCCATTCCTCTGCTCAATCTTAATTGAAGTTTATGTAAATTTCGCCTTTGCCTATTTAAAACATATTCACTGCACTTGAATGCAACCAGTTAAACTAACTTTTATTATAAGCCCCAATAAAAAACATTATAGCCAGAGCTTCCATCTCGTATAAATCGCTGCTATTGGCCACAATCCACCAGCTTCACGATATCCTATTAATCTCCCAGTTGATTGTTTCATCAGTGTGGAATTGCACAACCTGGGTAATTAATGGAAATGCATTTTTCCAAGCGAGCGGATTTGATTTTCGACAACTTAATGGGATGGCCAAGTTCATCAACGACTACATGCATATCTGACAAACTTTTCCACTAACTTAAAACCACATTAATCTTGGCCACTCATCGTCGTTAGGTTACGTGAGCAACATCAATCAACAGTCAATTTGCTCACCCCGAGCCCGAGTAGCAGGCAACCCACAACATGGACGATCTCTCTCCCTCTCTCTCTCTCGCTCTTTCTCTCTCTCTCTCTTGCTGTCTGCCTCGCGCCCTCTCAGCCCAGATTTGTCTATTTTTTTGCACATTTATTGACATACAAATGGGATTTTGACGGCGCTAACAAGTCAATAAAGCAGAGTCATAGACCTCAAGCGACGACACAAACTGACAGCTAAAATTGTCAGTTTCAAGTGCTTGGGCAAATTTTACAATAAATAAAAGTCGAAAGAGTGCGCTACCAACAACAGCAATAGCAACGGCAACAACGGCAAGTATTAAGCCTATTAACCTTTTTTCAGCTAACAATATGAGGAGAACAAAAAAAAAATGGAATACAAAAAACTCTGACGGGTCGCTGCGTTAGGGGTTGTGCCCAGACTTACCCCAGCGAACGCACCCCACACGCACAATTTCACACCAAGCGATCAATGCTCATTTTGCCGATTGTCGATGATTCTGTTGTTGTTGTTGTTTACAGTGTGTGTGTGTGTGTGTGTGTGTGTACAATATAAGTGCCGATTTGCGATCGATTATGCGGTTTGCATTGATCCCATTATTGATTATTGGCTGCGAACGGATCCCCTCATTAGAGTTGGGTGTGATAGAACCCCTCGGGCGACCCTCGAACCTTTCTCGCACTAATTTGCTATTTGTAATTGCATTGTCTGAGCCCAATCTCCAGTGCACTCCATTGTGGTAATACTTTAATTTGCCACCTGAGTTCATGGGCGACCTTTTTGCATTCCTTTTCGTCTCCTGCTCTTCTTCTTTCTTGTGGTTAGCTCTCGTCAGACGCTTTTCCAATTGGAATTGCTAAATACGAGTGTTGCAGACGCGAAACCAACTCAAAGAATTTTGTTTGAATCAGCATAATTATGCAGAGCAAGTAAAGATTCTCCAGCAGGGAGTATAGGTACACCAGATACCAGATACTCCATAGTCCTGACCCTGAATCCATTCAAAATTTGAAATCACCCGGATTTAATATGTTTTTATTTATATTTTGTATGTTGCTATTGAAGCTTTTCTTTTAATAAAATGATTAAAAATAAGTTTTTAATTGTTTAATGTAATTAATTTTTTATGAAAATAATTAAATTCACTCTAAATTGAATCGCAATATGTGAGTATATATATAGATATATCTCACCTGAGCCAACATGTAACAGATGTAAAATACATATTTATTTTTAATCATCTGACTTCAACAAATTTAATTTACTTTAATTGATTTATTTCTATTTTCTCTTTTTCTGTTTTCTCATATCCCAGGCAGAAAATCTCCATTATTAAATTGAAAAAGCGGCTAAATAATAATCGTAAGTGCTTAGCAGTAGTTTTTGACTATTTCCATTTCGAAGTCAATGCACTGTGCCGCTAATGCATTCTCTGTTAAAGTCATTGCATTAGCTCGGGACTATTCGACTTCAGTCAGGGGCTTCACAGATTGTACAGTTTGAGTCGCAGAGCCTTTTTTTTTTTTAATATTATTTTAAGCAAAAACCCTATATAAAAATGTTTACCCAGCCTTTTCTCTGCGGCCTTTTCTATGCGGATCTGCTGGATGCGCACTCGGCAAGTTTTGCAATTAGCTGCTGCTGGTCAGCTCTGAGAGGCGTCTCTCTTTCGCATTCATTACATTTGAGAATAGAACAGCTCTTTCATTCAGCATTGTGTGGCGGGCCGGCAGACCTCCAGCAGGAGCCTGGGGCGGCGGGATAGCGCTGTTGAAATGCCTTTTAATGTGGGCTGGCGTCCGTTCACTAATATTTCTTAATTACGCGCATATTTCGCTGGTTTAGCGTTAGCCACAAAAATATTTTGCAGTTCATAAAATTTGCACGGTCGGCCACAGACCCAAAGCCTCAAAGCCCCACAACCTAAGCCAGAACCCCCCAGCAATGTCAGTGCATTTAAAAAACTATTATTTTTCACACAAAGTACAATATAAGCTCGCCGAGGCTTCCTTATTAAATTTCCAGCACAGACACCAAGGATGGCTTCGCGTGGAATTTCTTCAAGGAAATCTTTTCAATTACAATTCGTGCAGATGGTTGCGTTTCCTTCGCGACACGCCCCGCCCTCGCTTCTCGGGCTGAGCTTTGCCCCTTTTTGCTGGTTACTTTGTAAGCCCGGCAGACAGTGGCAATTTCTTTTTATTTTCTACTTTGTGGCGCGTATTCCCGTGCTCCTGCCTGACTGTCGTCCTCCCAGAGCCCGTTGACAAACTGCGGGCCATTTCTCCGTAGAGTCTAACGACTCGCTCCCTTTGGGCTCCCTCGAGTGGCGCTGCGCCATTACAAGTGTCTACTCGAGACCCAACTCAAAGGTAAGGCGAGGCATCTTCTGGCCTGCAACTTGCAGTTAATTAGTGTATGTGGTGCACAGAGCCGATTGCATGCGACAGCTGCCACAAAGCTGCCCGGAGCTGCACAGCAATCTGCTTTCTGCTCTTCTTGCACAGTGCGCTTAGTCCACTGGCATCAGAGGCATCGCGACTTCATAAAGAACGCAAAAATCTTTCATTTATATGCCCAAACGACGTCGTCTTTTGTAGCCGCCCTGGCCCGGTGGTCCGGCTTGGCCATAACTTGTGGCCGACGACTACAAATTGGAAAAGCATTTAGGCCCTAATGGAGATCCGCCCATGGCTTGTAGCGCCAGTGCATATCAAATATGTATATGTCCTTTCAAGAAGATGGGAGCTCGCCACATACAGTCGATATCTCCCAACTATGCGATGCTCTGTTTCGTATAGGCCAACAGCTACTGGCCAACTTTGTATGCCTAACACACTGAACATAGTAAAGTCTTTACGAGCATAAATAATAGAGTATAAATAGCTCTGGATGAGAAATATTCTGCTTATTTATTTCGATGGGGTCGGCTAGCAAGTTGTTTCGATATCCTACCGTGCAAAAATCGCAGATAGTCGCCTTAGAGATCCGAAACAAGTAAAAGCTTTCTAGTGGGGAGTGCACAACTAGAAGATACTGTTTGCTGCTCTTTCAATCATTATATACTTCATTCATAAATTACAAACACATTATCATGGGCGATGAATTTGTTGATAACTTTTGTTTTAAGTAAAGTAAAATCGATTTTTATAATTTTATATTTCAAGCCCTTACCATGACGGCTGACGTATATTGATCTAGTAATGATGTCTAATAACCTCAGTCTATTACACAAACAAAAGGTAAGCAAGCAAAAGGGTAAATTATTAATTAAAAATATGAAAACGTAAACGAAAACGTACATAAGGTGAATATTATTACCCAAACTTAAGTTATTTAGTTAAAATAATTATTTAATAGAACATATTAATCTTAACTTCTTAAAATGTTTTTTGTATTTGAAAAATTATTAAAGTGTATAAAAAGGTCTTAATGCCTTTTGCCAGCATTGTAGGGTATCTGCGATATAAGAGGCAAACGCGCTGCAGCATCGCATCAATAAAAATTTGTTTATGAGCGACAATGATCGAGCGGATTGCGGATTGCGAAATGGAACTTTGGTATCGGGAGATTGGTGATCAATAAGAAAGCTTCTATGAGCAGTGGAGCGTTTGTCATTTAGTGGGGAACACCCACATTTATGAAGCTCAATGCGGACGCCTTCTCGATGGCCCGAGGCTGGCCTGCTTCATGTGATTTGTGCACTAATTACATTTAATGTTCTAGAGCAAGAGCTATGCCAATGTGGTGTGGAGGCTTTGGCGACAGAGCTGACAAATTTTTGCGATTTTTATTTATAACCGAAATCGTAATATTCTGACATAATCCGCTTAAACGTATGCGGCTTTTGCCATAAATTCCAGTGCATTGTTCCATGTCACTAAATCATATCAACAGCGAAAATTTATGCAAGCCCACAATACCAAATAGCGAATAACCAGAGCCCACAGACCGCCGACTCAGATGCAGAATCAGACTTCGAGTCGGAGTCGAAGTCGAGGGGTAGACGCAGGTCCAGTTGAGCTCTACTCTCGGATTCAGTTTCTGTGCGCCCAATTAAAATGCAAGAATTGTTAATGCGCGACATTAAAATTCATTATTATTACATACGTTTATTACTATTACAGGTATTTGGCATGCCGATTGATATTGTTGCTATTGTTATTGTTGTTGTTGTTGCTCTCGCGGCTGTTCCATGCAAATGGCCAAGTGGAACGCCTCTAAGCGCTTCAGGCGCAAGTCTAAGGCGCAGAGATGTGAGTCAAAGAGGGGCTTAGAGTAGAGCTGTTGGAGACATCAATAGCAACGATCTAAGGAGCTGGTTCCATTTCCATAAATCCCTTCATATCACAAAAGGCTGAAGAGACTATGGTATGCGACAGAAACGCTAGGTACTAGTGGTCTTCTATGACATATGTCATACTATTTATAATTTTTTCAGATTAATAAATATGCATTTAATTGTACTTCACAGCAAAGTATATTGAATCAGAGAATATTTTTAGAGAAGAGTTGAATTTCCTTAAATACTAAAAATTAAAATTTATATCATTATGCCCTGATTTCCAATTTCAATCGGTTTATTAAATATTTGACATTTCCTTTTTAATACATAATTCAGGTGTAACACATAGTGGGTGTAATGAAAAGATGATTTTATTTAATATTTATCTTAATATATGCTTTGCTTCTTATAATTCATTTATATTTGTAAATACAGGGTTTTCCATATTCATATGACCCATGCTTATAAATAGATAAATAAAATAGCAGATAATGAGGAAAATTTTGGTATTTCGTTTCCCTTGAATAGGCTGCTGAATCTATTTGCAAAATAATCAAATATCATCATTTTCTCTTCTGATGATTTGTTTTATTTATTCCAATTCCTCTTATTAATTCCGTTTTAATAATAATAACAAAATTTATTTTCCCAGAGTCCGACTGTGTGAAAGCTTATAGTTTAAAGCATTTTTTTAAAGCTTGCAGAACTTGAAAACTAATGAAAAACGATTTACTATAAGCTGATTAGTTGGAGCTACTATAGATGGCTTTGCAGCTCTGGCTGCGAACCAAGTTGGGTAATTAAGTCCTTAAACTTTTCATATAACTAATGGCTTAGATCTTTATAGCCAAGAGTTAATACAGTCAAAAAAGGTTGCTAAAGTGAACAGATAATATAAAGTACTGTAAGAAAATGGATATTGTTTATATTGCAATTTATTTTTTGACTTAGCTTCAACGTGTCATGTCCTACAAACGGATGGGATTCTATACAATCTGCACAAATTAGTTTAAAATATCGCCCTGTACTCGCTGCAATATCAATAACCGATAATCTGCGACACTTGGATGGGCCAAGGCTGGCATTAGCTCTGGTAATCTTTTGCAACCCCTTTTGTAGTCATCGTAGCTGCGCCCCTGCGCTCTTTGGCACCTGAGGCCAAACAACTCACACGCTTTTTAACTCCTACCGTCTGTCAAACGCGTCAAAGACCAGCCCAGGCCGCATTGTAATTATTGACAATAATTTCTGTTATTTCTTGTGGCGGGTTCTCAAGCAGCAGCAGCAGCAGCAGCAGCAGCAGCAGCAGCAGCAGCAGCACTAGCTGCCTTCATTTGGTGTCATTAAAATTGAAAAATGTTTCAACATGTTTCGCTCGTGTGTGTTTTGTTCATGCCCACCAAACGGCAAACCCGTTATAATTTATGGCCACGGCTCAGGCAGCAACTTTTTCTGCAATTGTTATTATTATTGAGTTGTTAACAGACGTTGCATGATTTATTTTGTATTTTTACCTCCAGCTAGATTGTCTATCGACAGGCGATAAACGAGCGCGCCAGGCTGTAAAAACCCCAAACGCACTTCGAGTCAAGCAACTCGTCGATCCACCCCTTGGCTGACCCTTGGCCTAAGCTCAATCAGTGCCGGCCCAGCGAGATAGCCCAGACTAGATAACGACAGCTGCAAGCTCGTTTACATATGTGTGCGCGAGTGTGTGTGTGTGTGTGTGTAGCATGCAGGATCACAGGACCTCAGCTCACAGTTGGATGCACAACAAAAGCCTTAACCCTTTACGAGGCACTGGAAAAAATAAAACACGGAAAAAAGAGTCGCCGCTGCCGAAATTTCATTTTAAAACATTTTTAATATGCACGCATGCGGTTCGTGTTGAGTTCTTGTTTGATTTGCAGTTCATTTCGGGCTGGTCCTGGCTCTGGCTCCTGCTCTGGTCAGAGGCTGGCTAGACAGCTGCCCGCTGTTGCCTGCCTGCCTGCCTGCCTGCCTGGCTACTCAGCCCCTCGAGCCGGCCTCCTCCCTCGGCCCGTGCAATAATTACACGCGGCATTTGCTTTGTTTTGTGCGAGTTTTTTGTACAGCGAATGCTGGCAGCATCCCGTAAAAGGACGAACGCGCGCGCTTAAATAAGCAATTACCGTGTGGCAGCATCCTGCCAAAGTTCTGCCCAAAGTCCACAGGCGAAGCGAAAGGGTTAAGGCACCAGCAGCACGTCCGACTCCTTTGCTTTGTGCTGCTGTCAGTTCTGATTTAAATCTCTGGGCCATGACATGTGGCCAGCAAACTGAACTGAAGCGTCGTCCCTCCCTTCCCCTCCCTCTCTCAGTCTCTCTTGCTCTCTTTCTATCTTGCTCTTCTTGGTAAATTCTCTATGGTAAAATCAATAAGCGTCAAGGCGCTCTTTAAAACCCACTCCTCGCCTTTGGCAGCCAAGTTCAAGTTCAACACTCGATAATTAATTGCGCGCCAGCTCGGAAGCCTCACAGCCCCAACCCCAACCCCAGCCACAACCACCACCCCAACCGCAACCCCAACCCATGACATGAATGCGTGCCGGCAAAAAGGGTCGTTGGGTCGGGTCATTGTGCTTTTAATTACAAAAAGGACCAAAGGACGCACCGAACGGGTTGCAAATGGAAATCAAGTAAAATAAAATGAAAACTCATTAAGATTTGCGCTGTGCATAAGCCCTTTTTCAGCTGTGCCGCTGCTGACCCAGTTTCGGCCAGCTCTGACCCTTGGCGGCGGCACGCCTGGCCCAAGCGCTAATTAAGTAATTAAGCCAAAAACACTTTCATCCTGGCGCCAGCCACAGCGACCCCATGCGAACCGAGCCCTGACCCACGTCAACCAGCTTTCCCAATAGCCTTGCATAATCGCAGGTGTCTCTCTCACTCTGTGTGTGTGTGTGTGTGGGTGCGTGCGTGTGTGTGTGCTCGCATTTCCTGTCATTCTTTTCCGTGATTGCATGGGCATTGGGGTCAATATGCGCAGATGACCTCGTGTATCTCTTTTTGGACATCAACAGCTGCGTTCGGCTCGCCCGCCAGTTGGCTGGCCAACTGCAGTTGCAGTTGTTGTTGCTGTTGCTGTTGTTGTTGCTGTTGTTGTTGCTGTTGCTGTTGCTGTTATAGGCATTGTCCTTCACATTGACACATTTAGGCTGGCTTTACTGCTGTTCCCTTTATTTTCTGTTTTCGCTATCTGCCACACATGCAACAGCCCTGACCCAACGCAATGTGCAATTTATTTGGCTGCGAGTTTTCTGAGCCTCGTTTAAAGCAAAATTCAGCAAAGTTTCTCAGCTTAAGCTGCGATTGGCTAAACTTCAGACAGTTTTGTGATGCAAGCAATAAATATGTACTCATTAAGAGTTTCACATAGTTTCAAACATATATCTCACAATTTTGATAAACCTGAAATCGATATCCTTGAAGAGAATCGTCTAGCTAGATTCCACTTAATGTTGAGCTTGCTGTATTGAGTCGCTCTTTTATAGTACAATCGCTTTTGAGACTTTTTATCAGCAGTCAAAAATGTTATATACTAAATTCCATTTTAATATCTGTACTCGGACAATCCATAAACTTTCTTTTTGCTGTTCACAACTTAGAGTTAACCATTAAATTTTGTTCGCTATTAAAGCCTATTTCATTCATATTCAAAATTTGCTTAATTATGATTTAAGCTTGACTAAGTCTAATGCCAATCAGCCGATATTTGCATTGAGAGCGAGGTGCATAATATCTATTGAGATTTTGAGGAAAATAACTGAGGGGAAATATTTCTAGAGTTTCAATATATTCATATATTTGTAAATATTTTTATTTAAGCTATTCGTCTGTTTTGTTTTATTTCCTTTTAAATTTGAATTTGTCAAATGAAAAAATACAATTTTAAATTAGTAAATTTAGCTAGACTTCATTCTGCATCAGGCAGTTCGTACTTATCGAGTGTTAGAGATAGCAAACAAATTTTATTAATCGGTGTTTGAATCATATGATTAATTTAAGCTACGTGATTATTACTTTCGATTAAGGGATGTGTTTAATCATATGATTCTTTTTTTTTTATTTATTAATTTTTTTTAAGATATTATATTCTTTTTTTAAATTTTATTAAGTGCTCAAAAAATATATGTAATGTATTTATTAAGTTTAGAATTCAGAAACAATAACTTTGAAATATATGCACTGAATTGCCTACAGCTTTACCGAGAAACTACTTTAGAGATCGACACAATGTTTTTTTGAATAATCGATTATGGTTTTAATTATCGCCAATGGAAGCGAACTAATCGATTATTGTGTATCATCAAGATTAATCGTGCCATCACTATCGACTTTAAGCCACATTTGACCTAGACATTTGAAATAATGAGATCGCTTTCAGATAAGATCATTTATTAATTTTAGAAAACATTTAGAAAACTTGACTAGGCATTAAAAGTTTTGAGATACTCGAATGTCTGCAGTAAGAAATAAATTCCTCAACAGTTTCGAATTGCGTTCTTCTTAATTTATTTAATTTATTTGATAGTGTCTGGGGCCGCTTTCAGCTCCTCTGCTCCCCAAATACTCGCATTTAAATGTAAATTATTTGAGTGCCTTGTGCGAATTCCTTAGAACACGCGCCAAAATATCTTTGCACCCGAATCATATCAGACCTGAAGCATCACTCGACTAGCAGATGTTTCTCTGGCTCTGGCTGCCTCTGTCTGCAGAGGAGCTCGGGTCCGAGACTGAGTCCGAGGTCCCTTCGAGCTGCTGGCCACACAATAAAAATGCAAAAGGCCAACTCAAGAGCCATCGATCAATTGCCAACATGGACATTAGACATTAGCTTCTGGCTGGCACAGGGACAGCGAGGATCCTCGCGACTTGATTTATGGCTCTGCAGCTCCATTGAAAGTTAGCTCAGCTTTCGATAGCAGAGATCCCACTCACACACACAGAGAGATATTTGATCGACCCGACAATAAATAACAAAATAATACAAAAAGCCGACTCAGCTCAATTTGTAGTTTTCGATGCTTGAAGGCGAAAAACAGCGGCTAATGAGCATCGCCCAGAGATGAGGCCCATCTCAGTTGCCCCTGGCTGCGTGGCTGCCTGGCTGACTGGCTGACTGGCTGGGCACCTGCGCCCACCCTTGGCTGTGTTGCTGCAACTGCTTCTGTTTCTACTCTTGTCTGCAGTTGGTTACACAATAGCCTCAGCAGAGGTTGGGGAGGGAGCAGGAGCTGGAGATGGAGCGGAGGACGATGCCCGCATTGAGCGCACCTCTGCTGGAGCTGCAATACGTTTGCCGGCTGCCTGATTTTTCAAGATTTTTAAGCACTGCAGCTGCGGTCGCAGTGCGGGCGCCGTGGGCAGGCGCAGCGCTTGCCAAAGAGTTGAGGTCGAGGTCATGTGTGGGTGGAGCGCACTGCTGGGTGATGGCTGGTGGTTGGCGGTGGTGCTGGCAGGAGCCGCTTCAGCTGGAGCTTTTGTGTCGGTTGCCAACCGCAGAAATGCACTCTGAGTCGGCTGTTTGTTGTAGTTTTTGTTGCTGTTGCCATGCGAAAAGCAATGCCAACTAATTGAATGTGCAAAACTCTCTCACACACACACGCACACACACACAGTCACAGATGCAACAGCATTAATATCGCGTTATATGGCGCATTAAGGCGCTCATTTCAACGTGTGTGTGTGTGTGTGTGTGTATGTGTTTTTTTTTTTGCCTCTCGCTTAGCTCTCGCCCCCAGAGTCGGAAATCTAAAGCAAAGACCACGAGTGGGCGGCGATGGGTGTGGCACTCATGCCCATGATGATTTCTCCGTAGCGCCCTGCGTTTGTATTGGTAATTACAATGTGTGTGTGTGTATGTGTGTGAGTGAGTGACGTCTGTTTGCTGTCCCTTTGCCATGGGGTGGATTTTGCTCGCATTTTTTCCACATTTTTTTAGATTTTTTTTCTGTTTGCCTGTCCCTCTCTCTCGCTCGCACTCAGGCTGGCTGAGCGGGGGCAGCAGGGCGACTCTTCCTCGTCCAACGGTTTTTTCTCTGTTTGCCTGCCTCGGAAACCGCCATTTTTTATGCGCGCTAACTACGCCAACCTCTCTGTCAGCCCTCTTGCATCGCTACCCAGCCCTCTCTCACTTTCTCGCTCTCCGTCCCTCTCAAACCTTCGCAGCGACCAGCCCGCACTCTGACGCACTCGCACCCTCGCACAGAATTTGCGCATTAGAAAAAATGTGGGCTGTGTTTTTGCCGTCTGTTAAAGAAATGGGGAAAAAAATGAGAGAGAGAAGTAAGAGCAGATAAATAAAAAATGGCGGTTTCTGTTGATACAAAAAGTAGATAACAGTATTTTGTATATTTATTTGCTTGTCAACAATAAACTACGGCAAAAACAAAAAACAGAAGCAAACAATAAATATATTTATTGGCTCAATATTAGATTTGTACGGGTCAAATGTCATATCGAGGTAAATTTTGTTATAGTATAATTTTGAAATCTATCATCCGTCATCAAGCCATCTATTCATTTAAAACAACTCGTAAGACTAGTCAACTAGTTAAACTCTGTACTTAAATATTTCGGTGTTCCAAACCACCATCTACAGTACATCGGTTGATATTCCGCAATAAACTGTCACCTATTGCTCATGGTTTATGGTTGCTTCAAATGCTTTAGCGCCACCTATGAGTCATCAACGGCAAGTGGCAAGCAGGGCTCCAATTACAAAAAAATATCGATACTTGCACCGATAACAACTTCTAATGCTTAGATTTTTCTAGGTGTATTAACTGGGCACACTGGCCCAACGCTATTCGTTATTCTGGCAACAAAATAACAAAAAAGTTTCGAATATAGTTTGTATTCGTATAAAAGAACCAATTTGTGAATGCCTAGACAAACAGCTCAAAACAATCGACTATAAACAAATATAATAGCAGCGAATTGAGGCATTCTGCGTGGAAACAGCTTCCAACCTCTAGGCAGCATGAACATGAACAACATCAATAAAGGCGGATACGTGCCACCAGGCTACCCTCCACCAAACGCACCGCCCGCCGAGGGTGCTCCGTATGCACCGCCCGCGAGTGCTCCATACGCGCCGCCGAATGCAACCTACCCCCCTGGGCCCCCACAATTACAGCCACAGCCTGTTAACTATGTGAGTTTTTGGGGGCGTTGTCAACTTTGGTATACATCATTTAGATATACTACTTATATATGCGCGCACACAGCCACATACATATCTATTCAATGACGTCAATTTTAAGTTTGCGTGTCTATTTGTGTTCTGTCTCATAGGCGATACGCCAAGTAATTCGCCCTACACAGGGTGTCTCCACTATAGGCGAGTTTCACTGTGTAAATAATCAGATATAATCATGCAAAATTAAATGGAATATTTCATATTTTACTGAGAGCGCAATGATTGGCAAGATTTTAGTTGTTCCACTAGTTAGTTAGTCATGAAATAAATTGAATCGCAATTGCATTGAGTTTGGCACGAACTTTCGAATCTCTTAGCCGTTTATGTTGTGTGAACACAAACATTTTATATATATCAATTGCCTCTTAGTAACACTTCTATATTTTAACTCAATTAAATTTTGCAATTATTTGTCGATTGATTCTAAGCAACAATTAAAAATACTTAATACATGTGAGCAAGTCCATCATATTCAGGCCATGCTATCCACTAGTGATCCGCCCTCGGCCTACTCCCCTTCCTAAGGCATTTTAGATATTATGCTCATCACAGGTATGCCAATCGATCCATCATATGTATCAAAGGTAAATAAACAGTGCGTTTATTTATCCAACTAATCTCTGTTCTCATATTTCGTCAGACTGACTCGCGCTCTCATCACATCATTCATGACATTTACAAGCTATACAGACCACATCGCATACCGTATAATCTTCGGGATAGTAAATATTTGTATAACAAAGGCGTTGCAGTATATACAGAGTATAAGTAGAGATAAGTTAGGTACATTAGTATAGCTTTCAATAGATATATTGGAAAATCGATACAAGTGTCCGAGTTTTCATAATTATTTATATAATTAGACTACAAATAACGTATTGTGAAATCGGTAACCGTCTTCGATTTTCGAATTATCTATTAAGAGACATGTGTAAACAATACTAAGATAACAGTAGCTAAATTTATAGACTTAAACTTTTGTTTTGATCACAATTATGTATTATAAACATAAATTCGTTTACAGGGATTCATACCGGGTCCACCTCAAGGAGGTTACGCTCCAGTTCCTCAAATGCCTGCTGGCGAGCCCAATTATGGAGGTCCTGCTCCTTTTGGAGGTGGTGGCGCGGCTCCACCTTACGGCTATCCGCCTGGCCCCGCTGGTCCTCCACAGCCATTTGGATATCCTCCAGGTCCAGCAAGTCCGCAGCAGCCAATTATAAGTCAGCCAGGCATGCCACCAGCTCAGCCACATCCAGGCGTGGCACCGGGAGGACCAGCAGGTAATCTATCAATTTCTGTATAAGCTTTACAGATTCAGACTTTACATTCTTCAATCTACAAACGCATGTGCATGCGGTCTATTTATAGGTTTGGGCACAGCTCAAATAACTTTGAACGAGTGCGATAGCACGATAGGAATGAACTGAAGTCAATTAAGACAAGGGAACGCATTCAGACATTGCCCAGTTTTACATTCCCAATTAGGGTCACTGCACTGTGAATGTGATAATAGCGAGTGCACAGCTTCGCGACCGCCGTAACGCATCACGGTTTCAAGGTGGTTAAAGAGAGTGTAGCGGCAGACTACAAAGTTCTTTTCTATTAGCACCCGAAATAGAGCGGTAAACATTTACATTCACAGCTCGATCGGTTTCTTGAACTGTCCCAGATGAGCTCTTGTCCAGATAAGCAAAGATAATACAGAACCGTTTCTGTCAGCTGAAAGATGCTGTTGTTGACAAACAAAGTGCGCTTACTCTCCGACTTGATAAACACGGCGCTTCCTCGTCGCTATATGCAACCCAAAGCTAACTCGCTGGCTCTTATCACGAAGCGCCGTCCGCTTTAATTGAACCAATAAAATAATACAATGCGCTATTTAAGACACGTTCGGCAATGTTGACTACGATGAATTTTGAAAGCCGACGAACCGTCAACTGTCAACTTGTGGGCCTTCTCTCAGGCAGACGTTCAGTTCAGTTCAGCTCGGTGCAGCATCGAGAACAGTCGCAACAACCTGAATATTGATTAGTGAGTGCGATGTCAGTGCCAAATGCCGTGGCTGCCGCTACCGTTCCAGCATCCAGTTCCAATTACCTGTCCACACTGGATCTGACCAAAAACGAGTCTGGTGACCAAAAGGACGCCACGAGTGGCGGGGCCAGCAGTGGCTCGAAAGTGTTACGGTTCATTTGGCACTCGCTGTACAGCCAGTACAACTTTTTCTGCACAAGGTCCAAGACGCTTAAGCAGCTGGTCTGCCGTGAGGCCAATAAGCCCTTGCCCAAAAAGTTTCGGCACACAATGCGGCTGAATAAGTCGGCGAAGCGAAAGGGCTACGAGTTCTATATTAGCGACGAGGACAGGAGGTGAGACAAAGCAAAGCGTTTAAAAACTTTCCTCTATTCATACTTCAAGTGTGATAGGCTTGTCAAGGCTAAATCAGTTCAGTGCGATAAATCTTATCGCGCCGCTTACAAATCTGTCCTGGTAGCTGTGCCACACACAGAAAACAATTATATTATAATAGACTCGTCGTGGTGAAATATCATCTGCGTAAATATTACCTCTAATGCCTCAATGAGATTAGATATAAAAAGTCATTGTAGTGGCATAAAAAGCACAATAAACCGCCCAGGGTCGTGGTCTCTCCATTGTAATGCCTTCAATTAGGCTTGTTCTTGATGACGTTGGGCAATTGAAACGATGACAGCGACATTGACCAATTGACACGCTTTTGTGGGCGGTCGGGGGTCGATGGTCGGTGGTCGGTGGTCGGTGGTCGGTGGTCGGGGCGTGCATCCCACACATGTTGATGTGATTTTGAGAGAGCGCTCAACTGAAGACAAGTCGAATTGATGTGCCTTTTTTCTCATCTTTTCATTTTACAATTTTTGATTTCACAACAGGCGATTGGATGAGTATACCCTCAGGCATTCCGAATTGTCCGCGCGGATTGGAGTACCTTACGAGTATAGACCAACTTTTAGTTAAACAGAAGGTGGAGCTGCTTGAGGCTTTCACTGGCTTCGAGACCAACAACAAGTTCTCAATCAAAAACGCGCTCGGCCAGAAGGTCTACCACGCGGTGGAGGAGAGTAATTGCTGCACACGCAACCTATGTGGCTCTGCACGGCCCTTTGATATGAAAATTTTAGACAATTATATGCAAGAGGTCATTCATCTGAATCGTCCGTTGGCCTGCTCAGCTTTCTGCTTTCCCTGCTGCCTACAGACAATGGAAGTCTCCGCCCCGCCTGGCAATGTTATCGGATCTATAGAACAGGAGTGGTCCATTTGCTCTCCGTCGTTCCGCATTTTAAATCACCTTGGCGATACGGTGCTTCGCATTGAGGGTCCATTCTGCACGTTCTCGCTCTGTGGCGACGTCGAGTTCAATGTAAGTGCTTGAAACCTGATAGCCAAAAGACTTGATAGTAATTATATTTTCAATACAGGTTGTCTCGCTAACTGGAGCGAAGGTGGGAAAAATATCGAAGCAGTGGTCAGGTCTGGCACGCGAATTCTTTACGGACGCCGACTTCTTTGGCATCACTTTCCCACTGGATTTGGATGTACGCATGAAAGCCGTGCTGCTGGGCGCCACGTTCCTCATTGTAAGCAAGCGCTTCTGTTATTTAATCCCACAGTCAGATATTAAATCACCCAGAATTCATGTCTTTCGCTTTAAATCAAAAGTTGAGTTGGAGGCAAAAGCCCCAACGTAGTCAACTTTTTTACTGATCTGCGTTAAATGAGTTTCGATTAATTCACTTATTTGGTTTTCTTTCAGGATGCCATGTTCTTTGAGAAGTCTGGCAACCGCGAGGGAGATACTCCTGGGATGTTCTAGCTGTTTGTTAATTTTTGTACGATAGATGTGACCCCAATGTAGTGTGAAATTGATTATCTAAACCCTGTGAACTATCACATACTAGTCACAGCTATGGCCAAAGCAAACGCATTTTTCGGTCGCCCCAATCATTGACTTGATTAATTTGATTTCAAAAAGTTTCGCTCTTAAATTTGTTCGTTGTACTCAGGATACATTTTGAATGTAATTATTTCGGTTCTGTCTTTATTAGATCACACTTTTATTGGGTTGTGTATTATGATATTAATATATAATAATTATTATTTTTATATATACAGAAAAATATATATACATATATATGTGTATATACCGTATCGAAAATGGAATAAATATATGGAGAGAAAAGGCGAAGAGAATAAAAATATAATTTTGTGTATTTAACTAGGAATCGCTGTCTTCATATTCATTTAATAATGAATAACAAATATATTCATATGAATGGAAGATCGAAATCAAAAACAAATCTAGACAAAGTGTTAAATGTACTTTAACTATTTACGTGTCTTTGTATATTTAATATAAATGCAGATTATATATTTGTATATTAGTGCATAAAAGTTATATTTATGTATATGTATATTGCAGAGTATTTAAAGTAAATGCCTTGAATATATTTATCTGCTATGCGAAAGTACCTATTTTTGATTGTTATATGAATTAGCAAATATATAAATATATATGCATGTATATATATATTGTATTTACGTGCACATCGAAGTCGATCCCTGTACTTTTATATTTTGTTAAATGAATTTAAAATCAGTCTTAAAATAAAAAATATTCGAATAGTACGATTTGCTTAAATAAACAAACTTACGTAAATTTTATTTATAAACACGCCAAATAAAATGATGATGGAGCTATCTCTGTCGGTCGGTTTGGGGCTTCATTAATTTTAGCTAAGTGAGAATAAGCTGATTTTGGCGAGCTTCACTGAGCTCACGCCTCCCATTTGGCATAAATATTAGACTTAGAAGGGAATAATTTTGAAATCAATAAATGAAGCTGTAGAAGGGACCCTTGCACGCGAAGTTTCCATATCTTAAATGGAGGGAATATTGATTGGTTAATTTCTAAACAAAGCGGCAAGAGAAAGAATAAATAACTATTAAATAATTAAACTAAAATTAAGACCAACTAAAAAATCAAGCTCTGGCAACTGCGGTCCTCGACTTAAGAATATATATTGTATTATGCTATGTATTTTCTGCACAAATAATTTTTGGAGCTATGCATTAATGAAAATCAAATAGCTTGACAATGCGATTGCCCTCTAGCATTTCACCAATCGCGCGCCTAAAAGCAAAATTCATTAGAGACCGAGTTAGTTGTAGTTGAGATGTTGGTTCCACCTTTAGTCCTACTCGTGTTCTGTGAGGTGCAGGCAAAAGGAGAACAGGAATGCGAACAAAATGTACATCAAAACTATGTCTGAAAACTGTGAGCATTTGAAGAGGATTGGCAAAGCGTGAATGTTGTCAGCGAGCACAATGGCATTGACGGTGATAATAGTCCGCTTCCCATGCTATCTAAGCTATCCAAGCTGCGTGAATTGTATCTGTCACAGTCTGGTGGCTTGCCGTTGGCTGGGAATGGGTTCAACTTAATTTATCCCACTGTCAGCTTGAGGAGCTGCCGGGAAAGCACTTTGGGAACAACGCGGCCGAAGTCAGCTTGGATGTCAGCCACAACGACTTGTTGCTTATCGACCGCTCTCTGATGAGATAGTTGCCCAATCTCGTCTACGCCTACTTCTCATGCAATTCAATGGGCCGTACTAGAGTTTGATGCCTTCAAGAATTTCAAGCACTTCACACTCTTGGATCTACACACCGCTGAACAGGAGCACATTACAATTGGCTCGAATGGCAACCTGTGGTATTTTGCCATTAGCAACAACATGCTAGAGATGTAGGTTAAGATGTCTTTAAATTGAGACACTTTCAAGGGCTGCCCTTCTTTGTAGTTTCAGTGGTGCTCCTTTCGGTTGCACAGCAACTGACTTGAGGATCTAGAGAAGGATATTTTCAATGGGTTGCCCCAGCTGCGCGTGCTCAACGTAGCCCCTAATAATATTTATGAAATTCAACGTAAGTTGTTGTTGGGCCCGGACCTGACTTTAGTGCTACGCTCCAATCGTTCAACTAGAAATCAAATAATGTGAGCGTATTGGAGGATTACTTATTCAATAGCCTGGAGAGACTCAGCCTTTGGCTTAAGCAGATAAGTATTAGTATATATTCAATTGCATCACTGTATCGGCGTTGACTGTGCTGCCTGCGCCGGCTACCGGAAGTCGAGGACAATTCGCTAAGCAACTATGAGAAGCTACCCGACCTGGAAATTAATCAAAATCGCTCAACCTGTCTGTCTGGTACCGCTGCTGCATCAGACTCAAGGGAAATCCTTTGCTAGCAGCGCAAGACTCTCTGCAAGGCGTGAGTAAGCAGGAGGCATGGAATATGGCCCCATTGAGGAGTGCGTGAGAGAGCTGCCGAGAGCTACGAGCACATCGGAGGTGGCAATGGAGCAATAAATCAATAGCACTAAATGCTAGTGGAGTTGTCTAATGGGTGGTTCAGCTGAGCAGAGCCGAGTGGGCAGTAGTTGGTTGGTTTTCGTAAATCACGGACAAATGAATGACCATCAGGCGCAAAAGTTTTGCAAGCCAAAGTATTTGGCCAACTGTCGTAAAACAATAAAACAAAAAACAAAAAGCGGCCGCAGAGCAAAGCACAAACATAGAACAGCAGAGCAGCATTCCATGGGCAATGGCGCTGGCAGAGGGCGGGGATATATGGAGGAGCAGAGATTTTCAAATACTTAACACCACTTAAGCGAACAGTTGGCCGATGACAGCGACAAGTGGATTGCGGGAGGCTGGACGGCTGGGCGTGGGCGGGGCACACATTGATTGTTGAGCGCAATTTAACGTAAGAATTTTTATTAAAATTTTCCGATTGCGTATAAAGTTTGCCGCTCGCAATGAGCAACTGGCTGTCCGTGACTAATGAATAAATGATTGATAATGAATAAATGCGAGTGTGTGAGTGTCGGTGCTTGAGCGCAAGGGAGAATAGCTTCCGGTGTGAAAATTGAGCTCTGGGAATTTTTAGTGTATTTTGCAGATTGCGTAATTGAAGCAATGGGTTGAACAGCCATCCTCATGAATAATGAATAAATAAGTAAGCCAAGTTGCGCACAAATGTTGCATATTGAATGTGCTGAAATCTGAAATCTGAAGGCGGTTGAGTGTTGAGTGTTCACTGAGTGTTGACTGAGCGTCTATTTGTCTTGGAACGTTGACAATTGTCAATGCAGAGGATTCATTTTGAGCAAGTTTTTCCATTTCCTCAGCGCAGCTTTCGACTGGCCAATTATTCTGAATGTTGTCCTAAGAAGATGTTTGCCTCTGTGTACATAAATAACAGGTCACATATACAGACGCACACTTACATTGACAGCTTTATGTTGTGCGTCGGCAAATAAGTAGTTCAAGTTTTGCGTATTCACGCAACTGCATTGAAATCGCGCACAGGTATTCGAGGCATTCACACGCACAGGTGACAAAAAGCAGCAGCGTCGACAGCCAACACAGAGAAAGATGTCAGCGCAGTTGGTGCCAGAGCAAGGAGTCGCAGGAACAGTAGGAGCTGGCTATCTGGCACAAAGGAACACGGAGCCTTGCAGCTGGCGCCGTTGCCCAACAGCGACAATAAAACTTTTGCTTGCGGACCGAGCGGGAAATTACTAGCGCCGGCTATGTGAACTAATTAAATTACTTCTATTTCACAGGTTAACATTTCCAAACGCATGTCGATGTGCGGACGGTCAAGCCGTTTCCGGTTGAACCTAAAACTTTTTTAAGCTTGCGTCAACTTTCTTATGAGCCTTGCGAACGACAGTGAGGCGACGATGCCTAGAAACCGGACACAGTCCGTTCAATTAATTTCTACGCAAGCCTAGTTTCAACATTTTTGTTTGTTTGAATAATTTGATAGCGCACCGCAGCAGGCAGGGTGGGTGGCTGACTGGATGGCTGCGTGGGTGTGCAACAAGTGTGTTTTCAAGGGCGTGGCAGATATTGTACCCTCATCAAAACAATTTGACGTTGCGTGCTGGCAAAGACAACACAGCCATCAATTGGCTAACGTTCTGTCATTGTCCAAACATTGTTCAATTTAAATCTCGGCTCACCTGGCGTATACGTGATATTATGAATTTCAATTTTTTCCATTTTTGGCTGTCTGCATTTGATGTGCTCGACTTTCGGTGTGCAGCCATCGTTCCCGAGCTGACTTTAAGAGGCTCCCGCCCGGCTACTCTCAAACTCAGTTACTCAGTTAATTTCGCTATGGGCTAATTGCATTTTTGTGGCCTAAATAGCCACACATAATTAGCAAAGAAAATATTTGTAAAACATTTTATCATTTTTACACAATTAGTACGGCAATTGTATATATTTTAATGCAGCCCATGCGCCATGAAATGCCAACAAAAAATCAAAAATTAGCGCAAACTGTGAAATGGCAGCGGCGGCCGCCGGATGCGGTGCGGACTGCACTTCGAATTACAAAATTTTGCGGCTCTGTGGTTCGCTGAATTTATAATTATGCACAGTTGCAGTTTTCTGTGTGTTGCATAATTCGATTTATACGCAAACTTTTCGGCTTAATTTCACGCCGAGTTAAGAGTTGTGCCTGACTGCAAATTCACAGGCAACTTTTCTGCTAGTTCTATTAGTCATTTTATTGTGTTGCTGCATCTGCTGCACAGAACTTTGCTTGGCATAAAACATAAATGCATACATATTCAAATTCTATAGTTCCCCACCAGGAGACGCGCTTATGCCCTCGCCCTCATCTTCATCTGCTAAAATAATACTCCTTTATAATAAGTGGGATAAAGGTGAAAGCACCCTGTCATTGGAATTGAGAATTTAGAGTTCTCTGAATATTTATGTCACATTCCCGAAAGTGTTTACTTATATATTATAGATTATAATTAATATAATGTTAAAACGAACTTAAAAATAATATACATGTATTCCTTATTCCTTATGCTCTGACAATTGATTAAGAATGTCCACCTACAAGGAGAACTAAATCAACAAGTAATTTTCCATAATATAGCCCAAACTGCACACACTAGATGTGTATGTGTGTATATGTGTGTGTGTGGAAGGAAGTGGAGAATGATTGGAGTCAAAGCTTTTCGCAGGGATATGCTAATCGGGCCGTCCCAATTAAAGCACTCTAATTTGTTCTCAATACTTCCTTGTGGTGTAGATGCTTTAGCAGATTTCAGCTCTTAGTTTTTGCTGCGATGCGATAGATGCGCTCAGCTTTTGCATGTCCTGTTTCTGTTTGTTTCCAGTGGCCCTCTGCTGCATCTAGTTTACACCAGGTCTTTGATAATACACATCTCCATTTGCTTCTTTTCGTTTAGCTGCGATCATCCGATCTCGGTGGAGGCAGACTAACCAAGTGCATGACAGTCCGTGGTGACAGCAGGCATGCAGTCTTTGCCACACAATGGCTTCTGCTTCTGAGAAAGTAGCAATAATGTCAGTGTCTGCTGGCTCCTCGTTTAATAAAATTGCTGGGCTGGAGCCATAAAGTATGCAGCATGCAGCATGCAGCATGCAGCTGTGGCAAGGTTGCTTGCCAAAAATGTTGCTTCAACGGCATCAGCGTGCCCTCAGCAGCTCGGCAGCTCGGCAGCTAGGCAGCTAGGCAGCTAGGTAACTAGGCAGCTGCAGGCAGGTGGAGACAAAGTACCTTTGCTAATGATTTTTAATGGCTAAATTGCATGGCAGGCCTTGAGTATGAGCAGAGCACTCTTGAGGCTGGCTGCTGTAGCTGCCAGGCTGCATGGATTGCTGCCATCATTAGATGATAGGTCCAGCAGCTCGCATGCTTATTAAAAGGGTATTTGTTGCTGCTCCGCCATTAAGTTGGCCCAATAGTGTAGGCTTTCAGCTTCACATATACGTGCAAACAGAACCCGATGCAAATTTTAGGTCAATAAATTATGCATGCCACCGACGCAGCAGCCCCAGCAAAAGAGGCGTAATGTGAGAGGGCAGATTTTCCGAATGGGGAGAGAGGGCGAGAGAGAGAGAGAGAGAGAGGGAGAGAGAAAAAACAAATTAGTGGCGCTTACTCAACAAGATTGAGTCTGTTTGTGGCTGTGTCATCCTGATGCTCCTGTCTGTGTCGTTGAGAGGCAGGCAGTTCTCTCTCCCACTCGACCCCCTCGCATTCGCCGCCTCTGAGCGCTGCGTGCAGCATGCGAGTCAACGTCAACGCAGCATGCAAAAAAGAGGAGTTCGAACTTAATTAATGAAAGAGCTTCCGGCTGTCATTCCGGGCATATCGCTCACCACACACACACTCTCTCCCCCCATTCTCCATCCCTCTCGTTCTTGGAGAGCACTCCTATTTATATAGCCATAGGTATTAACTGATGAATATTTATACAAATATGTGCGGACTGAGTGCTCGCATTGCGCTCGACGCTGACATGGCAAATCAACGGTTAAATATAATTTTGTTTACAAAAACGTGTGCGGCTCCTCCTGCTCGTACGCACAGGTCCTGCGAAGGAATAGGTACCGCAATGTTAATGGAAATGGAAATGTGTTGGCAATTGGCCTCCGCATTTGTTGCAAATGAAATTATGTAAATGTGACAGCAGCAGCTGCCGTCTGCATACGTGTGTGCCTGTGTGTGTGTGTGTGTGTGTCTGTGTGTTTGCATGTGTATGTCGTTGGTTGACCCACAAATACAATGGGTATGCGGTTTGGTGGCTGTCGCTTGCCTAAACATGGCTTAATGCTGATTACTTGCATTAAACATGCGAAATGCGAACTGTATATATGGTTGTGTGTGTGTATGTGTGTGTGTGAGTGCAGAGTTGACGCTACAACTAAACATTCGCGCGGCAATTGAATAAAATGAAATTTAATTGCAAATAGAGCTTATTACGAGTGGCAAACGGCATTGGCCAATGAAAATGGAAATGGAAATTGCTGCGGTCGCCCATAAACTTGGCAAAGTCAATCGATGTTGCAATCTCCGACTGAAGCATGCAAATTGCAAGCGGCAAGAAAAATCCCATTCAAGTGCCCACAAGCTGTTTACGAGCCCAGCAGCGGCACGATGTGGATGGCACGGCGCAGCACGGCTAACTTTAATCGTAAATAACAACAATAACAAGTGCCGCAGGAGCCGCCAAGCCGCAGCTGCGCCACGCTCAAAACTTCCTGCGAAAAAGTTGGAAAACAACATTTCCCTTTGATGGCCGTCACATGGCCAACTCCTTGACGGGACTTACAGCCCAAGACAGCGCAAAGCAGGCGCCCCACAAGACCAGCGCTGATCTCTCTATTCGTCCGCTCTGATAGATTAACTAGCTGGGGTAAATACTTGACGGCCAAATCAATTTGCCGTCAGATATTTGCTAGAGCAACTGGCAGTTGCCCTGTATTTGGCTTGCGTTCACTATTTAAAGTCAATGGCGATGCTGAGACTGGACCAAATTCATATTGATTTTGTTATTGGCTTTGGCCAAGGGGGTTGGCCTTATCAGCAAGGGTTGCGCCTCAAGTGACAAAAAGTTTGCAGCATTATTTATGCGGTTTGCATGGCCCGAGGCAGCGGACTCTTAATACATTGTTTATACAAGCGTTCGTTTTAAACTTGTGTAACAGCTGTGTTGTCCCAATAAAATACCATATACCGAAATGTCAAATGCATTCGCCTAAAGAGCCCAAATTCTCATAATGTGTTAAGTTTTGGCATTTCTGAGTGCTGCTGCTGCTGCTGCTGCTGCTGCTGTTGCTGCTGCTGCTGCTGCCACTCGAGCTGTTGGCAAACAGTCTGGTGAGCAACTTCGCCACTTCAAATGCCGAAAAGTTTACCCAAAAGAGGCCAGCAAACTAATTATTTAGTTTCATTTCGAGCAATGGCAAACGGCAAACGGCAAACGGCAAACGTCAGCGTAAGCAAAATATCAATAAAAACTCCAATCGAGATCTATTTCAATTAAGTTGTATGGAAACTTTTTAATTAACGGCACTGCAGAGCCAGAGAAGCACAAGCCGGTCTTTATTTCCGGCTTGCCTCAAATTGCTGAGCAATTTATTGCTGCGTCTAATTGGGCAACGTGCAACAGCCCAGCAATAGCTCAGACAGTGCAAAAAGAAATGAAGATAGAAGGCAAACATCTAAATGAAAAAATTCTAGTTATGTAAATGTTTATAAATCAAGCTGCGACTGTTGTACGTGACAAGCGGACAACTGTTGGACAGTCGAAATAAATAAGTAAATACGTATTAGGCACAGGAGCCCAACAAGCCCGTGCTGACCCCATTGTGCGGCTGGTCTAGTGGGAACTACATGGATTGTTGCATACTGTGCCGAGACCCTCATCACAAATAGAAGCGGAGTCAGACTCGGATTCGGACTCGGACTCGGAGTCAGGCTTTGCCCTGACACCTTGTGATTTAAAAGGCAGGTGGAAACTAAAGCTTTGCCATTCGTTTGGCTGATTTATTGCAGTTGGCTGAGTTAGCGCTAAAAATGCTATTAGCAAGGCCGACTATCAGGCAGAGGCGAGCACACGATATGTTGCCCACAATTATATCGTCTAGACTATGCGCGAGCTCTGGCAACTGTCAAACTGTTGCCTACTTTTTATTGTTCATCCTTCAGCGGCTGAAGAGACTCACATACGGCGAGTCAATGGCCCGAAGTTGATTATAGAAATGACAGACGCAGCGACATCTCCAATTGAGCTGGCGAGAGGGGAAGCTTTTTTCTATCCAGCTGCTTGATAAATTGTGCGCCGCCCACACCCGCCGGGCTATTAATAAGATAAATGAGCGACAATAAGTTGTGGGGCTTGCTTCCGCTGCATCATAAGGCGTACGCGTAATTACCATTTCATATGCATTAAGCTTCAATCACAAGCCGCAGAGCACGGAGCCTTTAAGCAAATATTTGTTGTATCCGGCCAGAGCCTGGCTAAGAGGCTTCCCTAGCTGGCAGACAGTCTCGGCTGGTAGGGTCTGGTCGGGTGGTGGGCTGGCTGGCAAATGGCAACGCAATGTCATTAAGCGCATTTGTAAAATCATCAACAATCGCTGATGTCGTCGCCGGCGTTGCCGGGTTGCCGGGTTGCCGGGTTGCCAAATGGATTTTATTGTAAGCAAGGCATAAAAAATGCACAACAAATTGAAGTGCGATCAATAATAATTATTGCCGGGGCGCACAGTCAGTACACAGAATAATTGCGTTTCCATGCAATTGCTCAATTCTCAATTCCACGCGGAGCTGCCTATCGCACAGTGCCGGGATTATCGAAAGAAATTGATGGTCTTCAAACAATATCGAGCGACAGCTTGAACTCAAATTGTAATGTATATACAAAAATTGTTTAGTGACGTTTATAAATCGACTGCACTGCCGCTGAGATCAATCAATTTGTAAACACAGCTACAAAAACCAGACAGTAAAGCGAGAGGGAAAGTGAAGTTCCAATATTCGAACTCGATTTTTTCCCCGTCAATTCTCACCGAAAACTTTCAATTGTCATCCCATTGTGCGGCGGCATCGTTTAAAAAAACATTAGCCCGCGCGACAGTTGGGAGCGGGCTTCAGCTTAAAGCCGTAAAGTAGTGAGAGTTTACGGCAATTGAGGCACAAGCATTCCGACTATTTCAGATGACCGCAAGGCCACTCTGCTCTTGTTAAACGGCCTTGTCTAGTTCGTCACAATGAAAATCCAATTTAATTTTACTGACTCTGCACTTTGGCCAAATCGAAGCGAGTCCCCGCACGCGACAGACCACAAACTAACCAATCTATGGGTGTGTGTGTGAGTGTGGGTGTGGCTGGGGCAGATGGCTGCATCTCAGAGATGTGGGGCATATTGTAAGTGTATGCGGAGATCAGTCGACGGCGCATCTAATTATTGTTTACCGTTCCTAAATGCTGGGAAAATTGAATTGAAATCAAAATAAAATGCGACGAAAATTGAATTTGGGTCCGGAAGTTGAGTCAGCGGCCGAGACAAGTAACCGTAGCCGGTGTCAGCTGGGTCAGCTCTGCCCGGCATCCAGCGCCGACAAGTCCTTGAAGACTTCAGTTTAGCCTGCAGCCCGAGGCCATAAAAAGCAAGAGAAGCGTAACATCACTGAACGTAAAGCCAAAAGCAGCAGGTAAAATAAACCGAGTTCCGAGCTCCCCAGAGCGGGTGAGGGGTTCGCTTCAACATTTGAGGTCTGTCAAGGTTAGGCTGTGTCCTGCCCTTGCCTGGTTCACCAACATCCAACAATGTGTGTTTGACATTTGATTTCACGGAAAAATAAGAGTCGTCAGCGCTGCTTCTTGCCGGCCCATTGTAATCATTGTGCTGTATGCCTTTCGACTAGAAACTGGATGCGGCAGGAGAAATGCATCGGAGCAGAGCCAAACGGTTTCCAATTATAGGAAAACAAGAAGCGAACAGCACCAACAGCTGTCAGATATTCAAGTCGTTTGACCTCGCCGGACTGGAGATTTATTTGCATATACAAATGCAAATTAGTCTGTGAATCAGAATGCGTGTGAATGGGCAGCAGCTCCCGAAAAGTGGAGACTGTTTAGAAATTTAAGTTACTGGACTACGAAATATCATCAAATCAAGTTTAGTTAATGTTGGCGAAATTTAACTGAATACATTAAGTGCCATATGAATAAGGATTATTCATTTTTGTACAGAAATCGGGGAACCATTGTGGAGGTCTCTCAGGCTGTTTACCCTAAGTGATTACTATGCAAATGCCCAGCTCTAAGCACTGTCCCTAAGGCCTCTCCCTTTTCACTTTATCTTCAGCAACAGCTACAGGCAGCAGGCATGAGGCAGGAGGCAGCAGGCTGGACAGCGTACTTCCGTTGTGTGAATCTACTCAGCTTTAATGCAAATGCCAGCCTTGTTAACATGACCAACAACTCAAGACGCTCGCGTTATTTTCGAAAGCATCCCGAAAGTATGCTACAAAATAAACAGCCGCGGGTTATGCTAATGCCATGGTCGGCCGTTGAGGAGGGGTGGGTTGAGCCCGATGACTTTTTTGGTGTTAATTCAAATGACATTATTTAATGCATGGCACACGAAACACAGTGCTAAGTGAGTGTGCGTGTGTGTGTGTGTGTGTGTGCGCGTGAAAAGAAAGTGTTTTTTAACGAATATGTTAGACGCTTGCATAATTCCGAAATGTCACTGAAAGTGAATTTATTCATGCTGGAAACGCATTTTATTACACAATCGGCACAATCCTCTGTCCGTCCGCTAACAATTGCTCGAGTGCCAAAAACCAACTATCATTAATAGCAGCTCCATGACAAAGTGTCAATTACAGCTCGTCAATTGTATCGCAGGAGAGCTAGAAAACACGCATACGACACGTATTCGCATTCGTGTTCGTATTTGACAAACACTTTGGCACTAGCTAATCGCAATAGCAACACCTTCAATGAAAATCAATAACTTTCAGATAAGCTTGAGCGTAGCGAATTTGCATATTTATTAAATTTTGTGATTGAATGCGATAGGCCGGAATATGTGCAGCTTCCGGTGAGTAGAAAAACGTATCTGGTAATCAGAGGACACACCTAAATGAAATGAAGATAATTGAAAAGCTTTTGTCATTCAATGACACAACACGAATTAAGCAAATTTACATAAACAAACAAACTAAGACAATAAATTCGATAATCTGGCCCTGTGTTATCTGCCAAATATTAGTGACAAAATAGCAAACAGATGAATCAGTTTTAATGGAAAGCTAACAATGCGACGCAAACAAGATGATTCATAAAAAAACTTTGCGCAGCTGTGGAATTCCGCTTAAGTTGACAAATTATGAAAGTAAAGGCTGCTAATAGATCTGCATTAATTCAATTAATGTTGGGCTCTTAGAGAATTGCCTTCCATGGAAAATTACTCGCATTGTTTGGCGCTGAAAGATTAAAGGCAAATTTGCAGAATTCATTCTAATTAGGCTGTCTGGATTAACAGACTTATCCCAGACATGTCTTAAATTCATATCTTTTTGTTAACTTCAAGCCACAATTACGCCTTATCTACGCCGGAAAGGTGTTCAAGTACTTGGAATGGAAGCAGAGTCAAACACGTCGCGTTTGCATTGTCAGAGCTGATTCCGATCTGACATTGATACGGCTCTTCAATGTGCCCGGCGCATCGCTCGCTGCCTCTATCATAATTTTGTTTTGTAGTCGATGCTTCAGCTTGACAGTTTTATGAGCATAAATGGCATTTTATTAATGCTGTAGTCACGCCCACAGCAGTCAGCTGTGACGCCCACACGGCCCCTGCCCCCCTGCATTTCATTGCCTTCACAGTGTCAATGACCAAAAAGACTTGAAGTAAATTTCTTCCCAGAATCTAATAAATATATGTATGACTGGGTGTGTATGTGCATGTGTGTGTGTGTGTGTGTGTGGGGGGCGTTTGTGTATGCTTAAATTATAAATTGCCTGAAGGCAGCAACAACAATTGTAATAAGAGCAATTGGTCTATTTATTTTTTTTCTATTTGTTGTGGATGCCAATCGTTGATTTTCTGCTTCCCTTTTGGTTGTTGTTACCTGTTGTCGTTGTTATTGTTGTTGTTGTTGCCGTTATCGGCAGTGAAAGAAAGAGAAAGTGCCTGTAGCCAGTTTTTGGTATTTAAGTTGCTGTGTTTGTTGTATTTACTTATTCGAATTGCCTGCACTGTGCTCGTGCGAGCGAGGAGGCCAAGAATGTCAATTTCTTGCCGTAATGCTCATGTAGAGGCCACATCAGACTTTTGCTTTTATTTTTTCTTTTTTTTTTTTGTTTTTTGAAGCTGCGAAGCAAGCCCCACATAAGCTCAGTTACAAACACACACACACACACACACACACACACACACACACACACACACACACACACACACACACACACACACACACACACACACACACACACACACACACACACACACACACACACACACACACACACACACACACACACACACACACGTACAGCTGCTTACAAAGTAACACGTTCGCCTACAGCTTTCCCTTCCTGTTCGAGAGTGGCTCGTGATGCGTCCACTTCCACCTGGCCGGCGTCTCTTTGTTTATTTTTTCGGCTCTTCTCTTCTTCTTATTTTGTTCGATAGGCTTTGTTCGGTATTCTATTTTTTATTGTAATTTATTTTTGATTATGTTTTTTTTTTGTTGTTGTATGTTTCTTATTGGTTGGTTATTGGCCCCGCCATAAGATGCTACGAATTTAAAAATGGGCATCAATTAAATGACGTCGTTGACAACTTTTTGTTTTTGTAGAACGATTAATATGCATATCAATGAAAGGCTTCTGGTGGCAGACTTTCGCTAATTGAAAGACGAAAGACGAGTTTTCGGCTCAGAGCTTAAGTTCTCTCTGCATATTCATTGCAATGCGACACAATTAAATCAGCCAGATATAGATATAGAGATGGGCATGGTCAAGTAGCCGTTGCCCAACCCAAAACACTTCGGGCCAAGCGCACAAATTTAGAAAACATTTTGAGGGCACTTTCATTTACCATTTGGTTTTTTTGGTTTTTGTTTTTGTTTTTGTTTTTTTTTTTTTTTTTTCTATATTATTTTTCGCCGGTGCGTATTGAAATTGCTTGGCTCGACTCGGCTTTCGTTCGATGGATGCGCCGCTCATTGAATGCGAAATGAGCAGCACAAAAGTACAGGAAGGTACTTGGAACTTGGAGCTGGAAACTTGAAGCTTGGCACTCGACGTTGGCTTAACGGTCAACAGAATTGCCGTCCGATGTCGTACCCGTTGCCTTTGCCGTTGTCGTTATCGTTGGGGATTGTACGTGAATGAATTCATCAAAAAAACAACAACAACAACAGAAACAGCAACAACAGCAACAGCAACAGCTACCACCTCTTGAGTTCAGTCAGTGGCAATGCATAGCATGAAAAATTGAATATAATGTGCAAATGAAATTCAACACCAACAACAAGTACAACAAGTTCAAACTCAAACCCAATTCCGAGTCTCAATACAAATCCGCGTCGACAGTTTCTGTGGCCTGGCCTGCCACCGCATATTTGAGTTTTCAACATATGAAATTGTTAGCACGCATTTCGCATATAATCAGGCACCGCCAGATAGATAGTCGCTATCTAAAAACCACTTTGAAAATCGATTAGTTGGCAGCCACACGCGCCTCATGGCAGGTGGCTAGCCTCTTGTTTTAGAGACAATTGTAAAGACCTCCGCCCCCCGAACACGCCCTGCTAATTATTCTGGGCACAAAGCCACGCTTTCATGCATAATCTCACCTAAGCCAACAACAACAACTACAACAGCAGCAATAAAAACAATAACAGCAATAGCAGCAATAACAACACACGTGCAGAGAGATAAAACTTGCCAAGGTATTTTTATTTCACTTTTTGCGGCTGCTCAGCTCCGAAAGAAAAGCGAAACTTTTTCGAGACGTTGAGCTGGCTTGGCTCGGTTAGAAAAACGGATGGTAATCAAATAATTTCTAGCATTTAATTGTCAACGTCAATATTGTGTGACTGCTCGCTAACGAAGCCGGAAAAGAGAGTCAACAAATTGGATTGCCTAAGCGAAGCAGGCGCGAATACCGCAAGCGCTAAACGCCTATTCACAGCCACAGCCACAGCAACTGCCAATTAAGCTTGCAATGGCCTGGCACTCAAATTAATATTGGCCTTATGAGAATGAAGTGTCAGGTGGATATAAATAATTCGAGCTGGCAGGCTAAAATTCAGTGCGCGATAAAATCGATAGTTTAGATTGCGTTTCCAATTGCCGAAAACTCCGTTGACCTTTGCGGGACAGATAGATAGATTATATATTAGTATTAGATTATAGGAAAATTAAATAAATGCATTAGTTCCTTTCCATATGAGTAACTAAAGCAATTTACACTACTCCTGCTTGATGGAAATTGAGATACCTTGTGCTACCATAAAAATAAATAATGGTTATAAAACAACATAAATAGAACTATAAAAACAATGAATTATTAATTTAACCCAATTTAGGTCTAAGCAGAAAGTATGTGTTTATTTAACCGCATTTAACAAATTAAGTTCTATCGCAGTTAGTTAATGGATCTGTATGGGAATCTGCCTCAGAAAACTTGATGCTTTCTATTATTAATTATTTTGATCATTAATTATTTTAAATCATATTTAAGCCCATGATTTGCGTATTTGTATTCTCTTTAATATCATCTCTCTCAAGCCCATGCCTTGGAATTGAAGGTAACGTCATTTGCATGATTATGATTATTATGGACAGTTAAAGGTAGAGCCATGCATATAAATATCATGATAATTATCAGTGCAATTACCATTGCTCGTTAAGTGTATGACAGTTTTAAAAGATGTTACTTAGATCTTCGATTCCAAGCTAATCTCTGTTCTCTGTCGCATTTTAAAATAACCAAATACATAGGAAGTAGTTATTCTGACGCACTCTATAGCTATATCTCTATAATTCATTGGTAAAAATGTAGCAAATTTTTGATTAGTCAGAGCTATGCAACAATAAAATAAACTTAAGTGGATTTCCCGTAGCCCTTGACAAATGAGAAATGAGCAAATCCACAAGCAAACTCCAAAATTAACATGTAAACCAAAAAAAAGTTTTCGCTAGCTACGAAAACTAATCAGCCGCAGATACCCGCATTTTCATCATATTCCGTCTGCAAGAAAGTTGAGAAAATTAATTAGTCAAATGGAGCAGCAACGTCTCCGAGTTGGAGCCGAGGAGGAGCGCGAACTCGCCTGCTGCGCCCCCTTGATTTGTTTATGAAAATGTTTACAAAGCCAGCAAATAGCAAATTACTTTTTGATTAGCTGCAACTAAGTTTGATCGGCGCTGCTCTTTTGACCCGCAAAAACAGCCGGCCAGGCCAACAAGCCAACAGTTTTGCCCCTTTCACACAGCAGTCGGGCGTTACGTTTAATTGTTGTTTGTTTCTCGTTTTCTCGGCTTGACACCTGACTGGTGCTACCAACGCAAATCAAGGTATATAAAGCCACAAAAAGGGTAAATTACATGAGGTTTCAGGCAATGCACCAGCCCCTTTTGAATTGAGCTTTAAGCATTTAAGCAGAATTAGCCAAGCGAAATATGCAGCATTGGTCAAAGTTTGCTGTCTTTCTCTGCCAGTTGTTGACGTTGGTCGCAGCTCTTCTATTATATACTCTTAGATATATTTGTTTTTTGCTATTTGTGTTTTTGTTTTTCGACACATTACATAAAATTTCGTAACATTCTGCGGCAAAAGTCTGAAAACGTCGGCAAGTCGAGTTAAGTTTTTAAGTTGAGAAAACTCCACTGACCTGTTAACTGAAATGCTTCGCAAAGGCTTACATGCTTGGCCTGCTGTCTCAATAACATCGGCAACAACAACAACAGCAACAACAACTTGCGAAGAAAGTTATAGACAGCCCAAGCTCTCGTCTACAGTAAAAACAACTTTTGCCCAACTAGAAAAACTACAACGACAACAACTACAACAACTACTCCAGCAATAGACCGCTATAAACGAGTAGAACACGTTTTACTGTTGTACGCGTCGACTGCGCGGCCAGCGACGCTTTTGTCGTATATTAGTGAGAGCGTCCATGTGTGAGTGTGTGCATGGATGTGCGCGTGTGTGTTTGTGTGTGTGGGAAAGCTTTGCGTTTAACCCCTTTCGAATCCCCACCCCTTGGCGGACCATTTTCCACTCAGTCCCGGACACTGAAAATGAAATGCAAGTTTAATTAATTACATTACAAGCTGCTATGAGCTATGAGTAACACTTTTCTTAATGTTATTTTTTTATCAAATACATTTTTCTGTTTTTTTTTTTTTTTTTTTGGCTAATATTAAAGTAAACTGCTCGATGGCTGGCGATTTCACTTTAATGTGCTTGCGCTTGGCACTCGAGCACAGAAATTAGCACTTTTTATTGACCGAGTGCGAAAAAAGCTCATCAATAAAAGTCGCACATAGCCAAATGCTATATGCTCGAGCATTCTTCGTTCTTCGTTCTTCGTTCTTCAAAAGGTCCAAGCTAAGAGAGTTGGCCCACAGGAATGCGCGAAGTAGGTCAAGGGAGTGTCCGCAAGAATTCTATTCAAATGTAAATGCTAAAAAGCTATAAAATCAAAAACCAAATATTTAAAACATATTAAAGCTAAATAGCATTTAAGTATTATGTCATATAATCGTGATTAGTGCCAAAAAAGTATTGAAAAATATTTAAAAATTATAAAAAAAAACTACCCATTTAATCTTGACTGATAATTCTCGCAGGTAAGCCTGTTTGGTTGCTAACTGTAATAACGAGTTGTTTACTGTGCCAAATACTTTCCCATAGGAACGCCGGCGAGTGCATGTCCGAAATCGATTGAAAATCAAGTTGGCCAGCAAGAAAACGAGATAGAAGGAGCCAGCTAGAGGGAGAGAGTGTGAGTGGGAGTGGGAGAGGCAGAGGGAGTGAGATAGAGAGCGAGAGAGGAATGCCACGAAAAGAGAGCACAAAGAAAGCAATCCAAACAAATTGTCGGGGAACTGTTCAACGTCTTCACGGTGTCGTCTACAACTATGCTGGTAACTGAAGATTCCAGCCTCGATCAGTTGCAGACGGTCAGTCGTGCGAGACAGTTGTGTGCGCGGCGGTGTGAAAATTGCCAACATCGAAGCTCGACAACAATCACAAACCAAAAACTCCCCCAGCGAGAAACAGGTAAAAGCAAACGTTGAAAAAAGAAAGTCAGTCCAGAATCGCATGAGGCTAAAAACCATACGAAAGAAGCTCAAGCAGCGACAGTCTTTGACGGGTACTCGAGGCGTGAGCAACGGCCACTTGCACTCAAACACAAATCGGTTTTCGTAACACGAACTACTAAACTAAACAAACATTTCGACAATTTATGTATGGTGTGTGAAGAAACTAAAGCTGAACAACGTCACTCAAACAATCGATCAACAATATCATAACCAAGGGCAGCTCGAGGTTAGCATTGGATTAACAGTGTTTAAGCCCGAGGACTAACGTTACAACGTATCGTGTGTGTGTTACTCTCGAATGATAAGGCCAAGCAAGCAGTTGGCATGCAAAGCGATTAACGCAGCCAAGCGCATTGCTGCTGACCCATAAAACAGTCCACAAACGACCAATAGGAAGAGAAGGAGAGTGAGAATGAGGAAGAGAAAGAGAGCTCCGGTAGCGTCTTGAGCAAGAACTTTTAATTGATTTTCGAGAGCTTACAAAAACCAAAACCGACTCAAATTCGGACCCAGGCTCGTAACTGGCTGGGGCCATAAATTGTATCAGCGCAGCAATTTAGAGCCATTCCCGGCTTTTTTTTATGTGTGGTCTGCCCCACATACGAGCCGTACTACCCTGCCCTGCTCCATTTCATGTGTGCTCTGTGGTCAGCAGCAGCAGCAGGAGAAGCAGCAGCTGCCTTGTTGAGTAATCTCTCATGCCTTCTCTCAGGTTTCTCCTTACGAACTGACCCACATTCCAGACAGTGGCTAATTTAAGTGTTTCCTGGCATCGCAGTTATAGTTTACGTTAGTTTGCACAGCTTCTGCACTTTGCTGCCAAAACAAAACAATCTCAAGTGTTGTTCCGAAGAGTCACAGCACTGGCAGCAGCAGCAGCCGCAACAGTAGCAGCAGCAGCAGCCGTAGCAAATACAGCTGCACTTACGACAAGTAGAAGCTATTAAGAGAGTAATATTCGACATGGACATTGTGGTATTGCCAAGAAATTTGAGTGTACAAATCACATACTCCAAATTTTGTCAGCTTTTTTTTTTCGTTTAAGAAACAAACAAAATATATATATATATATATATATATATATATATATATATATATATATATATATATATATATATATATATAAAATTGATCCTGCATCAAGGCTTCTTTAAGTAATAGAAGATGATTTGTGATTGACTGTTAAATCTTGTGAATTATAAGTGAAAAAAGTCAAATTTTTGAAAAAAAGACTTTTACAAAGAGCTCTCCAAGAAACCGTAATTACAATAATTTTAGCTAATCGAAGATTATCAATTGATACGAAGAATAGCCTGAACGTATTTCATCAACAGTTCTGCTCTAAGAACAGGGTGTGCCTGTTGAAAAACTCTAAATACAAATAAATCTCTAGCACGTCCATTACTTGGTTAAGAAGCATTGGCAGTCGTGCAGCATGTGCGTTTTTGTTCCGGCAGGTGGCGCTGATGCGACTGCAGCAGCTTCTAATTCATGCACTGTGCATGCACAGAGTGAGCGGGATGGACATAAAAGATTGTAAGCCATATGCGTGTGTGTGGGAGAGGGAGAGAATCTTGTCTGAATGCTGCTGCGGCTGCAGGTGCTGCAGCATGGGGCGAGGCAGTTCAAGCGGCACGTGTAAAGATTATTTTTCTACTTTGCTGCTGCAGCCATTGTCTTGGAAAATTAACCGCACCAGCAGCAGTCGCCCAGGCGTCCCACAGAGGAGGCAAGTTTCAACAAAGACTCGAGAGCTCCTGAATAGCGATGGCAACAGACTGATATGCAAATCCTGAGACACTTTTCTAGGCGTCGCCGTGCAGCCTTTTGTGCGGCCAACATATTTATTGATATGACGCTGATATGACAATGCATACGTAGCTTGAGCGGAGCAGGGGTCGAAGCGCCCAGCAAGTGGCTGCCGGAGGGCTTCCCCTGCCATCGGTCTCAATAATCCCCATTGTGAGCGAGTGTGCGTGTGTGTGTGGGTGGGGAGCTTAAGTAATTTTGCTGGCTGTCATGCAAGTGCACAGCAAACACTCTCGTTGCGCTTCCCCCACTCCCACACTCATACCACCACTGCCGCCACTCCCCCACTCCCCCACTCGCTTGAATATTAATGTAAAATGCACACACGGTTAGCTTCATTTTTCTATGGAACATTAAAATATAGTGGGAGCAACGTTCCATATGAGTTAGTGCCTACAATAGAGAACAACAGCTCCAACCGGTTGTCATTCCCATTGGTGGAACAGAGCGGGACAGCGGGAAGTGGGGCGGGTGGTGCCGAGGCTGCCACGCACTCTTGTGCTTGTCAAAGTTTTCCCATTGCAGTGGTGCTGCTGTTGTTGCTGTTGTTGGCCTTATGGCATGATGCGTAAAATGTTTGGAGTTAGGTGAGAAAATGGAAGAACATTGAGCAGCTCAAGGTGCATCGAAGCATGGGAGCACGGCAGCAGCATGAGACAAGATGAATGCACCAGCAAAGTAAATGCTATTTCGTAGACTTCAATAAGCAGAGTTTATAAGTACCCAGCTGAAGATGCTGATGCCGGTGCTGGCAGTTGAGGAGACGTCAACAAGTACAACGGGAAGATAATGATGAAATTCCTCAACATTCCTTGTGCGTAAAATAATTATAGTGCAGAATCTAGAGGGAAATTTTATTAAATCGAGAACATATAGCTTAAATCGACTGTTAATTTTCCCAATTTCAAAGACTCTAGCTCAAGCTCAAATAAATGGATACCGGAGAGATGCTCAGCTGAAACTTATTTGAGTGCCGCACTGCGTTGGTTGGTTGTCGGTGCCAGGCAGCGGCAGCTGCTGGACGGGAGGCGTGGTCCAGGAGACGGTGATATGTCATCTCCGCTCGAGTGCCACGCCCAAAATGTCGCTTCCTTTTCGCCATTGCATTGCCTGGGGCTTCAGATTTTAATAAACGCTGCTCGAGAAAACGCGGCATCGTAAAAGTTTTAATTAAGCAGCGCGTCGCGACGATGCGAGACTTACTTGGACGCCATGAAACTGCGCTCAGAGCTTATCATCTGGGCTATCTTCATCTTTGGCTTGGCGAAGCCCTTAAAGAAAAGCCACAGCCACAGCCATAGCCACATACCCCAGCTCGTTGGCCAACTGGCGACTTGACTTCGCCTGGCCCGATCTTCTAGCCTGGGCCGGGCAGTAGGTCACTGGGTTTTCACTTTGCTTTATGGCCAGCGACGTTTGCTTATCAGTGCTAAGCTGAACTCGATTTTAAAAACGTTTTACTCATTTTTCAATAAGTGGCCGAACAGGCAGCCAGCAACAATAAAAGCCACAGCGACAATAACACAGCAGCAAATCGCCGCAGCAAAACTTGTTCATGGCAGTCGACAGCGACGTCGGCGTCGTTGCTTTCACTTGGGGCAGTCGCACTTGACAGTGCGACAATAACAACAGCAACAAGAGCAACGGCAATTGTTGCGGTTGTTTGTTATAGCCATTGGCTGTTGGCCATGCTGATTGTCATGGCTAAAGAGCCAACAGCAATCGCAACTACAGCAACAGCAACAGCAACAGCAACAAACCCATGCGAATGGAAAGTTGAGGATGGGCACGTAAACGACGTGAATACCCTGCAAATACTTTACAACTTTACTCACACAGAGCAGCTAAAAATAAAAGTCGAGAAGCAAACTCAATCAGGTTCGCTTTGATAAGAACTGCTCAGTTTTTTACATCATCAGAGATGGCAAATGTTTTCGGTTGCTTGAAATTTGATTAGTAGAGCTCGCACTTGATGCTACATTGAAAACGTGTCTAGATCTACGAGGTTCAGCAAGTGCGAGCTTAATGCTGTCAATTACATTCGACTTTGCACGTTTGCCAGCAACATTGCCAGCAGAGTCACTGTACCGCTGCCATACACTCACTTTTGTCTGTCTTTACCTGCCGCAGCGGTGGCAGCGGTGGCTGCGGTGGTTGCGGCGACGGCAGTGGCGTCAAACGGCGCCTGCAGCTGTCCAAAAACCATTGTTGTTGCTGTTGAAGCTTCAGTTGCTGCTGCTGCTGCTGCTGCTGCTGTTGCTGTTGCTGTTGCTGTGGCTGTGGCTGTTGCTGCTGTTGTTGTGTGTCAAGTGCCAACAAAGTGGACATGTGGACACAGCCCGGCGGCAACTTTGAGGCACAGTTCAAAAACATGTTTGCACTTACACAGACACACACACACACATTTCCACTCATACACGCACACACTCACACGGACATTAACACACGCTGTGTCTGCAATTATTTGGTTGCTTTCTTTGATGTCTTATTGACTCGCTGGCCAACTCGGTGGCCAGCCAGAGTTGGCTTTGTTCGATAAATATGTAATTTACAAGTCATGGAAAAGAAAGTGTTGCACTCGAACAACAAAAGCAAATTGGGTTAAACGCAAAAGTAAAAGTTCTGTGCGAATGTTGTGGCCTGCCTGTTTAACTCTTCCCCTTATGCATTTCAATCTGTTGCAGAGACGAACCAACAATGAAATTCGTGATTTTGCTGTGCGTACTGAGTGCGCTGCTGCTGCAGATTGAGGCCTCGCCGGTGCACCTGCATTCGAGGAGCGAGCGGGCCGTGTCCCGCCAGCAGACGGCCAACAACGAGGTGGTTCCTGCCGCGGCGCCGTCCAGCGACGATGATGACGACGATGATGACGATGACGACGATGATGAGCCGGATCTGGGAGATTTGGTTGATGATGACGATGGTAGGTATCCACCACACACACACACTTACTCACTGATCTATAAGCAAGCACCCGAGCACCCCGAGCACCATGCACCACCAGCACCAGCAGCAGCACCACTGAAGCTGCACATTTGCAGTGGCAATTACAACCACCAAGTGGCACTCAACGAACAACCACCACTCGCAACCACGATATCTGACCATTTGTGTGATGTTATTAACGAATATCTTGTGCTCTCCTTTCCTTGGGTAACACAGTTATTTTGCTTTCGGGGTTTACAGATGACGACGACGAGGAGGACGACGATGACGAGGAGGAGGACGATACGCCCCAGGGCCAGGCAGCCCCAGCAGCCGGCGCTAGCGACGATGACGATGAGGAGGACGACGACGATGATGACTACCTGGATAGGCTGTTCGATGATATCTTGGGCGGTAAGGCGCGGAGCTGAAGGGGCGGTAGTCGGCCAGGGAAAATTGAGTACATTTCGCATTCATTAACAGATGATGACGATGAGGACGACGATGACGAGGTGGTGCCCGCTGCCAGTGCGCAGCAGCAGAGCCCCGTGGCCGCTGCGCCCGCTCAGCCCCTCGAAGAAGTTGCGCCCGCCGCCTCTGCCGGCTCGCTGAGCTCGGGCATCTCGGACGGCGTCGATTTGCCCGCGGAGAGTGGCAACGCTGCCGAGGCCGTTGCAGCTGGCAACGCCGTTGAGGATGTGGCCGCAGCTGCAGCGCCCGCCCAGACACAGACCAGCAATAGCAACAACGAAGGTGAACTAAATGTTTTTTACGATGAAGATGCACTTGTAGACGGTAGTAGTGGTAGCACCAATAGTTTAAGTAGCACAAATGCAATTGACCAACAAAAACAAAACATAATACAAATACAACAACAAGTACAACAACAAGTACAACAACAACTGCCACAACAACAACAACAACATGCGACACAACATCAAGCATCATCACAACAGCATATTACAACAACAGTCACAACCACATCAACAAAGAACACTCTTAAGAATAACAACATTAATAACAATGATCTAGTCGTCAGCACCGCTCCGGCGCAGTCGGCGGTGGGCGCTGTGGGCGTGTCAGCGGGGCCGATCGCAGCGCCTGCTGCTGCTATTAGTGGCGCCGGTGCAGCGTCTGATGACGAAGACGACGACGACGACGACGAGGACGATGAATATGATGATGATGATGATGGTGATGATATTGATGATGGAGTCGATGAAATTACAGGTGCGCTGACAGGTGACGACGAGGAGGCTGACGACGACGATGATGACGATGACGATGATGATATTATTGGCGACGACGTCATCGAGGCCAGACGCGAAGCACGTGAGTCCAAGTCAACAGCAGCAACAAAAACAGCCAAAGCCAAAAAGTCAACAAGTGTTGCCAAGAAGTCCAAAAAAGAGCTGAAGCATTAAAGACGCAAACAATCTGCAAACAACTGCCACAAACAACGACACAAAACAACAACGACAGCCAAAACAGGAACTGCCAATGACAGGGACTATCAAACCACATTGAAATGACTAACAACGTTGCAGGGCACTGCCGAACGTTTTTTGGGTAGGACACACACATAAATCTCCTGGACATTGCATAACTCTTTGCCTGCACTGACTATCCCTAATGCCCAAGAACGAAACAGCAAATCAATCCAATCACTGCAATGCAACAACCTATTTCTAATTTATTTATTTATTTATTTCTGAGTCTTAGAAATCTCTAGTTTACACAAACAAAACTAAAAACTAAAAAAGCACAAAAAACAAAAGCAAAAGCAAAAACTTGCATATTAAATTAAATGAATATTTGTACAACATCCTCGAAATGAGTTGATTGAGAGTTTGGTGCTAGTCAAACTAACTGCAAAATGACAGCGAAGAGCACAACAAAGACAACAACAGCAAAAGCAAACTTTTAAGCTGCACGCACATGCAACATTCATGCCCCACCCCTCACATTTCCCACACACTTGTTTCGTTTATATTCCAAGTTATTTACGCACGGACTGTTTCACATGACCACCAAGATCACAGCAACAGCAACAGCAACAACAACTACAACAGCAACAACAACAACTACAACAGCAACCAACCGCACAGCAGCAAAATGTTTAATGCCGAAGCACAAATTGTTGAAATTATGTTCAGAGCAAAATGAGCAATGCAAAAAAGAAAACAACACAAAATGCAAAGTTAAAAGTAAAATGCGCGCGCGATGGAATGCGGCAAAAATGGCTGAGCTGAATGGCGAGCGGCCATTTTGGCAGTCGTTTTTGCTGCCATTCGCGTGGCACGCGCACACACACACACACTCTCTCTCCCCACACACACATACACATAGCTAAATATATGTATAGCAACAAGAACTACTACAACAGCAACAATAATTGTTCACATAGTGTAATTTATTGATAATAATTTTAATTTGTTTTTCTTGCTTCACATTTACTTTGTTATTAATTTGACTGTGTACAACAAAAACAACAATCGATTGGAGAAATTATCAATGCATCTTTGACACACGAGAGTCCTTTCTATATATACCTTTCTACTATATGTGTACTCCTCTATCTCTGTCTCTGTTGCACACTTTCCCTCTCACTCACGCTTTCACACATTTGGCTTATAATTGACATCAAAGATTAATCTCTGGCTATTCTCGTTTTTGGCTTCTTTCTGGCTCGCATAACTTTCCGTAAACGTAAATAACGCAAATTGTAAAATTGTAATTAAAGTAAACGACAAATCAAAAAGTAAACCAAAACTGAAACGAAATTAAACCAACTGTAAATTGTAGCTAAAAGTTGAACGCTTGAAAGGCAGCGCACGATTTGCCAGATTTATCCCAAAATGAAAAGTGACGCCATTTCCATCAACATTTTCATTGCACAAATTGTTAAGCTTTGCGTTTAGGTTCATTAAATTTGTAATTTATTATTTATTTATTTATTTATTTATTATATATTGTAAAGAGAAAACAAACAACATAAACAAAACAAAGCTGCACACGCACACAAACACAAAAGATTTGCTTAAATAAATTTTTAATTAAATTTGTGTACAACTTTCTGACAAATCAATTGAAAAAACCAAAAAAAATCGAATTTGTGTTTTATTTTGAAATGAGTCCGTCGATTACTTTCAAGCGTCACGATTTGCATAGTGGTCAAGGTATCTGTAACACTTTCTCTACTCGCCCACACACACACACACTCTGTCTCTCTCTCTTTCCTTCTTTCTCCCTCCTTCACTCTTATTATTAGCAGCATCAGCTCTGACTCCTGCTATGCATTTAATTAAGTATGTATTACACAATGGCACATGTAAATAATTTTTATCCCCCTTGTGGCTGGGCTTCTGTCTCTCTGAATACTCCATGCCCACCACACACCCACACCCACACACACACATACCCATGCACTGACTCTTATATATAGCTATTTGTGGCACTGTTCTATAAAAGACTACTATTACATCTATTTTAAATATGTCAAACGCATATCGCGCGCAATGAACTTAAGCTTTGCTTTAATTGGCGCAGCTAAATGACAAAGTTGATGTTAAATGTTTCAGCTGAGCAGGGGCTGCCACTCTATAAATGTGCATTAGCGAGGGGGTGGATAAAGAGAGAGATAGAGAAAGAGAAAGATAGAGAGAGAAGCACCTCAGCCACACTCGCGTGCAAATTAAGCATAAAGTGGCTAAAAATATTTAACGATAAGTAGCCCAGTAAATGTGTTTGGCCAGGGGATGCAAGGGAACTTAATGAAATGCTTTTCAATAAATAATTAGGGGATTATGT
Organism: Drosophila mayaguana; assembly: GCA_037075325.1. NCBI lineage: Eukaryota > Metazoa > Arthropoda > Insecta > Diptera > Drosophilidae > Drosophila > Drosophila mayaguana. The sequence continues at coordinate 2,195,290 of JBAMCG010000080.1, read as the reverse complement.
GAGAGTATAAATACATTTCAACTCATTACCTATGCTTAAATTTCATAAAAACATATTGTAATCCAATTCAGAATTAAACTTGCTTGCCTGAGTAGATCAAAATATTGCAGGTGAAATGTTTGCCTTTCATTGATGAATCCTTGAAACTAGTCAATAGCTAATGAACTGATGTGAATATAAAAAGACTAATACTTGCTTGCTTATATATGTATATTGTGTAATGCCATCGGTGTTTAGTTCCCGCTAATTTAATCCTGTGTGGTGGCGTATGTTCATTATGTACGTACAAGCTTATGAGTATGCTGCGCTAATGCTTTTATTGCAACATTATTTAATCCAAGCCTGTTCCCCACCTCATATACCCGCTCAGACACCCACTCACTGCACGGCTGCACTGTGTGTGGTGGGCTCTATGCGAATCTACTCTAGTTGACACATCCTCAACTGGAAACACAATTCACTAACGCACTGCAAAGCTAACCACAAAGGCCCAAACACCCACACATTTTCCCTCATACGAATCGAATACACAAAGCCACAAAATGAACCTTTAGCGAGTGTCGTGAGAGCTTATTAACGTGACATCTTCTATGGTGCGGGGCAGGTGATCTGAAAAACAACGTGATTGACATGTCCACGGATGCATTCCAAGCGCGCCACAATCACTTCATTGATGCCATATTCTCTCGCATAAACCGCATTGTCGCCGACAATTACGATCCATTTGTTGTCCGACTGGCTGGGCGTTCGGCCACGGCCACGCCCACGTACGGAAGCACTCCTGCGAAGAGCACAACGAAGACCAAGGGAACTGCCAACCACAAGACAACATCGCACAAGAAACTGTAAGTGAAAAAGGCAGAAACTGATAATATAAGGAATATATTATATATATATATTTATAGCAAAATATTGCTAAATTAGAAAGAGATTATCTCAGTGAATATATATAGAATATATTACAAACATTTATGTGCTATATAGAAATAGATTATATCAGTGAATATAGTATATCAGAAGAAGAATTGCATTATAGCTTAACTCTGAAATGAATAGCTTATATTATGTCTTTAAAAACTCCTTGTCAATCTCTCAATTCAAAGCGATGCAGTCTCATAGCGACTGATGCACTTTGCTCTTTGCGTACTTTGCGAAAGGGTATAAAGCTGACAGCCAATTAAGTTGATAACAATGTCAAAGTCGAAGTCAAAGTCAAAGTCAAAGTCAAATTATGCAAATTGGTCAATCTCTCTGACTTGCAGCAAGAATACCAGATCGGAGCCGCGCATGGCCAGTAGCACGGAGTCGGTCAAGTTGCAGCAGCAATTGACGCAATTACAGACGGAACTTGGCCTTAAAGTTGGCGAGCAGCGAACGGAGGAGGAGCAAAGGCAACAAGCCGAGGCATCCGGCTCTGGCAAAGCGGAAACGCGCACAGTGTTCAATGGGGAGCAGGCGGGCAAAGCCATCCCAAAGAAATCCACGACTAGGCAGCAGACGGCGCATAAGCACAGCCCGAAGAAGACAGGACTGAAGGCGGGTAGCAGCAGCTACAATCAGCCAGCGGGCGTGGGGGCCACCAAAGCGGGCGCGGAAGTGGAGAAGCTCCAAAAGGCGGAGGGCAGTCTGTCCGGCCTGGCGTCGCTGAAACGTGTGGGCAATGTGAAGGTGATCAGCGATGCGGAAGGACGCAATTCGACCATTAAGGCCAGATTCACGCTGGGCCCATTGACTCTGCGCGTCGAGAAGTCCTTCAAGCGGGGCAGCGTGCGCAACGTGAAAAGCGCTACGGCCAGAACCAACGAGATGATCGGCCGCATCAAGTTCAGTGTGCTGGATGATCGGGCCACCCTGATGTCAATCAAGGTGCAGCAGCCCAAACAGGTAAGCCAGTCAACGCAACGCCCTCTTGTGCTTTGAGCAATTAGCTTTCATTCTTTGTTCCTCTCCATTTGCCATTTGTCTTTCATGCACAGGTAGAGGTAGAGAGCAAGGACAATCACGACAGGACCCGCGAATTCGTCTGGCGCCGCACACCCAAAATCGCCAAATTGGTCAACGAGAAGCTCAAATTGGCAGCCGAGTCCCTCTTCACGCCGCAGGGCGTTGAGGTCGTCAGACTCTAAGGGGCAGGCGGACGCACAGCTGCCTCCTTTCGCACAGCCAGATTAATGTAGTCTAACCTAACCTAACCTAAGTGTAACGCGTAATTTATTTATTTAATTTATTTGCTTTCACTGCATCATAATTTAATTATTTATTTCAATTTACTATGGATTTCACTCCAATAAATTCTAAAGAAAAGTTTCTTAAAAGCAAAACTATTTATTTGTTTATTTATTTTTTTTTTAAATCAAGGAATATTACAATTTTTTTTATGCTGTCGATAATAATCATATTCATATAAAATCATATCATATTATTGCGTTCAAGTAGACATGTTAACATCACTCTTTGAATATAATATCTCTCAAATAACCGCCTTGGACCTCTACGGGGTGGAGTGTCCGTCTCTGTCAAGAGGTATAGGGCTGCCAGATGGGTCACTCGCATATGGAGAACCCTGTATATACATATTGATTATTGATGTCAGACTGTTTGATTGAAATTGATGTGCAGAGCAAGTAGCAAAATTTATAAATAAAACGACATCTCATATCTCTCTGTATTTATGCATATCATCTGCATATCATATCACATTATATAATTCATCAGAATTGAGAAATAATAATACTGCAAATTTCATTTGGAATTTACATGTGGAGCAAACGACATAGACAATCTTAAACTCCTCTCTCTCTCCCTCTCTCTCTCTCTCTCTCTAACTCTCTGTCTCTCTGTCTCTCTCTCTTTCTCTCTTTCACTCTGTCGATTCATCTAAATTTAAATTACTTCTGATTTCTAATGCTTATCAGGAATATATTAATATTGCTAATGGATAGAAGAACAAGTTTCAATTTACACCTGACACGATGTGTTTGATAATTGTTCCTTCCCTTCACTTAGTTTAGCCAAAAATATACGATTACAGCCTTGTGAATGTGGAGAATCCCTAAAACAGTGCAGTTTGTGTCTGCATGTGTGTGTTTGTGTCAATTGGATATGCAGGTGCATTTCAGTCGGCTTCAAACAACACATTTACGGAAGAGTCTCTGTAGCATGTCACTTAAGGTTTTCATTAATGCTGCAGGTGGGTCACAAATGCGGTGCAGCAACTCGTCCCCCTCCCTCTCCCGACACAGAAGCTGTCTATAAGCCTGATAGAGTAAATATGAGTGCGTATTTTGTGTGCTGCATCTAAGGCGGAAGGACGTGCAATTTGTTGTTGTTTGCCTTTGCTGGTATACGCCCTATGCAGTCAGCGCATGCAGTCCTTCTGCTGGCCATCGACACGCTTGCCCTCTGCCGGAGCCCGACAGCAAGCTCTTGGATTCTTTGTCGCCATCGTACATGCTGTTTGTTTTGTCCTGGCTGACGTTCGTTGTTGTTCTTTGTTGCACCTAAATTGACAACAATATCGTTTCATTTGCTCAGTGAAGTGAACTCATCAGTGCCGAGATCCAACCACACCACCCACCATCCACCACCCCATCACCAGCCCCGCCAGCCTTTTATCTACTCCACTGGCATATAGGACACGCATTGGCACTTCATTTTTTGCCATCTGCTGTCGCTGCTGCCATCTGCTTTTGCTGCTGTTGGCAGTGGGCTGCCATTTGGTAGCTTGATTATGTTGACTGGTATTAGCTGGCAGGATGTGAAGACAATCTGAGGATGTGCTCCAATTTAATCTTAGCTTTAGATAGTTTTACATTGTGTAGCGTAATGCAATTGTTGCTTAGTTATGCCACACGAACATCTCACCAACAAATTAAACCAATTCAATTGGCCAACGGAGCTGAAAGGAGAAAGGGGCGAAAAATACGTAAATTTGTAGTAACTAAATTTCTTCAGAATTCATTTGCATTTGGAATTACTCCGTCGGTTTTCCAGTTGCAGCTCCTGGCCAGGCCACAGTAACAGAGACAAAGCAGCTCAATCCCGGGAAACGCACTGCCCTAAAACCCCTTTGGAAAATTAAATTCCATGCTCAAGCTGATTACATTACTCGGGGGAGATTCCAATGTCCAATTTATTTGAGGAAACTGAAAAAAAATTCATAAATCGGTGAGAAGGTGGCTCAATATACTAAGCGAATAGCTTTCATTTATATCAAGGACCGCACATAAGAGCTATGAATTAAAAAAATGAGACACAAAAAACATGCTATTGTTATTGAAATTCAATTCAGGATAAACTATTATTTACAAAGTTGTATTTAATTTCGTTTTTATTATTAAAATTTATTTATTTGATAAAAATAAAAACAATTCCTACACATCAATTTGTATATAAAAATCAAATCAGAACTTTTATTTTCATTTATAAAAAAAAATATAATCTATTAGTTATCTATTAGTTATTATCTATTAGTTAAAAAAAAAAGAATAATAATAAAAAATAATAATATTTATTTTAATTATATAACTGTTTTAGGTAATTAACTGATTTTGATATAACTCAAATTTTTTTTTTTTTATAAAAATCGGTACTGCCTCTGATTTATACGCACTCCTTACTCGTGTAACAATACATGGAATTGTAAATGAAATAGCAAGTGAAAAGTTTATATATATTCTCGTAAAAGTCTGCACATTAAGATCAACTGCTGTTTGGTTCGCCAACTTGGAGAACTTCCGGAGTACGATATAAAACTGTCGTAACTTAAATCCGAACTATTTAGTTGCTGGTGTTTTGAAAAGTTTAATACCTTTTAGACGTGCCACACGCTGTTCATTATATTAAGACACTGGACGAAAGTCCTGGCAAACATTCTTATAGCTAAAGTTGGAAATTGAAATCGAATATTCTTGGTTTGGCTGTGGCAACCAGGAGGCCTGGCGGCTAGCTGGTTGGTAGTCAAGGTCAAGAGCATCGAAATTAATCAACTTGTTTTATTAGCTCGCTAAGCTCTGAAGGAGCTTCACCTGCTGTCAGGACAAAACACTCTGATCGGGTGTGTTCTCGTGGCTCGCCACAAATGCGACATCTAATTGCCACATAATGAACAACAACAACCGCAGCAGCAGAGACACGGCGAAAGAAGGAGACAGCAGAAGCAAAAGCAGAGCGACAACCGCAACAAGCCATGACTATTGTGGGACACAGTAAGTTGGCAAGTTGGGTGCCAGGCGGCTGTAAATCGGGTCGGAATTTAAGCACTTGCGCTTTTTACCAACTCAATTTACGCTAATTACTGATTTTCGCCACAGCTATAGCGCTGCCGCTGTATTTGCCCAGTTCTCAGCGATCCCAAGAGATACAACTGAAAATAAGTAAATATACTTATACATATATATACATATATATGCAGATTCACAGATGTAGCCACAGAGCTGACAGTGGGAGCATCGTCAACCTCAGCGCTTATTGCCCATCTGCAGCTGGTTTCCGAATACCATGTGAATTTATATTGTCATTAGCTCTTTTTATGTAAAGTCGGAACGTGAATTTCATTAAAATATTTTGAATTCGCCGCTAAAGAGAATCGACACTGAGAGACGTTCTGCTCATGCGCGCTTCATTCTACGTTCTCTTCATGTTTTCTTAGCACTGACCTAAAGTTTTCTTAGTGCTGATGCTGTTGTCCGAGTCCGCTAGTTAGTTAATGTCAATGAGATTACTTGAGGAGACTTATCAACTGACCTTGAAAATTAGGTATTGTAGAATAATTGGTTGAATAAAATAAATTTATTTCTAGAATTATTAAATATTTAAAAATAAATATAAATATTGATTTTAAAAATTATACTTATTTGATTAAAAAAGACAGAACTTGAAGCTTATAAATTAAATGCAATTAATTAATTTCTATAATTATTAAAAAATTAAATAACTAAAAATAAATAATAAAATAAAATTTATTTATTTGATTAAAAAACAACAACGAGTTTTAATAATTTTAAACAGGTGAATTATTAACTTAGCTGGAAATATATATACTGAAAAATATAAAATAATTGATTGAATGAAATGAATTAATTTCTATGATTATTAAATAATAAACTGTCAAAACTGTTTGCCGATTTGTAACCAAATAAATAATATGATTAAAATCAATATTTTTATTTTATTTATTTATTTGGTTAAAAATCAGCAAACAGTTTTGATAATTTTTAAAAGGGGAAGAATAAATTTATATAACATAATAAATTTATATACAATATTGATTTAGGAAAAATCTGTACTAAATAAATTAATATACTATTGTCTATATTAGTGGTTTCAATATATACACATATATTTCTATCGACACGAAGGCCCCTGCTGCCAGTGCTTAACCCTTATTTAGATGTAATTTTATATTAATTATAATTTATCAATAAATAAATAAAATATATCAAAAAAATTTAAATTTATAAATCTGTTTTTCCTATATATATTTTTATTTTTACGTAGTAATCTACTAATTATATCAAATAAAAGTAATTTAGACAATTATTTATAAATCTGTTTTAATTTTTATTATCTTAAAACTATAGAATGTGAAAAAGATTTATAAAATAGATTTGTAAAAAACTAGTTACAATATACTTACCCTCTTTTAATTAATGTTTCCAGTTTTATTAAGTTTGCAGTTGTAATTACATAAAATAAGCATTTACCATACATGTATATTAACTATATTTATTTATTTATATAAATAATAAATAATTGTTAATATATACAATATCAATTCTTTCCCAAATTACAGCACGGCACAATAGAACGCATTGATAAGGTATTCTGTGTAATTATTAAATTTTTTGATTTTTAGAAACTGTTTATAATACATAATTTTTAGTCCGTATTTTATATTAAACCTTCTACTCCATACTAGCAATATGTATGAAAATGCAATTGTTAGCAATATTGAAACTGCAGTCAAATGATTTTTAAAAACTTAACGGCTTCGCACCTGAAGAGAATAACTTTGGGAAAGGCGAAGAGCAACGACTCGTGCTGAAGAGAAACAAATTGCGGCGAATTGCCGACACTAGCTGACGTTCGGATGTGTCACCCATCGGCGACGACAACAGCAGGGCTGGCGATGCTCACTAGGCACGAAGACGAGGGCAACAACAACCGACAACAACACGAGGCTTCATCCTGGTAATGGAGGAGGCTAAGACTCGTCCGGCGTTGGCTGGCAAGTGCAAGGCCCAAAATAAGTTTCTGTTTCAGTTTGTGTGTGACTGCGACAGTGAACACATGCGAGACAGGCGCAGCGGGTCACGCGCGCGAATCAGAATCCCCAGTCGGATCCAAGTTCAGTTTCGATAACAAAAACAAGTTGATAAAACTCAGGTTTAAAAAAAAAAAAAAACGTGAGCAGCAAAAAGTATCTGCATCGCCGCCAGTGTGCGAAATCGTACGTGATTATGTGAGTGTGAATGTGTATGTGTGTGAGTGTATGTGGATAAGAAAAGCTGAGACCAACATCTCAAGAGCGACTCAAAAAGAAGCCAAAGTCGTAAATTTTGAACGTGTGAAAACGCAGGAAAAGCCTCATTGCCTCATTGCCGGCTTGGCAGGAGAAGAAATTGAAAGCCCCATTGTTGTCGCTATTGTTGTTGCTATTGTTGTGGGCATTGTTGTTGCTATTGTTGTTGGCAATGTTGCTGGAATTGTTGTTACTGCCGTTAGCTTATGTCTTTTGGGGCAGTTTACTAAAGCGCGCGACGCACGCGAATATTTTATGATATCGTTTCGAATTATATGCGATTTTTTTTCGGTGCCCGCCTCGTGTTCGCAACTTGTTAGCAGTGGCAGGCGACAAAAGACGAAACTAATAAAATAAAAGCACCAAAACGCACACACAACAAATAAAAATGTGTTTACGCCTACACAACGACAACGGCAACGACAGCGACTTGCTGCTGCCCTGCCCTGCTCTGCCCCGCCCACTCGCGCCCCACCGCAGCAGTCCGCCTCATTAGCAGTCAGCAAATTAAGTTGTTTTATATTTAGCCCAACAGCTCCACAACCCCAACATAAATTAACAAACTAAAAACAGAATTCAATACCAGCACCTCGAAAGTGTACTAAATCGTCTTTGATCTCTAGCACGGCCGATAAATGGAAAGCGCGTCAAAACAAATTGTGTACACACGTTTCACCAGCGGCAATATTTTGTAATTCAATATTTTCACAGCCTTCGGGCGGCGGACGAGTGACAAAAATTAATAGAAAACACATAAAAAATTAACTTAAAAATGTGCCAAACAATGTGGCTGCGGTGGCTCCAAGCGGGGTGGTTGAGATCGCCAGCGAGCGCACACTGCGTATGCGCGTTGCGTAAACAAATTTGTTACACATACGTCATGTTGTCCCACAGACGTGCAGAAAACCGACAGTAACAGCTATTGCTGTAGCTGCTTCTGCTCGCCAAAAAAGTTTACTCCTGATTGTTGCACTTAGTAGTTGACGACAGGCGAGAAAACTTTTGCGGAGTTCTTAAAAATAAGAGCACACATCAGCAAAAGCGGCGACAGAGTACAAACACCCAAGTGCCAAGTTCCGTTTTGTTGTTTTATCTGGACTCGAGCTGTCACAAGACAAAAGTCAGAAAGACCTAAGAATTAGGGCAAGCCGTTCAATGGCAAAGTCTCTGAAAGTGTACGATGCAGAAAACGAATTGAATATTTTGCAATTCAATCAGTATATATACATAAATTGAAATGCTCACTGCTCGTATAAATATTTTATTACTATTCAAATGTCACTAGAAACGGAGCTCGTTTTATATTTTTACTCTGACAGTATTGAAATGGGGGGATACGGATATAAAGGTTGAATACATTTCAATTAAACCTTTATTTCCTTATCCTTATCTGTAATCGGCAGAAGGGGCATGGTAGACCCTATAAAGTATATGTATATATTATTGATCTGGGCGACGAGCTGACTTGGTGTAGGCCCAACCATCTGTCCTTTCGATCACGGAACCAATTAGAAAGAAAGATTGTTGACTAAAAAAAATCGTAGAGTCTCCAGACTTGGCATAAAGATTCACCTACATTTTGCAAATATTGGAATGTTCCTCGAAGCGTGCAGGTATCTCGCAGTCGGGCAGTCTCGACTAAATCTTGAATAAATAATACTCGACTATTGATGACTCTGCGCATCATCAGTGCTTGGCGTTCAGTTTTAACTGCAGTGTGAAAGAACTCCCGATTGGCCCATAACCATTAGGTTAAATGCAGGAAAATCTGGGTAAATTGTTTTCAATTTGGCTAAATAGGCAAACAATACGGAAACTAACAAAAAAAAAAAAAAATCAACACACAGCCATTGTATCAATAAAATATTCATGAACAATGCGCGGCACTGCCGCACGGGGCAGCACTGAACAGTAGCAATGCGGAAGTGGCCAAACGCGTGGGGGAGCGCAATGAAGGGCGCATCATCTAATCATGGATACTAAGCTTAATGGTAAGCGTCGCCAAAGGGGATAGGAAAATGCTCAAAAGCTGAGCAACAAACTGCAGACGTTTACAATTACACAAACATCCACAATTTGCGGGGGGCAAAGTGAAAGAGTGAGAGACTGACAGTTATAGAGAGAGAGAGAGAGAGAGAGAGTGAAGTGTAAGAGAGAAAGTGCGACAAGTGGACTTCACTTCAGCTCTCACAGCCTAAGGCAACAATTACCAAGCCACATACACACTCACACGCACTAGACACATGTATATATATAGTTCTATATATATGTGTGTCTAAATATATATACCAACAACAAAGAAGCTGAGTGCGTTAACACTTTTGAGTGGCACAGCAGCTCTAGCGTGGTCCCGTGCCTTTCAGTCAGCTCGCTGCCTGCCTGCCTGGTCCTGTCCTGTCTCTAATTCTATTACGGAAGCAACAGTGACAAGTGGTCCCCACAGGGCACGGGCAGGGGCAGGGGCAGGGGAACGGGACACCCTGAACGGAGCAGGGTGCTGGCTAAGCTGGCTAAGAGGCTTCTGCTGCTGATTGAAGTCTAGCAGAGGGAAACATCAGCTGCTGTCAGTCATTGTACCTTTGAGTTGGCTCTCAGCGCCGCCCCACCCACAGCTCGTAATTAGTTGAAGGTACTGCTGAAAATTTGCAACTAATTAGCTTTTAATTAATTTTGCACTTCACCTTCGCTAAGTGCCGTGCGAACTGAACTGAAAGCCAACAATGGGATCAACAAATTGCAAACAAATCTCAAGCGAGCTGAGGGAGCAGGCGCGGGGGACACAAGTTGAACCTGCCGCAGGTCAAACTGATTGATATCTAGACGACATCATGTGAATAAATTCGAATATATATGAGGATTGCCACTGCCGCCAAGGGTAGTCAGAGGTTGCCCACAGAGCGAGGCGACAGTTGGCGGGCTTCCACTTTGAGACGTGACGAACCCCCAGGCCAATCTAGCATGCATCCCCTTTCCGACCCAGCCGCCCATATGCAATAAAATACACACAAATATTTATGTAAATAACTGCGTATTCATCCGATATGTTCGGAACGTTTGATTTCTTTATTAGTGAACAGATTTATTTTCGGATTGGCCCCGCAGACACGCGTGTCGGCTCGATTCATAAAATATGCACCATGACTAAAAGTTTTGCTAATTATAGAGTGAGGGTAGAGCTCCTCTTTGAATGCGTGCAGCGAGTCGATTGAGTTTTCTTTTAAAGGAGAGAAACGACTCTGGATGATAGTTAAGTTGGCAAAGTTTTAAGAAACTTGTGTTAATAATAGTTAGAATATAAATTTAACTTGTTTCATGCTAATATTTATAGTGGTTAATTAAAAATATCCTGCAACGCCTCTTCAGTCTATTTTTGAAAGCAGAGAAATATTTTATTTGTATGAATAATGCAAACAATAATCAATATAGACAAAGAGACATGCTAAGCCGCACCTTTTATTGTATTATTTTTGTGTTTTTTTTAAGTTCACAATCAGTTGATTTTATTAGGTGGAAATGCGTAAATGCGTTCAGGCTAACAGCATTATAAAAACAATGATAAATTTAATCAATTTAAGTTCAGAGAGCTGACAAAATCAATTTACTTTGGCAGGGGCGACAAAAAAGCGGTGTGACTCGAATGGTAAAAAGCAACAAAGAGCAACAACAAAATGGCATAAATAAAAGGCTAAAAAAGAAATGGAAAAACAAATAATGATATTTGGCCTAGCAACACAAACAACAACAGCAACAACAAGAACAACAAGAACAACAACAAACGACAGTGAACGGGAAAAGGTTGAAAACAAACGTTAAAAGATTAAATTGTCTACCGTTGGAATTAAGTGTTTTAAATGTCATTGCGAGTGTTTAATTCATGAGAGGCAGCAGCAGCAGCAGCAGCAGCACCACCACCACCACCACCAGCAGCAGCAGTAGCAGGAGAGCTGCAATTGTTGCTGTTATCGCTGTTGCTGTTGCTGCTGCTGTTGGGTGTGTGTGTTTGTGGGTGTGTGCTGCATCCGAATAATAGTATCGTTTACAGTGGGAATGCAAAAAACGTAATAAAACTATAATGCTGCAGAAATAAAAACACTTGGAGCTAACAAACTGTAACTCGATAGTGGAAATTAAGCAAAAACTAGTTGGGCAAGCGAAAGTATCGGTGCGAGCGGTACAGTGCGAGAAATCGGGCCACTCAAGCAGCAAACCTGCAAAAAGAGGAAGAAGGAGAGAGAGAGCGCAGAAGGAGACAATACACAAAGAGCGTGAAACACACGGCACTGGATGCCCCCACCAATCAAAATGTTGACCCTTTCGACGCTGCTCTGCTGCATGATGGGTAAGTCGCAAGTCTGGGGCACAGCACTTGAGCGCTGTCGTAGCCCCAGTGGCATACACACACACGTATACTTACATATCGAATCCTGTTTAAGCATGCATAAGATTATCGGCGATTGTCGACTACAACGCATCCACCAAGTTATTATTGTGGTTGCGGCCGCTATGGCAGCACCCACGGCGAAACCTTTAAAAAACATTTGTGGCCCAGGCTGCGAAAATCCTGATTTATGTCTGCCTGCTGCGCTGCACTGCGCTGCGCTCCCATTCTCATACATGTTGTCGTTGTCTTTGTCGTTCGTTTTGTTTTTGTCCTTGCCAACGACATGGCCAATGCCAACCGCAGCAGGGGCAGCGGAAGGCACACAAAAAATGCGGTCGCCTCCCTTAGTCCGCCCAGGGGATATCGCATAACGGGCACGGATAGCGGGCGGCCATTGCCGCTGCACTTTAAACTTTCGACTTTAAGCGACAAAACACAAATTCCTCTCTGCACATAATTATGCATAATTGAAAAGTATAATTACGCGCTCGACTCGAGCGCAGATTTTATGAGGCGCAGCTTCAAGCTCAATCAAGCATGCCGACAGAGTAAACAACAGGCAAGAATATCCGCAGGAGTGCCAACAAAAGGCAGCTAAGGCACAATATTTATGACCCTCTGCTCCTGTTAATTGCTGTCAAATACAGGCCAGCAGCCCCAGATGCTGAAACCAGGCCACCCCAACATCAGCCCCTACCTCAACCCCAACCCTAAACCCAACTCCAACATCAGACATCCTGCGCAGGCCAAAGAAAACATTTTAAAAGGTTGAGTCCTCCTGCATTGGGTTTGTCTAATCTACATCAATTGCGCAAAAGTCGATTTACATACTAAACAGATCTGTGATCTCTAGCTACTATAAGAACTAAACGATTACTATCTAATAATTATTTAACTATATTACAATGTTGCAATCAATGCATTGATTAGACATTTCCAAGCGTGATTTATTTCATTTGTGGCATGCCACTTTTTTATAATTTAATAATTAATAATATAATTATAATTGTGAAATTTGACAGAGTAATAAATACTTCAAAGTTTTTGTAAAACTTATATGATTTGGAATATTTTACATTTGCAAAATTCTGATTTCAGTATTTTGTTTCCAGTATCCAGTGCATGCTTTTTACATTTTTTAATTACAACTTATTTCTTAAATTTTGTTTCACATTCGTTTTGATCAGACCTATATTACATTATTGCAATCAATGTATTGATTAGACATTTGCAAGAGTGATTTATTTCATTTGTGGCATGTCATAACTGAGCAAAAAAATTGTTTCATATAATGACTGATTTAGCAACTATAGAAATATTTGATACCGTAAAGCAAACTATTTAATAAAATGAAAACATAAAATTTCTATTTTGGGTTTTTTGTTTTTGTACCCAGATCCCATTAAAAATGGGAAATCAGGGTATAATGGTTTTGTGAAAAGTATGTAACAGGCAGAAGGAGGCGTGGGTCTGCCATATATTCTTGATCAGGGCGACGAACTGAGTCGATATAGCCCTGTCCGTCCGTCCGTCCGTCCGTCCGTCCGTGCGTATGAACGCCTAGATCTCAGAAGATATAAGAGCTAGAGTCTTCAAATTTTGTATGCAATTAGTAAATATAGAAATATTCGATTCCGTGATCTGGTAAAGCAAACTATTGAATAAAATGAAAACATGTCCAATGTTTTTGTTTTTTATGTTAAAGTAATACGAACCATTTGCAACACTATTAAGGAGCTGATTCTCCATTAAGGCCATGCTGCAGTCATTAAGGCAACTCATTCATTGAACACCACTTGATATATGAGTATAAAACTCACTATATACATACATATACATATAAATAAACGAGCATCTGATATCAATTTGTATTCGAGCGCTCATTAGGGATTATACATATACATCAACCCCATTATTACATTATTGGCGGCTTTCTGACTTACAGTCATCAAATGCGACCAAGCACTATGGTATAATTATGAGCAGACTAGAAAATGAGAAGAAGTGGAGTTGGACTGCGTTGGTGTTGGGGCTGCCGGAAGTCGTCGTCTCCTCTGACAGGCAGTGACACATTATGAAGGCTAGAAACCTACTTATTCCGAACTTAATGGAGAGCCCACGCGCCGAATATTACTTACCAAATACAAATGAAATATGTGGAATCGCAGTCTACTTATGCCATGACCTATGAGCTATAACCCATAAGCTGTTCTCTGCTCTTACTTCCTGCAGCAAAGGTAGACTTTTCATATCTCGCCTAGCTGTTAGTTTAGATTTTATCTTTGGCTTTTCTTATGGCTTTTCTTCGCCTGAAACTTCGCTCATTTCGACGCCAGTTTTTGTTGAGTGGAGTGTTTTCTCTGTTGTCGCTTGCCATGTGTTTTTTTTTTTTTTTTTTGCATTAATTTTTATGCTGGTTGGGTTCCGCTGTTGTTGCTGCGGCTGTTCTTCATGTTGCCGCTATTACTGTTTTTGTTGCTGCTGCTGCTGCTTTTGTTTTACTTTGCGTATGCCCCAAAGTAATAAAGTGAATTGGATTTCTCAAATAATTTCCATTTTAAATCCAGTCGGCAAATCCGCACAAGCCATGCCTCAGCCTTAGCCTCTGCCGATCAGTCGCACTTTGCAGCCATAGCCTACGTAGCGGATTGTTGTTATTGTTGTTGTTGTTGCTGTGCTGCCAAAAGTGGCTTCATTTTCTCGCATAAAATTGTTTCGCAAAGTTTGTTGGGATTTGTTTGGAGGCAGCATTTGCAATTGTTTTTGTTTCGCGAGTTCTTCTTGTTTTTGTTGTTATGGTCGCTGTCGCGCTTTGGTTTTTTGGCGTCGAGTGCTATTTGCATTTGTGTCCAGCACGGCCCCTGCTCGTCAGTGTGAACGAGGTCTCAAGATTTAATTGAAATTTAGTGTAAACAAAATGACAGCCTGTCGATTATCCCTAGCTGCACCCACCTTGCCTCAGTACGCCTAAGTCGATATTTCCGCGAAAGCCTTTCTCGCGCCAATCCTGTCAACTTGGCCTGGCTGTCAATTTGCCAAGCGCCCTTTGTATGTCAAAACTTGATACGAAACACGGCAAACATTTCACACATGTCACTGAGCCAGTGAAGTTGTTGGCTGCCGTGCGCCCCATCAAGGATGTGCCCAGCCACGCCTACTACAAGCGCGACTGTCAAAAAAGCACCAACAACATTGCACTCCCACACACGAACAACGCACTCCCCAAGTTGAAAAGTAAACTTCAATTGTTTACTTATTTGCCTTGCGCATATGGAAATGAAATGGCAAATAAGCGAATGGAGGCGAATGAAAAAATTACGTTGACTTTTCCAAATGTACATAAAGAACATATAAACACGTATATAAACAGGACCCAATACACAAGAGCACGGGGTCGAAAGGCCACACGCCGCCGGCAATGGCGGTAAAGGAGGAAAAATAAAATAAAATAACAGCAAACTGATTTCGCATGACCCTTCGCCTGCAATCCGTCTCTGTCAGAGGGCAATCTTAACGTCAAGCAACAGCTGCCTGTGCGGCTCCGATTCGCCGTTTCTCCTCCACTAACCCAAGGCCAAGTATCCAATCCGTCAGGTTTGCAATGATGAGAATGGATTCTATTGCCTTTACATTGGAGCTGACATAATAATACTTAAAGTTGAAGGAGCCCAGGCACGAGCTCCTCTTTATTGCTGCTCTATGCAATTGTTCTACTGTTTTTCGCTCTTCCCTTGCTTCATATTAATTGTAAAGCATATTTAAATCTTAAAAGCCAATTGTCACTGCGTACACCCCATTTAACCAATGAATCGCTTTTGTTGTATTAGTGTTTGTGCTTTGTTTGTTTTATTTTCCATTTGTTTTCCATTTCATTTTTGTTTTTTGCTACAGTTTTTTATGTCTGTGGGTGGCAGCTTTTTCAATTTCTCTGTGTATTTCTTTATTTTGCTTATCAAAAAGCGTCGCATTGAAATAAACACAAAGAAGATATAGCAGAGTAGCTAGAAAAAAAGCAGAATAAAGGGGCATGAACAAATTGTTTACGGATGTGTTTGCGTCCTTCGTCTAATCTTTGTTGTTGGCTTGGCCGTTGTTGCCATTGCAGAAAGGAAGTGAATGGAGGCGAAGAAGCAACCCAAAAACGAAAAACGAAAAGCGAAAAGCGAAAAAGGATGTAACAAAAATTCATAACAAAGTACATTTCATGGCAATGCGAGCAACTCGTTCATCCTGTTCGGTTTCGTTCGTTTCGGCTGCGTGTTCTCTCTCTCTCTCTCTATCTCTGTGTGTGTGTGTGTGTGTGTGTGTGCTTTGGGTTTTTATTGTGTGTTTGGCCAGCAAAGGAAATTCACTTGACTTTTTGGCTACAATAGTTTAATTTTTTCTTTTTTGCAGCTTCTTGCTGTTTGTTGTTGAGCTTGGCTAAAGGCATAAATAAGCCAGGAGTCGGCTGCAGTTGTCGCTGCTTGGCAGTTTGAGTGCGTTTTGGCCCTGGCCAACAAGCTAAGATGTGGCCAGTAGGCAGTACACACACACACACACACACACGTCTCAGACATACTATGTACATACTTACTTATGGCAATTTGTCGTAAGTGCTCGGGCATCTATATTTATTAGAAATAAGAGCTTTTTCCACAATATAATATTTTCAAACAATAAAATGCGCATTAAGAGTGTTCAGGACAGGAGTACTAGAGTCGACCAGTGCTCGCACTCCGCTCTCATCCCAATAATCATGTGAAATGATAAAATCCAGAAATCTCTTGCACTCCTCAATTCATTCACTTAAAAGAACTTGCAGGGCTATTGAAATTATTTCACACAGTCGAAGATATAAAGATAGAATATACAGTTATAGTTCAAATACCCATATTAATTTAGCAATTTACAGAGTTTAACAGTAATTTAATTGATAGGCTGAGTCAACTATATAAAGATAGTATACATACTTTATATTAATATTTATATATATATTTTTTTAAGTTAACTTCACTCGGAGTCTTAAATTATTTGATATCACACTTTTGGCACACTCTTAGTTAAGTATGTGATCTCATTACGTTTTAAGTTTATTGGAGCTTGACGTATTCAGCGGCACGTTCAACACCAAATCAACTGGCTGCCACAGAGTCAATTGTTGACATAATTGCAGCATAACAGGAACATGTTAGGGCTTATGGGACAACAACAATAAAAATGACAACAAAGTGCCGCCAGTCCCATTCGCACAGCAGCAGCATCGGGGCCAAAACACAACGACCCTGGCTAGCTTTTATTATTCCGCTAAATTGATTTTGAATTTAGTTCAATGTTTATGGTCAAATGGTTGCGTTTTTGTGTCACCAGCCTTGGTGCGGAAATAGCAACACCGTCTGATATGTGGATTTATACAGTACCAATAATGGCTTGGCATAGGAATGGACGCTGCTCCACCGTCCACCTTCCACCTCCCACCTTCCACCTTCAACCGTCACCTTGCCCTATCTATTTTGGGAGCAGCTAGTGAGCTAGGTGCGGCTACATTTCTTGCTTTGTGTACCTTATAAATCATTTTTGCTTCAGTGCGCAGGAGAGACCGGGTGCCGAGTATATGGCCTGGCAGCTCCTAGAAGCGATAAGTCTCAGGGGCCGAAAATAAATACCTATGCCTATGTCATGTAGGACCCGCACGAGGTAAAAATGAAAAGCGTCCGAGAGTAATCCCCAATCGATTTTCAAGCACATTCAATAATGGTTGGGCGCCATTTTGCGAGTTACCGGCGTTTTTTGAGGTAGCCTTTTTTACTTATTTTTTTACACACTTTATTCGTATTTTTATTTTATTTTATTTTTTTGCATATTACTCATGCATATGCTTAGAACGCGGCCCATGCCCAACGTAAGCGAGTTTATACATTTTTTATTTATTTCATATCCATTAAGTTCAAAGCGGAATGTGTCGGAGGAGGCGTCTAATGTATTGGCTGCTGCAGGCCGTGCGGGGGGAACGACTTTAGTAGAGCGTAGGGATGCGTTCCGGCTTGCCAGCTTGCCAGTTTGCCAGCTTGTCTTCCTCTTTGGTCTGGTCTGGTCTGGCCTGGGCGGGCTGGGCGGTCTGGGGTCTGGTCGGATGGTTCCAGCGTTGAAATTTCAATTACTCAAGCATATGATAAATGAACTTGTAGCCGCAAATTTGCTCGTCTTTTTGCTGGCAGGCCAGGGAATCCATTATGAAGGCACGCCGCAAAACCGCCCACTAAGTATGTGGGCGTGTCACTCACATGTTCATATGCGAAAAGTGCAGCATGTGAAATGATTGCGAAAAACTGGCGCAACTTTCGCCAAGACCAAATATGCAAAGCCTCTTCCGGGCTAACGTTGCAGGAGGTGAGCGGGCACTGCTGGGCAGGAGGCGCCCGTTAAATACCATTTGCTGGCTGAAAAGTTGTCGTGACTTGACAGCTTTTGTTAGCACCAGCTGCCTGGCAATGCCCTGCCAAGTCACTTCGGCACTCGCTTAATTAACAGTCAAAATAAAGGTGAGCTCCACCTGTGTGCATGCTTTAGATTAAGTTAATTAAGTTACATATCTGGCATGTCAACGGCGTATTATACTTATCCACATGAGCTCTAATGCGCTCACTCTCGCATACCTACATTCAAAAAACAAACTCAATAGCACTCGTCATTAGTGCTGGAAATTCATTTGCACTTCGCCAATTCATGGGTGTTATACTTGACGTAGTCGTTGTCGTTGTTGTTGTGCACTAAAATAGCTCCGTGTGGCTTTGTCAGTCAGCCATGCATTCAAGCATCCAGGCAACCACTATAAACATGTATCGACATCAGCTTAATTGCATTTCATTCATTGCTAAGCAGCAGCAGCTGCTTCGACAGCTAGCGTCAAGCAGCGATAGGGGAGGGGAGGCGCAGAGCGGAGACAGGCGCTGGGATCTCGGGCAAACGGTGTGAAGTTTTATTTCAGTTCAGTTCTATTCGCCGATGCGGGTGTTGAAAAAGGCAAACAAAACACAAAATACAAAACACAAAAAGAGCACACGAAACGAAAGGCAATGCTCAGTGGCAGCGCTGCTGGAAGAGCGCAGCTCAATAGCGGGTGAGCCCGATGGAGGCTGCCACTCAGAGAGGCAGCGAGCAGGAGCCGCTCCAGAGCAGTTGGCAAACAATGGGCGCAGTGGCTGAATAAAAGGGTTAAACACAAACATAACTTTACCCAAAGTTATTTTACGCTTTTCATTTCCCAGAATCGAAGTTGACAAAAGTTTTGTGCATTCTCTTCAAATTATTTGAAAATCATTTTGATAGCAAAAATTGCAATTTCAATTTGTGACAACAACTCGATCAAGTATCATGTATTATGTATTTTTCTATTATATTATTTCTTTACTAAGAAGACAAGCTTTAGAAAATATTTTTGATTTTCCTTTTAAAAGAATTTTTCTTAACAGTTCGTTTTTGTTTTTGTGAACTTATGTTTTATGTAATCTTAACTTTAGAAAAAATATTATTCTTCTTATGTTTTATGTAAACTTAAGAAACAATTATTTTCTTTTCTGAATTTAATTATTATTTTGTTGTTGCAAATGTATTTGTACTATAAAAATATGCATTTAGTAATATTTTTAAACTACATCACAGTTGGAGCTCAAATTTTACTGTCCCTTCTACTATGATGAGTATGTAATAATTAATAACAGATTTTTATAAAATGTATACATATAATTATTCATGATTTTAGTTCATATACAATATATATTGTTTATGATTATTTTGTGTTATTTATTAAACATTAAATATTATATTTTTATATGTATTATTATATTATTGCACACATTTCAAGACATTGAATAAACTAGAAATCCATCCCACTGTAACTCTCACTTGCCACTAGGCACTTATATAGCCGGTCCTTCGATTTCTCTCCTGCTTTCCCACTCGTTGAACGTTGCTCATTGCTTTCGGAATTCGCCGCGTGGCGCTCAAATAGCTAAAATTGAGACGTCACCGTCATTTTACTGCACCGAAAGGAAATAGTAGAGAGCAAGAAAACGGGAGCAAATAGAAGAGAATAGGGGAAAAAACAAACTTTTTAATTGAATTGTATGCTGCATAGCTTCAATTGCGAGTACGTTTCGGTTAGGGTTAGATATCGGATCGGGATGGGACTCACCTGGATGGGAGTGGTTTAGCGCGGGATTCATCGGCATTGCTCACATTTAAGCTGTCAAGCCGTAGCAGGAGTTGCAGTTAAAGATCCGGCGTCTGTTTAGCGTTTTGGCACGTTTTACTGATTTCGCCGACCACCCCCGCGCGGCAGCTGCTCCTCAAATTTAGTTGCCACATCCGCTCGACTACGCGCGCGTGCTTGGATCCCAGCAAGTAATGCAAACACTTACGACCGCACAGCTGCGGCCGGAACGAAATGGTGCTGACTGTGATCTGGGTGGTGGTGCTGTTGCTTCAGATTGTGGTTGTATACTTTTGTTGCGCTGCCCCCTTTCCCTTGCCTCATCGTTTTTATTAACACAAATATTAATTTTTGCGGCGCTGCATGCGGCATGTGGCAGCTTTGTTTACACTGACACCATCGGCAGCCCTCCCTGCCCCACTCGTCAGCTCGTCCAGCTCGTCTCCGTTTTTGTTGTTGCGTGTATCTCATTAAAGTCAAAGCGCCCAGCACGCACTTCAATTTGCATGAACAAAGCTTTGAGATGTCCCTTTTTCGCCCAAGCGGACCTTCTGCCTGGGCAATGGCTTCATTTGGACACTCCTCTATGGATAACTTTACAGTGCGGCGCAGCAAGGAAATCTCATCATAAAGCTTACGACGTACGTCAAATGCATTTGGGGCCTTCTTGCTTATCGTCTGAGCGATGGCAATGAACGTAACGATGTCCATCAGTAGGGGGAAAAGAAAACTTAACAGTAACGACAAATTGCAAGAGCAGGGAGGGCGGAAGATGGAAGTGGGAGTGGCCCTGTCTGTGACAGTGGTTGTGGCTGTGGCTGTGGCTGGGACTGTAGGTGGGGATATGTGTACAGACTGCCAATCGCACCTGACCCAATTCGGCGCTGATTTCGCCGATACAGCAAACAAGGCTACATGTCAATACACTCTATCAGCAAGCAATTATCAGGGCTTTGTTAAGCTGCTGTGGAGCAAAAGAGATTCCATCTAGAGAACAGCTTTTCATTTATTTTAATTAGGATCATTCTCTGTTGAAAAATACTTTGGCTTTACTCGAAAGAGGAATACATGTGTAGCTACTTGAAGCGGAGCTTCAAAATGCTGAGTAGTTGATTCCATAGATGTTGTCTTCTCATCAACATAAACGACGAAAAACAAAAGCGATCAACATATATGAAAAGCATTTTTTAGTTTTAAGACATATTTTATACAATAAATAAAGAAAAAGCAAAATGCAATATTTATTTAGTTTTATACTCCTAAAATACTCCTAAAAATAAAATTAAATTAATAATCGAATCTTTATTGATATAATTTATTTATATGAGCTAAGCATAAATATTTGTTTGTAAAATGAGCAATAAAATTTAACTCGTTTTAAGTCATCTATAAAAAATTGTATCTGACTGACATATACCAAGAAATAAAGTACCTAAATTTACCTTTCAGTACACTCATGGATCAGAAGACTAACCAGCATTGCTTAAGATATTGGCTAAGTCTGACGATATATCAGTATCTATCAAGAATCATATATCAATTGCAAAGATTAATAATTAATAAAATAGTGAAATATCCATTCCTCTGTTCATCCGTCATTTCATTATCAAGTTATTTCATAGAAATTTCGATGTGAGCGTTTGCTGAGCTCTTGTCGCGTAATTTGCGAACAAAACAGTAGACTCAGCACTCTTACTTTCTTGTGGAATTTCTTTAAAAGTGCATACGAATGGTGTGATATATCAAACGTATACACATTTAGACCCGTATTCATTTCTCCTCCTGCTTCGGCTGCTCTTCTTTTTTCTTTTATACAGTTTCCTTTTGGAGCAAGGCCGCAGCTGCAGCCATCTTGGCTTGCTCTTGGCACACAATTGCCGAGAAATGTCTTGTGCTACTTCTGGATGCAGCAGCTCGTTCCGAGAGGCAATCTCTGCAGGCAGCATTGCCATACGTACATGCGGCCGTTGCACGCTTGGCTGCCTCTTTGGCGGAATCCTTCTCGGGAATCCACAACTCTGCTCGGCATTTCCTGCAGCTCTCGCAGCAACGCATTTCAGCCTTTTTCCCCACTCAGCGCCTGTGTTGGCTTTTCGTGCGATTGCTTGGAAAATATTTTCTTAATTAGTTGGCAGTGGCCTGCCTGAAAAACTTGAGGATTTCACTTTTCACTCGTCTACACATCTTTCTGCCTTGTCTTCTTCGTCTTCTTCTGCTTTATCGTCGTCCGGCTGACCAACTGTCAAGTGTGAAAAATTGCAACTCAAATTGCTGTACAAAATGGCTTTAAGAGCTCGTTAAAAGTCACGCAGCGTATTGTTTAATTTATGCGTACGAAAACAGAAATTATATTAATTACGACTGCAGTGCAGGGGCGGGGCGAGTGTCAGCAGCAGTGGGAGTAGAGTGTGGGGGCAGAGAGCTTACGCAGTGCAGCGCACGACATGAAACGGCAATGAGCTCAAAATAACAACAACAACATTAACAACAACATCAGCAAACAAGTCCGAGCAAGCTCTTAAATATAACCCCCGGCATTTCGAGTAGAATTTCCCCCAAGCTCGGAATAAAAAATGCATAAAATTTGCATGTCAAAAGTGCGTCGACGACGTCGAACGCGATTCTTCTGGCACAGCTCCAGTGCGCCACTCCCCGTTCCCGTTGACTCGTCAACAGTGTTGTTTGGCAAACGGTCGGGGCTTTGGCTGAACCACAAGCGGTACAAATTTTGCAATCAACATAACAATTATGTGGCGCTGGGGCAGCAGTGGAGGCGCAGCGCTGTGGCTCGCAGAGGGAAAGAAACGAATTTACGAATTTTGGAAAGAAACATCGTGCACAGAGCACACAGATTTATCTTGTTAGCATATTCATAACTCGGCCCTGCCATATGCTTTAATAGTGCGTTTAAATTTTTACAGTCCACGCGGCTAATTGCGTGTGGGCTGTTTATACGATTCGTTTTGCCACGGGGTGTTTAATGCCTTCGCATAAATGTCGAAATGCTGCGGCTGTCGCACCACATGTTTGATTTGATGTAGACGTCGCGACGTTGCGTTGATAGGGGCCATAGCTAAAGCCCTCGGGGGGAGGGCGCAGCGGCGGCGAGGGACTGGCTCATTGTCTTGTCTGTGCGTCTGGCTGCCTTCCGTCTAAGCAAGATAAACGAAATGTGAGCAACGCGCACACCAAATGTCAAAGCGTATTTAATGAGCCCACGTACCCCATACCCCATACACCATACGGCATACGCCATACGCCGTATCTCCCTCCTGCAAATCCTTGAATGTTGCCGCGGTTTTCTGCGAAAATCACAAAATCAGTTGGCAAGAAATCAGATTTCGAGTTGCGCCAACTGAGGCAAGGCGACAAGGCAACATCGACAATGCTGCGGGTCAGAGTGTGGGGCGACTGTCGGTATGACGACACCCATGAGCTTTAGATGAAGCTGAAGCATATGCCACGATGCGTGTCTGAGGCGGTCGGCCGTCGACTGTCTGTACTCCTAGGTGCTGTGTGTATCGAGCGTGGCCACCAATGGAGACGCTGCTGAAGTCTACGCCAAGCTGACAGCAACAAGGTAGTGCAGACAATGTGGTGTCTGGTCGCATGCCCCACAAAGAAGCCCCTGCGTGTGCGTATTGTCTCAGGTAGATAATGTCATTTAGATTTCGAAAAGTCGGTCGACTTCTAATCTGAGTGCGACTTGATTTGCGAGGCAAATATTGGACTTTATGAGCAACGTATTAAACTTGACGTATTTAATAGGGATGACTGACTATCGCTGCAAATTGGTCACGTTTGCTCTGAACAAATATTGAGCTCGAAGCTAATTATCTGAGAGTGGAAAGAAAAGTTCCCAGAAAAGTTTCTGGCTAACCAGGGTAGAAAATGCACTAATTCTCGTTTCGCTCAGTCGACCAGTTGGTCAGTGAAGAGAAATCAGATATATATATGTATAAATACATGTGAAGATTTCTAAGCATTTGATTCAGACAATTTCCCTTCTATTTGGACTTGGTCTTGGTTTTATCTGCAGCCCCTTGGCTGCTGCTGCTCCTCCTCCTGCTGCTGCGTGGCTTTGAGCTGTTAAATGCCATTTTCAGCATTCACGTTGCCACAGCCACAAGAGTTTTCATTAGTGCAAGTGCTGCATAGCTCACACCCACACACCCACACCCACACCCACACCCACACACACGCACACACACATGAACATTCACTGCGCGCTTCAAACATTGCTGCACGTGCCAAAAGCATTGCATAAGCGCAGGCGGACGACAATGCGAAATAAATAAGGTAAAAAGGAATGGCGAGTACAATATTTGGTTCCCAGGCAAACAAATCTCAGCCTTGGCAGAGTTAAAAATGTAAACAACAAAACAAGAATCCGCAGTTGCCTCCAGAGTGCCGAACACTCAATACTCTATAATCACGATCGATAGTTGTTCTGGTTGACGGCTCTCTCCCACCGCTGGTTGTACGATCAATACTATAGATGGTTTCGCTCATTGACTATGTGAATAAAGATAGACACGAATTTCATTTCTACATAATGACATAAGATACATTTATTACAACAACACTAATCGTTAAACTACGAACTTTACCTAAACACTGATTTTGTAAGTCCTTTTAGACACAATTATTTTTTTAAATACATTCAATTTGAATAATTATTTTAAGTAATTTCCGCAATATGACATTCAATGACTAATAGAGCCTGCAAAAATCTATTACACTAACGGATCGGCTTCAGCTATCAGCTAATTCTGATGATTTATCAGCATCAAACTAAATCGATCTAAGGGAAAAGTTCAAATCAGTTGATACTGTCAACAGTGCCATCGCTGAAGTAGTATTTTTTTTAAGTCGATTGCTAATACAGACAAATATATTAAACTTTATATGTTTCCATTGGATACTAATGCTTTGAAGTTCCTGTCATTCAATATAGTTAGCTTGCAATACACATACACATACATGTACATATATGTAGCTGGCTTTCTGGTCAAACTGATATACCCACTTAGAATAAGAGAAACCAGCTGGCGCCACGCGCTGCCCATAAATGTGGGCGGCCCACAAGCAGTACGAATGGATGATATTGGAATTGCAATACGATTTGCAATCAGCTCACGACCCCGCAGTGGAAGCCGCAGTCGCACTGGCACTGGCACTGGCAGTGGCACTTGTAGCCAAAGTCTTGGCAGCCATTGACTGCCAGTCAAAGGCAGTGCTGAGTTGGGCTTGACTGCCATTCGGCATTGCGCATACGCCGCGTTGCACATGTCTCTGGTCTTGCGGCTGGCTGCTGCACCACTGTCAACTGGGCTACGAGGCGTGTGTTAATAATGCGTGACATAAACTGAAGTCAGGCAGCTCCTCAGCTGCTTGACTGTTCGATGTGACGTGGACGTGACAAAACGAATTGAGTTGAGCATTTTAAGTGACAGGAGCGAAGCGTATGGCGCGTGAAGCTGAAGAAATGCCATTCAGGACTGAGACATTGTCATTGTTTTATTGACAGCCAAATGTGATTCCCTCTCACACGCACATATTCATTCATACTTCGTCACTCTCATATTTACGCCTGACTGCCTCTTACATGCATAACATTTAAATTTTTACCCTTAAATATGCAAATAAATGCTGCATATGGCAATGGAAGCGAGCCCACAGTCTCAAAGTGGGAGTGCGGCAAGGATTCAGCAAATTCAAAGCTCTGCTGCAGTGTGTGTGTGTGTGTGTGTGTAACTGAATGTGTGAGAATTTCAATTTCCGCTCACTCACACGCACAAACAAACATATATATATATATATACACATATATACATATACATATAGAATGATATGCACAAGTGTGTGTCTGCTAAGCATGGTGCCAATTGCCGCCAATCAAAAGAAAACCAAAGTCGAAGGACGTTGCTGGCAACGCGTTGCTGATTTTTGAGGAAATTAAATGAAATTGATTTTAACCCCAAGTGTAAAAGTTCACCACTGTGTATACACACATACATACATACATACATGTACATGGATATGAGCTGATATGGAGCGAGTGCGAATGCGAATGTTGCCAGTCCTAGCTTGCAAAGGAAATTTCTGTTTATTTCACAATTTAAACATGCGAACAGTGTTTTAAATGAGGCTGATATTCGTAGGAGCCTCGAGAGTAGTTAAAGAGAACTAGGAGAAGAGACCAGAGAGCAGCAGAGTTCTAGTTCGCGGGATACATTTAAGCTGCTGTCAGCTGCAGCGTTTAATCCCTGTAAAAATAATTACAAACTGCAATTATTAGCCAGCAATGGGTGCCAGAGCAAATCCAATTAAGCGAAAAGCGAGTGTAAGACGAAGCTTTTCTTGTCTCCCTTTCGTTCTGCTTAAACTGCTCCGTTAACGTGCAAAAACTTTCCTGTAAAAATTGCTGTAGCTGTCCCCTTGAGAGAAGTTTTTCAGAGCTCTGATTTTATTTCCATCTGATGATGCCAAAGCAGACTTGGTCAGCTACGATATGGCCCTCACATCGCGGCAGAGATTCAATTTCTTTCCTAAAGACCCTCAATTCCAAGCTAATTTGTGCTTGAGAATCGCGAGTAGTGTAATGTGCAGTCGGCTACAGCCAGGTGCACTCGGCTGTCTTCTTTTTACCTGTTCTTTCATTTTATTTTATTTGCTGCACGACCATAAAGCTTGAAATTTAATTGGCGTCAGCAATAATAATAATAATAGCTTCCGTTATTAGACTTTATTTATTTACTATTCTTTTTGTCAGTTCCGCGTTTTATTGCACTCATAAAAAAATCTGCGAAAATTGTTCATTGTTGTGACTTACTTTGCTGCTGTTGCTTCTGCTCTTTTGTTGATTTGCCTTGCTCGCTTGGTAACAAATTAAATGGCTAACTCAACCTCTTTAGATCTTGTTTACAGTTGTAAATGAATTTCCTCGCAATTTATGTTGATTTTTTCTTTCATATTAACAGCCAAGGATTTGAAAGCACTCTTGCATGCTCTCTCACTAAGTAAAGTCTGCCTATGGGTGGATACTTTTGAAACTTGTCTCTTTATTGGAGATTAAATTTTTGTTTAAATTGTATGTATATTCCAAATAAATATACACTTAATGAGCACTCATATGTTATTAAGAATTAAATAAAAAACCATTTGAATCATCTACGAAATTATTTATTCACATCAAAGGACATTTGAACACGCCATGAATGAGTCTCGATTTCTATGGCGTGGCCTTCGCGGGCACATTTGCAGAAGTCCGGTCATTGAACTCAATTTTCGGCTTCAATTGACAGTGAGAAGGCGCTTTTCATTGGAAAAAAGGAAGAAGGGAAGAGCATGCAACACGTAACGGTTGTCGCCCACCCATACGAAAATGTTTGTTTATGAATCCACTGAGCCGAATGAGCATCGGCGAATACTTTGCAAACAATAATAATTAGTAAAACTGTAGAAAAGTTGAAGTTGATCCATTAACATACAATAGAGTCCCTTTCCAAACCCCTTAAATATACTATAAAAATATTTTGATAGATTGCATAATCATCATCATCAATTTATTCAAATCATTGATAACAAGTCATTCTTAAATTTTCCTTAAATAATATTAAAGTGCAAATTAAATATAACTATATTGCATCAAGTCCAAATTATTACTTTAACCAAATTAAAGCACAAAAATTGCAAACAAAAGTGGTAATCAATATTATATAATGGTAAATTTAACAAATAAAAGTAAATAAAAAAGCTATTGAATGGAATATTTTTTATCTATTGTAACTGGCTCGTTGGATAAGTTGGCGTAATTCATCCTGTTTTTCTATATGCTGGAAAACTTGAAAAAGCTTGGTGTCATTTAATGAAAGTGAAAAAGTGCAGGAGAAGAATGTCCGTTCGGTGCTTGGCGACAGGAAAAACTATTTCAATTGAGGTAGAAAGCGAATGGCAAGAGCAGAGCCTGGCAGGGCGGCGCATTCATTTCTCTTTCGACCATTGCGTTTTTCTATCTTTTTTACTTCGTTTTGCTTTTTGTCTTTTCATGAATTGCAGCAGAGATTCAGAGAACATTCTGTGTTCTGTTTACGGCTTAAATTGCAGCATGAAAAGAATTTTTGTGTTGACATTTCAGCACTCATCTATCTTTACCCTTTCTACTCTGCTGTTATTTTGTAATTTTTTCTACTTGTCCGTCTCTTTTTTTTCTGTGAGTGTCAAGTGTGGCAACTCAAGGCGGCAAGCTGTTCACTGAAGAACTTTGGATGCCTTTGGCATTGATAGCCCCTGAACAGAGGTTGGATTTATTCGCATGACATTTGATCCAATGAAGTTTGTTTGTGTGACTGTGTGTGTGTCTGCTGTGTGCTGAATAATTGGCCAAGCCAAGCAGTGGCATGAGTAAGCCGTAGTAAACTGATTAGCAACAGTTGTTTTGGCCAAAAACAGCTGTTAAGCACCGACGCTTGAGCTAGCTAAGTGGCCAAAGTCAACTATAAAAGCCGCAGTCCTACACCGACCACTCAACACAAACCCAAGTAACATGTCGGCCTATATCAAGCATCTGCTGGCCATAGCTGCGCTGGTGATCCTGCAGCAAGGGGACTGCCAGAATGCAGCTAAAAACTACTGCGTGCAAGGCCTGTGTCCCCATATGAGACGGCATATTGGCTGCAAGAACAAAGGCGTAAGTATCGTTTCAGTGGGTCTGCCCCACTAGCTGATCCCATGTCCATTCCACCAGGAGCTGTCCAGAACTTGTCCACCGACAGCCAAGCTTTTGAATATTACCGAGCACCAGGCCATCATTCTCAGCCAGCACAACCAGGCACGTAATTTGCTTGCCTCCGGCAAGCTGGAGGGCCTGAGAGCTCCCGAAAGAATGGCCACGATGCAGTGGAACGAGGAACTGGAGCTGCTCGCAACGCTGAATGTTAAGCAGTGTGCGCAGCACTACGATGCGTGCCATAACACTCAGGAGTTCCGCAACTCCGGTCAAAACGTGGGAGTGGCTGTCATTGACAAAACCGATACCAGCGATGAGCAGATGATTAATTCTACCATCGATCGCTGGTGGGGTCAATACAAGACCATCACACGGCACAACGTGAACAATTTTCCCAAGGAGTCCAAGCTTTCCGAGTGCGTAAATTCAAATCCACGTCAATTTCTTTTTCAATCTGTCCCTCTCGCCTATCTTGACAGCCCCGTACGTAACTTTGCAGTGATGGCGCGCGATAACAACACACACGTGGGCTGCGCAGCCATGAGATTCAGCAAGGGATCAGTGGACAACTTCCTAATGACCTGTAACTACGCCAGCAATTTCGTGCCCGAGTATGCCATTTATAGGACGAAGAGCCTCAACTGCCAAGGCGGCTATGACAGAGTCTATCCGGCGCTGTGCAAGGCGGGCGAGATCTATAGAGAGGACGAGCCAGTGGAGCCCAACTTGTGGGGAAATAAGTAATATTCATGCCAACCATTTATGGTATATTTATGTTCATACAGTATAGCCAGCTATAGAGTGCCGGCTCAATAAAACCTTTTAGCTCAACTGCTAATTTCATTCTACTCATTCACGAAAGTGAAATGAGTATATTAGCTTTGTGCATGTCAGCCTGGCGACATTTATATGCATGAGCCATCTGTATATGAAAATAGGCTTAATAGGCATTGATAACATGGAAGGAAACAGTTTTATGGACTTATCAAATATATAAACTAAATTATAAATCTAATAAATAAATGAAAAACAATTAAATGTTTTCTTTGGGGTTCGAGCCACGACAATCTACATCCACTAGAGGCGGGGCGAATCGGCATTTGTAGCGGCCAACTAGGAAATTTATATGCGTGTTCCACTTAAAATAAATAAATAAGCTTAATATATTTTGATAAGACGGAAGGAAGCATTTTTATGAAATTTAAAATATGTAAACGAAATTATAATAACATAAAATCTCATTTAAAAAAAGTTTTCCGCGGGATTTGAGCTCGCACTACCACCAAAATAACTAAAAATAAAGCCTCTGCCTACAGCGCCACCTCGTCGCTCACAGCAACTGTAATTAAAACGAAATGTTAGGACACCATATAGCAAAGGAAAGCCAAAGTACGATTTAAGATACATTCTTAAATTTCATAAATGTCCCTGGGAACATAATATCATGCATACGGACTGCGAATCAGTATCCCGCAGTCGGTAATGCCTGCCTGCAACGTTCTTACTTGTTTACTCATGCAGCTGTGCTCAATTAAAAAGGGGCTTGAATGTTTGTTGAGTGTGTTATTAGACAATGGAATTTCATCACAGCCAACAACAACAGAAAACTAATGCACATCAAAAACTGTAATTCAATTCATAGATTATCTTATATGCAAAAACAATTCATATATTTTTGGCTTTTGCAAGACTTTTGAAGTCAGCTTTACTGCTTTCATATTGAATCTGAGCAATTTTAATTGTTTCGCATTTCTGTGAAGATTTTCTGAACTATTACCAAAATAATATACATGTTGTAAAAGGGAGGCACATGACACAGCAAGTCAGATAGAAAATCCAACCAGGCCATGTCGAATATTTTTTCAATATTCTCTCTATGGTATAGTAATACTTGCTTAAAAATATCATGCAACACCAGCCAGGTCTATTTAACATGTTGATTTGTGTGTCGGAACGTGAGGCAACCATATATCATCGCCTTTATGACAGCCACCTTCAGGGCAGGGTGCAGAGGAGCGCAGGGCGGGGTCAGCTCATCACCACTCACATGCAGCAACTAGCATACAGGCATATGGGCATATGGGCATATAGGCATATGGGCATATAGGCCTAGGCATCATCCCATCATTCCATTATCATCAACATTTTGAGCATCAGCTAAAATATGATACGCGTTGTTTCTGAGGCTGAGACTCTGCCAACGACGCGTCGTCGACAAGTTGGCATCTAATTTTAACGTCAATATACGCAATGTAAAAACGTGTCTTCATCAACGTTCCGCGGCTCGTAATCTGCTGCTGCGTCCGTCCTTGCCGGCACCTCTGCGCCCCACGCCCCACGCCCCACGCCCTCATGCTCGTCACTTGCAGCGCTCTGCTCTAGCCTGCCCCCACGCAGTTTTAAGTGCCTATTAATAATGTTGCCTGGTCTGGCTGGGGCAATTTTTTCGTTCGTATTTTGCGCTGCTCTGGTTTGCTTTGCTTTGCTTTGCGCTGCTCTGCTTTATTTTTAGTGTACATCGTTAGCAAGCATTCTGCTGGGTTCTTCTGCGTTTAATATGCCGTTATGTCGTCAAATCTTAGGATCATTAAAAACAACAACAACAAAGACAACAACGCAAAGAAACCAAAACAACGTTAGCCAAGCGAAGAGCTCTCAAAAAGTCATTCCATTCTGCCATTGTCACATTTACAGATAATTAATAGTCGCCCAAATGACGGCTACATAAAATATGCCCCAATTAAACACAATCCCGGACTTGGCCAGGTGACTAGCGTCCGAGCAGGGCAGCGTGCGTACACCGGGAGCAGTTCAACCGATATATGCATAAATTAGTTGTTAGTGCATTTCATAAAATTATGCATACTTATTGTTAATTATATTGTTAAATTCGAGTTGCTCATTTGGCAAATATAATTTACGCTCTTGATGCTCATTAAATTCTTGTAAAAGCGCAGTCAACATATTTTATTCTGCGCATTATGTCGTAAAAGCAACTGAAAGGCTAGACTCACCTGACAACAACTGCCAAATACTCTGCATAAAGAGTAGAATTATAAGGCTGTCTATGAAAAAAACAGATACAAAAGCTCCTTGGCGGATCCTGTTCTTTCCAAGAACCATTGTGATGCTAATACAAAGTGAATGATTCTGTCATAGAACTGTTGAGGGCTATTGTATATTAGATGACATTTCCTCATTTTTTATATACATATTTATATATTTGAGTACTTAAATCATAAAAATGTAATCCTTTACCGTAGTATACAAAGTTTGCACAAATTAGAATAATCTCTTCCCAAAGGGAGAATAACAAATATTCAGTAAATCCGTCCGTCTGTCTGTATGAAATAAGTCATTTTGGGATAACGATATATTCCAACGGCTTAGATTTCTAGATATTTTTGATAAAAATATCATCTGTAACCATGCTATATGTGTCCATAAGAGAATTTACCACATCTAGCTTAGCCATAAATAAACCATTGTTGTTCCTCAATTTAAATAAAATTCCGTGCATTAGTAGGAACCAGTTTCTACTCAAAAATATTAGTACAGACTCTTGATATTTCATAAAAATGATATAAACACATCAACTGGGAATGTGGAGACGAATATATTCCACAGTTTTTGAGTAAGAGTCATCGATACTGGAGGACACTTTTTTCGATTGACAGATTGACAGTGTGGAAACAGAGTATCACGCAGTTGGTGCCGTCTTCTTACTTACCTTGAATTCATTTTGGGAGATTAAGGTAAACGAATTTTATGAAAATATAAATGCTGTCTAGAGGCGATCTTGGCATGTACATTCATCCGAGCTTGGGGTATGCTCCAGTTGTTTCACTTAATTTATAATATTATTTCATTTTGATTAAGTATTTAAATGCTTTTATTAGGTAACATTCTTATAATAATATAAAAAGCATTGCCATAATATAATATGACTTTTCGCACATGACTTTATTATATATAAATAAACAAAAATGTCTTAACATATATATGCGTATATATGTCTCCCAAACATTTCACAGTCGTCATTAGGAAAAAGTCGTGCGTATATGTACAGCTAATGCGCAAGTAAAACTAAATTTATATATTTTAAATTGGGGTCCCTCGACGCCTCTCACTTTTTATTGTTGACATATTTTGTTGGGGCCTTTGGATCGGGCGTGGTCGTAAAATAGAAATTAATGCGCGAATTATAGCCAACGAAATGTGGCATTGGATGTATTTTGGCTTTCTGCTGCGGGAAATGCGGTCGAGTTTAAACAAGTTAGGCTGATATAATATGAGATCGAAACGAGCATAAATTACAGAAGCGTGCATGGAGATGAGAACAAAGTGTTTATGATTTAGTATGGACGAAATCAACGCTATTTAAATGTTTAATGAGCAGTCAGATGTGTCAACAGGCTAAATGAAAATTTATTTAATTAGAAGTCAGACAGGCCGACACAAACACACGCAACGGCATGACAAGTGGGCTCTCATAACTTTTGAGCTAGCGACGATGTACATACATATATTTGAAACTGTTTGGTCAGCTATGCGAAATGAACAAAGGGAACATGTCGACAAATGCCTAAAAAGGCAATCAAAAGTTGCCCAAGAATTTGGGCAGACAACAAAAGTTTTGATTTATGAAATATGCGCTAAAAATACAAATAGCATTTGATGACATTTGCTCCGACGGCCATATCGTAAACAAATTCCCAAACAAGTCCAATAAAGGCCGTAAGGGGCTTTGATTTATCATGGCTGAATGCTGCGACATTAAAGTGGCCGCAAATGTTTTTTGGCCGCCCATGCGAATGTCATAGAGGGCATCATAAATAAGCCAAATACAACTTTCGCCACGCCAAGCCCTCGATCAGCGAAAAGGATTGGCAAGCCTCACAACGAAGGCCCCTAACTTTCTGGCAATGCAAATTACCAAGAAATTTGCGCCCCACCCGAGGACATAAGGATACCTATCAGCTCTACACATGTTAGCATGTGTTGTCCACAAACATGCCATTTGAGCCACAAAAGTTGCCATTGCTGCCTCATTTATTTTATGGCTGCGTCGCTTTAAGTTATTTTTCTTCATTATATTTTATATGCAGCTGGATCATAGTCCGACAACAGCCGACGGCATTTGGCAATCAACGCAAATGTTACGTTTATTTGGCCAAACAATTTTCTCTCTATTCTCTGGATGTACGTATATTTGTGTGTATAGCAAGGATCTGTATGCGTGCGGAAAATGTCAAATGTCCGCCTAAGCTGGCTATCACACATACGACCCGTTGTACGTCCAGTCGCTCGTCGCTCGTCGCTTGTCGGTCGTCGTCCGCTCATTTGCAGTTCGTCAGTTCATTTCTGGGGTCTTAGCGCACAGTTCATTAGCGCCGCCTCAAAGTTGGCTTATTAATCCTTAAATCCTCGGTGGAGCAGGCGCCAAGACAAACCCAGGCCCAGGCCCAGGCCCTGGCCGCCACTCGCCATTTGGCTGTCGACAGTTGTCATTAGGCTCTGGCATAAACAGCAAATTAAGTTTTACTGCTTCATATATATTTGGCACTCCAGCTGACTCTTAGTTTCTGCTGTGGGCCGTGCACTTTGAGGGCCCACGCTGCGGCGCTCCGTTGCGCCACTGGCCGTGTAATTTCAGCCGTTCCTATTGATATTTGATTGTTTGTAATGAGCTGAGCACACAGCCCACCACTGAGCAAATGAATAAAACATTGATGCGGGGCGAGTCGAATCTCGATTCAGTGGCTACAATAGGCTTATGTTATCATGACGTCGGCATGCCAACTCCAAATGAATTGAAAATAATAACACAAAATGCAAAGGTTACACAAATATTGTGAGCAGTTAGGGGTCAATTCCAATTATAGCAGCTAATTATGACGCATTAATTAAATACTCTATTCTGTGGGAGTGTGTGAGTTTTAATGTTAAATTGGCTGAACTTGGTGAAAAGGCTTTTGAGTACATGCTTTAATTTTAAACGATGTGCTACTCATTTATCAAGTTAAGCCAAAAAAACAGGTCAAGCGTGTAAAGTACATTTGAAATGTAGCTTAAAGAAATAATTGATGAGGCATTTAAAGCTTAGCAATTGAGTGCACGTACATAAATATGTTGTAGAATAGAAACATTTTTCGTGAGAGACTGAGAGAATTCATAAATACTTCAATTAAAAAGCTCTTCGATTTGAATTGCCTAATTAATATTGATTTATGTTTGATATTTTCAATTAATTAACACGAATTTGTCAATTCACTCTTTGAACAATTTCATTTGCGACTCTTCTGGCCTGCGGCCTTATAATAATTTATTGCTCTCAGTCGGGTTTTCAACACTTTTAAGTTGGTCTCGCATCGATTTCGCATGTCAAAGGCCACTTTCATGTTTGATTCGCTCTCTGTGTGATTCATTTCATCTGTTTTTGTTTTCCGAGCGCTTGCAGCGCCAATTGTGCGGCAAACATAATTCAATTAACGCCTGGTCAGTGGATGCACAGCCGGCACAAACACACACACCCACGCACTCGCACACAAATCACACTCGAAACTGTACACACACACACACACACACACACACTTGAAAAAGCGCGAGCCACTGCCCGGGCTGATTGACTACCAATCTGTGGGCCTGCACAACGCCAAATGGCCGGAAAGTGGCGCTTTACAATTTTGCAATTTCCGCCACCGCACAACATCAAACAGAAAATGCTTGATGCTTTCAACTCGCTGGACTATTTTCCTCTCCCTACCGCTCGTGCCCTCATCCAGTAGCAATAGCCCCAAAGTAGTGAAAAGGTTGTGCGAAAATACGGAAGAAAGTATCCTAATCAGTGGGAGTCTGACAGCTACTGGCACTAGAGCAAATCAGGCCAATGCTAAAAATAATATCTGCAGCAAATATGAACAGATCGAGCATCAAGCTTAAATCGCTTATTATTGGTATAGCAACATTTAAGAGCGTTATTGTATATTGCCCAGCGAAAAATGTAATTAAGCCTCTGTTTCGAGTTTCTACTCCAGTGCTTGCGTTCAATGTTTGTGAATATTTATAGATTGTAAAGGCAATCAACAAATTTTCCATGGAGCAGCTTCCAATTCAAATTTCTAGCATATTTGCGCCAGCTGAAATGAATTTCGTTCGCGAAAGGAAAAGAGTATACTGGGCAATGGCAGTATCCTTGTCCGTCCGTCCGTCGGACTCTCTGAATGCAGAGCCAGTCACTTGAAATTTGAAATATCTACTCGCTAGCAATCTCAATTTATAGAAGGTTGACGGACTTATTGGATGCGAGCCACTGGCGAGGACGCAGCATATTGAGAAATGAAGTGGCAAATGTTCTATGAATTAGATAGAGAGACAGATAGTCTCCTATTCAAAATATGTGGCAGATATGTACATATATCAACTCAAGGTTGCAGTTGGAACAACAAGATGCCATTTTGGTAGGTTTGTTCAAGCTGACAT
Organism: Drosophila mayaguana; assembly: GCA_037075325.1. Taxonomy (NCBI): domain Eukaryota; kingdom Metazoa; phylum Arthropoda; class Insecta; order Diptera; family Drosophilidae; genus Drosophila; species Drosophila mayaguana. Next base: position 2,158,983 of record JBAMCG010000080.1, on the reverse strand, counting down.
GCTCTACAAATCGCTATGCACTACGAGGGACCTGGCAAGTACGAATGCTAGTGCTATTTATAAATCAAGCCATAGTTGCATTGGTCATTGGGTGAATATGTACAATATAAATTCAGTGGAGTTCCAATAATTGGAAATGAAAAGTAACAAAACTTTTCTATGAATTTCTTGGATTACGGTATATTCTAGATTTTCATTCATCGATGTTCAAATAAATATAAACATTTTTCGATGTCATGCTATTCTGCATGTTTCTGAGGTTTCGATTTCATAGAAGAAGATCCCTATGATGGCAAATTCATTTTATGTAGAATCAACGTGACTGCAGATGGACTAATTTTAAAATCGTTTGCCATCTGAACTATTTTTTTTTTTTTCGTTTCACTATAAAGGGTTAAAATACAATAGATTTTTTCACATTTGCATTGACTTGTAAAGGAATCTTTCCAAATTTGACATGTCCATTGACATAATGACGACATAGCTATCGGAAAGAAACCAAGAATGGTTTAACTGACAACAAATTTTGCATTGCATTCAGAAAGCTGTTGAAGAATATATTTTCAGTTTATAAAGAGTAATACTTTATTTTCGAGTTAAATTATTCATATAAAAATTATGGTACGATGTATCGAATAGTCATTCATTATACAAAGGCCATTCGTGGGCCAAAAGGTGCACTTTTACCACTTAGTTGCTTTTCAGGGGAGTCACTATTGAAGAGTAGCATGGAGTTGGTCCCGTTCAAATATTTCAATTTTACATGTGGAGCGTAGAAATTTTTAGGCTTGCGCTTAAATATTTACTGGGCATCGCCCATATTTGAAATATTTCGAGTAATTGTCTCATGCGTGTCAAATTTAATGCATGCAGTGGACGTTTTGACATGTGCTCTAATCATATATCAGTATTTATTTACACTATAATTTCCGCATTGGCATTAAATGTGAAATAATTATTTGCGCTTCGTAATTATTGTTGTTTGGCATTTTATTTAGTTTGAAAATGAAATTGAATCGACTGTGATTGTCGTCGCAGCGCGCACTGTGACGTGTGGCGCAAATATTGAATTTTAATTAGTATCAATTTGATTGTTGTTGCTCGATTCAGATTTGTGTTTTTGGTGCTTTGGGCCTGTCGCTGCCACGCCCCCAGATGCCATGACTGGCATGGTAATTGCCTAAAACAATAACACGACAAGAAAAGTACATTAATAAACATCACTGGCAAAAGGAGGACAACAAAATTAGGGGAATTTTCGCTTTAAAGCTCGACATGCGATGAAGCGCACTGCAAGAGCCGCGACAGCGCTGCAAACCCAACGTGGAGGCGGAACGCTGCTTGGCTGCCCTCAACATTCACTTCCGTTTCCGTTCGTTGCCACTGCACATTATTCACATGCTGTCGTGCTGTTGTGACCAGCTCTGTTGCATGCACTCAACAGTCAGCAAGCTCTGGTCATCGACATCCCCAGCGGCTCACAGACAATGCGTGTGGCCCTTGTATTGGTAATTATGCATATTTGATTAGGCTTCAAGTTCCTGGAAGTGTTTTGCGTATTGATTTTTTGCCTACTTGACATATATGTCGGCAAATTAAACAGTGCAAATTTATTCGAGTAATATTGCGTAAGTTAAACTCTTCATATCAGTCAGTAATTGCTTCCGCTGCAAATATATATAAGTACTACAAATATATTAAAATTTCAATTGGCCTTTAAGTCAGCACTCGGGGTTTCGATATGCAAAGTCCCAATGTTTCATTGGTTGCACACTTTGGCAACTTAAGCTGGACAATGGCAGACACAACTTTATCTAGCCAATCTCTGCTCTTCTGCTAACTGTGCCCACATTGCCTCACTCTGGCACATGATCGACCCGGACTAAAATGCGATGCATGACCCAACCGGATGATAAGATTGATGAGACATACAAAAAGAGAATCAAGCAGACTCTGCAAGGGCTCTGCAAGTTTTTTCAATAAATAACAAATCATATCACACAGCCAGCCATAATAAAGTAGAGCAATAAGAAATAACTACCTCAAGATCATGATCAGGGGTTACAATTGAGTGCAAATTCAACAGCACATTTATGCTCTATATATATATATATATATATACTTAATTTCATTGATTTCACAGTTGTAAAGCCATATGGATTGAGTTTAAGTATTTAAGCACTGCTGCAGTTATTGAAGGCCTTAAATTTGGGCCCCTACCGAGTTGATATGCCTGTTGGCAATAAAAAATGCAACATTAAATGGGCGTTTCACATAAATAAAGCCGCTGGAATTGGGTTAAAAATTAACTACGCCAAATTTAAATCAACTGCGTGGAGAGCCCCATCGCAGTTGCTGCTTGTCAGCGAGTTCTGCTCCTGCCTTCGGGACCGGTGGTAAAAAATCGACTCGATGCCGATGTCGATGGCTGGCTGGCTGCCTGCTAGCAAGCCGTAAATAAAGACCAGCAAACATTAATAACTCCCATTGGGTGTGTTAACAGGCAATGACCAAAAGAGGGCAGGCCTGGCATGGATTTGGACTACGCTTTTGCTGCTATTACCTACCCTCTGGATCTGAGCTCCTGGCCTGGATTTCTTTCCCTCTCTCTCTCTCTCTCTCTCTCTCTCTGTTTCTCTGCATAAATTGCAGTAAAAACGACACGAAAATAACTAGCCATGTTCTCGTTGCTATTTGTTGTTGTCCTGGTTGTTGTTGCTGTTGTTGCTGCTGTCTATGAAAAACGATGTGCAACAAAAGTAACGCAGAAAGAGCAGGTGAAAAATTGCGCATACGTCAGGTGCGCCCATGGCCCGAGAATGCTGTGAGCCAAGCGACGTGTAATGCATGTAAGACAATCATTTTGACAAGCCAGCAGTAACAGTAGCGCTACTGTGTTTACATTCAGCCACACCCCATCCTAGACGCTGTCTGGCCCTTGCCACCTGGCTACCTAGTCGCCTGCAGCCTGCCTCCTGCCGCCTGGCACCAGCCACCGAGTTACTCATTGGCCCGTCGCTCGCCTGGCTGCCTTTTGATTATTATGCACTTTGATACTTATCTTTAATTGAGGTAGCTTTTCCTCGATAGCAGCTGAAAGCTTTCTTTTTTATGCTACACTTAGCTCTGAATTATTCTGTCGTGTTTCATTTTTGCCCTCGCTGTATTCCTTATTTATTTTGTGTCATGCTGACTTTACTAATTAACCAACAATGAGAAGACGTCGTCTTACTATTTAGCGGCCGACTTTTGAGAGATTGATGTGGAAAATGCGAGCTTTGTCAAGAAACTGAGCTCAGGATCAAGCTCTTGGCTACAACATTCCAGATTTTTTCCAGAAGAAAAGAAAAGATATAAAAAAAAACTCTTCTCACACACACATGCCCTAAACTCTGCACTACTGCTCTTTCAGCTCTTAGACCAAAAGCACGAGCCTCTGGAAAATGCGTTATTAAATAACTTTGCTGAGAGCTTGATGAACTTTTTTATGCACATGCGTAAATATTCCAAAATAAGAAATGTTCCTTAAAGCTTTAGAGGAGAATGAGTCATATAGGTGAAAAAGGTATGCCGCAGTGGAAATTTAATCAGACCTGTCTAGCCTTTTTTTATGAGCTGCGGGTAAACGTATCCCCAAAACATATTTATAATAAATATGAGAAATATTATTCTTCTCTGAACTCTTTTATAGCTAGTGAACAAATACATTTATAGTAGAATCTGTAAAATTATAAATTTAATTTTTTTAAAGCAACTCTCCAGGTTTCTGTACTTTTTCAAAGGTTCGAGAAAGGAGAAATAATAAAAGCACACAGAAAATATATATATATATATTATTGTTCTTGTGCTACTTCAAAATAAAATTTGTCTCCGACACCTTTGAGGAAACACATATGTACATATGTATATATATGTGTAAATATGATAAAAATTATAATATTTATTAAATGTTAAAAATTATATTGACTTACAAATTAAATCAAAAGAAAATTTACAATTCTCTACAATATAAATGTATATACTAATAATTTAAAAAACAAAAAATGTAATACGATCTGGACAGCTGTAATCTTTAATTTTAGAATAATATTCATATTAGTCTTAGTTACCAGAAATATTCATGGAAATCTTCTTTAAAGTAATCTCTGTCTCTCTCTCTCTCTCTCTCACTCACTCATTCACTCTATTTCTATATCTCTCCTCTCTTTATTTCTCTCTCTCCCTCTCTCTCTCTCTCTCTCTCTCTCTCTCTCTCTGTCTCTCTCTCTCTCTCTCTCTTTCGCTGATATGTAAGAAATAAGAAGTAAACATGCTCAAATATTCTGTCTAAAGCTCTAGTTCCACTTAGACATTGTTATATGGCTTCGGGTATAATACAAATACAGAAGAATAAAATCAAATAAGAATTCAAAAAATTAACATTACATTGCAATATATCTTAATACTTTTACATTGCTTTCACTCACTTCTTCCGTTTGCTCTTTGCGTATTTCGTTTCAGTTAAAGTTGCCTTACAGCTCGCTAAACGGTTTCTGGTTAAAGGTCTTTCATTATATATAAATGTCTTCAATATGTATAAATTGAAGACCTTTAAGCAGACAAACGTTTAGATACCCCGCTGGCACTCACACACACATATACGCGGTGCACTAAGCGTTTTATGGCCATTGTTGGCTTGGGTGCGCTTTGTACGCAGCTCAGGGCATGTGATTATGTGTGTGAATGTGTGTGTGAGTGTGAACGCAGCCCCAAGCCTTGCTGAAAACGTGTGCATCTTGCAGTCTTTGCGAATCGTTTTGTCGTCAGACGTCTGCAACGGATGCCCAGGCTAATTTTGCGTAAAATGAGTCCCCTAGCCGTAAGCCAATAATTCATTAGGAGTCACAGGGTCGAGGGCTCAGCCAGCAGGTGCACAACACGGCATATGCAAATGAGCAATGTGTGCGGCTCTCTGTTCTGTTATGATTGCCCGTGTTTTGTGCGTCGATGACCACACCACTCTCTTGCTCTCTCTCTCTCTTTCTCTCTCTCTCTCTCTGTCTCATTCTCCTCTCTGTCAGGCATAAAATCAACCAGGAATAGTTGGCTGTCATTTCCGTTCCCCTCCCTTGTGTGCGCCGTGTCGTATACGCGATATTTAAGCAGCACCTATTTGAGTTCGAACTATATATAATGTATATATAGCATTTTGGTAATTAATTCAGCACTTTAATGTTATCCAAAAATACTCTTGTTGTGTCTTATTCCACAGTTATGCGATACACTTACTTCTAACCTCATATTCAGCACCTTTCACCGGTCAAGCAAAGGCTGAGCATAGCCAGTGGGCAAGCTGGCATAGCCTCGCCGTGGGCTGCTGTGAGTGCATTTCAATTTGTGTTGCAGGGGTCGTAGGCGCTGTGCCTCCTGCCTTTTATGAGAGCAATATGCATATGCCCGACAATCCACTCGAGCGCTGCTATTTGCATTCACTTCGTTGCAGTGTTTGCCTGCCCACTCCTGCTGCACACTCGTCTGGGTCGCCAGCACATTTTAATCCTGTCAAAGGCGGTTGTAGTGCTTCGGGCCGGCTCTCTTAAAGTTTCATAGAATTTACTAGCAGCAAACACAACCTGCCTCTGGTGGTTGGCTAAACGACACTTGGCTGCATGAGTAAACAAAACAGTTGGTGCAGGCAAGTAGCACAAATTTGATTGGCATTGGACCACAGATATACAACGATTTAAGCCGCTCCACAGTTCGGCTGGCAAATAAATGTGATTTCTCGGTTGCTGATTGAATTGATGGAAAACCTTTAAATGACTTAAAGACACGCATATATATTTTGGCTGGGCTGGCTGGCTGGCTGGCTGGCTAGCTGAATAGTCAGCTCACATTTCCAGCATTTGTGTTAAATTCGCCTTTCCTTTGCAGCTTTCAGTTTGTTGACTTTCAATTGTCAGCTCTTTTCATTCTTTTCAGAAATACTCAAGAGTTGTATTCATTTGTTATTTCGGCTGTTGTTGCCGTTGTGATTGTTGCTAACATTATTTCAGCTCTAAAAAACTTTTACACTGTTTCAGCCTTTTTATGACGCCTCTCAATTTGACATAGGCATTTTTACGAGCCTCCCAAAATGGGCAGCCAGCTTTTTTCATTTTTCTATTTTTGTTGCCATTTTGTGCCTTTTGGCGAAAATTTGCTGTTTAGAGCTTTTTGTTGCCGTTCCCTCTTTATACCCTCTGTCCATTAGGATTGCGTAGTAGAGGGTATATAAGTTGAGGGCGAATATATGTTAGATTGGATAGATATACAGATGTATGTCAAAGAGAGGAGTCGGTATTTGATAAAAAGAAAAATCTAAATGAACACATGATCCATAATCCTAAACAAGTTTTATGGAATATATTATGGGCGTAACAGAAATTCATTGTCTGAATTGCTGGAATATAAAATTGTATTGAAGATAGTTGATTTTGTGACTAATATTTAGTAATGTTTACACCAAAAAAACATTTCGGATCGTTGTTCATATTTGTTATATATTTGAAACATAGAGAAGAGGCATCTTCGATTCCATCAATCACAGCTGCAAAAGTAACCATATTTTGTAGACCTCGTATAAACATCAGAGCACTTCATAGTTAGGCCTCTCGGTGCATCATAAAAAGCATTGCGTTCTCATTTCGCGAGCGCTGGCGGAGTCATAGAAAGTCGACGCGTCGGGTAATTAGAAAATTAGCCCCTGCCAGCGGCCCATGACTGAAATGCACAGCAGCTAGCAGTAGCAACAGCAGCAGCAACAACAACATAAAGTACAGCAACTACAACTACAACAACTGGTCCTCCGCAAGAGCCGCTCTTGACGAGCCAGCGAGGCACATGCAGCTGCCACCGACACTTGAGCCCGGGCACAATGAGTTTGTCATTTGCGCAATTTAAGTTTTAGTTACACAAGACGCACACCAACACACATCAGCTGAGTCTGTGTGAGTGGGTGTGGCAGTGTGTATGCGTGAGGGTGCGCTGGTGTGCGTGGGTGCAGGTGATAGAGTTGTTTCTCATTCCTTCAATGCGACTGCAATTAGTGTGAATTAAGTTGGATTTTCGGTTAAGCCGTTTCCAGTTTCCCGTTTCCGGCACGCCCCAGTATCCTTGGCCAGCTGTGCCGTTGTCCTTCAGGTGGCTTAGCTGATATTACAAGCTAATAATACAAGTAACAACCGAGGTTAAGTAGCTCGTTACACAACACTGACGGACGTCAATGCTGAATTCCGCTCGAAGAAATACATTCCACTATAATGCATACATATATATGTACATATTAATATTACATAATGCGTATTTTGATTTGTGACCTTTTTACTTCTGTTTCGCAGGGCTAACGTTGGGCTACCAGCGGCAATCTGTGAGCAACAACAACAATCACAACAATGTAGATGCAAAACCAACACATCTGCCACCATTACACTATCCGCATGGCCACAAATGGAACGAGCCGTATTTCGATTTGACAATGCCAAGGAATATCACATCGCTGGTGGGCAAGTCCGCATATCTGGGCTGTCGGGTCAAGCATCTGGGCAACAAGACGGTGAGTACGGCAGGACGGTCGTGGAAAGCGCAGATAAGCATAAATACAAATCATGAGATGGCAATCTTGCTGTGCAGTAAGTACTGGCCACAAGACCGGCCTGCCCCACTAAGATAACGTCGAATGAAAAAGAAATACACCCACACGCACACGCACACACACACGCATATATACGTTTATATATGTATTTGTGTGCAAAAATGATATGAAACCGGATTGGGTAACCAAAACAACAGCTCGACTGCTGTGGCGGGGCGTCTGTTTTAATAATGTTTATTTTTATTTACATTTAATAAACAAAAATGTAGCGACAAGTGTTGGCAATATGCCGGCCATCTCAGATAGTCGCTATACGCTACGATATTGGTACAGGGCGCATGTGTTGTAGTGTGCGTGCGGGTGTGCTAGTGTGAGTGTGCCATAATAACAGACGCTTATTAAATTTACTGTCCGTTTATTATGTACTACGTGACGTCGAAACAATGAACCGAAGCTAAGCCTGAGGAGCACAAGCCAACACATGTTGTCCGTGTGCCCTGCCCAGATATTGTCATTATTTTTATGGCGTCACTTGATTTTCTATGGCCTGAAAAAACTTTGGCCATTTGCTTGCCATATGAGCCCCGCCGGGCTCCTGGCCTGGATTAAATTCGGCTTCTGTTTCTGTTTCAGGCAATTAACATCTCGTTTTCAAAGCAGCTGCAGCATTTAGACTCCTGCTCAGACTCGCTAAAAGCTCGCCTCGTGCAAAATTGTTTAACAAAGTATTGAATTTCAGCAAACCAATTAAATGGGTTGCCATAACTGCAATACAACAGCCGTCGGCCGTACATTCCGCCAGTTCATCAACCCGGACTTGGGCCAAGTTCAGTCCGATGTTTTGTAGCCGCTGTCACTGCAGCACAATCTGCTGCGGAGAAGCATTAAACGTAATTTACGATGAGATTTAACAATTAAAGAGACCCAAAAACACAGCCGAATATATCGCATTCGCACTTCAGCATTGCGGATATCCACATATCCACATGCGGCCTGCATGCAATCGTGAGAAACTTTGCAGGTGCTCCTCGTTTGGGGCCAGAAGTTATAAATGCTCCAGCGTTGATTACGTTAAGCGATTTAGCGTTGGTTTTGGCACCCAGAATGGGGGTTATAGATTTCCACATAACCAAATCCGCTTCCGCAATCAGTAAACTACACACACATCCAGACAGACAGACAGACAGAGGGGGAGAGGTAGAGGGAGAAGGACTGAGTGAGCGAGGGGGGATGCAGGGCATTTTGGGGCGAGTTTCTCTAGTTAACTGGCGGCCAACGGTAAATTTATGTTGCCAGTGCGGCAAAAACTCTGACGGAAACAAGTTTTTTTCCGTTTTGCAGGCCTGGACTGTTATTGCCGAATTAGACAGACGGCAACTGGAACTGCACAGATGGATGCCTGGCACAGTTGGCTGACTCTGACGCAGTGTCTGTCTATGCTCCCGCCGTTCCGTCCGTCTGCTGCTATGTCTGCCAGCGTCCGCATGTGTGCCTGTGTGTGTGTGTGCAGTTGAGTCTATAGCAGTTGGCCACCGCATAAAAAGGCACCCAAAAACTTGCCAAAACAGTGGCAGCTCGAATACACATATAAAAAAAGAAACGAAAAATTTAACATCAAAAATTTACAAAATGTAGTGGCCAATGCGGAAAAGGAATGTCGAGGCTAAGAGCACGGAAGTATCATTTTCCGGGGCTGTCATGCGTGGTGCACACTAATTTTTAGTTATTTAATATTTAGATTGCGAGCTGCACAAATTTTCAGCCTGTGCCTGAGCCCCACCGAGCGGCCGAAGCATTAGCCAGCAAATTGAGACAAGTTTCGGCTTGGCCCAATCAAAATGCAAATCAGCGTGGGACGCACAAATACCACAAAAAAAAAAAAAGAGCGCAGTCTAATATATTTAAATTTTCGCATTTTATGCCTCTTTAAATAGTCTGTGGCCAGAAAATGAAATTGAATTATGTGCAGAAAGCAACAACTATGCTCGGGTGCATTTTCGTAATGAATTACTGTTTAATTAATTAAAAGAATTATAAAGAGAATACGAATTAAAGACTGAATAATAGATGGCTTAGCACTTCTGGTAAATCAGAGTTTCTAGTTCTTGGAATGCAGATACGAATTGGACTTTGCAGAGAAACAAGCTGCCCCGTGGACAGACATATTAGCTATTATAATTATAGGGTATATTTGCTTATCAAAAAGAAACCTCTCGTTATATGAACTGATTTTAGATGAGTTATGCATTAAATTCACTGTAAGCCTAGCTTCGTCTCGTTTCAAACGCAATAATTAACTACTGATACTAATAGATTATTCGCACAACTTTGACAGGTCGCTTGGATACGTCATCGGGATCTGCACATACTCACCGTGGGCACCTACACCTACACAACGGATCAGCGTTTCCAGACCTCCTATCATCGGGATATTGACGAATGGACATTGCAAATCAAATGGGCCCAGCAGCGCGATGCTGGCGTCTACGAGTGTCAAATATCGACGCAGCCGGTGCGCAGCTATTCGGTCAACTTGAACATTGTGGGTGAGTTCAAACCAAAAACTGTGTCAAGCGATGTGTGCTCTATCCACACACACCACACACGCGAACACACTCCCATACATATATACTCCTACATACATACATAATGGCAAACGTTTATATATCCGTGCAGCTGACGAAGCTTTAGCCGCTGGGCTTTTGCATATTTCAATTCGGTTACTCCTCCCAGCGTATACGTAATATTTCGACACGTCACAAAAGAAAACAAAAACAAAAAAGCAAACGATGCTATGGGTATTCACATTTTTTCTTATTTGCATATTCATGCAATTTGCAAAAGTGTAAATTATGCACACTGGGCAATATCGCTACAAAAATACACAAAAATAATACAAGCAAGTCACATGATTTGAGCTGAAAGTAACTGACTGCTCAATGCTCTATTTAAGTAAGCAAGCTAGCTGAGATTATTCTATAAAATTGCTAGGTTATCAATATAAAGTGACAGCATTTACATTACCTGATGAAACATCGAAATATGGTATTATTTTTCTAATTGAAGTTCTCTCTGCACAAAATTAATCAAATTCGCCTCAAATAAAATCCTTACACTATATTTAACGCAGATTAACAGGAGACTATTTAACTTGAAAGACTCAGTAAGTTACTCAACGATGTTGATTTGCTCCTACAAATCCCATACACTCATATAAAATAGTATACAAACAAAAAGCAAACAGCTGAAACAACACATGAGCCGATCGAGAGCAGAGACGGGCTGCAACGTGGCTCGAATTTCCCAAAAATATGTGAAAAGTTGTCAGGAGAGTTGGGCAAAAAGTGAAAAGTGAAGAAAAACTAGATAGCGGCCACAGCAGAAATTGAATATGAAAGTCATATGACTTTCAATTAAGTTAATTTGCGTTTAATTTTTGTTGTGTGTGTGTTATTTTCAGTTGCATATATTCAGTTGATAATGTCGATTCATTCGATAATATTGTATATGGCATAAGTTGAAAAAATTAGCATCTGAAGCGTGCATAAAATTTGTTGTTATTTTATTATTTATTTTCAATACATGAAATTAAAATTTATTTATGTCAATTTTAATTTTTCACTTCTGTTATAGACATTTGTGTAAGATTTTTTTTTTTTTTTTAATTTGAACTTTTATTTTCATTTAGTTTATTTATTTATCTCTTAATTTGTTTATTTTTAAATGCAGTAAATATGTTATGTTTTTTTTTTTACATATCTGAGAAGAAAGTAAACAGAAATAATACGATTTCAATGACTCAGAAACATATTATAAGACCACAAAATTAATTTAAATAATTAAACAAATTAGTAGTGAGCATTTTTATCTTTTATTATTATTATTACGTATTTTTTAATAATACTTTTAATATTATTTCATTAAAAATAATTTTGCACAATTGTCAATTATTTCTTTTGAATATTATATTTATAATTTAATTACTTATTGGCACACTTTTATTTTCTGTCTTTTATTTTCATTGCTTTGGTTGTTTGCCGCAATATCAAGACCTAATCGACGAGGAGACCAGCAGTGTGATGCAGCAATATTACAACGACGATGCCTTCTACATAGCCGCGGATCGGGTTTATCAGTCCAGCGATGACGAGTTTGCGGGCATGTTTGGCCCCATTCAGACAGTTGCGGGTTTGTAAAGAAATACGGCAGAAGCAGTGCAAAGTCCTAAGGACAGCTGCCTGACAAGCTTATGTGCATGCCTTAGTTAACAGTTGCCGCAGACAGATGGGGTAGCTGAAAACCGAGAAGTTGACAAGCATGTGCATATATTATTCGCAGACCCTGAACCCATTGAAATTCGGAGTTCAGGAGGTATATCGACTAGTGGCCAAAGACACAAAATGTAGTCCGTTCCGATATGTCCGATAGCTATTGCAATCGAATTACATTTTTAATTCTCAGCTTAGTTCTGGATTTGTAATTCAAATTTAAAGTTGTTCGAATGGATTGGGAACGCTGAAGAATATAAAATCTAGTTATTTAAATAGGAAATTTCTTTACGGTGAGACACATACTAATTGATTCGGGCTATTTAAGCTCTGATCGGTTCGTAAAAACTTTTTTGGCTTAGCTTGGTTTGGCTTGACCGGTAGTTAGGGTATGTCCTAGTCATAGTCAGGCACTCCCGACAAGAGTGTTCCCGCTCGTTTTTATTTTTTTTGTATTTTTCAAATATATTTCGTGGCAGTTATGTGCACTTTTCAGCCAAGTCCTCCAGTCGGTTGGAAGTAGAAGTGCTGTAGAGACGAGTTAAGCGCTTGTGGCTGGCGCAGCGTTTTTCTGGCTCCTAACGAACAAATTTTCCGACTAACTTTGTCAGTTTGTTATTTTCCACATTTTACCTAACACATTTCTCGTTCAAAATATTATGGCATAAATTTGTTTATTTCTCAAGTACGTGTCCTATTTAATTAGACAGCCAGCAGTGGTGCTGTGGTTAGCTCTGTGTTTATCAGTCGAATTCATCTGGCAGCGTCTTGCACAGATGTGGATAGTCTTCGCTGACGCCCTCGGCACAGTGATCCGCCGAAAATTCGCCCGCCGTATAGAGGTGTGACGTAGGGTCGACTTGATTATTGTAATAGCAGATGAGCACGAATCGACTGGCCTCCCGATTGAAGTCCTCAGCGGCCGCACAGCCGACATATTTGTTGTGGTCGTTCAAAATGTTTTTGATCTCCGAGACTTCTTCCACTTCGTATTGTCCCAGTGCCAGCTTGTAGACCTGATGCATCCACATTTCCGTCTGGACAGTCAGCTTCTCGGCGTTCGTCGAGCGCGAGTAGTTGGGGATCGGCTGAATATCCAGCCAATTCATGCCATAGTTCAGCGCTGGATTAGTGAACGTAGAAACGGCTAAGCAGTAGTTGAGGTGCTGCGAGCAATGCTTCACATGGTACTCGGCAATCAGAGCTAGCTTAAAATGCCAAATCAGCTCCGGCATGTGGCTGGCCTCGGGCAGCCCAATGATGACTCCAGATGCCACCTCCTCGCGGTACTTGTTGTGCAGCTTGAGCAGGTAGTCCCTGTAGATTTGCATGTTGATCAAGATGCGGGTGCGTAAGCAACTCTCATGAAAGGTCTAAAGGAAGTAGAGTAACTAGTAGACAAGTAGTTCTTAACTGATAGAAAGGCTTACTAAGTCGTTTTCGCAGCCCAAGTGACGCAATCCATTACACTCAGTCATGTTGCAAAAGTCTATCGCCAGGCCCTCGTTCCAGCAGAGAACAAGCCAAAACACTACAAGGTTCTTCATCCACTGCATTCTATGATCGGAGGTCTACTGAGGCTAGTTATCGAACGGCAGTGGCTTATATTGAGCGACCGTCTGGGTTGGATCGGGAGAGTGAATCACAAATAAACACTGCTCAAGCAAGATCAGATGACTTTCACAGAGGAGGAGTTGAAAGTGTTTATTTATAAATAAAATATGATCTCGAAAACTGTTTAAGTCTAAGTTGTTGACATTAATATAAACAATTAGGTGCCAGGTTCTTCGATAAACTAACTCGCTGAGTGCCCTCACGTAATACGAGCAGAAGCTATTGAGTCATTGTCATCCACCCTAAACAGCTCATTGGGAACTTTCTTTTGCTGAGATTGCTCGCTGAGTCTGAAATCTCTGGCCACTGTAGTTTCAATACCAATTAGTCCGAGTTTACCTTGTGGGGAGTAGCTTTGTCACACGATTCGCTTGTTGCTCATTTCTGTGTTTGCCAGAGAGGAATGCGCATTTCGCAGATGTCTTTTGTTGCCATGCCAAGCTGTGCACTGATTGCCACGGATGGGGGACCACTGACAGGTTGCATGCGAGCCATCCACAACAAAGAGTTCAAGCTGGACGCTTGACAATGACTTTGGGCGACATCAATAGACTTCTTTGTAGCGGGCAGATGGCATTCGAAATAACCAGCTGCCAATTTAACTAGTTTACTGAGGCATTGACTCAGCCGGGATAAGTCAACTAGGGGCAGGTGCTATCGAGCTACATATTCCTTGCCCCACCGCACCCCACCCCTGTTGTTTGTGTAGATTACTGATTGGAAACGGTCACGTAGCTTGCGATATTTTGTCGGTAATTTGCCGTTTCAGCTGCGCTACACAATTCGCTTCGATTTCCCCCCGCTGCGACTAACGACTCCTGTTGCTAATTTTTTGCAGTGCCCACGGCCACGATTCTCGGCGGACCCGACCTGTATGTGGACAAGGGCAGCACCATAAATCTAACATGCATCATTAAGTTCAGTCCGGAGCCACCGACACACATCTTCTGGTATCACCAGGACAAGGTAAGCAATCAATTTGTGAATATTCAACATGAGACGAAACAAAAAATGCTTTAAAGATGCACTTAAAATTCCTGTGTGCGCATCAAATTATCGTGGAATAATTGAACTTTGCCCTCTCCGAACACTCTGGCACTCAAACTCAAACTGTTTCTCATACCAATACTTAAGCTCAAGGCCCAGCCAATTGCCGCTGGATAAACGTTTCAACTTTTACGAGCGCAGGGCGCGACTTGCGTTCGCGCTTTTGTTTACTCTGCGTATACGTAACGTATTTAATTTTAGCTTTTATGATTATGAGAAAACATGCTTTTGCATTTAGCTCGTTGCCAGCCTGCCAGCCTGTCCGCCTGTCCGCCTGTCCCCTGTAAACATTTCTTTTCAAGGCACAATTTTCAGGGAAAATGTTTTAATACTCACACACATTTGTACACACACGCACAGGTGCTCAGCGAGGAGACTTCGGGTGGCCGGTTGAAATTTAAGACCATTAAATCGGAGGAGACCAAATCAATTTTGCTTATCTACGATGCGGATTTATTGCACTCAGGCAAATACTCCTGCTATCCATCAAACACAGAAATTGCCAGCATACGCGTCCACGTGCTGCAGGGTGAGTACAAATGAAATTTCATGGGACAACCTGGGCCAGTTGGAGGGTGTGTTGCTGTTACACATATGGGGCAAGTGCATAAACGAGTTTAAATACCAAATAAGTGGATGGAACCGGCTAGCAGAGCAACAAGAAATCGAGCAATTCAATTCAACTGAAGCCCATTACCTGCAGCTGCAGTTGAGGGGCTTTCAAGTATGATGATTGCGCTGAAAGTATTTGCAACTACTTGACCTTTTCACATACATATATATATTCATATGTATATATACGTATATACATACTGAAGGATGGAGGACGCAATCAGCATTGTTGTAGACTTCTTCTGCAAGTCGTAGCCGAGGAAACTTTATGCATTTTTGGACAAACATTTTAGTGAGCTAACCACAACAGGCATAAGTATTTCGGTTCCACTTGGTGGTCTGTGTGAGCGGGCTCCATGGGCTCCATGGGGCCTGTGAAAGGGTCCAACAAATTGTAACTCATTTATGCAATGTCTGCATTAATTTTTCTTCTGTGTTTGCTCATTTCGCACAGGCGAGCGACCCGAAGCCATGCAAACGAATGCGGCGCCAGCTGCCGTCGCTCTGGCCTGGGCCTGCCACACGAAACAGGCAACGCAGGCAGTCAAAGTAATTAGCACAATGGTTGCGGCATTTGTATTGTTGGAGGCCTGCTGCACGCTGCTGCTCCAGGGAGCAGGAGGCGGCGGAGGTGGGCGCGAAGAACGAGAAGACAGAGCACCCCCGATGCAGAGTCAAGTGGCGCGGGCGAAGAGGAACACCAACAGCAGCAGCAACAGCAACAGCAGCTGCCCTAACCGCGACCATGTTGGCCAGCGGACGACGTCAACTTCGGCCAACCATGTCAATAGGAGCAGAGCCACTGCGCGGTGATAAATTAAAACTGCCCGGTTAGAAGCGCCACAGAAACGCCACCGCCACTGCGCCGCAGCCAAGCAACTAAGTGGGCCGCCCGCTTGAGGGCAATCGAGATGTGAAGCCTGGCTGTCGCTCAAACGATGCAAATGATGCAGTGCAGCACGGGCTGCGCCGGTGCCACAGGCAGCAGCTGTCATGCCAAATACTAAAACAAGAAAAGGTAAGCTAATTACGATAATGATGAGCCGCTGCATATGATTCGTCGACGACTGCTGCCGGCTGCTGCCTGCTGCAGCGACTGCTTCTCGAATACTCTCTAAGTTGTAAGTAAGTGCGAGTATAATTTAGTGGGCTGGGACTAGCTGAGACGGGGAACAGCTGTGTACATAGTACTAGTCTTACCTAAACCCCTATGCCAGCACTAGCGACATTAGTAGAATACAAATAAAATGAAGTTAAGTAAACGAGGAAACTTAAATAATGT
Organism: Drosophila mayaguana; assembly: GCA_037075325.1. Classification (NCBI taxonomy): domain Eukaryota; kingdom Metazoa; phylum Arthropoda; class Insecta; order Diptera; family Drosophilidae; genus Drosophila; species Drosophila mayaguana. The sequence goes on along the minus strand of JBAMCG010000080.1, from coordinate 2,142,548 downwards.
ATAAATCACATATGCTACTCACTAATAGAGATAACCGTTCAGATTCAGAGAAGGTTTAGCAATAAGTTAATACTCGAAAGCCAACTATATGCTAGTTTTCGTTGTATATATTGGAGTTCTGTATGCAGCTTACGATCGGCAGTAGCCTAGATATGTTCCATGATAATCACTTGTATATATTTGTAGATCTATTCCATAAGCAATGTAAATACGTACAATTACTGCCCGTACCTAATCGGGTGCAGCTACAAGGCTAAATATGCAGTTTTACTCATTCAGTGTATTGTTATATGTTCCTATTACCAGGCCTGCATTTGAGAGCCTTTTCGTTTCACTCGGCCTTGCCTCTTGCATCTTCAACTATCAGTTATCTACCCATACTCACATTGCCTGAGTGTGTGCAGAGTTTGGCAACATTCTTCAGCCATATGTTTGGCTTCTTCGGCAGGACACGGAGCTCTTATCTCCTTCCTCCAAAATGTCATGCGCCTGTCTCGAGTATTCCGTAAAGTTTTCTGTGTGTGCGCACAGTCCCCAAAGTCTGCAGTTTGCTTTATTTGTAGTCACAACTTCATCGTGTCCGGCTGTATTTCCCAGAAAGCTGCAAGTCACTTTGCCAATGGCTGTCAACAAAATATTTGCATTTATATTTGCCAAGCAACCCGCTCCAGTCAACTAGCACCCAAGCATTCAGTTCAGTTTAGTTCTGTTCTGTCCTGTTCTGTTCAGGCCTGGATCGATGGCACATAGTTGCCCAGGTACTCCTATTCCCAGGATAGCGATTCGTACCACCCCCACCTCGCCCGCCTCCTGCGCCACTTAATGTCTCCCATTTAAAAATGCATGCTCCTGTCCGCTTTAATGGCCGCTCGACTATTAAATGCGATGGCCGGGGGCATAGCCGGGCATTAAACTGTAAACTGTTGAAAATTGTAAATAAAATCGCATATATGTATTCGAATAAATGAAAGCTGCTTTATTTAACTAGATGTGGTAGTCGTGCGTGTGTCCATTTCCAGAGAAAACCCAATTGCTGTCATAAATATTAATATTAATAATTAAAAATTATAAATGTGCGCCAGTGAAGTTTGTCGCGACATTTAAAGGAATGTTTAATGAGTTTATGCTAATGTTGCTATAAACATAAGCGCGAAAGCGAACAAAAACCGAAACCGAATATATAAACAAACAAATACAAAACATAAGTATATATGCAGTTAAGAGCGGAGAGTGCATCTATGTGTATGTGTAAGCCCAGTATGTGTATGTATAAAAGTAATATCGAGTATTATAATCAGACATAATAATAATATGAATAGCGATAAAAACACTAAATAAAACTATGAGCATACAAATATATGAATGTCAGACAAGCACACAATGATGATGTTGATGATATTTTGTTAAAAACAAAATGAGAACGCATTATAATGGATTATAAAGTTGTTTTAATGTTTAAGTGAGTAGCGCCAGCAGAGCGTTAACATGCATTAGGATTAACTACGTTTATAATGAAACCCGCAAATATTTAAATAAAGTTTTTAGTTATTATGAAAATGGTAAATACTGCATACGCTCTGCCGTTTTATTCCTAATTCCGCCGACAAACTAATCATCGGGCTGAAAAGCTATAATAAATTACAGGCGCGTTGCGTCCGGGGTAATATATGGTCTGCGAGCAAACAAACTTGGGAAGGGATTCACGGGGACTCGCTGTGGAGAAAGATTTATGCAAATATTTGGTACACAGATATCTTAACGGCTGCACATAATAGACAACGGAATGGAACAGGAGGCGAGATCCTGTTGCGAACGCGTTTTCATTTTTCAGCCTAATAAAGTAGCAACCGAAGAGAATGTAAACTTTAGGCTGGACTCAGCGGGATGCCAGCAGGAGTCCAGGACGGTGCAGAATGCGCATAAAGTGCTGTCCTGTCCCCGGTATTTCCTGCCTTCCCGCTTTCCTGCTTTCCTGCTTTCCTGCCCAGGCCATGTGTGCGCCCTACCGGTAAGACATCAGCAGCCGTTAGCATAAAAGTTTATTATATGACAAGTAAGTACATATATTTGTATTCAGCTATGTGCCGAGCCAGCCTGCGCTCCACAAGCCAAATAACGGCAATATCATGCCAAAAAGTTTAATAGCGCAAGACGCGTCAAGGCGAATTGGCTGGAAAACGTCAGGCACGGCCAGGAACACTCAGCGCATATGAAGCGTAAACTTTTTTGCCAGAACGCACAAAGAAACGGAACTCGCAGTAAAACTATACAGGAAAGTACAACGAAAGTGGGGTACCCTGTTCAATCGATATATATAGTAATCATCAATAAGAAATCTTGAATTAATTTTACTTTTTATGATTTTCTTCAAATATTAATCGTATTTATTTTTATTTTTTTTTTAAATTTATTTATGCATATCTAGTTTTATAAGAAGAGCTAATGAACAAATGTGATTGATTAAAATAATATGTAATAAGCAGGAGAAGTAAGTCCTGAATGGAAACAACAGCTCAGTTGACTTAACACTGTCTATCGATCTCAAAACTTTTAGTATTGAATACATGTAAGATTTTCATTTGACTTATATTTCAGATGTTAGCTCATATTAAAACTATAAATAGGTATAGATAAAAGAAAAGTAATAATAACGGGCGAAGATTCAAAAGACTTCATAATATAAATGTATAAATATAATGTATAAATTAATAATACCGGCATACTAGTCGATTAATTAATTAAGGCCTTGAGCGAAATGCGTTGTAGGGTCTTAAACAATAAGCTGCAATAATTATAATATAATAATTGATAAATAAAAAAATTACAAATAATAAATATAAACATAATACAAATTCCAAATAAAAAATTAGTCCCTGTAGCAGATATATTATAAAGAAGTGAAAGAGATGTACGATTCAATAAAATATATGGAATATTTTTATTATTATTATCCTTATTGTTTATTTATTATTATTACTTATTTATTATTATTATTTACTATTTTCTTGATTATTACAGTTTTTTGAGTAACACCTAAGCTAATATGGAAAACAGTGGAATAACCTTAAATTTTGTTTGTTTAATTGATAGAGTTACATACAATTGCAATATAAATCTGGCGTTATTCATATGAACTCATATTGGTATATGAAGTCCTTGCCTTTCCATGCTTAAATGTGCACTGATTCTAACAGGGCTCCTGGTATTTTCTAATCGTCTCTTTTCTAGTCACACTTGGGCATTTTTTTTATTAATCCACATAGGATTTGAACCAATAAAAAATGTATTCAGAATATCAATGTGCCTTTCGCATCATATAGAAATTTTGCTGTCAAATACTTATACAAAACATTTCCACGACGAAAATGCTTGAGGAAAGTGCATAGCCACGTTTGGTGTACGGACGTATTACGGTTTGGGAATTGCCCAACCTTACTTTTAATTGCACAGGGCTTATGGCCCTGATCAGCAAGAGAGAGAGAGAGAGAGAGAGAGAGAGAGAGAGAGAGAGAGAGAGAGGGCGAGAGAGTGGCTGCTAGCCAGCAACTGGCATATGTACGGTCTGGCAATTTCAGATGAAAGCTAGAATGCCGGAGGAATGTGTGCCAGCTGGTGCGAGGGGCCATTGACAAAGGCAAAATAAATTATCATCATTGTGACATTTTCATTTGTCAGCGTAATTTGCTTTGAGTCACATTTTCGCATTTTTTCTCTCTCTCTCTCTCTCTTTTTTTTGCGACGAAATGCGTCGGCGCTTAAAAGCACACTACAATTTGTGCACCTTTGAGGCGCTGAGCGCAGCCAATAAAAACAGAAGCTGGCATTTTGGCGAGGAATTCGCTTTGGTGCCGGGTCGGAGTATATTGGATGGCCCTGACACCGAACTGATGCGCTTCTTTTATGGCTTGTAATGTGCTGTGTGGCCGGAATATTGCTCTTATTATTGTTGCATGGCTTTTTAATGTGGAGAAATATGATTTGATATTTTACATTTATTTCTCTGCATTTGTCGCTCGACATCTTTAATTTATTGGGCCAAGGCTGCCTCGGCACAAGCATTCGAGTTTGATTCCCTTTTGAGCCGTCCTCATATAGCGAACATAAATCAGCCGACTTATGTGCCATATGTAAAGCAACAACAACAACTGGGGGAACAACAACAATGCGGAGCTCTCGAGCACAGGTTTTGCTTTAATGTTTGTGCCTCGCTGAAAATCCACTACATAATTTATTGACATCGTATTGAAGTGCTCCCTGGCAAGTGCCGTCGAACGGGCTGCCAAATGTAACTCGTCCTCCAGCTGGCAGCTGGAATTCTCAGCCATATTTGCGGCTGTACTCCTGTGTCTGTATTCCTCTCTCTGTATGTGCTGGTACGTGTTCGAATGGCTGGCTGGCGGATCTGTGCAGTCATCCAGTTAGTTGTCAAAGCAAATGCCTGTGGCGTCCGACCATTGTACGCTCCAGAGCGTTTAACTGCTGCAGTGGACATTTCGATGCATCGACAAAGCGGTTTATCTAAATCATTCAAGGCAGGCCCGAAGAGATTTACATTTTTATACCACGATCCCCTTGACAAAAGCTGTGAGCGGTATAATACTCCGACCCTCAGAATGTTTGCGCTATGTATTCGGAATCTCAGGTTAGGAATGGTTAACATTCATGAAGCTAAGCGTCGTGCAAATGTGTATAGCTATATTAAAATCATTTGATTTGTTAACACCTTAGGCATTCTTCAGCTCTTATCAGAGTTCAATTACATTTTATAACAGTAAATAGTCACATAAAGATATTTAAGCACCTTAAACTACATTGCAAATATAAGTGCAATCATAATTGGGGTTTGAGAAGAGAGAACAATCTCTAAATACTTTTTCACAGGCAAAGCGGTAAGTGTGTGTGTGTGTGTGTGCGGTGCTTATCTTTGCATTGATATCAGTTGCAACATTTGTGTTATTAATGCTGGACAATAAGAGTATGGACAATAAGAGTTGAGTTCTTTCGATATTTTCTGGGTTTCATACCTGAAAGAAGCCCGTTCACTTCCAGCAGCATTCCTTGTGACGTACAAATTCAGTATCTCGTTCACTTTTAATGAGTTGAGTGTAAACAAATAGGAATAATCATTTTAGGTACCATCGGAGGTTTATCGCCACACTTCAGTCTCATGCTGCGCACTTTTATATTTGGCCAAATTGTTTTGTAAATAATTTACTCATGTAATGAAATTGTTGTGGTCGTTCGTGCATGCATCATCGACGTACACACTCAGAGCTAGCATGCAATACATATATATTTTCAGCAATGCTCGTTTGAGCTCTGCACCTATTTAGAGTGGCTAACAAATGATGCTTCCAAATTGCGAGTGCTGCAGAAGGAAGAGAGAGATTTGTATTTAAAAATATCTGGTTTAGTTATGCCTTAATTTCCAAGTGGAAACATCTGAATGTTTAATGTTGCAGTTTGTTTGTTTTTCGGTTTGATAGCTTTGCTACATAATAATTTATTTAATAATAATTTAATGAACTCAACTGACTTAAAAAATCAATCAATACATATACATATACCAGCTTATGAAAAAGTCTTGGATAACAGTTTTGCATTTGTGTGTATATGGCATATTGGCTAAAGGGTAACGGGCATCATCGATTACGATGATGTTTGTTATATATATTGCAATTATAATTTACTCACTCTGCAGAGACTGACACTGATAGACTGGACGCTGCTGTGTTTTCAGCAAACAGTTTTCAACTGGCAACAATTATTCCATATTCCATAAGCTAAGCTTCAAGATATGTTTATAAATTAGATTTGGATCAGGCACATCAACTCGTCTGGTAGTTATGATATAGAGAGATTATGCAGGCATTAATATACCCATTCAAATCGTGTTGAAGTAGACAGGGTAGACTTGGCATATAAAAACCAAAACTTTGTGGTTTGCGCATGATTAAATTTTCATATGCCATGAGCCCTGGTAAAACAATGCATGAGACGACTCTCTCTTTGCTGTAGAGTAATGTGTTTTGATTAGAAAATCGTTTTAAAATTGTTGTCGTTGTTGTGTTTATGGTTGCATATGTTTGTTATTTGTGTTTGTTTTCACTTGCGTCGCGCCAAATTTGACCAGCACTGACCGAAAACCTATTTGTATCAGGATTAACACAAAACACACACAGCGTGAGAGAAAGAGAGAGAAGTAGAGATAGGGAGAGAGAGGAAGGGAGTCAGAGAGATAGACACACACACACAGAAATCCTTGTAGACGAGAATCGGATTTTGAAAATGTGCAACATTGTTGCTGCTGGCCTCGTTACTATTTTTGTTGCAATTGCTGCTGGTGTGGCAATTGCAGCTGTATTTGCAGTCGCCTTTGTCGTCTTCATGCATGGCCACAAATGGGCCCTCAGACCGAAAATTGTTGCTTACTTTTTGCACTCTTTGCACTGTCACTTTTGCGGTCATCGCTGCCTCGTTGCCCCGTTGCCCCGTTGCCCCGTTGCCTCGTTGCAACTCTTGCTGGACTAGAGCCCTAATGCAATTTGTCATTTTCAATTTTGGCTCACTGGGCTCTGTCCGAAAAGGAATGGCTTTTCTGGCATTTGACGCCATAAATCAGGGCTATATTTAAACTACAGTAAAAATATACTATTGGCTCCATACATTCTCATGCAAATTGTTTATTTTCACTTATAAAATATTGTTTAACACTTTCCCACTTTATCTGTGCGTCGCCAAATTGGTCCATTGAATTCACTTCACCGGCTGCAGTCGATGGCCGCGCTCTTGAGATGCATAAAATGCAATTACTTTTCATAAATTCGCCTGCTTTTAATGCAATTTTTACTGACCGCGTGGCCACTGCTCTGCCGTCGTACTGATTCGCTGTTGACCACTTAAGTAAAACTCAGTTTTATAGGTCATACGCGAGGCGACAAGTAGCCAATAAAACAGTATCATATCTTTTACACACAACATATATGTTGGGTCAATCACATTGAAACCTCAAAGGAGGCAGTCTGCCCCCTTCTCCAATTTATCAATCTCGGACACAATTAATGCCTCGAGCACGGAGTAAAACGTTTACAATGGATAGCTTGTATTGAATTCAGGTCTTGGCTCATGATTAAACCTTAAACTTTATTTAAACACAATATTTGCATATATGCAATGCTCTTTAATATTTCATAATGTAAAGTAAAGTAAAGCCCGTTAGCTTACAAAATCGTTACATATTTCTATAAAAATAAATTAAAATTTGTGATATGTGATTTTATTTATTCATTCACTCAACAGCTTAAAGTGAACTTAATCTACCATTGAGAAACTCACGAACTTTAAATTGTAAATAAAATATTCGCAGCCGGCTTTGTCGAGCTTTCATTTGTAAATCTTTAACTGGCTTTTCCAGCTAATTGCTGTAAATAAGCTGATTTCCTGTTATTACGGTTTAAGCTGAGAGTCGGTCACAGAGTCCGGCAGTCTGTCGGTTAGTCCGGCAGTCTGTCATATTTTTGTTTTCAACTCAATTGTGTTTGCCAGTGCATTGCACAATTTGGGAATTTTTGTGACACGATTGCGATTCAATAATTTGCTGGAATATTCGCGGAATATTATTTATGAGCTATACTAATTTTCCGCTCCACCCCGCACGACCTAGGACCACATACTCATCTGTCTGTCAGGCGCCAGCCGAAGTGCGAGTGTGCGTTGGTGTGAATTGTGAGAGCTGCTTTGCTCGCTTTTGTAGTTTTATCACACACTTGACCCATAAATCAAACATGTGTAAATGTTTTCACTCTATATGCGCACTCATACATATCAAATATTTTAGCGCTCTTCTATGCATAACGCACAAGGAGGTGGGGCATCCTGTTCGCCTTGTTCGTGCGTGTAAGTGAGACAGAGGGGCGTGTAAAATATGCCGCAAATAGCAGACGCCCGCCACATTACAGACTCCTTACTAGAGTTGCCCTCAGCTTTGTTATTCAATGCGTTTCGAATGTATTTTATTTTCTTGTTTCCCTTCATTTGCATGACTCCATTAAAGAGTTGGCTCAGATCAAGTAACATCAGTCTGACTAAAAGAATATACAATAACGTAAAGTATTAAATATATTAAAATAATTTGTGTAATTGATGTGTAATTTAGAGTTCTTTCGTAATCCTTTTTTTAAACAATATTGAATAGTTAAGCACAATATTATTTTATCACATACCATAAAAAGTGATATATTTGTCAATACATAAACAAGAAGATTTTTGATAGGGTTGTTTAATTTGGATTCAGTCAGTATATCTCAACACAGAATTAATTACATTAAATACAAAATTATACAGCCAATACTTGTTACATATATAGAAAAGGTCAGTCCACTCTATCAAGCCATCAGTGGTTGACATAAATGCTTTAATGAGCACTCCAAAAATATGCAGCATCACGTTTATGTCATATTTATCAGGGGAGACGATGCACTTGCCGGCATAAAAAGTCGTCTGCACTCCGCCTGACGATGACCCCATGTAGTGTGCATGCAGAGAGAGTGAGAGAGAGTGAGAGGGAGAGAGAGAGGGAAGGAGAGGGAACTCGCCTGTCTGCTGTGCATTGGGGCAACAGAAAGGTGAGCGATAGATGAGGGCTTTGGCTACAACTTTTTCCATTTTACGCTTGAAAGCATTTTAAAATGTAATTTTTGCCTAATTAGCAACAAACAAGGACCCATTCTTTCCGTCTGTGGTCTGTCTAAGTCTGTCCTTCCCATCCGTCGTGCACTTACTGCTTCTATTTCTGCGCCACAGACATTCGTCCAAAATCTAATTTGCGCCTTAGCGGGCACTCAGTCCACGCGGGGGCGCCCAGGATAAGAAAGCAGAGTCAGGCTAGCGTTTGCGACCTTGAAACTGTGTTAGTAGCCTTAACTTAAGGCATTAGCCGCGACAATGTGCTGGCACTCCCGCGCGGCCACCCCGAGCGATATACTAAGGGCGGACGTTCTGCCTGGCTTCTGTATGCATAATCCTTTCGTGGAGTATCTCGCATGCGTAGCCATAACAGCACTGAGAATTTCATATTCGCACGTAAACAACGCATTGAGTGGCGGGGCTCAGCCACGCCCACTGCCATGCTGGCTGGATTGGCTTCTAATCCACGTCCAGCTTGGCGAAGCGTGCTCTTCCCACTTGGACTCCCAATATCGTGCTCTGTTGAATAAAAGGAAACATTTCTTTCCGCGTGACTAAATACCTTTCACGTGCTGTCAGGAGCCCGCCCATAGAACGCCGCCCACCACTTGAGTGTGTCCTGTTTATACCCTATAGTAATTGAGAGGACTTAATGGGATGGGCATTATTCGGTTGTCTATTACAGCAGAAATATGGAATGCCGTTCGAATATACATTGCTTCACTTCAATAAACACTTGAGGAATTGATGAAGTCCAAGAAGTAGTTATGTTAATACAGTCTCTCTAGCCGCTGACTACAGGGTATCTCTGTGATGTCCCACGCCTTCGTGTCCTCATTATTTATTGTTTGTTTTAATAGTCGCGTGTCAAGTTTCCTGCGTTCATTTTGCTAAGCTGAGTTTTAGTTGTTGTTTTTATACCTTCCCCTATCGGACATAGGTGAGAATGAAAAGAGGAACGAAAACTATACAATATTTTGCAAGTGGAGCACATTTTTTAGCTCAGTTTTTATTTCAATTGGGAGTGAAGGGTATTCGCTAGTCGGCTACTCCTCTGTATGAACTATAACCTGCTCATTTTTATTCTAGAACATTTTGTATTTGTATTCTGTTCCAATTGTTGTTCCTGTTGCTGTTTTCAGTTGCTGCCTGGTGAGCTAATTAAAAATTATAATTAATTGCATTTGTTGAGCGCACAAGTCACCTGTCCGCGTGTGTGTGTGGGTGTGTGTGTGCGTGTGTGTCTTACGGGTGTGTTCCAGCATATCTTGGGAAATTCATCTAATTTCTTGGTGCTTGCCACGCTCAGCTCAGCTCAGCTCAGCTACGTTCCATTCCGTTCCGGGAGCAGCACATTAAGCTTATTAAATTCACGGAGCTGAAAACGTCAACGAAACCGTAAACGTTAACGCAAACGTAAATGTAAGCGTAAACGTGAACGTGAACGTAAACGACTTTTACCATTTGTACACACACATGCATTAAGTTATTAAATGTTTGCTGGCTATGTCAGCCGGCAACATCAGCGGCAAGACAACATTACGAATCTGATGCCATAAGCCGAGATGTTAAGCGGCGATTAGTCAATGTTACCATTTTGCTAACTGCTTATTAAAAATCATAATTAAAATAAAATGCCTTCCACTGAGCGCTCGCTGCTGACATTGAAATGTAGGCTTTTCCATATCGTTGGGTCTGCATCTTGGCCCAGTCATAAATATCCATAAATTGCCTCTGTTGTTACATAACTCATTTTACCTGCCATTCGGTGGGCGGGGCATGTTCTCGTAATTAATATAAGGCACTGACAACAAATTAATATCAGAGAATTGATGATGATAGTTGATAGCTGCACACCCTAGCTCGGGTAACAGATGAAACCCGATAGAACAACATGAAAGTTGCACTTTGCTTTGGCCCAGTATCCGAGGTGTAATCGTATCGGCTGGGACGTGCCAGGATAGCTAAACATGAAGCCAGACCCAGCTGAAGAGAGAGGGAAAATACAAAGGCAGTTGATAGTACTATATGAAATCTGATACATGTGTTTCATTAGAAGAAGAAAGAAAAGCGACTCTTCAGTATAATATAATAATATTGAATTATTTAAAAGATTCTTTCATTTTATATATAAATATTTGTTTTAGATATTACATTAACTCAGCACTTGACTAACAAATTTAACAGAAATATATAAAGAAATACATATAAAATAAAATATATACTTTTACTGTATTTTTCTTATTGTAGTTTATCATCTATTCTACGATATAAAGTTATATTTAAATGATATATTACTAATTAATTTGTAGGCTACGCTAGGTGCGCTAGGTGGCTAATACTTGAACTATTTTACCTATGACTGAGCACTTCACTTTGAAGGTCGCTCACTTTATAGCTTTATAGCACATTCCACTTTACTTGAAATGGATTTGTAGGAGTAAGTCTCAGCTCGTTCTGTGCTCTGCTCACAGCTGCCTGGTTGCTTTGGTGCTCGATTCCAGTAACTCCTCTATACTCTACACTCTATACTCTGCATTTGCGGAAAAATAAAAAGTCTGCAGTCAGCAGTCAGCAATATATGTATGTATATATGCATACGAGTCTGCAGATAATGAAAAAGGAAAATAAATACAATTTTTGCATTGATTTATGCTGCGCGAGTTTGTTGATCAATGGCAAATAATAAATTAAATTACTTTAATTGCTCTCTACTCGGACAGCTGCAGCCTTAATGAGGGCCTAGTGTGTGCCTTCAATTAATAATGAGCAATAAAATATGAGATACAATTTACAATTACAATGCAAATTGAATGACGGCTGGCTGTGACAGTTGTTGCTGTTGTTGCTTCTTCTTATGCCTTGCGCGGCGCCTTAAATACGTCTGCCCCCTGCCAGGTGGGAATAGCCACAAATCAATTAATTTCGTTTAATTATAATTATTTGCCATCATTATTGCCGTGTGAAAAAGTGCTGACAGTGAAATGTGCGCTGAGCGTTGCTCTATGGCAACCCGCTCCCTGCATCACTATCATCATTATCAGCACGAGGATGATCATCATTACAGGAACTCAGAAATTACTAAGAAAATGCTTACAACGCCCTTTGTTTCCGCTCGCCGCGATAATTACTTCCGCTGCGGGTGTATTTATTGTATTAAGCCTGAAGTATTTAAGAGAAGGAGAGACAGACAGAGAGAGAGAGAGAGAGAGAGAGGGAGAGCGAGAGGCAGTGAAGATGCTGTCATGATATATACGTGCACTTTACTCCAAATTTGACATAAATTGTGTTTAATTGAAGTGAAGCGCTCCCTCCCTTTCGCAGGACTTGTACTTTTAGCCAAGTAATAAACACATGGCCAGTACCAGGGCGGACTTCGTTGCTATTTGTCGAGCAGCTTATATTGGTGGGCTGGAGGAGCTCGGCATTTAATGGCATTCCCGGCAAAATCAATACAATGCCCTTTGTCGAGCAGCCGTGCCGAAGGAATACAGAAAAAAGTCATATATACATTTGAAATTTGAAATGTTTTTCCTAATAAATCATGACTGTAAATCGATGGGGGGCGTGGGCAGCAGCTAGCTCGGCAGCTGTTGGCTGATTGATTTGCTTATAATATAGAAGCCCGGAAACGAGATTTTTCTGGCAAGCATCTTACCAAATGAACGAAACAACAATGCTGGCAACAGAGTTCGCTATTGACGTTGATCGACAGTTGCCATTTCTGGGCTGGATGGAAATAATTTATGGACTCGCCTTTGGGCTCGTCGTGCGCTTGAGTCGTTCCGAGGCCAATCATTTATTCATTCATTAATTTTTGTTTGTTTTATGTTAATTTATTTATTACTGGCCGGCCCGAGGACTGGCCATCTAGCCACCGAGCCATCTGTTGGCCACCGCGCCAGGTGCTGAGCTAATTACGCATGCCCCGCCCACCGTCCCTCGCCTCTCGACGTGTGCGCATAAATTTTCCTCGCCTGCCACTGGAGCTGCGAAATGAATTAGCGGATGTGAGCACTCGTTTCTGACATTTGACATGTTGCTTTTTGATTGTCACACGCCACGGATGTTGGGATGTATTGCGAATAGTAACGGCAATGCGAGTATTTACAGTTAATGCGGCTGATTATGCCACGCATTCGGCTCGCATCGAATGCTGGCGAACTTATCAGTTAAGGGAAAGGCTTTTCCGACGGCCGCCGCTGTGTGGCGTATTTTAATTAAAACACGTACAAACGCAACAGCACCAAGACGCTGATAGATATGGTGGCGGGCGGTGGGGCGGTGGGGCGTGGCGGCATGCATGCAGCAATTAAAGCCAAATAATGGCAACCAGCAACGCATACAAAATGGAAATGAATGGCGCCCTGGTAGAATGGTAAAAGGCTAACAAGGCGACGACTGCCAGCGACAATGGCTCCTGGTTATGGCATTGCGTATACGCACCGTGTCGCCTTCATTGTTTTTCATTATTTTTGTACTTTTGCAATGTCCCCTGCCCGTTGCCCGTTGCCCGTTGCCCGTTGCCCGTTGCCCGTTGCCCGTTGCCCGTTGCCCTATGCCCATTATCCACTGCCCGTTGTCCGTTGTCCTCTTCTTTATTTTGCAGCTCTGGTCACGCGCGCAAAGGTCGCGCCGTTTGCGCCGAAAAAAGAAGGAAAAAATCAAGGAAGAATGCTCGAGTCGAGACTGCTCGACTAGGAGATGCCCTGAGCCCTGTAAAGCACGGATATGCCAATCATTGTGCACTTATTTTACACACACACACACATACATATACACATGCACATGGGATGAGTTATCGAAAAAGTATGATCTTCTGAGATCTCGCAGTTGATACGGACGAACGAACGGAGGGGCAGACATTACTATATCGATTCTATGGGGTCTGCCACGCCTCCTTCTGCCTCTCACATACATTTTCAAAAAACCAGAATACCCCGATTCCCCATTTTTAATGGCTTCAGGGCATAAAAATGGAAGAAAAATGTTACGCAATTGCTTCGACAGCTGCATGAATGTTTTTGTGTGGCATTTGGGGCGTTCGTCGAGACAATTGTACTTGTACTTGCTTAAGATTTTCGACTCGGGCCCCACAGAGGAGGCGTCACTTAACCTTGCTTAATTATGGTAATTTATGCAAACAATCAGTGCGCAATAGGCAGACAAGTGACAATAAGAGAAAGAGCAACAACAACAACAGCAGAAGGCTGAGCGTGCCTAGGGCCAAGATAAGGCACTCACACACGAAGCGACACACATGCGAAACAATTGACTTGAGCTAACTCAAAAAGATACAAGATACAGGCAAGGCACACACACACACACACACACTTAGTTACAATTGCGGCCATTGTTTTACAACTGAAAACAAAAGCATCAAATTCAACTTCTTTCGAGTGTGCGTGCACATGCACAGAAACAACTGTGTATGTGTGTTAATTGTCTTGTTTTACACCGACAATGATAAAGCACACAAACACACTCACACAACCATGCATAAACATATATGTATTTGAACAAACATCTTGATAACACAGCCAACAGCTCAGAATGTCAAACTGATGTTGTTGCATCTCGTATCTCGTATTGTGTCTGTTGCTTGTTGCTGTTATTACTATCTGCGGCTTGTCTAGCGTTTTATAATTGAAACTCAGTTGCAGCCTAGAGCAGTCGGGCGCAGGTTTCCCTGGGCTGGCACAGTGCTCGCATTACGCATACGCCACGTAGCACTTACACGAATTAAACAAACTGTTTTGCGCACAACTGCGTGTGTCTGGCTCGTCTGTTTGGCCGTGTGCGTGTGTGTGTTTGTGTTTTTATTGTGTGGCAGTGTAGCTGTTTCTGTGGGTGTGGCTGTATAGGGCGACTGTGCGAATTTGCCATTTTATAAATTAAAAAGTAAACTGATGCATGACATTGGCTTCATTACGCACACTCAACACTAAGTAACAAAATTAAGTTGAAGTCATAGAGATTATTGATAGTATATATATAATTATATATACACAAAATACTATACTTATATATAAAGTATTGAAATGTATATGTTTATATCTTTAAAAAAATATATACATACGCCTATACTGTGTATATTTTCTACATATGTATTTATTTATTTATATAAACCTTCTTATTACTATAGTCTATATAGTATATTAATTTATACCTTAAATAATTCCAGATCATTTCTTCTTGAACAGCTTTTTTTTATTTGTTTGAAAAATAATTAAGAGTCGTATCTTATTATAAACATGGAATAAATGAAATGAATGTAATTCAATGTGAAAAATAATATAAAATTAAAGCAAGGCTATTTTTTTTTCTTTTAAATAATTATTAAATTTCGTATAGAGTTGTTCATTTCATTCGACTATAAATCATTATATAATTTTTCACTGTTTTCTCCAATTTGTTATTTGTTATTAAATTAATTTCCAGTGGTTTACTTTTAATGACCTAATATATTTGATGTCTTTAAAGCCTGAAGCTTAACAAAAATCAGAATTTACGTTCATTTGGCCTATATATTACTTGGATTATTTGGAATATTTATCGCATTAGGTTTCTTTCGGTCAGTCACTCAACCCAGGGTTATTTTTTATCTAGCCCACAACAAATTGCAATTCTCTGGCACTGCAATTATTTTGTCTTATTTATTATGTTGGATGGTACTAAATCATGCTGCTTGCTGTTTGCTGTTTGCTCTTATATGCGTTGCTGATTTTTAGAAAAGAATAAAAGCACACATAACAAGCTAACAGATACTCATATGTAAACAGGCAGAGCAACTTGTTGCCGGAGAAGCGCATTTGTTGTGTGCTCTGTGTTCTGTATGTTATTTACAGGAGCTCAAGGTTAAGGGATCCATATTAAAGTGTAAATTTGTTTTATTTGGCAACGCAAGTTGCATGAAAAATGGATGAAGCCGGCTGTTGGCAGCCGGCAGTCGACCAGGCAGAGCGACGTGCCTCGGGACTGCCAGCAGGAAAATCTCATTGAACCTAATCAGTTTTTAGGCCAACAAGTTGCGCACGTGGCAAGTATGTAGCAAGCCACTAATCCCATAAATAATGCAAAGCCAGCAGCCGTTTGGCAGCTTACTTAGAAATTGGCATTGGTGTTGGCGTTGGCATTGGCTAGTGCATGGCCAGAGACTGTCGTTGTGATGGCCGACGCAGTGGACGCAGGGCTCAGAGATTTGGCCAATCATTTCAAGGACATAAATTCACGCAAATGTTTCAATCAATTTTGTGCAGCTCGGCACAATACAAATTCAATTTGACCCACAAATTGCTGGCTGCCAAAGGAACGAGCCATTCAGCCTCATTCCGATTTCGTCATGTTGTTATTGAGCCATCTTTGTGCGATTACACAAACAAGAGCTGAGCAAAGGCCTGGACAGAGCCAGACAGAGCGGACAGACCGGTCGAGTGGTGGACAGGACACACAAAGGACGAACCGAGCGTCGCTCTAAAAAGGACAGCGCACCGGAAATATCTAACGATTGAATGAAACGGAAGGCAACGAGCAGGCGGGGGCCACAAGTCGGTGCGAGGGGCATAAAAGCAGCCACGCTGCAAACGGTAATAAATGACATGAAAGACAACAGGCGAATTCCTTTGGAGGCGACAGGCACAGGCACAGGCACAGGCACGGGCACGGGCACGGGCACAGGCAACAGTTACAGGCGAAAGGCGCTCAGCAAATGCAAATAGGGCGACGCCTCCTGCCACGCCCAATGCCACAACATGTGCACCACAGTTGCTCATTAAAAACTGACTAAATTGAGTTGGAAGCCGGCGAATGCATTCCAAAACTAACGGCTGGCAATGCGCTTAGGCAGACGACCGACGACCGACGGCAGACGGCAGACGGCAGACGGCAGACGGCAGAAGTTCGGAATGACTGCCACTTGCAAATGCCTGGCGCGGATTTATAATGTTGTCCTCGACAGCGTCAGCAGCGACCCTCGAGTCGTTAAGTGCACGCGTTAACCTCGTTTTCGGGTTTGCCGCGGCAATAAACGAAAGTCCTGCAAGTGCAAGAGGGTCGCAATAATGTCGCAATTGTTGCATAACCTAACGCCTCGAATAGCTTACATATCTGTTCAGACACTTATATATTTTATAAACACACGGAACATGCATCTACATATACTTAATGCGGTCTCAAAGAGTATAATTTGCACAGATTGTTCATTTCTTGGCTACTCAAAGCTGCTTGCTAACGTCTTGGAGTTCCTCAATTGGCATTGAGAGAATTTCTGATAGCAATGTTGATTATTTCTTGTGGTTAATATTACTATGTTGTATAACTTTTCGTTCGTTGGCTAATGACTTTCAATTAGTAATATCCTGCAAGAGAGTTGCTTGAGAGAAAGAGCAATTTAAGTGAAGCAACTTTTGTGTGGGATTAAAGTTTGCACTAGAAGAATTAATCGTTGATCAATTGCATGCAGTTTCAGTGAGGCGGAAAGCAGTCTTAAAAATTCATTTTTGATAGCTGCAAAGTGAGGTTAATCGAGATACATAAGGCATTGAATATATATAATGTTTCGGATATATATTTCCTGCACAGTGGCACAAGAAAATGAAAATGATAGACAAATTCCGAATTGCTTCCGCAGATGTAAAATAAAACTTAGAACCTAGGAATGGTATTAGAAAGTTCTATGAGGACTATAATTAATCTAAATCTGCCACGCCTCCTTCTGCCTGATTTCCCATTGGAAATGGGTTCAGGGTATAACAAAAATACCAAATTTCTTTATTTACGTTAGCTCTTCAGAATACTATATAAATGTGATATTGCTGGAAGAAAATGTCTATCATATATTTAAAAAAATTCCTGTATTCTGTAATATGTCTGCAGTAAACACTCTTATGAAATTTTCGTGTCAATTGTAGAGCTACAATTCCACAACTAGAATGGAGTTTTCAGCATTAGCCGGCGGGCCTGTTGAGGCTTTGTTTGAGTCCGGCGCTGCATTGGCGGGGCATCATCGTCATCAGCAGCCATTGTCTATATGTGTCAGACGCTGCAACAATGGGCGCGCGCGTTTTTGTTTCTGACCCACCTCAATGCTGTATGCAGTTGCATTTTATCAACGCCAGCCATTCTAGGCCAATTGGAGCTGTGCCGAGTCCTTTATGTTGCATCCTTTGTCCATTGTCCTGCTTATTTCGTGTTTTGTTTTAGAGTTGCAAAATGTGCTTAAAATGTGTGTCAATCGGAGAAAGTAGAGTTTCCCTGATTCACAAATTGTTGTACTCGTACAATGCCGCTCTAAGAGTCTAGTATCTTTCCACAGGAGCAGCAAAGGACCACAAGGCCCGGATTCGCCCAGATCATCAACAGCCAAACACAATTGGCAGGAACAACCCGAGATAAGCCTTTCACTTTTGGGCCTCACTTGAAAGCTACACTCGGCTGATGAAATATGTATGTACATTGGCTCTACCTTGTGCCAATTTTAGTGCAAATGCCACACGACAAAACTTTCATGTGTACTGCACCTCATTCATTGTGATCTGTTTAAATACCTTCAAACAAGTCAATATAATCGCGAGACAAAAGTAAACTACTGATGCTCCAATATAAGGCAGTATAGGATATAGAATTTGATGCCACCCAAAATTTGGACCTTAATATTCAAACGCTACTTTTGCAAATTGCGGATTTGCTGAATGAAAAACTTTCATCCTTCTCATGCAATAGATTTAAATAAGAGAGAATCATTACATGTAGGTCAATATATATTATGTCCACAGAGCTGTGCACAGAGTTCTGCCAGCTCCAACATTTTGTCTTGCTCACTTCGACAAAATCATGCTGACTTATGCCCTCAGGCATATTTAATAATCGACTGCTCTTCATGCTCGCTGAATTCCAGTACTCAAAAATATAAGAAAATAACAGAATTTGTAATTAACCATTTTCTGTTTGCTTAAATTGCAATCGAAAACATTTTATTGGCATCGCCAATCAAGCAAGCGGAACAAAGGGAAACTAATTAAATTGCTTCCCTCTTTGTTTATTGCCGCAAATGAGCAGCAACTTATCGAACGGAAGAATGAACTGAAATGCAAATTGGTAGCAAAATGCAAAAGTATTCAAACCCGAGTTATAATTGTGAAGAGATGATTCCCAGTTCTCGTCGTAATCGAACCAAAAAAGAGCATTTCGTTAAGAGGTCCACATTTACTTTTGAAAATCGATTTATTATAAATAGGAATTTCCCAAGAATATTTCATAAGCACAGCTTTTGTTTTACCCATGAAGTGAAGCAGTGAGCCCATAGCCACCTACACTTTAGGCCACTTACTCATTTTCTGTAAAAGGTTTCAATGAGGCTCCCTTGCTGCTCTTCTATGGCAACCCTTTCCATCCAATCGGGCTGCTCATAAATTCTGGGGCCCGTCAGCAAACTTGCTTACAATTTGAATTGATTACTTTTTCCCGCAGGTTGCCACGATGGCCACATAATATCAATAACTATCTAACAGACGCCCGCAATACCTACACACATGAGCAGGAGCCGAGGTTCCAGGGCCAGCAATTTTTCATATCAATTTCTACTACGGAGCTGCTGCTGCTGCTGCTGTTTTCTATATGTAGGTATTTTTTTAACTCCACAGAGCTTTATATATGTATATGTATATGTGTATATTTAATCATTATCAAAACTTACAAAATTAAAATGGTCATTGGGGCGTGTTTTTTTTTTTTTTTTGTGGCTTTATTCCGACAGCCTTTACGAGTATTTTCAATTTGCGTGGCATGCTTTTAGGCGCGCACGTTTCATACTCTTCCCATTTATATCAATCTATATTATTCTTCTGTGTGTGTGTGTGTGTGTGTGTGTGTGTGTGTCTATGCTTGTATGGCATTTAGTTTTGTTTAACCACGATTTTGGAGTGGAAACCGGGGCAGGGTTTGCCGTATGAAATGTTTGTGAGCGGCGTTTGTGTTTGGAATATTGATTAAACCGAAGTGCTGTCTCGAAACAAAGGCCAAAAGCCAGAGCTGAAATTGAAATGGCCAACAGTTGCAAGCCAGCATTTAATGCTGATTGTGCACATAAAGGCTTCAACAATTACGTCGATTCCGGGGTCGCAATCTTTTATTTAATATGTTGATATGCGTGCGTTATTTGTTTAGCGTAAAGTGAGGCAATTTGTTTTGGGAATGTGAAATGCGAAATGCTGGTATAATTAAGCGTAAATGTGCTGAGTTTAAAGTTGAATGATGAACGAATAAAACATTGACTAAATCATTTTTGCTGTGCCCCACCGGGCCTCGGTCGACGAGCAACGAGCAACGAGCAACGAGCGACGAGCGACCCACAGCTCCCAGCTGGCCAACTCCCGGCTTTAGGGTACCCATTAGGATACGCTTTGAGGCGCTCGTTTGCGCATCCTGCCGTTTAGCCAGGCTTTCAGCAGGAGCAGCAGCAGTGACGGCAGCGGCGGCAGCGCCAAGGAAGTTGTTTGTTAAACTCAGACACTGCCTGCCGCTGGCGGCGCACGCCCCTCTTCACCGGCGCTCCATTAAAAATGCATTTATCATTTGGCATTTGAAAAGCTTCCTTCCTGTTGGCAGGCGACTGACACCTAAGACCAGCACCGCAGCCTTTTCCATCTCCGGCCATAACAGTCTCTCAGTCTACTCTCGGCCATCCCATCGCACACACCATTCCCGCATTTAGTCCAAGTGCCTCAGCAGTTTAAGCAGCAGCCGTTTTTCAATGTTTCCTTTTATTTTCTGCTCACTTTTTATTTTGTTCCAGACTCGCCGCTCGGGTGCGCTACAAATTGTATTTGTTTTCCCAAAACTTCACAAGTGCGCTGCAAAATTTGCGCAAATTTAGTTTGCTAAAGTAAAAACTAAACACACATGCACAGATGTGTGTGCGTGTGTGTGGGCATGTGTAAGCGTGTGTGCCGCTGTGCACTTGAGTTGAGCGAAGCTCGGGCATGTTTAAGCGTTAAACTGTTACTTCCACATGCGCGCGCACTTAGCCCGGAGGAGGCCGGAAGAGATGAAGAGACGTGAACGTGGCCTGGCGAGGCTGGCGAGGCTGGCGACGCTGGCGGCGAACGGACTCCAGCTGGCCATCAATGCAGTTTTAACTAAGAGCCAAGACAAAGGCGGCTCCAAAGTGT
The DNA here is from genome assembly GCA_037075325.1 of Drosophila mayaguana. Lineage (NCBI taxonomy): Eukaryota > Metazoa > Arthropoda > Insecta > Diptera > Drosophilidae > Drosophila > Drosophila mayaguana. The sequence continues at coordinate 2,121,696 of JBAMCG010000080.1, read as the reverse complement.
TCATAAAATGTTCGAAGCCATAGACCAAGCCCAGCTCCAAAGCCAAAGTGAAAGCACACCGCGTCCTGTGCCCCTGAAGTAGGTCAGCAGCAAACACACAAAACCTCTTTCGCACACACACACACGCACGCAAACGCCGAGCATATGGCGCCGCATTGTAAATTGCGGCCAAAGGCAGGTAAAAGTTACCATCGTGCAAGCCAATATGTGTGTGTGTGTGTGTGAGTGTGTGTGTGTGTGTAAGAGGTGTACATGTCCTGTAGTTGCCATTCATGTGCAGCCGCATTGCAGCCCCTGCATAAATTTCATTAGATTTTAGCTGAGGGCTCTCTTGGCTGTCCCATTGTTTAGCCGTACAGAATTTTATGCGAAATCAATTGGCTTTCAATGCCGCCGTAAAGAACGAAGCGAACGAGAGGCGGGCACAGCCTCGTAAATGCGCTCCTAATGAAGTCATAAAGAGCCGTCTACAAGTAGATGTCCGTGCGTTCCATTAAACGCACCTTGCGCCCAGCATAGAAGTATGCTAATAAACGTAAGCCATGCGCCATCCTGAAGTTGGCCATAAAAAAAAACATAAACAGCTCTGCGCCAGCTTCGAGATGCTCTTCGAGCGAGCCGGGAGGAAATTTCAAAATAGCAGTGGAGAATGTAATTAATTTCAAAGAGATTAATTGACCTCTTTTTTAGTATAAGTAGCTTCCTCAATTAGCAGTACCTCTTCGACTCCATCTGTTTAGGCGTTAATACACCTCGCAGTGCAGCTAGAGCTAATCTGCAGTATAAACGGAATAAATGTTCTTTTGGGCTCGAAGGAGTCTGCACCATTACATTTTATACACTCTCCAATACCCGTCGACTGCTAGCCATAAAAAAGTAACGCGAATGGGGCCAAGTGGCTGGCAGAAAGTATTTGCTCGCTTTAGCGCAACTTTACGTATTGCGCATAACGTATAAGTATACGAATACGTATCCGTGGTGTGAGTAGTGTGGGTCAAAGGCCAAATGCTATAGGAAACCACCAACCGCGCCGAGCAGACATGCGGGCAGCCGGCGCATAAGCATAAGCATAAGCATAAGCATAAGCGCGACGTGTTGCTCGACAATGATAATGATGTTGGCTCAATGTCTAGATGGCTTTGCCAGAACGACCAGCAAAGGGATGAAAGGACCTGCGACTTATGCTTGACAGACGTTCTCTAATGCTAACAGGTTCCCAGCTCAGCCGAGGCGACCTTCACTTCCCTTCCCGTCGCCCTGCACCACCCACATGCGCGTAGACAAAAGTGCATTCTAAAGCGTTTCACGCTAATGCACCATTATCAAAAGCTGCCCTACAACACTCGTAAATCTTCACTTGCAGCTGACTGCAAAGCTTTAATAGATATTTATGTGTGCTTACATCTGTGTCTGTGTGTGTGTGTGTGTGCTGCATTTGTAGTTGATCATAAATTATAATAAATTGTTGAACTATTAACAGGCAAAACAAGCTAAAACCCCCAACTCGAGGCGCTTGGCAATGGGAGAGTAACACATGTAATCTAAACCACCCAAACAAATCTACTCTGAGCTCATTCGGCTGAAATACAGCAAACTAATTGCAGAACCCTTCCGGCTGTAACCATTATACAATTTACTAAATTGATATGCTTACGAATGCCAGCATTGTGCACCAACTTGAAATTCTCCTGCTTACGTTCAGATGATGGCGCAAACTGATGTTTGTCTATTTCTAATTCCACACGAAACTTTATTAGGACAGTTTTAATTCTAATGTGTACTAATGGTTTTATTAGCAGCACTTCAAATCAAGGACAACTGGTTCATTGTCTTAAATTAGGGCTCTTAAAGCCTTGATTAAGCATCGATGGTATCGCTGGATAATAATTTATACGATAGATCGATATACAAGGCTGGTTAGTTATTCATATTAACTGGTAAGTGGTTCGATGTGGATTGATCTCATTGAGCACATAATATGGTTATACGGCTAGTGTTGATATTCTCAGTAGATGCTGAAATAGCTCTTGGAATTTAAGTGATCCGCTAGAGTACTGGAAAGTCTTTTTACACTCATTTTCGTGATTTATATACATATATTTGAACAATATATATGTGTTAATGTTCAAGCTACTTACAGATTTTCAAAAATTTTTTTTGTTCCATTTTTCGTTATATATTTTAGAAATACAAATTTTGGTTTAAGCTTTTTTTTTTTTTTTTTTTTTTTTCAATTGTATGGTATTTTATCGTTTTAAAGTAATTTTAATAGGGAGCAGCAAGTGCTTGTTGATCGATAAAACACTCAATAGTATTTATCGATTAGGTCATCGATATTATCGTTCGTTGTCATGCAACTCTTTTTGATCATTTGGCAGCTCTACTAAGACTTAAGAGAGCCCTTAAAAATACTCTTAAGTTCGGATATCCAATGAAGAGAGTCATTCCACAGGGTATTCTTGAATCGAACACTTAATAATGCCTGAGTGTATTTCATTTTCTATTTGAGCGGAAGAAACCTTAAAAGCGTGCAACGCTTCAAATTTATGTGCTGCGGAAGCAGCGACTTTTACTTTTTCCAGGTGCTAACAGTAACAGCAAATCACTGTCTGTGGCAGTGCGCGCTGGAATGGAGTGGAGTGGAGTAGAGTTGAAGGAGCCCCTCCTGGGTGGTGGCAAGGCAAGTCAAATGCAGTGCAAGTGCGCTTTTCGCTGGCTCAGCGCAATTCGATTTAAAAGTCAGATCTCGCAGGGGTTCGCTTTTTGTTTTTAATTCGCTTTCAGCTAATCTCGCACTTAGCCAAAGCGCATTTCTCGTGCACTGCAATCAAATGAAGTCGCAGCAAATCGCGAAATTGAATTGCAATTCAGGGGCTAATCGGATTTCCTCCAGCGGCTTAATTAATCAATTCGGAGGTGCTAAATGAGGTACTCTAGTAGTAGATGCTGCAATAGATCAACTTTCATGCACTTAGTTCACAGACAGAAACTTTTGGTGCCCATAACAGACATCCTTAAAACATTCTGAGCATTTTCCCTGCATTGCAACGCGTTTTCCCAATCATCGATTAGGCTTTAACTTCAAAGCGCACAGCCCCAGTAAAGTGTTGGCTTTTAAAGCCCACATAGAGAGGCAATTTAAAGCTCAGTGAATTATTATTCCAAGCTCCAAATGAGAATATTACAAATGCAAACCCATTTTATAAACAATATTTAGCGTTAAATGTATCGCTCCTTTGTTTAGCCAAAGCCGAGATTCATTCGCCCGCATGTGTTTGATATTTTTGGTTTGGCACGCAAATTATTGGAAAATAGCTTTATGGCCCACTTTATTGCCAATTGTTGGGAATTTCACACAATTATGAAATCATAAATTTGCTCGCCCTCTGCAGGCGGGGTTGACTGGGTGAACGTTCTTAGCCAGGTAATTGCTTCATCACGCAGCAGTGCCAATTTCTCGCTTCCTGCTCGACAGAGCAATGCCAGCATCCACAGTCAGGCATCATTCTAGGGTATCTCCGGCAACTGCGCTGCGTGCCAAGTTAACTGCAATAGGCAGGAAATTTGCAGAAATTCCATTTTGATGCTGCGCCATTCGTATTTTGCATGCGTAATGATTTCGTACTGCAGAGAGAGCAGGAGGCAGAGACCAGAGACCAGAGACCAGAACAGCGCAGCGCAGCGGCTGCTGTTATGCGGAATTTATCTATTGTGAATGAAAGGCGCGTGCCACAGCATAGCCAGCACAGCCATAGAGCTATGGCCATAGAAATAGCCATTCGAATTGCATAAATATGGATGGCGTTAATTTCACAATGCGACACAGCAAGCGGATGCTCATTTCAATTTATTTGCGGTTTGTTATGAGGCTATATATAGTTCTATTTAGCTCGGCGGCTATTTAAGCTGCAATCCATTTAGGCAAATATTTCCTTTTTGGAGCAGAGGGCTTTGTATTGCACGTTGGGCCCTGTGGTGCAGCCAGTGGCGCGGAAATGATAGATCGGCCTGCCGCACATGTAGCTCTCGGCGTAGTTGCAGGTCAGCTTGAAGTAGGATATGTCCTTGGCCACATATCGCAGTCCGGCGCAGCCGACGTGTGTGTTGTTTTCGACGGCCATCACCGCAAAGTGGTTAAAGGGTCTGTCGCGAGAGTTGGGCGAATTAAGAGGCTAATTTCGGAGCTGGAGTGCTCGACACTTACTGATGCTGGTAGGGCTTGATGGCCGAGCAGGGGTTGTGCTCCACATCGGCAGCTGTCATCGGGCGGCTGCTGTTGGTGTGCTCCGACCACCAGGTGCGGGCGCCGATGCTGATTAGCTGGGGATACATCTTCTCCAGCAGATCATCGTCCACCAGGCGAGTCATGTTGAACAACTGGGGGAAATGCCAACTTCTGATCAATCGGAATGGCCACCCCTACACTCCCTACTCACAATGATGTTTTGGCCCGAGCTCTTGAAGTTGGCCGTGTTGTGGCAGTCGTCGTGCTTTGCCTTGCACATGCGCACATTGTAGCTAGCCAACGTGGCCAACTCCTCGCTCCACTGCATCACAACCATGCGCGCAGCTCTGGGCAGGGTCATGTTGCGGCCATTGGCCAGGCGCTGGCGATATTCATTGTGGGCCTTCAAAATATTCTCAGCGTAGTCAGTGAGATTCACTACCGTGCTCTCCCTAATGCTGCAAGACTTGTTGATGTCCTGAAATGCACGAGAATATTGCGCTAGCTTACGAGCAACTCCAGAGACGCAACACTCACGGTCGGCGGCTTCTCGCAGGCAATGTGACGCTTGCCCCTGGGACAGAGCTGCTGCACGCAGTAGGGATTCTTGGGTCCTGACGGCAGCGCATCTTGGGCCGCGACCAGAAGAAAGTACATTCCGCACAGAATTGCTGGCAGCGAAATTAGCACATTCATCTTGATCCGCTAGCTAAATGGAACAGTGGCTAAATTGGTTCGATCGGGCTATTTTATAGCCGAACAGCCTAGGCAGACCTCTACACGGGCTGTGCTCAAAAGCAGCTGTCAGTTGGCTAACGCTGGCCAATTCTGAAGTCTGTTTTAGTCGATGATTAAGCCAATTGTACGATTGTCCGCCACCTCACTCAAGTGGCACTTACACTAATGCTAGCAAAATAGCTGTAATTCAACCAACATTAATTAATAATCCAGTCACGGCCATGTCGAGAATATGCAGATCAGAGAAGCTATTCTCATCTAGCAGCAAATAAAATTAAATATTTACATCCATGTATGCATAAGCCTCTTATGCTAACCATATACAGCCTATATATGTTGCATTAACTCGTTATTTTAGGCATATATCGATCTTAAATGCAATTCTTTACCACTAATCATGGATGTCCCATTTATGAGCTGCATGGTTAGGGTCTTTACGAATGACAAACAAGAAAAGGATCTGACACAGAATAAAGCAAAAACTGTTATCAGAGTCATTGTCATCATTCTGTCATCGTCTGTTACTTATCAAGAAATTTGGTATTTCGCATACTTCATAAACTGGCAGTGAAGTTTCAAATCCTATTTGAAAATACTATTAAATAATGTGCTAATATATTGTGTGTACAATAATATAATTGTGTCTTAGGCAGCTGCTTTGATATTAAGAAACATTATTTAGATAGGAGCTTCATTTTGATTTGAATCGCATATGCATTAACAATTTCCGAGGTCAGGTTCTTGGCTGATAATAGTGTTTATATGCATATGTATGTAGCTATATATCTGTTGTGCATTGATTGTATGATGATAGCATTGTTTTACTTGTTTTTGCCTCACAAAGTTTGACTTTTGAAACTAATCGTCTGATATTTATACATGTGCTGCACATATGTCAATATTCTATTGTATATACATACATTTTATGTATGTATGTGTTTAATTCGAAGTTATAGCTGTTGTATAATGACTTTATTAGTGTATTGTACATACATATATACATACATATATACATGCACATATGCAGTGCTGTGCATATTCGACGGACCCAGCTAGCAATCCTGCAAGGTTGCCCAGATATATATATATGTACATATATACATATATAAATTTCCATTTCTATCTATCGAATACACGCACACCTCGGGGTGCTAATGTTTGTTTAAAAATGTTTCTTAGTTTTGAATATCAGTGAACTTAGTAATGTCAATGTTAACAGAGAAAATACACATTATATACCTTAAATAATCGGTATCACATCTGTAAGCTCTTTGATGCGATAGCATACTGTCAAGTGCTCAACCTTTCCACTCGCTTATCATACTCACAATTTGACCACCAAATACTTGAAGAGCGAAATGTGCCACCGCAGACAACTTAAACTGGTATGTTGCGTCGAAGTGCTGCCACAATTTTAGCTGATGTTGTTGCTATTTTATTGGCTCTTGATTTTGACGCTTGGCTGCCTGAGCTGGCAGCGTCGACGGCAACGCCTCCAGCTCTGTTCAAGTTACAAAGGCCACAAGACTGCCATCGGGAAGCATTAAGTGACACTTCGTGATTGTAGAGAGAAGCCAACAACAGTTGGAGGGAAGGCTTCAATGCTAATAACTCAGCGGCGCACAATTGATTAGAGCAAAGGTCCTTGGCACAAGCCATTCAGCTGCTCACAGGCCGAACTGTCGAACCGCCCTGCCGATCCACCGTCGCGCCTGCGATTACAATAATTGTCTAACAACGGCAACTGATGCTCAGCAGCTGATTTGTGTAATTGGTTTTGCCCAGGCTGGCTTAATTAGGCATGTCTGCACGAGGAAGCCTGTCCGGGCTAGTCCATGGCCGACTTAAAGTCTCGCAGTCACTCCATGGAAAGATAAATGTTAAAATTATGCATAATTATTCATATAGGGAAACTTGCGCGTGCACCCGTCAAGTTTTGGTTGCGTTGCCTTGTTTAGTAGGTTGTAAATTTTAATGCAAAAAAAGATAAACGAAGGGCACAACATTTTTGTGTGATTTATTGCTTGGGGCGAGTCATGTGAAGGGCCATGCATTAAACAACAGACGAGGGCCAGCCTCTGGACAGTCAGTGCCTCCCGGAAGCCAGAAGCACAGCCGGAATCAGAAGTATTTGGAGCCGACGCCAGAGGCACGCGCTGCACCTGTTGCCTGCCCGCCTGCTGCCCGCCTGCTGCCCTCCTGCTGCCCGCCTCCTGCTCTGACTACTCCGACTGGTTTGGGCCATAAAGTCAGTTTGGCTGGCAAATTTATGGCTTAATACGCAACCTCAATACAATTTTTTCATACTTTGTATATAATTCATTTTTAATAGAGAAGCAAACGTGGATTGCGTTCAGCCTTGCAGTTTATGCTCTTATTCGTTTCTGCTTCTTCTTCTCCTGGGCAGCTCCATTGTTATCGGCCGCTTAATCTTGTTAGCGTTGCGCATTTATAATGTCATTATCAAGCCAAGGGATGCAGATGCAGGAGGTGCATTGAGCGCCCTCTGAGATCTGAGCAATGCATCCTCGCGTTTCCTTGAAATTGCCGCTGTCTGAATTTCACAATTGAATAATCAAGCGCAATGGCATTGTTGCAAAGGGCCTTTGTCTAAGCTGATTTATTGTTTGGACAGGTCGCAATAAATTAAATCGGCTTGCGCTAATATTTGACTAATAAAATTGATGCAAACACATTGCGGATTTCGGGATACCCTTGTCAAAGGATTGGGCTTTCGTTTGACTTTGATCAGAAGCTGTAGCTATAGCTGTCGCTGTCGCCGACCCATCAATATGCACATAAAGTTTAATATTTCTCGCAATTCGCCGAATCCTGTTACAATAAGCCTTAATTTTATGCAAATCTCGCCAAAGTACCCACGATGCCTGCCTTCCGCCTTCCGCCTTCCGCCTTCTGCTTCCCGCTCTGGTCGCCGTGATGAGCTTAGCTCAATCCGCTCCGCAAGTCGTTCGAAAACTTTTTAAGCATCGCCGTGAAAAACTTGTTCGTGTCCTGCATGATAAAAGTGTGTCGACTACGCTGAGCTACTCCCAACTTGAACTCACGGCGATGCGAGTTCTTGCTAGTCGCGGCCTTTAAGAACTCCAGATTTCAAATACAGTGCATTAACTTCACATCTCTCAACTCTTTTTGTCAGCTTAATAGCCTGAAGCATAATTTAATTTAATTAAGCTATCAAATGAAAACAAACAGCGTCGGTTTACACAACATTCAAATGAACGAGTTTAATGCAATTATTAAATTATATGTGTGGCGAATTGTTATTCATTTTTTTCTATTTCTGGCTCTCCATCCAAGCACGACCTCTGATGTAATGTACCATCGCTAATAAAACAAGCGTCATATGAGAGAAGAGAAGAGGAGAGATTCAAATGTCCGTTATTCTTTTCTATCTCTGCTTACTGCTGGTGTCATTTGTCTCACTTGATTTTTGAGAGCCGAATAGATTTGTCTGCTCTGCGTAGCCTCGGCATGGCCATGTATTAGAGTGAGATAGAGTGAGATAGAGAGCGAAGCTGACTGGCGTCTGCTCTGCGTAGCCTTTGCATGGCAATGTATTAAAGCGAGATGGAGAGTGTAGCTGAATGGCGTCTGGAAAACACGTGTCAATGCTGTGCATGCATATGTATTGTGCGTAATTGCGAAGTCTGACGCATCATTCATTGAAGCTAGCAGACACAGAGGTTGCAATTACAGTGGTTCACAGCTGAATATTCTACGACATCTATATTCTAAATATTAAATAACAGGTGCAACAATAGTTAAATAGTGTTTAACTGGAACATCTCAAATATTGTTTAGACCAATCCTTGACCACACTTCATTGGGGACAGGGTTTTTTCCTTCTGCCTCTATATAGACTAGAGTATTTACTCTTTATATATTTTACATTGAATAGAGTCCTTGTAGCTGTTGCCTCATTTCACAGACTTTACCACATTTAGATTAAGGCGTGATTATGTTAATATTTGTTGTCTGAACCTCAAGCGCAATAAAATACGAATTCTTTATTCGTTTTTTCTTTGCTTTTCGTTCGTTTTCATGTGCGCGGACTTTAAAGCTGCGCGAAATATGCAAATTTTTTGTGTTATTTGTCGCATTCAGCGTGGTGAAAGTATTTTTGTATGCGAGGGCATTGTTCTTGCACATATATTTTAGGCTAGCGCACATCAACACTTTTGAATACAAACACACAGAGACACACATGCATATTCACATGCATAAGCAGCTATGGCTTTATTTGGGTGAAGGCCGTACGTATGCCAAAAAGCAGCAACAAAAAAGCTGGGCTAAAAACAAAGACAAAAAAAAAAAAAAAAAAGAGAAGAGGAGAGAAATAGAACAACTTGGCAACACAACGCAAATCTGAAAATTAAATGCAATTTAGTGCAGCAAAGTGGCAACGCACACAAGTACAGAAGCAAACAAACAGAAACACACACACGCACACACACACACAAGCTGAGATGCCTGGACTGTGTGGAAAAGGCTTTAAAAATCAACAGAAACATCAGGTTTCATGTGAGCAGAGCATCACAACAACAAACCTAATAAAGAGAAAACGTTTTACATTTTGCTTTTATCGAATTTGAATTTCACTTTGTAAATGTTTTTTCCTTTTTTTTTTTATTTTGCGTGTGCTCAGAAATTACACAATTCATTTTTGGCGTAACATGTCAATTTGTATGCTTAATGCCAATCGGAGAGGAGAGGATTGACGAAGGCAGGCAGGAAATTCGTGTTCTTTTCCAAATAGTAAACAAAATGTGCCAGCTTAGACGCGCTTACATTGCCATTAGGCTCAAGAGCAGAGCAGCAGAACAAATCAGCAGCCGAAAAGAGCAAAAGGGCTGCCGACGCCAATGGCTGGGGCAATGGCAATGGCAATGGCAATGGCATTGGCATTGGCAGATGCCGATAAGATCCAAGTGATTGGAAAGGCCAGCTTAACATGTTATATATGTTTGCAGGCTGAATGCTCAGTTAGCAGGCCCATTAAATATCTCCTGGTCACAATCAGACGAGTTCCAAATTTATTGTGCATTTTCTCTTTATTAGAGCTGAGAAACCAATATATATTTTATCAATATATCTACTCGAAGTGAGTCAGCTAAAACAAAAAATGAAAAATAAATTGTATTTAATTATATAGAGTTCATATTAAAAAAAAAATCATACTAGCAATTAAAAAAAAAAATAAAATAAATAAATAAATAAATAAAAAAAAAGTAATAAATAAATCAATAAAAAATAACGGATAAGCTTGTACCTATGTCTAGTACCTATTTCTACCAATAGTTGTTACTTCAACTTATTTTAATCTTTATGGTTTTATAAAATTCTTTTGGATCATCTGCTTCTCCTGCTGCTGCTGCTTAGTCTATAAATACCTTTGGAATCCCTAGACATAATATAAATCAAAATATACCCACTGTTAAGAGTCACACTATAAGTCAATCTTACTCCCGCAAGAAAATTACTTTAAAACGTTATTACTATACGTATTCATGTATCATGCATAAATTAATATTGCCGCAAATTGAATCGTGCATTGCTTTAAATATGAAATGGAGTGGCTCTGACGAAGCAGTTAAATGTCGACTACGACACATATAATATTCAAAACACATCACGTCTGAGCCTGTGACAGTGCATCAAAAATTCATTCAACGACTTTCCGTTTGCGTGCAGTGCTCTTATAAGCCTTTCGTCGTCTGCAATCAGCGCGCGAGGCGAGGAGCCAGCGCTAAAAATCCGAATTGAGAATGCAAATCTCTGACAGAGCTCGAAAGTGCAAAGCAAACAATATAAATATTACGCTACAGCAGCAGCAACAGCAGCAGCAGGAGCAATGCTGAGGACTAATGCCGAAGGCGAACTGAATAAATTGTAGCGCACTTTGGAGCTGTAATAATTGCAAAGCAGTTGGCAACAACTCCTAGCCGTTTACTTACCAGGTAAAAGTTTCCAGCTGCAGCTTCCCGCCAACGTCCCGCCTTTGGTTCTTCACTCAGCTAATTGGCTAAATAAGTCCTGTTTAACTTGTCAAATTTTTAGAACGCTTGAATAATAACGAATTCGCCTCCAGCGACCCAATGCGAAATATAATTGCCATTTTATAGCGACAACCATTGCGCAGTGAGCCTGAGAATGTTGGCTTAGTGTAAGTTCTACAATGCGGTGCTCCTGCCTCTTCGCAGTGTCCATGCCCAAGTCCGCTTAGCCGCTTCCATTGTGGCTTTGTCTGCTCCGAGTTTTTATTGCTTTTTTGCTTTGCCTTTGACGCGATTGCTGCTTAATCTTTAGCGTTTACCAAAAATTATACCCCGAGGAACATTACAAAATGAATTGCATTATGAGAACTGCTCGACGTCGCGACTCACTGAGGCTCTGAAGCTTTAAGTCCGCTTTTCTCTTGCGCCTAGAGTTATGCAATATAAATTAAACCTATTCCAGTGGCTACTCAAGACTCTTGGACGGCGGCATTTATGTGGGACATACGGAATTTGAAAATCAAGTGTAAAATTGAATTCTGACTTTTATTTTCACAGCTATTTAATTGAAGTGGCTCTCTTTTAACGGTAAGCTATGCTAATCTATATTTGCACTTACTCCGCGGTAATTGCTGGAGATTTATGGTCTTATCCATGCCCAAGTCCCATCTTGACTTCCCATCTTAAACATCAAAGCTGATCTTAAAATTCTAGATAATATTGTTTCTTTCATTGGTCTTTTTATGATTAATAATTTGTTTGTTATTGTTAGTGATGGAACGATTAATCATATGATACGCAACAATCGACTATTTGGCTTCCATTGGCGGTTTAATTGTATCGCGAAATGGGTTGCGATTCATGGAAACCATAATTGATTATTCCAAAAAATAATCGCGCCGGTCTATAAAGAATATTCGTAGAGAACTATCAGACACTTCAGCGGCAGCAGAGCGCATTTTCTCTAAATTGGGCGTACTGTTACAGAAGATAGGAACACATTGACCTTTCAGTTATTGTTTTTGAATTCTAGACTTAATAAATAAATAATAACATATATTTATCGATTATTTCCGCCAATTAATTGAAATATGTGCTTAGCTTAAATTAATCATGTTATAATCGATCAATAGATTTTTTTGCCATCACTAGTTATTGGTTGTCATCCTAGAGTTCGAAGTTTTGCACTAGACGAAAAATATAGTTTTAAGTGGTGAGTAAGTTAAGGTCTACAGCTTGAACCTCGACTTATTCCTTTTTTATTCTATTCTACACTTCAATTCAAGTATTCATCAGATCCTTTCACCCTTCGCAATTTGTTGTTGGTTGCCAGATTAATTTGGCTCTAATATATTGCCGTATTCGCATAAGTTATATGGCTGTACAAATGTCTTGATCTCTGCGTAGTTCACAAGTAGTTATAATCTATCTCTGCACTAGTTAGTCTTAAATAAAGGCTAATCTGTCCTGCAAGCGTGCTTAAGCCTTAGCACTGTCAAACTGATTCTCTGATGAGAAATGCACCTGCTTAGTGCAAGGCACACACCCATCCATATAGACATTCATGTCATACACTCACGCACACACACACGCACACACCTACACACTGCAATCGCCTTATCACATTGTTGGCAGTTATTAACCGTCATTGCTGTTAAGCCGCCGATGCTGGTTTTGTTGTCGCCGGTTTATCGTGGCAATGTTGTTTATAACATGGTCAGGTCATTGTTGCCGCCTGTTGGGTGGCAACCGCTGGGAGCCCAGCTATTAGTTGTTTTATGAGCACACGATACTATCAGCTCGAAGTGGACGAAGTGGGCCGCTGTGAGTGCGGTGCGGTGAAGTGCAGTGCACGGCAGTGGCTGGGTAAATTCGATGCATAATTTTGCACTCAATTATAATGGATGGCAACGCCTGCGCTGGCTGGATAATAACGTGGCAGCTTTGGCGCTTCAAGTGGCGCTGGCTTGCATGAAATTAAGAAATTGTGTCACAGTCGTCTATGCACGGAAGTGCGATTAAGATGTAGCTCGCACGAATTAGCATTAAGTGTGTCTAATCAATCAATCAGGCGAGAATGGACCCCTCGTCGCCGGCAGCTGCCCGTAGATAGCGGGTAGATAGAACATCTGCTCGAAAGTTTATGTCAAGTGGTGTGCGGCTGGGCACGATTTGGGTTAAGCTATTGCATATTGAAAAACATTTCAAGCGTTTTATTGCTGCTGCACAGAAATGAATTCAACTTTGAGCGATGTTGGGCGTTGAAGTTGCGACTCCAAAGCTGCCAACTGGCAACTTTGCGAGCACAACTCACCCACGAGCCACGAGCCACCAGCTGCCCAACTGCCCAACTGCAACCTGCACATGGATGATTGAAACTTTTTCGATTTTATACTCATAATTTTGCAATGCTAACACAACAGCCCACAGGGCAGCGGCAAGCAGCGAGGGGAGAGCAACGAGCGACGCCAACTTTGCTCGAAATTAGCATAATTATTGTGCCATAAAGTTGAGCTTGGCCAATGGCAATAAGACTATTAATGCTTGGTTTTATATGCAAATGCAAGGGGGACGCTGCAGCTCCCACTCTTTGCATCTGGGGCAGGTTCAATGTGGATCCAGAGGGGAACGTGTCGAACGAGAGTGTAAACGAGAAGAGTAAAGTGTCGTCCTCGCACAGGTAAACATATTTTCGTAACGAATAGCAACTTAGTTGCTGGACACTTAGTAGCTGCTCTACTTGACGATTATGCACTCGTATTTTGGTTTTCAGCGCCACTCAATACTTGCTTGCTGCCTGCCACAAAATCTTTTAAGCAATTTATTGCTCTGGCTGCAGCTAAAAACTTTAGCCAACATACTAAACTAGCAGCCGCAAAGCCCACAAAAACAGCTTAGCAGACAGCAAGGCTGAGGTCCTGCGAGTCTCCATTGGCGTTGCTGCACTTCTTGTAGCCCGAATTGTCAGTCTGGCTAGTCCTTGCCGACTCGGTACGTAAGTCTGCCCCGACACAGACAGCTGTGTCCTGAACCTCAGCATGCGAGTGTGTGCGTGTGTGTGGCTTGGATTTAGAGCATGTGCCCCTTTTTATAGGATAGACAAGGACTGTAAAAGTGTCTCCGGCCAGCCGGGACACTTTTATTGCACAGTGTGTGACCAAAAAATAGTTGCGGTGGATTTTGTGTGCGATTTCTGGACCACGCTGAGACATTTTTATGCACAGCTTCTCGGCTGCCACTCGAAGTTCGCCCTGGAATACTGCGCATCAGCATAAGTGAAACCATGTGCTGAATTGTTAAGCATGTGGCATGTGCGAAAGGATGTGTGATGTGCGATGTGGGATGTGGGATGTGGGATGTGGAATGGCGACCTTCTCTGACATACGCCAGCCCCATAAATGTCTGTCGCAACTTGACCTTCGGCTGCTGGAGTTCATCGTAGGCCTGTGCAGCTTGACCAGCAGTCAGCAGCACCTAAATCCGCATAACAGTCAGCTGCATCTCCACCTTGAGCTATTCCGTGCTGATAGCTGTCGGCTTAGAAAGGACAATTAATAGACGCTGACTGTCTGACAAATGGATATGACTAGAGAGAATGGACGGAGTGATGGATGAATGAACGAAGGGAAGAACGGAGGCAGAGACTAAAAGATCTAGATCGATGCAGCTGATCAAGAATACATATAATTCTTAGGATCTGCGTTTTAATGCATTCATAAATTTATAACAAATTCATGTATTGAGACATTCGCATTTCCAAATGGCTCAGAAATTCCACATGCATATAGATCAGTGCAACAAGTCTAAGCTTTTGTCTACAAATATCAAAACATAATTCGAAGAATACATAGAAAAGCATATATAGGAAAATCCAATCTAACATAGAAACTAACTTTACGTTGTTATTGAACAACTTAAAGGATTTTAAGCAAGGTGTCACAAAACTATTAAATAGCAATTAATATAATGAGTGTAATGAATACATTCTATCCACTTTTAAAGATATTGTTGTCTGTGCGAACAAGGCGCAGAGTAAAGGACACCGAAGGAGGAGGGCAGGAGAGCTCTGGTAAATAGTACAGTATCCTGTCAGCCGAGTGCGCGTGTTGTGAGCTAAGCGCCTTGGATTTAAAATAAATTGAGGTCAAATGAGAGACAGAGCTGGCATTATCGTTGCAGTTGTTCCCCGTTGTTCTGGCAGTCGTTGCCGTTGTCTTTGTTGTTGCGACTGTTACATGGCTTTTAGTGTGCGCCCGAATCGTAAAGAGAAATTCGGCGTGCATAATGGTAATTGCGTGTTTTTTCCACTCTAATTACAAGTTATATGCACTTGCACTTGCACTTGTACTTGCACTAACACTAACACTTACGCAAACACAATAACGAGAGCGGGGCCCATCCTAGCCAGCACTCCTTGCATGGCAGTGGATATGGCTGTCGCAGCATCTGAGAGAGAGAGTGCCAAAAGAAACGGCAACCTACATTCGCAGCAGGCGCAGCAGCGTCGTCGTCGCAGCCTCCGCATATAAAAATGAAAATTAAAAGAAAACTGCATATAAAGTGTTGCATTTGCGGCATGCTCTCGGTCTCTTGGCGCTGCTCTTTTGCGCCTTTTCACACTCTCTGCTAATTAAAAACAGCGCAGATTGCCATTAAAGCCAAAAGTTCACATCGCCTATCCGCTTCTTATTTCGGCCTGAGAACGGCCCACACAGAAGGAGACCTCGCGTAAGAGAGAGTGAGAGAGGTAGAGATTGAGATAGATGCTCCTGTTTTTTCTTCTTTCTACAAACATTGCGTATGCGGCCGTTGTACAGATTATCTCATTATGCTTGCGGTGGCTGCCATTTGCCATTTGCGGCCATTGCAGACCACGTGGCGTATAATTTATTACGTATTGAGCGTCTGCCGAGTGCGCGAAGCTGCAGAGCTGCTTCTATTCACTTTTGAGCTGTCAGCTAACTTCCAGCTTACTCTAATTATGTCTATTTAGAGGCGCGACAAGGTAAGTTTGTATTGTTCTTCGGGCAACTCCATAAATAATAATTGTAAAACCAATTTTATGAGACTATTATAATTTTTTGTATATATTTATGCTTAATGACTACTGGGCTTTTATTAAATTGAAACATTTATACACCATATATTAATCCCCTATTAAAATGTGTAAACTATGAAAATAAAGACACAAAATTTTGAATTACGCATTCGATTAACGTTGAAAAAAACATACAAAATTTCTTTGTCAATGCACAGAGCAGTCCATAGTCGATAACTCACTTTCTGAATGGCTTGCCGTGGTGCGGTTGCTTATCGCCGTCATTAAAAAAGTGTTGTGTGTTTTGTGCAGCCAAACGAGCAAATCGCCCAACGAAATGGGCTGTTTAAAATGCTCCCGTATAAACACGCATGTGCTATGGATACTCTCTACCTATTGGAAATAGGTTCGAATTCCGCCGGTAGACTGCAGCTTAACAAACAAATGTATACAATTTCGAGGCCATATTAAAGTGTATTTATTTGTCATTTAATTTTAATTTATTAACCTTTATTTGCCAAGCTGTGGGCTTCATAGGCTCTCCAGTATCATTCACACATCGATTACAATAATCTGATTATTTTTTAAACTCATTTTAAATTTGAATACCTTTTACAATTCCAACTTCTGTAACGTCTTTCCATAAATAAAAGTACAAGCACTGGCAAGGTATAAAGGTATAAAAATACACATACATATTCATATATACAGACTTGTATATAAGTAATTATTCATATACACATTTTAATCTAGATGGTATTTGTAGTCACTACTCTGGAGTGCTTTAATTTTTTCGCATTGCCACACAACGTAGAATTGACTTGCTTATCAGTCATGTGCGTTTTACCGCCGAGGGTAGGCGTAAAAAAATAGAATATTTTAAATATTTTAAACATATACATAAATGAAATAATATACATATAGTACAGTTGCCAGATGCGTCCGTCGAATATGACCAATCCTGTATAATAAACATAAACGATTCTATAAAAATTGGTCTGTTGCTTCTTTAGCATAAACAGCTTTTCATATTATCTAGATCAGATAAAGGGAGCTTTAGAAGTTGTCGAGCTTCTTGACAACGAGGACTTAAGCTAAATTTCTATTTTAGGACAGTTTAATTCGTTAAATATAATAATATTAAAATAAAAAGAAAATGTTTTTCTGCTTATAATATCCATTGGGCGTGTTTATTAAATTGTGTTTTTGTATTTATATACATTGCTCTTTGTATTTAAGGGTCGGGATATATCTCGATTTCAAAAGTATTGCACATTTAAATACCCTTGCTCATTTTAACAGAAGAGCGATATTCTCAAATTAATAAATATAGAGAGAAGCACGCAGTCAGCACTCACTCGCATGGCTGTTGGAAATAATTACTTGTCTTTTTATTTGCAGCTCTCAGCGAATAATGACAGTTTTTATTGCTAAGAGCAAACAATTGTAGCGTACATTTCAAGCAATTATAAAAAATGATGGTTTATATTTTACGCTTTAAATGCTGAGGCCCGACCCACATCAAAGCTGTTTGTGCAAGCGAACTCTCGCCTGGAACCATCTGACAATTGTTTATTGCACAAGTGTTAAATATTTCTGCTTGGCACGCCAGTGCATTAAAACAGCCCAGCAATCCAGCTGCCCGTCTGCCCGGCTACCCATCTACCCATCTACCCGGCTATCCGGACCCAACAACCCAATTTGGCTGGCTAGGAATTTACAAATCCAAAGCGACAGCTTAAGCATTCATGGTGGCCCCGATCCCGCCCTGGCAACAATTACGACGACGCCAAACAGCATAAATAAATGTAGAAATTATTATTAAATACGAGCAGCTCGCAATCAGCTCCCCATCCCATTCCCTCTAGCCACGCAGTCCCCACTCCCCAGTCCCTCCCTGGCCCATTGATTGCGCCTTATCGATCTAACAGTTTTTGGAGAGCGCGGGTATTTTACAATAAATAACCGAGCAATACAAAAGCGGAATTCATGTACACATTGGATGGCGGGCCATAAATTAGAGCTCATTCCGAATTGTGGGCGAGTATAACAGGCATTAGATACATTTTTGCATTGGCGCACTTTAATTGGCCTAAAAGGAAAAGATAAGAAAAACCCCGGAATCAATTGGCCGACACAGCAACCAACGGCTAAGTTTAAAACTATTTTTAACTTTTTCAATTGATGGAATAAAAAATATTAAACGCCCAACAACAACAATGGCGACTACAACAAGAAGGGCCAAAAAGGGCAAAAAAGGCACTCGAAATTATAATGCTTAACCTTTAAGCCCCGTTTGGATTGCGTGTTAAGTCGCCTGAAAGTTCTTCCTTAGTACTTAGGCAAGTTGTTGTTGATGCCCTACAGCATGTTGGGGATTATGAGAGTATTATAATTTTGTCTACGGCTATGCGCCGGGATCGACTTTGTTCAATTTTGATAACTAGAAAGTGAAAATAAACTCGTCAAATATAAATAGACAGTCGGACACATTTGTTGCCAGCTCAAACAAAACATTTCTTTTGCGCCTTAGGTATGCTTCAGTTTATTCTTTATTTTTATTCACACCCATCCATCAAGTATATCAAATAAATTTGCTTTCAACATATATATTTTTCTTACTCGTTGTCTAGTTTGTCTCTGAGATGCAAGCGTCTACATTTCCTTCGTAGCCATGGCGATATGCGTCCCTTCCACTTACATGTCAGAATATTCACATGACTTTCTTTTCATTTTTAAAATTTTGTTTTCTCATTTTTATTTTTGACGTTGCAGAGTGTGGCATGGTCGAGGTCAAGCACTTCCTGCCACATGCCTGCCTCTTTACTTTTATATTTCTTCAGCCGCTCTATTCCACGCTTGTTGGCACCTACGAACTTTTTTATTTCAGTCGGGCGGGCTTAAGCCTTCCCAGCTGTTAACGACCTTTGCTAGTTGAAACCCGTTTGCTGCCCAACTGGGGGGGCGGGGCAATCAACTAGCGCGCGCTGCGCTGGATGGGGGCGTTAAGCTGCAATTGCGAGCAAAGTTTATAAAAATGGCCAAGTGCTTCGCGATGTGTATATAAGTTTTCTAAATTTATTACGATTCGCGTGAAACCTGAAAGCTATAATTTTCGAGCGGTTTTACGACCACGCCCCGAATGTCGAATGTCGATTTTTGATATTTGCTCTTGACACGCAACGCGCTTTAAACTTTTACACAGTCGCGGCTCGCTTCTTCTCTAAAAATATCCATAAATCAATTTTAGTTGATTCGTGTTGAGGAGAGTCGAGTTGGGCCCAGCCGAGGGCTGTGCGCGCAGCGAGTGTCTTCCACAAATTGAAAGCGACGAGTGGCAGGCGGCAGGAGGCAGGAGGCAGGAGGCAGGCGGCAGGAGGCAGAACGCAAGAGTTAGCGGCCAGCAGGCAGCAGTCATCCGGTGGAAGGGGGTGGCTTTTGAGAGGGTTTGTTTTCGCATATCTTTACATAAATTTAACAGATATCCTTGGCATATTTGCTCACGTTGGCGGTTGTGGCACCATCAACGGGCCGCAGAATATTTGCTTGGTCAATAGTTTCAATTCGAAGCCGTCAGTTCGCGTTTCAACACTTTGCGCATATTTCCCACGCTTAATTGCATTTTTAATTTTATACATTCGCTTTTTAATTTTCGTTTCATTTTGTAAATTTTATGTGTGTTTGTTTTCCTTTTTGTGCGTTTGCATATATTAAGTGCGCAGTCCCCACGGCTCTCTGGATGCCTGGATGCCTTTGGATGACTGAATTCGCTCTGTCATCCGTCCATCGACATCAGCGCTGTCAAAAGATTTAACAGTTTAATGAGGTTTTGCAATACTCACAGCTTTGGGTAGATGTGTGTATATATGTATGTATATGTATATGTCAGCGTCTGTATTTATTGTAACTCGGCGGTGCGGTCAATCCAGCCGCTGGCAGTCCAGCCCTCTCCAGAGCCGCGTCGTCCTTCGGCCATGTTGCCGCCATCGCTGCTCGCCGCTCCCCGCTTCCCGCGTCCTCCCCGCCGGTCGTCGCTCGTCGCTCGTCGTCACTCGTCGTCGCATGTCAATGCTGCTGGCCGTTGTTGACAGTAGGATTTATGTTTCAGCAGTGTCACTCCTCACTCACACACTCACACATGGCCGGGCTTATATACACGTTCAAACAAATGTAGCAAACTTTTGCCCATTAACATATTGATTTTTATGGCCAACAAATTTACGAGCTTTGCTTTGCGTGGGCATTTTCTTTGTTTTTTCTTGCTTTGCCTTGCTGGCGTGCATAAAAGGTTTCAAAAGTAACGCCATTAATTTGAGCCAAACGCTTTCTGAATTATTTCTTACCATTGACTCACATTCCAATTTCCAAGAATGGAGCGCGCCCTATAATCCCCAACCTCCGTCCGGCTCCAAGGAAGCTACATCTCACACTCAGCTCAAGATATTGCTACACACTTTGAAAAGATTAAGTAAATCATCTTCAATCGCTTTCCCTTTAAATGTGAAATATTTGAAATGAAATAGAAATTGAAGCTGAGCTTAAAGAGTGCTTGAATGTCTTAATGTATCAAACCGCAGCTCAATATGGAACACATCTTAGCTGATGAGCATGCTCACATACCCACACAGCCACACACCTGGGCCTAAGTACATTCATAATTGAGCAAATAGTTTGATAACAGCTGAACGACGAGAACACTCGGGACGCACAGGAGCCTTCGACCCACCATGAAGTGTGGTGGGTAAATATTGATATTTTGATTTGAAATTAAGCAAACCAATATCCCACTCCATATGCTGCTGTATTCATACTGTTTCATTTGAATGTGCTCAGTGTGTTAATAGCATTTGACTCGCATTCCGACCCCTTTAGTGTAATTAAAAGCCGCAGTGCATGAATGCGAGTTTTTCGCTTTGAAGTCTGCCTGAAGTCTAGAATAGCGAGCCTATCTGAAAGGAGCATAAATGGTAACTATTGCAAGTGCTGTGAGCCTTGGCAGCCGACTGAATCTTGCTTTCGGTTAGTTACTCTCTTACTCCGTAAATATTTGCACACAATTATTTGCGTTAAGCGTTTTGTGCCCATGGCCAAAGTCAGACGACGCTTTATTTGCCGCTTAAATAAATGATGTGACCTGGCTTTGGTTTCGGCTCTGCCTTGTGGAGATAGACACGTTCCACGTTCCGGCCACAGCAGACCGCATAAACCTTTACAATTACTTATAAATTTCCAGCATTTATAGCATGCTTAATGAATTTCCACTGGAGCAGAAGCGCTGCCCCTGCACCCACCGCCCCGCCAGCAACCAGCTGCCAGCGTGGTTGCCGGTCTGCCTATCCGCCTGGCTGGATGTCCTCCACTTCCTTGCCTTGGCAATGTTTTCGTTGAATTATGATGCTTTTAAAATGTAATTTATTTTTTTCTGTATTTTCTTGTTTTTTTTTTTTTTAAATAAACACTCGGCGCAACTGCTTTCACTCAGCTTTCGGGCTGGATCCTCGGCTGCCTTTTGCGCCACGCAGCGGCAATCAGTAATGAGTTTAATTTAATTTTATTATTTCAGCCGAAATTGTGTATTTTATTAAGATTGCTCCGCGCTGATCTATCCCTTTCGCATTAGCATAATAATTCGTAAATGCTTAATTGAGTGTGACTTGAATAGGAAGTGCAATGTGCCTTGATGCGCAGGGAATGAGAAATATATGTCAGTCATGTCTTTTGGAATAAGCAGCACTGCATCGGAAATGCTGTATGTAACATTTATATATTTATATATATATGGAAATACATTCAGTAGAAGTCTCCTCACACGACGTGCATAAACGTGAAGCCTGAAATATCAAATCAAAGATGTGCACTTCCCCTATTGATATGTTCATTATGGGCATTGGGCAAACAAGCAGCTCACACAATTTTTCTAACTGTCTGCACTGGAATTGGATGGGGCAAACCAACTTTGTGCAATCAAATTGCGCAAACATCGTCGAGCAACACACACAAACATACACAGTTCGAGCAGCATACGCCAAATTCGCTCACACTCGATATTCCAAAACTCAAGATGTGCATATTTATCAAAACATTTTTGATCGGAAATCGTAGAAAAAATTGCGTGCTCATGCCAAAAGCAAATACGGCAAAAATACAAAATTGCAAGCGCTGTACTCCTGCCAAGTCTGAGCGAATAGTTCCCTCTCTCAAGTGCTAGGCCAAGGAGCAGACTTGCTGATTTCGTTGGCAGAGCTTGCAACGCACTCGACTTGCAGCAATGTGTAAAATATGCAACATATTTGAAATGGTGCCACGCGGAAAACAGAGCCAAACCTTATTTATTGTGTGTACGTGGAAAATGGATGTGTCCGTTCGAATGTGCTGCGCAGTCTGCCTTTGATTGATACAAGCAATAACCCACGTGGCGTATGCGTAATGTACACATAGATAAGGCAAATTACGTATGCGAATCGATAGCAGAGGCAGCGCCATTAATGGCAACTATTAAGCTAATCGCTATCGTTGCATTCGCCCTGGTAATTATCCGCGCCAAGCACTGAGCACAGATTGCTCGTGGGCGGAGAAAGACAATAATTCTATACCTGTCAGCGAATAAAACGTTGATACACAAATACAGAAATCCGTTTAAGTAGCCAAATTATTGTTGAAAGAAATAAGAAAAGAAATCGACGAATCCGAACGAAACAAACTGGCAAAAGGCAGCCGAAAAGCGGTAGCAAAAGCCGTTGGCCTTGGCATTAGGATGAACAAAGTACAAGCAGACAGCTCATTGTTTTTGTTTCTTCTTATTCTTCTTCTCCTGGCTGTGCTCACCTTTTGGGCTTTCGCCCACTTTTCCGTTCCATAGTCTACCTTTTGCTTTCCTTTTGTTCTTTTCTGCTAAATAAACATTTATAAAAACAGCAAAAGTTTTATTCTCGCTGATGCCGCTGTTCGTCCTTTTTTGCTCACCTTCCCTCCACTCCCCGCTGAACACGTGTTGGCTCAAAATTTAATTTGAGCTTCCAACACAATCTCTGACTGTGATGCGTACCAAATATATATATATACATTTGGAGTTTGCTCTGTATTCGAGACACAATTGGGAGAAATACGCATGTAGTTGTATAAAATGTAAGCAAATAGTCAGCAATGTGGCCATCTATTCGTCTATTGGGATAGCTTCAGAGTTATTTCAGTTAGTTTTTCAATTAACTATAAAATAAACTCTAAATTTACAAAATTTATCAAATATATATTTATTACAAAACACTGAATGTATTTCAATCTTAATTCTAATTGTGTATAAAAACATTATATTTACATTAATTAAGGTAAGGATAAATATATCTCATAAGCTATATACAGATTGGCTATTTATTTGCATTTGTTCAACTGATTATATAGGAATTAACTTTAATGTTAGTTCTTTTTTTATTTTTCCACTTCAAATACAAATAAAATAAGTAATATTAAATGAAATACAAAAATTTGTAAATGGTATACTATGGATATACAAATTTTAAAGTTAACATATTTTACTTTTTAGGTTCCCTTAGAAGTATGGGTATAATGGCTATAATTATTGTTATGTCCCTAGAACCTATTTTGGCCCTCCCATCCTGTAGCCATGCCCTTAGAAAATCTGTTGACAATGTGCATTTTGTGAACTCTATATGTATATATTTTAGTTTATATTTTATTTGCAATCTGTTTTTAGCTAAATTTTTTGACAAACAGAAAAACAAATATTTGCATTTTTACATTATTACAATCGTTTTCTATTTGGCAAGTCTGGAACCCGAAATCTTTTTGAATGCAGTCACCAGTCTATAATACGTCAAACTAGGCCAGTCAGGTCAGTGTTTTATTATTGCTCAATCAGACATAAACCATAAACCAAACCAAACAAAACATAAAATATAAATTTGAGGCAAAAGTTTTAATTTGTATTTTGACTGCATAAATTTTCCCTTTTTTTAAAATATAAACTATAAAGCAAACGTATTTCAAAATTATATTATATATTCGAGTAAAAAGTCTGCCTTTATATCTTTATGTTAAATCTACAAAACATTTAATCACTAATTAAGGTAAGTTTTAAATGGACGTATTTCAAAAGCTATAAGCGGCATTAAGCTAAGCACAGCGTTATTTTTAGTCGGAAAAACTAGTGGGCTTATCTCATCGACCATATTTTAAAAGAAAACTGTTTGCAGTAGCTGAAGATAAATATGTGCGTGGGTCGCAGTTTCGCTGTGCGTGCGGCCGTTCGCCTCAAGCCAAACATCTTAAACGAGATCTGTGCCGCACTGCGATAGATAGGCCAGGAGCATAATGTAGCTTCTGTGTATAAGTATGTGTGTTACCAAGAGCACACACACACACACACACACACACAGAGAAGGCAAACACATACTGTGTCGTAAACATAGACACACGACTTCTGGTCATACATTTGCGCTGAGTAATGGGAGCCATTGTTTGTTTTAAGCGCTGGCGATGCCTTGGCTATGATAATGGCATATGAATGCAAGCCACTTGGCTATGCAAACGAGGCGTGTGGCGAAACGAGCATTGGGCGTGGCCATGGCGCAGACGTGACGCCTGCATAGTCCTTAGCATCTGCAGTCGCCGGCCACGCCCACAAAATGTTGTGCACGCTGCATTCTGTGTTTTTGCAAGGCGCTGAACAACATGACGGGCTGCAGTTGTAGCTGTCTACTTTGCTGTTGTTGTTTTCTGCATTGTCTGATAAGCGTCAAGCTCTACGGGGTGTCAATGAGCGCTGGTATGTGTGCGTGTGGGTGTGAGCGTGCGACTTGTATATTTGTTGCCAAGTTGATGTCTAATTTAACGCTATCGCAAAGTTGCCAACGTTTGCTTTGCGAATGTGTTGTCAATGTGTCAGACTAGCCTGCAATCGAAGCTTGTAAGACATCGTTCGCAAACGCATGCCACTGCCAATCAGTAGCAATTCCAATTCAAATAGTTAAATACAGTTCATGTCTGTGTCGTTGTGAACCCGTCCATATTTATAAAGTTACTTCAATCAATACCTCCTACATTTATTGCTGATATATATTTGCAACTCTGCATATTATATAAATATATTGAAGCCAATTGGTAATAAAATCTCTTTGTTGAGCAGAGTAATCAATTTGGGTGCCTCTTATCACTATCAGAGAACAAATCACTTGCACAGCATTTACATATATTCCATATATAGAATCGCCAGCCTGATTAGTGTTCACATCGATAGACTATCAGCAAGACAAACGCGATATTTAATGCAAAAATAGCCTGACTAATTTGTAAACAAAGAATAATTTTGAAGTGGCACTTGAGCTGATTCCAATGAATATGAACTGCATGAATGCAGCCTGGCTCATTTGCATCGGTTGATTTATTATAAACTTAAAATGAATTAACAAAAATGGTCTGCTTATCATCCTGGACTCTTAGCAATCTTACAATAGTTTGACTATGCATTTTAAACACAAATGCAAATTGCACACTCGGGTATTGCAGGCTGACTAACACTCGCCCATTTCGCGATAACAGCAACAAATCCCACACTTCCACGTTGCTCACAAAAGGTCTTGCATCGATCCAATTATCACTTTATCTGAAGCATATCAGAGAGATAGTAAAACAAACCTGATACAAGAACATATTAGTTGAACGGAAATAGAAAAGCAAACGTGATTTATATTCATATTTAGGCATTGGGATCAAAATATTTTTGTGTAATTTATGAACAAATATCAGTTTCTTATCAAAATTGTAAATTATTTCTACAGGCCTTTTCATATTTATTTCATCTACGTTCCATAAATAGGTTATTTCGTAAATTCATACATCTATGAGCTCTATTCAATGATGGCAGCCAAGAGTTACGAACTTAGTCGCTAACAACTAAGGTTCTATGAAAATATTGAGCTGGCCTGCAGCACGGACGACTGCTGCCCCAACTTGGGCTACTCCATCTGCGGCACTCTGCTGAGCTGCTTGAATGTCTCCCAATTGCACCCCTAGAAGCAGCTGGGGGTGCGCTTTTTGCTGATCTACTACGTGAGACGCAGTCCTGACGCCGTTGACAGTGGAAGAAGATATTGCGCAGCAGCACGTCAATCAGCATCTGGCACAGCAGCATCAGGCCAATAATGGGCCGCAGCAGCAACAGTGGCAACAGGAGCAACAGGGACCACACCAACAGCAACAGCGGCAAGCAAGGAACCGCAATAGACATACAGAGAGGGAACGTGTGGAGGATCGTTGACTATGAAGATCGTCGCAGCTATTGCAGAGGCCGACGTAGACTTCATTCTTCAATTGGATTTTCAGTCGTCGCAGCTCTATTGCGGTGCTTGGCGTCCTGACCCTTGCTTCGTTGACTCTGGTGGCCAGGAATGTGCGCCAGCTGAATCAGTGGCTTGAGGTCTAGCTACCAGGGTATTAAGTGATCAAATTCCTGTTGTCACTCATGTCCGTGTTGCAAAAACATTCTAAAAAAAACAATTTTGTTGTAATTAGCTTAAGACAAAAGAATAAAAAGTACAAAAAAAAAAACAAAAAAAGTTTGAGTTTTACTGCTTCTCTTAAATATACTTTGGTAATTTCTAACGTGAGTTCCCAGTTTGCAAATGGCAATAAGTAGCTCTAAAGAGCTATTCAATAATATAATCTGGCTCAATTTATAAAGACTCTAATATGGAGCTCGAATCTAAAGCAAAAGTATTGATTCCTTGCCATCACAGGGTATCTGTTTGATCTTTTTTATAAAAATTTTCCAATATATTTATAAACACAATTTAATTGTATATGAAATCAAGATTTAAATGAAACAATTTTCATTTCTCAATAAGTGAAAGATTATGCAGCTTCTTATCATTCCCTGAGAAAAAACACACGAGCTTATCCCTAAGAGGCCAACGACAGAACTTCATTAGATTATATTTGAGCCGTTTTATAAACTAATCTGTGTATTAATTTTTGGACTTCCTTACTCGGCCTTAGACATTTAAATTATATTTAGCTATATGTTAATTTACTTTGGAAGCTCAAAGGTAATTTAATAATTCATGTTTTAAATTTTTAATATAATATTTAATTAACTTCTATAAAACATTCCCTAATCAACAGTTGAATCTGTATGAAGTCAGCTGTGTTAGTGCAGTCCCCTTTAAAGATCATTAATTAATTTTAGAAAAGGATTGACTGGACTTTTTCTTTTTAAGTACCATTAAATCATGGATTATTTGAATACTGTACACCATATACAGAGCGGGAATCAAAGCTATGTTTTTTCCTTCACGAGTGCAAATAACTTTTAACATAAACTCAATAATTGTAAGAAGTGTGAGAGAGCAGCCTTATATATGTCTGATTAGGGAAGTGTGTGTGATTCAGCCAGTGTGGGTGTGTGCTTGACATGATGTTCTGCAAAGTGATGGGAAATGTTTTCACATTTATATAAGAAGAAGAAAAAACAAACTCAATTTAATTTGCTGATAAGTTGACAGCCAAAGGGGAACGAAAGCAGCTAGAGAGCAACTTGCAGCCATTTTATTTATATAAATAGGCTTAACACTGTTTGGTTGCTAATCTACTTGAGGAACAGGTTTTGCTCGGCGAAAGGTCTAACTGACCTTTTTGGGATTTGTGCGATGCTTTGTTTTGCCCTACTATTTCTGATGTCTTCGCTGCTGCTTTTGCTGTTGCTGTTGCCTTTGCTGTTGATGTTGCTTTCAACCCTTTCGAGCTACACTTGACTGCGCCTGCGAAAATCTGCATATTTCAGTGTTAATCCTACTTTAGAATTTATAAAATAAATTATTTACTTGACATGGCCGCCAGCGTGAGGAAACAAAGCGACGAAAAATGATCAACTCAACTTTAAGAGTTGAAAAATTGAAAACCCTTGCAACGGGCCAGAGTGGCTTGGCCAATTGGAGACGCAAGAAAAATAGTTGCCGTCTATTGTTTTCGTCCCTGGCCAACAACTGTTGTCGGGCTTAAAGGCCGCTTTGTCACATGTATGCGCTGACGTGGCACAAAATGAATCGCACTTGATTGTGGCTGCCAGCAGGCAGCAGGCACTAGGCAGCCGGCAGGAGGCAGCAGGCAACCGGCAAACGGCAGCAGCAGCCGCACCCAAACTCAAGCGAATGGCCTGTGCAAAGTGCATCGTTAGCCAAAATTTACGTGGCACCTTAACACACGGCTGCCAAAAACAAGCCAGTGCTCGCCGAGGTACAGCTCTGCCGACCCCGCCGACCCACCTCACCACTGTATACAATTTATGCTGGTGAATTATGAATGGCGTCTTTGCCCACACACACCCACACATGTAGTCCGTAGACACCCGCAGAGGAGCTCAACTTTTCGGTCTTTTGTAGAAATTTATTTCAAAGTCAGCTGCACCAAATGTTCTCGCTTGTGCATTTATTATAAATTCATATGCGTCGCCGATTAATTCAGTTTCTTTCGCATATCTCCTCTCTCCAGCCCCCGATTCGCCCTTCATGACCTCAGATATTGCCCCATTAGTTATGCCGTTTTTAATTTGCAGCGCTCAATGCACGTGCCAACAGCTAAGTGCGCCATAATAAGACAACGACTGCCATTCCAGACAGTGTGGCACGAAGAGTACTAAATGCGCGCAGACTGAAAATAATACAGCTTGTCGGGAGAAAAATACGTCTCTAAGGCATCCTTATCAATGGCTATTGAACCCGTAGAAACTTAGATCGGGATATGTGTTATGTGGTAAGAGTCAACTGGGACAAGAGTCTGTTGTATCAAGTTGTATCCAGTTAGCAAAGAACTCAATAGTAAGTTCTTGTAATAGATATAAATATAAATGAATAACTAAACTAAATAAATTAGTAAGTGAACAAAGCAATAAATGAAAAAATAAATAAATAGATATATATATATAATATAGCATAATAAATTAATACAAACTCCATGTAAGCTTATCCAACATCAATACAATATGATGATAAAAATATTTTCAAATGATATATGACAAAACTATATATTGAATGGTATAAAAAGTGAGTAGTTTTGTATAATTATATGCAAAGAGTTTTTGTTTTTATTTTTATCTTCATCCCTTGGGCGCGTCCAGCCCAGCGAGTCCTGTGTGCCTTAACAGTGCTTTTATAATCCGGCAGAGCCCGATTTCCATTAGGATAAGCGATGCAGATAGCTCGCATTTGGATTACATTCTATTTTGGCAGCATTGTAAATCATTACTCCCTACTTTGGCAACTCCCCGGAGCCAGCGCCGTTGCCAGTGGACCATTTTTTCCTTCGCTCTGTATTTTGCTTTCATTTTAACAATCAAATAAAAATCCAATGTAAGCCTTTGGCAGCCATGCGAAAAAGGGCACCCAAATTGGCAGCACGAAAAGTCAGTCCCATCAAATATGTTTCGTCTAAGGTCTAAGGCAATGCTTGCTGGCTTTTCCATTTGCCATCTTTGTCTCCGGGCGTAAGACAATTGATTTCCATTTTGGCAGACGTGTCTTAATATTGTCGATCTCCGCGTTTTCCAGCTAAATTTATTATTAGGCAAACAATTCGCGCGCTTTCCATATGCAATCATTTTCGCCCTTTTATACATTACATTATTGTCCTGTGTTTCGTTTACAGCTCAACAGCCCATAAACACGCAACCAGAAAGACGACATACACACACGCGCACACACACACACATTCACACACACGTGCCCACTCTTAATCTCAATGCTCTTGAAATGAAAAGTAATAAAAGAAGCACAAAGGATAATGCGTTTTTAATGGCAATGAGTTCGGCTTTTGTGCTCTTCGTCCGCTTTTTAGCTTCTTACAAACGCAACTTTTGTATACTCCGCGTTTATTGCGCTTGCACCCCTTGAGCAGATAAAAATGCTTCAAAAAAAGTAAAATATTATTTATTTTTGGCAGGCATAAAATCATCTGCAGCCCGATGTACGATGTACATATGTATGTATGTATGTAGGCGCTGCTCGACGCCAAGTGTGAAAATAAATTTAATTAATTTTTCAGCACCGTTGGGCGGGTTAGGGAAATTTAAAGAGCATGTAAACAAATTATGTGGCTGACTTTGCAGGGAGCAGGACGAACATTCTTGCTGCGCTCTACCCTCACAGAAATCTGCCGAACAGCAGCAGGCAGCTCCTGCTAACGCCCACACGTGTTGATTAAGCGCATTCATTTGACTTTATTAAGGACCCGAGCGAGCCTGGCGAAAGTTTAAGCCGCCGCATGACAGGGCAGAGCCTACCGGCCTGCTGGGGAGCCAGCAAGGCTCCCGTTCATTTGCCGGCATTCATCTGGCCAACTAGGCAACTCTAGCCGTCGACGCGTCGACAACACTTTTAAATTTGTGTAATTATTCAAAAATACGCTGGAAACTTGTCGGGCCTCTGGTAATTGGCATCGTTGTTCCTTTCACTGTTGTCGCGATCTAGCGTGCTTCATTACCAGGGCACAGACAGTCGTACCCACACGCAGAGGGCTTCTTTGGCAAATATGGCCATGGCACGTGACTACTCATAAGCCATTAGGTGGCCGTGCACACAAAACCTGAGCTCCGGCTGCCATCAGCTCGTTGCTGTGATCCCTTGCAGACTGACTGTGACCGGACCAGTTTGTATTGTCGTTCGTAATTGTTGACTAATTGAAGCGGGCAATGGCAGCACCGGTGCCAGTGGCAGTCAACTCAACTGCCTCACAGTTCCATTTCCATTTCCATTTCCATTTCCACTCTCA
The DNA here is from genome assembly GCA_037075325.1 of Drosophila mayaguana. NCBI lineage: Eukaryota > Metazoa > Arthropoda > Insecta > Diptera > Drosophilidae > Drosophila > Drosophila mayaguana. Next base: position 2,090,906 of record JBAMCG010000080.1, on the reverse strand, counting down.
CTCGCAGTCGCAGTCGCAGTCGCAGTCACAGTCGCCGTCGACGTCAGTTCGTGTCAAGTCCTGTCGTGTCCAGTGATTTAGAGCGCCGTTTAGTAGTTTGGACATGTGTCCTGTCTCTGGTAGCTAATGAGCTGCAAATCGTGCCACCTTGCGTACGTGGTAAAATCCTCTGATTTCAGAGGCACAGCAGACGTTATATATATGTACAATACAACGGACTTTATTGAGGTCTAAAATTTAGGTAGAGCAAGAGACATTGGCTTTAAAACATGTTTTTGCTTCTATGCAAATCTGAGCTTATCTATAAATAAATAATTTCAATTGTGCTTTACATCTAAATAGCAGAAATTAAACAATAGATAAACGATATTTAAACAGATTTATGTTTATATATATATATGTACATATGCATATTATATAAAACAGCTAAGCTGCTATATAGCTTTTCGAAATGTTGTATGCTTTAAATATCTGATTTTTATCAACAACGCAATTTAAATATTTAAATTAACATTTTACTATCGGCTATGTGGGTATACCCTATAACAATAAATATGCTTAAAGCGAGCATATTTTCAATAAATAATTACAAATATATTTCCAGCTATAACTATGCTAATTCTATTTCAGACTGCCTTCAATGAGAAATGCCGATCGGCATCTGGGCGATAAGATGATAATGAAAGCAATTCACTATATAATTATTGTACATAAATGAGAATCAGATAAGTTTTATTCTGTGGCATATTTAAAATAGTACCAAAATGATCATAACAATGAATAAAGTGCATCAGAATGAATTTAATTGCGCTAGACTTGCTTTTCTCAAAAAACGTATTTATATGGGAATTATTGGAATCAGTTTTCTATTTCGTTTTATTTTCAATTCAGACATGGCCAGGCTGCCTTAATAATCATAGTTCAATATTTGCCTTAGTTTAACAATAAAAGCTGGCTCATTTATTTATGCATCAGTTGATTGCACACACACTGTAACACACACTCATATTTAAAAGTCACAATTTCGTAGTTCAATGCACAAACGAACTAACAATCGCGCTAAATAATTTTCAAAATTAATTTCAGCTCATTTAAAACGATTTATTTTCAATTCACGGCATTTTTTTGAGGTCGTTAAGTCAAAAATACACACACACATACATACACACACATATATATACACACAGAAGCACTCACTAGTTTAAACACAATTTTGAGGCTTTCGCTTTTGCTGTTGCTTTTTATTCGGGCCCTGTTAGGTGAGATAAGGCTGGTTAGGTGGTTGGGCGGTTGAGTAAGCGGTCAGCAAATTGTTATGCAAATCAGCGCATTGACAGAAAATCAATTAACTAAGGTAAACACGCGGTGTAACCGCCAACAATGAGATCAGAAACCAGACTCGGGTCGAGCTCCATTTGCAGCATGTGAGACTGTCAAATGCTTTGTGGGTTTGAAATTAATTAAAATCTATTTAGCCGAGTCTTTGGGACTGCCAAGTATTCTCGTCGCACACACAGAAGCCTTGCTTAGCCGTGCTTACGCTCTGACATTTGCTGTAAGTCCGGACAAGAGTTAAAGCCCGTAAACGTGAAGCCATGGGGGCAGGGCTGCCTCCCCGAATTGACCCAAATGCACAAGCACACATACGCAGCAATTGAACAATGGGTCAGGCGCTTGTTCAGGCTCAAGATGGGCGTAGGATCGTTTTGCGATGGCCCCATGGGCGCATGGGCGCATGGGCGGATAGACGGATGGGCGGGCGCCGGAATGTGCGGTTTTGTATACGGCATGACTGTCATTTGCTTTATGCACGCTGTAATATTCATGATTGTAGTTAACAAGGACAATTATGATTGATTTATGTGTCGGGGTAAGCGCGTGGCTGCCTCCTGGCCATTAGTTCAAGCCATGGCAACTGAGCAACTAAGTTGAACTTTATACCAGGTAGCTCAAGATTAAAGTTCTACATAGTCCCAGCCATACATAATGCCAGCCATCATTTTAAGACAATGTGCTCATAAAAATTATAACTCGTCCTAGGCCTCATGGTGATGCGTAAAACTTTGAGTGCCTCGTTAAATGCGAGTCGAGAGCAAAGCCACGCGATAGTCCCACCTAGGCGTACAAACTAACATTGAAAGTGCGCCTATGCTTATGCTGATGTGCGTTGCGTGCGTGTGTGTGTGTGTGTGTGTGCGTGTGTGTGCTTAACTTTTAACATAAACATAACATTTAATTAGATTGCTTATACGCCACGCAAGACGGCACCTCAAACTCGAAAATCAAACTCTATGCCAAGACTCATTTACTCCCGCTCTGCCTGTCTCACTTGCCTCCTCTGCTCGAGAAATGCAGTCAGGTGCTTACGAGAGAGGCGTTAACGCATAAGCCTTTATTGTTTTAACTTTGTTATTGCTCATGTGTATGGGAACTTAATGTCAATGTCAGCTGAAGAGGCACTTGTTGGCTTAGCAAATTATACATATATAACCGGCAAATAGAACTTGCATAAATTACTCAACATTTGAGTGCAGAATGTGAAATTAGCTGCGGCTCCTCTCTGGGGTCAAGTGCTCACGGCATGTAGCAACTGTTTGTCATTGCACATAATCGCCTCTGGGCTGCTGCCCTTCATTTATTTACTCACTCACTAATCCCCAGCGTCATTGGTCTTAACGAACATAATATCCGCACTCGCACTCGCACTCGCACTCGCACAGTGACCTGTTTAATTTGTATATAAATGTTGATTATTTCTTTTATTTCCGGCTCTTTTGGCTGGTTCAATTTTTGCCCACCGCTGTGCACATTTTAATCCGATTGTTTTTAATTATATCTAAACCTGTTTGGCTCTGCGGCCCCGCTGCGTGCTCTGTGGGTGTCCAGGCGCCCAAGTCGCTCGTTATGCATAATTAGAGCAACAACAATTACAATGCAAGTTGGGCCGAAGCGAGGGGATTATTAAAATGTTTACGTGCTGCATTGGCCAGCCAGTTGCGAGACGACTGAAATAACGTCAGTATTTGCCCGTCAGTATAATGCAATTTGAATTGCATGTTCGCTTCACATTGAATCTTGTTGGCCATTGGCAAATGCGGTTCACAATTTGAGCAGCATCCGTGACATTGATCGGCGCTAAATTGGAGTCGCTGCGCCTTTAAGGACCAAGGACAACCCTTTGGGCCGGGCTTAAGATTGGTGCGACCATGTCGTTTGCCGCAATCGATGTCGTTTATCTTCTGATTTGTTGCCAAACGAAGCAAAACAAATCACTTGGGCGAAAGGCTGCTGCTCCCGTTCTGGCTCTGCTGAACTAACAACTATACGTACATAAGCCACATCGCCACATCGGCTGAGGCCTGCCACGGAGCTGCAGCTTTGACGAGACACTCGCCCTTCTGCTGCTGGAGGCACTGCAAATGAATTGTTGCCATTTTTCAGGCATCGTTGGCGCATGGCGCATGGCACATGGCAAAGTCGCTGCGATCCGCAGCCGCATAGCTGGCAATAAAGACAGCAACAAACTGGCGGCAAGGACAAAAGGCGAACGCCGAGGAATTCGGCAGGCATCACGCCGTCTTGTGTTAACAGTAAAAGCACGCCCCACAAAAAAGGTACAAATGTTGCTGAAATTTATTAGAACGCATTAGCCAACCCACACACACACTCACACACGCACAATCACACATGGATACGGCCGTGTAGATGGCTTTCTCAATTGTTTTGTTTTCCTGGCGGGCAAACTTCTTGCCTCTTTTTTATTATATGCTGTCGCATATTCCATGCCTGGAAGTTAATCAGGATTTGTGTTGCCTTTTTAAGATAAATTAATTTGTGATCTGACTTTGGGCAACTCCATTGAAATTTGCATAAATATCATTTGCCGTGGGTTGCATGTAAATCTCAGCAAAAATCATAAAAATTCTATAGCTTGTCGGACGAAAGCAGCGCTGGCAGCAAGTAAGCATTAAATTCTGTACTCGATAAGCCGAGGGAACAAAAAATATATATGGCCACAGCCTGGGGCACAAAAGAAAACTACAAAACATTATTATTTCAGTACATTAATTTTGGATTTATTGCTTATGACGGGACGCAGCTTTAAGTGGGCGGAACAATGTCTATTTGTCAGTCAATGGTCGCCACTATATAAGCTTGGCATTATATAAATAGAAGAAGCCAAAAAACAGAAATCAATATGTTCCGATTCCGAGCTCTTACTTTGATACTCGTTCAAGATGTGTGAGGGGTATATTGGATCATCTGAGTAAAACAGAAAAAGTAAAAGAGATTTGCTAAAAACAGAAAATCCTTCGCTAGCAAAACTGTAAATATCTCACTTGAAAGGCCTGTGAATTACGATTATTACATTAAATAAAAATTTATAAAATATTACATTAAAATATTCAAGAGAAATAATTCTCAATAAAAATATAATTTAAACTAAAATAAATAAAATAAAGCAGTTGCCATTAAACTAATTAGGCAGACAACATTCCCGATTTTTCTTTCCTATATTTAAAATATAAATAACTATTTTCCCGAGGAATTTAAATTACTTAGCCAAAGTTAAGTTTCCCAATTTAATGAAATTATTCCGAGAGTGCTCTTATCGTTGCAATAGTAATAAATATGTTTCAGTTTCAGTTTCAGTGCACGAACAGAAGTGACTAAAGATGTCATTCCGGAAGATGTCATTGTAAAAGACATCACAGCAGGAATTATAAACGAAGATGGTTAAATTGAAAAATCTTTACATTTAAATCGGAATATTTAAAACATGTGAATTGGCGAATAGAGCTTGCAAAATCTATCTTCTCTAATCTTTCCCGCATTATCTTATTGATAATTTTGAAACAAATTTCGCATGCCAACAATCTGTGTTGGGAATTGAAGGTTTCAAATTGGTTAACAAACAGCATAACAGATAGAAAAACAAATAACAGTTTCTTTATGTTGTTTCATCTTTGGCAGTCCTACGAAAAATATTTGTTTATTATTTCCCTTTCGTTTTTATATTGCATTTCGATTTTGCAATGTTTATGATAGGCATTTTGGCTGAAGGTCGTAAATCTTTTAAAAACGGCAAATTGCCCATTTTGTGTTAGCATAAAAATGGTCCGCCAACCAGAGGGGGGCCTATAGCCGATCAATAAAACATTTATTTATATTTGCGCCTTGAGTGGTCATAAAAATGATACGAATTCGAACGATGAGTCCCCCGAGCTGGCTAATTAATATCCGCACAGGCATCTACAAATATTCAACAAGACGAACGATGGCCCAACTTCAAAGGTTAGCAATGGGATTTATGGGATGTAACTCGGTAAATAAATGTAAAAATGTGGCAAGCCTCCAACCACTGCCAACAAGCACACAAAACACAAAAATACGAAGAGCAGGAGCAAGTAAAGAAACTTCCACGGAAGTGTCACCCGGAAAGTCGATTGGTTGCAAGTTCTGGCTGCGGCTCCAAACTGTGAGTCAGTCTGTTGCTGAGCATGTATTTATGTAGCGATAAAATTAAATTTATTTTAACGCCAGCCAAATGTGAGCCCCACAGACCCACAGGAGTCCCACATCGCCCCGGACACTGCCATGGGCAGGCCTTGTGGGCGTATCATGTGCTCACATAGTCAAACATTATCGCGAACTTAGTTGCTCGTCGAAAACTTAGATGCCAATGCCTGGCCACGTTTGCCTATCCGCGCTCTGCAGCAGTTGTGGACGGAAATCGCTTAAATTTGCTGTAAAAGATGAGAGAGATTCCACAAGGCAGGCAGGAAAAGCACCTGCGATAAAAGTTTCTGCCCCATTTTCCACTTGCCTCGCTCTGTCAGGCATTATTTCCATGAGTTGGGGCCATTGAACGGCCACTTACTGCTAGCGGCCACTTACTCCATATTCGAGTGACCCACCTGGCAACCCTACAAGGTTGCCCATATTCGAGGGACCCATGTTCTTTAGGGCTGCCAGATGGGTCACTCGAATATCAAGGGCCCTGTATATCAGGTTAGTTATTACCAATGATCGAATAACTTGACAGTCTTGGCTATAAGCTGCAGCAGTTAATTAAGCAAATAGATATAAATATAATTGTTTTAAAGCATGAGTATTGAATGATAACAGCGCAATTAACTCGCCCAGCTGGCTTATATCACTGAAAGAGTATCTATTAATTAAAAGTCTTACTATTGTATTATATTGATTTTTTGTGTTGGGATTGATGGGCTTAACGGAAGCGAGTTTCGCTAAATGGTAATTGGCCGCGATAAGCTGATAATATACGAACGAGGCGGCGGCCCGTGCGTGACTTATAAATATGAATAGGATCAATGGGTTCCTGGTAGTACGCCAATGACAGGCGATAAGACAACAACGCGGCCTGTCTCCTTCCAGCAGGAGCGGGACCAGCAAAAAACCCACAATCCCGACCAATCCAGCTGGCTAAGTCGAACTCACAAAAACCAGCCGCAGTGGAATGCACTCGGGGCTGGCTCGCTCATCTTCGTTTCAGGTGGCATGAGCTTGGCCTGGGGCGCCGGCTTCGCAGCGCACTCGATGCATGTGGAGCTGCTACAGCTGACGCTCCATATGCAAATGTGTTGGTATGGAGCGGCGCTGCTTGGAGCCGCGTTGAGCGCAGTGTTGACCCACCGGACACCACAGCGACCCGTTTATGTGAGTATGCCCTGGCCATTTACTCGAAGGCATGAAGCTTATCGATATGCGTTTGCCAATAGGTGGTGGGCTCCTGCCTGGTGCTAATCTGTGGCATGCTTTACCTCACGTTGCCGGAGCAACCAAAGGCCATCATTGCCGCACGCTGCTTGGATGGCTTTGCCAATGGCCTGGTCTTTGTGCCCACGCTAACCACAGTGGGCGAGCTGTCAGTTTGTGAAATGCGGGGCATCTTTTCCGCCAGCCTCGAGCAGCTGAGCTACAATTTCGGCATCTTTATCCTGCTCAGCTACACGGCCATCTGGCACAGTGGCTGGAATGTGACCATTGTGGCCGACCAGGTGCACGGCCTGCTGAGCATTGTCTATGGTGTTGTAGCCCTGGCCCTTGCGCTGACCTGCTGCGTCGAGTCTCCGGTGTATTTACTGCTGCGACGCAGTGAGCAGGCTGCGGTGGATGCTCTGCGCCATCTGCAACGTCCATTCGTAGTGACGTGCGAGACGTTCCTACTGCTGGACGAGCACAAGCGCTACGTAGCTGCCAACCGAGACCTGAGCTGGGGCCAGAGCCTGCAGCGGGGTCTCGTGCCACTGATAAAGATTGTTGCTCATCGCTCGCTGTGCGCCCTCAGCCTAACTACCATCGTGTGGAGAGCTCTGTATGAAACAGCCGTGGGGCTGACGCCCCACCCTCACACCTGGCCATATGTGGTGTTTGGCACTTTGCGCTGGAGCGGCTCCATCTGTGTTGCCTTCCTGATGGACTCCGGTGGCCGCAAGAAGCCCTCGCTATTCGGCACCTTTGCTGGCGGCGTGTTTGCCATTGCCTTTGCCAGTCTGTTTGACCGAGTGCCTCGCATGATCTCTGCACTAACCATATTGTTCTTCCTTCAATTTTTTGCTGGAGTGGTGCATGCAGCTTCCGCTGTCTATCTGACCGAGGCCTTTCCATTGGCGGTCAAGCCGTACCTTGTGGCGCTCGTCTATATCACTGAGCTGATGATCAGGATGGGCTGCTGCATGGTGACGCCCACACACACCGACATATCGCTCTACTTTTATGTCTTGGGCGGCATATCCCTGAGCTTTTTCTTACTAGGCATTTTTTGCTTGCCCGAGACGAGGCTGACAACCCTAACGAAGGCGCAGTTTAAGATTCGAAAGTGGTTCAACGAGGACTTCTGAACTACGAACGAAACTAACAACAAAATTGTCCGACAGACAACAATGATATGAGCGAAGCTATAATAGAATATTAAAGTAAAACTAAGTTGAGTTAATCATTTTTTGTATAATTTATTATATATTGATATATTAAAATCAATTGACATCTAAAAATATATTTAAGTTACTTGCATTCTAACGGACTTTTATAATTTTGGGTTATTGAATAGATTTTGTATTCATGATTGAGTAAGAAATCAAAGAGATTATTTTCGACACGCAAGAAGAGATTACTCACGTATTTCCTTTAATCGAGCAGAGTTTCGATCCGATTAGAACGGAAGAAACGTCTGGATTGTGCTTGTTTTTCTCAAGGTCCCGAATCTGTAATTCAAGGATGCTGTAAATAATGCTGCGTACATTGATTGCCATTAGCAAATCTAATTATTACATATACTATTATTAACAAACAATTCTTCTCTCCCCTCTCTCCCCAATTATGAATAGGTTAAAAGTCTCAGTCAATCTCAGGAGGCCGAGAAATTGTTTTGAAAAATAAACAAAAATGGTTTGGTATTTTGAAATTAGTTTTCATTTTTTTTTTTTTTCTCACACTGTCGTTTTAATTTAATTACAAAATTTTTTGTTTAGAATGTTTTTGCAACACGGACATGGGTGACAACAGGAATTTGATTACTTAATACCCTGGTAGCCAGACCTCAAGCCACTGATTCAGCTGACGCACATTCCTGGCCACCAGAGTCAACGAAGCAAGGGTCAGGACGCCAAGCACCGCAATAGAGCTGCGACGACTGAAAATCCTATTGAAGAATGAAGTCTACGTCGGCCTCTGCAATAGCTGCGACGATCTTCATAGTCAAAGACATCTTCCAGACGCTCCCCTTCTCTATACGTATTGCGGTTCCTTGCTTGCCGCTGTTGCTGTTGATGTTGTCACTGTTGCTACTGTTGCCACTGTTGCTGCTGCGGCCCATTGTTGGCCTGTTGCTGTGCTAGATGCTGATTGACGCGCTGCTGAGCTATATCTTCTACCACTGTCGACGGCGTCAGCCTTGCGTCTCACGCAGTACATTAGCAAATAGCGCACCTCCAGCTGCTTCTGGGGGTGCAATGGGGAAACGGTCAAGCAGAGCAGCAGCGTGCTACAGATTCGGCCATGTTGCAGGCCAGCTCCATATTTTTGTAGGAACTTAGTTGCAGGCGACTAAGATCGTAATTCTTAGCCGTCATCATTGAAGTGATTTTTGAAAGGGACTTTTTCCATCATTTAGTTGACCAAAAATGTCGTTCCGTTATGTTCTCTTTTAATCGTTTTATTTAATAAAGTCAAGTACGAGCTTCTATAAAATTGAACAAATTTCAAATGCTCCGATTTACACGAAATGTGTATGTCTAACCCGCATGGACTATATTTTATGAACAATTTGATAGGCACTGTTGTCACCAATACACATTTCGTCGAATTCGACTGTGATTCCGGGCATTTGGGGCTTATCAGCCCAGCGATAAGCGCATATCAAGTCTCGCGTATCGAATTCGTCAAAAACTCAACCAAAATACTTGACCGTGGACTTGAGCTTTCAGTTGCTAAATGCCAATGATTCGAAACAGTTGATGCTGGTTCATCAATAGCGAAATGAACGATAAATATATGCCAGCACAGCCACCGCCGTACGGCTTCACTTCGGCACCACCCGATGAGTTGCGCAACTACCCCCCTCAAGGCTATCCCCAGCAAGGATACCCACCGCAGGGTTATCCACAGCAAGCATACCCCCAACCAGGATATTCAACACAGAGTATCTCACAGCCACCTCCGAACTTTGCACCGCCACAAAGCTATGGAGCGACGCCTCCACAAAGCTACGGACCGCCACCGCCACCACACGCCTATGGACCCACTCCGCCACAAAGCTACGGAGCAGGGCCCCCACATATGCTAGCCCCCACAATAACATTGCAGCCCAGTGGATGGTACAACCGAAACCAGCGGAACAAGCCACAATCCAATGCTGTGGGAGCGGGTATGTAAGGCTGAATCATCTGAAATTAGTCAGCTGGTCATAAAAAGTGCTCAAGATAAGGTGTTCAGTGCCAAGCTACCTTGAGCTTGGCTAACGTGATGAAAGCTCTTCAGCTTTCTTATTGCCAGTAATTTAATTACTAAGGATAGGCTTCTATAATTTCAGCTGCGCTCATCTTCATATCGGGTGGCATGAACATTGCCTGGAGCATTGGCTTTCACAGTTTGTATTTTGTCTTTGCTCCTCTGCACACGCGCGTTGCTTGGTTTATTGGCGCCATCATTGGAGGAGTACTTAGCTGCTTCCTAGCTAACAAGTTACCCAAGAAAATTGTCTTTGTAAGCATTTTCTCATCACAGCCTGAATTTCCAAACACAATCTCGCATTCTTCTTCTTCAGTGCTTCTGCTCTCTTCTTGTGATGATCGGGGGAGTTTTGATGGCAGCCACGACTTACAACATCAGAGCCGTCGAGGCAAGCCTCTATCTAGATGGCATCGCCAATGGATTAGCATTCGGCCCGGCGTTGGCATTACTCGGCGAGGTCGCAGTGCCTTATATGCGTGGAGTGACGGCTTCGAGCATTGAGCAAATGTGCTACATGTGTGGCTTCTTCATTCAGGTCGTATATATGACATCGTGGAACATATCGTACAACAGCAGCTTCAATGGCGAGAATATGCACGGAGTACTGTCCACTATCTATGGACTGGTTGGACTAATCATGGCCTCCATGCTGTGCATTGAGTCGCCAGTGATATTGCTGGCCAATGGAAATGAGCAGCAGGCTCTGGATGCACTGCGCCGCCTGCAGCGCCCCTACACGATGACCCCGGAGACTTTCGCACAGCTGGAGGAGCACAAGCGTTATCTGGCACAAAACACAGAGCTCTCCACTGGCCAGAGCATTGCCCAGGCCATGCCAGCGTTGGTGCGTCTCTGCTATCTACGTGCCCTTAATGCCATGAGCCTTTCTGTATTTATGCTTTACGCCCTAGTAATCTCCATTTCGCCCACATATATATCTCTATTCACATTTACCTGGCAATATGTGGTATACAGCGGCTGTCGCTGGCTGCCAACCTTCATCACCAGCTTATGCGTGGAGTCTGCGGGCCGCAAGAAACCAACGCTTCTGGGTCTCCTGGGCTGCGGTGGCATGGCCATTGGAATTGCCAAATTACTTATTGACTTACCCTACATAGAGTTTTATGATTTATTTATCCTCGTGTGTATTTTCCAAGTTTTTGCTGGCATTGCCTTCTCGGGCACTTCTGCCTATCTGACTGAAGCATATCCACTTGGCGTCAAGCAACAGTTCATTGCCTTCACCTTCATTGTGGAAATGCTGATCTATATTATCACTTCATCTGCATCCTATAGCCGGACAGGTCATTCTATTTACTTCTTCGTTTTGGCTGGACTTTGCTTGTTTGGCTTTTTGGTCGGTATCTGGTGTCTGCCAGAGACCCGCCGGACTACACTACGTGAATCCCAGGAAAAGTTCAAGGGTTTCCTGAGAAAGGGCTTTTAATGAACTATCTACCTAAGCAACAACAAAAGACATTATCTGTAATACGAACCTTGGAATAAAATATACGCTATAAAAGAGAATATAATGTAATCATTTTAAACGATGTGCAATTAAATAAATCTATATATACATATTTATATACTGTGAATCAGCATCTATAAACATCGTATCAAACAAATGAAACACTATTTCACCATAGCTCTTCACGGGGAAGACTAATATTTATTAGTGGGTAATCCCCAGCCATCAGAGAAAGTGATATGGGGTCATAAAATACGGTCCGTGTCCTGTGGGATTCGACACTAATGAATCGCATGAAAAGGTAATATTTTATTTGATATCATCTGATATTAGCACTTATCAACAAAGAGTAGGTACGGACGCACTGCTGTTAGTTTTTTAGACATGACAGCTGACAAACATTTACTACTAGAACCATCGGACTGGGATTCTTTCGGCAACATTGCATCATCAACTCTAGGCAAATGAGGAAGATAGTCCGAGTAATTTGCAGCAGCCCTACCCAATCTTAATAGAGGTACGCCGAGTAACGCCTTTGAGCAAGAGATTGCTTGAACCGTTAATAGCACATTTGACAAGAAATTTGTGGTATATCTAATCAGTATTTATCTAATCAGCATTATCTTCAATCAGCATTGTAATTCATATTGAACTAATAATGTAGATAAGCTTATTGCGCATGCATACTACAGTCGATTCTATATAGCTATATTTAGATGTATTTACTATGTATATTTCCCTGATTTAAAGAGCATATGGTAAACTTACCACAGTAAGTTACACACTTGGCTTCTTACGCTGGAAATGGTGCGGACAGACGGACGGGCAGAACGACGTGCAGAGCACAAATCCAATACAATTATTTCATTTTCGTTAATGATTATATCAAACAAAAATGTTAAGTCTTAACCAGTTCTTACTTTTGTCTCTGGATGTATGTACATATCTTAGATTTCATTAAACAACATAAACTCGCTTCACAATTTGTGAACTTGACTGTTGTTCTATAATTGAAAGGCATTGGAAATGCTCACGCATATTGTAGAAAATGTCAATCTTTAATCATAATATATTCTATGCAGAGCTTTATTCTTGGGATATGTTTTGCTTTTTGAACCTCTCGCTTAGTAACTTGTGAACCTTTGCAGGGAATCCGCATGCCTTGCTTTACCTGGTATAAGTGAAGTTATTGCACAGACAATAATTCCGCTGTATGCAAAGCTCTCAATACAATCAACACGCGTTCACTTCTCGAGCAGATCCCATATCATGCATGCGTAGATGCCATTAGGCACAGAAATATTATGTTCTGCCTGGAATAGCATATCTGCGCCAGCTGGAGGATAAGTCGGATACTCCCCACTAGCGCATTGCGACTTGTTTTTAGCTATTATCACAAATATATGCGTATTTTCGTGGACTCTGATCAGTTGTTAGAGCACACGATAGAGAACCCTCAGCAAAGCATGCCTGTTGTTGTATATTTTTTAGAGTTCAGTTCGGCATGGACGATCGAGGAACAGTAGATTATACGAAGAGGCCGAAGAGGCACACTTGGCGTGTGCTATGTGTGTGACATGAAAGGATTTTGTATTAATGTGAAGCAATTTTCACTACGTTATATTATGTTATGAGAAGCTCTATCAATTAATGAGTATATTTAGATATCTAATATGGGCAATATTCTTTTTTTCTTTTTATTTTATTCGGACACGCATCTCTCGTTTTAGACATGAAAATTTAATTTTAGCTTAATGAAAATTTGAATCTGAATTGAAAAATTATATTTCACTCACGAAAACATGTTATGAATTACTATTTTTAGATTATATTTCAAATTGGTTAACATAGCACAAAACCTTCCTATGTTACTTTATTAAAATTAATGAATTTTCGATTAATGCTCAACTGTTTCATAATATTATAATAAGTTATAAAATACAAAAAAAGAAAGAAGAATACTCATTTTTTCAGGTGTCAAAAAATTACATAGCCCGCGCACATAGCATTTTCCCATTCCAAACCAACGTCTACAGGCCCTATTAAGACTTGGAATAATAAACTAGAAAAACAGAAAAAGATATGTTGGTAAGTCCAGAAAACATTTTTATTTTGAGAATATAAAGTATGTGACGTCGCATATCTGCTTGAATACATTAAATTAGTAATAAACACACATTAAGTCACAGTTGTTTATGAAAACAATAGCCAAATAGCAAATGTAATACAGTGAGTACACAAAAGTTCTTGAGACAAAGTGAGGAAATGCCGAAGATAACAAACGGGCCAATAAATAAATAAATATATGTATAATCTATATAAAAGGTGTGGAATCTTTGATAAAGAGCTGATTCGTTAAACTTTCTCTTTCTTCCAGGTGTTCACCTGCTCAATTGAACAAAAACGGATTTAACTATGTATACAAAGAGAAACATTTGCTATCTATCGAATGTACTCAAAACTCAATGCAAACATGGTTAGATAAGTCACTGTCTGAAGGGTTGCGCTGTGGTTGTTGCGATAACGATGGACACTGACTCTATGTATGGACTCTTAGCATTTATCAATCAGCGCGATAAGGAACGTTTACCAATGGATAAGTAACACCAAAACCTGTTCGCTCCACAGTTGAAAATATTTTGATATTTTGGCTCGCGCAGTGTTCTCTTGTGCCCCGACAAAGAAGGACGTACACACAATAGACATGGAACAAAAGCGTGAATATCATCGATCGACGTCACAGTCCACCGTAGGGTACTCGCCACTGCCTCAGCCATCACCTGGAGAGTCTCCTCCGCGGCGCCAAATACTTTATGAACAGCCAACCAGCTGTTGCATTCGTGATATGCGCAATCAGCCTCAGGCAAATGCCTTGGGTGCAGGTAAGTCCTAAGTCATCAAGTCAAGTTCCTAAGGCGGAAATTGAAGGCCGGAAATATTCCCACGAATTTCGAGGCAACTCATTACTTCCCTGGGTTTTCTGAAATAATATTCAGACTAATTGCATTGATAAGAAAAACAAGCTCTGATGACTCATAAAATAACACAAATTTGTATAGTTTATAGGCAAGATTTTCAACTATTTGGAATATTAATAGATATAATTTCCGTCCCCAGTTGGAGCACACTGAATATCAAGATATCAAATTGAAAGAGTCCTGTATGAGTCCTCCATTCCAATATCTAATCCATTTACATTGCTAGAAAGTCATTTTTAAGTAGAACGAAACCCCAGCCTTTGTCAAATCTGATGAATTCATTTCCCTCCTCGTACAGCTGCTTTAATCTTCCTGTCGGGCGGCATGAACATAGCCTGGAGCATAGGCTTCGACAATCTGGCAGACGAAATAGTAATCTGCATGCATCTACGGATCTCTTGGTTCATCGGAGCCATCATCGGCTCCATGCTCGGCGTTGTATTCTCCAAGTGCCTCACCTACAAATTGCTTATGGTATGTACAATAGATGGTTGCACATGTTGATAATCTAACTGATAAGCGAATCATTTATCATTTCCTTTAGCAACTCTGCTGCCTGCTCACAATTGCTGGCGGCATTCTATTTACTGCGACGCAGTTGAATGTGGAGGCCATGATGGCAGCGCGCTACCTCAATGGCTTGGCAAACGGACTCGCGCTGCCAGCCACCTTGGCCACAGGTGGCGAGTTAGTGGTGTTTTACAAGCGTGGAACCTACGTGTCCGCCACAGAGCAACTGAGCTGCACGCTGGGCATATTCATGCAGATCGTGTTCAGCGTCAGCTGGAGCCCGGACTATGATCTGACGGCGGACCAGCTGCAGGGCGTGCTCTGTACCATTTATGGGGCCATTGCACTGTTCCTGGCCACCGTATTCATTGTGGAGTCGCCAGTGCAGCTGCTGGTCCAGGGCGAGGAGGAGCTGGCCATCGATGCATTGATCCGCCTGCAATATCCCAAAGCCGTGACGGTGGAAACCAACGATCAGCTGACTGAGCACAGCTCCTACGTAGCCCACAACAATTCACTGCGCAATCGTCAGGCTTGGTGCCAAGCACTGCCCGCCCTGTTGCGCCTCTGCCTGCTCCGCGCCCTCTACGCCATGAGCACGAGCATGCTGATCGTCTTTACACTCACGCTGGCCAGCACCAGCGTCTATGGTCTCAGCAGCGGGCCGTATGTGCTCTTTGGCCTGCTGCGTCTGGCGGGCAGCTGCAGCGGCGCCTTTGTCCAGGATACGCTTGGCCGAAAGCTGACTCAGCTGATCGGCTTCATGATATGTGGGGCTGCGTCTATTGGACTGGCCACCAGGTTCTCGAGTGTGGACTTCGTTAGGCTGCCAGACTTAAGGAAGGCTTTATGGATGCTCCTGATATTCCAGTTCTTTGCCGGCCTCGGATTTGCGCCCAGCTCGGTCTACCTATCGGAGGCCTTCCCCCTGTCCGTGAAGCGCATGTGCATCGCCATCGCCTATATCGTAGAGCTAACTATTCAGCTAGCCGTGTGTTATGTGGAGCTCAATGTGCACACCAATTGCATCTACTTCTACGGCCTTGGCGTGTTCACGCTGCTGGGCTTTTTGCTCGGCCATTGGTATTTGCCAGAGACCAACTACTTGACGCTGCGCCAGGCGCAGCAAAAGTTTCGCGACTTCTCCTGAAGCAGTCGGCCCCAGCAGTGGGCGCACCAAGACTTTTTGCCATTTCATATTGGCTAGATGTAGGCAAACATAGTAGCTCTTTAAGCAACACCTTTTGCACATATTTCTATATGTATTTATTGATCGACTGACAACGGCTGTAATACCCTGCACTTATCCGAAACTCTTGCAGCAGCCAATTCTGGCAGCCAGTGCTGGCTCGCGACTTTAATATGAACAAAACACTTCAGTAAAATTTACTGTTTTTATTTATATTATTTTACTTATATACTTATATTTCTAATTATTTTCTTGACGTAAGCCAAATGATTAGTGTTCGAGTGCCAAAATCAATCCCAATAAATGACGTATAAATATTGCGAAATCCATCAACAAAAGATTAGGCATCTCTGACAGCATTTATGCTCTGCTAAGACAAATATAAATATTTGCTAAGACTACGTTAGACGACAGACAGACAGTAATACCTAATTAATACAAGTCGGAGAATGTTTATAATAGCTTATAATATATGTAGTATAAGTATTGAAATATTATAAATGTATACACAAATATATACTTAAGGCAACATGCACCTGCGCTCGATTATTTCATTGCCCTTTTTTGATAAAACTCGATAGAACACTCATGACTCAATAGCAGAGAACCAACTAGAAAGTGCCATAAAAATATAAACAGAGGAAATAGAAATTGAGGGGGACACAGAGAGAGAGGTTTAACTGCAAGAAAGAGCAAGAGTAAGGTGAAGCAGATTGATACGGAAATAATACACATATACAACTTCTAATCAAAATATTGAATCTAGAATCCACAATATCAAAGTAAATAAATAGTTATCATAATAATACATATCTATAATGGCTATAAACTGACCTTGTCCCAGTTTAAGTGAAAATACAAGATTTTATATGTATGTAGTATATCTATAACATTTGAAAAGGACAAGTCAATTGACTTTTTGACATGCAAGGAAAAACAATCGTTCAAGCGGTTTATTTATGGAAATCGCAATAAATGCGAAACGCGTCTGTAATTGATTTTGTAAAATTCCGCACTCAAATCGAATAACATATTGGATTATTGGATTAACGGCAATTGGTTTTCATAGGCTTTACATAAACTGCGAGTGATCACTGTAGTTGACAGAAATAATCTGAATGGATATATGAAATGCCACGAGCTTACATAGGGTAATCCAATGTTAATTATTTGTGTATTATATTGTTACCTTCATAAGTATCACTTCATTTTATTAAGTATTATTGATTTAATTTGGCATCTGGACATGGGCAAACATTGAAATTATTTACTTATGATAGATAATGATTTAAAATGATTTTGCTCAGTGCAGAGCATGCGAAGTTCACCTTGATATCAGCAAACGAGCAGCCTGATAGTCATTTGGCGCTTGTGCCCATGCTACCGCTTCTGACGCCCACTATTCAAATTAATTAATTTATTTATATCCAGTAATCATATTGATAAGAGAGCAGGCGAAAACTTTTGTGCGTTTGCTTGTTTGTATTTGACATTTATCTTATCGGGGCTTCGACGCTCTCGCCTCAAGCACTCCAGAAAACTGCTGTGAGCGCTTTCCGTTTATCAGCCGCACAGGCAACCAGTCGGTCAGGCGAACAGCAGATGGCCAGCTCTCAGAGGGCAAGTGTATGGAGTCGCGAATATCAGGGCCCAATCGTAGTATGTAACTCGGTGTGTGAAAATGACGGCTACGGTCAAAACAGTGATAAGTGATAAGTTCTATGACTTCTAGACCTAGAAAACCAAGCCAAATAAATAGAATACAAACGCGAAAAATACCTGCGAGTGACAGTGCGTGGCAGCAAATAAATCAATCTTGGCCAAAGAGTTTCCAGCTCAAATAGGACAAACAAGTCTTCCACAATGCCCATTCTACCCACTATCGAGGAGGAGGGCAAGCTGTCGTGGCTGCGCCAATTGTGGCGCTACCGCCTGCAGTTTCAGTCCCTGACCGCGGGTAAGGTCGCCGAATACCTCGATTAGTAGTTGTAGTATTCACTGATCCACGACCTTCCATATCTGATATATCTGTGTCCTGCAGCTGCGCTGGTCTTCGTGGGCAGCGGCATGCGATTGGCCTGGTCCATATTCGATACGCCCGCGGGCAAGTTCCTCAACAGCTACAGCACCCACAATCTGATGATGAGCTGGTTCATTGGGGCTGCTTTCGGTGCTCTGCTGGCGGCGCTGTTTGTGCAGCGCGTTACCAAAAACGTGGCCTACGTAAGTGCTGCGGCAGCAATTAGCGACTAATCTCACTTCCAATAACTGATAAACTTCGACTAGTATTCGCCATTAGCCATTAGCCATTAGCCATTAGCCCGAACCGAATTCGGGGACGTACCACAGCTTGCAGAAAAGCAAGCAGAAGTCGCTCTTTGTATATATTCCATATTGATTTCATATACCATAGATTCGATAACTTGGTTCTCTGTGCTTGCAGACCTCCAGCGGATTCCTGCTGCTTGTGGCTGGCATACTGAATCTGCTGCTGCCGCGCCACTTCATCTCCGCCTGCTACAGCAGCATCAGTGTGGGTGCCGCATATGGCCTGACCCAGGTGCAGGCCCTGGTCACGGGCTCGGAGATGGCGAACAAGTCTATTCGCGGCATGCTGCTCAGCTGCGAGCGCATTTTTCTGTGGCTGGGCGTCTGCGTGCAGGTGTTCTACACGCGCCTCTGGTACACCCTGGAGCCCGTGGAGAGGGGATACACCATGCACATTGATCAGCTGCACGGCATCCTGCTCGCCGCCTTGGGCGTGGCTGCGGTCATACTGTCCTTGTCATATCGGCTGGAGTCGCCGCTGTTGCTGTTGCGCCAGGAGCGCGACATGGCGGTCAGCGACACGCTCAAGCAGCTGAATGGTCATGCGCAGTCCGGCACGGAGCTCATGCGCCTGCGCGAGGACTGCCACCAGCTGCACAACTCCAGCGATTGGGAGCGATTCACGGATGGCTCGCTAGACTCCTGCTGGCAGCGTTGGTTGCAACGTCTGCTGCCGC
Organism: Drosophila mayaguana; assembly: GCA_037075325.1. Classification (NCBI taxonomy): domain Eukaryota; kingdom Metazoa; phylum Arthropoda; class Insecta; order Diptera; family Drosophilidae; genus Drosophila; species Drosophila mayaguana. The sequence goes on along the minus strand of JBAMCG010000080.1, from coordinate 2,071,781 downwards.
TTCTCAAGGTTCTCTTTCTGCGCTGCTTCGCGGCACTGGCGCTCTCCTTACCCTACAACCGCGCCTTCCTGGTGGTCAGCTGGCACGGCCTCGAGTGCGACATGAACTGCCTGTACTGGCTGGCATTCTGTGGCCTGCTCGGCAGCCTGGGCGGCGCTTTGCTGGTGGATTGGCAGGGGCGCCGCAAACTGTGCTCGTTGTCGCTCTTTGTAGCGGGAATTGTCATCGTCATCGTGGGCGGCGTCTTCGAGCATCTGGAGGCTGTCAAGAAGACCTACTACGACATCAACCTGCAAGCGATTGCCCTGCTCATGCTGCTCTTCGAGCTAATTGTGGCTGCAGGAGTCGCCGTGCCCGCCCTGGTCTACACGGGCGAGGCCTTCAGCGTGGCGCACAAGGCAAGGTGCTTGGCCGGCGTCCTCATCTTGGAGCAGGCCCTACACCTGGGCCTCATGGCGGCCGCTTTCGAGCACAGCCTGAGGGACTCGGTATTCTTCTTCACCTTTGGCGGCCTGAGCTTCGTCTTCGGGCTGCTGGTCTTCATGCTGATGCCCGAAACCCGCCAGCTGACGCTGTACGAGTGCCTGATGAAGTTTAAGAAACTTCCCTAGACAGTAATTGCAAGTCGATTATCCTATCTCTACTTATGTATTTTAGTCGTATGCATTCATCTCTCCTGTTAGTAATAATACTTTCGTTCTATGTACATACCATAACATAAATAATTATTGTTGGCCAGCTATTGCAATAAAAAGGCGACTCTACTTGGAAGGTGTATTTGCTTCTGATGGGAGAACTTTTTGGTTATCATGGATTAAGTGCTTTTGCTAAGCTAAAGCTTGTCCTCGCAGAGCTTGAGCTTTTTTATGGCACTGTTACGGCCCGTCACCAGTATTTCGAGCTCCAAAGCTTTCGCTGGAATGCTCTTACAAATATCCCATTATTTTCATTGTAAACATTGTAAACACGTGAGCTTTTCGCTCAGCCGGCTTCTGGCGAGCTTTTGCCCATTCAACGTGTACAACTTTTTTAGGACTGGCATCGCCCTCCACTACGCTACTTGGGGCTTTGTGAATTTAAGGCGTCCTCTGCCCGCGACTTCAGGCGAGACCTAAACAGGAGAGAGGGAGAGCGACTGTGCGAGCGAGATAAAGAGCGATAGAGCAAGAGAGTAAGACACATGGCACAAACAGAAATCAAGTTGATGAATATGGCGAGTGATGAGTTTGAATGGCACTCGCAGCAGTAACCGAAAAAAAAAAACAGTTGCTGCGTAGAACGCCTGCTTAAAGCCAGCGAAAGCCAAGAAAAGCCAAGGAAACAAGCAAAATAACTCCCCGGATAGCTCACTCGAGTGCTTTCCCATCTAATGATGCGGAAAATTTGTTCGCCCACCCAAAAATGTAGATATCCTGCCCACATACACCCACACACATACACGCACATACACCTATGCAAATACACATACGCCCACGCAGCCTGCCTGGGAGAGAAAGAGTTATTATTGATATGCAATATTTGTGTTTTTGTTGCACACATCTTCATTCTGCGGTCGGGTCGGTGGGGGTTGGTTGACGGCACTTTGGGGTCTCGTTTGTGCATAAAGTGACGTTGGTCTCCCCGCTTGGCTATGCTACTTGACTTAAGGATTGGCTTGTGCTCTCTGCTTCTCCGTCTGCTCGTGCTCGTGCTCCTGCTCGTGCTCTCTGTGGCCGTGTGGAGCAGACTGCTTTGAGCCTGGACCACAGCAAATATGCCCACAATTAGCAGTTGCGGTATGGGCCGATACTCACAGGGCAATAACATGTAACCAACAACAACGGCAGCGTTGAATGCACCAACAGTCCCCGGGGAGCAGAGCAAAACGCCCTCGAAGCTCAGCTCGGGTAAATGAAGCGTCGGGAATTAAGTTTAAAGTTATTTAATTTTTAATTGTATTAATTAGCGTACGCCAAAAAAATAATATACAAACTTTTGCGAAATTTGTTTGTTTATGCAGATGTTGTTGCTATTGCTGCTGCTGCTGTTGTTGTTGTTGTTGTTGTTGTTGTTGTTGTTGCTCAACGGCCTTGCTGAAAACTTTAAGCTTAAGCTAATTATACAGCCTGGGCCACAAAACTTGTTACCATAAAAATATACACGATAAGAGCAAGAAGGCGGTGTAAGTTTCATAATTGCTTAATGCTCATACAAGCACCTATACATATACCAACACATATACACACACACAGGCACCTAAGGCAAGCAAGGGCCTGCTCCTGGGAATGTTATTAATGTAAAAATGTAAAATATTCAAGTCAAAGCAACCTACAGTGAAAAACGATCCCGTTATTATTGAGTAATTAATATTTTATAAATATGACTTTTAAATAAGTCTTTCTCTCAAGGCGGTTTCTCTTTGTACTGCATTTCATTTCATAATTATTGCCCATGTGCTGACTGCAAAGTTGCCCTATCAATAGTTTCTATGAATTTAATGACCCACTTTTATAGCTGCTCTCCGCACCGTGCGCACAGCATAATAAAGACATCGTTAAATATGATAACTACAAATTAATGATTACGACCGAGCTCGAAGCTTGCGATAATCTATAAACTCACACTATGGAAGGGTAGGATGCTATAGCATATATATATATATATATATATATATGACCATATTTGGACAGCGGCCACTCCCTATTTAATTCAATTGAATATATATCCAGATCAGACCGTGCACTTCCACAGCCTTATTTCCCATACGCTGATTGGTTGTAGCTTCAGCTCATCTTCAGCTTAATCATCTGCACACAATACAACAGCATATGTTGACATGTAAAATAAAAAACTTATATTTGAAATACTATTATTGTGTTGGACTTGAATAAACTCAACCTGTTCCTTTTTTACTAGAGTAATACATGTTATTTAGCTAATGAATAGTCCTCTTGGAGTGCTCCATTTGGATAGAATCGAAAAACCTTCTTAGGAAAACAGGGTGTTTAAGGCAACAGCGAACAATCCGTCTCTCTAATTGTTTCGGCTTATTTAACCGTACTCTGGAAATACATGAAGCTCTTTTTTGGCTCTAGATAAGCGCAGCTGCTCACAGCGATTGCAACGGTTCAAGATTCGCATAGTTCAGCAAAGTTGCTTTTTACACTGCATTTCGAAAAGTGTGCTGCACAAAAAGCAGGAAGCGCGAGCTGAACTTTGTTTATTTGTGTACTTTGTGCACTAAATGAGATGGAATATGCTCTATTCGTACAGTTGCAGTCGAGTTTGCACCAATGTAACCAATACTGCGAAAGGTAGAAGATGATTAATTGAAAACACTCGATAATGAATTAGTTATTCTTCATCTACGGTGTTGTGAAGACATTAAATTTGATCGGCATGGGCTCAACACTTAATGAATGAACAAAAAGAAAACTAAATCTTCAGGAAAGGCGAACAGCCCGGGCAGATAGTCCACTGGCTTAAGTATCTAGTATTGAACAACTTGATGACAGGGTAGTGTTCAGTCGGTTCCACCCGCTGCAGCCGACCTCAATGCGCTGAGCTTAGTTTTTTTCTGTGCCAAGTGTGTACAAAGTGAAAGCAGCGCCAAGGGCTTCCCAACTTTACTTTGAGCTGGAAATTTAAAAACAGTGGCCAACAAAACAGCATTTGAAAATATGAAGGAATTTGTGCTTTCGGCTCTTGGCAGGCGACAGGACATGGTCAATGCTGTGTGTAGAGAGAATATTCTCTCGCATCGTTGCCACGGGGCTGCTCTTGTATGTTTCAATTAACTGAAATGGTAAACGACTATCGTAAGCATTAACAGCTTTGAGATGCTTGCCTCATGCTGGGCTGCACAGCTACAAGTGCTGGGCGAGGGAGGCGTGGCTGCAGCAGCATCTGTTGTGACGACAAACCGAACTAGAACAATTGCAGCCAAGCAAATCGTTTTGCTGCGGCTACAAGCAAACCGAAAATAAAAAAAAAAAAAGAAAGAAAACAATGCAATGACGAGCAACAGTCAGGAAAATGCATTTCAATAAGCCAACAAAACGGACTAAGCAACCAAAGCGAGATAGATGATAAAGAGAGAGCGAGGGAGAGAGAGAGGGAGAGGGGGAAAGAGAAAAGCGCGTGCTGCCGTCGTAAATGAAAAAAGCAAACAAACGTAAAATTTTATTTGTGCGCAATTTTCTATAAATTTTCATTGATTGCCATTGGGATATTGGCGACATTTGCGTTTGGCATTTTACTGCTTACCGCGTCCTTCACACACCCACACACCCACACACACACACCACTGACATGTTGCTCCTTTGCCGCTGGATAAGGCAACTCTTAAGGTGTTGATTTTCCTACCATAACTTTGGCTGCACTTCTTCTTGGTTACTGTTCTTGTTCTTGTGGTTGTTGTTGTTGTTGTTATTCTCGAATGAAATTGAAAAAGCATGCACAGAAGTAAGTGTGCATGTGTGTGTATGTGCATGTCTGTGGTGGATTTCCAATCAGCTAGAAATACCGACAAAATATGAAGTTTCTTGAACAGCAAAAACGAGTGCAAATAAATTATGTTCGCTCGCCTAGCGGACGGGCAAGACCTGTAAGCGGCAGCAACAGGAACAGCAGCAGCAGCAGCAGCAGCAGCAGCAACATCAACAATGGTATAGGGACTACAACAGCAACATGGACATTGGCACGGAATTAATGTCTCGGCGTGCCACGAAATGGCCAACGTGGCGGAATTTATGACTGCCGGAGACAACTCTAAAGTGGCCAACGCTGCGGTGTGACAATAAAATGGCGTCAAATTGCCATAAAAATGAAGCCCGAAGAATGAAACCCAAATCGTTGGCAAACCACAGCCCGAGAATCGCTCCGCCCATATAAAAGTGAAATAATAAATAAGCGCATAAACAGGAGTCGGATCGGGCAGCGTGAGGCGGCGGCAGGCACTTGCTTAGGCAGCGGCCAAGTCAAAGGGTTCCTCTTTCCTGAGATCAACTCATAAATTTACCGAGAAACGAAGCAATTCGTGGGCAGTGCACTGCACTTTAATCAATTTCACAATTTTGCTTTAATAAAGTTAAAGTGACAATGGGAAAATGAGAAAATCACAATTGCAGGGAATCAGGTCGGAAGTCAGACGGAACTTGAATCAAATCGAATATAAATGAAATTACAAATTATTTGTGATGTTGAAGCATGTAAAGTAATAAAAATGTACGGTAAATTAAATTACTCAAATTCATTGATTCATTGAAGTGAAAAGCCACATAAATCAAATGAAGCCTCAAGGCGAAGAGCTGCTGTGGCTGCGACTGAAACTACGTTGACAAAACAAACAATGGGTTTAATAAAATGTTATTAATGATTCAAATTTGAATATTATATTTTGTATAAACTAAAGTAATAGCAATATAAATCAATCAGGTTGACGAAATAAGCTCGACAATAGTTGTCTTTGGTTATGTTTTTAATTTATATCCATCTCGTTATGCAGATGTACGCCGTCTTCTTCTTTTCTTAACTAGCTACAATGTGTTAGGTCTCTGCCGTATGCCAAATTTTCGTTTGCTTAAGGTCTGCAGCAGTTCACTCAGCCTAATTATATCCTAAGAGAGGGCTAGTCTAGTTTGCAAAATGCACTTTGCATATTATTAACTGATCCAAGCTGTTCCTAAATACTCTTTTAAGTTCAATAATTTTCGAGTATAGTCGAATAAATAGTTAAACTACAATTTGCATTCACTGCTTTGTTACGCAATTGATTACGTTGTATCTCTTTCAATAGATTAGATTATCGTCACATTAATTACGAGCGTGTTTGAAGTACTAAGAACTGTATCACGTTGCTCTAAATAAATCTACCTAAAAAAGAGAGTTATATTTGTAGAGAGTTTTCGATTGTTTTTCTCTCCGTTTTTTACATATGTCAGCTTGATATTGATAAGATTGTGATTGATTGATAAGATTGTGCTTGCAGTTCGAGCTAAGAAATTCGATTGCAATGAACCTGATAATCATTTCGGAAGTGCAGTGGCGTTTTCATCAACAGCTCTTCAAATATGCCTAATTTTACTACATACATACATGCACGACCCGACAGACGAGAATATATATAAGTTGCTTATGCAAATCTGAACTAGAATCGCAAGGGAATATTTCAAATGCATGGCCTCATATATTCATTCTCCAAGTTAGATGATCTCGAAGGTGCATAGAGAATTCTAAAACGAAATTTAATTTATATGGAAACATTTTCTGCCTTTTAGCAACAGAGTAAAAGTCATCAGCCCAAGAGCTCAACGCAAAGATATTTCATAAATGGAATGTAGATATGGAGAGCTGTCGTATATGTATTTATTTCGGGCATCGACATGTTTGCTGTTATTTGTTGCTGGACAAGTTACTGTGTCTGGTAGCTGTCAGGGCCTGGAATGCTTGGTCTTCGGGGCAGAGTTCATTGCGTAGTTAATCTTTTATTTCAACTGCAGAAGTGCTTAAATATTAAAGTGCCTTGTCTTCGCAATATGCAGTCTGAGTTGAATAGCTTATCCTGTCGAATTCGTGTCAAGCGACTCGACGTCTTCTTTTCAGTGCAGAATGTCACACAATGGGCATTAAATTTAATTAGCTGGCATAAATTTGCAGCACTGAATTGGAATGTGAAGCTGAATTTGAATCTTTGGCTGGTGTTGACTCTGCTTATGCAGCTGTGGCTGTGGCAAGGACTAAGGCTGTGGCCTGGCATTTGCATCAAAGTGAAAAGCAAGGTAAGCACGAAAATCATTCGAGTTGACATTTTTAATGGAGGCGGAACAGAGTGGAGCGGCGGAAGAGTCTGTGCCAGCCAGTCCACAAAAAGTCTGGTCGGAGCCTCTCGAGCTCATCGCATGCATTTTCATGACTTATGCAAGTTTTGACGACAGGTGCATGCCTGTCTGTCTATATATATATATATATATATATATATATATATATATATATATATATATATATATATATATATATACATATATATATGTACATGTATATAAAGTGTAAGTGTAAGTGTGAGTGTGTGTGTGTGTGTGTGTGTGTGTGTGTGTGTGTGTGTGTGTGTGTGTGTGTGTGTGTGTGTGTGTGTGTGTGTGTGTGTGTGTGTGTGTGTGTGTGTGTGTGTGTGTGTGTGTGTGTGAGTTTGTGTTAAATCAACTGTCACTTCCCGTCGACAAACTTCGCCCTGCACGGCAGCAGGAGTCGGGCAAGGTGACTCGGGCAACCCAGGGAATGTCGCTGGAGGGCCACTTCGAGCCATGATATCTTCATGCAGTTCAACAATTTACTTAACTGTTAACTGCTCTCAAAATTATGAAGGAATCCGAAAATCGACAACTTACTAGATAACGAGCTGGATGCCTCCTATAGATACTAATATGAAGCAGGCCCACTCCAGGTACGAAAATATGAAGAGTATTTTTTTGTTATTTATATACTATTTATATATGTATTTGTTGCACTTTAAGCCGTTGTCCGATTATATGTTTTTTTTATATTTGATATTTGTATTTATTTTTTGCGCACGCGTCCAACTGGAGTTAATTAATTTTTTGATTAACACAAAATTGAGCTGACGGCTCTGCTGAGCGTCATTTATGGCATGAAATTAACGCCATTAAAAATCACTGCATACTAATTAACTGCAACTGCAGCGGCCACTGCAACTGAAACTACTGTGGAAAATGTAATTGCAACGTTGTTTCTTATTCTGCTTTTTGTTTCCATGACATTGTGTAAAATTAAGCTTTCCAAATGACAACTTATAGTCCCGACGCCACGTGAAAATATATAAAATTCTGATCAGCACCGACACATCTGTTGGATGAGATGCAGCCATCTATACTACGTTTCGATGAGGAAGCTAACTAGGAGCTGGTTTCTCTCCTCTCTCAGAGCGACGGCTATATGAGTGAGTGCTAAATGAGGAGGATCGCCGCCGTTTCATTGAATTTCTTATCCAATAGCTTATATCTAGTGCTATGGCTTAGCACGACTCGTTATTAGTGAAGGGCACTTGTGCCAATAATCGATAGTTTTTACGTAGAGGAATCTCATATTGTCGAAATAAGTGCCTACTTTGATAATACATATATAGCCCTCCACATGCGTAAGCTCGAATATTATATTAAATTATTCATATACATGTTCTTATTTAAATATTTGTATTGATATAATACCTAAATAGAAGCATAGTATAGAAGTATAGCAATGATTTTATAAAATGGCTGAGATTACAGAGGAGCAGTAAACTCGCTCAGTAATCGAGTAGGAGCTCCAGGTAAAACCATCCGGACGAGACTTGCCTTCAAAGTGTAATTGATCAGAAATGCAAAGTTAACTGAATCGATTCTAGAAATGAATTTATTAGGAATCTCAAGATACTAAGAATTATTATACGTTTTGACATTATTTAAAGTTATAATTTAATAGGGTACATATGAAAAATATTTATATTATATTTATATATAGGGTATATAATGTCGAAACCTTTTTAAATTATAACTTTAAAAATATTTGTACATAAAATTTATTTATACGTCTATGTAATCTGTAATATTTCTTAAATAATAATTTATAGAGCTTATTTCGACAAGTTGACCTTGGATTACAAACTATAAGTGTAAGCCTTAAGATACTAAATCACCGTCATATAAAGATTTAGTTCTGTAAGTCCCGCAGCAAGAGTTTAGCATCCATGGCAGCGGCGGTTATAATGGACACTTTCCACATGGACAGAGGCTTTAGCAGCTCTCACCTAGCTTACTACTTAAGCGCGGCCATCAGTCCACGAGAAGATGCGTATGCCTCGGTGATGGCGCCGGATCCATTTTTTATGCGGCTGCGCATCCTCGCCCCGGGGGGAGCAGCTGTTCATTGGTGTTGTTGGGATTTATTTATCTGCAGCGCTGTGCGCGAATTCCCCAATGGCTACCCGGTGCATTGCATTCCTTGACGTAACTGATGTTGATTGCAGAGAACATGGCCAGGCTTCTGTTCACTCCAGGTCTGTTGCTTTTTGGTAAGACGCAGACTCGTAGCTGGCTCCGCACCTACTTCAAAGAGCAGGACTTTGTACTTTAAGAGGGTCTGCCAGCAGGACTTCCTTCTATGTAACGGAATCAGGTGGTGATGAACTGAAATAATTAAATTTATCTCAAATGTATCGCATTAAAATGTGATAAGCTGCTCCCTAGAAAGGGACATTTTTATTTAATATATAAAATAAATATATTAATACTTTTATGTAAGTCAGTCCCAACTGTCTGTGCTTTACAGTCAATTGAATTCACGTCCAGAGTAAAAGTCGAAATCCTAAATGTTGATTGCAAAGGAATATGCTTTGTGGTATTTATTTACGTATTTATTCTTCTGGTTTTTGACACGCGAATGAAAGAAAAAGACAGAAATAAAATCATTTGAGCATTCATTTGATTCATTCGAGCAAGTCAGTACAACGGGCGAGCAGTCTAAGTGTCTGGGGGTGTGGCAGGGGGCCGGCGATAATGTCTGCCGGTGCATTGGCAACTCCAACTGCAACTGCAACAGTTTCGTGTGCTCGCAGTGCTATTTGAATTAACTGACAGCGGAAACAGGTCGCGTCGAAGGTTCGTGTTGTTCTGTGTGCTCTGCGCTGAACTGTGGTGTGTTGTGATGTGCTGTGTAAGCCCCACTCAACTCTCCGTACTCCCGTGCCCTGCCTCGCCTCCTGCCGCCAAACGCTTGTTTACCAAATAAGCGAAAGCTGTGCCAATAAGCCTCAACGTCGCCTGCACTTAATTTATTTGCAACAAAACGTAGCGAAACCAAAACTTTTACGCAAGTGCAACTTTGCTTTACGTGTTTTTCTCATTCTCATCCGCATCCGCATTCGTAGCCACATCCGCATTCGCATTCGCATCACTTGGCTTGTTTTCAGCACATTCAGCGGGAGCGCAGGCTACGCGCTTTTTGGCGACCGCAAACACGGAGGAGACGGCAGCAAGTCTATCGAATTACATGAAAATGGGAAAGGAGAAGCGGGAAAAGGAAATGGATTGGGGAAATGGGAAATAGGAAGTTCAAGGTGGGGGCAAGTATCGAAGATGCGTGAAGCCGGGGCCGCAAGTAATGCACAGCCGTCTGGTTTTTTATGCTCCGGCTGTGAATTTAAAGCATTTACATATTCCCCAGCATCTCCGCAGCGGAATAGAGCAAACAGATCCCGAGCAGCATTGACTCCGAATCGAGCAAACAAATCCGTGCAAAAATATGAGTAGAGAATACTTGTGACATATGAGGGCCCGCCTCCTGCTCGGCGACTGCGACTTGCACCGCGAAAGCTTTCAGACATATTAAAAATAATTTTCAATTAGTATGCCGTAATAAAGTTGATGGAAGGAAAACGATTTTCATATTCATTTAGCACTTCTAGCAAAAATTGATATAGTTTGCAGCGTCGCTGTTTTTTGTTTGCCTCGATATGTAATCACAGGGGGCGTTCATTTATAAATATTATTTGCTGGCAGGGAGCTGGGAGCAGATTCCTGCTCTAATTTTGCATATAAATTACAAGCAACATATAATCAAATGCAAATATGTTCTTAAGATTCAATTTTTGTGCAATCAACACACTTAAACGCATCATCACCAAATGCTATCAAGAGCAAACGACAGCAGTTATAGAAAGAGAGAGCGAGAGAGAGAACGAGAGAGAGGGAGTAAGTATGGGTGGGTGCTGGAGATAGATTGCAGACATTGGAATTGCGTTGAGTTGTAGCGCCAAGGCAGGCATAGAGCATTGCTGCAAGAGTGTGCCTGTTGTGTGCGTGTGTGTGTGTGTGTCTCCTGTCTGTGTGCGTGGATGTTTTCCTGCGTGCTCTTCAACTTGACGCGCTGTTTGGCAACGCCTCAGCGCGCCATCAACGAGACGTTGTCCTTCACACTTGTCACTGGCGCCCCTTTTCCATTTCCATTTCCATTTTCTCCTGCATGCAATCAAACTTTAAATCCCGCCAACTGTCTGCCAGAAGCCTGGCCAACACGTATTAAGGCCTCGTTAGCCCATTGGAGCTAATAGCTGTTGTGACTGCTGCACGAATTTGCCATGAATCGAGTGAGAAATTGTGAGATATGTGAGCTTTGCCAACTGATTGCACTGCACTGTAGCTTTTGCTTTCAGCTCGTGTCATTGGCATCTTTAAGCTGCCTGGCAAAATTAGCACTCGGAATGGACCCGAGTGAATTGAATAGCTGATTTATGATCGCACTTAATGTGTAAATATGTAAGCAGGAGTCTCCATCTCCATCTCCATCTCTATTGGTGCTATTCGAGCTTGTTTGTTTATGCAGCGCACATAGGACAAAGGAGACAAGATTGCCAAAGGCCAGAGCGGAAAGGGTCAGAGGAGGAGCACCTCTCCTCGAGCCGCTCAACTGAATTGACCAACATTTGCTTAAGCAGGCGTGTGAAAATTGACCATTAGCAATGCAATATATTCTCAATCTCAGTATGATATAACTTGTTGGTGTGCGTGTGTATGTGTGTGCGTCTGGCCGCGTGTGTGTGTGGGGCTCTGATAATTGGTGTAAAGACCGCACTCATTGGCAAGGGACAAGCGCCAGAAATAGGCTCATTTATTGTCTCTCGCTCGCACGCACACAAACACAAAACTCACACACACACACACACACACACACGCACATTTGCGTTTAATATGCAGCTGCATAACTTATGGCAGTGGGAGCCATTAATTTGAGTCTGCACACATGCAAGACACATGCAGCAAAGGCCACAAAGGTCGACAGCAGCAGAGCAGAGCGAAGGCAGCAAGAAACGTTGCATAGCCACAGGAGCACGTGCGTGGCCAGGGAAGGCTGCCTGCTAGGTGCAGAACCCGAGCACACACACACATACATTTGTATATAGATATGGCTGACACATATATTATTTTAATTTGCTCGACAATGGCCAAAGCGAAAGCGAATGTTCGGCGGGTTTGTCGCTTGTCGCCATCGCAGTCGCCGTTAACGTCGCTTTGGCATCTTCAGCGTCAGTGCGAGTGCTTCATTTGCCTTATTGAATCTGGCACACGTTTCACAATAGTTGGCGATATATAGAGCTGAGGAAATCACAATGGAAGCACAAAACAATATGCAAACAATTTTTACCTCTACATGACTGAAATACACAAAATGCCAAAAGAAGGGCAGCAGCAAAGGCCACGGCAAAAGCAAGGGCCAACCCAACGCATTTATGGTCACGTGCGTACCATTATATATATATATATATATATATATATATATATATATATATATATATATATATATATATATATATATATACTTATATATATAAACTTGCTTAATTGTTCACAACTGACCAGACACGATGCTGGCTGGGTGCAAATAAAAAATGCCTACAAAATGACGGACAAACAATTTCACAGGTCTCAGGCCGCTGCCTGCTCCGATTTACAGTTATCGTAGATAATTCCTTCTGAACTGCTGCGTCATTCATTTCATGCGCTTTCTATACGTTTTCTATACAAATTCTTATTTAACTGAATCTTGGCGCCAAATTTAAATTGTGCTTGAGTAAAAAATGCGAGAAATGAGAAATATGGCAACGCTGGCCGGCCACAGACCTCACACCTGTATTCCCAGTTCGTATCTGCTTTGCATGTTAATTAGCTAGCCATTTATTTTTAAAGTTTTCATTCTGATTTGCTTCACTCACCAACTTTTATTGGTCTTGACTTGATCGACATTTTCCTTATTTTAACGCATAAAAACTTGTCCGTCACGGCAGGAGAGTGTGCGTGCGAATGTGTGTGTGTGAGCGAACGTGCGTGCAAGTGTGCATGTATATGAGCCATGGTGATTGATGATATCCCATGAAAAGGTAGGGTAAAGAAGGTAAGGCCAGGCCCGAGTTGACAATTATAATTTAATTTGGATATTTTATCAAGACACAAACTTGAGAAGGGAATATCCTTGTCGATAGGTATAATTTATACCTATTAGCGAAGACACAGAGCAATATAACAGTTAAAACAAAGTTTGTGTATTTGCTTTACAGTCGTTTTGTTATCCAGCCATTCGTTCTATCTGGAAACATGAGGAGCAGAAAAGTCGAGTGTGGAGCAGTTCTAGTACATTCGTTAAGTTACCTCCAGCTTCGTTAAGCTTAGAACACTGTTATAATACTCGATAAGAGTGTGGATTGTAATAACGAAATTCTATTATACTGTAGCACAACAATTTCGTTGAATTCTTACAGTTATTAGTTTTGCCAAGACGCAAACTAGGTACACTGTATATTGTCATAAGGCTACCAGACAGCTAAATAAAGAAAATAGCTAAGCTAAGAACCATATTATACCTTAAACGGTTAGTTAGGTTGGGTAACATAACAAATTTAAAATGTTATAATTGCTGCATTAACATCACTGTTAATTAGCAAATCCCATTTTGCAATCAACCAAAGAGATGTATTTCTTTGAAATGTTCTTTTGCAAAGTATTTGACAGTTATAAATCAATCATTTATTTCTGTTTATTTGCTTAGCATGGAACACTACTTGAATTAAAGAAATAAAAGCTAATGCTCCTTCGATTAAATCCTCTTAGGGAATTACATTTTTGTTTGCTTTCCGTGGGATGCCTGTGGCTCGGCTGCAGCTTTGTTAGCTGCTCCATAACATCCGTCAACATTTGCTGAGCAATGTTCGCCTTGCGCCTGAGCCTCTCCAGCCCCAGGTTGCCCATATCCTCCACATCCACGAGGCCAGACTCCTGCTGCAGCCCGCTGCAGCCCCTACAGGCCTTCGGCGGCTGCCTCGCTTTCGCCCTCGCCTGTTCGCCTGGCCTTCCGTTAGCCGGTGACATTCCGCTCTGACTCTGGCTCTTGCTCCCGCTGCTTTACACACGACACTGATAACAATTGAACTTACGTAGTCGCTGTGGCGGCTGCGACTGCTGCTGTTGCCTCACTTCATACACAAATCATTCTGTTGGCAGCTCCAGAGCTTTAATAGCCAACGGGTAAACGTTTAGGCAGCACGTCGACTGCTTCTTGGCTGCTGCCCGCTCTGCCCGCCTGCCCCACTTATTATTCCGTGTTGACTCGTTAAACATTGCCGACGTTAAGCAGCCGCTGGCGCTGGCTACGTTTGCTAACGAAATAAACGTTAAGACTAAAGAGTCCACGGTATATTAGTTAAAAATAGGTCTCCATACTAGCACATACCCTAGAAACTTTAGCCTGAGCCATGCTAGACTTCATATTCATCACCTTAAACATTACCGGATGTTTCTGACTTGGATTTTAAGTCACAATTCGAAGCTCATTTAGGCTGGGGACACCAATGATTATTATATACATACATATATTATAATATATTTTAGAACATATATTAATAATAAGAAATATTATAATATATAGTCACACACCAGAATACGTATCTAAATCTCATTTAATCTACGTATTATGCACCATAAATGCAGACAAACTCGTCAGATTGCAAGAGTATATTTATTATAGTACAAATAAATATATACACATTCAAATCTAGATTTTGTTCTTGAATGAGTCATCGTACGAACGAATCACCCTTTATATGTAAATTATACCCTGTGTCCATTGGAAACGGGCAGTCCGGGTATAATTGTTATGTGACAAGGTATGTAACAGGTAGATGGGGCGCGGCAGCTCCCATAATACACGAATACATTCGTGATCAGCGCGACGAGCAGAGTCAATTTAGCCATGTTTATCTGCCCGTCCGATAGAAAACCAACGTTCGAATATCTTCACTGAGCCTTTGCTCACTGTAAGGTTTAAGGATTTCCTGGAAAATGACTAATTCAGTTGTCTGTGGATGCTGAAACCTTCTTAGGCTCATTTGCGAAGGCAAATTCACTTTGTGAACGTAACTTTAATGCCCGTCCGTTTTTTCGGACTTTGGATACCCTTTGCTTTTTTTGTGTGTCTGATGCGATCAGCTGTTCGCACAGCTCAAGGTACTTCCAGTCTAGATGAGCAGTCCCGACATTACAATCCGGAAACAAAATAAGAAAGAGATATTTGACTATTTAATTTGTTTTTACTCTTCAATGGTTTTCTTTTTGTTTTTACATTAATAGTTTTTATTTGTAGTTTTTGCTTTTGTTTTATTTTTTGTTTTCGTTTGTGTTTTTTTTTTTTTTTTTTTTTTTTTTTTTTTTTTGTGCTAATTATATAGTTAAACATAAAAATTGTTGTTTACTTATTTTACCCATACAGACATAAGTATATTGTTTGGTTGTTTTTGCCTTTTGATTGTATTTTCTGGTTGTTCGAGTAAAATGCGATCTTTTGATTCAATCTGATTCAATTTGATTCAATCCGATTCAGTTTGATTTGATTTGGTTTGATTCGCAGACTTGCTGTGTGATGTGATTTTCTTTTTGCAACTTTGTGTTAAATTCGTAAAATTCGATGTTAAATTTAATAAACCATTTATTACACATTATATAAATAAATGCATATAAAAACGGATTAAAAATACTGCAGCTCCATTGCTGGATTATACATATACATATATACTATATTATACATATATATATATATATATATATATATATATATATATATATATATATATATATATATATATATATATATATATATATATATATATATATATATATATATATTGATAAATAATAATTAAAAAAGTGCTGCATACGAATTCTATCAAGTGTCTAGATTTGTTTAAATACTTTCTGTTGGCAAATGAAACTCGAATTTGCAGACTCTCTTGGCTGCCAAGAGTCCACGCTCTTGCCGTCTCCTGTCCGTCTGTTTGTCTGTCTGACAACCTATATATAGGTGTATATATATATATGTATCTCTGAAGTTGCTATATACTTATATAACGTATTTTTATTTATTTGGTTTTTTGTTTTTTCCATGGAGCTAATAAATCCATTCGAGGGCTTTATTTATTGTATATTTTCTTAATACGATTTCTTGTTGACTTTGCTTTCAAACAAATTTTGGCACATGGTTCCTAAACGGTTCTGAAAGTTCTTTGATCTCTGTCCGACTAGACTTCATATAAGTTTTGTTGGCTAGTTTAAAATACATCTAATTAATATGTGGAGTATTCGTATTCACTAATTGTAATTTGTAGTTTCTCTTCTGCTCTCTTCCCTTGGCCTATCTCCCTCGCTTTCCTTCTCTGCAGTCATTTGCTCGCGGGCTGTTGAATGTTTGCTTCTAATTTGATTAAGATTTGCTTTTGATTTCTATACCTTGGTGTTAAAACATCTATCTACACGCTGGCGAACGACCGTTTATTGCAATGGAAACACTAATTGTGTAGATGATGCGATATCGAGTCATATAACATATGTATATCAAACATCCTCGTGTCATCTGTCGTACATGAATACTGATTCAGCTGGCGACTCCTGCTCGTGCTCGTGTATACATTGAATATATCAAATACATTTAGTTAACATTCTTCATTCTATATATATATTTGTAATTTATGAAGTTATTTCTGTTTCTGATCTTTTGTTTCAGTCAATTTCTTTTTACTTGTGCCTATTTACAAAATGTAGCGCTAACAACTAGAGATTTCTTGATTCGAGTGTAACTGTGTGTGTGTACGCGTGTGTGTGTTTGTGTGTGTGTTTGTGTGTGTGTTTGTGTGTGTGTATGTACAGACAATTAGATTTTAGTATTTTAGACATAAATATAAATAGATTTGTACACTGCATATGTCTTGAGTTAATTATTAGTTTGAATTGCATGTTTTAAATTCCTCGTTTTACAAGTGGAGAATGCGGATTCAATTCGAGAGAACTTACAAAATACCTCAAGTGCCTAAACGTTACCTATATATGTATGCATAGGCGATAACTCAATCAATAATGAAAAAAAAAAAAAAAACAGTTTTTGCATTGATCAAACCACAAAATTCGTACAACCTCTCTACACACATACATTCATAGAAAAACAGTTCGATTATGGGTAGTACGAGTAATACGTTAGTATATGCATTAGTATTCGAGTTACACGTCGTTAGTAGTTCGAGTTACACAAGTCGTTAGTACTTAAGACTAGATTAGATTAGATTCGATTCTATTTGATTAGATTAGATCGGGTGTATAACGGATATATGCGTATAGATATACGAGTCTATGTACAACATGTGGAAGTTCGATAACTGACCTGGGTTGTGGGTGCATGCCGTACGTACAACATGCACAAATCGTAATTATTATTGCCTATGTAGTTGTTATTAATACTTTGTAATATTTGTAAGTTTATACGGTTATATGAGCGCTATGTGAATACGGGGAAATGGAGAGAGTAACAAATGGGAAGTGTGTGCGTGGGTGAGCTTGACGAGTTGCCTCGCCCCTCGATGGTTGTGCAAATAATTTTGATATTGATTGTCCGAAAGTTCTCGTGTTTTGTCTTTGTGTTGGCTTGGGGTTGGGTTGTCAAGCTGGTTGGCTGGTTGGCTGGTTACTGGGTCAATGCGGGGCGGTGTGGACTTGGGGTAGAGCGGATGTAACGGGATTTGTTGGCATTACATAAATGTAGGTACGGCTCAGCTGCTGATGTTGTCGTTGCATACCTAAAATTTCATTCACTCAAGGAGTCTCAGGACTCACGAATGGCCAAATTAAATTTCACTTTCATTCATTTGATTGCAATCTGGTGGTCTATTGGCCCGACCTCATCCTAGCTGCTGATCAGGCTTGGATCAGATCTTACCAATGTCTCACACAGATATCGAATAATCCGATTTCTCGCTAAGCAATTTCTGGCCTGGAGCGGGTGAATGCTGCTGTGGGCGTTGCTGTTGCAGGGGCTGCTGTTGCTGCGGCTGTGGAGACTTTGAATGTGCTCGCTTGTGTGGTGGTTGCTGTTGCTGACGTTGCTGTTGCTGTTGCTGTTGCTGGTGTGGATGCTGCTGCTGCTGCTGCTGCTGCTGTTGCTGCTGATGCTCCTGCTGTAACTGGGATGTGGTGGAGTTCGGGCGCGACCACAGCGAGGATCGCTGGCCCAGCTTCAACTTCTTAATCGTGTCTACATCGCACTCAACCTCGGCCAGCTCAATGTGATCGCCACCATCGCGCTCGCCGTGGTGGAAGCTGCCGGCGCTGCACTCGGCCTGCAGCTGGAGCGGATGCAGCGTGCGCAGGATGCCAGCTCTGCATGGTTTTGTAAGGGGAAGAGAGTATCCAGAGTTGTTTGATACTATTTGAGTTCTCTAGCAACCACACTCAAGCATTCAGTATAACAGAGTGAGAGAGAGAGAGAGACTTAGATGTGTTCAAGTGTTCCAAGTTGTGTACGTGGTGGTTGGTGGTGGTGTGGTGTGCTGCTGCCCAGAGCTGCTGGCTAATGGGCGCCCTCGGGCCCACACACCTCACCGTAGGCTAAGTCTCATGTGTGATCTATGGGATCCATATAGGTGCACGATATCTCGCCGCCATTATAGCCGAAGCTGCTGCTATCAGCCCCGCCTCCGCCTCCGCCGCCGTACTCACTCCCCCCATTGGCCGTATCCTATTTGGGCAACGGCAGCGTCGGCGCCGTGAAGAACTTCGAGGACAGCAGAGCCGTCGAGGGATTCAGCAGGCCGCCCCCGCCCCCGCCCGCTCCCCCTCCTTGGTGTAGCTGCTGATGGTGGTTTTGATGTGAGTCATGCGCGGGCATTATGGACTTGTGTGGAATGGGGCGAAACTGTGAAGAGGGTGGCATGCAAGTTACGGGCACAACAGATGCTAGGGTACTAACGCCTCCGTCCAAGCCCAACAGCTCCTGGCCATTAGCATGCGACGGCGTCTGCTCGAGCTGATGGAGCTTGGGCTGGATCAGCAGCGGTTGCTGTTGCTTCAAACTACTGCTACTACTGCACTGGGTCTGACTATGATTGGGGTTTTGGTTCTGGTTCTGGTTCTGGTTCTGGTTCTGGTTAGGGCCGGGTTTACTATTCGACTGTTGTTTGTGGAACTGTTTCTGGTGTTGTGTGCTTATCGATGGCGATTTGACCAAAGTGGGTATGTGGCATTGTATGGAGTCTTGTGATTTGAATGTGCTCGATATGGATTTCAGATTGCCGCTGCCGTTGCGCGGTGACAGAATTTTGCTCGAGCTGTTCACTGATGAGGCTGTGTTCGTGTTTGTGGCATTGTTTGTGATGTTGTTGTTGCTTTTGTTGCTATTGTGATGACGCGGTGTTGTATTGGTGGAAAACTGATATTGCTGATGATGATACCTGGAGCGACCGCGTCGTGGTAATGATTTTTGTTCGGACATTGGTGACAGATCGGAGGATGTGCTTGATTGTGCTCCATGGTAGATGATGCCTGCATCGCATAGAGCATTCACGTTTTGGAAAGAGAGAAAGAAAGAAAGAAAATACGGGCAAATAGAGAATCGGCATGTGGATGGGGTAACACAAACTTAGAGCTACATTAAGGCTAACCACCGAAAATTACAATATTATTAATACATAGTTTCTTAGTCTCTTCTTCGTACTGGCCAAGTGTTATAGGTAAGTTAGTGTAAGGCTTAAGTGCATTGTGTGGCAAAAGTGGTGCAAAGCGCGTTGATCTACTATAGATAGGTTATCGATATGTTGTGATTTGGAAACTGTTGTATTAGTCTAGAGTCTGAGTCTGCAAAGTAAAGTAACGCAAAAAGAGAGAAAGAGAGAAATAGCCAGTAGATTACTCCTTCTTGCAGGTCCACGTCCACTAAGAGCTACAAACTATTGCGGGGAATTAACTTAAAGCACCTGGAAGCATCACGTTATGAGAGCCTTGCTTAACGTACTAAGGTCTGGAAGGCATATTTGATTGAAAAGTCTTTAGTCGACATTGCCTGACTAAGGGAGACTTTTCCTGCTCTTAACTGAAGCTGAATATGTTCGAGTAAAATACTCAAATATAGACATCTGGAACTTAACGGAAAATTAGCATTTGTATGTGTATGTTGATCTAGGCTCTGCTGATATATAGGGCAAAAGAGGAAACAATTGCTTCCTATATGGGATAGTTTATACAGACAAACGAACAGACGGTAGAAACATAATTTCCTGCATCTGTCTATGCTTTCCCTAGAGTACATATACATATATTTCTTATCGACCTTCATATGCGACACTTGCCAGGTGCTGTGACTACGGCCACTGGGTCAATGGACTTACTGTGCTTGATCTTGCCCTCGTGCTGATTGGAAGACTCGGTGCGGCTGGAAGTAAGCTGATCCTGGTCGGACTCGGACTCCTCGCTCTCTGGCTCCGTTTTGCGTGAGTGACGCCGTCGATTCTTGGACTGCGCATAGAACAAAGCATAACATTAGCGGGCACTGAGTTAATGATCGCCAGGTTCGACTAGCGACTACAAAAGCGCTTGGGGATGGTAAACGCTCTCGAACGAAACAAAGGATCAACTAAAACCCAAACAAAACTGACATGTGAGACGTGGCAGAGCGCGTCGCTCAATGCCCACCCGATAGACGGCATTGCACTTAAGGGAACTTAGATAAACGTAAGACTCGAGCAGAGAAACAACATAAAAAGCACGTAGTATTCTATGGAAAAATACACACTAATTGTAGGTCTAGTGTCCCCCCACCGAGAGGAGAGGGGCACATAAGAAGAGAGAGAGAGAGAGAGAAAGAGAGCTAAAATCAAAGAAATGAATAAACAAACGCACGATATTATGAAACGGTGAGGTTTGATAATAATTATGAATTGTCTTTTGTGGACGTTGGTTGTGGTGGTGGTGGTGATGGGTGGTGGTTGGTTTTAGTACCGCAGCTGGTGGTGGCGACGAGCAGCCCTCGGCCAGAGCCCTCTCGTGGTACATAAACGAGTGCAGCAGCGTATTGGCTGGACCGGCATGATGCGGCTGCGACATGTTGCCCGCTTCCGACAATTGGAAGGTGGCGTACGGCGAAATGTCCTCAGAGGTTTCTGTGGAAGAGCCCCGGGCTTAGAGCTTGGCCGTGTCAACTGATTGAGCACTGACACTTACCCGGAATCTTGTCATTGTTCTGCATGGAAACCTTGTGTATGGTCGCATAGTAGCGCTCACGCTGCGCCGCCTCAGAGTTGGCGCGGTTCTCCAGCGACTCCTTTTGTATGTGGTTGCTTTGTTCTGGACGAGGCAAGGCAGACACTCAGTGAGGTGCTTGGCGTGAGGTGGGCTTCTACTTACTGTGGCGGTAGCATATGATAACCAAGGCAATGGTGCAAATCATGCCAGAGACGGCAGCAATGCTCGGAATGAGCAGGTTCACGTTGCCGTAGAACACACTCGGTCCGCGCTGGCCACGCTGCACAATCTCCGGCGGGGGCGGGTCGCCGTCCTTGGTGAGCGTGACGAAGCTGAACTCGGCCTGGGACACGCCCGCCACATTGTGCGCCTCCATGCGCAGCTGATAGAGCGTCGATGGCTGCAGATTGGAGATGACGACGCGACGTTGGGGCTTCAGGGCATTGGAAACTAAGTGGGATATGAAATGTGATTAATCATAATCTTGTTAGCTGCCACTTGAGTTGGTTGGTTCTCCCCACCTAAGATCCATTCCTTGTCGGGGTCGTCTGTGACCGGTCGATACTGCAGCACAAAGTACATCAAGGGGCAGCCGTTGTCCGGCCAGGAGTGCAGTCGGATCAGCACCGAGGTGGAGTTAGGAGCCAGCAAGCTCGTGGTCGCCGGCATGCCGGGCGCTTGCCCTTGGGTGCGCACGTGCAGCATGACGCTCGCCGGAGAGCTGCCCACTTTGTTGTGGGCATTCAAATGTATCTGATAGGTACTGCCGCAGACCAGGCCCTTCAGCTCGTGACTGGAGGCGTGCCGGGAGAGCTGCATCTCCTCGGTGTTGCCCGTGGCGCGCCGGTAGAACAGGGTGTAGCCCGTGATGGGGGCGTTGCCTGTGAAGCCGCACTTCCAGTGCATCAGAATGCTGCTCGAGGTGGCGCTGGTCACGTAGAGCACGGGAGCAGAGGGCGGCACCTGGACGAGCAGCATGTGCGTCAGGCGGTCCGTGCCGATGCCGTTGTCCACCTGGCAGCTGTAGTTGCCGCTGTCAGCCAGCTGCAGGCTGGAGATGATCAAGTCGCCGGTGTCCAGCAGCTGCGAGTTGTGCAGACCGCCCTGACGTAGCGCCACATCTCCCTTGAACCACTCACGCTTGGGCTTGCCCACAGCAGTGCAGGGCAGCGTCACTGTGGAGCGCCAGGGACGCACTACGGAGCCACCGAAGGAGATGATCCTAGCCGGCACACGATTCGTGGTAATCTGGGAAGCAACGCGCGAGCTCTTACCCTCACCCACGCGAGTGGAGGCTGTCACCCAGAACTGGTACTCCATGTGGGGATGCAGGTTCTTGGCCTCGTAGTAGGCCTGCTGCGAGGGCAGGCTACGCTTCTCGTTGTTCAGCTCCTCGCGGCCGTTGACGACGCGTGTGTAGAGGCTGAACTTGGTGATCACGCCGTTGGGCTCGGTCGGGGACTGCCAGGAGATGAAGAGCGACTGCGGCGAGCTGACGACAACCTTAATGTCAGCCGGCGCCTCGGGCACGTCCTCCTCGGTGTGGCAGAAGAGGGGCTTAGAGAGGACGCCGTCGCCCATGCGTGTGTGCGCGAGAACCTGAATGCTATAGTTGGTGTACTTGCGCAGCCCGGTCAGCACCGTGGTCAGGGCCGTGGTCTTGCGCGACTCGACCTCGTCCTTGTTGGGCATGACGTCATCGATGATGGGCTCGAAAATGAGCTTGTAGCCCTGCAGCAGGCCGTTCGTGTGGTAAATTGGCGGCGGCTGCCACGACACTTGCAGCGACTGGGACGTCAGGGCAGCGCAGCGAACATCCTCCGGCGGACGACTGGGCACTGCACAGAAAAGCGACTTTTAATATTCACCGTTAAGTACAATGAGAGCAATGAGAGCTTACCATCCTCCATAGTCTGCGCCCCGATTGGCTCTGAGAGTGGACCAGGACCCACTTGATTGAAGGCCTGCACCACAATATTGTAGCGCGCGAATTTCGACAGCCCACTGAGCAGGAGCTCTCCATTGCCACCTTCACCGTCGCCCGCAACGGACGTAAAGTTGTAGGCCGAGTTGCCCGAGCTGATCAGCTTGTAGCCCACATTGTAGCCCTGGATATCGCCGTGGCGCAACTCGAGCAATGGTGCCGCCCAGCTAACCAGCAGTTCTGTGGACGAGAGTGGACGAGCAGACAGATTCAGGGGTGGTCCAGCGGGTCGTTGGGGCTCTGTGCGCACAATCAACTCCTGGCTGGGTGCACTGCGCCCCGCATTGCCCTCAGCTATCACCCTGAACGCATAACGAGTCGCCGGCTTGAGGTTCTCAATCAATGCGTTGAAGCTCGGCGGATCTTTGACTTCTATATGCTGCCACTGGTCGATGAAGAGAACAGCTGAAATACGAGTAAACATATATTATTAGAGGGAGAGAGAGAGAGAGAGAGTTAGATATTGAAGTAATCACAGTAGAATACTTACGATCTGCCTCGCGGTACTCCACTATGTACTTGGACACATCGCCCGTGCTGAGCGCCTTGGGCTGCCATTTGAGGTTCACGGAGCGACTGCTGATCATGGCCGCCTCCAGCACACTCGGCGGCTGCGGTGGCTCCTGCACTTGCAGCTGCACCAGCTGCTGATCGTTGCCATAGAGATTGCTGGCGCGGCAGAAGTACGGCCCGCTGTCTGTGGCGTCCACTGTGCGAATCTGCAGCTCCGCCGAAACACCGTCCGGTGTGGCCTCCTGCTTAACCGAGATTCTGTCGCGATTGAGATAGTCGAATAAGTAAGGGCATGAGCGATATCCATGTCATTGACACTCACTTGTAGTTGGTTGACGGATTCAAGGTATTCTTGCCAGAACGCATCCACACAATATTAATCGGCTTGTCGCCGCTGACGGCGCACTGCAGCAGAGCCGTGTCGCCCTTTTTAACGGTGACCGAGCGCGACGTGGAGGAGAAGTAAGGGGAGGCTGCAAAATGCAAAATGCAAAATACAAAATTTCACATTTCAATTATCTCCACAGCAGCAGCTGCTGCACTTTCAGTCAATACAAATGCACCCGAATCAAATGCACTGCCGTTGCAATTAGGAAAATTGCCAACTTTCGTTTATCTAGCACATCCTCCTGATACTCACAGTTGACTTTCAGTTGTATGACCTTGCCAATGCCCGTGCCGATGCCATTGTTCGCCTGGCACAAATAGAATCCCTCGCGATCCTCCTTCACATGCTGCAGCAGCATCGAGCCATTGCCCAAAAGCTTGGTAAACGGACGTTCCCGTACCTCTTCATAATCGCCCGATTTGCTGCCTGTTTATAATGGATACAATTTATTTCTCTTTATTTTATATTGTATAATGAAATGTGACTATGATCTATGAATTATAGACGAGTGCAGGGACTTCGGAGGGGAAGAAAGCGGCCATATATTTATAATACGCAGATCGGATTTAAAGTTCTAATCCGTATTATTTATAAAATATTTTTTATCATGACTAAATTTGACATATCTGACCTGTCGCCTTCTTCCACACGATGCTGGGCGTGGGTACGCCCTGCGCCTGGCAGTGCAGCATTATGTGACGATTGCGCTCCACATTCGCGTCGGCTGGCTCGACAATCCAACGTGGCGGCACTACAGAACGTATACGTAATATTAGAGATGTGTAACTGGCAATTCGACAGAGATTCAAATGAAAAGTCCTCTAAGACATACAGAATAGGTATTAATTTGAGAGTTATAGAGACAGACAGAGAGCGAGAGAGAGATAGAGAGGAAAAGTGAAGATATTTGGCAAAGTATAAACGGCAAAATAAGGTTCTGTGACTATTCAAATTGGTTGAGAGTATTAGAAAGGTTTGTAGCGTATAGAAAACGATTCAACTAATGTACAGTTGGTCTGTTCATATCTTACTTATAACTGTAATTGTAACAAAAGGCTTTATGCAACTCAATCAAAATGGAAATAATTTAAATAGTCGATGCTTTTAAGCCGGATGCTTTATTTTACATAAGATCCGTGAGGTAAACTCTTAAATGAGGTTGGTTGTTGTGCAAGGATTTTTTTAGTCATATTTTAATTAATTTTTATTATTGCTGTTTCCGTGTTGTATTTTTTTTTTTCATTGTTTATTTTATTTTTTTTTTTTTTTTTTTAATTTATATTTGGTTGTGTGCCCACGCTCTGCGGCTCGCTGTTTCGCAATTTATTGTACAAAGTACAAAATAAATAATAATAATAAAATGAAAGCCTCCCCTTGTGATGTGGTAAATAAATGTCAAAGGCATGCCAAGAACGTATTGGAAAATATTTGCATTAAACTGAAACTGCAACAGAAAGGACATAAATGTTTTATATGCACGATTATATGAGTTTTATTGTTAAGCACGCAGATGGAACTGAAAAACTTGATTGCGCAAAACAAAAACCAAACGGGCCTGCAATAATTAGTTTTTAAGAGCATGTGCCACGCCCATGCATTCGCATGGCCGGGGAGTGCACTTCAATGATTTATAAGGCCAATAATTGCTCTTTTTATCACAAATGCATTTACTATCCAGCCCCTTGCTCGTCAAGCAGTAATTAATACAAAAGAAGGAACACAATGTGTGTTCATAAAGGAAATTAAGAGCATTTATTAAAAAGCAGTATGTATTCTGTTTTGGGTTGGCTCTCTTGCGTTGTACATAAAGCGGGTTTGGTTGGGTCTACGACAGCGCGTTGGCTAATAGCGACTAGTTGGAAAAATCTTTGCACACAACAGCAGCCTGGGTAATTGGGCATTTCAACTAAATCAAATCAATGTACACACCTGTCCTCGATACTATTCTCGACTCGTTCTCACCAAGACAAATTGGATTTGGAATGGAATTTGGATACATATCTTGTATTAGTTTAAGCTTGGCGTCACCCGAGGGAAAACAATATCGAGAGCCAACTGCGTTTAAGAACAGAGCAGAGAGCAAGCAAATCATAAATAAAGGAAACTAAAACTCATTCTACTATGCACTATGCACTATGCACTATGCGCATGCAAATGGCAGTGGCAATGGCAATGGCAACGTCAATGGCAGCTGGCAGCTGGCATTGCAAAAAAATGTAGCTAAATTATGTACAGTTACATGCAAAAAACAAAAGCAATGGAAGGGAGCGTGCAAGGATTGTGCTGCTGCCACAACATGCCACATTGCTATGGTACATTCATTGTCAACTACATTAGCAAATACTGCGAAGCTTTAAATTTATATATTGTTTGTAATTTGGTTTCACTGTACTTTTTATTCTGCAAAAAATGTATGCATATGCATTTAGGGAGCAGAATGAAAAGGTCCACACACACGGAGACACACAGCAGAGATAGAGAAACTGACAGTCACACTCCCACTCACACACACTCGCACACTATCACACACACATACAGAACATAGCAGAGTGTCAGCAGTTAAGCAGAGTCCAAAACCAAATTGAAGCATAAGCGGGGCGTCTTCAGTGGATTTATAGCTGATTCTGCTTTATCAGTTAGTTTATATTGTTGTTAATTAAGCACAGCACATTTATAGCTAAGGCTTGGCCATTCAATAATTCTGTTTTCGTTTTAGTTAGAGCTTATGTTTATTCGGTTTTTGGTGGGGGAGCGGGCAAACAGCAGCCGTTGTGCGCTAAGTTCTGAAGCTGCAAGTCCAAAAAGAATGGCAGTAACAAAAACAAATCAAGATCAAACGAAAGGGTACAAAAATTCGTATGCATTGTTCTCTATACACAGCGAGAGAGTTGGCAACAAAAAGGATTAAGCGAATAAGCAAATTAATGTTAAGCCAGCTAATGTTTTCATATTTGTATGTGTGAGCTTGAATAAATTATAAATCGAGTTAAATGTTCAAGTGGTGCGCTTTTCCAAGGAAGTAAGAGTAAAATAGAGTGAAAGGTTTCACTCTTTAATTCAATTACATACTATATGCAATAATTACCGTCATTTTAGTATAGCATCAACTTTCAAAGAGCGCATTTCAACCACGGCAAGCCGTCGTTCCTCTAGTCGTAAAAAAAGCATTGCAAATGAAACATCGCAACTCATCGTCAAGGATGTAAATGTTGTTGTTTATTATAGGTGAGAATACTTAAATATATATATATATATGTTTATAACAAATTTTGCGGTTCTGTTTACGAAGCGAATAAGAAGCAGTGCAGTTTATGAGGTTACCTGGTGAAACTGTTGTTAAAAAGCCCACAGCGTGCCAAAGCGTCTTAAGGGTATGAGGATTTGTATAAATAATTTTATGGATGGTTTAAGCTGGGCAATCTCTGGCATTTGGATTTATTTAGGGTTTTGTTTTGTCGTTTTCATTATTAGATTATTTGATCTTTTTTGTTTGTTTTTGTTATATTGGTAGAGTGAAACGGTCAAAAACAAAGCACCAAGAGCTTGGCAACGTTCAGTTACGATTGAGCTTGTGGGGCACAGGACAGGCATCAAAAAGTTGATTTCTTAGAAATTAAACGAATCAAATCAAAAACTCAAAACCATTAAGAAGCGCTTTTCTTGAATACATCAGCGAGAAAGCAAAAATTATTATTGAGGGGCAGTTGTGAAAGTTTAAGGTGGTTAATTAGTTCCTGTTGGGTGTTGAATGCGACAAATGCGTAGGGGTATTGGTGTTGGTGTATTGGTGTATTGGTGTGTTGGTGTGTTGATGTGTTGGAGAAGTGTTGTTGATTGTGTATCGGGCTTGTAACCTATTACGCTACCTTTGACCTGCAACAGAGCGGTATATTTGATCTCAGCTGCCGGATTCTTGGCCACACACGTGTATTCGCCGGAGTGCGAGGCCGACAGCGAGGGAATGCTCAGCAGCGAGCTGTACTGATCGAGCATGGTGATATTCGCACCCAGCAGCTCGGGCAGCGGCTCGCCATCTTTAAGCCAGATCAGCTTCAAGGGCGCATCGCCGCGAGAAACGCCACAGACAGTGCGCGTGCGCATGCCCTCGGCCAGGCCATCCTGAAAGGCGAACGGTTCTATGATCGGCGGTACTGCAAGAAGGAAAGAGCAACCAGAAATGTTAACAAGTCTCACTGCCAGACCAGGAGTCTGCACCCGTCGTCATCCAATCCCCCAATTGATGATGATCCCGCGCTGAGCTGCTGTTTGCTGTTGCTGTTGCTGATGCTGTTGCTGTTGCTGTTGCTGTGGATGTTTCCTAATTATAATTTCATACATACATTCATATATACAGCTAAACCTTCGCAGTTTTGTTAAAGGATTGTTAAACTCTACGAAATAGTATATTACTTGGTTGTACAAACATTCCAGAACTTGAAGTGAAAGTGATTTATAACGATATACGATAAGTTTCATAACAATATATGGAATAGCTAATGCCATTTCTTCAACACAATTTACAATTATATGAATATATATATATTATAGATAATATATATATGTTTATGTATAAGGATGTTGCAGGACAAGTGAGATTTCGATTGTCGATTCATTAGTGATGTTGTTGATTACATTGAACAAAGTGCATACGAAAAACGCAACTACTATTAACTAAAGATAATATTTGTAAAATACTTGATATATCGAGTTTTATAGAGGAGTGAATGATGTTCACAGCTCAGTTGTTTACCATTCACCAGGAGTGCTTGCGAGTTCTCCACCTCCGCCGCCGAGTTGCGCACCACGCACGAGTAGTTACCCGTGTGGTCGCTGCCCAGGTTGTCAATGACCAGAATGCTGTTATACTGATCCACCTGCTTGACGGACATGTGCTGCGTGGGGTCGATGGGGCGGCCGTCCTTGCGCCAGTTGATGGTCAAGGGCAGATCGCCCTTCACCACGGAGCAGGTGAGCGAGGCGCGATCGCCCATGTTCAGTTGCAGTATCGACGTTTGGAACGGGCTGAGACGCGGCGGCACTGCAAGTGGTTGTGTCAAGGCAAACATAAGTGAGAAAAGCGGGAGGAGCACCCACACTGAGCCAGCAATCAATGTAATTACGAAAACTTTAGCTGTGGCCCCTGGATGGCGGCAACGACGGACCAAGTCTCGGAAAAGGTTACAAATTATCAACATTTAATTAGCGCTGCGCTTCATTAGCCGCGCATTCATTAATTAAAATGAAAATAAAGCTAGAAAAGAAAAAATTAGAAAAAGGGTCGCTGGCCACGCACACGCAGCCATCAGGAAATGCGCTGACTCGTACTCCTCCGCACTTTAGTTTGCGTTTTTCTTTTATTTTAATTTACAAACTTTTAAGCTGGGATTATTGCGCATATTTAATAGGGGTATAAGCAGATGCGGCATACGCGCCAAAATTAAATGCGAAATCAAAACTTAAAGCTCCGTACAATCTACTTAATTTGCTGTTAATAATTAAAATGTAATTTTCACTCGACGTCATCGGAGCTTTCATTTGTCTGCTCCCTCGTCATCCAATCCGCACTGTGAGGTGCGAGCTGTGAGCTGTAGCTGGGAGCTGTGCAGGAGACTGGCCAACTGGCCGACAGTTGGCAATTCACAAAGATATACTAACCTATGACCGTCACCTCGCCGCTGCGCCGGGCGCTGTGACCCTGTTTGTTGCGGGCCCAGCACGTGTAGACCCCGGAGTCGGTGTGCTTCTGCACTGGGCTAATGGTCAGCGAGCCGTCCGGCTGCACACGCTGGCGAATATCGTCGGGCAGCTCGCGTCCGCCGCGCTCCCAGTGTATCTCCTCGATGGGATAGCCGGCGACGGGGCATTTCAGATTCAATGTCTCGCCCGAGACAGCTGTCACCTTGGGGATGAGGCGTATGTAGGGCAGACCTGCGGAGCGAGCGGTTGACAAATGTGAGTGCTTAACAGATTTGTGTACACGTTGCTCATTTAATAATGCAGCAAACAGCAAATATTACAGCGAACAAACAAGCAAAGGAAGAGGCGAGGCAGGAAGCAGCGCAAATGTAATATGCATATCCTGGCTGCCGTCACAGTCTCTGACTCTGTCTCTGACTCTGACTCTGACTCTGGCACCCTAAGCAGTGCCGCCGAAACGATTTCGCTTTTCGCTTTTCGCTTTTCGCCCTGCGCCTGCAGAATGCGGAAGGAAACAATGCAGCAAATGCCGCCCAGCAGCAACAACAACACGTTGCTTGTGCGCTGCTGCGGCTGCTGCTTACGCTGGTGCTTGTGGATTCTGCGGAGTATGCATAATTTTCTAGCGTGTCATACGTGAGCAGTTTGCTGTCGCTGTCTGCACCCGCGCCAGAGATTTTTGTAATCACCGCCATTACCAAGTCGCGTAATCAGCGACACAGCCAGAATCCAAACAGGATGCGGCGCTGCTTTGAGATACTTGCATTATGCGAAGTCAAACAGATACTCTGACTAGAGTCAGCTTGGCGCGGCATATCAAAGACGATGATAAAGGCTGAGTTTCGAATAATCTGAATCATAATATAATACTGTATATGTATGAGGAGCATATTATAGATATTTCAAATATATTTATGGAAATTTATGGGAATTTACAAATAAATGAATGCAAACTTTTTTGATATATCTATTACTCTTTGAATATAGAAATAATGAATATCGGCACAAGTGCAGAAATTGAGATGACTAAATCTATATACAGTAGAATCTGGTCATAACGACTCCGCTTATAGCGTCCGTACGGCTATTGTGACGAAGTTTCTGGTCCCCAGACAAACCCATGTGAGCAAAGTTATATGGCTATAGCTTCAAGGGGCCGTCGTTATACCCGACCTCTTCTGTAGGTGATACTATATGTGTACATATAGGCACGGTGTTTCACTATCGACAAGTCGGGGATGCCTTCTGCTTCATGTTTAGCACTAAGCGCAGGCGTTTGGCGCAATTGCTATATTTATTTTTGCACTGCTGTCACTTTGCTTGCGCTTCCCTCCGCTTAGCAACGCCATTTTGTTTGTGCGGCGACACAAAAATATTTGATTTCTTGCAAAAACAAGGTAGACGAGGCCCTCAGCGAGCTCTCTGCCTGTGTGTACAAGGGGGAATGCGCCTTGAACAACACTTTAGAGCTGCAAAGCAAACTGCAGCCAGATACTGCATGCATACGTAGATAGGCGAGAGAGGCGCACAGAGTGCAGTGGTGGAAACAAAGCAAAAGCGGTGTAAAAAAGAAAAGGAGAAAAGAAAATGCTGCGCAAAAGTAGGCAACACAAAATCACCAAAAAGAGAAGACCAAAAATACAAACAAAAAGTGAGAGAACTGAAA
Organism: Drosophila mayaguana; assembly: GCA_037075325.1. Taxonomy (NCBI): domain Eukaryota; kingdom Metazoa; phylum Arthropoda; class Insecta; order Diptera; family Drosophilidae; genus Drosophila; species Drosophila mayaguana. Next base: position 2,040,462 of record JBAMCG010000080.1, on the reverse strand, counting down.
AACGTTTAAGTGCATGTGTAAAGTAGCTGTTTACACACACACACACACACACAGAGAGAGAGACACAGAGACACATATACAGAGACAGTTATGTGTGATTTGCGAATGTAGCACATACCATAAATATTCAAGCGCGCTGCATGCTCCACTCGACCCGCACGATTCTCGGCTATGCAGGAGTATTCACCGCCATCCTCGACCATGACATGGCTTATGTTAACATGACTAATTACATCTCCATGCACGGTGATGTATTGTCCGATCATAAATCTGCGAAAAGAAGACAGAGAAATACCATGAGAACAGATGCATTAGTACGAAAAACATTTGAATGGCCCACAGGCTGAATGCATTTTGTATTCGTGTATTCGTGTATTCGTGTATTCGTATATTCGTATATTCGTGCATTTGTTTTTATTTTGCTGCATATTTAAGCGGCAGGCCAGGGGCATTAACGAGCTGCTACATGCATATTAGTGAGCCATGTACGAGCCCTTGTACATGCACACATATTTGCACAGGCTCAACGAGCCGCATCTCGTATGCAGGCTGACCCAAATCCTTTGCTTTGGCTCTGGGCTTCATTTGTTTTCGACACAACACGGCGAATACGTAACATTGCATTATTTAGCTGTAATGAAGCCTGCCTCCATGTCGCTCTGACAAGCTGTCAGGCTTAGCACAGTTTCTGTCCTGCTTTCAATGTCATGTGCCACGCCCACAAGCCACAGCCAAAGAGACAGCACAGTCGAGCTCCACTTAATGCGCCCATTACGCTGTCATGGCAAATAATGAAGAAGAAGAAAGGATTTTTATGAGCGCTCAAGTCTATTTGTTTGCAAGCCGTCTTATTGGCGAATTCATTAATTACAGCAAACAATGTTCCGCATACGCCAGACGCCATATGGCACACACACACACGCACACACAGGAAGCTTTGTGGGCTCTCGTTGGGAAGCAAAGCATCTCATCCAGTGGCTCATTAGCTTGCGGGCGACGCGCTATCAACATTTCAATTGGCATTAGAGTTGGAGCAGGCAAAGTAATTACAATTTTAATTAACTTTTACAGCTGTCCGGGCCAAACGTTGCGCGGGCTGCACAACGATCGTAAATGCACTTCGTTCTCGGACGCTGATTTCCCCAGAAAGTGACAAAGTCAACCGAAGAACTTAGCGGCTGGCGGTTGGCACTCTATAAAGTGGCCGTGCCGCAGAAGCGTGGCGCGACGCTTGTAAAAAACAACAACTGTAGTTAAATGAAAATGAAGCTGCTCAAAACTCAGACGTACAACACCCACACCCACACACACACCCACCCACACGCACACACACAGACACACTCATATCTCTAAGTGTTCAGACATGGACATGGATGCTAGCTGCAACAATTGAGCGCATTGAAACAATGCCGGGACAAAATTGCAACAAAGTTGCAAGTTGCACACATCCGCACATGGCAGAAGGAAAGTGGCCCCGCATCATCCAGCCAAGGAGTGGCAGCTTAAACGCCATTACGAAACTTTAAGCGGAAGCGAGTGTGTGAGATGTCTGGTTGAGTTTATAAGTCGGCAACGGGTGGGGAAAGGGGCACCGGGAGGTGGGCAGGGTGCAGGGACAGGGGCGGGAGCCGGATTGGCTGTGGCATAAAGCGCTTTGGTTGCAACAAAATAAACCTAATAGTTGGCGCAGCTTTTGTATGCTGTTTTAGTTGATTGTTGTGTAAATCCGCGTGTGTGGGTATTTGGCTATGTGTGTGGGTGTGTGTGTGTGTGTGTGGTTGCCTCCCATGCAAGCTTTGGGGTGGCTTAATTTCGACTAGAATAAAAGTAGTTGTAGCAACAACTTAAGATTCAGTGCCAAGTGAAAAAGTTTGTCTGCAAACTTACAAAATTATGAATTTCAATTTGTCTAAACCGAGATTCCACGTGGAGCACTGCAACTCGTTGACGGTTAAATGGATTATATGAGAGCGCTTATAAGTTTTACAGATAGCAAATTTCTTAAAGGGACATTACTTGAAGCAATTTGGATAAAGTCGATTAAGGCAAATTAAGTTCAAAACATTTTCAACAAACGGCTAAGCATGTCGGGTAAATGGAGAAGTTCCTCAGCAAGTCACGAAAAAGATATAAACTTACAATATTGCTGAGAATCGAAACTATATGTTTGTTAACTTATCATTGATTCAAAGAGCATTTGATTGCTCTCCGTTTTTCTGGATATATGTTTACTCAATATTTACATACATCTATTTAGTGGAAGTATTTAATTAATACTTCAGTTATTTACGTGAAGCGAGATCCCAAATATTTTCAAACAATCTAATAAATATATATGTAGAGCACGTTCCAAATGCAAAGAACTTACTTAAACATTTATTCGTATATGAAAATAATATAATGATAATTGTAATCAAATTATAATGATAATTTAATTCAAATATAAATAGAATAATAATAAGTAAAACAAAATAGCAAATTAGGACAGAGAAGGAAATAAATCAGTGGGAAATCGCTAACGCGTTCTCTCTACATAAATGCGAATCATTTACCGCTATTACCGCTAAAGCAGCAATTAGAGCTTACTATAATCAATTTGGTCCATGTCTATCCTCCACAGATAGACCTACATATGAAGAGTATATGGTTCCTCCAAGGCATTGATTAGTAAATACATGCAACTGCATTCGCACCGTGAACGAGTATTATGCAGTCGGTCATTCTCAATTGCGTATTTAAGAGCTGAAGCTAGTTTGAGCTGCAACTGAATCGGCATTGACCCTGGCAATAGGCAAATGCTCTACTTATTTATACAAACTTATACAGAACTTTCCATTTGGGGCGCACTTAACGCTGAATTATTCAAGCCAAAATTACACTTGTACTTGCTGCCGACAGCCTTCAGCTGTAGACGAGCGCAGCACAGCATGCGCACACATGCCGAGCGGGTAAGCGGCGACGCCTTCAATGCTGCCACATGCTACATGCCTCAGACGAACTTCGCCAAATGGCGTAAAATGAGCGTTTGAGTGTTGCGTTACCTCGTGCGCGCAATCATTTAATTTCCGCCCCAAGGCGTCGGCTCCAGCCTCCTGCTCGCCGAGCCCCCGCATTGCCTGCCAGGCTGTCTGTCTTCTTGCCAAACTCTCCGTCTGTCAGCCTGTTTGCTCGACTGTCTGGCTGGCTGTCTGCGTGTGTATTAAATAAATACAGTTACCGAGTTGATACACCTTTAAACCGAATAAAGTAAACCACTTAAAACTCGGCAATTACAACAAGCGACAAGCGACAAGCGACGTTACCAACGGAATGTCTGAGCAGTTGCAAATTAGGTTGCCCCAGCGCCCCAATACGGGCATCTGGAGGAGTATAATGCCTAATGGCATTATTTGTCAAAATTGTGTTGCTTAAATAACTTTGAAATTGAAGCCAAGGGCGCCGACAGCACCGAGAGCGTCGGCAACTTCTGGGCAAACTTTAGCACTGCCCACTCGAAAATACTTGTAATCAATCTGTGCCCTGTGGTCGGCCAAACTCCTCAAAAAGTGCTGGACATATTCAAATGAAGCACGACGAGAAAGAGCTGAGCGCTTGAATAAAACATATTCATGGCAAAGTCCCAAGCTCTTTACATGAATAATGTTTTTGATTACTTCGAAGTTCAGCCAGAGCATGATATGCAGCTGAGTGCCAGATGTTGCTGATGAGAGCGATTCCTTCAATAAGTTTCAGGTTGCACTCGTCCTTTGTGCAAAATAAAATAATCAAAAATGAAGAATTTATGGAAGATAATCTAACAAAAAAAAGCGAGAATTGAATAGATGAAATGCTATCACAGATATGTTATCTAAAGAAATCAAAATAAGGGGAAAACAAGAGCAGTTTCATGGTTATATACATATATACTTATTTATGCAACAATTTGTAACTTTCAACGTGCTCTTCGGCCAGCAGATGGCATTAGTTTTAATTAAAAACAGCAGCTGCAAGCAGCGACAGCAACTGAAACGGACTGCAGTTGGGAGCTGAAGCGCAGCTATGATTTTGTTATTGGACAGCAAGCAGACGAGCTAAATGACAGCCAAAGTCAATGTTAATAAAACGAACTGGGGCCATTTTTAATCAACAACAGAAGTCAACAACGGACCAACTTTGACTTGCAAATCATTACAGACGTAACTCAAACAATTAGTGGCAGCTGCCAACAAACTGAAAATGAAGTGCGGCGGGAGAGTGGACAGTGGAGAGTGGAGAGCTCCGTAGTAAAAATCAAATGAAATGCCAGTGACAATGTCAAAGCAGCGTCATCAAAGCCAGCACAGAGAACAAGGATGGGCCAGGGCGGAGAATGGGATTGGGTATGGGTATGGGGGCTGCAGAGGAGGCAGCCAATCAATCGATGTGCTGTTGCATTTTATTTGTTTGTGGCAAATAAACGCAACTACTTGGAGCGCTTGACCGTTGAATGCAAATGTCAATGTCATTAAAGAGCCACTGGGAATTTAATAAGCAGTTGCCAGTTGCCAGTTGCCAGTTGCCAGTTGCCAACTGGCTATTGGCTGTTGGCTCTGGGCCAGACTAAAATGTAATTAAATGCGTAAGGCAAACCACACACTTGCCGAGCCTTAATTAACAACTTGAAAGGCGAAGCCAGAACCTTGGCCCGACACAAGCGTGGGCTATGCAAAGTCTTTAGACCGTTGCCAGTGGCTGTGCCCCTCCAAAGAGTGAATGAACGTTGAAGCCGGCGCCGAGCCGCGCACTCACTAGGCACGCCTACTGGCAGTCGGCGTCGGCGTCGACAGAGCTACTTTCTATACGTGCGATGTTTTAAAAGCCAAATGCTAAAAAAATGCATAGAGAGAAATATATACAACGAGCGCAATAAATGCAGCTTCCGCCGCATTTTTCTGTTTCTGTTCATTTTTCCTCTATTTTTTCAGTTTTTTTTTGTTTTTTTTTTTTTTTTTGCGGTGCCACTCGCAGAGTTGGCAATAGGCGAGCTCCACCCACCGGCAGCGCACCAGGCAGAGCCCGTTTTCAACAAGTTCAATTACCTTCCGTTTGATGGCAGAGGAAATCCGTCCAATGTCCATGAAATTTGCGGGGATGGATTGCCGGCTGCGGAGCATTTGAGACTAACAGCGGGTCCCGGCTGCAGCGTCTGTTCGATGAAGCTGTAGAGTAGCACGGGCGGCGCATCTGCAAGGCCAGTGTGGATGCGGATATTCATATAAATATTTTAGCTGCAATTACTTGGCGGCTGTTGCCAATTCTTGGCCACTGCTACTTACCGCCCAGCTGCAGCTCGGCAGTGGCCTGAAACGTATCGCCCTCGGGCCGTCGCACTACACACTGGTACATGCCGCGATTCTCACGGCTGACGCGCGGCACCACCAGCGTGTCCTCGATGCGGCCGGACGAGGGCAGCTGCCGTCCGTCCTTGTACCACAGGATATTCTGCATGCCCACGGGGCTGCCGTTGCTGGTCACCAGGCAGCGAAACTCGGCCGTGCCTCCCATATGCACGCTCAATACATTCGGCGAGATTTCCACTTGTATGGGCGTGGCCACCGTCAGCCGCAACTCAGCGCTGGCCTCGCCGCCCACATTGCTGGCCGTACACTTGTAGACGCCCGAGTCTTCGCCAGTGACCGCCTCGATGGCCAGTATGGGCCCCAGCAGGCGCACCCGCGGCCCGCTCAGCACAGGCAGTGGGCCAGCTCCGTTTTGAGTGTACCAGCTAGGGGAGAGAGGCATAGAGTATGAATGTGGTTACAAATATATAGATTTAATCTAGTCTATATATTTTGTAGACTATAAATTGTACATATTTGATATATTTTATGTAATTTAATCCTGACTAACTAGAGTAATAGGAGAAAGATTCATTTGAGTAACACGGAATTATTCCGCAGGCGAGAAATGTGATGGAAAATTCCAACTCCAGCTTAATCCAACTATTTAAATAATTAAAGTAAGCATCGCCCACACACACACACGAATGCTGCTTCTGTCTCTGCGTCTGAATGTTTTATCTACTCTTCCTTTGTTTAATGTTGCATTAATCCCAATGGCTGGCTCATTTGCCAATGTGTCTGTCGCTGTCTACCCGCCTGTCTCCCGACTTTATTAATTATGAAATGGCTAGAGTTTTATTTTCTGCTTTTTTGCTGTTTTATTTGCTGCTCAGCAATCTATCCATCTATCTGACAGTGGTTTGGTTGCCCTCATAGATTCTTTTATCTCGCGTTTACAGTCTGGCATTGTATCTCGGAAATTTACAGCCGCTGCCTCAGCTGCCTCAGCTGCCTCCACTGGCGGCTGCCGTTTGCCGTTCGCCGGCTGCCGGCTGCCGGCTGCCGGCTGCCGTGCAGCGAAAGTTTTTTATTACTTGCCTGCTTATCAAAGCGTAATTATGTGTGCACATGTGTTCCACACCTACCTCCAGCAGCTAAACGGGTACACACACACGTCCCTGTGTATTTCATTCGCTACAATTTCACACACCCACATCCATGGAGCGGCATCTAGTGCTCGAGTTCAGGTCCAACTTTAAGGTAGACAGCGCTCAACTTCATATTTTAATTAGCGTTCCATGGCAAGCTGGCAACTCTCTCGACACATTTAACACAATCACTGGCCATGTTGCAGCGGCCACAGTTTTATTTATATGCTTGAAAGCCCTAAACGCTCGCACACACAACACCTTCTTGTGTGGGTGTGAATGTATATGCGTTCCAATTAACTCACACAAAGGCAGCGCTGTCAACGTCAAAAGTTTCACCTGTAATGTGTCTAGCTGGCTGACAGTGCCATCGATTTTACGCCCCGCCCGCACCTCCTGCCTACCAGTTACCGCCTAGCACCATCTAACATCTACCACCTACCTGTATTCAGGCGAAGGGCAACCCTGCGCCACGCACAGCAGCACCGCGCCCTCGTCCTGCGAAACCTGCACATGAGATGTGTGCTCCACAACGCTCGGTGAGATGATGCCGCGATGCGCTGTTTGAGATGTAGAGATTGACATTGGTTAGTCTTGCTGTTAGCTCTGTGCACCTGTGCACCTGTGCACCTCTGCAGCGGTGCACCTGTGCACAGTGTGTGGCAGTGTCTCTTCGTGTATCAGCCAGTCGCTGTGATTGGGTCACTCACAATTAATGCGCAATCGCGTGGGCGAGCTGACAACAACCTGACGGGTCAGCCGATGCATGCTGCGACAGCGGAAGGATTGCGACTCATCGCTCTCCTGCAGATTGTGAATGAGCAGCTCACCAGTTGGCAGCAAATGGAATTTGCCATCTGTGAAAAGAAGAAAACAGACGGTTATTCAAAGACGACATGAAAGCGAGTTAGACTGTTGCAGTCGGGCGCTGACGACTAGTTAATACTCATTCGAGGAGTTTAAGAAATTGAGTAAAGCAATCAACAAAAATTCGGAATATTTATGGTCCCATTTTGGAACTCTAACTCTTAAGCATTGCACTCCAAATGGTATATCCATTGTTGAGGAGGTCATCAGTAGTTTGTTATGTTTATAGTTTCTAATTCTAAAGCAGTCACCTAATGAGCATATGGAGCAAATCTTAATCATTTATCAGGATCGACTGATGACTATTTATTCGTGATTAATGTTTCTAGCTTCAATGAGTTCCTGCGGACTTCTGGGTCATTTTATTTCACGACTGAGTATAAAAATGGCATGTCTGCAAATTATTTAATGCATCGGAGACAAAAATAAAATCATAAGGAAAGGGGATATATTGATATGAATATCACAATACATATATAAAATAAAAATAAGAAAAACCTGTCATGGAATTTATTTTTAAAGATTTCCTAACAAAATAACTAGATGATCTGTATCTTGATAGGGAAAACTACTAAATGATCTATCACAGTATCGAAGTCATAATAAATGATGTCCTTTGGTATGTCATTGAAAACAACTAAAAAGAAGACTAAATTGATCTATTGGAGCAACATTTCACAATAAAAGGTGTCTTTTGCTTAGGTATTTGTATTTTATGGGCTCGTATGCATAATATAAATATAGTATATAAATATAAATATAAATAAATATTGAGTGTTAGTGGAAAACAAAAAATTAATTTTCTATTATTAATCAATATATTTCAGTTTGAAAAAATAAATTGAAAAAATTAACAAATCTTAAACATAGCCTTAAAAAAATAAATGCATTATTGTTTTGTTTGTTTGTGACACATTAAAATTAATAAATATTTTATTTAATTTTAATTTAACTTAATATTTTTGAAAGACATTAAATTCTAGCCATGTATTTTAAATGAGTCAACTTATAATTTAGTTTAGTTTCGTTAAAGAATCTGTAGTAATTTTGTTGTAAGCTATATTGAATAATAAATTGAAGAAAAAAGCAAAACGAAGTGAAAAATCTATAAAAATAGAAACAAAGCATTATAACTGATCTATCGGAGTATCGAATTCATTTTTAATAAAAACAAACTTAGCAAATTGCATTTTTATTGTTTTGTGGAAATTGAAATTAAATGAGTAAACTTGAAAACTATGTTAAAAGTCTTTCTATATATTTAACAAGAACACGATTAGATATTCATAAATATAATTTGCTATATATGGACAAGTAAAAGTTAGAAAACTAGAAAATGCAAGCGTGATTTCATAATAAATGTACACATAGAATTTAAAATGTTGCCTGAGTACTTAGGGATACCTACTTTAAATTGCTGCCGTCTATTTTAAGCATTTAAAGAAGGCTGCGAGATACTTGTGTCTTAGAAAGCTGCATCGCTAAGCGCTTGCCAAAGGCTTAACTACTTATCACTGCACAAAATTGCACCTTTGCTGGGGCAGGGTTAAGGCAAGTTAAAAGCTCCTCTCAAATTGCCAAAGGACAATGTTAATTATGCATCAAAGCATAGGGCATAACACACACGCATACTTAAGCACACCCCCACGAGCACACGCACACGCACACGCACATGCACATGCACATGCACACATGCACACGCGTTATGGTATATAGGCAAAGCGATGGTAGTTAAGCAGGCAAATACTGAAAACAAACAATGCACTTTGTTGGCTTGGTAAGCCGCTACAGGGACAAGGATGCAGGCGAGCACCGAGGCGAGGACGAGCCTGCGACTTCAGTTGAAGCCACGTCAGCAGCAGACACGCAGACAGCGAGACAGGAGGCAGCGAGACAGATAGACAGATAGACGTTGCACAAGTATGAGCACCCGCGTTACTTACCGCCTTGCAGCGAGGGATAGATGTAGATAGCGGGTTCATGAACCCACGAGACCACTCGTACCAATTCCTTGACAAACGTGGGCACCACACAACGCAAAATGGCTGTGCAGCCGCGCGACGCGGATAATACCTCCACATCCACTTTGTAGGCCTGGGCCACGACTGCCGCAAAAGTACGAAAAATGTGAAAATACAAAAAGTATGCACAACTCACATGTACGCTGTATACATGTGTGTGAGTCTACATATACACATGTGATGCATTTTGGCTGACTCGAAACTTACCCGCCCGCACTTGGACGTCGCGCGACACAATGCGGCCCACAGAGTTGCTGGCAATGCAGCGATAGATCGTATTATGTATATCCTGATGATAGGCAGCGGCAGCAAAGGGCATTAGCACGAGCGTGCCGTTGCGGAGCACACGACGCACGCCATGAATCTCCGTAACCGCCGTGCCATCCGCGTGCACCCAATCGATCGTCGGCTGGGGACTGCCCGAGGCGGAGCAATCCAGCCAGCCGCCGGACGAATTGGAGAACTCAACGCGACCCGGAGGCTCCATGACAAAGCCGGGGCCACGCAAATGTGTTTCAAAGGGCTCGCTAATCGTGGCATCTGCAACAAAATTTGAAAAATATGGATATGGATAAGTAAGCTGGTACATATGCTTAAATTTAAGTAGATTCAAATGGAACATGCCTTAATTGTTCCTATTCAAAAATAGGCACTTAGATATTTTAAGCAAATTTAAGCAAATATAAAACGCAAATATCTTAAAAGGCAATTTAATTGGGAGCCATTCAAATATTCATAGAGCAATTCTCATTTATCAAAGTTCCATTAGCCTGCATTCAGCTGTACTCCTTTAAGGAGGGGTGCTTCAAGTCTTTTATATTTCATCAGGCAAGCCTTCCATTTAAGTCCGTTCCAATGTACTTGTCCGCCTGCATGCCGCTTGCGCAAACAGATTGCGCCTTATCTTAAATAAGAATAACATTTTTGTCTATGGCTTCGCCATGCTTTGCTCTCTCTTTCATATATACACCCACACACACACACACACACACACACACACACACACACGCGCACATGCACACTCGCATTTGTATATTTGTGTTGTACATCTATGTAGCTATGTGTGTATTTCTCAAATTGACATTTCGCTTCAAATTCCACATGAATACGCCTCGGCTGTCAGTGCCACCCAAGCGGCTGTCCCTGCGGCGCTCTGCAAATCCTTGCAACTCGTTCAAGTCTGGCACTAGGAGCCTCTTACTGCGCCCCTGCCACCTGCCCCGCTCGCTGGGCTGTGCCGCACCGCCAAGTCATTGTGTCTGCAATTAGAGTTGTTTTTGTTCTTTTTGCTTTTGTATATTTTTTGTTGCCCTTGTTGTTGTTGTTGTTGTTGTTGCTGTTGCTGTTGCTGTGCCTGGCCAGTCGCTTTTTGTTTTATGCTTGGCATCATGGATTTTTATGTTACTTCTTTCTGGTTTCATTTTTCTGCTCGTCTACTCGCCTGCTCGCTCCTCCGGCCCGTGTTCGTTTCGTTTCATTTCGCTTTTCCCCGCTGATTTCATGGCTCCCGCTGTTTGGGAGCGAGCAGGAGGAGGCCTCTGCCAGGCCATAAAATTATTGCAAGTATGTCTTGAGTACGCCTGGCACTCGGTATATTTTTTGTTTCGGCCAGAAAGGGTATATTTTACGAGCATGTGCCGCAAAGCGCACACACATTGGTGTCCGGGTTTGCTGATGTGCACATGTATGAATGTGTGTGAGCGTGCAACTCTGTGTGTGTGTGTGTGTGTGTACATCCACTTGTAGGTTTTTTATTCTTTCCTGTGAAAACAAAAGGTCTACGCTGCGAGCGCTACTGTGCGTCTGTTCTGCTTCTGCTTTTCCTGTCATTGTATGCCTTGTACCGAGCCAAGTATGTCTTCCTCTTCCTCTTCAGCTTCAGCTTCGTCTTACTCTTTTAGCACCTCAACTTGGGCTTATTGCTGCGGCTTTACTGACGAATTCGACATTCACGCGCATATTTTCGATTTGGGCTGTGCGGATTTAGTGCCAAAGCCATGAAACAATTTAAGGCAGCAGGGATTGAGTGTGACACACAAAGAATGAGAAACGATTCGGTTTCCATAGAACAACAAAACTCCCTCTAAAAATATCGAATGTATATAAAATATTCTACTGTATTTTATATTCTTTCTTTTACTATGCTCATATATCTTAATAGTTTTAATATATATATACAATTATATTTGAATAGCCTTCGACGAGCTATCCGCAGAGCTATCTCAATTTATTTATAAGGCTATTAAAGCTGTTGCTATTTTACAACTTGCCAAACTGGCTGACAGTTCGTTGCACTCCCACAGCTGCAAGTGCAGCTGCAGCCGCGGTTGGCTTTTGCATCCTTCAAAGCTTTTCTTCGAATTTCCGCTCGGCTTTTTCGTCTCGCTTTTCCACTGACTTTCATTTGGAATATGAGTGTGTTTCGCATCTACTTGGCGACTCGAGGGGTTGTTTTCGCCTTCGCGAGGCGACTGAGACTCTGTGTTGCTTTTCTGGATTATGCCCTTTTGGCACTTTTTGAAATTATTTCTTTTTCCTTTGAGCTTTGCGTGTGTGTAAGTTGTGTACTTATGTTGTTTATGATACTGCAGACATAATGTATACGGGCCTAGCCGTAAAACAGCCTGAGGCATTCCCACATAGCCTCGAAACTAACAGTTTCCAATGCGCATTAAAGCAGAGCGGCGAACACTTTAAAGGCCTTTCCCAGCTGCGGAAATACTCAGCCGAAGTGCTGCCAGTTGGTACCGGCACCGGAAATGATGGGCTGTGCCCTCTGCGTAATCAAGCCAGAAAACAGGAAATTCAATTTTTATGCGCTAAAACAAGCAAAGGAAACGTCAACACACACACACACACACACACACACTCACACACAGACACTCAAAGCGAAGCGTATTTCCAATTCAATGCGGTTTTTGGCCTAAAGTTGAAAGAACTTTAAACGTTTACAGACCAACGCGCATTCAGACAGGCACAATAATAACAACGGCAGCAGTAATAATAATTGTAAGTAACTTTTTATGTTGGACCAACTGGAAACCAAAGAGATGGCCCTAAGCCCCTTCAAAGCCGAGTTGCGCACGAACCGGAGGCAAAGCAAAGCAAAGAACAAAATCCGGAGCAAAAAGGCAGCTGAATGAGAAATTTTAAATGTTTATGGCGTAAATTGATTTTCGAGAAAAGCCAAAGCAAATTCGCAAGTCATAAAAAGTTGACATGGTTTCCTACACCGCTTAAAATTGAACAAAATTGTGTTATTATAAAAATTAATTTTGAAATAAATAATATTTTGAAAATTTAACAGAAAGAACGACAGCAGCGCATATAGGATGAGAACAGTTGGGGCTAGAACCATTTTTCTTTTTCATTTCGAGCCAGCTGCGCTCTGCCTGACCTCTGCCTCGGAGACCATTTGACAGGAGGCTGAAGCGCACATCATTAATCGCACTCGAAATTAAAGCGTTTGTCACAAAAGATTTAAAATACAATAAATCTAGGGCAGCAACAGCCCGTGTAAAGCCAATACAAATATTCCATAATTTTGTTGTTACAGTTTTGTGGGCAAACCACTTTGTGGGTTAAGTTCGCGTGGTTTAGGCCCTATCGAGTTTTTGGCATAATCGAATTCCTGTTGTTTTCGGTGCTGAATTTGTGTAGCGCATTAGATTTTATGTTTATTTTTATCCGCATGAAAATGAAATAACAACGAAAACAAAAGAAGTATGCCCTTCAGATATTGAGCAACAATTTCATTTGCATATTTTTCATTTGCTCGCAGCTCGGCTAGAGTGCGAAATCGTACTATGTATATGTATTCATGGTATATCTATAGGTATGTCAGTTGCTATTGCTAGAGCCATCATAAATACGAAAATAGTCAGGCAATGAAAATTGGAAAATATCAAATTTCCAAAAGCTTCTTTATGTGGGTGTGCGAGACTCTCTCTCTCTCTCTCTCACTCTGTGTATATGTGTGGGTGTGATGGGTCTACTGTGGTTCGATCGAGTGCTCTGACTCTGCTTCTGACACATTTCATTAGTCCACACACACACAGACACACACTGACACACTGACACACACACACACTCTCAAGTTGGTTGGCATAAATTGACGCCTGGGTTTTTATCATAAGGCAATTTCATATTATGTATACGCAGTTTGCGCGTTGGCTGGTTTAGTTTTTGTTGTTATGACCGTCATTTCATGGGCTTGACGTAACATAAATGGACCAAATCATTTGCACTTAGTTCGTAGAGTAAATGCTGGCTCATAAATTATGCTAACACCTCTCTCTCTCTCGCTCTCGCTCTGCCTGAGCACGTTTGTATTCATGCGAGCTCTTATGATTTATGTTGCTGGAGACTCAAACCTCAGCAAAAGATTACCTAAATTTGGGAGACTTGAAACTGCAATATACTTATTTATCGGAATAAACTATGGCTAGAATCAAGCATTACTTGCTTTTGATATATTTTTAAGGCGTATTAAATTTCGTAAAGGCTTAAAAGTCTGCGCGCTTTTTGCCTAAGCCCGTTAAATCCCTGAAAAGCCGTATGAGATTGGGCGCCTTTTGGAATAATAAGTTTTGGAGCGCGTAGAAGGAAAATATTTGCAGACAGCTGTTGATAGGCATTCGAAGCACACACTCGAGCACAAATCTAAGCATACTTTGCGGCGCATTCGGAGCGTCGCGGCCAAGTAATCCTGGTGGCATGGGTTAAGAGGTGGAGAAAGAGGGGGAAAAGTGGGGTAAAAAGCGAGACAAGTTGCACCTACCAAACCTGAGCAGCAAACAAATCACAAAAAGGCGGCTACTAATCCACATGCTTTCCTTTCTGGTTTCGGGTTTCCTGTTTTGATTTTAGTTTCACTATTTGTTTCTTCTTCGTTGGTTTTCGTTTTGTTTTGTTTTGTTTTGTTATGGTTTGGTTTGCTTTGGTTTTGGTATTGTCGAATTGGCAAAGATTGATTTTCGGCTCACGCAATTTTGATTCGAATTGAGTTGCACTGTCGCACGGATTTACATCTTAAACACTTTTCCCTGTCGTTTGGCACCAATGTTGTGTAGTGATAGCGAAAACTAAATGCTGATGATTTGTTGATTGTATGATGCTGGCGATTTTCTTTAATAGCCGGCACACTCCGAGCACAAGCGCGCACTCACAACCTCACTCAACAATCCAGTCCAGGCAACTGCACGCGTGCAAAGATTCGAATTGACTGCGACGCCTTTTCCACCAGGCAGCGATTCAAGCTCTTCGATGCGTTTCTCCGATTCTCGGATTCCGTACTCTCTTTGGCGCGCTCTTCGACTCTTCGACTCTGCGAACTCACCACACATGCGAGGCGACTGCCACTTGAACTCGCACTCGCACTCGCACTCGCACTCGTACTCGAACCGCTCGCACTCAAAGCCCAGCACAGCACTCACTAACAGCACTCAGTGTACACTCAGCTTCCGCATTTTATGAACCGCCAGAGCCGTGCGAATCCTACGAGCCTCGAAAAGCAACTGACTTGAACGTAGCTCTGCTCCGGCCTCTGCCGTGGTGCTTCCGCTTTGCAGTGCAGTTGGCAGCACTGCAAACTCGGCGGCTCGGCGCATGCGCCCCTCCACCTTGTTGTCTGTGGTTAGGCACGAATGCGACTCGGACAGAAGGAGCCCGAGAGTGGGGGCGTCAAACAGCTGTGTTTACACTGGGTGGTCAACAGGGCTGCTAGAAGTATGGGTCAAGCCCCGAACCCATTGGCAGAGCAATGAAAATTCTGTAATTACTGCATGAAACCTCTCATGTTTGATGTCTCATAATCATTGGCGGGTATGGAAAACCACTTGGTGCACATATGTATGAATAAAGTAAAATAAAATAAATTAAAAGAAAATAAATTAAAATAAAATAAGTAGAATAGATTAGCATTTGATAAAATCCGAGCCGACGCCCAAGTTATTTGTATATTCCTCTAATTTGTTTGTGCAATTTACGTGGCATTACGAATAAACAATTTAACACTTAAAGCGCAACGGCCTGCGCATAAATATAACCTGATTTAGCACAGGATGCGGCTAATGAGCATCGAGGGAAATGCCGTGTACTGAGGAGCAGCAAAAAACCATAGCAAATGTCTGCCAAATGTTGCTGGCTGCCAAAAAATGATAATTACTTAGCCTAAAAGCATGTAAGCAGAGCAAATAATTTGTTTGTGTATTCAACACATTCTGCTGGCCAATTTGGGCGCGTGAGTGCGTAAAAAGCTTCACAATAAGAGTCCGCATCACAATCAGAAGTGAGAAAAAAAAGGAGAAACCAAAAAAAAGGAAAGCCGCAACACAGCAGCATCGCCTGCCGTTGACACACATTAGGTACGCCAAGGACAGCAACAAAACAACAGCCGCAACGACAACAACAACAGCAGCAACAGCAACAGTAACAACAAAGCTACAGCACGAACACCAATAAAACATAAGCCAAAACGTGTTTGTTTGCCAAATTTATTGTCGGACCCGCTCGCATTTCCCACAGCAACCAGCCCAGTACATACAGCAGCCCTAGCCGACAACGCGTGTATAGGTAGCTGAGCATGTGTCTGTGTATGTGTGTGTGCTTGTGTGTACCTGTCAGAGAGTGCGTGTCGGTGTTGTTACTAATGACAACGAAGCCGCGACGCGCATCAACGAACGACACCAGAAAGTCATTGACTCATTGAGTTTTCCCTGTGTGCGATAACAACCGCCAATGCCACACCTCCTCACCACCACGCCCCCACTCAGCAGTGCAGCAGTCGCTTGCTCCTAGAATGTTAGATTGTTTGTTAGCCAGGAGGTTGGTTGGTTGCCTGCATGGATGCATGTCCCCATCGAGCCAACGGCACCACCAACAGCACCCACAACAACAGCAGCCACAAAGTGGGCACTGCGTCTGTTGCCGTAGCGTTATGGCAATGATTATGTAGTGGCTGCTGCACTTACTCCATCATCATTAGACATTGTCAGGTGGCACTACATTGCCTTGGCACTTTGGGCCACTCGCCGGTGCCAAAAAGAGGGCGACCTCTCGAAGTGGCAAAGTCAAGCTCAAAGAGTTAGCTTTAACAAATTTTGGCAGACAGGAGACCCAAAAATAAATTTAACCCATCGATTCTAATTGGTCTTACATTACATTGGTCGAGTTGTATTCGAATAACACTTTGAACTTTGGCTCCAAGTTTTATTTTCAGTTCTAGCCCCCGATTATTATCTGATTATAGCAGCACAATTTAGTTATTAAACAGAACAATCACTTTCATTTACTAAAAATTGCTTTTTTATTTGAAGCTTTATGCGTACCCAATCATATTATTTTACGCTGCTGTTTATTTTCGAAAGGCCGTAGGCATAAAAATATTTGTAGCTCACACAACCAAATGAAATGGCATCCACTTTCGTTCGGTTGCTAATGGTCCATAACGACACTTATCTCCGTATGACTCTACAAACAGTTTAGTTATTTACACGTTAATTCATGCCACCAATTGGGACCTGGCCAATGTTTAGGTAAATAGTTTTAATTGCCACCACAAGCTCCGCAGTTAGCACTTTGCTTACGATGCGTCCGATTCTAGTGTATTTTCTATCGATGGGTGTGGCCCTTGCAGTAGATATGAAAAACGTGGCAAGCTTTCCAAAGTAGCGGCAGTATTTTCTTTCTTAATTACTTCCATTTCTCAACAGGTGCCAGCGCCAGTCAATCGGAAATTTGTCATACAATCAGTGCAAACCAATTCTGATCACGACTTTGTGGAATATTTTAGAAAAGTGCCCAATCAAAAACTCCTGTATACTTTTCGGGTAGTCAGACCGGCTAAGTCCTTCACAATCAGTATTACCCTGAGTGCCGTAAGGTCCAAACGGATAATGTACAAAATTGACAAATTGAACGGCTGTCAATTCTTGAAAAACCAGATGATGAACAAATTTATGTCCCAGATCTACCGAGCCTTAGTTGTGAACAACACATTATTTGAGTGCCCGATCCGTGCGAACGTTTACTTCCTGAGGAATATGATCAACCCCACTATTATGCCCCACTTTCACCCGCTGGGCTATTATCAACTCAGCATACGCATCGAAATGCCAGAGAATCGAAAGCCGTTGGTTATGGAGATTCTGGCAAAGTATTTTGTGGTAGCGATAAAATGAACATTGAGACAGACCTTTGTCGAAAATAATAATCAGCCAATAAAAGATGGTTCTTATTGTCAGCTTCTCACTCAGGGATGCCCTTGATCCAACACTTATTAACTTATCACCAACTTTAGAGCTGATCGCTAAGCTGCTGAGCAATAGAGAAGTGACGGTTGACAGAATAAGACGCGTGAGCTCCGTATAAATATAATCGTACAAGTGGTGTATAGTGGTGACCAAAGTCGATATAAAAAAAAAAAAAAAAATTATTTTTCTCAAGCGCGCGTAGGAAAACTTAATTATTTAAATAGCTAGTGCTAGTGAACCCCAACAATAGGTACGTTAGTGACCCAGTAATTATATTAGATATTAATTTTTTAAATTTAGGGTGAAGACTGCGACAGAGCAGGTGGCCATTTTTTGCCATTTAGCTACTAGAACAGCCAATACATACAGTGGCTCACAGCTTATTTCAACCAGCACATCAAACAAAGTTTGTTGCTCTATAACATCTAAACTATTAGGGGTATCCAGGTTATTAGTGTGATGCTTAAACTAATACAATATTAATTCATTTATTATATATATATATACGCTCCAACAAATAAACGACGCACACAACCAGATCGGCAATTATAATCATAGCTAACGACGTCGGAACACCCTCGCCCACAATGAGCCACGTCACAGCAACAACAACGAACAAATTAAAAATAAACTAACAACCTCACGAAATAAAAGGAGTACTAATAAATCTACAACTACTAAAGTTAAAACTGCCGCTGTAAGGCGGGAAAAGAAAGCTCATCCGAACTCTAGGCTTGCTTTAGGCAAGGCCAAGCGGACAGCAGAAGCTACGTAGCCGACGAAAGGACAGAGTAACGCGTACGGTGATCAAACAGAACTATACAAGCAGGTGATAGTTCGTCTGCAAACAAAAGTTTAAGTAAAGAATGAAAAAAAAAAACACAAAATGCGAAATTAATTAATTTAAAATTTTAAAATTGTATATTTACAAAATGTATTTTAATATAAAGAAAATTAATATGCTCTGTAAGAAAAAACAAACAAAAATGAAAATTTGAGTAAGAAAAACATAAAAATTATATAGTTCTCTAAAATCAAATTATTTTGAACTCGCACAAATAAAAAAAATTAAATAACAAAAAAAAAAAAAGTTTAAAACATATATGAAATTATATTGAATTTATTTAAAAGCAAGAAAATTTAAAAACAATGAAAATTAAGTATTTATATATATACAAATTATAAAATTTGTAAAATTTGTAAGAATTAAGATAAATGAAAATCGTAAGAAAAAAAGCATTAGTATATAAGTATTGAATAGGGTCGTAGTATGAAAACAAAACCTAGTTATAATAGCGTCACTTCTCTATTTCATCGTGACGTGGACATCCCCTTGTTCAATTCGAGTTTTTTTGTTGTTTTGAATTATGCGTAAATTTGATTTAAATAACATAATTAATATGGAATTTTAAGTTCTCTTATTAGTCTGTCGGGCATTCATGCCAGGATCGAATAAGATTTAACCATGTTCTTAGGATTTGATTAGGCACGATACTTCACGAACTTAGTATTGTCAAGGTAGGGTGGGTAGAGAAGAGGGACGATCAACACCTAGTGTCCCTCTGTCAGTCGAGTTCGTGGTCCGATTTACAATTTATATTGCGTGTCGGCGCATGAATTTCAATACTATTTGAGTTTCCGTATGCGCACTTAAAATTAAAGTGTGTTAGGTTGCAAGAGTGTAGACTGGGGGGAGTAGAACCCCGACAATCCGGCGAGCTAGGACGAGCATAGCGAGAGTGCGCACCCGATGCCTTTCTACACGCCATAATCAAGCCAGCAATATAAGATCCCCTGGCAACGTACAACGCTCTGGACAGGGCATTGCAATCTAACCAAACTCGTACACTACATTACGAAAACTTCCATATTAGTATACTTAAATCCGCATTATACATTACAGTTCCATTCATCCAAGTTAATGATCCATAACATTTGCAGACGATGATGGTAACTGATGATTGGAAAACATGGGCTTAGACAAAATGTTCAGTCCCCTAGAAACGCCCAATTAAAGCTTACAATGTCATCCCAAGTCTATTTTTTTTAATGTAGATACATATGAAACGGCTGATTGTTGTGCAATCAGTGGAGACGAACTGCGATAACAACTATGTGGAATACTTCAAGAAAATTCCTAATCAAAATGAGCTTTACACGTTTCGTGTTGTCAAGCCGGCTGCATCGTTCACCATCAACATTGTGATGCACTCTATGAAGTCCCAACGCATATTGTACCAGCTGAAAAAGATAGATGGCTGCCAGTTTTTAGGAAAAGATAACACCATCCACCTATCCAATGAGCTTATATCTAGCGAAAGGAAATTACCAGTGAAATATCTGTTATTATTTATTTGTATACATTACATAATATTGTTTGTAACAAGCGAACATCCATGTGTGGTTAACATGGATGAATCTATTGCAAATCTGAAAACGCTTATTCAGCATTAAAACTTGGACATTTGGAGTGTCTCGGCTTAAGTGCGCATCTGCCGCTGGCCACTGGACGCCAGAGCTGTTGTCTGCTGCCTGCAGCATGTCCACTCAAAATTGATAAATCTACATAACAATTACGATGCTGGTTAGAATTAAAAACAATAACGGGGCGAACTTGCACCACAGCAATGGCCGCAGGGATGGCTGTGCAGTGTCCGTCATATTTCTAACAATGCGTTGGCATCTGCACAAAAAGGACTTATCTGCACGCAGAGCTGCTGTTGTTGTCGTTGTTATTGTTGCTGTTGATTTTGTTGCAGTTGTTGTTGTTTGGCGTAGCATTTATGCGCCTGTTTGCATGGCGTTTTGTATGTAGGTCAGCATTTGCACGCTGTATGACTGACGTCAACATGGATGGGCCAGCACAGTCCGTTTCCGCTTCCCGTGTTTATGCAATGTTGTCGTTGTTGTTGCTGCTCCTACACCTCGTCTGCCAGGGTTGCCATTGTTGTTGCTGCTGTAGGCTTGTCGCTCTGATTATTGCTGCCGTTATGACAAATGCCCACACTATACGGCGAGCAGCAGCTGACCAGTCAGCCTATATGCCAAGCTATATAGCTGAATCTATATATACAGTGCTGCATAGATATATGTGCCTATATAGTGCATGTGTAATGTGCATATAGTAAGTGTGTGTGTGTGTGTGTGCGTCGCAGCATAATCGATTTTTATTTGTGCGTGTTTTCCAAGCGCTTTGTTGCACTTATTTGCGCTGTCATTGACAGCAGCTGCCACACATGTATTTTTTGTAGCATACTTTTTGGGGCGTTGTCCGTTGCATTTAATTGGTATACATGCTTCTTCGCACGTCAACGCAATGACCGTGTGTGTGTGTGTGTGTGTCTCGGTGTGCATGTATGCAGACTCTTTAAAATTGTAAGCGAGTGCCACAACCACCATGCGCAGTGCCCCTTCATACGGCTGTGCTGTGCACTTCAAAAATGCAATCGTCAACGCGTTTCACATGTTATTTATATATTTTTTCTGGCCTAGCCAGGACTCCTTTGACAACAGCACATACACATAATTGCAGCCTTGAGGCTGGCTCTCAGCCTCTTGGCCCACCGTTTTACCTTTTTTTTTTATACATTGTTGATTGTTTATTGATTTTCGCATGCCGCTGAGTATTCTGCATGTTTTTAATGACTTTTAGCCAGGCTGTTACTTCATTAAAATGAATGCCATCAAAATGTTGCATTTCCCATTTTGCTTTTTTGTTTTTCAAATTGCGCTCAAGTGGGTCGGCACTTGAGCCGAGTTGTCGCTTGGCTAAAGGGATTTCAATAAACTGATAGGCAGGAACATCTTTTGTGTAGTCTGGCATAAAAGAAATCATATACATCATTACAATATTTATTTGCGCTCACTCTTAACCTCCGCCAACAACATGTGGGGCTGTGCTTCCAAAGACAAAGAGACGCAGCAGCAGCAGCAGTATCAACAGCAGCAGGAGCAGCAGCAGCAGCAGCAGCGGCAGCAGCAACAACGTCAAGTTGTGAGCTGTAAGTCTTCTGTTCTGGGCAGGAAGCACATTTGCATGTAACACGTGAGTTCACAAAGGCAAGTGACATTGTTTGGGGGCTCGTGGGTCGCTGCCTGGCACACAAATTAAAGTGAGAGTGCAAGTGCGTGGTAGGGCTGGCTACAGGCGGGTGCAACCCCTCAGCTCCTCAACCCGCCAACTCCTCAACGTGTCAACCCGAGTGCAAGGGGCAGCAAGGAGTCATGCGCCGCACACATGACAGCATACAAATAGCCCGGGCGAAGCACCAGAGCTACATGCGGATGAGTCGTTGTTGATGCCGCTACACGCCTCAGCGCACACAACAAATTATGCGAAAAGCATTTGCAGCTTGCTCAAATTTCAGAAATTCCACATTAAATGATTGAACAATTTTAAATACCCAATACATTCATCCATAATCCATGTCAAAAATGAGAACATTTGCAATGGTACAGAATAACAGCTGCTCAAATAGAAAACACTCCACAAAGATATACTCTTTCTATACCGATTTTCTATCTATATAACTAGCTTTCTTATTTCCTTTCTTTTAATTCATAGGTAATGTGCCAAACAAATGTTTCTATAAGTGACTGATTTCATTTGAAATTGGAGTCTTTGTAAATAAATAGTTGCAATTGTGATGCTCATCATTTTTTAAGTATTTAGCATGGGGCAAATTAATTCGGAATCAAAGCATATTGATAATACTCAATCGAATAGCCAAATTATTCTCTTAAAAACATTGAATAAATTGAGCAAACAATATTTATATGTATTTTCTACGCAATCATGTGTAAATATAATTAAGAGCGAAGCATAGAAAATGTTCAAGGAAATACCAGCAAAGTATCGATTAAAACTCAAACATTGATACACATTTTGAGAAATACACATT
The DNA here is from genome assembly GCA_037075325.1 of Drosophila mayaguana. Taxonomy (NCBI): domain Eukaryota; kingdom Metazoa; phylum Arthropoda; class Insecta; order Diptera; family Drosophilidae; genus Drosophila; species Drosophila mayaguana. The sequence continues at coordinate 2,017,973 of JBAMCG010000080.1, read as the reverse complement.
AAATCTAAACAAACTACCTACTATCACACACACCACCTTTCTGAGGCGTGTCAGCGGTACGCCACACTGAACTGGCAACAAATTTGAATGCATCCTTGATTGAAAATCAACGGTTAATCAACATCCCGCTGCAAACAACACTCCTACTCTATGCCAGGCTGAATCCGACACGAAAGAAGGCTCAAGAGACTTAACTCGATATACCTAAGAGTGCTTAGCAGTTCGCATTGTTTAATCTAGAAATAAATAATTGAGCTTATTTATTACACAAGCAAACAAGTCTAGTCTTGAATACATTAGTCCAATACTATAGTAAAAGTCTCTACATAGCAGCAGCAGACTAGAAAATAATTTATGATAATTTAAAGAATTCTATTCGATTTATCAAGCAAAGTGCTATTCGATGTTCGACTTTAATAAAAGTTTGCAGAAGTTTTATGCTTTTTAAAAATCACTCTGAGATTTGAAATCTGTAATCTTGGAGGACATATTTGGCCAACATTCTGATCAGCACGAAAGCGGCTTAACACGCACTTTCCATTCACACATACGTAAACGCACACAATATACACAATACACACAACACACATACGCACACAATAAAGTGCGATGGCGTAATAAAGAATGGAGTGTTGCTTTTTCGCCCTATCATGTTCTTTGCAGGCTTCAGGGAATATCATAATCACGCATTAAGTAGCATTTTCAATTACTGTCCTGCCCGACATTGTCCTGCCCTGCCGTTCTGACTGCCACTCCAAGTGTCTCTCAGCTCTAACCACATAAAAAACTAATCAACTTATTTATGAACATTTGCGGTGTACAAAAGGAGCGTGCAGAATTGCGTATTCCGGCCAGCCAGAGAGTAAATAATGTTAAGGACGCTGAAGCGAGTCCGTGCCAGTAAATATACTTAAGGAGTCAGTCGCGAAAAGTGAGCGTCGCATTCCAGAAGAGTGGACAAATGTCGTGGAGCAGTTTATAATTTTTCAGCTAACTGAAATTACATTTTATGTTAGCCACAGACGTGAACAGTCGTAGTTTGCACACGCCCATAAAATATCGAAAGATTGCTCCAACTGCGGCGCATTGATCAGCCACATGCAAACACTCGTCTCACACTCGCACTCGCACTCACATTCACAGAAATTTTTTGGTTGGCCCTGACTCTTGACCACAATTTAGGCCACTTACATTACGTATCGCGTCCCAATGACCATGTGCGACCATAAATGCCCGATGCTGTTCAGTTTATCAGCTACGACGCGTGTGGGGCATATCAAAATGGCATTGGGACTGCGAGTGACGACGTTTTTATGGCTGGGCAAAAGCCTTTTATGTTAGCCGGGGCAAGTTTTATGATTTTTGTTTCTTTTTTAAGGCAACTCAAAAGGCGCAGATCCTCGTACCGATGGACAGCCGCCAGCTCTGCTAGGGGGTGGCCGTGCGGCTATTGGCAAAGCAGGCCGTGCTATTCGGCACGTTAATTAGTCATAATTACCCGTACAGCTTTTGAGCTTTGTCAGCTGCCTTTTGTGCGCCGTCACGCCTCTGATTTATGACCAACAGCGTGCTTAAAGCCCCACAGCTTTAACTCAAACGAAATTGCCACATACTTACGAACACACTCACACATACCAGCGCACCCTAGCCCACTGACAGTTCTAATGCGTGTGCTTAATGATTTGGAATTGATTAGAAGTAGCCCGAAAGCAAAACAGAACGCAAAGCCATGCAATAATATATCGAGCCGATTGCTGAATGCCCTTGTGGGCTTATATTCGAAAATCAGCTCATATGTATCTATATATATATAGGTACATAATACATATATATTGTAAATAACTATCATATACAAATGAAAGATTTATTGCTTGTATTATACAGGCTCCATAACTTTTTTAGCATTGAATAATTGTTGAGCTTAGCTTATAGAATATTTACAAAAGTCTTAAAGATTCGCAAGAAAACATCGATAAATAGGTCTTTAGAAAAACAAAAATAATATATATATTTATATATATATATATATATATATATATATATATATATATACTTATTCTACCTATATAGCTGTGGAGTCTACAATTTAGAGTAGCAGCGCAGTCGACATGAAAAGCGTCCAAAGAACTCATATGGCTAAGCGATACAGCTTATTAAAATATATAATTCAAATCATGATAATCAATTGTTTCAATACTTTCAATATCTCTAGTTAAAAAAAGAATTATTTCAATAATATTTGTCCATCCGTTTCAAATTTAATTATGGAATTATAGCGAGAAAGAGTATTAAGCGCACAACTGTGGGAAAATAAAAATAAATAAATTATCAAAGCAAGTTGAGATGAAATTTTTATGCCAAGACGACGGCAAACTTTATTGAAAGTTGTGGGCAGCCGCAGGAGGCGTGTCTGGTTATGGAAAAGGCTTCTTGAGCTGCTGCTCCTGATGGGGTTTCATGGTCCGCCTGGCTGCTGAAGATAATAAGCTTCAGCAACCACAGATAAACAAGAGCAGCCCAGGCAACGGCTGATGGCGCTAAAATGTTGGCACATCTTGGCGGGTTTCGCATCTACTCTTTATCCGGCTGCCAAATAAACTTCCAAATGTTTGCACTTCATCGCCTCGTTTCAATTGTGCTGAGCTGCTGACAGTTACAGATACGTTGAATATATATGACACGATACGAAAATTAGCAAAGGCAATAGCCGGTTTATTTACGTTGAGCTTAAGAGGGCAAGTTAAGACGGGCTTATTCAACTATTCGAAGAAATTGAACTTTTTCTGTAACAAGCTTTAAATAAGATTATTCTGAGGGCATTTTTAATAATTTATGGCTATGGAGACGTATTGCGTGAAGAGAATGAGAATCCTTTTCTGGTCATACAGGCATATAAATATATAAATACAACAAAAAATAAATAAAATAAAATAAAATAACATAAATAAATAAATTAAATACAAATAAAAAAGAAAGCTCTAGTCGGCAGGGTAATTAAATTACTATTCAAATACAACTCTATCGAAATTGTGAGTATTTGAATTGAAGAGAATGTGCTTAAGTTTTATGCAAATACGCAAGTATTGATTAAATGTTTTATTGAAAAATGAAATAGTCCTATAGTCTACATATTCTATCAAATATATTTCAATTTAGTGTACATTTGTCACATATTTGCTGTATTTTCTAAATGGAAATATGGACATTTATTTTTTTAATTGCTTACTTTTTTATTCAAAATATTTTTTTTAAAATTTTAACTTAAATTGTATAAAATACACCTGTAGCTAAACCTAAAATTTTATTACACTAAATGCAAGCACGTATATTATTAAATAACTAACTATGCAATCGATAATATTATCGATTTTTGCAAGCAAACGTCATCTGCATTGCAGGTCGCTAGCTAGTTAGCTAATCTTCCTGATCTAGAATATATATGGGATAATTCTATATATTATATATCATTTCCCATTTTCAGGGAATCAAAGTATAATAAATAAAATTAATATAAACTTATCTACGCTAGATTCTAAGCTCTATCAGTCAGTCTTGCCGTCCGTCCGCTTGAATGTCTATTTCTACGTAAAGTTATCTCTTTACTTTGGGTAAAGTTGGGTTTCTGCGAAAGTCGTTTTTTACAGAATTTGTTGCCTGCGCTCATTTATTGGAGCTCATTGCGACGATTCTCCCTTGTTATTTTCTAACAACACATCACTTGTCGCCCCATTGCGAGACCCTCCGCCAATCTCTATTAGTTTTATTGCCAGCATTTTCGGGCGGCATTCGCAGCCATTTTGTTAACATGATGTTTTCATTGATATGATATTGTTGTTGCTGCTGATGAGTTTGTTTGCTGTTATTGCTGATGAAAATATATTCAATTTATTATATTCTTTATAGAGACACTTATTCGGCGCAGCCATAATGCTACGCATAAAGCTGGGGCATCCCTTCAATTTCGTGGGAAAAACGCTTGCCCATATATTTTGCTATCCATGGTGACAGGCGACGCGTCGCCCGAGGAGCATATGTGTCTGAGTGCCGGCGCGTGGGGAGCTGCTAATATTATATCTGTGTGGGTAATGAATCTATTATTAAATTGTGTTGCTTATGCCAGCGACAACAACAACTACAATGACAACCGCAACAACAACGATAACACTGGCAACGCAAACAAACAACAGCAACGTCGCATCGACTCCAATATCAACTTCAACGCTTCCTCTGCACATTTTGGCGGCGCAGTCGACGCCGCTGCCGCCGTCAAGTATCAATCAAAAACAGACGCCGCTGAGCGCTGCTCTGCTACACTCTCAGAAATTTATGAAGGTTTCTAATGGCCAAGGCTATGAATGTGTTGCCTTGGGTCGAGAAATATCAACAACGACGACAACAACATCAGCGGCAGCAGCAGCAGCAGCAGCAAATATTTTTCGTTCTGGCTATTATTGATGTCTTTGCAGCTTAGCTCTCTCTCTCCCTCTCACTCTAAACTTAGTTCATGATTTGCGGAATGCAGTTGGAAGAGAATTACAAACTGTGTTTTCGCTTTAGACGGATAAACTTTAAGCCCAATCCTGATAATCACTGTCGCCTTTCAGAGCTCTCATTAGCAAAACGTTCAGAACTCTTTGGCCAACTTTTGACTTCATTATGTCGGGTTCTTTTCTCTCGCTCTGTTCCTCTCCCTATCCCTCTCTCTCTCTCTCTCTCTGTCGCTCGGTTGTTGTGCCCGCGTCGCTTTGTCGCCGCAAAATTGTGCAACGTTTCCGCTGCTGCTTTTGGCGCACATCCGTTGCCGCCGTCCTCGTCCTGTTCGTCGTGCTGTTGCCCCCACTCTGTGGTTATTCGCCATTTCATTTTATTTTGCACATTTTATTATGACTGCCGCTTGCGAGGCAGCTCATACATTTTTTATTATTATGTCTGCTTATCAGCATGTGGCAAATATACTCCAGGACCACCGCCTGCGCCAGCGCCAGCGCCAAAGGCCCGCGCGCCCCTAGCTCCGCGCCCTAGGCCGCGGATCCAAGCCGAGCCAAGCCAAGCCATGCGTTGAAATGCGCGTTTAGAGCCGCTCGTTTGGGCGCGTCGCTTTACAGTTCGCTGATTGTTTGAATGATGACGACGTCAGCAGCGGGCAAAGCCCATAAAGCTGCGCTTTGATGCTAACTGGCATTGAATTGTCACGCCCAGTTAAACACTGCTTTGCATTATTCCAGCCAAGGCATGTGCACTTCATACGTTTCGGACACATTTCTCCAAATCTGTTGTATTTTTACAAAATATTATTTAGAATATTAGATCAATTTATAAAGCAGCAAATGTTAAACATGCGTTTCAATGTGGGCTACTATAAATTCATACAAATTTTCAACTATTTGCAATCAAATCCGCTTCCGATATAACAATCAGCTGATTTATATATTGCCCGATATACTACTAATATTTAAGAAACCGAAAAGAGCGGAAATAACATTTTCATTTTCGGTTTATTAAAACAAATTATAGATCAGGTTAAAGCAATGCAATTTGTGTTCGTTATTGGGTGCAAAACAATTTCACGTTGGCTCAGACTGAAATACGAAAATTAGGTTCAAAATGCCAACGAATGGTGCTCAGATGCTTCAGTTATGTCCTAGACTAATCTATATTTAATAAGACATCAAGTTTTGTTTAATACCATGACTATTTGTCGAGAGGAAAAGATTCACTTCACCATAAAGACTCTCAAGCTTTTGTTTGTATATATAAAAATTGCACTTTATTAATTTTTATGTTAATCAGACTCGAATTGGGGGTGGTCCACTGTGTGATCACAATAAAAAGATGAGAAAACCGCAGTGTGATGAGACTCCACCAGAGGTCCAGAAACCCATCCATAATGTATGACGTCACAAATGCAAACGTTCAATGAGAATTGGAAATTCCTAATCCCAGCAGAACCATTAACAAGCCTTTGAAAGTATAGGCTCATCCTTGATATCCAAATATCCAAAAACTGGAAATATAATTAGTTTAAGGTTTATGACGTTGTACTTGTTTAGGAACAGTGGAAGGAAGTAAACAGGATTTAAAATTTCATATACGTACTTGAATGGAAATGTGAAAATAAACTTGATTTTTTTGATTTCTTTTTTTTTTTTTTTTTTTTTATATAAAAATAACTAAAACGATGTCACTTTTAGGGCTATAGAGTTGAAACTGAATATATGTTATACAAGCCTAGTATACGCATATATTGTTCATGCACAACGCCTACTGAGGCATGCAAATACGGAAAGAACTTCTATAGATTTCAAAACTCAAATTGTCGACTTGACGTTTTAGCTACTGTTGACATCATCTGGAGATTTACTCAGAGAAGACAGAGGCGCAAGCCAGTTACCTGTACAATAACAGCACTTTTACTTAAGCTTGTAATTCAATCAATTAACAATAACTGATTAATTATTATAATATATAATATTGTAGCGAGTCTTCGATTTGGCCCAAGTTCAAGCTGGGCCAGTTTTCGTGCCAACAAATTCATTTGTGGAAGCCCCTCAGGTATATTCTCTGAATTTACGAATGAGTTTCGCTATCAAGATTATTGCCTACCTGAAGTACTCATGTCATGTGTAAGACCTCGTCTCCTAGCTGAACAACTGCACCCAAGATCGTCGAGTGGGCGTTAAGCGCACTCCACCTCTGCTAGCGATCGTGCTAAAGTTAAGGACTCGCTCGAACGTTCGAAGATTCGCCGGGTCTTACTCTGTGTACACTACAGGCCACTCGTACAGCTCGCTGTTAACAGTCCCCGATGAGGAACGTTGGCCCTTGGCTGAATCTGTAGGGAGCGAAAGATGCAAACTACAGTCGGAGTTTGACACCTTACCACTAGCGAGGGTCACTCCTACAGTACTCGCAAACACACATACATACATAGATATTTATATTCAACTACATACATATACATTACCGCGCGCATGCCTATTAACATATTATATTTTTATTTATATATTATAAGTTATGCCTAATGCCTTCCTTATATGCGAGTGCATATTCTATTCGATATTAAGATTGATTAACTGCAAAATCATATGCAATCTATTATTTGTCAATTGACTAATTATAGCGAGGGTAGGATTCGCTGATCGCTAGTGCGCTGTTAAAAGTGCGTTTCACTCTGGTAGATTCTCAAACCATTTTTTTGTATATATATATATATTTACAAAAATGTCACTTTATTAATTTAGCTGCCGAAATATTAATTTCTTTGCCGAATTGAACTAAATAAAATGAACAAATACAAATGTGATGGGAGCAATTCCCTCTCCATAGGGAAGACATAAACTCAGTAACAGCGTGGAAGAGTCCATGCAAATAAATGTAAACCCAGTAACAGTGTGGAAGCGTCCATGCAAATGTAAATGTAAACCCAGTAACAGTGTGGAAGCGTCCATGCAAATGTAAATGTAAACATCGAAACAGACTGTGTAAAGACGTCTTTGAAATTGAAGAATTCTCCTTGTCCCATTTAGTCTACATTTTAAATTTAAATAGATATTTTAGTTACAAAGTTTAATATTTAACATACGTACGTGAAATAGATATGTAAAATTCTGGATTTTTTTGTTTTATCATTTTTCTTTTTTTTTTCTTTTTTTTTACATTTTTTATAAAAAACTGAAACGATATCACTTTGTGTGCTACGAAGCCGAAACTGAAAATATTATATACAAGTCCCGTAAACAAATATGGTAAATACACCAACGCCTACTGAGGCGTACAAATTCTGAAAACACTTTGTTCCATAGCTTTACAAATTAATGTATTCAATATATATATATGAGAACATTCTATATATGTAAATTATCTTGAGATTTATCCAAACTTTTGTATATAAGTCAACAGTTAGTTGGTTCATTCCTACGCCTTTTACGGGCGTAGAACGGAGAAAAAAAGAAAACACAGAATATTCATAGAATATTCCAGATTGGAAGGATTCTTAAGTTACCTACCTGCAATCAACTGTAACGGATTAATTAATATCTAAGAACCGATATATTTCTTTTTAATTGAATAATTGTCTCCTGTAGCTTAACAAACCTATATATATATATATATTCTTTAACATTATATATTTTTGAGACTATGTATGTTCATTTTAATTTTTAGGCTCTTACGGGCGTAGCGCGTTGATGAAAATAAACGGAATATTCTAGAGTTTTCAAACTTCGCCAGTGATCATAGAATATCTTTTCCACACATAAGCCTCCAAAGTGCATGGTCCATCCACATTCTAAGATATCGATTTTTAAGTGCATTTAACTGTTTTTTAACGAATGCAACAGCGAAATCTAGTGAGGAATTTCGCTGCTCTTTTTGCACGCGATTTTCTGAATAGCTGATAAATATATTTAGCAACTCTTAGGGCTTTTAATATCCGGTCGGCCCAACAACAACAGCAAATGCAGCGCAAAGCCAGCGGCCAATGACTGCGACGCGAACGCGAATGCGGCCGCGACCGCCATTGTCATTTGCTGGGGCAATGTCAGAGACGCAGGCCGCAAAAACAAACTGCCGGCACCAGCAACAACAACAACAACAACAACAAGAAAGCCACAGAAAACACTCCCAATCACACACACATGCACACAGCTTGTGAGTGTGAGGGGCCAAACAGCAAATAACAAAAAGCACACGGCAAAACACTCAACCAACATCCATACATACAGCAACAACAGCAACAACAACAGCAACAACAACAGCAGCAACAACGAAAACGGGAGAGATTCAGCCAGCAGCAGCCGTCAGCCAACAGCGAGCAAAGTAATTTTAATTAAAACTTATAGCAACGTCTGCGAGTGAGTAAAACACGGCGAAACGAGTTGATAAAAGCGCGCACAAACACTCACACTCACACACAGATGCATATACAAACACTCTCACAACTACAGCAAAGCTCACAAATACCAACATAGAAGCTCAAGGCCCCGTTGGCTTAAACGAGGTAATTAAAAAAGCGTAAGCACCTTCATTCCCAGCCAACAGCGCCGATTCCCCGAACCCAAAGCTTGTATGAACCCTTCTTGCCGTCGCCCACGTCCAGGTTTTTTCTACATCTCTCTCCCGCTTTCTCTCTCCGTGTAATTTCCATTTTATTTTATGCGCGCGTTTTTGTTTGCTGCACTCCTTTTTTATTTTTGCTATTTACCTTTGTTGTTTTGTTATTTTCTTTTATTTTTATTTTTTGCTGTGCTTTTGTTTGTTTGCCTTTAAGCCGGCGCCGTAATCTGATATTACGTATACGATGTGAGCGCCAGATATTTAATAGAAATTCAACGTTTTCATGCTTGACAGCCAATAAAAACTGGAATTTACCTTTAGTTTCTTTTTTCTCGCTGCTTTTTTTTTGTTTTTTTTTTGTTTTGTTTTGTTTTTTATTATTATCTATCCTTCTTTTTAACAGATAGTTAAACCGTCGTGAGGTCGGACTGCTGCATAAAAAAGGGTTCATTTCTATTTATCAGTTCCGCTTTGTGTGCACATAAAAAATCAAAATGTATTGCTTGCTCATTTGTATATAGGGAATAGCACTCATATGATTTGCAGCCAATTAAGTGCAGTAATTAACTAATATGAATTGACAATCAGAATCAAATAGAGTTATGCACCCACATATAAGATGCATGCTTATTAGCAATAGACATTTAAGCATTGTAATTAAATATTAATATAATTATATATGAAATATATATTCAGTTACAGTTAACTGCAAGAATAAACAACTCAAGTAAAAGCACTGTCCAGGTAAATTGCGCCTTCGTCTGCTGTGAACCAAATACTTATATGCACAATTCGGAGCAAATCTCCAGATGATGTCAACAGTAGCTAAAACGTCAAGTCGATAATTTGAGTTTTGAAATCTATAGAAGTTCTTTCCGTATTTGCATGCCTCAGTAGGCGTTGTGCATGAACAATATATGCGTATACTAGGCTTGTATAACATATATTCAGTTTAAACTCCATGGCCCTAAAAGTGACATCGTTTTAGTTATTTTTATAAAAAAAAAAAAAAAAAAAAAAAAAAAGAAATCAAAAAAATCAAGTTTATTTTCACATTTCCATTCAAGTACGTATATGAAATTTTAAATCCTGTTTTAATCACTGTTCCTAAACAAGTACGCAATCATAACCCTTAGTTTCAACTCCATGGCCCTAAAAGTGACATCGTTTTAGTTATTTTTATAAAAAAAAAAAAAAAAAAAAAAAAGAAATAAAAAAAATCAAGTTTATTTTCACATTTCCATTCAAGTACGTATATGAAATTTTAAATCCTGTTTTAATCACTGTTCCTAAACAAGTACGCAATCATAACCCTTAGACCTATTATATTTCCAGTTGTGGTATATATTGATATTGAGGACGAGCCTACACTTTCAAAGGCTTGTTAATGGTCCGGTTGGTATTAGGAATTCTCATTGAACGTTTGCATCTGCGACGTCATACATTATAGAGGGGTTGTGGTCCTCTGGTGGTGGTGTCATAACACTGTGGTTTTCTCATCTGTTTCTTCTCATTGTGAATGGAATAACTAAATTAATAAAGTGACATTTTTATGTAAAAAAAATCAAAGAGCAGTTGAGAATCTTTATTAAAGTTTAGCGCATCTTCACACTGCATTAGTGATTAGGATCCTATTCTTTCTGTGATTACAGAATTGAAAAACATTGGGTCCTCGGCATCAGTTTCTAAATGTAAATATAGAGGCGGAGGCATTTGATTTTAATTCAGTTAAGAGCACATAGAAAATGTAGATGAGCATACATATATATTTATACATATATATGTATTTATAAATATACTATAGATTAGTATACGAATTTATAGTAAATTACAATTGAAATTAGTGCCTATCGAATGGACAGTAAATATGATTCTTACTTGCAAATTAATCTGTTAGAGTAAATCGTTAGAATTACCAGCCCAAGCGGAGTCGATACTATGCTGTGTAGGCAACTGGCTTATGCCTCCGTCTGCTGTCGTACTAATTATAAATCTTTTTAGGGCTGGTTATGTCCACAGGAGCCCCATACTCTACTCTGTGTAATATGCTTGTGGTATGCGTTTGGTTAATGCGCGTTTAGCTCAATGTAAATATATTTCTTTACATTTGCGAAATGGGAGTTGCTGGCCTCCTTCCACTCGAGCAAGTGCAACTGCAAAGTGCAAAGTGAAGCCAAAAACAGTTCAGGCCGGTTGCTTGATTAACCATTCATTGCTTTGCTGCTTTATACTGCCCCGATAACTGAAGCCGGACCTGGAACTCCTCTAGTTTCAGCAGTAGTTGCAGGTACAGCTGAAACTACAGCTACAGCTGCAGTTGCAGCTGGTCACTGGCTTTTGTTCGATGTTTGCTGCCAACTGCTTACTTGCCTGACTGACTTGGCTTTTGCTTCTCAGTGAGCTACCCTTAGCCCATACTTTAGCCGCCTGAGTGGTCGGCTTTGTGTGCTTCGGACCTCCAGTGCGGCTCCGGCTCCGATTCTGATTCCCATTGCAATTCCCATTCCCATTCTGATTCTGATTCTGATTCTGATTCTGATTCTCACTCCGACTCTTGTGCCGGAGCCATGCAATTTACGCTCAAGGAGCAAGCAGTCCGTATTTGTGCCGTAGCTACCATAAGCTGTATTCTCTGATTATCGCTGCCAGCTTTGCCAGCTGTAAAGTGGCAATCCGTGCAGAAATTGTATTTAACTTTATTTTCAAAGCGAGTTGCAGTGGTAAAAAACAGTAGTTTGTGGGAGAGACAGAGGGAGGGAGAGCCGAGTTCAACTGCTCGACTATGCGAAACCCCTGTAATCCTCACTCTTAGTCCTGCAGCCGGCATTCCCAATAGAGCCTGGAGGCCAGACATTACAGTTATATAAACTGGGATTTTAAGCTGTGATGTCTATATATATCTAAATCGTTTATTCTGTATTTAATGAGGAAAATAACTCGACCTAATGTCTATTTGACTGATAGCAGAGGCCCTTTACTAGAAGGCGATTTCACAGGGTATGATAAGCGAATTCTAACAGTTGTTGAACAACAGGCAAGTGGCCTTTGCATGTCCTGCTCAAAATTTAATTAACATTTAATTTGGCCAAACTTGCGCCCTGCCATATGGCTTAAAGGCCCCTAAGCCAGGGCCAGAAATACAAGCTTGGCCCTAGAAAGTTGTGCAGAGCACAAGCTTTTTACTGGTGACAATCACAACGTGGGCTGCTGCTGCTGTTGCTGTACAATATGCATTATAGCATTACATTGCAGTTGGCCAAAAAAGCAGCAGTCGCTTATGTATGCAGCACAGCACAGCCGTGGCCAGGATTATGAAATCAGTGCCAGCAACTGCATCCTTAGCCTCGGCTGCTGGCTCAGTGAATCCTTACACGTAGCGGAAGCAATGATCTGGCAAATTTTAGTTTTACTTGTAGTAGCTGCAAGAAGTTTCGCTTGCTCTTACACTAAATAGCGTTAGCAGCAGCAGCAGTAGCAGCAGCAACAGGAGGAAGCAGCATCGGGCAGCAGCAAGGGGTACCTGGGGACTGCCAGAGTTGTTGACGTGCTTAGGTGTTGGCTTATGATTGCGCTTGCGGCAGCATTGCCAGCTGCTCCTGCTGCTGCTTGAACCTTCTGCGTCTCCTTTTGCCGTTGGATGCAGCGACAAAAACTGCAAGTAAGTTGCTTAAATTGCAGCGAATTTGAGACGCTACACTGAGCTTACCTAGCCCGAGGCCAGCGACTATTTATGTGAGCCTTTGAAATGCTTTCAGTTTGTAGCGCACTTTAACGTCGTCCAACTACGTAAAGCTAACAAGTTCAGTCAAACTGAGCAACATGCCTGACGCTTACTAAGTAGAAGAGTTCTTTACGAAATGAAGCCGTTGAGGGTACTTCAAGAGATTGATTTATACATATATCAAATGAAATCAAAAGCAAAATATGATTGAATCATCATAAATTCTAGAATTAAGTGTATCATCATATCTCGATTTTTACCAGCATCGGATTTCTATTTACCTTTAACCAGATGGGTAGTATTGTCTATTAAATTTAATTATAAAAAATGGATAGGAGTTGATGTTGAGGTTACCATCGATTGCTGCCTGAAAGCATTAAAAATAAACAACTTATTTATCTTAAGCACAGCTCTTGTGGGAAAAGTATCCAAATGGAATGATCTGCTGTCAATGATGAGCGGAGCTTATTATTTAGTACAGTTTCTCCAATAACTAATTTGTGACTTGAGCTTCTTATATAAGAGTACATCAATCAAATCAGTCTTAGTTAAGGCTTAAGCAAATCAAATATATAAAATGGACAATATAAGAAGATTCACAAACTGTCAGATCTAAAAAACTAAGCTCAGATTTCCATTCGCAACACAACTGTTTGGAGCTTATTCCCCTAATCACACGAGTTGCCCTCTATTAATTGATGTGAAAACGTGTTCACTGGCAGACAGACTCGAATTACTTACTCTTCCACTTGTGGAGCCCACAATAGGTATCAATTTTAGTAATTTGTCTAGTTAAGTGCAATTAAGTTAACTTGCAATTTCTTGCAGTGCACAAAGTTGCCAAACACAGACGTTACACACGCACACATCTAAGCGAACAGACAGCCTCAGTCATAACCCCTGGCACGACCGCTGGAACATCACGACCACAACTTATAGTTACTTTCTGCATGGGGGTATATGTGTAATTTTGCAAGATTTTATATTCATTGAATAATCCTTGGGTATAAAATGGAAAAGTTTTTCGAGCAGCGACTCTGAGCGGGCGTGGGGGAGGAGGCGCTTAGTTGGCAGGAACCCTTGCCAGCTCACGCAGGATGCAATTTTCAATTTGTTGGTAATTTTATTTTATATTCCACAATCTAAGTCAAGTCAAGTTTACCGAAAAACGTTTTACCGTGCAAATGATTTTCATTCCGCCCTGGCCGGGACGAGCAACTTGTCGCTGCACGAACAAGTTGTAACTGCAGGCAATGAGGCAACGGGTAATCGGATGTGGAAGATGCGGGGCGAGGATAGTCGGCTAGCTAAGGCAAAGGACAACATTTTCATCTTCGCTTCTGCGGCATTCGCCTCATTGTCATTTGCCCTGCCCCCGTACAGGCAGCCAGCCCGCCAGCCAGTCAGCCAGCCAGGCAGGCAGGTAAAGTTGGAGTAGCAATGCGAGTTGAAATCTGAATGCGAGCAGCTGAATCCGTTCATGGAACAGGCAACACCAGGCGACATACTTGAGGTGTGCAGCTGGGGACTGTTGCCATTCGCGCAACGGACAGTCAAATGAGTTTTTGTCTAGGAGAAAGTTTTTACAGGGGCGGACGGGGCTGCCAGCAAACTAACAGCACAATTATTCCGGCTACGTAGCTGGAGTTTTTCTTGAATGCTAAAAACGTTTTCAACGCATCTGAGAATGAGCAGGAGCTGCAGTAATAACCAAACATGCCAAACGTGTGTCTCCTGGCCTGGCAATTAAACAAACACACAAACCACACCTTCGCATTCATATATTTGAGGCATTTCACGTGTGCCACCTTTTTGACTCCCCCCGCAGCCATTTGACAGGATCCACAGCTGCCGTTCGACGCAGGTTTATTAAATCAGTTGCAAGATTTTTGTTTCATGCGGAAATATTTAATTTGGATTTTAAATGCGTGCTGCCGCGCCGTAATCCAAGACCAGCGAAGCGACCCTCGACGTGGAGCAACTTTACCTCTTGTCGCAGCTGTGGCACGACGCCAGCTCGATGAAAAACGAGAGAGGTGCGGCACGAATGCCAAGTGAAACTTTTTATGCTCGTGTGCCTGCGGCAATCAACTGCCGTTGTAGGTCGCCGCTCTCAATCCTACGGCCTGTCGTCTCAGCTTCAGGTGTGACTGACTTCGGAGTGAACAAAGTTTGAGCGCTAGCTCAGATTTCGCGTCGGTTTCTCTTCCACATTGTTAGTCATGCTGCCAGCCCACATCTAATTGATTATAGAAACTACTAGCTAATTGCTAAGACTTGTAGACGTTGTACTCAAATCGAAACCCACTCTCAGTTCCTATCTGTGTACTCTGCACTGTTCCAGGTAAGAATTTTTCTATTTGCAAATTAAAATCTCTACAGCTAACAGGCAGGCTTCTTCGAATGTAGACCCAACTTTGCAAGTGGCTTTAAAATTCAATATTCAACTCAATTCAATTGTAAAAGAACCGCAAATCTCTTGTATAGAGCAAAAGAGTCTTATCATACAACTGTCTCATGCATCAGATTTTCGACGCATTTGATTTCATGTGTGAGAGTGAGACAGCAGTATAGCTAGTTATTTACCAGAGGACTGTGAAGTTGCCTCTGTTAACAAAGTATCGATGCCAATGTTAGCAAAATACTGCTGCAATTTGAAATAATCTGAATTTCAACAACTTTTGAAAATCATTCTTGAAATTTATCATTGTTCAACTACAAAAGTTGTTGCAGGATTTGACGTCCGGCTAGATGGCAATGATATCTTGCGACAGGTATACAAAACGCTCTTGAGCAGGTGTAGATAAGTCTGGTTTGTATTAGACTCTGTTATGAATTCATAATACTTTTTATTTAAGCCCAAGAAACTCTGTCTTGATAGTCGTATAAAATGAATACATGTTGAAAAAACAGGGCGAGAGTGCAATATGCTAAAAATATGTATACTATTATTATTTCCTGCCTTAAATTTGTTTAAATAAATAAATAAATACTAAGATAATGCATAGGCTAATACATAGTCTAATTACCTTCATCCTCCACCTTCCTGTATGAATTTGGCAATAGCGCGAATGACAATTTCTTACCGCTTCGCTTCACTCACTGACAGCTCTAGAGACACTATGTAAATAGCCATCTTACTCTTACTCGGCAACATAAATGCTATCTTTGTCTCTATCTTGTGAAGTGAAAAAATGAGAAGCGTGCAGCGAAGACGCTAACTCATTCAGATAATATTTGTACAGCTCTGAATAAATTATCTGTCTCAAACAAGAAAATTTTGTATTCACTTGACATAATCTCAAAATAATAATATTATTGCGAAACGATATATGTATGTCATATATATACAGTTTCCTGTAGTTTTTTATTGTATCCCACTGCGGAAACAATGACTAAAATATAAAAAAGAAACTAACGTGTTTTTTTGACAATGCTGCAAAGTAAATAGTTGAAATAATGTGGAGATATTTTTTAGTTTTCAATTATTCGAGAATATTTTAATAATATTAAAAAAAGATGTGAATGAGTTAAGTTAAAGCATTAGACTTGTAATTGGCATTTAAATTGAATTATTTATTATTTTATTATTATTATTATTATTTTTTATTATTTAGATTTTATTTAATTTAGATACTTTTGATTAAAGCTTATTTCACTGAACCAATGTATTTATGTATATAGTTAGTTAGCAGTGCAGGTAGATCTCTTAAGAGTCTAACTTCTTTAAGCTTTGAGATGAACTCTGTAGCTTTTTTAAAATTGTGTTTTATCATATTCTTTTCTGCTGACTGTGTGCCCAGCACAAGCACTCGAGTTCCCAGCAGTGCAAGTAATGCCCAACACAATTCCTTTATCAACTGTGCCAGTTCATATTACCCTTTAAGCAAGCTAACCCATTTGGTTATACACACACGTTGGGGCAGACACTTTGAGTAGCTGAACTCCATTTCAGGTCCACACGTTCTGCTCCATATAACACGAGAGATACTTCGCTTACACTACTAACATTTAATTTGCTACATAATTACGTAATTAATAAAACACGCTGCTGGCAAACGCACATACGCCTTCCCACGTGGCCATGGTATGCTCGGAGCTGAAGCTGTGTAGGTAAGCAGGAGCCTTACATAACCTGAGTGATGGCGGCGGATACGCAATATTGACAGCGCAAGATTTACAGAGGCAAGTTGAACTTTAACATGCAGACACGAACACGCTACAGGAACAGCCTGAATAATAATGATAATAACAACAACAATCAGGAAACGCTCGAAGGCAATGCTTACATTTGATTACAATGTCATTGAGTAATTAATGTGTCCTTGTCAATAAAAATGCCAGCAGGCATACGCATTGCTGACTGTCAGAGTACAAAAGCTACAGCAGCATCAGCATCAGCAGCAGCAGCAGCAACAACTACAATGGCAACAACAACAAGAATAACAACAAAAATGCCAAGTGTGTATACATGAAACTAAAATCCTTTTGTTTGCTCTGCCTTAATTAATCTCATCAGTTAGCCCAGCTGGCCGTCCTTTGACCGGATGTAACCGACTCTTGTCGTTCAGGTGTCAGCCAAAGCCCCAGAGCACTGTTCACTTCCTGCTGCTGTCGTTACTCCTGCTGCTGCTGCCGGCGCTGCTGTTGTTTGCCTGAGGAAATTGTATTTCTAATTAATGAGCATAAAAAGCAATTTTCGACAATTTATTACGTATACGATTTCGTAGTTTTTAACAGCCCCGACATACATTAACGAAAGTCTTAACAGCGCCCAGATACGCAGCAAAATGTTAAAGCCCCAAGCAAAGCAATCAAAATAATTGCTGTAGTTTTGCGGGCAATCGTAAAAGCAATTCAAATTCAAATTATAATTAAGACTCAACCGCCCCCAGCAAAACCAATTAAAAATCACAACATTTCTGATAGTACGTTGAAAATAGTTTTGTCAGTGCGACGACAGGATATTAGCCAAAAGTTCGAGGTAAATTGACTTTGTCTGCCAGCGGTTCACAATTCGCTAGACAGACGCCGGTGTGAGTATGTAAGTGTGTGTGTGTGTGTGTGTGTGTGTGTGCGTGTCTGAGCATAAACATATATATACATTTATATTGAGGGACACTCGAGCCGGAATAACATTGAAGCTGACCAGCTAATTTATTCGCTTGACAAACTCAGCCTGACCAATTGATGAACACGCTCGAGATATGACAAAAGGACAACAAAATGTTGTTGCAGCTGCTTCTAAGCACACAACTATCAATTTACATCAGACAAACTATGCTTTAACTATGCGATAACAATAATTCGAATGCATTTCGCTTAATTAAGCTTTCACAAATTATAAGGAAAATAAGTCGATAGCATTCGCCACATATTTGAACCCAAACAAGCACAAATTGAATTTAATTCAATTTCCGTTAAAGATTTAACATTTGGTCGAGCTTGCTCTATCTGCAAATATTACAAGTTAAAAGCAGATGATCATGGGCAACTTTTGAGGTCCACTCCAAATCTTCAATAACGCGAAACACATATATTTATTAAATATCTGTAACTCAATATAATAACAAAAAATATTTATCAATTTATTAGATTTTATAAATGAAAACTTTCTTAAATGAACAAAAAATTTTGTTTTTTTCTTCGCATTTGATCTCTAGCTGTATCCCAAATGTAAGCAGTTATATAATTTATAAATTCTATACTTTTATTCATTTTATCCAGTTTATCCAGCTTAAAATCAGACAAAGATTCAAAAAACAAAAATTTTTTTTTATTTGCACTGGACGTGAACGAGCATAATAATAGCATCCGTTTTGCGGTTTGTTCGTTTGATATTTCAAAGCGAATGTCAATTACACGCAATTAAATCGCATTTCTATGTATTCGAAGTTTCATTTCCGCTACGGGCGCTATTCGATATGCGATGTCAGTAGCAAAGCGAAAGCGTAGGCTCTGGCGCAGACAAAACGGAAATTAATTTCATTTTTATTTGTTATTATGGAAGATGAGATAGATTTGGATAACAATTTGCATACGATGGCTCAATTTACTCCGCACTGGGTTCAATGGCCCGGCCGAGTCGATAAGCATGCTATTATAATACAGCAGCTATAATGAACAGGCGTCCAAAGCTGAAGACCACACACAGGCGAGCCAGCCGTCACTAAAAGAGTATGGCCAAAGTTGTGATATGTTCGGCAAACAAAATGCCGATGGCCAATTGACAGCAGCAACAGCAGCACAGCAGCAGGAGCAGTAGGCAGGGCCTGGACACTGCCAACAGATTGAAGTGCAAACAAAGTGTGAGCCAAGCTAAGCGAGCGGCTCTCTGCCGTGCATCAACATGTCAAATCTGGTCGTACACACAAACACACAAACACACTCACACACATGCACAATTATATACATACACTTTTAGAAGCACATGCCACTTGTATTGCGAGCTTAAGCTCTGGAGAGACTCTCGTCCAAAAAACAAAAACTAATACAATAATATGCAGCACACTGCTCTCTCCATGCCCTTTCTCTGGACCCATTCCATGTCTATGGCTGTCTCTGTCTGCCACGCTGCCCACTATCCCCACTATCGCCATCTCATTCCGTCTGACTGTACAACTTTCACTGAGGAGCATGCATTAAGGCGTGTTGAAGCGCATTGAATTGTGTATTGGGGTTTGTTTACAATGCTGCAGAAAGTTTTTACGTTCGCTTAGCCAAAGGCAAAGTAACTCCCAACTTTCTTAAGCAATTGTCCACGACTAGCAGCAACAGGACGACCACCACCACCAACAACAACAACAACAACAACAGCAGCAGCAACAGCAACCATTGAGATAGTTGGGCAAAGCTTTTGGCATTTATTAGATGCACAGCTCGTTGCAATCCAGTTGTCGGTTTGTTGCCTCTTCCCCCGTCTCCCTGGCGCAAATGACATAAGTTCGCCCTCGGTTTTTGGCTTTGAGGCTTAAGAGCAAGTTTCATAAATTTATTTAAAGCTTCTTGGAAGTGAAGACAGAACTAAATTCAAATATTATTTACAGTATTTAAATATTATGAGAGCACCCTCAAATATAAGCAAATTGATGGAGTTCGATTAGATTAAGGAAATATTTGTAGAGCATCAAATTAAATTTATTTATTTATTTGTTAAATTAGATAACTATTTTAATTTGCCAGCTAATTTAAAGTATTCTATTATCATTAAAACTCTATTTATCTTTTATGAATTCTGTCTATTCTCTATCATTAGCTGAACGCACACGATATTTTTAATCCCCTCTGCATGCACTAAAAATCAATTAAAACCCCCTAAAACATGAAAATAAAATCACCGCAAATGCACCACAAAAAATATGCCACAATAAAAAGTTGGCTTTCCGTTGCCAGGCAACTTTGTAAGCAAATACAAGTGGATGCTGCGTATGCATACATATGTATATGCACTGTATGTGAGACAGTATGTGTATGCGTATGCATGTGTAGGTGAGAGCGTTACAATTTAAATGAATTGTTCGCGCTTTTGTTTACACAGAACGCGAAGGAACAGCAAATTAAATAAATAAAATCACTTACCAAAAAAGACGAATTAAAACAATAAATACAACTTTATCTATATACAAAAATATATATATATATATCTATATACTTGGACTTATGTAAAAGACCCATTGCTATGCAACGCCATGAATGAAAATGCGACAAAATCTGTTTTTGATTTTTGGGAGATTAAGACATTTATTCAAAGATACATAACTTATGCATATGCCTCTACATATATATATAAATCACCGATATTAGCTGTAAGCCCATTGAGCTCGAAAATTAAATTTAGCTTTCATAGAATTCCCATTTAACAATCCGGTTTCATATGCTCACATTGCAGGGTATTTTCTATTCGAATCCTTTGCTCAGCCTTTCTCTTTTAATTTTATTTGTATTTCTACATTGGGTGGGTGGCTTTTGGGGCCAATGGGCGGGTCAATAAAAATGTCAACGCCAGCATAAAATTCGCCGCTTTAAATTAAATATAAGCCCGTATACGTAATATTTTCAATGCGCGTGCTTTTAATTTGGTTTTTACAAACGGCAATTTAAATATTTTATTACTTTTATATAATGCGCAAACTGTACATATTTGAAATTTTAATTTAATTTTTTCTTTTTTCTGCCAGCCTATCTTTTTCATAATAATAATGGTGCGCCCCGACCGAAAAAAAAAACTAACGGTTTATACCCACTTTTTATATCGCACACTTAGCTCTGGCTTTAATTATGCTGGCAACCCTTGACTGGAGCGCTCGTCAGCTGCAGCCGAAGAGGCCCCCACAAAAATGTAGCTCATGAACTGTGGTTCATTGTTTAAACTTTCAAGTTGGCGACAATAAACGTTCCAACTTTTAGTTTTATTGCCAAAGTTTCGACGAGATTTTCTGTCGAAACAACATACAGTGAAAAAAAAGTCTATGTATAATAATAGCCGCAAGGCAGAAGTTTTGGGGCCCGGCCACAAAGCGCTCCCAAAACTTGTCTCAACAACACTTTCGCTTTGCAGTTAGTTTGAGCTCCACTCACAAATCGACGACTAAGTGACTGACTGACTGGCTGCCTGGCTGACAAAATGCCCGGGCGCTGTTCGCCCATAAAACTGTTGAGCAGCCAAACAAAAATGCAAAGCGGCTCTAATCAAGCGCTGCCTCCCGCCCATAAACAGTCGCTGGAGACCCAATACGCTCCCTGTCTGCCCTCAGCCATGCCTCTTAAGGCCGGAGGAAGCCGTAGTAAAGACGCAGCTCACGTTAAACGGCGCCCGAGTCAAACTGTCCAAACCTGCACGTACCTGCACTTGATCTATGCGGATATTAAGATATTGAATTACCTTTCAGTTCGTGCGGCTCAGACCGAACCGACTCGGTTCAGCTGTCGCCCATCCTCCGCTGAGCTGGTAACGTGAATGGAACATTCCAGCGCGCACAGCTCAGAGATATGGAAAAATGCGAAATAAATCCTAGTGGCAATTGAACGTTAATAGTTAAATAATGCAGTGCCAAATATGCGCTCAATTATGCTTAAAATTCCAGGCATAACCCATAAGTGGGTAACCCCAAGACCTGGCCAGCCCTGTTAGACACAGACGTGTCCATGCGGCCGTCCAACTCCATTAAGTATGCAGCATGCGTGCAGAGGCCGAGACGAAAGGACATTGATATGGATAGAGCCTGGCTGGTGGAAGGCGTAGACTACCACGTTGCTGACGAGCTTACAAATCTGCCTCGGTTTCGCTTAGCTTAGAAGAGAAACATCTGTTGTTTTCAGCTAAATCAAAGTGTTCATATTAAAGGCTACAGATATAGATAAATGAGAAAGTTTATGAAAAAAGGATACATATTCTCGAAAAAAGTATTTGATTGAAAGTGCTTAGGTTGGTTAAAGGCTTGAGAAGAGCTGTATGATTGGACTAGAACGAGCTGATATAAATATATTTCTTATGTCTTTTAAAGACATTTTCAAAAACATATTTTTTACATTTCATTAAGTAATATTTGCATTAGAGATAAAATAATGAACATAATTATTATCCAATTACAATTTGGCAACAAGGCTGAATTCGATGAACGTCTAAACATATTTATATAATATTGGCAAAATCTTTTTCAAAGTAACTTAACATCAAAACTGAATCAGGTAAGAACGTGATAAGAACAATGGCTGAAAATATATCATGAGCTTAAAATAATGCTGAATAGAAAAAATAAAGAAGAAAGATATCTATCTGGTGGCATTTAGGCCAACTCACTAGTTAAAGTTAATATAACGCACAAATTTTGAGAAATCGAACTGTATTAAATATAAGTAAAGTAATCCAGCATGATGTCATTAATTTTATAATTTAATCCAATTATTCTATTTGTCAAGACTTCGGGCGACAGGCTCCCGCATTCCTGGCAAATATTCTCCATAGTCTGAGGTTTTCTCTTGTTGAGTAAAGCAATTCCTGGTTTGTCGACTTGCCAAACTTAAAAACTTTTCCAATTGGATGATTACTTTTGTCCCATTCATAAGATTCCCATATTTTGTTACGTTCCCATATTTAGTATTTAAAGTCGCAACTTCAACTTCAGCTTCATAGCTCACTTTGAGTTACAATAACTTTACGAATAAAATATGGGCAATTTAATTATATAGGATTTCTTATCGTTAGAGCGACCCGCCTAATGCCAATTGTTCATCTTACTTAAAGTTCGAGTAAGACGAAATCTGTGGGCATGCTGCACTGCGTAGACAGACTTGGGAGTCTTAGGCGCAGCTGCGTCATGCTTTATACATTACTGGATTGCCAAAGACGATAGCTGGAAATTTATGTCCCTGCGCGTAATTTAATAAAGGCGTAGGAAGGCACAAGCAAGCACAAACACAATAACAATGGCGCAGTGGGCCACGAATGTTGTTTATGGCTGAAAATATTTATAATTGGCGCAAATGGCATGCCGTGGCAGCTGCTGGCCGCCTTTCGGCTGATGGGGCTAAAAGGGGAGAGTGTGATTCAGTCGCCAGTCGCCTCCACTTCATAATCTGCCAGGCGACCAAAGTGTCCACATAAGTGCGTGGCCGTGAGTAGTCGTTTCTTTTTATGGCTCGGAGTGCGCTGGCCTGGGCCACTTCGATGCAATTGCGCTCCGATCCTAATTGCAATGAGTACCAGCTGAACCCACAATGTCGCCAGTTCCGAGTTGATGGGGCAAAAGCATTTCGTTGCAGGCAGTGAGCTGCAGTTGATTGCATACTTTCTGGCAGAAGGATAATTAAAGCAGCGGAGCGAGAGATATTCGCAGCTTAATTTGGTTGTTGCAATTAGCTTAAGCAATCCGCAGCGCGGTTTCTGGTATAAATTTCAATTTAGTTCGCCATTTACATAATTCGTATAAAAAGGGAGAGGCAAAATATAAAAACAAAAATAACTAAATCGGAACGACCAAAAGCCCCAAAAATGCAAATGTTACAGGCAGGAGGCAGGAAGCAGCATTCTGAATATGCGGGTAAGACTGAGGCGGCGGAGCCGGAGACGTTAACTTACGTCTTGCTGAGCATTTGGTAAGCACTTGTTGCTTCAGCTGCAGCATCTCCTTCTTCGCCTCCTACTCCCCTCTCGCTCCCCTCTTCAGCAGCTACCCTTTTCAAAGTTTTCGACATCAAATTCACTTAGACTGTCGTGGCTGTCGTGGCTGTCGTATGCGTTGCTTTGCTGTCTTGTATCTGTTGCCAGGCATCTGCATATTTGTAGCAGCCGGATGCAAGAACATTGCAGGCATGTTGCCGTTGCTGCTGCGACTTGCATGCAAATACAATTTGACTGCCTTGTTAGAGCGCCCAGACTACGGTATTGCTCACAAAACAATAAGACGCTCAGCCACGACTGGGACACAGACCAAAGTCAATCCCTTGGCCTCGCCCTCTCCCTGCCCTGCCCTGCCCTGCCCTGCCCTGCCCTGCCCTGCCTTGCTCTGCCCTTCCCCAGCTGTCACATGGACAGCCATTTGGCATGCGCTTAAGCCACGCTGTGGGCTGCCGCTGTGGCTGTCGTGTGGCATCTCAAATAAATGCCGCAGCAGCTCAGCTGACAGACACTTACCCCGCGCCCTCTCCACTCCACTCCAATTCTCTCCACTCCGCGCTCCATTCAGCCACCGCCGACTAATGTTATTTGCGTGCGGTACTTTTTACGAGTCGCTTGGGTGCCATAAGTGTGCAAAATTCATACGCTTAATGCACAACATTTGATATATATGTGGTCCAACACTCAACATTATCAATTCTGAAGGCCGAAGCATTAAACTTGCTATCACAATGTCACATGTCATATCCAAAACATATCGAATTGCATAAGGTATAATCAGACTGATAAGAGAAATACAAAATTACATAAATGACGTTTATAGATCTTCTGTAGAATAGCCTTGAACAACCAAATTTAGTTTATATATGTACGGAACGAATCAGTAAGCCAGATAGTAAGCAATAGCATAATATGCTAAGTTACCCTGGCTTATAAAATCACAGAGCATTGATTTCCATTCATTACTGAAATTTATGAGTGAATATTATGAGATGACTTATGGGATTACCGTTGGGAACTGTACGGATAAAGAAAGGGATAGTTCTTCTACGATGTGGAATACTCGTCCTTGCAGTTGAAATAACGAAATGTCTGATTATTAGATTCTCCTCAATGAATTTTTAAACGACGAGTCGTTTAGAATGCAAATGCTCGAAAGCTCAAACAGATAAATAAAAAACGTTTATCTATTTTTGGTGTTAAAATCAGAAATAATCTTTTATTTGGCAGCTCCTGCCGTAGGAGCCTAAGTCTACGTTCGATTACATAACCTGTTTATAAGCTTTTATAGGTGTTTTCTATTGGTAAATCGTGAGCCTAATTCAATTATATAATAATCTGAATCTATTTCCATGGCTTGTAATTGAGAATAGGTAACAAGCTTTTTCTTTTATTCCTATATTAGATGAGTTTGTACTTATAATAAAAATGGTCTTAGATTACAGGTTTCCCCTCGCCAATATCCTCCCGGTGGCCGCCAATATTGTTTATAATAAATACATTTTATTTATAAATTTTACTTATTCAGACATTGCTTGTTGTATATTTTTTAATTTTCACCCACGGTATTAGCGAACTATTTTACTGAATTTAAATGAGAGCTGATATATTATGCATCCAAAAAATGATGTTCATAATATTGTTGCCTATCAGGCACATTCTATAATTGCAACAAAGGGATATCAAAATGAGATCGAAATTCTATCGAAAAAAGAGTGTTTAATGTTAAAGAAAATATTTTCCATACTCCACTGCTGGAAATAAATTGAAATTCAGCTGTCGCAGTGCAATTTAAATGTACCAAATCCATTAACAGCGCAGACAGAGCTCAGATGCACAAAGTACGTGATGTGCGGTCGTATGCTTAGGATTGGCGGAGTAATTCAATCAGGAGATGAGGCTCCTGCTCTGGCTAACGATGTTGTTGAGGCTGGGGATGTTGTTGTTGATGAAAGCAAATTCTGCTGAAGTGTAATGCTTTGTCAAAAGTTGACCTCGTCAATGAAAATTGGGCGCCAGTCAGGCAGTCAAGCAGCCAGTCGGTCAGGCAGTCAAGCAGGCTCGGCAAACACAGAGAAGCCGACATGAAGGTGCATGCATCAAACCAAGTGTGCAGATTTTGACACACATTTGGAAATCGCTGCGGTTGGTGTGTGTGTGTATGTGTGTGGGTGTGGGTGGATGCAAGCGAGGGTCGTTGTGCGGTTGCTGAAGTGAGACATGCCAAAGCAAAAGTCGTAACCACTTTGTAAGTGTCAAAAACATAGCAGCTCTGAAAATTGGATTGCAGCAGCAGCAGCAACAGCAGCAGCAACAGCAACAGCAGGATACGGAAGCGGTAACGTAAGCCCCGCCTGACCCACAGTCAGAACACGAGCCTATAAGCAATGGCCTGTCTGCCTGTGGTTTTTGTTGCTGCTCTTGCTCCTCCTGCTGCTGCTCTGGCTGCTGTTATTGGGGCCATAATGTTGGCTAATACAATACATACAAATAAGCAGATGGGTGACTGTGACTGACCCAGCGTCAGAGTCAGACAGTGCTAGGGACAAACGACCAAAAGCGAGAGAGAATGCGAAAAAGAGCGAGAGAAAGAGAGACACGACAAACAACGTGAGCACGAGCAGAAAGCCCCCATTCGCAATGTGGTCTCTGGTCATTCATACGCAGCGTCGACCCCACCCATGTATGTACAATTGCATGCAATCAGCGCCTGCTAGGTTGAGGGTGAGATGGGCTGATAGGGCGTTGGCTGCAGCAGCAGCAGCAGCCCTGTGAACTGACCTGCCCTCGACTGGATCGTCGTGGCCCAGACTGGCCAGAGCCCTGGACACCATTGCAATGAAACTGAACTGAGCCTGTGCTTTGAAAAGCTCGATTTATATTTGCTGTATTTGGTCATCGATTTTGTGCGGTGCCTGGGCAACGGGGGCGCTGCGGGGTGCGGGGCTGCGAGGCTGCTGGCCTCGCATATAAATTGCTTTTAATTTGCTCACACAAATTATTGCATAATTGCTATTGCATTTGTAAACAATTTGCGCACTAAACCGAAGCCATGAAAGGTTGATTGAACGGCAGCGCGGAATCGCTTCCATTCAACTTTACTTTATATATTTGAATTCATTGTGTATGTGTGTGTATGTTGGCGGTGCTGTGGGTGTTTGTGCGACATTTTTCATGCGCTACTTTCATATATGAGACATATTTTATGGCCAATATAAATGTTCTGCACGCACTTGGGGGACCAATAACTTTGCCAAGCTGCCGTTGACGTTGGCAAATGCCAGCGGAGACTTCAACTTGAGCTCCCCGAAGTCGCGACGGTTGCTGTTTAGACTGTGAAAAGCTCCCAAAGTGAACAATGCGGAAAAACAGAAGCCAAAGCAAGCCACACTAAAAAGAACAGTGTGAAAGTTCTCCAGAATACAGAAACTGAGAGAATCAACCTTTTTCACGAATTATTTTTATGGCAATCACCAGAGAGTGGACGACACACAGATCAATGGTTGAATGCGGCCCATTTCGGTTTGCTTGTTCAGCTGTGGCAGACCAAAAAAAACCCTTTGACACTTGCAATCCACTCAAAGTTTCGCTTCACTCTATCCCATCAACAGGCCGTCCTTCGAAGAGCCACTCCACATCATCGTCTTCATTCGCTGAAAGGCTGCCCACATTCATGCGCTTGGCTGCGTTCAAGCATTGCTTCGACTATGTCAAGCACAGTCTTGAACGCCAAGATGAACTGTTTGGGAACACGAAACCAGCTACATGCACAAAGCATGCTTACATGCATGCATGTGTGTGTGGGTGTGTATGTGGGTGTGTATGTGGGTGTGTATGTGGGTGTGTTAATAGAGTCAATGCAACTCTCGTATGCATTACAAACCAAACATAAACAGCTTAAAGAAAAGTCTAGCAAACATTTGTTATTGCAAAATAGAATTATGTTGATAGTTTTGTAGAACGTAAGCTCGGCAAATTGATTTTTATCAAATGATTTTAAATTGTAAGCCATTTCCATAAATACTATAATATTGTTAACAAAAGAATTCTCTATTCAAAAAATAGTTTTTCACTGGAATATAAAAAGTTTTTGTAGCCATTTGAAATATTTTCAATATTAATTCAATCTCCTCAAATACCCGCTGTCAAAGTTTCGTTTTTGACCATAAGCCAGCTGCTTCAACCTGTCAGTCATCCAACAACGAACAACTTTATGCTGCATTTTTCAACTTTATAACTAAGCAGCCAAACAGGCAGTTTGAGTTTTTAATTATTTTCCCTTTTATATAATAGTCAAAAAGACAACAACAACAAAAAAAAAAAAAAAAACTATTAAAAAGTTGCTCAAAAAGAGTCGTGGTTGCTTGTAGGAGCACTTGAAAAAAAAAAGCAAAAAGAAATGAAAACATTTTACGAGCGGGCACCGCAAAAACTAATAACACTTTGGCACGCCCCTCGTCGTCCACTAAATGCAGCCCTGATTCCGCAGCCCTAGTCTCTGTCTTGCGCTTGAAACTTGAGCCAAGAGTTGAAACTGGCTCAAACAGCAATTGCTAAGCCCTTGCTTTTTGTTAGTTTTCGCCCAGCTTTTATTATGCACTTTTTCGCATAGTATAAAAACAAGGCAAGTTCTTGAATAACTGCGAAATTAAAGGACAATTAAAAACATTTTGTATAAAAACGTATCTTATGCAGACTTAGACATGACACTAAAATTATCCAAACTATATATATGTATAATTATAAAAGAATTTGTAGCATAAGCTTTATATGAATGTAAAAAAATTGTCAAGGGAAATAAATCTCAATAAAATAAAATAATAGATATATAATTAAAATTTCATTCACTTAAAATCCGAAGAGAAAAGTTGGCTAAGAATGTGATTTGAGTTAAGAAGTTTAGGATTCCAAATTTAAATAATGTAGAATATCATTTCGAAATTCAAGTCCATGAAATTTCTGTTTAGAGCTTTGACGTTGGGCAAAGCATATGCAGCCATTGTAGTTGTCTCAAAATTCTAAATATTAAATATTATTATTGACTCCTCAGTGAAGAGTATATCTTCGTCGATGACATTCCATGGAAAGTTCTTTACTTGTTATACTTGGACCACAGAAAAACCTCTCAAAGAAGGATGAAATAAAAACTTATATTTCGCAACTGCCAAAAATGTACACCACGACTGTGAAAAGTCTTTATAAAGTTCTATCAAATTTAATAAAGTTTGTTTTTTTAAATAAAATATAACACAGGCTAGTGTTAAAGGTTGTCAAAGTAATAAAAAAATCTGCTTAATAAATTTATTTCAAGTAATAAATAATAATTACAATAATAATAATAGCAGTAATAATAATAATATTATTATTATTAATAATAATAATAATAGTAATATTAATAATAATAATATTAATAATAATAATAATAATAATAATAATAATAATAATAATAATAATATAATAATAATAATAATAATAATAATAATAATAGTAATAATAATAATAATAATAATAATATTAATAATAATAGTAATAATAGTAATAATAATATTAATAATAATAATAATAATAATATTAATAATAATAATAATAATAATAGCAATATTAAAATAACTGAATTAAAAATCGTAAATTATAATGACAATATATATATATGTATCGCTTTCAGCAAAATCTGCTGATACTCCAGGCTGATGGTTAATTAAATTTCTAAATATTTGCGTAAATGTCATGTAGTCGCAGGTATGTGCTTAGCCTGCGTCGTTCTGTTGCTGACTGCCTGTCTTTCTGTCTGTCTGTCTGCTTGTCTGTCTGTCTGTCGATGCAGTTCCATCCTGTGCACGCTGCAATTGCAAAACTGCATTCGCTCGTATTAGCATTTGCATTTGGTATGCATGCAACATACTCTCTCCATAGGTGTTTGTGTGTGAGTGCGAGTGTGTGTGTGTGTGTATGTGTGCTGCGTGTGTTTGCGTATTTGATTGCTGCTGATTGTGACATTACACTTGACATTTACGGCGGTAACTGCTGCTGCCGCTGATGTTTCAGTTGCCTCAGCGATGGCAACAGCAACAGCAGCAGCAACCAAGCATATCTCTCACTCTCTTGCCTCCTGCCTCTTGCTTGACTTTCAAATTTCAACTCGCTCTCGTCTCGTCCAATTCAGTCCGCCATTTTGACTATGCGCCGCATTGCGCATGCTCACCATGACAAGAGAGAAGTAACAAGAGCAGCATTTCATTTGCATGCCCTTGCTGTGTGTGCCGCACACACACACACACACACATGCTATACCACAGTGTGCGTAGTCAACGTACCCAGCATTCGCCTGCTGGCCACCCAGCTCATTGCGTCCATTGCTGCTAAGTGGCACATTTTTATGAGTCTCGACGGGTTTTTGCTCCGAGTTGATAATTTTCACTGCTGATGCTGCTGTGGCTTCTGCTTGATTTTGTTGCCGTTGTTGTTGTTGTTGTTGTTGTTGCTGGTTGCCGCTGCCATTGCTGTTATCATGTTGCATGTGCTGCGCATTTAATCAATTTAATGCAAAAATCTCCCTAGCGATTCGCTTTAGCCGCCAAGCGTCGCTGCTGAAAGATTGTTATTTATCACGTTGCCTTTTATTTAATTATGCACTGCCGCGCCACAAGCGCCTCCTGCCCACCCACTGGCCGCCCACTGCCCCAGCTGCTGCTGCCACTGCTGCTACTGCTGGCAATTTGCTGATTTATGCCTTGCTGGCTGATTATTATTGTGTTCTGCTTAATTGTCATTCCCCAAGCAGAAGTCGGCCTGCAAAGAGAAAAAGAAGTAAGCAAAGTGCAGAAGGAGCACGAGAGGAACGATGATTATTAATAATAAGCAGTCAGAAGTCACCGGCCCAAGTGTAGCCAATTTGCTGATTTAGTCAACGGGGACCGTAAAAACCTAGCTGTTGACACACTTATCAACACATACGCACCCGCACAGCCCCCCACTCACACACACATACACACATACACATAGCTCGCATACTCGCATGCATAAAGCACATGAAGCATCATTGCTTGGAACGTGTTCATTTGCAAATTTATTTGTGTGTCGGTAAGTGGCAGTTTGATGCGCAATGTGCTCTTCAAATGCCGCCCCATGCGCATGAAGGGGACTTAATAGAGATGCGAATGTGTGTGTCTGTGTATGTGTGTGTGGGTGTGTTGGCCAACTGGCGTTGTTGTTAATATTAAAGCACATCAACGACGCCGCCAAGAAGTCATTGACTCGTTGAGTTATGCTTACAACGAGCCCCACAACGGTATCATTGTAGTTGTAGGCTACCATACACCGCATACATCGTCACATCCAGACACACACACACACACACACACTCACACAAACATGGGAAACATCAGCGCAGCACAGCGCATTCGTGCCTAAAATTATGCTAACATTTAGTCCGTGCGGCGGTTTGAGTTACACGTGTGTATGCACACGTATGCACGGCTGTGTCTGCGTGTGTGTATATGTGTGTGTAAATGTGCAGAGTAGAGTGTGCTGTCGCATAGCGGAAAGTCACTTTCCCTAAGTAGCAGCATATGTGCAAATACACAACGTAGAAAGTTAAAGAGTTTGATGAGAATGCAAATAAGGAAAGTCTGACAGGAGGCGAGTAGCAGAATATGCCATGGAATGATCAGCTGAAGCCGAAAGAAAATGAAGATCTTAAATACAGAAACAAAGCCGAACTAAGATATACGAATCATTTTCGTATAAGAGTGTTTGCATTCAAGTTTTTGTATGAGAGCTTTTGAATAAGAGTCTTCGTATAAGCATTTTCATATCGGGTTTTGTCAAAGGAATATTATGTACAAATTGTTATATAAGAGTTTTTGTATGTGTGCGTATAAGTATTTTATATGGTCAATAATTTTTCAGAGTTTTTGTAAGTCGTAAAATATACAAAATATAATAAGACTTGTTCTAGTTTCTTTCTTAAAACACCTCTATAATGCAGAATATTGCACATTACTTTGGTTTCAGACACACCCCGTTATAATAAGCTTGACTTTTAGTTGTATGATGTATTTGTGGCTTAATTTAAGGGGACTCTATTAATAATATATTGTATTAATCAATATTTCGTTAGATCTATCGCTCTACAATTCGTATAAACTTGTATAGAGAATCTTCCTAGCATCAAAAATGAATAAAACATGAAGGATATAAAAAACAGAAATATGTAATATATATATATATATATATTTTTTTGCAAAATATAACCTTGTAAGGCACATTTTAAAATGTGGCACAGTCGCTGAATCGACCTAACCGTCTCGTTGTATACAGTCTGCCCTACAGAGTGACGAACCACCAATAGCTTTTCATGTACAGAATAATAGATGTATATATAGGGTATTTTTGATTGGTTTTAAATTAGAAGAAAGTTTTAAATGATAATTAGCCCATTAATTGCAATGAAATGTGGCAAACTTATAATGAATTTAGCTCGTCTTCTTGAAGCGATTAAGTATACCGATTAGATTATAATATTTAACCAGAGCTTGCATAGCTGATCCATTTACAGCACTGGCTGCCTGACTGCCTGGCTGCCTGATTGTCTCTGCCAGAGTGCCAGACTGCCAGACGGTGAGTGAGAGTAAAGCTGAAACCGTAACTGGTGACCGCTTTAGCGACTTTGTACACCACGCACGTTGTTGTTGCTGTTGCTTAATGCGGCATTTTGCGACAAGTGTTGCTGAAACGTTTCTGGCATCGTCATCAGCACGCACACACGCCGTACACACAGACACACGCACACACACAGTGGCCCTGGCAATTGTACGTAAATTGTGTTGGTGGGCAGCGGTGTGCGGGGGCAAGAGGTGGCCGGGTGGTGTCGGTGCGAATCTCTCATTCACTCATGTAAAAACCACACACACACACACACACACTTCACGTCAAAAGGAAGCTGCAGATGCCCCGAGAGGAGGCCGAAGCGAAAGCGTTACATACGCCCCGTCACAAAATTAGGCAGTAATCAAAATATACACAAACGCACGCCCACACACACACACACATAATATGTATATATAGAGGCAACGCTTGCGTGTGCTTATGAGGGTTTCTTTGAGAGTTTTGCCCAACCCACTTTCAACTCAAATTTGAAACAGTTTTTCGTTTGCCGTTTCAGTTGCCGCCTTTTTTTATGTCCTTTGGGCTCAGCACACTAACCTGTTGACCTTAATATTTCCTAATCTTGCTGCGTGCCTTCGTCCTTTCCCAATGGATGTCTCTCTGTGTGTGTATGTGTGCGTGTGTGTGCGTGTGTGTAGCAATTTTAGATAAGCTCAAAACGAAACGAAATGAAACGAAAGCAACGCGATGGAATAGAAATAGAAATAAAGAAGATGCAGAGAATTGGCAGCACAGAAATGCTTTTGATGCCCATGCCAAAGACTTGAGACCCTCTCGCTGGATCCCGCCATGTAGGACGTCCATGTATGTGTGGCAACTCAACTGATAAGCACTTGGTCTCATTTTGCGAGTGGCTGGGGTGCTGCTCGTGCAGCTCCTTAATTAACAGCAAGGCAAATTCGTTTCGCGCAATTAAAACAATTTAATTATTTGTGCGTGCATAATTGAAAATGCATTGCCATCAGCCAGAAGCATACACACACACATACACAGGGACTCTTAAAAACCAATCGATACAGCGGCCAACGCCCAATAAAAAATGGCGGAAAACAACAATAACAAGAACAACAACAGCGACTTCAATTTGTTGAAAGTTCTACTATATACGACATAAACAAATATACATACAATAAATAAATTGGAGCAGGCGTAAATATAAGCGCACACCGACACACACACCGACACACATGCACACGCACAGGCTGAGGTGAACAACATGCAGATGTAGCGCACAATAAATAAAATGCAGCAAACGCATTGCACAGCAGCAGAAGAAAGAGGGCAGGAGCTGGCAACGATGTTTGGGCCGAGTGTGGGCTAGACAGGGGCGGCGGAGCCAAGGGCTGGACAAAAACAGATTTGTGGTGCGGTCAGCCCAGCTGGTCGCACGCACATGAGGAGGACCTACATTAAGGGATTAAGCAAAGGGTTCAAGCACATAAGACCATCAATAGGTGTATAATTCTATAATGCAAGGCAACCTCCACATCAAATACAAATATTTTGAATAGAAATGAACTCCCCAAAATGTGTTTATTATATTAGATCTATTATTTATATTAAATCTACTATTTATATTCTATACTAAAATCTGCACAAAAATGGGATTTTCATTTAGTTAATATTTTATAATTTCCTTTAGAAATTTAGGTGTGCCATGCTGAAAAATAGCAAATTCACATGTCCAAGAATAACTGTTTATATAACGTTTTTACGTATATCAAAAACAAATACAAATTTTATATTTTAGTCTAGAAATTACCTCTATGCTAAATATGTTTGTACGGAGAATTAGAATCAAATTATACATATATTAGAGATACTATTTAAGTTTTAAACTAAACCAAAAAGTAATTCAATTTGAATATTTATAGTTTTCAATATCTTTGTTTGGTTTTCAATGCTGATGAATGGAAAATTCCTATATCAAATAATTTACAAATTTCATATAGATATATCTATATTCATATAGAAATACAAATTCAAATATTTTATATTTATACATAATAATAATGTATAATCTATTATAAATTTAGATGACTTATTTTAAAGCTGAAGCAAAAAAATATTTTCATTTCGAAATTTTATCTTTGCCATGCTAAATCGAAATTAAAAACTATACAGATTATTATACAAATAATCAAATACAAATACAAATAATAATATATAAATTTGTAGATCAATGCAATTGCTTTTCAATATTAAATATTTATATCCAAATATTTTATGCAGGCTCTTTCATTATATGGCAGCCCTGGTCTGCAGCATAAATGAATAAATATTTTGCAATTTTTTATTTGTCTATATATTTTTATTTTTATTTTTCATTTGCCTCTGTTGCTGTTGTTTTTGCACATCGTATATGAGTAATGCAAATGGACAGACAACGAGACAGGAGGCTGCGGCGAATCGAGGTGCGGCTCACAATGGGCGACACGGCGTATACGCAATACATACGCACTGGCGTAAGCCATGAACGGCACATGTATATAACTGTAGCGCACAGTCATATGTACATAGATATATATGTGTATGTGTGTGCGTGCATGTGCAAAGCGGATTTCGAAAGCATAAAAACGACGAAACGACAACGAGAACGGGAATGACCCACAATGAAAACGGACAGTGTGTACAAATAGGAGCAGCAGCTGCAGCAACAGCAACAGCAATGGATACACACATTCGACCACATGCACATGCACATGTCCCATAAATATAGCACACACACACACACACAGAGAGAGAGAAAGAGAGACAGAGCCATATACACATGGGCCTATTTATTGAGGCTCTGCTGTGTATGTAGAGTCGTAGTAAAACGCTTGGCGCAGGTAAGAGGCTGGCACAGCTTCACGGCACTTTACAAATTTGCAGCTGAAAACTGCGCTTTGAACAATCAAGCGTGCTGCACGCACACACACACACACACACACACACACTCACAGAGAGCAAGCAAGCGGAGACAATGAAAGCAAAAGAGTAAACGCAACGCAGCTGTCGAAAGCGTAAATGAAAATGAAAAATTGTGTAGACGGCATGCAGTAGTAGCAGCAGTAGCAGCAGTAGTAGCAGCAGCAGCAGCAGCAGCAGCAGCAGTAGCAGCAGCAGCAACAGCAGCAGCAGCATCAGAAGCAGCAGCAGCAGCAGCAGCAGCAAATGGAAACACAACAACAGCAGCCACAATGGCGAGTAGGCTGGCAGTGCTGCACGTTGCATATTTCGGGGCGTGTTGCAGGTCCAGTTAATCGGCTGCAACGTACGTATTCAGGTCATCATTATTGATTCGCACTCGCCGCCGCTGTGCGTATAGAGACATGAATTTTACGTACGCGCTTGCACATAAACTCGTATATGCATGCACACACATGCACACATGCACACATGCACACACGCATGTACATACATATTTTTGGCATTATGTAGCTGGCAGCTGCATATGGCACTGGTCCCGTTATGTATTTTGAGCCCTACTTTGTTGCGGGCGCTATTAACTCTGGTCAGGCTCATTACTAGCGCACCACCCCACCGCCACACCGCCACACCGCCACACCGCCCTGTCACCCTGCCAGGCATTTTCTACTAATCAGCAGCCATTATGTAAACTCAGTCAAGCAAGCAACAGCAGGAGCAGCAGGCAGTCGCATGTACATTGAGGCGTATGCGCAACGTGCCCCAGCGCAGCCAATTTAAGGCGTTGCAAATTGCTCTTGCCGCAATTCACCTGACGAGCCAGCGCACGCACAGTTAACGAACCACCCACGCTTCATCTTCTGCGGCTGTAATTTAACATAGGCAAATGAAAGAAGAAGAAGAAGCAGCTGAAAAAAGTACAAAATAGAAAAAATTAAAACGATATCCATTTTGGCTCAGCAATTTCGTATCGGTGTCGTCCTGCAGCGCAAGACTTTCATATCTCGTACTCTGGCGCCCTGAATACGCAGTGCGTTGGCAATTTGCTGACAGCAGACAGGACACGGCTGAGACGCCAAGGACGACAAGGACGGCTGCCTGCCAGCCTACCTAGGCGGGCAAAAACTCGTTTAGTTTTCATTTCATTTTCCAAGCAACACTGCAAATGCGTTCGCTTGCCACTTTTTGCTATTTTCACAGCTGCCGTGGCATAACCTCATACAATTTCTTTAACATTTATTAGAATTTGTGCGAAGACTTTTAGCTTGGCGTTTGGAGCCTGCTCGTCTTGGCTTCCCAACTCTAAATTGCTTGCAGCCTCCAATGTACACTGTGTACATACATACACAAACATGGACAGTTCTTTCCCTTCCTTGCTCAATTCGCTGTCTGCATTCATCCGAAAGGCGCCCAGCCCTGCCCGGCCTTGCCAGCTGCCGTGTGCCGTGTGCCGTGTTCCGTGTTCCGTGCGCCGTTTGCCTGGTGCCGGGTGCCGGTTGCCGGGCAGCCAACGTGAGGCAACGCGCTCTGCTGGGTGTGTGGGGCGTGTCGTATGCCTCGGTGTTGGCGTGTCATAAAAACGTCGACGCTGCCAACACGCAAAATGACAGCTGCACAATGGGCGCGCTACTGAAAATTCCTTGACTTTATTACTTATATAAAAAAGTTGGGGCAAAGGCGATATAAATATTTCACAAGTAAACTTGATTTGTAATACAACAATTCCAATTATATAGTGCAGCTCATTGTGTGATCATTGGGATGTTCTATCATAATAATCATGTCGCATATATCATAATAAATGACGATCGAAAATAGATATGGATATGTGGCAACTGGTTGGAAACTGTGAGAGTATATGTCGGCTAATTACAAACGATACAACTTGAATATAAATATGAATGAAGAACTAACCCAATATTATTAAATATCTCCGGCGTATGTATGTATGTAAAATGGCATAATCAATGCCCTTATGAAAAGAGTGAGTTATAAGCGGGAGCATCGAAATCATATTATATCATTTTATTTATTGATTCTATTAGTGTGAGCTCATGGGTTAGTTGAGATGGAGTTGAGAAACCGTTGATACAGATGTGACAAGGGTAAACATAATGATAGGATAGCTTAGCTCAAAGACATATGAGGAATTTTTTGATACATTAAATAATTTGTTATTCTCATTGATTCACTAAGAAACATTTTTCACTATCGAAAAGTAAGTATATGCATTTGTTGGTGTCTATACATAAATGGGTGGAATAGAAA
This sequence comes from Drosophila mayaguana, assembly GCA_037075325.1. NCBI lineage: Eukaryota > Metazoa > Arthropoda > Insecta > Diptera > Drosophilidae > Drosophila > Drosophila mayaguana. The sequence continues at coordinate 1,980,237 of JBAMCG010000080.1, read as the reverse complement.
TGGAAGCATTTGCTGCATGATTTATTAAAATATTAAATTCAGGTCTATATTTAAATGTGTCTAAATAAAAAAACATCTAAAGAATAAAAAAAAACTCAATAAAACATCTAAACAAAAAACAAAACATACATTCAAATCTTTAATTACAGATATTCATAAACTTTTCTATATTATTTACATACATACCTAAAGCCTTATTAATATTATATTGATTATTTTCTTTAGCTTAGTTTAGTCAACTTAAATTTCTCCCTCAAGCTTTGATTTTTTACCGGGGATATTTCAACTTGATGCCATTGTACGCGATTTAACATTCGCCCGTTGGCAGCTTGTTTATTTTTGTCCACTGCACGCTGTGGAATTATTTTGTACACATTTATTTTTCTTATTTTTTTCGTGTTGTTGTTTAGCAGAAATTTGCTGCCTGTTGTTGTTGCCGTCTGCCTGTCGGCCAGACAACTATGCGCTATTGCCCTGATTAGAGGTGTTGATAAGCCAAGTCGTCCTATTTCAAGCAGCATTAAAATTATGCATCTATCTATCCGTCTGCGTCTTTTGCGGTGCGTTGTGCATTAGCCGTGATTATCGCAGTGGTGCAGTGGCGCAGTCAGGCAACAAGAACCGACAGGATTTCCAGCGTGTTCGAGCAGCTGCTCCTCCAGCTGCCGCGGGTCGGCGACACTAACAACAATACGCAGATTTGTACATTTATTTGTGTGTACAACAACTTGAAACGCCGTCATGTGCAGCATGTGCGGCATTGTTCCGTTAAATAGCAGGGAGCTCCACAATGGCAGCAGCAACTGCTACAGCCGCTGCGTCATGCACTTGAAATACCAGTCAAGAGCAGCGGCAGCAACAGCGCAGCCGCCCCAAAATCTGCGGTTGGAAAATGGTTTTTGAGGCCAATGTTTTTATTTTTTGTGCTGTAAACTGAACAATGCGAATACAAGTAAAACAACAAGAGAACAAAAACCATTGCGATGTTTGCGAATGTAATTACACACATCTTTACCAAGAGTTGAAGCACCTTGGTGGGCGGGGTTATATCTACTGCGGGCAGAAGTCAGCTCCAAGCCTTTCACTTTAAGCTGCATAGCTCTCACTTGAGATCCTGAGATTGTGGCAGCGCAAGATTAAAGAAGTAGCACCGATAGCCGACGATAGTTATTACTGAACAATCGAAAATAGGCGAGAGAGAGATAGAGATAGATATAGAAAGATAGATAGATTAATAGAGAGAGAGAGAGAAAAAGAGACTGCAATGAAATGCTTACAGACTCAAATTTCAGTTGAAGATCATTCAGTTTTAAGCATCAATGTATGAATTCTAAAAAATAAATAAATATATGAAAAAAGTAAATAAAAAACCAAATAAATAAAAATAAACATTGGCTTGTGATAATAACATATTTTTATTATATTTCATCTATTAGTTATTTAGTATTATTAGTTAATATTATTAAATAATTGGCATAAACTATAATTAAAGCCTTCTCACTTAACTCGCACAGCCAATGCCAATTGCTTGTGCTGCTAGTTCGTATGAGAGCGAGAGCGCGATCGCCCATGGGACCGGCCCCTGGAATGCCCTCGGGAACAACAACGAGAGTGGGAGCGATCGCGTTTGCGACCTCGTCTAGCTGCAGAACTTTTTCTGCCGACTGCAAGCTCTTGAATGGAGCAGTCCGAGTCGGAATACTTGCGAGAAAGCCGCCTCTTTGAGCGCGCTTCCACCAAGAGTTGACTCTTCTCCAGCTCTCTCAAGACATACACAAGCAAAGACTGCGCTCGATTCGCTTGTAGAATTAAGCGAGTAATCAATTCTTTATTGTCCCCAGTCGACATGATAATATTTTATTTCTATAACTTTCAGCACTCACACTTTAATTACTTTTATTACTTGCCTACTTTTTCTATGCTCGCACTTGCAGCTCTCGTTATCAACTGATAAAAAGCTGAATGCCTCCACAGTTTTTATAGAAACTCGAGCGGCGTTTGGTAAACGTTTACAAACGTTCGATAAGGTCGAAACGTTTTTGCACTGCCGCCAAACGTACGGTAAACGTTTACCCAAACGCTGAGTCATAGCGAACCGTTAAATTATAAATACAATGTTTCAAAAATCATGGCAAATGCCATGACAATAAAAAGAATCAAAAGTAAAAATTGCATAGCTGAACTTTTGATCGAATCCGCGGTGGAAAATCAAATTGCGCTCTCAACTAGCCGAATTAAGCTTAAGCGTGGGTGCAATCAATCATAGAATACCCTGTAAGTTGAAGTTGATGGCGTATTTTATAAAGCGATTATTTCATTGAAGAATGTTTAACAAAGTCATAATACATAAAGTCATAATACATAATACATAATACATAATACATAACGAATCGGTATTTGCTGAAGTAAGCAAATAAGGTAAAACCATCTTAAACAATTTGAAAAATTCGATTATACCCAGCTTGCATATCAATTGAATGTCTATATCTACAACATTATTTTGAATTAGGTATTGTACTTCATTATAATTCAGAGGAACAATAATGATTTATTATACTACGGCTCATTCAGAAATCAACTATAAAGTCATTTTATTTTGCGATTTCAACCAATGCAACTTTAACCAGATGAAGTGAAAAGCCACAAACTAATATGCCCCATGGTACCATGCCTGATATAGGGTGTGTGAAGGCATCGCGACTATCGCGCACACAAATAGAATAAGAATGAATCGCAGCAGGGCAACGCTGGAGAATCCGCTTGAAGTAAGTTTTGCCATGAAATCCCTGGGAACTTCAATTGTCGACAGTCGAGTCAGTGAGCTGAGCACATTTTGCGCAGTGTAGGAATACGTGAGATGGTTCAGACCACGTGCATCCTGGGCTTGGCTCCTCAAGTAGCTTCAAGTTAGGAATTCATTGTTAGTTATGCGATTTCATTGCTTGTTTTCTTTGCGAATTTCTTCCGACGACAACGGCCATGGAACTGAGGACACCAAGGCAAACTAAACGTCTTTCATTGGATTTTGGCATGCCAGGCATCAGGTTTGGAATCACGACTCCAAGCAGCCGACAGCAAAACAACACCAAGACCAACACCAACACCAACACCAACAACAGCAACAGCAACAACAACAATGGAACTGAAGGCGAGTAGCTATAAGCCACCCTCACTCAATCGCATTGCATTGCATGGCAGCAAGTCAAAGTCAAAGTGTTCGACATTATTTGAAATTCATGAGTGGCATTCCGGCTCTCGCTGGAAGCCCCACGTTCTGTCTGGCAAATAAATTCAAGGAGCAGCAGCTGATAATGGCATACTTAGCCCTCCATTCACATACATATAACTCCGCCCCCAGCAGCATCTGAAGGAGCAGCAGTGGCAGCAGCCACGCTTTTAATTGAACACGCACGCTAATTAAGACACCAATAGTTCTGGCTTTACTTTTAGTTTTAGTTTTAGTTTTAGTTGTTGTTCTATCTGGTGTTGGCTGTGTAGCGCTGCGCTTCACAATCCAATTTTCGTTTCGCTTCGCTTCCTGTGGATGCCCATGTAACGCAATTATTACGCTAATTAACTGTTTAAGTTTATGCTAATTACGCGCGCCCAAGTCACCCGGAACACTTCCTGGCAAGCGCTCAATTAAAAGGTCGCCCAATGCCAAGTGCAAGCGAAATGAAATGTCTCCAGAACTTGCTCCATACACATGCGCTGGATAAGCAACCGAGTATCAGATTTCACCCAGCTCATAGAATATTCAATCCAAACGAAATAGTCACTCTAACATATTCAAAGCAATTCAATTAGGGTTTCGCAGCGGATTTCGGATTTGGAGCTACGCAACATCTCTTAGCCTGTCTGCTGCTTTATTTTTAATTAACGCAGTTGTTGCTTTAAGTTACCTTAGCTTAGCGACTTACACCTCGACATCTCATGGATCTTTTAAAAAACAAAAAGAAAAGAAGAGTAAGTAAAGTGTTTTAGTTGCTTAAAGTTTCAGTATTATAATCTTAAAATTACTTTCAGGCATTTTTGTTACCCACATGCACACAAATTTAAGTTTCTTTTCTTTAACTTTTTAACATTTTTCAGCTGCAAGGGAGGAGAGTTTTATTATTGCTTAGATTTATGACGCGGAGCTTCTCGGCTTTGGCTTGCTTTTGTCGTTGATGATCCGCCATGTGGCTTATAATTTTAAAATTTCTGATGTCTTGAGTCCTTGAAATAAACCTAATAAATATAACTATATATGCTATAAGAGGAATATTTTTCTAATCAACTGTTATTTTTTCACAAATATATTAGCTTGATGTGAAATGGTCTCCTCTGAATATTCAAGACATATATTATTATTATATTGTATGGCACTTGCCTGAATCTATATTGTACAACTCCCCAGATTTATTTACACATACTAAATTATGTCTACATGCATTCTCTTCTTTAAGGAATATAATGCATTTTAAATAGAATCCCCGTATGTTTCCTTTTTCAACACTTCAAGCATTTTATCCCTCGCAATTCATTATGAATTTAGAGTGTGACGCTGCAGGTGAACGTAAGCAGCTGTCTAATACTCGCTCATGTTGCACTTTCATACATACAGACATACACATACACATACAGACATACACATACACATATATAGAGACTGGAAGATAGACGGAACCAATATACTCTCCTGACTGCGTGAACGAGTAAAAGAGAACATCTCATATTAAAACATGTGCTCATTGTAAGCGCCAGCTCTCTTATTCGAAACTTAGACAGCATCTTAAACTAATGCACTTACTAACTCATCACGAAAACCCACAACCCTTCAGCCCTCGAAAACCCTCGCAGCCATTGCAGGCGCTGACACTGGAGTCCATGGCAAGTAATGTTTCATTCCTGGCATTCTCACGTCAGCGAAAAGCGGAAACAGTTAGCAGCCATCATGGCTCGGCCCGCGCTCCCCTCACCCACTTCCTGTTAATGTATGTGTGCGCATGCATTTCTTAAAGCCCGCCAGTGTGTGGGTGTGGGTGTGGGTGTGGGTGTCGGTGTGTGTGTATGTAATTATTGTAGGTCCAACGTCATCGTCGTGTTTGAGTCGACAACGCCGCCAACTTGTTTGCATACAAATTAAACTCGTCATTTATGTGCGCTCTCTCTGTCTCGCACTCCCGCTTTATAGCTCTCGTTCTCTCTCTCCCTCTCTCGCTTCCGCTCTCCCTCTCTCTTGATGGCCATCTCATTCTCTTGCTCTCCCCTCTTCGCTCTCTTGGCGCACCCACTCAATAGCGCGCTTCGTTGCACACTGTAGATTAATTTATCATCTAGCTTTACAAGCATTCTATGAGTGTAATGAACTTTTAACAAGCAACTGCCACGCCCACAATGCCCAATGCCCAATGCCCAATGCCCACCATATACAGCCCGTCGACGCGTTAGTTTTTGCGCATCCAATTAGTTTTTGCAATTTTTTCCCATGCTTTTATTAGCGCAATGCAAATATTGCTCCACTACACATCCATCAACCAAAAGGAAATAAAAATAACACCATGCGGATATATAAAGGGATGTATACAGTCATGGCTATAGTGATAGAGATTTTATAGCCTGTTGGAGATATGCTAGCTGACATCTTAACTGAAGCGTGCAAAACTGTCAAGCTTTTACTTTATCAATGCTGATAAATTTTAGCTCACAGTATCTCTTGTCGGATTATTAAATACTTAACAGAAAATTTATGCAAGACCAAAATCAATTTCAAAATCAAATTACATTGAACAGAAAATGATTTAGCGTTCTGTAAATTGTAAGTTGGCAAAGAAGCTTAAGACTAAGTTCCATAATGGTATCAAATACTTTTCGCAATACTCTGATGATATGCCAACAACAAATATAGCAGCAGACATATACATAGTACATATAACAAGATTTGTATATGCTGTTATTATGTATACAAAACTAATATTGTGTGCGGGATGAGCGGGATGGGAGGGTTGCAGGCTGTTCCGCCAGCTTAACAAAGTTAAAAAACATAATTAAAGTTTTGCATGGTGCCGATCCTTTGGGACAAATGCCTGAAACCAGGACTAAAAGTTGACTAATGCGCGCAGCTTTCACGCGCCGAAAGGTAATTAAAATGCTAATAAACACTCGTTAAGTACATAATAACCCAGCAGGAGCCACAACAGCAACAGCAGCGGCAGCAGCAGCCTTCTGATACAGAGGGCCCAACTAATGCGACTTATCTGCAAATTTACAACAGGCACGAGGCGGCAACACGTCGCACACTTTGCTCTCTACCAAAAATTTACTAAATTTATATCCCAAATATACACACATATATACACACACACTCACACACAGAGCCTGCAACTTGAAGGTCTTTTTTGGCAGCTGCCGACAGCGCCGACCCTGGCGCACTACTCGACTCTGCTCGACTCTACGCGAGTCGACCCAACTACTGACTACTCATGCTAAAATCATTTAACAGGATCGCAGTGCTTGTTATGCATTCGACGTCGCCTCTGAAATATGAATTACAAGTAAGATTTAAATAAATTAGCTGACGCCCACACACACACACATACACACAAATAGCCACACATACAGCTTGTCAGACAAATGCATTGTCAATCCTTTCAGTTCGTCCTTGTTGCAAGCCTTGTACAATTCCCGTAGCGGTATTAAACAAACTCGCCTAATTAAGGGGAATATATACAGCTCTAATTCTAGATAAAGGGTGTCAGATTCGCTCTTCCATGTGATTCTCATGCAAAGAGATTAAAGCTTAGCTTTTAATAAACTTTTGCTGTTGAGCAGGAAATCAACAAAGCTTCAAAATGTCTGAAAACATGAACCCAAAGCGTAAACAAGTTGGACAATTATTAATTATATTTAATATATAACATTATTTGCAGCTCGACTCTTTCTTTCTACTTAATAAATTTTTTCAGTTTGACTCTTTATTTCTATTTAATATAAAACGTTTCTTTTGAACTTATTTTATGTTTTTGTTTATGTATTCTCACCGGCATGGAACACCCTATATACGAACAAATCGCACCTTTTAGCCAGTTTTATCCCCCAAACACTGAACTCAAATTTTAATTAAGTTTTTTTCAAGTATTTTCTGTGCTTATGAAGCTGCCCATTCACTCGGTACGGTTCCCTGACCCTTTGCCCCACAAATTGCTAGCAATTTCTCATGCCCTTGTTGTTGCTCTTGTTGTTGTTGTTGTTGTTAATGTTGTGCTGTTGTGGCTTCTACTGTTTTGGTCAGAGGCAAGCGGCTGGGAGCGTTACTATATAACATAATATGTCGGATATGTTGGCCTTGCCCGGTTATTGGACACCAAGGCCCTGGCACATTCTAAATTATGACATAAAAATGTAATAAGCCCCAGGATCGACCCTCGCATAGAGAGTGTCAAATATTGAGTGCACAGACTGAGATGCCAAATAATTTTTGTACGAATGTGTATGTGTGTGTGTGTGTGTGTGGGTGAGTTTGTTTTGGCCAGAAACAGTTAGTCAAGCGTTAAAGCTGGGCAAAATGCTTACATTATTCAAACTATTGTCGTGCATAAAATATGTGGAAGCATTGGGTGGGTAGGAGAATGTCAAGTCAAAGTTTGCAACTTTGTTAGACTGGTTGTTGTTGTCATTGTTATTGTGGAAAATGAGCAAGAAAATGCGCCCGCTACGATATTTGCATAAAATGAGCGACTAAATGCAGCAGAAGACCAAAGGCTGAGAGAAAAGTGAGCGACTGTTGGCACATAAACAAGCTGGCGATGAGTGAAGCGTCTCAAATGCCAACAGGTTAGCACCCGACACGCCCACTTATTATAGACCCACCAACGCCCCACACGCCCCAGACACCTCTGCCTCTGCTGGCAGTTGGCTGTGTGCTGTGGCATTTTGACAATACAACGAAGCCAACGCTCACCTCGCAGTGGCAACAAAAACGAATTTGCATAAATAACAAAAACATATTTAAGCCACCCTCCAGCCCCCGCATTGCTGCATAACGAGATGCCAAAGGGGCAGGTTCAGAGTTCGGGCTAGGCCAGGTCATGCTGGCCCGCAAGCTGGGGCAACTTCCTTGGCAGCACTCGGGCTGCTTGCTTCCTTCAGGACTCTTCTCACTTCGCTCTCTCTCCCTGTCTCTCTGCCTCTGTTTCACCCTGCCCGTATCTAACTTCTCTCCTTCTTTTTTCACGTTGTTTGCGCTGTGCATAATTTAGAGACACGCATCGAGCCGAGGAAGCTGCGTTGTCGCCTTGCGGACATCTTGTCTGCCTTGGTTAGTTGATTTCTTGTAGCCCATAAAAATCAGAAAAACGTCGTTCGTCCTGCGTCCTGCGTCCTGCGTCCTCTTTCAGCTTGTGTTTTTCTACTCCTCCTACTCCCTCTGCTTTTTATTTTACTCTTTTTTTACATTTTGTGCTTCGGCTTTCAGTCTTTGGTAAATATGCATGCAAATATTGTTTGCAGAATGTGGCGCCAAATATTTGAAATAAGCGCAAAGCGGCGAATAAACGACAGCTAGCAACCGGATCAGCAACAGGATAAGCAAAAACGCGTTAAGGAATTTGCTCGCTTTCAAGTTTTCATAGATTAAATATATACGTACGTACGAGCCATGACTACGAGATGCCACATCAGCTGCAACTGTCTTGGCCTGACTCGTGGCAAAGAGCCACAGAATCTGGCTACACAGAAAGAAACATATGTAGTTAAAAGTATGCAGAGAAATATGTAATTCAATTGAATGAGACAACTTAAAATGTAACTCTGTTGTACTTTCAGTTCAATCCATTGATTACTTATATAGAAATATATATTATATAGAAATAGAGTATATGCTGATTAGCTTACCATTTCTACTCAGATATAGTATTATATAAATGGTAAATGGCATAAGTAGCAGCTCAAATTAAATAATTACTACTGGGTCAATTGGCCAGCTAATTTATCAAATATATTGATTGATATTGCTTAATGAATATTGTTTATTGATGATAAATATTTGGATACATTGGGTTGATAGAGTATCTTCCATTTCACTCGTGGAGAAATGCCGAAATTTCAAATGAGTTTCTATATTTTATTCTGAACAATAATGAAAATTTAATATCAAATATTCTAATTTGTTAGCCAGTATTATTAGCGATTGTACAAATTGTTCGAATTGATCCATTTAAACCATTAAATGTAAGAAATTAAAGAATTTTTCAATTGGCATATACTTATGCCAGAAATTCAGTTGCTGAAGATATGTTAGAGACTCTGACTGTCTATATAAAAGAGTATAACAAATTCATTCATTTAACTAAATTGTAAATTTAAGTTACTTGTGCTAATAATGGAATGCGGATTATCGAACATGTTCAATCTCTACTTGAACACCAAATAATATATTAAACTAGCTAACAAATAAATATACAAAATATATATAACTAATCTGCATTATTCTGATAGCAGCCCGACAATAGACCCAAGTTTACAGACAACCTTCCATATAAGTTTATATCTTAGCCAATTCAAATTAGCTTTCCATGTTCAGGCGGATATCACTATAGCTTCTCGGCCAACTAATTTTCGAGCACTCCATGTTGGCTAAAGCGACGAGCCCGTGGGACCCAATCAATATGCTCCGCAGACCGCAGTGCAGAGCTCCGAATAGCTCGGAGGCAAAGCCAGCGATAATGTTGCTGCGGTGCGCAAAAACAAGAGCTGCAACGCCAACTGGCAACAGCTAGAATAACCGCAGCAGCAGCTGGGACAGCCAGGACAGCCAGGACAGCCAGAGGACAAGCAAGACAGGCAGGATAGTTGGGTGGCAGCCAGGACAGCCAGAATGTGTCGCAAAGAAGAGAGAGGAGCGCGGAGCGGAGAGTGTTAGAGGAAGCAATAATTTAATTCTGCATTGCAAATGCAAACAAATTTCGCTGAGCCGCAGAGAAAACTTAAACCGCAACGCGCGACAAAAACGCAGCGGAAGACAACACGAAATCGCGCTGCCGGCGGCGGCGCTGGAGAGCGCGTCGAGCAGGATGCCACGTTGCAAGGAGCTGTGGCAAAAGTGAGCGAGTGTTTATTTTATAGTCGCCACGGAGTTGGCTTCGCCTGCCTTTGCCTGTGCCTCTGCCTGTGCATGGCTCCTGGCAGCTAACCACCAAACGTTTTGCTCCTGCTGCTTTACCGCATCCACCCAACCACCGACCACCGACCCGCCATCGGTCGGTTATTATTGAAGAATTATTACGCGGAGTGGCAACAGAAGTTGCCAATGCAGACGTCGCCCCACCCCAGACCCAGCGCCGTCCCCGAGGAACGACTAATAGCGCAAGGCCCCCGCACAATATTCTTGTCGATGCATTTCTGTTTTTTAGATTTATACATTTGCACATAAAAACCGAGTGCAAAAGTTTTGCATATTCATGGCGCTTTAAATGTCGTCTCCAGCATCGACGACAGCGACGTCTGAAGTGCAGCAGCCGCCGCAGTAGCCACAAAGCCAGCTACCAATAGCAACAGAACTGCAATGCAGACTTCAAATATACTCTACCAAAGGAATCTGAAGTGAATATACCTTATTTTCGAATGATATATACATATTAAAATTGAAAATCGAGATAAGATATATTGAGAGAGAGAGATCTCTATGGTCAGCCTGAAATACTCAGTTGGGAAACATCGAACGTTATTGACATGTATCACAATATGAGCGTATCACAATAAGCAGGTTCCGTTCGGGCGGGATAAATACTCAATCCGGCCTTGGGTGCAATCAGCGCAAACAATTCCAACTCCTGCATAAAGCGTCTTCTATGGTCTGGGTGGCCGATTAGCTGAATCCTACATAGGCTAAGGCCAACTTGACATACAAGAGCTCTATTTCGAAATAAAATTTCTAAAGTTCATTGCTAATAATTTCCATAAAAAGTATCATGGCAGAAAGTAGTAAACGAAGCACTGGCTGGCCGAGGTATGTTAGAACACCAACAATAATATCAGTGAATAGTAAATTTTCCAATAGATCGATCGACTTTGTTCGATGTTAATATATCAACAGGAAAATACCAACTTTTCCAATAGTATTCTGTCAATTAAATAGAAAAACGGAAACTTCACATTTTTTATTTTTATAAACTTAACCCATTGAAAGTGAGAAATTTTCATTCTAATAATTTACTGAACTTTGTATCGTTCTATCAGATGCCTTCTCTTTCAAAATCATTTGGGTTGTGGCCTTCTGATAAATATAATAAAAAATCCACAATGCAAATTATATCCATCAACATTTAAATTTTTACCAGACAGGCAGATTCCCTATCGCCAGAGCTGTTTAATCGATATTATCGACAGTTGAAATACCCGATGGGACTAACCATCGAGTAGAGTCGCGATAGATGGTTTTCTAGAGCTCTAGTTCAAAGACAAATAACTTGTTTTATATTGTATATGTTACTTATTCCAACCTATTTCAGCTCTGCAATAGACCTAGACAAAACGTAATCTAAATCTAATGAGCGGCAAATGAAACTATTGTGAAATAACTTGAATTTGAGGCACAATAATATAATATTTGAAATGAATTTCGTCACTTAACTTCCATTAGATTCAGCGCTGACATGAATTAAAAGTGTATTTGAGGTGCAGCTAACCAACGCTAAGAAAACTTTTCAAAACTTTTTGTGCATATGCCGCAGATGCTGAAAAGAGGCTGATAGAGAGGGACTGAGGGGGAGGGGGAAGAGTCTGTATGAGTGTTTAAAAAGAGAGGGAGAGAGAGTAAACGCAAAAAATCGTAATAATATCAACTATAAAAGTAGCAACATCAGTTGGCAGCTGTAAGCAAACCTAACGACAGACAGCCAGGCGGACAGACAAATAGACGGCCGTCACAGACATATTGTGTCTGCAAAACTTTGTTGACAACAGCAGCCACAACAGCAACAACAACAACAACAACAGCATCGTGGAGATACAACAACAAGGAGAGTGCTTGAGCCGAGAATCTAGCGGCTAAAAACCGCGCAATGGAGCGCATGTGGAAACAATGAAATTATTGGTTAAATTTATGTGCTCTCTATGAAGTGAGGCTGATGCTGGTGCTGGTGCTGGTGCTGGTGCTGGTGCTGCTGCTGGTGCTGCTGCTGGTGCTGCTGCTGGTGCTGCTACATGGGCCGCGCTCCCACACAATTTGCCTTGTAATTGTCGACATGTCAGCACATTAAACGGCTATAAAACGTTGGCAAAATGGCAAATCAAAGCAACTTGTCCCGCGTCGGCCAACTTTTCTAATTTACGACCGTGGAATGCAACAGTTAAGCGCCTGTGGCCTTTTGAACTCTCGACCCCGGCCACATTTACATGCACACGGACCGACCTCAGCCGCAACGCCCCCCAGCTGGGCTGCGCTGGTCTGCACTGGTCTGGACTGGGTCGGCTGCTTCGGTCTACCTGCAAAGTTGCTCTAAAATTTATCATGACACTAATGAGCATGAAATGGGACAAGGTTTATTAAATTTCCTTTTTAAAATGCGCACATGGCAAGTTGCCCAGAGGAAGATGCGACGCAGCAGCAGTAGCAGCAGCAGCAGAAACGAATGGCAACAAGTTTCCTGCATTTTTTCTCTCTTTCTCTGCTCATCAGCACAAGCAGGCGGCTGCACTGCATCGAGTCGAGTGTTGGCGACATGGAAGTGGCGCCGTTGCGACTTTCGCACTCTCCTTTGCCACCTATCAGCTGCCTAACTTGGGCCCCGCCCCAGCACACATTCCGCCCTATCCTCGTGGACACCCTCCACCGCACACATAGACAGACGTCCGAGCAGCTGCTGTCCGGGCAACAGAATGAAAAATGTCCGCAAGTGCGAAAATGAATCTGCCCCATGTTGCAATTTATTATGCCAACATAATAAATATTATATACAGTTGGTGTGTCAGACACTCACTGACTCCGACGGCCCATTGTGGGTGAGTGGGGACGGTCTCCTGCGCTTCATTGTTGCCTCACTTTTGGGTGGCACAATTCGGGGAAGCGCCGCTTTGTAACAGTTTGAGAAATGTTTAAAGCATTGCCACACTCTTAGCCTAATTGTGGCTGAAATAACTATTTTCCTGCAGATATTTTGTTAAATTTGTTATACAAGTAAAGTGACACTACCTGACTGAAATCTCGAAATCCAAACAAGTGAGAGACAAAATATTATTTAAAAAAGTTAAAATCATACTCATCGAATGAAATCAAAATATTAGGGAGGACAGGAAGAATGTTCGACTCAAGTTGCTGGTCAAAGAGGATAGAAAATACTGAGTCGTATATACATAGCTGTTGAACAGAGGTTCCTTTATTCATATGCGAGGCATTCGCTAAGATATAAACACGATTCCTTAGGCTGGATACTCCAAAATTATTTTACTCCTCTGCAAATCAAGCAATCAAAAAACTGCAATTTTAAGGCTAAACTGCAACTCGATATATAAATATATTCATCTTATATGTAATAGTTTAGTAAAAACAATAAAGAGTGCTCTACTCAAGACTGCTCGACTAGGAGATATCCTGAACCCTAACTGCATAGTTGGGCAATATTATGAGAGCTTAGTTGCTGAATTATAGTGGGACTGCCTTCACAAAACTTTCAGAACGTGATCATAATGTTCAACTGTGTGTATATTCCAAAGCACAAGTTTCTAGTACTGAAATTTCAGTCTCTAGCTCGTTTATCTTCTGAGGTGTCGACGTTCATACGGTCGGACGGACAGGTCTATGTCGACTCAGCTCGTCGCTCTGGTCAAGAATACTCATACTTTATTGGGTCTGCGATGCTTCCTTCTGGCTGTTACATGCTTTTCACAAAATCATTATACCCTGATTACCACATAGAGCTCAACTAGGGAAACGCGAATTCCCTATATTAATTGTGGGTACCTAAACAATATTCAAAATACAATCTGCCTTCTTCTTTATCTATTGTAATATGTGAGAGGGACAAACTGAATCTGATCTGTTGGGCCCAGTCACTCATATATGTTTAAGTTGAGTTTTATACCTATATTCTTATATCTGGGACCACGCTAATTATCTCTACCTCTTTGCATTCGCCAAACTTTAAGCAAGCTTCGCTTCCTCATACGTTTCTGTAATTTAATCTATAACTCTATGAATAAACGTTTGCACTTACGATGTGCTGAACTTAATATACGGCTCATTTGCTTAGTGGAATAGCACACCCATACCCTGAAAGTCATGCTGGACTGGAAAACGCTCCTGATCCTACATAATAATATTTGCCCAGGAATGTAATCACACTTAAGTATAAGTATTTTAGGTATATCTATGCCATCTACAATACGTGCCATAGTCCAGGTGAAAGTGGTCTAAAACGAGTCGAGGTGAATCGATTATAAATTTCTTAATTATTTGCGCACATTCGTTAGTTTGAACTTGTTAAAACTCAGTGTCCAAACGGAATTAATGAACTTTTGAATAGGTTGTACTTTGAGTACCCGTACTCTGCCTACACCTGCCACTCGTAGGAGATCTAACATATAAGCAAACCACGAATGCAAATAGTGGTATACACCTTCGTTAATGGAACGATGTATGGAGCAATAAGACAAGATTCGTATCATAATTAAGACTATTTGCACTCTGCTGGTCCAGTTGAGTCGTGTAGCAAATCTTTCCCGTTCCAGCTACGCATGAGATCTTCCCATTTTGGAGTTAAATAAATTTAATGTTGTTGGCCCTTTCACTTACCACTTCTAACCGTGCTGTGGTGCTTGTTTATTTTGAGCTTAGCCCCACACCCTTCCGCTCCCTCTTGGGTGTCTGACGATTTTTGGGTACGCACCCATAAATAAATCATTCAAGTTGTCAACAGGAATTTATTTGCGTTGCGTTTTCGTTTCATGTAAGTTTCTTGCGGTATCAGAAGCGGAAATGGACCACAGAGTGGCAGTGGGAGCGAGCAAGGTGATGATCAAGGGTGTACTGTGTAGAGGGGGAGGAGGAGGAAAGGCCAGCTACAGCTTCAGTACATTTTGCTTTTGTCAGAGCTTGTCAGAGCTCAACTTGCTGGCGACGCAGTCTGTCCCAGTGTCCTTTTGTATTTGCAGATTTATGCAACTGTATTGGTGACTGTGCATGTGCACGTGTGTGTGTTTTCAAGTGTGCGTGAATATGTGTTAATGTAATAGTTTATGCTGTTCTGCTGTCATCTTGGTCGCCCTTGCGGTAGGCAGCTTTATTGCAGTTCAGATACCCTAACTCTAGGTATCAAAAACTGCAGACAAATTATTTAATTTATTAACGACTGGAGTTCTACTACACTACACTACACTACAGCAAACTAAAAATATTATTTACTTTTATCAAGAAGAAAATCTGATTTCATTGTATTTGATATTAGCCATTATTATTTCTGTTAGTTTTCTATGTATTTTTATTAACTTTTCCAGTTCTGATATAGCAGCTGACATACATACGCTGCTAAAGATCAATTGAACTTGTATTCAAAATAATTTATTTTCAATAAAAAGTGTATATTTGAAATAATTAATTTCCTGGCTAAAATGCGCTGTAGGATCTAAGATAATAAAGTGCACTCCAGAATGAAAAAAAAAAAAAAAAAAATCTAAATTATTTTTTAATTTTCAGTATGAAATGTACAAATAAATCTTCTGCTCTTGTTTTTATTTTCTCTCTCTATCTTTCTTTCTGTCTTTCACTCCTCTCTTCTTGCTATTCTCTGTTCTTTCAATTAAATCATTGCGTTAGAAGTTTTATTCATTAATTTTCAATTTTTTTTTACCAAGCTAACGGACCAGAAAAGTCTAGCCAAAAGTAGTTCCTTAACTTAACTTAAATAAAATTCATTAAATATCAGTTTACTTTGTCAGTTTTATTATATACATATGTAAATAATATATAAATATATATATATATATATATATATATATATATTTATTTATATATATATATTTATATATATAATTTCATTTCAATTCAATTTCTATTATTTTTCTTATATTATATATTGAAATTTTATATATTCTTAAACATATATGTTATTTGGTAAATTAATTTAAAAAAATATTTAAGATAAAATAACTTGAACTAAAAATGTTTCTGATAGTTCTACAAGTTTATTATATGTATATGCTAATTCAAAATATATATTTAAATTTGTTTAGTAAATGTTTTGGTTTTCTTCAAGTATTTACAGTTAATTATCAAACTATTGTTTTGCATATTTTTATTGGGGCATTCAATCTGAAGATTCTGAATGGAGACTAGATTAAAGTGTGTGCACATGTGTCTCACCTAGTCAGGCCGATTTGCAGAGACGATGTCTCCTGGCTGTTGCTGTGGTTATATAAGCAAATTTATTTATATGCTGCTGCTGCTCCCGCTGATGCTGCTCCCGCTGTTGTTGCTGCTGCTGTTGTTTGCTTTTCATTTCCGGCCACGTCGACAAATCACAAACAACCAAAAAGGATATTATCTGCAGCAAAACTGTTTCCGTGGCCACACTATCGTCGCTGCGGTGTCCCCATCTTTTTTGGGGCATGCTCTGTCATGTTTATTTGGATAAATAATTTGCAAAAGATTTTTCGTTTTTCATTGTGTGTTCTCTTAATGGTCTTTTAAGTGGTCTCCGTTCCACATCAACGAGCGCCTGGCCTGTTAATCTTGACCAGGCTATCAAGCCGTGCCACAGATACCCCTTCGGCCAGTCGAATGTAAATTCTTAGCTCACGTGCGCAAATAGAAACCCAAACTAATTTCGGGGCTTCAGTGGAAGAGCGAGAACACTTCAATTTCCAGCACAATTCCAATGCTAATTGGCTGGGCAAATGTTTGCGCCTCTGAAGTTTCCACTTGTCATCGTTGACGACTCACTTGAGGCGCTGCTGATTGGGCGCGGCGGCCGCAGTTAGTTTAGAGACGTGCTGCGGATATGTCTGGAACGGGCAAGAGATTCATTTGCTTTGCATTATTGGCCTTCGGCTGTGTTTACGGTGCCAGCGCGTCGGCCAATCTGACCGAGTTCCTGGCCCATCGCCAGCGGCGCGGACTTATCTTCCAGAACAGCGGCAACATCAAGTTCGGCATGGGGCCCTCGATGCCTATTCCTCTGGGCGATCATGTGAAGTTCCGCTCTGCGGTCCTTTCGTTCACGCTGCAGGGCGGCACCTACAACCTGCCCACGACTCCTATTTGGCCCTGGGACAAGTGGGAAACCACCTTTGCCCGATCTCTGCAGCAAATGAGGCGCAACATCGAGAGGCACACGGCCAGCGGAGCTCTTCGATACGCGGACGATGCACGCCAGCTGGTGTACACGGCCCTCGAGGAGTACTTAGGCCGGCGCAACAACGATATGGCTGTGGGCAGACAATGCCTGTTGCGCGCCATATGCGAGAATGCCCAGGTGCATCATCACATCGGCATCTTCTCCGAAATACTGAACATTGTGCTGAGGTGAGCAAACAATTCGAACTGTTTCCAACCTTTGCTTCTGGCATCATTTATCCCGCCCTCTCACTTCTTATCTGCCCCCTCTCTCTCTCTCTCTCTCTCTCTCCCTCTCTCACTCTTTCGCTCCAATCTGTGCAGTCCGGGCAAAGCCGATTTAGATAACTGCTATCACGATGCCTTTGCGGCTGGACAGGCGGGTGCTAATTGCCTGGCCCTATTTGAGGCCTGTCCACGAGGCCTCAGCTTTCTGGACGAGATGTTGGTTGCGGAGCGCAGTTGAAATTTGATTAATTGGATTTTCGCTATGGATCGATTGATGCATCGGATTAGACAACAATAAAGTTTTGGCACAAATCAAAATGCATGTCTAATGCTTCTTGTTGTTGCGACTGTTGCATAATTTGCGACTCTTCGTCAAAGGCGCGCGCAGTGAGCATGTGGCATGTGGTATGCGGCATGCAGCATGCGGCAGGAAGCGGCAATAGGGGCGGCTGCACAAGCAAACCTATTGCACACAAAGGCTAAACAAACATGACAGTTTACACGAAGGTTCTTCTAACGAAATCAGCGGTATTTCTCTGTTGTGGAAAAAGCTTTCACTTACTAACTTTATTTAAATCACATCAACTTCTGGACGCGAACGAAACCTGATTAGTTTGGTCAAAGATGAGGCACACAGTCTCTGTCTACCAGCAGCGCTTGATTAGATCAAAACCACAAAACAAACCAAGAAAACTTTAGTGTGTAATTCAAGTATAACTACTAAATATTTTTAGTACTGGCGAACTTTGACCTCAACTTCAGAAAGAGGTTGATTATTTCCAAAATAATGTTATATTTCATAGACATACATTTCATATACATGTATATGTATATACATATACATACATATATGTAAGTATTCCAATTCAGCTACATTGACTGAACTGTCTCTCGAGTTCTCCTGAAATTGATCCATCGACATTAGTGGATCACTTTTGTATAATATTCATCAAATTTCATTCAGAATTTTCATTTTAGTTTTCAATTTCACGAATTGGCTGTCCGCATAAACGACACTGCAGCTGGATTGTTACCTATTCCTATGCGACATCAGAAGTTCAAATACCGCAAAGTTGCACAACTGCTGCTGCTCTCTCTCTCTCTGTTTCTTACTCTCTCTCGCTCTCTCTCCTTCTATAACTCCCTGTCAACATTGTCCACCCACCGAGCAGCCGCCCCCTGGCAGCAGCGTTGTTCGCGTTGTCATAATCGCATTTGAATTAGCTGTGCATACAAAACGACGAACGATAGTCGAACAGGGTGCCCCAACTGCAACTAGAGGCGCTGCCTATGCAGAGGCTGCTGTTTGAGCTGCGCTGGAGTGGAGCACCCGGTGGCCGCTGTTGTCGCTGTTGTTGTCAACGCGTTAGCCACCTGGCAAGCCTAATGTGGCACTTAAGACGCATTATTGTCTGTCTTTCAGCTGGCGCAGTTGCACTCGATGTAGTTGATGTTGTTGTTGTTGTTGTTGTTGTCGTTGCTGCTGCTGCTGCGTTTCCATTTAATTGAAGCCATTGTTGACAAAATGGCGGTCGCACGCTCGCTGCACAGCATTTAGCTCGCAGCATGCAGCAGCAGCCGCAGCAGCCGCAGTAGCCGCAGTCGCAGCCTCAAGCCTCGCTGTGCTGTGCGCCGCGCGGGGGGAGTGCCAGCATTTGAGGGGCGTGGCAGCAAAGTCAGCTTACACTAGCAACAAAACTGCGAAAAGCATTCCAAATTATTTTGAGTAGTTGGCTCTTTAATTCAAGTTCGTTTCAGCTTGGTCCATAATAGAAACTCAATCATTTACATCCACTATTAGCGCATCCAAGGCGCTGGCGCCTCTGGGACAGTCGTGGAACTGGTGCAGACAGTCGACGCCCGCCAGGCCCGCAGCGTGGGCTTCCTTGTAGACCTGCTCGAGTCGCGCCTTGCCGGGTCTGCAATGGGGAAATGAAGCCCTCAGGCAATGGAGATCTTCAATCTACACGACTTACGTTAGTAGCACATTCAGCAGCTCGGCCATGATGCCCACATGCTGATGCACTTGCGCATTCTCGCACATGGCACGTAGCAGGCACTGGCGGCCACGACCCGGGACGCTGCTCGCGTTGTCCATGTAGTGCTCCAGGGCGGCGTAGGCAAAGAGGCGTGTTTCATCCTCGTGCGATGCGTCCAGCTGTCGTATGTTTTCCTCGAGAGAGCGAGCAAACACGGACTCCCATTTGTCCCACGGGTAGAGGGGAGCCGAGGGCAATGTGTAGCCTCCGAAGTGCAGCACGATGAACTGGACAAAGCTGCGCCACACAACCGGATATTCCAGCTGGACGCCCATCACGGGGCCCACCACTAGCCGAATAGTGCCTCCGTTCTGGTAGATCAGCTGATGGCGCTTCTGGCGCGCGAGCAAGTAAGCCGTCAAGTTCTGGGCAGGCGCAATCACATCGTGGGAGCAGTGCAGCACTGGCACGAAGCAAATAAGCGACAGCAGGCAGATTGTAAAATGCATTGCAAACTGCTAAGACAGCTGCGTGTGGAGTGCAAAAAGCGTTGGAAGAATCTTCGTTGACAGCAACCGAAACGATCCGAATTTCGAATGCCACTCGATACAAGAAAAATAAATATTTGCGCGCACAATTAGCAGGTGAACTGGGTTATAAAGTCATCAGATGGGCAGCGCGATTCATACAGCTCGAATAAAAAATACATTTTTCCAATAACTTATATATTATTACTATACACATATTGTACAAAAACATATCAGATTTATTTTATTCACAAATTTAAAATAACCGCTGCATAAATCGGAGCTGCCAGCTTGACAAAAATAATGTTATTTGCATGTTGGGTGTCAAGTGCTTATGTCATTCATTGGGTCGTTTTCAACATAAATATTTTCAGTGTTAAATATATTTCAACACCCAAATAGTTTGTCGTTGCTTATTTGTCACTAATAATAGCTGAGTAAACTTTAAAATGCGCGCTCTATAAATAGAGCTGCCAACCTTGTTTTTAATAAATAGGCAGTGCTGTGCAATAAGTAATAAGATCCACAACATCCTCAAAGCAGTGTGACCGCGTCAAAATTATGCAAAAATGTGCCTACATTAATTTTCAAATACCAAACTAAATAAATTTCGGCCACACCTTATCGAGCTAGCATTCAACTTCATTAGACATCTGTTCAAAAATTAACTTGAAAAATGAGCAACGAAGCGGCTAAAGCCCAGATCGCCCAAGAAAAAATTGTCGCCCAGTTCCAACAGCTGCGGAATGAGCAAAGAAACCTGGCCAACAGCCTCAATACGCTGGAAATGGATCTGCGCGAACACAAGTGAGTCAGAAGGGGCCGCTAAACCTAACCTCCAAAATATCAAATATAAACAACAAATTGTCGCTCTCTATGTATTCCAAAAGAACTGTGATAGAAACACTGAATGCAGTGGACCCTGACCGCAAGTGCTTCCGTCTCATCGGTGGCGTGCTGTGCGAGCGCACCGTTAAGGACATCCTGCCCCAGCTGGTGGAAAACAAGGAATTCATTGCGAAGACCATCGCGACTGTCACAGTTGATCTGAGCAAAAAGGGCGCGGAGCTGAACAAATTCAAGGAGGAGCACAACATCAAAATACGCGGCGAGCAAATAGGCACCGACGCCGCCAAGTCGGACACGGATAACGCCAGCAAATCGGAAAATCGCAACGTGCTGGTCTCCTAATCGAAGCCAAGAGATAATCACCAAACCGCAGACGAGATGTAGGAGGAGAACGAAGCGTATTTATTGTGCCCATTGAGGTTCTTTGTGCAGGGGCACTACAATAATGAATGCATTGATTATGATTCTAATGTTATATGTAATTTTAGCTATAAGGCGCCGGTACACACGCAAATGTCACTCATCCATTCCCCACCCCATCCCACTCACACCCATAGCACCCATAGATTCACACACATACACATGCATAACTCTCACCCAATCGGCCCACAATTAAAACGAAAAGAGCTAATTTGAAATGGCAAATGGATGCACAAGATGAGTGATTTTATTGACGCTGGTAATCCCGTTTGCCGCCCGACTTGCTCAGCAGGCGCACATTCTGGATGCAGATGTCGTGGGAGACGGCCTTGCACATGTCGTAGACGGTGAGTGCGGCCACAGAAACGGCTGTCAGGGCTTCCATTTCGACGCCAGTCTGGCCGTTGCACCGCACAGTGGCCACCAAGCGGACGGAGTGCTGCTGCTCTAGCAGCGTGGCCTGCAACCGCACCGAAGACAAGACGATATTGTGGCACAGCGGTATCAGGAGTGATGTTTGCTTGGCTCCCATGATGCCGGCCAGTTGAGCCACGCTGAGGACGTCGCCCTTGGCCAGCTCGTTGGCTGCAATCAGCGCTGTCAGACGCTCGCCCACATGAACTGTGGCCTCGGCGCTGGCCGTGCGGGTGGTATGAGCTTTGCCGGCGACATCCACCATTTGCGCCTTGCCTTGGGCGTTGATGTGCGTCAATCCACTGCAGTTGCGCAGCTGTGCGTACTGTGGTTGATGAGGATGAAGCATGGTCCTGCTGCGGTTCCTGTAGCTGCCGATACCTGCAAGCAAACAGTTCTTGGGGAATGGTGTGCGATCTCTGTGCTAGCCGCCTATGAGTATCATTGGGCGATTCTCCATTTGCGACAGATTCAGCATGCCTGCGTAGGTTTAATGCGCCCATTAATACAGACCACAGAACTATAAACGACAATCCCCGATAATTTGACACCCACCTGCATGCTGTCGCTTCTTGCGCTGCACTGCGGCGCCTATGAGCTCGACCAGCTGCTGCTCCGTGCAGCCCTCGCTGCGCATGGCGTCGCGCAGCGAGAACTCCTTGTTGCCAAAGAGGCACACCTTGATGTTGCCGTCGGCCGTCAGGCGCAGGCGATTGCAGGTGCCGCAGAAGTGCTCGGTCATGGAGGTAATGAAGCCTAGTTGGCCAGCAAAGCCAGGCACTGCGTACGCCTTGGATGTGTCGTTCGGCCCGTTGGGCAGCGCCTGGAACTCGGGCCATCGTTGGCGTATCGCCTGCACCGTTTCGCTGTAAGAGATCAGTCGCTCCGTCTGCCACTTGTTGCCCGAGAAGGGCATATATTCGATGAACCGCACGTCGACGGGTCGCTCGCGGGTGAACTCGACAAAGTCGCAAATCTCATCCTCATTGAAGTTGCGCATCAGCACGCAGTTGATCTAGAAGTATGTATGATGAGTTGTTCTATGAGGAAGTACGTATATAGTTTATATAATGCTGACCTTCGGTCGGTAGCCCAGCTGAATTGCCAGATCGATGCCCGCGATGACCCGCTCCCAGCCCTTGCGGCGCGTTATCTGTTCGAAGCGCTCCTTGCGCAACGTGTCCAAGCTGATGTTCAGCGAATCCAGGCCAGCGCGCTGCAGTGGCACTAGAAGGCGCGTCAGCACCAGCCCATTGGTGGTGATGCCCACGTGCTCGAGCTGGGGCAGTGCCTTCAGCTGTGCCACCACCTCCACTATGTCGCGCCGCACCGTCGGCTCGCCGCCCGTCAGACGTATCTTGCGCACGCCCTGCTCCACGAAGATGCGCGCTAGGCGCAGCACCTCCTCGGTGCTCAGCAGCTGAGACTTGGGCTGCAGAGGCACACCTTCGGCCGGCATGCAATAGTCACCTGTAATTGGAGAGCCAAAGTATTTCACCACTGCTTATCAGCGACGAGCACTCAATATCTAGCACTCGGACAGATAACGTCCATGCCCAATCGGGCAGCATTGAAGTGGACTTACAGCGCAGGTTGCAGCGCTCGGTGAGCGAAATCCTCAAATATGTGTGATGCCGCCCAAAGCTGTCTGTCAAGGGCGAGGCGACAGCAGTGCTCTATGTACGAATGTCATTCACACAGATTAATCAAATTCCATTTTATATAAATTATATGGTAATCACCTGCGTGACAGTCGTTTCCAGCGCATTGTTGTCGCTCTTAATATCGAGTTGTGCACCTGTTGCCGCACTCTCTGCCGCCGTCGCTAATTTATGGAACTGGGAACCGGTTGCCATGTTGGCCGCCTGCCGCCTGAGCTGCGCCGTGCATTGCCGCAGCCACAGGTTCGAGCGTTTCACTAATAATCGCATTTGATGGACGTTTCTACGCTTTTGCCTCTAATCAGAAGACAATTTACACGGTCGATGGGTTACCTAACCTACAATTCGCTGCTGGGGGTTTGCCTCCTGGATTCCGCTGTGCCATCAAAACATTCGAATTAGAATCAATTCTGATAAGCATGCACTTAGACTCGGCAATGTGCTTACGCTTACCTCACTGGCGAAAGAACTCGTAATTCCCACTCTAATCAATCCGCACCGACGAAAATATGAACATCAACAGCCCAGTGTTGTTTATAAACTGAACGCTCTGATCATATGGCATTTGTACACGAAGAGCTTTGGTCCGAAAGCTTTGCAAATCCATATAAGCACACACACACAGTTGAGAGTTGTATTGGTGTAATAGGTTTAATTAGTGGACAAGCACTTTGTAATCTAGTACGCTAGCGGGTAGTCCTGTTATATGAATGACTTCATCTCACTGGACATTTCATATTGAAATAAAAATTTAATAATACAATAATAATTAGTAAAGACTGCTCGACTACGAGGTCCCCTGAACCCTCCGAGGAGCTGATATTTATATATATATATATATATATATATATATATATATAACCGCAATAAACCGAAATTCTAAAAGATAAACACGAATTTATGTTTAAAATTTGGAGACTCTAGCTTGAAAGATGTAGAAGATATTTTATAGCTGATTTTCAATCTTTCTTGATCGATAACAAAAATAACGGGAACAGATATGGAATTTTGCAAACAAACTTTATCTGCGCGTGATATACACGGATCTAAGAAAAACATTTCAAGTCTCTAGGGATTCAGGGTATAAAAATAATAAACCAAATTTTTTTCTTGAAACAATTAATAATTTCGCTCGTTACATACATTTATAAAACTTAATTATCATTTAAACAGGGTGTCAATGTGAGATGACCTGATCTATCTCCCTCTTCTTGTTTTACACTAAGTATAGCAATTTATTATACAGGTTTCAATAAGAACTGAACTTATAAAGTACATTTTGATAACGCAATTTCCAATAAATAAAAAAAAATATGTAGATCAATAGAAAAATTTTATAAAATAGTGTGAGAGTGAATCACCGAATAAAATGCGATGATAGTATTATAATTAAGTAATTTTTTTTTAATTAAAAAACAACAACCGATGAAGAGATTCACGACTGTTGAATTCCAAGCCGATCTTCCCTGTTTCATAAAACCACAATATAAATACATATTATATATGTACATATTATTTATTCTAAATAAATAAATTGATAAGTAATTATGTAAAATTAAAGCTGTTATAGAGAGGTAAAGATTCAGAGGACTTGAATTCCCTACACTCAGCTTTGCACTCGTTTTGAGTTTTATTCAATCCCCTTTGCGGTACGCCACTGGCGCAGCCTTTGATCCAGTGAGATATTTACCACTCGCTGGATGAACTCTTCCACATTTAGTCATCTGCCTGCCTCGCTGCTGTTCGGTTCGGCGCTAGGCTGCTGGAGCATTGTTTATGTCGGCATCGTCTCGGTCTTGGTCTTGGTCTCTATCGCTGTCTCGTTTTGTTTATTGTAATTCTAACGAACACATTCACACATTGGCACCATGCATAGCATGCGTCTGTGGAATCTGAAGCGGCTGACGCTGCTGCTCGGCGCGGTCATCTTGCTATACTTATTCTTTTTCTCTGGCGGCTATCACGAGTATCAAATAGACCGCGTTATCGACAACGCGAGACCGGAAGCAGTTTGGGAGTATGTGGCGGATTTCAACAAAATGCGCCTGTTGAATCCCACAATGTGAGTATGCGCCCACATCTCGGCTAGCAACAACTAACACGACCTGCGTGTACCAGCATCAATTTTAGGATTCTCGCCGATCAGGGCCACGCCCACGACTGGCGCTACACGGTGCGGTATACGGAACGGCTGTCGCACTGGCCGCACTGGCTGAACGAAGCGACTGCCCACTATGTGGTGACCAAGACCCTGCCGGGAGTCCATCCACCCGCCTGGTCCATCCAATCGACACACGAAACCTGCTTCTTCGGCGGCCACTACTGCCGTAAGTGCTCGAGTAGTCCAGGCACATGTGTGCATGTTTCTCAGGATTTCCGCTTATTTGCCAATCCATTTTTTCAGTGCACTCGCGCAGCGAATTCAGTTTCAGCTCAATAGGAGCGGACACATATGCCAATGAGAAGATCCAATATCAGTGCCCGCCGTTCCTGAGCACCGCCTGTCGCCGCGAGCTCGAGTTCCAGCGACGCGCTGTAATGCACAATCTAACTCACATATTCAAGCGGTCTTAGTCCCGGGGCAGCACCCGCCCTAATGAAAGTCTCGTATTCCATTCTATTCATTCTTTTGCTCTATTTGTTTGTATTTTCACGTCTAACAAATTTTAAAATTACATTGTATTTAATGCTCACCTCAACTAAATTAACAAACAGAAATTGTTGCTATGTATTTGCTCAATTATAACAAAACAATTAAAATACATGATCCAATGTATACTAAATCGAAAATTCAGGCATAGTATAGAATATTCTTTACAAATTGAAATGCTTGCCTCCATTAAATATACAAATATATTTATATATTTATAATTAATAATAATTATATAATTCATCGACCTGTGAATAGACATCACAATTGAACTTCGGTAGCTAAAGATCTTTATATCAATTGAATAGATTACATTCTCTAAACTCCTAGCTTGAGGTAAAGTTTTTATAAACATTCAAAAAAATAATTAAAATTTATAAAAAAAAAAAAAATTGATAAGTGAAGTCTGGTTGGGTTTTTAGACAAAGGGACTTAGATTTTGATGAGAGTTTTGGCAAATTGTCTTAGCTCGACTCGCTGCATAGTCTTGAGTCTCTCGAGTCTTTTGAATAGATCACGTCGTCAACCTGATATCGATATCGAGTCACTTGTCCAGCACAAGTCGCTTGCGTTTCTTGGATCCCGCGCTGCGTGCCAATCGGGCGCGGTCCACTTCCTCGGTGGGCAGCACAGGTGTGCTAGGCGCGCTCTGGGATCCGCCTGAGATCGCCGTGCCAAACCAGCGCGTCAGCTTTGTGGATTGCGTGGACTTGATAGGTTTCGGTGACTTGCGTAGCAATTGGCTGGATTGGGTACGCTGGCCAGTATCCTCCGGAGCGCCACTAGAGCTGATCAAATAATTAGTAATTTTGTTGCGCTGTGCCAGCTGCTGTGGATGCACGGGCGACACGTTGCCCGTAGAGTCAACTCGCAGGCGACTCCCAAATTCTCCGTTATTGGTTATCTCGAAGATGTCGTCGTCCAGCAAGGTGAACCGACGCTGTGGCAGCTGTTGCTTGGGGCTGGGCAGATCCGGCAGCAATTGAATACCCGGTTCATTAAGCCTAGCCTGATGGGGCTCAAACATTTTTTCTAAAAGTTCCAGGCAGGAGCGTTCGCGCTTCTTTTTAGCCGGCATGGCTGCACCTGTTTTGTCATGCAGCTGCTGTGGCTGCTGCGGCTGTCGTACCTCCGAGCCGAATATTTTGAAGCCCTCAAATGGCACAGGCTGCGCTAACGTCACTTGCGACACTTCCGAGCAGTTGCTGAATATGTCAGGGGATTTGTTCACCGAGCCGCGTTGCTGAGCCAGCATAAGTCCGAATCGGGAGGTGGTCGGCTGGGACTGTTGCTCCTTGGCAGGAGCTACAGTCTTCCTCTTCAATGCTCGAGTGCGCCGGCTTTGCGAAGGCTTAGTCGAGAGCTGCGAGCTCTCATCATGAGAACTATTGATCACCACGACATCTGGCTTTGGATTTGGACTGGATAACACAGGCACCTCGGAGCCACTAAGCAGGTGCAGGTTTACGGGCAACAATAGTTGAGTTGCCGGCGGTACGTGCGGCACCCGAAAATCGGGCAGATCCAAAGCGTCAAATTCTGCGAGGTTCTCTGGGAGTTTTTGTGCGCACTGCAAATACGAGTTATCAGACAAAATGGAACCAGAGCTTAGTAGCTCAGGTGTTGCAGCGGGTGAAGCTGTCACCGGTTTCGAGCTGGTATTCCCATTTTTTTGATTACCAAGAAGAAAATTCGGTAGCTCGGACGTAACTACTGGTGAAGCCGTTGGGATTTTTGGACTGGCCTGGCCCTGCCTTTCGTTGTTCAGAACAGATGCCGATGTCTTCAATGTGGCAGCGGGCTTAGCCTTCATCTTTTTAGACCTGACCTTTTCGACCCTTTTACTGTCAGGCAAAGAGGTCAGTTTATTGGAAAAATGTTGTTTTTCTGCTCGGCTCCTTGTCATCCGTTTAGGTTCTGGCGGCTCCGTTTTCATTGGCGTTGTCTTTGATGTTCTAGGCGTGACTGCAATCTCTTGCTTCAGATTGAGCGTTTGATTTGTGCCGGAATTGCGTTTCCTTCTGGGTGTCCCTTTCTTCTCATAGTCCAGCGCTTTCAGCTGCTTCATATACTTGCTGTACGGCCGTGAATCCGCCGAACGCGTTAATCTTTGCATTCCACGCGTCTGCCTGGGTTCCATGTCAACGCTTTTCTTTCCGTTTGAGCGTGCAGACCTGGGCTCTGTTTTCGGCGTCATTGGCAACTGTGTGTCACGTTTCGGAGTTCTCGGTTCGGGTTTTATAGGTGACCTCTGCTTAGCCGGAGAATCGGGTGATCCTTTAGACGAAGCCTTCGCAGAGTTCGTGGGGTTGCGCTGATGTATGGAAGCTCGTTTTAGCCTCACGTTAACTACTTTCCTTGTTTTCTTCGATGCATTAGGCGGCTCTTCGGTTTCCGATTCGGTCAGCTCCACTGACTTTGGAGCCTGTGCATGTTTCGTGTATTTTCGCTTGGCTGGTGAGTTCGATGTTATTGGCGACTCAATAATTTCACAATCATCGCTGGAAAGCAACACCACATTAGTGCTACGTTTGCTCGCAGAAGCATTCACTTCAACCTCAGGTTCTGATTCTGACTCCAAAATCAAAGGCTCCATTGCAATCACGTCATCACTGTGCTCAGACAGCGATACTTTATCTGGCTCCTGGCGTTCCGCCAACGGTCGCTCCCGTTGAAGGTTCCACAGACACTGATAGATTTCTTCGGTGTCGCCTGTGGAGGGAACGTCTGATGTTTTCGAATCTACAGTTGAGCCACTTATTGTACTGCTGCTATTATTCTCGCCCAGCCACACAGCGATGTTCCTCTTATATTGTTCGGCTGTGACAAGAGGCAGATATGAATCGAATTGATGGCGATAACGACGAAGACGATAATCTCTGAAAGTATAATTACAAATGTTATTAAAATTACTATTAACGTAATTGGGTCTCGAAAATGTGCTGATCTATATACATCTATATATCTATATACATATATAACAACATTAATCGTGTGATTTACTGCCGACGTTCACCAACTTGATGTATTCGCCAAGGATACCCCGCTGCTTATAGTATTCCTCGAGATCTACACGCTTGCTTAGCACCTCCTTAACATCTGGTAGATGAAACTTGGTCTCGAAGCTCCTAAAACTCTTGAATTGATGATCCAAGCAGCCTCCCAATTGCATCACCTTATACAGCAACTTCACGTCGGACTGGAAAGATGATCAAGTTCTTATTTACTTAGATCTTCATATTCATATATTTACTGCTCCTACCGTTATGTCCACACTAGAGATCACAATGTTTACTTTGCCTTCGAATTGTTTCTGCAGCATGGAAGTGCAAAAGTTATTATTTAATGTGTATCCGCGATGATCTACAATGATGTAGTCAAACTTCAGCTTGCTGAGATCGCCTATGCTGCGTAATACACTCCACTTGCTCAGATAAACGCTATGCGCCGACTCTGTGGTGTCTATAAAACAGACATCGATCAATTAATATTATGTATATATAACTATTTATATAAACCATAAATACCATTAATGTCCTTAATAACGCATACGGGTAAATCAGTGAGCACTCCCAGGTGAAACTGCCAGCCAGCCAGCAACTGCTCATCGTTCTGTAACACAATTAGAGTCTTTTTGGCCGTTCCCAGTCCACTTAACAAGGCCGCAACAGACGCTGTTTTTCCCAAACCGCTCTCATCGTTCAAAATGCAAAACTCTTGTTTGGACAGCCGTTTATAGAGAAAACGCACTGCTTCGAGTTGAAAGCTCTTCAGGTACTGCGTCGTCTTGCTGGGAATCAGCACGTTCTCGGAGACGCGTAATTCCGCTGCTCGCTCTGAGACAAAGTGATACATTTGCCCCTTTTTTAACCTTTTTATATGTGAACGTGGTGCAGCGCCAAATAGATTGCCACGAGTATGTACAGCAGCTTAAGGTATGAAAATATCAGAAACATTGAAAACGAGCCAATTATCATCCTCTTGGACGTCAGCGGCCCATCCACATATTCACTATTAAATATATCCACCAAGTTATTATTGTTATAGTTGTTGTTGTAGACGATATGCATGTGTGGAGCAAATGCAGCAGGTAGACTTAGGTAGAAAAACGGCGCGTATTGTGCGGGCGGGAAAAATGTTTTATTCGTTGTGCTATGCCTGCAGGTGGCTGTATTCGGCATTCACTGGAAATATATAAAGAATTACATATTTAGCACTGATTTCAATCAATATGCAATGCATAATATAAATGTATTTCAAGCACAAGAAAAATTCGTCTCTCCTGTTGTGTACCTTTTTTCGCGCCTTGCAACACTGAACTTTTAACACGTTAGAGATGAACGATGTGCACAGCTAGAGATAACATATTGCAAATATTTCTATGCTCATTTAAAATTAACTTAATAAACGTAATTTAGCGCTATAAAAAATGTGACGCTCATCCAAATGGCCTTACTTAAATAATAATAACTGTTGGATATATTATTACAATAATTGTTGGATATATTATCTATAGTGTTAGTGTTATTACGAATAAAATGTATGTTGAAGAATAATCACGATAACGATAGTAACAACGATGACTCGTTACATCTGTTTTGCTACTTTACAGTTACTGTCATATTCCAAAAGTGTTTAGACGCGCTCCATAACAATTGAATTAAAACTTAATCATGGTCGCCTGCAAAGAAAAAGCGCCGAATGCGAAAAGAAAACATGCCGAGGATCCTCTGACTGCAACCACAGCACCTCCTCCTGCCAAACAGAGAATGGTTGTCACACCTTGGCGTGACACGTGCGTAAACAACACATGGTGACTTGCTCGAAAAGGTTCCCTAAAAACAAAACTTTTTCCATTTTTAGCACAGAGTTTAGCTCTGTATATGATTGGTTATTTGGAAAGCAGACGTCACCTGCAAATCTTCGCAAAGCTCTTAGCCACATGCGGATATGGGACTTGCGCCGGGGCAACCTTTGTCCGGCTTCCGTACTAGCGACTGCCGTGCTGGTCAAAGCACAGCTGGAGGATAAAGAAGGCAGCGACAACGTCCAGTCAATATATGCCAGCGCCTTCACACGCTTCTTCAACTTTATGTCTTCTATCATGCAGAACTACAACATGTCTAGCATGTACGTCACGGCACAGCAGCTCGGCTTGCAATCTTTTATCGTGGATTTGAGGCACTTGTGCGCTCACGGACAGGAGCTGCCGCCTGTGCTTGTATTGCGGCACACAGCCGCCCACTGCTTGGAGTGGCTACGTACGTACTACTGGCTTCCACAAAAAGAGAGCCTTAGTAATCTGGATGCGCCAAAGTTGCAGCGGAAGGATATGCTAAAATTTGAGAATGAGCTGTGGACTCTTTTTGAGATGTTCGATTTGGCCTTAGAATGCGAACTGAATGGAGCACAAAAGCTGAAGTCGATCAGTAAACTGAAGCCTAGCGCGGAGTTCAACAAAATTCGAGTTTATTGTTCCGCTAGAAAGCTAAAAAGTACTAAGGAGGTACTTGATACTGTGGTCAGGGAATTGGGCGGGACCGTGAAAAGACAAAATTCGGCAATGAAAGATTTGCTTGACATATATATGGCGGGTGTGCTTAAAATGAAATATTTCCTAGGCGCAGGCCTTGCGCACAACGAGAGCGAGGAGCTCGTCATTAAGGCTACCCAGGGCCTCTTCCGACTGCTGGCCATGCAGGGTTACATAGAGAATATGTTTGTAGCATTCGTACAATTATCAGAGAATGCAAATGAAAGCGATGAGAGGAGGCGAGGTGCGAGTTATTGGGCCACAAAGATGCTACAGACTTTTGGAATGCTGTGCCGAATGAAGCGCATGTACAAAGAGGAATTGGATTTGGTAAGCATCTGAAATAGTCTGTCGCCATTTCTACAACAAATTCTTTATTATAGAACTCCAATATAAAGGCTGTAGATTTTACAACACTTAACAAATCGGAGAGATCAAAAACTATGCGTCGTCTGCTTATTCACTCGGGTGTGGATCAGGCCCTCACATTGATTTTTGGCGAGTGTCCAAAGAAGCCTCGCTCTTGGGTATTTGAGCGAGAATTTCTATTGAATAGACTTGGTCCACTAAATAAATACTCAATACCCATCCTGAAGGGGTAAAATGAATCTTTATTTAATTAAAAATAGATTTTGAATGTTTTTTTTTCTTATATTTCAGTTTATTGCCTCTCGTGGTTCCGCCCCTAACAGACGAACAGGTTGAAGATTTTACTAAGATTTGTAACGCTAAGATGCAAGCTATAGACGAGGAGAAGCCTCTTAACCCTGATAATCTGTCTACGGTGGCTGCCAAAGAAGGTACTTCTAATAAAACCCAAACTGTATTTGGCATTTGGAAACTCGATGAAGGTAAGCAACGGTATTTACTGGAATGTACGCTGATTTAATATAATTTATTATAGATAATGCCTGGCCCAAATGTGCACTTGGAGTTCTGCCGACCAATGTTAATTAAGTGAATTTTGTAAAATAGTGAAAAATAAGGAACTAAAATAAAAAGCATATGCAATAAATTTGAACAATTCAAAACTATATTTAAATAAAATAGTAAGGCGCGAAAATGCTTAATTAGTTTACGCATTCTCAGCGATTTTGCTGATGTCGTTTATCAACACTGACACTAGTCAAGCCAACAATTTGTTTACACTTTAACAATTGGTAAATAAGTATTAGGAGCAATTAAGTATGGACTTTCAGCGAAGCGATGCTATTCTTATGGAAATATTGCAGGAGCGCAAAACAATCACTGGTTTTCTAGACGCAATATTCGGATTCTTGAGGCGCAAGTAATAAATATTCCTCAGTAATATAAAGGACAAGGAAAATGAAAATCTTTTGTAGCACCGATTTTTATCATACCAAGAAGGATGCATCAGATCAAGTCGGGTTCCCCAAAGGAATGAGGGAGCAAATCCTTTATGGCGCCATGCAGCGCTATGATCCTGACTGCTGGCTACAAACCATGAGCGCTGAAAGTGATATTGGGGATTCTGGGGAGACTGCTCCGCCCGCTGTTGAAGAAGTCTGTGTAGAGACTACAGAGGAAGCGCTGTCAAAAAGCCATCCTACAAAGCCAAGCGAGACGGTGGAAAACTTAGGCCGTCCGTTTGAGCCTGGTGACTTTAAGAATGGCGCTGCGTTTGAGCACCATTGTTGGTCTCAGACCCTAAAGGATTTGGAAGTGCATGTTCAACTCCCAGCCACTCTAAGAACTGCCAAACAACTGTCCATCGATATCAAACCGCAGCAAATCAAGGTGAGCAGTAAGAGCACACCGGAACAAGTGATCCTCGAAGGCACGCTCAGCCAGCGTATAAGACAGAATGAAGCCATGTGGTCTATAGAAGATGGCAAGTTGTTGATCTGTTGTGGTAGGTATTTCAAGCTAATATCGAAGCAACCTTTAATTGGTTAATGTCCCAGACAAGGTAAAGGAGCGTTGGTGGGAGCGGCTTTTCGAGGGTGACGATGACATCGATATAAAAAAACTTGACTGTGAGCGCTATATAGATGAGCTGCCCCAAGAGTCGCAGGCGGCCATTGAGAAGCTGCGCGTGCAACAGATGGAAACGGATCAGCAACAAAATTCCTTGCGGACGACAGATCCGGAGCAGGCCAAAACGCTAGAGCGCCTGCGTACGGCGTGGGATTTAGAAGGCTCCCCGTTTAAAGGACAACCCTTTGATCCGTCGGTGGTGCGGATGAGCTAGTAGTTTATTAGGCACATAGATATAGATGAGATACTAAAACGTCTATGTTATATAAATTAAAAAGGTAGCCAGGAAAGGTCCTGCTAAAATACATGTTAGTATTATCCTTAATGAGCCTTTAGCTCTTGCTTCTTGCGTTGCAGCTGTTTCTTTTGGTAGGCGACGTCCGTCTGATCCGAGGACCAAGCCACATACATGTACGTGGTGAGCAGCACAGCGAGCAACAGGCGATCAAGACTCATCACGTTGGTGGCAAACAGGATGAGAGTGAATCCCACAAAGGACGGATGACGAACATGCGCGTACAGGTTGCGCAGCTCAAGAGACTTGAATGCGATGGGCTCCGCGTAGTTATGTAGAGCATAATAGGTCTGCTTGATTCCCAGCAGCTCTCCCAGATCCATTATGAAGCTGCCACCGTAAATGATAGCCCAACATATACCATGGGTTATAACAAAAGTCCACCAAAGCGGGGTTCCCACGTCCACATCGATTTGCCAGAGCACAATCGACTGAGCAGGCACCCAGTTCTTCACCAGGTGCTAAACGAATGGTGAGAGTATGCATATGTATACGGAAACTCAAGGCTATTTGAGTGTATATAGCATATACATACATGTAAACAAAGCGATGACGTCAGAGTATAAATAGTTCGCTCGGCTGGAGCCAAGTGCAATTTGTGCAGCAGATTCTTCACTATTGCTGACTTAAAGAAACTATGCTGAAAAATGAATCCGATTATATAGAGTGTGTCGAATACAAGTGGTCCAAATGCGGTTTCCAGTCGCGAATGGTTGTCCAATAAATTAAAGATCCAGGTGTGCGCTTTTGAAACCGATCGCGGCTTGGACAGAAACAGTGTCAATTTTCCAACAACATAAAACGTGTAACAGAATGTGACTAAAGAGGCCAGCAATAAAATAACCTTTAAGAGTGAGGCCATTTTAGTAGTAGTAGTAATTTGATTTATTTTAGAAATAATTCGCAAAAATTCGAAAATTATGAGCACACAAAAATGAGTAAACCATTTGACGGGTCACTTGAAAAGAATAAGTATCAGTGTTGGAAAACAGTTTTAGATTGACAGTGGCTGGTCGTCCGAGAAACACAATCAGCTGTTTGTGCGCGTCTCGTAGTGATTGACAAATGTGGCTTTGAAACTGACGTCAACAATTATTTAGTTATTTCCCCCGATAAGTTGTAAGAATGTTTACTTTGTGGACACTGATTGAGGCGTCGTTGCTTTGTCTAAATGCAGTTTGCATTTTGCACGAGGAGCGATTTTTGGCCAAATGTAAGTAATTGTAGGCCGATATTTGTACAACTAACCAACAAATACTTTTTACAGTTGGTTGGGGACGACAAGCCGGTCAACAGGATTTTGGAGCGCCCACCGCTAAGGATCAAGTCCTAAATCTTATTCGATCGATTCGCACAGTTGCCAAGAGTGAGTATTTATGTATAATCTTGCATATTTGCATAAAGCGAAGCAAATATGACTAACACGTGTCCAAATTTTATTTTACAGTTCCACTGATATTTCTTAACATAATAGCGATTATATTTAAACTGTTACTTGGGTAAAACTTAAATTCTATTGTAATAAATGTACTAGTAATGGATTTCGAAAAATTCGCAATTATTATCCTACATGGTGACTCGACTTGCGCTGCAGCACACACTTAACGCGGTTCTCTAGTGCTATGCTGTATGCATCCAGCTTGTAAGCAGCCGCCTCCAACTTGTCCACGGTGTCTGATATTTCATCAATTTGCTGCATGAGGGGTGCTAGCTGTTGAAACTTGACGCACAGCTCGTTGGTGGATACGTTGAGGTTCTCGGCTATTTGCCGCATGTCCTTGTACTTGGCTATGGTTGCCTTGTTCATTTCCTCGAGCAATTTATAATCTTCTAATGGCGCATTGAGCTCGTTCGTTATATATTCTTCCGTTTTTTGGAACATCTTCGTAGCCAGTTTGCTGAGATTTGGGTCATGGGCGTGGGCCAAAGCTTCGAAACTGGATGTTGAAGTCGACAGTGTGGGGCCCCGCATCGGTGAGTCAAGTAGCGGATTGTGATCCTGATCCTTAGCTTGAGCAGCGTTAGCGCTTGTTGGTGGCTGCTCTTTGTCCATGTTATTTGACGAATTTTCCAAAACAATTACATCAACAGCTGATGTCTCCGATGTGAAGTGAATGCTAACTCCGTCTATCAGTGCTAATGGCAAATGCACGCGTCTCTTTGTGAATGGTTAATATTGTGGCGCTCATAAAGTTCGTGGATTTTCCTTATCGATATGGGATCAGTTCAGTTTTGCCAGCGCTCAAGATAACGCAAAATAATGTCTGAGCAGAGTAGTGAGATGAAGCTTAAGCATCTCTTTGATGGCGGGGAGTGGAATGTATACGATCCGAATATATTAAATTTGGGTGTCGGTGCTCCAGGCACAGATCTATTAGAGCCTTGTTGTGATATTTTTCAAGAGGCTACAGTCCATTGCTTGGTTAGTATAGAACGATTTTTATGATTATTATAGTTCGGCATTATTTTTAATGACCTTTGGTTATCCGTAGAAGAGGGAAAAAGAGGCCAACCAATCTCTGATATTTCAATATGGACCAACCAACGGCACTCATGAAATACGCAATGAAATCGCCAAGTACTTGACCGGAAAGTATGATAGCCCCGTAAACAGGTACGTATTGGCAATGTTCAAAATATGTCCAGCTATTTATATTCCCACTTTCAGCGAAGACCTGATAGTCACAACTGGCGCAAGTCAAGGCTTGCATTTCTTGCTTTCTACAATGATAGACTTTAATGGCTATTTATTTGTGGATGAGTACACGTATATGATTGCTTTGGACAGCATGAAACACTTCACGACCCTTACGATTATTCCTCTTAAGCTGAATGACGATGGCGTCGACCTTAACGATCTCGAGGTAAAAGTAAAAGGCCGTCGGTTTAAATCGGAGAATAAGGAGTTTTGGGCCATTTACTATACGATACCCACATATCACAATCCTACTGGCATTTTGTTCTCACCAAGTAACTATAAAATTGTGAAAACGTTTGCTTTAAACACTCACCGCTTTATCTTCTCTGCTAGCTGTTTGTCGTGGAATTGTGGCGCTCTCACGCAAATACGACTTCTTAGTAGTGTGCGATGATGTCTATAACATTCTTCATTATGGCAATAAACCGCAGCACTCGCGTCTAATGTCTTATGACACACGCACAGATGCGGACTATGTCGGCAATGTCATTTCCAACGGCAGCTTTTCAAAGATTATTGGACCTGGGGTGCGCCTAGGCTGGCTAGAGGTGCCTCCACGTCTTAAACCGCAACTTCTTCACAGTGGGATCATTAACAGCGGTGGTTGCTTCAATAACTACATAGCTGGAATTGTTGGCAGTCTATTTGAACTGCAACTCGCGCAACCGCATATTGCAAGGCTCTATGCTGCCTACAAAGAGCGGATGTTGGCCGTCAATGCGGTGCTAAAGTCTGAACTACCCAACACCTGTCGATTTGTAGCGCCTTCCGGCGGTTACTTCATATGGATAGGTTTGCCGGACCAGGTGAAGGCATCCGAGTTTCTGGAGTACTGTTTGGAGCATGAGAAGATTACATTCATTGCTGGCTCACGATTTGCTGTTGAGGAGGGCAAGGGACAACATTTCTTTCGCATATCCATAGCTTTTCATAAGAAAGAAAAACTTGTGGATGGGATCAGCCGTCTGTGTCTGG
Organism: Drosophila mayaguana; assembly: GCA_037075325.1. Taxonomy (NCBI): domain Eukaryota; kingdom Metazoa; phylum Arthropoda; class Insecta; order Diptera; family Drosophilidae; genus Drosophila; species Drosophila mayaguana. The sequence goes on along the minus strand of JBAMCG010000080.1, from coordinate 1,942,702 downwards.
CACTAAAAGCTTTTTTAGAAACTGTTAAACGCACGTGAGCTATTTTGATTTTATATGGCAAAACTAATTGTAATTCATTGTTGTTTTGTTATCGTATTTTAAATAATGCTTACAAATATACGACTTAGAACTTAGCCATCTATACAGTTATAAATTATGAACAAAAACAATATGTGTATGTAAAAATTTTTGGGCACAATGCTTAAAAATATCACAAATCTGATAATTTTTTTGTTTTTTTACAAGTATTGAAGTTTAACTTTACGAATCAGTAGTTAACATGCAGTCGCTTGGTACAGCACCCGTTCTTTTCTAATTGGCCCATTTGTCATACTGAGTGCGTACTCTGCTTGTACGACAAATTCGAAGGAATGGAATATAACAAATTATATTATTTGACTTAAAGTAATTGTAAAGTCGGCAACTATTCGGTGAATGTGAGAACAATCTCCTTGACAGAGGTGTACGTGCCAATAACTAGACCCAGAATGCCAACAACAATCAACACAAAGTTGCCTAAAAATGAAAGATATGCAATCATACACATAGTAGATGCTCTAGCTCAAAAACTCACTTAGCAGCAGCCAGCCCTTAGCCATTCCTGTGGTCTCGTACCAGTGCGTGCAGATTTGAATCAGAGCTGGAAAAGCCAGGCCCAAGGCGGATAAGCACAGAGCGCCAAAAAGCGAAATGAAGAGCTCCAGATTGGGTATGGCCACGGCGAGCAGAACTAGAAGGTCAATCAGACACTTAATATGCTCACTCTTTATTCAGCTTCAGCTACTTACAGGTGATCAGCACAAGGCCGGTACGCACGGCATACTCCCAGAAGAGCTTATTGCGTTGGGGGCCCAGTTTCTTGCCGACGTAGTCGTTCCATGTGATGTCAATGGCCACATAGCAAGCCAGACCGTGTGTGATATAGATGGCGAATGCTAACATAGCCTTGACGCATTGCGCTGGACTGTAAAAGGACATGTCGTGAGTTTTGGTCAAGAATATTATTTTCTGTTTACTTACATTTCATGTTCCGGCAGATTCAGGGTGATGGAGCCCAGGACACTGGCACCGTAATTTAGATATCCGAACAGACCCATGCCCACGTACAGGAAAACGATCCATACCATGGATATATTGAGAACGCCACAGGAGCCCCCAAACTTGTGTGGGGTTTTCATTTCGTTTTCAAGAGGCAAAATGACGCCAATGGCCTCCAAGGCGAACAAAACTGTTCCAAAGAACAGTGGGAAGTTCTCAATCTTGCCAATGGCATCCTTGCCCTCCATTGTGACTGGCTCCCGGAAGATATAGTAGCAAATGAAGCCAAAGGATACCATTGTTATGAAATTGGCTAGTGTGGAGAAGGGCGCTAGGTACTTCAGTTGTCGCACCCAATTGATAAGTATCAGTGGTACCAATATGATTATCATGCAGAGACGCACGTCGACGTTGGTCTCGTAGACGGTATCGACAATGGATTTTATATTGGACGCAACGAACACCACGTAGACACAGCAAGTGCCAAGTTGGTAAATCAACAGGAATACATTCACTACGGTGCCTATGTAGGGAGCACAGTTCTTGAAGAAAGAAGGACCCTCGGCAAGGGCTGCCTCCGCCACAGCTGGATAGTTCATGCTGGGCACCTGTTTGAAAATTTACAATGAGAAGAGCTTCCAATAGAGATCAAACTTGGCGTGAACTAACCTTCTTACGCCGACACAATTCATACTCTGCCTTGACCAGCTGGTGTATACAGTAGGTGCATATGAAGCCGATCACAATGGTTCCGATGGTCCCCGTCACATAGCCTGAGTTTCGAAAGGCATTTGGCATGGCCAGAATACCAGTACCTAGGGAGCCCTTTAGCAAATGGAATAGGGTCTCCCAGTTGCTGTCGAAGGCATAGAAATCTTAGCAGGGGCAAGAGTTTGTATTCCTGTTAAACTTACGTTGTGGGATGCGGCACTTCCCGATGCTCGTAGGGATTGTAGTCGGGAGCCTTGACAGCACCCTTCTCCGCTAGCTCCAGTGAGTACTTGTTGCTGCTCTGCTGCTTGATGTTGTCCACATGATCACTGACAAACGCCTGGTTATTGTGTCCATTTTTACTCATGGCTGGAAAGGAGTCAGAGAGAGAGAGAGAGAGAGAGAGAGAGAGAGAGAGAGAGAGGAGAGAGAGAGAGAGACAGAGAAATAAATTTCGGATCAAAACAAATGTTTATTTTAATGATTCATTTACTATAGCTCATTTGGTTCTTGATCAACAGGTTATGCGCAATAGATTGTCGTCTGAGCATATGTCTGCTTCGCCAACAGCCCAACATTAAAACCGGATTTGGCCAAATAATTACGCGTTTCACAAAATATAAGCGCCTTAACCTCTTTGAGCTTTTTTATAAATGGCGTATGTATATTATATCCAGCTTGTTTAAAAATACGCTTGTAAGATCTTTGTCCAGCGGGAATAAAGTCTTCATTGTATTATTTTTAAATGGGATTCCCTGGTATAAGTCTTTTGTGAAAAGGTTTATGGCGTGGCAGAGTCATAAATACTTAATTAGGACGCCGAGCTGAGTCGGTCTTAAGGATCTCATAAGTCACAAGAGCTGGACACTTGAATTTCTGAAAATATTTATACCATGGGCAGTACTGTTATTTTGTTGCATCTATAACTCATCTCAAATACTTATCATAATCGACCATTATGTATCGTTTTCTAAGTCATAAGTTTCAAATCTGTTATGTAGGCAATCTGCCCTATATTAGGCTCAACAAAATTTTGGATACGAATATGCAACTAATACAAAACTTATTCAACAATTTATTTCATTTTCCATTGTAAAGCTAATGCGCAGTCAGCAGATATGTGAGTTCCGGGTATCTCCTAGTCGAGCTCTGCCACACTTGAGCACTTTTGCTTGTACTCGAGGCTGTATATAAAACCATTATTTAATTTCGGACACTCTCCATAGAGATCGCGATCTATCTCAGAGCAGCAAATGCAGCTGAAAATAGTCTGAAATATATCTAAATTAAAAGCAGACCCACGACAATGTCAAGTTCACTGTGACGGAATCATTGCCCCCGTCATCAGAGCCGCATCGGGGCACATAGACTCTATTGTGTCAGTGTGAGTGAGTGTGACACAGACAGAGATAGCGAGAGAGAGTGGGAAAGGGAAAGGAAGTGTACGTATATATAATATTGCCAACAACTTGCTGCAAATGAAACGTGCTAACATTTTCTAATTGCAGCCAATTTTGCTGTCACTTGTCAGTGGCTTCGCACTGTACATAATTTTTGTGGTTTCATTTAGCGCTTGGAATAGCTGAGCTTTGCTATTACCCTTTTTTAAAAAAGAAAGAAAAGAAAACTTTGTCTTGTCTACATATATATCTACAAACAAACAATAATTGCCTACTTCTTAATTAGAAAATATTTTCGTGTGACATGCACAATTTGACATTTTATTGCTTGCTATTAGGCACAAGATCTTAGCTGAGATAACGGTAAAATCTCAGTCGAAAATTCCCGAACGCTAGACACTAAAACTAAATTTGGTCAATCAAAATATCAGTGGACCTATGGCAATTTTTCCGGTTTGAGAGCAATTGCTATATTTAATTATACCAGTTGACTTCTCGACTTTCACATACTTATACATACATAGATATGAATACATATATACTTATATATACAGTGATTCGGTTGAATGCATGCCTGCATAATGTATGTATATTATTCGAAACATTTCCAACTGCACTGACTTACATAACTGATGAACGCCGAAGGTCATTCGAAACTGATTCATCGATCTCGGTCTCGGGTTGAACAATTAAATAATTATACTATATGTTGAGCAACAAATTTTTGACACCCACTTTGGTACGGAAGCGCAAATTATGCATAATTTCAAGTACAGCTAGTTTTTGTTCTAGCCCATCGTGTGAGGTACGACGCAATCAGATCTGAGGTATGCGGAAGTCATAAAAACAATGTAGCCAAATGACTGCGGCAATTGGATTTGAGTGAAAATCTAAAACAAAAAACTCCGACATGAAAAAACCATTTCGAATACTGCGAAATAGTTAGGATAGAATTGGAGAGTTGGCATCATCTGAAATCGCGATAACATAAAGCTGTAGAGCCTATATTGAAATGAAAAGAAAAGAATGGACCTAGCCAAAATCAAAATATAATTAATAACTTTCTAATCTATAGATTACGCATGCCCATAATTTAAACTTTTTTTGTTTTGTCTTTTCAAATAACGCCAGAAAACTCACTTATTTCTAGTGGTTGTACCTAATTTCGCAGAAATACTTCAGATAATTTATTCACCAATAATTTATGCGAGACTTTAATAAAATAAAGCAAAAGAAAAACTTCATAGTTTGTTTTATTAATGAACTGCAACCGGTTCAAACTGGATGCGTGCTGTCTTTCGCACCAAACCTTTTGGCCAAAACAGAGAGGCCAGAAAAACTTGTATGCCGCGAGCCAAAGACCCAATACGCTTAATAAATTCCATTTGACAAAACACACATCAAACGCGATTTTGCCAATACTATTCGATGCAAATTGCTTTTGATAAATAAAATAATTAGTAGAATATTAAAAAATACGTTTTAGCAAACATTAAAAGCGCGTCAATAAAACGAAAATTAATTAAATATATGCGCCGAAGCTCGAATACTCTTTAAGGTATCTGTCGATCAAGCTAAAGGTGAAGCATAAGAGTAAGTTGGATTTGAATGTAATAAAGAAATTAATATATATGTATTATTTTTGATAACTGAGTTAATTCATTTTTCGATGGCATATTTGGTATAAAAAAATGTTTCTTCGTCTTGTAAAATTTGATTTCTTTTGATCATGCCCTTCCCTAGCTTGAGCACACATAATTAACATTCAAAGTCCATTGCGGGCGTGGGAACGAAGATCTGGGTTGAGAAGGTGCTAAATATTTTTAAGTAATACATATTCATTTTTAACATACGTATGTATTTGAGAAATAAGGATGCCCATAGCCCCCCTAATAGAGACTTGCCTGTTACTGTTATTGATCGAATGTATATATAGCTTATTTATTGATGTATTTGTTGCCATATTGTGTGCGTTACACATTTCGTGATAAGAATTGTAATGCCCGCTGCAAGTGTATACAGAATTAATGAAATATCTTCAAACTCTATCAGCACGCGACACTTTATATAATGTGTGCTAAGCACTTTACAAGATCTGCCGACGGGCCCGAGTTCAATGAGCCAAGTTTACTGGCCGGCCTTTGGGAGTTTTTGTTATTATTATTTGTGTTTGAAATTCAACAGTCATTTGTCAGCGACGTGTTCGCAATATTAATTGGTCATGCTTATGACGGCTGTGGAGAAGTTGTTGGCCTTGCTCTGCATTTTGGCTTGAAGTTTTATTGAAATTTATGAAATTAACGAGTATACAATACCTAATAGTACCTTTATTCTAATTGTATATTATCAATAATTAGGACTTTTATGTCATTTTATAATTTACATGTTTGATGAGAGAAATACCGATATTAAATACCGATTGATAGACTGAACTTTATCAACCTATCAACCTTGTGCCTATTTGCTGTGCAGAACTCCATTGCATGGACATTTGATACGCTCTGAGCGCTGTTTAATTTTATTTCTCTTTTATATTTCATATACTTGGCTTGACAGTGGGAACATTTTCCGATTCGTTTATGCAGAAGTCTGTATTAACGGAAAATTTACGCATATCAGTTATGTGCGATTGAGCGACATTTTAATTATAGTCAAAGTCAGTATTCAGCCTTAGAGCTCAGAATATTTAACATATCGAAGGCTGCACCACTTATTTGAAGTTTGCCTTCGTAATAGCCCTGTTCTTGTAGCTATCTTATTCAGAGGTCTCTGTCTACATCTGGGTTTATAATGTCAATTGATAAACGTGTTTATAAGGCAGAAACAAAATGCAATTTGATTAAAATTTACAAATATTTGTTTAGGCCAATATAAATCCAGCGAACAACTTTGATACTACTTTCTTCTATTGCTATTTTCATAATTCATATTTCAGCATCTCTTTAAATTATAGATCAAATTTGTCGGCTTATCACATTGTTTCGAAATGGAATTCGGATGTTAATATAGAAAATAAATTTGTCAAGATATTGGTACTCAACATTATTTCGTTGGCATAGTTTTGAAATGAGATTGGTAGAAAAGAAATAATAGACAGACTTCAATATGACAAGCAAAGTCAAGTTGTTGAATGAGTTTGAATAAGACATTATTCCATACATGCTCCAAAGTCCGAGATCTGTGCAATATTTTTGATTCTACTATTATCTATATCTAATGCTCAAATAGGAGTGAATTAAAAAATCAACCGGAAACCGAAGTTGTTTAGATATTATTGATTCTATTTTCCTCAATATCAAACACACATACGATGCATATGAGTTTGCATCACGCTCTTTTTGCATGTCGCGAAAACATTGAGATCGTTCTATTTTCGTACACTTGATCAATAATTTGCGTCTACAGTTTCGACGCTTTGTTGTGCTAATTTTAAGTGCAATTAATTTAGATCTACAAAAGAGCTATTTAGCTAGTCTCGCGTTCACTCATTCATCACGCTTAATCAGAGTCCGGCCTGAGAGTGTGCGCTCAAGCTTGACTCCGAATTTCTCATTTGTTTCATTTTTCAGAGGTTTGAGCTATGCTTGGTAATTTGCAAGTGCTGTGACACTTCCGGTGCTAATTAGCCGCAAAAATTTTAAGCATGCGTACTGAGACACTGTCCACAAATAAAACTTACCGATGAGCCCAAGAACAGATTATTTTTGTAATAATTTGCAAGCAGAATGTGGAAATACACGATTTTTAATTATCGTCAGCTAGCACGTGTTGAATTGAGTGTATTAAATTAATTTATTTTAAAATAAAGTAAGTAAAGACTGAGAAAAAATGAAAGACCGAAGCCGAAATTAATATGAACAAAATCGAGAGCTGCCGGTGTCAAAGGTAGCGAATCTAACGGGAACGATCCACGCTTTGCGATGTGAACGATGTGATCGAGTTGCCCGCGCGCTAGAGACTAAATCAGATCCAACGTGGATCACCGGTTTTATGCACTCCGCGAAATGTTGCCCCCCGATTGTAACGCCAGCAGCAACCACTCACGAATACTCGTTCTCTCAGGGTACGGGGTAGCTGCACCACCAGTCTCATGGAAAATCACATCCAGAGGCAAAGTGTAACTTAAATTTTTAGTCATACTTGCGAGTGTTTATCAAATTATTCACAACAAACTTTGGCACAACATTAAGACAAAACCTCACTGAGAGCGAGCTGTTCAAGCTTCTTAAGGCAATTCCACTTTTAGAATTGATTTTACCGAGAGCTGGAAGATGTATGTCTATGTAAAGCAATCATTGGGGCAACTCTGAGCACCGAGTGGAAATCGAGGTTCCATACTTTTCAAGGAAATTCAGTTTATTATTACATTTGTACAATTCACAAATAATTAATTAAAAATTTCAATAAAAATCAAGTATAAAAACTAAAACTTACTTTTCATATGTTACAGTATGATCTTTTGCAAATATGTACAATTATATAAATGCGTATTCAAATTATGAATTCATCCATAGTACAGAGCATACCTAGTTAGCTTAAGTCGTTATTTTTATATGAAGTCAAATTAATTTTATTTATTTAGCTTTGCGACTGCGTCAGTTCGTCTTCGATGCTCACTCTCAGTCGGCAAACATTATCGAAGGCATGACATGAAAAAGCAACTACGATAATTGTAAACATGACGCGTGTTGTCTTTTAATGCGTAAGCCATACAAAACGATAAAAGACGATAAACTGGCTCTCCTTTTCAGCGCTTTCCAGTCGCGGCAGGGCCAGGCGCAAAAAGTTGTTGCCAAATATTCGACCACTGCTGCTGGGACTCGTAACAATGCCGCGACGGCCGAAAGAACCAGTGCGAAGTGAGTTGTATGGCGCTTTCAGCTGTCACTGCATGAGACTGAAGTGGCTGAGCGCTTTGTTGTTGCCAAAATCGGCAATTAACATATTTTGCTTTTTGTTAGTGTCGCTGGCTGGGGCAGCAGTGCCTTAATGCACTTTCTCAGGCGCGCAACCGGTTTGCGCTGAAGAGAATTCGCGCGCTTGCGCCAAATTTCATTTGCAGCGGCGGCCTTCCAGTGGTTTTGCATGCATTGCGCATACGCCGTGTGTTACAGTTTCTTGTATATCGAACAAGACACAGCCAATGCTAGTGTGAGCAGCACCGAAAGCCGGCTAACCATTAGCCCAGGCCCATGTCTAGCTGCTGCTAAAAACCGGTCGGGCGTTACATGGACTCTGACGTAGTTTCGTAGACCCCATTATCGTCGTCTTGAACATGTTTGGCCTGTGACGTCAGCGCCGAGTTGGTAGTCTCGTGAATCATATGAAACTGTATCCAGCATGTAAATCAAACAGTTGCTGCTGATGATCATCTCTCCAATTGCTATCTACGCACTTGGCAGAGTGTTTGTTATTCGCCTGTCATCGCTGACCACAGATTCCATTGCCCAAGTCCGTGTTCATCCATTTAAAAGGGGAAGAATAACTGCGTCGCTGAACAACAGGTGCTAAGAGCGCCTCCGCAAGTTTTGAGAAATTGGTGCTAATTCGAGGGCAGCTGGAGTTTCCTCTATCGCTGCCAAATCGTTTGAAACCTGCTGAAAAGTATAATTAAATTATCAATTTGATTTGCGTTGTTTATTCAAATTAAATTGCATAATTAAAACTGGATTTTTGATTGCGAAATGTTCTTAATGAAATTGAGAATTTCCGTACAAGTGTTGTCCTAGGCGAATTAGATTTGTTTTTTGTCGAATAGAAAACCTTTTAGATGAAACGTAAGCAGCCCAATTATTTGGTTGACCAGTAAGCACGCTAATTAAATGGTTTAATTTGCACGCTCGCTAGCAAAAAAAAAAAAAAAAAAAACTAAAACAAATAAAAAAACAAATCTAGATAAATATGAATTGCATATAGTAATTAGACGCGAAAATCGAGTATGTGATAAACAGGTATTATATTGTAATTGACTCTGGCTCGATTGTAGTAAATATAGAGATAAATACACGGAAAATAATAATAACAATAAAAAAAGACTTCCATTACACTGAAAAGTAATCTACTACATAATTGAAAATTGTTTTCGCCATGAACTTGTGCGATCAACAACAATTCCATTACACTAATAAACTCACGTTTATGAACATAAAATTAGAATCGTGTCGGAGTAGCCCTTAAGGGTCGCTCGAAGGGTCAAAGCCATGCGAAATATATGTGAACATACGCACAAATACAATAACATAAATACTTATGCATGTACCTATATATGTGTATACAAATCTATTAATTATAATTTATATTCCAGACATTTTCCAGTTTCCGTTCAGATGCGCATTCAAAACGGGAATGCGGGGTATGTTAGTTTCGTTCAAATATATCAAATCAACAAAAGAAACCGGCGCCGATTTTGGAAAGTATTGTATATCAAATATATTCAGAATCAGGATCAACAGCTTTGTTCTGTGCGTCTCTGCTTAATGCACGCCTCTCATCATTAGATGAGAACAACATTAGTTGTTCTCCATGTAAATATCATTTAATATCCATAAGTAATATATAAAATATATATATATATATAATAATATAATCTCTCATAGAATAATCAATTCCCTTCTTCATCTTCAAGTCAGGCATTTCCGACCGCTAGCAGTCTGAGTTATGTTTTGTATTTATCTGGTCCTTTGTTTCTATCAGTGCGGTATTGAAATCTTGCTGTTAGCCACCCATGGCTCAGCTGGCATATGCAAGTGGTGGCCTAATTGAATGATTACCTTGTTATTGTCAATTTGTGGGGCATCTCATATCTCAACTATTTCATGTATTATATACTTAATAGAAATTTAGCGTGCAACTAAAATCAAGTAAAAAATTGCGCATAGCACTTTTCGGCATACCGTAAAATGTAAAACTGGGTGATGTTGATTCATCTGTTGCTCTCGCTCCTAAAACAGATTCACACACACACGCACCATTAAAGCAAATGAGAATTGAGAGCGAGGGCGAGAGAGAACTGAGAGAGAGCAAGATTGAAACCCGCATGGATATCAGGAATGATTGTGTACAATTATAAATATATATTATAAAGAGCATCTGAAATTGATTTACAACTGCTCGCGGAATTCGAAATATCTTTGTAATTACATTGATAACAATTATTACTTATTTTTGGCACTCTTGAGCAGTTGTCAGCAGCAACTCAGTAGCTTTTTGCAGTTGCACACGGTTGGCACGGGGCTGACGCTTCAATCAGTTTTCCTAATCTTGGCAGCCGCATGCCAAAACTGACTAATGGAACAACAACCACTCCAACACTAATCTGAGTGAGTTTTGTGTGTGTTTTGCTTCCCTTAAGCATTTTAGATAAGCAAAGGCTAATCGCTGTGCTCGCTGGCCCACAAAAGCGTCTCCATTTTATCAGCTTGGCAGGTAAACATTTGTCGGATTCTCAGAGTCTATTCGCACGTTTCGTTGTCTGCATCACAAATTGTACTAAATCATTTGCATTGACAAAACAAAAGCAAAATAATGCCAAGCCCGACGAGTACGGGCTGGCAGGCGTAATTTCAATGTTCAATGTTAATGTTAAGCCGCAGCCATTGCCAGGCGCTTTATGTGTAGTCCGAATGATCTCAGTCTCAAAGCAAACTGCCAATATCTGGCACAGCAGGCTGCATCAATAAAACTCACTCAGGCAGCGAGCGGGTTTTGAGTGTTTTTTTTTTTATTTTTTTACCATTTTCTGCCTTTTTTCGAATGGAGTGCAGTTAGTTGAAATGTTGAGTACATTGGTTTTAGCTCTGTGCTTAAAACGGAATGTATTGTAAGGCTGGCGGGCTTATTCGGTGTACGCCGATCGCCGCATAAACAGCAACGAGTCGCACAGCACGGCGTATACTTAACTTAATTGCTTTACGAGCTCCGTGTAGAAAGGCACGTGATTAAAAAAAAAAATAAGTAAAAACACTAAAAAATGACGCTGGCCGTAATTAGTGGACCAGCTACGGAATCTAATAATGGAGCAGTAAGTTCTTACCCACGAAAAGTGCCTTTATCAGCTCTCGATAACAAGTGCCCGATTGTGCGTGACATATTTATGAATTCATTATCGTTATTAAGGCTGATTGTGATTGTGGATCAGACTTTGTGGTCGTGCGCCCAGTTTGTGTGTGATTTAATTACTATTAGCCTGATATAAATCTTCCAAAGTGATATCTACACTGGGTGAGTCCTTGATTTGCTGCTGACATCCACTGTTTTTGGTACAGACTGTGCTTGATTTCTGCATCTCATCTGTCTGGTTGACAGTTTGTGACGACAGTAAACAATGACAAAGACACATGTCATATCTCTTATCAGCTCACCCTATTTGGATTGCCTAGTGGTGTTTTATACGATGGCAAGAAGCGGCAGTAGTCCGACATTCATCTACCATCTTGTTACCTAATAAACGCGCTATGCCAAGTGCATTGAATGTATTGTTCTAATTACTCAAATAAAAGTTATACACAATATAATTGATAACTCGTTGCCAACAACAATTGCAGTTAAGCATATTCACATGGGATTGTGACTGTAAAATCGTGTGTGCTACCTGAACTCATTCCATTACCACGTTGATCTCTCGACAATATTAATTACATATTTCTCCTTATTGCTGCATAGCTGTCAGTCCGTAAGGTGAAAAGCAGTTCTGTATTCTACTTCCTTAAAGTGCCAAGGACAGCGCGATTCCCAACTTAAAGATATTTGCTGCAACGTAATGTAACTCAATACGTGGTGGCAATTTGAGACCAAAACAGCATTTCTTATTTCTTATTTCTTATCGTGCCTGATTAGCTCTACTTGCTCTACATACAAATTGATATTGCATTGGTTTAATATCCCCAGGGCAATTTGCAGACATTCAAACAGTTTTATGACGATTTTTTATAAATATTGACATTGCTGTAAGCACAGTGTCATGAGTCACTATTTTACTAATAGCATTTTATTTAAATAATGTACAGTTGATAGTGGCAAGAATAGCTGGGAACAGTATGCTAATCAGTCGGAGGAATGCATGCTTTTTGCTTAAAGGAACATATGGCACAGAGCTAACACTGTTTTTCTCCGCCTTTTCTTGACTCGTCAAATCTCTCAGATTGGCGCTTTTGATCTATAGTGTATCGCCTGGAATGGAATGCTAACGTGTCTCATAATTGGTTTATTAATTACGAACTCTAAGAACTAATGTGATTAGTTGCACTTTGATTATCTTAATTGGTCAATAACAAAGCAGTCAGATACGCGGCTGGCCAACGTTACTTTGGCCAACGTCGTCGAGAAATCAGTTCCGCAGTGATTGTTGAATTTAACGCATTGTAAGGAAGTGAATTAATTAGGAGCAAGTGATATAAACAAAGTAGTTTACATTCGACACTGGATATATACAAAATGTCAGCTGATGCAGAGGTAAGAACTCTATCGATGAGCAACGAACAACAATTAAGTTCTCAACAGGATCTTAGAGTTGTGCGGAAGACTTGAAGTAAACAAGTCTTGGGTTAAACCCTGTGAGTCTGGGGCTTACCTACGTTTTGACAAATAACACGTCGTAGGCTCTCAGAAATGTTTTCGTTAATCGTGCAATGAGCTTAATGGCAAATCGGTCAAGCAGTGCAGGCATGTGGCTTGCATACGAAAGTCAAACGTATATACCTATACATATGTATCTAAATGGAGCATAGTACAAAGTTTTGTTTATTGTTTCTATGGGATTGAGCCACGGTCATTTGTGTTTTCATTCTTTTGGCTTTTGTGCGAGCTCAAAAATAAAATAAAATCATACTATAAATAATTGTGGCAAATGTGGGCAACCGGTTTTCTGACTAAATATGGAATGCATTATGTCTCCGGTGTCTGGCAGTTCTGTATGCAAATAAATTTCTCAGATCAGCTCAGCTCAACTTAAAGCTAATTTGCACGCCAGCTACAATTTGGATTACAGTTGGAAGGAATTGCAGTAAATAAGCAGTCAAGTACGACTTGATTTTGATTTGTGCGACGAGCGTGTGAACTTGGATCTGTCGTTTTGTTTTTCTATAAATGAAGCAGCTAAAATTGTTGATATCATTGCAAAGGTCACAAAAATTAAGTCCATTTTAATCGCGCTCCTCAAGCGAAAATAATTCGCATTCAAAACACAATTCTTACGTCTTGGCGGCGTATGCGCGATGTCCAGCCAAGCTGGCGCACTGTTAGTTTTCGTTAAGTGACTCAGATTTGACGACGCGAGCGTTTCGTTCATTGTACGCGACTCGCCGACACTATGCGCTAGATGGCGCTAATTGCTGCTGCGCAACAAAGTATGCAATACTATTTTACGTGAATAAGTAAATTGAAGCGGAAGTTCAAATGATGTTCATTCAATATTTTCCCCACTGAAAAGCTGCGGCCAAGAGATGTGGACAACGCATGCAACAACTGCGGTGGCTGGTAAACAGGCGAAGCACCATGTCACTAAGAGTTAAAAGAGCTGTCTATGTCCACTGTGTGGCACCGATGTAGCTCTACGGTGTGCAGATTTGGGGGATATCTGCAAAATCAAACTACAAACGCATACAGGTCCTGCAAAACCGAGCATTGCGACAAATAACCAACTGCCCCTGGTATGTGCGCGGCTCTACCCTGCATAGGGATCTGAATCTGTTTACAGTGGAGGAACAGATCAAGGCCACTTAGGCGACTAAAACGGCAAGGCTTTGTTAAAACACTACACTAAGACCTCCACCACTTGAAATCCTCATATCTCGATATGGGGTTTGGCTATGTAAATAATTTTTCCTTGTGTTGTTAAAGTTCTTTATCTATGTACAGGTTCTACACTTAATAATAATAATAAAATAACATTTTAAATTAGAAACTTTTTCGCTATTCATCATACAAAATATATATTAGATTGGACTAGAACTTGAATTAGAAATAGATTAGAGTTTTCGAAAAGCCATTTTCATATGTTTACAATAAATAGTCGTTTCTCTATTATATCATATGCACAAACCTATATACTTGTACTGGTTTGCGATTTGAATTCATGCAAGGACAAAGGTTCAGGTTGTCTTCAATGTCATTTTTATCTAATCCGACCTCTTGATGGATTTTTATTTAATACGCTAAATTCGGTCAAGTTGAAGCTATTGCTAATCTTTTCAATTGATTTTTGCTCCGTAAATAATAAATCAGAATCAGAAAAGTTTCCATATGCTCACATCGATCTGCTTTGCACCGGTTATATGTTAGACGAGATCGGTATCGATTCGATTTTTGCAGCTGTCCCGCTTCGAATTACACATAAATAAATGCGTCGCAGAAAACCCTCATAAATTGATTTAAATTTGCAGTTGTTTTATAGACACATTTCCATTTATACACTTATATAGGAGCACGTATTCAATTTATATATTAATTTCCTTGACTTGATCGATGTCAATGCGTTGCGTTTTCTTATACATTTAATATTTTCGGCAATCAATGGCCAATTACTTGCCTTGCCTCGGGTAAGCGTCACACAATCCAATTGATGGCTAATTGAGCGAGTGACTGAGAAGCTATTTTTATCAGGCGAAGAGAGAACTGCGGAGGGGCAAATGCAACTTCATGACGTGCCGTTACATACAGTTTTGCGCAGTTCTCCAAGCTCGGCCCCAGTGAATGAACGACCCTTTCTATTTCTGTTTGGGGCCCTCTGTTATCTAACGGCATCGCTAATTAATTAGAGCATTATTTGCTATGCATATTGTGGAGAGTTTTCCCTGTGTCGGTTGGCCTTATCTGCAGTGCCTGCATATTAGTTATACAGCGAAAAGGTGAATTGTAAATATTTGCTGCTGTAATAATATATATATAACCAATACCTACAAGTGGAAAACTGAACTATAAATAAATAAATAAACAGTAAGTTATTTTTGTTTATGGTTAGCACATTATTATTATCGAATTGGTTTTTCAAACTTTATTTTGTTTTATTTATTGCAACTTATTGCCGTCTACAGAATTTTTGAATTATACCTCATTATTATTGAATCGTACACATTATATTTCTATTTAACTCTTAACCTTTTCTCGCTCTCTATATTCGTATTTATTTTAACTGTTCAATTAGGAACATATGTCATTGGGTGAAATGAATAACATATCATGTGCTAGTGGGGTGGATGGTTCGAGCAGGGTATTGAAATGAGTCGACTATGTCGATTGATGCATTTCTATTTCACGATTGGCGTAACTATTTGTATATTTGAGAGAGCGAGAGTTGTGATTCATACATCAAATAAGTGCAGCGGAACTGAAATATTGGATAGACAGACCCCGGTACTCCCATATGAGCACCGAGCAAGTTTCCTTTCGATGGAAGTTGGTTCATTATCAAACACGGAACTGGACGGGCTCTCTTCCTCTCTCTCACTCTCCGTCGCTCTCTGTGCGTCTCTCTCGGCTACTCACTCTCTTTGCTCTGGCAGCTCAATCGTCAAGTCGTGCATTTTTACTCGCCCGTTTTTACGCGAAGGTTGGCATTCTTGTTCTGTTTGTCAAACCGTGCGGTTGTCAGAACTTTGAAAATATCTTTGAAACGTCTTGGCAACGTTTTCAATTTCAATTTTCCTTCGACACAAAGAAAATAAGGCTGAGAAGAAAATTTTGGTTTTCTTTCGAAGCCAGAGCGGTCGCAAGTGTTCAGAATTGCATTAGTAATATTGCATTTTATCTTTTTACAAAATTAAATAAACCAAAAAAATCGAGTCTCAATTTTTGCATTAAATTTCCCCATTAAATTTTATTTTGTATCGCAAAAAGTGTTTGGAAATTGCTGGAAAACGCACTGCAACGCGTTGACCGAGAGTTTACAAAATACGTTAAGCGCGCGACAGTTGCCATTGCCAACAGGATAACAGGACCAACTGGATTTTCGCTGCGGTGAAAATGAGTTTTCACAAAAGCGACTCACGCACGCCGCTCGCACCGGCTGAATATACTGTAAGTACCATACCCAAGAGGTTCGTGAGGGCTAAGAGTTTCGAGTTCTGAGTTCCGAGTTCCGGTTTCCGACTTATGTTAATGAGAGAATTTTCTCGGGGGATTACTATTGGGCTCGCCTGATGACGGCAGAGCCACAACATCGATTTATCCTTGTGTTGTTATCTGTAAACCGTTAGAGTTGCCTTTAATGACAGTTGTGTTCCCATTCGACCAGTTCATTCAATCGTATTAGAATGAAACGTAGTCTGCTTCAGACCAATTCATATTTATTTCTCATGTCACATATTCAATTTCAGTTCTGATTCAGAGTGAATTCCACCTAGCTCGGTCTTATTCGATTCCCAGAGATAGTGAATCATGTGACAATCTATTTAATCAAGTGTCATTAGACAATAAGTATTCCATATAAATAGAGCTTACTTCTAAACCTTCTAGAACTCTTCGCTTTTTTATTTATTGATTGATCGACTTTTAGACAAATTGGCATGCAAATCACTTAGCTTTCATGATATGATAACGAATTGAGGAATCCCAAAACTGAAGTCTAATTTCGGGGATGTTTCTGTTTCGGTTACTGTTGTCGCTATGAGAAACACACATACGGATTTCCACCCTCGCTCGCTCTTATTCCTACAGCTGAGCAATGCCTTTGCATGCTCGTTCTTGTTGTAATTGCTGTTGTTGCTGCCGCTTATGTTTGTTGTGTTTGTTTGTGAACAGTGGAATTTTCCACTCACAGCCTGTGCGAGCGCCTTGCATTTTTATGTTTGCCTGGCTGGGACGCGAGTTCGACTCGCATATGCTCAAGGGGACGAAGTAGGGCATACAGGCCGCCGTCTATGGCCGTCGCAATTGCAGACGACGCGTTGTCGTCTTTCGTCTACCTACTGCGTCAGCATATTTCAGGGTTTACATTTTAGTGCTGAGCGCGTTTACGATTTCGTGGCAATATGCACAATTATTATGGTATTTTGTACTTTGACTTGAGAACTCTGTCTGTCTGTAAGTCTGATCTGGCGGTCTGGCGGTCTGTCGGTCGTGCTGCTGGTGCGCAAGCGCCGCCGGTGAATTTGCTGAGTATTGTTTTCTCTAAGTGGCAC
Organism: Drosophila mayaguana; assembly: GCA_037075325.1. Classification (NCBI taxonomy): domain Eukaryota; kingdom Metazoa; phylum Arthropoda; class Insecta; order Diptera; family Drosophilidae; genus Drosophila; species Drosophila mayaguana. The sequence continues at coordinate 1,925,439 of JBAMCG010000080.1, read as the reverse complement.
AACGTAAAATTCGATCGCATTTGGTAATTTTCCATGGCATGAGCATGGCATGCCTGTCTGTGCATGCACTGTGAAAGTGTGGCCAAACTCTCTCGACTCTGGCAATGCAAATATTGCTCTTAATCTGCCTGAGGCAAGCAACTTTGCGTCAGTTACGCTGCACTTGATACCAGACTGCCGCACTTTCTGTTGGGGCATCAGGTAAGCAGGGTCTCGAATACGTTCTCTAATTGCCGCAGCTTGTGCTCGGATCGAATCCGTTTCAATTTGCACTGATTAATGCTGCCTCTGATTGGTGCCGGTGTCGCAGCTGGCATATCGAAATTCTATCTCCCTCCTGGACTTGCCGCCTCATTTGCTATCTTATCTGAGCGTGGTTGGCGCCTAAAATGCCATTTTCAGTGCATTTGCCATACGCCCCGTGCGACATTTCGGCGAACATGCCTAGCCGTAAATCGACGTGTTTGCATTGACTGACTGCTAACAGTTATTTAGCTAGAACTCGACTGTGCCGAGTTCAGTCGCAGCCACATCAAGCCCCGCTCAGCGCAGCAGGCGCGGGGCGCCACGTGATGCACTATTCGTTTGTGTTTTATATATTTTCGCTGCTTGCATTTTAGCCAGTTTTGTAAAAAATTTTCCATTACAAATTGTTGGCTTTTGTTTGCTTTTTGCTTTTTGTGTTGTGTTGTGTTGTGTTGTTTTTTGCTGCTGGTGCCGTTTTCGATTTCATTTCCCTGCTGCTTCTGTTTCTCTTTCTGTTTCGGTTCCACTTGCTTATGTAAGTTCAATGGCATGCGGCTGGGACTTTGAAGAGCCCCTAGACGCAGAATTATGGAGCTTTAGAACTACTCTAGCTCTAACGCTCCAAAGGTGCCTCTTAATTAGATGTGTGACATGAAGGCATGTTTCTGCCAGCCCTGTACGCCTGTGAATGTGCGAATTTGTTTAGTTAGTCACTGCACTCAGAGGGGGTGGGTGAGAGGGGCTGTTGAGTGCGCTGGGGTAGAGTGTGGCCACTTCGTCATATCGTGCAACAACGCATTGCTGGTCTTGAAAATAATTATTTACATTTGCAGCGCAATTTTGTAACAGCACGTACTTAGATTACACTCAGATTTTTGTGCTGCGAATAGTGCTTCCTCTTATGGTTCTTATCGGACTTATTGGAATCAATTTGTATGCTGCCGCTATCGAAATGCACACATTAGGAAATACCGACAATAAACTGTGGATTCAATATTGATTGATGGGCTGCCGACTCTGCCAATTGTCTATACTACATTAAATTAAACTAAATTAAATTTGAATGTGCCATTTGGGCATAATTAACTTTTGATTTGAGTACATTTCACGATTTTCTGAGTCATTATATTAGTTGTGGCATTTGGCATGCAATTTGCGTTAGGCCGACTATTATACAATGCATACCTGACTACTGGCACTAAAAATAGAATGTTCTCATTGCCTGCCTATGCAATATTTCCATAAGGTATTTGGTTTCTATAGTATAACACAGCTCCGCTTGCAAAATCAATTATTTAGCAGATATTAAAATCGAATTCTCTATACCTATAACGGATTGGCAGCTGGATGAAAGTAATTAAAAAAGACCTGTATAACGTTATTAGAGTTGAAGACTGAGAACAAACTGTTGTTATAGCATGTGAAAGAAGAAGAGGAGAAATAAGCTTAACAGTAAAGCTCTTTGAAATGTTCAATTCAATGTTCTTTTGATAAAAAATTACGTCTTATCACGGGCTCTCTAGCTCCTTATTCGTCATGGCTTGCATTCCTATCGTCAGTTGTGACCATATTGAACTTGAAGAGCCCTAGCGACACGTGTCGATCGCTCTTTTAGCTGCTCTTCTTCTTCGCTTGCGGGTTGGCAGTTTGTTTGCAGTTCGCTTTTGAGCTCTATTTGCGCTAATTCTGTTTTGTGCAAATGCTTCGTGCCTCACTTTATGCATTTTTATACCGTCAACCCATTGAAAATGGAAGTCGGGGTATAATGGTTCTGAGCAAATGTATGAAACGGGCACAAGAAGGCCTGGCAAACAACATAAAGTATATATATTCTTAATCAAGGTGACGAAGTGAGCTATAGCAATATATCCCTGTCAGAGATATCGAAAACCTGACACGGTAGTTGTATATAGCATTTTTATAGAGAACTCTTCCCATTTTGCGGCTTCCACACGTTGCATATATCAAATTACCTTTGTATTTCTATGAAATGAGAAAAGAGATTTTGTTGTTATTTTCCCTTCTGCTAAACCTTAAATATAAAGTTCTTTAAAAACTAGTAAATTGCGCTTTGACAAATTTACACAAATGAATAACACTATCGCATTCAAATCAGTGAAGATCTCCTACAAGAATGAATATAGTCCCAGTTAAACTGCGCTGCTAGCAGAGCTCCTGTTTCTGAATCAGAGATGTATAGAAAGACTTTAGTTTCTGCCTGGGTTCAGGGCATCTTCTAGTCAGGCAGCCTCGGCTTGTTTTCATTTTGCTCGTGCTATTTGGATAGCTGTTGCTGCTATTTGAATGCGGGTACAAATTCTAGGCTCTCCAACAATAGACCACACGCCACGCTAAATGCGGAAAAAATGCTAGCACTGTAAATGCTTTTTCATTTTTAAGCTATTGCACAGTATATAACTCAACTCAACTCGTAGTGTTGCACGCGACAAAACAGATGACTGTCTCATTGGGTGACTTACTGCCAGACTGGATATTGTTGTAGATGCACTGGCGCCACAATGCAGCTGAGTTTCTGCCTGCCCAGCTGTCTAATTATTGCGTAAACTATTTTTATTTCGAACTTGTGATGTGCAGCGATGATTATATGCAATTATTGTTATGCCATATACTTAAACACTAAATAAGGCATATTTTATTACTCGAACGTTGGCTTTTGTCTGTGGAAATCTAGGGAATTCGCTGATTTACAAGTCTCGGAATTCCTCAGTGTTAATATTGATGCAATATGGATGTCGTTATCCATAAGTACGTCTATTACAGATTAAATTTTAGTTATATTATTTGTGTTGTTGTTTTTTATGCCATTGAAATATATTATTATCAATATAATTTGATGAGAAAGAAAACCAAATCCCTTCCAAGAGAACTTCAAATATTTATGAACAATTTTTGATATACTTAGTAGAAATCTTCAATGTTTCTTAAGGATATCTAGAAATCTGAAATTGATTCGAGAGTTTACGCCTCTAGCATTCATTTGCTTGTGGCCCATAAAAAATGTCCACTGATGCGATAAACTGTCAAGTTCCGTTTTGGCATGTGCTACAGTTGTTTAAGACTATTTCTAAAAGTGAGCGCAATTGGGAGAGAGGAAAACAATGAAATGGAAGTATGCCTAAACTATGTTTTGGCTCCAACAAAATAACTTTAAACAACTTGTTATGAATTGGGAGATTGACAGAAAACATATTTCAAGTTCAGCCTGATTAAAATTCCTACTTTATAATCAAAAGTATCTTATTTTATTGTCATTTATTTTTTCCATAAAATAAGTTTATCTTTCAATTCGGTTTTATTTTCAAATTCAATACTAAATTTATTATATATTTATTTGTTTATATCTAAAAACATAATTTTTAGCGGCTAACAATTAAATTTTTTATTACACAACGTTCATATGTCACTATTCATTGAACTAAAATATTTATTATGTATTATAATAATATATATATATATATAATAAACGCTAAATACGAGCTCGTTCGGCCTTGCTGAATTGTCGCGGAAATGTTTTCAAAAATTCGTTGCCTACTTCTCTGCGCGCCGATATTCGCCGCTGTTAAGTGTGGCGTGTTGGCTGCAGTTTCGCCTAAACGACCATAGATGGCGGTAGCAAATGTACAATAAGTATACGCACTGTTGCCTGTCGTCGTTTATTTGACATAATCCGTTTATCTCATAAATAATTCAAAATAACAAATTTTTAGTTTAATTGAGCTAAATCTGGCGACTAAATGGGTTATTTATCCTGCAATTTTCTAATAAAAACAAAAAAAAGTAAATAACTGCCCCTTGCTTTAATTTGGACGATTTCAAACAACATATACAAATCATGAAAAATATCTAAAATAATGCTGACTTTTGGCTCTATTTGTGTATTGCTGCTGCCGTCGTAAATATTTTTCGCACATTTTTTGCGCAAATTTACAGTTTCCTCATTAATTTTATCTACGTCGCACTTACCATAGGCGGATCATGTCGCTTACGGCGTCGCACTGATTTCGATCAATTTATATGTGGGAGCACTCGTTGATATTGTACCTATTTTTTTAATAGCACCGTTGTTCATCTCTCTCTGTCTCTGTCTCTCTGTTTCTCTGTTTCGCTGCCTCGCTAGACACACGTCAGATTATATAGGAAACAATAGCAACAGACGAAACATTCAATGACGTCATTTTTAATGCGGGCATTCTGTATGCTGCTCACCCCAAGCAGTGTATCTCAGCAGTTAGAACTATTGATGCCGCAAATCTCGTTCTGAGCTCTCTGCTAGTAGCTCTACTAAATGGCTGCTCAGTTCGCAAAAGGCCGATGCAGCAGTCTCTGCTGCAGTGTGTGTTCCTGTGCTGCTTGTGTCTGCTATTTATTTTCGAAGCTATTTGCAATATACCGTAGACCACTCTCTCAGTGAGTCTGCTGTGGCCGCTGCTGTAGTTGTCGCTTTTCATTTTGGCAACAAAAGTGCATATAAGCGGACGACATTGGCCGTGGACGCGAACAGATTTGTATCGTCACTCACTGGAACTGCACGTGAAAGCGTCGCGCATGTCGTTTAATCGCTCGATCTTGAATTTGATCTTGATATCGACCGCGAAAAGCACAACGCCTTCAAGCTGAACGCCACCGCCAGAAAGCCGCCACTTCCGCCGCGTCAGCAGCAGCCCCATGAGCAGGAGTTGACCAGCTTTGGCCCTAGAAAGCACGAGACGCGTCTATCCAGCGGAGTGCTCAGTCGCCACAAGTTGAAGATGTCGCTCAAACGCGGCGGTCCACCGCCGGCGCCATCGAGTGGTGCTGCCACAATGACCACATCATTGAGTGGCGCCAGCATAGATCAGCAGGTGCGACTAAGAAACTGAACTGCTTGCTGTGCACTGAGCGTGTACGCATTTGAACGCATTTTGCTTCTTCCGCATAGCAGTTTGTCTATTGAACTTGAATATTGCGCATACGGCGCGTGGTGCCAAAAAATTGACTCAGTGCGCTGCATTGTCGGGTGTTTTGTTTGTCGAAGCATTACAGTTGAAATGCTCAAGCTTTTCGATCCGTTCGCGTCTAGTGATGTAAACTATGTTCGTTTGACCTTGCGCACTGAGATCCTCAAGGTCATCGGGCTGCATATCCAGCAACAAGTTACCAAAATGCCGCTCAACTCTCGCCGCTGGCCATAATGTGATGAAAACAGTGTTTGCACCGACAAATACGTAAATAATTCTTGGCATGGGTGCACATCTTTGCAGCTAATAGCTAGCAGCCAGCAGCTGGCCGATTTACATAAGTGCGCGCTCTCGTTCTCTCTTTCTCTCTCTCTCTGTTTCTCTCTGTGCAGTGGCATTTGCTGCATTACACTATATCAGTTGCTCAATCGAATTCTGACGATCGGCAATCTCTTTTGCAGAAAATTCCGACGGTTGTGACGGTCTACGACAGCGAGAAGAAAAATGGCAGGAACAACGCGAGCATGGGCCAGCCCAAGTGAGTACCTTTCATTTAAGTTTTCGATGCCGTGGTCAACGTAGCTATCTCGCGCATCCGACTCAAGAATCAATCGCTTTTACAACTAGATACATATTGTGCACTCGCTGTACAAGATGTACAAGAATGTTGATAACAATTCCTCGACTACAATGTTCGAAATGTATTCATCCTCGGATAGGTTCATCCGCTCGGACATGGCCGATGTGCCTGCCCAGCAGGCGGCTGGATCCACCCTCCCTTTGGTGCTGACGCGCAAGAAAGGCGGCGACGATGGCGAGGACGGCCTCTACAATCCCTTCGAGCATCGCAAAGTGGAGCACCCCACATCGTAAGTATCCATGGAAGCTATGGAAGTTAACTCGAAAATCTATAGCAACGATTTAAAAGTGTGTTCTCGAAATATCTTACATAAACAGCTGATATTTGCTATAGATAAATCAATGACTAACTACTTAATTAACGTCATTGAACTTTTGCCTAGACTTTGATTTCTCTGCTCGCCTTTGTGGTTTCACTGAAAAGGAAAAAAACGGAAATACATTTGAAATTCTATTGACATTGTCCTTGGACTTTTGCCGAAAAGCTTTTAAACTAAAAATAAAGTAAATTCGCAAATAGAAACGAGAACAGAATACGACAAAAACAAATGTCGAGATAATGCTGAACGATTCGTTTGCTGTGCAAAATGTAACTTGGTCGGATACTGTGGATGAGAATCGCAGAGAGAGGGGCAGGAGGGGCGTTGCATTATTTGCACTGCACTGGCATAACAAAAAGAGAATGTTGGGTTAGGCAAACTAAGTTTAATACAACCTAGATTCAACGATTTTGATTCATACTTTAGAGTTGACTCACGAACGAACTGCTCTAAGCATAGAAATACAATTTATAATTTTAATTATGAAATGTTCGACTAGCTGATATAGGTGTGTATGTCTATACAATATGTATATATGCGTGTGTGTGTGTGTGCATGCAACGCGCTCTCTATTATATAGCTCTGACCATGCGAAACATCGCTAGAAACGCAGCAGTCGGCAGCGTTTTGGCAGAGTTCTCTTATAGTTTGTAAATATTTGAATGCAACTTAAGATTTGGTTTATTTATTTTTGGCAGCCAGACGGGATTTGCGTAATATAGATATTTTTTAAGTATTAGGTGCATTGCATGCCAATTTTCATTCGAGCTCATTTCGATTTCCAGTGACCTGGAGACCTTTGTGCATCTGCTTAAGGGCTCTCTGGGCTCCGGCATATTGGCCATGCCCATGGCCTTTGCCAATGCCGGTCTGTGGTTCGGCCTGTTGGCCACCTTTGCCGTTGGCACCTTGTGCACCTACTGCGTCCACGTGCTGGTCAAGTGCGCGCACATACTGTGCCGGCGTCGCAAGATACCCATGATGGGGTTTGCCGATGTGGCCGAGCAGGCCTTCCTGGATGGCCCGCCCGCCCTGAATCGCTGGTCCCGCTTCATACGCTTCATGGTGAATACGTTTCTGGTGATCGATCTGCTGGGCTGCTGCTGCATCTATCTGGTGTTTGTGGCAACCAATGTGCAGCAGGTCGTCGGCGTTTACATGGACGCCCAGCTGAGCGTGCGCCTGTGGATTGTGATTGTGTCGGCGCCCTTGGTGTTCATGTGTCTGGTGCGCAATCTTAAGTTTCTGACGCCCTTCTCAATGATCGCCAATATTCTGATGTTTGTGGGCATTGTCATAACGTTCATCTATATGTTCTCGGATCTGCCAGCACCGTCTGAGCGCGCGGGCATCGTGCCTCCCGCTCAATGGCCCCTCTTCTTCGGCACGGTCATCTTCGCCCTCGAGGGCATCGGCGTAGTCATGTCCCTGGAGAACGACATGAAGAACCCCAGCCACTTCATTGGCTGCCCCTCGGTGCTTAACTTCGGCATGGGCCTGGTCATCGGCCTCTACACACTCGTCGGCTTCTTCGGCTTCCTCAAGTACGGTGACGAGACCCAGGCAAGCATAACGCTGAACCTGCCATTGGAGGACAAGTGAGTAGCATAGAGCGAGAGCGTGCTCGTATCGAGCCGATTATTTTCGAACTATCTCCCTTGCAGATTGGCTCAGTCCGTCAAGCTGATGATTGCCATTGCCATATTCTTCACCTTTACGCTGCAGTTCTATGTGCCAGTCAGCATTCTTTGGAAGGGCATCGAGGGCAAGATTCCCGCTGCCCGCCAGAACATGAGCGAGTACGGCATGCGTGTTGGCCTGGTGGTAAGTGTCATTAGCTTGCTTAATGCCATGTCAACAACTCACTGTGGAATTTCTCTATCTTCCAGTGCCTGTGCTGTGCCATTGCCGTGGCGCTGCCCAATCTCGGCCCATTCATCTCGCTCATTGGCGCCGTCTGCCTGAGTACGCTGGGCATGATCGTGCCAGCGGTTATTGAATTGGCTGTGTACTACGAGGAGCCCGGCTTCGGGCGCTTCAAGTGGCGGCTGTGGAAGAACTCGGGCCTGATACTGTTCGGCATTGTTGGCTTTGTGACAGGCACGTACGTGAGCATACGCGAGTTTCAGGCCGAGTTTGACGGCGGCCATGGGGGCGATGCACAGTGAGCGGCGCCCGAAGTTTATGCTAATTTAATTTAAATTAGTTTTAATAAAACTCTTCTAAGCACAGGGATATCTAAGTTAAGTTTTTAACTAATTTTAGGGCTAACCAAAGTTTTATAAGATTCTCCCTCTGCGACACTTTCCCCTACGTTCCCAATCTATGCATCCACCACTCATTTCTCGATCCAACCTATTAAAACATCAAAATAAAACTATAAATGAATTATGTTCTAACATTATGAGCTTCATTCAACTAATCAACAGGCGGCTATCTTGCAACCCCTTTTCTCCTATACCCCTCTACCTTTCTACCCCTCAAATTACTATCATCCAAGCAAAGTATTTGATTTAGTCGATGCCGCATTACGAACAGTAATTGTGGCATCGCATTTATATAGAGAATTCTTCCAAAAGTGATTTCGTAAACGTAGTGATCTTTTGACAGCAAAATATATCGTAGTTAAAGTAGTTGTAATTAGTTCTTAGCCGAACTAAATTAGTTACACACACAAAAAGCGAAAACAAACCCAAAACTGACAACACACAAAACATGTGCACAAACAATGTTAGTTTCGTTATATTTTTCGTTCAATATATAATTGAATTTCTTAATTTGTATGCCCTATTCTATTATTCATGACATATATATATATATCTATATACATACGTATCCTAAATGACACAGATTGCATCATTTGCAAATAAAATTTTATTTTCAAAATAATACAAAGACCATATTTGAATTTTATTTAGTTTTTCTAGATGGCATGAACTGGATAACAAAATTTAATCAGTATAAACTATAAGCAATGCAAAATATTTAATAAAAGTAAAATAAATTAATATAATAGAATATAAAAGTACTTATGTTTTACTTTCAAATGTTATATGTTTTCAAATGCGCCCAATAACGGATATCCGGTAGGCAGTCTCTTCCAGGACGACAATTTCTCTCGTCTCTCTTCTTCTCTTGTCCACAGACGATTATAATGTCATATATACATTTAGAGTGAGAGAGAGAGAGAAAGAGAGAGAGAGAGAGTGAGAGAAAGAGAGAAAGAGAGAGAGGGAGAAAGAGAGAGAGCGAGAGATATAGATATACAAATTTTCTGTAAGTTATCCAGATTGGTTTATATAATATTATGTACCATGGCGTGTGTTGCTGAGTGAGAACTCAGCTTTTTGCTTTATATAGTATAATTTGCAACATATATATTTCCATATGTATGTACATAAAATAATTGTATTTAAAAATAATAGAATATAATATAAATATTTCGAATTCAACATATTATTGCATTTATGAAATTTCAAGGTATCAAGTGTTATAATATGATATATAATATGAGCAGCATTCACGTAAATGCAGATTACACATATTCATAAACGACTGCCTAAAGGTATGTTACACATAATTATAAAGTGCGGCATAAAAGTTTGCTATGGAATTTTACTTTCAGATGTATTGTATACTTTTCGATTTTTTAAAAATTATTAATTTATTTATTTATTTTTTTTTTTTTTTTTATGATATATATTTTTATATATATCATAAAAAAAAAATTAATTTATTAAAGCCATACGGGGTACTCCATTAACCCCTTTGTGAGCTTATTATCTTTTAATTCTACCCATTTGGGCACGCCGGACAACATACATAAGCTGTAGCAATAAACATATTTACAAATATTTACAAATATTTGCAGATATTCAGAGTATAATAATAAGATATGTTTTATAAGACATAGGATAGAGTCAACTTTTCAAACTATCAACGCCTTTTTCTTGACCACTGATTAATTACTAAACTGGAAAAAATAAATATAATAAGTCTACTGTATATTCCACACCATGGGCGAGCTTGAACTGTTCCTAGAATCATTCCAGCATCAGGCTGAGAAGAGTAACGTGCGAATCAATGCTGACAAATGTTCAAATGTAATACTTTTAGCCCTGGAAGCTTCAGATTTAGTGTGTACACATAGACACATATTTTGTAATTTACAGATTTTGGATACCACGCCCCCTTCGGCCTTAATATAAAAAAACCTATTTTAATTACTAGAGATTTGTGCTTTGGAATATACACACATTTTAAGATTATGATCACGTTCTGAAAGTTGCAAGAAGATGGTCCCATTACAAGAGAAAGAAGAGAAGAGAGAAGAGAATTCAGCCCACACTGCAGCGCAGCCCAAGCGCAGTCGCTGCTTAATGCGTGCGTTAATATCAGCGCCTTGTAGGGATTAGGGTATCTTTTAGTCGAGCAGTCTGGACTAGAGCTTTCTTACTTGTTTCAATTTGTATTACATATTTTACTAGCGTTTGAAGTTAAAAAAAAAAAAAAATAATAATATTACTGTTGCTCACTGTGTATAATAAAACATCTAATTATAACAAAGTTTCACTAAGTTTCACTAATTGTCTAGCATATCTCATGGGTTTAAATTAAAAGAGAGTAAAAATATTCAAATATCGAAATGGGCAACAACACAGCTAATTTATTTTATTTATTTATTGTTTATTAAGTCATACGGGGTACTCCAGTAATCCTTTTGTAAGTTTATTTATAAGAAACCAGAACATCCGTCAGTGGTCAGAAATTAAGATCATTCTATTTAATGTGAAAGCGAAAATGAACTCATTAGTTAAGACTGATGGAATTTACAGAAAATGTTATTATTACTTATTATATTTATTTTATTTCTAATTTAATTTGCACTCAATAATTGCCCATAAAATGTTATATTATGGACTTGACTTTGAAACAGTTGAATTCGTATGCATTTAGCACTCCCACGGTCTATCCGATTTTTAATTGTTCCCAAACGCCCTCTAATTCACTGGACCTGGGGAATGCTTCCCAATAATTAGTTATCGCCTTCGCGCTATTGACATTTCCCAACGGCTAGCGAGAAGAGATTTGCCACACATGTTTATTTGCGGCAAGCGCAAACAATCCGAGCACTTGATAGCGAGTGATAAGCAGTCGACTGCCAAACCACAGCGACAACAACAGTTTCCATATTTTGCAACAATTTTTAGCGCATTCCCACGCTTCTTTATGGCGCTCGGAAGGGCGAGCGAGAACTGAGAGCTAAGAAATCAAATTAACATGTGATATTAAGTGCTGAAAAACGAAACGAAACGCTGATAAGATATTTATTCAGGTGCTGTAGAGTGTAGGTTTTGTATTTTTTATTTTGTGCTTCTCTCGTAATCACCCACAAAACTGTGGGCAAAAAGGCGAGTGGACTACAAAAAAAAGAAGAAGATACAAGAAAAGGGAAATGTGCAAACGCAATTTAGGTCCGAGTAACTGAAAACTGAACCGTGAGAAAATTACACCCACAGATAACACACACACACACACACACACACAAACAGGCAGCAAGAACTCATATATCGCTGGTATACTGATGCGATAAGCGTTTTGCATGTGACGCACAATACAGTTGTGTGTGTGTGTGTGCAATTGAAATGTTATTGTTTACCAACGTTCAAGGCAGCCAGCAATTGGAAAGAGTTTAAAGTTCGTGCGCAGCCAAAAATTGTATCTGGCAGATACACACACGTGCAGCTCCTTTACTTCCTTTGCTTTTTTATTGCTGCTCGATAAGCAGCGCGCAGCGTGTGAATTTTGAAAACCAATCAGACTCCGTTACTGATTGAACAAACGCAACAAGAGCCATGGCTGGGTGTGTGGACTTTTGGAGTCCGCTGCTCAATCAGCTTGGAAGCAGGAGGTTTTCATTGAGGACATTTCAGCGCCGGTGCTTAAATCACAGAGGCGATGTGCGCACAACCTTTGAACCGGCAGATTAAATGGATTAAGCTGCCAGCTGCATAAATTGGCGGCACTCGCAAATTCATTTGGATTTTAATTACTGTTAATTTGCAATTGATGTGTGACTGCTGGCCAAGGCGATGCGGCACGCTACAGTTGTGCAGGCAGCAGGCTGCATGCACACAGGTTTATGGCTGATCGATGCACAGATAAATGCATTTTATTGGCTGCTGCTGCTGCTGCTGCTGCTGCTGCTGCTGCTGCTGCTGCTGCCGCTGCCGCTGCTGTCCACTGCAAGTCCAAGAGCGAGTCTCTATCTCTGCCGCTCTCTATCTCTATTCTCGACAGCCGATAGCTGTTTAGTTGTACGCTTGGCAGCTTAATGTCAGGTGCACAATGTTGGGCCATGTTTATTGGGATTACTTAGCTGCTAAAAATTATGACCAATTTGTCGGGTTCAATGAGATGCGACAGCCAACTGCTACAACGCCAGCACCCGGGACACTCACGAATATCCGCAGCGAAGCTACTTTCAAGTCAATTGCATGCAAATGCAGTTGGCTGCAGTCAGGAGACGTCGCGTCCTCGTTCCGTAGAAGGCGTTGTGCCTCGCGCACTTATTTTGCGTACATTTTTGGTAAGCAAAATTAAAGCCTTAAACAGATAATGCGCTATCAACAGCAGAGAGCAGGCAGCAGACAGCAGACAGTCGACAGTAGACAGTGGTGCCCTGCTCTGGCTCTGGGCATTCAATGCAAATCTCACACTCTCGCCCAGGTGCTGGTCGCCGGCTGACGTCTGGCGAGTTAATAGAAAATTTATAATGCCGGGCGTGCCATAAATCGCAGCATACACCCACATGTGCTGTGTGTCAACGTTGCGATAGGTAGGCAGGCGAACGTGTGGGAAAAAGTTGTAATTTGCAGTTGACAAATACGCAAATACGTAAATACGCTTTCGGCCCCGCACACTACTCTCAACTCGCAGAAATTAACTCATATTGCAAGCAAGCAGGCAATTCGACGCTGCAGTTGGAGTCGACTCAATGATTTATGTGCACAGCGCTGCCTACGAAAATGTGTAGCAGCAGCAACAGCAGCAGCAGCAGCAGCAGCAGCAGCAGCATCAGTTGCTGTTGCAGGAACAGCAACAGCAAGCAGCAACTCCTCGCTGCAAAGATCTGCTGAACAATGGCATTGGGGCAGTGGGAGCTGCTAGATGGTGGCTCAGCAATCTTTAGTCTCAGTTTTGTATTTCTTTTCTCTTTTTGCTCCCTACCTGCTGCCGTGTTGGCGTTGTTGCTGCTCCTATACCCGCTGCTGCTGTAGTTGCGCCGCAGGCTGCAATTGTCTGCTTAAAAGCGTTCATTCTGTCCACAATGAAGCCACATAACTTGGCCGCAGTTACTGCTAGCCCAGCCGGTCAGACAGTCAGACAGTCAGACAGTTCGACAGTCAGACAGGCCCCCACAGTCTCCTCTCCCAAATTGCGCCCATGGCTTCGATGTGATGATTTATTGCGGCTGCGCCTGCAGCGACCTCCATCCTTTGCTCACCGATGTCTAATGTCCAGAATCACAGTACGGTAGCCGCTGTTCGCTTGGATGCGTTGCCATCTTGCAGTTGTGCTGCTGCTGTTGCTGCTGTTGCTCTCTCCATGAATTGAAACTTTATTTAATAAGTTGATGTTATTTGTTAACCGCACTAAAGGTGCGCTGCTGAATTATATTGCTCCTGGCACAGCCACACTACCTGGCTCTTCTAATGCACTCATGGGCAGGCAGCAACATGGCCCACTGCCTGGCTATAAATTACATGAGCAAGTTGTGCTGAGGCGTGGGTACAGCGATTTACTGCATTAAATTGCAGTTTAAGCAGATCCCGAATGCTCCGCAGCATCCAATATGCTGTGCAATGTACCTCAAAGCGATTACCATATTGGGCTGCTAAAATATATTCACATAAACACAAATCTAAAGTGCCCCAAAACTGCGACGACTGGATGTAATGATGTCTGAGGCACAGCAAGGTATTGTTATAAGCAGAGCTAAGCCACAGAGCTATAAAGCAAGAAATAAATTGCTTTCTTTAGTCTACGTATTAAGCGAAATCATTAAATACAATAATGAAAATAACATTAAATACAATGGCCTTTTATGAAGTATTTGTGTATTTTTTATTCCATATTAATTTTATTGTTTTATTTTTATTTACAATTTCGTGTGATTTATGGCATTATTTTATTTATTTAATTATTATTTTTTCGGAAAGTAAATGCTATTTGATGGTTTCTTGAATAAATTAAAATAAATTGAATTTCAGGAATCATACAAATTTAAGAAATACTTAAAGGAAATAATGCAAATAAATTAACAAAATTGTGCTGTCGCTCAACACCAAAAATAATAAAAGAAAATATTACAAATAAATTTTCATAATAGTGCTGTCGCTCAACAACAATACCAGTAACAATACAATTATATATATCAAAAATTATATAATTATGTATATATAGTATAATTAAATATAGAATATCTGATATTTATATTAAAACAAAAATAAATAAATAAAACAAAACTATTCACAATTGTTTATTATTTGTTCCCACATTGAGTTCCGCTATTGCAGTTTTCTTATGGATCCCGAAACTTTTTGAAAGTGTTAAATAACATATATTTGTTCATGAAACATAATTGCACTGATAAAATAGAGTTTCAAATGGGTCCAGTTGTTTTGAGCCTTTTAATGCAAACAAAAAATAAAATTTGTGTTTTTTATATATAGTAGTTAACCATTTGTAATGTATAAATCAGAACAAATTAATGTTAATATATTCATTTTTGAAATAGCTTTCGCATTATGACTCTGTAAATAAGTAAAAGGAAAAAGGATAAAGAGAAAAGCGGCAATATTTATGATCTGGAAATACGAGAATCGAAATAAAATGTTGAAATTTCAAAGAAAGATACCTTGACATAGTATTTGTTATTATATTATATTCAATTAAATTATATTGTCGATTGCAATAAATTGGATAATTTCATTTATTGAGGCTAACACTTTCATATTGCTAGATGGAAAAAAAAAAAAAAAAAAACTTGATTAACTACAGCTACCTCTTAAAAAGTATTCTGTGATTCTTGAAGCTTTTAAGTCTAACAGGGAGCGCAGTCTAAGCTCTTAATATACTCAGCATAATGGAGTGCTTAGCTAGTCCTTTGACCCAGTTGTAATCGGCTTGAAGTGCGGCCTGCAGAGTGTTGTAAAATGCTCTTTTAATGCTCTGTGTCAGTGAATCGCATTAGAAAGTAGACGAAGACATGGGCGCTTTAATCTGAGCCGCTGCATCTGGACAAACACTTTCTGACAAATTGCTGATAAATAAACCTCAAATGCGAGAGATTTGCAATAATGCCTTTCTAATTTCATGCGTCGCCGTTTTTGCCGCCGTAGAAGGCACCTTCTGGCGAGCATGCAAAGCGCAGGAAAGCGAAAAAAGAGAAGAAAAAATCGCGAAAAGCACTGCGATTGGTGCCTGCTGGCATGGCGCCTCTGCAGGCAGAGCAGTTTTCAACATTTTCCACACGTAATGCGAAAGTTTGAATCATTTGTCCACTGTGCACAGTGCGGCAACGGGCCGTTTTCATTTAAAATTCTTGTCACAGACATGTAATTGCAACGCGCCATCGACTGCGGCCTACCGACTCCCGACTCCCGACTCCCGGCTCCCGGCTCTCGAGTGCTGCCAAACGGATCTATATTGCAGTTGGCCTGGCCTATTGACAATGCGTTTGTCAGTAGCAGCAACAAACGGCAACCAGCAGCAGCAGGAGGAGCAGCAGCAGCACTGGGCTGCTCGCTGCTCGCTCCCTCTGGCGCTGTGTTGACACAGATAAGTGCGTGGCGGTGGCGTCGGCAGCGATAAGTAGCGTTTATGCATTAATTTTTGCCTCAAAGTGGCATTATTTATTACGCATTAATGCGCTGAATTAACGTTTATTTAATTAATATTAATGCTGGCGCAGCAGTCGTTGCTTGTTGCTGTGGCAGCAGTTGCTGCAACACAGTTGTCAGCTAACAGCCATTGCTGCTGTTGCTGCTGTGGCTGCTGTGGCTGCTGCTACTTAGGCTGACATTTTGTCTATGCATTTTGGGCAGCCAGGCAATTAAAGGTACCGCTAACAGGCATTGCCTGTCCACGCAGTCATTCAGTCATTCAGCCAGCCAGTCAGCCAGTCAGCTAGTCAGCTAGTCAGTCAGTTAGCAATTGTCAGTTGTTGCTAGACAGCATGTTGCTGACATACCTCACAACCATGTTGCTGGGCTGGGGCTGTAAATTTGGTGCAGCGAGTGGCGACATCCTCTGCACGTCGGCTCCTACAACTGGCCTCAAGTTCCTTGCTAAACTTTTGACATTCGGCGGCATTCTGGGGCCCCAGCAACAGCAACTGAGTTGTCGCTGTCGCTGTCGCTGCGCACAGGTCAAGGCCTTGAGGGCAGCCAAATTCAAAGTCGACTTGTGGTTATCCTATAGTCAACAAACGAATGCCGCTGACCGTTAAACTGTGCAAATATTTGTACAGAAATCGAAAGGGAAGTCGCCTGGCAAATAAATATGTAACCAAAAACTCACCAGTTTTGAACGAATTTTCGATAAAGCAATATTTGTATTAAGTCAGCCGATAGATAACGGGCTGCTTCGACGATTGTAATCCATCAGTGTCGGGGGCGGTCGGCGGTTGGCGGTTGGCGGTTGGCGGTTGGCGGTTGGCGGTTGGCCGTCGTGGTCAATTCTCGGGCGCAATAAACTTTATAATTTATAGACCAATCAGACGCAGATCGCACGCACTAAAACAAGTGAAAAATCATAGTCCAAACACATAATGCATCAGTGGAGATCAGAGAGCCAGGCAATTTATAGGATGGCCATGCCAATAGACACCGCACAGCGGGTTGTCAAATCGAAAAGCGACTGTGACGGTAACCGAGACTCCAACATGGTGCAGGAAGTGGCTAGATGGCTGCTTGGAATGGTATGGCATGGGATGCCCGTACCGCACCGACTATCCTAGGCAATTGATTTATACAAACGGCAAAGCAACGGAACACAAATTGGTTTGCTGGAGCCGAGGCAGGGGCTGCGTTGAGCTCGGGTTGGGTTGGGTTGGGTTGGGGGTCCTCGAAATGATTTGTTGCACTTTGTTGCAATCGTCGCATACGCAGAACTTTTGCGCTGTTTAACCTTTTGAACTGGCCACATGGGTGGAGTTGCACGTGTGGCAGATTTCGGTGGAAATCATTAGCTGAAGATCAGCAACAGCGGCTGCCTGTCCGACTGGCTGAACCGCTGGCTTTGCTTTTGCTTTGCATGCGGCCAGCGTAGCTAATTAGAGCCATAAATGCACTACACACACACATACATTCGCGCAACTCAATCCCCCAATGTGAGCCATGTTGAAGTTGTTTAAAGCCCCGCGGATTGAACGGAAAGTGATATGCAGGCGTTGGCAAAAAATTGTTTGGCTGGCCAACAAAACAACAACAACAATAACAACAACAACGACAACAGCAACAACAAGGATAAGCTATAGTAAGAGCTAGAGCAACAACTACAAACAGATGTCGGCTGTCGCCCGTTTGACCATTTAGGTTATGTTGGAATCCAACACCAGTTTATCAAGCGACGACCCAAACAATAAATTACGCAATTCAAACGCTCAACTGCAGTCCATCAATGGCATAATGAGGCAAGCGGCGGGCCGCCCCAGCAGCAGCAGCA
Source organism: Drosophila mayaguana (assembly GCA_037075325.1). NCBI lineage: Eukaryota > Metazoa > Arthropoda > Insecta > Diptera > Drosophilidae > Drosophila > Drosophila mayaguana. Next base: position 1,907,546 of record JBAMCG010000080.1, on the reverse strand, counting down.
GCAGCAGCCACAGCGGTCCCAGCGCAGATGCATTACCATATCGGCATAAATTCCGGAGCATCGTTAAGTGGGCCTGAAGACGACTGCCAGATAAACAGGCTGTGCTGCTGAGTAGCTGTAGTTGCAAGCAGGTTGCCTGCCGCATGCCGCATGCCACATGCCGCATGCCACAAGCCACCGTCCGTCAGGCTACCCAGTGTGCCACCTAATGACGGAATCAGCGCCGATGCCGATGCCATCGATAATGGCTGCCCATGTAACCAATGGGCCCATTCAATTGCATGAGCTGAGTCGCACTTGACCTATCAACTCCCAATTCTCGTTCGATATCAACCAAACTATCGATATCAAAGATACAAATATTTGAGTTTTTATACCCTGAAAAAGAGAAATCAGGGTCAGAATGGGGCGCAGCAAAGCCCATATATACGTATATTGTTGATCAGGGCGACGAGCTGAGTCAACTAAGCCCCGTCTGTCTCTCCGTCTATTATAATTCGTAATCGTAATTACATAAAATACACGTGTGTGTATCGATATTTCAGATTTTATCTATATATTAAAAGATGTAGGATATAAACTTTTATAACATTAAAAACAGTTTCAAGACCCAAGCTCAGGGATAACATTAAATACCAAAAATGATTAGCAGATAACAATAAATTAGAAAATAGTTATCGATTTTTGTAACGCTCGTGCAAAGCGATGCCCATATGACTCTCTAGTTCTCATAGGTTTTGAGATCGACGCATATACACATAATGACAGACGGAAAAAGTGTAAACTGACTCAGCTTAGAAATAATATTGCGGTCTATATTAATATTAAAATATCGCAATGCTACTATGAAATACATTTTGTATTCTTTTTCCATGCATTGTTAGATTTATATAAGCGACAGCACTTTGACATCTGTCTGGCGTCACCACTACAGCTATTACATAGTCAGGAATCCCCATTCTTACATGTTTTTATTGATATTGGTTAAATTATATCAAATGAAAATGAGATTAACATATCTACAATCACAAGTAAAATTTGTCAAGAAATAGATTTTTACCAGAGGCAGTCACATCATCAACAATTGTCACATCCAGAGTAGCTGCGTCTAATTGTGCCTCTATTTCTTCGGGGGTTTTGATCTCGATGCTACTACCAGCACCACCATCGCGACCTCGACCACTATACTCATGGACCATTTCTATGATAGACGAATACGTTCCGTATCCAAAGATAACTAAACCAAGTAAAAGCATTAATATATCTCTAACCAGTTTCCATCTGCCAGGGCCATAGGATGTGCTATACAGGAGGCAGATATCAATACAGCTAGGAAAGATGATATTCAGTAGAGATATGGAGAATGCTCCAACCAGAGATAGAAGTGGGCCCAAATTGGGGAAAGCGATTGCAATAAGTGTGCACATTATCACGAAGCAAATGCGAAATATGTATTCAATCTTATGCGGGTTCTTGGGATTGTGGTTTCTTGCAATATATTGATTGCACACGATATCGACAACAACGTATCCACTCAATGGAAACGTCAAGAACACGGATATTGCAATGAACAATTTGGCAACTTGCGCTAGCCTATAGGCATAAATGCGTACATGTAAATCACAGTTATAGTCTTTCGAAGAATACTTACGCTTCATCAATGGGCATATTTAAAGTAATACTAGCTGCCACAAAATCGCCATATCTCCAATAGCCCATGAATCCCATTATGATATACGTGACGGCCACGAACAGAGCACAACGGTTCAGAACACCAAGCCAGCCCACATAAGCGCCTGGCTTGGCCATTTGTGATTCAATGGCAAGCATCTGCGAAAAAGAAAAGTGTTTTAAGGCCAAATCCAAATATGGTAGTCATATATCTGACATTGACTTACCACGCCCAAGGACGAAGTGCCAAACATTACAATGCCAACAAACAAAGACAGTTGTGTATTAAATTTCTTAACCTCATGAATAGGGGGTAAATTTGTAAAAAAATAGTAAAAGATACATCCGAGACCAGTGTACATAAAAAGATTAGCTAATATATTCGTGGGTACCAAATACTTCAGATGCCGCAATGAAAATAGTGGTAATGATAGTGTCCCTACTATGAAGCAATAAATCCGGGTATTTACGCGTTCGTTGAAATTAAAATCAAAAACTTGCTTCACATTTACGCTCACAAACACGATATAAACCACGCACACACCGTAGTAGAAAAATATCAGAATGCCATTCACAAAGTGCCCAGCGCATTTTGCGATACATCGGCAATATTTCGGCCCCACACTAAGTGCATATGTCATTGTCTCTGGGTAGTTCATATAACCGACCATATTCCGTCGACTGGACTCTACCATACAGCTTATCTGAGGATGGGCGATATTAAACACAATCCTCTCACAAATATTCGGCTCACCAGTAGTTGCATGCCAAAAATTAAAACGATTGTCATAAATATCGTCATAAGGATGCCTCCCACATAGCCAACATAGTAGAAGGCGAGCGGCAGGGCCAAGCAGCCGGATCCGACCACAGACTTCAGCAGCGACAATAGAGCATCGCAATTGCTGTGGAGCTGCTCAGTAACCTGCAGTGGAATTATATATGTGGATCAGACTTACGATAAGGGTTTTTCCACTTTACGGGCATCATATGGATGAAACTTCTTTTCGGGCGGATTGGGGGCTCTTAATGGATGCAAATTATTATTAATCATAGGAAATGATTTGAGAAATTGATTATATGAGGTAATAACATACTCTGGTATTTTGACCTTTTCCCAAATCATTTTAATGGTCCAACGTGTAAACTACAGAATTTAAAACTTATTCATTAATATAAATATGTAAAAACAAAAGAAGAAATAAAGAAAAATTAAAAAAAAATTAGAAAAATAAAAACGGAAGAATTTGAAACTATAAATATGTATAAAAAAAAGTGACTGATCATAAAAACGAATGTCGAACGAATGATGAGTATCTGCCGACCTACTAAGATCATGTCATATTTAAAATAAATAATCCATGAAGTGGTAGAAATGCCTGCAGGTAAACCCAAGAAAATACTTTTTCATGCTGTAGTAGAACAGTCAGGAAAAGAAACCCAATGCACCCTGATAGATCCCATTAAAAATAAATGCTTAACTAATAATTAATGTGATCAGAAAATGCTAACGTATATTTATGGAAATATTAATTTGAAGCTTTCATTCTTTTTCTGGAAGGGTGCTACTGAGACTACACTGCCATCAATGCCTCCACACAAACATAAAGCAAGTAAGAACGTTGCAGTCGGGCGTAATCAACTGCGGAATACTCATTCAAAAAATCTCAATTGCGATTGATTTGTATCTGCATTGTTTTTGAATTTCCACTCGCTACTTTGGCTTTTTTTTTGCTATATGGCGTCCTAACAATAATGTCATTTCGTTTTAATTACTACTGCTATGATCGACGCGGTGGCGCTGTAGGCAGAGGTGCAGACTGTATTTATTTTAGTTATTTTTGTTGTGGTGCGAGCTCAACTCCCGCGGAAAATTTTTTTTAATTCAAATGTTATTTCTTTTAAGTTTTTTAAATTTCATAAATATGTTTCCTTCCGCCTTATGAATATCTGTTAAGCTAATTTATTTATATATATAATTGACATACACATATAAAAGTCGCAATTCGACACTGCAAATACCGATTGCCACGCCCCTAGCAGTCGTAGACACCTTATTTTTGGCCAGTTCGTAGAACGGCCTATCGGTAACCTAATTGCACAGTTTGAATGCTTACGCTCAACAAATGTGAAAATTATAGGATATTCTTCGATATGCCACGCCCTTAAAGAGGCGTAACAATTATTTATGGGTCATCGATAGAGGAGGCTACCAGTAACTCAACTATTCAAATTTGAATCTTCTAGTTCTTAAACTGTAGGATATATAATCTTTTGCGTTTTGCCACGCCCACTGTGGGCGGAGATATATCCGCCATAGCTTTTTGGTCGAGTATATATACCAAATTTCAGGTTTCTAGCATCAATAGTGCCCAAAATATAGCAGAATTAAAAAAATCACTATATATTCAGATTCGATTTGCCACGCCCCTAGTGGGCGTATCGCGAAAATTGTGATATTATAAATCGGAGTACCTTCAATAGCTCCGAAAAAAGCTGCGTTTAAAGAGACAGACGGACAGTAAAACGCACATGCACAAAACCAATATACTCATTTTCGTCAATGAGTACAATGATGAAAAGCAAAGAGCGCCAAATCAGAGTTTCAAGGCTCCATATCCTTTACTATGGTGGCTATCGAGAGGATGGTGCCGTGATCTGGTTAGGCAAACTCCATTCGAAACACATAGCCTCGCTGTAGCTGAACAACTTAGCCATTTTATAGGGCCTGCGGGGCTGGTTGAAGTCAAATGCTGCAATTCATGGAGTGACTCACCCATACTTACCCTAAGTTTACGTTCAGGGAATGGAAGAATTTCTTTGTGCCTCCTCATTGGCTTGCAAAATCAAACGCCGACGGCCTGGCGAATTCTTTGGCAACATTTTAATACTTAAATCAAATAGGTTTTTTTACACTGATCTCTTGGAAGACTATATATTGTCTGTATGTGGTTTTCCGTACGATGTCTGGGGAAACTTGGTTGGCAATTATATAAATAGTGAAAAAACCTACAATCAAACAATCAAAAGTAAAATTGTTGAGCTCTAGGGGCGGCAGCAATATCATCCATAATTGGATTGTTTATAGTGGCTGCATTTAGTTCATCTTCTATGTTCTCGATGTCTTCGAATTTGATGCTATTGTCAGCAGCGCCATCACCACTTCTACCGCGACCACCATACTCGTGGATCATATCCACGATAGCCGAATAAGAGCCGTATCCAAGAATAGCCAGCCCAATTAGAATTAGTATTATATCTTTAACCAGTTTCCATCTTCCAGGGCCATACGATGAGCCATACAGGAGGCAGATCTCAATCCAACACGGAAAAATTATATTGAGTAGGGATATGGAAAATGCTCCAACGAAAGCTAAGAGTGGACCCAAGTTGGGGAATGCGATCGCATTAATTGTGCACAATATCACGAAGCAAGCGCGAAATATGTATTCAATCATATGCGGGTTCTTGGGGTTCTTTCTTGCAATATATTGATTGCACACGATATCGACAACAACGTATCCACTCAAGGGAAACGTCAAGAACACGGATATTGCAATGAACATTTTGATAACCTGCGCCAGCCTGTTGGCGTAAATGTGTATAAATACGCACATATAGTACAGTCCTTCTGCACAATACTTACGCCTCACTAGTGGGCATATTTAAAGTCACACTAGCCGCCACGCTACTACCATAGCGCCAATAGCCCAGGAATCCAAATATTATATATGTCAGAGCCACAAACACAGCTCCGCGATTCAGAACACCGAACCATCCCAGGTAAGCTCGTGGTTTGGCCATTTTTGATTCAATGGCAAGCATCTGTGAAAAACGGCAATTAGTTTCAAATATACTCGATATGGATTTGACATTGACTTACCACGCCCACGGACGAAGTGGAAAACAGCAGAATGCCAAAAAACAGTGGAAGCTGATAATTAAAAAGCTTAGACTCTTTAATAGGAGGTAAATTTGTAAAAAAGTAGTAAAATATACATCCAAAGCCAGTGTACATCAAAATATTGGCAATTATATTTGTGGGCATCAAATACTTCAGATGCCGCAGTAGAAAGAGCGGTATCAATAATACTCCTATTATGAAACAGTAGAGCCGGACATCTAATTCCTTGCAATGGTGATCAATAACTTGCTTCACATTTACGCTTACAAACACGATATAAACCACGCACACACCGTAGTGGGAGAATATCAGAATACCATTCACTAAATACCCAGCGCATTTCGAGAACCAATGGCAGCACTTCGGCCCCACACTAAGTGCATATGTCATTGTCTCTGGGAAGTTCATATAACCAACCATATTCCGTCGACTAGACTCTACCATACAGATTATCTGAGGATGGGCGATATTAAACACAATCCTCTCACAAATATTCCGCTCACCAGTAGTTGCAGTCCGTAAATTAAGAGCGCTGTGACAACGATCGTCAGAACAATACCTCCCACATAGCCAGCATAGTAGAAGGCGAGCGGCAGGGCCAAACAACCCGTTCCGACCACACACTTCAGCAGCGACAATAGAGCATCGCAATTGCTGTGGAGCTGCTCAGTAACCTGCAGTGGAATTATATATGTGGATCAGACTTACGATAAGGGTTTATCCACTTCGCGGGCATCATATGGATTAAACAGCGGTTCACTGGGTCTGTTGATAGTTAATAGAAACTGATTATTCTAGGTGCTCGGAATAACATCTACTGTAATCACATACTTTTCTGTCATCTCGAACTATCTATATCAGTGGTTAGGTTGATGCGTCGTTTATACTGAAGAATTTTTAACTATATAAATTTTAATTTAATTTTAAATTTTAACCAATGGTAGGTTATTAAAGAAAGGGTTCAAAAAGCAAAATCTTGAAAACGAATATCTAATACTGATATTTATCGGTCGACATACTAAGGTTCTACTATGTTGAAAACAAATTACATCTGGTACAGATAAGCTCAAGTCATACAGAACTAGTACAGTCAGGGTAATAGTGCCCGATCTAATCTGCCTATTATTGATTTCATTACTGGTACCTAGAAAATAGTTAATTTGATCACAATATGTCAGCATATATAAATAGAAATTTTAATTTGAATGCGGTTGAAAAGAACTAAAAAAATATGAAATCCGATTGTCATATTTTTCCTTGATGGCTGCTACAGAGACCATGGTGCCGGCAATGCCTCCGCACAACCCCAAAAGGATGAAAAGCAAAGAGCGCCAAAGCATAATTTTCAAGGGTCCATATCCGTCAATATAGCAGACGCAAATATTGATGATGCCTGGATAAATAAGGCATAGCTGGGACAGGCAGAAGGAGCCGACAAGCGACAGGAGTAGGCCGAAATCTGGATAGGCGATGGCGCACAGAATAGACGCAACCACCATGGCCATGCGCATCAGATACTCTACCCACAGTGCGGTACTATCCATTGGCCTGGGCGCCATGAAGCTGCGCCAGATAATCTCAATGATCACGTAGCCCTGCAAGGCATAACTGCAAAATATGGCCATAACGAACAGGGCAGTGGCGCATCTGGACAGGCTGTTGAAGGCTTAATTAATGGGTATATAGGGGAGTGAGTCATTGCGCGCATCTGCATACGTTTCATCAGGTAGATTTTTGAGTATGTATGTCGAAGTATCATCTCCGAACTTCCAATAGCCCAAGAAACCAAACGCTGTATAGAACGCAATCACGATGAACATGGCCCGATTCAGTATGCCAAACGCGCCCATAAAATCTTCTGGGTGCCGCATATTTACTTGGAGTTGAAGTGTCTAATAAGAATAAGGAAAAGGATCGAAAATGGGGCTGACAGTTGTTGAATATGGCAGAATGTAACTGACCACGCCTATCGCCTGAACCGAAAACATAATGGTGCCAAAGAACAACGGTAATTGGGACAAGTTCTGCACGGGTCGTCGGTCCTCCAGATTGGGCAAATCAACCAGTAAATAGGTAACAATAATTCCAACACCTGAAAGGTAGTCCACATTTAACTCATTCTAGTAGACCTGATGCCTGAAGCCTACCAACAATCAGACAGAGGTTTGAGATGATGGCCAGTGGCACAAGATATTTGAGGTTGCGTATGAGGAAGGTTAGGATTAGAGGCAGCGTCAAAAGGGCTATATAAATGCGCGTGTCGATGGGTGGCAGATAATCGTCGCCCAACTGCTTCAGATTCTTGGCAATAAACACGACGTACACAACATCCACGCCAAAGTGATAAATGCACAGAAAAGCATCCACCTGTCGTCTATGAATCACACATATTGATCATCTATATTGATCTTGGGGAACAGCGACTTACGCGAAATACTTGCTCAGAGGCCTGATCCAATAGGGTCCATTCAAGACAGCCAAATGCATGGCCTCGCTGTAGCTGATCACTGTTATTTTATAGCGCTTGCAGGTCAGGTTGATGTCTTTGAGCTGGAAGGTGCAGGTTGGTATAGGAGCTATAAGATGCATACATATATTCAAACACTACCAACACATGCATTGCATACAACAGAAGAGAGGAAATTAGAACTGAGCCTGCCAGGCCCAGCAGCCAGCCAGTGTTATAGAAGGCTCTGGGCAGAGCCAAAATACCTGTGCCAAGAGTACATTTCATCAAATTAACAAACGCCTCCGAATCCCTGTGGATAGAGGATAGATGATCTTTTAGATGATATAATGGATAAGTAATACAAGTTTCTTACGTCAGTTGATGTTTCACGTCGGGGTGAAATTGTGGATTGTTGTAGGCCACCAAGCTGAGGCATAAAAGACAAAGTTGAGCTGGTCAACTGTGAATTGTATACAAATACCGCAGTTCATGGAGTGACTCACCCTAAGTTTGCGTTCAAGAAATGGAAGAGTCTTGGGGTATATCCAGTATACATTTCTACCTCCTCGTTGACTTGCAAAATCAAACGCCGACGGCCTGGCGAATTCTTTGGTAACATTTTAACATTTAAATCAAATAGGTTTTTAAACACTGATCTCTTCGAAAAGGCTATATATTGAGTTGTATGTGGTTTTCCGTACGTTGTCTGGGCCAACTTTGTTGCCAATTATGTAAATAGCTAAGCGAAGAGAAGGCAAAGACGTGTGCCTATTGTAGAAGGCCGCACAGTTTGCATACCCTTTCTAAAATTTTTAATTGCATAATGGCATAGGTAGAGAAGATATTCAAAGAAGACTTGATGTATATATTTATACTGCTTAAAGTATATATGAGCTGAGTTAAACCATTGAGCGGTTAGATGATGCTTTTTATACCCTGATCCCATTAAAAATGGGAAATCAGGGTATAATGGTTTTGTGAAAGTATGTAACAGGCAGAAGGAGGCGTGGCAGACCCCATAAAGTATATATATTCTTGATCAGGGCGACGAACTGAGTCGATATAGCCCTGTCCGTCTGTCCGTCCGTCCGTCCGTCCGTATGAACGCCTAGATCTCAGAAGATATAAGAGCTAGAGACTTCAAATTTTGTATGCATACTCATGTATACCATACGCAGTACAAGTTTGTCTTTTTTTTCGATAACTCGTCCGATTAATTTTTTATTGCGAATAATCGATAAATTGATTTTGTTTATTCACCGTAATTTTAATACTTTTAGACCTGGAGACTTCAGATTTGGTGTGTATATACATCTGATCAATACGCAAATTTTGTCATTTATAGATTTTGGATACCACGCCCCCTTCGCCCCCAATTTGCAAAAAACGTATTTTAAGTACTAGAGACTTGTGCTTTGGAAAGTACACACATTTGCACATTTTGATCACGTTCTGAAAGTTTCATGAAGATAGTCTTACTACAGGAGAAATTATTCAGCAACAAAATTCTCATAGTATTGCCCACACTGCAGCGCAGCCCAAGCGCAGTCGCTGCTTACTGCGCAGTTAGCAGAGCGCGTGCTTATGCGTGCGTGAATATCAGCTCTTTGTAGGGATCAGGGTATCTTCTAGTCGAGCACTCTTGACTATAGCTTCCTTACTTGTTTTTATTTTATGTAGAGTATTCTGTGTTCAGCGCAGTCAAGGTAATTTTCCTTCAAGTTCAATATACTTAGATATTAGCATGGCCCAGAGCAGGGATTAATTCCAGGAAATTAAGCACACCAGCAAGAGGTAGCGAAGCAGCTTTTGTTGTGTGGGCGTTCGTAGCCTGGCAAACTGATCTGGGCATAAAACAGGCTAGGAGCTCGGACTGACAGGACTTTGGAATTCGTTCGCCGTATGGTGGCTGCTTTTGCTACCTAAATTATGCAGCAGCCGCTGGCTATCGAAGCGGCAAGGCGGCCAGCCGGACAGCCGGACAGCCGGCGAGTCGGACTGTCGGCGATGAGCCAACTGGAGCTGCAGCCACGCCTTGTTCCGTTCGCCAAGCTCTAGGCCGGCTGAGAGACAAACTAATTAGTGTGGTCAGCTCTGTCATTTTGCACGCATTTCTCAAATGCCTATTGATGAAGGCCGTGGCCATAAACTGACCAAGCCACTGCACCACCGCACAGCACCACATCATTTAAGGCGACTCGAAGAAAGTACAGTTTCTAGTTAAATCTGAGTCCCCATTGTGTGCGGCCCAGGGAAGGCCGCCCGCTGGGAGTACGATAGATAGTAGCTGTGCGAAATAATAAGTGTGAGTGTGTGAGTGTGAGTGCGAGTACACATTTAATATATACATTTGCCCCCACGCCAGCCCCCTCAGTTCCACATCCCCTTCGACCAACTAGACCGCCCCGTGGCCGCTTTGTGTTGGCGGAAACGATGTTTTTCCTATGCAAATTCAGCCGGTGCCCCTTTTCGCATTTACCAAGTGTCTTTTGCTGTGTTGTTTATTTGTTTTCGCCGAGGCCAAGCCAGGGGTCAACTACGCATTTGATTGCAGTTGCTTTTGCTTTTGCTATTGAGTGTTTCCCCCTGCGATGTGCCCCCGTCGACACGCAGTGTGTGCGTGCGTGTGTGTGTGTGGGAGGTCAGGAATTTAAAATTTGTTCACTTCTAATCAACCATATATAGATGGTATATATGTGGCTAGGCCCAGTTAGTTACATCAAGATAACTATGAGTAATATCTCAATAATATATATGAATATAGTTTTTTATGGTAATTTGGCATATTATATTTGAATAAATATCATTACATTGGTATTCAACTTAAAATAATGAATTATAATAATCACACATATAAGAGCTTAGGAATTCGAAAAAAAAAACAATTCGAACTATTCTATTTTTATTATTTCATATATTGTATTTGAATAGTATTTTATTTGCATTTGGCTTAAAATTTGTAGAGCGAATTTAATAATAATCCTGAAACATATATTATATAACGAGTAATATTAATGAATTATAATTATTATTATTATGTATTGACTATAAATATCATGAGAGTATTTTGTACTCAAGATACAAATCAGAGCTGAAAGCAATGCAGGTAATTCAAGCAGCTTGCAGTAAACTTGAACTAAACGCAGTAGTCAGAAGTTATAATATAAAAAATATATAAATTTATTATTAATTTTCGCCCTAAAACCATGAATATTACATTGAATCCTAAGCATTCACTGCAAATATATATAAATAAATGAAATGAAATCGACTATTAATGTATTGACTCTACCGCTGAGCTACCCGGGCCGCCTGGCAGGCGTCTAGGGTATGTGCACGGTAGCCGCAACAAGAAACAGTCGCACTTAGCAGATATTTAAATATGCGCATTGGCAATTGCATTGCAGGCGTACCACGCTGCGTATGAATTTTCAGTGAAATTAACATACTAATGACACTTTGAGGCTGGCCAAGGGTGGTGCCCGCTGCCCATTGATGATGTTTGAGCTGTGTGGCCTGCCCCTGCCCATGCCCATTCGACTCGGCCCGCTGGAGTCGCGGTCCGTAACAGCCGTGAGCCGACATCAGCTGGTGCAGCAAGTGGGTCAGCCAGCGACTGCCAGTCGAACTTCGCATGTGGTTCAATAATTCCAACAGTAAATGCTAAACTATGCGCATAGATTGTCAACGCGCCAAGATGCTTAGCTGATTGCTGCCGTCGAGGCGAGGATTGGAGTCGGTGACTGTAGCCACAGCTGAAGCTCAGCTGAAGCTGAACCTGCAGCTGAGACTGGGGCTGGGGCTGGACGTGGTGTGTCATTAAAGTGCAGACAAATGGCAACGGCATGTGCGGCACATGTCAAACTGCAGGCAGCAGCAAACGGCAACAGGTGAAAATGTTGGAATTCTGATTATCTGGTGGCTGTTCGGCTGGCTGCTGCCAATCACTACAAGCAACTGTTGCCGAGAGTCTAGCTAGGCAGCAACTTAAACTGTATCTTTCGACGATTTGTCGCTCAGCGAGCGTCGCTGGTTTCTTGACGGTTTGCAATTCGCTTTTCGTTTGCTTCAAGCTTGATGCTTTGATGTTTGGCTACCAAACGATCAAAAGACACCAGCAGCAACAACAGCAGCAACGACTACAGCAGCAGCAGAATAATTATGTGTGTATTTCGCTGATGCGATTGCCCGCCAGCAACATGGGTGCTACATTCCACTTGCTCTCTTGCCCATTCGCCCGTTTGCCGTTTGTGTGCTGCACATGCCACGCCCACATTCAATTTAGAGCCGGAAGTGTGGGTGTGCACGCATGTTGATGTACCCTCTGCTGCAGCCAGGATTTTAATTTTTCTTTATTACTGCTTTTGGCTTTCGTATGCTGTTTCTTTCCCAAACTCGAACTCATTTGGTCGTGCATAAATCAAAAACTGTAGCAGCATTTCTTAGCCGGCAAGTCAGCAATAGCAATAGCAACAACAGCAACAGCAGCTACAGCAGCAACAGCAACTCCCGCATAAAAAAGTATGAAAAACGCATATAATGATTGGCTCCAGAGCAGCAGCAGCAACAACAACAACGACGGCAACAAGAGCAACATCAGAAACAACAGCAACATAATAGCCAATTGCCTGTGCCACGTAGCAGCAGCAAAAAGTGGGAGGATGCAGTGAATTTTCTCCCTCGGCAAAACTTATTTTTTAGCGTTGGCTGCCGTTTACTTTGTTGCTTTTGCTTTGAGTTGTTGCTGCTGCTGCTTGTTGTTGTTGTAGTGTCTGTCGCTGACGGGCCGTTTGCCTTTTTGGGGCCATCAGGTCTTCGCCTAAGCGGCAGGTTCCTGTCTGTGTCGTCTGGAGCCCAGCTTCTGAGACGTTGACTGCATTTTTAAGCGCGCTGCGCATAAAATAAAAGCAGATTGCAGCCAAAGCATTGCCTCGGGCATAGAGCGCGCGTCGTTTCTTCAATGAATCGAGTAAAAGTGCAGGATGCCCTGTTGTCCTGCCCATCGGAACAGCTTCTGCAGATACGGCAGCAGCAGCAGCAGCAGCTAATTTCAAGATCGGAGCAAAAAACCAACCAAACCTTGAGCTCGGCTCAGCTCAAAGCCCTTAGAGTCTACATTGGGTTCTTTGCTGCTGCTGCTGCTGCTGCTCTTGCTGCAATTGTTGCTGCGCTGATCTTGTGCGATAATGATGCAAGTTAATCATTAGCTTGGAACGTGTATTATGCGATTATTAGCTTGGCCCGGCAAGGATTATTGTACTACTAACAACGCCCTGCTGCCTACCCGTTGCCATTTGGTGGGCGTTTCATTCAGCGAATTTTTAAGTAATTTTCAATTTCCGTTCGCCATATTGTAATTTCGAGCCAACGCTGCGTTTCCTTTGCGTAATGCGATGCTCTTCGAGATCGCGGAGCACATGTAACAATTTGTCAACGCTGCCTCGACTGCGCTGGGACAACGTAGGCAAATCTCTGCTCGCGAGCAGTTAAGCATGCGGCAACATGTTGCTGCAACATGTAAGATGTCAGCGTTTTTTAAGAATCAATTGCCGCCCAACAGCAGCAGCAGCAGCAACAACACTAACAGCAACACAACAGCAACAACAACAGCAAAAGTCGCAATTCGATATTGTCGTTGTGGCTTTGGCGTTGGTGTTGCAGTTGCTTTCATTGTTGTTGTTGCTGCTGTCGCTGTCGCTGTTGCTGTTGTTAGTGGTGTAGATGCTCGTACTGCCCGCTTTCTGGCTGCCGTCTGTCAGCAACGTGCTGCCGCCGCCTCTCCCCCGACGAAGTTATGGCCACACACATCGCACGGGCGGCCTTGAAAAGCAATCCGAGCAGCGAAGAGTACTTTGAAAAAATCATTGCAGAATTTAAATAAGCAGGCAAGTAAAGCTACGAAAGAGCTAAGAAAAACGCATACAGCGCATACACATTTTGCGAGCTTTGCAATTGACGTGCAACATGATTTTGTAGGCGTGCAACATGCGCATGTGCAACAGCCGCAACTTTATCAGATTGCCGCAGTTCCAGTCGATTTTCTTTTCTTTTTTATTTGAGTTTGCCTTGTTTTTTCCTCTTTTTGGGTTTTTTAGGTTTTTGGCATGTTGACTGTCAATTGTTTGGTGGGCGTTGCTGCAGCAGCGGCACCAACTGCAGTAACAATGTGGCCCATAGTTGGGCCTTCGCTCCAGAGCTATATCACTGTCCACAGAATTATCACACAGCACTGTCAATATATGCAAGTATACACAGAGTGAACACAGCAACATGAACAACTGCATGCAAAGCAATCAAGTGACAATCACTTGCCAGCTAAGGAGTTGGGCAGTAGCAACAACGACAACAACAGCAACAACTCCAACGATGCCTGGCTAAGACAAATAAATGCGTGTTTCTGCTTGTGTGTGTATGTCACACTCGTTAACACGATGCGAAACTGCGCGAAATGCGATATTTCACACGATTTATGCACGAACAACGACAAGAGCTGCAACTGCAAAAGGCAACGCCAGCAGCAACAGCCAAGAGCAACAGTTGCTAGCAACCTTTTAAGCGGCCACACACGTTGCAGAGCTTCAGCTATTGCCTCGCTCCTCCACAGCGCTACACTAACAGCTGTAGCAATGCGTAATTGTCGTGTCCCGGAAAAGGGGCAAACACTTTTACAAATATTAATTATGTAGCACAGAACTTGAGTGGAAGGCTAAAACAAAATGTGAGGCATCTAAGAATATCAGTAAATACAATATTACGAAGTGAGGATTCCGTATCCAGCCCAAATAGAATTGTTTGTAAGATCCGTTGGCAAAGTACATTGCATTGCAATCTAACCAAACCCGTACACTACACATTTTAAATTTATTCGTTAAAATTTATATCAAGTTCTTTAGAAGATATGGCTTAAGCCGAGTTGTTCCTCCCCCAATATTTTTAAAGTTTCCAACACAGGTTTGCATCCAAATTTTAGCTCTCTAGCACTTCAACTGCCTTGGTATCTGAGATACCGAAAAATTATCTTTCTCATGTTCTTAGGTAATTTTTGACATCATAATTCGATATATTATATATATTTTTATAGACAGATGAGAATGAGCATACAAAAATATTTATATATATGAACATAAAATAATTATATATAATTTACTAATTTGAGTTATTGGATTTACAGGGTATTATATATATAGTAAAGACCTTTAGGGCATTGTCAAACTAATTTATTTTATTTATTTATTTAAAATCTCAAAATTTACATAGTAGCAAAAGAAGACTCACTATAGTAGATTCTTATTCAGCTTTTATATATTTTTATTGCTCTTTATTTATTTTAAATTTAAAAATTGCTTAACATAATAATTTATATAAATTTTCAAATTTTCAAAATATTATAATAAAAAGTAAATTTTCTGCAAAATTTCTAAATATCTAATAAATATCTAAATTTTTATAAAACAAAGTCCTTTAAAATGCAAGACAAGTATATAAATATTTCCTCTACTTATTTACTTACTTCTTTATAATCATTGATACACTTGACTCGTGGCGTGTAGAAAGACTTCAGGTGCGCACTCTCGCTTCGTCTCCACCTTTTCTACACTCTTGCACCCAAACACACTTTAATTTTAGTGCGCATTCAGAAACTATAAATAGGAAGTGATTTGAAATTAATGCGCCGACACGCAATATAAATAGTAAATCGGACCTCTGCTAATCTGCCCACATATAAAATATATATACCGATTAGGGACATTGCAGAAAATAAAGAAATTGACCTGGAGTGTTTGGATCGCGAATGAATATTATGCAGTCGGCAGTGCTCGACTGTAATGTATATTATATTTATATTATGTTACAATAATATATAATATTTTTTAATATTAAAAACTTAATATTAAAACCTGGTTTCATTTAAAATATATCTGCAAACTTTAACGTACAAAGGTTTTACATCTACAATATTCCTTCAAATTGGAGTCATTTGTTTCTCTGTAAATATGTATTAAATCATATATGGTTTATTTTATTCACCTTCATATTTTTGAATACATAGAGATTTGGTAATTTACTAGCATATGCAATAATTATGGATACATTGCCTATATATACCGTCACTAATAGGCAAACATAGCTACATATTGTCTCTGGGTAAGACCATGTTGGACCAATTGGAACTACGTGAAAAGCCAACTGGAGCTGTGGAGCGGGCACAGCTGCTTGCGTGTTGCAAAGAGCACTAACAACATGTTGCTAAAGTGCTGCTGAGCTGCAGCTGCGGCTACTTAGTGCGCAATGTTGCTGACTGATTTTCTGGCTAATTTGACAGGCAGGCAGCAGTTGAATGATGTTGATGATGCTGCGGACGGCGAGCAGCGCTTGTTAAGATTTATGCGATGCGAATTGGCTGTGCCAACATTTGCCCATATACATAATTGAAATGTAATAAATTCTGTGGAGTTTTTCGTGCGCAATTAGCGCGTTTTGGCCAACAGCGACAATTGCTGACCATATTCATGTTTGCAGTTTGTTATTAAATAAAATAATTTCATAGCACAGCAGAGGCAACAACAGGCACGCCACTTGTTCGCTGTGTCAGTTGCCATTGCTGGTTATACAAGCTGTAAAGTGCGAAATCAACACGCTTCATGCCAACTATGTGCAGTCTGGCAGCTGCATCAGCTGCATCAACTGCATCAGTGGCGGCTTCAGCTTCAGCTTCAGCTTCGGATTCGCATTCAGCTCCAGCACAGCGTCCAAGTTCCAGTGTTCAGTGTGTTAGTTGTCAACACAAATGGCAATCGGCGTTGATGAATTGGCGTTGCCTTGGGCCAATTATAACCTTCTTTGGTCGTGGTCAATTCTTGCGAGTTGTTGCGGCTAAATTGCCTGTGCCTGTTGCCCGATGCCTGATGCCTGATGCCCTATGCAGATCACATGTACACAGTTCCTGTGCCATCCTGAGCAGTGAAGCCCCGCAGCGCTTCCTGCATCCGCATCGCGTGGGTGTTGAATGACCAACAATCGATACGGAGAGTGCAACAAAATATCAGAGCTCTGTAATCAGATACCAGACCACGTCTACAGAGCTTCTTCCCCTTTATTCACTCATATGGTTAGATAATTGAGGCACCCGCAATCACGTCGACTGCGTCGTCTTTTTATGGCCGTGTGCCCAAAAAAGGCGCCAACTTTGCTCGGGTCACAATGGCCAAATAGGCCACGTGCTACAAATTATCATGGCAAGGGAGCAGGCAGCAAGCAGGAGGCTATTCTTCCTGCTACTACTGCCGCTGCTGCTGTCGCTGCTGCATGACAAAAAATGCACACCCTCGCACCTGAGTCTGAAACTGAAATCCCGGCCGTAAGGCGATATTTGGTTTCTTTCCTTTGACTGCTGCGCTTCTCAGCTGTTCCTCGTTTCTCGTTCCTCTCGGCCGTCTTGGCGCGCGTTCCCTCCTGTGCATTATCATTATTATTGTTATTATCTACGGCCCGGTGTGTTTCCCTTCCGCTTATACAATAACATACAATTTCTGCTACCTACTTTGTGGCAGCATCAGCATCAGCATCTTTGAGATTTACTTTGATTTCTTCTTGCTGTTGCTGTTGTTGTTGCTTCCGAGTTGCTGCTGCTGCTGCTGGAAAGGGAACACCCGCATGATCCATTAAGCATAGCATATGTAACATATTTGTATTATCATCGACAAAGAGCCGACTACTCTGATGCCTGATCGCGAATCGATGAACGAAGCGTAGTCACCGAATTCTACAAAAGTAGATAATTATTAGTAAAGTTAACTGAACTCGACTCTTATTAGAATATTAACTGAACAGACCACTGTCTAGTCCTAGAAACTAGATGGAGTTATCCATTTCTAGTTCTAAAGACATTTGTAGGGGCCTCGCTTGACTTACATCAGTTAATCATTCAGGAACTTAAGGTCCAACATATTTTTTGGGCTTCTGCTGTTTGCCATTTTATATTAAGTTGTTTTTAAATTGTATACAGCATAATTCTTAAATTAATGTTTGACCATGTTTGATATTACCTTATCTTTGTATAGTTATTTAATATTTAATTAAAGCATTATAAATACAAATACAATTAATTCATTTGGTTTTTAATTTATAAATTATTATAACGCCAAAATTAGAGATTCCTTCAGCATATATAAAATTAACGTATTATATTACTTGGGTATTTATGAATTCGTTTTTTAAAGAAGATTTCTTTCAATTGTCATTAGTATTTAAATTAGATAAGAAAAATTAAATCATTCGCAATAGTATTAGTAGTAAATTAAAAGTCCTTAAATATACAAATAAATCTCAATTGGAAAGCAATTAGCAATTAGCCCCTACAAATAATGAATTTATACCAACAGCTTTAAGTGAATGTAAAAATATTTAAAGCATAATAATTACAAAGAAATTAATAAATTATTATATATTATTATATTATTATATAACATTTATTACATATTACTTCAATTTTTATAATGAGTTTTAGAAGCATTAATTTGTATAATAATTAATAATAATATATGTATATACATATATAATATTATATATTTATCAATACTAGCAAAATAAAAATACAAATAAATATTTCAGAAAATTGGCTCTGGCTTCTTAGAAGGCAATAGCGCAGATCGCCGATCTCGAGGGCAAGGCTCGTCTAAGTGCAGAATATTCTGCAAACATTCCCCTAATTGCAAGCCACCCCTGCGGAGATTATTGACCTCAAGCATACAGCACAATGATATTGCAAGGGCGGCGTTCTTTGTCGATGAATAGCACCGAACAGAAGCAGCATCAACAGCTGTTACGAGGCTCAGGACAAAAAGCCTTGGCGCGCTCCTACACACACACACACACAGAGGCATACACACGCACATTCATGCACGAATTGAAGAGGAAGACGTGCGCAGAAGTCACGCACAATTGCAATTACGAAACAGTCACTGGGAAAACTGTCGAACAAATCTGAGGAACAGCTGAGAAGGTGTGACTAGTTGCAGGAAGCGCACGGGCCGACAGTTAAAGGAAGCGAAACTGTAGCGAGATCCTTTGCGGTTGCATGCGAGAAGGTGTCAGATATGTGGCAGCAGCAGCAGCAGCATCTGGGCCAGCAATTACAATTGCAATTAGAACCTGGCCATGGGGCAGCTATTAAGGCAATCGATTGGCCAGAACAAGTGCCTCAAATGTAGCGACTCGAATGACATATGGACGACGCCGACGCAAGCGCAGGCGCAGGCGCAGACGCAGAAGTCGACGCTGACGCCGACGCAGATGCGTTGCGTGTGACTGTTGCCAGACGATGAAGAAAAACAAAAAGAAACTGTTGCAGAACCGTTAAGCGACTGTTACCGTTAGCCACTGCCAATTCTAGCATTAGAAGGTGGACAAAAAATATAAAGCAGAAATATTTAAAGAAATTCAAACGAATTGGCATATTTGTTTGTGCTGCTCTTTTTCAGCTCTGGCTGTCGCTGTGCCCCCGGGCACGCCCACTTAAATTGCGTGCCATGCTGAAAGCATTCATTTTGAGGCCGAGCTTGATGTGGACTTAGACTTGGGCCTCGGACTCTGGATGAGAATGTGAATGTGAATGCCACTGCGACTACAATTAAATTTGCATTTGTATGAATTCTGTTGGTGCTGCTGCTGCCGCTGCTGCTGTTGTTGTTGTCGTTGTTGTTGTAGTAATGCCGCGGGTGAAATACCAAGGCATAGGAAACATTTATCACTGCGTGGCAGTGGTCAACACCGCCACCAACATCAGGAGCAGCAGCACCGCCGACGCCAACATCTTGGTAACGCAGACAACGCATAATAAAACTAAAGCGCTTATAATTTCATATGAAATTCTTATGGACTTGGAGTCCGAGTTGGAGTCGGAGTTGAAGTCGGACTCCCAACTATTAACCGGACATGCAATTGGCCGAAAGGCCAGCAGCAGCAGCCAAGTTAATCACAGGGTTGGCAGTTGAGTTGCCTAAACGAAAATGCTTAAATTTAATGACATAAATATACACGAGGCAAATGGAGTTGCTTGGCGAATTCGACTTGGGGTCGTACTTGGCCTCCGATTCGAACTCAAAGTCGAAGCTGATGTCTTGGAAGGACTAGGGCGGGTGGCTGGCTTGTGTGCTTGAGCAGCTCGCTGACTCTGTGCCCCTCGCAGTTTCATTGTGCCATACTCGAAATGCGACTATAAATCTACTCGTATTTATCAATGTGTCACGCTCAAGTCGCTGGCAAGCGACTCGAACTTCGCTCGGGCCTGTCTGCCAGCCAGCTGCCTGTCCATTAAGGAAAAACGAGTTTCTTGACACTAGGTAGGGCGGCGGCGACCCACCACCCCTTTTTATTCTCCTTTTCCGGAATCTTTTGCGCATTTGCAGCGCAATCTGTGCAGCCTTCGCCTTCCGCCGCCGCCGACCCGTGAGCAGGACAAACCGGCTGCTCCTTTAACGGGCAGGCCTCCTCCTCCAATCGACCCTGCTCTGTAGGCCTCTTTTGCCGCGGCGCAGATAACGCAGCTGCGCATGTAAATTGAAAATTAGGCAACTTCTGCGCAGTTGCTAATGGCAATCGGTCTGGGACTGTGTCATCTTCTGGTTTGTTGCCGGCCCAAAAGTTGTTTCCCGCAGTGAAGCTTTCAAAGAAAGCGCGGGCTGCCCGAAGGGTAACAAGCAGCGCAGCTGGCTGGAATTTGATGAGCTTTGTCTGCGAAACTAATGAGTTCCTTGGATGAACCATGAGCAATATCACTCAATCCTTTGTGTGCCTCGAGCGAGGTCGGTAACGAATTAATGTGTGATATTATTATAGTTAGGTTAGGTCTAGAACATCATTGGCATTATCATTATGATATTAAAATTTAAGTTCCTGTTATATTGAGTAATGAGTCCCTTGAATAAAATTATGAATATCACTCTATCCTCTTTTACTACTACGATTACGAATTATTTAAATTCAAATTAATTAATTCAAATGGTACGAATTAATAATAATACACTTGCAATCCATTTTAAATATATATTCCTTCTCTGCCTTTCGATTTAAGTGTTGTTTTCTAACATACTCATACTAAGTTTGTAACTTTTCAGTTAGTATTTTAAGGATGATAGAAAGCTTGACGTGGGTGTAGCATTAAGCCAGGATGAAGAAAAAGTTTCAAAGGACGAAAGAAATTTGATCTATCGAATTTACCAAATAGATTCATTTAGCATCTATTTGCTAAATGTGATGGACGAATATCCTTGAGTTTTTAAAGTCGGAAAAGAATGACCAAGTCTTTTGGTATGTTTATTGATGCTGTTGATTGCTTGTATATTATATCCGCTATTATTGCCATAGTGTCACTAAATGCCCATTTTTAGTCATAAGCTTGAAATATTTATATTATTAAAGAAAAATATATATTATTGTATTGTATTGTATTATAGTTCAAACTCTCATGTGAATACCAATTTATGTTGCATTTCTGACTGAGACATCTCGAGAGCTTTTTGCATAATATAAAAGATGCTCATTGATATTCCAAATTTCTTAGATATAATGTGCTTAAATAGTAAAGACCAATTACAAAATTCATGTAAACTACATACTTATTGAATATAACTTAAGCAAAAGCTTAGGCTGTCTTATAAGCAAAAGTTTGGTTATTTAATTCAGTACCATTTAAATGTCAGTTATATTTATAAAATTGTATTTATTACTCTGGAACTTTATTATTATCAGACGAATACGTTGATCTACAGCGTCTTTATGATTATTTTTGCTTGGTTTCATATTATTTGTATATAGTATTAGTATTATAATAACATATATTATTGTATTATATTACATTATTTTAAGCTACTTTTACATTCAGCTTATTTCACAATGTTGCTTAATATTGAGTACTCTAAAACTACAGCCATAGAGCTACGAATGATCAGAAAGAGATAAAAACTTATGCACTAATTAGTTCTTCGTTTTAAAATATATATTATACATGCGTAAGCCGATAGCCCCAGCAGCTACTAACCTTTAATTAATAAATATTAGACTTATTACGAAAATAATGTGCTCAAAAACTGAAACACACGGCTCGGACAGAGGCTGTTTATCCAAAAAAAAAAAAAAAAAAAAAACAAAATGATACTTAACCAAGAGAGTGATTGAATTGCATATTAGGAGTGGTTACCAGAGGTCTGCGATCCTTAACATAGATGAGAATCCGGCTTTGATTTAATTTGACTTCCGCGGAATCCACAATATTGAAGTCAGCTCGAATGTAAGTCCATGCGGGACTTGGAACACTGCCCCCAACTTGTTAACCTATTTGTCAGAAGCTGTTTGCCACCCGTTGGCAATTAATTTTTGTGTGAGCTAAGATCTTATCGGGGATCGCTTTGCACTTCCTCTCCGGCAACAGCACGAATCCCACACATAGCCAAATTCCGAAAAACACCAACGCTGACGAGTCTGACACTGAGGCAGTGTCGACGACGAGACGTGGATACTAACATGAGCTTAAAATCTTGCGCACGCCTCAATCTCGCCCAGATCTTGGGGAAAACAAATTTCAAATGATTTACCTACAGCGTAGTCTGCGCACGCGATGGCCAAGATCGAGTGAGCGGATAGAAAGGAAGGAAACGGCGGGCGGCGGGGCGCGGCTGCCCTCAACTTTGTTTCATTCACTAAAACTTTTGTCTTAATGAAAGATCTGCCAAAATGAGCAGCAGAAAGAGAACTAAGCAGCAATTGGCCTGCTAAGTGAGTGAGCGAAGGCCACCAACCAAGCCAAAGGTTTCGCTGTCTTAAAGCTGTTCTTGTTGTATTGTAGCTGCTTGTTTCGGCCGGGTTGGGCTAAGCCGGGCGGGGCCGGGGCAGTGGTGCCACCGGTGTTTGTTGAATTAATTGAATTTGTTCCTAGTTTCTCGAAAACAGTCATTAAAGCAATGTGTTTAGCTTGAAGAGAGCTGGCAGCCAGCTGTGTAGGCAGCCAGCCAGCTTTGATTGGCCCAAAGTGTTTAATAAATAATTTCCGCAAGCGATGATCACTTGACTTCATCTCCAGCGGGATGGCTCGCACTTCGTACTCCGCTCCCCTCCATCTTGCTTGCCATTTTTTGCTCTTAACTATCTAACTTACAACATCCGCTGAGCCGTACGCAATTGAATGCTGAGCATTTTCTCACGTCGCTTAAATGGCTTAATAACCGAATGCATTTGTGGCTTAGCTTTAAGCGCTGCTAATCGCTCCCCCTCCTCCCAGTGAGCGGCTCTTGGAATGCCCACGCAGGCTGCGTGGCGGCTTCCGGTCGGTCTGCGGTCTACACCCCATCAATGGGTCAACATAGCAGGCTAATGAATGAGTCTTCTCTCTGCCTTTCTCTCTCTCTCTCTCTCTCTCTCTCTTTCTCTCCCCCCTCTCTCTATCTATGCTGTATTAGAAATGCCATAAAACTGCTGCAATTGCGTCTGCTGAGCGCATAAAATTGATTTGATTGCCTTTCAGGCACTACCAACACCCGCCCATGGAAATAAACGCGAAGATTGACTTGGCCACGTCGATGAAGATGCAGATGGAGATGAAGATGGAGATGGAGATGGAGATGTTGATGCCTGGGAATACTAACCGAAATACGCCTCAGCACTGGGCTAACTGATTTGTCGTTTTCTGCAGCCTCAATGATGGGGCCTCGCTCCGATGAGGTTGAACCTGATGGAGCTGCTGGTCCCAGTGCCAGTTCCAGTCGCGAGCAGCTTCCTCAGCGCTCAGCACATTTAGAGATTAACTGGTTTTATTGCTCGATTGGCTATAATATCTTTTATTTACGAGTCTGAAGCTAATTTGAATTTTCAGCGTTTTCTTTAGGCGCGTTTCGAGCTCGGCTTCGAATTCGCCTTCGCCTTCGCCTTCGCCTTTGATTTTAGCTCTGACTTCCAACTTCTATTTCTACTCGAACTTTGGGCTTACCTTCCACTTTGATTTCTATTGATAGTTGGGAGGCCAAAGCTTGACCATCTCTCGATCTCGATGGTTTCTCGGTTATAATTTTTTTCTTTCGATTTTCGGTATCTGCATTCCCACACTTTACAGGTGAATGGGCAAACGCCAGGCGTGCGTGTGCGTGTGTGTGTGTGTGTGTGTGCGAGAGAGTGTTCATGGGATTGTGATTGAGAAAGAGTTTTATCGCATGATTGTTATATTTTATTATACGGCTTATATATTGAAATGCTTCAGTTCGGACCGATTGGAGCGATTGGGCCTTCGTGTGTGTTTTGTATGTTAATCGTTTATGAGCTTAAGCTCATTTTTTTCTTTCCTCCATGGGGAGATAAACAGACAGACTGAGCGACGGGCCCAATAGTTTAATTTGTATTTGAATGAACAGTTGATTTCATGCCAAAGTGGCATCAACAGCTAACAGCTAACAGCAGCAGCAGCAGCAGCAGCAGCAGCTGCGGCAGTTCAGAGAATGTCGACAGCACGTCGGAAGCAGCATTCACTAAACTTGTATACTTTGTGGGAGTTGTTGGGCTTCTAAGACTTTAATGCGTGTTGTACAACAAAATTAAGCTGCTTTATTGTCTGGGATGGAGGCATGAGCATAAATTATGCATTGGCGTTGGTGTTTCTCTAGCGCTGCAAAACGAAAGACTTAGGCAACAAACTTGATTCTATAGAAGATTTCGTTAGCGTTCTTAATGATAATTGTTGTGATGCTAAGGCAGAGGTATTTATAGAGGAGCAACCTCTGGGGCTCGATATGGGGCCATCTCTATGCGGCAGAAAATGTGTCAAGTATATTCGATTGGAAATGAAAAGTTGAAATATTTAAAATGTAGTTATTGAAAAGTATTTAAAAGTCGCTAATGAGAATTCGGCTCTCTTCAGTCCATATGAACATAATGATTACGTATATATTTAATTTAAATATTTATAGAATAGTTTAATTTGATGTGAATATGGTAAAGTCTATTTGCAATTATGGAATATAACTTTTATTGGACTTTTAGTATTAGGATAAATTCAAAACAGAATGAAATGAAAAGTTGGCATCAAAAGTATATAAAATCAACTAATTATTGTTTAATGCATGATTATTTATATCATTTAATTAACTAATTATAGAACAGTTTAACTGATGTGAATATAGTAAAGTCTATTTGCAATTATGGAATATAACTTTTATTGGACTTTTAGTATTAGGATAAATTCAAAACAGAATGAAATGAAAAGTTGGCATCAGAAGTATTTAAAAGCAACTGAACAAATTTGATTGTATATGAATGATTATTTATATCGTTTAATTAACTATTTATAGAACAGTTTAACTGATGTGATTATAGTTAAGTCGTTTGCAATTATGGAATATAACTTTTATTAGACTTTTATTTATTATAATAAATTCAGAGCAGAATGAATTTTATTTAAAATTAACTAATTATTGTTTGATGCATGATTATTTATATCGTTTAATTAACTATTTATAGAACAGTTTAACTGATATGATTATAGTAAAGTCTTTTACAATTATGGAATATAACTTTTATTAGACTTTTATTTATTATAATAAATTCAGAGCAGAATGAATTTTATTTAAAATTAACTAATTATTGTTTGATGCATGATTATTTATATCGTTTAATTAACTATTTATAGAACAGTTTAACTGATATGATTATAGTAAAGTCTTTTGCAATTATGGAATATAACTTTTATTGGACTTTTAGTATTAGGATAAATTCAAAACAGAATGAAATGAAAAGTTGGCATCAGAAGTATTTAAAATCAACTAATTATTGTTTGATGCATGATTATTTATATCGTTTAATTAACTATTTATAGAACAGTTTAACTGATGTGAATATAGTAAAGTCTTTTGCAATTATGGAATATAACTTTTATTAGACTTTTATTTATTATAATAAATTCAGAGCAGAATGAATTTTATTTAAAATCAACTAATTATTGTTTGATGCATGATTATTTATATCGTTTAATTAACTATTTATAGAACAGTTTAACTGATGTGATTATAGTAAAGTCTTTTGTAATTATGGAATATAACTTCATAACAGATATCATAAATTCATAACAGATATAATCGTGAAATCAGTTCCATAAATAGATTTTCGACGATAATCAAATAATATGTCAAGAGGTCAAAGCCGTAACACTTAATTGAGCAAGTCTAAGCCGACTTTTATTTACAGTTGCTGCGAGCTGCGGGCCATTCACTCATCTTCACAGTTGCTCTTAACTGTTTTAATTTAGTTGCAAATAATTGTGGCGAGCTGCTGTTGCAATGATCTGTGATCTGTGATCTCTGTTCTCTGGGATGCAACAGCTGCTTATGATAAATCATAAGCCACACGTGTTTCATTAAAAAAAAACATTCAAATGCCGTGCAGTCAGTCGCTGGTTATCCGTGAGAATCGGAGTTGTAGCTAAATCTTGACTGCGCATTCGCATGCAAATTAGATTTTTTAATTGGCGCATAAAAGGCGGCGACAGCGCTGAGAGACGGTAGCTGGTAGCTGGTAGCTGGTTGCTGGGAAGGGTGACGGTGTTGGTGCCGTGCTGAGGGCAGGCAGTTAGAGCATTCGCATTGCAATTGACCCCCAGGCTGGGAGTTTCGCTAAAAGCGCGGCGATGGCACAGCTCTCCATTGAGCTGTTGGCGTCACCGAGGTGCCACAATGCCATTTGCTTTTATGGTTATTGCACCAGGTTGCCTGCTGCTGCTGCTGCTGCTGCATCAATGCAAATCAATGCGCCGAATTGTGGTTAACATTGTCGCAATGTTGGCGTTTTTAATTGAGAATTCTATGGCGGCCTCCTGGCCGAGGTTTAGTTTTGTGTTTCGCGTGTTTGGGAAAGTCAACAGCAGACGCAGCGGCGCAGTTTCCGTTGCCCTCCCGCCGCGCCGCGCCGCACCGCGCTGCGCCAATGCACGGTAGGATAGATGTTGTCGAGAAAGAATGAGCATCATTAAAATTAAGGAAAAAGGAGCAGCATGACATGCGAAGCGGTGCTCAGGTAAAGCCATTCAGGGGTGGCTGCAGAAATCGCTGGGCTGGATCCGATCGCCTTGGGTTGGGTTGGGTTGGGTTGGGCTGGTCTGGTCCGGTCTGGGCTGGCTTGGGTTGCGTTGGGTTGGGTTGCCTGCGGCTTAGAATGCGCTCCTTGACAGGCGGGCCGCGGGCGGCTTGCCTTTGTTCAAGGAAAGTTTGAAAGACGTTAACCGAGATTGCAAGATTGTCCTTCCCGCCAAAAGTTAGGGGGTTGCACGACAGGGATCGGCGGTGGTGGGTAGCTGGCTCGGGTGGTGCCGGCAGTGGCAGTGGTGGCCGTGGTAGTGGTGGGCCAGCAACAACAATGCTCAATCAGAGAGGGTGATGCCTGCCCAACCGTGGGAAGATTTCCAGCACAAAAAGCCGAAGCACAAACAAACTGTGAAGGCATTTTCTATGGCATTTCACGAACATTTCAACGCAGCTGCGCAAAAAGACGCAAAAAAAAAAAAGAAAGAAAAATAATAATAATGAGTTCTGCTCAAGATCGCAGTCTCAGACGCCGGGGTGTTAGTGTTTGGATTGCCGTGCTGCATTGCCCGGCGTAGGCAATTCCGACACAAAAATGTACTTAAGTCGACTCCGAATATGCATAAGCCAAGCAGCGCAGCTGCTGCGACAACTTCATCAAGAAATCGGCAAATCAACAAATCAGCGACGCGCCAACGCCAACGCCAAGAAATGTTGTTTGCTGTGTTGGTTGATTGGTTATTGGTTGGCTGCCTCCAGAGCTTCGCGACGGAGGCGTAAGGCACGAGTAGTATCAGCATTCGGATTCGTATTAATGTTGATGTTGCTGTCGCGAATTGGCTGCCAGTTGCTGCTGCCACCTTCGCGTCGGCCAACTGGGCCTACACCATTTTGGTTTTATTTCGCGGCGTCAGCGTAATATTGTCGTTGTGCTTGTCGCTGTCGTCTCATTTCAATAACTTATTGTTGTAGTTGTTTCACACCAATCAACTAACACTAATAACTCGCACACACACACACACACATATTCACACGCACACAGATCTAGCTGCATAGCTACACCTACAAGCGGACTGCTGTTATTGTTGCTACACGAAAAATTTTTGTACGAATCGCGTAAACGCGTTTTTGCGTTTCGTTTATTTTCCCTGCCCACAATTCACACACACACACACATACCCACACATAAGCAGGCACAGCGCACACTGGCATTGCTGTGTGTGTGAGTGAGCGCTCTTGTGTTGGTGTGCTACTATTCGTTCATTCACAAAACGTGGCCAGCGACTGTGTGTGTGTGTTGAGTGGCTGGCATGCTTTTGGCTCGGCTCTGTTTCATTTTGGTCTTTGTTTTGTAAACACACCGCACACACTCACACAGTCACACAGTCACACAGTACCAACACAACAGCGGACGCCGTCGGCGTGCAGCTGCGTCGCGACGTCGCTCACTCACACAGCCATACCTCCTCTCTGATACACGGCAACTGAGAGCACGCGCTCAGCTCTCAGTCGCTGCTGCATCGGCATTTCAAGTTCAGACTCTCAACGCTGCCGCTGAAGTTGTTTGCCGGCATTTGACTGAGCTCTTTCTCTGTGTGTGTGTGTGTGTGTATGTATGTGTGTGAGGGAGGCAAGAGAAGAGCAAACAATGAGCGATATATGCGTGTGTGCGTGCGATAAAGAGCGAACTACTATGAGAGCATTTTGCTGTTGTGTGAGCGTGTCTTATTTTATCCGACTAAATTTTTATCCGGCAGTAGATTGTGATTTAAGAAAACAATATTTTTGATTATATTTTCACTTCTTAATATGCAGCGATTGTCTTCTTTAAACTGAATATATATGGGAGCATAATTTGTATAAATTATTTAATTTTTATATACAAATATATTTATTGAATATATGATTAAATTAATAGTAATACAATAATTGAATCTTATCTAACATGAAAGCATGAAATAAAAACATTTGAAACAACTTAATTATTGTTTGAATATAAATCTGATTTAGGTTTAAGTAACATTTTCTCATTTGACTTGATAGAGATAAGAACCTCGTATAGAACATATGCGAATGTGTTTCATTTTATGTCTACATAAGTATAATGATATCAATCATATGATATATTTGAGTCACATATTGAAAGAAACAAAATTCTCTTTAAGGTCTTTTCATATAATATTTAGTGTTTATAAGAGCTTTTATAAATATTGTTAAATTGTTACATTATTAGTTAAATTTTTATTTTTGTCTTGCCCGATTTCAATTGTATATATTTATTGGTGCCAAATATATCACCAGCTAAATAGATAATCTCGAGCATTGAATTGATTGGCTCGTGTTTTGCTCTCATTACGTAATCTGTATTTGACTTCTATACGCCCCCAACCCCAGTTTTGTATCTATTAGCCATTCCCCAGCCAATCCAACTCCAATGCTTGGAACGCTCCTAAACAGCGAAGCAGTAACAACAATGGAAAAGTGGGAGGCGCCTATTCGGAGCTCGCTTTCGCAAAAGCGAAAATGCAACGAAGTCTCCTCATTGGTATAAAGTTTGAGCAATTAGAAACCCACGCAGCCATAAACAACAACTACAACTACAACGACTTGCGACTAGCGTGGGGGCCGCCGCAGCAGCAGCAGCCAGAGCCAAAGCCAACGCCGCAGCAGCAGCAGCAGCAAGAGCAAGAGAAACACCAACACCAACAATGACCAGCTGCTGTCCCAACAGCAGCAGAGAATCGCCAGTTGCAGCCACAAACGCCAACAACATCAGCTGACAGCCGCGAAGTGGAGAGATAAAAATGCAAAAACAACTATGACAAAAATCAGCAGGCAGCTTTTATGTTGTTTTGCACGTGCTGCAGTCTGGCTGAGCCAGTCTCGGTGACCGAGACTCGGTCTCTCCACTGGCTCTCTGGCACGCTCTCTGGTTCGTTTATCCGGCGAATGAGACGCCAACAAACTCACACAGACGCACGCCTACTGTGTTGGTGTACGTCTTGATATGTGTGCGCGCTTGTAGCTGGGTGAGTGTGTGCGTGTGTGTGTGTGTGTGTGGCGTCGGCAGCACAAGCAGCTGCGTCGTCGTTGGCAGCCAATTCTACTTAGAAAGGCCGCTGGTTGTGCCAGTGTCTTGCTGGGCAGTGTCGGTTCAGGTTCAACGTCAGAGCCCCGCACGAGTTCGCTGTCGGCAGAGTGCCGCAAAAAGTTAATAAAGTTTCAAGCCCGGTTCGAGAGCAAGTTACCAAAAGCCCCGCGAGTAGCTGCCTCACTTTTTTGGTTGGCCAAATTGTGCGTGCAATTGCAATAACTCCCTCCAACGCCCGCTCAGCTGCTTTGGCTGTCGCACACAGACGCTCTCGCTCTTGCTCCCTCGCTCTCGCGCGCCCTCTCATTCTCGCTCTCGTGCGCTATCCCTCTCCCTCACACTCTCCTTATTGGTGATGTATGCGTGCGTGTTGGTGGTGCAGCCGAAGCCAACGCCGACGACGACGATGCCAACGACGACGACGACGACGACGCGACGACGGGAAAATCTCTTTGC
This sequence comes from Drosophila mayaguana, assembly GCA_037075325.1. Lineage (NCBI taxonomy): Eukaryota > Metazoa > Arthropoda > Insecta > Diptera > Drosophilidae > Drosophila > Drosophila mayaguana. Next base: position 1,876,923 of record JBAMCG010000080.1, on the reverse strand, counting down.
GTTGCAGTGAAAATTTTTTCGTACGTTTTCGTTATTTGTTATTTGCACGTTGACGCGTCGACAACAAGAAACGGTACACGGTACGTACGAAGTGTATTCAACGAACACGCGTGCAGCGGCTACACTAACAACAGCAACAACAACAACACAAACAACAGCAGCAGCAACAATAACTACAATAAAAATAATAATAATAATAACAAGCAGAACAACAGCGAGCGTTAAACGTTAACACGCGCCAGTTATAAAAATAATAAATTAAAGAGAATAAAAATAAAAGTAAAAACAAACAACAAAATATTACCTATTTATTGATATTCAAAACGCTTCAAACGAATAGCGTTTACAATTTTTAGTAACTTAACTTGCTGATACTTCACTCTTAACTCAACCTAACTGCGATTCACAACAACAACAACGTCAGCTACTACAGCTACAACCAACACAACAACAAATAACAACACTTTTTAATCTAATCAATTTTTGCTCTCTCATTCAACTAAACTTGCCAAATTTTTCTAAATAATCAAACAACAAATATTTTACATAAGAAATTCTAAAGAAATATAATAAAATCATAAATCTAAAATAAGTGCATAAAGTCGCAATTGAAGTGTCTTAAAGAAATATATATATATATAGCACATACATATGCTATGAAGAAGATTTATATGTGCAAAGCTTGCCAAGTTTGAATTATAAATAACAACAACAACAACAACAACAATTAAGTTATTAATCATAATTGCAATTCTTTAAAACACAACACGCGTTCAGCATATAAGCAAAAGTTTGTGATATTTTTATGATATTAGCAATTAAAGTATACAACATATAAATAAAGAGAATTTGCTTAATAATAATAACAATAATAATAAATGTGCAACAACAGCAACAACTGCAACAACAACTACAAGAAACGGGCAGCTGCCATTGGATAATGCTTGGATAATGCTTGCCAAAGCGCCCTAAACGAAAGAGGTGAGTCTCATCTAACTGATTTTTTACTACGACTTTCAGCTCGGTTTTGTTGTTGTTGAATATTTTGTTTTTTTGCCGACGGCAACGTCTTTTAGGCTCAGGCGCCAGTCGCTGATTGCCTCAGCAGAAAGGTGTTTTGCTGTTGTTGTTGCTGCTGAAATGTGTCAAAAATGTATAGATCTAATTACATAGCCAATTGCGGATGTTGTTGTTGTCGGTGTCGGAATCAGTTAACAGTCAAATTGCAACTGCAAACAACGCAATATCAGATAGCACCAGCCAGAGCTGATATATGGAGCTGGCAAATACATGAGCGCTGCTGTTGTGCGCATGGTTGTCGAGGCAGTATAAAATAAATCAAAAGGAGTTAGGCTAGTCGACATTGCAACACCTACAACATTGCAGTGGCCTCACTGATAGCTGCTGCTATCAATAAACAAGCCCCCAAAGATAGGTCTTGCGGTTGCCCCCGCTGCTATTGCTTGTGATTTGGTTTGACGTCAATCGCCAGCAGCAAACGCTGCCAATGACAACGACATTGTGTGGCCAGCAAATTGACGCACAAAACAGCATCAGCAATGAACAACAACAGCAGCAATGTACGCACTTAGGCAGATGAGAGAACCGGACGTGTTGCTGGCGTGCAGCAGCAGCAGCAGCAGCAACAACAAGCCCTTGAGAACTACGCACAATTAATGCGAAAGACTTTTAATTGCCATCAAATGCCATAGGAAAGAGCACTGCAGTCAGTGCCTGAATGTGAACTATGCCAATTGGCTACACCTTGGGCATAAACATGGTCAACGGCCGACTGACAAATTTGTATGCACGCGCTTCAAAAGTGCAATATTAATTAATTCCAGCGACAACTGCTAGCTGCCGCGTACGATGCAACAGTACTCCTGCTGCTCTGTATGCGGCAGAAGTTGCTGCTGCTTAGAGCGGGCAATTAAATCGTATGTCATTCATTGGTAATTTATACCATTAAAGGCAGCAGCAACAGCAGCAACAGCAGCAGGAGCAGCAGCAGCAGCAACTGTCTCGCCAGGACGCTGCTTCTGTGCAGTTGTTGCTCGTTTTCCTAGATCCTTCAGCTGTAGTGCTCCTTCTCTCCCCTTCGACCTCTCCCTCCTGCAATTAGCATGCGTGCGTGCCACAGGTCGTATGAGTAATGATCGAAATGTTATGATACTTTTTGGTGGCTAAACAGTTGATCGATCGCCCGTTTGAGCTGATCGCTCGATAAATGCAACTTGCCATGAAAAGTGCAGGCCATAAATGGGCATTAAGCTATTGCACATTTCTCAATATGTCGCGCGAGTGTACCAAGTGATTTTTTCTCTGTTTGTTTGACTTTTTTTCTTTTTGTTTTCTGTTGGTTTTTCAACTCGTCGATGTCGATGTCTGGCTTTATACGCACCGCGCCTTATAAGACAATGACGACGTCTGCCGGACGGTCCGACCGACTGCTGCATCTGTTTGGCATATAAAGCAGCCAGCGGTGCAGCTAGCGACTGCGACGGCGACAGCGACAGCACCCGCACCACAGTCGACGCCATTTTAAAGTGGCTAAAAGTCGCCGGCGAAGCCCCCGATTGAAACCGCATTTAAAACTCTGCCACCCTCAGTGCGTTTCATTGGCATTTTTGCATTTACATTTTTCGCAAAAAACAGAAGGAGAATCCTCCATATTCCATGTGTCGAATAGGGAATACCCTATAAGAAGTTGACTTTCACTATGCACTCAAATATTCAGTTAAGCTGTTTATATCTGCACTCGATTTCTTGTTGCGAGCATCGATTTCTTGTTCCCAAATTGCGATTTATGATTCAGGATTTTTGATTCGTTGTTTTGCATTATTTAGCTCCTCATTTAGATGAGGTTTATATATAAATAAATCTACAATAATGTGCCACATATGATATCTATAATGAAGACAGAATCAGTTTAAGGAATCGTGTCAAAATATTCTTAAAATAAATTCCATTTTTAGTTATTGGCAGCCGAATATTATTTTGAAAGATATAAATTGTTTAGTAATTAATTCCTCGATCTTCTATATTGTTCAATCCATCAGAATTTGTGGTGTTTTTTATATAAATTTTTAACCGTTTTCTGGACAAGGTATATAAAAGTCTCCAGTTCGTGAATTAATTTATTTAACGCAAAGCCTTAAATTCACAATTTTAATGCCTTTAACAAGAAAAAAACAATGAAAAAATGTATATATATATATATATATATAGTATATTTGATATGCAGGAATAACAAAAGCGCGCTTTGAAATTGAGACATCGGGCAGAGCAGAAAAAATAAAATAAATAAATAAAAATAAAATGTTCACAATACACAAAATGGAAACACTTAAATATATATGTCTGTACATATATAAAAGAAAATTTAGAAACGAAACAAAGGCGTGTAACTGAACAAACAACAAAAGCAAGCAACGCAACCAAAGCAACAAAAGCAACAACAGCAACAAAAGCAACAATAAATCGTAACGAAACGTAGCGAATACAGAAACTGAAGAACTTAAGAATGCCTAAGTTGAAATAAAAATTGTGGCGCGTTAATTAACTTTAAACGATTGAAAACGAATTGATTTGGAGAAGCCATTTGATTTGGATTAGTTGTGCTTGCTTGGCGGGACTCTGGGTTCACAAGTCGAGTTCGAGACCTTAAAGCACACGGTGCGATCCGCCGTATAAAGACTAAAATTAAAATTTAATCATCACGTGTGCGTTAAAAAGCGGGACAGACCCGACTCCGACTCCGACTCCGAGACGCTCGATCTGTGGCAATGCCTAAAACTAAAGTTGTTAATTAGAATGCGTTAAACAATAAAACAAAGAGAGACCCAATGGGGATTTGGATGTAGATTTCGACTCGGATTCGAATCTGCATCTGTAGCTGAGGAGTCTCCGGTGGAGGAGGTGGAGGTGGAGTAGGAGACAGAGGGGACGCTGCGACAGTTGCGAACAGATTAACACCTCACGGGCGGCAGACATTTGATAGGGCTCGATTGGGACGTGGGCTTACTCTGGCCGTCGACTCGAATCCATTTTGGTTGTGGTCCATTCGGGTGTCATTACGGCATCCGTTGTTATCACGCATTTGATAAACGTTTTGTTGTTCATTAGTGTGTGGCCCGTAGGCCAGTTCCAAGGCGTCGCTGGCCAGCGCTCAGCCGCATGGACTAATTCAGATCACACCCCTTCAATTAGCAGCCAGCGGCGAATTCCCGGCAACTCGTCCAAATGTAATCTAAAGCAGAGTGTCGTCGGCCATTTTTGAGTGTGGCTGGTGTGGTGCAAATGTTCTCAAGCGGCCTGCCTGGTGGTTTTCGTGTTCCTCATATTTTAATTTCTGTCAGCTCCTGATAAACAAATCGGTGCGCCTTACTACGTCAAAAGCGTCGCGCGCTATCAACGGCTCTCATTTAGCATATATATAGACATTTGATTATAAATATATGTAGCTCGACTTTTAATATGTTTTCCTTTTGTATTCCTTAATGGGAAACCACACGCAGAAATTGTACTTGAACCGCACTGATAAACATATCTGGCTCTCAAAAATAATTCACATGCGACTTGTGCTGTTGTTTTTGTTGTTTTTGTTGTTGTTGCTGTTGTTGTTGTTAGCTAAACGTGCCACAACTTGGAGGTGGACAGCTCCGAGGTACTTCAGCAACGGCAAGAGAGCAACATCGTCGGCATTTGAAAACAATTTTTATTTAATCTCAAGTAGTTTCAATTAACGTCATTGGACTACATAGATTGTCGATTATGCGACGCGTTCGCAATACCATTAAGACCATCCGTATACGTACATGTATACGTACATGTATATAGGAAAGGAAATATAAAAATATTTTAGAAATTATATTAAAAGATCATGAGATTGCGACCACCCACCAAACAACAACAACAGCGAATTGAATGAAACTTTTGCACACAAATTCAAAATATATTGCAAATAGCAAAAATAATAAACAATAAACACAAATATAATAATACTCGCACTTGGTCAGCTTTATCAGTTGATAGACGACGATTTACGTCACAGCGCGCGCAATTCATGAATTTAACAATTTATTCTTAGCAAATAATTTCTTGAATTCTTCGATTCGTGTGTAGGTGGTGGTGGCAGTGATAAGCCGCCGCTGGCTGATACCGTCCTATCTGAGCCACTCGCCCACTGAAGGCGCGAGGTGGGGGTGGTTAGTCTCTGGGTTTATCACGCGAGTGTCGCGGGTCTTTGGCGGGCAGCCCAATTAAGGAATTTACGATTGGCTCGTAAACTGCGCCAGCCGAGCGTTGCATAAAGCCCATAACTGACTCATAATCTTCATGTGGCAGGCGGCAAGTGGCAAGTGGCAAGTGGCAGGCGGCAGGCAGCAGGCTGCAAGCTGCAAGCGGCGCTTCATTAGGCCAACATTCAAACCTGTTGCTCGCACGCAATGCTCACCCAGTTGGTCAGTCGGCTGCTCACTCAGTTCAGTTCAGCTCAGTTCAGCTCAGTTCAGTTCAGTTTCTTTGCCTCTCGGGCGCTCGGCGCTCGGCGCTCGGACTCTCGCTCCATCTGTCTATTTGTCGCTTAGCACATGCAACTGTCTGCACTTAGCGCTCGCTGTCGCCAATTTGAATGCTGTGCCCATCCCGCTCTCGCGCTCTGCCCCGTGCTCCTGCTCGCTCGCACACTTCGACGAGCCAGGCCAAGCGGTTTTCTTAGCTGCAATTTTGTTTTTGGCTTTTCTGAGCGCTTCGCATAATATTTTAGTGCACTTTATAAGCACAAATGCCTGTCGCATAAAAATTAATTGTAATGTTTGTTTATGTGCTCGGTAAATGTTAAACAAGTTTTGTTTGTTTCTTGTTTTGTTTTGTTTTTTTGTTTTTCGCCACACGGCGTATGGGCAATGCGCCAAATGCAAACTTCAGAGCGTAATAAACATTTTTAATATGCAACTGGACAATAAAAAGTAAAAGCAAACGCTAAATTAAGATATGAACAAATAATATTACATAGTCAGATAACCCAATAAATGGAATAGATAAAAGCTGGAGGAGACGACTCTCGGCGATGGGTTGGGATTGGCTTCAAAAGAGACTTGAGACTGAGACTCGATGTGGCCAAATAACTATGAAAGTCACATGAATATACGTACTTAGTATATATTTACCTATAAGAAATATTCCTAATATATGTCCAATAAGTTTGTGACGATCTGGCACCACTCTTATATTGCTAGTCGATATATTCGATATAAATATCGCACACTCTATCAGCAATAGATAATAAGATATACCTACAAATATCGTAGTCAAATAAGTTAGCTGGTGACCCCATCTCCATAAGTTTAAAAGTCTTTAAGTCTTTATTATATATTTGCTAAGAAATTATAAGAAATATTGCTTGGAAAGCCGAAAGTTGAATTCAAATTAATAATATACCTATTATCTAGCTATAAGAAATACTCCATAAGCTCTGCAATCCAAAATGAGCACAGAATTAAAGTCTTAAATATTATCCTATTATTATATCCACAAGAAATATTCCTAGGACATGTGACATGCTCGCAGGCTGGCGAAAGTCTTTTCTAAGTTACGATCTTGGCACTAATCACACTTCGTTTGTTGGCTCAGCTCAGCTAATGTCATAGGCGCATGATTTATGATGAGTCAATTAGTTTGTAATGCAAGGTCTTCCAATCTGATTTTCGCTCTGTCTGCGACTTACTGACTTCCTCGCCGCTAATTAAGTACATAAATCCTCGCAATTTCAACGACTTGAAATTTATATTGCTGTTGTTGCTGTTGCTGCTGTTCTTGTTGTTGTTGTTGTTGTTGTCTGTTGATCTCTTGACAAAACACTGCAGCCGCTTAATTTATGTAATTCTCATTGTTGTTGACATATTTGACTTTCCTTTGCCGCCTCCAAAAAAGCAAAAAACTGAAAATAAAACAATAAAGCCCGGCCTTGCTTTTCGTGTTGTTGTTGTTGTTGTTGTTGTTGCTTTGTTTTAAGTACGCGCAAATGGCTGACAAAAATAAAAAATATCTTCATGCCAACAAATCCATTACAGTCAAGTGCGCACCAACAACAACACAAACAACAACAGCAACAACAACAACAACAACAGCAGCAGCAACTAACAAAAAAAAAAAAAAAAGCTAAAAACAAATACCAAGCAAATAAATAAAAGTAAATGTGTGTGTGTTAAGTTAAAAAATTAACCGAAATTTTATTAGTATTTGCGCAAGCGCAGGCAATGCTAAGCCAAATATTTGACAGGCAGCGGGACTGACCATAAGATGTTCGCCGAGCAGGAGGCACGCAGAGAGAGCCCGAGAGCCGGCGATCCAGCGAGTCGGCGTGCAATGGCATATAAGGAGAGGGGTGCAAAGGGTTTTGAAGACGCAGCGCTCGGCGGCTGTAGCTGGAGCTCGAGTGGTCCATGACCAAATCGCTGTTTGAGTTTCGAGGCGGGCAAGCCAAGCAAAAGGCAATTAGAGTTGACACTTTTGGTTTTGGTTTTGGTTTTGGCGGCGGCGGCTTCTTGGCTCGAAAGGGCTCGCGACTCAGCATGCAGACTGCAGAACGAAGAGACTCCGCCGAGCCTAAAGAAGTTGTCGCTGACTTGTGTCCAGTCTCAGCGGCTGACGTGCCCAGGGACAGTTTAATTCTCACTAGGCAATGGGGCACTTAAAAACCATTTTCACTTGAGACGTGACCGCTGCTGACGTTGTCGTTATTTTAGTTGCTGTTGCTGCTGCTATTGTTGTTGCTGTTGTTGGTGTTGTCTAATGCTGCTTTGTTTTGTTGTTGTTGCTGCTGTTGTTTCTGTGCTGTTGCTGTTGCTGTTGCTGGCCTGTTATTTATTATCAATATTGACGCAACCAACAGAACAAAAAAACAGCCAACTCCAGCAACAACAACAACAACAACACGAAATCTGTAAAATACCACGCAACATTGTAAACAAAATGTAAGCCGCTTTATTGTTGTTGTTGTTGTTGTTGTTGCTGTTGCTGTTGCTGTTGGCTGTTGACGCGCCTAAAGCCCAACAAACCTGAGAAACTGTCACTAAGCCATTTTCGTTATTCTCTTTGATTTGCTGCCTGTGAAAGAGCTAACAAAAAGATGGGCCTCCCCTCTAGCCACACAATGGCCAGCAACTCCAGCTGGCCAACAACTAATCATAAATTTGTCGCGCGATTATTTTACAGTTTGGCAGCCGCCTTTCAGCGATATTTCAATGTGTTTAACATAGCATAAAACCTAACTCCGGCCTGAGCCTAGCTTTGCGCTGTCGCTGCGCTGCCGCTGCCGCTGCCCTCGGCTGACTTATGGGCTCGAGAGATGATTGGAAACGAATGCCAAATGAATATGCAAATTATAGTTATTATTATGTTTATGTTTATGTTTATGTTTATGCATATCTCTATCCATGCTGTGCTGCTCTTCACTTTTGCTACTCCTGCTGCCGCTTTTGTGCGCTAATTGTCGAAAGAAAGAGTCGAATTTGTTATATTCAAAGCGACTTTTAAATGCTGGCACGTGTGCATAAACCTGGCCATAAATAAATCACAAAAAAAAATAGGGAAAAAGAAAAACTGAAAAACTGAAAGAGTCAAAAATTAAGCAAACGACAGTTGAGCAGCTAAGCTTTGCTGTTTTTTCTTCCTTTTCCACATATATATATATATATATGTATGTATATACATATACATTTTTTCAATATTTATTTTGGGTCTCAACTGGAAGCCACAGTTGAGCCTCACGAAGTCACCGCTGTCACCCCAATGTATCAGAGGCAGAGAACTAGAGCGCTATCTGCGCGGCTGGCCACAGGAAAAGGGAAGCCTGTTGAGTGGCAAACTGATTTCCGTTGACAATTTATACAAAAAGCAAACTACAATAAAAAAAACGCACAGCAACAAAGAGAGAAGAGAAGAGAAGAAAAGAGAAGAAAAAGAACCCACAGCAAGAGCAACAACCACGGCGAAATGCGGTGCGCCAAGTAAAGTTTTAAATTCCAAGGCATTCACGTTGTTTGTTTTTGTTGATTTGCTTGTAGAATTTGTAGCAACAACAAAAATGCATTGCACTGGCGTGGGGCAAGGTGGCAGCGGGGGGCAGCCAGGTGCAGCGAGGGGCAGAGGGGCACGGAACAGGCGAAATACATTGACAAGCGAACAAGCGAGAGGAGCTGAATTAAGCAATGCGAGAGGCTGAGGCCGGCGACGCAGTCGCTTCTCACGCTCACCACGACAGGACGGAGGACACGCCGAGCTCGGCCAAGCACACACCCACACCTACACTCACACCCACACCCACACCCACACCACAAGCCAGAGCTATCATGACAGCTTATAGCATAAATTTCTGACCCAGCTCGAAAGAAGAGCAAGTTCGCGGTGCTCTTGGGGTTGGGGCCTATGCGACTAGGGGATACGCTGCGCAGGTGCTAATGGCCTGGCAATCACTAGACAAACATGTTTCCCCAGTGGTTGAGGGCATTGAGTGTCGTCGGTCCAGTCTTGGCTGTTTATCGGCTTCGGCTTCGGCTTCGGCTTTGGCTTTGGCTTTGGCTTTGGCTTTGACCAATAAAGTCTTATTATATACTCATCAATTCAGCAGCAGATAAAAGTCAAAAACTTGAGATACGTTTGCGTCGACGTCGTCTCCGTTGCCGTCGCCGTCGCCGTCGCCGTCATCGAACCACCAGGCAGATAAATTATAATTAAAGCAGCCGCAGCTGAAGACCACTAAGTTGAAGACGCTGATTCGGATTCTGATTCTGATTCTGATTCCGAGGCTGATGCCGAGATGCTGTTCTGATGTCAGAGCGTATTTAAAATACGAGTAGAACAACCTGCATTCAAACGCCGACGCCACACGACCAGCAGATAAACAAAACAAATAAACAGCAACAGCAACAGAAACAGAAACAGAATCTGAATCTGAAACGAATAAGTAGACAGAGACGAAGACGACGCGACGTCGAATTGAGCTTCAGTCGGCGCAAGAAACACCTGTCAAACTGGTCCACACACGCACACACACACACGTATTCAATACAAACGACACACACGCGGAGCTGTCGGAGGGCCCAAAATATCTCGGCGCGGCCAGGAGGAGCTCAGCTCAGCGAGCCCAAAGAAATGTAGAAGGAAGACCGGAGCAAAGCAGAGCCGAGCCGAGCTGAGCATAGTCGGGGGCACAAACGGCAGTTGGGATAATGACTTGGCAAGGAAGACGGCCAGTGATTTGGCTGGAACGAAACGGATATGCAATGCGGCCCATTAGGGGCCCTGATTAGCCGGGGCATTGATTTAATTGAAACTAAAACGGAAGTTATTACGCCTCGCCGCGGTCTGGCCGAGGCCTGATTTGATTAGATGATGCTGCAGAATTCGCATCATGCCAGGCTAATTACGTAAGATTTCTGCTGCCATAACAGCGTCATGGCCCGCCTAAGCAGGAAATGCAGCAATTGCACTGCAGTCAAAGAGTCGAAAACAAAAAATGCCAACTCAGCTGGGTTCTAAGCAGCTTTAGAGGTTGGGAATAGGCATGGATACTTTTTGTTACCCCTAGCTATCATTTATTCGGCTGCCTTATAGATTGTCGTGTTGCGCGCAATTTTGGTAAAGTCTTTTGGACAGGTTTGGTGTCATTTGAGGCTGAAATTAGACTTGTTTCAATTAGCAAACACGCGAAAGGCAACCGCCGCAGGGCGCAGGGCGCAGGGTGCACTCTGAGCCTGGGCTTACAACTTATTTGCCATGTGTGTCTGTGGGATGCAACGCTAACTAGCAACCTGCAACGTGCAACTAACAACTTGCAATCAAATTACAAAACTTATCGCATGCAAGCGAGCAGAAAATCAGCGAGCAACAAACAGCAGCAGCAGCAGCAACTACAACGAGGAGCTCATGTCTCTGGTGTGGATTACCTGGCGCCGCAGTTGCTGTTGGCGGCGGGGGTGTTGAGTAAAAAGTGAAATGCCACTTGCCACTTGCCACTTGGCACTTGCCACTTGCCACAGCAATGCAAAACAACTGCAATGCGTGCGTGTGGCAAGGAAAAAGTTAACGGCAGCAGGCAAAAGTTGAGCCGCCTTCGCCTTGGCTCTGCCTGCAGGAAGTCGAGCAGAAGACGCCGAACGAGGACAACTTGGCATGTCTTGACAGTCGACAGGAAGTGCGCAAAATGCCACAACTTGCAAATGCAAAGTGCAACCCTCCCCTCCCACACACACACACACAAACACACAGGCAAATGATTGCCGCATTATGCTAGGCTGAAAGTATCTTTAAAGTTGCATGTTGAACGCGTGTAAACAAGCTTGTCGCGCCGGCCTATAAAAATATTATTAAATTAAAAGTTGAGCCAGCAGCTGAAGCTGTTGCCTTGAAGGCGGCCACGTCGGGGCGTAACTCCACCCACCCGATGGCAGTCGAGCAAGAGGCCTGCGCAAAAATGCAGCCTGTGCATAATTATGGAGTCATGACGTTGCCAACGTGGCGATTGCAATGGCGATGACGACGACGGCGACGGCGACGGCGACGGCGACGATGATGGCGATGGCGATGGCCTGGCCGGGCTGCCTGGTCATTAGCTCTTGATGAGCCGTGGCCACTGCCGTGCAGCAGTGAGAAACAGTAGCCAATGCCACTCGGCGGCAGCAGCAGCAGCTTCTCCTCCTAGCCTTTTGGCCATCTCTGTCTGGCATAAATAATTATTAGCAATTGTGTGCAGCTGCAGGTGCAGCAGCCAGCAACAACAGCAACATAAGTTTGCCTGCTTTAATAGTTACTGTTGATATTGCACTGCAATTTCAGCATTTTGCACTTTTCGCTGCGCTGCGCATAAACGAAAGACTTAAGCAACGAACTGAGTCCAATTGGTCGAGGGCTGGTCGAAAATTTGAATTCGACTTGACCAATAAAATGGCCACCCAGATATTTTTCAGCTCGCTGCAGCTTCAACACACTCGGCAAGCCGCAGCTGCAGTACGTCGCCTGTCAGGTAGCCCCAGCAGGGCTGGGACGCTGCTGACGCTGGACGGACAGCGCTGGCCCACGTTGTAAACGTCAAACAGAAAATCCACTCAACGTTTTGAAGCAGCAGCAGCAGCAGCAGCAGCCACAGCAACACAAGAAAATTATTAACTGACATTTTAATGATGATAATGATGATGCCGTTGACGTTGGCGGCGGCGGTGGTGGCGGTGTTGGCGGTGACTGCAACTGCGTCGGTGGCTAGACATTAAAGAAAAAAAAAAAACCCTTTTGCGCCCCACCAAAGCACAGGTAGAGAAAACCATTAATGTTGCTGCTGCTGCTGCTGTTGGCTGTTTGTTGATGTAAGCGGCGTGATTTTTATCAGTTGGGGCTCTTGTGTTTGCCCAACTGGCGCCAGTTTTTATGTATTCTACTGGCCCCAAACAAAAATCGAAAGGTTTTCAGATAACTTTTCAAAATGTTTGCGTGGCTGAGTGTGACTGTGTGTGTGTGTGTGTGCGTGTGAGTGTGCGTAAAATGCGTTTTCAATTGCAGTTTTTCAAGTGTGCGCAAATCAATTGGCTATGAATTTTAATTGATTTTTGCCCGACAGCAGCAGCAGCAGCAGCAACAGCACAGCAACAGCAATAGCCGGAGCAACAGTTGAAAGTTGTATTTCATTTTCTGTTTCGTTGCGCTTGTAAAGGCTCGCGCTCAAATAAAGCATGAAAATAAGTTTTGCCTGCCACACACACACACACATACACAGAGAGATATGTTGTGCAACTGAAGCTGCAGGCGAATCGCGGCTAATTTCAGTAATCTGCAAAGAATGCTGCAAAAGGCACCCACAATTCGCTGCAGAGACTGAGACGGGACCAGAGCTCAGCCAGAGACTGACACACACACACACACACACACTGACAGACAGATGGACAGACAGTCTGTCCAGACATGTGAGCGTCTGTTTGCAACCTGCTTAATGTCATGCAGCGGGAACAGCAACAACAACACCAAGAACAACAGCAACAGCAGCAGTAACAACAACAACAACAACAACAACAACAACAATCGGCAACCATAAGCAACTACAACGCACTGTCACTGTCATGCATCATCATCATTGCTGCCCGGACTGGAGCCGGTTGCTGCTGCGGCTGCGGCTGCTGCTGCTGCTGCTGTTGCTGCTGCTGCTGTTTCTGTATTTGAAAATTATTGCATGTCCAGTCTGCAGTCCGCAGTCCGTAGTCTGCAGTCCACAGTTTGCAGTCTGACTCTGAGATTCAGGCTCATGCATGCAAAGCCGAGAAACTGAGAAGGCGAAACACTTGCAGCATCGGCATGGCCAGTGAGTGATGCGATTATCTGCAAGATTCGCTTATCTACGGTGATCTATCAGCTGTGTGGCACTGAGGCACTTGCGAATGTCAGTTGAGTGCCTTGCCCGGCCATCGCTGTTGCCATTGCTGTTGCTGTTGCTGTTGCTGTTGCTGTTGCTGTTGCTGTTGCTGTTGCTGTTGCCGTCGTTGCGTGAAAAAATGCGTGGCCTGCGCGGGCGTCCGCCATATAAATTAGAATGTGCGTTGTTATTTCTCGAGTATTTTATTTCTGCTCGAAAATATATATATATTTACTCATGTTGCTGTTGTAATTTTCTTGCTCCCACGGTTGAGCTGCGCAGCACCCGCTAGCAGCGGGTCAGCGGGACTGCTTGCGGTTGCTGCTGCCAGGAAGCGCTGGTGGTACAGTAAACCACAGTAGGGGTTTTTAGTTGTTTTTTGTTTTTTGTTGACTTTGATTGAAAGTTGACACAGCCAAGCGTTGAAAACCACATCCGTGGTGGGCAGCAGCAGCAGCAGCAGCAGCAGCCAACTTAACAGCAACAGCAACAGCAACATCATCCATGCTGCTTGTATGCAAATGCAATTAGTTTTTGATTAAGTTGTAGTCCCCAAAAAGATGGCAGGGCAGTCTTTGGCGTATTGTATGCAGTTGGCACAGCGCACCAAAGTACACTTAAGTGCAAAAGCAAAGCGACAGACCGTTAAATTGTTGCAATTACCAAAGCTAGCTGCTGCTGCTGCTGCTGCTGCTGCTGTTGTTGCTGACGCCATGTTTGAGCAGCTGTAAAGCAATATATGCACAGTCTCTTTGTGTATGTGTGGGTGTGTATGCCAGACTATTGTTGCTGTTGACTGGGCCAATTGTTTAGCACGCGCTGCTAATTTTGTGCTGCTGTTGCTGCGAGGCAGGCAGCAATTTCTAAGTTGCATGTACGCCTTGTTGATTGTAGTAGGTGGCTAGGCCGGCAAGGCCTAGCCTGGCTTGGCTTGGCTTGGCTGAGGCTAGCCACTGGTCATTATAGCTTCTCTCGTCTCAAAGTGCTGCTCCAGTTTGGATGGAGGGTGACCGAAGCAGCGCAATCATGTTAATAACAGCTTGTATTGCTGCCGTTGCCGTTGCCGTAGCTGTTGCTGGTTGCTGTTGCTGTTGCTGCTGCTCGCTTGTCAGTTGCAAGTTCTGCATGTGTAATTTATACCCATAGCTAATTGCATTTGAAAGTTTAAATGCAAAAGTCAAACGGTTTTCAGATATGCACAAAAACACAATCGCCCAAGCCGACTCAAATGCCATATTCTCACAAAGAAGCAGAAGCAGAAGCAGAAGCAGGAGAAGAAGCAGCAGTGAGCCGATTTTCCCTCTCAGCTCATTTGAAATTCCAATTTCAATAACGCTCAATGATGGTTATCGGCAGCGCTTAAGTATGCGTTGCCGTTTGGCTTTTCTATTTTTATTTTTATTATTTTTGAGTAGGCGTTGTCCGCAGCAGCAACCAGAGCTACATGGCGTTGCCTTGTACCAATTTACGCACATACTGATGCGTCGGGCCAAGGTTCAGGGCAGGGCAGGGCAGGCCAGGCCGGTTCAATGGCTAGATAACGCCATGGGAGCCATCAGTTTCAATGCGTGCTGCCGCTGCTGCCGCTGCTGCCGCTGCTGCTGCTGCTGTTGTTGTGGGTGCGCGATAAGACTGCCGAGTCGAAGCCAGAGTTTATCAGGAGTCGCGCACAGCTGCGACTGAAAACTCAAAAAAGCTGAAAAGCTGAAAACTCTGAAATACCGAACATTGAAAATTGTTGTGCTAATAAATTCATGTCGCAGCGAACAGAAATCGGCGCGCTGCTGTCTGGCTGTCTGGCTGTCTGGCTGTCTGTGTGTCTGTCTATCTGGCCGGCTAGCCGACTGCCTGCAACATTGCTGAGATATATGTTTAGAAACAAGTTTGTCGGGGCGGCATATTTGTTAAGGTCGCACAGCTGTGCTGGCAGCAACTGTTGCTGCGGTAGTCATTCCACATAAATAGCTGCTGTTCATGTGGCACATGGTTTTTGTGCATATTTCTTGTTGCTTTTTTTGGCTATTTGCTCACCCGCATTGGCAGCAACCGCAGGAACATGCCATGTTGCATGCCTAATTGCAACAGGTGGCAAATGCCAGCAGCCGCACTTACACACACACACACACACATACACAGTTACTGTTTGCGGTTACAAGGGTTGCTGTCGCTGTCGCTCTTGCAGTTGCAGCTGGGCTTGGTGGGGGGTGGCGCAGTGGTTGCAGCAGCAACATGTCGCTTTCGTGCCAGCAACAAGCCAATTAGCAGCAGCAGCAGCAATTCTCAATTGTGAATTGTCAATTGTCAGAGGCAAAATGCAAATGTGGTGCGGCTCCTGTTGACAATTCTGCTATGTGCTTAGCAAATAATAGTATTAAAACAATTGTTAATTGTTTATTTGATGTTTGTCTGCTGTTGACCAAAAATGGGAAGAGCAACCGGCAGCAGGCAGCAGGCAGCGAGCAGCAGGCGGCGAGCGGTAAGCAGTTTATGTTGTCACTTGGCTCGGGCATTTGATTGGGCTTTGATTTGTTGCTACTGCAGCTCAAATAATTAATGAGTTAAATATTATAATTTATTTAAAACTGGCCACGATCATTAATCAGCCGTGGAACATGACTCTGAAGCTTGCGCTTGGCATTGGAGCGGCTTTTCAGGCTTTTGTTGTCTGTGCGCGGCCACCGTTTTGGGGGCTGCTGCCACGCCCCACTAATTGAGCACTAGCAACTGTTTAAGTATATTGGCAGTCGTTTCTTTCTCCTCTATTTGTTGCTTTGTGGGTGGCAACGCTTCTCAGTTCTCTACTAATTTTGCATTTAACCCCAAACACTCCATCAATCAATGTCCAGTTGCCAAATTTGTGGCCCAAAACGGCGGCAATGTTGCAATCGGCCAGGCCCAGCGACGTCTTTCGCAAATATATGCAGAAAGTTTGTTAATCAATAAAATATGATTAAAATGTAAAGTTCATAAACGGCTCACAAATCTAAGCCAAAGCCACGCAGTCTGCGTTTTAGCTAAGAAAAAAAAAAAAATCAAATAAAAAAAAACATAAAAAAGCAAACATCATTAAAAAGTCACAAATTTGCAAAGCTTATAGAGAGTTGTTTGTGTGCGTGTGTGTGTGTGTGTGTGTGTGTCCGGCTGGCATAAATATTTATACAGCTTCGTAGAACTATTCAGTCATAAGTATTTTTGAGCTTGATTAATGATGTTTGATTTGCTTCGAGCTGCTTTAATTACTGCGGCAATTAGCAGCTAAATGCAATAGAGTTTTGTTCGCTCCGACGATTTGTCATGAGCATCAGCGAAATGTTAACACATTTCAAGTTACACATGGCACACATGTCTTTATGGCCTAGGCATAGACATAAACATAGTTATGCATGCACATATATAGTATGTCTAGTATATATATGTATGTGTATATGTATATTAAAAATGAAGCTGGCTCGTAAAGTGCCCATAAAGTGGGCAGCGCGTTGTAAAAGCCATGCGAAAGTTTCTAGAAAGTTTTACCACGATTTTAGAGTAAACACTTTTATAGCTCAGCCGAATTACAGTTGTAAATGAAGCGTTAATAAACTTGGCTCTTTCACTCTTCCTTTCAGAATATGCCCGAGGCTATTGCAGCAGCAGTCGACACATCCTAACTCAACGAGGTAAGCACACATCAGAAGCCTCCAAGCAGCAGCAGCAGCAGCAGCAGCAGCAGCTGCTTTTTGCTTTGTTTTGTTTCGTTGTTTTTATTGCATTTGTATTTGGGCTGACAATGGCAACCCTGGCCTGGCCATGCACAGACAACGCTTCGCACAGGCAACCTTCGCAAGCACAAAAACAAATACGAAAAAAAAAATAAGAAAATATCTGAAACGCATTTTGAATTTAATGCGTGCACTGCAGGAGCATAAAGTAGGCAGCTGACAAGAGCAGAAGGCGGCGAAGGAGGCGGAGGTGGCGGAGGCGGCGACGGAGGAGGCGGGCAGGTGGAGTTCTCATTCGTATCGATCATGTGCGCCTGTCCGGCCTGCAACATTCAAGTGTCGTCTTGCGTTTCGCATGAATTTCGCATCGGCAACGGCAGCGTCTCACCTCGCCCGATCGCTCGAGCCTCTCGGTCTGGCAGTCGTCTGCGTCTGCGTCTGCGTCTGCGTCTGGGGCAGCTTTTAGTTGCGGGCGTTGCACGGCAGGCGACCTTCTAAGTCGGCCGCTAAGGAATTGCAACTGCCATTGAAAATGAGTGAAGTTGAACATTTTAGACAGATTGCCAAGTTTTGTCATAAAAACGCGGCAAGTTCGCTGCAGCAGCAGCTGAAACAGCTGAAACTCGATGTTGTTGCTTTTTGAAGATTAATTGCTTGCGACAGTTTGCAAACGATGGCGACGTTCAAATTGTAGCAACAGCAACAGCAACAGCAACAGCAGCAGCAACTATTGCAGCTGCCCCTTCGAGCCATAAAAATTGGCATTTTGTGGCTAAAATGAACATGACGTCAATGCGAAACGTTGTCAATTGCTTGGCTTAGAGTGCGACCTTTGGCTGGCTGGGCGATTAAGGCCGCGCCGCAGCAACTACAACTTAATCTCAGTCGTCGGTCGTCGGTCGTTGGATTGGCGATTTTTGCCCGCCAGCTAATTTTTAATTTATTTGTTGAAATTTCTTTTGACACGCCCTAACAAAAGCGACGCGCTTTTGGTGTCATCACAATTGTTGCTTCTTTTTTTTTTTGTTTAATTTAAAACCGTTTTTTGCAACAGTTTTTTGCTTTTGTATCTCAGGTGGCTTGGTCGCTTTTATTCATAAAATGTATCTCGACATGAAATACAGCTTAATTAACAAAAAATCTGAAGAAAACCTGCAGCCGCTGGCTGGCAGAGCGCAGTTCCATTCATGCATTCACTCCATTCAGACTCTCAAGTGATATTCAGTGCGTAGATTTATGTTGACTAATTTGTCATAATATTGTTTCCCATAACTGAGTGAGTCGAGTTCGAGAATTTCGATAACGAATCGTGCAACAGTAAAAGCGACACAAATTACAACAGGCCAATCAATGATAATCAATTAACACCTGCGACTGTCTGATACAATAGCAGCAGCAGCAGCGGCAGCGGCAGCAGCAGCAGGAGCAGCCACGAGTTGAATAAATTAAAATTTCCCATCTCCAGCTCTTGGCTGGATTGGAAATCAGTAAACAAACACATTGAAATTAGCATATCAAATACAACATAATTGCGCGATAATAACCAAACATCAAATGAAACCTGTTCTATCGGGCATCTATTTATCGATCTTCATTATATTGTCTGCATATTTCTCTATTCTATGTGGATGGAAACATATCGATGAAATATGTTAAAGAACTCATTATTCAAAAATAACATCGATTCATTGAAATGGAACTCCCCCCGACTCCTCCGAGAGCGGGCTGTGCCCTGCTTCTCCAACTGTTGTCTAAGGCAAAGTGACAGCGACAGCGTCTTGTAGGCAATCAAAATGCAGCATAAAACATGTGCAACTCCCAATAGTTGGGAATATGCGTTGAGTGTTGTTCTTGTAGGTTGCTGGTTGCTGGTTGCTGTCTGCAGCCGCCTTCCACCTGGCAGGCTCAACTGCGAACGCAAATTGAAAGAACTTGTTGGCTGTTTTGCCTGTTGCCTGTTGCCTGTTGCCTGTTGCCTGTTGCCGGCTGCCGGCTGCCTGCTGCCTCCTGCACGCAGTCGTCGACAAGCAAATTGAAAGCTTTAGTTTTGCACTTGCTTTGCGGTCAAAACCCAATACGCCAACAACAACAAGAACAGCAACAGCAACAGCAACAGCAACAGCAACTCTAGTGCCTTTGCCAGTGCACGCTTGTGGTGCTGGTGTTGGTGGTGGTGGCGGTGTTGCTAGTGCCTGTTGGTGGTTACAACTATTGATTACAAGTTGCCAATCGCTGGGTCTCACATTACCCAATACAACAAACAGGCAACAGCAACAGTAACAGCAACAGCAACAGCAACAGCGACCTCGATGCGGGTGTTGCAGACAGGCGCAGAAAGGCTCCAATAACAGAGAGCAACAGCATCGAGTGGAGGCTGTAATTAATGCGGGAGCCTGTGCTGACATTTTGAGAAATTTATTGCTCCAAGTGGATTTATAGTCTGCGACATTTTATAGTTTTGCCTTGTGGTCGTTACGATCGATCGGACGATCCGACGATCGGACCGACGAACGAGTAATGTTGCCAGCAACATGTTGCCCATTGCTGCCGTTGGCTGGTGGGAACTGCTGCAGGAGTAGCAGCAACCCTTTAATGCGCATCATGTGCGCGCGCGCATATATAATTTGGCTACCCGATAATGATCGGCCTTTGGCATAATAAATTTACAGCACCGGCACAAAGCGCTGAGGCAACTTTCAAACCCAAATTGTTGCCGGACTCCAGAGCTGGGGAACTCATCCTTCGAGTTGGCAACGGCCAGCCGAAACTCGAGAGCCGAGAGCCGATAGCCGATTGCCGAGTGCCAAGTGCCGAGTATTAAAGTACCAATGGATCTGGCGAGCATGTACCTGCAGTATCGAGGAGTATCTGTACCCTGCAATCTATATTAATTTTTATATAGCCCGAGACTGCCTCCTGCCCAGTGCCAGTCACGCTGCATACTTTCATAAATGCCAAAAATTTCACCTGCTTTCACAAAGATGATTAAAAATAAATATGCAACGACGTCGACTTCGCTGTCGACGTCACTGTCGACGTCCGCCTCGAAACGAGTGCAGTTCTTGTGCCGCCGCGCTGCATGATATACGATAATTTCGTTCTGATAATGTGACGGACAGCGGGCGAATGTCCAGCCTCAGCCGCAGCCTCAGCCTCAGCCTCAGCCTCAGTCGCCGTCGCAGTGGCAGCCTCACCTGACCTAGATGGCAATGCGTGAGTGTTGAGCCAAAAATCGTTTAAGGCTAATTGCAAAGATCGCTTTTGGTTGATAAACGAGCAGCCGCAGCAACGGGGGGACGCAGGGCGAATCGACTTGGCCAGCGATTGAGATGCCTCTCGGCTGTGACCCAAAACCTTTACGAGGCAGCACACAAAGCCCAGCTAAACAAATACGAAACGCGTAGTTAATGATGATTGCCGGCCCCCAAAGGTTAAAATTAAATAATTTTTAACTTGCTGCCAAGTCGCGTCTCTGAACCCAGCTCAAAATGGCGGGCGGATCGTCGCAGCATACGCAGCAGACGCAGTCGAGCAACCATTCATTCATCCATTCATTTGCCTAGCCATGTAATTAGCATGAAATGAGGAGGATTTTGGGAGATTTTTAGTTAAATATTTCAAGAGTTCGACTCGCTTCGCTTCTGGCGATCGCGTCAGTGGTCTATGTTAATTTTGTTGGCGCTTTGGCAATTAAGCAGAAAATCGTGTGGCTAATTATGATAAACATTTCACAAAGTCACTGAAGAAGAAGCAGCCAGAAAGGAGGAGCAGCATAAATGCAGACAGCAAAAAATGGCAACAGGAAATGAAAGATAATAGATGAAATGCCAGCAACAAAAAGCTAAGCAAATATTTGAAAAATTCTAGCCAGTTATAATATTTCAGAATTAATAAATCAGAAAAAACAGAATGAAATATTATAAATGTTATCAATCATTGGCAATATGTATAAGTATTATATATGTATATATAGATATTTATATAATATTTTATTCATATTCTTATCTAGCAAATCTGATTTCAATTTTTTTATTTCTTATATTATAATATTTCATTTGCTTCAAATTTCACAACTAATTTCCTCTCTTAAGAACAATCCCGCTCGCTTTTAATTATTTTAATGCATGAAATATAAAGTAGACCTATATATTAATAAGAATATCCCCTTGGAGAACAAGCGGACGGACTTTCATCAGGAGCAGCAGAAACTCGCACAGCATTCCGCTGCGATTAGGGTCTATGAATCATGTTTTGTAATTTCGCAATGTTTGAGGTTGCTACCACATTTATGGGGCGTTTAGCTGGCTTGGTGCATGGAGAGAGAGAGAGACTGAGAGGGGGGGAGAGAGAGAGAGAGAGTGAGAGACTGAGAGGGGGGGAGAGGGCTTTTTGTGGTTCGTGGAGCGCTTAAGTGGTTGCAAACCGGTTAGCAGTTAACCCTGGCCAGGGCCAGCACTTGCAGTTCCTTTGGCCCATTTTATTCTCATTTGGAGGACCGCAGGCGCCGCAGTTACTTGGGCTCTGGCTGCAGTCTGGCTCGTCGTCGATAAGGCGGCAATGGTTTAATTTAGCTGAACAGCCGATCAGAAGGCAGCTACAAAAAATGCAACGGCAGCAGATGACGACAGGATCGTTGGGCCCAGCCCACGTGCAACTGCAACTGCAACTGCAACTGCAGCCGCAGCAACAGCAGCAGCAGCAGCAGCAGCAAAAACAAATGTGTCTGTATATCGTAACTAAATTGACTTTGATCACGCGATCGCCCGGCCTTTGTGGCAAACGGAAGTATGCTAAGCAACTTGTTGCTGCCACGCCGGCAACTTCTAGCAGCAGCAGCAGCAGCAGCAGCAGCAGCTGAAGGTGTATATTGCAAAAATAATTACATTTGATTGTAAAAGGCCAGCATCTAGGCCGGCGACTCTGACTCGGACTCGGGCTCGGACTCGGACCTGGCACAGGCACAGACACAGGCAGCGACCCCGCCGTTGCTGGGGCTCTGCGAAAGAAAAATGTGCAACATGATTGCAGTTTACAGCGATGGAGAGTCTAAGCAACACCGGCAGCAACAACTGAAAACCAACAGATAAAATGCATTTACAATTGAATTTGAATGTAATTTTATTTAAGCTGCGGTCAGCCAGGGGCACATGCAAGTGTGTGCATGTGTGTGTGTGTGTGTGTGTTGCTGCTGGGTGTTGCTGTTGCGGCACGGCAGCAACAATTGGCCAAGTGGCAGGAAATTGCCATTATCTTGCATTATCCACTTGTGCAACAGTAGCAGTAGCAGCAGTCGGTGCAGGCGGCGTAGGCCGCACGTCAATCTCTGGCCGAGATCAGAGGTTTCAATGATCCTCCCCTAATTAATGACACCAAGCCACAACAGCAGCAACGGCAATGGCAACAATTAGCATATCGTTAGCTCGCATATTGACGTCAAATTTGGTCTGGCATTTAATGATCAGCAAAATCAATCCGTAGTCGTATGTACTCCAAATTACGGTGATCATTTTAATTGCAGTGCGCCAGACGAAGCCAACAGCTCAATTCCCAATTACAAATGAGCGAGTTAAAGAGCGACAGAGACAAAAAGAGAGAGAGAGAGACGCGTGCGTGTGTGTGTGCATTTAAATCAATTAAAAGAGCTTTCTAACAAGCTTTGCTCGCCCGTTAAGTATGTTTGAGCTTGCGCTGGAATGGGGCGTGTTTTGTGAGCATTGCAACATGTTGCTGGGCTCATGTTGCTGGCTCAACTTAAATGTTGCTGGCCGTCAAGTGGGCTCTGCTCATTGGTTCGCGCTTAGGCGTGGGCGTATGAACAGCTTTTTATTTTCTTTTTTCCCACTGGATGCGCGCTTCATTTTCATTTTCATTTTCGTTTTGTATTTACTTTAGAGTGATTGCTGTTGCGCTGTTGAAATGGCGTTTTATTTTATTGGCCATATTTGTGCTCTGTCATGCATTGTTTGCCTTTGACTGAACAACTCTATAAACAACTGGCTTTAGCTTCTCTTTACCGAGTTGTTGCTGTTGCTACTGCAGCACTAAGCTGTCCATTATCAATGCGTATCGCGTTGTTGTTGCTCGTTGTTGCTGTTGTTGAAGCTGTTGAAGTGTGCTTAAATGGCGTCAGCAAGACATTTGCTAGCTTAATGTCTTGGGCTCCAATCCAACACACACACGCACGCACACACACACACACGGGCTGCATGGCGCAGCAACCAAAATGAAAGCCAACATTTTGTGCAAATAACAAACAGATGGCTAATAAAGAAGTCCACTTCAGGTCGCTCTCTCTCTGCTTGTGTGTGGGCGCAGTGCAGGGTAGTTCAGGGCGTGGCTGTGCACACAATTTGTTTACACTTGAATTTCTGCAATTTTGTTTAGTTAACTTTACGCGCGCTCGTCGCAGGGACGCCCATAGGCACACACAAGGTCTTATCGCTGCGGTGACAACTGAGTTGATATAGTTGCGCCAGGGGCAGGGGCGCAGGCGAGCAGGGGGCGCCACTTTAAAACTCCATCAGCTCGCAGTGTGTCTGTGTGCGTAAGTAATAAGCGTGACTAAAGTTAAATAAACAATCACACACACACACACACACACACAGAGTAAAGCTGGCGCCCATTGTGGCCGCCATTGCAGCAACTCCCCCTCACACTCACTCGCTGCTCGAGCAGCAGCCCTCACCGTACCCTCCCCCCTCTATCATGCTACGTTGCACTTCATACAGTATAGCAATTGTTATTGTTGTTGCCTGCTTTTGGTTTTTGTAGTTCACGCTTTTGTTATTTGCATTGTTTTATTTGGTGTTAAAACGGTTGTCATAATTATGCAGCTGGAAACAACAAAAAAATGAGAAAGAAAGAATAAAAAAAAAAAAAAACAAAAGTGTCAATGAATCATATTTCCACTGGCATTGCACATTTTCAGTTTTCACAGTTTTCTTATTTTACAGCTATTTGCAGTTTGCATTTTAAGCTCACAATGAACAGCGCTCAGCGCAGCGCCAGCAAAAAGTATCCGAGTACAGCGAATGAGCGCCATTTAATAATGCTTCCTCGTCTCGTTTATTGTTTAATAATGTAATTAAGCATATCACACACACACACACACACACACACACGCTCTCACAGTCTCACGCGGCGCATCTGCCATCTCGCTCGCACCCATATTCGCTTGCCTTGCACTTAGTTCTTTCTTGCGCGTATCTCATAGATACTTTTGCTGTATCTGTATCTGTATCTGTATCTGTACCTCGCAAATGACACGGCGCTGCTCCAGTTTTTCCAAACATTTGCTTACAAGCATGTTTCGCTGTTTCGCTGTTTCGCTGCTTCACTGTTTCGCAGCCCGTAGCGCCATGTTTAGGTTTTTTGGGCGCTGCTTGGGCCCGGAGTGCCCCAAGTGCCCCCTCCCCGCAACAATAAGTTGGCTTGCCAGATTTTTAATTTGACGTCTAGCTTCATTAATGAAACTCACTTCATGTTGCTGAGCCAGCAAACGAATGGCCATAAAATGTGCTGCCGCAAAGATGATCATAAAATGTTTGACTTTTTCTCCTCTTCTCTATTTTGTTTTTTGGTAATTGCACAAGACATAAACAGACAGCTATTAGCCCTGGCTAATTCGACAGGGTTGCCAAATTCATGTGTGTGGCAAGTTCTGAGTCTCATCAACGCTAATAAAGTTGTTTAAATATATTCTATGAGTATGCATGTGGTTAGTCATTCAATTTTTCTACTTTACTTAGCTTGTATTAGGCCACTAGTTAGTTCCTTTACTTAGTCTACTAAGAATAATCGTGCCGACATCAGCTCAAAGTTCTATTCCACAGGAGAGTCGAATTAACACTTCGTTTTATATAAATTCACACTGACTGCAGCTTTTCCTTACGTATATAAAATATGAAAATATATGAAAATCTCTTGCCATAAATCATAAATCTCCTGCTCCGCATTTTCAGCGCGGTTCCTTTTCGCGTGCTAACGAGGCAACCCCACTTGGAGCCTTGAGCGGGCGTCAAAATTTATGTTATTTTTTCTGATAATTTTTTTTTTTTCATTTTTAATTTATGCAAAACCTAAATCCCAATGTTTGTTGGCACAAAGAGAAAAAATAAAAGGGTGGCATTGCCATGGAGCGAAAGTTTTTCGCATAGTTGTCAGCGCTGCGTTGTTTAATTACGCTAATTAAGAATATTAATTGCCCGCGCCATTCTCCGTTCGCCAGTCGTTTGGGGTCTATTTTTTCTCGTTCTGCTGTGCAACAGAAAATAGAACATGAGTTATGATTATAAGGCGCATAACGAGCAAAGTTTTTAGCATTTCCATTTAAGTTGTAAAATCGAAAAAGTTAATAACAACTTTAAGCAGACAAAGGCCGGCACACGCACTCCATTAAACGAGTGCGCCAGACATTCATACATATGCGACAACAGCAACAATAACAAGCCACTAACTGGTGCAGTGTATGGGCAGGAGGCAGGGTGCTTGGAGGCGGCAGGAGAGCAGGCTGACACAGGTGTCCATGTCGCTGGCACTTCAACACCCGAGCAACGGGCTGCCACAACTCGTGCGGCGCGCTCGTTCGTTGGACTCTTTTCATTTCCTCAACACGTAACACAAGCACGTGACCGTTAAGGATACGGACACGGACACGGACACGGACACGGACACGGCTCCCACTCCTGCCCCTGCTCCTGTTGTAGGCGCAAATTGCAAACAGAAGGACAACAGCAGCGACGACGGCCCACCATAAACTGCCAGCTTATGTCAGATACAAAGCCAACTCAGCCAACTGGCTGCCACCCCAAAGTGCTAGCCAAAAGGCAAGTGAAGCGTGCAGCGTACAAGAACCCGTAGTTCAGGCAGCGCCTCCACTATCCGCCCTCTGCCGACTGGGTGCGTGTGTGCACAATATTCATATATCACAAGGATAAGCGCAATGCAGCAAACGTCCTTCCAGACGTGCCGTCGCTGCCAGCCTGCACTGCCGCTGTCCTGTGCCACTGTCAGTTGGCACTGACCACCGACCACCGGCCACCACCACTGGGCACTGGGCACGGGAGCTCCACTAAACTTCATGTGTGTAACTTTTAATTATTTGCGAATGTTGGCGCCAGACGTCGGCTTAGGATGCTGTGTGCCCCTGTTACCAAGCGACCATTCATTGATTTCCACTTGCCTTTGAATGACCAACGTCGGAGAGCGGAGAGCGGAGAGCGGTGAGCGTGGAGAGGGGAGCAGCTAGTGGAGAGCGACGAATGCGACGACAGGCGGCGGTCAAGGCAATGTCATAAACTTGAGCACCATAAAATTTGCTGGCAGCGCAATAAAAAAAGCCACAGCGGGAGATGGAGATGTAGTTGTTGGCGTCGCCATCGCCATCGCCAGTTGTGCCAGGTTTAAGTCCAACTCCAGGGCGTGACCAGGGAGCAGCAGATTTAGCGACAAACGGCAAACGCATAAAACTAACGCAGCGTAAACGACGGCGGCGACGTTGTCTGTTTTGGCAGCGCCAGCGAAAATTTATCTTATTTATTTGTTGAGCGAAAGCCAAGAGCAAGTGCAGCATTTTGATGCTTGACTGATTGGACTCGGTTTATGGGGCGCCACGGCTCTGCCGATTGCAGCTTGCAAGCTGCACGATGCCGCCGCTGCCAGTCGAGCAGAGGCTGCAGCGGCAGAGCTAAAAAGCTTTAAGAAATTCGTAATCCAATCACGATTCGCCTAAGAATCGAAACTCAAGAAGTCGGGGAGTCGACTATATGTTGACTCCGTTTATTTATTACTGCGTTTGCAGCTATTTATATTTTATATTGCAGAATTATTGCATTTTATATTAATTATTGTTGATTAATTAGTTTACTCTAGGCTCTTCACTTTCTTATTTGCCGTGTAGATTCATGAATGTTTTTAGCTTGTTAGCTTTTTACTGATTGCTGTTTCACTCGAAAAAAAAGGCTAAGACTTTCAGGGCGCAAAGCTGCCAGACTGTCTCAACTGTCGTTGTGCAAGGAGGACAGCAATTGTCCGCTGCGCTTTGACAGCTTTGACTTAGAGCGAGATAGCAAGATCTTATTGTTTTTTTCACAATCGATGAATTTCTGCAGTTTGAAGTTTGGCTTTCGGTGCAAAATCTTTGCTGCAGCACAATAAAATATTTGAGGGAGAAATCATTTTGCACATTTGGCAAAACTGCCTGATTAAAAGCTTGCAACTGATTTTGAATTGAAATCAAAGGCAGATCAAGCTTAATTATGCCGGTATGGCAACTATGCAAAGTAAACAGCTTGTTCATTGGTGAACTGTTTCAACTTACTTATCGAACTCAACAGATTTACAACTATGTAACAGTTTACTTAAATTTCGTGTTCTCCTTGTGTACTTGCAGCCAAATCGCACGCGTCAGGCCGCCCGCAAGAATCCCTGGCCGCGCAAGGTTAGGCAACTGAATAATCGCCAGAAGGTTGCCAGCAGGACGCCCACGCCACAAAAAGTTGACCTAATGACGATGGCAGAAGGCACCGACCCCATGGGGCATCATCATCACGCCGCCGGCTCGCACAATCCCCACCACTATCACCACCATCCGCATCCACATGCACATGCGCATCCACATCCACATCCGCATGCGCACCAGCACCACCATCCGGCGCAGTACCACCATCCCAACCAGCACTATGCGCCCGCCCAGCAGCCGGCGGCGGCAGCAGCAGCTGCTGCTTCCCACTATGCGAACTACGCCCAGCTGCAGTACCGGCATCCCATGCCCCACCAGCACTTGCCACTGGCCCTCAGTCTGCACCAGCAGGCGGCGGCGGCTGCTGCGTCGGCAGCGGTCGCAGCTGCTGTTGCCAGCGCCGAGCAGCACAACAACAATCAGCCGTTCGTGGCCAACAACAACATCGTGCCGTGGAAGCAGCGCAAGCGCAAGCGCCTCTCGGCTGTGCTCGATAAGCTCCATCACAACAACAACAACAACAACAACAACAATAACAATAATAACAACAATAATAATAATAACAATAACAACAATAACAACAACAACAGCAATGGCGTCGCCTGCAAAACGGAGCCCATGGATATGGATGAGCGGGACATCGAAGAGATGGATGCAGATGTGGAGAATGAGGACAACGGCGATGCAGCGAATGATTCCATGCCGAAGCATGAGGCTAACTACATTAAGCGGGAGCAGCGCGACGCACTGGCAGGGGCCAGCGATGAGGAGCAGGTCGAGGCCGAGGCTGATCTGTCCGCGGAGGAGCTCTCGCACTCGGACCAGGACGAGCAGGAGAGCCTGCGAATAAGCATGAGTCCCCTGCAGGTTGCGGCGACGCCCTCCTCGAAGCCAGCTCCCGACATTGCCACAGATGCCAAGGAGAATCCGCTGCACGTGGACATCAAGACTGAGACCATGCCAAGCCCGTACGATCGCTACTTTCCCATACCCTCGCCGCTCTTTGGCTACTATCTGCACACCAAGTATTTGAATGAGGTGTTCCGGCGGCGTCACGATCTGTACCCCTCGCCGCTGCAGCACACGCCCTCCTCCATCGCCTCCGAGACGGAGACCTCGCCCACCAGCCAGGGCAAAACGCCGACCAGCAACAGCAACAGCAGCAGCAGCAACAACATCATTGGCAGCCAACAGCAACAGTTGCTGCCGGGCGTGCTGATCAATGCCTCGCCGCCACCCTCGCTGCCCTCGCCACCGCGCAGCGACTCCTCGGTAACAGCAGCGCAACCCACACGGCTCAGCCCGAAGCCGACCAAGAAGAAGAACTCCGCCTCCTCCGGCGAGAAGCCCATGCCGCCGCCGCAGGAGCGTCCATTGGACTTGTGCATGCGCAGCGATTTCTTTGGCGACCCGAAGAAGTTCAAGTCGGGCTCGCCACCTCTGCATACCGCCAATGCGTCCATGATGCCTCCTCCGGCCGCATCAATGAGCGCTGCCAGCAGCCTGGAGAGCATGAATGCGCTCTCGCCGGCATCGAGCACGCACTCGAGCACCTCGCTGACCAGCACCACGCCCACGTCGACTCTGGCACCGCCCTCGGCAATGTCGCCGTACGCCATGACGGCAGCGGCGGCACACGCAGCAGCGGCTGCGGCGGCAGCAGCCATGATCAAGATGGAGATGCCGATGCATCCGCTGCACTCGCACGTGCCCACCACGACGGTAGGCGTGCCGGTGATCAAGGGGGATGTGGCCTCGCCCACCACCAAGGAGACGGTGGCCTGGCGCTACAACCTGGACGTGTCGCCGGTGGTGGAGGAGATGCCGCCCGGCTCGGATGTGGCCTATGTGTGCCCAACATGCGGGCAGATGTTCTCGCTCCACGATCGGCTGGCCAAGCACATGGCCTCACGCCACAAGTCGCGCAATCCTGCCAACGACATAACCAAAGCCTACTCCTGCGACGTCTGTCATCGCTCGTTTGCCCGCTCCGACATGCTGACCCGGCACATGCGCCTGCACACCGGCGTCAAGCCGTACACCTGCAAGGTGTGCGGTCAGGTCTTCTCGCGCTCCGACCACCTGTCCACACACCAGCGCACCCACACCGGCGAGAAGCCCTACAAGTGCCCGCAGTGTCCGTACGCCGCCTGCCGTCGCGACATGATCACGCGTCACATGCGCACCCACACACGCTACGAGTCGCGTGGCTCCGGTGGCGGAGGTGGTGCTGGTGGCGGTGGCGGTGCTGGCGGTGGTGGTGGTGGCAGTGGAGGTAGCCGCGGCGAACAGCCCAAGTCGCCGATGCCGCTGCTGGACATGAAGATGAACATGAATCTGCCACTGTTGTTGCAGCAGGAGGAGCTGCTGCAAAAGTCTCCGCTCGGCATGGGCGGACCCATGCCCATTGTGGTAAAGACGGAGAGTGCCTAACGGTACCTCTACGCGGCCGCGGCTAGACAGTTCATGACCTTCTAGAAGAGGCACTCGAGTTGCCCAGCTTAGTGCCAGTCGAGCCCATAGATCAGTTGTAGCTTCCTGCTACGCACAACTCTGAAAATCTCTCTGCGAAGACTGAGAACCTAATTACTACTTACTGTTAAAGGCTTAGGTTTACACACACACACACGCGCGCGCGCACACAGACACACGCATATATATTTCTATATATATAAATTAAAGTTAAAGATTTATTTTACATTTTACTCAAGCATCCCACACATACACACACACGCAGACACACACACACACGCAAGAGACACATACAGACGGAGTTAACTCAGACCACCTCCCAACGTATTAGCGTTTAAATTAGTCGTAGATCAACTGGGCTGCGCCGATCGCACACGGGGACGGGCTCAGTTGGTATTTCGTAGTATTGTATTTTTGGATAATGTTGTTTACAACGTTCAGATACAGCTAGCAATTCCATGTTCCACAATTTAGCAGTTAGTTAACGTCATAATGATCAAACACTCTTACGCATAGTACATATGGGCGCTAGCTAGACCTAGTTTGTTAGCTAGTTTCGTTAATTATGTTAGTTAGATAGGTAGAGAGGAGAGGTCGGAGCTTGGCCTCTGGGCATTTTCGAACAACATTGAAATTATTAAGCTAGGCAAGCAACCCATCTAGGCTACGTTCGCCATAGATCTTAACGTATTTGTATTTAGTAATTGCAAGCAAAGCGGACAAACCATAAACAAAACGTTAGCTATTACGATTATAAATTATAATTTATTTTTAATTACGATTAACATAAATGTACGCTAATTTATTTTAGGCTATTCTACTCGGCAGCATTGCGCATTTAGCTATTAACGTCTTGGCGCCTAAAAGACAACAATTTGTATTAATTTAATTCTAGTTTTACAATTTTACACACAGAAAAAGACAAAGAATTCTCCCTAGGGCACAAAAACTAAAACATTTCAATTTCGTACGTGAGGCGATTGCAAAGCTAAATTAATAATTATTTCTATATTATTCTTTTTATTTTATTTTTTGTTTAACAAAAATCTCTTTTTTTAATTAAAAAAAAAAATAAAAATAAAAATGTATCATTTTATATTTTTGGTTTTCATACAATGAAATAAAAACTTTCTGTTTTTTAGTTCAATTTAAAATTCAATGAAACATTTTTGGCCAATCTAAAGCAATGCAAAAAAAAAAAACAAAAAAAAAAAAAAAGAAAAAAAAAATTATTAAAAATTTTAAATTAAAAATTATAAATTATGGCAAGTTTCTGTTTTGCCAATATTATAAATTCTTTTTATAACTGTTTCAAGTTGAAGTTTTTGTTATTTATTACCATTTTTCTGAGCGCATGATATATTGATTATTAATTTTAATTATCCGTTTAAATAAATTATTAATTTATGTTGTAGTTCGTTATGATTAGTTTCAAAAGTTCAAATGTTTTTGAAAAATAAAACAAACAAGACAAAAAACAAAAAATAAAAAAAAAAAAAAACAAAAAATACTATCAAATACAGACAAACAAAAAAACAATACACATAAATCTTTATTTATTTTCATTTTATGGCACACTGCTATAATTCTTATTTTGTTTATAGCAACTCGAATTTGAGGCGTAGCCGCAGACACAACATAAATTATTGGATCAAGATTGCCGAAAGACAGATCATAGGTAAATCTGGGTTACCTTGCCGGAATCAAATATCTGCTTGAGCATAAGATCTCAGCGACATCTTTCCCCTCGGCCAACACACTCCCGCGGTGGGGCCGGGGTGGGGCAGCCGTAGTCCTTTTGCCCCGGAAACTAGCTTACAAGCTTTTAGGCAATCGAAGGCGCTTACATGGCAAATGGCGAAGTCGCAGCTGGTCACGAAATTGCAGTCTGGCACGCAGCAGACGAATGGCCCCCCAAATGGCCCCTCGCAAGACTTTCCGAGCAAGTTTTCCCACGCTTTGCCACCTGCGGGGGTGCCCAATTTCCCTGCGCCTTGGGCAACGCGCAAATTTCTTTAGGCTTAATGGCCAAACGACACGAAGCCGACCGCCAGGTGGGCGGGGGCGTGGGCGGGACTGGAGCCGGGCGGGTCCACCTGCGACTGCTGCAATGCAGTTTGCGGCTAATGTCTGACCTTGTTTTCCAATGACTAAATTAATTTCTTAATAAGTGCAGGGGCGCAGACGAGTCGCCACGCAAAACAAACACGAACTGCAGTCATGGCACAGTTTAACTTTTGGGTTAATTGTGGCAGCACCCCAGCCTGTCCGCCCCCACCCTCCGGACTTCCTTGCCCAGAGTAGCCCAGCCTTGCCTTGCCTTGCCTTGTTTGCAATTAAGCAGAGGCAAAAGTTTTTGGTGGCAGCTTTAAAGCGACGTAATTGAAAGACATTGCGGGATCGGGCGAAAGCCGCAACTGCAGCGACCCATAAATCACGGCCGCCGACTAAGTAGCCCAGCTCTAGTCATGTTGCACGCTGCACGCTGCACTCCGCGTAGTGGCAGTCACAGTGGCAGGAGCGGGGGCAGGGGCAGGGCCTCGAGGGAGTCTGTTGTGACTTATGGTTTGCCAGAGATTCGAACCGGGGGCCACTGAATTATCAGCCGCACATGGCTGATGCCGCATTGCATAATCCATTGCGTACCCCATTCCCCATTCCCATTCCCCGTTCCCCGTTCCCCATTCTGTGGACCCTGCATCATTTTGGATGCCGCCGCCCGGTTGACATTATTTGCAGCTCGGCCTGGATTTTTGCACGCATAAATCTCTAAGCAAGCGCGCGTGTCGTGCGTTTATTATCACTTCCGTCTGGCGGACAGGACGGGCGCGTCGGCCGGGCATCCCAACTAGCTGTTAAAGCAACTCCTTTGTCTTTTTGGGCATCGCGAAATTTATCGCCGTCATTTGTAATTGTAGCGCGAAAATTGAGTTTGAAGTTTGTGTGTTGCGTTGCGTTGCGTTGCGTGTGTTGGTTCAGCTCGGTGAGGCTCGTTGTTGTTCGGTTCGGCTGATTCTGTGGCCGAAGTTTATTGTTTTCATCAGCATAATTCTTTGGCACTGCGCTTTGGAGCCAGTCCAAATGATTGTTAGCCAAAGATTTAGTGCTCGCAAAAAGGTGGCACTAAGCTGGGTATTTCCAGCTCCTAACACAGTTTCGCAAATGCCAGGCCATAAATAAATGTTGCAGACAGATATTATATATAGATAGATATAGATATACATGTAAATTTAGTATATTTCCGTCACACGGAAGTGCCTTAAAAACCCAATTTTTGATACGCATTAATCTCGAATGAGTTATTGATAATGTACATATACAAATACATATAGATATATATATATATACAATAATATATAAATATCAAGGCATTGTAAATAATGCGGTTTTTTGCAAAGAAATCAACTTTTTGACTAATACTAATTACATAGATAACTATTTACCAAGCATACGTACCATGTTTTAAATAAATATAAGCCTAAACATTTTTCAACTGCTTCTAAGAAGTTTAAG
This sequence comes from Drosophila mayaguana, assembly GCA_037075325.1. Taxonomy (NCBI): domain Eukaryota; kingdom Metazoa; phylum Arthropoda; class Insecta; order Diptera; family Drosophilidae; genus Drosophila; species Drosophila mayaguana. The sequence goes on along the minus strand of JBAMCG010000080.1, from coordinate 1,843,379 downwards.
ATTTAAGCATTCAATGCTGCTTTATAAGCATAAAAAAGCAAACAAAACGAACGAACAAGTCAAGTATTTTTTATCAAAATCCATTTACTCAAAGTGAACAGCTCAATTTCCGAGATAAATAAAGCAAAGCAAAGAACTTTTTAAATGTATAAATTAAGTAATACTCAAAAAATAAGGACAATTTATGAAATTAAAATTTTACTCGAATCGCTTCCACACATATTTTTATAGTGCTTTTCGAATTTTACCTTCAACGAATTAAATTTATGAATAAAACATAATTATAGAAAAGAGTTTGTAAATTAAACAACAATTAAAAGACTTTTCAACTCTTAGCTTACATTTGCCTTCTAGACCTAAGAATGCAAATCCAAGATTTATGCAACGTAAACCAAATTAAATAAAACATAATATTAATCGAATTAATTGTAATAGATTTAAGAACATTTAGTTTATTTTAAGCCATGCAATACCACATCAAAAAGAGATCAAACACAAGATGAATCAGTGAACAACATTGTGATATTAGTTGACAACAAAATCAAATTACTTCCATGCTCCTTCTATATCATTTGCCGATCATGTCTGAAGCTTATTCTTTGACGAGTTAGCTTGTTCTTTGAGGTGCTGAATTTTCAGGAATGTTTTATGGTGCTATGTAAACTAATGCTTAGCTAGATTAAGTTAGTTCGCCGACCTGTAGTTGTGGTTTAAATCGACAATCCTTAGCAGCCATAAAAACGAAAATAATTAACACTAACTAGAAATCAGTCAAGTACTTATAGGAAAAGAAACTCTCTTTGAAACTAGATCCATTATTTAAATGCATGCCATTTCGAAAGGTTTAAATTATGAATAACTATTGTAAAAAAAATTAGTTTTCTTTGACAGCAATTAAACGAAACTAGAATACTTTTCAAGGACTTTCAACCCGCAACTTCTTAAATAAATAACGAGAAAAGAGAAAATAATAAAAATAAAATAAAAATAAATCAAATTATGCAGCTGAAGTTTGTGGAATGCGAAAATAATGCAAATGCTTTTGGCCGCCGGTGTTTGCCTGAATGCAATCAGTGCAGATTATGTAGTGGCTGTGCAGGGGTTCACGGCGGGGGCAAGCAGGGGGCGAAGGGTTGAAGAAATAATGCGCGTAATAACAAACTACAGGCGTAACTGAAATGGCAGGCTACTGCGCATTTGTCCAGCCGATGGGCGATGGCGATGGCGATGGCGATGGCAAGGCGAAGGCGTTGGCCAAGACGGACGACGGGAGGCGCAACTGCGGTAATTACAATTGCCGCCGGACATGGACTGCAGTAGCCACAGCAGCAATGGAAATAGCAGTGGCAGTGGCAGTGGCAGTGGCAGCGGCAGTGGCACAGCTGCGTCCGTGTTGCATCAACGCAACAGATCTTGAAGCATCCTCGCTCGCCCAAGACAATTATATGCTGCCAAAGACGCATGCGCAGCTGAAGCATCAGCAGCAGCAGCAGCAGCAGCAGAAGCAGAAGCAGCAACAGCTTCCTGACTGCATTTTGTTTTTACGTTTTTATTTGAGCAAATTGCTGGCAACTTTGCGGACTGTGACTGACTGAATGATAGACTCACTGACTGCTTGACTTTCCGACTTTCAGGTTGACTAAATGACTGACTGTCTGACAGTTGCTGCTGCCGCTGCTGCTGCTGCTGCTGCTGATGGTGGTGCAGTTTCGCTCCAATTGCAATTCGTTGCTGCCCTGTTGCCTGCAAGAAAAAATATGCCAAAATTGCTACGTGCGGGCGTTTTGCACAAGAATCTCGGACCGGAGACCAGCCGGCAACGATAATGATGATTGCAGCTAAATTATGATGCCCCGATGCGAGTGCAGAGCTCAGCAGAGAAAGTGTAGCACACACACACACACACACACACACACACACACACACACACACACACACACACACACACACACACATACCCATGCGAACAGTTCACACAGAAGCTGACTGCAACATCATCAGGCCACGGCCATCGAAGGGACTTAGCGGCTTTATTTAGCATAACTCGCATCGCCATTGGGGCCGCAACAGCAGCCGCACCAGCAGCAGCAAGAGCAACAACTTTAGCAACAACAACAACAAGATTAGCAAAACGTAATAATTGCAAAGCAGTTTGCCGCAGGTGTGCCACCCGCCTTTGTCCAGGACCCGTACCCGTACTTAACCGGCTGCCTCACAGAGATGAGCACGCCCGATAAAGCAGCAACAACAAGGTAGTTTTTTTCTGCTGTAGCAACATCGGATGCTGGCAACGTCGCGTATTAAATGCATTTGATCCTTGATGCTGTTGAAAATGAACTGAGCTCGAACATGCAATCAAGTGGCCCCCGCGCGCCCCACCTGTGCGCCCTGCCCATCAATATGGCCAATTTCATGAATGAAAACTTGGCACAGACCGTCTTGGCCTTTTGCATGTAGCAACAACACGCACACCCACACAGACGATTGAAGTGTGTAAGGAGCGAGCTGTTGCTGCTGCATGTTGCTGTTGCTATTGCTGTTGCTGTTGCTATTGCTGTCGCTGTTGCTGTTGCTGTTTCTGGCAACATTATGAGTCTTGGCGACGCTTGTTGCAGCTGTAGCGCATTAACCTCGTTCACTCTGCTGCTGCCTCACAAGCAAAATATTTACCAAAGTGATTAAGATGCCTGAGTAATTTTTAACACAATTACGCTGCCAAGCAGACGACGGCACTCAGTAGTCAGCAGTTGGCACTCGGCAGTCGGCAGTGAGCAGTCCCGGGTCTGCAATTGTGAGCTGCTGCTGCCGCCTGCTGCCTGCTGCCTGCTGCCTGCCCCGTTGAATAGCTACTGTAGTTACACTGGCTCGGCGTCAGTTGCAGCTGCATTGCTGCTAATGACCAGGCCGAGCCAACAGCGCAGCCACTTGCAATATAAACTGTGGCATTGTCTGACCAGCCAACTCCAACTGCAAACCCAACTCCAACTCCAACCCCAGCTCAGCTCAGAGCTCCAGCAGCAGCCAGCACAGCTCGGAGCAAGTGCCATCAGCATCAGCATCACGCGGACCCCCGAACTTTTGTATACCTTGGCTATTAGCGTTTCCACACAACGCTGACTTTAATCGTAGCGCAGCGTAGACTGCCGCCAGGTGGAAGGAAGAGGCAGGAGGTAAGCAACAGGAGGCGGCAGGCGGCAGGCGGCAGGCGGCAGGCGGCGGGTTGAGGGTGTTTTACGCATCAGTGTTTTTTGACAGCTTCTTCTCGCCCGGCGCAGCATAATAAAAAAGTTAACGTTTTGTTGTGATTTATTGTATATGCGATTTTTGGCAGGTGTTGAGCAGCGCCATCAGCGCTCATCAGTAGTGGTGCTTGCTTGTGGCATGACTGCAAAAGCGATTGCAACGTGTGGCGCACTCAATGCTCAGTGGCTTCCCCAGTCGAGGCGCAACGCACCAACAGAAGAGGCCAAAGCAAAAGCAAAAGTCGTGATGCGTTTGGTTTAGATTCGAGCGGCACGATTTTTGCCGGCGTTAGCCACATTAAAAATGTTGCCACAAGCAACGACATTGCTGTTGCTGTTGCTGTTGCCAGCTCTCAATGCGAGCTGTTGACAAAGAGCAAAGTTCGCGATTTGTGAATTTGTTGCCCATTTGCTAATAATATTTATACACTGGCATCGGGTGCAACGACTTTGTATCTAGGTTTGACTTGTCCGACATAACTAGAGCTTAATTGGAGTTCCGAACCTAAATCTAGAGTATCAGCAAAATTAAATAACAGTCTGAGTCGTTCCTTCTCATTCAGATTACTTCTGGAAATGTATAAATTTGAAATAGTCTTTGCCATCTTTGATAATTAATTTCCCTTAAGCGAATAAATAAAATTGATTCAGTCTCTCGAAAGATTGATTATTGATGATTTAATATCTCCATAAAAAATTTACAAAATGGTGTTAATGATAAATAAAAAAAATAAATAAATAATAATAATAATAATATTGTTGCTACTAACTAGCAGGTAATTTCATGTTATTCTCCAATTTTTATTTTAATATTTACTCATTATTAGTTAATATCTCAAACAAATTTAACAAAAAATTTATTTTTATGTGTTGAGCTGTCGGCCTTTTCTAACGACCAACTGACCAACCAGGGCTGCGACTTACCGATAACTTACAGGGCTGCAGAAGAAATATTTATTTGGAACTTGTCCTTTCACTTCTAATTTGAACCAAAAATATGCACTTTAAATGAACATTCTATCAGTTAAAATGTCTCATTTAGGGAATTCAAGCATCTGCTTAGCTGTTGTCATGGCCAAATCGAAGCTGTCTTGGGCCAATCCGAATTTCCTTTCCCATTGTAGTGGACCAATGAAAATGAAAATGAGCGCGGCACGCGCTTAGCTGCCGCACGACTAGAAAATTGCATTGGTGAAGAGCTCCGCGCTTGGCTGAGCTCGCTGTGTTGGCAGGGGAATGGTAACAGAAAGGGGAACGGGCAAGGGAGTGTAAATGGGAACGGGAAGGGGAGTGATAAAGAGTGAGTGTGAGTGCGAGTGTTGCAGCCACGTGTTGCGCATGCGCTTTTGGCCCCTAGATATGCAGTTGGACACGACGCGACGCCCTGAGCCACAGCCATAGCCAGAGCCAGAGCCAGAGCCTGAGCCACAGCATTTGCGTTTGTCAGGGTCGACTGCATCGCGCGTTTGCTTCGTGCTCGGCACTGTGCAATTGTTCAGAAGCTCGTTCCGTTGTGCCGTTGCACGAAGCGACGCTTTGGCGTGAGGCAGAAGTAGCAGCAGCAGCAGCAGCAGCAGCAGCAACAGCAGCAACACCTTCACTCTCTGCGGTTGAGGCGATAGTGCGATGATGTATGGCCTGAACTTGCGCTGTTTATGCCTCTACTTCTGGAACAGCTACGGCCACAGCCACAGCCACAGCCACAGCCACAGCTAAAGTCGCAGCCCCTGCTCCTGCCACTGCCACGGCCACTGCCCCAAGCTCGACTGCTGCCTACTATTGTAGGCGTCAACTCACGTTTATGCTTTGTAGACATTATCGCGCCTGTTTATCTTTAAATTGCAAGTAAATTACGCTGGCTCGCGCAGCTTGATGTATTATGCTGGCTTGTTGAGTGGCCAGTGAGTGATTTGATGAGCTGAGCAATGGCCGTGGTGGGAATATGCCACATGGCCGGACTGGGAAGCGCGAGGGGTCCAGATGGATCGGGAGAGAGAGTTGTGCACACAAAGATCTTTAAAAACAACCCGTTTATTCGAGCACTACAAACTAAACGTTGTGCGTAATAAATTAGCTATGAAAGCATCGTCATGCAGTTGGATAAGTGTTATGTGTGTGGGATGAGGTGCAGTGGTGAGGTGTGGTGGGGGAATCTCTCAGTAATGCGTCTCCGTGATCCTCACCTTGCCGTATTTACCGTGCAAATGGTGCTTGGCAAAGGCCAGCAGGTTGGCGTGGCTGTGGACATCCAGATGGGCGGGATAGATGGTCTTGTGCACCACAGCGGCGTGGCTGTGGTGGTGCACCAGCGGAGCCGAGTGGTGGTGGTGCACCACCGGAGCTGAGTGGTGGGCATAGTGGTGCAGATCGGCGTGGGCATGGGCGTGCGTATCGATGTGAACATTGGGGTTGTCGATGATGTGATGATCGACCACGGGGTTCCTGTAGTGCAGGAAGTGGTGTGGCTCATCATGCACCACCTTGTGCACATGATGCACTGGCTCCACTTCGTGGATGGGCTCGTGGCTGACAATCTTGGCCGGAGCATGCACATGCTCCAAATGGCCGTGGTGCACGTCGTGTTCCAAGTGCGCAGAGTAGCCGTCGTGGTGGTAAACGGGATGAGGCACAGCGTCCACGTGGTGGTCGCTGCCATCGATCACTATGGCGGAGCTATGGCCCAAATGAATGCCATCGGAGTGATGAATGTCGGCGTCCACGTAGGCTGGCAGCTCCTCGTGGTGCACATCGTGCTCCAGGTGGGGCAGCAAGCCAGCCTGCGCCACGCCCAGCAAAGCCAAAGTGCAGATGAAGAACTAAAGAAAACTTCAACAATTAGAAGGAACTTGGCCACCTCAATCTCCCAGGGGGCACCCACCTTCATTGTGGAGATTTCACGCTTAGTTCGAGTTATCCAAAAGTTAAGATTGACGCTGCGCCTGAGACACTTGTGCTGCTCTGCTGCTGTCGTTGAACTGTGCTCCTATCCGCTGCAGCCCACGCATTTTATAGCACTGAAAGACAGCTGCAATCGTTGGCCAATAGCACGTGCAGCCCGGCGGGTGGAACAGCTGGCATGGTCGGTTGTCCCAGCCATTCAACGTTATCAAAATGGCCAAGCAATGAAAGTAATGCGATGCGATACGATGTGATGTGTGCCGGGGCAGCCAAGTGGCCGGCGTGCCTGGAATGCCCAATGAGCTTTGTCGTCACACTTCCAGTAATGCCGCTCATTATGTAAAGAGCGCACCGTGGTCAATAAACCATTTCCAGCTTGTCGACTAGTCAGCTCGTCGGTCATGTCATAATTTGATGGCCCAATAGGCCTACCTCACCTTGCCAGGGGTTGCACCATTCTGGGCAGGTGTTGGCAAGGCCAGCGATAGCTTCGCTTCCACTGCCGCTCGCAGTGCATTTTGCAACCAATTTGGCAATCTGCTGTCAGTGAAAGCGCTAGCTTCAGCTGACCAACACATCATGCAGCCCTTTATAATGGCCAAAAATAATCCATTCACACAATTTGCATTGGGCACACACAATTCATAGCGCCTACGTGTGGAATTTGCCGGCGGCACACGATATTCACGGCTTGCCAATATCTCCGTGTTTATATTGGCACGACGGTGCTAAAAACTAATGCTAGCAACTTGTGGGTGTTATCAATCGTGACTTCCACGATATTCGCGCCCTGCCAGCTGTGAATTGCCGCTTGTCAATAGGGGAAACAAAACTCAGTTCAGATATCAAATAAGGTGCTACAGCTACAGCGCACCGAATAGTAAATACGCTTTTTCATTTATGAGGCTGATAATTCTTTTAAAAGTAAGAATAACTTAAGAATTAAGCATTGGCAACTGGAGACTTTAGCCCGAATGAATAACTTTATTCTAAATTAATTCTTATAAATAAAAAAATTTAAAAATTTCCGATAGTTGAGCACTTTATATTTGCGAATTGCGGGAAAATATATAATTTTCTGGGTACAATTTTGTATTTCAATTAGGTTCACACACAATTTTGGGCCGATCTTTTCAATTACTAGCTTCTACGATTCTTCCAATATAATTAATTGCAACTGCAGTGCCCATGGATGGGTCTGCCTGGTGAATCTGCTATAAAACTTATTTCAATAAATATGTCACGGACCTCATTTGCTTCACATCTAATTAAACTAATCTATACTAATATACAACTGTTAAATAATACAACTTGACAACTTATATAACAAAATATGTAATCCAGAATCATTTATTAAATATATGCAATAATATCTTAGACCAGTTTATAAATTTATTACGTTATATGGGCTTACTGTATGGGCAGATAATGCCAAATATGACTTGAAATAAGTACAAACAAATACACTGAACAAATTAGTAGAGGTGATAGCAACCATTTCTTGTACAAATATTGAATTAAAGCACAACAGCACTTTAGATATATCTATTTTAAACATATGTGCATGTTATTTATTATTAATTATTAAGTTAAACTAAATAGTTTTAAGCAATAGTCCTAAAAAATAAATTATACAAATCATTACGACAAAAAATTAAAAATTAAGTTAAATTTTATTTATTATTTTTATAATTTCATTTATTTTATTGAACTTTATTTCCTAAAATATTATTTTCTCTCAGTTTAAACAAAATGTATTTAGATAAATTAAATATAATCATATGATTGTGAATTGGGGATTAGCTGCCGGATGAGCAAATAAAATACAAATGGAATACCCTCATTGAGTTAGTAATATGAGTGACATTTTTCCTGATTTTCTTTAGTTGGAACATTATCCTTTGCTATTATAGCTGAATATTTGCCCTATTAAAAAATTAAATAAATAAAGTCTTTTCTTATGCTGTTTATTGAGCGATTGCGATTGTAATGAAATTATTTAATATTTCCACTTGTATGATCTGAAGACATTAAAACTCGCATAATTTCTAAAAATGTTGTATACATATCCGAGCATGTGTGCGTTCGTCATGGCGATTGCATTTCCTGTCTAGACGGCAGACACGTTCCACAGATTATGAAAAGCTTAAGGCAGTTAGCTGGTGGAGCCGCAGAGTCAAAGCCAGGCCAAGATAAGCTGAATCCAAAGTGGGTCAGCCAATGGCTAATTACATAATAATTTGGTCAATTTGATCACGTTGCTAATGAGCAGCGTTGTATGCAAGGTGGCAAATTCGTGGAGGCGGCAGCCGGCGGGGCGAGGGGGCCCAACTATCGCAACTATCGTTTTGGGCGGCGGCGTCAACACCCCGAAAACCACATAGTGTCGTACGTGCGCCACATGTGCGATGGGGCCCAAAGGGGAACTTGAAAAGCGGCGATCGACTTAAAATGCCCGCCAGGTGCCCACGCGACGCGCTTGTTGTCGACCTGTCCACAGATTTGAGTGCGAATTAGTTTTGGCTTCGATAGAAGCGCAAACGCAATTTGTACGCCTGACAAATACTCGAACATTTCCAATGAATTTTGCGTACGAATTTGACAATTCTAGGCGCTGTCTTTTATAATCGCGGTCTCTTGGTCTTTTGGAATTGCCAGTTCCTGTCTCTCTGTCTGTGTGTTGGTCTGTTTGCCAGTCGCCCCTGTGTCTTACACCTGCCCCAACAGCCAATTAGCCTCAAAAGTATCTCCGTCGCATGCGATCGCAGTTTGCAGCTCGCCAGCTCACATCTCAAGGGGCGGGCAGTGTAGCATTTGTAATTAGACGGGGCAGCAACAACGTTGACGGCAACTTATTTCAATATGCAAATTATTGTTAGACTAGCATAGAGAAAAATCTACATAAAGCACCATCGACGAGCAGCAGCAGCAGAGGGAGACAGCCACACAGACAAAAAGCCGTATAGCAAAAGAGAAAAAGGAAAATAAAAATAATAAAAAAATCTATAATTTATTTGCACAAAAATGACGGCAAGTCGTTGATGGTGCGGGTGCGGGTGCGGGTGCGGGTGCGGGTGCGGGTGCGGGTGCGGGTGCGGGTGCGGGTGGTGGCGCTGACGGTGGTGCAGGCTCGTAATTGAGTGCATCGTTTGCGGGGCAGCAATAGCGGGGCAGTGGGTAGAAGGTGAGAGTGAGCTGTATTAGCGACGCTGCCAACAACTAATTTAATGCCAGCGGCAACAGCAACGGCAACAAACAGCAGCCGCAACAACAGAGACGGCAACATGTCAACGGCAACGCCAGCTGCCTGCTGCCTGCCGCCTGTGGACTGCAACGAGGATGATCCCATTGATGGGGCGCTGGGCAGGCGGGCCAGGCGGGGTGGCAGCACTTTGTGCATATTTTATGCCTGCGGCTCTCCGGCTGCGGTGTCCATTGTGGGCAGCGCTGCACATGGGGCTGAAATAATTTTGCATCACATATTTTGTCGACCACAAATCAACGGCGTGAGATATTTGATGGTAATTAATATTGTAAGTAAAACGTATTATGCGCTTGAATAAATGACTCTGCTGCACTTAATAGCTCCTGGCCACAGAGTCATACATATGAGAAGCAAATGGCGAAATGCCATGGAAAAGCAGCCAATGAGTAAGTTGTTAGGAATTTAGTTTTTGAGATTTTGGGAATTTATTTTTACAGCCTGAATCCATCGACAATGGAAATTCCGTGTAGAATGATTTCATTTATGATCTCATAATTTATATTTATTCTTGGCTAAAAATGAAAATCGAGTTGACAAAGTCTGTCCGATTTAAGCGTTTAATATTAATAGTAATAATACTAATATTAATAGCATTTCATGCTCGCCGAAAAAGCCATCTAGCTTTACTCGAATCATATCTCTTTTTTGCTTAGAGCTAAAATCTCTACATCTAAAATTTCTAATTAATTTGGTAATTTCATAAAATCCAACTTTAGTTGGAAATAAATCAATATAAAGCTTTTCTTAAATGTCATTAAATCTAAAATTTGTAAAACTTTATATTAATTTTATATTTTGGATATTAGCTCAAATATTCAATATAAACTTCATATATTCAATATGGAATTAACATATTCATTTAAGGAAAGGCCACAGAACTTATTGCAGAAACAAGTTGGCAACGCAAAGCGATTTCTCTCCTTTATATTATATTAATATTATTAATATTAATCCTACAATCTACTACTGCATCATGATAATGGACGGACAGACGGATGGATATTGCTAGACTAACTCAGCTCATAGTTAAGAGCTTATAGAATGAAATGGAAATTTCGATAAGTTATATGCATGATATATGTTTGTAGGGGTCAGACAGATCGGTATATATAAAGATAATAAATGATTTCGATCTAGCCGATCGACAGACATGAGTTCCACTAACACTTGTCCTATATTAATTGAAAATAATTATTTTATATTATTATCAAAGGTAATGACATTCGTTTTGTCGATTGTCACAACAAATCATATGAAATGTCTGGCTATATGTTTTATTTTTGGATAACACTTAATCAAATAACAACGCTGAATTGCACAATATTTGAGCAACTCACTCGCAGCGTCATTAGCTCGCAATCACAATATTAATTTCACAATCATTATACTGTCTGTGGGACTGGTCGACCCATTGGCCCCTGGCGAGCAATCGATCTGGGGATGTTATCAACGGTAGCTTCAGCTGCTCGGGGCACAGGTGTTTTTGGCCACTGTTCCAATTTGCAGTTCAGATTGCTTTCGATTTCTCATCACACGATTTTTAATCATTAGGCTCCGCGCGCAGGAGTTCGGGAGTTCGGATCGGGGCTCGAACAGGATGGTCAGAGAATCGCATATGCGATTGGGGGCTCTTCCCCCAACAGACAACAAATTGCTCAGCAGTAGCAGTAGATCCAGTCTGGTCTCTTATTGCATTTTCGCCAGGTAATGAAGTTCAGCAAAAAGTTAATCGGAAAAGCAAGGCCCGCAACTAAATAGACAAATGATACGGAACGGAAGCTGCCAAGCAGTTGGCCAATTGTGCGGTGGGTTTTGCTTGCACATTAGCGGCTATAAATTGTCTTAATGCACACACACAAACACACTCGCGCGCACACATGCATATGCACACACTGAGTGCAGCCTGATCGGGGCCAGGCAGACACCTTGAACGGCGGCAAAGATCAGACCCAGAGGCCGCATCGACTCGTCGTGTGATTTTGCAAACTCTGGCAGCAGTCCGAGTCCAGGTTTGGCATTCAGATCTTCATATACGATCATGCATATGGCGAGGCGCGTGTTGTGTATCTGCGTCTGTGTACCCTCCGCAAGTGTATCTGAATCTGTAGCTGTGGGCCTGGTGTTGCATAAGCCGTTGGTGCTGCTGCTGCTGCTGCTGCTGCTGCTGCTGCATGACCAATCGCTGTAAGATTGTGAAAATTGTAACGCTCGATTGAGAGCTCAAAGTTGCAGTTCAGTTGTTGTTGCTTGCGCCGTTGTTGCTGCTGTTGTTAATAATATTGCACAAAGGCAACTTTGCGAAAGTTCGTCAGCAGCAACAGCAGCAGCAGCAGCAGCAGCAGAACAATGGCTCAACTCAATTCAAGTGCTGCTGCTGCTTCTGTTGTTGCTGTTGTTGAATGTTCTTGTGGCCATTGTTAGTTGATTTCATCTGAAATAGAAAGCATGCAATTTTCATGCCACTCTGCGGCGTCGATAGCGGCAGCAATTGATCTGCCGATCAGCGGATCGATTGAAGGAGTTATTACACACGAACAAAGCAACTGCAGCAGCAGCGGCAGCGTCAGCATCATCTTGAGGAGGAAAATCATTGACCATTGGTCCATTGGTCCATTGGTCCATGGCAGCTATTGCTCTATTAGTGTTTGGGCAACGGATCGTATGATGTGGCATAATGATTTTGCGGAATTTCAAATGGACCATAGGACAGGTGCTAATTTCATAGAACAGCCAATTGAAATGCCTGGCCAATATCATCAGAGGCCGCCGACAATGCCATCGACAAGTGCGTGGCTAAAACTGACTTTAGATTACACTGAACAACCAGAAAACACTTTAGAGCTGATTATGATCTAATTTCACACAATCACATTATCTATAATTTTTAATAAACATATTTATGTCGGCATTGCATCCACAAAGTGCAAAAATCTTAATCGCAAATCGAATCTTTGCAATATTTTTATTTTTTGCAATATTAATAGTAGCTCCAATCGATGTTTTCTGTCATTCAACTAAGGATACTTATGGTCTTTGTTGTTGGAAAAATTTTTATTATGAATTACAAATTAATAAACAAATGGAACTCTCATTTCTAAAATATATCAAAAAACTAAACAAATACAAGTTTTTTACTAGGTCAGTTCTAAGTTAGTTGTTAAAATTTAAATGATTGTCTCCAATCCAAGAATCAATCGACAATTTGCTTTACTAACTAGATTTCTCTTTACTTTATAATATAGTTACTATGAAAATTAATTAAAGTTGATGTCCTTCACATTAGCGGCAACTGCAACTATGTTGGAGAGTGTAAGCTTGTGAGTAATTGGCGAGTCGATTAAGCCAATTGGTCAATCGTCTGTATCTTTGGGCACGGATAGCGGCCCGCTTCGGCATCCGCATTGACAAAGCGGCGTTTAATTGCCTGAATCGAAGTCAAGTTCGATTTTCGAGTACCCGAACGATGCCAGATAGTTGTAAAAACTGGGCAGGCCCTGCTTATCGAGATTCCCACGCACAGGTGGTGACAGGTAGCCAGCCGGCCAGCCGGCCAGTCAGCCGACCGGATAGAAGTCGTTTGCCACCAAGAAGATGAAATGAAATGCGACCTTTGCCAGCAGGATTCTTAACGCCGGTGATAAGGATGCGCACAGCGGCTGCTGTGCTGTGTGCTGCGCAGTGCGAATGCCACATCCCGACACCGAATGACCATTTCATGCCGGCACATAAATTAGTTGCACTCCGAAGGCAGGTCGTGAATGAAATCGATTGAAGTTGAATGAGTTTAACTGTAAATGCATTTTTAAGCGTATGTTTTGCTGTGTTTTGTCCAAGATACGATGCTGACGACGACGACGACGTCGCCGCCGCCGCTTCTTATCAAAGCCAAAATATCTAAGTGGCTTTGTAGTTCGTTTGTTTGGCTGCAGGGCCACAGGGGCTAGCGGAGAGCAGAGTGTGGGCTGAGGCTCTTTTATGGTCTCCGACCGCTCGGCTGCGACTGTAGGCATTTATGCATATCGATGCCGAGGCTTGTAAATCTGTGCGTATGCCATTAATTTTTCTCTTTCACTCCACTCCAACAACAGCAAAAGCAACAGCAACAACAACAGCTACAGCCACAAAATCTTGTAAAACTGTAATTTTAAATTAATAGGCGCGTATTACAAGCAGTTTATATGCACAGGCGTAGGAGGCGGAGGCCCGTCCCCCACCCTGCCCCTGCACCTGCCGGTGCTTTTCTGTCTTGGCTTTATCAAGCCGAGCTGTGGGCCCCATGAAGGTGTTGAAATCAACAGCTAGTCCAAACTCTATAAGAATTTATAGCGGAATTATGTGACAGCTGCTGCCGTCGACGTTGCCGTCGTTGCGGCCGTCATTGTTAGTGTTTTTTGTTGTTAATGCTGTTGTTGTTGTTGTCGTTGTTGCTGATGTTGCCGGCTAGCGGGTGTTCAACAATAACAATAACAATAACAATGCGTTAGTCGATACTCAAGTTAAGAGTCTCAGAACCCGTCTCCAACTCCAAATTCATCTCGATCTCCGTCTCTGTCTCTGTCTCTGTCTCTGTCTCCGTCTCTGTTTCAGTTACTTGTCTCTGGTTTCAGGCGTTTCTTACGGCATTTCATTTCAACGCATTTCATTTGAAGCCATTCCATTTGATTTCTTTTCTTTAGTTGCCTTTGGGGGCCTCAAAGAGAAGCTGCTGCTCTTTAATTTTCACCTTTTGCCCGCGCTGGCCGGAGCTGGCTGAAGGCCTTAACTAATTTATGCAAATGTATATTTAATCGACGTTGACAGTTAAGGCGGGCGCTAAAGAACACAAAAGGCGCAGCATCAGCCCCAGCATCGCCACTGAGAGCAACAGCAACAGCAACAGCAGCAGCAACAGCATCGCCAGCAACATCAGCATCATTGTTGCTGCTGCTGCTGCTACTATAGATCAATGTGCTCTTTTGTGAGATGATAGATGTTCACGAGGCGGCAACACCCACCGTAGATGGAACTTGCAGATGGCGCTGATGTGGCCAGTGTAAATTTGTTGACGGCGCATGTTGTGCATTTTAAAGAAGTCCTCAATAGAAACTCAAGAGGACAATCAGCCGCAGCAGGTGTAGACTCTTCCTTCGTCGCCTCCGAGAGTAAGTGGCGAAAATTGAGAACTATATTTAACATAATCAACGAGAATGCAAAATCCAAGACCCTTCCCGATTATTTATAGTTCTTGATACATCCACAGCTCTTGTCTATGAACTGAATATCTGCAGCAGCAATCAAGCTATGAATAATCAAATGGTGTTTAAAAATAATTATAATTCATTTTAAGTGAACTGCAATATCATTAAAGTAAGCATTTTCAAAAAAAAAAAAAAAAAAAAAAAAAGATTTCTCTGTAATAAGATGTTTAAAATTCTTAACATTCTCAAACTTATTTAATTTATTGCTAAGGCAGTATATAATAAATATGCAGATTCTAATATCAAAAGTCAATAAGACTTTGGTCAAAAGATAGTTATATTTTGATAAAGATCAACTCCTAATATTCCTAATACAGTAGTAAAACTTTTATAAATGTATCTGTGAGTAATAAAATTCTGTAAATAAAATTATATTTTTATGCCGAGCTATATCTTTAATTCTTTAACTTAATTGTCGCAAAAAGTTAAGTAAAAATATCATCTTTCTTTGTTGCTTCAGTACTTCTAAAGTATAACTGATAACTGAGAAAATTGAACAAAAACAGAGATTTCTATATTATATAAGTATAAATTTTAATGTTTATTCAGCTAAAGATCAACTCTTCGTATATTAAACAGTAAAAAAACTGTTATAAATTTACCGTTGAATAATAAAATGATATATGAATACATTATATTTTTAATGGACCGCTCATCAGTCATGAAATCTTGATCTGGAAATTCTCGAGAAAAGTTTTATTCACGCATTTCCTTAATACATGCAACATTTTTACTTTTTAATGAGGGAATGGAATCAGAATAGTAATTCATATTTTATTAAATAAGAACTTCTCGAATCTATTGTCTTCAAGCACTTCCTTGTTTATTTTATTATTTGTCAGAGATCAGCTCTACGTTTGCCAAACAGTTTGCAACTCGGATTTAGTTATGTGTATCGGCAGGCTAATGAGCTGGAATCTTAAAGAGCAATTTGGCATCGTGAGGAAAGGCTTGTAAGCAGGAGAATTGCATTTTGATTACCATTTCAATGGACTGTTATATAGGCATTTATCATTCAGCGCTTAATGAAGCTGTAAATTTTTCAGTGATTGCTGCCAAATTACAATTAAATGCCGCGCATAAATCTTCAGCAGAGTCGCGGCTATCTAGTTGGCTAAGGCTTGGACCAGCCAGCAGCCCTTTAGGGCGCCAGGTATTGATATAGGCAAAATATCCCCAACACATGCGCATTAAAACAGAAATTACTACCTGAATTCCGCAAGTGAATATAACAAAGGCTGCGACAAAGCGGCCAGCGGAGCAGTGTGCAAACTGTAACTGAGTCTCTATGGCAGTCGTGTTTATAAAGCAAATCATAGACAAAGCGAGCTGGCTTAACGGGCGCCATAAAAGAGATGCTAAGATCTGTGTGCCGCATGCTGCATGCAGCCTGCGCTTGCCGCTTGCCGCTTGCTGCTTGCCGCTTGAATGGCCGCAAGTGTCGTGGACAGCATGCAGCACGCGCTACGCTGGACGACGGACGACGGGCTGGGGCTGGGGCTGGGGCTGCAGCAGAAAGCAACTGGAAAGGGGACCGCGCCGGGCCAGCCACTCGCTAAATATCAATAACATTTTTATTTATTTTGTTTGCGAACATTTTGGCATTTTTGAGTGCATTTATTTTAACGTCCTAAGCCGAACGTTTTGTAAAACGTTTTGTCTGCTCCCGTGCATACATGTGTGTGTTGCAGGTTCCCCCAGTTGCCTGTTACGTACGAGTGCACGCCGAGATTTGCAGTAGCCATTGGCCCATTGGCATGTCGCGTGCAACTGCAGCTGCACTTGTCCCGGGATCCATGGCTTCTTGGCTTTATGGCCTCATGGCTCCATGGCGAACCGCACCATAGCCGAACACTACTCCTGGCAACAATAAATAATAAACCTTTTGTGGATTTTGGTCTTGATGGCGGTGGCGTTGGCCTGGCTACCGATCGCCCAAGATCAAAGTCCAATTGCCGCCATTGTTTGCTCGATGGAGCCGAGCGAACGCAAAGGCGAAGGCGAATCAGCCGCCGATCGAGCGAGCAAATAAAAATGTCTGAAAAGGAGCCAGGTCGAACACTTGGAAAGTGGATGTGGCTTATTATTAGACAAGTGCTAAATGCGGCATTATATTCCGTTTTAATTAAAAAGGGAAAATCGAGCGGAAGTTGACCTACAATAGCAGCAGCAGCAGCAGCAGCAGCAGCAACAACAACAACAACAGCAGCAGCAGCAGCAACCTTGGTTACACGTAGGCATAAAACTGAGACGGACAAGAAAAACCGGTGGCAATAATTTTAATGCCGCTAAGAGGCAAAGTACGGCCACGCGGACAGACGGACCGATGGACTGACGGACAGACGAAGAGTGGCGGCATCGTAAAATTCTTAAAACATATTTTATGAGCAGCAACAACAGGCAGCAGCAAGAAAATACGAAAAACGCTGCACGTTGACAAATTTGAAGGCCCGAAAGAGGTCGGCGAGGTCGCTTGGTAGGCGCCCAAAAGGAAAAGCAGCCTCATAAACGCTGGCGATTTAATTTAACGATTGTCATACTCATACCTAAAGCGAAAGGGTAAAAGACCAACAGCGGTAACAACGCTCGCATGTTTCTGGTCGACTTTCCGATGAGTTAACTGGAACTGCCAGTGAGCCATGGTCATGGAGGAAGCCACCCACATAAAACAACAAATGCTGCGCCATTGTCTCAGGCGCTGAAATTCACTTGAAAAAATCTCATAAAACCCCAAAAAAAGCAAAAACCAAAAAATAAGGCAGAACAAATAAGAATGCCTTGCAGCTGACTGAACGAATTCGAAATACGCTTTAGTCAAGCAAAAGAAAAGTCGAAAAAAGGCTAGAGCAGAACTTGGTGCACAATGTGATTATCGTATGTATTAGCAATGGCTTGGCTCTGTAGACAGACTAATAACCTGTCCAATTCATCAGTCAAGTGACATCAGTGCAGTGCTTCCGCATCATAACTTAGTGAATATGCCTCAGGTGCAGGGCATCAGCTACGGCTGAAAAGCTACATTCGAATACATAAAACGGTATTGAATAGCCCTAAAACGAAAGCGGACTGCGCTTCGGCTGTTCGCTGAGCACCCAAAACGACATGGGCCCAGTTGCTGATGAAGCAGAAAGAGAGGAGGAAGCAGAGCCACAGAGGCACAGATCAACAACGTTGATCACGCGCATGCGACGACATTCAATGTGATTTCGTTTGAAGCGCCGCGCGCATGCGCGGGAGCAAAACAATCGCTTGACAGAGCCAACGTTGCCGGCGACGGCGACGGCGACGTCACCGTCGACGTCGACATCGCAGTGGCGTCGGAGCTCAAATTGGGTCGCCAGGCGCTGCTTAGGCACTTCCCTTGGCGGCCACGCCACTGTCGGCGACAGTAGCTGCTCCTAGATGCGCGCTGCTAATGTTGCCCGACCGTTCAAAAAGTCAAAAGTGAGCCAGTGCAATCTGATAATAATCTGACAAACTGTCGCTGGCGTTTGACGGCGCATAAAGCGCACAAAGGCGGCCAGCGAGCAGGAAGAAATCAAATTTAGCCGAGCGGTACAGGGAGACGGCTGCAGGAGGGTGCGCAGGGCTGCGGACCGCGGACCGCAGAGAGCGGCAGCGACTGCCTATTCCTAATGATGACAATTTGAGCTGTAGCTGTTGCTGCAGCCGCAGAACACGTAGAGCTCAACACTGGCGACTGCAGTCGCCGGCAGTCGCTGGCCTGTATTGAATTTTGAATGATTAGTTTGATTCGCGAGCGATCGGCAGATTGAGCCTGACTTTTAAATGTCGCAGTCGTTGATGTTGGCGACGTCTTGGCCGCTTATTAGCCGCGCTAAATTGCACTAGGGACCCAATTTTGCAAAAGCCACGACAACGTCAGAGTCAGAGTTGGAGTCGGAGTCGGAGTCGGAGTCGGAATCGAAGTCGAAGTTGCAGTCGCAGTCGCAATTGAAGTCGGAGTCAGAGTCAGACTCAGAGTCAGAGTCGAACAAAATGTAACGTGTGTCAGTTTTAAGGCAAGCGTCAACTCTAATGAACTCTTGTGTGAATTTAGCTGAAGTCAATAAGCCAAGCGCTGTATATCAATTAAACTGGCAGACATTTGTTGCAGCTACCTGATCGTGGATCGTGGCTCGGCCCGGCAGTGGCTCCTTGTGACGCCCACTTGTGGGCAACGCGATGATCAATGAGCTGGAACTGTAGCTAGTTGTTGGAGTGGTAGCTGCAGCTGTGGCCATTACTAATACTGGCCTCGGTCACATTGAGGCACGTAGAAATATGCGAGCTTTATGTCCATGTCAAGTGCAACAATTACCACAATTGAACGATCGTGTGTCCGGTAGTCGCAACAGCAGTCTCTGAGCCGCCATAATACCCTGTGCCAACTGACCAATCCCATTGCAAATTGAATAAGAACATTATCACTGCTACAATACAAGTCGAGCCAAGTCGCAAGGCTACAAGACAATAATAATCAAGATCAATTGCAATTACAAGCACAATGAATGCATTGCCTTCAACTTGACTCTCCGACTATGACTTTCAATTGGATATGGACTTGCCTATCGATCTACCAGACGAGGCAGACGACGCTGCCCACTTTTGCCAATGCTCGCTCGCTCGCAGGAAGTGCGCCGTGTGTCCGTGCGTCCCTGGCTAGACATGGATCAGTCATCTGGACGTACACTATGTTTGATATGATTTGCTGCAACATCTTGCTGCCCAGACAGAGGCACAGAGACAGGCAGGCAGGCAAGCTTACCAGCCTCGTTGTCGTTTTCATCTTGTGGCCGCTCCTGTTGCATGACGCGACTAATGCGCTAAATTCACACAATTCATCATCATGCTACAGCCTGGACACTAACAAGCCCAAATCATTTTACCGCTAGCGCTTACAGTGGTTACGCGCGCCAGAGCTGATCGAGAGCCGTGATCAGGTACGTCTGAAAATAAATATGTGATCAAATAATGAAAATATTTATTAATATTTATTATAATTTTAGCTTATGTTAGATAAAGACTATTCTAGTCAATTTGTATGTAAATTAAATTATATTATACTTCGTACTATAACTAACAATCAGTCTTTCAATAATCAATCTGCTCTACTAATTCTCTAATCAATTTTTAAAAAATCATTCTAATAAATAAAAGAATAGTAACCAAATGAAATATGATTCAGTATCGAAATGTTTAGGTTGTTTGTAGATTAGAATATGGAATAAAGTTAAGAATCTAAAGAGTTATATAGCAGATAGACACCTTAAAGTATGGAGGTCATATTAACTTACTAAGCTTTATTTCCTATAAGGGTTATGTATGTATTATTAGATATGTATGTATATATGCATGTGTATAGTTTTTACTTTTAAGAATTTAATGTCTTTCTGATCTCGATTTGAGATTTGAGTTGAGTTGAGTTGAGAAAGACAACTCTCTTTCTGCTAATTGTAAGCTCTTCTGTAAGCATTAGATATGGTAACTTTCTCTCATATTGAGAGTTGAGTTGAAGGAGAATCTCTTTCTGCCAAATATTCTTAATAACAATATTTTCAAAATATTTAATGCATAAGCATTTCTTATCTCTGATCATGGACCACTGTGCACGAGAGCTGGCCGGTGTATCTACTTACTTAGCGCTATAATTGTTTAACGAGCGTTCAAAACGGGGCGACTGCAGTGGAAACTAAGGCGCCTTTTTATGGCAAATGTGCAAGGTGATTGACAAGCAATCAGAATCCATTCTGATATACACTATCGGTAGGTAATCTATGCAATATACTGATATAAGTTACATGGCGAAATGCTGTTCACTTATGCCTGTTAATGTGTGCGTGTGTGTGTGTGTGTGTGTGTGTGTGTGTGTGCGTATGTGTGCGTTATTGCGTGGGCACTTGAAAACGCAGTTCTTAGCTGGGATTCGGTTTTATTACACGAAAATTTGTAGCATTTTGTGATTTCCGCGGAATAGATACATCTATGAAGCGCGTCTATAAAGAGTTACGCCCGCCCGCCCGCTTTGGTCAGAGCGACGGAGTCCAACACTGACTCGGACGCCGACGCCGACGCCGCGGCTCTTGATGTGATTTCGTAGAAGTGACCGCTGATGGACTATTGCGTATTGCTGTTGCGCGGTAGGTACGACAGCAACAGCAACAGCAACAGCACAGCAACGGCAATACCATTGGCCAACATGCTACGGTGGCGGTCTAAACGACCTACAGTCAAGCCAAGTCCAAGTCGTAGTTGGAGTTGGAGTCGGAGTTGGAGTTGAGTCTCGAATCGAGCCCGTCATCATTTCATTGTTGCCATAAACTTGCATTTATGATGACTTACGGGTCAGTTTTCCTTTTGTTTTTCAGTCGTCGTCAAACCAAAGCACTTAATGTCGCACATGAGCTACAAATGCGATGGCAATGGCGATGGCAACGGCGACGACGACGGCGACGGCGAAGGCGACGGCGATGGCGATGGCTCCTCCACGCACTTGAGGCGATTCTCGCGTCAACGGCGCTGGTGGTGGTAGTGGTGGCGGTGCTTGTAGTGGCGGTGTCGGTGGAGGAGTTTCAGTTTAAGTCTATCCCCGGGCCTGGGCCTGGGCCTGGGCCTGGTCTTCTGCTGAGTTGGAGCTGTTGTCTTTTCGGTAGTTGCGGCCAGCTCAGCCTGCCAGTTGCTGTAGTTGTTGTTCTCGTTGTTTGTTCTTTTATGTTAACCTTTTGTTTTTACCTGATTTCGGCGTCGTCGACGGCGACGGAACAAAAAGTTACCAAACGCATTCGCCCTCAATGTCACAACAACAATAACAACAGCAACATATCGTGGCTCTGTCTTGTGTGGTTGTTGTTGCTGTTGTTGTTGTAACATTCGTAGAAATCACAAGTGCCAAGCGCGCTTCATTGTGGGAACTGTTTTTGAAGTTGGCTCGCTGTCGGTTCAAGTATCTGCCCTTCGACCCTCCCTCACGCACTCACACATACACTGGCTTATAGCTTCCTCTCCCCCTCTCACTGTATCTCTCTGTGTGGTGTTTTGGGCCACTTCAGATTTCGACTCTAATATCCTTTTGAAATTGATTTGATTAACCTTTTGATGATCGATGATAATGAATATTTATTAACTGTTCGCCGGGTGCCACAATTTCCCACACTCTGTTGTCGAAACATGTCATAAAACGAGCATTATAAACATTAATTAATTTTTTTAATGCAAATATATCGATGGATATATGTGTTTTGAATAAGCATCGATCAGACGATTTCCTGCGACGGCAGTTCTCATTTGGAATAACTGTCATTAAATCCAGAAAACATAACAGACTTTTTTTATTATAAATAAACTGTGGCTAATTGGGTGTTGGTTGGCCGTGGATCGAAAATAGAATACTAATACGATTAATTAAGCGCCTTAGTTTCCGTTTTTATTGCTCAATTTGGTAGTAGTACGAAAGCCGCTACGACAACTACAACCACAAACAGAAACCATAAACAAAATATAACAAAAATGACAATTTATGAAAAAAAAAAAAAAAAAACAAACAAACAAAAAACGAGAAAATACTCATAATAAAAGAGCCCAACCCGAATCCGTTTATTGAGGGGTTTCGTTGCTTTAAGGGGCCAGCATTTGCATAGATTCGTTAATTAAATGTTTGTAGCCCTGATTTTTATCAGAAGCAATAATTAAGTTGCATATGCCAAAGGAGCGCTCTGCTTGCCAAGTGATCAAGATTTTATTAATGGGATTTTATGAACCGAATCTAAATACACAAACCCAAAATCCAACTGCGAAAAACTTGCTCAAAGCACCGGGGGAAAACACATGTTGAAGCCATTTAGATAGAATGGGGGCTGCGCAATCGACACGCCGAACCTGCCCAAGGTCTTAAACTATTAAATATGGTAATCTTCAGATAACGATAGCAGCGAATGCTGCCGATTAATCCACTTAGATTGAGATATCAGTGCTGGCTCTGGCTCTGATCGAGTCATAGGAAAGATCGTGTAATCGTTACATTTGTAAGAAAGAAAAAAACGAGGAGTGCCAATTGGCTGGCTGGGTTGGGACTATGTTTGGGAACTGATTAACACATGTATCATCTTTTATTTTATTTGTTTTTTTGCAGCACATATAGATCTGCAGACGAAAACGATTCAGATGAGATTCACAAGATAAGCGGGCGAGCGTAATCAAATATGTTTATCATAAATATTTAAATGAAAATAAAGACAATTTCCGATTTTAATCTGCGGCTTTTGTTCGACCGGGCTTATCGGCTCGATCTACTACAGATCTCAGTTATAACACCTGCCGACCATTAAACTTCCCTAATGTTCCATAGATAGCGGGTCATATAGCGTGGCATTACCCCAAAAACCGCCGGATATATAAGTTAAACACTTTATTGGCAGCCAAATCGTCGCACGCCGCAGGTAACCAAAAATCGTATTGCTAAACGTAGATGGGGCTATCGAGTTTTAGGCACACGCAGCTCGCGGCGGACAGCGTTGGGTGGCTTTCGGTTTGGATATTGGATATGAATGCATTTGCATAAATATGAAATTTATCAACGCTGTGCGCTGAAATGGATGCTGATTGAACTCATTTGGCTATTCAAAGACTCAGCGCATTATGTTATAGGCCGATGCCACATCATAATAAGCACACACACACGCACATGCATACACACATACGCACATACACTCGGTTCGTTTATTTAAACAAAAGCAGTTTTAATAAATCGACATATGAAACACGACAACTAACACCATTAACTCCACTTTAAATTGTTAAATTATTCAAGCACTAATATGCAGCAAAAATAACACACAACAGCAACAGCAACAGCAACAACAATGATAGCAACAATAACAACAACAACAAGAGCCATGGCTAACGATAAAATACCAATTTGTCTGTCATTTTTGGTCAATTTCATACAATATTTTAATGGTCAGTTGGCCAGTCTCTTTAGCACTGAGTGTAAGTATGTATGAGTGTGTGTGTGTGTGTGTGTTTGCTCTATAGATGCAGCATGTAGGACTCATTTGTGTGGACATCAAACAAATTACTTTATCAACAGCAACAACGAGCCAAAAGCTGTTGATGTGCTGTTTATGCATCATCCATCGCCCGGTCCCTCGTCGACCTGCTCTAACCCTCTCGAACAGTTGCCCTCTCTATCCCTCTCCTGCTCGCTCTTTGGCGTACACCTGCCGCTCTCTCCCTCGCAATTAGCATACTGCGGCGGGGTGTGGTTGCCTAAATGACAACCAGCCAAACAAGCAGGCAGCCAACCAGCCAACCAGCATCTGGCTGGCTGCCATAAAGTGGACCACCAACAGCAGCAGCGGCAGCGGCAGCGGCAGCAGCAGCACCCGCTGTCGCACCACCGCACCGCCGAACCACAGACAAATTAACTTTCAGTTGTCGTTTGCGTCTTGGCTTACAGTATCGATAGTGAGAATTCCAATATATATTTTTTTATTAACAAGCTAGGAAATTAGCGAGGGAAATCATAATTTAATAGCCAGTCTTTTATTTGTTTCTATTTGATTGTTCACTTTTGGATTTTAGCTTTGTTTCGGGCTCATAACTATGTCTCGGGTAACTTGATATGCTGGACACTCGGACACTCTCCAACTAGCGAATGATATATGCGATTGATGAGCATAAATTTCCATTTGCTGTCGTAAAATGTACCCCCATCGATGATGGCAGAGCTCAACAATTTTGACATTTATTTCAAAATTAGTTTTAGAAAGCAAACAACACAAAAAGATATCGTATTTTATTTTATGCCCTATCCAAATACCATATTCAAAGCCGTGCGCAATGTTTCAGCTCAAAACGCGCCCATTCAGCTGCTAATTAGAGAGATAAGCTCGGCTTAAATACGCGCCACTTAACTAGATCCACACAATGCGTGCATTAATTTACTATATCTAATCCAAATTCTTATGAGCTTACTTTTATTTTGAGTTGTGTGTTTATTCGAGACACACGCCCCGGCCCCTCACCAGTTGGTTGTGCTGGGTGTCCCATGTCTCGTGCGCTGGCTCGGTTTCGATAATAAAGACATAGTCATATATTTATGTTTGAAATCGATTTCACGATATGCACATGTATGTGTGTGTGGCTGTGTGTGTGTGCGTGTGCTGTGCGATAAATATATTGAGAGTACCATATACAACCAGTTCTTTTTCCATTGAATTTCAGTCATGATGATGGCTTGAAAACTCGTTGTAAAAGCCAAACTATAATTTTGTCATTTTTGAAATTTATTTTATGAGCAGCAACTTTTTTGTTTAAATAATGCCCAAGTAGTCGCATAATTCATGCAAAACTCTCTGCCACAATTATGCTAATTTTAATTGAAAGATTTCTGTTACCGTTGCCGCCGACGCGTCGACGTCGGTGCCGGCGTCGCAGTCGCAGTCGACGTCTTGAACTTGCACAAAGAATTTTTCAGCGTTTTCATTTTTTTTATTTTTGTTAATGTTGCTGCGGTCCGTTGTTTGGCTTATTTATTATATATTATACTGTTGTTGTTCTGTTTTTTTTTTTTTTCTTTTTCTTTTTCATAGTCAGGGGCAGCTTTCGTTGTTCTGTTAAAAAATCAAAGCATAGCCTATAATTAAAGTATCATATAGCACTCGCGGGCTGCGCATGAAACTGTCAAAATATTTCCCTGCCCCCTCCAGGTGACCGTCGTTATCTAGCTTAGCTGAGCTTAGCATTGCTCAGACCTGGCCATAATGATTAGCCGGTCATTAGTTGGGTCAGACTCGGTCCGAGTCTCAGATCCAGTCGAGGGATTCATTTGAAAAGCCTTTAAGCCAAAACATATTCCGTTTTGTCTGTTCTTGGGTCCGCTCTCCGCTCTCCGCTCTCCACTCTCTTTTGGTATGCACACATTTGTATGTATGTTAGTGTTTATGTATTTGGCCGGGGGTGCAGCCTAATGATGCCACAAATTTTTATGCACACATGCCCATAATTATGTGAAGGCCCAGCACTTGGCCGGGACTCGGCGCGCAGCACGCAAATGCACCCACAATCAGCCAGAGCTATTCAAGACCTGCTACGAGCCCGATTCGGTTCCAGTCGAAACAATGGCGTTACCTGGGGTCTGCTGACTGGGGCTGGGGGCTGCCAGTTTTGTATAGATATCTGCAGTTCGCATCTATTTATGTAAAACAAGCTGAAAAATGCTTGGCACTTTGGCTCGTGTGTTGTTCGCTATGTTTTATTTCGTATTGTTTTGATGGCCTGTGCTTTCGACTGTTTTCAGATTTATAGCGCCAGGCATTCGAAAATCAATTAGGCGGCTGGCGGTCTACGGCTCAATGGACGACACCTGCTGATAAGCAAGTGACAAAACGAAAAAATAAGTTTATCTTGAAAGAGCCCAGAGAAATGCTGAAGCGCCGATCAAAAGCCCGCCCCATTGGCGGTTGCTAACTCTGTCAGTAAATAAATTTGCATTGTTAGCTGTTAGCAGCCAGCGGCCAGCGGCCAGCGGCCAGCGGCGTTGTCTCAGAGGGGTTGCTACTTGAGAGACGACGGATAGACGGCAGATAGCAGACCAATAACAAATATATTTATATCCCATATACGCATTGCAGCTGCTCTTCTTAGACATTGTTCACTTTTACAACTTGAGCTTTCAGTTCTATGGAACATTCCCTTCAATTCCCTTCCCTTCCCTTCCCTTTCCTTCTCTGGCCGAGCCTTTCACTTGTGCTGCGTCTCAGATTAAAATTACTTTCTACTTTTTGTTTTTGTTTTCTTGCTTCGGTTTTTTAGCAGCCCTGCTAGTCACGCCTCTGTAACGATTATTGGTATATATAGTATAGTGTGTTACGCTCTTTTGGAGCTATCTCGTTGTGCATATCAAATTTCATTCAGTTTGACCCGTTAGCCGAATTTTTCTGGCTGCTTATGTATAGATAGATCGAGAAATGCGCGCCTGGGAAGTCGCGACTACTTAAATCGAAATTAATTAATGATCGGAGAGATGCTGACACTCCTCCCGCATAATGAGCCACAGATATGGCCACATCTCCCATCTCACATCTGTGTGTATGTGTGGAGGCTCAAAGCGATATACACATATTTAAATGGAGTGTTTCTTTTCATGCCGCATCTGCGGCAGCTGGTAAGCTGCGAGTTTATGGCTGTGTTCCCAGGCTTGTTTTCAGAGGCTTTTGTTAATAATATTAAATTAAATTAAAATATGTATATAGATATATACAAATATATACTTCTCTTGTGTTCAGCCTTGTGACTACCGTTAGAGCTAAATGAATTTTCAGACACATCGAAAACAAAGATACGGCGACTGGCCAAAAACCAATCAAACCGTGATGAACAATTTATATGCTCTTATGCAAATTCGCCCATATAGTTTAGGCATGTGTGTATATCTGTGAGTCCGCTTCGTCTTTAGAAATTGTAATTTATTAAATAAAATAAATGTTTATGAGCTTTTAATAAAACGCGACACAATAAAATACTTAAAGTTTATATAAGCTGTCCAACAGCCGCGAGCAGCGAGCCGCGAGCGGCGCAGCTCGCCAGACATTTTGGCAACATGTTGAAAGGGGATTCACGTACACATGATCCGCATCCATTTCTAGAGATATTTTTAGCCCAGCTCTCACTCTGAAGGACGCGCTTGAAGTTGGCCAAAGGCAAAAGCCGGCGGAAATTCACTGTCAGTCGATCAAGTCGCTGTTGCTGCTGCTGCTGTTGGAGTTGCACTCGCCACGCAATTCTATAGGCGACACTGGCTCGACGTTGTCAGGTGTCAGCAACAATGCGACGATTTCATCGACGATGCGACGTCGCTGTGGCATGCAAATGCCCCAAATAGGCGTTTGTGCCTGTGTGTGCGACGATCTCTCAATCTACGAATCTACCAATGCCAGTCCCGATCCCGATCCCGATCCCGATCCCGTTCCCCATCCCATTCCCATTCCCAATCTCAATCGCAATCGCAATATGCCAATCTGATGGCCTTGATATCGACGCCTAATTAAAATAATAAGCCTACTCAGATTACAATTCCATTCAAGTTGTTCTTGAAATTGCTCGCTCGCTTATTATTTGGCAATTGAAGCAAGAGAGACAGAGAGAGAGAGAGAGAGAGAGCGAGAGAGAGAGAGAGAGAGAGAGAGAGATGCTATAGCTGCATGCAGAAGGTGCAACAACTTTCGCAGACGACTTCACTGGGTTTACGTGGACGCGCCACATATTCACATATTCGAGCTGCCACATTAATTATGAAAAATTATGTACGAACGGTGGCCTGGTTGGGGGCTGTATGCCAGCCAAGTTAATTACAAGTTGCGCCCACTATAAACGCCACGCGGCTGCGAGAGAAGGGCGAGCACCAGATAGATCGAACCCAATCAAGCAAGGCACAATGGACTTTTCATTTTTTTCGCCAGCGACAAATAAGGTAGGTTTCGTGATAGACTAATAGATGCCCTGTACAAAACGAATTTGTTTGACATATAAGTTGGAACCCTTTCGTATTATTTGAAATAGCATCAAATCCAATTAGTTTATATGACTGCCAATTACTGCTTTCCGATTTAATTGTATTTTTAATATTATACAACAAGCAACAATCGACTCCTCTGGCCTCTCTCTTCTAGACAGACACTTGGCATAAGAATGTAATTGAACAGAATCTGAATCTGTTTACAGCTCACTTGTCCAGTTAAGATTGCAATGCGTAGTGTGCAAATGTAGTAGACGTCTTATATACCCTACACACTCCTCAGACTGCGGGGCATGAGGTCTTTTGTGTACGAGTCAAGCAGCGTCTCCGATTAACTTACAAATTGGGACTAGCGGGACTCCAAGGTAGCAGCAGATGATTCCCACTCCGACGCCGACTGCGTACATGAGACCTGTTGGGGACCTTGGAGGCCGACGGCTTGTAGCATTGGCACAATTAAAAGCGCGTTCTACGCATTCATTTTTCATAATTTAACACGCTGCCCCCGCAACGCTGGGGCAACAAAGGGTTAAACACGAAGAGTATTGAGCGTGCAGAGAGCAGACTCATTAGATTTTCCATATCTAATTATGTTTGAGATATTTGATTAATTATAGGCGGCTTGATTGATTGAGCGCGCTGGACAAAACACCTTGCAGCCACAGGCTCTGAAGTGGCCAAGAGCCACCGAGCCATCGAGCCATCGAGCCACTGAGCCACTGAGAATGCCGAGTCTCCCGCCTGGCAATGAAAAATGCAACGGCAAACAGTACACAATAACAACAAACCCAACGACAACAACAACAATGGCTGCATGTGTTGTTGGCGGCATTGTGTTGTTGTCAGCTCGAGACGCCACAGCTTGCGGTGGCAGCAACTGTTGCTGCTGCCGCCTGGAAGTTGCTGCATGTCAAAGCTGTGTTGTTGCTATTGTTGATGTTATTGTTGTTGTTTCCATTGATGTTGTTTCTGTTGCTGTTGCTGTTACCGCTGCGCAGCTGTTTGATTGATTGCCAATTGAATATTTGTGCCTTGCGTGATGTACGCTGTGCTGTCTAACAAAAGCCTCGCATGTCTTTGAGGCATGGTCGAGTCCATTGATAAAAAGTAAGAGAAGAAGATTTAAAATGAAAACCAAAGCCATATGTTTTTTCGGCTAATCAATGCTGGACAGATTTGCACCGCTAAATGCAACGATTTCCTGCCAGCAGTAGCAGCAGCAGCAGCAGCAGCAGCAGCAGCAGTTCAGCAGCAGCAGCAAATTCGTTTGACAGTTTTGCATTGCCGCCGCACACACATAAATAAATAAATAAATACGCAAAATGTGTAGCGCCTGACAGGCGGGGCACTAAATTTATGGCGGCACAAGGACACAGACGTCACACAGCGGAAGAACCAGCCAGCCAGCCTGCCAGCCAGCCAGACCAAGAGGATGAGGCAAAGAGCATTGCTGACATGTTAAACGACTGTGGCTAAACGGAAAGAAAGAGACAGAGAGACAAAGAGGCCAGCAGAGCGGGTGAGTGTGACAGAGAGTAGGGCAGAGCGAGAGAGAGAAGGAAGTATGGCAAATCGAAAGCATTCGATTTAGCCAAAAGATACGAATTAATTAAGCAGCATGCGGCAGATACGCTGACTTAATCCATTCGCGCTATAAATCAAATTGCCAAGCAGCAAGTGCTGCTTCGGTCGCTCTGGCTGCCAGGAAGGTGGTTGGCTCGGCCAATTGCAATTGGGGCTCAAAGGTGCCGGCTACAATTTGCCCAACGCCCGATCCACTTGAGAGGTGGCTGGCTGGTGTGGCGATGTCTTGTTCGAGCTAGGACTCGCATAAGAAGTCCATTAATTATCAACGGGTTGGATAAATACACAAATTATTAAGAGCAACCCGAGCATGTTTCAGCTCCATCATCCCCATTATCATCATCATCATCATTACATCATCATCATCATCATCATCGTCGTTGCCATTATCATTACATGACCCACTCTTACTGGATGGTCTACGCAACATCGCGCTGTCAGTCAGCTGGCAACATGTTGCTGCCGTCGCAGTCTTTGGTGTCTGGCAGCAACACTTAGCGTTTGTTTATCGCGCCAGCACGAAATGTTGTTGCCAGGCGCTGTTGCTGACGCTGCTCTTGCTGTTGCTGTTCTGTTGCTGATGCCGATGCTGCTGCAGAGCCACCGCCCACTTTGTTAGACCGAAAACCGTTAGTTTTGCCACCGCCGCCACGCATGTTGGCCACTTCACGCGCTATTTACAGTTGGTCGGGTGTGCGAGGGAGTTGCAGCCGTTAGATGCCTATTGCTGCTGCTGCTGCTGCCGCAGTTGCATGTTGTCGCTGTTCTCCATCACATGAATCACGACGCACTCGCCTGGCAGCCAACAACATTGAAATTGAGGCAATTTGTTTGCTGTTGTCGCGCATCCTGCGGGTAATTAAAAAAGGCGCAAGAACAGCAACAGCAACAGCAACGCAGCAGCAACAGCAGCAGCAGCAGCAGCAGCAGCACCAAGATCAACTACGAAGCCATAGACATGACATGGCCAATGGCTGTGGCAAAAACTGGTCACTGCAGTGGCAATTTGTGGCAATTACATGCGGAGCCATTTACATTTAGATTGAAGGGTATTTATCTTAGCCAAGTTGCACGGTGCATGGAGCACGGTGCGTGGTGCATGGTGCGTGGTGCACGTTGCACGTTGCACGTTTACGACTGGCACATCGAAAAGACACAAGTTGCTTGCCGAACTTGGCAAACATCAAAATGTTGGACTGTTCAGCTGTGGCTCTGACTGCGGCGCCCGTTAATGAAGTGCAGCTCGCTTTTCGAAATGTTACAAAATGCTAACAAGTTGTTATTATAAATCGACATGGAAATTAGTTTACACTTGAAGCCGTTTGCCGTTTGCCGTTTGCCGTTTGCCGTTTGCCGTTTGATTTATTGCCGCCTGTCGCCTGACTGCCAGCTGTCTACTACCAACCCAGCCAGGCCGACGCAAGCCTCGACGCCGACAACGACAGCGACAACGACACCGATACTAACGCTCGCGCTCCGACACCCGACACCAGCTAAGGCGCTGAAGGTGGCGCTGGAGCTGGCGTTGGGTAGACGCCGCGTGGATCCTAGGCGAGCGTCGCTCCGGCGGGGTCCGCCCGGGCGGCCCATAGGTCGCGCTGCCTGTCCGCCCAATGCCGCTACAAATAATTCACTGCGGTCGCGGCAGACACACTCCGAAATAAATTAAAACCTAATAACAAATAAGTCGTCGAGTGGTTGCTCGTGGTTGCTTGTGGATTGTGGATTGCGGCTTGTGGCTTGTGCTCGGTTTCAATTTCATCGCATCGCCTACGCACTGGCAGCTCTTTTTAATGGATAAGAACCGTGTAAAAAACACATCATGATTAACATATTGAAATGCAGCTACAAAAACAAAATCAAAAATCAAATCGACTTCATAAACACGGTGGAGCTGTGAAAGCCATCGACGGCACCATCAATAGTATCGATGAGCAGCTAATTTTGCGATAGATCTACGGATTTTATTTCAGCTTGATTTATTGGCTCACTTAGCGGACGGCTGAAACAATGCCTGTAATGTAATATATCAGCATGTGTATGAGGAATTTTGTATACTCATTTTATGGTGTATGTATTAAAGCTGAAATTTGTTCCCAACTAATTACAATTTTTTTAATTTTGTAGCTATTGAATAATAGTAATAATAAATAAAAATATTACCAATAATAAATATGTAAATAAATGAGACCGAGTACAAATTTTGTTTTTTTATTGAAAGAAACTTGAAAAATTAAAAATTATAAGTAATAATAATAATAATAATAATAATAATAATAATAATAAAAATAATAATAATAATTATAATAATAATAATTATAGTAATAATAATTATAATAATAATAATAATAATAATAATAATAAAAATAATAATAATAATAATAATTATAATAACAATAATAATAATAATAATAATAATAATAATAATAATAATAATAATAATAATAATAATAACAATAATAATAATAATAATAAAAATAATAATAATAATAATAACAATAATAATAATAATTATAATAACAATAATAATAATAATAATAATAATAATAATAATAATAAAAATAATAATAATAATAATAATTATAATAACAATAATAATAATAATAATAATAATAATAATAATAAAAATAATAATAATAATAATAATAATAATAATAATAAAAAATAATAATAATAATAATAACAATAATAATAATAATAACAATAATAATAATAATAATAATAATAATAATAATAATAATAATTATAATAATAATAATTATAGTAATAATAATTATAATAATAATAATAATAATAATAATAATAAAAATAATAATAATAATAATAATTATAATAACAATAATAATAATAATAATAATAATAATAATAATAATAAAAATAATAATAATAATAATAATAATAATAATAATAATAAAAATAATAATAATAATAATAACAATAATAATAATAATAACAATAATAATAATAATAATAATAATAATAATAATAATAATTATAATAATAATAATTATAGTAATAATAATTATAATAATAATAATAATAATAATAATAATAAAAATAATAATAATAATAATAATAATAATAATAATAATAATAATAATAATAATAAAAATAATAATAATAATAATAATTATAATAACAATAATAATAATAATAATAATAATAAAAATAATAATAATAATAATAATAATAATAATAATAATAAAAATAATAATAATAATAATAACAATATCAAATTTACTTTAAGATGCGAGCACTTTATGCTCAACAATTTAAAACAAAGGGAAATTTGCAATTCCTTTAAGTTCCAATGGCTCTGCATGGCAATCGAGTGGAATAATTTACCTGCAGCTCAAATTTGTTGCCATTGGCACTTCGGGCAGCAGCGGCGCTTTTAAGCTGTCAATTTTCGGGCACTCTGCGTCTGTTAAATGCCTGCTTAACTGCCACGCCCATCACCAGCTGTCTGTAAGTATGCGCTTAATTACATGTCATTACACAGAACAATGCAATGCAGCGGCAACGAGGCAACGAGGCAGCGACAACAACAACAACAGCAATAACAACAATAGCAATAACAACCTCATAAGTAATAAAGCACGCCATGCAACCGCAGACCGGAATTGGCATCCGATTCCGACTTTTCACAAGTCGGAGAATTGCCTGTGCCCCCTGCCCTCTGCTCTCTGTTCTCTGCTCGCTGTTCGCTGCCTTCTGCCCTCTCTCTCCGCTCCTGTCACACTTAGCGCACAAACTATGAATCAATTTACGGGCGGGCATTGGGCGTTTATCAAACATAATGAGGAAACGACTTTTTGACTTATCAACTGGCGCTGGACACCGTGTGCTAGGTGCTAGCTGGTAGGTGGTAGCTGCTGGGGCTGCTGCCTACCTGACAGTAACGCCTGCTGGCGAGCCAAAAACTGTTGGTTAAAGTGTCAGAAAATTTCATTATCGCACACACACACTCACACGCAGAAACAGCGCGAAAAATGTCGTGCGGCATGCAATGCAAAGCCATTCAAAGAGACGGAGCTGAACGAGGTGACAGAGAGGGAGCTGTTACGCCCGTGTCTGCATCGTTTATGCGAGAAAAGCAATGAGATATGTAATATGAAGAAAAAAAAATCAAAACTAAAATAAAACAAAATAAAACTTATCAAAATATATAAAAGAGTTATATGCAGTGCAGCAGAATGGATTTGAGGTAGGCTGGTCTACCCAACAAGCGCAACAGCAACAGCAACAGGCTACGTTGCCTGGCTGATATTATTAAAAAACTGTCAAAAACGCCTGCGCGAAGGCGCCGAGATGCAAACTGAGACTGAGACTGAGACTGAGACGGAGACAGAGACGGAGTCTCAGACAGAGATAGCGACAGTGCGTGCTGGACTCGCTCCATGCTGCTGCCGTTGTTGTTGCTGCTGTACTCTGTATCTGAGGCACATTTATCATTTTCATTTCAATTTTGGCGCATTATTCTTGCAACTAAATATCGCCAGCGCCAACTGAGAAATGTGTGGGCGGACAACTGTCTGATTGGCGCAGGGCCACATGGCGTATGAGCAACGCGCGAGCTCCCCTGTCAGTCTGCGTCTCCGTCTTCGCCTCAGTCGGAGTGTGTACACCATCTCGTTCTCATTATAGGCATGTTTCTCGCCTCAACTCGCTCACTCGGCTCGCGTTACTGTTGCCCTCGTTGTTGTTGTTATTGTTGTTGTGGTGGTTGTCGCTGTTGCTGTTGTGGCGTGTCATAAAACAGTTTGAAAGCACATAAAACTGTCAAAGTCATTTTGCTCGTGCTTAGAATTTCTATGCAGGAAGTGCAACGGACAGCACAACGAACTGGTGGAGGAAAGCCAATTGAAAGATGATCGGAAATGTTGCAGGCCATGTTCAGATTTCGATGCGAGCAACATTGATTTCTTACGATGCCACAAGGCCAAAAAACGTAAATGCGTTAATTATTGTAAATTGTGTGATAACAAAATAATACTACCCTAAATTCAATCTATAAAAAAATAAAAAAGGAAACTTTAAGCTTTAATTTAAAGACTAAAATTGAC
The DNA here is from genome assembly GCA_037075325.1 of Drosophila mayaguana. Lineage (NCBI taxonomy): Eukaryota > Metazoa > Arthropoda > Insecta > Diptera > Drosophilidae > Drosophila > Drosophila mayaguana. The sequence continues at coordinate 1,808,574 of JBAMCG010000080.1, read as the reverse complement.
AATGATATTATTATGTGAACGATACGGTAAAAAGTCTTATAAAAATAAAAATAAATAAATGTAGAAAAGAAAGTATTAAATGATTGTCATAAATTTTTGAAATAATTCTCTTCCACATCATACGCATACTCAATTCGGAACTTAAAGTTGACGCGAACAGAGCTCGAGCCACAGCAGAAGCCAATGTACGGCACCTACCAGGAGCTGTCTGGGCATGCTGCCGCCTGCCAAGAAAATGCAGCGCCAGCAATGCCGCCAACTAGAGTCAGTCAAAATTATGCAATTTATGCGTCTTACGTGGCCAAGCAGCAATGCTTCTTGGCAAGCACAGGGACACAGGGTTAACCAAAAACACACTTGGCGCCAGCTCCAGCTGGTGGTGTTGCTGGTGGTGCGACTGTTGTTGCTGCCTGCCTCATTTTTGGCAACACAAATTTGCTAGCCACGTACACGACTCGAGCTGCAATGCGGTGCTTTTGTTGCTGCTGTCAGAGGATTGGGGTCTGCTCATTGTTTGATCGTCGGTGCGCGGCTCGGTAATCAAGCAGCTACGGCTGCTATTGCTGCTGCACCAGCAACAATTGCTCTGAAATTGGCTAAAGTGTGCGCGCTAACAAAATGTATTAGATTTCGCACAGATAGCGCAGAGCGCTGAAGCGTAAAATGTGCGCCTATCAAGCAAATTGTATCAGCAACACGTTTAGGCTGCTGCTGGTGCTGCCACAGCAACAGCAACAGCAGCATTGACCCACGCGATGGCAACATCATCTAATGCCAGGCGAAAACACTTTGTCTGAAATTCAATGCCAGCGGGCGCTTTGCCATTTCGCACCTCTTTGACTTGCAGCTACCTATAAGCCAAACATTTGTTGCTGTTGTTGTTGTTGTTGTTGTTGTTGGTATTGCTGATGTTGCTGGTGCTGGTGCTGGTGCTGGTGCTGGTGCTGGTAGCAGCAGCAGCTGGTATCAGCCTAAGGCACGCGCGTGCCCCCACAAAACTGGGGATTTACGATGGCTGGAATAATCAGCGCAAGCGAATCGCAGACAGGCCAACAACTGTGGTAATAAAATGCTTCCGGAGCACCGGCAGCAACAATCACATCAGCAGCAGCAGCAGCAACAGCAACAACAACACTGCGTTGTTGGCTGCTGACGTTAAAGTGATGCATGAAGATTATCATATGATATGTTCTAAAGCGCGTAGTGGACATTTAGCCACACTACAAGCACAATATTTTGGCTGTCAAGTTGCAGCTGCTGATGTTGCAGCATTCGTTGTTGTCGTTTATCAACGAGAGTTGATCGCGCTTGCATCGCGCTCCATTTGATGACGGCTCTCAAAGTGAGCTTACATGCACCACATTATCTTAATGTGACTGCAAATGAATGAGTGAATGAATGTTGCTGGTTGCACATGCAACTATTGCTGCTGCTGCTGCTGCCGCTGCTGTTGCACTTTCCAAAGACGCACACTTGGACAATGCGCATACGCCCTGTGTGTGCACATGCAAATTAGTCATGATGCCGGTGTGGCAGGCCATAATCTGCCTTTTGGCAGCCGGCAATTTGCTTAGCACCCGCAATAAAGATAAAGCGTTTATTGTCATGTAACACTTAATCATTGATGCCAGCCACTCGAGTCAATAGCAAATGCTGCACTTGTTGCACAAATGAGTCATCAATTCTTGGCACCCAATTCGGGCAGACAGTCCAAAGTCACCCACCCAAGTGGGAGGGCCGGCAGTGGAGCCGGGTCGGGCTGCAGAGGGAGTGGGAGAGCTGGAACCGACTGGGCGACGCGAGTGCATTGCTGATCAGATAAAAGCGTCGGCAATCAGCAGCGTCATAATTTTTCCAGCGATAAATGAGTTGCGATAAGCAACAGAGGGAGAGAGAGAGAGCAATGAGTGGAAGAGTGCGTAGTGGTCAGTGGGATGCCCGGATCGAGGCGTGTGGAGTCGCAGTCTGCGCTTGAACGCTGCCTGAGCGCTGTAATTAAATGTCGTCAATTAATCAAATGTCACAATAAAAATAACAGAGTATAAAATCCTGAAATTAATATGCGTTAAAATGAAATGGCCTCAACAGCAACAACAGCAGTCAGAGCCGTCGCAGCAGCAACATGAGGAGCTGCAACAGCAATTGCTGACCACAGGAGCAGCAACAGCAGCAACAGCAGCATTGGCAACAGCATTCTTGGAACACAAAATCGTGGGAGCAATTATAATTATTTTTAATACACATACTCGTATATAAACAGTGAGACACATATGGCATATGGCATGACCTGCTGCTGATCCTGCTGCCCGGCAGCAGCAGAGCACAAGCAGAAAGTCTCTGGGTGCGTGCGTCGTATTTTATGGCTTGTCCTCCAACGATGTCGACGACGATTGTGTGGCATCTGTGATTTTTATCGCTGCAGCGCATATAATAACAATAATTCTTAAAGTGGGGGAAGGTCAGCGCACAATGTCAACATGAGAAGAACACAAGAACAGCAGCTGAGACTCCAGGGAGGCAGAGACCCGGTCACTGGCTGAGCCTGCAGTCGGGCCAGAAGCGGCCAGCAGTGGCCAGACTGCGGCAAGGAATCGAGCGCTTAAACTCAACAGCAACATTAATTTTCAGCTACGGCAGAAGCAGCACCATTTGCATAAGGGCCTTGCGATGGCAACGCAGCGCAAGCTGATGCAACGTGACTCACGAGAGTCACGCGAATGAACGCTGACTTGAAACAGATTAACTTCAATTTGAGAGCAATTGAGTCTGATTTGACTGTATATTAATATGCTTAATGAAATTTCTTTTTCAATGGCTTATAGATGAAGACAATTCAATTAAATAATAATAATAATAATAATAATAATAATAATAATAATAATAATAATAATAATAATAATAATAATAATAATAATAATATATAATAATAATAAACTAAATTATTCTATACAATTTTAAAATATGTCTAGTATTCAATTGAGACTGTTTTGTGAGGGTCTGTTATAGTGTTTACTCGTTCTTTGGCGATTTGGATTTGATTCTTTTAGAGTACTGTGTAGAGTACCATTAGTCTAAGTGCTTCCACGAAATAATTAAATTCGTTCTCGTCGCTGAGCATTCATTCATTACCCTGTGGTAATTTGTCTAGTGCTTAAAAATAATATATTACTCACGTGGCCATCTCCAGGGGTATGGCTCAGGTTGGCCGTCGCCTGGCTTTGGGTTCTGCCCAAGTTGTAAAATGATATCATAATATGCGCCATCAACGGTTGCAAAATTTATAACTTATTTCGTGGGCCAAGCAGCGCGAGAAAGAGACAACGCGAGTGTGGCAAAGCGAGGGACAGGGACAAAAGGGTAGAGCCGAAGGCAAGTGGAGCGTCGGCGGCGCCACTCTGGAATCATTGCAACGAATGGGATTGTGACTGTAATTCTGACTGTGCCGTATCGAGAGACCCCCTACAGTAGTGCCAATGAGCTGTTAATGTGTGTGCGGCAAGGATTTCATTTCATTTGCGAGATTCCCCGACTGGCGGCTGTGGGCAACACAGGCCAGCCAAAAGAACTGATGCGCCTTAAATTTGCCTTAATATTGTGGGTGATTGCCATTTGATTGCGGCTGTGCAGCAGACAACACAGACCGAGCCTACCCAAAAGATGTGGGCAGCAGGATGCACATGTTGGCCACTACTTGCCCGCTGGCAGTCCAAGGCGCTTGCTCCGCTCGCTGCTTGTGTCAACAGCATGTCAGAATGGGACAGCCGCTAGACAGTAGGCGACATTGCCTACGCTGTGGCTCTGACTCTGGCTGTGGCTGCGGCTGTTGCTGTTGGTTGCTGTTGCTGTTGCTGTTGCTCTTGCTCCAACAGCTTCTCCTACTGCTCTCGACGCCTTGGCATACCCATTAGCTATATGAAAACTGAGAGTATATCTGTTTTACAAAAATTTAATAATATAATCAGTTTTATATATTTAGAAAACTCTGCAATACTACATAAACCAAAACAAAGAGCATCTAAAATTTTCTTCTCTTACATTAACGGATTAGTTATATAGCAAGCGTTATTTCAAGTGTTCGCTAAGTGACGATTGTTGTTAATCGATATACTAATAGATAGATAGATGGATATAACAGTCCTACTGGGTTATTGACATCCTCGATTTTCTACATTTAATTATATTTAGATTTATAGGAAAGGAAATTTATCCAGATTAAGTAGCTATATATGTTGGCTATACACAGTTACATCGTAGTCGTGCATACCCTGTCGCCGCACTCTTGCCCGTTATGATTTTGCGCGCTCTGCCAGCTTATCAAGCTGCATTATTGGCTGTCCCCCAGATTGCACTTGAACTTGACTTGAGTTGCTGTGGGCAGTTGTTGTTACGCTTGTCTGGACTGTCTGGGGCGGTGCCGATAGTCCGCAGCAGAAACTTCAGTAGCAGCTTGGCTAGGCATACGCCTAGTTCTTGTTGTTGCTCTTGTTGTTGTACTTGTAGTAATACTTATGTACTTGTTATTGCGGGCTATTAATTTATGGGGCTGCCATTTATCACATTTAGTTGATAAATCGATTAATTTATGCATATACTCTTTTTTACATTTTGTATGTATATAAATATGATATATGTCTTAAACATTTTAATTATATATATAATTTTTCACAAATAGTTTTGACGACCAAAAATATGCTGAGTTAGACCAAAGAATTTGTTCTACCAAGCTGATCCTTTTCTTGTCCTCAAATAACGGTTACGAATGTCTCTGCACATCTTAGTTCTGGATGTCTTCGCTCAGGTATGTTAATGTTAATGTCCATGCGACAAAGTGACTTCGGCCATGTCCATGATAATGATTTAGTGGAATTTTTATGGCAAATTTATTTGCGCGGCGCACACAGGGAGCGAGAGACACGAGAAAGATATTTTAATTGATTTTTCAGCAAAAGTGTGGGAAGACAGCGGCCGCCCGACCCCGCACTCCCCTCGCTCAGCCCATAGCACAGAGTCAGCGAAAGAAAGTAACCCAGAGCCGAATGATATATCGATTTGTGCGCTGTTATTAAATGCTTTTGCACAGGAGAACATCGCCAACCTGAAGTAGCAAGCACATCAATTTCTGGTTAGCATCGACTCACGGATCGCTTGGATCTCTTTGGCCCGGGTCGAAACGCATAATTAATGCGAAAGCCAACGCACTTGAGCGGCTGTGGCGCATGCGTAAGGCGAACGAAGAGGTGCAGCCGCAGCAGCAATTGCAACAGTCGCAGCAGCAACATCAGCCAGCAGAAGCAACTGGAATCAACTCCCCACGCAACTGTCTGCCCCGTCTACCCTGCGGATCTCTCGGGCGGATTCCGGAATTTTTAATAATTGCACTTGTTGCGCCAAAAAAAAATAAATAATTTAGTAAAAAAGAAACAACAAAAGCAGAAAGAAGTCGAAAGAAAACAACACCAAGCGAACTGTGGAAGCCGGCTGAGGCCCCAGCAGAGTCCCCTAGTGCCTGTACCAATCCAAGTGCAAGTCCAGCAAGGCGACGATGAAGACGACAACCTCAATGTCGACGCAGCGAAGATGACGCGGCAAGGCTGCAGGTGCAACGAACGCATGGGCCAACTGCAGCGAGCAACGGCAACTGAGATGAGCAGCCGATGCGTCTGCGTGGTCATGCCACTATTTCCTTCGCCCGGCTCGAGTCCCTGCTACCCTGTCTTGAGCCCAGTAAACGCCTCTGTGGCTGCTCCGTCAGCCGCTCCTCCGCCACCGCCGCCGCCGCCAGCTCTGCCGCTCGTTGGCGAGATAAATTATGTCGCTAATGCAAAGTGCTCCGCTTTATGCAGGCAGCCAGGCAGCCAGTCAGGCAGCTGCCACGGAGGAGGCGGAGGATGAGGAAGACGATCCAGACGCAGTGCGTTTGGCTTTTATCTCGCTTATTGGTTGGCATTTGCCGTGTTGAAGTCGTCGTCGTCTTAGTCTTGGACTGCGACTGCGACTGCGACTGCGACTGGCTTTGGATCTGGGAGTAGGCGTAGGCCATATTAGCGGTACAACTTGCACAAAAAACAAACCCGCTGATAAAGCGACATCGTTAGGTTGGCGCTGTCTGCATTCGCTAATTACTGGACCCAGCACAACTCTCTGACGCGACGGCCGTTTGAGGCGTGGGAAAATGGGGAAAACTGCAATGCAAATGACCATTTCTGTCACAAAGCCAAAGAATAACAGAAAGATAGAGACGAGGACAGATTGAGCAAAGGCATGAATCACATACATATAAATAATGAATAATAAACTTGATATATTCAACTAAAAGCTTTAGAAGCAAATATAAATACAAAATAATAGATACTATATATAAATGTAAAATAATATAAGCAGACGCATGAATCACATATAAAAAATAATGCTGAATAATAAACTCGATATATTTAACTAATATAATAAAATTTAATATAATATAAATAATGTATAATACTAAACTTGATATTTTTAACTAATATAACTAAAAGTTGTTGATGTAAATAAAATATAATATAAGGAGAAGCATGAATCACATAAAAAAAATATTCACATAATAATATAAATTAATATAAATAATGCGCAATAATAAACTCTATTATATTAGCTAGAAGTTTTGTATTTTTTTGTATTTATTACTTTGTATGGATTCCCGAGATCTAGTATACATATCAATTTATATTTAATTTGATTTAATTATTTTAAATTTAATTTAATTTTCTATTTTTGTTTATTTTGTACAGATTTTATTTCAGAAAACTAAAAATGTTTTCCTAATTATTTGTGTTTTTCTAAAACTTTAGCCAATAAATTTTGATTATTTCACTTTCAACTGAGTCCTTTAATATCCTATCGTCCTAAGGCTCCTGCTTTATTTATAACTTAAAGGCTTGAACGTAATTTGAGCAGTTTTACCTGTGCCTGCTCATTTAGCTAACGTCACGTTTTCTTTTGGCTTTGAGCAAATTTTAATTAAAAATATTTATTCAAAATGAAAAACACTAGCAAACATGTGACTCGTGTGTCTTGTCGCTTGCCTGTTGCCTGTTTTCTGTTCTCTGCTGTCTGTTGCCTGTTGTTTCTTGTTTACTTTCGCCATTGGCGACGAATTCACTGCTCGGGAAATTTGCTCAAATTAGCAACAACAAGTGCAGCAGCAGCATCAACAACAGCTAATAAAAACTCTGAAATGAGAAAAGCCAAACAAAACATTTTACGCGACAGCAGCAGCAGCAGTAGCAGCAGCAGCAGCAACAGCAACAAATGACAAGAAATAATAAAAATGAGAGCACGCTTTTTGGCTTTTTGGCTTTTGGGCCGTGCAGCTGTTACAAAATCTTTGCCGCTGGTGGCAGCCATTTTCTATTGCCATTTAGGTGAGATGTTGTTGCTGCTGCTGCTGCTGCCGCTGCTGCTGTTGTTGTCACCATGTTGCCCCACATGAGCAACAAAAGGCGACAAGAAATTAATTTCATGCACAGAAACAAAAACGATAGCAACAAAAAATTCACAATTCAACGTGACATGGAAAATATTTGCGCATTTCTTTAAATTTGCATACTCTGCCTCAGGGTATTATGATTTCCTCACTGAACTTTGTGACCCATTCAAGGGAATCAAACTTATCTTAATTAGTCTAACTAAATAGGAATAATAGCTTTGATTCGTCCACTTCAACTTGGGGCACTGATTATGACATTTAAAAATCAGAATCTTAATTTGATTAGCCTTTAGTCTGCTTGATATTATAAGATTAAATATGAATTGATTGTTTTTTTATCATCTGAAAGGACTTGAAGAGACTTGATTTAAATCGTTTACTTATATAGGAAATCATCTAGTCAGCATTCTCACTGACTTGACTTTCCACATAGAACATCTCCTATTCAGTATTCCCGCTCACTTGATTTTGCTCTATACATACATAGACATATGTATTTTGTTTTTAGCGGGGGTTGCTCCACAGGCTTTGGGGTTGCAGCAAGTATCGTCGACTCTTCCACAAATTAGTTTACTTTTTGTGCTAGCAACTGACGCTAATTAGAACGCGCCTCCGTCGCTGCCGTGGCGCGAATCGCCACCCGTCGGATTTTTCGCCACTTATTATATCATTTTTGTGGCGTATGCATTTGGCAAGGCGAAAGCAGACGGCATTTTGCGATTTTGTCACAGTAATTGGACATATTAATCTCTGTTCACATGCAACTCTTGCAACGTGCAGTTGCCGCCAGACAGGCCGCAAACCAGGCGGCGTCGGCGTCGGCCCCCAACAGTTGCCGCCTGTCCTCAGTCCGCAGTCCGCAGTCCGCAGTCCGCAGTCCGCTGTCCGATGTCTCATGTCGAGGCGTATTTGGGATGCCCAGACTGCCAATTTTTTATCGCCTTGTGTGATACAAATGCTGCAAATCTACATAAACGCTGTGAGAATACGTGGCGACGTCTTGGTTGAATCGAGTTTGCTGAATTGTGAATGTAAAACATATTAAATGATTCAACAATAGAATACTGCATATATAAACTGATAACAATTCAAAAGCACTTGAGACTCTTCACATACGGCAGAACTTCAAATGTAATTCACAATTCTGTATCTTTGGTGGTGCAACAAATGGTTGCATTGCTCAATTTAGACACCGCAATGATTTGTTGCTGAATTTTCTCCGCTCGCATGCCCACATAAATTATGAGCAAATTTTGAAAGCGATTGACTCCGCGCGGAGTCGCCGGCAATGCACATGAATCGCGATGACTTGTGGACTTGGTGCAATTTTCAAAACGAATTGCTAATGAAAATGTCATTTGAAATTGCGGCACGTACGCGGCCAGCAAAATGGGCAATTTGTTGCTCGTGCCGCGAGTGCAACAGCAGCTGCGGTTGGCCTGGCTTAGATCGGAGATTTGCGGCGGCGCAGGCCAGTGACAAAGGCCGATGTCGAGGCTACCCGCTCAGTGCCCTAAAAGGAGTCTTATCACCGCCACTGGAATCCCTCTGCCCCTCTGCCTCTCTGCCCGTCTGCCCCTCCCAGCCAGCTTTCCACCATCAACTGTTGCCGCGTCGGTCGCGTCTCGTTAGCTGCCAAACGTTTGGCCATTATCGCATTTGCATTCGCCGAGATGGCAAACAAAGTGTAAAATTATTTAATGCATGTGCTAAAGCTTGTCGAAAGGTGGAGATCCAACATAGGAGAGCTGAGCTGCTGCTCGAGTAGGTGGACTTCTGCTGCTGCTGCTGCCGCTGCTGCTCCTGCTGACTGGGCTGGCAATTGATGCGCGCGCAGCGATATCATTTGGCATTTTTGTAGGTGTTGCTGATTGCTGCACGTAGCTGCTGCCGCTGCCTCTGCCTCTGCCTCTGCCGCCGCCAGCACCCTGCGCTGCATCAATGTGCGCACTTGAAACTGAAGTTGAGGCAGCTGAAGCTGCAGCAGATGCGCCGTTGCCAGGCTTTTCTCAAATTCAATTTAGCTGCTGTTGTTGTTGCTTGTAATTTTGTTGCTGCAACAGATGCAATCAGCAGTTGAGTCAAAGGCAAAGCTATCGATATCAGTTGATGTTGCTTTTGCCGTAGCTGTTGCTGTTGCTGTTGCAACGAGGCATGGACAGTGTCGAGTTAAAGGCAATCGTGCAACACGGCATGTTGCAGCTTGTTATTGCTTGATTGCCGCTAAAATTAAGTTGGCTATTGGTCGCAGCTCAGCTCCACCAGCACCACCACCACCACCGCCACCAACTCCAAATGATAAATCACTTAATTGCACAGCGAGCGCATAAAATGGAAATTGAGCGTGGTCAAGACATGACAAGGGGTTGCTCTTGTTGCTGTTGTACCTCTTGCTGTTGCTGTTATTACTGAGTGATTGGGCCGAGGGATGGCCGCCCGCATATCATCATAAGCTCTAATGACCGCTGCCCACACATTCTCCAGTGAGAGTCGCTGAAACCAAAGCCGATATCAAAATCAATGCCTGACAAATTGACACAATTGCCGCATGAGTCAATTGAAAAAGTTTCACACCATCATCATGCCGTTGATGATGACGTTGCTGCTGCTGCTGCCGCTGTCGTTGTAGCTGTTGACTGTTTGCCACTTTATTTTATTGTTTCCCCAAAGGCAATGCAGTAGCAGCAGCAGCAGCCCGACTCGCAAGTGAAATAAATCGCCAACTGCCAGCCACAATTCTAACAGCCAGCGTCACGCAATAGGCAAAAGCTGCTCCTCGCTCCCACCCCTCAGCCATTGCTCAACCAGCGACAGCGACAGCAACAGCAACAGCAACAACAGCAACGATAACGACAGCAACATCAATTAAACGAAGAGCGAAACGAAAGCCGGCTCGTATTCTATGCGGGTGTAAGTTGTCGCCTTTATCGTTTTTGTTTTGTCATTGATTTCATTTCAATTTGATTGCAAATTGAAATCAATTGTCATTGTCGATACCCTTTTGCTTTCATTTTCATTTTCAGTTTGAGTCTGGGGCCTTCAATTGATTGTACATTGATTGCGCATAATTTGTGACAGTCGTTCGCCCGATTTCATTCAAAATCAAATCGAAACTCAATCTGTTTTCTCAACTTTTATCTAAGTCTCTATCTCGACTTGGCTGGTGGCTTATTTCCAGTCTCATGCGGCGATTGGTTTGTTTCACTGATTGCCAGCCGAGTCCGTAACTAATTTACTGTCTTTGCACCTGCTCGGCCAGCCGACTAATAAGCCTTATTAATAAGCAATTAAATATCGAGTCCGACAGCCGAACAATCGACCCACGCAAATGAGCCAAAGCGAAACTCCGAATCAGCCGACGAGAAAAGAGGAAAGAGCAAGAGAGGCCATAGAGAAGACAACGATGAGGCTGGCGACTCAATTTAGCCAACTGAATGACTGATTAAAGCCCACAGAAAGACAAGGGCGAAGAGTTGCAGCAAATGTGAAACAACGAAGTTTCAATACACTTTCACAGCTTAACTAATATGAAATGTTTTTAATCAGACTTCAACTGAATATATGAAGTAGTGTAAAATATTGCTTTTGGAATATATTTGAGAAAAACTTGCACATCATCAAACAGACAAATATTTGATATTGATGAATTGATGGCGAATGCATTAAAGTGTGCTCAATGAGAGATGTGTAAGACTCTTGTTAGCTCGTTAAGAGCCACAACTCGATCGGCACTTGCAAAAAGCGACATACGCAAATTAGCATTTCCCTTGTCTCAGCAGCAACAGCAACAGCAACAGTCGCCGGCAGAGCGACAGCACCAGCACCAACTGCAATGGCATCGAGGGCAACAGCGAGAGAAACAGCAACAGAAACAGGCCCAATTCCAGAGTCGTCCGACTCATCATTAAAATGTGTGTCCGCTCGCCCAAAAACTTGATAGCGACATTGCCTCTCGTCCCCCGCCGCTGAGTGCGTCGACGTTGTCGTCAATGTCGCCACAAAGGAGCCGCCGCCGAGCTGAAAAATGCGAACAGGCTGCATACTCCCACTGTAGTAGGCAGACGTAGACAGCAGACCGAAGACTGAGGACTGAGGACTGAAGACTGAAGACGGAGCAAACTCTTCAGAATGTGCACCTGTCCTTTGCGCTTGTGCTTGTGTGCTGGGCACGTCATTTAAATTACATTAAATTGTTGCGCTGACCATGAAAGCGCTGCAAATAAATTCGTTAAAATAACTGCGTCAAAAATGCAGCCTCACAGCCGCAGAGCTGCAGAGCTGCAGATTTGCTATGGCCAAAGTGGAACAGTGAACGGGGGCAACAATCCCCGCCAGCAGCAACAGCAGCAATTTATGCGACCAAGACAGTAACTGTTGCTGCTGCTGCTGCTGCTGCTGCTGCTGCTGCTGCTGCTGCCGTCGGGCATTTGATTTGCAACACAAACAATGACAACGGCAACAAATTTCATGAATGAAAGATTGTGCGGCCGCTGGACAGGAAGTGAGCTGCATAACGGACGCGGAGGTGGAAAGGATGTGGTTGCAGTTGCTGCCGTTGTTGATTGTTGTCTGTCGATAGGCGCGTTGTTTTGTCAGTGGGTTGCGCAAAAATGTTGCTCAATCAGCATGCATTATGCAGCTGATACCGGCCATTGGCCATCAGCAACGAGGGTGGCTCCAGCAGTTGTGCGCACCGCAGCTCCAGCAAATGGCCACAAATTGCAGAGTCGACCGCCAATTACGCGCTCGCAACTTGACATTGAGGCTGCTCCAAATATGGCAAAGGCTGCCCATTTATATTGTAATTATGCTGCAGTCGGCGTTAATTTCATTGCCGCGCACGCACCTGCAAACAGTAGCTGCCAAAAGTTGCCGGACCGGGTCGCCGGCTCCTGCCTGGTGCGCACGGCACCAACTGCTCCCGACAGACCGACAGCCCAACAGCCCGGCAACCCTTTAGCCTCTCGCGAATCATTTTAATTCAATTTACAAGTCGACTGAAATGTTCGGCCGGCTTCAATTGCTTTGAGGGTGCCAAGTGGCATGGAATTTGTGAATGTGTTGTTGCTGTTGCTATTACTTTGGCTGTTGTTGCTTCTGCTGTTGCTGTTGCTGTTGCTGTTGCTATTGCTGTTGCCACTGATGCGGCTGGCTTTATTTTGGCACTGCTAAATTAAGATTCCATTAGCTGCCAGCTCAGGCATCTTAGAAATGCATCGGAGAGGCAGCGATAAATCTCGCAAGTGTCAAATGCTGCAACAGTCGCTGGCATTGCCGCCGTCGCCGCCAGCAACATGCTCGCTAAGTGCCGCAACAATTCTCAATTCTCTCTAACAGCAGACGAGCAATTGAAACGTGTCGTAGACAATAAATTCCAAACTACAATAAATTATTGCTATAAATATTTCGCCAAAGGTTTTTTCCCCTTAATCTGAGGCCAAAGTTTGAAGGCGTTGCTGCAGCAGCAGTCGGCAGCATCCGAAAAGGCTGCCAACCAGCTTCTTCTTCTTCTTTTACCTCATCTTCTTTATTCAGTTTCGACAAGTGACAAGCCCAAGTGACAGGGACTGCCAGGACAGCAGCAAAATTGAATTAGGAATTGAGAAAAAGTAAAGTGCAATTGTTGCCAGTTCATAGTGTTCCAGGGACAATGCCAATAAATCGCTCACACTTATGACAACAAGCAGATATGGAAAGATACGGAGATAGCCAGAGAGCGGCACGGCGTAACTGCCAGCCACTGGCAGCAGGAGTTGGTCAAAACCGTAAGCCAATCCTTATAGAGTCAGCAAAATAAATCATCGCAGCCGCACAATGATGAAATTATTATTTATGCACACTCGCTGGGACTGCGTGTGCTCCAGTTAAAGTTAAATTCACTTTTGCATACGCTTACCTAAGAAGAGCTTGCTAAATATCGAGCAGCACTTGTAACCATATAGTATTCAAATTTATTTCTGACTGGTTCCGACTGCTCTCTGGACAGGCTTTAATGGAATTCGATATATTTGTTCCATTATTTACTTGCAATCTAATATGACTGTAATCTCAATTTGCCGTCATAGCATAGTGGCCGATTTCCTATTGTTCTTTCATCGTTAATCGTTACTTTTTCTTCAGAGCTCTCTCTTCGTTAACAATATCCTAGCTTTTAGGTCATCAAGTAATGTCTCACAGTTCATAAATTTAATTATCTAATTGGTAATCCGGTAAATCTTGTGATTTCCTTAATTTTCTCGCTAAATTCTTTTCTGATTCTGTTTTCTTTGCATTTATTAATCTTTAATTCTCTCAATTTAGTTTTTACTTTATAAATTACCTTATTCTTATTTTAATATTTTATTACAGTTACGATTTTGAAAAATAAAAGAACCCCAATTTTGTTTATGATATTATTGAAATGCCAAATCAAATTTTATCAATGTGATCCCGGCAAATCTAGAAATGTTCTTAATTTATTATCTTGCTCTTTCTCTCTCCCTCTCTCTCTCTCTCTCTCTCTCTCTCTCTCTCTCTCTCTCTGTCTCATTTCATTTCTTGTTCTGTTTACTTAATTTTTAATTTTCTTCAATTAGGTTTTAATTTTTACATTACCAAATTATGTTTTTTATTTTTAGTTACACCTAGGGTTCCGCAAAATAAAATAACCGCAATTGGGTTCAGAATATTATTGAAATATTTTGTGATCTTAGTCAGCCTTTACAAAATAATTACTTACTTACTTTTTTTGAATTAACTTTAATTATCGGATGGCTATAAATATAGTGAGATCAATCCATATATTGAATTACATATTTACTTTATATCATTCTCAACCCGTCATATCATTTAATTCTCTTAAACGCCGTCGGCTATACCTATTTTAGTCTAGTAGGCTTAGGGCTAGAATATTGCAATGGTCATCTAGCTCATGAATAAAAGGTTAATAATGGACTTACATATATCTCTGATCTTTCTTTGATTTCGTCTTGGACAAGAGGAAACTCGAGATCTTAATGATTAGAGATCTTAATGATTTAGACCGTTTAATCCGTAGTAAAGGGTATTCAGCCGTTGGTTGGATCGGCAGTCCGTCTCATACGGCCGAACTTCAATTGCGACCTGTGGCAACCACTTGTTGCCGTGGCTGCCTTTGTCGCCATGAACTTATTGCATGCAACATTTACCGTATTAATAAATTATGGGTATTTATGTGCTGTCAGAAGTCGTGACGGCAGAGCGACACACAAAGTGATAAAATTAGCACAAAAATCTGTGCGTTTCGCAGTGCTTGGCGTTTCGGCTATTCGGGACAGACTCGTAAATAATGTATATGCGTGCGAGCTTATTGAATGTCTTCATAAGCGGGCGGGCAACAATTGGAAATTTATGCCCGCGACTTATATGGGCAACATGCTGGACATGGACCCACAGACAGACGGTCAGACAGACGGACAGACGGACGGACGGACGTCCGTTCATAACTGTAACTGTAAGTGGTGCAGAGCGAGCGATAGGAAATGGTGCAGGTGCACCCTGCTCGGACCGTCACTGAAGCAACATGTCCTGCAACAAGCTACAACAACAGCAACAACAATTACTACAGCAACAACTTGTCGCTTGACACTTGGCGCATTTGACACTCAACGCGCGCATTCACTTTAAATCTAAATTTACTGATATCTGCGTACAAAATAGTATCAACAGCGGCGACAGCAACAACAACAACAACAGCAACAGCAACAGCAACACCAATAACAACAAGTGCTACAAGCCACAGACAACAACAGCAACAAGTCGGCCAGCATCGAGAAACGAACGACCTTAGAGGTAATAAACATAAATAACGCCATTGAAAGCGACGCAGGCGCAGCTGAGATCAGTCCAAGCCTGAGTCTAAGATTGCAATGGACATGGCGGGGCCGACAGAGACGCGGGCACAGCAAGAGGGAGACTTGTCCGGCTCAGCCAGCTTGTTACTTGTTACTTTGTTGGCCAAGAGACTTCGCCGCGCTCGCCAGTTGGCGCTGGGGCTCGGCTCGGCTGTTGTCTATGGGCGGGCGTCACAAGAGCCGTCGAAGGTCAACAGATTGTCGGCCTGGTGTCTATTGGTGTCTCTCGATGGCAGCGGCTGCTCGCAATGCTTACAGTGGTTGCAGTGGTTGCAGTGGTTGCAGTGGTTGCAGTGGTTACAGTGGTTGCCGTGCTTGCTGTGGTTGCTGTGGCTGGGCAGGCGTACCCGCGATAATTGTTTCTTGTCCATTTGGCTATTTTGATTGCAACTAATGAACCCTAATGAATAGGCAGCAGTCGAGTGCAACAGAAGCTGTGAATGGGCCTAAAACAAGGCCCATTGAATCATACAATTAGTTTAATATGAGATGGTATTCCCGTAAACCAGGCAATGTCCTTCAAATTAGCTCAAATAATCATTAGACCAAGAAATGGAATAAATGGGAAAGCCTTTTGAGCTCCCGAAAAGGCCTCCTGTATCCAGTCATACTGCGAGACGATGGACACGAATATGGCAGGATAGCTGCGACTGCACATGGCATCATTCATGTAAATGCCCGTCAGGTGGCCGCCGCAGAAGAGCGGCCCACCTGGATCGCCCCCACAAACACCCTGCGAGGAGCCGGGCAAGGCCGTGGCGCATAGATATTGACTCCTGTAGAAACCCGGAAATAGGCTGAGGCAAAACTTTTGGGGCTGTAGCTGCAGGGCCAGTGGGCTCAAGACTCCTGCCAATGATTCATTGATCTCCGCGCGCCCCCAGCCAAGGCGAGTGCACCCCTGTTGGGCATAGGACTGGCGGGTTGCCCAGGTTGAAAGTCTGAATCTCACAGGGTGTCCTGGTCTCTAATCCGGAGCAGAGCCAAATCCAAGTTGTGTATAATACCCGAGCTTGACCTCGAGTACACCGACTGAACGTGCAGGAGGCGAGAGTGCTCCGTAGGCTTTCGTCGATTGGGTGCTCCAGCGATAATCAGCAGCTCGTCGGGATGCATCACTTGTCTGCAGCGAAAGCCAAATCATTTAAGCTAGTTGCAACGTATAATCAAGTGTACTTACGTTCTGTGATAAATGCAATGTGTGGTGGCTAGCACAAAGATGGGCGCCACGATTGTGCCCGCGCAGATGTGATTGGTGCCGAAGTAGCGGGATCTGGGCAGCTTCGTCTGTATGGACACTATATACTTGGCCAGAGGGTGGATGCTGGGCTCCGCGGTTTCATCTTGGTCATACGGCAAATAGTAGGTGGATACACCAAGTGCTATGAGCGAGCAGATGAGCACAATCTGTAGATGCATTACACTGTAAACAGCCTTGATCACTGCTGCCAAGCCTACTCGGCCTCTGTCTGGCAGGCAAGCCCAGTCGCTTTCAGTCTGACGAAATGTCAACAAAGGCAACAAGTCTATCTCGTTCCAGATAGCTGACTGACTGACTGACTGGCTGGCTTGCTGGCTGGCTGGATGACTGCCTGACACCCACATGGCTGGGCAATAAGCACACAATTTGCATAAGCTGCTCAAGCAGACAGCGGACGGCAGACAGCCAACAGCTAACAGCCAACAGGCAACAGGCAACAGGCAACAACCAACAGGCAACAGCAACAGGTAAGCCAGGTCATTGCAGCCCGCAGCGGTTGCGGGAGTCAGAGTCAGGCAACATCTTCAGTCTGCCACACTTTTGCAGCTGCGCTACACGGACCAACAGACAGGAGGAGAGGAGAGGAGGTAAATCGGATGAGTGAAGCGAGCTGCACGACAAGCGAATATTGCAATACCCTTGCGACGGTTACTAGTTGGTTTATAATTATATACATATTATATATAATATTTATTTAATTTTTAGCGTTTTACTAGCTCAGTTATAAAGATTATAAAACTCAGATCTTATTATTAATAAAACATATGTTTTTAAATAACATTTTATTTTGATTAAAAGAGATTATTATGATTTTATACCTCAATCAATGTTTCTTATTTCTTCTTTTATTCGATCTATTTATATTTATTTCGTATTCAGACTGTATGTGTTACACATTTTGCATATATAAAATATATATTATATAATTATCATCCAAATATACACATATGCATATAGCTCGTTTAAATTGAAAATTAAGGCGTATAAAACAATTATATACAGTGGGTTATTCATTTTCTATTTCTATTAGATTTACCCCAAATGCTAAAGCAGGCGTAAAAGTTCATTTTCATTAAACAATAAAATAAACGAATAAATTCAAAGCGCAAAGCTGAGATCTCCCGCAAAGTTCAGCGATTCATGGCAAACTTCTTTGTCAATGGGATCCGAGCATATGTAGAATAATCAGAAAACAAAGAGAAAATGGAAAATGGTGTAAAATAAAAGGAATTACCTGTGCTCTGGGGGTTCAGCTCAGCGCACAAGACATAATAAAAATCTCTTTTATGGCACTTAAGTGTTTTGTGTGCGGATTGTGGGTAGCATTTTGCCTTAGATGCTGGATGTTGGATCTGAAGCAGCTGGAGCTGCTGCTGCTAGCTTGCTAGCCTCTTTGCCTGCCCAGTTGCTGGCCACGATTTATGCGAGTTGGGCCAAAGTAAATTGAGCATAAAAAAGAGCCAACTTTGCGCTGCATTTGATGATGAAGTGCTCAAAATAATGCGAGCCACGAAAATTTACTAAGTGCAAGCGGTGAATTTATTAGACAAAACTTTGCTGTTTACGAGCTGTTGCTGCACGCTTATCAAGCCGCATCAACTGGCTAACTTATGGCCCCAGTTGGGTAACAGGTGCAGCCTCCGACCACGCTGGACTTGAGCCCGGCTCCGGTCAGCTCGGTAGCCGCTGCCTGCGGTCAAACAAACTTTTTAAGTTCAAATCACGAAGGAAAGGTGCGCTCCCACGATGCTGGTGCAAATTACACACATGTACGCTTGCACATACACACATATGCTGCTATGAAATGTATGTATTTGCTTGCACAAGAGCTGTGAGAGAGAGAGGCAGCGGCAACTGGCAACTGGCAACATTCAAATCCCATCAGCCACGCATGCAATCATCATGATCATTATGAGCGGAAATGCAGGAAAAGTAGGAGGTTTTTAACAGCCACCGAACGACCAGCCAGCAGTCAGCAACGACCACCGACCGACTGAGAGACCGACGCTTTTTTGTCTCTGGCAAGTTGGCATCCTGTTCCAATCGCATTCGCACCGTTCATTCTCTTGGCGGCGGCACTGCCACCATGGGCATAAAAAGGCGCACAAAACTTTGTGGCATGCAAAAAGTGGCGACGCCGCCAACGCCGCAGCGGCAGCTGAAGGCAGCGAAAGGCGGCTGTAGCCGGCTGAAGGCAGGGGAGGGCAGCAGCGGCATTTTATGTCGCCAGCAACAACAGCAAATGACTTTAATTGCATTTCTCGGCGCACTTTTTGCCTCACAGCCAAAGCCGCAGCCCCAACTTCTGTCGCCATCCCAGTCTCAGTCGCTGCTGCTGTCGCCGTCGCAGTTAGCTAGAACAGACAATGCGGCGGCGTTGCAACATTAACTGAAATTAGCAGACTCTTTGTTGTTGCTCTGTGCCATAATCTTGATATAAATAATAATTAAATGGATTAGCGGGCAATCGACAATGCATTAGACGCTGATGCCGCAACACCTAGAGCTCAGTAGCTGCCACTGCAGCCGCAACGCCTCAAGAGATCAGCGCTGCAGATTGGCCTAAGCAAACAAAAGCCGAACGCAAGCCAACACTTAGAGCACGGCCAGGCGAGAGGGCGGCAAGGAAGCTAGCCAGGTGAGTGCACGCTCAATTAATTAATGGTAACCATGAAAGAGTCCGAAAAGGCTTTACCTATGCCGCTGAGACGGCAAGAGCAACAGCAACAGGGATTGCGACTGCGACTGAGACGTCGACTGCGGCCGAGAGATCGCTATCGAAAGTACATTTTACATGCGTGTAGTTAACATACAAAGCGACCGTTCACACGGCCAAGCCGGCAGTCAGGCAGTCAGGCAGTCAAGCAACCAGTTGAATGGTCCGACAATCCCCAATTCCAATCGAATCGAATCTCAATCTCGCCTGCACATGCGCAACTTTTTGGCAATTGGTTATACCAATGCCTTTCCATTTTTTGTATACCCTTTACAGCCGCGTGTCCACACCGACTTTCATCTAAGGCCTGAGACTTTACTTGGGATCACTGATCTGATCCTATCACTGATCTATCAATGGAGTACGATGCCTAACTCTCTCTCTCGAATGAATAATTTATAAGACTAGTAAAGCCAAAGCTGCTAGTTTTATTTATAGTTTTTGGCTTCCCCAATGAAATATATATTTAAAGTAATTAAAATATGAATTTTGGTAACTAAATAAATACTCACAAATCACAGACTTCAAATTGCCTTCATAATAAATACTGAATACTTTATAATAAAGAGAATACTTAGAAAAATAAATATGATTCTCCCCTCAAATTCCTAGAATTACTCTTAAAACTTAAAGCAAATTATGTATCGAAATTAAATAATAAATAACTATAATCAAATATTAAAATATGTAGGATATTCAAATATTAGCAAGAAGAAAACACTCAGCTCAGAATATTCATTCAGTAAGCAGTATTCGTAGTCTCTGAAGTCATGAGAATGAATACATATTATACCCAAGCCCAAGCTATACTTGGTCTATCAACCTCCCAGAGTGCGCATTTGAGAGTCGGCTTGCCCATGCCCACATTTTCTGTAGCCATTTTAGTAAACACCTTTCGCCAAGTTGGGGGGCTTCTGCTGCTGCTGCTGCTGTAGCTGCTGTTGTTGTCGGTGTGAGAATTTGCTTAATGAATTTCTTTAGCTTTATCGCTTAATTTGTGTGCCTAATGAAGTTGGCTATTGGTGGCTGTCAAGAGGGCAGCGCAGATTGCACATACGTCGCGAGGTCCCAGCAGTTGTGCTCAGTTGTCGGGCCTTCAGCGTGCCACAATATTTGCACAAATCCCCTGCAAGTCCGCGCGGCTCAGCACTGTCGAGCTGGCCATATAAATAAAATAAAATGCCCTGCGACGCTCTTAAATATATTTTGGTAATTTTTTCATCCTTGTTTCCTACTCCCTACTTACTCTACATAATTGCGGGGAGTTCGGCTCTGCCGTCGCGTCATCGCGTGTTGCGCTGAATACAAAAAATAAAAATAAAGAATAAAATAAATAAAAAAGGAGGAAAATTAAATTTTTATTTATTGCTGCCACATTTTTTATGCCGCTGTCGTTCTTTGTACTCAACTAGACTAATTTTTGTGTATTTTTTTTTTCTGGCATTTTTTCGATTTCTTTTATTTTTGCCTTGCGCGACTCGTGTGCTAATATATATTTGGCGCTAGTCGCAGGGGGCGGCAATTTGCGCAAAGTGGATAATGTGCATTATGGTAGTTAAATATGTCATAAAACACTTCATGCTGTAGGTTTCAGACCCACCCGACGGCTCTGCTGAAAGTTGCCGACTCCTCCTGGCCCTTGTTTGCCAAAACGAATACGTATACCAGCGCTGTCAGTTACTGAGTGACAGTGCTCGGCAGAATGCCATGGCAATTACGGGCTTGGGCTGCATGTGGCTTGGGTGCGCTGCATTTCATTAGAAAACTGACATTTTTTCTTAAATAGTCATGCGATGGCTGTCAGATCTCAGGCAGCTCATAAAAGGAATATAATAGTCGCAATGGCTGAAAGTCTTAATAGCTATAGCCGAACTAGCTGAACTAACTGAACATAAAAAGCGACAATTTAGTCATATATGTGAATATGTAAATATGTATATGTAAAAATTAAACCTTTTAAAATTAACGAAAAATTTCAAATTATTTAAATACATATTCATGAGGAGCGTGAAACCTCAGAAAATATTTTTCTTGTGCAATTTAACAGATTAACCTGTATAATCAATATCTAGCGATTTTTATAGTCGTGGCAAACCTAAAAAAAAATTATATCTCTTACAATTGTGCGGCATAAGTCATAAAATTAGATACCTAATTTACTCGTGATCCAGCTAACTAATTTACCAAAAATTATAAATCTTTTGAAGCAATAAAGCAGAATAAAATTTAAGAAATATATATATCATAAACAAAACTAATTTAATTAAATTTGCATTGCTACTTAATTCACTTATTACTATTAAAACCAATTATACAGATAAGAATACAGTAATAGAAATAGTAGTAGAAGTTTCATTCTGTAGTCGACTGCACCCAATTGCTTCATTGTATGGCTTATTAGTAATTAATAAAGGATCACTTAAAACTAAATAATTCTGCAAGTTGCATTTCCTGCAAATAACTCATTTGCATCATAGTAACCCAACCTGCCAAACTGAGCCAGTGGATACTAGAAAATATCTATCGCTCCGAGTTGTCAGTTTAATGCGCCTATCGTGTGGCATGCATCTGTTGAGTGGTGCCCAGGGCCCGGGTCCGCCAATAAAGTCAATAAAACAAATCTGCAATTGATTGTTTTTACATAAAACTTGTCCAATATTCCATATAGATCGGCATGCCGTTACAGTGACACGACCTTGAGGCATAATAAAAATATGTAATGCAATGCAATTACAATCAAACCCGCACGACCCACACACAGCATTGCCCAGGCTGCGACTGCGACTGAGACTGCGACTGCGACGGCGACTGCGACGGCGACAGCGACGGCGACTGTGGCCACCATGGCAGCTGTGGTCGTGCTCAGGTCTGGGACTCGAGCCGAGGCTGTGTGCTGAGCCGGTGTTGGTTCGGCCTGTACGCATGCGCCGCGTGAGCTCCGTCGATAAATCGAAATTGTTTGCACTGCCAAAAAGCGAATAATTGCACGAGGTGGGCTGAGCAGATAAACCGAGCAGCCCGCTGGCCGCGATCTGGCAGCGAGTTATGGAATTATGTGTCAAACAACCAGAGTTAATGGCGCAGTCGGATTTTTCGCTGGACAGCGGGGGGATCAGGGCAGTGCAGAGTGTCTGGTGCAGAGCCCTAATGGAAATCGCTGGCATCTGCTGGCGAGCTGAATGGCCTCGTTGGCCTGTGATTTTGCGCACATTGAATGTGTTTTTAATTACGAGTCTGAGTGGATGCCAATGCGGAGGCATTGCCGAATGCCAGCGCACACGCCGCACTCATAGATAACAATTTAGCGGCAATTTAGGCACGTCCAATGGCCTAGGCTAGCCAGCCAGATCAACAAGCCAACAAACCAGCAAACCTACAAACCGCTGACCACTGACCACCACACAGCATCAGTATCCACATCCACATCCAGTCATGAGCGGCACCCGCGTCGCTGCCATTGCATTTGCTACTGTGCTAAAAGTTTAGCATGCGGAAAATTAACATGCGGCTGCTGCTGCCACTCAGCAAGCTCGGATCTGTGTATATCTCAGTGTCTTTGTGTGTTTCCTGGTTGGCAGATTTCCCTGGTGAGAAAAGCCACGGGCAGCGAACGCTGTCGTCGTCGTCGTCGTCGTCGTCGTCGTCGTGGCAGATTGAGCGTGTGACCAAAGTCAAGTGCAGTGAAAAGTAATTAACTTGAATTGGTGAGCCCGACAGAGAACTGCATAGAGAACTGTGCGCGCACAGTGGGTGCCACCACATAGGCCCACAGCCGTGCCGCAACCACAGCCACAAGCAAGCGATAAGCCACGCAGCTTAACCTAAAACCTTTCATTAAGACAACAGTTCGAAAGCAACTTTCGAATTATTGAAATTAAATGATTTTTATTATTACAGCTTGTGACTGTGCTGCATGCGTGTGGCTGGGAATCGAGCTGGAAACCAAATCAATTCGATTGGCAGCACATTAAAATATTTGATTTGATGTGGCAATCGACCGATCGACCAATCGACCGACCGACCACCAGGCGAGCCCACCAGCTACCTGAGCCAGCCTACCGACCGATCCACTGAGCCACTGAGCCACTACCAGGAACAAAATCTAGCAATTTGTCAGATTGAAACATAAAAATTTGTTACACTTTATGCTTGGTTAGCTAGCGACTCCAACAGTCAGATTCGAGTGAGCCGTCGCATCTATTTATACATAGAGCAAAAGTTTTTACTTGGAAATCCACCCAATATCACGCAATGTGGCAGGCTACAGGGAAGTCGCCGCCCAGACACAGTCGCGGGCAGCTGAGAGAAATCGAGAGAGAGAGACAGAGAGAGGTGGGGCTGGAGAGAGGGCTCGCTGCAAAACTCCCCCACAAGCACAAGCGACATCTGCAAATTTGGACGTGGACCAATGCGGCGTCGAGGGCGACAAACTAGCGACAACAGCCACATCGTCTGCTCCTTTTATGCGACATCTGTTTAGTGTGATTTGGGAAAATGCATATCATGCCCATTACATTGGCAATTGCGGGCGCGTATGTGCGTATGCATTCGGATTCCCAGATTCTGGTAGACAGGCTGAAAAACAAACCAAATAGTTTCACCCGTTCACGAATATGCGCAATGCACTGAAGTTCAACAGACTTACAGATCACTGATCTTATCTGCACTTATAGCTCCAACAGAGGGGCACTCGAAGAGCTTATGAAAGTGGCGATCAAGTTTAATACACAAATTACATTCTTAGAAATAATCGTAGAACTAAATACTAATTTCAAAAGAATACGTTTCTATAGAAAATTACATAAAGTGCTTAAGATGAATAGACCCAACATTAAAAAGAGAGTAAAGAATGAACAAATCAAATTTATATTGTATGTTCAAGCCAGTGCCCAGCCTAGAACCAAAGCTGAACTCTGATTGGAAGAGCACAACCAAAAGCTGATCACTGATTTGCATTTCTTATTTTTTGCTGAAAATATGTAATTAAATAATACAAGAAAATTAAGAATATATGTAAACTAAAAATGAACTTAAAATTATTAACAATCGAACTTTCATTTATGACAACCGAATCTAAACTCATATTGGCCAAAAAATAAAGCCAAAAAGCGCATTTAATAATTATTCAAAATATGTTAATTACTTTTTACTGCAAAAATATAATTTATTCCTGAATATTCAATTCAAAAAGTATGTCAAATATATTATATAGACAAAAGAGTATCTAATCTAATCTAATCAAAGTTCTATTTTCAAAGTTAAGCCAAAGGCTTAGCCTTTTTATAAACATACATATATATAATTTGCCTTTGCTTGTCAACTCGTTTCAATGCACCTCAAATTCAGTTAACACTTTGCCATATATGCCGAGCAACCCTCGTCACTTAGCGCTCGCTGGCTGTTTTGGCATTGGGAAATATGTTGTGGTAGGCGCGGGTGCAGTGCCGCATCCTTCGCCATATAGTACGTATGTGCATATATAAGATCTGCAGACAATCTGTGGAACAATGTGATAAATCTTATAGCGCGCTGACTACAACTGCGGCATGCCCCCTCTGGGTGGGAGTGCAAGTGGTGCAAGTGCAGAGTCAGAGTCAGATAGGCACAGTCAGTTAGAGTCTGACTGGCGGACGGAGCGACAGACTCTCTGGCTGGCTGGCTGGCTGGCAGATAGTCAGACAGAGGAAGGCCTGGAAAAGCAAAGACGGGACGGCGAGGCTCGCGGCTCGGTCAGGCGTTGGTCTGGTCGCCACACCAACGCATCAACAGCAACAGCAACAGCAACAGCAACTTGTACATCATTTTCAATGCTAAACAACATGGCAAGAGCATGGCAATGGCCTGCAACGACAACAGCAACAACAGCAACATCAACAACAACAACAGCAACATTGCTCATATGGCTTGCAGATTTATTTTGCAGGCGTCGACTTCGACGTCAACGCAAAATAGTTGAGCGCAGCGCAAATTACAAATTCAAATTTAATTAAGTAAAAAATTAAAGAAAAACAAAGATGCAGACGCGTCTGCGTTGTAGTTTGTCAGTCAGTCGCAGATGGAGATGGAGATGGAGATGGAGATGGAGATGGGATGGAGATGAAGATGGAGCTGGCAGCGAGGGGAACTCAGCGTCTGTCAATGTGACAGGCGACAAGCAGCGCAACATGGAGTCAGCAACGGAACCCGGAGCCACAGTCGCATCCGAAGCTGTGGCCGGAGCACTGATCCCAGCCAGTGGCATGCAAATCGATCGCATCGACAGCGGGCACTTCAATCGTTGTTGTCGCTTGACGCTGCTAAAAATGTTTCAATTAAATAAAAATAAAATATATATTTGCCACATCGATACATTGGTCGTCTCGTCTACTCGACTTACAGCGCGCCTTTTACGGCCTCGTGTGGTGGCAGCCAATGTGCGGCAAGTGAAGGTGTTCCACTGGATAATTGCATGCAACGTGGAGTCACCATAGCAGTAATAAGCTATGCACCACACGAGCCACCGCCGCAGCCATAACTCTTATGAATAGCAATTTCTCCAGCTGGCCCAACTTCTCTTCCCCTCCCGCAGCTTGCTTCGCTCTACCCCATCCGCTGTGGCTATTGCGTGCCCATTTGTTTTGGGCATTCATTTGCAACGTTGGCAAATTGGCTGGGTAAGCATTTGCCTCATAATCACTGTGATCAGAACTTGATGGTGAAATGTACCGGACTAAGGAACTATGCCATGGCCTGCTTGCATAATATGACAAAAATGTTGACATGTTGACTAACCCTATGTTTCCCTCAAAGATCTCGATTGTGGGAAAGTTAAAGAATTCCATCTTTAAAAGTTCATCCATGAGACAACTCTGGAAATATTAACATATTATTATTATTATTATTATTATTATTATTATTGTTGTGATCAATAAACAAAATAAATTAATTTAAAATTACCAATTTGAATAACGACACATAGAACATTTTCCCAGAATATATATAAAAATCCGTAATTTGCATTCTCTATAGTTATCCATTCAAAATTATTATTATCCATTTTGAATGCTTTTTTTTGCTGATAAGACTTTAACTAAAATAATTTGGTTACATTTAAAAAAGAAGCTTTAAAACCATTTAAAGACTAAAATTAACGCCGATATTAAAAAGTGAGTGGAAACAATGATACAATGCTACAATTCGAAATGGAATCAATTCACAATTTTAACAATCTGTTTTCATTTGATTATTTTACATTAACAATTCCTTGCCTTATGATATTTAAGTAAGAATCATTATCACTATACAAATCTCACCTCTTTATATACAACATAGCCTTATTTTAATCATGTAAGAATAGAATAGAAGAGGCTATTATAAAAAGATGAGGTACTTAAATAAGTAAAGAGCATATCTAGGACTGTATGGTTGGCCAGTTTCCCAATAAGAGCTCATAGATCATGAACTCATAGATCATTTCAACTCAAGGTTCAGCCTATATCTACTTGAAATCAGTCATACGAGTGTTATAGAAATAACATTTATGGACCACTTTTCATAAATATGCATGAGTTTGTTAAGAAATGAATGTTCTTTTGGAACAATAAATTCAATTCAATTTCTATCATCTATCAGAATCGGTCACTTTCGTAATCTGTTTAAAAAGTATGTGAGTTCATTTATTATTTAGTAATTTGGGTATAGGGATTGCACATCATTGGAGACCCTGGCAGTTGGCTAGCTCCGGACCAATGTCAGTTGCTTCGTTTCCATTTGCCATCCATCAAAGCCAAATAGTATTTTGCATAAAGTGGCCAAGTTGTGACGTTGCGTTGCAGCCTGCAGGGCTAGTTCAGAGTCAGAGTGGCATTTGCAACGGTACTTTGCGGCTATAAAACGTTTAGCCAGTCGTCAATCGGGCTCCGACTGAATGTGTCAACGTTGCGCCGAATGAGCAGCTGCAACCTGTTGTCAGCCGCAGACAAGCTGTGCCACAGCCAACTAATTATGAATCAAATAGGCGAGCGTCTGCAGAATTGTCGCCGATGTAGCATTAATAATGCAATATTTAAGCATTGAGTTTATTGGCGGCACCTACATGAAATCATCATTAAATGTTGCAGCCAGAGTTGTGGTGCTGTGGAGCTGTGGTGTTGTGGTGCCATGATTGCCCCGCCGCAGAACTCGTTTGCCGCAATTTGTGGCATTAGCAGATGCTGCAGACATGTTAGCTCCTACACAGCAGACGACCCATATCAGAGTCTGCCAGGCCAATTGATGTGACTTCCGCTCTGTCTAAGCTCGAAGGCCTCAAAGTTAAAAGCCACAGCTATAACACACAGCACACAACACATTGCCCACAACGCAGAGTTCACAATCCACAGTTCAGGAAGTGGCCAAGACACTGCCCCGGACACAGACGGACCAAGACTTTTCAATATAAATCAATTGCGATATTTGCCCCAGTGCATACGAAAGTAGCAGCGAACGGAACTGGGCGCAAGGCATACGTCAATATGGCAAAGGACATGCGAATTGGCAAAAGAGAATCTCAAGACATTTCAAATTTAAAATGTGATTTCGCCGAGCACACACACATACACACACACACAGGCACAACTGGAGCCACATACATATGCCAAGTCAAATTGAAAGGATAATTCGCCCGCAAACACCCTCCTGGGTGTGCAGCGCGCCCAGAGACTCAGCGCGACCGCCCTACGCCCTTCGACTGCTGATGGCATGCTAACACGCCTTTGAATTTGCCAATTGCTGTTGGCGCACGTACAAAACACTTAAATTTGCACAGCGGCAGCCAAGACACAGTCAGACCCGGGCCAACTGCATACGTATGTACCTACATACACACACAGACATATGTATGTGCCTGTGTATGTGGAGCATGCATACATACAAGCAGATATTGCTACATATGTATAGACGTAGTCCGCAGCCGGCCGGGAGCCGCAGTCATACCCAGAGGCACTAGGATGCCAACGAGGCAGCGAGCACGTTTAAGAAATAGAATTTTTAAGCAAGTGCGTTCGAGTCAGTGCAGGACCAGGTCCGAGTCCGTATTCCATGTATGCGCGTTCTTTAAGCTTTCTTTCTCCTTTGTTTCCTATGCATGCTCTACTCTATGGGATCACGTAAACTAATTCAGTCAGTTTGCAGCTCGTTGTCCCATGATTCATATAATAGTTGCAGCCACACTGCAAGAAAAACAATTGCGAAGTGTTTTTTGGTTCGATCAGATTAACGCGAAGTCTGTAAACTTGTTTTCTATTAATCCCAATCAAGGACTTAGTCAAGTATTATTGTCCTGCATTTACCGAACTTATAGAAAAGTTGGATTCGTTAGATATGCGAAACTCGATCGTTTTAAACATCGATACTATCGATGGTGTTAATTTATAAGTTTGTTATTATCTTCGCTAATCTCTGCAATTTACACGCTTAGCTGTCGCTGAGCCGATATATCATCATCGTTTAAAATCCATCGATTTTTCTTGCCCATCGATACTAGACCCATGGTGGCATGAAGAGATCTAATAGCTCAAGCACTTTTAATAAAAAGATTAAACTTTTCTAAAGGTGCAAAGTCAGAGTATCGGGTAGTCGGCTACTCCTTCTCCTTAGCAGCATTTCCATGTGCACTTGAGCGTCTCACAGCTTTACAGCTAATGAATAGCGCCCGGTTCAATATGATTTCTTGCACGATTTGTTTGTTAAAAGTCAATTAGCTGATAAAACAGCTAAGAGCAGCTGTGAGCAGTCGCTTCTTGGGCAGTTGCTCCATTCGGCTGCTGGGAATGGCCCACACACAAATGTAGCGTTGGCGGTTGTGGCGGTGGCTGCTGGCTGTCTGCTGCCACTGCCACCACTGGCTCTGGTAGTGGCTGAGGCAATGCCACTGCCACTGCATAATAAATTCGCTAACCACGTAATGCTGCAGCTGCAGTGCAGGGATTTGGTATACATTTTTTATGCGCTGCCCGCCCGCTCGCAAGTGCCGGAGACAGTGGCAAAAGTTTAAGAAAAGTCAACAGTTAACAATGCGGCTTCAACGTGTCGCCCGTGCGGATGCGGATGCGGATGCGGATGAAACCACAGCAGTAACAGGAATAGCAGCAGCAGCCGCAGCAGGGCTAAAGTTCGTGCGCTCTAATGGCATATTGCGGGCAAGTGCTAAAGCGAGCCGACGACGCTCCGGGAATATAAGCAACGTGTGAGAGTTTGTCTTCAAGTGTTTCTGTTTCTGGGCACAGAGTCTGGCATTGGCTGTTCGTTGAGTTTGTCTTTAAAATGGCCAAAACTTGCTGCTAATTGGATTTGCCAACTCAATAAAAACTGAATTAAATGCGTTTTAATGGTGTGACTTAATGCTAGCTCTGGGTTCCTTGACCAGCCACTAGCCACCAGTCACCAGTCACCAGTCGCCAGTCATTGGCCACAAGTTCGCAACAAAAAAAAAAACTTGGCAGGCAGCATGCATAGACAAGTGAGCGGCGGCCGCAGCCCTTTGCAGGACGAAAGGTATTTGGCTCTGTCCTAAAACTTTTGCATATTAAAATGTCATAAAAAGCAATGTGCAAAGCAATTTCCGCTGCCAATTGCATAAAAATTCTGAACTGGAAACAAAACAAGCATTTGCAGCTGTTTTATGCTTGCATAACAAACACTTTGGACAGGCAACGCGGCGTATGTATAATTTTGGCAGCCATCGTCAGAGATAAAATGTCATTAAGCCAGAATGCAGCACGCACAAACAGTCCAGTCCAGTCCAGAGCTGGGACTGGGGCTGAAGCTGGAGCGCAGGCTGTTCAGCTGCCCACACAGTGGTCAGTGCTTGGCTTTAGCTCTGGCCTCGGCTTCGGCCCATTGCGTGACTGTGACGGTGAGTGCGATTCCGATTTCGATGACGCCTTCACATGCCGCAACAGCAGGATGCGAAGTGGAGCCTCCCGTTGGCCAGATTACGCGCACGATATGCTAATTTACATGCGGTGCCAGAGTCCAAGAGAAGTCTTGTTGTGGGCGATCGATGGCCATGCGAGCCAGTCACCGTCACCAGCAACAGCCACGGCAGCGGCAGCGGCCTGCGGCACTGCCTACGGTGCACCCTGATCGATATCTGGCATCTGGAAAAAACGTGGTAAGTACAAGTAATCGAGTTGTAATAAATTTAAAGTGTGGAGCACCCACAAAAATACGCCAAAGCGAACTTGTTGCACGCATATTGACACACGCACAGAAGCAGCAGCAGCAGCAGCACCATCACCACGACAAGCAGGCTAGAGCAGGAGGAGGTGGCGATAGAAAGTCCTAACCAAGCTGTTGATTTTTAGCAAACATTTCACCTGCCTGGCCGTTTGGGCCGCCGGCTGTTGAAAGTGCGACCCGAGGGGCTATTCGCTAAGTATTTTCACGTTGCGGTTGCGTTGCGACCACTTAAAATCGACTGCCTGCAGTTGTTGCCACAGCAGTTGTTGCATGCAACAAGCGTCAATCACCCGCACAAAGCCAAACCGTTCGCTTCACTGCCATGGAAAATTGTTGATTTGCCGCTTGATTGCGTGCACAGAGTGCAGTTGGGGTGCTCCAAAAGCAGCCCGCAGTCCGGCTGCCGAGGCGAAGCCATCAACTCTTCTTAGATGCATTGTAAAGTGCAAAGCCCAGCACACCGACAAACACCGGGAAATGACAGTGGACGTGTGGGTCAGCAAAGAAAAGGAATTATATTTAATTTGAATTCAAAAGTTAACAGTGCAAGAATACAATCCTCACTTCAATTACAAATCGTATTTTAAACGACAGTTAGTATTTACTTACAATATATTTCCAGCTGGTTTTTCGTTTAAGTTTTGCTACCCAGCTGCAAGCTTCAACGTTGTTGGACTGAGGCCTAACATTGGTGTCGACACGAAAGTGTACTTGGCCACATAGCCATTGAGACCAGCCTCGTAGGTGACGATCAAAGTTCCGAACGGTGATACATACTGTTGTGTAAGCTGACCCTTGACTATCGGCTCTCCAGATGTGGTGAGTTCCACAGACTCCTCACGCAGAGAGCCAACTCCATTGATTCTATGTGGGAAGTTTTGGATTCCCAAGATAGGGAAAAAATTTTAATTTATAAATATATTTTTGTATCGAACTGTTAAATGCGAAACACTTTGTCTATATTCACTCGAAATATCGAAAGGTTCACCCTAAGCAATTTGCATTCATTCCCCAATTCGCAACGACTCAAGTAAATCTAGTATATGCAGCCATATTTTGTTGTTGTCTAAAACTGTGAGATACTGTTTCACTGACTTATTGCTAGTCGAGAGATTTTGAGTTCAATAGCAACCAAATACTTTCGCTCAAGCAGACAGATGCACAGACGGACGGACAGCAAGGCGTAAGCTAAAAGTTACTATTCTATCTATTATATTAAAAATATAGAAACCAATTTTAATATATGGAATACCTGAGCGTATATTTGCTGTCACTGACGGGCTCCAGCTGAACGTAGTTGTCTTGAAGACGCGGTACTATTGCCGCGTTTGCCGAATTGACAATCAAAGCAATTAGAAACTGCAAGGAAAATGAAATATTTGATTAAACATTTTGAGTGAAAATATAAACGTACGTACCAACGCAAGCAAATTAGCACACATGCTGTTGTCGATCTTTTTACGTCTGAGTCCGGCAAGCAACTAGATACACATCTTCAACTCCGACCACGTAGTCGCTTCACTAAAACTAAATAATACTGAAACGAGTTTTACCTTTTAACGGCTATTTAAAAACAGCATTAATACATCTCAGCCTTAAGCTTGAATTTGTGTGAAGGTTGCGTCACCCCCAACCCCCCTTCCCCTCCCCACTTATGAATAACCAAAGATGCAAGCAAGAAAGCACTAGTCGGGAATGGTCGACTACGAGATCCCCTGGATCTTTCGTTGGACTCATATATCAATAATTCTTCCCTTCTTTTCTGATTATACAACAAACACAACAAACGCACGCGCATGAGGCTGCAACAAGTGTTGCCAGCTTGGCCTATTTCAGGCTATATAGCCTATTCGAAAATAGTCTAGTCTATAGAAAGCAATCTATACAGAACAAACAAAACTGCTGTCTATGTCGCTAATAAGATATTTAGCATGTGAACATTTAGCCTTATCAAGCATATACAATAATCGTTTGCCTATATACTATGTATGTCCTGTCTCCCTACGTCTCTCTGCCTAAGAAGACTAAGGGATGAAGAAGAGCTACAGAAGATATTTAAGTTTTGTATATGTGTTCAGAGTATTCACTACGTATTTAGATATATTTTAGTCAAATGAAGCTTGTAGCTGCAGAGAGTGCTCCCATTGGTCACTTAAAGCACTAAAACGCAACCCCCACCTATCGCCGGGCTCATAAAGGGCAGCAGCTCGCAGCTCAGGCCTATGGGGGTCAGTCGTGCAGTGCAGTGAAGTGAAGTATGTGATCGATCAGCTAAGCATTTAAGACTTAAGGGAAGGACTTAGAGAAATTCCTGGAGGAAAGGTTTACAGGAAATTTTGAGACTTAAACTCTAAAAACTTAGGAGAGATAATTTTATAGCTGATTTTCGGTAAGGTTTTTAATTGACAACAAAAAATGGGAGTTGTTATCTCTAGAACTTAAAATTTCACAAATTACAAAATCTTATATTGATCAGATGTATGTACACAGCAAATCTTCAAGGTCTAAAAGTATTCAAATTACGCTGAATAATCAGAATCTATTTATCGATTATTCTATAGAGAAAGGATGAGTTATCGAAAAAATATGATAAGCTAGTATTGCGTAAGGTATACATGAGTATGCATGCAAAATTTAAAGTCACTAACTTTTATATCTTCTGAGATCTCGGCGTTCATACGGACGGACGGACGCACAGACGGACAGGGTTATATCGACTCAGCTCGTTGCCCTGAACAAGAATATATATATTAATGGGATCAGGGTATACAAATTTCAAGTCGACGCGTTCACACATATGGCTGATTAAAAGTCTATTTACTTTATGCTGCCATCTAACAAAACAATATACCGTGATTTCCCATTTTCAATGGCTTCAGGGTATATAAAATAACTGAAAGATAACAATCAATTGTGAAGTGTGATTAATGAACTAGGAACGGATATATATCTCAGTTCCTAGTTTATTAATATATATATATATATATATATTTATTTATATTGAAAATATTTATATATACATCATAAGCGCAAGACATTAGAAAGCTTTAGCGGACTATATAACGTTCATCTGTTAAAAAAAACATAAAAATACGATTTAAAATTCTTAATTATATATAGAGCACGAGTTCCATATTGTTGTGAAGGCTTGTTGGTAAAAGGTAAATCCATTTTTGCAGTCCATTAACTAAGCAAAGCCGAAACGTATTTAATAAACATGCTGCCGAGCGATTGCTTTTATGACCCACTTTTTAAGGCCGGAAGTGTGCCCCGCGGTGTTAGTTAACTACCTGGAATATTGTACACCGCTCTGGGAGCGGAAACTGCCTTTTTCATTGACTTCGACTATATAAAACTAGCCATTACCGACTTGTACCTCTTAGCTGAGATATTTGTTATTAACAACGATGTTTTTTGTTTGCTTTTGGAAGCCCATGAAAATAGAGAGTCCTTAAACAGGCAGGCGAGCTTAAGCTGTTCAATGATGCACTTTACTCGATCAGAAATTATTGATGGACCACTGGTTCGGTTGTCCTTGGCTTACTGCTTTTTGAGGGTTTATCATATAGGTTCCAATTAGCCATTTCATATTTTGAGGGTCATTAATTACTACATCGTTCTCACTTTACGTATTCTTTCAGTTGGGGTTCTTGATGGAAGAAAGGACCAAGTTGAAAATTACATCTGTAGAAATCATAAAAATTGAAATATTTGTAAAATACATTCAGTTAAATATGGAGCTCAGCCAATTCACTGACATATTATTATCGTCAGCCAATCCAGATTGTTTGCTCAACACTGTTTAATAAAATCTTGACGACCGTTTTATAGGCTTAGCGAACACATTCGGACAGCACTTATCGATTCGACACACAATTAACGCAACGATTCCAGGCCATATATAATTCATATCAATAATGCAGACTGAGGTCGTTCACAACTATGATCTCATATAGATTATTAGGCAAAACTTAGTTAAAAATAGTATAATGCCCCTAATCCTTTCATTTGAAGCAGTTTAGCTTCCACTAATATATACATGCTTTGCATCATAGATATTAATATCAATAATAGAGATCGAGGTCGTCCAAAACTATGATCTTATATATGTAGATCGTTAAGCAAAAATTACTTTAAATTAGTATAATGTCATTAATCCCTCCATTTGAAACAGTTTAGCTCCCACGAATGCATACCTGAATAACGTAAAAAGTTAAGATTGTAGAACATAAACCAATGAAAACACAAAGTAGAATTGTCATAGATGGCTCATTCGGTATAATCGGTCGTGTTCAAAGAAGTCTTCCAATTAATTTATAAAAAACATTATGCATATTTACAATATTATGCATAATTCATGCTATCTACAAGCCCTGCATTTTGTATTGTAGCGGTATATATTGATATCTAGTTTCGAGGCCATTGTCAACTCATTGATGGAAAACAAACAATCTGTTTAGCAGTATAAGTTAGCTCCACTCTATTCATCACAATTTTATTTCCTTATATAGAATTTATTTTTAACTACCAGTTGGCCATTGAAAGCATTACTATCTATAGAGATTAACTCAGCTCGTAATCGTATCGTAAATTATCTATCTTGAGGAATTTCTTTTGAATTCTGGTTTGTGTTATCTATCTATATGGAGGAATTCCTTTTGAATTCTGGTTTGTGTTTATTTTACGTATCTTATCTGCCGATTTAAGATTTAATTACTTTTTCCGTAGACTCTTAACAGCTGATTCCCTATTCGTACTCCTGAGAACATTTTTCTTTATCTAAGAGTTTCTCTCAAGCAATATGTGTAGGTAAATCCATTGATTTTAAATAAATGAAAAATATGAAATTTAATTTCTAAATTTCTTAAGGTCTGAGGATCACACAATTAGATTTATAATTGTTCACCAGGTGTGTTTATAAGTCTTTGCTGGAGCTAGCATCAAAAATTCGTCTCATTTACAAATTTTCACTTCATGCTTGCAGACATGCCCAAGAAACTCGAATACTCAAATACTTGAACAGACCCCTCACCATTCACATCTTCAGATTAACTGTCGAGCCGTGCACGCATCGCCGCTGGCTGTGCGTCTGGCTGGCAACAGCCGTTGCCGTTGCCGTTGCCGTTGCCGTTGCCATTGCCCCGAGCACCCACTCGCAATTGCAGACGAACTAGAGATGAACCCGAGGCGGGCGCTGCGACCGTAGTTGATGATGCCAGCTGACCTTAATCACAAATTTGCATGCGCATTGGGGCCTCGAGTCGACAGACAGGCAGACAGACGGAAATGCAGTTGGAGCTGAAGCCGGAGTTGCAGCTGCAACAGGTGCAGCCGCTGCAGTCGTGGCAGTTGTTATAGAGTTTGTCTGGGCATTGAGAATTCTCGCTACACCCACACACACGAGACACGACCTTAGCAGCTCATTGATTTCAATGGCCTTATGCCTGCAATTTAAATGCATAGCTAGCGATAAATTAATGCCAGACAATTGCATATTTTCTAAGGTCGTTCGAAGGAGGAAAAGAGGCAGAACGGAGAGCGAAACCCGTTGTCACTGCCCCAATGCCTGGGAACGGGCAACACCCGCAATTGGTTTTGTTCTGTATTTTTGTTGTTGTAATTTTTTGGGTGATTTTGCTTTGACTTGCAGCTGCACTGCACGGCAGCTTGATTTATGTGACAAAAGCTGCAATGAAGGCCGTAGCTCATATGGTAAAAAATTGTCAGCAGAGCGAGCCATAAAAGCCGAGCGCCGAGATACGAACCCGATACCAGACACTAATCAACACGTATTGATCATATGCAAGTGGTCAGCAGTCGCCAGACTCGAGAGTCCATGGCACAACTCTCTATTAATTAAACAACAGCAGCAGCAGAAAAACTTTGCTGCCGTTTTGGTCACTGCACGTTCACTCCACTACAAATTGCTGTTGCCACTTTGGTGCGCCAGCGACAGAATCTTAGGCCAGCTCCATGCGACCAATATGCTTATCGCGGCGGCGTAATCGCCGATTGCCCGCACCGAGGGCAATGAAAATGGTCTGCGATGCCATTCCACGGATGGGAGGACGTAATAGGACCGGGTGCCGATGAGATACATTCTACAAGGCATAATTTATACGCAGCCCGTTTCCCTTAAGCTCCTCATAAATGTGACAGTTTTCCGCAGAATACTAGAGGTGAATATGGTCCGTCAGATGTATAAACAATTACGGTAAGCAGGCGAGGCGGCCTGGGCTTACAATTGGTTTGCTTTGTTTTGGCGCTGGTCGTAGATGGAATATCTTAAGCAAATGGAGTTTACAACAGATGTAATCTGCGCTTTGCAATTCCTTACTAATGATCTGCAGGAAGAATTGATTGGGAATGAAAATACATAAATAAATAAAAATTATGCAATTGCATGGATACGGAAAATTATTACCATAGAAACCATCATATTATATGGATTCCAAATATGAGGATTCCTTGAATATCTGTTCCCTTATCGGCTGTGCCTCAGCTTATTTTGAAAACGTAAGTAAATGTTTATAAAGTGCGATTTACATGTACTAAAACATTAATTTGAATATGCTAGCTATCGATAGTGGGAGCATTCGATACCTAATCGATATTAATGAAAGAGACAATAGAATTAAATTTTTCAATTTAGTTTGAATGTTATTGAATTTCGTATTCTTAATCTGTAGGAAATGTCAATAGCAATATCCTTAAAAAGAGCATATATATTATACGTACGATTAGTTATCTCTTAAATGTGGCGATATATCAACGTCGAGCAGAATCTATCGATCTATCGCAGAAATTTATGTACAATGATACTATCGATGGTTTTAACAGCTCAACTCCGTGTTTCATAAATTAGAATCTATCATATTTCATATTTGATCTGTGACAAAACTAAAGCAAACAACGTCAGCACGTAACAATTTTGTAACTGCAATTTATTCGAGTTGGCTTTCAGCTGGGCCATTCTCAAATCCATTTGAAACAAACTTGTGGTCCATTAACGACAAATGACATTCAAAAAGCTATGAATTTTATGCGCCGTCTATCGCAGCTTGAACGGCAATATGCGGGTGCTTTTCGCGAGGCCAGTAAGAACCAACATCTAGCAGTTAACAGGCAGCAGGCAGCAGACAGCAGACAGCAGACAGCAGGGAACAGCTAAGAGCTGAGAGCTGAGAGCAGAGCCGGCCAAGCTGGTTTCCGTCTGATGTCCCCGTTGCCGACCTGCCCCAAGGCGCAGTGCGGTGTAATTAATGCAACAGCAGCTGCGCTTTGCTCGGCCCCTGCGCCAACGTCGGGCGTCTCTCGGTGCACCTCGGTTATCTGACGCTCGCATATTAAAAATCTTTATAGTCTTTTGCGGTTTGTCTTTGAGTGGCTTTTTCTTTATTTTTTGGCATCTATTCGATTTAGAAAATGTCGCATTGGCTGCGTGAGTGTGGGAAACTAAGAACTGGTGCCCTGCAGCCTGCAGCAGGCAACGGGCGGTGCCCGGGCGATACCAATCAGAAGCGCCCGCCTGGCGCTGCCAAACGGAGCACAGCAGCCGCATAGACGATTGGAATCGGCAGATGACAGCGTTGGTGGCTTCCTCCTACAAGTTTCGCCGTTTGGCTCTCTGACAGCAATTTTATTTAATTTGTGCACTGATGCTACACAAATGATAAGAGCTCTGTGCTTAGCTAAAATTGCATTTCATTAGTGCCCCCAAAAGCGTATGTATATAGGCTACCCATGAGCATGCAAATGGCCAACAGGCATTGCCGAGATGTGGGCATTCTTCAAGCGCTTTGCCACCTGCCCTGGTGATCAGCGCCGACATGATGCGAGAGCAAGTGGCTGCCGTATGACCCATAAAACAAGAAACCAGGAGACGGACCAACATCGAACTTCTAATACGCTTCCATTATGTGAAAAAAATATGCAAAAAAGTTGCTTGAATAAGTCGAAACTGAACAGTTATTAGCCAATATATGTATGCATTAAACTTACATATGTATGATAAATTTTTATTTAGTATATATATTTTACATAAGTACCAACGATTTACAATAAAGTCACGATACAGTTTTATTTCGAATTTCATTTAGAGGAAAAGCCGATAACAATATACATATGTATTTATATTCATTTACATACATGCATGTATCCTTGTAAGCCTAGTCAATATACCCGCACTAGTATAGGGCGAGGCGAGAGTCTCTGCCCCAAAACAAGAGCATCATCCAATTTGTGTGGCTTGTCGTAAAGTTTTTGCGAGGCAGCAGCTCCTGCAATGGCAGACATTCATTTGGTTTTTATGAGGCGAGCAGCCAGGATGCAAACACAACAAGCATCCGTTGTCCACGTCGTCGTTCGTCTCGTCGACTTGATTAGAAGCAACGACCAGGTGGCAAGTGATGCTTGCCTCGCCCATTCTTTTGCGGCACGTCCTGTTGATTTACGCGCGTGCTTATTGCATTTCTGCTCCAAGTGCACGCCCAACTCCCACCAGAGGCCAGAGACCACCTGGCTGAGACAAATCGTCTGGCATTTTGTAGTTTGTCAAAATGTTTAACCCGTTAATTGTGCGATCAATCGCTGCATTAGACGCTGCCAGGTACCACTAAATCAACAATTGGCAACGCCGATGCAGTTGCAGCCGCTGCCTGCTGCCTGCTGCCTGCTGCATCGCTGGCTGGCGGATCCCAATTTGTTTGCCACATGGGCAATTACGCAAGAAGCCCGCCAGCTGCCCACAAAATCAATGCCCGCTCGCTGCCGAGGCAGGCCAACGGGGGCAGCTAAACAACAAATAATGAGCCGAAGCAGCGCCACGTAACAATCGGAGGGGCGAGAGCGCAGCCCGATGCATCAGCGCCCATCAGATGCAGCTGTCCCCGCCGTTCAGCCTTGATCGTGCCGCTCAGCTTTTGTCAGTGTACAGAGGAGTCAGAAAGAGAGAGGTCGAGAGAGACAGAGAAAGAGTAGCGATTCCAATCGACAGACGCTGATTGCACCTGATATATATCAATATGAAATGGTGCCAGGTTGTAAAGATCGAGTCAACGGCTACTTCAGTTGTTAGCACCTGCAATCGAGAGACGTTCTCTCATCATCGCCTGTATTAAGCAGTAAACTGCGTAACGATGCGAATGTGGGGCCTATCGTAACTTAAATACCCTTTAAGACTCAATAAAATATGAAATAAGAGCTGCAACAAAAGCTTTGCTTGTTTATGAATGAGAGGAGAATGTTGAGATCATCAATTATATTTGTTTTCTTTTTTTTGATAAAAGGCAATTGTAAGCAAATGTGAATTTGTTAATCAAAGCTGTATATAATCTTTACATTCTATAAAATGTATAATCTATGTTTGTATTTTCTACTGTTATTGAATGAACATTTAATTTAATTCAAAGTTGTCTATTTTAAGCCTTAAAAGCAAATATATATATATATATATATATATATATATATATATATATATATATATATATATATATATATATATATATATATATATATATATATATATATATATACAGCATATTGTTTTGCTTATTGAATGAATTAAAATTCAATTTATTTTAAGTGAGCTTTTTCAAATATTAAAAACCATTTATGATATAATATAATGAATTAATATTGTAAACTTATATTCTTCACATTATTTAAAATTTATATCCTCTATATACTTTATATTGCTTAAAATCGCTAGACTATAATAAATATATTTAGAGCAGCTGGCAAAACAGTTTTAAATGAACTTTGAATGGGTTCACAATTGGATTGCTTCTGGTGCGGATGGGGGAAATACAAAGGCTCTGGCTTCACTCAGAGATCCGTTTAATGGAGCTTCAGCTGAGCTTGTATATTTGCCTGCTTCAGATAATTGATTACGCACTCCCTTAGCTACCGAAAAACCGGAAAGCAGAGACATGGCTCCAGCTCTGAAGCTGATCTTTCCCACATGCAATACCAGCCGAACCTATGCGACCCGGCTCGGCGCGGTGCGGTGCGGCCCAAAAAGCGTGTGAAGCCGGCGCGAAGCCTTGACAGCTGACCGATGCTTGGGAATCCAATGTGGCACCTGAGCTACGCATTGATTGAGACCTGGCAGAAAACTCCGCTGGCAGCGTGGAGTGCATTGCGCATACGCCGCGTGCATCAATTTTCCATAGACATCGACAGACGTGAACGACGTCGTCAACGACTGCTGAAACAATTTTTAATAATTGACAATTAAACTAACAATAATTGACAATAAATATTAAAGTGGCGCTGCAATTAATGGCGCGTTTTAGCCATATAAGTCGGGCCACGTCGAGCCTCGTCGAGCCTCGCTGAGCGTCGTCATCGGCAGCTTAGCGGCTCAACGTCAAACAGAGACCGCCTGACAGTGTGTGAGAGCGGCTAAAAAATAAGAGAGCAGCGACTTAATGTAACTCAATTAGTTGGGCAGCAGAGCCGATAAATCAATCACTAGAACAGCGCCCATAATCAGAGCAGCTAACCCAACGCTGAACAGAGATCGGGCAACCCGCGGCTTGGCACCTGGCTGAGTGGGATCCCGGCCTCGACTCGGCTGGGACCCGAAGCGAGTTTGGTTGATGATTTGCGTGCCGCGCTGCCATTTCTCAGCACTTCGACCAACGCAGGCAACTTCCGGCGCAACGTCCAAAGGCTCCAACTGCTGCTGCCGTTGCCGCTGCAGCCACGTCTGGGACGCTCTGTTTGGCTTAATTGAAACATTTTGCGTAAGCGGTCAGACGAGGTGGGAGGACGCCGCTGTGATGCGACAGCGCTTTACTTTGCTTGACTCAAGTGGCGCGATGCGCCCACGCAGCATTTTGCTGGACTCACTCAACATTGGCAATTCGCGTCCAGCCAGGGCTGCATCTCCGCTCTGAGCACCATCCGGACCGCGGCTGCTCACAAATTGAAAGCTACAAGCGGCAAGTACACGATTTATGTGGGCCGACTAGCAACAGCATTAAACGAAAGTGCTGATCCAGGGCAAAGGCATTGGATGTGGAAGCTGTTGCTGGGTATGCTGGATGCAGATGCTGGGACGCCGGCCGCTTGGTGCAGATTTTCAAATGCCGCCCGTTCGACGCTGGCCAGAGTTAATCCAGGCCCATCCAGCGACATGGCCATGAACGCCGTCGCCGTCGCCGTCGCCGTCGCCAGTTTATGGCATTTTAATGGTCACTTAATTTTGTTTATGTTTAATGGGCGCGCCTGTGGCAGCTGCCCGTGGCTCCGATTGCAGCAGCAGCAGCAGTCGGAGCCGTATCGTATATTGATTGCCGATTAACGTACCAGGTAGTCGAGTACATGGGGACGACGCCATTGTTCGCAAATTACGCATATAATTTCCAGATGTGGCAGCTTTTGTTAAAATATTTGAGCCAAACTCGCGATTTTAATAAGCTCCCGCTCGCCAATGCCAACTTTCCCACAACGCAAGCCCACTTGGCCACTTGGCCACTTGGCGGCTATCTATGCTGAATTAACAAAATCATAAAGCAAATACTATATGAGCTGGGATCGGGCCCAGTCGAAAGCTCCAGCCCAAGCTCTAATGATGATGAGCGCATCGCTTTTTGCTAGCAAATTGCAGGAGCGTTATTTCCTTTGTCGGCTCACACCTCAATCTTCAATTGTATATTGCTGCAAGTCCCACTCCACCTACCTGCTCCCGACTCCCGACTCCCGGCTCCGACTCCGGCCAGGCCCCGAGTCGAGCTCCCAGCCATGGACCATGTGTTGCTGTGTTCCTCAACTGCGGCAGTCGTAATGATTTATGAATGGCAATTTCTGCGATATTTTATTGCATTTTAATTAGTGTAATATCAATTTGGTTTCAAGCCTCACTTTATAAAGCCGAAAGACATTGTAGGGAGAGAGGCAGAGGCAGAGGCAGAAGAAAGAGAAAGAGAGAGAGAGGGCGGGCGAAGCAAGCTTCAGTCTCTTCGCTTTCGCAACAGCAGCGCTCCGAAGGTCGCACCATGATCAAATCTTCTAATTCCTAGCGAGTGACACACCCACGCCCACGCCTACGCCCACGCCCATTCCCACTCTCGCAAAGGCAGCTAACGACGCGTGTCGTCGCAACGCCCACGCGTGCTTCATAAATCTTCTAATTTAATAACTCTCTAAATGCATGTAAATATGCAAACACAATAATGTGCCACATATTTTCTGAATGTCGCACGCCGTATTCAGCGGGCTCCTCCATAAAAAGCAAATAAAATTAACTGGAAAATTGACAAGAAATGGCTCAGCGAGCCCAGTTTGGAATATCATGTGTACTGAGAGCGGAGTGAAGAAAAAGATTTAAAACTCGATTAGACTACATTAGCTCTAATTAAAACATGAGTTGGGTTTATGATCTATATATGTATATATATGCGGAGTTGGGTTTCGATGTGGGTGTTGTAAATTTTTATATTATTAACGGAATAAATATAGAAGAGGTAAGCTGTCGATTGTCGAGCATTATCGAGTCGATGGCGACCGATCAATGGCGCCTAGTTTACCACCTCAAAATCTAAAAATATATTTAAAAAATATAAAAACATCTATCGAATTATTTTCAACAATACAAGTTAAGTGTAATATTTGAAAATTTAGCATATACAATTAAATTGTCGATTCTGACACTACATTAGATTTCTAATCTAAATCCAGATGTACATTGTAAGCACATCATAAAATTATTACAAAATCTAAACTATAACTATCGTATTTTAGATGCTAAAACAAATCAATTATAAGCAATACAGACATACATACATAGTATTAACGAGGCGAAAATTTAAGTTATGTTTAGCTCTTTTCAAACTATTTTATTTAAAAGCACTTTGCTGTTTTTTTGGAACCCAAAACGTTTCTTATAAAGGT
Organism: Drosophila mayaguana; assembly: GCA_037075325.1. NCBI lineage: Eukaryota > Metazoa > Arthropoda > Insecta > Diptera > Drosophilidae > Drosophila > Drosophila mayaguana. Next base: position 1,765,168 of record JBAMCG010000080.1, on the reverse strand, counting down.
TTTTAATTTCTAGCTCTTAACATAAAAGTTTGTTATCAAGGACTATATTTCAATACATTTTATTATTTTCTCGCTATACTATCTATACTATATTCAAATCTAGACATACATGTATGCATGTATGTTTTATTCGATTCCAAAGAACAATGTACAATGTACAATGTATGTATGTATGTACAATATATGTATGTACAATGTATGTAATACATAAAACATTTTGTAATTGAATGCCAACAGACATTTCTGTGGAAGGTTGCCTGCTGAATTCAATTGGAGCTCCGTTGGGTCCCGAGTCAATAAAGTAAACTACTTGGAGTTTGTATGGTCCGCAGTGAGTCAGAGCCTCGTTAATGATCCGCGCTTGATATCGTTTTAATTGTTTTGTCATTTAGCAAACATTCTAAAACGTGATCACATTTCAGCATTGTCATAAGCCGCGGCGATTCCCACTTCACCCGCGTGGAGAGTCGCATACCGTGTTTAGCTAACCAACCGCATATCGTGCAACAAAGTAAATGATGCAAGGCATAAAGAAACTGAACACTGAAAACCAAAACCCATACAAAGCCATCTTTCTTCTGCTGGCAAAACGATGACAAATTGCATGAAATAATATAAATTTTCGGTTAAGACAGTAAAACTGTCTGGGCTGGAGGCCTCGAGTGCCGCAGAGCGCTTCAAGCATCAAGCTGCAAGCAGCAGGCAGCAAGAAAGCGCGCTGCATGTCAGGGTCTGTGGCTGTGGCAGACTCTGTGGCAAGTAAACTGTTGTTTTTCACGACGACGCTTGTCACATTGTCCACCCACAAGAGCAGACGACAGAGCCGACTAGACCGGAGGCCAGACTTGGCCAGACAGCCAGCAGTTGCTCTGGTCTCTGGTCTCTGATCTCATGGCAGTCACAAAATTTGCATAATTCGCTGTTAAGGATTGTTGCTCCGCCCGTCTAGGATCACCCACGCCTGCCTCAATGGTGACTGGCAGTTGCAAGTTGCCAAACGCCCGTTGAATAAACTCGCTGAACGGAGTCAGTTATGAGTGCATCCAAGTCAATTACCAACACCCGCATGGCGTTGCCAGCCGCCATCCGCCAGCCGCCGCTGCCCACATGCTGGCAATAGAGCAATCTGTGCTTATAAACACGCCGGGTAAACCCATTTATGATTGCGATGCTTTTGTTGCATAAACAATGACAACAAATTGATCGTTGCAACTGAGCAGTTGAGCAGCTCATTAGCGCGTTCGTTGGCTCTTGCCACTTGCCACAGGCCGCATACCGTATGCCTCATGCCGCATGCGATCAATAATTTTCAAGATTTTCGTTTAATTTGTTTGAATTAGCGCAGGCGACGCTGGCTGACGCAGTTTTCCCACTGCCCGCTGCCACTTAATAAATCTTTGTAAATTTATCGTTATCGCCTAATAAAATGTCACTGCAGATGTCACAGACGTGTGATAAATTGAAAGCGCCCAGCATTTGAAAATAGCAAGCAATTAAGAGCAACAGCGGCAGCTACGCCAGCCGCTGTGGCAGCCACTGACCAAGCCACAGACAACACCTTCAACTTCAACTGCAACTTTATGTGGCACAGCCAGCAGAACGAGGCCATATCAAAGCATCTCTCAGTCAGCGGCAACGGCGGCAGAATCGTCTGATTGCAGCAACATGCTCGAAATTACTTTTCTGTGTAACTGTGGCACTCACACATGCATACACACGCACACAAAACAAAGCAAAACGAGCAACAACAACAACAAAGGAGTTAGATGAAGTTAAAGCTTCGAATTTATAACACTCTTCTTAAATTGTATTAAAAAAGAGATAATCCCAATACAGATGCATGCTGGTATGTATGGGAATACATTCATGTACATATGCATGTGTGTAGCCGATAGGCATTAGAGGTGGGGAAGGATAGTTAACTATCGAATCAATCGATAGTCATGCATGGTAGCGGAGCTAATGTGCAATCAATAGGACGGTTGGAATAAGGAAGACGAATATTTGTGTAAAACAAATGAGTAAAGTTAATTATAGTCTTTATAAAAGTAATTGAAATAATCTGTGCAATTATTTTTGGTTGATTCTTGAAATATATAAACAAATTTGTAGGTGTTGGTTGAAATGAGCTCTGTGCCACCGTAATTATTAATCGACTATCGATGGTTCTCAAGTAACTATCGTTTCCAGCGACTGTCTTAAAAACTTATCGTCACTACTAATCATTATCTATCTCCACCTCTAAGAGCTTTTGGCCTACTACAATATTCCAAATGCTGGATTTAACAGTGGATTCTTGTTTGCAGTACGTACGAAGATGGGAAGATTATATTAAAAGGAAATTTAATTTAAACTGAAGAGATTAACAAGTAAGTTTTTCAATTGCGACAGACAGTATATTCCTTTGTAAGGTGTACAACCGCTGCATACAGCAGCAGAGATTTCTAATTCATTACACTAAAAGAATGATGATTAGGCAGCAAATGGTTTGCAACAAATCACACCAATAGAGTATAACAAATCAAGCATATCCATACCATTGCGATACATCGTATACCGTATGGCAGATAACAAATCTTGAACTTGCAACATTTTCACACACTCTTCAAGGGGGCGGGCAGTGGCAGGCGGCAGGCGGCAGGCGGCAGGCGGCGGCAGCGATAAGCGGGAATTAAATAATTTTACACTCTGCGCGATTATCGGCAGCGATTGCGATGGCAATACGGATACAGTTCGTGTATGCTAACGAGCAGGCAGCTATAATTGGCCCAGGCCAGGCCAGCCCAGTCACAGCACAGGCACAGATACATGCGCAGATACAGATACAAATACATTGGCAGACAGAGGCTGCTCGAGGCAGTCAGTCTGTGAGCTACATTCTCTCCGGCCAATGCAAAAACGGCCACGCGCTTGGCCGGGAGTCAAGTAATTGACAAACAATTACCTTTAACGCAGCATTGTTCCGGCTCTGGAGCTCTCTTTGATCCTCGGCGTTCGGTGTTCGAGTGTTCGTTGTTCGGTGTTCGGTGTTCGGTGTTCAGCGTTCGTCGTTCGGCGTTTTGACTTTCAAGTTTGGTGCGCAGCGGCAAACACCTCAATTCTCAATTTTGGTAGCCAGCGCGAACTGCTTTGCCTATGCCGAGGCAATTGTCTGGAGCAGCTGCTGTTGCTGCTGCTGCTGCACCCCCAACACCTGCAGCCAAAGAGATGGAATAGCGGGCCGAGAGCGCAGCCCAGGCCCAGGCCCAAGCCCAAGCAGAAGTCCAAGCCCAAGCCGAAGCTAAAGCCGTAGCCCCGACCTATACCCATACCCATACCCATACCCATACTCATACCATAATAATAAATATTTCATGAAGCTGTCAGCAACAAATAATCTAAAACTGCAGCGCGCTGACCAAAGGCACAAAGGAGCCGCCACCGCCGCCTCTTGGAGAATTTGTTGGCTTCAGCCTCGGCTTTGGCTGCACAATGGCTGCCGCTGCCGCTGCTGTTGCTGTTGCTGTTGCCGTCGACCTGGCAAGCGTCTTCTTGTGGGTGTTAACAGTCACTACTGGGCGAGGAATGCGGAAAGCCTAAAGAGTTGCCAGTTGACTGCATTTATTAAACATAAATTCATGGCCATATTGACATTGCGCTAGCCTCCCAAAATCAATTCAAATACATGCATCCAAGCTAGTTTCGGGGCAGCTGGAGCTGGAGCTAAAGCTGGCATAAATGGAGCAGCATACACCTGCCAATGCATTGACATAAACCATAAACCGGTCGTAGTCGCTGCTGCTGCTGCTCCGACTTCGACTCCGACTCCGACTGCTGCTGCTGCTGCTGCTGCTGCTGCTTACGCACTTGCAACGAGATCAGCATGGGATGCTGCTCAGATACTGCGTAACCTGTTGCCGTCATCTGATGCGTCAAACATGCGCTCAGACGCCTTTCCGCTGCCCCCACTCTGGCCAGGCAGAAAATTTTTATTATTATTATGACCATTTTAGCTACCAAGCATGCGTAAAGCATACGATCAAGTGGGCCGGGAGGCAGTCAACCCACGACCACGTCACGACGCGCCGGCCAGCCAAGCAGCCGATGCAGCGAATCCAGCAGCCACAGCAGCATTGGCATCCACAGCCGGCCAATAAATTGTGACGCTAATGTAAAGTGTGGCAAGCCATTAGCAGCGGGACGAGCTGGCAGACCCAGCAGAGGTGGCAGAGGTGGCAGGCAGCGCGCTGCAAAGTCTGCAGCCGCGGGTTATTGAACCTATCCCACGGCGACAGCTGACGATGAGCCTGTGGCACCTACAAGTGGGCGCAGCCTCTGCCCACACTCGCCTCTGAAGGGCGCCTCCTCACAAAAAAGAGCTAAAACCAGCTGCCAGCTTGATTTAACTTCTATAAATCGTTAGCGATAAAGCTATAAATATTTATTATGTATGCTCAACTTTTATTTCTCTTTCGTGAATGTATATATTGGCTTTGAGCACTGTCCGTCCGTTTGTCCGTTGGTATTCGGAGCACATTGGAATATATACTCGCGTTGATAATTCCAGATCAGCATATAAATCACTGACCTGAACTGAATTATATTATCAAAAGATATACGATTTAAAATATATGATTAAAATTTGACTGGCAAAGAAGTTATTTTATCCGATTTATCGCTAAATATAGGGAGCGCGATTCGATCCGCAAACAGCAGTTTACACCTTATGAAAAGAAAAGAGAACACGTTAGTTATACATCTAAACTTTTCAAAAAGCATTCTTCCCAATATTAGAAAATATATGATTCGGGAAACTTAATGACAAATTTAAAGTTATGAATAAATACTTATAGAGAACGAAAAAACTGCATTCTCCATTGCATGATCTCAACCGCAGAACCCTACATTAAAGGAAGTCCTCCAAATTTAGTAAGGATTTAATATTAGAATTGTCATTTTTTATGTTATATGCTTGACATTCAAAAATTTAAAGGATTAAAATAATAATAGATTGATAATCCTTAACAAATATAATAAATATCCTCATGCAAGATTTCTGTCTTTGTTAAGCAACGAAATAGGGAAACCCCGAATTCACATTATAATGCTGTCCATTGACCGTTTTAGCATTTTTGGGCACTATTTCGGTTTCGACTAACGAAGAAGATGCTGGAACGAATTGTGTTTGTTTAGCGAGGACTCACTGTATATAAATACCAGAAAACACAAAAATATTTGTTATATAGTATTGAACGATCTCTTGTATGTCTACGATCATTTCATCAGTGTTAACCCATGTAGAAAGGTTTTGTCAAAGAGTTTTAAAAATTTATTTATTATTTAATTATTTTTTTTTGCATTAGACTTTAAAAATTAATGTTATAGTATCTATAAAATACAACGGGTCGTGCATTTTATAGATACTATATGGCTGTCTGCATAAAATATCGAAATGTAACTTTCCATATAATCTGATGAATGATGAAATGAATAAAGCTTACACACTCTCAGGTGTAGATTACTTTTGCTACTTCAATCAGGAATCTCACTTCAAGCCAGAATAGATGTAAGCAGGGGCCGTAGGTTTTAGCTTTGGTGCTCGCCTTTTGGCATTTTTATGACGTCCGCTGACAGATTTCACTTCCAGCGGAAAACGGAAGCAGCTAGTTTGACTGGCTGCAGCTGGAGCTCGCTGCCCGGCCTGGCTTGGCCTGGCCAACGAGCGGCTGCTAGATGACTTCCTCGACGACGCATTTTTTGTAGGCGCTGTCTCTGGTTTGCATTTAATAGATTAATTAGAGGCAAGGCGAGCGCCGCCCAATGATTAAGCAAAAGTTGTTGCCGCCGCTGACTTCCGTCAATCAACTGGCAAGGAAGTGGTGCAGCCGGGCAGGGGAAGGCGCGGGAGGTGGCCGCAGGTGGAGGCGACACTTACCAGAGCAACACAATATGTGTTGTGCTTGGCTTGTCTTGTCTCTGCGTTGCTCAGCTTTGCTTTGCTCTGCTCTGCTGTGACGCCCAAGTTAAAATTTATAAACCGAGCAAAAGCAAACGCAGAACTCAATTCAAACGCCTGCTGCGACAGCGGCAGCGACTGCGGCTGTGGCTGCGGCTGCTGTCCAATTTTTTTGCGTTGCCTTTTGTCCACTGGCACTGCAAGGTGGCCCGGACGATAGCGACACATAAAAACAACAACGGGATACACTGAGAAAAAGAAAAGCATGCAACGAAAATTCCAACCGCAGGCACTTGATGCCAAGCGACGCTGGCGGCGCTGGTGGAGCTGGTGGCCCAGGTCCCGACGCCGACAGAACGTGGTTAGCAAATTTATTATGTAAACGGAAATACGGCATATCCTTGCCCAGTGGCGATGGCAGGGGCAAGGGCGAAGGCAAAGGCAAAGGCAAAGGCGACGGCGCCGCAGCAATAGAAATAGTTTTGCGGCTGTCGAGGCAAAAAGGGCACGGCAGGAGAGGGCGAGCGGGCGGACGACGCCAGGCGGAGTAGCAATGGGAGCAGCACCAGGAGCTGAAGCTGAGGCTGGACTGGAGTAACTGCCGGAGCTCGTAAATCGCATAAATTGTATAATTCTGTTCATTGTTGTTTCTGTTGTTTGTCGCTTGTTGCTGTTGTCTGTTGTCTGTTTTGCGAATTTGTTGCCAAATTGCGTTCGTAGGTGAACCTTTGTTCTGCGGGCCCGCAGAAAGAGTAGCCCAAATGAAACAATATGTTGCCCAGTCAGCCAGCATAGCCCAGCATCCGCACCGCCAACTCTCCGTGCCGCGTTCTATTGAGCATTGGGAGCACGTGCGCAACAAACGCTGCGGCTGCTGATGACAGCGATAGCAAATTAATGACAGGATCAACACCTGCGGCAGGACTGCAGTCAGCAGCTTTGGATTGGCTTTGAATGAGACCAGACTGATTGAATTTCGATTGGCTGTCAATTAGCAGTAAGTGTCGCAATGCCGCACCTCAACTCAACTCCAAAAATCCTAGCGTGCAACGGTTCGTATACGTAACGCCAGCAAAGACGCGATATGAGACGCCAAAGAGCAATCATTGACATCGATACAGATACTCGAAAGTCAGGAGAAGTAGCCCAATCACTGAATTTCAGAATGGAAAAAGAAAGGAAAAGAAAAAGTATATGATATAAATATATTAGGGTAACCAATAATGGAACTTGCACACATAATTTTGATAGCTCAAGTAGAGTTCAGCGACTTTGCCGTTTGATTTAAAAGGGTCTGCACTATAAGCAAGCTTAGAGATGGATTTGCCCATAATCCTGTATTTCCCTAGTCAATTGAATAGACAGGCGCGCATATGTACATGCATATATCTATTTATACTTTAGGTCTGCCACATCTATTTCTGCGTTTTACAAATGTTTTCATAAAATAATAATACCCTGAATTGCCCTTGTAAATGCGCCTATATCTATTCAAATTTATATCTATTCAAATATTTTTAATCAGAAGATTAGATCTAATATAATCTACAGGATTTTATGAACATAAAATCGCTGGCTACCGCCGAAAACTAATATAGTAAAATTAAAAAATATATATATATTTACAAATTTTGAATTAATCAGTCAATATTGAAAAGCCGCAGAAGCGACCTTCATTGAGTGAGTCAAAATATTGCCAAGGTTAATTCGGACCGTGTCGCTACTGGAGCGTCTCAAGGTGATAAGCAATTCAATAGGCGCTCATTAAAGCCAAAGTAAATTGTTCGAAGTTTTTTTTTTTTCATAGGCTGTACTCTCAAATAAATAAGAATAGGTTTACAGCCCGAACTTATGGCCTTTAGATAGGTTACATTTCGAGTACCGGTCCTAAAAAAATATAAATTAGATATTTATCATTCATTATATTTCACGGAAGTATATGTACATTAAATATTTTAGATAAACCGAGCGCTTGAATTTGACTTATAATTCATATGTGAAAAATTAAATAATGGAATAATAAAATATTCATTATTATTAATTTGTTTCTAAGAGACTTTGTCCTCTTAAGGCAATATTTGGAATGATGAATGAAATGGAAGCCAATCGAATCTGTACAAAATTACACAGTTCAAATAAATTTGATTGAAATCATAATATATATAGCATGACATTGTAATTCTTCAAAGGATATTCTGAGCTGCAGAGCCGCAATCTTTCTTTCTTTCCGAAATTTCACTCTCCAGGCAGAAAATGGCGAAAACTCGAATTAAAACAGTTTTCCAATCAGCCATTCAACTGCTCAGGCAGCCAGTGGTAGAGTTTTTAAATCAAGAAATAACATATTTAAAATTTAGCTTTTGCAGCCCTGGAGCCAATTGGCAGCTCAATGCGACAATGCAGCCCTGGTATATTGTACATTTTTGCACTTGATTTGATTGTGGTCGCCGGACGCTTCAAATACAAAAAGTTTGCGAGCCAAGAGGACGCCTATTGCAAATTTATGGCTCTGAATTGATGTGCAACAAAGCGTGCCACAGTTTGAGGCAGAGAGCCAGACAGACTCAAACTGAAACTGAAACTAAAATAAAAAGAAGCGTTATTATCAGAGACAGAAATTCATTGATCTGGTCTGCAGCTGAATTAATTCATATGTAGGCTAAGCGCGAAAAAAAAAAAAAACAATAAAGATTTCGGTGTCTAAATTTAAGCGCAATCAAAAGTCAAAGAGCGAGAAAAACGCGTGTTAAACAGTTTAACACTTCTGCATGGCCACGTCGAGCCAAACACCCAGGGAAAGAAATGAAGCTCATAATTCATTGGAATCGCACACAGAGGGAGCACGAGAAGGAGAGAGTGAGAGAGCAAGATCTGAGAATATCTAAGAAAGCCAAAAGGAAATGGCAATGCATTAAGAAATAAGCAATTTGCTTTGCCAGAGCAGCAAAAAGAGGCAGAGCAACAGCCACAAGGCGCGGATGTAGGATGCAGGAGGCGGCACAAGGCAAGCACACAGGACACGGGCCACGGGCCATGCCAGCCAATGTGTCGCGACTGTAATGCAAACGCAGGCGCTGGCAGTAAATGTTAAAGGCCAGCCAAGGACATGCAGCCCCCGCCCTGCCATGCGGCTCATCCTCTCGGAGGGGGTCTTCAGTTATCCTACGTTAAGTAGTTGCATTAAAAGCTTACAACCGAATATCCAAAACCCAGAGCTCAGCGACTGCAACAAATGCAAAGCAAATTTTCCAGGCGCCCAGCCCATAAACTCTGCCACGCCCTTTTTTTGTGCGCCTTTGCCGCCCCTGCTGCCGTTTCGGTTTTTGGCAGGCGCTCAACTAACGTCTTCCATTGCGGCAGTAAATCATTTCTCGTTGCTGCTCAGCCAGTTGACAACCTTAAAGCTGTTCATAATTCGATATGAATAATCGATGTAAGTGATTCGATACCTGGATAGTGAGGATTATTGAGACGGTTGCTTATGCATATTTAGGAGGATTAATAGGAAGCGAAGGTCGTTTACTCTATTCCTGAATTTAATATCTTAATGCCTGCTAATAAATATCGATATCAGTGGATTAGATTAATTTTTAGGATACCACATGAAATAAATTACCGCATCTGGTCGATTCAAGTTATAACAACGAATCGGTTAATGTAATCAGTTACCAAAATAGAGATTGAATAATTTATTCATATATATATTTCTTATGAATGCTGTTCGATTTCAATTGTATCTTATCGCATATCGAGCCCATTAATTAAATACAAATATAAATATGTAGATAAATTGGAACATTAACAATTGAATAATTTTATAGCTGCCTCTATCGATTAATAAGGTATATGAAGCTGCTCCATATCCAGGTTATCTACATCTATCTTGAATTTAATTAGCGAAACTGTAATTATTCGCATGTTTCACTTAATTATCTTTTGCATGACTTTAACTATATAAACAACTATTTTAATCAATTTAAATTGTAAATCAAGCTTAAAATTGCTTTATTTAAAATTTTGGTATATATTGTAAAAACGTCAGTAAGAATATTTAGTTTTTTATGAATAAGTTTTTAAAAACTTATTTTAAATATATATATTAAATATTATATTTTAAATATTTACCTATCTTAATCAATCAATTTTGAATGAATATAAATTTTATAAAATTAGAAATTCTTTAGTCCTATTTGGCGGTTGAGTTACCGCCATCTGTTGGCTCTTGTATGTAAGCTATTAGTGCTGCCAACCATATTAAATGGCGTTGCCAACTGCCGGCTGGGACTGCCCACTGGTGGAATTAGTGGCAGCTCTGTTTTCCGAAGAGAGGTAACACTGTTTTTTGCAGCCTCCTCTTTGACGAGCTGTTCGCCGATGCAACATTCGTGAAATTGTTAAAATTTTTAACTTTTGGCAGTGGCTCGCAGCTACAAATCGTAACAGTGCAAATAAAAAACGGTGTTCCAGGCGTGACACGTGTGTTTGTCTGCCGAACGCGGCTATTCATCACAATTTCGGGGCGTGTTTGGAGCGAGAAAATGGAAAACGCATGTTTCGTGCTCAGATAAGGCCCAGCTGTGTGTCGGTCTCGCTCAAATTCAACAAATTGCGAAAAGTTCCCGGCTAGGCTTACAATCGAACAACACAGCAACTGCGACTCTCCAAGCATCAGCTGAAAGCAGGACAAAGGCTGTGACAGAAACAACAACAAAAACCACTGCAACAACCCAACACGAACACAACTACAATCCCAATTCGAGCACACGCACCAACCAAAACACACACACACATAAAAAAAAAAAAACACACACACACAACAACAACATGCACCCACTGCAAAGTAGTTAAATAATTCTGCCCTGTCTGCGCTTTATTTCCTCTTCATTCTTGTACTCGTTTTAATTTCAACAAGTTTTCTGTTCTCGCTTTCCCCACATCTCTTTTAAACCATCCGACGCGCAGTTCTTTTTTCGTTACTACACAACAACAGCAATAACAACAACAACTACAGCAATATACAAAACTCACACACACAGTGACACGTACGGCTCTCACACGAACAGTCCGACATACAACAGTTTATTTGCTGTGACGCAGCAGCCAACAAAAAGCACCTGCAAATACGGCACGAGACCAGCGACCGGCTCCCGGTGCAGCTGTCATAGCGAAAAAAGCAACAACAAAATCACACACACACACGCATACACAATCACAATCACACTTGTTGCAAACGCAGCAAAAGGAAGAGGCGGAGAGTGAGTGAGCAAGCTAGCGAGCGAGCGAGTGCGAGCCTATAGAGGAAGCGACTACGAGAGAGAGAGAGGGAGATAGAAAAGGGACGTCAAGGCGGCCGTCTCTTCATTAAGTGCCTAAGCAGTCAGCTATCAGCCACCGCACATTAAAAACGCAAAGGTGAGCACCCAGATGTTTGCGAAAGTGTTTCAATCATCATTCATGACACGGCTAATTCACAAACGGCAAACGGCAAACGGCAAACGGCGAACGGTACCCAGCTCACGCACACACGCACACATACACGTTCACAACGCGCATAAATAAATCGTTGATAAGCCGGCGCTGCAGTTGCCGGCGGCCTCTCAATCGAATGTCTGATAAGAGGGAATCACGGCTCTCATGTGCGCGCACATTCAAATTAAACGCGACACAAATAAAATGATAAAGTTCAATGAAATATGGCCCACTAACCATATCTTTGTACTTGCAGATGGTCAAGGAGAAACCCAACTCGACACGCATCTATGATAAGGATGGCTTTAGACGGCGAGCAGCCTGCATTTGTGTGCGAGCCGAGAACGAAGACGAGGTAAGCATCGATACTTCGGTTCGATCTATGGCTCAGACATAAGATTTGATTATTAGTCTAAATTAAATGGCTTATAGCAAATTAACAGCTCTAAATCGATTGCAGGTTCTGCTGGTGACCTCTTCACGCCGTCCAGAATTGTGGATTGTGCCAGGCGGCGGGGTCGAGCCAGAGGAAGAGCCCTCGGTCACCGCCGTGCGCGAGGTTCTCGAGGAGGCAGGCGTTGTTGGCAATCTGGGACGCTGTTTGGGTGTCTTTGAGGTATCGAGCCATTCAATTATGAATTCAAGTTTCCAAATCTATATTTATGATATTTAATAGAATAACGATCACATGCATCGTACTGAGGTGTTCGTAATGAATGTGACCCAAGAGCTCGATGAGTGGGAGGACTCGCGCAGCATTGGACGCAAGCGCCAATGGTTCACCATTGATGATGCTCTGTCCCAGCTGGCACTGCACAAGCCTACCCAGCAGCACTATTTGATGCAGCTGCAGCACTCGAAGACGCTGGAGAATGCCCACACGCCAGGTCGTGTAGTGAACGCTACCCATCCGCCGATTTTGGCAAACTCCGCATCTGCAGCAGCGTCGCCCACAACAGCATAAAGACAAATGCAGAATGAATAAGCACCAACATACGAATACACATACAAACACGGACATAGACAGACACACCGACACAGACACAGACACAGATACAGACACACACCATTAACATATATGCACACATTATTTGCACTCCCACATTTTGACATTTGAAAAATTTACAATTAGACAGGCAGTTCATATTTTCAGTACGTTTAAATCATTAACCCAGCACCCGCTCCCCATTACAATTGACTAAGCAGTCCGCATCCCTTTCGAGTTTAGTTTAAGGCGAACGCTACATTTATGTTTTTAGAAATTGTATTGAGAAAAAACTGTATGTACTTTAAATAAGAAAACAAACACTAAACACTAAATTAACAAATGAGAATAAATCTACAACAAAAATGTAATAATTTTTGAGCGCATAGGGCACTTTTTGCAAAACGAAAACATGTACTAACAACAAATACGATATCTATTAGATTTTCTACTCTTTTATAATTTACTTAAAACATCTTGATTATTGTAATAAACCATTGGAAATGGCTTTAAAGAAGCGCTAAAATTAATTAATTATGCTAAGCGCCCTAAATCATAAAACAAACAAATATAAATTCTAAATTATAAATTATATACGAAGAGAAAAGAACACACGAAACTATTTCGTTCGATATATGCCACAATTAAACGATTGAACAACCTCTGTATAAACTTCTGTTACAGGTAGAATCATTAGAAAACTAAAATAATTGACTAACGATGCCTATGCAAGAAAAAGTATAAATATAACACAAAGCTATGCCGGACTAAAAAAAAAACTTAAATTATTGTAAAAAAGAAGAATAGGAGATATTAGTGAATCCAGTTAAAATTAAGAGGGATTCCTGATCAAACTACATTTGAACATTAGGGCATATGCACGCTGTACTTTTCAAAAATACAAGGCAAATTAAATAAATGATAAATACATATAAAAATTTAAAACTTAAAATGTCATTGTGATAAAAACTAATCAACACTTTTATGTAGCTCTTTTTGGAATACACTTTTGAGCACTTTCAAATACGAAATTTTAATTCAATTTTGAAACGCCCGCGAGGCCAATTGATTTTCAATGTGAACTCGAAATAAGTTGCAGAAAAACAATATTCATCGGCAAGCTTAACAATAGAGAAACAAACTGTTTCAGTTTAACAATAATTTATGACAATTTAAAACGAAAATAAAAACACAAAACCAAACAAATTAACTGCATTGTCATATGTTAAAAAACTTTTATTTCTGTTAATTCTATATGTGTCTCTTAATTTAATCTATTTTCTGTAAAAATGCTACCAATTGTTGAGCAAGCCATCAGGCGTAGTTACCAATTCCACTACATGTGCATACTGGCCAGCTAAGCGCCTCCTCGCTGGCCCAGCCGTGAGCTCTGGCTGTCCACCTCGACGTCCGAGCCGGAAGCCGTGATTACCGCCTGCAACAGCTGCTTCAGCTCATTGTACAGCCTGAGCGCAAGCTGGAGACTGGGCGCTTGGCGACGCCCTGGCACCTGGTGCTCCTTTGGCGGCTGCACGCACATCTTCACAAGCTTTTGCAGGGAACGCGGCAGTCGTATGCCACTCAGCAGACCTGGCTGGAAAGTTCCACTGCCCAAGAGGACGTGCTCGCAGAATATCTGAAAGTTGTTGTTCTGCTGGATATGTGTGCATGCCTGGCGCTCTGCGTCGCACAATCCGCGACAGGAGTGGAAGCTGCAGTCCTGATTGCTATGGCACTTCACGCCATTTGATATGCGCTTGTCCAGATAGCTCTCGACATAGACGTGCTCCGCGCTTTGGTACTTCAGGCGCCTGTCGGGCGTGAGTCCGAAGCGATTCACCTGCATCTTGCACATTCGCAGCGGCTCCGGCTTCATCTCCTCCAGCCGAAATATGTACTCCATGATGCTGAGAGCGTGCTTCAGGCGCTGCTGTCTATTGGACGAGCTGTCAGGTACGGAAAGCAGATTGAGCCAGATGCGAATGATATATGTTTGGCATTTACTCACAGATACTGAATGATGCTGGGATTAGCCTGCACTATCTCCAAGCCCTCCGTGGCATAGTAGGGGCCACAGGAGCCCAACACTGCCGGAAACACGGAATCCTCGTCGAAAAGTTTTCCCATCATGTAATTGTTGTCCTTAAACAATCGCCAAAAGCTAACCATCTGCTGTGAGTTATTATCCGCAATCTCCTGGTTGACCAGAGCACGTATCTGATCAATGAGCAGAGTTAAACCTCTGGTTTTATGAGAACCTCAGATGCTCACCATATTATCATCCAATGTCACATTGTACGCCAGGATGATGTGCAGCTTGACAATCTCGTGGAATTCCTCAATTTTTGGGTAAATTTCCTCGCCCTTGCTGTTCGTCCAGCTCAAGTCGTCGTCGTTGTGCTTCGCCAACTGCGTGGAAGTGGAATTGTAACCATGACAACTGAAGCCCTAATGTCAAACTGACCTACCTTCACGGCGAGCATATCGCCATTCTTTTCAGCCGTAAACAAAATCGTCTTCATGTCGTTCAGCGGGCATTGGAAGTTGTCGAAGGCGGTCTGGCTGCTGCACAGCTCCTCGCAGAGGGATCCACTGAACTCGTGCTGCTCATACTTCTGGCACTACCACGCAGATAATATATGTATAATATATATGTATATGCGATAAATAAATAATTTGCAAATTTTCTTTCTTACCATGTGCGTGAGGCTCCTGTGAGACATTAGCTTAAAGCAGAAGGATAAGTTGAGGAACGCATAGCTGAAGACGCCAACCGCCAACAGGACCGCAATTAGAACCGTTCGCTGCATTCCTAGGCGAATTTTGCGACGCAAGGCAGTCAACATATTTTATTGTGCATTAAATTTTCATCTTCGCCTCAGTCTTTCCTTAACATGCCCACTCGATGTATACTATACACCAACCGCATACAGGAATTGTCATCTGCGAATAGTTTGCCGTGTTTTGCGCATGGGCAGTGCCATTCACACCCTGAAGGCTAAGATATTGGAGCACGCTGCTATGGGAGTGGCGATAAGTTTTGAAATCGATAACACCATAAGTTTATGAATTGCATTCATCTGGCATTAGCAGAACATCCTTAATTTCGTAAGATGATAATTTAGGACTCTGAATTATTGATATCGTTTAATATACACCTACTTTAAATAATATATATATATACCCTGTAATCAACAGGATAGCGTAAGTTCTCTGCTAATGTGGTTAATGCTCTATAATACATCAGTCAGTTTATGTTATATACCAGTCGATAAATGGTTTTACATTTATTCAGTTATTTTCTATTGGACTCTCTTTAATTATCCTCCAAATAAAAATAAATACGTTTTTAAGCCTTTGAAAATATTTGTGGATATCTGGAAATATCTAAAAAATTTTAATTGCGCTCAAAATGAACAGAATGAAATATTAACTGGTCTCTCATATGCAGCCCCAGAGTTATCTACCAGTATCTTATCCAGGCATCACTTATGAACTGATTCAAGTTCTTTGTCATCTTTAGCTAACACTCATATGTATGTATGTATTCCCGTCTGTACCATTAAGAAAAACTTCGTGTTATTTGAAATTATTACTTAACGTATAATTTTTTATTTATACTCTTTGCTAAATTGAGCAATTATTTACTTAATTCATCAATTTAATTTCAATAAGTTTTTTCTTTCTTGCATTTAAGTGGTATTAGAGTTTTCATTATTTGTTTCTGTTTTTGGTTTTTGGTTTTTTCTTTTGTTTTGGTTTTTAAATTTGTAATTTTTGGGTTTGCTAAAAATAATGTAAATTCATAATTACATACCTAGTTCAAGTTTATTATTGTATATCATTATATTATTAATTATTATTTTCCATTGCCCATTTTGCTTTAACTAACGCAAACTCATATTTGTCTAATATCTGTGTGCTCATGTGTGTGTGTGTATGGGTGTATTTGTGTGTGTGTGGGTGTGTGTGGCTATGTGTAGTTGTGCCTAATTATTCACCTTTATAAGTATTTATTATGTATTTATATACTTAAGATAACTCCCCTGGTATGGTAATACATAATTTTAAATAGTTATGTACACAACTATATATTGTTATGACAAATGCTAGAACATATTGTATTAACTGTATCTATCGCCTATGCTCCGCCCCCAAATCATATTACAAATATAAAACACTTGTAAGGAATAAATCAAAATCAAACCATCTGGTTCAGGGAATCGACCAATCCTCTCTATGAATCCATCGTAAGGGTATAACTTTTCTGCTAGCGGCTCTCACATTTTAGTTTATTCTGTTTTCTTTTATGCTTTTGTCTAATTGTTTCTGTTAGTTTGGTTTTGTCCATTCGATTTTTGTTTTTGTTTAAATGTTTTCTTCTTGTATTTTTTTATTTTGAATTGTGTTTTGCTTTAACTTTGTGTATGATTATTATAAATTGTTTTGTTTCTGTTTTAAATTAATTTTGTTTTTGTTTACGCGAACTTCACGGTGTTAATTTTTGCATTCAGTGAACATTAAAATTGTATGCATCGTTAATTAAATTGGTTTCTGTTGTTGTTGTTATGAACTAATTTGTCGTTAAATTGCATAGTTAATTCATTGCGTGTGTATATTTAGTTGCATGGGCGTTAATTAACTAAGTTGGTTAAGGATTCCAATCGTATTATTTACACATCTGCATTGCAATAATGCACACAACATTAGACTAGTTCGGCTCAAGTGATATGCATCCCAGATACTCCCTCGATCGGAAGTATCTCGGCTGTTTATCCATTCAAACTCACAACCAGTTAACATCGTTCGTATTCGTGTCGTGTCGTAGGTCTTTTTCTTTTCATTAATTAATTTAATTGTTTTTTGTTTTTGTTTTTGCTTTTGGCTTTAGTTAATTTATTCTTCTATTTTATTTTTTTATTTTAAGTTTTATGCAATGTTAACATTTTCTCTTTTGATTTTGATTCTGCTACAAAATCGCTGCCGCGTGGCTTTTTCATTTGTTGTTTTCTTGATTTCTTGTTTATTTTTTAGAATTTGTTTGTAATTCATTTATTGTTGTGTCTTACTTAGCTCTTTAAAATAATGTAAAAAATCTGCAAGTCGCATGCTCCTCGTTATTTAATGTGCCATTAAAAAATGTCTATGATTTTCTCTATATGTATTCATTCTTATATTTACAACAGTTATTGTTTTATCATCATCATCATGATCATCATCATCATCGTGTTCTTCTTCATATGATCTCTCATCGTCGATCTATTTTGTGGTTGTTGGTTGTTTTTACTTTTATAAAACCTTTTTGGCAGTGCATTTATATTTATTATTCCGGTTTACCTATTTTTAATGATTACAGCTAATAACTACAAATTATATTAATTTTATTCCTTTCATTATGTAATTTATCTGTAAATTAATTAATGATTAACTAACAGCAAATATTTACAGTTCTTCGTCATTTGTTTATCATTAATTTTGTATTGATTTATTTTTGTCACGCAAGGTACGTTCGATTGAATAATTTATTCAAATTATATATGTATGTATGTGTGTAATCAATATATTTAAATCGTTTATATTTAAAGAAATTCAAACTATAATATTTCTATCAAATACAATTGGAAGACAGTTGTTGGGATCCATGCAATCAACAAAATTAAAAAAAAAAATTAATAAAATAAATAAATAAAACCGAAAACTTAATAAAAAAAAAAATAATACAAAATGTGGGGAAAACATAAATTGATCTTAATTTAATATGAAATTTTTGTAATTTTAAAATAGAATAAACTTTTGAGCAAAACGGCATATTGCTTATACATAAATAGCAAGCATTCCCTGAAGAAACTTGTTTAATTCCAACCATAAAAACTCGCATATCAAATTGTAAATAATTCCAAAAAAAGAACAACAACAAAAATCACTTTCCTAAATGCAATTTTTAAGATTAACTTACTGACTTAGTGGAATGCTCAATAGCTTTGCATTTGTTGTGTCTGCTACAGTTGCTTGTTTTGCTTGCATATGTTAATAATTTTGTAGTAGTTAAATAGTTAATATTTTGTTGTTATTCTTACTGCATTTGCTGAAACTCTAAATCTTGTAGCGCTCCTTGATCACTTAACCCTAATAAATAATTATTTAAAGATGTTTAATTCTTCATTTTGTTTTTGTTTTTGCTTGTTTTAAAACTATACTTTGGTAGTTGTGCATTATTATTTCCATTTGCTTCTGATTTTGTTTTTAGTTTTTAATTTTTGTTTTTGTTTTTGTTTTTATTTTTATTTTTTGTTTGTTTTTCTTTTTGTTATCTTTAAGTTAAATATGCAAATTCAAAACCTGTTCTTATCTTTAAGTGGAATATACAAATTTTCATACTTATCATGTATACGCACTGTTAGCTTAGTTATTTTTAAAATAGTCGTTGTTGTGGAGTTCTTCTTGTTATTTGGTAGCTGGCTGCCGTACTCGAATGACTTAATATGCCTTAGTGTGAGTGTGTCTGTGTGTGAGTGTGTCTGTGCTGTGTCTGTCTGTCTATATATCGCACAATACAATTTAGCCTACCACAAATAAACATTATTTAAATCATCTTTATCATTTGGCAGTGTACAAATTTAAGTTATTTATTCATTTCGCGATCTGTGTGTGGGTCTACGAAAAATGTTGAATTATTGCTTTTAGGAAAGTGAGCTGAGAATGCAATCGAATGGTCCGTCCGCAGCTAATCCTCATCCAGGCTCTGCGAGCGCCGCGGCTGCATCGCCCGCGACTTCGAGACGACCACATACTTGCGGCCAAAGTAGGGCGAATCTAGGGATGGGAATAGTAAGGCTGATCAGCAGAGGTCTGGCTCACGATCTCGGCTCACTTCTTGCGCAGGAAGTCTGTGTATTTGCGTGCACGCTTGCGCACCTTCTTGAGGGCGTTGCCCAGCCGGAACTGGTCCTCGGCCAGGTCGTGGGTGCCATAGTGGTGCGTGCTGCTGTTGTAGCTGTTGGTGTTGGTGTTGGTGCTGGTGTTGGTGATGGTGCTGGTGCTGTGATGGTCATGGGAATGGGCGTGGGCGTGGGCGTGGGCGTGGCTGTGCATATGTGGGTGCAAGTGATGCGCATGCGCGTATTGCCCATGATAATGCGGCTGATGCTGGTCGAAGTGGGCGTGGTGCATGTACCCATCGGCAGCAGGATTGACTGAAGCCGATGCGGGCGACCCCGGCGACATGGGCTGAGACAGCAAGTTCTGCTCCGAGGCGGCGTCAAACGAGTCAAAGTGCAACGATGACGAATGTTCGCTGGTCGTGGAGCCGCCACCGTCCAAGTGCATGCCAGCAAACTCCTTGGGCAGCTCGTCGATGGCCAGCGGCTTCTCGAAGTGCGAATTGCCGGACATGTTCGAGTAGTCGTAGCTGGGATACGTGTAGGGCAGGTAGCCGGCGTGGTGCGCCTCGGAGCTCACCGACGCCTCGGCCTCCCGCTCGCCCGCTCGATTATTGATGAACTTCACCTCGTTGGCGTTCCGCTCCTGTCCACCGCTGCCAAAGACAATGTTGATGTTGTTGCTGCTCGACGAGAGGTTGATGTTGCTGGGGGAGAGCGGCTCGGGCGGCACCTGGGCGCCACTCGTATTCTGATTCAGATTCGTTTCCTTGCTAGAGCTGGTGTGGTAGCTGCGCTCGTAGCGATGGAAGCATTCGCCAGCGTCGCTTGAAGCCGTGTTTGTGGTGTTGGTGTTGTTGTTCGTGTTGTTGTTGCCCTGCTGAAAGTTGTTCTTGTACTGGAACTCCAGCGCATTGCTGGGCTGAAACGGATAGTTCTTGGAATTGTTGAGCACGTCGCCCGCCATCGGATTGCCCTTGGACAGGTACTGATGGATGTCCTCGCTGGTTATTTGCAGGTCCTGATCCAGATAGGTGTTGCACTGTATGTAGTTGCTGCAACAGTTGTTGTACGGCTCCCCCTCCTGGTCCTGGTGAAACAGTATGGTCGTCGACTCCTCGAACTCGCAGTGATAGCTGCTGCCGCGGCGCTTCCGTGCTGCTGCCGAGGTGCTGGGCCTGTCATCGTACAGGGAGCTCTTCCAGCTGCTGGTCTCCGTGTTGCTGGTCAGCTTGCGGCACGGCTTCATTTCCGGCTGGGCCACATGCCAGGCCTCCATCTTATCCTCCGCTGTCGGCTCCGTTGCCTCCACAGCTCCACCCACGGCGCCCTCCAGCTCCAGTTCAGTGGGCGACTTGCCATCAGCTAGGAAACTCCAGCGAATGGGCGACGGCGAGCAAGCATACTCGGGCAGCTCATTGCTCAGGCCACCCTTCGAGCTGTGCCGGTCCAGCGTGGAGCTGTGGGACGGCGTCACCGTTGCCAGGCGCTGGTCGTGCTCGACCTGGTTGCTCTCGTCGGCAATTTGCTTGGCTCTATCGAATATGGAGGTCAGCGAGCCGAGTTGACTGTTGGGCCGACTGGCATTCAGGCCCCGCAAGGATATCGATGTGTAGCTGGGCTGGCGTGCCTGGAGGCGCTGCTGCTTGCGCATGGCGGCCGACGCGGACTTGATGGAATTGTTGCGGCTCAGGGAAGAGCGCGAGCCGTACAGGCTGGTGGAGTCCGTTTGGTAGCAGTAGTCGGAGCTGGTGCAGCAGGACGATGGCCGACGCGACGATGTGCCGTACAGGTCTTCTGCAAAGTACTGGGCCAGCTCGGTGCGGGACGAGCTGCAGCAGGACTTACGCACCATTATCTCCTGCACCTCGCGGTCGGCGCATGCCGAATCCTGGCAGGCGTTAATCGAGTTGCAGGACACATCCGTGACGGAGCGATGACGCCGACTGCTGCACACATGCCGCGAAGTGCTCTGCCCGCCGCCGGAGGACGACTGATGGGTGTGGGCGCCTGGCAAGCTGCCGCTGCCACCAACAGCAGCGACGCTGTGCTGCCGGCGTCGACGACGATGATGATGGTGCGAGTGTGATTGTGACTGCCTCTGACCCTGGCCCAGATGCGAGTGATGGCTGTGCGGGGATGTGTGGCGACTGTGATGCGGACTGTGACTGTGGCTGTGCTTGCGCTGCGATGGCTGTTGTGCTTGATGGCAATGCGAGATCACGGCTGCCGCCTCCTGCAGCTGGGGCGGCTCATGCTTGTGTTGGGTGCTGTTCGACAGTAGCGGCGGCGCTTGATCACATACGCTATCTTTCTCATAGCTACAATGCACGTAATCGTGTGAGGTGTAACAGGACTGATGCTGATGCTGATGCTGGGGCTGTGTTACGACTGCAGCGGCAGAGTTGACGGCGGAGGAGGAGGACTGGTGCTGCTGCTGATGCTGCTCCTCCTCAGCGCGACTCGTTGAATGTACACTGGCAGTTTCAGGAGGTGAGCCGTTCCTCAGTCAAGGCCCGCTGTTCTGGCAGGCAGGTGCTTGCTGACGAAGGTGATGGGGCGCAGAGGCAGCGCTCCGGCCCTGGTGTGTACTTCGGCCGCCGTCTAAAAATCGCTCGGATGCAGCTACAAGAAGCGCAAAGGTGCCAAAAGAATAAAATAAAAGTCGAAACAGTTTTCCAATTAATAGAGCTACCAGTAAAACTTGATTTCAATTCGATTTATTTCTCTTATTTACTCGAGCTAGTTTATTAGTTTTCTGGCTGGATTTAGTTGTAGTTGTAGTAGTGGTTAACTCTAACAGTGCATGCAAAAAGTACATGCCAATAATACACATGCGCTTAGGTATTTCGATTTACAATTTACAAATGATCTTTCGTCTCGACCGAATGTCATGCAGCCTAAAAAGTATTTAGCAACTGAATGACTTATGGTAATGAAATGAATTGTGACTTAAAAAAGCGATTCTCAAAGTTATTTCCGGACAATTTCGAATACAAGATATATAACCCGCATGATTTAGTATTTCTTCGCATTATTGGCACCCCTTATGTAGTGGTTTCTGTAAAGGTGCAGTTTCTTTAGATATTGTTTACTTAGCCAATTCAATATTGCTCAACAAGGTTTGGATAGGTCCCGAGTTCACGTTCACTTGCGTACTATAATGGGAAAACAATAGGAAAAGAAAACAAACAAACAAATAAAAAGGATATATATTTAAAGCAGTTGATCAACGGAGGTTCTCAGCGTTAGATCGAACCATCTGCAGTTCGTTGCAGCTTAGCCTAGAAGGTTAGTGATACGAGCAGATATTGTTTGGTTAACTGACGAGCTGGGTGCGATTGTGTGCTTAGGTCTTGTCCAAGCGGCACGCGCGGCATTTTCATGTAAATGCTTTGTGGCTGGTGGCCCAATAGCTGGTGTCTTATAAATTGGTTGATTGGGGACTCTGTGAATGTGGTTTAGAGGCTCTTAGTGTAGTTGCTGTTAACCTACATGACATTCTTCCATGCGCCGAGTGCCTGCGAAAGCTATCGTCTCGCCCATAGTCAGACTCATTGTAGTAGCATTTGCGATTAGGAACTGGCGTTTGAATATTTGTACCGTAGTTTGTATAGCAAGCCGTGGAGCCGGCTCCACCGCTACCGACACCGGCACCGCCGCTCGCATAACTCGTCGACGTTGGACCCAAGAGATTGGTGCTATCACTTAACGGATATGGACCCATGCCTTCAACCGTCAACGAGAACGAAGTCGTACCAAAGACTTTAGTAAATATTTTGCAACAAATTGATTTTGGATTGTTTTGTTTTTTGTTTTT
Organism: Drosophila mayaguana; assembly: GCA_037075325.1. Taxonomy (NCBI): domain Eukaryota; kingdom Metazoa; phylum Arthropoda; class Insecta; order Diptera; family Drosophilidae; genus Drosophila; species Drosophila mayaguana. Next base: position 1,742,081 of record JBAMCG010000080.1, on the reverse strand, counting down.
CATGCATTAATCAGATTGTCGCCAATATATCAGTGACGTTTCCCAATCGGTTACATACAGTAGGTTCATGTTATTATATATTGTGAATGATGGTAGTATTGATGTTGTTGTTGTAGTTGTAGTTGTGTAATCCAGTTGGTTATTTAATTGGTTCCCAATACGTTAATTGTTTCGTTGGTTTTGAATTTGTTTATTATAATTTTAGCAGCACAATTCAAATATTCCCAGATTATTATGAATATTTTTAAAACGAAAAATATGGCATGGTTAAAATTATATAAAATTTTTTAATACTTATATATGCTAATAGTTGAACATTACAAAGCTAATATTAAATTGCTAAAATTAAAATATTTGACGGCAAGCATGCATAACAGAAAAGGCTAAAAGCAACTAATATAAGATTCGTGATGTTGTTGCATATCTCCTAATGGCAGTAGCTCTAATCAACTGGCGTTGCCCGGCTTGAACAAATAATTTGTTGATGCACAACTTCTCTCAAGTTATACCTCCTCTGCCTTTACACATATTGGCATCTGATATATGTTTCAGAGAACAAGTCTCTAGTTGTTATATCTAGGTGGACGCATTCACACATACGGACAGACTCAAGAGCATGCTTTATGGTATCTGCCACGCCTCCTTCTGCCTGTTACCTACATTTGACAAAACCATTATACATTATCTGGATATCATTAGAAAATGAGTAGAATATAATATCCTAAGTAACACAAGTGAGTTGCCTAGGATCTTATTGAAACCGTTCAGTTTATATTTGTTTCTAATAATTTTCACATCTTGTATGCTCAAAGTTTATTATAACAGATTTGAATTATTGTTCAAAGCCAAATTATTTGTATATAATTTTAAGTCTTTATTCTTCTGCTAGACTCCAATCAGTATCAGTTAGTCAGTCAGGCCAAAAAAAAACTATATACATATACATATAACTACAAGGATCTAGAAGAACTACAGTTGCAACTAGTTTAATAATACACTTTGAATATATAGTAATTTTGCAGGAATAAATATTAAAAGATGTATGTTATGAGCGTAAATCATGCCATGTTGCATGCTTCACGAGGTAGACACATCAAAATGGCTGGACATGTGTGGACTTGAGTAAAAATAAATGCTTAAATGGAAATAAAAATGGAAATTCAAATTCAAATTTGAAGAGAAATGTTTGCTAATTAATTATTAAAAATGTGTGTTAATGCGTAATTTAGTGTAACATTTTTGAGAGTTTCACCATGTCGCTGCTTGTGTCTGGGTGAGCCATTGCGTATACGCAATGTGTAACACTAATATGGCGGCATGTTGAATATGTTTGTGTTTATATGTATTGTTTAAGTGTATATATCACTGTACACATATTATACATAAATGTACATGTATGAATGTATTAGTGTGCATGTTACAAGTGTGAATAGGTTTATTTTTTGTTTTAGGCCGAGCTAAACATCTATATTCAGTTTACCTAGAGGTCATTATGTTGGATGTGTGTAATTGTGTTTGTTGTACAACATGGATATGTAAATATTGTGTATTATTTTCTTTGTGTTTGTTTTTAAGGTTCATTTTTGTATTAATTTTTTTTTTCTTGGGTTTTTGTATTTTTGGTTTTTATTGAACGAGCAATTTGCACAACAAATAATAGTTTGAAATTAAGAACGTAAGTTGGAATTTTGCTTGCAGTTTGTAATTCGTTTTTAAAATTCTTACGTGAGTCATGTTGGGTCTTCTCCTCAGATACCATCAATGCGGCATGCTCGATGCCAGAATTCATACTTTGTGGCTCCAAGCTATTTGTGCAGTTTAGCATACTCCTGAAATTCGCACACTCTACGATTATGTTTTAAGTGTAAACGTATTTAAAATTTAATTTTTGCAAACTAATGACAGCAATTACGAGACATTGGGCATATACGCGTACGCCTACAGAGAGGAGCAGGTGGGGCGATCATAATCGGGACCTTGTACTCTTTACACCTGTTCGTGTATGTGTGTGGGTGAGTTAGCCTCAGCTGAAAGAACTGAGAGCATATGTTTGAGCCGGCTTGGAAGTTATTAGGCGCGGTCACTACATGAAAACGAAAAGCAAAACCAAAATAAAAATAAAAACAACAAATTAAATAACTTATGAAAATATTTATTCAGATAAACAGTAGAAAAAACAAAATAAAACGTAGTATTAGAACTTATCAAATAAATTAAAAGTAAACAAGACTAGTCGCAAGAGCTGTCGCAAACAAACTTTTCCGTTCACTTCCACTTCGAAACTCGAGCGAAATTGAGGAAAAAAAAGTGATTTCCGACTGTTGAGATTGCGACTGTTTCCTTGTGCACACATTGAAATGCCAATTAAATTTGCAAGGACATTGCAACTGGGCATGGGCGTGGACGTCGATGTGGGCTGGGGCGTGTGCGGGGGACAGCTGACAACAGCTGCCCTACATTACTGCACTTTGGCTCGCGCTGCATTGGAGTCACGTTGCGATATCTCAATGTCTGCTGTGGAGCTACTGTTGCCATTGCCGCTGACACTCTCCCCACTAAATGGACAAGCAACATAATCAAAATGTTTTGTTAACTTATATGGCTGTGTGTGCGTGTGTGTGTGTGTGTGTGTATGTGTGTGTATGTTGTTTTGTCATTTGTTGTCGTGCTCTGTTATTAACACTGAAAATTTGTGGTGCTTTAAACTAACCAATTTATTAAGAATGAACAATGAGCAATCAGGACAAAGATTCGGGGAGGGATTGTTTAGATGTAAGGGCGCTGCATGAATTAGAAATTGAGTTGATTTAAATATATGTATATATATGCATACATGAATATACACACATAGATACTTATAGTTTCATTTCGGGTGGTGGTGGTGACATGAGAGAAATAGATAGAGAATTACAAAACGGTTGATAATGAAATATGGCATTTAAATAGAAGGGTATACAGAGTAAATTCATATGAAATATTTGAGTAGTTTTTATATTTAAATTGCTAAATATGAACTTGTATTGGTTAATTAGTTTGTCAGCCGTAGCCAGCTGTTAATTGATTGTAGTAGTACTTTTTATTTTATTATAATTTGTAGGTTGTAATTTGTAATTTGTAACAAAAGTAACGAGTAGAACAGGCAAAGTTAAGCAGACATGCCGAAAAAGTATGAAACTTTGAGCGTAAGTTTTCATAGAATTTCATTGATTTCTTTTTTGTTGTTTTGTTTTAATTAGTTAAAATGTACAATAAAGTTGCTTTAGAGTGAACTAATAAAGTACAGCAAACGAGCTACGTTTAAATAGAGCGAAACGCTTCAGATTGTAGTTTTGTTTAAGCTTCGATCTGGAGTTTATTAAATTTGTTTTTTGATTTCATTTTTTGTTTTGTTTATTGTTTTGTCAGTTTCTCTTAAATTCATGCAACTTACCCGTACAGTCTACTATCTCGAAATGTCCTTCAGTTTCGGGCATACATAGAATGGACATGGTTGGTATTATTTTCAGTACAGTCGTTAAAACGCAATGTGTTACAACAAAATAAACAAGATATAAATTTCAAAATTTAACAACTTAAGCGCATAGCTTGTGGCTACACAATCCAAAGAATAAAAGTTATATGCATACCGCATAATAAACTTCCAAGTACATAATTGAAGGAAAGAGATTCGCTTCACTTAGGGAGAGTTTTTAGTTACAATAGATTTGTGGAAATGTGGCTGAGCTGCTCTGAGGAATTGAATAGGCGTCTGTCTAATCTCTTTAGGTTTGATTACAGTCAGAACTATGTAGTTATCGAATCGCAGTGAGCTGTGTGCAAAGTCTATGCGTGAATGGATGCGTTTACATACCTGCCGTTGTTGTGACGGAAGAGGGCCAAGATTTCCTCAAAGGTTTTGTTTTTGGTCTCAGGAACCTTCTTGTAGGTGAATATCCAAAAGATGGCTAAGAAAACGCTAAATGGCAAGAATGTGTAGTTCTCCAGTGAGTTCTGCATGAAATTAGGAAATATATAAATATCTGATGAATTATTTTTGACATCAAGTGACTCACCTTCATCCTAGGGAATCCAATGCCGACCACAAAGTTGGCCATCCAGTTGACCAGCACGGCAATGGCCATGGCGCTGGGCCGCGGGCCCTGGGAGAAGAGCTCCGCTGTTATCATCCAGGGTATGGAGCCGGGTCCCACGGCAAAGAACACCACAAAGCCGAGTGTAGCGACCACAGACAGATATGACATCCAGTCGATCATTTCCTGCACATAACCAAAAAACTCCTATACAAAATGCATAGAACTCGCGTTCTCGATGATTTGTAGGCTTTTTGTTTCATTCTCATATATACAAATATACATATATACATATATATATGCATACGTATATTTATATATACTTCGTGATGTTAAACAAACTGTTCGTTGATAACAAACCAAAACAAATCAGGGAATATGGTCAGCCATTGGAGCAATAACGTAAAGTAATGTAAAGTTAAGTTAAACCCTCTACCACAATGTGAGTCTGAGCGCTTATATGCATGAGTTGGGCTTAGAGTCCATTGGAATATATACTTAGTTAAGATACTTTAAGAGTAGTTGCTATCTTGGTTCTCAAAGAGTTGAATCGTTCTCATCGCGTCACAAACTGTCACTTGAGCTTTTATACTTTTGCTGTAACACCTTTGGAGAACGCTTAAAGTACAAGTAGTGGAAAATACTAGTATGTATGTATATCTTAAATAGTAGTATTATATAGATTAGGATTTAGTTCAAGTCTATTTAAGTAAATCAAGCGGCGTGTTGACACATTTGACGGTGTGACAGTGTGAGGTTTGTGTGTTGAAAGTGGCCTTGAAGCGTTTGTCAGCGCGTGTTCTGCTCTAGAATCAATTTAGCGACAGCTTTGTACATTACCCAACACTGGCTTGCGGTTGGCTGTGTTGTGAACTGTTTGCATTTTGGTGCCCGGAAAAATTGCAAATTGCAAATCGTGTGAATTGTCTTTGCTGTTGAAACTGTGTCTGCTTTTCTTTGTCAATTAATCAAAATAGGAAAACAAATCAATTTAAAATAAATTGGTGTGTCTGTATGTGTGTGTGTGTGTGTGTGTGAGTGGGGGCAAAAGCCTGCCAAGTCGAGAATAGCTTTTAAATAAGGGGCGAGACAATTGCCTAAATGAGCTGACCCCTGAACACGTTCAGTTGGAGCCAAGCCTATGCTAAGCTGATAGCTCCAACTGCTGGTTGCTGTCTTTCACATGCTAGACTCGGTCAAATAAAAAACTGGCAGCTCATTTAGGCAACAACTTAACCTAGGCACAACACAATATACAAAACTGCAAAGAAAAACTATTTTTGTATAAGGCAAGCAAGAAGTTGACTTTAGGTGCAGAACGGGCAACACGCAACAGGCTTTGGGTTAGATTAAAATATTTCTAAATATATTAATTATATTAGAAAGGGTAATTATAAATACTATACAGGGAGACTTAAAGCTTAAGCTAGATTTATTAATATATAAGAGAGAACTGTATAAAAGGCAGCAATAAATTATGTCGGTGTCTGTTGGGTGCATTGCATGCTTGATATGTGTGCTAGATTGAGAGCATATTTTAAAATATATTTTATACAAAATTAATAATTGCAGTGGCTTAGCGATAGTCCATAAATAACATAATATTTACATTTAAATATATTTTTTCACTAATTTAAACGTATTTCTACAAAGCACGTTGCAGTAGATGCAACGCAATGGGGGGTGTGGCAAATTGATTGCAGGCAGAGGCGCAGCTATAAATTCAGCTTGTTATAAATTCAAATATACATATCTCCCATCAATAATTTATAGATATACGCGCGGGACAACTGTCATGCCCGCCCTTTTTCGTTTTTTTTTTCTCTTTATATATAATTTTTTTTTCGGTTTTACTCTAGGGCTTGTGGGCAAAGGGGGTCTACACAACTTCATGCATAAAATATCTATGTCAATATTCAAATATTTATCAAAACGCACGCATCAGTATAGAATGTGTAGCATTAGTAGTAAAATATTTAGACAGCGACAGCGTCTTTAAATCATTATCAAAATCAAACGCAATATGCAATATATATTAGTGCTAAAAATAAAACTTCGGGCAAATACTTGCCGCACTTCAAAGTACAAGATGCTAAATAGTACTTATGCAGAATAATGGCAACCCTTGTACTTGCCTTGATCAAGAAGGAAATCGTTATGAATATGGAGAAGATGAACATGCCGCCCAGTCCATATAGATGCAGTGTACGGCGGCCAGTGCGATCCATTAGCGGTATGGACACCAAAGTCATTACAACCTGTATTGGATATAGGGATTCATGTGAATTTGTGTAGTTTGGGTTGGATTAAGTGCTGCCGGGTTACCATAATGGCGCCAATGCCTATCGTAGCAAACTTGGCGATTTCCTCGGTCAGTCCGGAGCTCATGAAGAGCGACGTGGAGTAGTAGAACACGGCATTGATGCCGCTAAACTGTTGGCTCAGCTGCATCACAATGCCAATGACCAGAGGCGGACGCAACGTCGACGAGCAAATCAGCTCCATGGTCGATATATGGCTCTCGGCCTGTTGGGCGCGCTCCTCGGCGCGCATCTCCTCAATGTCCTCATCCACGGAGCCGGAGGCGCGTAGACGACGCAGTGCTGCAAGAGAAGCGAATTCATTTTATTATTTGACTACCGATTACTCTCAGCTGTTAGCTGTTAGCCGTTGGCCGTTGGCCGTTAGCTGTTACCTTTACGCGCCTCCTCCTCCCATTGTTTGGTTATGAGCAAATATCTTGGGGATTCGGGACAAACTGGCAGTAATATTAATTGCAATATTGCTGGACATATGGCCAGGCCCAGCAGAATGGGCCAGCCCTCATTAGTGCCTAAGATTTGTTCAATGCCCAACACCTGGGATAATAGTAAACCTACAGTCACAGCCAATTGATTAACAGTACCTAAACCACCGCGCAGATTCAGTGGTGCTATTTCAGAGATGTACATTGGCACCAATGATGTATTGAGACCTGCAGAGAGCGAGAGAGCGAGAGGGAGAGAGACATGCATCGATGAATATAGATATATCTATAGACATAGATGTGGAAAGCTGTGTACTTACCGCAATTAACACCTATTATAAATCGGCCAAGGAATAACATTTCATAGGAATGACTAACTTTGGTAAAACCCATCAAACAGGCGCCGGATATACCAAGCACATTGTTCAACAATAGGCCGCCTTTTCTGTAAGTACCCGAAATATATGTCAGAGTGTTAGTTGGGAGTCCTTTGCTCTTTTTTATTCTGTGGACTACAAACCTGCCAAAGCGGTTGGCCATCCAGCCACCGCTGAAACCACCGAGCATGCCGCCAATCGCAAATATGGAGACAGCCACCGAGTAGAGCTGCTGTATGAACTCCTCGCTAATGTCCTCGCCATAGCGATCCTTGTACACATCCTTCATAAAGTTCTCAATATTCTTTTCGGGCGCATTGATGACTCCAGTGTTGTAGCCAAATTGCAGCATGCCCAGCACCGCCGAGAAGATGGAGTAGGTGAGAAAGAAGGTGAGACCCTGCAACAGGTGGACAAAAACAGATCTCGATTAGCAAAGCACGAGTGCGCAGGCGGCGGGACGGGATCCGGGATGATTGGTTGGGTATGTGCGGGTATTCTCAAACGCTTTGCAAACAAGTGTGCATTAAAAATCAAATGTTACGTCATATTTGAGATGAGGCCAATCGCTACTTGTTTTCGATATCAAACAAAATATTAAAACTAGGTCGACAATCCAACGAATTGGATTTTCACTGCGAATTAATAAAAACTCATGAAAACAAACTTAAAATAAAAAACGATTTTTGTTTATTTTCTGTTTGAAAATTTATTAACCAAAAAGGAATGAATCAAATATAATACAACTAAAAATAATCATGTTAAATGTGTGAGCTTGAAAGCCGGTGTCTCTGTATGTGGGGTAATCGAAAGTTGCGCCCATATATATAGATATGAAACATATAAGGGAAAGGAATTTAATTCCGAGAAATTTGTATCATGAGCACAACTTTTGAGTGTCGTATTGTTCGATGTTTGTGTTGGTTCTGTTTTGTTTTGTACTGTTTAGGTGTTTGGTTTTGGTTCGGTTGTGGCTTGGTTTGGTTTGGTTTGGTTTGGTTTGGTGTACATGAATAGAAATGAAATTCAAGTATTTAATTACACAACATGGCAAATAATTTAAGCTACAAACTTGTTCTAAAAGTCTTAGCTTCCGTCTGTGCGTGTGCTCCTCCAGTCTGTCCACATATTCGCGCAGCTCCTCAATCTCCTCCTTCACCTGCTGCACGGTGTCCAGTTCGTGCTTGATGGCCACCATGTCACGTTTGACCTACACATACACAAACACACACACGTAATGGCAAATCGAATTTAAGACAATTGAATTTGGTGTTAATCTGCCGCGCTCCACTTACCTCCGATACCTCACTCTGGCAGCTCTCCACAGACTTGGTCAGCTCTTGCAGCTGTGTGCGGATTTCGCACAAGGCGACTGTCGTCTCCAGGTGTCGATCGCCTCGCTGCAGCTCATCGAGTTTCGCTGATAGATTCATGCTCATCACGCTAACTTGCTTTTGCAAACTGCGCCACGCCGATGCAGGCCCCATTGCAGTTGCAATTACGTTCGCCCCATCAAAAATGGCCGTTCCACACGTAAGTGTGTGTGTATGTGTGTTTGTGGGGTGGGCGTGGCCGTGGCCAAGTGCGGGTCATATGCGTGCAATGCATACAATTCAATTGACGGCATTGCGTGACGTCACGTGCCGACGCCAAGTCACGCAAAGTGGCCCCAAGACGTTACGTTGTTGTTTTTATTGTTGTTGTTGTTATTGTTCATTTGTAGATTTGTCGCAATTGTTGTTATTGTTGTTGCAGAAGTTGTGTTTGTTACAGTTAAAGAAAATATCAAGCAAAAATGCACTTTAGTTGTACGATAGCTGCCGAATGCCTTTCTGGCTTTTATTATGCTACAGACTACGTAGTTATTTAGTGTATCAACGTAATTTATTTTGTGGCGCAAGTCAAGCAAACGAAATTATTTATGACCGCTTGCATTAAAATTTACCGAGCTATGCAATTATTGAGGAATGAAGCAACATAAATTTTATGGCTTTGAGCTGCAACTAAAACTTGAAATACGAAATGCGAAATGCGAAATACAAAACAGAAAAACAGAAAGCAGAGGCAAAATACAGGCAAGAAAACCAGGCAGAGCTCTAAGTAAACGAAAGGATTTGTGTGTTGTTGCGGTTCCAGAAGGACAGAGGGACACAGGAGCAGAGGGACTGACACAGAGCCAGCGCAGGAAGCAACAACAACAGCACCAACTTAAAAGCCAAGCCACCAAGTACATAAAAATCAAGTTAAAGTAAATTGTTGGCATTATTCGTTTAGGTTAGAGCAAGAATTATGCAGTAAAAGTCCCAAAATTAAAAGGATAAATGATCTGCGTGCAATATACACTTGGCTACATAAAGCTGAGCTGACTATAAATTCAGTTGAGCAATGAGCCAAACAGGAAGAGTCCTGAGACCTGTAAATAAGAGCTGTGCCACTATTCGAATAGAAATAAATTCCATATAGTGAAAGAAAATAGGAAACACTGCGGATCTAAGTGTTTTTCCTACAACTATTTTTATTTTTATCGAAATTGCAGGGAATTTCAATTGGCATCTTTGCATCCCCAAAGAGACCTATAAATAGCACGGCCTTTGTTGTGCTAACCACAGTTGGTGTTAGTGTATAGCAGTTATGTATAGGAGTAATCACTTCTGTTTTCAGGCTTAGATACGACTTTTAGTCTTTACGGAATGCATAAAATTTACATTTTCATCAACATGCAGCGACATCCAAACAAATAAACGCCCACACTATTGCACAGTGTGCGTGCGCGCGCGTGTGTGTACGTGCGTGTGTGTGTTTGTTTGCATTTGCCTTGCCAGAGCTGGGGCTAGCCAAAAAGCATTATGTGTACATAGTACGTATCTATGACTGAAAGTGAGAAGTGATTTTTGTTGGTTGTGCAAACAAAACGCGCGAGTGGCGCCCAAAATCAAACAGCAACAACAAACAAAACAGGACATGGTGTTGCAAAAGTTATAGGCGACAGTTGCACATGCTCCACGAAGAGATGCAGGAGGCGCTAGACGGGTGGCGGGTGGCGGCAAGCAGCGCGTTGATAACCGACGCACACAATGCGCATACGGCACATAGGCTGAACGACCATCCACAGCCAGAGCCAGAGCCAGAGCCAGACCCCCCGGCCAGTCTTCTGCCAAGCCACGCACTTGAGTTGGCTGCGCATTATGTTAATGCGCCTATGCGGCTGGCAGGAGGAGGCCGGGTACAGGCAGGCGAGAGTTATTCGCAACATGTTGTCATTTCATTGTTGTTGCTCCTGCTGTTGTTATTATTGTTATTGTTTTGCATTTCACGGACATTGTTGTGCCGAGCATAAAAGGATTATTTTATGCATACATCAGCAAACGAGCTGCAGCACAGCACAGCACAGCACAGCTCGAGCCTGAAACAGAACCAGAACCAGAACGAGCGGCATCCTATGTAAGTTATTGTTCTCCATGAAAACAATTGTGGCTTGTGCAAATGTATTGGCATGCATATCTTTATCCTATATCACTATGGCTGTAGCCGAATCTCTATAGGAATCTGCATGCGTATCACGCGTACACATATTTGTGTGTGTGCATGTAAGTGTGTGTGTCTGTCAGATGCAAGTATTTTCGGTTTTGTGTAACGGATTCGTATACGTGAGCATTTAATGAAATTTGTGCCAATTTCTGCTGCTGCTGCTCCTGCGGCTGTTGCTGCTGCTGTTGCTGCAGTTACCTTTTGTATTCATTTAAGGTTCTCGCGAATTTATACGTGCGCGTGACGCTTTTTACATTATTGTCCTTTGTGGCGAATGCACCTGCATATGCACATATATATATGTAACCTATGCGGGCGAATGGAGAGCCACTTAATATTGGCTGCCCGGGCAACAATATATAAATAGTGAATAGGGGAATAATAAGGCAGCCCGCTTCACTGGCAGTAAAGCCCAGTTCAAGTGGTGCTTGTAGTCAGCTCTTGCTCAGCTAATCAAAGTTATAGTCAAGCTTTAAAAAAGATAAACAAAATAGTAGCAATAAAATATCAGGAAATATAATACATATTTGTAAAATACACACTCAAGTTGTTCAAACCAATTGGCATATGGGACATTCACCAAATGTACGCAATTCGATATTACTTTTTGCAATTATTATTTTGTTTTCTCCCTTTTTGCGGCAAACACAATTTGCAATTACGAAAATATGTTGTTTTATTTTATTGGAGTTCACGTTGAATTTGTTGCATTTTAGATTTGATTAATTTTGTACAATTTTTTCTTTTTAGAATTTTTTCTTTGTCGTTTTTAGTTCTGTATAATTTGCATGAATTAACATTTGTTTGTAGATATCAAATTTGATTTCTATTTAATGCTAAAATGAGACAACACATGATATAGAAAGCATAATGCACCAATTGAAATGGCAGTCGCAATGGAGTGATGTGGATAAATCAACAAATTGAAGCTGATTCATAGTTGATTGCACGAGTTTTTCGATTTGTTGCAGCTTTAATTTTAAATATATCGCACTTTTTTTTTTTTTTTTTGTGGTGAGAGGACCAATCCGCCAATTAGTTAAACAGTTTTGTAAAAATAAGAAACTAATAAAATATTGAAAAATTGAATAATAATTTAATTAATTTAACAACACTTTACCAAAGTGATGAAAATCAAGCTAAATCAAACATGACTGAAACATTGAGTGACTTTTAAAGAGCGATTCGAACGAGGAGATGAGCTGTTCTGCTTTATGCAGCTAAATCACATCCGATGAGGTCGGGCTAGGACGGTTGAATGATAATTATGACTTTGTTGGCATGCAAAGTAGGGGTCGATTGCTGAATGAGTGGGGCTGAGTGTCCAATATTGATTAACTGACTGCCTGGACGAGAATGCTGTTGTTGTTGTTTGTGCTGACGATTGAAGTGTGCGAGTGTGCATGTGTGTCTGTGTGTGTGTGTGGGTGTGGGTGTGGATGTGGGTGTGTGCATTTAAGTGTGTACAGTGACTTAATGGCACTCGAACACTTTTCGGCATGTCATAAAGAACATAACACATACGCATTCACGCACACACTGAATCACACAATAAGAGCAACAGAGGCTTCAGCTCACAGATTGTTGTGGCTGCTCTCAAGTGCCCTACAATGCGCATCAAGTGTCCAGGCCAGTGTGGCACCCAGCCGCACCACAGTGTCAGCCGCACCACATACGTGTGACAATTGAAAAATGGGATTGGCTGCAGCGGCGATAATTACAATATAACAACTAAATTAAATTTAGGCATACTAATTGAATTTCAATTGTCTGACATGCAAAATTTGGTTGAGCAGGAGTTTCGGCACTGTTTGCGTTGCTCGTTAAATATTTGAAATAATTAACAAATCAATTGAATGGTCTATGAAGTGCCGTATGGAAGTGCATTGGTTAATATTACAAAAGGTCGAGCAGAAAATAAACTGGTACTTGGAAATGTAGAAATGTAGTTAGTAGTACTAGTAGTATATAATGTATAGTTATGTATAGATGTATGTATTAGTAGTATAGTTATATATGGATATGTATTTATTTATATAATTGCTGTGATTGCAGTAGTAGGGAAATGGAAATTGCATACTCATTGAGTGGCGTAAATACCAAACCACTTTGGGTGTGGCTTCTGTAATTTGTTGTTGTTGTTGTTGTAATAGTTGCAGTTGTTGTTGATGTTGTGGGTGGAAAGTAGATGACAGGAACACAATTGAAATGCATTGAAATGGAAATGTTTGGTTAAACAGTTATGTACCATGTTACGCAATGACAGCTATCGATATTAAATTAAAAATGTGGACTCTGTAAGTTATGAATTCGAATAACATATATCTTGGTGCTTGCACGAAATCAAAAATCGATTGCATTTAATCACTTTACATATATACAGAAACTAAAACTCTCTTTACACTGATATCATTTGAATGAATTTAAATAATGCAATAAGTTTGCATTATGAAACCAATATCCATCTGTTACACAGCGCACAGCAAACCAACAAAGCAGCAAACCGATTGAAGCGAATTAAAGAGCTTTAATTAAACATATACAAATTTAAATGCCTAGGCATTTACCGCACACACACACACTCACGCACACAGTCAAGCTCTTAATAGTAATTACAGAACACAGCAAGAAGACAAAATAAGAGCGTTTATGTGATAAATTTGCATTAATTTAAAATATTTGCTTTGTGCAAAATAAACATATTAACCAACAACAACAAAATTCATAACAACAGAAACAGAGAAAAACACAAAATAAAAGGAAAATGGAATACATGGCGTATGCGTAATGTTCGCGCTGTTAATTATGACTATGCTTTTTTATTATTATGAAAATTAATTTGAATAGTTTGGAATGCTTTGTATATGTACCTGGGTGGCATTGTGCCCATCATTTTGTTGGCTTTTATTTTGTTTTCACACTCCGGCGTTTATTTAACAATTTATATAAATCTTCCGCTTCTCTTTCTCTCTCTCTCTCTCTCTTTCTTTGCTTTTTTATTTGTATTTTAGTTATGCATCAAAAAACGTTTGGCTTAATTAATATTTTTTGCATGTTTTCTTTTGTTTGCTTCGCTTTGTTGAGAATTTTTTGTTAACCCGAGCTTTGGTGAATGTCGCATGTGCTTGCAGTTGTTATTAATATTGTTTGATATTTGGGGCTTTTTGTGGTTTGTTATGCTCTACACTTTTTTACGGGTGGCTGTGCAACAAAAACAACACAACACAAATGCCCTCAATAAATAATTGACATTTTAAGGATACGCGCTGGACACTTAAACGAACATAATTTGCGCTAATCTGTGTGGGGGAGGGAAAGTAGTTAGAATAGTTAAATATTTGCACATAAATATGACCAAAAGTCCAAACATCGAATAAATATTGTTTACATTAAATATAATAAAAAAAAAAACCGAAATAACGAAAATCTGTGACAATTACTTTGTTTGTGCATTCAATTAAAGAACCAAATAAACTGACAATAATTCGGAGTGTTTACTGATTTGTAAATAAAACATTGGCTCCAATACCCGACGAGTAGCCAAATAGATAAATTAATTCGAAATGATTGTGTGCGTGCCATTAAATGTATAAATTAAAAACTTGGCACATTCTTTATGGGCAACAAACCAAATATGCATATTGCTAAATAATTGCTATTTATTTATTTGTCTAGCTAACTGCAAATACTTTGCGGCGAACAATTTGTGGCATGCAAATGAAATGACGCATAATTAATGCATGAATATGGCGGTATCTGTATCTGTATCTGTATCTGTATCTGTATCTGTATCTGTATCTGTATCTGTATCTGTATCTGTATCTGTATCTGTATCTGTATCTGTATCTGTATCTGTATCTGTATCTGTATCTGTATCTGTATCTGTATCTGTATCTGTATCTGTATCTGTATCTGTATCTGTATCTGTATCTGTATCTGTATCTGTATCTGTATCTGTATCTGTATCTGTATCTGTATCTGTATCTGTATCTGTATCTGTATCTGTATCTGTATCTGTATCTGTATCTGTATCTGTATCTGTATCTGTATCTGTATCTGTATCTGTATCTGTATCTGTATCTGTATCTGTATCTGTATCTGTATCTGTATCTGTATCTGTATCTGTATCTGTATCTGTATCTGTATCTGTATCTGTATCTGTATCTGTATCTGTATCTGTATCTGTATCTGTATCTGTATCTGTATCTGTATCTGTATCTGTATCTGTATCTGTATCTGTATCTGTATCTGTATCTGTATCTGTATCTGTATCTGTATCTGTATCTGTATCTGTATCTGTATCTGTATCTGTATCTGTATCTGTATCTGTATCTGTATCTGTATCTGTATCTGTATCTGTATCTGTATCTGTATCTGTATCTGTATCTGTATCTGTATCTGTATCTGTATCTGTATCTGTATCTGTATCTGTATCTGTATCTGTATCTGTATCTGTATCTGTATCTGTATCTGTATCTGTATCTGTATCTGTATCTGTATCTGTATCTGTATCTGTATCTGTATCTGTATCTGTATCTGTATCTGTATCTGTATCTGTATCTGTATCTGTATCTGTATCTGTATCTGTATCTGTATCTGTATCTGTATCTGTATCTGTATCTGTATCTGTATCTGTATCTGTATCTGTATCTGTATCTGTATCTGTATCTGTATCTGTATCTGTATCTGTATCTGTATCTGTATCTGTATCTGTATCTGTATCTGTATCTGTATCTGTATCTGTATCTGTATCTGTATCTGTATCTGTATCTGTATCTGTATCTGTATCTGTATCTGTATCTGTATCTGTATCTGTATCTGTATCTGTATCTGTATCTGTATCTGTATCTGTATCTGTATCTGTATCTGTATCTGTATCTGTATCTGTATCTGTATCTGTATCTGTATCTGTATCTGTATCTGTATCTGTATCTGTATCTGTATCTGTATCTGTATCTGTATCTGTATCTGTATCTGTATCTGTATCTGTATCTGTATCTGTATCTGTATCTGTATCTGTATCTGTATCTGTATCTGTATCTGTATCTGTATCTGTATCTGTATCTGTATCTGTATCTGTATCTGTATCTGTATCTGTATCTGTATCTGTATCTGTATCTGTATCTGTATCTGTATCTGTATCTGTATCTGTATCTGTATCTGTATCTGTATCTGTATCTGTATCTGTATCTGTATCTGTATCTGTATCTGTATCTGTATCTGTATCTGTATCTGTATCTGTATCTGTATCTGTATCTGTATCTGTATCTGTATCTGTATCTGTATCTGTATCTGTATCTGTATCTGTATCTGTATCTGTATCTGTATCTGTATCTGTATCTGTATCTGTATCTGTATCTGTATCTGTATCTGTATCTGTATCTGTATCTGTATCTGTATCTGTATCTGTATCTGTATCTGTATCTGTATCTGTATCTGTATCTGTATCTGTATCTGTATCTGTATCTGTATCTGTATCTGTATCTGTATCTGTATCTGTATCTGTATCTGTATCTGTATCTGTATCTGTATCTGTATCTGTATCTGTATCTGTATCTGTATCTGTATCTGTATCTGTATCTGTATCTGTATCTGTATCTGTATCTGTATCTGTATCTGTATCTGTATCTGTATCTGTATCTGTATCTGTATCTGTATCTGTATCTGTATCTGTATCTGTATCTGTATCTGTATCTGTATCTGTATCTGTATCTGTATCTGTATCTGTATCTGTATCTGTATCTGTATCTGTATCTGTATCTGTATCTGTATCTGTATCTGTATCTGTATCTGTATCTGTATCTGTATCTGTATCTGTATCTGTATCTGTATCTGTATCTGTATCTGTATCTGTATCTGTATCTGTATCTGTATCTGTATCTGTATCTGTATCTGTATCTGTATCTGTATCTGTATCTGTATCTGTATCTGTATCTGTATCTGTATCTGTATCTGTATCTGTATCTGTATCTGTATCTGTATCTGTATCTGTATCTGTATCTGTATCTGTATCTGTATCTGTATCTGTATCTGTATCTGTATCTGTATCTGTATCTGTATCTGTATCTGTATCTGTATCTGTATCTGTATCTGTATCTGTATCTGTATCTGTATCTGTATCTGTATCTGTATCTGTATCTGTATCTGTATCTGTATCTGTATCTGTATCTGTATCTGTATCTGTATCTGTATCTGTATCTGTATCTGTATCTGTATCTGTATCTGTATCTGTATCTGTATCTGTATCTGTATCTGTATCTGTATCTGTATCTGTATCTGTATCTGTATCTGTATCTGTATCTGTATCTGTATCTGTATCTGTATCTGTATCTGTATCTGTATCTGTATCTGTATCTGTATCTGTATCTGTATCTGTATCTGTATCTGTATCTGTATCTGTATCTGTATCTGTATCTGTATCTGTATCTGTATCTGTATCTGTATCTGTATCTGTATCTGTATCTGTATCTGTATCTGTATCTGTATCTGTATCTGTATCTGTATCTGTATCTGTATCTGTATCTGTATCTGTATCTGTATCTGTATCTGTATCTGTATCTGTATCTGTATCTGTATCTGTATCTGTATCTGTATCTGTATCTGTATCTGTATCTGTATCTGTATCTGTATCTGTATCTGTATCTGTATCTGTATCTGTATCTGTATCTGTATCTGTATCTGTATCTGTATCTGTATCTGTATCTGTATCTGTATCTGTATCTGTATCTGTATCTGTATCTGTATCTGTATCTGTATCTGTATCTGTATCTGTATCTGTATCTGTATCTGTATCTGTATCTGTCTATCTGTATCTGTATCTGTATCTGTATCTGTATCTGTATCTGTATCTGTATCTGTATCTGTATCTGTATCTGTATCTGTATCTGTATCTGTATCTGTATCTGTATCTGTATCTGTATCTGTATCTGTATCTGTATCTGTATCTGTATCTGTATCTGTATCTGTATCTGTATCTGTATCTGTATCTGTATCTGTATCTGTATCTGTATCTGTATCTGTATCTGTATCTGTATCTGTATCTGTATCTGTATCTGTATCTGTATCTGTATCTGTATCTGTATCTGTATCTGTATCTGTATCTGTATCTGTATCTGTATCTGTATCTGTATCTGTATCTGTATCTGTATCTGTATCTGTATCTGTATCTGTATCTGTATCTGTATCTGTATCTGTATCTGTATCTGTATCTGTATCTGTATCTGTATCTGTATCTGTATCTGTATCTGTATCTGTATCTGTATCTGTATCTGTATCTGTATCTGTATCTGTATCTGTATCTGTATCTGTATCTGTATCTGTATCTGTATCTGTATCTGTATCTGTATCTGTATCTGTATCTGTATCTGTATCTGTATCTGTATCTGTATCTGTATCTGTATCTGTATCTGTATCTGTATCTGTATCTGTATCTGTATCTGTATCTGTATCTGTATCTGTATCTGTATCTGTATCTGTATCTGTATCTGTATCTGTATCTGTATCTGTATCTGTATCTGTATCTGTATCTGTATCTGTATCTGTATCTGTATCTGTATCTGTATCTGTATCTGTATCTGTATCTGTATCTGTATCTGTATCTGTATCTGTATCTGTATCTGTATCTGTATCTGTATCTGTATCTGTATCTGTATCTGTATCTGTATCTGTATCTGTATCTGTATCTGTATCTGTATCTGTATCTGTATCTGTATCTGTATCTGTATCTGTATCTGTATCTGTATCTGTATCTGTATCTGTATCTGTATCTGTATCTGTATCTGTATCTGTATCTGTATCTGTATCTGTATCTGTATCTGTATCTGTATCTGTATCTGTATCTGTATCTGTATCTGTATCTGTATCTGTATCTGTATCTGTATCTGTATCTGTATCTGTATCTGTATCTGTATCTGTATCTGTATCTGTATCTGTATCTGTATCTGTATCTGTATCTGTATCTGTATCTGTATCTGTATCTGTATCTGTATCTGTATCTGTATCTGTATCTGTATCTGTATCTGTATCTGTATCTGTATCTGTATCTGTATCTGTATCTGTATCTGTATCTGTATCTGTATCTGTATCTGTATCTGTATCTGTATCTGTATCTGTATCTGTATCTGTATCTGTATTTGTATCTGTATCTGTATCTGTATCTGTATCTGTATCTGTATCTGTATCTGTATCTGTATCTGTATCTGTATCTGTATCTGTATCTGTATCTGTATCTGTATCTGTATCTGTATCTGTATCTGTATCTGTATCTGTATCTGTATCTGTATCTGTATCTGTATCTGTATCTGTATCTGTATCTGTATCTGTATCTGTATCTGTATCTGTATCTGTATCTGTATCTGTATCTGTATCTGTATCTGTATCTGTATCTGTATCTGTATCTGTATCTGTATCTGTATCTGTATCTGTATCTGTATCTGTATCTGTATCTGTATCTGTATCTGTATCTGTATCTGTATCTGTATCTGTATCTGTATCTGTATCTGTATCTGTATCTGTATCTGTATCTGTATCTGTATCTGTATCTGTATCTGTATCTGTATCTGCAATGCAAGTGCCAGTATCTGTGTATCTGTATCTGTATCTGTATCTGTATCTGTATCTGTATCTGTATCTTTATCTGTATCTGTATCTGTATCTGTATCTGTATCTGCAATGCAAGTGCCACGCCTAGTTAATTTGATTTGTGTTCATTTCATTTGCATGCAACTGCCTGATTGGAATTGCTTTAGTTCGTTCGTTCGTTCTACATACTCGAGCAGCAATTGGCGCAGTGTTGCCTCATCCTCGCCATGACATCTCAATCTTGACTCGCGGTCACGATCATCACGGCTCGAGTGGCGCTGGCGCTTGGGGGCGTAGCTGAAGGAATGACGATAGAAACGGCCGTTGTTTATATTCTCACCTCGATAGGCGTCTGTGGGCGACAGGTTAGAGGTTAGTTCAATGAGTTGAGTAGCCGGACGTATTCTGGGGATAGTCAATCAATGGATGAGTAATACGCACCTTCGGGTCGCAGGCGCACTGGCGGCGAGGTCAGCTTAAGTTGAGTTGACGTTGTTGTGGGCGGAGTCTTACGTCGACCACCAAAAACATAATCGTAAGAATCTTCGCTCAAATTGGACACTGAACAAGGCATACACGACAAGAAGAATAACGAGCAGGCTCATAAGGATTGTGTCGAAACAAAACCACTTAATGATTACGTTTAACACGAATTTGAAAACCAGCATAAGTAAAAACTAAATCACTTAAAGCATATATGAAATAGAGCAACAGCAGTGCGCAGAGACTTTGCACAAATTAAAAGATAAAAGGAAAAGTTTAAATACTATGCATAAATAGAATATATTAAAAGTAGGCTGATTCCTACTTGGTTTTGTTCTTGTCACTGTTGCAGTTGCAGTTGCAGTTGCAGTTGCAGTTGCACTTTTATACTCACTCTACAAATGAACGCATAAAAGCATATTATTCAATATAAATAGTAAATTGTTTGTCAAGATTTGTTGTTTTGTCCGATTTATAAAAATAGAAGAAGAGAGCACAAAATTGTTAGAATTTGTTAGCATTTCAGTATTTTTGTTTTTAGATTTATTTGACAGTTGTGGGACAGCACTAAGGTAAGTGAAGTGGAAAGAGTAAAGGCTGGCAAACGTTCAAAAAATGTTTACAAAGCAGCTGCAAATAACATTTGATATATGAATGTTTCTTATTTGCTTTCTAATAGACATTTTCCAAAATAACAAATTAAAGAAAAACACAGCAGCATCAATACAGCACAGCTACTTGAAAAAGTTTTAGTTTTTTTTTTTTTTTTCTATGGAATGTTACAAAAAATTGGTATTATTTTTGTTTTTTTGTAGTCAAAAAGTTGAAAGTACAAAGAGCAAGCACAGATAGAGGGCATAGAAAGAGCGACATTTAATTAATGGACGACTGTTGGTAGTTTTTTTTATGGAATTTGGTTGATTGATTGATAGCCTGAATGGGTGCGGCTGGCGCAGCTGAAAAATGCTAAACAAAGTCAACAAAAATGTGTGTAACTGTAACGCGCTGTGGCATGTTTGGTATACCTGTGGGTATGTGTGCGTGTGTGTCGGTTTATAGGTATTCGGGAGTCAGTGTGTGTGTGTGTGTGTGTGTGTTTGTGTGCTAGAGCGTGTAGTCTCGTATGATATGGTAGGTATTTCAGTGATGGAGTCGAAATCAAAATAAAAGGAGTCTAAAATACATCAACGTCAATTAAGCTAGGAACAAAATCAAAAGTTCAATCTACACATCAATTCAAGTGGCAATAAAATACTTGAACAAATCAAATATATTTTTATATTTCTGACAAATATTCAGGGAAAAACAAAAACCACAGGTCAAATGTAAACCGAAATAAAAACCAACCGAAAATGCGAGCAAATAACAACAACAAACATTAGAGACAATCAAATAGAGCAGATAAATGAGAGGAGATTTATTTAGTTAGTTAGTTGGGCACCTGGAAATACGCTCAATGGCTGAAGCACTTGAGTGGAACGCAACGGCGGTGGTAACGGTGGCAGCTGCCCAAACGGATCTTGATCGTTTGAAATGGAAGACGTTGGCGGCGAGATCATCGATATGTCACCACAGGTCGCCATTTCATTACTGTGGCCAGCTGCAAGAGATTTTCAAAGAGGTTAAAAGCGTTACACGATATGTATTTCAATATTCGAGGCCACGAGAAGAAAATCAGTAAGGCACACACAGACACACACACACAAACATGCACACACTCATAACAAAAGGCTCCGCAAGGCGCCAAAGGTAAAATTAAGATGCGGCGCCATATTTCGCACATACATAAATTGTATGGCAAGTCCAAGAGCCAGTGGCAGCTGCACGGCACGCATGCATGAATGCATAGGTAAAGCTTTTAGCCAGAAAATGCCTGGGTGAGCAAACACACCTATACAGCTCTACACCCATACACACACACATGCATGTGGCAATGGCACGGGAGCCGTAAAGTAGGCAACCATATATGTGGCTCCATCTTAGATTTGGCTTACTTCCAGTACAGGTCTGGGATCTGCATCTCGACTTGAGCGTAGGTCGATGGCGGGGTGGGGGGGGGGGGGGGGCGACGGGGCGGGGTCAGGTCTGAGTCTTGGTCTGGGTCTGAGTCCTGGGTACGTTGCGTGCCTTTGCATAAAATAGATTTCATTTTGATTCGCTTGAGCAGCACCAGAAGAAAAACCGTAGAAAATGAAAGAGAAACAGTCAATGCCCCAACTGGAATGCTCTTGCAACTTTTAGCCAGAGAAGGCTTATTTAATAGTAAAATGCTTTAAATTTAACACTATTTCGATACATATATAAGTTGACATATACAAGTATATATATATATATATATAGCAGAACAATGTGTTTATTTTAAATACAAATTAAATTCAGCAATTAATTACATATTGCAGCTCAGCATATTATATTTTATATTTTTACCTTTGGCAATCGAAATTTATATCAACGTAAATGAATGTATTTAATTTATGTATAAATATCAAAGCCTGGCCCACACGCAGAGCCTTGCCTGGGCGCGATGTGCACCGACTTATAGTAAATAAAGAATAACTAATAGATTTGCCATCAAGAACGTGACTCGACTCACGCATACTCCTGCCCAATGTAGAGTACAATTTGCAATACTTTTTTTTTTTTTTGGGAACAACACTACATGAGTTGTAGGTGGGCTTAAAAATGCCTCGCTAGCTGCGATAAATGTGCCCATAGTCAGCTTCACTTTGTGGTTTGCTATGGATTCCGCAGGC
Source organism: Drosophila mayaguana (assembly GCA_037075325.1). Taxonomy (NCBI): domain Eukaryota; kingdom Metazoa; phylum Arthropoda; class Insecta; order Diptera; family Drosophilidae; genus Drosophila; species Drosophila mayaguana. The sequence continues at coordinate 1,719,544 of JBAMCG010000080.1, read as the reverse complement.
CAACACTTGAGCCTGCATACACACACTCACACACAAACAAACAAGAAAGAGAATAACAACAACAACAACAACAAGAACAACAACAACAGCAACAGCAACACGTGCAGCTATCCGTACGGTATTTTGAATTTTTATTATTTGCAATTTGCGTTAATGTTGTGGAAAAAAGCATGTGGCTGTTATGGCTGCTGGCTTTAGCTATAAGTATCATATGTCTGTGTGCGTGTGCGCATGTGTGTGCGTATGTATTTTTCTATGGCATATTGAATGGCCATTTGTGCCCCAGTCACAGACACACACACACACACACACACACACACACAGGCACACTAATGACCTTTTCATGGCCGCCTGTCGATGAATGTAAGAAATGTGGGCAAATTATGGAAGGATCAGGCATGTATATCCCTAGCCAGTTGTCGTTATTGACAAAATGATTTGTAAACATTTTGCGCGTCATTAGCTGCAGTCATTGCCAATGGCTGAAAAGTCCGCATTGGCATTTAAGCATTTTCGCATTTAACAGATTAAAATCATGCATGCATCAACATTTCCTCAATGGCTCCACAGCCGCTAGCTGGCAGCTGACTTGCGGCAGGAAGCAACCACCTGGTAAGGTTCTTTGCTGACCATGCAACTGCTTCCGGCTTCAGTTGCATGAATGGAGCCAGACCAGCCAGACCAGACCAGACCAGACCAGACCAGACCAGACCAGACTTGACCATCATCAGGCAAAATGGAAGTCAACTCTACGACCGAGTCACTGTCATCTCGGATGTGAAGAGTTGCCTCAATCTCCACATGTGGTATGCAAATATTTGCTTAAATTTGTGCTGAGGTTAAGTTTTTTGTTTATTTTGCTTTTGCAGCAGCGCAGCTGCTACTGCTACTGCTACTGCCACAGCCACTGCTGCAAGTGCAGCAACTTGATGACAGACAATGGTCAATGGTCTGGGCTATGCTTCAGTCGCATCCATTCGCATGCCTGACTGGACTCCCTGCTTCTAATCACTATCCAGGCCCCCACCACCCCCGCCCGCCCTCAAATATATGTCATCTTACACACTGGCTAGCTGACACAGAAAAATAGTTGTGGAAGCTGGGAGCCAGCGTTTTGACTGCATGCCAAGGCCTCCACTGAAGAAGCAGCTTCAAATCTGACGATGCTGATGACGCAAGTAGCACGCCACAGCTCTTCCCCGTCCCCCTACTTCTCTCTATCTCTCTCACTCTTTCTGTGTGTCTGCATCTAGCAGTAAGTCATTTGTGTGCGAATGTGTGTGTGTATCTGACTTAGAGGCTTGCCCATTGACAAAAGTGCTCTGCTTGCGTCCTTTGGCCTGGCCGCATAGTTATGAAAGGGGGCAGCTGCTACGCCCTTCGTGGATGCTCTGTTAACATTTAATAATTGAATATTATGCAATCAATGTGTCCGAGTGCCTCTGTTGAGTTGGGCGCATAGTTTATTGCATACTTTTAGGCACTATTTTTTATTATTTATACTGGATTTCATTTATATATATTCTATTAACTCTCTTGTGTCTTTTTTACATCTTTAGATTATCTATTAGATTTAGATTATTTATTAGATTTAGATTATCTATTAATTTAGATTATCTATTAATTTAAACGTGCATCTGGAGCAGAACTATTTACTTGTTAGGGGTGTACAATGATTGCTAAGGTAAAGAAAATTGTTCAGCAGTCTTACATCTTAATAACAGATCCCCACTTTTCAACTTTGGGGCAACCGGTCGTTATCTCCTAGTAAAATGTGTCTGCCTCGGGCATTTAGAATAGACTTCAACTTTTTTCAATTCAAATTTCATATTCACGCTTTCATCACGCTGTCGTGAATGGAATGCCAACCCATTCTGCGAATTAATATGAATAAGTTTTAACTTTCTCACAAGCCATTGCTTAACTTCTGCAGTTTCTGACAGTTCATTTTATTAGCTTAATTTTTGATTTGTCTAAAAACTTGAGCAATGCACTCACACAATTCTCTAGTTCGCGCTTGTTATCTCTCTCAATCTCTCTCACGCGCGCCCCCTCCGCTCTCTGTGGCCGAGCCAGGGCACTATTTCTCTCGCTGGCAGTCTCCAATCAAATTAGCAAGTAAAATTGAAAACTGATTTATTCATGAGCGCAACTAACCATTTTTTGAGATAAGAATAATTTAAAATTCAATTAACTAACACCACTACTCAAGCTACGTTCTCCACACACCCATACACACACACCCACACACACACACCCACACACTTCAACAGTCAGTTACAATGGAAAGTTGCGCTTCTGGGGCTTCGAAGTTGGTTATAGTTTATTAGTTTACAGCTTGTATTGTCCTGGGACTGAATATGCATTTGCATGCGCTGCGTTGAGTGTTCACTGTGAATGTTGTTTTTGAGTAATCAATTGCAAGAAAATGCAGAGCTCATGAAGCTTTCGCCTTGAGCGCTTGTCAAGTAAATGTGCTTGATTAAGTGAGACAAAGCCACACAGAGACAGCTGCACAACGCATCCGCACATCCGCACACACGCATACTTACACACTTGCACACTTGTGCACCTGCACAGAGTGCAACCACAGCTCTATTAGTTATTGTGTACCATCTTGTTGTTGCTGCTGCTGCTGTTGTTGTCGGTGTGTTCATTAATAGGCTTTTGTATTTGTTAACCGCAAAAATGATTGCCGCTCAAATGCACTTGAATGCGGCACTGATGCTACGGCCGTATTGTCAGCAAAACCGCAAAATCCTATATAACTGCGTTGGCTTAAGCCATTCAAACGCATGCCCGATAAATTTAATACAGTTTGAGTCTGCAGCTCGACTCGTTGGCCAGCGCTCACATCGCACATCGCACATCGCACATCAATTGCAAGTGGGTGCCAGAAAAACGATGCAAGCGGAGTCATGCAGTGTAAGCACGTGTCTGTGGGTAACACTTGACAATCAACATCACAACAGACGGAGATAGCGACGGAGATGGAGGCGGACACAGGGACAAGCACTGACTTGGCGCTGGCGCTGGCGCTGGCAAAAGTGAATTGGTTTTCGACATCGACCCGCCGTCAGCGCCATCGTATTGGGTCTGCAGATGGCGCTGGATCTGGATCTGGTCTAACAGGCAATTCCTAGTGGCTGTGCTCTCGTCTCTCGCTCTCGGAAGTGCGGACAGCTGTTAATACATACGCAGGCGCACTCACACACACGCAGTAATGGATTTGGCACTGCAGTCCTTGACTGTTTTTTTTTTCGTTTGGGCAAAGCTTTCACGTATTATCAGCGCTGTTTATTTGGCCACATACGTCTTTATATATGTATACGAGTTTTAAAAATCACATTCATTAAGTTGCAGCACACGCGACGTATGATTAATATTATGCTGTCGCCTGGACGTGGTTAACGCTGCAGCTGCAATCGCTGCCGCCAGGCGTACACTCCTATACAAAAAAAGATACGCTGAAAATATCGCTTTAAAGCTTCATCTGACACTTTAGCCAGAACGAGCGGACATTTTGCACATTATTAAAATTACTTGAGTGCCCGTCAACGGGTGTCAGCCATATTGACAGAGTGCTTAATGCGAAATATGTATATCAGAGAAAATGCACGTTTAACGATAAAAAGAAAACACAGGAAGTACAACTTGGTACAGCTTGGTTATGGCCATAACCACATCGTATAAGTTGTAGTATGAAACGGGAATATTAAGAATAAACACGCCAGAGCTTAAAACTACTCGGCATTATCTGAAATAAAATCTGCCATATATAAATAAAAACTAAGAGAAGCAATAATTGTAATAATCCACAACTGAAGCTGGAATTAAAGCTCACACACTTTGCTCAAGTCAAGCCAGCATTCGGATGCTAGTATACAAATAGGTAATCCCGGGTAGAAATTGTGAAAGCATTTGAATTTTGTAGAGCTCTTATGGAACTTGATATTTATTTAATTTCGCAGGAGCGAACTGTACTCACCGTTGCACACAGGAAAGCCATTTCGTTGCCAGTCCAGGGCCAGAGTAGTGAATTATCATGCGACGCTGCTGCTGCTGCTGCTGCTGCTGCAGTTGATGATAGTGATGTTGACGAAGACGATGCCGAAGAAGCGGCTGAAGCAGCGGGCGTGGGATGTAAGGGTTGGGGAAAATTTCAGGCTCAGTTGCTCTAATGCTCCTTTGTGCCAGTCGAATCCAATTTTAGCTGCATGAGCTGCTCGTAGATCGCATAAACTGCACGCACGCACACAGACACACCCACGCGCACACACACGAACACCAACACGAACACGCAGTCGAAGAGCGCCGCAACTGAAAGCGGCTGCTGCCTTGGCTCACGCCTTTCGCACTTGGCAAATGATAAAAACTGGCAACGTACTGCTAGAAAATATGCATTTTTAATGCCATAAATTAGTTTTGCCGTTTGTCGTTCCTCTGCACCGGAGAGCTGCAACGAGAGTGGAAGAGAGAGATAGGTAAGTAATGAGAGAGAGAGAGAGAGAGTCGGCATGTGTACTCCTAAAGGAACACAAGCCCAGTTGAGTGTCTAAAGCTGTTTAACGAAATGCATAAAAACTAAGTGAAATGCGCACACTATAAATGCGTTTTTAAATTTAAAAAAGAAACAGAAAGAGAAAGAGAAAGAGAAAGAGAAAGAGAAAGAGAAAGAAAAAAGGGAGAGTCGCTGCAGCTAAAGGCTTACGTAATTTATAAACTAATAGCCAGCTTCCATTAGCCAGACAACAGCAGCAGCTGACTGGGGCAGCTGAGTGGGGCAGTAGGTGTACTGCGCAGCGAGTTATATTCATTACAACTAATTTCATATGCGGCATTTAATAACAACTAATTGAAATTCAGTTTTTGCTGAAGTCCCTAATTTAAAGTTGGCTGTTGGGTTTGCTAAGCTGCCATGGTTTGTTATTCCTAAAGAATGAGATTTACGCCCAGCTGCATTCGAATATCAGTTCTCATGGGCTCAACACTTCAAATACCCTGTACTTGAAGAGCATAGAAATTCCCAGTTCCATATTGAAATAAATATTATATATAATATCCGGCAGACCATGGAGGTAGATCGTTGAGACATACAATTTAATCTTAATATAAATTTGACATCCATAATTCATTGTAGATTATTCAGGCAGATCATTAAGAGATCATTGAGATGTTCAATTAAAAAAATTTATATAAATAATTATTGGTAGATTATTGAAATAGATTATAGACATATTCAATTTAATAATAAAAACATACTAAATTCCAATATTTGGTAGATTATTGAAAAAGATTATTGAGATGCTTAATGTTATTATAAAAATAATTTTATATTAATAAGTTTCTGTATTCGCTTATGCCAACATAAAAAGCCAACTTTCCCAGAGCTACTCATTTGAAATGCAGCTCCAATTTTCCATCTAATGCAATTTGGCAATGCAACTCCCAAGTCAAATCATAAAAAATTGCATAAGAAACTATTTCGACTTGCTGAAAATGACTGAGAACGGGAAACGTCGCAGTCTTTGGCCAGAAAAGCCGGTGTTAGTGACTGAGAACGGCCAAATACCGCTTAAAAATGCATGAGTGTGAAAAGCTGCAACGAGTGCACCGCTGAGCACAGCAAAAGGATTGAGGTTGCAGGTGGATCGGGGAATTGCTGTCACGAAGAAAGTCGGCAAAGTTGCTGTAACAAAAATCATAACTGGCGGGTCCTGGGGATCGAAGCTGGCAGCCACGGATGGCGGAGCTAGGACTGAACGAATGTGTATTGAAACAGAACGGCAGGAGCTGGCCCACAGCAGCGCGCGACCGAAAAGCATATATGTACATAAAATGCCATAGAATCAGAGCCGAGAGCTGCTCATATGCATAGGCTATGGCATGAATAAGTCAACTCAAACCTGCCTCAGCTGCAACAATGCAGACAGCCAGCGACAAATAAATTGGTGGTGAGAGATCGGCAGAGGGGAAGAACACGACAGAGAGACAGTGTGTGAGAGGGAGAGAGAGAGAGAGAGAGAGGGAGAGTGGGAGAGAGGCAGCGAGAGAGAGAGAGAGAAAGAGTAGCGAATGGCTGTGATGTGGCCCGTGCCGACTTTTGCTTTTCATTCATACGAAATTACCTGCGGCCAAGAGGCGTAATGCCAGTTGGACTGCAAAATCCACTTAGGAAGTTGATACAATCAGCTGCTCTGACGAGCTGACTGGCCCGGACGACCGCCCATGTCTGCATGTGGATGGATTCATTAAAACGAATTGCTCTGAGTTTTACGGCCAGACTCCGGCCAGAAAGTCCGAGCCGAGCTCACCAGGGTATTGCTACGACTACTGTATTTGTCTATATATTCAGTTTTTCGGCTTTTGTTTTGGGGACTCATTGACGTGCGGCTCCGCATACGAGTGCTGCATTTACCACAGAATGGATGCTGCTTGCAATGGCGACTGCGACTGCGACTGCGACTGCAACTGCAACTGCGATTGTGGCAATGGCTGTGGTTGCCTCTGGTGCCTTGGTTTTGTTTGCGCCGCAAAGTATGCAACGGCTGCTGGTTTTGTGCACGGAAGCCAACAAATGAATTAGCCTCCGCTTGTTACCATCCATCTGCCTATCTCTCCGCTCGTCCGCCCATCTGTCTCTATGCCTTGCTTATTTGCCAGTTTGTTTGCTAGCTGTTAGGTCTGTCTACTTTGCTGCGCCAACAACAACCAGTCGCAAAACGCATTAAAACTGTAAATTAAGTGGAGCATTGTGCAGATTGGTTTCATTCCAACCAAACCAAACCAGACCAAACCAAACCCAACCCAGCCCATGACCCCGATCCATTCCCAGTGTCCTCATTGATTAGCCACACGACTGCACTCAGAGCGCGCCTAATTAGAGAAGACTGTCCCACGTCGGGCTCAATTGCAACGAGGACTGCTAACCGCACAGACTTTTCTTTTGTTCGACAGCCTCGCTCCGGCCTCTCAGTGTGCTGTTAATTATTTATATTTTACATTTAATACGCAGCTTAGGCAGAAACCTCACCCACACACACACACGCACACAGACACATTGACTCTTAAACAGCCAAGTATTCATACACATTCATTTTTATATTCATATGGTGGCCATATATGAAGCTTTGAGCTTTGAGTCGTTCTAGTTGTTTGAAGTGGGCGCCCAGGCAACACTTCCGCATCAGCGTTGAGCGATTTGGGCGTTGAACGTGTGTAGAAAATGGCATAAGGCATACATCCCGAGCACATACAGACACCCACATACTCACACACACACACACACAGAGATATAAGCAGGCATTGAGAGACTTACATGCATATTTTGCTTACGCCTACATTTGCACAAACAAACAAGCCCCAAAGAGTCTCGTTCAAAGTAGAGCGAACTAAACTAAACTCCGACTCTGACTCCGACTCCGGCTCCAACTGCTCCGAATCCAGGCAGTGCTATAGCTCAGGGTCTGCATGTCCATGTAACATGTTAATGAACTGCGCCAACTGTGTTTGCACAGAACTTAGTGTAATGTAATCCAAGAGCAACCAGGCAGGCTGGCAAAGCTGGCGAGATGATGAGGCAGAAGTCAGTGGACTGAAGGTGGGGCTCAGGAGGCAGTTTGTAGTCAGTCAGGCAGCCATTACGAACACTCACACGCATACATATACGCACGGACACACGGACACACGGACACACGCACACACGTATGAACACCTCAACGCCCCAATGTGTCGAATGTTACGCCAAGGAGTAACTTTGACATTTAGCATTCAAGGCTTATGAGTGCCACAAACACTGGGCGTGGAGTCTGGGGATCTGAGCAGAGCACAGTGCAAGCGGGCAGGAGGCTCTGACATGAAGGCTGCAAGCAGCCTGGGCAATTGCCTTATGGTTATTTTCATAGTCCTGGCCTGGCCACAAACTGCGCGCCAAGTGTGACATATGCTGCAGCAAAAAGCGAGCTAAACTAAAAACAAGCTATATACAAAAAAAAAAAAAAAAAAAAGCAAAAGGGAAAAAACCAACAGGCGACAACCTGCAAACAGTTTGGATTCTGAGTTGCCAGTGACATGGCTGCTTGTAGGCTACCTTCAGAAATGCCAGCGTGTGTGCTCGCTAGCTCAGCCATTGGGAAATTAAATATGGCTACATGTGGCATGGTGCGCTCAAGCGGGGCAAGTATATGTTTGATTTTATTTAGGGCGTGTTTCCTTCAACAGAAGCGTATGGCTATATTTAGCATATTATATGAAACAGAGGAATGCACTTGAATGGGACTGCTTGAGCTGTAGATATTATTATTAAAATATATATTATATAAGTAGTTAGGTACTTTAGTAGTTTTCATTTGTCAATATTTCGGCATAGGATATTCGTGAGACAGAAACATCGAATGAAAATACTGAGGAAAGCGTAAGCAGTAATATAGTTTAGCTTAAGCTTCTTATTCAAGTTTGTCTCGTTTTCAATCTCAATGAGTAAAGGGAAAGAACGTTTTTGCTCACTGACAAATTTCATGAATCACTTTTGCTGATAGCCACATCGAAATTGGGTGTGTCTAGGTATGTCTAGATAAAAATTATTGAAAATGTGAATTTTCATTATTTATATATGAATTTATTTTTATACTTATTTATTTATTTTTGTATTCATTTTTTTTTCATTTATTTATTTATTCATTTATTTATTTGTTTATTTATTTATTCATTTATTTATTTGTTTATTTATTTATTCATTTATTTATTTGTTTATTTATTTATTTAGTTATTTAGTTATTTAGTTATTTAGTTATTTATTTATTTATTTATTTATTTTATTTTATTTTATTTTTATTTTTTTTATTTATTTATTTATTGTTTTATTTACTTATTTGTTTATTCATTTATTTATTTATTCATTTATTTTTTATTTATTTACCCATTATTTATATATTTATAGTTTTATATTTATTTTATATATTTTATTAATTTATTTTGCATAATTATTTTATTTTGATTCCAAATTATTATTTATATGATTATTATTATTACTATGTGTTCCCTATGATATTCAATATGTATTTTTCTTAATCTATTTGAACTATTAAGCAAAAAGAAAACAAGTTGATTGAATCAGCGTTCAGTTAGGCTTCTCCTGCCTCAACGATTCATCGGCAAAGACGTATGATTACAATATGAAATCAATTGAGAGGAAATAGTAATTTGCGATTTGAAAGAGTATGTAAATCTTTAGGAAATCTGGAATATAAGATATTTTTTATTGTTGCTTATTCAGTCATCTCTCTCAAAATTACACGCACTCTGCTGGAATATTCTGAGACGCCTCCTGTCGATTGTCAGTTTCGTTGCAATTGCCTAAAGCGTAAGCCTGTAAGATGTTCCGTTTATGCCATAGGCATGCAGGGCCTAGTAGTCTTTGGCAGCTGGAAGCCAGTCACCAGAGTGGAGCATGCAAATCATCTGACAGTTTGACGTTATAATTATTCATGTTGTTAGCCAAAAGACGATAAGGAGAGCCAGCAGAAGGCGCAGCCGGAGCGCACAGCAGGCAATGGCTCGTGGCGGGGAAGGGCAGAGCAGGGTAAAGGCAAAGGCAAAGGCAAAGGGCAAGTTCGCATTGACAAGTGCGGGCCACTTGCAGCAGTGTCATATTAATTTAGTCAAGTGGCCACTTAGATTTTACCACGACAACTACAACACGACGAGCGGAAGCAAAAACGATGATGACGTTGATGGCTGAAGTAGCTGCAGTCGGTTGACGTGAAAATGGCTGTCGCCTCTAGCCTGTGTTTGTGTGATTTGCATAACTGCATGGATATTAGTTGGCTAAAATGTCAGCGACTTTTGTCAGCCACAGCCACATCCACAGCCACGAGCATAGTTATAATCACAGTCACAGTCATAGTCGCAGTCAAAGTCAAAGCAACAAAGCCACGCCAAATTGCCTGGAGAAGGCGCAGAGTGGTTTTGTGTAACCGCCGAGCCACTATAATCCACCACGGGCGGCTCTAATGATTACAAATTGCCAGCGGCATTTTAATAACCGCGCGACCGCAAAACAATAAATAAAAATCACACAATAAACAACAAAGCGCGCACAAAGGCTGTGAAATGAAAAAGCGCCGGGATAAGGCTGGCAAATCGTCTAAATGCGGCTTAAATGCATTGCTGCGATTAATATTAATTTCATGCAGTGCAGCACAGCGCTCTGTTGGAGGCCGTCCAAGAACGCCATGCTGCATGTGCAACAGAGTCGTCAAGGCAGCACGCAGATGCCGCAGATACCACTGATGAAGACGAAGTTGACGTTCTGGCGGCAGCTGCTCCTGCCACTGCCACATGCAGCAGCCGCCAAGATGATGACAATGACAATGGCGCACATCATGCGCATCATTAGCCAGAGTCGGAGCCAAGCTCGAGGCATCAGGTTGCTTACCCAGCTGCAGCTTGAGTCATTCATATTCTAACAATAATGCTTGACTGAGTGCTGCCTGCTCCATGATGAATGTTGGCTCATCTCTAATGTTGCAACAATCTCAGTCACAGATTCAATTTTGCGCCTCATTCGCACAGCTGCGACAGCAATCGCATTGACACTTCGTTATGTGTTTTATCACACAATCCATTTCCACTTCGATTGCCATGCCCATTTCCATTTCCATTTCCATAGCTAGTTTTAATTTGGCCATCAAGGCACAGCTAGCGGTTCCGGATGCTAATTGCCAACTACGAACTGTAAGCCGGAGCAGAGGCAATTAAATTTATAGGCACGGTGCAGTGCCGCGCTGATACGACTCGGCAACATTACTAATTTGCGGCATTTCGACTGAAATGCAAACAACAAGAATTAAAAGCGCTGAAATACGCACGCACGTCCAAAGACAGCCACACAAACACACACACAGAGACGCCACACACACATGCACGCGTATTTTTGGGGAAATTTTCTCATTTTCACATTTGCATATTCATATTAATTTGAATTTTCATTAGTCGCTTCTGCTACCTTTTGATGGGAAACTATCAAGTTCATGGGTATAATTAACAACGCCAACCCGCAACATCCTTCAGCGCTCCTGCGCCTCTCCTGCCACCCATCCAGCGGCAATTTACATTTTTATACATGTGGCCCAAAAATAGATATTTAATTTGACTTTTGGCGGATGACGCCTGCTGCCTGACTCTCGCCTCCTGCACGCGGGATTTAGTTACACTGCGGCTTAAACTTTCCACCCCGGGCAGGATCCGCAGGTGAATGTATGTGATGATTAGCCATAAATTAGGAGCCCGGTTAATGTGGTGCTGGTTTTGGTGATGTACGAGTTTTCGAGCCGGGCTATGTTGATTGACGGCAATGGCTGCTGATGTGTCTCAAATTGCGTGACAAGTGGAGTATTCAAATAGAACTTGCCGAAATGTGCCACAGTTAACCACAATATACAAAAAGTTTCACTGAGCTTCGATTCACTTCAATTAATTTCGTCTCATTTGCTTTCCAAAGTAATCTGCATGTGAGTTAGCTTGAAATGAGGTAAACCCACTATATCAAATTTTGTATAATATATTATTTGGGGAATATAATAATATTAGTTCAGCATATACTGAATTTATATACAGAACGTTTTCCTTGCTGTTTTATCTAGCTTGAAAGCAGCTATCTAAACACCATGCAATAAGAGTAATTGCTGTTGTAGTTGTATTTGTGATTAGATTGTAATATTGCTTGTTTCACTTGAAGCAACTTTTTTAGGATTGTTTCGCCGCTTGAAAGACTTATCAAAAGAAAAATTTATCAGTTCTTGAGCACAGAACGAATATCATTCAATTGATTCTTCTCTCTCTCTCTTGAGTCGTAGTTTCGACCAAATCGAATAATGTGCTTTTTAGCTGTAAAAACCAAATCAATATTAAGACTGAGCTTAAGTTTTTTTTAGGTATAAGTCTAATCGTATTTTAATGCAAAATTGTCACTTAAAAGTACTTTAATAATGCGCTTATTAAAGAACATGTATATAAATTAAAATCAATGTTAGTATAGCAGAATGCTTTCTGGTATTACCCAATCTATTTATTAAAGTTTCAGAGCTAAGAACTTAATTGATTATCACGAAAAAACAAAAAATTAAACAGAGAATTCTTGCACAAAGATTACATCATTGTTGATTTTAGTTTTTGTCGAACTGAAATTTTGGAATATAGAAAAAGTTAATAAAAAAGAAACCTTTTGGTTTCTGACTTATACAAAAGTCGATTTTTCACAGTCAATGCAAATATTTCGTGTATGTAATACAAGCTTTTCTTTAACGTGATTTAGGTTTTCTACATGAGCCCAAAATAAAGTTATAGCCCGGTAATACAATCGGATTGCATTCCATTCCAATCTATGTTGTTGTTGATTCCACTCCAAGGCGATATATTGTCGTTGACAAGATAGAGGTGTTGAGTGTACCGACTGTGCTTTCAAGTTCAATAACGAAGCGAAAGAGATGTACTACGAGAGGCGGAAAATGCCGATTGCGGAAAATTGAAACGTACCACCGAGGCCATTGCTAATCAACTCTACGGAGATACTGCCAAAGTGAAACATTTTGTGCAGAGTTTAAGAGAATTACTATCGTTTACAGAGGCTATCATATGGCAGGGATGTTGATATTACCACCCATTGGGGGCGTGGCAATTTATCTAACTCTGTGTTCGTCATCATTCTCTACTAATTTGCTAAAAGTGAAAAACATTTGTGTTTATGTACTCAGCACAGCAGGATAATCTATGTGCATCCCCAAAAGTTTTGAAGGCCCTAAGTTGTTGCAGATTACCAAGAGGAGATTCACCTATTTTTAGGACATACACTTGTATCAGCAGTTTATAACATTCAACTGAACATTTTTACTAGGGTTATACATTTGTGTAAATAGAAAAAAGCCATTTTTGGCTATGAGTGCAAAGAGCTTGGACTTCAAAAAGTATGAATCGCCTTGTTCAGCTGCTAAACATGGCGATTTATTTCGTATCGAATCAATTCTGAATTCAATTCTGAATATTTTTCATTACATGGAGCTTTTATGGAATATAACAGTTATTTTTGGGCATGCACGTGACAATGTTTTTATCGGAGTCAGGTGCTCAAAATAATACTATCTCGATTTGTAGAACAAAGTAAATTAAACCCGATTCTGATGTCATTTCTGTCTGGAATACACACTATAAAGCTATGCTTTGACCTTTGTCCAATTTTTAGAGCTCGTCATAAAAAGTCAGTTAATAGAGGCAAGTGAACAATGGCAGAGCTGAAAGTATCGCGCTTGCTTCATAATAGATTTATGTATAAATTTTATGGAATTTGTTTAGTCGCGTGGAAGTGCCATAAAAATCATAAACAGCAAATTGGCAGTAACAATAAATGCTGCAAATACTGCACAAAGATGAAAAACATTCCATAAATAGAAGAAAAGTAAGTAAACGGGAAAAAGAACCGCCAGCAACAACAACAGTAACAACAACAACTTCGACAGATGTTAATAAATAACAATATAATCACAATAAATAAATTCAGAGTCGTGGATAAATAAATGTATGCGCGTACAAAAAACTGTAAAATGTTTATTGAGAGGTAAGCAGCATCATTTGTATTGTTACTGCTGCTTGATTTCACACATGTTTATAGTATAGTATATACATACATACAAATATATATACTATATATATGCGTGTACAGATTTTTTGCATCTTGTTTGCAGCGACAATTCCAAGAACGATTTAATTGAGTTGAGGTTGTTGCTGCTGTTGCTTGTCACACTTGCATGGGCTGCATGTTTATTTTATTTTGTTGAAAATTAATTTTAAATCGAATTGTGTTTAAACGACAAGCTGTGCGAGCTGCGCCGAAAGCCGAAAGCATCAGACGTAACGGAACGGCGAAAACTTGTTGCAATTTTCGCTTTATTGCTTTATCATGTCATGTATTTTGTTGTTGCTCTCCCGCTCTTGGGACATGTACCTTGACGTGGAGCCCGGGCCGGGGGGCGCGGTGTGAAAGGTAAAGCAAGAGCCGGTGCAGGAGAGCAACGACAGCAAGCGAGAATGAACGGGAATGAAATAAGATTAATGCTATCGAAATATTAAGTCCAACCTGCCGTGAATTTATTTTCATTTATGTTTTTAAAACAAAGGCAAATAATGCGATGACGATAAAGAAACCAGTGCGGCAATTTTTTCTTATATTGATTTAAATGGGCGGAGTTGAACGCGACTGCGAGTTCAGGGCGCGCACGTACTTAATTATAGTTTACAGCACACTCGAGACCCGAAATTGGGGCTGTTAAGGTGCTTGCACACGTTGATAACACCAAGCATAAAGCGATCCACAATCAGCGATTTCTCACCGAGATATGTGCTACAGAGCCAACTCACATTTAGCTTTCACAACTCTTCGCCAGAGACACGCAAAGCAACGCCCGACTACAGTGAAGTTCACGATCAGACTGCGGCGTCGCTCTTATCGGGGCGACAGACGCTGCAGTCAGCGTGGCAGATCAGCCGCAAAGAGAGCGAGAGAGAGGGAGAACGTGCGCGCGAGCAACTGTAGGGGGGAGAGAGGCACAAGGAGAGTAAAAGAGCGACAAAGCAGACGTGAATGTTGGGCGCATGACAGCTCGTGGCTAGTGCATTGCGGAAAAAAACAAAGCACAACAACAAAAAACCTGCTGGACCGGAGCTGTTGTTGTTCTCGTGGTTGTTGCGGGAATAGGTACGAAATTGAAGAAGCAAAACAGAAACGATAAACGTAACTGAGCTAAAGCTAAAGCGTAAGCTGAGTAACTAATGGAATTTATAGTCATTTAAGGTGTATGCGGCATAACTCCAAATAAAAGTCATATTCAAAACGAAAAGGCAACAATCAATAGTAATATAATTAAAATAAAAAATATTAAAAATAAAACAACTATCTGCTTAATGGGGGGCTTTTTGTAAGTTGTAAGGGCAACTACTTAAACCGAATTCAAAGCCGTATTTTATTATTGACAAAACCTGTTCCAAACAGCATTTCCGAGAAGTTTCTATGAGTAGATGTAAATTAAGGTTATCGTTTGAGCTATCTAAACAGTTGGTTCTCTCATTCTGAACTATGTACGTATGTCTATTCTCATTTAACTTTACTTTGACTCAAGTCAGATAAGGTGTTTAAGAATTAATTTACTTAGGCTTGCTGCTTGAATACAGAGGTTTTTGTGAATAACAATAATTTGCCAAATATGTACGTAAAACTAAATATAGGTGTTTGTTTTTTATTTCATTTTTTTTTCTATATTTCTTATCTTAATGTACTGTTGATTCAACAGTCATTTTAATATTCAGTTTTCTACTTTAACAACAGATTTAGTATAATTGGCTAAGTACTAATCCCCCTATTTAGAGGAGAATTTTGTATAGAGTTTCCTTCTTTGCTTATTGTTGCATTCCTCTTGAATTAGTAGAACACTTGTTTAATACAATATAGAAAAGTTGTAATTGGGATTTACAGCTGAAATTTGAACTGCCGAATGTACGGAAATCGAAATCGAAATATGGGGTGTTCCATGGCTTTCTTATGCACTTCGTTTCTAATTGGAGCGGACGATGGACAAGCTGCTTAATGTAATCGCATTTGTATATTGAGATGCAAACATATAGCCCCAATTAGTGGGCCACAATGGGCAATGGCAATGGGGTGGGCGTGCAACTTGTTATTCGACACGACAGGTGAAACAACAATTAGCAGCGGCTGCAGCATTAATAGGCGCCACTGGCCGAGCTGGATGAGCGGATTGTTGAGGCGGCTTAGTGCCTGTTGAGCGTGCTGCGGCAATTAGTTGAGTGATTCGAGTGGCCGGCACACCTGCGGAGGTGGCCCATTGATAAGCGACGTTTATGGATTGCATCAAATAAGTAATTAGGTGGGGCTACGAATTGTTGTCGTTGCTTGGGCTGCCGCAGAGGGGAATTTGCATTGGCAGCTGACTGTGAATAGCTTTTAGTCCATCGCTCATTAATCTTGCTTCGAAATGGAGGCAGGCAAAGCTGAAGCTCAACAGATTTGTTGGCGCGTGCAGCGCTTCTAAGTATGCAGCAAATGCTGCGATTTACCCCACTTTGCATACGTGTGCGATTACATATATGTGTGTGTGTGCGTGCGTGTGTGTGTAAGTGTGAGCCTTTGCAATTATTTATGTTGTTCATTTGTTTAACGGCAGCAGGCAGGCAGCTTCAACAAAAGCGAGCAATAAAAGCGACGTCGCCGTTGGTGACGTGAGCAAGGACGACAAGGACGTGGATGTAGATGTAGATGTAGATGTGACTGTGGATGTGGATGTGGATGTGGATGTGGATGTGGATGTAGATGTAGATGTGACTGTGGATGTGGATGTGGATGTGGATGTAGATGTAGATGTGGATATGGGCGTGGCCAGAAGGAACGATATCATTTACATGCCATGCAGGCGCACAGGCCACAGATACAATGACGCCCACATGGCCGCATCCTACAATGGCCAACAGGACACAAGGCTCGCCACCCGCACCCAGAGCGAGTCCGTCCACGGCCAAACATGAGATGTAAAGTTTAACACATAAACTCAAGACAATTTGTGCGCGTATGTGTAAGGAATAAGGCAAAAGGCAAATAATTTACAAGTTTTGAAAAGAAAAGCCAGTCAGCGCAAGCGAAGCTGTGAACGACGAGAGGGACATGGATAGGGTGAGGTAGAACGAGAGAGAGAGAGCTAGCCCGAAACTGAGAAAATGAGAGAGCGAGAGCGAACTTGTGCAAATATAAAGAGCGGTCCCTGTTCTTTGTCTTCTTCGGTCGTTGCTGGAGCAGCCGAAGCCTGCATAGCGTTGCTTGCCAAGTGTATTAAAAAACATCGCCATACGCACAGCTACACAACCACACACACACACACACACACACATATGGACAAGCGCAATCGTATGCGCACGCACACAGCTTTAAATGTGTAACAGCAAAGTGTAAAAATAAATAATTTAAAGTGTGTTTAAGGACACGCTGAAAACGGTCGCAGTCGCCGCCATAAAGCGCCAAAGGAGTCGACAGCGAAGGCGGCGTAAATAGTACAACTCGCATTCACACACACGCACATGCATGAAAGTTCTTATGGCCATCGCCAGAGTGTGTCTGTGTGAGTGCGTAATATGCTTTTCTTTTTTTTCAGCGCTCAGTAAACTTTTGCGCTCAATACCGCAGAAGCAGCAGCACCAGCAGTAACAACAACAACAACAAGAACAGCAACAACAACAACAGCAAATGGCAGATGCAGGTTGCCCTTTGAAAGTGTTTCCCGCAATGCAAAGAACAACAACAACAGCAACAGGAGCTATAACAGCAACGAAGGGCCAGCAAGAGGAAAAGGCAAAACTTATTATTATGTTGTCGGTAAAGAAAGCAGCCAAGAAGGGATATGCCGCAGCTGCACCGAAGCTTAAATGTCCCTTAGCAGAGCAGATATTATGTGATCAATAAATAGAAAGCGCGTCTTAAATGATTTTATTAAAAATCTTTATGAGCAGACAAGAATAATTCCCCATTTCATTCATGAAAAATAATATTGACGTAATGTATTAGCATTATTTATTGAAATAAAATAAAATAATAAAAAAATAATGATTTCGACTTGATTTTGATCTTCTTTACACTTTTCCTCTTCAAGTCCCTAATGCCATTCTACAGAGTATCTAAACATACAAATGCCATGCAAAGTAGAGCATTCGTGAATATATTACTAGGCGCGCAGTAGAGAGATGTGCGTATATGGCATGAGCAGCGGCTCTGAGTATCTTAGGAATTTGCATATCTAGCACAAAGTAAAATGCCAGCGAAAGTGAAAATTGTTGCAAAGCAAAGAAACTGAAATTGGAATAGCTTGGAAAAAAAAATAGGCGCTGGCGATTCAAACTTATTTGAAACTTTGTGCCCAAGCATGTCACTCTCCCATATTTACATAAGAAGTATTTATCTCCAAGTGCACTAAGCTAGAGACGATTGAATATATTAAAAAGTTACCATTATTATCTTCACGGAATGAAGCGAAGTAGATTGAAGGCCACATAATTTGCAGTTGCAGTCTTTAAAGAAGTTCTCTCAGAGCTCCCACAGCTTCAAGCTGAAAGTCGATGGCAATATTTAACGTTTCTTCTTATTTGATTTCAACTTGCATTTCGTAAGAAGCTTGAACTATCAGGAGAACTATTTTTTACTTAGCCAGCATGCCTTTTATTCTCTCAGTCAATCCTCTTTTACTTTATTTTAATTCACAGCTTTGACTTTTCCGTCCTGTTCCTGTTCCTGTTCGCGCCCCAGCTGGGTCCACGAACTGATGTCATAATTCATATAAAAGAAAATTCTTCGACAATCTTTGTGCGTTTCTTCTTTCCCATTTTTTGCTGCTTTTTTCTTGCTTTTCTCTCTTTCCACTTGGCCACACAAAAAGGTGCGGAAAGTGCAGCGCATTTTTCATCATTTTCCAATCTTCCATTTACTGTTTATCAATATGGTGGGCGTCATCAATTCACATCGCTCCCATCGCAACGATTCCATTAAGAGCTGAGTTCCTGCGCTTTTTCAATATTGACAATATCATAAATGTTATTACATTTTTTTATATTATGCATTATTATTATTTTTATTCACTTGCTGTTGCATTGTTTTTGCCGTGTGCAAATATTTATTTAATTATTGCGCCACACAAAAGAAAATCGACAGAAATATGCAGCGGAATATCTTGCCCTGCCCGGCCGAAGACCACAAAGGCAGCAACCGAAGGGAATGCAAATAATAACAATAAGTTACTTAATTAAATTTTTTACATACCGCTGAGTGCTGCCACAGAAGGAACAGGACACGTCAGCAGCGGTTTTTCCCCCTTTGAATATCTCGTTCTCTCTCTCTCTATCCCCCGCTCTCTCAGCCTTAACTGCCCACTCTTTCTGTACTTATTTCACTCTTTCTGTCACGCTTTTTCTCCAGTTAATTATTATTGAATTGTCTGCGCATAATTTCAATTATGAAAACCAAATAGTTCAATTATATTGACATCCTTGCGATTTTCAGTAATTGTTAAATGATAAAAAGGGACAGACAATTCAGGTCGATTTGTAAGGAGCTTAATTATAAAGGGATTTGACGAAGGCGCTGTAATTAAGCACGCAAAAACGAAATTAATATATCATTTTGATACTGCAATACACACACAGATTGTAGCGAAATGAAACTGAAGCCTGCATAAAATCGAAATGCAAACTAATCAAATCAAATTTCAATTATTGTGCTGGCCAAGCGGCGCGGGAGCGGGCGCGGGCGCGGGCACCCAGCACCGGCCCGTGCGGTAGCTAACGTGCACAAATGCACTGTGTCCCGATAGTCCCTACCGACACCCGCCACCCGTCACCCGTCACCCGCAACCCGTCACCCGTCGAACGGCCACCGTCAGCCGTCACGATTGCCCCTCGATGGCAGTACATTGCCATTTCGCTTGATTACATGCATTTTATATGCGCCGGCCCGAAAGTAGGCTACACTTTTCAATCACAATCAAATTTTATGCCTCACATACAGGTGTGCATATGTGTGTGTGTGTGTGTGTGTCTGTATGTGTGAGGCCATGCACTATATGCGATTCGCCCGTAGAAGCTCACAATCAGATTAATTTACATTTCCGCCGCCCAACAACAGCAGCAATAACAACTCGCAACTTCATTTTCATTGTTTTGAAGGTTTAGCTGGCTGTAAGTGTATTCCGAAATGGAATTTTAGATGGCTTTACTGTTAAATTGAAAGCCGCAACATTGTAAAATGAGAGCGAGAATCGAACGAATCTCTTTTAACTGTTGTATAATAAGACCACAGTTTACCAAAATGCTGTATACAATTTAAGAGCTGCAATTGCAAAATTAAAGGCGATTGCAAAATTATATTGTAGGTAAATCAAATAAATAAAGTCCAAATTATATTATTCAATGTACATTAAAATTGGTATGCAATTTTTACATCAAATTATTAATACGTTTTGTAATTTCAGTTTTATTTTTCATTGCAAATAATGTTTGACAACTTCATCGACTTTTAAACAAATAAATATATAATATATACATACGTAGAAATAGTTAAACATAAATGGAAAATTATTATTATTATTTGAGGATCCTTTTAGGGAGATTCAAAGAATGTCACCTTCTGAATCTTCTCCTGATTGGCTTGGCAGTTAGCCGTTTATATCTCGGTACATAATAACATCATAAGAGACTGGCTTCGCACAGCCTCTTAGCCTCCACACCAAAAGAAGACTAAAACGATATCATTCTTAAGACCAATTGGAATAGGACTTTACTTAAAGAAAGTTATATCTGACAGTTACACCCAACAAATCTTTCATCCCTTCAGCCATGACTTCACTCTCGATATCTTTAAAAAAGTATGTTATTAATTTATTATTCTGTTTTTATGTTTTTCATATTTGATGATACATAATTTAACTTAAAAGAATAAGATCTCATGTGTAAGCAGAAGCCATAAGACATATTCAATATAGAATATGATAATTTCATCTTGCAATATTCGTATTTTATCACACATTGCCCGTGGCAGTGCAAGTAAATATCTAATTGAACTCATTCTGACAAGGCAAGGCTATAAATGTATTTTTATGAAAAATATGCACATTAAAATGCGGCATTAAATTCAGATTCAGATCCATAAACGTAGCCGAACATCATTACGTTTGGTCTGTATAAAGAGACTTAACATGCAAACGAATTGACAGTTTGCTAACCGGGCTTGACATTTCTGATCTGACATTGAGTTGCTTCCCCAGCCGAGGCACATTTTATTTTCGTGTGTTGAGCATGTCGCACTCGTAGCTCGCAGGACTTAGCAACTATTTCAGTGCACCTGCGCTGCGGTGGCTGTCGATTGAACAACATTATGAAGCAGCAGCGATGAGCGGCAAGCGAGTCATTCTAATTTACATAACAGCCATACGACTCAGTTTGTATGTGTGTGTGTGTGTGTGTGGGAGAGTTTAGTCAATTCAGCGTTAAGAACATTTAAATGTAACAAGCCAGTCGGGAAGGCAGACAGGCGGAGGGCTGGTAAGAAGACGTTCAGCCGACTACCACGAGCAACTACAATAAAAACTAAATTAGCAGTCCACACCCCACATCACACACACGCACACACTGCCAGAAGCTGCCTTGGCAGCAATTTCACTTGTTATTCGCTTGAGTTTTATTTCGTCGGTGGCGTATAATTTACATTTTGCTTCGGTTCATGAGGTGCCATAATCATAAATTGACAAGTTGAAATTTGCACATGACTGTAGCACGCTGCCTTCAACCGGCGGCTGTATCTGCATTTTTAATGCATTTTCCGTCAGTCGAGCAGCCGAGCTGCCGAGCTGCCGAGCTGCCGAGCTGCCGAGCTGCCGCGCTGCCGCGCTGCCTTACGAGCTGCCCATTAAAGTGTAAAGTGTTTCAGCTGCTGTTTGCAAATTTTGACATGTTTTTAAGTAACGATGTTTTGTTGTTTTCTGCTGGCGGGCGCGGCTGACTGCAACAAAAACGCAAATTGACGTGGCTTGTTTACATGATTGCCGAAATATATGCGGCATGAGGCGGTTTATCGAGAATCGTGGCCCAGCAAGTTGATCGAAAAATTGGCGAATGTTTTTGCATTTTCGCTGCAAGTATCAAGTCGCTTTTCCGGCAGCCAAGTTAATTGAATGTCATGTACTTCATTGGAACGAAACTTTGGCACAATTAGCACAGCTGGCGCATTAGCATGAGCCCAGCTGATGTTGGTTAACCAGAGCAGCCGAACGACTATCTGCTAATGAACCAAAAGGCTCAATGTGTCCTGCTGCGCCATAAAAATGCAAATATTTAAACAAGTGCCAAGCCGAACATGACAAAAAGACAAAAAGATTCACAAAAGCAACGGCAGTAGCAGCAATCGGCAACGTTGGCTGAGGCAACGGCTTAAATAAAAACCACAAAACACAAACAGCGCACGCTATAAAGGCGCCTGTGTCCGTAGCTGTGTGTGCTCATCGGTGTTTGTGTGAAAATTAACACGCAATTGTAGGCTGGACAAAAGTGAGAGAACAGAAATCGAAATAAAGAGCAAAACGAGTTAAGTTGCCAAAAGCTTTAAGCTGGAATCCAAACAAACCGAAACACGCAAAACGATCGATGAAAAGCCGAATCGCTGCGATAACGGAAGCCGGCAGCTGTTTAGAATCAGAATGGGAATGAGCCTTAGTGTTAGCTAAACAGGACTCTTCTCATCTCGTCTCGACTTGTCTTGGCTTGTCTTGCCTTGCTTCGCCTTGGCTGAGGCGAATTGACTTGACTTGGGTTTTGTCATTGGCTGGCACACTTTAAAGCATTAGTTGGACATTTTTATGGCCATGGTATTAGTCGCTTAAGACGTTGAAGCCAAAAGGATAACAACAACGCTTCGCACGGGCACTAGGACAGCAGGCGGCGGACGACGGACCACGGACGACGGACGGCGGACAACGGACGGCAGACAGCAACGGGCATATAAAAGCAAAGAGGCTAAGTGACAACTAAACTTAATGGCACTTCAACAGCAACATGGGAAGCAATGGACGCACAAGAGCACAGCCAGACCGGAGCAAACCAGACAGGGCAATAACAACACCAGCAATAACAACAACAACAACAACGTGATGAGCTGGCTGTATCTTCAACTGTAGGTGCGGTGCAAAACTCAACGGACATTAGCCTCATTGAATTGAATGACAAAACAAACGACGAGCGGAAAGGCATGGCAATGGCAAAGGCGAAAGGCAAAGACGCTGACAACGACAACGGCTACGGCAACGGCAACGGCAACGGCAACGACAACGACAACGACAACAGCAATGGCAACAGCCACAACAACAAGCAACAACAATGACGAAAGACGACAATGTTGTGGATAAGGATAAGCAGTGCGCCAACAACAGCAGAAGCCTTGTACAACAACAAGCCGAGGACCCTGACCAATGCGAGGCAGCTACAGCAACAGACACGAAAATTTTGTATCTAGACAGCATTAAGATAAAGCTAGCAAATGCATACATAAACAACGTCCTTAGAAACTTTACTGCACGAACTGCCAATACGCTCACAGACTTACGCGACCCGCTCGAGCGGACAGATAGCCTCAGGCGATTTCACGTTGCGTATACGCACTTTTATCATCTTCAAATCGAACTTTGATTGTTAACCTCTTGCTGGAGTGGGTGGCTGGCGCAGATTACTGCAGAGCAGCAGAGTTTGCTGTTTGATAGCTGTCCATTAATAAGTACATCATTGGGAATATGGCTGCATTACGCTCTTATAGATATTGATGCTATGGAGAAAGGCTTTTAGTCTTTAATTTGATTTATTGATTTTGCAAAATGCGCATATTAGATAACCATAACTATTTGTTGATATTGCATATATTTTTGATTAACATAAATGTATTTATTTATATGAGTATACATATTTATTTATTTATTTAATAGTGAAAATAAGAAGCTAGAAATAAATTTATATTCATACATAGCTTTTTTTAATAATCAATATCCATATAGTGTTGTTTTTGTTTTTTTTTTTTTTTTTGGTTTTATCCCTATCCCCAGGTAAGCTGGCTAAAGATTTATGGATCCACGCCTATTACGCCCGCCTCGGACAGTGCAATTTGCAGTATTCAATTTTTAATATATTCGCATAACCATTTGCATAATCATGGACACTTTGCGCCGGCAAACTCAATGGCAAAGCTGATGATGCCATCGGCAGCGAGTGCGCAGCGAAACGGCAACGGCAACGGCAACGGCAACGGCAGCCACGAGAAGCTCCAGAAAGAGATGGCCGTAGGTTGACCCAAAATAATGGACACCAATCTTCGCTTTACAGCCCCAGCCTCTCGCCCTGCCCTCAAATGGCCTCAAATGGTTCAAATGTGTGAAAATAGTGGACAATATGTGTGGCAATGCGCGTTCTTGTCTCCCATTTGTGTGGCCGCAAGTGTGTGCGTGCGTGTGTGTGCGAGTGTGTGTGTGCGATCTGTGTGTGGGTGGCTTTGTGAAGGTGCTGTTAACGCCATTTTTTCGTTGGCCTCGATGCTATTTTGCTGTTCATTGTTGTTGTTGGTGTTGTCGTTGTTGTTGTTGTACAATTTCCGCATCCGGCGCGTAAATGCTACCGTTGGCCCAACCAGCAGCAGCAGCAGCAGTAGCAGCAGCAGCGCGTATTGGTTTATGCATGAGGATTGTGCCACGCCTCGAACGCTTCGAACGGCTGTAACGCCTCGTACGGCTCATACGCTTTGAACACTTCATTTGTCAGGCACTGTGACTTAACGGGAGAGATCCCGGCTTGCATTTAAATGAAATGCCAAGCGATTTGAGGCTTCAGCCACGAAACTAAAGAGCTACAGAACAGAACTCTCTCAAAATGCACTTACCAAAACTGCATCAATTATTCAACAGCCCATGGCCGGGCCTGGCCTGGTCAGGGATTGAGCCAAGTCGCCAAGTCGCAACGAGTTGAGCAGTTGAGCGCTTCGAGCTTGATGCATGCCTGCAAAGTACACAAAAGCCAGAAGATGGGGGTTAACAGGGTGGAGATATGCGGCATAAATATTAAATGCAAAATAGCGAAAAGCTGAGAAATCTGCAGCGAGCAGTTGCTGCAACTGCAGCAGTTGCTGCATTTGCGGCTTGAGCAGCCAAAAACAAAAAACGAAAAAAGAAAAAGGAGAGGGATACAAAGGATTCTTGAGCGCGAATTCTTAAAGTAAGTAAATTCACAACAATTATGCACTGTTCTTCTTCTCTTTTTATATAAATCAAATAAAATATGCGCGCGCGTTCGCGCTGAAAGCTGAGGCCAAGAAAAACGAATAACAACAGTCGGAGGAAATGAGCGTGGCTAGGAGTAGGCGGAGCGTAGTTTAAAGTCCTTTGTGACCTGGTTTTTGGTCATAACAATATTGCCAACCAAAGCGTGGTGCAGTGCACACAATTACCGTGCCAACATTTGCTGGGCGATTGCGAATGGCGTAGGCGTGGCATTGTGCGAATGACGTCATCTCTGCACTCGCACATGCACAACTGCCATTACGACCACGACGGCCACGACGCCGCCGCCGACGAGGACAACAGCAACAACGTGACCTGGCGACGCGACGGTCACTCGCTCTAAGGTTTAAGGCCTGCTGGCCTTTGCATACTCTCATGCGCCGCCTATGGCTGACAAATAGACGCCTCTGTTTGCAGAATATGTATCTGTATGCATGGCCGTAACAAGGTTAATCAGCTGGCTGTCTGCTCATTTTAATTGGCTCTGAGCTGGCGCCTTAATTGAGTTGTAAAAATGCGAAACTATTTTGCGAACAACGAAATTTAATGCCCTAGCGCTTGACGAGCTTTAAACTTAAGAGCTGCCACCTCGTAAATTGTAAAATGGAATAGAAGATGAGGCGCGCCATGCCAAGGGGCTGGCAGGAGCTACTGACACAGCAGCTGAATACTGAGTAGAACATTCAAAGCCAGTTGGAAAGACGCTGGGACAAGTTCCAAATGCATTTGAAAAAAGCTGTTGGATTTGATTGCTCTAGAAAAGGAACTGGAAATATGAACTCTGCTAAATTTTAGCTACAGCACAAACAGATTTTATGCAGACTTTAATACTGCTCAAAGGAAAAGATTGTCACTCAACCCGCTTAGTTATGCGTTTACTGCAGCTAGACCACTTATTGGGACAGATGACAGATCTGCCTGACCAGGTCTTGACCCGTTCTTGACCTAGAATAAATCAGATATCCCCTTAGCACAGGCTAGTCCTAGTCCCTATTTAGTAGCATTAATTCCTTGACTTTTATCTCCCATAATCAACTTATATTAAATAATTTCTGTATGAGATAAGTTTCCTTCAAAATAGAAGAGCACCAATCTGTAAATACTTTCTCAAATAAAAGTATAATATTTTTTAAAATTAATAAATAATAATTAAAAATCTTTACTCGGATCTGGCATCCACTGGGCAAAATTTTTTAATTTTACTCACAACTCAAATACGTTGAATACTAGATTTGCTAGCCCTGCGGCAGAATGAGTAAAAGATTCATATTATTAAGTCCTACTGCACCTTGTCTTGCCTTGAAATGTTTATATCTTAAACTATAGGTCTTGTTTTTTTTTTTTTTTTTTTTTTTTTTTTTTTTTTTTTTAAAAAGAAGTTTGCATTAGCTTTATCTGCAATAGCTATAATAATAACTCTCTTTTACCCTGACTTACATCATTTACCCCAAATTTATAAGACTTGACTTTTAAAGTATACAAAATATTCGCTTTAACTTGATCTTATCTTATTTATGCTTCGCTCGTCTTTTATAGCTAAAGAAAATAGCATTTCATTAACTTCAGTTTGGATTAAGTTCTCTGAAAAATAACAAACACTAATCTGGAAATATTTCATCCCATAAAAATAAAAGCATTATTCAGTAAAGTCAAGTTGAAATACTTGAAGTAATGCAGACAAAATAAGTGTATAAAACATTGTTCTTTCTTTTGGCAGAAATTCTGAAATTGATTTCTTTACACTTGAAGTGTTTGCTACATTTAAGTTAAGTCTGAGTTGGACATGCTTCTTCTTCGTTTGGGTAGTTTAATAAAATAACAAATCCTTTCAATATTTCCATTTAGCTTTTCGCATCGCTTGCTCCGAGAGTATCGCGTTTTTATTTAACTCTTTTATAAAGTGCAGAGCAACAGAAATTAGAGAAGCAGATGCCAGCAGCAGAAAAAATAAATAAATAGGCGAACGTGTTGGTACTGAGCCGTAGCCATAGCCGTAGCTGAAGCCGGAGCAGGAGCAGGTCGTGGGTTATGGGCATGGTCGGAGGCAGGCAGGTTGCTTGGTTGGTTTGGATAGTTCAGAGTTCAGGCTGTTTGGGTCGCATCACGATAACGCTTTGTAAATACTTCTGCTGCACTTTGGCTGTTGTTGGTTTTTAGTTTTTGTATTTTTTGCCGTTTCCTTTAGCTTGGCATGGCAAATTTTTATCTCCATTTGCGCGTTGCGCTTTTTTCGGAGCTTAACTGGGGAAAAATCACGACCTGGAAAAACAGGACGAAAGCAGGACGGACGCTGTACTGCTGTGCTGGCTGCTGCGCTTTTGTTTTTCGGCGTTAGGAAACGGCGAAAAGGATATTATTAAGCGTGGATGTCAACGTTATCGCCCCAGAGTTGGACAAAGGCAAGCGCTAAGTGCATAGCGGCAGGACAGCAGCTCGGACTAAGACTGAACTGGTGGGGAGTGAGGGAGAGGGAGAGAATGAGAAAGAGAGAGAGAGCAAAGTGTGAACGGCGTGAAAAATTCTGGCGCTGCTGGAAAGCTCTTTGCCAAATTAAATATTAAAACCATGTGCACTTATGCAACTTTAATGCAATTTTAGCCAAATAAACGAGCCACCATTTTAGCCGACATCAAATAAGAGAATTACGCGAGCATACACCACGTATACTTAATTTTTGTGTATTTCATTACATTATATGTGTGTGTGTGTGTGTGTGTGTGTGTATTCGGCATCTCAAGTTCGACTACGTTTGTGGTTTTGTGCGCATATAAAAAGGATTAATACACTTAAAAGGCACAGCCACTGGCGCAGGCACAGGCGGGCGAACGGAGAGTTCTCAATTACATGGCCACGCTAAGCGCACATTTACGTGAAAGCCAAATGAAGCCGCAACGGCAGCAGCAGCGGCATAGCAAGCAAAACTACAACAATAACAAGAGGAGCAACATCAGAGGCAGCAGCAGAACAGCAGCAGCAGAGGCAGCAGGCTGGCTGGCCAATAAAGCGAAACCGCCTTAATTTAGGGGCAGGCCAAGTTTATGTCGCGCAATGGGCATGAAAAATTCAACAGCAGCAACGCTGACAACGTTGACAAGCCCCAAGTAACGTAGCAGCAGGAGTTGGCGCTGCTCAGTACAAATGCCAAAATGTCACAGGCGGTGCTCGTGTTGTTGTTGTTATTGCTGTTGCAACTTGAATCACATCCTTCCCTTACAGCCAAACATGTGATTTTCGGTCAGACGGCGCACAGTCTCACATCTGTGCATGTATTTGTTATACATACATGCATACAAACATATATACATATATATATTTGTGTGCATATGCATTGGTTAGCCTCCTGCACTTTGGCGCTGTCTTGGCATTTTACGTGTGCCCCTTTATGTTTGCCACAGTTGCACTCTTGTTGCAGCTCTTTGTTTTTGTTGTCGCGTTGTTCCGCTGAAACAATGTCGCGCTTCCCGCGCTTCCCGCGCTTTCCCCAACCGCCGTTGGCTTCGCCCTTTTAGCTTTCCTTCTCTGTTTTTTTTTTTTTTTTTTTTTTGTACCACACTACACAAAACTACATTTTACTGCATGACAATTTATTGAGTTCCTCTTTTGGGTTTCTCCTCGCCCCTCTCTTCTCTTCTCCTTGCCATCCAACTTCTCATTTGCCGCTCCGTGTGGTTTTTGGTTCTGGTTTATGGGACGGTGGATCGGATGGAAGAGAAGTTCCTCCTGCCTTTGTTCGTAGGTTCGTTTTGCTTGTTGTAAATTTTTATTGTTCGTCTTGCGCTATGGTAAAAATGCTGCAGGACTTTTTGTTTGCAGCAGCAGATAGTACGTATTTTATTTGCCATACAAACGGCTCTGGCAGCAGTTGCTTCATTAGTGCCGGAGATGCCCCAGCTAACCTGTCGAGCGGTTGGCTTGAGAAAACTCATACAATGTTGACTCTAACAACCAAAAATTCGTTTAAATCCAATGAAGCAGCTCAGTTTTCTGTTTATGGCAATATCCTCTTTGTGTAAGTTCGTTTCATTAAAAAGTTTACAAGATATAAGCAATATAACGTAATATATATAATTGGAGATATTCATGGCATATCTTACAAATTTGTAATAGTAAAATAGTTTACAAATCTTAACTGAAAAGTTACATTGTTTATTTTCAGAAATTACTCGCTATTTGCTCTAAATGTACTCTTATAATTTATTTAAGAGATTCTGAAATACAAATATTGGTCCATTCTAATATTCTTTGCATTCCTGATTAGTTTGTGAAGGCTTACACATGAATTTCTGTTGACTTTAGCATTTACTTGGTTAAGACTTTGGCTACCCCAAAAAAAAAAAAAAAAAAATAATAAATTAATAAAAATGTACAAAAAAAAATATATATCTTATGGATAAGTACGATACTATAAATAATTTGAATAAAACCTGAGAAAATTTGAAGAAGATTCAATAATTTTAAGAAGAAAATACATTTTTGTTTAGAAGTAAATATATTAATTTTTAGCAAATTGAATAACTTCAGAGTGCAGCCAGATTGTTCCTAATTAAATGTAATATACTATAACTAGAGTCTCAAATATATAGACTTAGTAACTTGTTAGTCTTTACATTAAAAACATTTCGTATTTTGAATCCGTGAATCCAGGCCAATCAAATTCGGTAATTTAACAAATTCGGATGTATTTCTCATTGCAGTACAGTGCAGAAATGTTGATTCCCAATAAAAGTTTCAAAATACAACTAGCTTGAACTTTAGAAAATTTTTAGTCATAATTAATATTTAATTAAACAATTTGCATATGCTATAAAATCATGATTTTATTAATGTACAACATAGTTTTATTAAATATATATTTATATAGATAATGTGCACATTTAGAATAGAGCACAATTTGTGTTCTACGTTTATAACCAATATTTTTTGTATCATTAAAAAATATGTTTTAGGTTTATTGCATTCTTCATAAAATAAAATCTGAGTTCTGCATTATTCTGCATTATACATTTTGAGAGGGCGTGCGAAATATGTTGCTCAAAGCAAAACAAAAGTATAAATCTATTCAATAGTTTGTTTTACTATTTTAATTTAATATTTAAAATATTACAGGCAGGCGGCGTCACCATTGTATCCATTCAATGAGACCTCAATTTCATTAGAGAATTTGTTGTTCATCGCAGAGTTTCAAATATTTTTATTGCGGCAGCCTTTTTGTTTTTATTTACATTTTTGTTCTTTTTTTTATTGTTTTTGTTGTTGTTTTATATGAAAAATTTAGCAAATAGCGCAGTTGCTTTTACTTACTTTAGTTTTATGCTTGCCCGCTTTTATTTGTAGCTGCCGCTGTTGGCTTTTACTGCTACAGTGTGTATCTTTGTGGCTTGCTACACATACGCACACACAGACACACACACTGACACACACACGTACACAAAACATGAATACACACATGGCACTCCATGCGATTTATTTACATTTTTCGTATGTTTTCATTGCATTGCCGCATTTTGCACGCAAATATTACAAACATAAACACACTCAGACACATGCTCCCAATCTGCTTAGAACGTGGAACTTACTTGAGGCCCTGATTGTGTGAGTGTGAGTGTCTGTGTGTGTGGAGCGCCTGGCATATTTATGATGTGGCCACAACTCAACTGCGACTAAACTTCATTCATAACTCTGGTGCAGAAAAGGCAATCAAAGCCACAAAAATTGTCCATGGCTTGACACCTGCAGCATACACACACCCATACGCGCACACACAGACGCACACACGTCACTTGCATACATATGCAAATTGGGCCATGGCTGTCAGCTGTGGGCGCATAAAAAATGCAAACTGCACCACCCCAGCCGCCTAGCAGGAGCTTATCCCCAGTTAACCGAACAGTGGCGCAGCTGACCAGGCGTTGACCAGGCACACATTAAATATGACCACCATGGCCGCCGTCTGCCGTCTGCCGTCTGCCGTCTGTCGACTGTCAGGTCTGACTTTATATTCGGGCGGGGCACAGCTGTGTGAATTTACACACATTGCAATTTGCAGTTGTCGCTACTCCTGCTGCTGCTATTGTACCTTCTCCTGCTGCTAATGCTCCAGTGCCACGTTCATTTGGTGGTTAGCCATCTAGTGCACGCACTTGCGCAAACACATCTTCGATTTCGTCGACACCACTTACCCTTGAGCGCCGTCTCTGGACTATTAAAACAATAAAATACTGCATAAAACAAACTTCGTGCCCAGGCCCATGGCCATGTTGGGCCCAGTGTTCAGTGTCGTGACAGCTTGCCTGGCCACAGCAACAAAACCAATCAGTGTTGTTGCCGCTGCGCTGCTGCTACTCCACCTGGCTGCACTTGCGGACAACATGTGGTATGCGTTATATTTTATATGGCGTTTGCCTTTAATATTTATGAAAAGTGTTGCCCGCTTTTCGGCGCTGGCCACGACGCTGCGGCATTGCTTTCGCCTCATTTCGTGGCCATGGGTGTGAGAAATTTCTGTGTGTGCGTGTGTGTGTGCGTGTGTGTGTGCCTATGTGTATGTATGTTAGCTTAAGTGTTGCCACTGGCTCGCTCAACTAATTTGAAATTAATGAAATTCCTTGAATAATTGAATTTGAATCGTTGGCATCTGTGCAATTAGTCGCTGCTATCAAAATGCACACTCACGCTCTCTCTCTCACACACACACCCACACACACACACATGGAGCCATAATAAGCAGCGACGCTAACAGCGCACCTCATTATATGTCATGTGATCTCATTATATCCAGCAGAGCCGGGCTCGGCCGCCTGGCAAATACCTAAATATATGTATTATGTAAAGCCATAACCATTATATGTGCAAAGCTCCTGCATATATGCGCAGTTGTGTGTGGCCTGCAATTGTGTGTGTGCGATTATGCCATGTGGATTTACAACAACGTTATTTAGTGCATGACAGTTAAATGAGTTGTGGCTTGCAGCTGCAGCTTGATTTAAGCGCATTTAATCAAATAAGTAGGCTTTAGGCTACGCAGCAATCAAAGTATAAGCGCCCACCTGCCCTAAACTTAAATTGCACTTACTTTAATAATTACAGCGATTTGAATTGCGTGCGTGCGTGCGCGCGCGTGTGTGTGTGTGTGTGTGTGGCAAAATGTGTGTAGCAAAATGTTGCAATTAATGCTTGACAAAACATTTCTGCCAAGCGCAGATAAGAGCCCATTTGCAACTGGGTTTAAATTAATTATATTGTGTGGCTGCAGCACTCTGTCACATTGTTCGCATCAAAGCCACTGAACATAGGTATTTCCCAAGTTTACCCATAATCCATGGCGCATATGCATTTGCCTATCAAATGTCACTCACATTACAAGTTCTTACGGCAATTTGTTGCTGGGTCGTTTTCATTAGTTACCCTCATTGCGTGGCAAGTTTTGTGGCAATAAGTGTCCTTTCCAATG
The DNA here is from genome assembly GCA_037075325.1 of Drosophila mayaguana. NCBI lineage: Eukaryota > Metazoa > Arthropoda > Insecta > Diptera > Drosophilidae > Drosophila > Drosophila mayaguana. Next base: position 1,687,189 of record JBAMCG010000080.1, on the reverse strand, counting down.
CACTGGGCTCTTGGCAGGGGCACAGCACAAAGGGCAGTTTACCAGGCATTAAGTGCATACGAAACTGCACCGTATAAATGCACCGCACATTACGTATACGCCCAGCCTCCAGCCTTCTTCCTTCTGCCAGATGCTCGCTATCTCGCTGCACTGCAATCAACATTTCTCATATTTAAAACTGCAAAAGGCACACACAGAAACGCACAGCAGTCATACGCACGCAGTCACATCTAGCTCGTATAGCCCTTAAATCGACTTCATTTGCTCATTAGTTAGACAGTCCCGCATGTCGTTTTGCCGTCCTCGCGGCGACGCTGCATAACAACATTTCTAATAGGATTTTCCGTAGTGACATCCCCAGCAACGGCAGAGGCAGTGGCAAGGGCAGCGCCAGCAGCAGCGACAGCTGCAACGCGTAATTGTTTCCTTGTTAGTTGCATTTGTGGCACGTTCACCTGACCTGCCACAGTGGCACAGTACCTCAGTGGCGCAGATGGAGCCACAGTCAACCACAGTCGCAGCCACAGCGACACGTTAAATGCATTTATGAATGGCCTGCGATACTCACCCATCGTCAATTGTAATTACTTGGAAGTACTCGCAGTCACAGTTTGACTGTGTGTGTATATATGTGTGCGTGTGTGTGGATGGGCTTGGCCTTCCGAGCATGTCCCAGCATTCATTTGCCAGACACAAGGACGAACATTAACGTTGCAAATTGTCCGCTTTGTTGCGGCTTCCAACCGCCGAGCACAACTCAGCTGCTCCCATCATGTTTCACGTTACGCATACGCCGCATTGACACTAAGCTCGCCATGGACTAGTGCAGCTAGCTATTAATTTAGTCCCCAGATTCGGACCTCTAATTGTATTTTATTTGGCAGTCGCAATTGTTTTTGTAAATATTGTTGCTGTTGCTATAGCTGTTGTCGTTATTTTGGTTTAATTGGTTTTTGTGTGTTTTTAGCGCTGAATCTATTGGCCTTAATTAAAATGCAACTGTGCGTGCATGCAATGTAACAAAAAGTCACTGAGCACACACACACACGCACAAGTAGGTAGGGGACATTAAAAGAAAACAAAAACAAAAAAAGAGTGAGAGAGAGACAATCGAAAATGTTTGTCCTGCACCTGAGCTGCACTTTTATGACATTGTCACTGGGCTCTGAGAAAAAATAACTGCAAAATGTTGACAGTCGACGTGGCAGCAGTGGGCAAGCATTTATTGACAGCAGAATGGCATGATTGCTGCTGACCCAAAAAAAAAAAAAAAAAAACACACACACACACACACACACAAACATACTCAGAGATAGCTGATAAAAAAGAGCTGGAAGCAGTGCGAAAAGGGTAACGAGGCTGCCTGTCGGCACTTCAAATTCAACAAAACTCTCAAAAAAAAATAGAGAAAAAAACATAAAACTGAAAATAGAAGGAAAAACAATAAACGTTGGTCAACTGCCTTCGTTTTGCTTTTATAATTTACATTGTTTGCGGTGGCAGCGCCGCCGGCCATCCAGTCAAGTGGAAAGAGTAACAATATTTGAAAAGTCGAGGCTGGTTTACACTTGAAATGCCAGTTATTGGTCGAGGGCTTCACACGCATGAGCAGGCAAAAAGCAACTATGAATGTGTTCCAACCTGTTTCATAAGAATAACTGCCTAATCAAGTATGAAAGTCTGTTGAAAACTTTACTTCCCGCAGTTGGTTTATGTTTATAGGAATACATTTATATGAAGGCTGTGCTCCAATTAGTTGTTCACTACTTAAAGAGCTCTAACTGATCAATCTAGGACTTTTCTAATAGCTCAGCCAATTTATTTATTTATTTTGCTTAGATTAATTTAATAAATATTTACTAACGTGGAGAAGGGTAATTACTCTAACAATCTGGAACTTTAAGAATAACTCAGCTAATACATACATCCCATATAAAAATAAAATAATATGTATATTGAATAATTCATGTGAATTAAATTATTAAATATGACTGAAGTCGAAAAGTTTAAATAGCTAATCAGTTATATAAGAATAAATATCAGTTTGGCTGTCGCTTACTAAATTTCTCTATATTCTTTGAGTTCTGCTGCATAGTCTACAGAAACTCAATATATATTCTTCAAAGATATAATAACTTGTAGGAAAACATAAGGAGTTAAAGCTGAAATTCTGTGTAATAATTTATGGGAAAATATAGATACAATAGATAAAATCCCATAATCTTAAGGAGTTAAAGACGCCATTAAAGATGAAAATCTGTGTAATAACTTATAGGAAAACGTAGATACAATTATCTGTTAAACGATCCATTAAAGACAGCGATTCTAGTCCCTACTACTATCTAAATGACAAAATGTATATGCTCTTTGACATAGACACAGTATGGCCGTAAATCAACTGGCAGTGAATGCTGCTTTCCCACTGTCCATGTCCGCTGATTGCACTGACATCTGCATGGGCGCTTCGGGCGGCGGGCGGGCGGGTCAGTTTGAAGTGATTGATAGTTCATAGGCATGTCAATTGCTTGACCGTTTGTTGTATCCACTCTTGGCTCGCTTAACCGCCAACCACCCGCCCCGCTCCTGCGGCTCATGCTGTTATTGCAGTTTATACATATTAGAGCCACTTTTGTGCTGCCATTTTGCAGCGAAACGGCTATAAAAAAAAAAAAACAACAACAAAAAATGCGCGCACGTTGTTCAATTTGATGCGACACCTGACCAAGCGGCAGCAATGACAACAACAACAACTACGACAAGCGGAAAACAAGACGAGCAACAGCCACTGGAACTGGAAAATGTTTTACATGCTGCATGCTGTTTATTTACGTTGCAAATTAAAATCCAACACATGTTGTTTAATTTTAAATAATAAAAATATATGCACTGGAGTATTTCATTTTCTCTTGTAAGTATGGCTCGAAAAACTTAACTGGATCCTGGCTCGCCTCACATGACATTGTTATGAAGTTAACCAGCATGAAAAATCAAGCGGCAGCAGATTGCAAAATATTTGCAGAATATTTCGTGATATTTATCTGAGCAGCATGAATGCAATATTTAGCAATGAAACTGGATTTAACTATTTAAATTGAGAAAGACTTGATAGTTCAATTTTCCAGCAAATTTTAATATTATTATTAAATTAATTGACGTTACTCAATTATTTAAGATATCCTTATTGATATACAAAGGAGTGAATAACCTGCAAAATGAATTTATTAAATGAATATATAATAGAAAATGGAGTGTGATATAATTCATAATTTATACTACATTTTATATATCAAATGCATTCTATAAATCATATTTTATTTTATGAATATGCTAAATTAATATAGAATAATAATATTAGAGCTTGTTCTATGATATAATTCATAACAATTCATAATTCATATATTTTGTATATCAATTAAAAAAAGCATTGTATAAATAATATTTTGTTTGCCAAAATCGCCAAATTATTATGCAAATTAAAATAGAATTATATAACGATTTTGTTTTATGAATATATAAAATATAATATGAATTAAAAAATTAGCTCGTTCATGCATTGAATTTAAATTGAAAATAAGATTATTCTTTATCTAAAGCCCTTTTAATATCAAACTGAATATAATAATAGTTATTATTGTCTAGATATAAATGGGTTTCACAAATCAATACCAATAACTGAACCACAAGAAATAAGCAATATCAAGTAAGAGCAACAGAGTGACAGTATGTTCTTCGTTCTTCTTCTTAACCTTCTCTAATGGCAGACAACTCGCCGAAGTTGATCTTCCCAATTGATAAGCTCGATTAACTAAACAATAATTTATATAAATTATATGAAGAAGTCTCATAGCTTAGTTGTCCATATCTATCAATATCAATATCCGCTTCAGCGATATCCCAATTAAATTAAGCTCAAGTTTCCCTTCGCTTATATCTATAAGCTCATCGCGTATATAGTTAACTGATTAATGCTCTAAAAGTGGAATCGTAAGACTTATACAGATCAAATTATGGATACCCAAGCTCAAAGTGACCTTAACATGGGGGAATGTTGGCTTCAGATTACGTAACAATAATTTAACTGTGGTTTAATCAGCTGCGAGCTTCAACTAATTTATAATTGCTAACTATGCTAAATATAAAGTAACCCGGCATTGAATCTATCCGACTCATTTAGTGCTCGGCAGATTTAAAAGGAACGCACATTATTCAAGATAGAGTTGAGCTCAAATATGCCGCTATATATTAGGCAAAGTTTCGGCTATAATCATTACCCGTATCGGAAAAAACCTCAAGCCGCAGAGAAACTTTTCACATATGACGCCAAGCTTTCTTTTTGGTTTGCCTTTACTCTCGCATTTTCCTTGCTCCGTGAGTTTGGCTACTTAACTGCAGCTGCAGCTGCAGCTCCAGCTGCAACGGAAAACTGCCAGGCAACAAACAAACGTGACGAGGGCAGAAAAAGCCAAATGATGAAATTGAAATAAAAAAGGAGAAGGAACACACACATGAACATACTCTGATACTCATACACACTCACACACTCAGTCACACACACGCATACAGAGAGAAAAGGCAAAATAAAATGGCAGTCGAGGCTGGCAAAAAAGGAAAATTTCTAATGAAGTTTTCAACTCGGATACGAAGAGCACAAAAGTAAATTGATTGCAATTGGAATCAGTAGCAGAAACTCGTAACGTCAATCAAATTGGATTCACACAGACGCCGCTAGATGCTCTACACATGCAGAGTGGAGGGTGTATGTGGAGTGGGCGTGGCAGCAGACACGCACGCCAAGCCGAAAGGAGCCTCCAGCTCAGGCATCTCAAAGGCAGCAAAAGGCATATATCATCACAAATGAAACTTTGTTAATAGGTGTGAGTACGTGTGTGTGTAGCTATGTGTGTATGTGTGTGTGTGTGTGTGTGTGTGTGTGTGTGTATGTGTCGGTGTATCTGCGGGATGTGGGAGCAATGCAATAAAACTCGAATGAGCTCAACTCAAGTAAAATTGCTTTCTGGCTGATATCTGAGAACTGCAACTGCTGCTGATTAAAAACATCAATAAAAATCGACTGCACAGCACAACTGAAGTTGAATGCAAACGTTTGTTGAATGCCCAATGAGTGCATCTTATGTGAATTGAAATGCAATACGTTATCTAATGAATTGTGAAGGTACGAAACGTGCGCCCAGCGCACAGGTACAACAGCCAGCCGAGTAACTACATAAATGCGTACGCATCACACAAATAATTAACGTTGGCAAATTTCCTATGCGCTTTGTGATTCGCAGTCACAAGCACACACTCCATGCTCCATTGTGGCGTCGGGGAGTGGCAGAAACATAATCCAGTACACGGATCAACAAAAGACGCGACAAGGAATAGCTGAGCTCTGGTCATTTTCAGTTAGCTGCAATTTATAGTGTATGAAGAGAAACCCGCCTTGAACAAGTGAAAGTGGAGAGCTCGAATGAATCCTTCCTAATGCTGCTTTCAATAGGATAATCACATAAGTAAGTACTAGGGGATTGCATGGGACTTTGAGAACTATAAATGACCACAGATACGTGCATGTAATTAAAGCTATAAAGCGCCAATGGCTGAAGTCCCATAACTGGAATTTATAACAGCACATGTAATTAAATTTTGTGAGCAAATATGTTGCCACGAATGGATAAATGGAGTATAATATTAATTAAAGCTAGGATGTATTTATGTACAAAATGAAATAAATTATTAAGTAAAAGTAAAAGATATAATTGTTACGTATTACCCATCTGGTACGTTGAACAAGTACAAAAGATAAAACAGACGAACGAGCAGAGGTATCTTAATTTACTTACTCGATATATCATAGTTTAGTTAGGGTTTAAGAATAGATTAAACTCTATGCATATTTTACAATCTGTACAAGAAATTATGCTAAAGTAGATGTAGAATATATTGATATCCTACTACTACTACTCAGTGTTACTTAAAATATCGCAGTCAAGCAGTCGAGGAAAAACGAGCTAACTCGTCACACCTTCAGTTTGATAATGTCATGGGTGTGTTTAAGTTTTAACACTTGCCAAAAAGCGGAGCTGAGCAGTGAGAAGCCAAACCAAGAGCTGCCACACGATGACGTTTGCATTAAAACAAATGTCAGTCGGTGGCGTTGCCGGAGCTTATCACTCAGCAGTCCAGAGTAGAGGCATTAAAAAGTGCAGCATGCTTTCAGGCGCAACTAAACTACCAGCGACAGAGACGTCAACGTCGACTGCGACGGCGACGGCGACGGTGCCTGCGACTGCGAAGTCGAGGTCAGCGTCAGGCTGGTGCTGCTCATTTGGCGTAGACTGCAACATTTGTCAACATGCCAAGCGTTTAAGGCAGCCGCACGTGTCTCTTCCTTGCTGGCACTCGCTCTACTTGTGTGTGGGTGTGTGTGAGTGTGTGTGTGTGCTTGTGTGTGTGATTGTGCGCGCTGCACGCTTGACCTGGCGCTGTTTTAACTGTGGTTAACATATTTTTCAAGCGCTTTTGCGGCCAGCAGTGAGCAGTGAGCAGCGGCAACAACTTCATTCTTGCTTTTGTGTGGTTTTTATGGCTGCGGTTTGCCAGCTGCAGTTGTTGTTTTGTGAAAAATAGTTGTCGTTGTTGTTGTTGTTGTAGCTGCAGTTGCCTTTTGCCACAAAACTAAAACCAGAAGCTGCGTGTTAATTTTACATTTTTACGCTTTCATGGCCGTCACTTGCGTGTGCCCCGCATCGGAATGTGTTCGTCTCGCTGCCTTCGCCCTCGCCCTCGCCTTCGCCCTCGCCCGCGCAGTCGCCATCGCTCGATCTCTCTCTTTCAGAACAAACCGTTTCAGCTCATTGTTTCGTTAAAATTTAAGCAGTTTAGCCATTTGATGTTGTAGTTGCTTGTTTTTCTTTTTGTTTTTTGTTTTCTGTTTTCTGTTTTCTGTTTGCGATTTGCTTTGTTGCCAGTGTTAACCTTTATGGCCGCAACAGTTTAAGCTGATGGCTTTTTTATTACTGACTTTTCGCATGCTAAGCGCAGATTACGCATACGTCGTGTTGAACGCAGCCAGCAGTAAATATCACACGCACCACACCCGCTCACACACACACAATCTCGGCCGATCCCTTCATCCTGCAGCTGGTTGGGAATTTATAAAATCATACGCCTGGTCTTGGATATATAGTGCAGTATTTCTAATACCCTGTAACTAATTAATGAATGCTATAATGATCTCATTTTTCGCTTCCTTGGATATATATTTACTCTTGACCAGAAACTCTAACCCATGCCAATTAGAAACAAAAGATTGTCTACTTTACCGCATGCTCAATGATGTGGCTCAATGCAATTTGCAGCGATGGCTCATCCTAGATAAAGCAAATCTTATAGCCGAGCACATTCACTAGAGAATTTTCGGTTTTTCTCTTATTTTTTCATTTTCTAGCTGCAATTTGCTGCGCACAGCATGTGGCTTGTGGGACGTCGAGCAGCGAGGCACTTGGCATCTCTCTCGCTGCCACTGTTCGGCTGACTTTTTGGCCATTTAAAAGAGTTTGAGTGGCATAATCTGCCATTAATTTGAATTATAGTCAAGCCAATCATTTTAGCTTTGCCATTCAACTGTCAGTGCAGTTTAATTTATAAACGCGTTTATTCTGCAAAAAGTTCCTCGATAGCCAAATGCACGCACCGATAATGCTGATAAACGGTTTCGCCGCCAATTGGCCCTCGAATATCGACAGATTTGTGCTGCGACCCACAAACTTAAGCTGCCAGTATAAAAATACGAAAATACGCACTGAACGAATAAAAGCCCTAAAGAAGGAGACCTCATCCGAATTCCGAGCAATAAATAAATCGAAAGGCACGATTTTATATTCGATATAAGATATTTGATGTTAAATAGCAAGGTACAATAGGTACATGGTAAACTATCAAATATATGGTAATTAAAATTTAATTAACATAATTAGTAAAATAATTACTGGCATAAACTCTTTCTTTTAAATGCCTTTAAGCATTGAATTCATGAAGCTCAAGAGGGAACGCATTTTGTAAGCCTACTTCATATTTATGTATTGAGATTCCAATAGTTCAATAAATTGCGATCAAAAAGAAAATAAACTTTAATCACATTAAAACTTCGCTTTCAACTCGCTTGAGTATTTCATATTAAATTAATTTACACAAAACAGTAAATTGTAAAATTTTGCAGATTTAATCACTTAAGGCTTTTCAAAGCAAAGTCGAAAAATTTCTGTAGCGAATTGTCGACTTTTGGAGTTGACAAATCGTTTGAAATGTTAGCAAATGCATTTTTGATATTTTAGTTGCATTTCGCCTGTTGGCCTTTGTCAGAAGCCACGTTCGTTGTCTGGGTCGCAGCTTTGGCTAAATGCTTTGATCGCCTTACGGCGCACGAACATTGCAAATCAAATGATTTCCGTGCTGCCCGACATCAACCACAACAGCAGCAACAACATCGTCGAAAGCAAAGCAACGAGCAACGAGCAGCGAGCAGCGAGCAGCGATATGGCAACGGAAGTGTTGCTGCTTTCCTTACAGCAATGGTTGCCGCTGCTGCTGCTGCAGCTGTTGTTCGTGTTGGTGCAATGGCTGTTGCTAGTGCAGTTGCTATGGCAAGAAGGAAAACTGTGTGCAATTTACCTTTCAGCTATTAAGCGTCCGTGGTAAATGCACAAAGTAAAATCAAAGTGGCATGAAAGCGCAACGAAGACACTGCAAAACAAGCAAATGTGCAAAAAGAAGCGCTTAAACCTTTTGCAACACGACTAATGCTATTAAAGAGCATTACACACAGCTAGACAAACACACTCGCACACACAAATACACACACCCAGGCAGACAACGAGAGGGCCAGACACACAAAGTTGAACTGCACGAAATTAGAAAAAAATATTATTGTATGCACTGCATTGAGTGGTTACGATTCGAGGAGGTGTCGGCGCTGTGTGTGAAAAGCAAATGCCATTGCTGGCTGCCGGACTGAAGGGCTGAGGGGCTGAGGGGCTGAGGGGCCGAGGGGCCGAGGGGCCTAAGGGTTGCCGGGCTGTAGGGCAGGATTGAGATTCTGTTTCTGTTTGTACAGACAGGCGGCTGGTGTTGCACCTGTCCAGATATGCATGGACTTTTAAGCAAGCATTCCGGCTGCTGGGAATGTGAACTCAATGATTGCCATTTGTGAATGGGATTGAATTGAATGGCCAAAGAGTATTAGGATGTACGAATTGATACGATACCATCAACGATTTATAACGAAACGTTTCCCAATATGAGTACAACAAGAGCTATATAATAAGAGATAATAATAATACACATATGAGCAATAGATCTCAAAATAAATGTGCGGGTGATGTAAAGAACATTAGTATATCTATCTTTAAATATTTAAATATAAATATCTGCATATCTGAATAGTTTACTGATTATATTGTAGAAGCCGAAGACATTATATATATAAACTAAAAAATGTAAGGAAGTTCCAGTCAGTTTTTAATTGCAGATACTCTGCGTACAAGTCGATCTAAATTTTTAAACATTCCCTATAAATATATATATATGTATCTATCAAAATATTATGAAATTCTTTTCTAGAACACCGTCACTTTACTACTTGAATAACAAGTTACAATTCAATTGAAATCCTGATTCTTAGACTAGACAAAAATTCACATATTTGAATTGTGTGCACATGTATAGGAAAAATGCTTACGCTCGGCGCTGCCTGGCCAACTGGCCAAGCTTTTGGTATGAAAAGTTCTGTGTTAATTAGTGGCTTTCAGTGAAATTTTCATTTGATTTCATATTCTACACATTCTATGATTTCCACATTGTTAAAATTGCAGTGCAATGAATAAAGACTAGTTTATTACAAAAATATTTCAATTTATATTTACCCTTGATAAAACGTCCAGGACAAATAGAATGATAGAAAATTGCATTGCTGAGTGGAGCTTATGCTGAGTGGAGCATAAATTTGAGACTTGAGTGTGCAGCGGAAGAGCTGTGCTTATTAGCACAAATTGATTTTTCCTGTCAGCTATTCCGCTTATTTATTTTGCATTAGCACTTTTAATTAAACAGTTGATAGAGGTGGCAACTGGCGCAGGGACTGCCGAGCACCTGCCCGATTCACTGCGCTCGGCAATCATTGTAATTAAATCAATGAATGATTCATGTGAGTGCGCAGTGTCTCCTTTCGCCGACTACTGCGAGAGCTGCTGCTGCTGCTGCTGTTGCATTAATGCAAAATCCGTGTACTTAGTGCAAATGGAAAAACGCAGCAGGAGGCCGACACTTGGATTCAAGTGGATCCAAGTGGATAAGAGTGGGCAGAAAAGTGGCAACTAAATCAGACAAAGCAGCAACCGTTGCCAACAGCAGCAGCAGCACCACCACCACCACCACCACCAGCAGCAGTAACACTAACAGCAGCAGAAGTTCGTGCTAATTTTAGTGCCAATTAATTTGATAGCAAGCACTTGCAGTCCATTGCCCATTGCAGGCTGCGCTGCAGTTGCAACTGACACCCAATGGCCACCTAGTTAGCTGGCTATCCAATTCGGACTTTAATTTTGTAAAAGGCTTTGAGCATTAACTATAGCGGCACCAGCCATGCTGACAGCTGCCCTGCTCTTGTTATTGTTGTTGTTGTTGATATTGCTGATGTTGTTGTTGATGTTGCTGATGCTGATGCTGATGCTGATGCCGTTGTCGCTGCTGACTGGGCCCAGTGGCGCCTCTTGGCTGGCCAAGCTGGCCGCTTGTATGAAAATTAAAATAAATTCGCCATGTTTATTGCATTTACGTTGGGTAATTGCTTATACAATTTAATATGAAATTAAAAGCCACTTTTTTTGCATTTAACATTTAAATAGGCTTTTAATTTAAATGAAGCGGAAATGCTGAAGGCAACAATGCATGCGTGTGTCTCACTCTGTGTATGCGTGTGCGTGTGCGTGAGTGTGTGTGGCTGTGGGTGCTCGTGTGCGCTCAACGGTACAGCCCTTGGCATAATTAGCCCACGGACATAAATTTGCAGCGGGTCCAGTAAATATTAATGTGGCAAAATTAATTAGACATACAGCAAAGGCAACACAAAAATTGAATCAACATATATTTATGGGTAAGCCGTTAACTTAAGTGTTCAGTCAAGTGTAACAACAATATAGGTTTATTACCAAATTCTTATTTATTTAAAGAAAATGGCAGAGCTGCAGACAAAGTTTAATCAGCTTTCATACTTTTGGAATACACAATCCAGTCTATAGCTCGTATTTATTCACTTGCTGCATCAGTTCAATCTGTTTGAGGTTTTTTCTTATTAATTTAATTTAAAACACTTATAACATTTGTTTACCTAGAACTCTACCTTTAATTTCATGTGCTAGAGTGAGACAACTGTATAGCAAAAGTTTTCGACAACAGCACTGTTAAAGGTATGCCACTGTTGGCAATATAGTGATGACAGTATTAGAACAATAGTCGAGGTGTACTCTTTAACATTTATTAAAATCCAATATTATATGTTTAATATATTTAATTAAAAATTCAATCTATTTTGCAAGAAAATTTGAGCGTAAATACCTTTTATCATTAATATTTCTTTAACTATGCCTGCATTATATCTAATCAGTTCAAAATCCGACTTATTAATCTGTGTATATGTATTCTTTTCCACCCTGAGGAATATATGTATGTATTTATTAAATAATGTAATTTCTCACTCCAGACGTCTGCACGCTCCTTCAATGTGTATTATCTACCAGTATCTGTTTTAGCTTTTGTTGTCCCCAAATGGGTTTTCCAAGAGCTCAGCTCGCGTTCTATAATCAGATGCAGCAATTCCCTTTTGTTGTCCCTCCCTCTATGCCATACAAACTTTCATTTCTCCGTAATTTCTTCAGCACATTTCTCTAATCCTCACCTTGCATTTCAAAACGATTTACGTGGCCGGGCAGCTGCGTATCTGTCTGTCAAACATTCAGTCAGTCAGTCAGTCAGTCAGTCAGTCAACCAGTCAGTCAGTCAGTCATCCAGTCTCTGACTCCGACTCTAACTTGGGCTCTGTTTCCAAAACGAAATCTGTATTCTCGCATCTGTCATTTAAGTGGCGTCGCCTGCTCGTTAGCACACCTTCGCGTCCGTCTCCAGCTTCATTACAAGACCTTCGTCTTGGTCACCGCAGTGAGCCAAGCCCAGCCAAGCATCTTCATCCACAGCTTGTCAACGCAGAGACACGTCGTTGTCTACGTCTTTATCTACGTCGTTGGCTGTGTGCGTAAGTGTGTTTGCCTGGATGTGTCGGTGCTCTGTTCTGAGCACTCCTTGATGTTGTTTCTGGCTGCTCCTGGAGCAGCTGCAGTTGCAGTTGCTGCAGCGTGCATGTCTGTCATTTCTATAACTACTTCTGTTACTTACGAGTTAACTGCGTACCAGCACCGCCTCACGCCCCTCCCCAGATACAATATACGCAACTTTTGCTGCCATTTACATTTTCGCACCCTTTGCCTCGACAACCACCCGCCCTCCACACAGCGCACACAGAACACAGAACGCAGCCCACCACCCACCGCCCACCGCCCACTCGGGCCTTTCTCTGCAACACTTTTGCACAATTACATACATTTTTAAGTGCGTTCGTGCCTGCGACTCTGCCTGGGCTAACTGTTGTATTCATAACTACTTTAGGCCACACCCGCATACATACACACACGTACACACACACTGAGACAGTGAAGGTAGCACATTCCAACATATAGAGTGAGCCTTTATTAAAGTTTTATCGCATTAAAAATTTCTTTGCCACTTGCAAACATTTTTCGTGCAAAAACACCAACAAAAAGCGTGCCAAAAACTCAGCCGGGCAGGGACTAGAGATTGGGCCGGAGATTGGTGGGGCGCATGGATTGGGACAGAGACAATGATGTCGTTTCATGTACACCTGTTTCAAGTTGTTTTTATTGCTATTGTTGTTGCTGCTGCTGCTGCTGCTGCTGCTGCTGCTGCTGATGTTGCTGATGCTGCTGTTGTCGCTGCTGTGCATATTTGAATACACTTTTCGTTGGCCGCTTAACTTAAATCTCCACGCCGATGTGCACCCTTCCTTTGCCTGGCCCAATGCAAGTTTAAGTGCGGATTCTACCTTTAGCAACACTGTTGTTGTTGATGTTCGTGCTGTGTTGTTATTTTTGTTGTTTTTGGACAGGTAATGACAGTTATGTCAATAAGTTTTTCAACGCACCTTTGGCAGTCCCAAAAGAACAAAAAGTGGAAAGTAAATAATATAATGGAATATATCAAATGTATTCGACGCAAGAATATCCTTTGTGTAATTATGAAAAAATAAGATACTATAAAAAAGATATCCCATCAAATTATGTCAGTTACAGCTTATTGGTATTGCTTAAAAAATAATGAATATTAATAATACCGGTATAATGCTATAGCGATATTTTATTATTTGATTTTCAGTTAGAATCAGTTTAAAGCTCTTGTGCTAATTCTCAATCTGAATGAAAACTATATTATGACAGACACAAGAAAGATTGCTCTATTATATTCAAAAATCCAAATGCATAAACATATGTTTCTCCAATATTTGTATATACGCTCCTCCCTCGTAGCACTTATGCACTTTTATCCCCATAGAGTATTAAAAGTTTTTGCACTTAATTCTTAAGAGCTACCCCAGCAAATAAAAACTTTCATGATTTAAGCATAAAACTAGCAAAAAAAAAAAAACCCAAGAAGAAGAAATATGTAGAATAAAACAATTTAATTTCTATATACGAAAGCATATAAATTATATGAAAAGGGGGCTTGGAGCTTTGTAAACTTGCACAGCATGCAGGCGATCCATTTATGTATGTAGTTGGCTGGCAACCCTGCGCAATTCATAAATTTTTAGCAGCACCAACAGCAGGAGGAGCAGCAGCAGGAGCAGCAGCGGCGGCAATAAGGACACATGAAAGGCGAACTGAAAAGTGGCAATTTTTTCATCTTTTACCAAAACGGACTTTTTTTATTTATTTTTATTATTATTTTTTTTTTTTTTTAATATGCAAATTTTGTAGCCGACATTCATTAAATTCAGTTTGCCAGCTGCTTTCATGATGGATCAACTTTTTCACTTATTTAAGTAGGAAATTTTTGTGCACTTTCAAATATTTGTGCAATACTCCAACTAGCCCATGGGCTGCGCCCCGACTCTTTTGAGCAGTTTGCCGGCAGTCAGTTAGTCAATCAGTCAGTCCATGATTCAGTACATCAGTTTGCCAGGCAGTTTGTCTGCGTCATTCAGGTGGGCTGCTTAATAAGAAGCAAACGAGCTTGTTTGTTGGCCCAAAAATTTGCATTTGCATCTGCTTTGCTGCCTTCTCGGACCTCCGGTGCCTTATCTGGTCAGCATACTCCTCTGACAACTGCAGCGAGCACCTCACGACAAAATGGCAATTTAAAGTGCACTTGGCTAACAATTTCACAAAACATCCAGCCTATCTTTGTATATAAATTGTAAGGGAATTGCTCACTAAGTTTTATGAATTTGGCCAACTAAATTTATGGTTATTTTGGCGCAGCGTTTGTTTTTCTTCTCATTGTTGTTGCTGTCCATTTTGTTGTTTTTACTGTTGTTGTTGCTGTTGCTGCTGGCCTTCTTACACTCGCCCTTTTCATAAAAAATTCGTGTACAAAAAGCGCAACATTTATGCAATTAAAGCCAAATTAGCAATGAATGCAACTCGAGTGCTTTTGGCCCGAGTTACAAAAGTTGCCATCAAACTTTTGGCCTTTTGTAACGTTTTTGCTTTAGCTGCCTCAACACAAGCAAACCCCCACAGCAACTATCCCCCTAGCCCACTCCCCTGCCGCTTGTTATGGCCAACTGTGCAGCTCGCTGCCTCTTTTGGGTACATAGTTTGCAGTTAGAGCTGCGCAGCTTCCAATTAATTTAATGCTTGCCAGTGTAATGAGCGTTTAAGCTTTTCAATGGCGTCATCGTTGCTTGTAGAAAGCGACAACAGCAGCTGCTATCGTAGTTGTTGCTGTTGCTGTTGCTGTTGCTGTTGCTGCTTTACTCCTGCTGTTGCTATTGCTCCTGCTGTTGCGAGTGTCACTTTATGACGCTCATAAGCAGGCAATTTCTTTTTTGTGCGATTTCACATTTATGAATTGAAAGCTTTAAAGCCGGACCGAGCATGAAAAAAGCATCAGGCAGTGCTGCACCAGCTATTATTGGATGTGAACAGTCGAGTTGAGTAAAGTCTCAAGGCTGAGCAGGATTATGTCGCCTCACCGAGTAGCAAGCTTAAATACATTTATAGGATCATGCGGTTGCGGCTAAAATTCAGTTCAGACTCTTGACAAAGAGTCTTAGCTGAAATTGTGCTCATGGTCCACAGATTTATTCATATGAGTTTTGCTTATATTTGCAATTCTTCCAGCCGTGGTAAGCCAAATCTTTTTCCGCTCGAAATTCTCATTTCGTTTCATATCCCGTATTCATTAATATATAAATGGGAATTCGGTGTATGTAGCAGATAGAAGGAGGCAGAATGAACTCCAAAAGGTGTTATTACTGCTCCATTGTTCTATTATTGTCCCGTTCATAATCAAAAATAGATCCGATGTAGCTAAATGTCAATTTTGTACTCGGAGTCTGTTATTTATAGATTGTGTTTTCTCCATTCACATATTATTTTTTTTTATTCTAATTAACATTTGGATGTGTCCCACGAATATTAATCGGGTTTGTGGGAAAGATAGAGCTGTTGAAAGTAAGTACTCTGCACCGAAAGACAGCTTCAAATTATCTTTTGCTCTTTTATATATTATTCTGATGATGCACGTTCCCATTTTAATTGAAGTACTTATCTCTATTTATTTATAAGCTAACAGAACAATATGATTGCCTAAACACATTCATATAACTACGTGAGAGCATAATTGTATCATTGAAAAGCAAAAGTAAAACTCAAAAATAGGCTCCAGGTGTCAGCCTTTGGATCTTCCTAAAAGGATCATCCGATAATGATGCATTTATATACAGTTTGCCAGTGATGATTGCAGAAAAATTGTCAAAGAAAACTATAAAAATGCATACAAAAATAGATATAAATAAAATAAAATCATAAATACAAATGATGGAAACTATAAATACTTTTATTACTAACAATAATATATATATTCGAGTATTTTATCCAGCAAGTGTAGAGATGGGTAACTAGCGCTCAATCAAAATTCGAATCATAAATATATCCGCCATCTACGTATACTGCCAGATTACTATTCTAGCTAGTTACCAATTGAAGCTCCTTTTTATGTAGTTTGGGATCAGTTTTCCTAGCCCTAAGATTATCTGCCATCATCAGTAATTTATTGATTATTAACATAAGGAAAAATCTTCTATCTCACGGTTTCAATCTCCTGCTCAGCCAAGCCATCAATATCGCACATCTCACGGAATGCCTTTGGCTTTGCAGCTTTACTCTAAGCTAAATAAAACATTTTTCACCTCATTTTACTCAGCGAACAGCTTGTCCCATCACGATAGTTGAAGTGCCCCACACACAGCCGCGCACCTTTCTGCTTAGTCACGGGATGTATGTAAGTATTGCTTATCAGATTAAGCCTTCTGTTCTGATTCCCTTCAGCTGTTCCTGTTGCTCGTGGTGCTGCTGCTGCTGCTGCTGCTGCTGCTGCTGCTGCTAGAGCAAGTGCTGCTTTCAGTGTGGCTATCGTGTGGCTTGCTCTTTGAGCAGAGCTCTTCAAGCACTTAGCCTGCAATATAATCAGCAAAAGCGATTAAAGCACTTGGCCCATTGTTTATTATTACAATATTAGCAGAGCTTTTGTTGTTGGCTTAGAGGCCTCTGTTGGCGCTCTATCAACTTGACTTGATGGCTGTTTGGCAGTGCTTGGCTTTGCCGCCATTGTTTGTACTGCTGGGTGGCCAAACATCAAAGGCTGCGGCTCCTCGCTGGGTGCGAGGCGCTGCAGTTGAAGGCACGCGCCAGCAGTAAACATCAGGCATATCATTCATCAATAATTACATGCTGAAAGGCTAAAGGCGATGCCACAAAAATGTTCCAGCCCCGCTTCCTTGCCGCCCGCTGAACTAATTTATGCCAAAATGCTTGCCAGACTAATGACACTTTGCTGCGCAAGACGACACAGGCGAGCGGGCGGGCGGGCGATCCGTTCGTTGCACTGGGGCGGCCGGGTGGAGCCGGGTTTCATGGGCATGGCACGCAAAAGTTTTTGGCATACCGTTAGTT
Organism: Drosophila mayaguana; assembly: GCA_037075325.1. Classification (NCBI taxonomy): domain Eukaryota; kingdom Metazoa; phylum Arthropoda; class Insecta; order Diptera; family Drosophilidae; genus Drosophila; species Drosophila mayaguana. The sequence goes on along the minus strand of JBAMCG010000080.1, from coordinate 1,669,886 downwards.
TGTTGGTTCGCTGTTCAATGGCGGCTGGGTGGGCTGGGTCGCTGGCTTCGTTGGCTGCCTGTCAGAGCAAGAAATGTAAAACTTGCGCTAAAAATGATAAATACGCTTAGACCTAATTAACTTGCGACTTTAATTAATTTTTAATGAAAAAGTTAATGAGCCGAAAACTAACTGGGCCAATCGCTTGTGTATGTACTCCAGCAGTCGATGCTCCTCAGACCTCAGACCTAATTAGGCCCGTTTTATGTTTATTTCAGTGCAGAAACTATCTGGCATAAATCAAACAGAAGTTTCAAAGTATTAAAAAACTTTGTTTTATTAGCCAAAATATGTATGTATGTATGTTTTATTGCCTTTTCATTAATGGGCCTTCCTTTATAGCCATGCATGTTCATCTCTATTAGAGCCAGGCTGAGATATTTATGTTCTGAAATGTTCGTGGCTCGGCTTACATATATTTTCAATCAGCATCCACTGATTGACCCATTATTTTGATAATAATATGGGGGAATTGAAATGGTTTAAAGCGTAAGTCGACAGTCTTACGGCGCTTTCAGCGAGAAAAACAGGCGGACAGCAAGGAGGAGACGGCCAGAGTGGTGGGCTAAACAATCTCCGCTTATGACACATGTGTACGTCGTCTTGTCTGACATTCAATCAGCGCCAACGTACACCCACTGCGACTGCGACTGTCCGCCCGCCCATGCCGTTGCCTTTGGCCCAGCTGGCGCGCTGCCCCGCCCACACAATGACAGCAGCTTTAATTGGATTTTCGCTGCTGCGGCCGCAACAGAAATATAAAAAGAGAAGAAGAAGCAACAAAAAAAATGAGAATTGCAATTTTCGACAGGCGGCTGTCGCTTGGTTTCATTTTACGTTACTTTACTCGTCTTTGGCCGAGCTTCAGCTGCCTTTTTGTGCAGTTTTTATTATTTTTTGTCTGGGTTTTCTTTGCAATTGGCGCTCAGCTTTTGGCGCTGTTATTTCTCCGTAACAAAGTTTACATTTCACACATTCATCACTTTTGGCAGCTGCAACTAATAGTGTGCAATGTCGGGCAAATGGTCGGCCCCGTTTAGCCGGCATTCCGCGTGCCCGCCCGCCCTCGTCTGGCAGGGCTCGGCAGCCAGTTTGGCTGCCTGACGACCACTGTGCAGCGGCAACATTGACTGAGTCCGCCTCTTTCGGTTTACAATTCTCTCTGCTTGCTTTTGCCATCGTTTTTTGTCATGGGCTCACATTTTTATTGCACTTCTTAGCTGGGAATAGTTTGTGCCAAGTTGCACGAGTTGGCTTGCCAAGAACGGATTACGGATTGTCTGCGCGCAGAGTCTTATAAATCAATGCTTAAAGCTTAAAGCGGCTACTTTGGAGCATTGATGACCCTCCTTGGCGGGGCGTGGCATAATTTTTTCTTCCTTTCCTCCGTTCATATTGTTTGTAATGCTTGCCATGCCGCAAATGCCACGAACAGGCAGCTCATAGCTTCATTCCGGCAACGGCAATGGCTACGGCAACAGCAACGGCAACAGCAACGGTAACGGCAACGGCAATGGCGCAACGTAACCCATTCAGAAGCCCTGACACTGTCTCCCCCGCAACCCACCGCCCTTGACTTGGCACAATGATGAAGCTGTTGGCTGTTGCCTGTTGGCTTAGCACTTTGTGCCTCTGACTCTTGCACGTTGACGTCATAAAGCATCAGAATGCGAGTCGATACGTGCCTTCAATCCAGCCAAAGTCATTGATCATTGCGCTGCCTGATACTGATTTATGGAATTCACATCAATTTTGAATTTACGCTCGCAGCAATTCGCAGCTCAACTGGGAGTTGATAGTCTGTCTCCTGGCCTGTGACAGCATCTTGAGGCGTTTCATAATTCATCTTAATTTTAATTTGCAAGGGATGGAGTAGCTGCCAGCGAGGCAGTCAGCCAGTCAGCCAGTCAGCCATTCAACCATTCAGCAGCCGGCTCTAAGCTGCAGCTTCATTATCTTAATCTACTCCTTTTTAAGCGCAAACTTTGCTGCAGAACCGCACACAAATTTGCGCCCAATTGCACTTTGCTGCAGTTTAATCTGTAAAATTGCCGGCCAAGCCAGCAATTTTCACAAATTGCTTACATTACGTAAATGAAGAGACACAGGCCAGCAACCCGCTCCCCATTACCATCCCCATCCCCATCGCCCTCTGCATCTGCATCCCCCATATCCATCTCCATTGCTATCTCCATTGTCATCGCTCCGCTTATGATGCGGACACTGCTGCTCCTGCTACTGCTGCTGCTGCTGCTGTCCTTGCTCGCTGTCGCTTGTCGCCTCTGCTGCTGTTGCTGTCGTATCTCACGCCGTCATCAAGGCGCTGCCACATTGCGTATACGCAACGTTTGACGCTCTTCAAGCGATTGTGTCTAATTGAGCATAGATTTCGCGCACGCACACTGTTTTTCAATATATAATTAATGTGGGACGTTCCCTCCTTGTATACGCGCAGCTCCAAGCATTACAAAATTTTAATTAAAAAGGAAATATTAAATCAATGCCGCATCCAAATTAGTTTCTCTATAGTAGTTGTTAGTTGTTGTCGCACCCAGCAGACGCATAATTCATTTGCCACAGAAGGCCAACGACAAAGTCGCTTAATTACCAGCGCTGCCGGCTGCGCTGCCAGCGTCGCATTAACCCATTAATTAAGGTGACGTCAAAGCCAACGCCAAAAGCGATAAAACCATAAAACGATAAAGCAACCAAAGCCAACAGCCCCACTGAATGTGGGCTAAGCCAGAGCTAGAACCAGAGCCAGAGCCAGCCCACCGCGAGAAGGCCACACAAAAATTTCAAATGCCACAACTCGCATATTTATGGCCGCAGCGGTGCACTGCACAACTGCAAGGAATCCTGCGAATTAGTTAACCAATCAACTGGCAATGAACCCCATCACCAGCATGCCATATGGTATATGGTTACCCTCTGCCCCGCTCACTCAGTGTCTATTGTTCTTGCTCTGACAATGTTACTAATCCGCAATTTTAATCTATTTACGTCAACAAATTTTTAAGCTCTTATGAAGCCACAATTAGATATTTGAAAAATTATCTCAAGCCTTGCTAAATGACGACAAAGCCAAATGCTTAACAAGCTTTAGGTTAAGCCATCAAAGAAATAGATTTAATAAACTGAAAATAGTAGAAAAGTTGATCTTAGTTTACTTGATTGACATTTTCAATAAATTAAAAACACTTTTATAATATCTGTGCAATACGGAATTTACAATATTTAGGAAGAGTCCTAATTGAAATTGACGAGACGTCGACATATCTATGGCACATCTCATCTTCTATCTGCTAAGCTTAAATTGTGAAAGTTTAATATATTTGCATTCAGAGCAATTCCATATATAAAGTTTGTATATATACTATCAAATATCAAATAGCATAAAACTCAATCTCTTAATGCAATAACTTGCCAACAAAAACGAAAATAGGAGAGGAATGAGTTCGAAACTGGGGCCCAATAAGTGTAAATTCTCTTCTTCAAGCCAATTATTTGTATTCTTAGCTCTAGCTTAACAATATTTATATGATATTGCTGGATGAGCTGCAGCATTACGTAATTAATTTGTTTGATTTGAGCTATTATTTTCTTGTTCGGAAGAAATTGATGGAAATTATTTTTAATAGTGACAAATTGATGAGCATTAGATTGATAAACTGCCGCCATTGATATACATGCTACGAGTTTATAAAATATACTTATCGATTTGTGACTAATCGTCGCGCTGTTCTGTTCTGTTCGGTTCTGTTCTGTTATGCACTCCGAGCAACCCAGACGTCGTTCTGTTAAGGACATTCATTTGTCTAACGGCCAAGTTGCAGAAGCCACAGCGGGCCAAAGTTCCTGACCACTGGATGGCCCCCGCTCAATGCCAAATGATATGAAATTAGTTTTAGCCTTGCGCTTAAAAATTAAATGAGCTCAAAATCAATGCAGTCCCGTTTTAGCCATTTGTTAGCCATAGTTGTTGCTGTTGCTGCTGTTGTTGCTGTTGGCTGTGGCTGCGGCTGTTGTTGTTCGACCGGTTTTCGATGGCATTTGGCGTATGTCAGCCCCAACTGGCAGTTCAATAATGAATAATAACGGGGCCGAGTTAAAAACTTTGCTCCTCCCGCCAGCAACAAAACCCGCTTGCTGTCTCTGGCGCTACGCTTTCCGCGCTGCACGCTGTGCTGTCACAACAGCAGCAACAGCAATAAAAACAGCAACAGCAACAGCAACAACAACAATAAGGCTGCAAAAACTTTGGCAATATATTTGCAACGCATTACGTGGCATGTCAAGCGTTTTATCGCGCGTATTTTTCAATTTTTGTGCAATGGGCGCCGCTGCACTGAGGGTGTGGGCGGGGCATGAGTGGGGGAGCGGAAGAGTGGGGCTCTCTCTCACTGGCAATGACACGGCCATGCCATGCCATGGCAATATGCTTGGCAGCAAAAATTCAAAAACAACCAGCGCTCTGTGCAGTCCCTTTTTCTCCTAATGCTCGATCATGTGGTGTGCCGGGAAATATATTTCTTGGCTGCCCACAAAGATAACGGCAGGAGGGAGGGGAGGGCACAGCCTGGCCAGGTCCACATGCTAGTCAAGTATGTGAGCACGTGTGCGTATGTGTGTGTGACCAGCGGTGCAACCTCTTCAAATAGTTACTAAAAACGAAAGCTGGAAAAAGCAGAATACAAGCAAGCCGAGTGGGCGGGGCAGAAGGACAGTGGGGAGAGTGGGCGAGGTGCGGGAGGGCGAAAGAATAGAAAGCAAGTGAACGCGCATTGAAACACATTTCCGATGGGGAAAGGGGCGCTCATATCCGCTTTTTGAGCGTTGAGCACAAACAGGAAACACATTATAGCAGCTGGTAGACAGACTTATGTGTAGCACTGTTGAAAAATTGTTACACACGCTGATGCTGTCACTGCCAGGCGTACTCCAGCGTCTCCTTCTACGCTTGCTGTTTGTTGATGCCTTGCTGCGTGTTTGCTTTTGTTGCTGCACTGTTTTTTACATTTGGTAAATAAACTGCAATGTGAGTTATGTCAAGCACCAAGCACACACCCACACACACACGGAGACACACACACACGCTCTTAGCTACACAGTTGCATAATGGCCGCCATGGCTCATCTATCAAATTACGCGAGCTGCAAAAAGAGTGCAGCATACTTTGCCGGGCTGTAATGGCGCCGGGAGAAAAAGTGTTGCCTGCTTAACTGAGCAGCGGAAAAAGTGTTGCTTACTTATGCGCATTTGTCAATTCGAGATGTTGTCCAAAAAACAACTCCAAAGCGGACCAAAAACAAAATACAAAAATATAAAATAGCAACAAAAAAAAGCGAAATTATGGCTCGCTTATGCGGGCAGCTCGTTTAGCAGGCCAAGCAAATGGAGCGAATGTGTGTATAGCGGTTGCTTGACAACTCAGGAACCATTAATATTAGTAGCTCAAATTGAAAGCCATGCCGCTTAGCGTCACACAGAATTAGAGAAGCTAGAAGTAAATCTGCTTCAGTAAGCGAATTATTAAAGCGAAAAGAAATGAAATGGAATGAAATTAAATGAAATAAATTTGTAATGCTTCGAATGGATCAAAACTTTAAGGTGCCAGATATTGCGCACAGTGTCCAAGAGCTAACTAAAAAATACTTTGTACAATTGAATTCATACTTAAAAACCTCACTAGGCATAGGTATAATGCATCTATTTCAAATATCTCCTCAAACTTGTTCTGCATTAGTTTCATGCTCCATTTCATATTTTATACATATCATATAAATATTTATATTTTTCAGATTTTATCATATATTTACTGTGCCATAATATAGACAGAAGATATTTATAGAAGATATATAATAAGGTCCAAACCAAAAACCCTCTTTCGAATGAAATATATCTGTATTCCAATATTTAAAATGACAATTTCCTGTTGCATTCTTGTTTTTCATTTTATTGAAATACAAATAAATCTTAGCTAGATCTCAAATCTCAAACCAGATCTCAAATCTGAGATATTCTGAAAGAGAAAGGGACCTTTGTGAAAAACCAAAGAGAGTTACAAAATAGTCTTTTCACTATAATATATATATGAAATAGTATGTATCCAACATTTCTAACAACTACTAATTTCCCACCTCACTCACATGCACGCACACATACGCATCTCTGCCAACTGCGCTTTTGGTACACTTTTAATACTTGATTGAAACTTGGGTATTCAAAATATAACAAAAATCGAAATTGTATTAAGTACGCATTAATCTCCGCACTACATTTGATGGCTCTAGGTGTATGAGATATAATTCATTAACAGATTTTTGTATAAGGTTATCGGATTTTCTCAAACAAACTCGATTTTTTGAACAATATCTAAAAAAATTTCAACTCCCCAGCTTCGGTAGGCGTTGAGATCGATGCGCTCACACATACGGCAAAATAGACAGATGGACGGGTCGATACACAGACTGACTGATCGAGAATATAGAATTTATACTAATTTCCTAGTCGCCCATTTTTGTTGGGATCAGTGTATAGTAAGCAAATCAAGCCAAAGTAAATTAGAAATCAATAAGAAATTAGAAATGACATTTATTATACTTTTTACCCTTGCAAGGCCTTGGTCAACTTCTAAGGCGAGTTGTGTCCCATCCAAACTATGCGCAAAATTAAACTTAGCAGCAACTGCACACTCCATTGCCGAGCTTAGTGGACTCATTTTGGAAAGCAGCTCAGCTCAGAGTTTCTAGTGCACTTTTAGCCCGCAATTTCCATGATCAGACAGACGAACTTCAGTATTCATTCACTTGGGCAGCGCTGGCCGCGGCTAAATTTAGCACAAAGACCATAGAAAAGAACAGGCCCAGCAAATTGCTCATTTATTTGCAACTGTCAATATCAATAACAAATTGGTTGTTGTTATGCCTCGCACAAACACAAAGACAAACGCAAACACAAACACACACACAAACACACAGACATAGACACAGACACGCAAGTGTGCCACACTATTAACATTTGTGTTTTCTCTTTCTCTTCTTTTTTCGGGGAGAGATTGTGATTGGTTCGTCTCCTGGTAACTTTAGCTGGCCGGGCAAAACTGACAGGCAGTAATAAAATAAATGAGTCGCCATTCTTTTAAATTGAGTTTAATAAACGTCACACTTCATCGACAAAAGCACTAAGGCCTAACAAGCTGGGCCCCAAAAACCTGAAACCGTAACTGAAACTGTGCCACGCTTGGTTGGCTGGTTGCCGGACTCTGGTCACTGGCTGGCCGTAGACCTCTCTATACAAATGAACTATGAAATGGCCTGGACAACATGCATATTTTGGCCAGCACACACACAGACACACACACACACACGCACATAGATACACTCAATGGTTTGAGGACACTTATTTATTATTCCCCAAGCGTTTGACCAATGACTTACCCCAAAAAGTGGATAGTGGACCGCATTCAAATGATATCTTATATGGCTGCCTGCACTGTGGAATGAATAGCCATAGTTATATGAGACCCCAGAATGAGCATTGTACATTTTGCATATTCTGGACATACATATATTTCATATGGCCCGCCTGGCTCCGCTTTTAAATTTATATGGCCTCAAAGTTGTGCAACAGCATCGCGAAACATCGCTTCACATGAGATTGTAATTACGATAAACGGACAAGCGCCAAAGCCTTTAAAAATAAACATGAATCTATGGGTTGGACGAGCTCGAAAGGCACGAGGGCTGCTAGCACGAACGACGCCTTGTTGGCCATAAACCGCCAAATGAGCCAAATAAATGTTATTTATATAGAAAAAGTACATATAGAGCAGAGGGCAAAAATTGCAAGTGCGCGAGCTCTTTGCTCTTTTTGCGACTCATAGCGAGTTGTGTGCAAGCCAATTGCGATTTATTCATATAAAATTCATGCGATATGAAATCATATAGGTAACTAAATATGGCACACAGATAAACAGACACACTTACACACACACAGAGGGGGGCAGCCAGACTGGCAGACAGACGAACGACAGGCGGACGCACACACACACACACAGGCATGCCGAGCCATTCAGCAATTGGATTGTGTGCCAGGGCGTTATGTAAACATTCGATATCGAAATCGCATCACAGTGCCAACTAAAGCAGCAGCAAGACCCACAAATGGCCAACGTGTCGGAGACGCAGACAGGCGCCATTATTGCGTACGAGCAACTCAGATATCTGTTAACTGACGGAAAATATCAGAGCAAGGTTAGGCGAAATTGACTTCACATTTAGCAGCAGCCTTAGCTCGTTCTTAGCTCGTATATACGAAGCCAAATAAAAAAACTTTTAAAATTCAGCTTTTTGCTCAAATAAGTATTATAATAAGTCGCTCTTTTCTCTATGGTCCCTATGATTGATATAGAGTGTATCTTTGATATATGCACATAGGATTATACCGACGGAAACTAAAGGGATAATTTGCAGAGAGTAAATGCAATAAATGGATAAATGTATACACAGACTAAACACTGAAAACTTGGCTGCAGAAGAAATATAAAAAGTATTCTCAAACTAAAACAGTAATATGAGAAATTACAAAAAGTATTTTAGTTAGCAAATAATAGCAATAAAAATAATAGCAATAAAAAAATAAAAATACAAATAATAATTTGAATAAATTCAAATAACAAAAATAACAATATAAATAAAAATTTCACAATATATATTTTTTGAATTTAGTAGATTTTGAATTTTCGGCTATTCTCATCAAATTGATTATGCCATTTTAGACAATAAAAATAAGTTAAGTCGCTGACGAGCTCAATTTACATTTTGAGCACCAAAATGGATCATTTTAAAAATCATTTGATTTGATTTTCATTTATTTTGATGTCAGCTTTTGGAATCATGTACGAAATTGTGGTCTGTTTGGCTTGTTTATCTGTAATCCACCTGACGAAAAGCCATATAAGTAAATAGAAGGAAAAAAATCTGTATATTGAAAACAATCTATGAGATAAAAATTTACGCTACGACACTTTTAATTAAAATCAAAATGCTCTGCAGGAATGCCAAAAATATTTATCTTATTTGAAAATGAGATGAAATCTGCGACAAGTGCATTAAGTAATTGTGGGCAAAATGCGAAAATGTCGACGAAAATGGTCCTTGAAGCCTACTACAGTGTTTCCCTTTAAAATAAATTGAAATGAAAGCACAGAATAAAGAAAAAAAAATAAAAAAAAAGGTATATCTCATAGGAAAATGGAATCAATCGTTGTTCATAGTAAAGCTGCGAGTGAAATGCCCCCCGGCAAGACAATACCAAATATGCTGCTCGATATGTGCTCTGCGTACCGAGTTCTGTGTACATGTGTGTGTGCGTTGTTTGTGCCCTTGTGTGTGTGTGTGTGTGTATGTGGCATATGTAAGCAAATACAAACACACAGCAATACCTATGGCAAAATAAACGCGCACATAAATAAAAAAGACATAGTCAGAAAAACGCGATGTGCTCGAATGTTTATTTATGGGCCTCGTTCTCGTTCTCGATCTGCGGGGCCTGAAGTAATAGTCAAACACAAAAAGAACGAAACGACAAACGAAATATATATACGTATCAATATATACACATTTCTTTATATATGCATATAAACCGAAAAACACAAAAATAAACAGCAAAAGGGGCTTATAGAGCACGCGCATTTTTAGTTGTTTGATTGCTAATTAAAATGGCAAATCAAAGCGGTTGCTCCGAGCGCCAATGTTGACAGCGTATAATAGAGACAATGCGCCTACACTCGACTCTCCCTTACACACACACACACACATACGCATATATACAGCGCCATTAATAGAGCGTGAATTTTAGCGCAAGCACACCGAGAGGCGCTACGGTGTGGGCAGTGGGCGTGGGCGTGGGCGTGACAGTGGCAATGTGGTGCTCGCATTTGTAGCCCGCAATGTTTTGCCAATCAAACCCCAAAGTCATTTCATTATTGGCTTTGCGTAATCGACGTCAAAGCGTCCCGGGCAAAAGTCAACAAAGCGACGCGGCGACGACCCAGAGATGGGGGCACCAGCGAAAGGGCGTGGGGCAATGGCTGACGCTGAGGCTGTGGCAGAGGCTGAGGCTGAGGCTGCCCTGCAGTCGACGACGACGTCGAGACGTGCATGCAGTCAAGCGGATTGAGGCAAATATTTTCACATTGACACGGAAGGATCAGCAGCAGCAGGCGAGAGGAAGCCGAGTCGAGCTGACTCGAATTGAGTCGAGATTGAAAGCCGACGCGACTTGACAATAAAGTCAAAAGTGTAAGTGACACAGTTCGTTAGGCGCCGCAGAGCATACAAAACATACAAAAATATACATACATTTACTATATATATCAATTTATATATCCAGTCGCACACACATACAAATATTGATAAACAAATACATGCATATCTTAGAATGGAGCCATAGATACGTTTGTTATGCAAGCTGGGGCGTGGCCCCCCAAAAAAAGCAAAAAGGATTGCGAGCTGAACATTAATGAAGGCCACAGTAGTCGCTTCAGTCAGTCAGTCAGTCCGTCAGTCAGTCAGTCAGTCAGCCAGCCGGTCGGTCGGTCGGGCAGCGCAGAGTATTCAATACTGGGCTGCTGGCAGATTTTGGAGTATGACAAATATTTTATGCGCACATCATAAAAGAGCCTCAAGACTGCAGCAGGCAGGCAGGCACACGTACTCAGCAAAAGATACACAACAAATACGCACACACACACAGACACACATACACACATACACACGCGCGCGCTCTCAGAAACAACAGATAGCAGATACAATCGCCATCCGTGAGATACGAAAGAAAATTTGTGCGGCAGGACAACGCATAAAAAGCAACGCCAAGGCACTAAATAACAACAAGGAGTCAAAGCTTTGAAGTTGCAGCATGGCGACGGAGAAGCGCTCCCAAAACGGAGCACACAAAACAGCCCAGCAGCGGGAAAGAGTGAGAGAAAGAGAGAGAGAGAGAGAGCGGCACATAAAGAAAGCGAGGAATGCTAAACAACAAAAGGTCCACCAAAAAAGGAATAGCAAGGTGCAAATAATGCTGAAAGCGCCCCAAAATGTGCGCTACACATTTTTGGCAGCTGCCTAAGACGTGATAGTGTGTGTGTGTGTGTGAGTGTATTTGTGTGTATCTGCAGCTGTCGATGTATATTTGGGTTTGTGTGCTGTGGATGCGTGTGAGTCTTGCCTGTTGACGTGAAAATTTGCACGTCTTTTGTTGTGCATGCGTGTAAATGTTTTGTGGATTTGATTTCGTTTCGCAAAATTGAAAAACTAAGCATTGAAAACACCAACAGCAAACAAGCCAAATGTTTTATTTGTCTACCACACACACACAAACACACAGATATAGTGAGCACCCGATGCACTGCTTTTTCTGTGCCAAATTCGTTTTGACGGCAAACAGAGAAAACAAGAAAAGGGTTTTTCTTTATTTTACTTTGCGGCCTCTTTAGTTGTTGTTTTTATAACACAAATAACGAGAATCCCTCAATATCTCCTTCTGGCCGTATGCGTGTGTCTATGTGGGTATGTGTGTGTGTGTGCTATGTGAATTTGAGGTCGGGTTGATTGCTAAAGTAAACGCACTCGGGGCAAGCCGCGACGAGCCAATGCCTTGAACTTTAGTTGCTTAACATTTTTGGCTTCATATTTTTCTTTTTATATCGTTCTTTTTATTTTGTATTTTTTTTTTGCCTCTTTTTTATTTTTCTGTTTTGCTTCTTTATTTTCAGCATTCGGCACTTTCAATGCTGAGCTGGGTTAATTCTTTTGGGTTGGGCACTGATTTTTTACTTATTTTTATTAATAGACTTTTTGCAAAATGCCAAACCATATTTTACTCCACAGCCGTCCGACAGCGACTGTGCTCCTAAAATTATGTTACACTTCTCAATCAAAAGGGTTCGAGCCCATCTATGCGTGTGTGTGTGTTTGTGGGTGTGCGTGTGCGTGTGCGTGTGCGTGTGTCAGTGCGTCCAGCGGCTGTTTAGAAAGGATAAGTTGCTATGAAATTTCGTGTATATTTAATCCGTAAATGGATATGTTGTTATGACGCCTACGCAACAACATAAGAAATAAATCGAAAACAAAAAAAAAAAAACGCGCAACAAAAATTGAGTTTCGTTTATCTTTTTTGTTTTGAATAGCAAAACATTGTTATGATCCTGCACAGTATGAGTATTATATTTTCGCTTTTATAATTGCGCCTTTAATTCAAAGCTTAGGTGCGCCCTATACAAATTTACGCGAGAATCAGAGAGTGAGCCAAGTACTTTGATTACTTTTATAATTAAAATATTGCCACTCATGGAAGTAAGGGGTTAGCGTGACTGCACAAGGGAAATTCGGTCTCTTAGCCAGGTCACGCCAGCATTATATCTTTATATTTATATTCTCATATACAATTATAAACAAAAACCACATAATTTAAATTTTTTATGTATTAGATAAAAGGAATACTGAAATTAGAAAAATATTTTTCAAAATCGTTTAATGAATTTAATTACGTCTTTAAACTTAAAATAATATGAAAATATATTAATTTATATTAATATATAGGGTTGCTGATACTATTATAATAATTTTCTGTACTTTTATTCTATACATTTATTTTTTAATTTGTACCTAAATTGACTCAATATTGTCAATATATCATTAAAAACAAAACATATTAAAAGAGTTCGCAACAACTTTATGAACTGTTCAAATAATTATAATAGCAGTGGACATTGGGAAACAAAGCTTTGAAAAATCTACTTGAAACTGCATAAACTTTTCCAGCAATTCTAATTATTCCTTCCAATAATCCTAGTCTCGTTCATTAGTGAAAGCTTACAACATTTATTATTATTAATATTATTATTATTATTATTACAATAATTATTATAGTATATATATAATAACATAATAATAATATAATATATATATATATATAGAAAATGTCCTGATACTTTGGAAAATTTTGTAATTGATGGGGAGATCATTAGGCTCTTTGTAGACCTTATTAGAAAATCATAGGCATACAAGTATTAAATTCTGAAAACAGTATTCTTAAAAGTGAAGGAAATGCTGCCCAACTCAGAAGATCTTAGCCAACCTCTAACGCCCTTACTTATGGGTAGTAAATGTAAAATTTGGCTTACCTTTTATCAATCACGCTGGATATGAATCGATGGCTCCTCAATATTGAATTTTGTAGGTCAACAAGTTATTTGATTTGCTAGTCTTTAGTTCGTTTTATTTTAATTTCAATTTTTCAAAAGGCACACTTGCATGCTGCTGCATACTACTTGGCAGAGTTATAAGAGTTATGATAGGTCCTTTACTGCGTTTTTGTACTGTTTCTGCTTGGTAATGCTATGATAATATTGCGATATTCGTTGTCTGAGTCGAGCACGCGAGCACTTTGCACGTTTAAACAATTTAGCACACGGCTGCCAATTATTGAAAACCTGTTAAAAAATTAAAGCGAAACGCAAACAATTTGTAGCACATTAGGCGGGCAGAAGGGCGCTGCTGGCATTCGTCCTCTTCCGGCTGCAGAACACTGCAAAACTGCTAAAGTGCATGGCAGAAATGCCAATGCGAATGCCAAGAACAGAAACAAAGCCGAGCGACCAAATCAAAATGTGTGAAATACTTTCATAAAATACAGGGATATATGCAAACACACACACACACACGCACACAGGCAGAGACATATGAATGTGAGAGTATAACCGCACATGTGGCATGCCTGCCTGTATCTGTGTGCATTTGTGTGTGTGTGTGTGTGTGTGTGTGTGTGTGTGTGTGTGTTTGCACTTGAAAAGCATTTAACGTTGCGAGAAGACAAAACGATTCGAGATAAATGCCAAAGGTTATGGTGTTAATGTCGTCTTTATTCAAAGCGGATATCGGACCACAGCGCCGAGAACAAAGGCGAGCAATGTAATAAAAAATAAATTAAATGGAAAATGCGAAAGGGAAAGGGAAAGGCAACGCGAGGCGACAATCACCAAAGACGGACAGAACAAGAGACTGAAGCGCGAATGTGTCACGGATTTCATTGCTCATTGAATACGCATTCATTTCATGGGCCCAGGACAGTTAAAGGCACAGAGCTGTGCGATGGATCTGGCAGGCATTCGGGGCAGCCGCATCGAGTCAGTCAGTCTGCGTACGTAAGCAGCAGAAGGACACACGCTCACGCACGCACACACACACATAGAGGGAGCACCAATACAGAGACAAGTTAAAGGCGCTGCGAAAATCAGTGGGTAAAATAAGCCACAGAGCCACAGAGCCACAGAGAAAATCAAAACTACGCGCACACCAAAAAGGCGCTGCCTTCTACGGTTTGTGTGTCAGTGTGTCCTGTCATTTGCATGTGTATGGCAATGTGTGTGCTTTCGGTGTCTCTTTGTGTGCGCTGTGTTTGCTGAATGGCTTTTCTTTTTCCTTTTGTTGTAATTGCCTTTTGGCAATTGCAATTTTCGCATTTTATTGAATTTTACACACACACACAAAAGCTTGTCTAACAGATGCGCACACACTAACACCAACGCACACTCGCACACACACACACACACATGGGCTCCGACACAATAACAACATTTTTTTGTCATAATATTTTCATGTGCTCGCCTCTCGCTTTACACGCGCTCCACATCTAAGTTGATTGTTGCCTTTTTGGTTTATTTCCGCTTTTGGTAAACAGTCTTCGAATTCGTTGGCGTGTTGTTGCTATTGCTGTTAAGTATTTTGTGAATTTGTTTTTGATTTGCAACAAATTTTCGTACACAGACCCACAAACGCGCACAAACACAATGCCACAAACACGCGCACACACACAGACGTACAAATACACACACACACACTCGCACACACGCAGACACACTCATGGAGACACACATACGTAGAGAGTGTGCTGGGAGTCGCGTCCAAGCTGTGTTCTATGCTGGCTGAGTAGCTAGCCTCTGCCTTGCGGAACCGCCCTAAAACAGTCGGGAGAAAAACTGAAAATGAAAATTTGTGAAAAATTTATCCAAAGCACGCAAACGCATGCCAGGCGAAAGTCAAAAGCAAAGCGCAAAGGCAGAAGCTTTGGAAATCTCAGAAAAGTACCGTTATTAAATTTCTTTATAGCCAACAACAAGTGAGAGTCGCACGCACACAGACACACATGCACACATGCACACAGGCACACTGGCAGTCTGAGAGCGGCTGAGAGCAGAAAAGGACACGCAATCAATAAGTACGCAGACTTTCAAAGCTTTCACCGACCGCCAGAGAGTGAGAGAGAGAGAGAGAGAGCAAGAGTAAGAGAGTGCAGCCAGTGAGAGCAAAAGCGCGCACAGCAGCCCCCCGCCAGGCGTCATCGACGGCGTCGTCCAGCACTCTCCCCCCGCCGCTCTACCCTCTTCACATTCGCCTCCCCATTCTCAGCCGTCGCCACAGGCAGCACATGCTGCCAGCACGTCATGTTTTTGGATTTGGTGATTTTTAGGCAATTCTCGAGTTGGCAGCAGCGAATCGAAATGTAAACAAGGCTGCGCCGTTGCTGTGCGAAGCTTCACATATCATTTTACCGTTTCAACGCGACTTGGCCAGCGGGCAACTTTGAAAACTGTTCTCCACTTTGCACACGGTTTGAATTTGATTTAGCTGCCTTGCGCTCAACACGTCTGACTTTCAGCGTCGCCACAACACGAATGTCAGGTGTGCGTGGATTCCGGCTCCATTTTGTCTGCTCCTTGGCTGGCCAAATCGACGACGGCCTGCCCGAGCGTAGGTGCTCAGCGAGCGCACGAGAGTGAGAGAGACAGAGAGGGAGAGACTCCCAGTCAGAGAAAAAGTCCCTTTAACCGTTATTATTTGGAGCAACAGCCCTGCCAACTCGCTGGCCGCAGAGTTGCTCGACGGCAGCTGCCCGAAGCCATGCAGAGTTGCAAACGCCCGAATTTACACTGCGCAAAAGCCGAACGAGCTTTCGCTAGCTCGCCAACAACTGTAACGGCTAAACCGGCATAAGGATAACGATGATGGTAATCACACAGGCTGCTCAAGTGTCCACTCATCGCTCGAGCCAATCAGCCTCATCAATCTGCTCTCAACTCTTTGCATCTGAAGCGAACATACGGCCACTTAGGGCCGAACAGAGCGCCTGCATGTCGCAAGGACTTCAAGTGCGACAAATGCTCGAGCAGCCTCTCAAGGTGGCCAAATTACCGCCGCAGGTCGAGCTGCCCAAACTCATAATTAGATATTATCGCCGGTTAGCCAGCAAGAGCAGCTGCCGCGGGCACAGCCCGCAGAAAGTGTTGCACATCGCAGTGCTGCTATGCGGCCGATCGTGCACCAGATGCGGGCTTGCTAGCAAAGGTATTTATGTGCCATGGCCGTGCCCATATTCATGTTGTGCGCCCTGTGCCTCGTGCCAAGGTGCAAATGCACGTTTCACGAGCACAGATATCAGCTTACATGCCGCGTTTTATTATTTCTGAAACCCAATCGGCACACATTTTTATGACTCCGCCTGCCCTGGCTGACTTTTTGTGGACACACCCGCGTTGCAGTATTCAATAACCAGGCGAAGGATGGATGATGCTGCACCCCCTGTCAGTGCGCTGATGCAGGGTAAGGGTAGGTTTCCTTTTTGTTTCGGCATGATTTTACATAATTCCAACGCCCTTCGCTTGCTGTGCGCACTGAACTTTCGCTCCGTCCAGGACATCTACTAAATAGTATATGGCTCTTTTGACGCTTTAAATTGATTCACGCCGCGCACGCACACGATGTGCTGCTGCCCCACCCTCAGGTCAACGCCGGCTGTTGGGCTTTTTTCAGTGCCACAATAATACCCTGTAATTTATTAAAGGTTCCAAGGGAGTAACATGATGCATCAGAGATATTCAAATAACGCATGAGCTGCAGTAGTTTTCAAGATATTAAGATACTTTTTATATTATGGTTATAAGATGTATTCTATGGATAAGAAAAATAGCAATTTAATTAAATTTAATAATGGGAAGCAACTACAGCAAATATTCTACAATTATAATAATCCCAAAGGTTAAAATATCTGAAATTCAAATATAAATGAATTAAATTATAGCCGTTTTTTCTCTCTATCTCTCTTTTCTCTATGATTTGACAAGAGTTCTTATAACAATCGCAAGGCTAAATAAATTTAAAATTCTCTCTCTATCTCTCTCTCAAATTTGGGAAAACTTCATATAACAATCCCAAATGGAAGTATTCCTTAAATTGAACTATACATATTTTTCTTATTTTCAAATATACATTTAAATTCGTTTTGTAGGAAAGCTTTGAAAGGATATCCAATAGTCAGGACTGCCAACTGCATTATTCCTGTCAGTTTTCCGTGCTGTCATGCATTTGTATTTGATTAAACATTTTTTACGCACTTCCGTTCGGGACATCATTAGTTGGCGTGTTCAACGCGTTTTGGTCCAGCAGCGCACCACCCCCGCCCCCTCCTCTGCCCAAACAGCACAGCCCAACCCTGCTCTGTACGCACCCCTTGCGGCGGCATTTCCTTCTCGCAGTTGCTGTTGATGTGTGCTTAGGCGCAAGTTGCATCTGTCCACTTCCGCTATCGAAGTTTCATGCATGAAAGTGTGTGTGTTTATGTGTGTGTGTGTGTGTGCGTGTGTTTGTTTGGATATTTGTTTTAGTTGCTTTTAAGTGCTGCCTAGTGGAGATCGATGGCCCATGTCAATGTCCTTTAGTGGCATTTCATTACATCTGCAGCGTTTTTGCTGCCTCTGCCGGCGCTGCCGATGCCGCTGCGGTTTTGTTTACCCATCAGTTGCAGTTACTTTACGAGCCATCAAAAATGGTCATTGAACATGATGAGAAAATTGCCAAGACACAAAGATAGTGAAACGCCTCCTTCATCATCGTGAATAGACAGAAAACCAATTCCCGTTTCAGTTACTATGGGGGTCTCGATTCAACCCTCCATCAAATGGAAAGCCCATTGTCAGGCATGTGCACGAACTGGATGTGAGGACTTCATATAAGAAGTGTTTACTAGCGCCACAATTATAAAGTGATTACCCACCAGCTTTTGATAACCTCGAAAAGGGCAGGATTGCCTAGCAACCCACATTCAATTTTATAGATATAGAAACTGCGCGTTGAGTTCCAGAATTTTCTCAAAATTTCCCGTTTTTTGTTTCACTTTTATTTTAAATGTGTTTTATTCCAAAATGTACAATTTCTCAAAATAGTTTATAAATATATTACGTATAAAAATAGTATTATATATATAATATTATTCTTCAGATTTACGATAGATGTCCAATTCGTTTTGTTATTGTAAATGCACTGCGCGCAGACAAAAACGTCGAGCGCAAGTCGTTGTAAACTTTAGGCTTAACACTTAGTATCACAAGATCTCACTTAATAGTTAGATATGCTTATCAGTGATATATTACGTATCTCTAGTAAATGTAGAAATATAAATATATATATGATCTATATTGTAGATTGAGCGAATTTTTCCCATTTTCGTTGTACTCTGCGGTTACAACCAATTACATTGCATTCTACAGACTAAGGAACAATAGCGCTGTGATATTGCTCGGATTTTGTTTCGATATTGCTTAAGAGTTAAGAGTTGACTTGTAAGTACACAACCGCGGGTTCTGTTGTTGCCTCTGGCCAAGTAGACGTGATATATGTACAGGTTTTTCTTGTCTATAGCTTAAGTTGTACTCTTTAAATACTTTTACTGGTAGTGAAACGCTGGTTCAATGTCCGTCCGTTTGTTTTCTTTTATCTCTTTGTAAACTAACCTAACCAAAAGAACTAACTAGCTAAGTAAACTAAACTAAACTTAATTGATGCTGAGTTATTGCCTCAAGACTTAGTGTCCTACAAAATGACTAGAGTTCACACTCGACTTTGGTTACCAGCTCGGAGACTGGATTTCATTGCTTAGTTTAGATTTTTGGTTTTTCGTTTGGTTTTTTGGTTTGCTTGGACTTACGACTAGTACTGCACAATTTCGCCTGAATTTCGATTTTTGGTTTTTGAAATTTTGAAAAGGGAAAATAAATGAAAAATAAATGAAAATAAATGCGTTTTCCTAAAGTTATACTAAAACTGCATACGAAAGCGAATACATTATTGAGATGCCAAAAGAGTTGACTAGAGAACGGCTTAAAGTAGTGACTAGTTGATGTATGAATGAATGTGAAGGTAAAGGAATTGAATGACTAGATTATGAATAGGAATGCAGGAGTTGACTAGAGGACTCTCTAAATTAACGACTAGATGGTGATGTAAAAGAATGGGAAATATGAGTACAGCATGAAAAAGAATGAATGGCACTGAAGAAGAAAGTTGAAGTTAGACTAGAAAAAGTTCAAGGGAAAATATGATATAAGAAATCGAAGATTATTGGTATATGATAGTATTTAAAGTTTTGATACAGTAGTTAGAAATATTGATAATTTATGGAAATTAATCAAAGTTGATAGAAGATGATATAGAAATGTATAGAAATGTATGGAAATGGAAATCGATAAATGATTTGGATTACTTAGTTCTATGGTAGGCTTAGTATTCTTAGTAAATCAATCTGCTTTGGTTTGGTTTATTGCCTTTTGTTAACTGAAAGCTGACTAGACTTGATCTAAATGACTAGAAATTTACTGACTAGATGAAAACTGCCTTGGCTTGGTCTGAAATGAAAACCTTTTACCTTGAGCACTTTCAATGAGATCTTATTGAAGCTGACTGATTAGTGCCAATTGATTTGTTGGACTGACTATACAAATAAATATTTATATGTACTCTAAAGATTAAACTAAAAACGAGTGACTAAATACAACATTGGAATGCCGATTGAAGTATAGAGTTGACTAGAATTGAACCCATCGTAAGATATGAACTAAATGACTACGAACTGAGAGATACAACTTTTAGTAAATAAACTAGAGTAAACTCAATCAAAGTTGAATTTCAAATATAAAAACTAATTTCTTTGGTATGTTTCAGCTGCAGTTCCCTCAAAACAAGAGACGAATTAAACACTAAACTTAACAATAGGGGATTATAAACAAATTATACAGTTGCCAATGCGCCCAGGTTCGCCCCACTCTCTCTCGCTGCCCCCCACTTACTCAGTGCGCCATTGTCGTGTGCTGGATGACAGAGGCGCAGTTGCGGAGATTTGTCAGGGCAGCAGCCGCAATGCTCTCCTCCTCGGTCAGGCCGTGCTCCACGATCTGGAGCCGGCCGTACCCTGCGGAGGAGGTAGAGGAGCTGCAGTCCGACATGTAGTCGCCCTCGTAGTCGTAATGGCTGCTGCTCGCCGCACCGGCCACGTAGACGCCCTCGTCCTCGTGTGTGCCCGTGTAGGAGTGCGAGCTGCTGCTCGCCGAGCTGGAGCTGTTCGATTTGTAGACCGTCGTCTGGAAGCTGCCCGTTATCGTGGTGGCTGCCTCCGGCTGTCGCTCCGGCTCAGAGTCCGGCTCAGCCAGCTGCGTCTGTGCTTTCTTGGCGTGCGTCAGCTGATGCTTGCGCAAGTAGGCGGCGCGCTTAAACTTCTTGCCGCACTCGGTGCAGTCAAAGGCGAGCTCGGCTGACTCGACTGGCTTCTTGGCGGCGGTGGGCTGTTGCTGCTGCTCCTCCTGGTTGCTGGTGTTGCGGTTCTCCTTCTTGGCAGCGGCCGCCTCCTTCTTGGGCTTGTGCCAGCGGCGATGCGAAGCCAGGTTGGCGGGGCAATTGAACTGCTTGCCGCACTCGGGGCAACGGTACTCGAGCAGCACGATGCAGGCGCAGCGATGGCGCGCCAGGCCGAAGGCATCGTCAAACTTGATGCGGCACAGCCGGCACACATAGTCACCAATTACGTTCTTAATGGCCGCCAGCTCCGCCTTGGTCTCCTCGGTAATCTCGACAATATTGTACTTGGGATCAATGTCGCCGTTGCTGTACTGCATCGTGCCATCGGTGATGTCCTCGAGTGGCCTGATTATGGTCCCCGAGACGGGCGAGCTGGTCTCCTCGTCGAACTTTAGCTTGCGCGTTGCCTTATTGCGCGTCGATTTGCCACTAGACGTTGATGCTTTACTGGTTCGCGGCGCCGTGTCCGAGACCTTAATGGGCTTGGCGGGAGTGGCATCTACGGGCGCGACGGGACTCACGTCTGATTTGGCCAATTTTGCAGCGGGCAGGCATTCGCTTTGTTCGCTCAGCTTGCGCTTGAGTGAAGCCACTGCCATTTCAACTGGAACGGGATCTGCAATTGGACTTTGTGGCGGTGTCATGGCCTTCTCTGTAGTGACGACCACCTCGTGTGCCACCTCCTGCGCGAGCTCCACCTCCTCGCTGGCTGCAATCGCCGCCTCTGCTGGCTCGCTGGGAACCTCGGCGAATGCGGTCGCCATTGGCACATCACTGCCTGGTACTGGCGATGGCGGTTTCACAGACAGATCCAGTGGAATTTCACACTTGGTTTTAATGTTCAGATAACGGCTGCGATACTTGGGCGGCAGCGAGGCCACTGTGGTCAGCAGGCCGAGGCCGTGAGGCAGTCCGCCAGCCGTTGCATTGTGCAGCAGCTGAATGCTGTGTGTATGTGAGTGTGGGTGTGGGTGTGGGTGGGGGTGGGCGTGGTGGCTGTGGTTGGCTCCTGCCGGCGGATGGTTGGCAACACTGGCCATTGCACTGTTCCGCGTATCAACGAAATGATGATAAACTGAAACTTGAACGCGCTTTAAGAACTGGATTGAAACGATAAACGGAAACGGGGATCGGTAAACGGTGAATGGAGAACGATCAACGATGAACGGTGAACGATGAACGGTGAATGGTGAACGGTGAACGGTGAACGGTGAACGGGAGGAACAAAGAGTTGAAGAACTAAGCAAAACTTAACAACAAATTGAAACGTTGGCAACGTTGAGCGCTCCTTTGGCTGCTTCCTGTCGGCTCGACGTATTTGCTGCGAATGACTAACAGCATATCCTGCCGCCTCTATTTATGTGTGCCAAAGGAAAGCGAAATTAAAATCATTGTTTGTGTGTTGTGACGGCGTCGCTCTTGGAAATTTCATCCCCCAATTCGAGTCGTTGTCCTTTTAGCCCTCGCTCTGCTGCCGCAGTCGACGCCTGGCGTTGGCGCTGGCAGCGACGCGGCCGCAAAGTCGGAATCTTTTGTTAGCAATCACATACATTAGTCACCCTTTTTTCCATACAGCCAGCCAGCCAAGCAGCCAGGCAGCCAGGCAGCCAGCCAGACACACACAGGCACACATACATGCACTTAGACGGGGGGAGCAGCAGCAGTTGGCAGTGAAAGTCCTTTGCACTGTGCCTTGCCTGCACTTGGAGAAATCATTGTGTAGCTATGCTGTGTTGCAGCTGTGACTCAGGTTCCGAGCTGGCACGCACCTAAAAAGGACACGCGACAGGAACTGGAACACATGTTCGAGTCTGGCTTGCAAATACTCTGATTCATGGAAATTTGGCAAGGCACAAAAGATCCCTTTGGATCCTTTCTATTGATCCTGGCAAACAGCTGATAGCCATGAAACCAGCGCTAAATGCGAATTGTGCGCACAACCAGAAACTCAATGGGCCAGAATGACCTGAAGTATGTGAGATGCCACATTGTGTTGCCTTGTTGTGCAGGACTCTTAAACATCTGCGGCAATCGGAAGCGTTTTCATGCTCAGCGGGCACTAACTAACGTATAAGAAGAATCTGTTGAAAGCCAATGATCAACGAAATTATACCGAATCAGACAATTCAATTCCTATCGTTAACCTGCCGACATTCGTCGTGTAGCTTTAAGTAAATTCGAAGAAATTCAATGAACTTTATAAGCACAGAGAGACAATAAGTCCTGTGCTGTGCTGATTTAGAAGCACTAGCTTAGCGCGATCAAAGCACTGCGATGCACTGGGAGAACGAATATTGTTAAGAATACAGATCGAACGTAGTAAAGGCCGCAATTTTATTACGAACATAAATATCTTGCAAAGCTAGTCCATTAGGCGAATTGCAGAACATAAATCACAATGTTCTAACCGAACCCAATTAATACTGTTAGCATCCCAATAATAATCATATGATTCAACTATCTGCCTGCAAAAGAATTTGCAAAATTCATTGTAAATAGTAGTTATTAATAATAATTAATATAAATTAATAATAATTAAAATAGCTAACTCTTTTTGTTTTTGATTTGATCGCAATTTTTATAATTAGAAAAGAAACTTCGTATAAAATGTATAGACAGAGAATCTTAAGAAATGCACGTTCCGTTATAGCAAACTCCAAATTTCTAAATTTTTACCTATTCCGATCTATTCCCAGCACTTTTTCTTTATTTTATTTATTTATTTTTTTATTAGAATAAAGCATAATTTACAAAAATGTTTTCAAATAAATAATTATATAAATAAAATAAAATAAAAAATAAAAAAAAATCAAAAATGTTTTTATTTTTTCCAGTATTCTTATTCAAGTTTGTGGAACGTTAAAGCAGAAATATTTCAACATGATCATCATAAAATTCATTGATGGGATTTATAACAAAATACATTTTAATATTAACAGAGTATAGTAAATAAATAAATATAAAAGACTTATTTCTCGAAAAATAAGCAACAATAATAATCTTATTCCATTTAACATACTTTTTATGATATATTACATGTAATTTCTCTGAGTGTATTATTTGGACATTGGTGCATTTTCAGGTTTTCATTTGGCTATGGCTCCGGCTCTGGCTGTGTCGACGACTTCAGCTCCGTTCTCGCTGCCGCTCCCGCTCCTGCTCCGCGCACGCATAGACGCCGCACACAGGCATAGACTCAGCCCTGCTGTAAGCTTGTCAAGTTTGCTTTTGGTGGGGTAGGCACATAGCACACACTCTCACACACACACACACAGCATAGACACAGCTTGGTTTGCTCAGCCACCACAAAGCGATTGTCAGAGTGCTTGGAGTGTGTTTATGTGTACGAGCATGAGTCTGTACATGTGTGTGTGTGTGCTTTGCATTAATATAATCGAAATGCGACGCCGTTGCCGGCGCTGTCCTCGTGGTTGCCATGAAAGGGAATGCACTTTCGATTCCCTGTGAAGGGCTTTTGGTCGTACCGCTCGCACCAAGCACAAATATGGCATATTATGTTCAATATGACGCCATTGTTGCTGTAGCTGCTGCCGCTGTTGCTGCTGCTGCTGCTGCTGCTGCCGCTGCTGCCGCTGCTGCTGTTGTTGTATTACGGTAGGCACGTGCGTGGCAATAGCAACGACGCTGTCACCACCCCAATTGGGTTTAAAGTATTCCCAGAGCGACAGCAGCATTTGCTTTTGTCGATCGTGGCGGGGTGGTGACCCCTTCGTAGCAGGAATCTGTGTTTGCCATGCAGCTTAGAATTAATAGCACACGCACCGAACGGACCAGAGAACTGAACACCAAAAACTGAGAACTGGGCCCTGACTGCTGAGACCTCAGAACTGAAAGCTGAAAGCTGAGCGAAAAGCAATTCGGACAGAAGTGCGCCGGCCACGCGAGCAGCAACCGCCCAGCCCGCCCAGCGCCGCCGAGCCAAGAACCAAAATTCCAACCCTGTTTGCAATCCCAAACCCAAATCGCTCATCAGTCAGTCAGGCTGTCATCTACAAATGCTGCGTTATTTCCAGCTAGTGTAGGCCTCGCACTCGCACTCGCACCTCGGTTCGGCATATTCCTTTGACTGCTCGGATTTCTGCGCTCCGAGGCGCGCTTAGCTCAAATTTGCACTCAACAACACCCAGGACGACCCGAGATGACAGTGCTCCCCCGCCACTGGGTCGACTGGGCTACGCACTTTGTTGTTTGTCGTTTGTTGTTTGTTGTTTGTTGCTTGCTCATTGCTAACCCTTAAGTGCATCTTTTTATGGTAATTTCAAGTGCAGGCCCAGCCTCCAAGCTGAAGCGTCTGTTATCCTGCCTGCTTGGCAATAATTAATGTTCGAAAATGCATCGTTTATGTGGCATAATGCATTCGCATCTGTATGTCTCAAAAGGCTTTTCAGCCGCCATGTACTTTTGCCTGGGCAGCTCCTCAAGGATGCTCCACTGTAGCACATGTTGCCATTGCCTCAGGCACATACACACACCCAAGCTGTTCCCATCTGTACTCTACCTTTCTGTTGCGGGGGAAGGGCACGGTTGAGCTGTAATTAAATTTTTGCTTTCATAATTTGATGCAATTTTTGTGTGCAGCGCGCAAAAATTGAACGGAAACTGGCTGGGATTTGGTCATATACCCTAGATCTAAGCGAATTGGGTAATAAAGGGGTATATAGTGTGCCACAAGCAGCCGATTGGGCAGCATTGAAACAGATCAGCAAGGCAAGCAATGGTGGCATTTATATTAGTATAGGCATATAGGTATATAGGCAGTAAGGCAGATAACATTAAAGCAGAGCATCAATAGTCGGGCTTGCTTTGCCGATTATATGCGAACGGCCAAATCAATGATATTTGTATTAATCTTCTACTACTCTTGGTACTATTACTACTACAACATTTAGTAGTTTTAATACTACTACTAATACTAATACCTATTCCTACTTAATCGAAATAAAATTTGAATTTTTATTTAACAAAAACTCCCATATTAAGCATATTATTTACTTCAATTAACTCCTTCGTCTTTTTAAGAATGCAACTCTTTTCTTTCTTATGCTGGGCGTAACTATGGGAGTATGACTATCGAAAATAAGTTCGGCAACAAATTGCAAGATTTTCGTAAGCTTTTAAGACGTTTCGTTTTTGAATGCTTTCTCAATAAACTGAAAACGTTAACTTTTTTAAGAACCAGAAACTTTCTCAATGGTGTAGGGACATTGAAAGTATCTTAATAATCTGACTCCACTACAATGAGTGAACTGGCTTTTCTTGACTTCGCATTGCAAAGGGTATTTAGCAGTCAGGCACTGCCTCGCAACTGGCTTTAACATTCTTTTTGATTTCAGTGCGAATTGTTCTTAATTGTTTTTCAGTTGATTCAAGGTGTTTTATTTCGAGTGGCATATGGCAGCCATTAGAACAGGCTCCCAACTGGCTGCGTCGCATCAATTAACAGCGATTCGAGTGGAGCTGGTGATTGTTAAGGGAGATTTAGTTATTCGAGGCTTTGCCAGCTAACTAGCTGCCTGCTGCAAATATTTTTCAAAACAATTTTTTATTTTGAGTGACAATTATTTGCGTTTTTGAGCTTTTCACTCGTATTACATGGCTTTACAGCTCACAAATTGCCGAGTTGGTGTGTAAAGTGGGTTTCGATAAACAAAAGCAAAACAATATTAAATTGGAGCACTGTTGGAGAGAAGTTAATTTTCATAAAGGTTCTCTAATCCGCTTACAAATACGACCCTTAATATTCAATTAAATCAGAGCTCCATTGCGACAGCGAGTATTTAATTATGAACGAGGCTGCATTGGCATGCCGACATTTAAGTCGGGATGGGATTAAGGAATTTGCACTCTAATCCACGCCAAATACAAACAAAAGCCACATGACTAACCCCATTTGGACAGCGCACAGCAAATTGGCCAACTGAACAGAGGAAAGCAGGAACAGCCCATGAGCAATAATAATTGTATACTAGACGTGCTCTATTCCTATTTATGCATTGAATTGTGTGTGAGTCAAGGCGAAATGCAAGCATTCATTCATTTACGCGCCGCAGGACACTCGCACACACACACACGTACACACACACACATGCGTTCATAACTCGTCAAAGCGTTTTGCATGAGCGCGCAAAATGCGAAAAGGAAAAGCGCCGCAAAGAAAAAGGAAAACAATCACAATTCAGTTGGGTGTCGAAGTGCTTCGGGCACGCGACCATCAACCAACGTTGCTTTGCTGCTGCCGCTGTTGTTGTTGTTGTCGTCGTTGTTGTTGTTGTTGTTGTTGTTGTCCTTGCTGTGCACAGTCGTAGTCGCATAGTTGCTGGTGCATAGCGTCAATTCTGCAAAGGGTCATTTTCCACATAGGCACACACATTGGCATGTGCGCCATGGAAATCACAATGCAAGGCACTGCGAGCAGGGCGACAACCACCCGAACACACACACACACACACACACACACAGGCACAAGCAAACACACGCACAAAAGTCGAACGGAATCGAAGCCTGAAAAAATGTAGCCAGGTGCATTTGCAAACACTAACCAAAATGTCGTAGGGTGCACACACACGAGCCAAAACCAAGCGCAGGCCGTAGACGTAAGCCAGCGAAGGACATTAACCGAGGGGATGGGGTGGAACAAGGCAGCGCAACGAGCCCCTGCTTTAGAGCTGAATATAAACCAGAGCTCTAGCGTAGCGCGATTCCGATTTCGATGCCGCGCTCTGAGGCTGTTGCTGATTTCGAAAGCGCTTTAAAAATTGTTTTAGGGCGCCTTTCGCGCTTTAGGGGTGGCTCGAACTGCAGCCGCATATATTCCAGAGTCGTATATCCGCATGTCAGTCACAGTGCACACTGCGCTGGAGGGTTCGAGCTGGGGTTGAGGTATTGCAGGGATCATACATATATAGTATATGTATGTAAAAAATATATTTCATTTTTACCCCGCAATTATTGTCTACAATATAAAATTCCAATTGGACGCGTATACCGCAAAAAAGGGGCGAGTCTTTTCAATTTTATTGCATTGTTATGCTTATGCTTGCATAGGGCATTTTCATTTCGTCACGAAATCTGTGACACACAGAGAAAACCAGTTCAAATGCCATACAATCAAAACATTGTGGATCAGTTTTGATCATGCTCAGCTCTGAGACTCTCTGTTTGTCAATCAGAAGTCTCTTAATGTTAAAGCTTGTCTGGCTAATCAGCCAGATGGGAATATTATTTTATATTATATACTTGAGACCCAAATCAACATTGGACTAGCATCTCGAACTCATTTATCTGCAATAGTAAAGGTGATTAGAGTGGGTCAAAAGTAATAATTTTTTAAAATATCAATTTTGTTTTTTTATTGTTAACTTCAATTATCCTTGTCAAATTTATTTAATCCATTTGAATTTATTCCATCATTGATATCTTCAATTCTGCTTGTCAAATTTATTTATTTAATCCATTTGAATTTATTCCATCAAGTCGAGAAAATGATATGGGCATGCAGACAACTGTTAGTGGGCGATAGACTCTTGAATTCCTAGAGAATATTCACCTTAGGGTCTACAAAAGTCTGATGCTTGTTGGCATGATACATTTTTATACCGTAGTTGTATTATTATTGTAATTATAAACCACTTTAATATAGTATAGTAGTATAGTCTAGGGAAGTAGTATGATCCCTGTAGGCCAACCGATTTTTAACAGAGTTTTTCTGTAAGCATCTTCCATATTATAATAATTCTCTAATGGACAATTGCTCTATTTCTCTATATATTATAATACTACCTATACATTATAATACTTTATTGCTGTACTCACAGACATAAGCAATATGCACTATAGAGACAATCGAAATATTCTTAGCCTAAAGATTTAATATCACCGATACAATCGATATATGCACAACAGAAAAACCCTGCGATATTAAGAGTATAGAATATTCGTCATGCTCTGCAATTCCTGCTTTGTTTTGTTTCAATATTATGGTTGAGCCGCCACTGCCTAGCAAGCAAAGATCCTGTGCAAGATTTGCTTTCGCCGTTGACAGAAGCATCGGCATTGAGGTAACCAAAGCGTCGTCGTCAACGTCAACGTCTACGTCGACGTCGACGTTGGCGTCGCTGCTGTGTGAAAATTGCACAAGTTGCGCTTCTGCTTTTGACAATAGCCTCACATTAACTAGTTTCCGCTGCAATTCCAATTCCGTGACCACCGCCCCCGCCGCCGCTGCCGTCTCATCGCAGCTCGGCCGCCACTTTTAATGAGTAACTGTATGCCAGACCCGGGAACTGGGAACTGGCAACTGGCAACTGCCAACTGGGAAGTGACAACGGCCAACAGTGAACTTCATTACAAAAGCACCCCATTTGCTTTGGCCTGTGCTGCTGTGCCGTTTCCTGTTTGGTTTGTTTCAATTAAATCGCATGTGCGACCCACAAGCAAAAGCAGCGCCAGGCCAGGAGGCCAGGCAGTGCAGGCAGGACATTGCTTGGCACACGGCTCATCTGTTACTTAATCATGGCATTGCCATGGATACCTCGTCGTCGCTGTTGAGGGTGTGTGCCTGCACTCGCACGCTAATTCCGTTGTCTATTTATGCAGCTTCAAGGCTATGCTTGCAGCTGATGTACCCTTACTCCAGCTCACTATTGAAGGGATTGTTCCCTGAAATGCCATTTTAAAGGCATGGAATATCTGCACAAATATGTCACAATTCCCATTCAGATGCACAGATGGACAACTCAGAGACAATTGCTAATATACTCAAGTAAAAGAATAAGTAAATAAATATAAAGACAGTTAAAATACCAATATCCAAATCAAAACGAAAAAAAAACTGCCTGAAAGTAAATCCCAGCATTCTCGGTGACGTGCATACCCTTAGCAACACCGTCACTTCACTATTTCGAATTTAACGAATTTCAAGTCTCTCGCTCTATCGACTCCGCTCATTGTTCTGATCAAGAATATATATACAGTTTATAGAGTCTTATAGAGTCACGCCTCCTTCTGCCTGCTATATACATTTTAACAAAACCATGATACATTCTATAATGATATTCTATGGGTGCACGGTATAAAAAGCAATCAGATTAACACTCTGCGAAGATTTTTGGTTATTCACGCATGTTGCACTGATATCTTGTATCACTTGTAAACATATTCCACATGTACATTCACTTCCATATCATAGAATTCAATTTGTTTGATTATGTTAACAATTAATTACAAATTTATTAACACTAAGTAGAATTTATAGTTGATTTATATAATATCATTGTATATAATATCGTTCTATGTATTTATATATATAAATATAAATATATATAGATTATTCTGGAATACTGATAGGTAAGTATATATAATTACAGCTCACTGTTGTGCTCCAATTCAAGAATAGATTAGCTATGGGCTTTAATAGAATCCATAATTGTAGTCGTAGTCGTAGGTAGGGATGACTGTGTCGTTGCTCCAGCCCAGTTGGTAGCGCAAGAATGAGTCCAAGCCGGCAACATCAACGCCCAGAGTGCGGAGTCGATTGGCGAATGCTTTGGCCTGCGCCGTGGCCACGAACCGTTCGTAGACCGGCTTAAGAGCAATCACGCGCTGCCAGAACTCGCCGAAGACGGCGCTCTGCTGGGCACTTGTCTCGAGCAGATTGCGAATCGCTGCCAGTGGGTAGATGAAAGAGAATTCCTGCTCGAAGCCGCCTATGCCATTCACTGACTGCGCCCAATGGGGGTACTTGTTGAGCACCTTGATCTCCAGCTCCAGGTCCTCGAACACCTTGAGTGAGCCGCCCGAGAGAATCAGCTGCTGGGACAGCCATTGCAGAAACTGACGCAGCTCTGGCTGATTCAGCAGCTGCATGCGCAGACGATACGTTTGCAGCGAATTGACTTCCCGGATGACTGCTTGGAACTCGGCATCGTTCAGCAGATAGGCCTGGACCAGATGCTCTATCTGCTTATATGGTACATTGCGCATCACGCTCCTCAGCTCCAAGTAGAAGTTGCTTACGGGTGCAGTGGGATTGGCAGAAGCTGCTGGTGCTGCTGGAGCAGGTGCGATTGCTGAGAGTCCTGTGCCGAGGCAACAGATCGTGGTGAGAGCTATTGTTACCAAATGCATTCTATTAAACGTACTAGTGCTTTATGCTGCCTAGAGCCGACTTAAGGGCTTTATATAGGTAGATGCTTATCTGTTCAGTTTAATGTCTTGTTTTGATTTCGCTGGCTGTGCATATTTGTTGTAAGAAATTTGATTTACATGACTTCCTTATCAGACTTTATCAACATCAAGCGTTTGCTTTGCCAAAGCCTCAGACCACATGAATGTAGTTGGAATAGACAGTGTCTATTTGTCTGTCACCCGATGCCAAGATAATCAAATTTACGGTCTTAGTCATCTGCTATAAACAGCTGTGAGCTACTCATGTTGCTAGCCAAAAAGAGCCAAACCGGATTTCTGAGAAATGAAAAGTGTTAAGTGTTTTGCAGTTGGCTTTTCCATTGATAACTTTTTCCATGCGTGTAGAAGTTTGTATTAATTTGTCAGGGCATGTCTACCACGTCGGGAATATCTATAAAATTGTTCATAGTGCCCAATGATGATTGTAGTAAGTAATTAGCCAGACGTAGAATAATGTAGACTTTGTTATGCAGGCAAGTGAATGTTTGTTTATTTTATACCCATTCGAGCAGTAAAGCAGTTACGTTACTCCATTTACTACGTCTACTCAGGTCTTCACGAATTGGGGACACTTATTGCAGACTCCTTCCTGACTCCTGACAAAAACTCTCTTTTAGTATTAAATTACTACATAATTAAAAGTTTATAAATAGCTCAAGCAATTCAGTCTCTATAGCCAATGGTCATAAATTAAACGCAGCAAGTTTTTTCCTGAAGGAGATCAAGATATAATGGTATGTAACAGCCAGAAGGAGGCTGGCAGAGTAATTTATTTTTGAGCAGGAAGACGAGCTGTAGGTTGTATACCTTTCCGTCTGAACGCTTCGATCTCACAGCCCATAAGGGCAGATCGAGTTTCAAAAAACCTTTAACTGATTCCGTACAATTATATCTCGTACATCCTAATTATTTTCATGTGCGGTTTATACAATTTTGATGAATTTGAAAACATTTTAAACTTGATCCACATGTTCAGGGTGTCTCTTAGTCGGAATCAATTACTAGCTATTTTATTATTTTTAATAAGCTGTTTATTTACTAGTTGGCCAAAATATGTTTCTTATCAAAGTTCGAATCTTGTTCGAAAAACATTTACTCACAGTTTGTTGATTTGCGAAAAGATAACTCTGCTCTCGAAGACTGTAGGAAGTTCCATGCCATTACGTGGATTTTTAGTTAGTCATAGAGATGAATACAAACTTAAAAGTTTTGACTTAGCTACAGTTATATAGATTAAACAAATATATAAATTAAGAAAACAATTATGTTCTAGCAATATTAATTTTAATTATTTTCTTATGGGATTTTAAAAGTTATTGAAGAACCAAGGGTTTTCATATAATTTGTTTTTCAAATCCAAGTTATAAAACAAAATTCAATGCAAATTACGGCGAATCGAACCTAATGACAAAAACCTTATATAGATTAATGAGTCCCGATTCGGAAATTTAAAGCCCAACTTTTGGTTCAGTCTCACTGCTAGGGCAATATCATTAGTTCCAGTCGAAGGGACTTGTCGGTAAAGAGTTCGTTGCGCTCGCCCATTAGGAATCTAGAAAGCAATGCGAGGCGAGCCCATTGCATGTGGCTAGTACCACACGGCCCCGGTCCCCTTGCACAAACAGATGGATGGATAATTAGGGAACTGGAAACGAGCCGTTTCAATGGGAGTGCAATTGCAAGAGTAACAACTCGGATGGTCAGATTTTTGGTAGAGTCGGTTGACTGTGGACTAGATATATTGGATTTCATGCAATTTATGTGCATAAAACAGAAGCAACCAAATAATAGAGAGCTGTTCCAAATAGTATAGCACACACACACGCACACACACACACACTCGCGCGCGTAGTGGTATGCATATGCATTGATGAGAAGCCACCCCAAATGTTGTTTTGGGCCGACCAACAGGGGGTTGATTTTGGACTCTCGGGCATCGGGCAATAGCATAAGCATTTTTCGGCCAAGGGCGATCGCAGCCCTAAAATGCCAAAGGGAGCAGCAGAAACCAACGGCAGCTGCGCCGCACACACACACACACACACACACACACACGCACGCACACACACGAGCACGCATGCAGTGCTTGGATAAATCATGTGTAAAGGTATTTTGATTTTTTACCCCGATGCGATAAGCGAATTGCAGCAGCTGCCAATGCGGCCAGCGGCAGCAAAACTTCAGATGGAAAATCCACAGCGACAGAAAACATAAAAAAAAAAGAAATCATATAAATTACACAACGAATGGTCTATAAAGAGAGAACATTTTAATATCAGTTGCCATGTAAACTATTTTAGGAAGGAAAACAAGCGACTAGAAATTTTTAATTGATTTGGCATGCTTCAATTTAACGCTTGGCTGCCACTTCCTTTGCAGCGCGAGTCCTTTTTGCATACACGTGCACGTGTCCTGTAATTGCCCGTTTTTAGTTTATTGTAATTTTCAATATTTTGTGTATAAAAACGAGGAAAAGGAAAATGCAGTCCCCGCTTTGACAATCGCTTCCGCTTTACGACACGTCCATGAGTCACAGCGCGTGGAACTCCTGATGTCCTTTACCGAAACTTGAGCGACGGAACTGCGAGGCGGCGACTTGGACGTCTCGCAGCACAAGTCCCGATCCTGCTACAGGTACCACACATACCTACATACATACCTTGCTTTCAGTCAGAGTCTCTGTCTCTGTCTCTGTCTCTGTCTCAGTCGCAGTCGCAGTCTCGGCCTGCGTCTCACTCCCAATTGGAGTAGCTGCCTTGGCACACGTCGTGGCTGAAAGAAACCCTCGACTGTCTTGGCTGCTTTTTGTTTAGGGGTTGCTGCCGGCCGAGCCAGAGCAGTGGAAATCCTTATAAGAAACATTCCGAAGGAAGCGAAGCAACACGTTCAAGACATTGTTGAGTCACCGCAGCCCCTTTTGCGGCGGCATTTATGTGCTTCGCTGCCGACCCTTCTCAGTTTCAGTTTCAGTTTCGGTTTCGGTTTCAGTGCCGGCTTCAGGCTCAGGCTCAGCCGCTGCTCGGAGCCTCCTTTTCTTATCGGAACTGCAAGGTGCCGGGCCGCCTTTGTGAGGTGCTCGGCTTGCCCTTTTGGGTTTTCATTCAACTTTCGTCACTTAATTGAGTTGCGGCGCCGCAAGAAAAAAAAAAAAAAAGGAATGAAATAATAAAAGGGAAGGAATAGGGCAAACAAAAAAGGGGCAATTCCTTTGGCTGGAAAGTGCCAATTGTAGGTTTCACTTTAGGCAGCTACAAATTGAAATGCCCGCAGAGAGTCCCTGGCGTTGGCTTTTTATTCATGTGCCTTTTGCTCAGCCATTGTCTTCGGCGTCCTCACCTTGAGTGTAGTTCCTTTTTATGCTTGCTCTGCAGCAGGGAAGCCATTAAATTGATTATAAAAAGTCTTCGAAATGTGTAAACACAATGTCAGACAGCTTGTCGCCAGAGCCAGAGTCCTGGGCACTCTCTCTCTCTCTCTCTCCCTCTCTATCTGCCATTCGCTTTGTCAGCTAAGGAATGCTACTAATTACATGGGCGTTGCGGAGCCTGCCGAGGAGGGACTCGTATACGGATTGTGACTTGGGTCTTAAGCAGCGAGTGATTCCAACAATGTGCGCAGTAAGCGACAACTTAAGGGTTTATCAATGGCAATAATGGAAATAGCAGGAGCTAAAGTGGAGGGCGTGCCGAGCTGCTTGCAGAAGGACGACATTTGATTATTGGAAAGGGAGCTCCTTGCACACTAAACGAGGGCAATTATTGCGCTAGCTTTAAGGATGCCCTAAGAGTTATATGGCCAGTTTTATGCCATTTAAGGAAAGATATAGATAACACGAATTATTTCTATCGAATGCTCATACTTCATCAATTGATTCAACTAATCAATTCCTTTGAACTGTTCAAGCAGTTGCTCATCGCATCGCTATCTCTCCGCAGGAGTGGCTCAACTCTTATCGCATAAGCTGCTGAGGCGG
The DNA here is from genome assembly GCA_037075325.1 of Drosophila mayaguana. Lineage (NCBI taxonomy): Eukaryota > Metazoa > Arthropoda > Insecta > Diptera > Drosophilidae > Drosophila > Drosophila mayaguana. The sequence continues at coordinate 1,634,981 of JBAMCG010000080.1, read as the reverse complement.
CACTTCAATGGGTGCCGATAACAATCCAGCGCAGAAATCTGTCATGCGGCTGTGCATGTCTAGGACCAATTCCAGGTACAAAGTCATTTGCATGTTCACGGCTTGTTGGCCAGCACACGTGTTCGATTCTACACGGACTTGGGCTTATTTGCATGGGGCGGAGAGCGCAGCGAGTAGATAAAGCTCGGCACCAACTGTTCCAATCAACGAAGTTCTGTGTAAAAACATGTCATGTATGTATTTATTTATGCAAATATGGAAATTAAGCTAACAAACGGCGCGGCGGGCGCTGCGCAAGCGCAAGCCAAGCAACGCAACAACCGGCCGGGGCCATGTGCACGGGCAGAGTTAGGGGCGCATGGCACGATCCAGGGCACGTTCCAAACGCAACCCTCGGTTAGATAACGGCACACACACACACACACACACGAATTCGCAGACACAGTCAGCTCGTGAATGCGTTACACATTTTACATAACATTTACGGCTCGACTGCATTTCGGCTTGGCCCGTGTGGCAGCTGCCGGCGCTGGCTTTGCCAAAAACGAGTTTATCCTTATCCAAGGCGCGGTTCATGGTCGAGCCGAGACTCGCGTGTCAGCGGCCCCTTACCGCTCCACCCCATTGCGACACATCGAGGCATTTGTACTGCAGTTTCAGCTCATTTCGATGTTCATAAATAACGACAATGGCGGCGCGGCGCGGATGCAACAGCAACTCGAATAATAAAAGCAACCGAGATCCCCAGGTATTTTTCACGTGTTTGGCACGTTTCACTCGATTTTCCGGTTCTCGATTCCCATTCGGCATTTGTTCCTCTGCCCTCTAATCCTCTGAGGCAGTCGGCGGACGGAGAGCGGCGCACGCGGCACGCGCCCGTCCTCTTTGTGATAAATTGGGCTTTAAAGCAGGGGTCCACAGCCGAATCCACCCCACTCCATTGATAAATTGCCAAAGCTGTGCCAATGGACAGCTAAACTTTAGGTTTCCGTCTCCCTCTCGCACGTCCCCCACCTCTTCTCCCTCGTGTCTCGCCTCCACTGACTCCACATGGCAACATGCAATTGTTTGCTACATTGTCAAATAAATCTTAGTTCCGCCTGCGAGTCTCTTGTTTTATTTACAAAGTCGGCCAATTACATTAAGTTCTCTGATACGCCTATATCATTTGTCAAAGTCGGCAGATACACAGTGTTTATTGTTTGATATTACTTATATGAGCTTGACAATGGATAAATATTTATATACCTTGCACTTATTTATATCTATATATTTATAAACGTGCTTATATAAATATAATCTGACAGATGTACTTACATATGTATATGTACATTTCGATATATCACTATGTAATACGGGTACAGATGTGTCTTATATACGTAACACCAACATATATACATAAATACGTACATACATACATGCATGCATACATACATACATACACACATACATACATCCATGCATACATAAATATATGCATTTATAGATGCATTATATACATACATACATTCCATATCAATATATGTATGTATGTACATATTTGTATTTACATTCATAGATAGGCTTTCAAACAAATATACAGCGAAATCAGGATAATTCCACATAACACGGACCTAGAATTTTTACGAATTCATGACTATACGATTTATCAAGATTTTCATTTCAAGAGGCTTAACATTCGATTTCGAACAGGGATTTTATGTTTTTTGACGCTTCAGTTTGCCAGATGAGAATGATTGCAGCTTAAACTCTTTTTGTGCAGAACTGATATGATTGTTGATGGAGTGATTCTAAATTGCTTTGCCACGTCAATTGTTTTTGTAGCATTATCAAAGGAGGGAGAGATTGAAAGGGTCTCAGGCGTACGTTTATTTGACATTTGTATATACTGACCTAACACGTGAATAAGAATTTGTCAAACAAAGCGAAAACACTGAAGGAACGACAAAATTCCACATTTTTACAACTGAAGAAACGAATTTCAGTTTGCATTACGAATCTAAATTAACTTTTTTGGGGGGTTAGCGAGAGTACAGAAATGTACGGAATTTTCAAGGGCAAAGGAGCTTTAAGGAATTATAGGAATTTTGAAGTTAGTGAGGAATAAAATATTTCGACTTCACTGTAAATACATAGATAATAGGAATTTACATTCCCACTCACATTATATATCTTGTATATTTGTATTTGCATTTCGCTCATATTTATATACATATGTATGTATATACTTAAATACGTACTTTACAAATATGCACATATGCTTATCAATTTGATCTATATTTATATATATAAACACAATGCATGCAGACGTCTTACATACTCACATACCTATCTACAAACATGTTCATTAAAATAAATATATTCATACACTCACACATACATATCTACCTACACGTATACTAAATGCATTTTGATATGCATTCCTTTGCGGAATTATAACTGTGTAAGTCTGATTTTTTTATATATGAAATATTCACATTGTTGCTTATATATACGTGCATACATACATACATACATGTATATGTTATACCCAACCTTGACCAGACCAATGATTAAATAGATAAATATGGATTGGTCACTGTGACGTGCCGAATCGTAAAACATTCAGTTCAGGCTTTGAACTTAAGATTAATTATTTTTAAAGCGTGAACGAGTATTATGTAGTCGGTCTTTTCGGTCGGTATTTTTACACAATCAACAGTCAGCACAGAATATGATACATGGAATTAATTAATCGTGCTTAAGAGAATTGATTTGATTTACAATTAATTACTCCAAACTCAAGAACCAGACGTAATTCTTGTTATTGATGCTGGGCTACTCACAGCTCGAGCTGAGTTATCAACTAAGTGGCGCAGTTTGGTCCGTCACTTGTTGATTCCAGAAGTCGAGCTTTTCCTCCATCTGCTCAGAGGTTAGTTTCGTTGGCAGCTCTCTCGGCTTTTCCGGCAGCCCCAAGGCTCGGAGATGGTACAAGAAGAACTCATACCTGTCGTAATCATGCATTTTGGTGTAATGGAAACTAATGGCCGTCTCGGAGCAGCAATCGCTCATCTGTGAATATGAAATGCAATTACAGTAATCCAAGTTGAGAGCAGGGCTTACATTCGGCGTGAAGTAGGAGTAAGTCGTCAGCCAAGTGCCGTTTTGTATGCTCGGCATCAAGTGCCTAGGATGAAGTGGCAGGAATCGCTCGCGGCCATGCTCATCCCTGGAGTCCCCGGCGGTGACGCCCACATTTAGTAAGCAGTAACCAATTTGTCTGTCCTCTGAGTAGGTATTAAGCGGACAGAATTTAGTATTGTTCAGCGCGAAAAGGTTCAAGCGACGCAGTGCATCGCGGCTGAGCACATAGCCAGCACCGCCCGACATGTAGCCATGCGGATATGAGGTGCGAAATCGATGGCCAAAGAAGACTGCCGCCTCCGGGTCGAACGGGTAGAGGAACATTCTCAGATTCTCCATTATCACATAGCTGGGAGAAACGCAGTCATCAGAGAGCAGTCAAATGTCGCACGTTATGCGCCACTTACGTGTCGTCGTCCGCCTTGAGAAACCAGTCATACTCCTCCACGTAATGCTCGTAGGCATAGGCGAACCCCGCCCGCACCTTGCTGTACAGATTGTCGCGGCTCTCCGAAACATTCAGATTCACTGCGCCCAGCGCGTCGTCGTCTTCGCTGCTCATAAAGATCAGCTTGTTGCAGCGGGCGCCCCAGGTGGAGTGCACCTTCGCCGCCTTAGTCTTGTGGTGAGCTGGCATGGTCAGCACCAGGCAGAGCACACGTGTCTCACGAAACAGCCAATCCGACAGCGATGGCCTGGCGAGGGGCGCAGCTGTGTCGGCAGCGATAGCAGTGCTCTCATACTCCTCACCCGTGAGCGTCAGGTAGTCCCACAGCTCGGTCAGCTGCATGCCCACAATCAGGCCCAGCGCCAAACACAGCACATTCCGAAACATGCCTCCCGACCAGCCCGCACATTTGCCAAAACGTTCAACTTTGGCCCGTACGAAATATCCAACACCGAGCGAAGTGCCTCTGCTTTCAGGTGCCTCGCAACTGATTGCTCAGCTCGAAAACGGTCTTCAAATAAGTGACTCTTGCACAGCCGTGGGCCAAAAACGAGTTTGATTTGTTTTGACTTGTGGATCGCATAGCAAATGAATTACAATGCTCTCAAGATGTTCGCCGACTAAATTTAACAAACTATTCTCTTCTCCATTCCCTTTCCAGCTCCAAGAATAGAGGAAACGTCATAGAGTTCTAATAGCGAAACATGCACAGAACGTAAGACATATAAAAGCTGAAATTGACGTAACGAAATTCTCTTTTAATAATGCTGAATATCTTATGCTCTTTTATCACGTATGCTCTATAGCTCGAACCGTTTCACAACTTGAATGAAATAATAAAACTAAATAAATATGGAATGTAATCAAAATTGAAAATTATAAATAAATTGTTTCAATATACTTATTACATCATCTTTAAGATATAATAAGTCAAATTTCCTATCACATTTACCCTCAGCTCAATATCATTCAAAGTAAGCTTTAGTCCATATATTATCCACTCCCATAATAGTTCATATACTTCTATTATTTTTTACCTTTCATTCATCTTGTTGATCTCGAAAGAGTATTCGAATTTCGACTAGTCAAGAAAACACCTACACAAATTGCTTGCTTATTTGAGAACCGGTTTTGAGCGTCTTCGTGTCGTGTTGGTTTTGACCTACACACCTGAATCTGTTAGCGGCTCTCTTAGCTTGTCTCCTTTCACTTTTCGTCCGCCTTCGCCCTTTAGTACACTACCCCATCTGTATGTCTAAGAACAATTGAGTTTGGTAATGGTATTATTTATTTTATTGCTAGTTTAATTTTCATTTTAGGTTTGCTTGATTTATCGTATTACAATTTATGTAGGTATGTTTAATCTTTAGTTAGTACAACTTTTTCAATTCGTTTGTTTCAGTTTACACTAAATGTGGGCTAATATTATTACGAGTTCTTTGCATTTTCGTTCAATATTTATCAAAACGTGTTTGAATGTCTCAAGATTCATTCCGTCTTCTGTTTCGTTTCCATTTGCAATATGTATATTCAAAATTGCTTATCTTTCTGCATCGCCCCTCCCGACTTTCTCTTTCGCATTACAAAATTATTACAAAACAGTTAACCTTAACTTTAACTTTAGGTTTGTTTGTCGTTTGCTTGTATACTCTCATAATTGTTTAATGGTTACTTATAGTTGTAATTATTTATTATTTCATGTATATCTTATCTGTTTATCGTATTCTCGTTTATACGTTTAGTAAGTGCACTTGCCAATTTTCGTTTGTTTTATTTTCATTCCTTCTAGGGTCACAACAATTATCTCTCAAAAACGGGAAAACAAAGGTAAACAAAAATTGTCAGGCAATTGTTCATCAACATTTATGATTCGCATGATTTTTCGACTTAAACAATTGTTAATTTGTATTTAGTTAGTTACACAGCCTTAGACACTACTTAAACATAAAACATATACGAGGGCTATCAAAACCGATGTAGCGCCAAAGCAATATTAAAAGAGAAGCAAACAAATATTTTTTTAAATTAACAAGTTAAAAAAAAAATGATAAAATTTTGCAGAGCCAATTTGGGGCTGGGCTTCCGGAGTATTAAATAATATTAAAGAATAAAACAAATTTTTCACAAAAATTTATATCTATTACGTCTTTAGTTTCGGTAGCTTTTTGTTTTTATATATATAGTATATATATATTTATATATATGCGATGTATGTTGAACATATAAATTTCGCTTGAAAAAAATATATGTTGATGTACTTATGAAAATTCATCATGATTTTCCTCAGCTTTTTAGTTTTCTTTCCTTCTAGTATAAATTTAATTTATGTTCATTCATATGAAAATGTTATGTATGAATAGTTTTTTTACGTTTCATATGTTGTTAGCTTGGCTTTAAACTACAAGTCCTAATATTATTGTTTTGCTTCTGTTTAGCATTACTTCTCTATGCTTCTTAGCCTTGTTTATTTTGAATCGATTTTAGTATGTAGTTGCTTTATTTATTTTTTTTTCCACGTATTTTTAGGAACCTATTTGTAACTAGCAAAGCACAGACGCTGTAAAATTTCGTTAGAAAAAAATGCTAATATAATTTGGCTTACAATTAATTCATATATGTGTAACATCAAAATATACATAGTACAATTTATATATTCATTAGTGTACAGTATATATAAATTTATATATGCATTGCAATACATCTATTCTTTAATATTTCAAGAACTCTTGCTGTTTTTTCTGTTTTTGTTTGTTTGTTTTTCTTTTCTTCTTTTTTTTACAATGGCATTGCGCTGATATTTCCTCATGTTTCGAGATGTTCTAAAGAAAACGTTTTCACGCCATATACAGAACTATAATTTTATTTACTTTAATTTAAAAAAAATATATATTATTTTTAAACAATTTGTTTATAGAATAGAGTTTGTAACTTGCAAGTATAAATTTCATTACTTTAAGATGAAGGCTCTAACAATTCTAAGTCGGCGCATTTGCATTGGTTTATATAGGTTTTACGTTAATTTATATCGATTATTAAATATAAAACCTATTTCAACAAAAGTTTGTAACTAATTGTAAATAAGTTTAACAATATTCCTTTGATAAGTCAGTGACTACACAAGTATCAAAAATTATTGTTTTGGATAATAAATGTTTTTTTTTCTTTCTTTTTTTTTATCGAATTTTAACATTGGCACGTTATTTATAGTAAATGTAAATATAGTATATGAATTAGAAAATAATATGTATGAATCTTTATTTATATGCGTAATGTGTTATATTAACTCCATATGCAACTAGAAATGTTGTAATAATTGTAATTTGGAACGAAACACAAAACAATTTCTCAAAAAAAAAAAAAAAAAAAAAAAATTATATTTTTGATGAATGAGCCAATTTAACGATTTTTCGTTACAGATACTAAAATATCATAATGGATGCCAACAGATTTCATAAAAGTAATATATGTAGTTTTAAAATGAATATGAATATGGGATCTAACTAAGCAACAAACTATATTAGTTCTAAAAAAAATCGCCTAAATTTTCTCTTTGTTTTTTCTTCTTTTTTGTTTGTTTTTGCATTCACTTATTGAACTTACACACAAAATAATGCTATTCATTCACGTATTCTCATGTCTTGTATTGTATACAAATATGTTTGTTTTTGTTGGTTGGTTTTAAAGCATATTCAAAGCATTTCAATATAAGATTATTGTTTTTAACCTGATGCACGGCTGATTGTATTCTCTGTCGCCTAAATGCATGCTGCATGCTATAAACAATTACTGCAAGTAAATTCTACATCTTAATTTGTATATAATATATCATATCATATATGTATACTACGAATCTATGTACATATAGAGCTCTAAATATTTGTCATATTGAAGAGGTCTACAACTATGCATTATGCACGCATCTGCTTTTTGTGCAATTTAGATAGGATTGAGGGGCACACAGGATTTACAGATATTGGCTGGTTTGAATATAAGAAACTTACTATATAGTCTATATGTATATAATTTGCTCGCTGTTTAGTTTAGCCATCCCAAGCGCTACGTTTTGTACAAAGATTTCGTCACAACGACTCGCTGTTGGTTTGCTTTGCTTTGCTTTGTTGCACAACTAAACTGTTATCAACTTAGGATTACGGCTAAAGCTTACCAACTAAGAGTTGTGTATTTATTAAACTTAGACAACACACACTCACGCACACATACACACGCATTCATCACATTCTCACATACATGCGCTTTGGACTTTGGGCTTAAACATAGGCATTTAAATATAATATAACCGTTCAACTATTTGTATATGCATAAAAAACCAAACTCTGGCACTCCCTTAGACAGAGCACGCTATTATTTTGACAACTTAGTTTCATTTATTACTCGCTGAGTTAGCAACTGCTGTGGTGGAGGCGGGATTGGCTGAGGCATGGGCATGTGCATGGGAATTGGCGGCGCCCACTGTATTGCCAGCGCCACCGCCATTACTAGCCTGCACCTGTGGCAGGGTGTCGAAGCGGCGATAGTAGAGTAAATAAGGCACACGCGGCGTGTGCGGCTGCAGCACTTGCTTCTCGCCGATCGGCTTCACCGAGCTGTCATCGTAGCGCAGCCAGTTGTTATAGCCGGTGTGGAACACATCCGTTATGTAATGGCCCTTCGAGGCCTCCTTGCCGTCATGGTAGACCACCGCAAACAGGCGATAAGTGCGCTGCTTCTGCGACGTCTTTTTCGAGCCAAGTATTTCTGCGAAAAATACAACAATTGGTTAGATTCCTTTGGGGCTCGAAACATTTACTTACTGGCATCAATTTTGAGCTCCACAGGGAACTCGACCTTCTTCAATATCTTTGTGCAGCCATCGGATCTATAGTCAAAGTATTTTAAATGCAATATCAAAACGATGGGCAGCTTCTCCACAGTCATTTGCTGCCAGGCGACCACCTCTTGTTTGCTCTTGCTGCCAGTGACGCCCTCTAGCTGATCACGACCCACAAGTATTTCCAGAGCCTCCTTCACCGACGCCGCTTTCTGCAATGAACATTCGATTAATGTACTTGTATCGAATATGCTATTCCACAATTTCACTTACCTCAATGTTCAATTGGAGCGTAAAGAAAGGCTGTATAACATCTGTGGAGTGTTCTCCCTCACGCTGAAGTCGCGAACGTAATTCACCGCGGAAGATATCGCTCAGTGGAGTGCGTCCGAAATCAGTTTGACGTGTAATGCTGCCTTTATTGCGATTGTTGCAGATCATCTGGAGAAATAGAGTTTATTAATATTATAAATATATAAATATTTAAATTAAATATGATAATAATTACCTGCCAATCGTCACCTTCATCCTCGATCTCCTGTTCTTGCTCCACGCCATTCTGTTGGGCATTTGGCTTGGCAATCAGCTTGATAATCTACACAAATACACAAATACAAAAAATCTTAGTTGGACAGGATTTACACGTTTAGGAATAATGAAACTCTACCTCGAGCATCTCATCGTTCAGCTTGTTGAGAACGTAGCCCAAGAACTCCTCAGCATCCTCCTGTCGGCCCTCCACGTGCTCCTCGCGGCTGTCGTTCCACAGTTTGTATATTTCCGTGGGCTCAAATGCCAAATCGCACTGCAGATCAACGCCGGCAAATTCATCCTTGCCCTTGATCTGAGCAGCTTTGTTGTTCAGCCGCAGGCGAGTGCCGGTCGGCAGCGACGAAAAGTTACTCATGTACGAAATCCTGAAATAGAAGAGCAAGAGTGTAACTTAGAAAAGGTTCTCAATTCTAGGTATTACAGATATAGATGTGCGTGCCAGCAGTGTTCATGATGCCATCGATGGGCGAATCATGCGTACACACCCTGCACTTGCGTTGGCCTCGACATCAGCGAAGATTACGTCCAAAACGGAGCCAATCAGCGCTCGCCTGAGAGACCAGCGACAGTTGCTGTGCCACAGACGTAACACAGATGCCAGCTGATATTGGCGCCGAGGCGTCTGTTGACTTGTCTGTGGCAAATCGAATGGGGTGCCAGCTGGGTCGCTACTTACATGGCGTTCACAGTGGGTGTCTTCACCTCGCTCATCACCGCCGCCTGCTTGGGTATGGAGCGCAGCAGATTGTAGAAGGGCGAACAGCCGAGCAGCGCCTGCAGTATCGAGTTAATGTAGCAGTAATTTGATCGATTAGTCAGGCCGCGGGGCCGCAGGCTAATGGGCGTCAGGTTGGTTTTGTAACGTATCAAGAAGTCGGCGTATTTGTTGGTCCACTCGTCGAGCTGGGCGGCGCGCGATGGCTCCGCTTTCAGCGGCTTCACAGCTGCCGAGGCGGGTGGGGCTACAAAGGCCGGCACAGCCTGTGCCGAGGCCGCCGAATAGGAGAGTGCGCCCGGCGTGATAAGCGGGCCCGTTGGCGCCGGCACAGGCGTTGGCGACTGCAACTGATGATGAACGCTTGGCAGGCTCTGCGTAGGTGACGCAAATGATAACTGCTGTTGTGGCGCAGGCAATTGATGTGGTGCTTGTGACTGTGGTGGCACTACTTGCATCTGTGACGACTGCTGCGGTTGCTGCTGCTGCTGCTGCTGCTGCTGCTGTTGTTGGGTTTTGTTGCCATCATAGGGCGCTACTTTGGCCACGGGCTTCTTGCTGGAAAAGAGACTGGCCCAAGAGGGCTGGCCGCTGTCCGCGCTGCTGGCGCTCTGCGAAGCAGGCGGAGCTGGTGGCGCCAAGTTCAGCGCCGGCTGCACAGCCACAGGAGTTGCAGCAGTACTGAAAGAGGCTTCAATGCCCGAGTTTTGAGTGACGTTTCTTGACCTTACTCCATAACTTGCGTGGGTTTTGGCAGCTGGGGCATATTGTTGTTGTTGTTGCTGTTGTTGTTGTTGTTGTTGTTGTTGTTGTTGCTGCTGCTGATGATGCTGCTGTGGCTGCGGCTGTACTGTTGCATTGCTTGTGCTGTTGGACTGACTTTCAGTGGACGTCTGTTGTTGAAACTGTTGCGGCGTCGCAGTTATGCTAGCCGTTGAGGTAGTTGCTGTTGTTGAATTGCTGTTGCTCGGCTGTTGGTGTTGCTGTTGCTGCTGGGGCTGCTGCTGCCCACTAATCTTACGTTCGAGCGATGGCGCTGAGCTTGCGACAGGCGATGAGGGCATCTTCATCGTGCCATATGTACGCACCTGCGGCTGACTGTTGTTGCTAGTGCTGCTGCTGCTGTTGGTGCTGTTGTTGCTGTTGCTGTTGCTGTAGTTGGCCTGATAGTGCTGCTGCTGTTGCTGGTAATGCTGCTGGTTTGTGTAGGTCTTGGTGGGATGACTGTAGACGCCGCCGCCAACGGAGCCAGACTGCTTATTGAAACCGCCGCCAGTGGATGTTGCACTGGCTCCACTTGCAGCAGCAGCACCTGCAGCAACAGTTGCCCCATTGTTTACAGTATTAGGCGAGGCTGTGACCGCCACCGACTGCGTGGACTTCTTGTGCTGGGCGGAGTTTGTCCACGACATTGTCTTGGTGGTTTGTATGGCAGTGTCGCTGCTGCCCTGATGATGGTGATGATTCTGCTGTTGGTGCTGCTGGTGGTTGTACTCGGAGGAGTACTTGCGACGCACTTGCTGCTGCGAGCCGTTGTTGTACTGCTGCTGCGGCGGCTTACGTTGCTGCTGCTGCTGCTGATGTTGTTGCTGTTGATGATGATGGGGTGTATGTTGCTGTTGTTGCCCATGCTGCTCATTGTGAGCTGCCGTTTGTTGTTGTTGCTGCTGTTGCTGGGGCACAACTGGCGAAGTTTGCTGCTGCTGATGTTGTTGCGGTGGCACAGCAGCTTGCTGCTGTTGCTGCTGGTGGTGCTGCTGGTGGTGCTGTTGCGGTGCTACGGTGGCAATGGATACAACCAGGTTAGCTGCCGGCTGATGCTTATCAACCTTTTGCCTTTGATAGTCCAGCTCAAGTTTCTGCGGCTTCTCGTTGCTGCCAATCAGTGTCTCATCCAGAATCAGCTCGTTGTTGCTGTTATTGTTATTGTTGTTGTTGTTATTGTTGTTGGTGAGCAGCGTTTTATTAACTGTAGAAGAGAATTTCAATTAATGAGCAACTGTTCAAACAAGCAGGAGGCCCCCAAGTAATCCCTCCGTCTCTTGGGCCACATAATACACCAATTTGCTGTGAGTATACAAAATAATTTACATTGCCTGCATAATTGATACCAATTGATGTCAAATGAGATATTTTTGCTCGGATCGGATGTCGCTGATGCTCCCAAATTTGGACGTCTTCAATTGATTTGTTTTTGTTGTTGTGTCTCTAAGGAGGGCAGCGCATCGATAGGCATATGACATACATGCCATTTAGTGGATCACAATATCAAAAAGTCAATACCGAATTAGTTCACACGACGCTAAACAACAAAGACAATGGAGATTCACCCGATCAGCAATTGAGAGTCTCTTTAGACTTTAGACGAGCACGAAGAGAACAACAACAATGCTGAGATAATGACGCAGATGTCGGCCCAGCAACTGGGCGATAGATAAGGCGTGCCACACACACATTGTTGCCCACTGCGAAAAGTATGGCAAAGCACTTAATCCATGTCCATTTCGAGTGAGCTATGCGCCTCCCCCAAAAGAGAGATAACGACAGCAGCTACACATCCATTTCGTGTGGACAAACAACATTGTTATGAGTAAATCACAATTGCTGCCTATATTTGTGTAGTTGAACTTTGGGCCGTGCTCTGATATGGGTCGCACGATAAACCGACTCGAAATATGTATGTCTGCCGATAAGGCAACGATGACACTCAGCTGGAGCAGTACTGAAACAAAGGGAGCAAAAACAATGCGCACGTGATGCGGAGAAGTCAACGATGCGATGCTCCTCTCACCCATTGGTCGTTAATAAATGCCTAATTAATATTTCCCACTGATAGGGACTGCGAGAGCTACGGCGGGTCTCGCCCCAAGTACTAACAATTACGCGCTGTAAATATTAACACCTGATAAGACCCCAGGCGACGCCAAAGGCGGGCAGTATCTCACGGCCCTCTTGGGGCATTGAGGCGTGATTGAGACTGTGAGAAAATCAAGTTTGCACAGCTGATGAATCCCGCCATATTTTCACAAAGCAATGAAAACATTAATCAAACGAAGTACTCGGATTCGTAATATTTATTGCAAATATAAAGCCGATCGGAGGTAAACTTCAATTCAAGTTCAATCTTGAACTGAATCTTGGCGCAGTGTATTATACATACACATACGATCAAATAGGATTCCAGTTTAATACACTTGACGACACAAAATTTGTATGGATTAACAGAATTTCCTAAAACATTAAAGGGAAATATTCAATACACATTTTAAAACTGACAACAGTTTCAACTATGCACAGATCTCTGGATCTCTCAAGATATCGAGGCTAAGAGAAACAGGCCTCCTTCCCCACCAAGCTGGCACTTAAGGGAATCATGCCCCATTCCGTGTGAAGCAGAGCAACGGCGATTAGAATTATATTAGATATGCCATTTGGAGTATGTGTGAGGATAGCTATTTAAGATTTTATTAGCGCATATATCATAACGAATGCTTTCAGTACACAATTAAAAGGCGGTGCTAAATATTATTTACCCCATATCGTCATATGACAAAGAGCAGAAATAACAGCAGGGCGCCGAGTTGGACTCGGATTTCCAACAATAGTAGAGAACCCAGAATTTCGAGCTGAATGTGTTAATTAATTTCAATTAACGTCTAACGAGCGAGCCAGTCAATAAATATACTCAACGATAGATAAAACTTTAAAACACAAAATTAACAACTCGAATTCAATTGGATCAGAACTCTAAAAAATTAAATGAAAATTTTCAGAGCAGCAATTGAATTGAATTGAAAACAAATGCGAATTGAATTCAAATTACATAAAGAACCTAGAGATTACAATAATAATAACAATAGTACTAAACAAAAAACAGAACTGTGTCACATTTGGGTGCGACGATGAGCTGAGAGAGCCACAAGGTTAGCTGGATAATTACAGAGCTGAGCGCACAGGTAAATTACAAATTACAAATTACAAATAACAAATAACGAACAGCACCTATTGAAATCAGTAATACAGCAGCAACAACAGTTAAACATGTTCGGCTAATAATAGAAGAGAGCAACAAAAAGTTGAATGCAACAATGCAAACAAGGAAATCAACGACGACACGAACCAGCGCGACTGTACTTCACTTTTACACATCAAGGCGCCAGTTGGGAGGGAGCCAATGGGGCGGAGTGTTCAGCAAATGGAGGTGGAAATGGAACTCGGAGAGTGAACAGCATTAGAACAGTAGTGACGTCTACTGCACTTGACTGGCCAATTTCGCTTTCGATTTCACTATATAGAAACTGTACTACACACAGACACACACACGTGCACACGCCTCACACAGATAGACATATGCCATGCACATATCGTATGACAGTTATACATTACGCAAATGAATTTGCGTTTCTCTCGTTACACTGAGTCGAGCTATATATGAACAATCGAGATTTTGTAGTTGCTTTTCCATTTGATATTTAATTGATTTTTCTTTCCAAGCAATGCGACTCGAAACGGGGTCATCATCAGTCGGAGAGCAGCCCCCAAAAGCGGGGCTGCCGCCGTCTAGCTCTATCGGCTGAGCCGTCCCCGTCACCGTACCCCTCCCTCCCGCCTCGTAGGCCATGCGCGGCTGTTGTTATTGAACGCGCGATTTTATTCAATTTTTATTAGCGACAACAACAACAACAACAACAACAACAACAGCAAAGACAATAAAAGCAGCAAAATAAAAATAACAATTGCCACATTTGAGTAATTTGCATTTGACTTACAATTTATAAACCCATTTAATTGATAACCAACTGAATAGCAAAAAGAGTCAAAATAAATGAAATTCACTGAATACTTCGAGTGACTCAAATACTGTGAATTTCAAATGAATGAACAAAAATATGATAGGTATATATATAAATGAATAGATAAAGCAAACATATTACAAATTAATTGAAATATAGGATCAAAGAGATATTGGCACAAATCACAATAAAACAGAATATCATGCATTTTACTCTTACTTTTAGCTCCACATACACAATTATTCATCTGGTATATTACGATATACTACGACAAAATAAGCAGAGCTTAGTCATTTCTGCTTTGACTCATTTTATATTATGTTGTAACAACAGCCAACTACAAGATGCAAAAACAAAGCAACTCAAAGTGCACAGTCAGGCCACAAATGCGTGTAATATTCCCCTCATATATACATACGTATATGCCTATATACATATATATATATAGACCTATATGTACACTCACATACTATTTATACACACACAAAAAATGGCACAGCTCTGCTTATTGTAAAATAAATTGATTAAAGCAATTAAATATATTAGCTCGTATGCATTTTCAATCACAAATAATTTGCTGTTTATCAGTAAGTGGTGGGGTACAGAAACAACAACAACTTCAAAACATAATGCAGTAAACAAATAAAGCGTGATATAACTCTATTGCCACACGTGGAACTCATTTAGTGCTGTTGCTGTTAATATTATTATTACTACTATTATTATAATTATTGTTGTTTTTGTTTTTGTTGTTGTTCTTGTATATAAATTGATAACGATCGGGCCAATTCGATTCGATGACAAACAAGCAACAGTTAAACACACAACTGCGTACACTTTCGATTGCCTGGCAACAAGTAGTAGGCTACACCCTGTGTCTCTGGCTGTGTGCACCCTGTTGTTGCTGTTGCTGTTGCTGTTGCTGTTGCAATTCAATTGAATTCATTTGTGTCAATTTACAATAAATAATAGCCCAAGAGCTGTGGCAGCCAGCAGCAGTAAGCAATAAGCCAAACAAATTGCATAATTCCCTAAGACGACAAACGGCGGCACGCGACCTTCGTCTAGAACAAAACGAATTACCTGCTCCACTGCCCCACTGCACCACCCCTGCCGCCAACGCACCACCTGGCAGCGGCACACACAAACGGCAAACAAGCGGCTAAGAACTGTAAAACGTTTTCTTATCAATGAAAGCACTAGCCAACAAATTATTTACGACGACGACGACGACGGCGACGACAATCAAGTTGCTTGCTATAAACTGGGTGGGATTACATTCAGCCGATTGTTTCATTCTCCTCTATCGATACAATGTTGTTATTGCAAGTGAGTGTAGAGCAGCAGCGGGGTAGCTCAGTAAACCGTAACAGTAAGAAAGGTAGAGTCCGACCGAGTCGATCTAAACAAATCCTTCTAGCTGTCTGCCTGAACTAAAGACACTATCTAAAAGCAAAATATTTTGTTAATTTACTTAATAATCATTGAATTGATATCGAAATATAAAAAGCCAAACTAAATCAATATCACAATGAAAATAGTTATAGCAAAAGAAAATATTCTCCAATTAGGAGAGAAACTATAGTCAGCTGATTTTTTAAATCTGTTGTTTCATTTTAGAATGTCATATTGCAATATTGTAAAGGCTTGGTAAGCAAAGGGTTTATCATATTGATTCATTATCATATTGATTCAATTACAGGGTATATCCAAGTGGGTCGAACGACCTTTCTTATTATTCGCAAGAATTGTCGCTGATAGGTAATGATAGGCAGGCGACAGCTCAATTGGGTTGTTGGGGCTGGGACTGGCAGTTGGCCAACGGGATGGGATAACTGGAAAAAGGAAGGACACCAACGGCGCAACGACAGGATGAATGCTAAAGTGGCAGCAGCAGTTACAGGAGCACGGCAAGGACACACGCTTCACCTGCCTAGCTGCTAATGTAAATGTAAATGTGTTCCTATGTGTGTGTGCGTGTGTGCGTGTGCAACTGACATTAACATATAAATGTGTATAACAGTTGGCGCGCTGAGTTACCACTGTATCAAGCGGGTACAACAGCAACGGCAACGGCAACGGCAACGGCAACGGCAACGGCAACGGCAACACGACGGCAAATCGAAAATAGACAACAAATGATGCGCATGAAGAGCAACAAGTAAAATGCGAGCAAAATATAAACGAAGAAAAAGATAAAAGTAGCCAGCCATAGCACTGCGTCACTTTGTAAATATACATACATACATATTCATATATGCACCCATACAGATATCTACATATACGTGTAGGTGCATGCATGCACATACATGCCTGCATATATATGTATATTCTGCGACAACGAGGAAAACTGTTTCTCGCAGCGTAAAAAATACACCTTTAAACAAAAGCGCACAAGCTGCCTGGCAGCGGCGCAATGTGGCGTATGCGCAATTTCAATTTCATTTCCCCCATACCACTGCGAGAAAAAGAAAAGAAAAACAGAGAAATAAAAACAACAATAACTGAGAAGAAGGTTGTTAAGAAATTCTTGAACCGGCCAAGAGGCGATGACATTGGTGTCTTCAATACACAAACGCATCTAGAAAAGCGCATTCAACTCTTTCGCAAAATAAAGGAAAATTTTAATGGGAGAGTAAATGGACAGCACAAAGCAATTTTTGCTGTGCCATAAACCTTATAGCGCTCTCTGAGATAGAGAGAGATAATTCATAATTTATGAAAGCGATACAAATTTAGATTCTTAATTATAAATCACTTTTCTACATTCCTAATTGAAGGTAAAACCCTAATATTCTATTACTTTTTATATTATCCCAGCTTTTATTCATTTATTAATTTATTTGTATGCTTTTCTGGCTCGGGCCCAGAAAATGCACCCATCCCATTTGCTCGGTTCACGGCAGCTGCTTTCTTCATTTGGTACAAGCAGATGAAATTGTGCAGGTAATTCAAACACCTGCTGCATGTACAAAGCGTTTTGTGGTTAGATGGGCGTGGCACTGCTACCCACTCAATGCTCGCACCGCCCGCAGTTGGCCTGATGCCACGTGTCGAAACCAGCACAGCCTGGTTTGCATATCAAGTCAAGAACTTTATGCATTTCAAATGAGAGCGCACACATACATGTGCGTGAGTGTGTGCTTTACTTGCGGTATAACAGTTTAGTCCTGTGTGCATATTATATTTCGATTTCGAGAATTATACGATGTGACCAAACTAATTGTCCAATTTCCTTGCCCTAACAACTACTTTCACATGAAGCGAAAGGGGGGCTAGCAGAGGGCGGCTAATGCGCTAATATCATAGCAAATCCAATTGCGAAGGCAAAGGAGCAAAACGTCAAGAGCTGCTCTGCTGCTCTGCTGCCCTCTGGCATTGACCCACAAGTCACATGGCTGTGAGTGTGTGTGTGGGTGTGCGTTACAATTTTTATGAATGACATTGAACAGCCACACACAGTGATTAAACGGTTTGGCAGGAAAGCAAATCCTGTTAAGAGAAAACGCCTAAGAGAAGCTCCGATCGAAATTCCCTTAAGCCCAAACTAAAACCAAAAGCAAAACTGTTATAAACACACGTTCGCATTACTTCAAGACTAAAAATAATCCGTTTATAGGGCTATAAAAACTGTGAAATTAGCACGCTCTGCTTATCTAAAACAAAATATATATATATATATATTGAGCTATGTATTATAGGTAAAACCAAAAAAAAAAAAAAACAAACAAAACCTGTTAAGATAATGCACAGTTTTCGCTTCTGTTTGGGCAGTTTCGAAGGTCTCGTATTGGCGGCGCCCAGAAGGCGGCACGCCAAAAAATGTTAAGCACACAGAGCCACGCATACAGCGGCATACCGACGCATGGCGAAAAAGTAAAAGTTTGAAAGTCACAAGTTAACCTTTAACCTAAATAAAAACTAAGAGCAACAGTTTACGCTCTTTCGCTGCGTCTTTTATACGCGCACTCGACCAAAACTGTTATACGTGTGCCGGTTTTGTCTGGCTTGGCCTGCCAAAGCTAAGCAACAAAAAAGTAACAGATATTTCGGAAAAGTAAGACAACCCTTAAGAAAGTGCGTCATAGATGAGGGTAGTTCACCAGGGGGGTTGGGTTGCTATGCGGATGGATGGGTAACTATGTGAAGTTGATTGTCTGAAATCTGTGTGAAACGTATCAACGGCCAACATTCCTTTTCGCGTTGCTGCTGTTGTTGTTGTTGCCGCTGCTGCTGCCGCTATGGCTGCCTTTGGCAATGTGCACATCAGCTGTTTCTGTCAAGCGCAAGAGCTTCACACAGCCAAAGAGAGCGCAAAGCCAAAGAGAGCGCTGCGGCCAAAAGACAGATTGAGCGAGAGAGAGATAGAGAGAGAGAGCTTGCGCGCTTGAACTTCAAATGCGTTGCATGAAAAATAGACATCGACATCGGCGTGGCAATCGCAATGTCAGCAACCGCAGAGAATATATTTTGTTGCAGTCGTACATTTGTTGTTGATTTTGCTTTTGCTTTTGCTTTTGTTTTTGATTGTAATTGGAAGTGTGTTTGTTGTATAAGGTTTTTATATAGTTGTTGCCTTTGCATTTGCTTTCGCATTTGGTGTCTTTTTAGCTAGCTGTTTTGTGTATCGCAGTATAACAGTTCTAGCAGCCCCGTCAGTCGGTTTCAGTCGTCCGTGGGTTACGACGAATTTTCATTTTCATTTTATATCGAACAGCGCAGCAGTGACGACGGAACAGTCTGTGTGCGGTGCTTTTTGTTGGTTTCTCTCGCGGCGCACAAAGAAAAAATATAAGTTCTATACACCCAAAGCATATATTAATAATATCTATGAATATAGATGAATTAATCAACCAAAGCTAGTCATCAGACTCGAGTTCAAGCCTTTAGTTCAAACTGCGGCACGCTGCAAGCGTCAATTGTTCTACGTGTGGTTAAGTGTGAAACACGTAAGCCAAGTTCCGTGTGCGCTTGTGTTATTGCTGATGTTGTTGTTGTTGGTGGATTTGTTGTCATTGTAGTCGCTGTAGTCGCTGCTACTGCTCGGCCTGTTTGTTTCGTTCAATTCACATTTTATCGATCACACGTTGCGGGGCCGTACGTCGACAGAGTTTTGTTGTGTTCTGCTGACGCCAGGAATTTGTATTTAATACATATTTGACAATTTAATTTCAATGCTCAACAAATTATACAATTGCATTGCCATTATCGACATCAGCAACAGCGGCGGCAGCGGCAGCGGCAGTGGCAGCAAGAGCAACGCCGAATACGTACAGCACCCCCAAAAAGCAGAAGTGGCGACAGCGGCGGCGGCGGCGACGTCGGCGGGCAGCAATGCAAAAATGTGCCATACATAAAAACAGCAGAAGCATGTACTACTAGCCCCAAAGGCAACAAATATAAAAGCAATAGCCGAAGCCGAAGCCGAAGCGAAATTAAAAGTAAAGCAAACGCAAAAGTGTAAAGTCAAAGACAAAAGCAAAAGTTCAGCCAAAGTTTGCAACGCCAAAACAATAACAAAAATACAATTTTTAGCTTGGCCAGCCAACTGCAACGAACACAAACATTTTACGAATAAACAAACTGAAAACAAAACAAATTCAAGCACAACCAAATCCACAGCACAACGTGACAAACAGTAAAAACTCACATCTATGTATAGTTACGGTCTCTTTCCCCACCCACTCTCTTTTGATGTCGATAATAATGCAGAAGAATTTTAAGTAGTTACATTTTAACAATAACAACGCACGCACACATCTCAAATAACGGCATCCAAAGCTTCGCTGTTAACTCCCGCGGAGAGCAGAACTTAAGAGTGGCAACGCCAGAGCATTGGGTAATGGCAGAGAGCACGTTATATGCTGAGCGCGCGCAAAGATAAAAACAGTAGCAGCAACAGCAACAGCGACGTCGACAGCGACTGCGACAGCGACAGCGACTGCTCTAAGGCTCGCATAACTCGCAACGGCGCCGAGCGCGACACTTCGGCAACGCATAACAGACAAATCGACGATTCTGACTCCCTTCCGCCTACGACTGCTAACGGAGTTAAGCGAGCGAGCGAGCGGGCGCGCAAGTGAAAAATAAAAGAAACAAAACGAAATTGAAATTGAAGTAGAACAAAAAGGAAAGAACATTTACTTGAAATTCTGTCAAGTAAGAAGCAAAGGCAAAAGCAAAGTGTGTGCGCTTAGCAAGGTGAACTAACGGCTTAACGCAACGACTACAAATCATCCACAGCAAAACACAATTATGGTTGACAGCAATAGCAATACCAATACGGGGTCGGCGGCGGCTGGCGTTGGCAACTCGGCGGCACGCCTGCGCAAATTCGAGCGCACGGACAGCGAACTGGCATGCGAGGAGGCGGCGCGACTAACCGCCGAACAGAACGACAACAGCCCCGAGGATGACAACGACGAGGAGGACGACGATGAGGGCGATGATGAGGACGAGGTCAGCGTCTACGGCGAACTGCCGCCGCCGCCGGACGGCGGCTATGGATGGGTCATATGCTTCGCCAGCTTCATGTGCAACATGATCGTTGATGGCATCGCCTACACTTTCGGCATATTCCTGGAGGAGTTTGTCGCCTATTTCCACGAGGGCAAAGGCACCGTCGCCTGGGTGGGCAGTTTGCTGTCGGGCGTCTATCTTAGCGCCGGGCCCATCGTCTCCGCCTTGGCCAATAAATACGGCTGCCGAGCCGTGTGCATCGCCGGCAGCGTGGTTGCCTGCATCGCCTTCGTCCTGAGCACGTTCAGCGGATCTGTGAGCATGCTTATGGCCACTTATGGCTTCATGGGTGGGTTTGGCTTCGGCATGATCTATTTGCCCGCTGTCGTGGCCGTGGGCTACTATTTCGAGACGAAGCGCTCCCTGGCCACGGGCATAGCTGTCTGCGGCTCGGGCTTTGGCACGTTCGCCTTTGCTCCGTTGGCCACCTATTTGCTGGAGGAGTACGGCTGGAAGAATGCGCTGCTCATCTTCGCTGGCCTGATTCTAAACTGTGCCATCTTCGGCGCCATGATGCGTCCACTCACCTATCCCAAGAAGAAGAAGGTCAAGCCCCTGATGCAGCGCATGTACGAGGAGAAGCAGATGCAACTGGAACGCGGCTCGTTTGCTGGCTCCCATTTCATGGTCCAGCTGCCGGATGGCACCATGGAGCGCAAGCTGAAAATGCCCTTGAATGCCGACCCAGGCGTGCATTCCAGCCTCAATCTCGAGCTGCTGGCGCAGCAATCCGGTGGACTGCATCCGGTCTCAACGTTGCCCACTATTACCGAATCCAAGGTCGTCGAAATAAATGCTCAATCCCCTCCAAACAATGGCAATGCCGATAGCAATGGTCAACTGTCCACACGCTCGGGTCGTCGCTCGCAACGCAACTCGGAGAGTGAGCACAGCCCGTACCAGTCGCAGGATGCGATGATCCGCAACGCCTCCCAGCCCGCTTTCCTTGCTGGCGATCATCACAGTCTTCCCAAGAACGGGTCGGTGCCCTCTTTCAGCCGCGTGCGCAAAACATCCGGCAGTGAACGCTATCAGCCCTCATTGGCGGCCATTCGCGCCTCCTCTCGCGGCGACATTGAGGCGGGCGCTGGCGGTGACTTCAATACCTCAAAGTTGTCGCTGTCCCAGCGTCAGGGCAGTTCCAGTGGCAGCGGCGGACGCATGGTGCGTCCAATGTCACGCAAGGACATCTTCTACTCCGGTTCCGTCACGAATCTGCCCCAATATCAGTCCCAAAAGTCGCTAACAAACTACCGCAACTCGGTGCTGTCGCTCACCAAATACGAGAAGAGCATGCAGAGCATGCGTCTGGATCCCCTGGCCGAAGCGGACAAGCATCGGGAGGAGTATGACTTGTGCCCCTGCCTGGGCATCCCCGATTCGGTCAAGTCTGTGGTGAACACCATGCTGGATGTGAGCCTGCTCAAGGATCCCGTCTTCATGCTGATGGGCGTATCCAACATATTCGGCATGGCCGGTTTGTATGTGCCGTTCGTCTACCTGGTGGACGCTGCCAAGGAGCACGGCATTGCCAAAAACGATGCCGCAATGCTGCTCTCCATCATTGGCATCACCAACACCGTGGGACGTGTCCTCTGTGGCTGGGTGGCGGATCTGCCCCAAGTCAATTCGCTGCTGCTCAACAACATCTGCCTACTCATCTCCACAGTGGCGGTCACACTGACTCCGCTCTGCTACAGCTATAGCGCCTATATAGCCATGTCAATCGCCTTTGGAATTGCCATTTCTGGCTACATCTCGCTAACGTCAATTATTCTGGTCGATCTGCTGGGCTTGGACAAGCTTACCAACGCCTTCGGCCTGCTCATACTGTTCAGAGGATTCGCTGCACTGCTTGGAACTCCACTGGCGGGCCTAATCTACGACTTAACTCACACCTACGATCTGCCCTTCTACATGGCGGGTGCACTGTTTGCCGTGTCCACCATCACCAGCTTCATGGCGCCCTGCATGAAACGCTTCAGCGGCTCAGACGAGACGCCAGTGCACGCGGAGACTCTGACGCCCATCGACGAGGAGCAGGGCGAGGATGCCGAGGATGAGGACGAGGATCAGCCCATCACCATAGTACCCAAGATCATCAAAACTCTGCCCAGTCCACAGCACGAGGAGGCACTGCAGCCATTCCCCACCACGCAACAGAAGCCAGCAGCAACAACAACGGAATCAAAGCTCTAAGCATCAAGAATTTAGCACACAAACAAATAATATAAATAAAGCGAAGAGAGCGAACAGGAATGTAAGAATGATAAAGTGTATGAATTAAGAGTAGAGTGCGATATTTTTTTAGCAACTTATACAAAGAGGAGGAGCCCCGGCAGACGGCGGAGCAAAGATCAAAGCTGCCATCAGAGATGGGCAATCGGAGATCGCAGTTTAGGCAGGGGCAGGCCCAGGTCCAGGCAAAGCGAAAGTATTGTAAAGAGAGCACACAAAAAACTATATATATATAAACTATATATTATATATAACGATACAAAAACCGAAACTATGCCTAAGCAACTATTTCATATACATACAACAAATTATAGATTTGCTTGATGGCAACCTAGGAAACGTAAGAAAACTTGGCTTAGCTTCGATAAGATTGTAGCAGAGCTCTGCTGCCATATATAATTAGCTATATAAATATATTAATATATAACGCGCTCATAAAACAACAATAACAACAACAGAAGCAACAACAGCAACTAGGAACTCTGATAAATTCTGTTTGATTATAGTTTCAAATGTTATTATACAACAATAGCGAAAGCAACAAAATCTAGATTGTAAAATATTTTTATTATTTGTTTGTTAGATTTTACGATTTTTAATATACCATTATGTACGATTATTATTATTATTATTATTATTACTACTATTACTATTATTGCTATTGTATTTGTATCTGTACATGTATTATAGTAACTCTCGATCTATTTTATAACTGTTGTTGTGCATTCGTTGTTATACGGCAATTGTTTAAATGTGTCATATGGTCTAGTTATAGTAGAAAGAAGCAAAGGAAGGGAGAAACACCCGATAGCGAATAGCGATTGGAAAAGTGAAGCAACAAAAAAACAAAACAAACGAGTGTAGCTAATAGTTAGTTACTTTTTTGTATGTATAAATATGGCAAAGCGATTAGCTTGTAAAGCGTGTAAGCCAATTGAGAACAAGAGAGGGGAGGAGAGCAACAACTATTGCAGAGACAACGCTAAACTAATAGAATTTTATATTAAAATATATAAATGGAACCTTAAACAAAAATCAACTGAAATTGTTTTCAATTTTTTAACTAATAATGTATATGTACAATAAAAAGAAATGGCAACTTTATGGCTCACATTTTGTATATCAGTGGAATGAAAGAATCGTGCAAATATTTCTGACAAGTCCATGACAAAACAAAACAAATTTTTAAAGGCTTGTGCGTTTTGTAATACACAAGAGAAACTATTAACAAAATATACATATATAGATTGTGTTATACATATACATATATATATATATTTATATTTTAAAACTAACCAAATGTATAGAGTGGGTGCCAACCGCCCACCCACACACACACATACACTTAAAGAGCAATAAAATGCAGTTTTACGCCATTTACACACACACATACACATGCTCCTAACTGAAAACAAAACAAATTTCAACTGTTATACGCAAGAAATATAGAAAACATAAGATGAGATCGCTTAGCTATGCTAAACTAAATTCGCAGCACTAAGCAAAGCTGAATAATACAAAATGTTAGAAGAAAACCAATCAAAAAAGAAAATAAAAACATTTTCCAAATATTAACATGAATTATGATACTCTGTTATACGGCTGGTAAGTAGTGGAAAGACGGTAACACAACACATGTATAACACTTGGTTTCAGGCTCTAAAAATCATCGATCAAATTTCAGATAACCATAATTCACTTGGCACCTTATCGAATTACCTTGTACTCAAGCAACGAGAACTCTACATAAATAGCAATTATGGGTGTGGAGTGGAGTGGACGTGCGCCACTGGGGCAACACTCACAAATCGCAGCAGATTAGCCTAATCAATACATAGCGTTTAAAGGAGCCCTACGAATTGCTAGTATAGCTAAAAATCAATATCGATCACATATCAATCTAGATGTGATTACGCCACTACGTGATATCGTGATATCAAAGTATTGACAAAGTCGCCGCGCCAAGTGCTGCGAAAATAACAATAAAATGCCCACTGAGACATTTCAGCAATTTAACAGGGTAAACACACTCACACACAGAACTGGACAGCTACCAATTTTGCTTGGGCCGGGTGCATAATATACATGTGAGCCATGGACGCGTGAAGTATCGCTTCGCTCTGCTTTGCTGGGCCGTAATGGCCAGTGGCCAACAAAAATGTCATTGACTGTGTGGTTGATAAGGCGGAAGGCAACACTAAACCGGACGCCATGTCTCATACAACTGAACCAGGGGGCACAGCAAAGGCAAAGCCAAAAGAAGCTCAAAGAAAATATGAGTTCAAGAAATGCTCATTAGAACTATGAGGCATATAAATTCTGTTATATACATATATAATATATATAAACATATATACACGAATTCATACAAAGTTCATTAGGCAAAAGTAAAAGTAAAGTAGGAAACCTCAATTGATATACCCGCTGACTCAAGTCTGTAGGCTATAACAATGCACTGACTGCACAACACATGCGACAGTAAGTGGATCATGACGTTGACGTACTATAAACTGTATATACATACATATATACAAAGACTCTCGAGTGATAAGCATGAAGAATGCACAGCAATAAAAAGCACAAAGCGAGAGATATTGTCCTCTGGCGCAGCCGATCAGAGCAGTATCAACGTTATATAGACCAAGGCACTATAATCCAAGTATCCAAGTATCGGCACCAACACCTGTTAAGGGGTTTCGCCCCAAGTGCTACCCCTCATAACCAACTCGAGCAGGCATTACAAGCACTCAGAAACAATTCAATCGAATCGCAGCAGACCAAGCAACAAGCGCATAGCAACAATACGAGTAATTCACTCGGAAAAAGCTGCCCCAGCAATTAATCAAAACTATATAAAAAACAAAGAAGTACTAGCCAATGGATGACGAATAGCATATACCCTAACTTTATGTATGTGTTCAGATGGATATTCAATACAAAGTTAGAATAAAATAGAAAAAGCTTAATATAGAGAAACAAAGGCATTTCAATATACTCCGAAAATTAGATATTGTTGGAGAAGTATAAGAATAGGAATAAAATTAAATAAAACATACAGAAACAAAAATGCTCGTACACTAAAAATGATTATTAACTATATCGACAGATATTGATATTGCCTAAAAACCAACATACAAAAACAATAATGCTTAACTTAACTCAGCTATATTATATCAAATTATAGTACCGTCAATAAGTGTATCACATAAAAATGAAAACAAAATTTGGAAGGCGTCGCAACGACGTCACATATCATGTGATATTTTGGGTACACCTGACTCAAACGCAACTGAAACCCCAAACGACGTCAACCGAGCACAGAAACCCGGAGAGTCAGCATAAATTACATCAAATAAACACAACTAAAGATGGAGTTCATGAAAACCCTAAATTAATTCTCATATGATAAATTCTCACAAAAGGCTCAATGGTTGTAGATAGATAACGAGCTCAAATTAAATAAATGGAATCAATTAATATTCATTCATGTGTAATGAATCCAAAATTCAATTAAAATTCCAACCAATTCTATCGGGAAAATGTAATTTATTAAATTTAAATTTATTTTAATCGATTTGTCTTTAATCGGAAATTGAAAATATTTGTAAAATCAATTCTTGATAGTCAAATATTAAGAAGCAAATTGTAAATAACCGATTAAATGTTTCTTGCACGAAAGTTCATTCCTTACTAGAGTCCAATTTAAGGAGAATGACTATCAACAAAAACACATCGACCCGACTTTTATCAATTCAACAGAAGCACAATTAACATGTACTTTCATCACTTGAATTAACATGTATTTTTCGGAATCAAGTTCTATGTGCTTTAGTGCGGAGTCATGCCTGAATAAATTGCAATTCATAAACAAAAAGTACCGAACAGACGCTATCGCAACTCGTTCATCACTGATGAAAATATCAAAGTATAAATAGAGAAAGGCTCTATCATTTATCCAACACTATCGGAGCAATTCCCAAGTAAAGAGCGCTGCTATCAGCTGGAATAATCAATTTGCGGCACTTACCCAGCGTTTCCTGTGGGGCTGGTGGGGTGGGTGTCTCCGCTTGAGGTGGTTGGACAGGCAGTTGCTGTTGCTGCTGTGGCTGCTGTTCGATGCATATGGTTGGTTGAGGTTGGGGCTGAATGATATGATGTGAGGGAACGGCCTGAACCAGCATGGGCTGAGGCGGAGCATCTGCTGGCAGTGTCCAAGCAGCAGGCAAGCCAGCAACAGGCGGAGCTCCACATTCGGATAGCTCGTCATCATACTGCCACAGTAGGAAAAAGATTGCATGAAAATAACGATACGCTTAACTGTGGTTCACTCACCTGTGGCACTGGAGCGGCAATGGGATGCATTGCCTGAAGAGGAGCCAGCTGTCCATCTTCATAGAGCTGCATAACGCCCATCTGCTGTTGCATCTCATGTATTTGCTGAGTATCGTAGATGGGATAGTTGGGGCTCAGCATGCTCGACGTGTCCGGTGAGGTTAACGTGGAGTTGTTGTGGTTGAGCTCATCGCCATTCGTATGCGCCATCTCCTGGTAATCTTCAGTATACATATGCGTCGGATGCCAAACCTGACGGTCATCAACTACGCCGCTCTGCGGCTGGCCACCATCGTCGGGCAAGTATTGATATTCAGACGGCTGCATCAGTGGCTGGTAGAAACAGCCGCCCATGTAGTTGTACATGGGTGCGCCATTGTAGAGTGGTATATGAGATATATACAAGGGCATGCCAGTGGCCGGATGTGGAGTGCCTGCCGCAGTTGGCGGCGCTTGTATGGGGCCATGATGCGGCGCAAAATAGGTGCCCTGATAGCCGCCATATGCAGCGTACGGGTGCGGAGCGTAATAGGACACTGGCTGCAGCTGTGCCTCTGGCGGTTGCTGCGGCACCATCTGATCCGGTTGCAGTTGCATGGCGTTTGGTGCTGGGCTGGTGCCATCCGGTTGCAGTTGCTGTGGCTGCTGCGGCGGCAACTGCAGTTGCTGTTGCATGTGGCGTTGTCCGTGGTAGTCGCCGCGACGTTGGCCACCGCCACCGCCGCGTGTGCGGCCACGTCCACGATTGCGTCCGCCCATACCGGATGAAATGTGGCCATTCGGATTGCCCTGATGGTGTGGTATTGGTGCTAGTTGTGGCATTAGCGGATTGCCCTAAAATATAGCGAAATTAAAATGAATCGCATTTTAAATAGTATTCATTTAATTATCAGATTGCAACTTACCTGCTCCGGCGGCAAGTCGCCATGCGCGCTCACATAATGTGTTGGAGCACCTCCGCCTGGCATATAGGTGGTCTGCGGCCAGTTATGGAGATTCACATTGGCGGTTACATTGTTCACAAAGACATTGCTGGACAGGGGTGCCTGAAGCATCGCAGGGGGATGGAACACGGGACCGTGAGCACCCTGCGCCATGTGCGGATGATGCGCTGCTCCATGGGCAGGGGACATGTACAGAGCTTGGGGCTGCTGATTGTATATTGTGGGCACAGCATTCACTGCATTGCCATTGCCATTGTTGTTGCTGTTGTTGTTGTTAGATGATGACACAATGCCGTTGTTGTTGTTGTTAATGGGCGGCGGCTGTGGCGTCGTTGGTGTGGACACTGGCGTCGCCGCTGGTGGCGGTTGCTGCTGCTGCTGTTGTTGCTGCTGTGCAACCGGCTGCTGCGTTTGCTGCGCCATAATTGAAACGACTGCGCTACACTGGCAACGCAGTTGGCAATGATGACGACTGTCGGTGCAATCGGATTTGGTTTGGCGTTTCTGGACGTATCTCAGGATATGCACAGCACATGAACACGACAAACGCCAAACATTGAAGATTTTACTGCGAAACGACAAAAATAAAACCGAAAGTTAGCACAAACGAAGCGCCAAAATTTGAGGTTAAATTGAGATTGCTGTAAAACATCTGGCAACGCCGCACAGCTGTGGGCCACAGAAGCAAGAAGCATAAAAAAATACAAAAAGACAAATAAACAGAGAGAGCAAGTGCCGAGAGAGAGCGAGAAAGAGAGTGTGGTCATACTGTACCGGGTGGGGTGACAGCCCCACTAACCCCTCCCCGACGACTACAAGTGGCGTTCAGGTGTCAAAAATATATAATTCAAAACATGAATTTGCATGTCCAAGCTTAATGCCGGCTGGCGAAAAAAATGTATTGCTATCGTTTGACACATACAACCCACACACACACTTAAGGAAATAAACAGGAACGAATGACACATGCACGTAAACACACACGCACACACACCCAAACTAAAACACACACCTGTAAAGCACTACGTCACTCAACTGAACAAAAAAAAATTAATTAAATTTAACTGCAATCTGCAGACAAAGTTTGCAATAAGTGTGTAAATTCCAATTAATTCGAATTGAATGCGTAACTTAGCATGTAAATGCACGCATTCCAATGTCCAATGGCGGCGTCAGCGACCGACCGACCCAGCAAAGAGAACACCACGTTGACGGCGAAAGAGAGCGCGGCGGAATGTGCCGCAGGGACGGACGTAGGCTTACGGGCAAACCGGGCGGGCGGTCGGTTGGTCGATCAAGAAAAGTGCGTTGCTGGGACTTACCTTTAATGGTTCGCCAATGGTAATTCAATTGTGTGGCAAATCGTTCATGTTTTTTGCGTGCGGGCGGCCCCACGACAGTGCGGCGGGTGGCAGCTGCCAATGAATGATTCGTGCTTCAGATTCACTTGCCGCGGCACTCTTTTTTTTCCAAATGACACGACGAATTCTACAAACAACTTTTCCACTAGGCTTTCCTGTCGCGTCGACTTCTGGTCTAATTAACACTGTTACTCCTGCATGCGCCACCCGCACACGCACAATTATAAAAATATGGAGTATACAATTTGTACCGCTTGCACAAAGTCTTAATTATTTTATTTGCATGTGCAACAAAAAAAATTCTTTTATTTCGTTTCTTTCACTCGTGGTGACAGTGTGACCTGTTAAACAACAGCAATCTTTACAGAGAAGAAACATTAATAGTTGCTCATTTCTGTTAGCTAACAGAACAGCACACTCTGCAATTGCTAACAGTGCAAGCACTGAAAATTTCACATGACCAAAAACCCAAACACGATTACAACTAATTTTTTAAATGGCCTAATCTATTTTTATATTACTAAATTAAATCGGATTTATAATTAATATCTGCCAATTGGTTTCAAACTCTATCGAGAGGTGTGTTGATAACAGTCACATAATAGAAGCACGAAGTGTACGAATTAAAACCTCTAAACTATCGATAACACCTGTAGTATTAAGAACTAAAGCGGTAAACAAACATAGCATACAAAATACATTCGTTGTATTTTATTATGTTATTTGATTGTATTAAGGAGTTTATCAAATATTATTTTATAAATTTAATTTATATAAATAACATTCAATTCCGTTCACAGTGTGACCGTATGCGGCGTATGCCAATGTCAAATTTTACTGCAATCAGAACATAAAACCTGCTGTACTCTAAATCAATTTGCTTATATTTTCAAAACACAATAACAATTGAAATGGAGCCCTTAAATTAAAGCTTTGACTTGCGCATAGCAAAATCAACGATGGCCTGTATGCATTCATTGTCGTAGAAACGGTTTAGGAGTGCTTCGCACTCCGCATCATTTGCTCGGAAATGACTTTCCCGCAAGGACAACTGAATCAAGCGCTTGCATTCCCGCATCGAATTAGGCGGTAGCTCGGCATATTCGCGAATCTTTGGCCACACCACTGAATCCAATTCATTCAACTTAAAGATGCGCGACACAAAATTAAAATGGTATGCCTCCTGGGCACTCAATTTCTCGTTAAGCACCAACATTTCTGTTGCCTTCGAACGACCCATGATCAATGGAAAGGTGAAGCTGGAGCAGGCCTCTGGCACCAGACCCAGTTTACTAAAGGGTGTCGCGAAATAGGCCTGCACAAGAGAATTGCTGTAGAATACTTTAATTTGGGCCACCTGTTGCTTACCTCTTCGGAGCACCAAGCCACATCGCTGAGTCCTACAATGGTGCAGCCGATTCCAATGGCCGGGCCATTGACCAGTGTGAAAATAAGCTTGGTGCAATTGAGGAAGCCGCAGACCATGGATTTGAATATATCGTTGGTCTCCTTGAGATAAGCATCCATGTCACTCGTTTCGGATTTCTGGGACAAATCGTTGCCAGCCGTAAAGAAGTTTCCCACGCCGGTAATTACGACGATTGTAACCGTTTCGTCCTGGTTGACGGCGCCCAGGACACGGCTTAATTCTTTGTATCCATTGTAGTTGATGCAATTCTTCTTGCGAGGATTATTGAATTTTATAACCAGAATTTTGTCCTCTTTGTGGACAAGCAATTGCTTAAAACCCTCATAGGTCATTTTAACATGTATGTATGGCAATCAACTGTAATATGTGAATTATCATGCTTATCAAACAATTTGAATTTAAATCTTTAATAATTGTATACCAGCTTGAATCAAATATCTTCAGCACTTCAGTACTTTCCCTCTGTAGTCGCAGCGTTGAGCGAAGTCCACATTTATGAATATAATCTTCGTTCTTTTGTGCCGCGTCCAATTACAATGGTATACAAGGTAAATTAGGTAATATTAGTTGAATGATGTGAACTAAGAGCAAAACTGCGTCGGCTGACGTCAAATTGTTGAAATTCGCGGTCCGGCAACACTAGAGGAATATGAATCTTATAACGTGTGCCGGCTTATGGAAATGGATAAGCTAATTTAGCCACTGTGACGCTCTGACGTCACAGCTTAGCTTCAAATTACCTGAATTTCTTAGTACGGCAACGCCATGAAAGAGGAATCGTATGAATTCGAAACGTTTTACTAGCCTTTTACCGCGCTTTCGTTCAGTTTTTACAATATTTTACTTAAAACAAAATCTACTCGCTAATTTCATCGATAACGGGCACATTCTGTAGCTCGGAGCATTTACGCTTCCATACAGCGATCTGTTCTCTCAGTACCTTTTCCTTGGCCGCAGCGCGAGTCAACAGAACTTTTGCCTTTTGCAGCAGTTGTGTCTTCTTCATGAGCTGTTCCTTAATGTACTTCAGCTCCTCATCCTAAATATGTAAATATATATTAATCTGTGTTTTTCCATTTTGTTTTCTACTCTAGTCTACCTTTCCATCACTGCTGCGCTGTCCAACCTCCTGCTGCAGTGCAGTGATTTTCTCCAAAGCATCCGCATGCATCTGCTGAAGCCGAGCCAGTTCCGCGGATGCAGATAATGAGTCAGTGGAGCCACGAGACTCTGTGGAGTTGCGGCCATCTTTGAGGAACTTGTTCTCTGAACGCAGCTTTTCCACCAAGTTACGCAGTGAAAGAATTGTATGCTCCGCAGACTGCCCGTGATTGGTGTTGACCTTCAGTCCGCTGCATTTGCACAAGTCTCGACGTGACTCGTTGCGCGCCATTTCCTCCTTGAGTGCAAGGATATAGCTATAATAGTAAATAGCTTAGTCAATAGATTTCAGCAGGAGGATTAGATGGCGTCACTTACTCCTCCAGATGTTTGATGCGCTTTTGTAAGCGATCGCTTCTGTCGCCCTGCCGCAACAGATCCGAATCGAGCTGCAACTGTAAATTGCGCGCTTCAAGGCGAATGTTTTGCGCCTCGACCGCTTGGAAACGTTCCTGCAGCTTCTCCAGCTCGGTTGTCAACGCATTGCTGCCGCGCCCCTCCAGCTCCATGGCTATAATCTTGCGCTGCTGCATCTCAATCCGAGCCTTAAGGGCCTCTATCAATTCCGTCTGTCCTTGCTCATAGAAGCTATGGTGTGTGGAATTCGGCTGGGATTGGTTGTGAGCCGGCGAGCTGCACTCACTGCTGGGCCCCGTATACGTTTCTGGACTCTCCGACGGAGAGGGCGTGAACTTTGCGGCGCCGACGTGATGCAGATTCGGACAGGACGGAGCGCGACAGCACTTCAAGGCGTTATGAGCTCCTACACTTGTTGCTGTGGCCGCCGCAGTGCCTCCGCCTGCTCCTGCCTTGCCCACCTTCGACTCGAGCAAATGCTTGTCCTTCTCGAGTCGAGCGATTGTCGTGCGTGCCGCCTGGAGCAGTGTGCGCGTCTTGTCTAGGGCCAGTTCCGTCTCCTCCAGCTTGCTCTTGAACTTGTCGGCCTGTTGCTGCCATCGCTTCTGCTTCTCCCAGAGACCCACTTCGTTGGCGCTGCGCGTGCGCTTGGCCTCCAGTAGCGTCTGCTGGCGCTGCAGCTGGGCCCGCGCCTCATCCAGATCCAGCTCGAGCTGCTGAATCCGCTTCTGCAGATTCTCGTTTTTCACGCGAGCATTCAGTTCCGTCTTGATGGACACCACCGGACGCTTGAGCAGCTGCTGGCGGAGCGACTGGCTCAAGTCGCGCGCCTGCTTCTCGCGCTGCGTGACATTGGCCAACTGGCGACGCAGTGCCTCCATTTGCGTATGGTAGATCTTGTTGGTGGCCTCGGTGCGATTCAGGTCCGCGGCCAGCTTGGCAATCTGGTCAGCCGAATAGTTGGAAGTGTCGTTAATGTAGCGCTGTTGGTCGTCCTGTTGGAGACGGATAAAAGCGTTAAGTGAACCGCCTCATTTGAAGTATCCACAACAATACAAACATGGAAGTTCTTGAGGGTATCCATGAGGTCACGAATGTGCTTGTCCTTTTCCTCTAGGAAGACGCGCATTTGCTCCAACTCGGGACTGTTGCTGCTATCCATACACTTCTCCCGATCCTGGCAGAGCTTCAGTCTGTTGAGTAATTTGTGATTAGATTTAACTATTTGAATACTTTCCCCTAATAACCTTACTTCTCCCTCAGTATCTCCACTTCTTCCTCACGCGTCACCAGATTGTGCTCGCAGTAGCTTAGTTTGTCCTTGAGCTCCTTAATTTGCTTGTGCAGTGTGGGCAGTTCTTTTAGCTCTTCGGTATCCTGTTTCTCTCGCTCTTCGGCTGCTTCGTCGGCAACGCCCACATCCGCATCCTCCTCTGACTGTTCCTGTTGATGTGTGCCTCTATCCACGGAGCTGCGTTCATACATTTCCTCAATCCTCTCATCCGTCAGATCAAGCGAAGTCTCATTTGCCTGGACATTGACACGAGCTGGCGACTTGTGCAGCTCCAATTTAGCCTTCAGATCCTGGACTTCCAGATCTTTGGTCTTAATGTTGAAATTCAAATTCGTAACCGTGGCTTTCAGCGTCTCATTCTCGGCAGTAAGCCTCGTGGTCAGCTGCTGACCTTGTTCCCTTTCCGTTTGCAGCAAATCCTGATATTTCTGAATGGACTGATCTTTCTCCAGCAGCAGTGTGTGGAACGACAGAATGGTCTTCTCCACAATGCCGCTGTGCTGACTATCCGACTCTCTGCGGCTGTTGGTCGTCTCCAGCTGTTGGCCCAGCTGCTCAACACGTTTGTTTGCTGCCAGTAGCCTGCGGAAAGGGGAAAGTATCAAATCTAAGTCTGATCCTCTTTATATATTACTTACTCTGCCCGCACTTGCAGCAGCTCCTCATCCTGCGCCGTTTGCACGCTTTGATGCTGCAGCTGTTGCTTCTGGCGCGCTCTGCAGCCATTGGTTTGAACAGCTGTCTCCAGCAGCTCCTTTGTGGTGCCTTCTGTCTGCGTTGTGGTGTCGTGGTTCGATAGCCGCCTCTTCGGCGACCCAATGGGCGAGGATTGCCTGTCAATGAGCTGCGCCGTGCGGCGCATGGCAGGCACTGGTGCTGCCGCCTCTGTATTGGTGCCCACTTCCACGAGACTGGATACCTTACGCTCGCCCTTTGGCTCCGCAAACAGCGCCTCGATCGTCTGCCAATGCTCCGACTCTGCAGCATGTTGCAAGCGTAGCTCACTCAACTCCTGTTGAAGCTCGGACTGTCTGGCCTGCAGACTCTCGCACCGCTGCTCCAGCAGCCGGGACTGCGTCTCCGACTTGATGAGCTTGATCAACTGCTGCGGATTCTCCTCGTTGGGCGCCAGTTTCGCCTGCACCACTCGCATCACATGCTCAACCAGCGCAGCATTCTCCCCAGATTGCTCCACTTGCTGCTGCTCCATCAGTCGTTGATTTAGTTTTTGATAAGAAAACACAAAATTGTTAAGGAAGATCAGGGGTGTAAATTTGGCATATTTCTCCTTGAGTGTAAGCAGCGAACGTTGCAGAAATCTGTAAGACAAGGGAAAAAGATTTAAGCCTTAGCCAACCAAGCTTCTCGGACTGTCGACGATCATCTTAATAGAAACTGATCTCTCCGCAGGGCAGCTGGTAATAGCCGGTTTGTCTGTAACTAACTGGACTCACTTCTGTTTAATGTCGCAATTGTTTCGTTCCAGTTGGAAGTCCTGTTGCATCTGGCTCGCCAGACGTTCCGCTGCCTGCAGCTGGGCACTCAGATTGTCCACGTCCTGCTGCAAACGCTTGCGCTCCAGGTCCAAGCGAGCAGTATCCGCCTTGGCTGAAGCAACATTAGAATGAGATAAGATTAAATTGCGAAAACTTATGCCAAACATAACCCACCTATGTCCAAATCGCGCTGCATCTTGGCCAGCAGCAGCTTGTCAGTGGAACTGCTCTGTAGATCCGCCACGAGATGACGCAGGCTAATATGATTATCGGTGATCTCGTTGAGCAACTTCTGCTGCGATTGTATCTGGCCGTTGGCCACCTGCAGGAGGCCTTCGAGTTGTTTATTCTCGCGCTGCAACTCCGCCTGCTGAGTCGCCCAACTGTCTAGGATGTGTCGCTGCTTCTCGAACTCTGCGGCCGTTATATAGTCCAACTGGTAATTGTCATTGACGATGCCGTAGTCCGCAGAGACTTCCTCAATCTTCAACTCGCCCATCAACTGATCCGTGGCCTGCGCCAACTGCATGCTGAGTGTGGCATTGCGCTGCTCTAGCTGGAGTCGTTCTTCCGCCGTGCAGAAGTGCGTGCGCTGCACTGTGGCCAGCTGATCGCACTTGGCAGCCAGCTCCGACTTGAGCTGCTCCAATTGACTTTGTAGATTTGCCGTGTTCTCGATGTGGCGTAGCTCCTGCCGCTTCTGCGCCGTCAGCAGTTGATCGTAATCCTCGCGCATGTAGGCATAAGAACTCTTCTGTTCCTGTAGCTGCTTCTCCAGGGCAATCAGCTGCTCGTGGAGTTCTTGAGTGTATCGCATCAGTTCGTTGCCATCGGAGGCCATGTGCAGGCGCAACTCCTCATAATGTTTGCGAATAATTATCAGCTCCGCTAGTTCTGCTGTTCCAGGCCTGGACTGTTCACCAGGCTCTGTTTCAGATTCGGCTTCTGCTTTCGGCTCCGGGCCCGGCTCCAGCTCCTGCTCTGTGATTACGGGCAACTGCAATCCCTCTGTTGCCTCAGTCGGTGTGGTTGGTCGCGTGGCCGAATCAATGACCACAAAACTTGCCTGCTCCTCGTTCATATCCGACACATCTCGCATGCTCTGCACCGAGGACAACTCGCCCGTCTCCGAATCACTGACATTGTGATGCAGAAGCTGGCACAGCGCCTCCTCGCGCGCCTTCAGCTCCTGCAAATGACTGTGCAGACGTGGAACGCCGTTTCCGCTGGGCAGCGCCTCGATGAGACGCCGCAGCAGCTCAGAGTCTATAGTAATGTGCTCCGAGGTAGCTACAGCAGAAGAACAGAACAGTTATTCAAAGGACTTGCCCCGACTCCACTCGACCTACCGTCGTATTCCCGCAGCTTCTCCAGAATCTCGTACATGCCCATGCGCAGTGTTTCGTTCTCAGCGAGCACATCCTCGTATTTGGTCTGCAGCTCGGAGCTGGCAGCGCCGTCGCCTTGTCCGCGCCGTGGCGAGCTTTCCAGCGGTGCACTAGGAGGCAGCTCGCCAACCTCACTGGGTTGATGCAACGAGTCGTCCATAGCTTGGGGCTCACCGTTCTGCAGCTCGAGCAGCTTGCGTCTGAAAATTGCTTGAGGTCCTTAAGTACTCGGATTAGGAAGCAGTGATCTCTAAAAACTCACCTCAGCTCACACTTGTCCAGCTTCAACTGCAACCGCAGCTCCTCGGAGGTCCGCAGCTTCAGCGTTAGCCTCTCGATTTGCTTGTCCTTGTTGCGCTGCTTGGCACGCACTTGCTTGGAGAGGACAACCACGTCGTCAGGTATGTTGAGCCGTCGACGCAGCACGGAGTTCTCCTGCTCCAACTCGTGCATGGCGTTTAGCTCTTGCGTGTAGTTGCGCAGACGCTTGTCTCGATCTGCGAGCTTCTGCTCGAGCTCCGAGCAACGGCGCAGTGCCGGCACGAGGCCATCCTCCCCACGTTTATAGGCCTCCAGAGCATTCAGAGCGTGCAGCGCCTGCTTGGCCTTGAGCACGTTATCCTGCTCGGTGCTGTCGAGCAACTCCGAGAGCTGCTTCGACCGTGCATTGGCGGCGCGCAGACGCTCCTCGATCAGCTTGCAGCAGGCATTTGGCTGCTGGGGGTTACTCTTGTTCTCGTGTTGCTCGCGCAGCTGATTCATTACCTTCGTGGAGCTGACCATCTCATCCGACATCGATTTCAGTTTACCTTCCAGAGATTCAATCCGTTGCTCACGTAATTCAAGCAGCTGAAAATTGAGAGTTTTAGATGAGACTTGTGTAAAATTTGGCTACTCACGTGTCGTAGATGAGTTTCCTCCTGCCGGGGGCTCTGCTTACTGCTGGAAGTGGACTCCGATGCGCTCTGACCTGATGGCGTCTGCGCTAACTTCTTGCGCATCTGCTCCAGTTCTTTGTCCTTTTTGTCTAGCTGCTGCTTCCAGCTGACCACTTGATTTTCATACTTATCCAAGAATTGACGCATTTCCAGATCCTGCTTTTCGCGCTCTTCCTCTAGAAAAGTAACGTTGCCCTCGAGACGTGCAATTTCCAGACTCTGCTGCTGCTCCCGCTGCACTAGCGACTTGCGCTCCTGCTCCACCTTCGTAATATCCTGCGAGAGCTGCTGCAGATTGGCCCTTATCTGCTGAAGCTCCTGCTCATGCAGCACAATGGTCTTCGACTGGGCGATGTTCTGGTTTTGCAGTGTCTGCAACGAAATTAAAGCTGTTAGTTGGAAATGCCTTGGCTCAAGATCAAGTGAGTCGCATACGTCGATTTCTCGTAGAAGCCTTTTGATATGCTTGTTCTTCGTCTCGATGTTATGCAGCAGATGCTCCTGCTTGTCCAGCTCGGAAAGTGGATCCGACGAGTCCTTGTCGCTGGCGTCCGCCTGCTGTGCCGCCTGCCTCAGCTGCTCCTGCTGCTGCTTGATCTCCGCAGCCAGCTTTCGGTTGAGCAAACATATTTTCAATTAGGCCACCAGACTGAGAGTGAGTGAGCACTTACCTCCTTGTTCTTGTTCTTAAGTCCGTCGCGTTCGTTCTCCAGCTTCTGCACCATGCGCTTCAGTTTCTCGTTCTCATCCTGCAGGCGCTTCTCGTCGCTCTGCTCAAACTTCTGCGCCAACTGTCCCTTGTACTCCAATACGGCCAGCGTCAGCTCCAACGTCTTGCGCAGCGACTTCTTGGGCAGCTCCTCTATCGAGTCTGTCAGCTCCAGTAGCGTCTCATACAGCTCATGCTTTTGTCGCGGGGTGAACTCGCGAAACTTTCGCACAGATACAGTCTCTGGTATCTCCATGCTGGCTCATGCCTAATTCCGATTCGGGTCCCGTTGCTTGCGTGCGATTTGGCGGTTTGTTGCGTTCTGAGCGAATGAAAATTTTTCGATTTGCCACAAAGTGCTCACAGTGCTCACTTTTCATTATCCAAGTTTCAATTGCTTGGGCTCAACTGTTGCCATGACAGCTGGGTCAAAACACACCAGCTCTAGCTCTGGCTCTGGCTCTGGCTGTGGCTTCTCGTTGGGATTTGGCTTTGGCTCGGAGTCTCGGGGGTTGTTAACTGATTCACGTGCTGGAAATGAAGCGGAAACGACAGTGCCGCCGCTTCTGTAGCCACCCGCGTTTGTTTTTGTTGGCATTTTGTTTTGCTACCAGCTTCGGTTGCTCTACACACACACTCACATACACACATATGCATATCCATGTGTGCGCAAAAAGTTTTTGACAGGATAATTGCTCCTACGAATGGGCATTGCCCCGCTTGGGGCCGCGTCGCGGCTATAAACAATTGCAGGTAACCAGGAAAGTGTTAATTGGCAAAGCGTCAGTGTCAGTGTCAGTGTCAAGGTAAATCGAGAATTGAAAAACCATTTCGAACTGCAACCTTAAGTCCGGACATTTCCTTTGCCCATCGACGTCCATGCGCTCTATCTACCTCTCTCTCTCTTTCTCTCTCTTTCTCTGCCTGTCTCTCTTTCGTTCTCTATGACAGGTCGTTGAGTTGGCGTAACAATAGCTGTACAGTTGTCAGATTTACATTTGTCCATTCATATAATTGAAACTAATGGCAAACGACTTCGGTTACCCCCAATTTGTGGATTCCCGCCCTATGTGAACAGTCGCACTTGCCCGCAAAGCCCAAAAAATGAAATATTATTTTACATGCCAATTAGCACCAAACTCTAGAGCTCTCCTGCAATCGCTAAACTTAT
Source organism: Drosophila mayaguana (assembly GCA_037075325.1). Taxonomy (NCBI): domain Eukaryota; kingdom Metazoa; phylum Arthropoda; class Insecta; order Diptera; family Drosophilidae; genus Drosophila; species Drosophila mayaguana. Next base: position 1,595,182 of record JBAMCG010000080.1, on the reverse strand, counting down.
ATTCATATATCTTTTAGAATATCGCACAACTGCTGAGATCCGTTGCTTAAAATGCTTTAACATACAAAGGGCTCCTTTTCCTTCTTTTATTCTGAAGTATTATCATAACCGTAAAGACGTAATTTTCATTTCAGAATTTCCTCAAATGAAAGAGTATAGTGATCAAGAGAATTGATATATTATAGTACACTGTCTTTGTCACATTGTCATCTATAGCATTTCGCTAGAGAATCGAATTTGATCATAAGAATGTCTGTTTAAAATATTGTAGTCCAAATTATATTATTATATTATTATTATTATTGTTCTTATTATTATTATTATTATTATTATTATTATAATTATTATTATTATTATTATTATTATTATCATTATTATTATTATTATTATTATTATTATTATTATTATTATTATTATTATTATTATTATTATTATTATTATTATTATTATTATTATTATTATTATTATTATTATTATTATTATTATTATTATTATTATTATTATTATTAACCTGAGATATATGGATATTCAACATGTAAATTCTCTAACCTTAGATGAACCTAATCTTCTAGTGTAAATTTAAGAAGTAATACAGTATACTTCTAAAATTAACACTAGAAGATTAAGTTCAACTAAGGCTATAGAATTTACATGTTCAATATCTATATATCTGTATAGATACTCCGATTTCCCTCATAGCGAATCAGAAAATCTATTTCTATACGTTAGAGAGCTATACAGCATGAGTCCTATTAGAAGAAATGAAATTGACTATTGATCAGAGGAATAAATTAGGAAAAAGGTCGATTGTATAACAGTTAGAGTTATGCAACTCCAACTCCGTCGGTTCTGTCAATTGCGCATCACCTTGAAATGATATATAACGCCCACTATGGGCGTGAACAAGTGAGCAGAGAGCAAAATTATAAATTTGCCTAACGATTTGTGTTGGTATTATTTAAGTAAACAAAGCTGTTGCTTTAATTGTCAGACCTCCCCATGCCTCACACGCCTCTTGCCCATAGTTCAATAATTATAATTATAATTTCAATAGTTAACTTAATTGCGATGTGCAGGGGTCTTAGCTTAAATCATAATAATAATATATATGAAATGTTTTTATATACTCACGCGAAGGCTTTATATACATATATAATGCTCTGTTAAAAATTCACGTTCATGATTCATTCACTAAGATATAAGACCGAATAGGCTCATATGTGGCTACACCCATTTTAACACTCATCCGATATACTACGACACTTCGACCTTTACCGTGTTCGCCATGCAGTTGCAACTGAGACAGAACTTTAATAGACAGCTATATTTATACTACCTGGATCTCTTAAGAATTCAAGACAAAATAAGTTTCTAATCTCTCTTTGTAATTGCTCTCAGTTGTAATATTCTCTTTAGCTCATTAGAACCAATAATTCTAAGAGCAGAAGATCAAATTTGTTCATATGTTTATTTAAAATTATTTAGAAAATATACTTAACTTTCGTTATGTAAAGCTTAGTTTATAGTTTTGAATACGTAACAAAAACCTTTTTTAAGAAATATAATAAAAAATTGTTTAAAAATATAGTGCAATTTAAATGAAACATGACTCAAGAAAGATAAAGTACTTGTCCTTGTAAAAGTTGAGTTGTAAAGTTGCAGATATCAGCCTGTGAGACAATTTCCAAGAGAACAAATCATGCTGTAAGCAAAATTTTGGAAATAATTAAAGCATATTAGAAAAAAATTTACTAGAAAAATGTAATGAAGGCATTTTACTCTTTGTAGTATTAAAAGTTTCATCTGATGTAACTTTGTTGTCATAGCTAATCAGCGCATTCACCCACACAGATTGGCTAGGTCATCCTTGTTATTCTTGGCATCCAATTGCAATAGCATAAACTCATAGTAAACCAATGTGGTAATCATCTACAATAGAGCTTACTTTGTTACTTGTATATCTGTAAATGGAACCATGGGCAACACTCACCCCAAAGAAACTCCTGCGCGTCAGATGAAACAGACCCAAGCCGGAGAGTCCTATGTACTGACTGCTCAGTTGATGGCTGAAGCGCTGCACCTCCTCGGTCCACTGGTCACTGGGCACCATGGAAAGGGCTCTCAGAGGTATCAACGAAGCTTCGTGAATTTTGGAGGCGCAGATGAAAACGGCGCAGGTGCGACCCAGCAAATAGAGCAAACTATACCAGTAGTATGCATAGTTGATGGGATAATGGAGCTTGCTGTAAGCAAAGTAAATAAATATGAATTTAAATACTTATTAGAGTAAGTGAAACACTTACGTAAATATAGTCAGCAGTTTATTACATATGAAGTAGATGTTACTCAAGCAGGAGATCAGGACGATATTCGACATGTTGGCCTCAACCAAATCCATGAGCTCACACAAGAGTATGTGATGCATGCGTATCTCATGCCATTCGGCATCAGGCACATACTGAAAGGAAGACAATTAGAAGAATAAAATGTATTTATGGGGCCTTCCACGGCTATTCACATCTAGTCAAACATATTTGCAAGAGCCCATTCTACCCACTTTCAATAGGATCAGGCACATCCAAATACAGATTGTACATAATCTTACCCGCTCGACTGCATTCAAAACGCGCGTGGCCATCTGTTGAAACCGTTGGGCTAAGCCAAGGCTTATCAAAATTATAAAAGTGTCCATGAAGTTGCAAATGAAAGTGAAGGTGCCATTCAGAAACTGTGAACAAACACTTCTCATTAGTATCTTTTGAGTGACCCAACCTAAGTCCGACATACAAAGGCATAGAATATAAAGATGGAATTGTAGGGCACCAACTCGAAAATATCGGCGAATTCCTTCATCATGTACCCCTTAAAGAATACCTGAGTTACATTCGATTGACAGTGCATAGTTTGTATTCGAAAATTAGAGTAGCTCGATGCATAATACATCCAATGTTCAACTAGAATGACATCACAATCTTAAAGAAATTCTTAGCATTATAGGCCACAATGGGACTTACGCAGTGTCAAACATCCCACAGAACATCCAGCGATAAGCAGCTTCCGTCGAAGACTATGTTTCATTTTTGCATAAGGCGGAAAGAGCATTATGATGTCTATGCCGGTCCAGGGCACAATCAGACGAGACCAGCCGCGCGCCAAAGAAATAAAGCTCACACAGATTACCATTCCACTCGTAAAGAAGACGACGCTCACTGTTGAAGTATAGAAATCCATTAATGAAGATAGACTCTTAAACTCGTAGATCTATTGCCTCCAAACATGAATGGGATTTTACATATACTAACCCTTAAAGGACAGCCTTATGAGAAAGATATTTTAACTCATAAGATATCAAAGATTTGATAGAAGCACTTCGCAAATTTATTTTAAGTATGAACCACAATTTCGCGCCGTTTTTACTGGGAGATTCGATGACTTACCCATGCTCTTGGCATTCAGGCCGCCTTGAAGTAGTTTTGTTGCCAAACGCATGGTTTTCACACCTCCTAGCAGAAGAAATACCACTGACAGACAGGTAGCATAAGAACGTAGCTGAAATCGAACCAGGTGAGGACTACGACTGAGCACATTTGCCAGTGGCATCGTGCCAAGCACCTGGGCCAGGCACAAATCTGTAAAAGGAGCCGAGTGAGTTCTTGGTGTTCTTTGAAGTGACAAAATCTGCGCACATGGCCGTATGGCACGATGAAACGTGTCCAGCTGCTCCAGGTCCTCAGCATTGCCAGCGCAGCGCCACTTTTGCTCCACTGCAGCGCGTTGCTGTCTCCGCTTCGCCTTCAACAGCTTCAAAATGTTTCGATCCCATTCGAACGGATGTTTAAGCACAGAGTGCCGCATGTTGACTAAGTGCCTAATCAAGTGCCATAAGCGTGGACAGGCGCTTTCCTCATTATCTCCTAATTATTGTTTACAACAACGAACTTCCACGCAGCGCGTGTTAACTGCGTTTCTAAACTGCAATTTCCCTTGGCCAGCGTAACCAGCAATTCTAAAAATACATTTCCCGGTTGAGCCGTGCATAGACGCAGGCGCTCCGGGTCAGTGCTCAAATGGCCAGCGACATGGGCGGACAGGTGAGCTGGAAATTACGGCAAAGCCCGAAAACCTTGGCTAAAAGCGCCCAGAATAAGCAATCCAATGAGAGCAATTTCGACTTTCGTGTCATAAACGGCGACACAACTACGGATTATGCTCAATTGGATATATTTCATCGAGCCGCTTCTCCCAGTAAGTAAATCCTATTTATCATTCGCAGAAAATCTATAATCGTGCACATATTATGGAAAAGTGCAATTGTGCAATAATTGTGCGTTGAAATAAAATTCGTTTCATAGGATGTAAATTCATGCCACATCTGAGAAAAATTGCTAAGATTAGGCTGTATAATTGTGGATCTTGAATTTTGATGAAATTGCCATTTCCGAAACATAAATAAACACTTACAGCGCATAAATACTCTACATCTATATACTCTATATCTATATAAATATATACTCTTGGATATCCTCATATGATAAAGTGTCTTGATTTTGTGGCCATTCCCCATAGAGAATTAGCAAGTTGGAAAATGCTCTTTCGGGTATCTCAGAAATAATATTATTCAAAGTGATAGAGATTGTTTATTTATTTGAAACCCAAGAAAGAAACTATATATAGGATTGATCTAAGCTCAAAGCGGTGTCTTCTATTTAAAGCTCAACCCTAAAAAACTCAAAGAATAAGTTATTATTGACCTGCTTTCTTGGCTTTGGGTGTGGCAAGTCTTTAAACTTAAATGTTTTTGAGCTAGAGTTTCAAAATAGCCGTCAAGTCACTTCAAATAGCTCTTCGCATCCGTGAATGAGTATTATCCAGTCGGTAGCGGCCGACTGCAACGTTGTTAATTGTGTTTTTGTGTTTCTCGATTCTATAGTCATGCTGCTGGGTCAGTGCTTTGCCATAATGCCACTGACTGGCATCAGGCGAGCAAGTCCGCGGCACGTGCATTTCCGATTCAAATCAGTGCCGATGATTGTGACGGTGATTTTTATAATGGCCAGCTCGGTGCTGACGCTAAGCATGCTGAAGTTTCTGCTCAACGTAGGCGTTACAGCAAAGAATTTCGGTTAGTATTAATCTTGGAGGGGAGGAGTACTAAACTAGAAACTCATGTCATTTCGCTGTTGTTTAGTGGGTCAGGTGTTCTTCACCTGTGTGATGTGCGCCTGCATTTTGTTCATCGACTTGGCGCGCCGCTGGCCGCCTCTGATTCGCTACTGGACACGCCTGGAGCTGGTCTTCACCAAGCCCCCCTACGAGGTGCTCAAGAGTAGCCTGTCACAGCGCGTACGACAACCTGCATTTATTATAATAGCCTTGTCGCTGGGTGAGATTCCGATAAAAAGTAGTTCCTTTAATTTTCTTTCTTCTCTTTCACGGTGCGCTGTTTTTCCCATTTCAGTGGAGCATAGTTTGTATTTGGCCTCTGCCATTGTCAGCTATAAGCAGCGCGTTAAATACTGTACTCAAAATTTCAATTCAACCATGGGTGTAGGCTTTGATGATTACGTCAAATTGAACTACGACTATGTGTTTGTACTACTGCCCTACACCAGAATTATAGGCGTCTATGTTTTGGTAAGCTTTGAAGATAATCATCTTAACTTCTAGGCATTTCTTTTTATACAATACATAAGTATATATTACACGTACTTTAATACATTTACTATATATGCTATAGAAAGATGACAAATTTGATTGGATGTATGTCTTGAATAGGCTTCCAAGCTGCTGGATATTTTACAATATTACGCTTGGGAGCTCTAGATTATCTTTATAAGCTATATATAACATCAACATATGAAATTTGTTTTCAAATTACTTTAAAATCTTGTTGTCAATAAGATCAAGATCCCAAATTTTATGAAATAGTTTCCAAATGAGGATTTAAATGGCATCTTAATCAGTATCGATTCCTTATACTGAATATAAAATCTGAATCCGACAATGCGTAGGTACAATACCCTTTTTAATACCCTGATCCCATTAAAAATGGGAAATCAGGGTAGAATGATTTTGTAAAAAGTATTCAACAGGCAGAAGGAAGCATCGCAGACCCCATAAAGTTATATTCTTGATCAGGGCGACGAGTTGAGCCCTGTACGTCGGTCCGTCCGTCCGTCCGTCCATCCGTATGAACGCCTAGATCTCAGAAGATATAAGAGCTAGAGACTTGAAATTTTGCATGCATAAGTTTCATGAAGATAGTCCTACTACAAAAGCAATTATTCAACAGCAAAGTTCTCATAATATTGTCCACAGTGCAGCCCAAGCCCAGTCACTGTTAACTGCGCAGTTAGCAGAGCGCGTGCTTATACGTGCGCGAATATCAGCTCATTGTAGGGATCAGGGTATCTCCTAGTCGAGCAGTCTCGACTAGAGCACTCTTACTTGTTCAACTAGAACGACTTGGACGATTTTATGCTCTGTTTTAAAGTAGCGTTTAAGTGTGTACGATCATGTAATCTGTTAAAGCCATCCGACCGAAACCAGTGTGATGTCGGATTCTTATTTTGTCAAACTCCTCGCAGCTGGTAAATGGCACCTGCACTTTTATATGGAACTACATGGATCTATTCATCATGATGATCAGCAAGGGCCTGGCCTATCGGTTCGAGCAGATTTCGAAGCGCATTCGCCGACTGGAGCATGAGGATCGTGTGCCAGAGACGACATTCATGGAGATCCGTGAGCACTACGTGCGCATGTGTGAGCTCCTGGAGCGCGTGGACAACGCACTGTCCAGTATCATTTTGTTGTCCTGCGCAAACAACTTGTATTTCGTGTGCTGTCAGCTGCTCAACATATTCAAGTGAGTGATCGATTCCTATTAACATGAGCTGACTTAAAGCAAAAGACTAATTCCTCTAGTAAGCTACGCTGGCCCATCAACTATGTGTACTTTTGGTACTCCATGCTCTACCTGGTGGGTCGCACGGCTTGTGTGTTCCTCACGGCAGCCACCATCAATGACGAGTCGAAGAGTGCGCTGAGCGTGCTGCGTCGCGTCTCCAGCAAGAATTGGTGCGTGGAGGTCGAGCGCCTCATATTCCAGATGTCCACGCAAACCGTCGCCTTGTCCGGCAAGAAATTCTATTTCCTGACCCGCAGGCTGCTCTTTGGGGTGCGTATAGCTCGTGTGCTTAATTCCCACTCGAAATAACTCCCCTTCTATTTAGATGGCTGGCACTATAGTTACCTACGAGCTGGTGTTGCTGCAATTCGACGAGCCCAACCGCCGCAAGGGCTTGCTGCCCTTGTGCGCCTGAATGGAAGTGGCAGCAACAATTACAATTTGTCATGCCGGCTGACAGTCGGCCACATTTATCTTTCAATTATTGTAAATACTTGCTGTAAAATTGTACAATTCTAAAAAAAAAACAGCCACGCCTCCACTTATTGCCTGCACCTAAAGCTTTCGCCAAAAGTGTGTACAGTCAGTAAAAGACCATGGCGCAGGGTGAAACATTCTATCGCGCTGTCTCGCAAGGTACGCGTTGGTCCTACTCCGACTTGGCCAGAGACTCGAAGTGTTTGATTTTCCCCCATTTTCCCGCTTGCAGTGCTCTTCATATCACAGGCTTATGCTCTGCTGCCCGTGAGTAATATACGCTCCGTCGATGTAAACAAGATTCGGTTCAAATGGCGGAGTCCTCGCGTATTTTATTCGGCCATCATTTTCCTATTCAACCTGTGTGAATTCGCTGCCCTTTTGAGCCATGTCAGCAGCGTCGGAGTCACCTTCCACACGTCCAGCTCGCTGGCACTCTACATCGTTTGCTTGCTGGAGCATCTGTTCTTCTGGAGATTGGCATTCAATTGGCACATAATCATGCACCACTGGCATCGCGTCGAGCAACTCTTCCTCAGCGTGCCCTATCGCTTCTACGGCGAGTACAATATGAAGCGGCGCATCAATATTGTCGTGGCTCTCATTATGTCATCTGCATTGGGTGAGCTAGAGTTGGAGTAGATGCGTGTAGGTACAGGTGTTTGTTGTTACAGTGGAGCATTGCCTGCTGCTGGCCAACTCCTTCCACCTAAGCAATCTGGAGCGCACACAATGCAACATTAATGTCAGCTACCTGGAGAGCGTCTACAAGTGGGAACGACCTCATCTCTACAAAGTACTCCCCTATCACGTCTGGCTGCTGCCTCTGCTTGAGGTGATTCTCTCGAGTCGCGGTGCATGACTCGAGCTCATTTATATTTTACTTGCAGTGGGTAAATGAGACCATTGCCTATCCGCGCTCCTTCACCGACTGTTTTCTCATGTGCATTGGCATCGGCCTGGCTGCGCGTTTCCACCAGCTGCATCGCCGCATTGCCGCCGTGCACCGCAAGGTGATGCCTGCCGTATTCTGGACAGAGGTGCGACAGCATTATTTGGCCCTGAAGCGTCTAGTGCGTCTGCTGGACGCTGCTGTAGCTCCACTCATACTCTTGGCCTTTGGCAATAACATGTCCTTCATATGCTTTCAGTTGTTCAATACCTTCAAGTGAGTTTGGATGGGGATTCTTATAGTCTAGCTATGATTTGTAATTCATTTGTAAACAGAAATATTGGTGTGGATCTCATTGTCATGGTAGCCTTCTGGTATTCGCTAATCTTTGCCATTATCCGCACGACTCTAACCATATTTATCACCTCCTCAATAAACGAATTCGAGTGCAAAATCATAACAGCCCTTCGCCTCGTGCCCTCGAGGGCGTGGACTCCAGAGGTAATCTGAATACCCATTTTCAAAACCGTTTCTTTGATAGTTCTCTTGTGTGGAGCAGGTTCAGCGCTTCAGCGAACAGCTAGGCAATGATATGACCGCTTTATCTGGCAATGGATTCTTCTATGTTACCCGGCAGCTCATTCTGTCCGTAAGTGAGGGAGTAAGCACATTATTATTTCCATAGACTTACAGACTCTGCTTTGCAGATGGCCACAACGATTATCACTTATGAGCTCATGATATCGGATGTCATTAACCAGGCAACCATAAGGCAAAAAACCGTCTACTGCTGAAACGCACTAAAATGCACTACCAATCCCTTTCCCTATTTCGTTTCCCTACTGAGAAAATGTACTATGAGATTTGTATTATTGATAAGCTAGCAAACACTCAGAAGCTTTGAAGTTTGAAATGTCATGCCTGTCCATTCAGATCTTAACAGCAAATACATTAATAAACATCCGGCATACGCCCCGTTGTACACATTCGCATGCCGATTGCAATCGCCACAGAGCTGAACGAATCTTTTTTCGCATGTCCACTCGCCTGTCCAGTAAACAGTCAAGAAATGGAGCAAAGCCGACAGAGGTGCAATAAAAACACGCTCCAGCACGCCATTGGGCCCTGTAAGTACCACTCTATGGAACTAGCATTTTCAAATAAAATATTGCTTGTGCTAAGTGTTTAATTGTTGGTCAATTTAATCATCTGGCATAGCACTTACTTATAATACCATACTACCGCATTACTATATAATAACTCAATTTCCTATAACCAAAGTTCGAATTTTCTGATAGATCTTTAATCTTAGATATACTCACAGTCAAAGAACCCTTTGTGAAAATTGAATGAGCTGTTTGTGTACTCAAATATATCAGATATTGTACATATATGCTAAATTTCTTTAGCAATATGCTTCTGTTGTCATATCCTTACCAAGGGCAACACGAATGTAGGTATCCCAAATTTGCATCCAATAATCTACCATCTTACACGTACGGAGTGCGCCAAGGATTGTTAAAAGGCAGTTTTTAACTCTTTTGTTAAATGAAAACCAATCAGTTTATTGACAAATTTATTTATATTTTGCTTCTAAATTCCAAGGAGCTATTAATCCTTGGAATTTAGAAGCAAAATATAAATAAATTTATCAATAAACTGATAGGATTTTATATGGTAATGAAAAAAAAAATGCATGTTTATATTTATATAGTAAGCCATTGAAAAATATTTGTAAGCATAACAAAATATTATCTACTAAGTTTAAGTTAATAAACTTATTGTCTTAAAAAAAAAAAAAAATTGCAAATCAAACGAATTTCAAAAATCTATTTACACACTAAACCCATTGAATATAGGAAATCAGGGTATAATGGTTATGTTGAAATGTATGTAACAAGCAGAAGGAAGCATGGCAGACCCCATAAAGTATATATATTTTTGATCAGGGCGACGAGCTGAGTCGATTTAGCCCGGTCGGTATGTTTGAACGCGTCGATGTCAGAAGAAATAAGGCTAGAGACATGAATTTTTTTAAAATATCCGTAAATATAGCGCGGATATCGAGTTTACCTCTAAAAATCGATAACTCATCCCGTTATTTTTTAACGATTAAAAACCTTATTGATACATCAGTTATAAATTTCTATCTCCTAAATATTCAAAGCTAGAGTCTCCATATATGAGTATTAAATAAAGTCAAATAAAATAAATACAAACGCAATAAAATAAATATAATAAGGAACTAAAAATTTCTAATAAGCGATTCAGTAAACATACATAATAATCTCTATATATTCTCCAATTACCTGCCCTAGTTCTGGTTCTGTCTCAGTTTCTTGGCGTGTTTCCCGTGTCGGGTGTCTGGCCCAGCTCCCCCGTTGAGAATGTACGCTTTCGCTGGCTCTCGGCGTCTCTGGTGCTCAGTGTCATCATATTGGTCTTTGCCATAATGGATCTCGGACTCTCCTCTAAAGTGGTGATTGACCATGGGCTTAAGATCTACACTATAGGTAGGATTTACTCCAATCCTATTCTCTCTATTCCTGCATCTATCTTATCCTCTTAGGTTCTCTAAGCTTTAGCGTCATTTGCATCGCCTGTTTGTCCATTTTCCTGTCTCTGTCGCATCGATGGCCGAACCTAATCCGGCGAACTGCGCAGTGTGAGTTGGTCTTCTTGCAGCCGGACTACGATTGCAATTTGGGTAGGCAATTTGGACGCCGCTTGCGCCTTTGGGGCGTGGGCATGTTGGTAGCCGCGCTCTGCGAGCACTTCACGTACGTGGGCAGCGCCCTGTATGGAAACTACCAGCAGATACACGAGTGCAACCTGGACGTGGACTTCTGGCTGAACTACTTTCAGCGGGAGCGACAGGAGCTCTTCTCGGTGTTTCAATTCAATGTGCCGCAGGCGCTCTTCATTGAGTGGACCACTCTGGCCATGACTTTCGTCTGGAACTTCGTGGACATATTCCTGACTCTGATCTGTCGTGGCCTGCAGCTCCGTTTCCAGCAGATGCACTGGCGCATACGGCGCCACTCCACCCAGCAGATGCCCAGCGAGTTCTGGGAGCAGCTGCGCTACGATCTGTTGGACCTGTGCGATTTGCTAAAGCTGTACGACAAGGAGCTCTCTGGCATGGTAGTTCTGGCCTGTTCCCACAACATGTACTTCGTCTGTGTGCAAATTTATCACAGCTTTAAGTAATGGGAAAATTAGGTTTTCGGTATTTCGTCTTCAAATATTTCATTTTGCATTTTCGTGACTCTGTGCAGGGCGAGGGGCAGCTTCATGGATGAGCTGTACTTCTGGTTCTGCCTGATTTACGTGATCGCTCGCGTTTCCAACATGATGTTTGCTGCCTCTTCGATTCCACAAGAGGCTCGACAGATATCGTACACCCTCTTTGAAATACCGACGGAATACTGGTGTATGGAGCTGTGGCGGATTCAGGAGATCATATTGACAAACCGATTTGCCCTGAGTGGAAAGGGGTATTTCTTTTTGACCAGACGCCTCATTTTCTCGGTGAGCTTTGCTCATCCATTTGGCCTTTATTTATCCTCTCCCTCTTGCAGATGGCCGCCACGCTGATGGTCTACGAGTTGGTGTTAATCAATCAAATGAATGGCTCTGAGGTGCAGACGAGCATTTGCAACCGAGGCGCTGGCGGCTCCAAAAGCATATTCTATTCATAGTTGTGCACTAAATCGCAGTACATAAATTATAAGGCTGTCTCCGACAGCAATTTGCAATTTGCAATTTATCATTTGCACACAGATTGTAAACAGATAGGTAAAACAGATATTCAATTGGCCGGGCTGGCAGTAAAGAGAAACCCACTTTTCAGTTGTTGACTTTGACTGTTCGGGCACAGAACATGGCCAGAACCGTGGGTATTGCGACGAGGCGCCGCAAAAGCTTGAGCCTGGCCAATTTCTGGCGTGGGGCACGCGTTGATTCCGAGTAAGTGGGAAGCCCAATAAAGTCATCTGATTCAAGAATTGACTATAGTTCTAATGTGAACAGCGCACAACCTAATGCAGTTTTCAATCAGAAACTGTATTTGCGACCAAGACGTAGACAAAATTCCGAAAAATTCGTTCCACACAAGGTCAAACGAATCCTGCAACGCGCTGATAGAGAAAGCTATGTGCACAATGGCTCATTTCTAGAGGCCATCAAGCCAGGTAATTATAAAAAGTCAAGAAAATCTAGAGAAACCTGTTTGTAGGCAGATATAATGTCTTGTAATACAAACAAAGAAGTTCGGCTATTCTAGTTTATAGTCGGGAAGTGCCCGACTTAAAAGTACCTTCAAAAACGATTAATATATCATCACATATTTTTGTCTATCTGATAATAAAGCATTATACGCATTAATTACCCATTGTCGATTGGTTCAGAGTATAAGAAATGATTTAATACAGTCTAGTCTAATATATTAAGTGAATAACAAAAGATAAAATAGGATAATACAATTCTACTCACAGTTAGTAATAAATCCAAACAAAAAGAAAATATAACCGTTCTGAATGATTCTCTATATTGGAAATAAGTAGATAAATATGTGCTTTTAAATTATTTAAGAAATTCTTGCGATTCATGTTATGTGTTTAAAGGACATATATTCGATAATCTCCTATTTAAGTCATGTTTGGAAATGCGAAAATATCAGAGAAATTCCATTGAAGTCTATTTATTTATATTTATCATATATTATTGATAATTGATAATCATTAATCTTTAATCTAAAATCCAAAATTTACACCGTTTGCCCACTATGCTAGTGTTGATCATTGCTCAAATCTTCGCGCTGATGCCTGTGAGAGGCATTTCGTCGAAGTACGCCGAGGACTTGAGCTTTCGCTGGCAGAGCTTTCGGTCCTGCTATTCACTGATTGTAATTGTGTTGTTTGGCATATCGTCTGTGTTTATGACGATGTTTGTCGTACTGGTGAGCTTCGACTTTGATTCGGTGGAAACGCTCATCTTCTATGGCTCCATTTTTGCCATCTCCGTGGCCTTCTTCCAGCTGGCCATGAAGTGGCCATCGGTTGTTTTGGAGTGGCAAATGGTCGAGTCGCAGTTGCCAATGCTGCATACAGAGCGCGAACGTGCCGCATTGGCCTCGCACATCCGCATGATTATAATAATAGCCATAGGCTGCTCGTTGGGTACGTAGCTGCTATACAGTCCGCTAGATCCTCCACAGCTGACACGATCCGCCCTCCTTGTTGCAGTGGAGCATCTGCTGAGCATGATGTCCAGCTTGTACTATGTGAACGCGTGTCCCACCCTGCCCAGTGAACCCATCAACAGCTACTTGATTATCAACTTTTCCATGTTTTTCCACTTCGTCGAGTACACTCCGCTTCTGGGATTAATTGGAAAAGTGATCAATGTGCTGGCAACCTTTGCCTGGAGCTTCAACGATATTTTCGTGATGGCCGTCAGCGTTTCCCTAGCGGCACGATTCCGGCAGCTAAACGATCATATGCTCCGTGAAGCTCGATTGGTAGGAATCCAAGGGAATATATACATATATACGAATAAGTACTGCCAACCCTAATTGTTCTTTATCTTTTCAGCCCACTAGTGTTGAGTTCTGGATACAAAATCGGATCAGTTTTCGCAATCTCTGCAAGCTGTGTACCGTCGTGGATGATGCCATATCAGCTATAACGCTGCTGTGCTTTAGCAACAATCTGTACTTTATATGTGGCAAAATTTTAAAGAGCCTGCAGTAGGTTAGCCCTAAGACGAGCCAATCAACATCCACATAATCCGTTTTCCTCTCTTTGCTGTAGGAAGAAACCTTCTGCATCGCACACAGCATATTTCTGGTTCTCGCTCAGCTATTTGCTGAGTCGCACTCTAATACTCTCGCTTTATAGCGCCAGTGTGAATGATGAGTCCAAGCGACCTTTGGTCATCTTTCAACTGGTGCCGAGGCCCTACTGGTGCATTGAGGTATTACTATAGTGTTTCACTGCCAGAGAGCTCTCCTAATTTTGAGTTTACAGCTCAAACGCTTTTCGGAGGAGGTTCACATGGACCAGGTGGCCCTAACGGGCCTGAAGCTCTTTCGACTGACCCGAGGCGTTGTCATTGCGGTATGAACTTGCATCCATCTGAAATGCTATCAATCTGTTTATAAATTCAATGTGACGTAGGTGGCTGGCACGATTGTAACCTACGAGTTGATATTGCTGCAATTCAACAAGGCGGACAAAGTTAATGACTGCTATGAGCACTGAGCTCGGGCGAGCTGCACCCGATTTGTATTTCTAATTAAATATGAACCGTTAAACTATCAATTATAGATTAGTGCAAAACAACAGGTGTTTTTAATGATAGGACATGCGCCGAACAAAGTGATTGGCCAATGCAGAGCCCATTTGTCCTTTGGCTGCGGCCCCAACATGAGGTTTCTGCCCAAGCTGGAGCGTAAGTTTCGGCGCTTGAAAAAGCTAAAGAAGTCGCCACTGCTGCGTAAATTAGACATAATCTTCAAAAGGTATTTAAAGGCGATATAGATAAACATGGACTAAGCCTTAAATATTATTTAGCGCGCATAAGGGACACCCTCCCGAGGACAGTGCGAAGCGGGTGCAAAAGGAAAATGGCAAAGATAATGGTATACCATATATACATATATAAATAAAAAATATGAGCCAGCCCCACAGTGCTCATTACGAAAGTAGCTGTCTGACTATTTATTTTTTTACATATACATATTTATTTTTTATATTCAGAGTTGAGCTACAAAACACGGGAACAATTCATGTACAACGGAAGTTTCCATGAGGCAATTGGCTCGGTCCTGCTTACCGCCCAGTGCTTTGCCTTGATGCCGGTGCGAGGTGTTACGGCCAAGCATCCCAGCAGCTTGAGGTTCTCGTGGCGCTACGTGCGCACCATCTGCTGCCTGTTGTTCATGGCATCCATGTTGATAAATCTGAGCTTGACCATTTACAAAGTGCTGAATAGCTCGATAACATTCAACTCCATCCGACCATTGATCTTCAAAGTCTGCATTTTCTTGGTGTGTGGCAAGGCTCTTAGCTTGGCCCGACAGTGGCCCGATCTGATGATGAAGTGGTACCAGATCGAACAGGACCTACCACAATATCAGACGCAGTTCGAGAAGAGGCGCCTGGCTCAGACCATCAAAATGGTCATGCTCGTGGGAATGATGCTGTCCTTTGGTAGGATTTTAGTGTGGATTATGATCCACTTTCATATTGAAAGTGAACAATTAATGTATATTACTTCTTCAGCGGAACATTTGCTGAGCATTATCTCAGCCATTAATTATGCTGCGTTTTGCAATAGCACGCAAAATCCCATACGAAACTTCTTTGAGGTGACCAACGATGAGATCTTCTATGTTCTGAACTACTCCGCGCCGCTTGCCCTGTGGGGCAAATTACAAAATGTTTACTCGACCTTCATATGGAACTATATGGATATATTGGTTATGATAGTGAGCATTGGCTTGGCATCTAAGTTTCGCCAGCTCAACGATAATTTGCTTAAGTTCAAGGGCCTGGTAAGTTAGTGTATGAAGCTCATTTTCTTATTTAGGTCGCATTTAGTTTTGTTCCTTCAGCATATGGCTGCAGCTTACTGGTCTGAGCGGCGTATACAGTATCAGAATATATGCACGCTATGCAGCACCATGGATGATGCCATATCCTTTATTACTATAATATCCTTTTCCAACAATCTGTACTTTATATGTGTGCAACTGCTGCGGAGTCTCAAGTACGTACGTTTATGTGAGATATTCTATTTAAACTTTAAAATATGAAATATGCAACTCCAAACTAACTCGTCCACATATCTATACATAAAATATTATAGACTTTTTTCTCTATATAGCTTAAGGCTTTATATTGCCCGAAATAGGATTATTTGCATGAGTGTTTTTGCTCTTTTATTTAATTTGTTGACCCTTTCAGTTTTAGTATTATTAACAAGTAAGGACGTTGCAGTCGAACGACCTCAGCTCCATTTTCGGATTTGCCACGTCAGCAATTGGTATATTATATATACAGTTCTTGACAAATCGATAGAGGAAGACAATATTACTTTAGCCATTCAACTTTGAGTTTCTTTCTGTTAAACTATATCCCAACTTTGCACAGACCCTACGGGGGTATATACATTCTAAATTTCAATTCTCAAACACTGAAAATTGAATAGTTACACCCAGTATCGGGAAAATCTTGACACTTTATCAGACGGCGTAGGTCTTCTAAAATTAAAAACTGGAAAAGCGGCTAATTAACTTGCGTTAATATGGACACACAGATAATAAGAAGGATATTGCACAAAACACTGACATGAATGAGAGCAAAGATCCATTTTTTTGGCTTTGTATAAAAATAATATAAACACCAAGTTTATTAACTCCACAGCTCCGGAGATATTTTGTGTTTTCTGTTCTTCCTTACTCTATAAGTCTCTCAATTTGTCAACATTAATCCGCAGCACCATGCCCTCGGTAGCTCATACGGTATACTTTTACTTCTCGCTCTTCTTTCTGATTGGACGGACCTTGGCTGTGTCCTTATATGCAGCCAGCGTGCACGACGAGTCGCGTCGTCCGCTGCGATATTTGCGCTGCGTGCCCAAGGAGTCCTGGTGTCCGGATGCCATGCGATTCGCCGAGGAGATTACCAGCGACATGGTAGCCCTGACTGGAATGAAGTTCTTCAATTTGACACGTAAACTGGTGCTCAGTGTTAGTATTTGACGCAGATCAGCAAAATATTTAAATTGATATGGAAATGTTTTTCATCAGGTGGCTGGCACCATCGTCACATATGAGTTGGTGCTGATCCAGTTCCACGAGGATCAGGATTTGTGGACTTGCAACGAGAACACCTATTCATAGGGACTTAATGGAAACTCGCATATAAATCAATTGGAAAATTGTGTTTTGCATTTTTATTATCGTTGAAGCAATAAGGAAACCAACAAAAGATCGCTCCTTAATATCAATCGGTTACATGCTTAACTAATTACACAACTACGTTCTTATGCTCATGTATGTGTATGTGAGATTGTAGATTGTTAAATATCAAATATTCTTTTTGTTTTCCTTTTAATACAATGGTCACTAGTTCACTTACGTTCTAATCATCTAATGTGTGGGTGGAGGGCGATTAGTATAACTGGCATGGGATCTGCTTACTGCTTTCTGCTATCGGGATCGGTGTTCTTAGTGCTTTTGGTTGATAACGATTTGGGTGTACAATGCAATCGATGCAAAAGCTTCACACAAAAAATTCAGCTAAACATTTTCAATTAGAAACTCTCTTAATATTAAATTCCGTTGAGTTTGGGTTCATTACATTCGTAATAATTCATAATAGTATTCTGCTACGACAAAGAAGGTAACATGTACGGAAGTCTGGTGGTTTTTAGTTGCTTATTTGCTTGTTAACATTGTTTAAAAACCCAGGCTTTAGGTATGTATGTATATGTATTGTGGATTGTACGATTGATTATGTTTATATGTATAAGTATATGGAACTAAAGCGGAAGCTACATGATTATTAATAATTATGCATTAGTGGTTGCGCTTGTGTGTGTGTGTGTGTATATATATTGTTGTGAAGTTTAGTCCTATTTGCTACATATGTGAGTTTTACTGCTGCTGGTAAAAGCAATCAAAAACTTGTTCGATGTTTGTTGAACGCCGCGTATTAAATTACATAGCACATAACGAGTTAAGAGTACGTGGGTTGAGAAAGCAAAATCAAAAGTATCACATAGATTGAGATCTTAAATTAAAGCATAGCAAGAGATTAAATAAATACGAGACTGAGAGCAAATATTATATAAAATAGGTCTAGCAAGGAATGCGAAAACACAAATGCGAGCGTGTGTAAATGTTGCGTTGCGAGTGAATCAAGTCTGAGCTAGCAGTTATTCAACAATTTGAGTGGTTCGAGTGAGCAGCTCAATGTCGCTTGGCATCGTATTGCTTAACCTTCTCTGGGATGGCTGCCTTTTCTACAGCCACGTGCAGGCCCAGTTCCTCCAGAGACTTAACATAAATGAGCTTACGCCAAAATTTTGTGCTGTTGCCACAAATAAAAAGGAAGAAACAATTTATAGTAAGTGATAATCTAGTTAAAAAGTTTACATACCTGACAAATGGCCGAGCCATCCATACCAAAGATTTTATCCAAAAAGTGGGATGCACCAAATACATGTGCTTCAGACTCTTGCGCAGGCGCCGATCAAGCAGTTGATAGCAACTACAAAATAGGTAATTATTAAATATTATTCAAATGAAAACTATTTTGGAAATTCACCGTTTGAGCCATGGAAACGGCGGCACATTACGTCTACTGGATCCGCCGTGCAGGTAGATGAGCACATAGTCATCCGTGACTAGCTGTTCCAGCGTCTTTACTACATACAAAAAAAGATTGTCCATGACATAGCTATAGTCGGCACGGGATCTGTCCGGCAAATGGCAGGCGCAGAATATAACGATAGCATTCTGCCCGCCAGCCTTCAAGTAACCACCATGGGATAGCACACGCTTGTAAGGTTCAATGACACGCATGTCGATCTCTCGGGTGCGTCCATCTGGTAGCGTAATCTTCTGCCAATTGCGCGAGTCGCGTCGCTCCTCATCAGCCGTATATTGCGGCAATTCTGAAGCAGTTGCACCCGTATCTGCTGATGCTGCCACTCCGGCGGGGGCATGTGGTGTGGGCGTGGTCGTCATGCCAAATTCATCCAGGTCGTCATCGTTGTCGGGCAGCAACTCGGGTCCTTCGCATTCGTCATCATCATCGTCCTCACCATCCAGGCCATCGATCAGCGAACTGGATGGGCTCAGGGAGGCCAAATTGTGCTCTATGTCTTCGTCATCGTCAAAACTGTGATTTGATATGGAGTCCAAGCTGGAAATGTCCTCACCGCCAGCTGCGGCCGAGCGTTTTGCTCTTCGCGACGCTTTATTATTCGCATTGGGCAGCAACGAAACCGATTGAAAATTTGACTCAACAGCTGCCAAATACTGTGACACATCCACATCTGACTCACTGCTAAGCAGGTCTGGGCTATTTGCCCGCAGCAGACTGACTTTCGCATCTTGGGGCTTGACCCGCATATTGTTTTGTTGATTCAACGTATTTCGTACAGCTTCCGTTGCGGTTTGCTCGGTGCGAGGCACTACGTCGGGGAAATTCTTGCACTTGCCTTGAAAAGGCTCCGAATCAGAGTCAGTGTTAGTAGGCGACATAAGCGGGTGACTGTTCGCCAATGTCAGGGTGCGTTCTGTTATTTGTCGTTGTGGCATCGCTTCGACTGGCAGCAGCAACTCTGGCCGTATTATTCGGTTGTCTAACATTGACGTATTTCTGTTTTCGTTATTCTCCCGCTCGTCTTCGATATTCGATTTGTTTGGCATCGAGGCATTGGCACGCTCATCGGCCAACGGCGAAACTCCCGTGGAGTCCGTAGGTGTCTCCGAGATGTCCATTTTGCTCTCGGATTGTGATGATTCCGACTCCGCGTAGTGACAACTACAAGCACAATCGATTAGTCATCACATTCGCCATTGTAATTGCATTGCGCGCTTACCTCATTGTTTTGTAGCGCTTGGTAAAGCTTTTGCGAATTGTTAGCAATACTGAAATGCTTTAATGCACTTAATAATGCAGCGCATTTTTAAGAATAGACATCACATTATCATCTTATTATCAAGTTTCACATCACTACTTTGTTAGCAAACTTAGGGCTGCAGCACAAGCATTAAATATATCGGCGAAACTTTTTATTTTCGCTGTGATACATATCGATAGTATTACTGCAATTAACAGAGCTGAGATGTTGCCAAATTGAATTCTCTAATTAAATGAACTGCACACTATTATATAAATAAGTATTTTATTATACAATTGTATGATATACTATATATGCATACGACCTTTTACCAAATAGCAATAATATGTAAGATCATTTAATTGAGGAGTACCTATGTTAAAAACAATTTAATAATGTTATGTGGTGCTGCCACTATGCGGAATATCGTGATACGATGGCTGTGACTTATCGAATAGTTGGTATATATCGATTTGTCACAGCATTACTAGTGCATTGTGCGTCGCAAACGAAAAACAAATAATATTCCTCAAAATAGCAATGGAAAACACCCAATTACCCATAACAATATCCAACACTGCAACGTCTACTAGTGTAAATACTACAATGGCGCCTACTGTTGCTTCGCATGCAAGTGACGTCCCTGCCACTGTCAGTGTGTCATCGACATCTGTCAACACTTGCGCAGCCCCAGCACCAACAACAACAGTATCGACAACAACAACAGCTTCGCATTTGAGTAAAACTCCAATTCACAATTTGCCGATAGAGTTGCTACAAAACGACGCAGCGAAGCGTCGAAGGTGAGTTTGACATTTTAAGCTAACTGTAAACTGTCACTTCACTACGTACTCTGAATTGCTTGTTAGCTCCTCACGCACTATAAAACGTAAACGTTTCGACGACGAAATTGTAGAATACAATCTTACAATACCAACGAACCGTAGCGGTGCCGATGCGAGCCGCTCAAGTCGACCACGGACAACATCTCAGAATTATTCTGGAATCGTAACGACACCAACGTTGCAGCAATCACACGGTCCAATTGCAGTTGTTGCTGCTGTTGCACCTGAAACGACTCACTCCCCTGGCACTACAGTAGACACTGTACCCGGCACCCCGAGCATAGTTACTGCTTCAACGCCTGCGACGCCTTCAACGCCAGCCACTCCCACATTGCCGTTGCCAACGGTACATAATCCTGTGCAGCAACCTCAGCCAAAGGCGAAGCCCGCGATGGATCGTGCGATAGCCCCTGAACGTCGTCCACGCCCAACTCGTCCAGCGAGCAACAAAAAGCCCCGTCGCAATGGTCGCCCCCTTGCACAGATGGCTACCAAGGATTTGGGTCGCTGGAAACCCATCGATGACCTAGCACTTGTTATTGGGATACAGCAAACCAACGACCTACGCATGATACATCGGGGCGTGAAATTCTCCTGTAAGTTTACGCTGCAAGAGCTGCAGCAGCGCTGGTACGCCCTGCTGTATGAGCCATCCGTATCACGGATTGCCGTGTCTGCCATGCGTAATCTGCATCCCGAGATGGTGGAGTCTGTGCAGCGGAAGGCACTGTACAGCGTGCAGGAGGAGGACCTTCTAGGCACTATCAAAAGCGTAAGCAGTTAGCTCTCATTTTGCATTTGCTGAGACTAATCCAATATTATTTTTCAATTAGTCTGAGACCCCGAAGCTGGAGCAGTTTCAGGAGCTGCTGGACAAGAATGCCTCCACATTCTATTGCGCACGCACTGCTAAATCCCTGCACAATCACTGGCTGCTGCTCAAGCAATATTGCCTGCTTCCGGATCAATCGGTGAAGCCACTGCAGGGCACCGATCAACCGCTCAGCTTTTCAGATGCTGAGGATCAGTTGTTCGATCAAGACCTGCAGGAGCCGCGCGATGAGGCATTGGAAATTGAATTAACTCTGGCCGATCGGCGCAACAAACGCGATATCCGTCTGCTGGAGAACGAGCTCTCACGCTGGGGCGTGCTGGTTGACTCAGTGCTCGGACCCACGGCAGCCAGTGAGTTCGATAACCAAACGCTTGCCTGCTTGTGTGGACGTCTTGTGCGTTATTTGATGCGCTCTAAGGAGATAACATTCGGTCGCGAGGCAAAGGAATGTGGCGTAGATGTGGATCTTTCCCTGGAGGGACCCGCTGCAAAGATCTCGCGGCGCCAAGGCACCATCAAAATGCGCAGCAACGGCGACTTCTTCATAGCCAACGAGGGCAAGCGCGCCATCTTCATCGATGGCACACCTTTGCTAAATGGTAACAAGACGCGCTTGGCACACAACTGTACTGTGGAAATTTCGGGACTGCGCTTCACATTTCTGGTTAACTATGAGCTCATCAACGCCATACGCCAGGAGAGCGCCAAGACATCGAATGCTTTAAATTAAGTCTAGCATAGTGTATAATTTTAGCAGTCGCAGCTGTCCCTGTGAAGGTAGCTGTAATGAATTTCTAATTCTTAGCCATAAGAAACGAGTTCTGAAAATATACGACATCAACAATAGCATAAATGAGTACTCAACACCCACTTGAGCTGTAAAGTCAATGAGCTTACGCCTTCAATCGAACGAAAGCGAGCAACAAGCTTGCAAACCATACCAGAGCGAATATTATAAGATATAAGATTTCTACATGTGCAGATTTAATATTAATATTTATATCTTTCTGGAGGTCGACTTGCTATAGTTACTACCGCTCTAGTTTGTATTAAGTCAATATGCCTTGCATGTGTCGGAAGCGGATCAAATGATTTGAAAACAAAATAGGTGAAAGATGTACGCCCTCTTGGCAAACATCACTGTATAGCCCTGTTCGGCTCCATATTCTGATTACATTAATGAATAAGAAGATGTTGGATGGAGATTGTAATGTATCAATAGAAACGGAAACTGTTGCCAAGTTTCATTTTCCTCAATTACAGTTCTTACTTCATGGCTGTCTTGCCACTTGGACACAAATTATAACAGGATCTGGTTCTTGGGTCTGTCAGTGCCCACGCAATGGAGGCGATTTGAGTTGAAACCTCCTACACGAGGCGGGGGCCAGAAACAGCGACAAATTGAGTTCTTGGGGCGCTATGTCATGTGGCTAATTTGCGGCCAAGTCGTAAGCAGCTATTAATTACAGCATAGCTTTTGAAAGTATCTACCAAAAACCATTCTATTCGAATCAGTCGCCATAAACAAAATAACAAGCAGACAAAAAGAAACAAATCTGCGCTTTTGGGAATTTCTGATTAAAACTGAGACACGCGATTGTCTAAATTATTTCCCATATGTAATTAGAAAGACAAATTTAAATAAAGTCTTTTGTCAAATTACACAATTGTACTGACTAAAATATGCACTTTAATGTTCTCTAAGCGATTCTCATTGTTATAATAAAAAACACGAAGATATAGCCTTGTATAGAAGTCAGTAATTAGTCAGTATTTAATTTGGCAAAGTATGAAAAACAGATAAAATTTTATAAATGAGTACAAATAATATAATAGCCGACTATTGATGACTTGTTTATTGTCTAAACTCAGGAGCAGACAGGCAGAATCGATTTGATAAAATCGTCAACATCTACTTAATATGCATAGTATGCATTAAATTTTTCAAGAACAACCTATACTTGATTCCTATTGTGAATAAGGTCAGGCTCTATAAGGAATATAAACTAAATTTAAGTCATGCTGATTTTCTCTGTAGAATTTACAGCTTATTAACCATTATTTTTATTGTACATCAAGCATAAAAAGTGAAAATGAAAAGAGTAACTATATTATATACATATATAAAATATATACATAGTATTGGAACTATCAGTCCTAGATCATTGAGTTATCATTAACCGGCAATTCTAATACAATATATCTCCTTAGATCACTGTTCCCCTTACTTTCACGCCAATGATCCTAGTCAAAAAAAAATATGTATGTGATATAGAGACATATATTAAAATTGATCAAGAATATAGATGCTTAAGCGATCGTACTCGCTTCCATCTACGTGATACACATAGTCTGATAAAATTCCCTCCGTTAAGAGTACTCGATATATAGTCAAGCTGTGCGACTAATGGTTACAAATTTGCGTCTCTCGCTGTTGACGATCGGCAACTGCAGCAGACTTTGGCTGACCCGTTTGAGGCGCCTGCCAAAACATAATTAATTAATGTGTGGCTGACAACACCTGTAACATAATATAGAAATTAGCTGAAGCAAAGGGAACCTGTGGAGAAAGTTCGATGACTTACGGCAGCCGCGACGACCTTTCTTCGTCGCTGTCTCCTCCGTCGCCTCTTTCATTGAGCGTTCTTTTTAATCTGCGTTGTTGACACTATAAACTAATAAGCTGTCGGCCATGCTAAGCGGTATTGGAGAGGCAGTCGCAGGTGTAACAGACGTAGCCCGAGTCGAGGGTCTGGCGTGGTCTGGGCTCTGGTCTGGGGCCATACGTCGCTGGGCACGGTGCAGGCATATTAAAATATAATTAATTGTTGTCACTGTCTATAAAAAGTCAATTTGTTTTCGATAGATCGAATTTGTAGCTGTGGAATTTTGCTACGCTTCTTCTTCATCTGCTTTGCAGATCTTCTGCCTTGGCTCAACAACAATTCGAACGTTGATTTGTGTGCATTTTTTGTGGCCAGAATCATCTGCTGCTTTCTTTTTGGCCAACTTAGCTGATGATGCGAGAGCCAACTAATGAAGTTTGGCTTTGTCTTCATTCTCGCATTGCTGTTGTTGCTATTTTCGTTAGCGTTTCTGAAGTTTTGTTATTACATATTATATATATGTATCTTCGCCTGCTTTTGTGCAGTTCAGCGAACTTTTGTTGTTGTTTGTTGTTCGAAATGCTGCGATGTTTCGCTGATGTCGCAACTGCTAAAATTAGTCTGAATTCTCAAAATTATTTTTCTTTTATGTTATTTTTTCTATTAGCGTAGGTCATGCTGTTATTTTTTCTTATTTTTGCCTATTTCTTGCAGATTTCTTTTAACTGTCAGTGTTCTAGGCCAGCTCAGTTTTGCATCCAAATGTGGAGCGATGGCGATTTTTTAATGCTCGCTCTGTGATTGCTATTTCTTTTTTTTTATGTGTGGGTGCTGGGGTTTTTGGCTCTTTGTCTTTAATTCTTTTGGGCCACTACTTTCACAAGCCCAACTCAATGGATTAACTGCATGAGGTCATATCAATGCCCTGGATTTGGTTTAGTCTGTCTGCGCCTCTCAGTCGATTTTACTCCATGAATAATATCTCATGCAGCCAACCACGCCGCTTACATAAAAAGAAAACAAAACTGTCAAAGTCAGATCGCGTGAACAGTTCGTGACTCTGCAGTAATAATAGCGAAATATTATATGTGAATAATATAAATAAAACAAAAACAATAGAAAGCTTACTAGAAAATCAAGCAGAATTTAAAATGCTCTATAATAATTATATTAATCTTTACATACATATAATGTTGAATGGGTTACTGATGAAGAGACTGAGGCTAGATTGAATAAATGATTTACTAGTTGATTGATTAACAAAGTGCAGGGATTAGGAAGCTGCTATTTCTTAACGTTCAAAGTTGAAGATGATTGGCAATGGAAACAAAATAAAAAGCATTTATTTTAACCTGAAAATTGCAGGTGTAAAGTGATTCTAATTATTCATTCATCATTTCAAAATTTAACAAATTTTTTTGATTTTTAATAGATTTTTATAAATAAAATAAAAATTATAATTTCTTAACAGATTTAGCTTGTTTTCAATAAAAGCATATATTACAATATGAATATAATTCAATTAACCAAAGACTTCGCATGCACAATTAATTCTGCAATTTCTTAAAACGTATTTTAGGAAGAAATATAAAAAAAAAATCTCTATTAAGATTAAGATTGACCACATTAAAATTAATCACTTCCACGAAAATACCAAAAATTCGTAGTTTGAAAGTATCCCAATCTACCATTTTTAATGTTAATCGAAATAAAATATTCGAAATAAAATATTTTCTACAAATTAGTCCAAAAGATTATCTTAAGCTCATCAATAACTGTTAACGATTGCTAAACTGTGGTTCTCTGCACACAGTTTATCTTCTACTAATCCAAGCCTCAGCTTGCATTCATAGTTTATCTGTCCATCTCTCACTTCTGTTATATTTCGATTATGTCTAAACACTCTGAATTAATTATGTCCCAAGCTCCGTTACAAATTGGCCATATACAATCGGCCAGTGTATTGATTGCTTTTTTATAAATAGACTACAAATTGACACTGAACGATTTGTCGAATCAATACGCGAAATTCAACTCCTCCTCCTGTCCATCATCATCGTCAACCGAATGGAAACGTTGTCATTCCAATTCATTTACAATGAACAATTTGGCCGCTGGCGACTTACAGTGCGCGCCATAAGTGCACGCACATGGATTATACAATCCGCAAATACGATAACATTTATAATACTTCATAGTTGGCCAGTTGTTTTTCTTGTTGTTGTTGTAGTTGCTGGTATTAATTTTGCTAATCGCGTTTCGATCAATTTCATTTCAATTGTCAAACGCACAACAATGTGTGTGTGTGTGTGTGGGGGGGGGGGGGTTGTGGGCGAGGGCGGTGGCAATAGGTGGGGGCGTAACCAGCTGAATGACACTTTTGGACAGCCATGTCGCATGCGTCATGTTCAATATTTAAATTCTGTTTAGCTTGTAACGCATAAACAATCCAAGCAGTCGAATCTGTTCCGTGTTGCCTTTTATTTCGGTTGCTCATACGCACAGTGGGTCGCGCCTCTGTGCGCCGCATACTAATTAACTCGACTCATAGTTTGTTTATTGAAGCGCGTTGCAAATTTATATCGGACTGTGCTCAGCCTTAGATTTATGAAATGTTTAGTTTTTCGTGTGACTTAGTGCGAGGAAAATGATATCATGGCGAGTCTGGAAGGCTGTGACGTCACGCAGCAGCGCCCACAAACATTGCAAGCGTTAAATGGGCGCAGCTAGCTGCTATTGTTGTTGCTGTTGTTGGTGTTTTTGCAGATTGGTGGCGACTCAAGCGCCAGCCGGCGGCAACAAGTTGAATCAATCGACAGCCTTGAAATGCGTCGCTCCAATAGACAGCGACTTCGCCTGTCACTCACCCACGCACTCCAACAACAACAACAACAATCATAATAATAACAACAATTCCAACAACAATCAGCAAACTGGCGCCAAAATCGACTACGCTCAATTTGCAAACTCCACTTTGGAGCTTAAGACCTCAAGTTGTTATATGATCCAAGATCTTTTGCAGACAAGCGATTACAACGACTTTGCTATTTTCTTAATTAAATTAAGTCACAAGGCAATGCCTGATTGTGGGCATATAAATATATATATGTATACATGGATATAAATATTATATGCGACGGGGTTTATGGCACTGAGTGGGTTCGTTATTCGATTATGGCTTATTTGTATCATAACATCATATATATGGATATTTAGATAGAAACAAACATCGCTGACTCAAATGTGATTTGCTTATTGATTGATTTTATATTAATTACTTTTATAGTTTATATCCCATTTTCCTTTTAAGACAAAGAGTGAAATAAATTGAATTGAATTCAATTGAAATAGTATTATTTGATTAATATATAATTTATAAGACATTTTTGCACAATATTAAGTGTAAATATATATGCAAATATGAAAACTTGAATACCATTTTTTTCAAATTTATATATATATATATATATATATATATATATATATATATATATATATATATATATATATATATATATATATATATATATATATATATATATATTTTTTTTTTTTTTTTTTTTTTTTTTTTTAATATTTCATAATTTAAATTACATTGTGTGCTCATACTGAGCTAATATATTGGTTTAAATATACATTTTTAAATTTATATCACATTTTTTCCATAATACTAGTAATTAAAAATATAAATGCAAATTAATTGCGTATACGTATAATTACTGATTGACGGAATGATCATTGCCACATGTGATATAATAGCTAGCTGTTAAGAAACTAGTATGCTTGTCAGTCTAGAGAGTAAGTACAAGTACGTTAGCTTCGTCGACTCTTGTCGGAAAACGTAAGCTGAAATGCAGGTAAACGATTTCGAAAATTTAAATATCAAGGCAAACATCAAGCCGAAGAGATAACCCTTTCTAAAATATGAAACACGATGTCTCAAGTGCTGCACTTCAGATTATAGCATCAATCAATAATAGCATAAATTATACCAACAGCAGGAGATCTGAATTTTGAACTTTAGAATGCGGCAAACATTTGCAATCAGTTTTAATTATAACAATGCTATATATAGTATACTCGGATATATATATGTATATACATATGTATATATATATTTTGTCGGCCTAGCCACAATCGATTTGGCGCGTGACTGTTGCGGGTGGTCAGAATGAAATCGGCTTATGGTGTCCGAGAGTGCTCCAAGAGTGCCCATAAAGTAGATTACTTCTAACAGCCATGACAACCAACGACTTTGCAGCGCGACGCCTCTAGGCGGGAGAGTCAACCTCTAGGCGGCCAGTCAGTTGCTCCGTTCCCATAGGCAAGACCCTATGCTTCGTGGCAATCGAGCCGCCGAGTCGTCGCGTCGAGCCGATGCGAGCCGATGGCAGCCGAACTGCAAAACGAAGCGCCGAACCGTTTGGCGTTTTGAATTTGAAGTTTTTTAAACCGTCAACTAAAAGCGCTGCGATTTTAGTGGCACTCGAGCCAGCTGAGCCAACGGACGTGCGATAGAGAGAGATCGGTCGAACGATAATAACCTTCAGTCATCATTCAGTTAACAGCCACGAACATCGGAAGTGCAGGCGGGAGCATCAGCAGTCGGCGGAACTAATTAAACTCGCTAAGGCAAAAAAGAGCCCATAAAAGATTCGTCTATTAACGGTGCAATTTTCCGTTCGACTTCAACGCGCTCGGGCGTGATGTCCCTGGCAGCAGCAACCGTTGCCAAATATTGTGTATACGCACTGCCAATTGGCCCAAAGTAAATGAAAAGTCAGGCAAAAACAAATTCTCGTGGGGCAGCAACAGTGTTGGACCCACCTGCCTGCTCATATTATTCAATTAAAGTGTGCGCGATTACATTACAACGAGTGTGCAAGAAGTAACAGCAGTAAATCATGTTTCCGGAGAGTGTACATCTGTTTACGGTGAGTAGGGAAAAGTTCTTCTTGGTAAAAAATCAGCGAATAGCAGCGATTGTCAGCAAATAAATCAAAGAAACGTAAAGGTGTGCGAGTCAATAAACGAAACGAATTCACATAGTATCCGTATTGAGCTCGTCGCAGCGGTTCTTGTTCTTCAACAAATAGGTTGCCAAATAGCTAACGGGATCTGTGGGTCGGTCGCGAGCCAGGGCCTGCAATCCGTGCAGCAGAATGGGTGCAACCGTTTGATCCAAGTACTGGCGCACCGTCAATGAGTTCACATCCGGTCGGGGCTTCCGGCAAATGGGAATTGGGTTCTGCAAGTCCGTAGCAACTGTGTTCGGCACATCCTTAAGCGAGGACTTGCCAGTGACATCTTCCGACATGATGGCCGCTTTTTTGTCCTTACCTATAACACGAATAAATATTTTTTTATTTACTGATGTCAAACCACGCCGGAGACCGCTCACCACAAAAAATAAAATATTAAATTTAAACGTGTAATGTGGTTTTCAATATTTATTTTGTTTTATTTGTGTCAATGGGATGTGTTCACTTTAGGAGTTTTAAAACGAATGCCTAAAAATTTCGTTTAGCTTGTGGGTCATGAATTTTCATGGCCTTCTACAGTAATTTCGTTTTTAAATTTTCAATATTGACGTAAATCGAAAATCATCTATGAGCTTAGTCAGTTTTTGTTAGCATCGTTCTGTTTTTCTTCTCGGCTCGGCAGAAGCCGCTTTGGCCACCTAAAATGCTAATTTTATGACACTTTCAAATGGTTCCCACAATTTTATTTTCCATTTAAGCTGTCGTACTAAATCTATCAACAGCAACGCTTCAACAACTTAGCAAAAATTTCAAAGTCGTTTGTTTTCAGCCGCACTTGGAGACAAGATTTAAGAGAAACGTTGCACTTACGTTGATTTATTTATTCATCTGTTTTTATCTCGATAATTGTGAAATTCAGAATTGCTAACACAAGCGAGCTATTGTTATTGCTGTTTCTGTGCTTGCCCAATTAAGCAATTACAAAAAAAAAAAAAAAAAGAAAAATAAGATCATAAGCGATTCGCCGAAAGAGTTGGGCAAGACACCCGGCACTCAGGCGGAGGTATTAGTGCTGTCTTAGCTTAAAACAAGTATTAAATCTTGTTAGATCAATGCCGATTCAGCAGTGTGGAATATGTTTACAAGCTGTGTAAAACACATGCCAATATATTAAGTGCTACTTGTTTCTGTTTCACTAAACAGTTTTAGCATATTAAACGTACTACTCAAATGGCAGATGGGCAAATAAAAATAAAACAAAACAAACGATTAACATATTTATTTATTTTTTCTTTTTGCATAAACAAACCTGTAGTTTTTGACCCATATTAGAGCTGCCTGGCTAAATTTGAATATAAAAAGAATTGAGTGAATAGGCAAAACGCTATTTCTTAACAGTTAGCAGTGGGCATCGTAATTTAATCAATCTTCAAAAATTCAAAAAAGCATCATGAAAATTTCAACAATAATCGTGTAGTACGATTTTCTTACGATGAGACAGCAACTGCTTCGGGCTTCCCCCGATATTGATCTCGGCGCTGAACTGGCGTGTAATATGCACAACAGAGAGTGGAGACAGAGAGTGGAAAAATGAAATAATAATATGAAAAGCAGCATAGGCAAAGCAAAGGTCACTGGCATCGTCTAACCGAAGAGATAACGAAGATACAAAGGCGATAATGATGATGATGCTGCGGCTGATGAGTGCGTGCTGATGCGTTGAATACGCCGTGGCTTACGTTGAATGTATTGCATGTGTTTATTTGAAGATGTGATCTCTGGTGGGCAGAGAGCAGCACGTGGGCAGGGCAAACCTTTCCCTTGAAAGGCAACAAATCAAACGAATTGCAGCAGCAATTGCGCAAATCGGCAAGTCCAAGACTGGTCCAAGATAAGCACTAAAAATGCAAATGAGCAGCTGTAAAAGCCACAGCAAAGCGGGGCAAAAAAAGCAAATTATTTGTTAATTTGTATTTGAAATAGGGCAGCAAAATTAGCGTAACTGAATTAATAAACAACTGTAGCATTTGTTTGTGTCTGCGGATTACTTGCCTGACCTTGACAGACAGAGAAAGAAAGAGAGAGAGACGGAGCGACAGAGAGGGAGATAAGCTATCAGATTGAGTGACAGCAATAAAATGAAAAGATTTGCGGTTCCAGTCCAGCAATTATGTAAACTCTCCACAAAACTCGGAGCTCATGGATGCCAGACCATTTTGAATTCGCCCATTTCTCATTTCTGCATTTCACAATTACATATTATTAAATATCATTTCAAATGTAACATGCCGCTGAGCAGCTCGAGGCACCGAAATCAATGAAATTTGGCTTGGCATTTTGTTTTGCATTTTACGCATAAATTATTTATCCATAAATTTTTGAACGCCCCATAATGAACCTTGATTAAAATCGCATTTCGTGAATAGTCAAAAATAAAGCCCACCGAAATAACAGCAACTTTATTTATTTGTTTTGTTTCTTTCTTAGCAATGATGCTGCAATTTTTTGTTTTATTGGCTGACCCAATTGCCTAAAGTGCGGCTAAGGCAAAAAACGCAAAGGAATTTTTACGAAATGCCTAGAAGAAGAAAAAAAAAATTGAATTCTAATTAGTTGTTTCACACGCCCCGTTTTAGCTGGAATTTCTCACTCAACTCAATTAGCTGCACAATATTTGTAGCCAATTTGCAAATTTTAATGGGGCTTCAAACAAATTAGCCACAGCTGCTGTTTAAATGTTTATGGCCACGTTCAAGTGCATGAATTACGGGTCAGACCTGAGTGTCCGCCTGAGTAATGTGGGAAGATGACGCGCCTGGGAGTCGACATTCTTGTGTAGTTTGTGGAGCAATGAAATTGCTTTTCGGTTACCTGAGTTACCTGAGATCAGTCTATGTGAACAGAAGACGTTAATATGAAATATAATAATGTATATGTTCAATAATATACTGATAAATAAAAGATAAAAAATACGTAAAGGTTCTCAAGTCGAGGCTTCAGAAAGGAGAATGCTCCGAGCTGATCGATCAATGTGCTAATGGTCATTATGATCAATTTTAATTATCATCAAGCTATAATCATAATCATTTTCATTTATTTCTTTTTTTTAACATATTCTTGTGAATACTATAATCTACAACATTTCTATCATGATTATCCATATTATTATCATTGACTATCATCAATATTGTTATAATCTTTATCTGAATCATTTCTATCATACATATTTGCAGTTTATTAAAATATTCTCATCTTATATATTATTATACAAATAATTGATAGAATTTAACATCCTTATTTTCATCATTACTGTCATAATCATTGACAAGACCACAGAAATCGTATACTTTATTAGCGTATTAACAACTTCATCAGCATTAAACAACATCAACATCATTATCATCTTATTATCTATATCATATTCTTAGCTTTAACAAAAATGATCAGTAATATTATTTAAGAATTTATTATGTACATCTGGTCAACGGGTCATCTGCAATGAGGCAGGCTAATCCAATACAGCATCTCTAGAGTGAATTTAAAGTCAGTTCTTATTGAGTGATAAAATATAAAACCGAATAGTAGGTGGACATTTATAAGTCGTTACCTCAGCCATAAATGTGCATAAATGTTTGTGTGTTGATGTGTAAATATCTGTTTCATATATTTCCACACAAGAGTTATACTCGGCGGACTTGTTTGGAATGAGTTTAGAGTATGAAAATGCAATAAACGTGTAATAAATAGATAATTTACCTGTTTACATGAAAACAATATTCTGTTCTCATTTAGCACTTGAGTAGGTGTCAAATGCTTTGAGCATATGAGGCAAGCAAAAATTCGCCTGATCATAACAGACGATGCAACACTCTTTACTCAGTGAAAATAGGCGAATATTATATACATTTCTATTCAAATAGAAATAATCCTACACAATTTCCCACTCTAAAGCTGTGCAATTCATATTCAGAACTTACAGATATATTTATACTAATCTGAGCATAAGTCAAACTTTTTGATAGTTTTTGCTTGGTTTGTCCTGTTTGCTCATTAGGCTTATTATTGTTTGTGTACCTTGTCTACTTAGAGTACAAAGAGATATATATAGATGCACTTTGTACTTTGTAAATTTTTCCATTAGTATGCCTGTGTCTGCGTCTACGACTCACGCCTTGTCGCACTTCTGTCTCAAATATTTCAGCGAGAACGACTGACAGCCGCAACTGGAAGTTGTTAGAGTGCAAACAAGACAACCACGCGATGCTGTGTCCCTGTGCCCACACACAGTGTCACGGCAGCACCAGAGTGGTGCCATAGTGCCACGGCACGACAGTATCGCCAGATAGCGCGTTCGCTTTTGTTGGCTTGGTTTATCAAAAACTCATAGCCACGGTGTAGCCCACGCATCCACAAATGAGTCTCTCGGCGCTGCTTGACACACACAATGGAAATGATCAAACTGAGCAGTCGTTAAAACTATGCCAAAGTCACGCTGTCGTTGGCCCTTTGGAAAGTCAAATGAGAAGCCTGCATTATCACACTCACACGCTGCATTTGGCTGGCGAATAGTTTGGCGTTTTGATCAGTGACTTTGGTATTTGACGCAGCGGCATTTTGCATAAAATGCAACATTGCTGACACAGTTCACGGCTCGGCGCCCAGCCCAAAGCAGCAGCAACAGCAACAGCCCCAGCAACGGCTATAGCAACAGCAGCTTGTAAACGCTGCCAAAATGCTTTTCCCACATGGTCTTATCTGTGAGATACTCATACGTGCATGCATACGAAGTTCATTTACACGCAGCTCATACACCAAGTGGCAAGAGCGGCCCACGCCCCTCCGCCGCCGCCCTGAGCTGGCCAATTACTTTGATTAATTTGGCTGCCTCCTTCTGTGTGTGTGAGTGTGCCTAAATATGTGAAGAAAATAGAAATAAAACACGATGTACATTGACGCCACTGAGTAACCCACAGCAATTATGAAATACGTTTTAGCATTTTAGCCAGGCACCAAAAGAAGCATCCAACTTGGGCAAACAATGCAAGTTGCATGCCCGCACACCGCTGACAATGAAAAAAGCTTTATACAACACGAAATTAAAACACGATCGCACATCGAACATGGCCAAAAGCAACAACAACAACCGCAACTACAACAACGGCAACTCCGGCTATGCCAAGTTGCATTTGGCCATGTCGAAGCTGAGCTGAATATATTTTTAGCCGCTGTTGTTGTCTTCCTTCGTGCAACTTTCACTCTCTTGTGGGGCCGAATGTCACGAACGCGTTTAGGTTTCTTTGGCCACAAAACTCTTGGACCTGGACTGTAACCCACTTGGAACAGTCGCGAATTGGAGCAGCCAAGTGCAGCGCCCAAAATGCGGAAACTTTGCAAAATGCAAATTTTCGAATTGCCAGCCGAAAGCGCCAAGGCGATAAACCACTGAAGCATTGCAGTTCAACAGAATCGGCACACATTAAGCGAAAGACTTAGGACACGAACTTGTCAAGCCTTGGCGGACAGGCCAGTGGTGCGTGCAGGTGTCACTATTGACAACCTTTGCTGCACATTCGGTGAACGTGGTATGTGATTTATGGCGTTATGTTGTCGACTCGGGTTTCCTTCCATTGCCTATGCCCAATCAGTCACTGCCACATTTTCTTGGCCTTCGAACTATATGCATACTGTATATACGCATTTCTGATGAGTCAGTGCGGCGCTGAGCAATTTTTATGGCTCTTGGGTGCTTGCTAAGATTCGACTTCATAGCTGGCTGCCTAATTACAAACGGCCTTCATGCAATTCGCAGCTGACAGCAGGCAGACAGCGGGTTAGAGGCAGCTCAGCCTATGGTGGGGCACCCAAAGATTACATAACATTTCACGGCTCGAAACATTTTGGGCGCGCCACCTACAATTCTATCCGCATTATGCAATCCCATTAAACGGCCACTTCACAATATTCATAATCTAAGCGAAAAGCAACGCCATTAAGCGTACAAAAACAACAACAACAACAATAAAAAAGATAAAAAGTGAAAAGTTTCGGAAGCGCGTGAAAAACTTAGCCGCCTACGTGAGCTGCCCAATTGATTCTTTTGAGTGACGTAGCTGACCTTGTCGCCGTGACGAAAACGCATCAAAGTCATAATATTGTTTATGGCTTATTATTTATGATGCATGTACATTTGTTTAACAGCCGACTGGCATGTGTGCATGCCAATTGCATAATTACTGTACGATACAAAGTGCCATATTCTATTCTGTTGTTGCGTGACTGCGTTGTGGGTGGATGTGAGCGCTCGCATTCAGAGTGGAACAATCGCATTTCACTCATCGTATCATCATATTGTAGATTTACCTAGCATTACACGTAAGCGCCATTTCACACCTCATGCATGCCACAAGTATTACGCATTTGGCAAGTTCCACAAAAACGGCTCAAATATGATGCAATGCCAGAGCCAGAGCCAACGATAGCGAGTGCGACAAATGCAAGTCAAGCTGTCTGAATGCAGTTTTGTTCGCAATTTGTTAAATGATCTACGGCAGTCGCGCAGCAGCAAACAACTACAGCGCAAACTACTCTCAGAGAAAACTGTCACTTATGGCATGACGAAATTCGTATGCCCTTACAAGAGTTTATATCAAACTTATGGACTCAAACTCACTGCGAGTAGATGGAGACTTGTGCTTCATACTCATATTATTTTGCAATAATACTCAACAAGTTAAAATGCACAACAACTGCTAAGACCTTTGTCAATAAATAAGGCAACATCTCAGACTCAACTTGCACACGGAGAGTATTCATATAAGAGCTGAGCGCGTTGGATATGATTTTATTTATAGAAATTAGCAAATGTGTAGCCGAGTAGCAACAGCTGCCAAATGCAAATGTCGAAAACTGGGTTACCCCGAATGCAGCAGCTACTGCGCTGCAGGTCAGCTTTGAATAATACTAACAAGACGGGCGGACACTGGCGCAGAGGCGCGTGGTTTGCATTGCCTCTTTTGAAAACATGTGCCAGCAAATCAAACACCAACACGCGGTGCCAGCATTTTTGATTTTTTTTTTTGCTGTTTGACTTGCCAAATCATATTTTCAATTGAAGTTCTAGCAAATTGTTGTTAATGCCTCAAGAAACAAACAGGAAATGGCAGCACCAAAAACGTTGACCAAAAAAGGCAATCAATTTTTTTGCTGCTACCAAAAGTCAATCAACTAACGAAATTTAATACAATTTTATAGCGGCTGTTGTTGCTGTTGCTGCTGCTGCTCTTGCTGCTCCCACAGTAATTTGGACTATGCTCGAAATTTGACGGCGGTCTGTCAGTAGCTGCTCGTAAGCTCACATACTCAGAGACTCTCTGCTCTGTGTGGGTGTGGGTGTCTCGTCGAAATGTGTAATTCAATAGGCGAGCAGCGTCCCTCAGTCAACTCAGTCGTTGTGTCTATGGCGCACATTCTCGGAATCGATTGTGCCCAATGAAATGTTTCATTAATCGCCGCATATTAATATAGAATTTCATGTTCGTCATGTTGCTTTTCGAGGCATTGTTTTTGTGGAATTTGAGCAATTAAAAATTATTATTTGCTTCATCGGCTCGCCGAAATGTTTGATGCCAGTCGAAAGCAATTGCAAGTGAGAGCAAAAATCCCACAGGCTTTTAGATAAACATATGGTTGCTTTAATCAGTGTGTGACTAAGCAACGGACAGAGCAACTGATTCCCATACGCCTACAAACCCACAAAAACCACAAAAGCCCACAAAATAAAAGACCGACAACAACAACGATAGCAACTGTAGTTTTGCATGCTATGCTACAGGTTTGTGTCTTAAGTCTTTTGTTTTCTTTTCACTTTTTTATTTTGCATGCGCTACACTTACCCGTTTGCTTGGGTTGATTCCAGTGTTTGGCATATTTCATGACGGAAGCGGCAACAAATTGTGATTAACATGATTATACACATGTTTATCAGTCAATTCCAGCAGACCGTGTGGGCTGGCTACACGCACAATTGAGTCTATAGATGAGCTGCATGTGTATTTGTGGCCATATGTAGCGAAAGGTTAACACGCTGCTTAGCTTAATATGAAAGGCTCGCCGTCATCGCGATGGGTGTGCTTCATTCATTAGAGCGTTGCTTTAATAGATTTGCGGGTAGAATGTCTGGCATACACGAAATCGCAAGCTGCGCTATTTGCCCCCTGATCATTTATCATAGTTTTATTCGCGTTTTTATTTTGAATTTCATAAATTTAGAGCGCTCGCATAAGTATAATTGAAGTGATTTTTAATTAAGAAACTACAACAGCGAAGGTCAGTTTGGGGCAAGGCAACACCCGAGGGCCGTGGGCACTCGGATTCATAGAGATTGTTGCTCAGCTCTGTGCGGCTCTGCGGCTCTCGCAAGTTGCAGCTTGCGCGCTTGGTAGAATTTTTGGGGTCATGCAGACAATTGGGCGAATGCTGCGTAAGTTATGCCGAAAACAAAAAATATATTAAAAAACAAAACAACACAAAAAATTGTTGCGCAACAGTTAACGGGCTTTGTTACCATTTCGACCAGCAGCCATAACAATAACGTAAACAAAAAGCGGCACTTAAATCTCGCGCCAAGAAAAACGTGATTTTCCACTTTTGATTTTTCGGTTGTTGTTGTCGTTGTTTTTGTTTTTGTTTTTAAGGCGCGCTCGCGCCCAAAAGGAGTCGCTTGACTCTTGCGATTCTCACGTAATCAGCGCCAGCAACATGCGGCAAGCAGCCGGCAACAACCATAACAACATAAACACATGTTGCCAGGCTGTGGCTGGAGCAAACTCCAACGCCAACCGGTTGAGTAACTGCGCCGCCAATTTGGACTAAAATTTCTTCCAGATCTTTGCTCTCGCAGCTGAAGTGGTCTGTGGCTGCTGCCACTTTTACTCTCGTTGTTGCCACAGTCACATACACACACACACAAAGTCACAGCCGTAGCCACAGCGACTCCACCGACTTTAGCCCCATAACGGAAACGGCCATAATAATTTTTGCACAATTTATTACGTTGCGTTAGCAAATGAAATAAATTTCTAGCTGTGTAAATCGCTTTGATTGACTATGACGCTTATGCGCAAATACTTAAATTGATTGTGATTGTATGGGAATGGGGACTTTTGTTTTCGATCTTTAGAAAGTGGATAAATATTTCGGAGGGAAGCACATATAAGCATTTAATATCTCCCACTCACTGTGGCACTAGCTGATGCAATTGCTGTCATGATTGATGGCTGCATTTGTATTGAGCTGTTAGTCACAAGTCTAATTAATCAAAGCGCTGATTCAAATAAATGAATTACAAATATTTATAAATTATGCCACAAAGCCAAAGCAATTATGAACAAAGTCCAACAATTAGTGGAAGAACGCGAAAACAAATATCAGCCCCGTTTCGAGTTCAGTTCAGTGATTCCAAATTTGAACTTCATTTTCGCTCTAAAGATTTATTCATATTTAGAGCCTACAATGCGAATAAATACAAAGCAAAAGCGAAGCCTGTCATAAGGCGACACCTTAAAAAAAAAAACAGAAATAACTGCTTTAGCCAATAATTAATTAAAGCAAAATAAATACAGCAACAAGCGAATGCGAACAGTGAACACGAATCGAGTAACAAGCACAAAATTATAATAAAAATGTCAGCTACGAAATCATTAGCTTAATTGAAGCGCACAAACCACAATTCGCAGTGGCGGACGCCCACATAGCCGCCGTGGCGACGCACCCGGTCGCTGCCCCCATCGCATCGAGTGGCAGTTGCGAGTGGTTTATGACTGCATGCTTAGGTAATTGAAGGTGTTTACGTGCGGGTGGCGGCATTAGAATAATTGGCAAAAGAATCTCAATGAGCCAATCGCGCCAGCGACAACCTTGCCCCTGAATTACAAGTGTTATTATATCTGAGCCACACGGCGTATACGCAACGTGTGCGCTCTAACCGGTTCGACGCGGTCGCCGTTCGCCGTTCGCTGTGTCGGCGGCAATTGCAAAGTAAACACTTTCACATGCCACATTTCCGTTCGCAACTTGTTGCTGCACCGCACTGCGTTGCATTGTGCAACCGCTGCGGTTGTATCTCATCATGTCACCTTGACTCTGAATTTGAAGTGCATCGATGACTGCACGTTTTCGGCCAAGTTAAGCGAGTTAAGCAACCAACAGTCAACAGCCAACAGCCAACAGCCAACAGCCAACAGCTACCTGTCGGCACTTATCGCTCATGTGTTGCAGTTGGCCATGTTTGGCCAGATCCACATGCATTTCTAGCTGCCATTACCAGCGGATGTGCGGCTATTGCCATATGCCATATGCCATATGCCATATGCCATATGTCTTAGGCCATTTGCCATTTGCCATTCTCCATTAGTCAAAATACCAGCCTCAACTGCAGATAACTAGTGCCAAGTAGCAAGTGCCATGTTACTGACCCCTTGTCGACAATTTTTCATTGCAGCTGGCATTGGTAGCGTTGGCAGCAGCCTCGTGGGGCGACGCGAGTCAAAGTCAGTACCACATTCAAACGGATGAGGGACCTGAGAGATACTTCCGCTTTCAGACCGACAACGGACAGTTCCGCAAGGAGAAACGACTGCAGGACGGCACAGTCCTCGGTAAGTCCATAATGAGAAACCGTTATTAACGACTAGTTGTTGCTTAGCTAAGTCAATATTTGCTCAAGACAATTACATTTGGAGGAAGCATGTACTTGAGCTGCATTTAGTTAACTCGCGAAAAAATCATTTTGTAGCACAGTGTAGACAGCAAACCAAGAAACTTCTGCACATCTTAGAATTCACAAATGTATTTTGCAGGCACAGAAGCCTGGATCGATGCTGCCGGCTTTTTGCGGCAGAAGGATTACATCGCTGATAAGGAGGGCTATCGAATACTAAAATCGAAGACTATTTTTGTGGGTCAAAACAGAGGCATTGAGGTAACTATTGGTGTGGAGTAGCCACATTCAGCAGCTCATATATGTCGGTCATTTGCAGGAGGCAATCAAGTCCACGAAAGCAGCGCCAGCTCAATCTGGCGTCTTGGTTGATGGAAATGTAGGCGGTAATAGCGTAGCTGGCGGCTATCGGAAACATGGCTATGGGTATAGCAGCACAACTACAACTACCACGCCCCCGACACCGTTGTACAGCCCCACAAACTTGGCCACTGCCAATCTGGGCTCGGGCGTGGGTAAACTCAACTATCTGCCGCCCGAGCAGGCAGCCAAGATAGAACCCCAAACGCAGCTAGGATTCGATCACTATCCGGATGAGCTTCCCAGAGCGCGCGATCATCTCGTGCGCGGCCATGTGCACATTCAGCCCAACGCAGAGCCCATTGATGACATCAATGCAATAAACGTGTACGATGAGGAAGCTGATCGTGGCTTTGCACCGGGTCGCTTTGCTGCCGTGATTGGTTCAACGACGCCGCGTCCTGCAGTGTCCTCGCCCGCTTTCTTGGCGCCAGAGCTGTCCATGCTGCCGCCTCTGAGCTCTCACCGCAGGAGAGTTCGACCGCGCCCAACAGCCATTGGCATTGTGTCCACGACTCCTGCGCCCATTGCGGCGCACGATCAGTTTGCTTATTCAACGCCCGCGCCCTTCGCTGCGCCGCCTTCCGCTGGCGATGCCGGCTATCACTACGCGCCCACAGCCCCGCCCCCACGCAGTGCATATGGCTTGTACACATCCAATTTACCGCTGGATGTGAATGCGTTGGATTCGGCTTTGCTGCCACCGCTGCCGGAACGGGCGTACCGCCGCCGACTGCGTCCGCTGCACAGCAACAATCTGGATGCCTCGGACTATGATGGGGTCAGCGTGACTCGCAACGGATTCCGCTATGTGCTGCCCAAGCAGTACCACGAGGAGGCCCAGGTAGATGGCAAGCGGGCGGGCAGCTACGGCTACGTGGATCCGTTCGGCATACGCCGTGTCGTCTATTACAATGCAGCGCCCGGACGTGGCTTCGTGCACCGGAACAACAATCAGTATGTGGGGGCGAATGGAGCGCCGTACGACGACCCCGGCCCAGCTCAGCTGGTGAACGAGTGAAATGCGTCACTAGCATCCTTGTCATAGCACTTAATCAACACCAGTCCATGAACTGTCCCAGTCCCCTCACAAAGCACCAAAACTAACCGAGCAGCCTCAAGTTTAGGAATGCGCTTCATTTTAGATACTGTAGGTAGTGAATACCTATCGCTTGCTAATCTGTATATAACCACGCTTTAACCCTTCGCCCGGACACACAAACAACGTAACAAGCAAAACGAATATCTGTGTTAATTAATTTAATACTTATATATTTAACTTAATTTATGAGTAATCCAATGTGCAATTCGCGCCTAGATTTAGTTAGACTAAAGCTTCATTAGGGGCACTCGCTGTCGGTGCGGTAAGTGAAAATAGTTTCATGTATTAATCTTGCCATATTAACAACACGTAAATAAACACAAAACGAGCTAAACACGACTACACACACACACACACACCTAGATTTAGAATCAGTAAATAATTTCTTTGCTAATAGTTGTTCATTATGCAAGTCTCAGAACCAAAATTATGCAAATATTATGTTTCTCATTTGTTTTTGTAATTCGAATATTTTTGTTCAGAAATAATGAGCACCCGTTGCCAAGAAATTATAGCAATAATAACATTTCTTGTATAATATTTAGTTTTACAAAAGTGAATAAAATATTTCATATTTCAAAGAAGTCTATTTATTCAGTCGCGCTTGTGATACCTCCTGCTGTACCTTCGCGGTCTCCTGCTCTTACATAGGATCTTCAGCACAATTATGAGCAACAGTGCCAGAAGTGCGATCACATCCAAGGAATGCGACTGGAAGTAGTTCAGTTCCTTGGCTGTCGAGTGCAAGTGGGCGGGGTCGGGATGGCGGAGCAGATACTCCACCCACCACACGGCCAGGTCCAAGGGTGGCACCGGATTATCGCGTAAGCGTCGAGAGCGCAGCTTCATAGCCTGTGCATATTTCTTGTTCTCGGCTACCTCTCGAATGGCTGAAACCAGCTGAGCAGTGGTCATATTCAAATAGTTGACCTGAACAGCAGCTCCAGCGGAAATTGTTTGGATGAGATTCTACGAGAGGAAGTCATTGCTGCAGTCGCTTTTCAAATACCTTACGAAATAAACTTACCCGATACTGATCGAGGAATAGAGGAATGCCGACAATGGGCACACCATGCCAGGTCGCTTCCTGGGTACTTAACCCACCACAGTGAGAGATGAATAAAACAAGAGATTTATGAGCTGAAAATGAACATGATCAACATCTTAACTCACTTGTCAGATCAAGCTTACCCAAGACGTCAGTTTGAGGCAGAAAATCCTTGACCAAAACGTTGGTCGGCATCTGCACATCCTTCAAATACTTCTTATCGAACTTCCAAATAAAATGATAGTCGGGCAATTGCCTGAAGGCCTCCATGATTTTCAGTTTAGTCTCCCTGTCCACATTTTGGGGCAGCATATTGGTGCCCAATGAAAACAATATAGCTCCACGCTTGCCACTTCGCATAAACTCATCCAATTCCTTGGGCAGGGGCTGCCCTGGCTTACACTGCATGCCACCCACCTCGACAACGTTGGGTGGCAAAGCCTCCACAAAGTCGGTGGCTGGATGGGAATTGACCAGTGAAACCTTTGTAAGCTTCGCCAAATCAGAAAGGGGCGGCATATCGTGCCCAAAAATGGGTCGCATTATTTGGTCCAGTTGGGGATTGTAGAACCACCGGCGATAGCTAATTAAGAGCACTTGATAAGTCTGTTGAATCGTATATGAAATTGGTTGTATGCTCACATTGTGTCCGTGGCAAATATAAGCGTATTATCCAAACGCTGAAAGAAGCTCATGTTCGTGTTATACAGAGTCGAGAAGTAGGGGACAAGTGCGGGAAAATAATGATTCGACATAAAGTCCAGGGTTATGGGCGCATTGTGAAAGGCTGTTATGCCAATAATGGGCGGATAGCGAAATCTGTGCGCAAATCCCAGCAGGTATGGTCCCAGCGTATAGTCGTTGATAATCACATCAAACTTAAAGTCCACCGGATAGTTTAACAGCTGCAGCAAGCCCTGCGACGCGGCTATGTTTTTGGCAGTTTTCAAGCCGAAATCATAATGAATTGGAATGGTCACATAATCGCCAATGCCAATGAAAGCATTAAGATCAACTTTATCGGCGCCCTCCGCATCGTAAAAGTCGTAGGCACGTTCCAAGTGGATATAGCTGACATTGGCTGGGACCTTATCGTGGGGGCGTGGCAAGTCCACAGAGAGTATGGTCAAATTGTGACCCCGTTCAGCCAGCTCATACAACAATACGCTATTCCTG
The DNA here is from genome assembly GCA_037075325.1 of Drosophila mayaguana. Taxonomy (NCBI): domain Eukaryota; kingdom Metazoa; phylum Arthropoda; class Insecta; order Diptera; family Drosophilidae; genus Drosophila; species Drosophila mayaguana. Next base: position 1,551,592 of record JBAMCG010000080.1, on the reverse strand, counting down.
CAAGCAAGAGTTTCCAGTTAGTCTCCTGCTCATGCTCCATAGCCACACCAACTACTTGCCATATGTGATGACTGTGGGACGTCATGCCCATCAGCGCTAATATATTTGCGCCCGTTGCCCAGCCAAGCAGCTGAATCGCGAAAGCCACTTGAATGCCGATATATTTGTCGGTATACATCTTGTCAGCTACTGAGCGGTTGTCGAGCGGGGCTTCTGCTCTTATAACGACCCCAATTAAGAGCTGATAAGAAATAGTTTTGTTTGCAGCAGTAATTTCTCTCTTTGATCATCACAATCTTAGAATATCAGCTTTGAATTACTTGTTTGCTTTATTTTAAACCGTCTTAAATTATTCAACTTGTGAATCTACCGACTGCAGAATACTCATTCATCGTTACTAGTCCCATTTGTTTACACATATATATATATATATATATAAAGATGTCAAATTTTTAGCTCTATGAATGCTAAAAATTGAATATTTACAAACCAGTATATATATCATTAAAGGATTTTAACATCAACACACAACAAATTATAGAGTTCTGATCTTAAAAACTTAGAAGATACAGCTGTCCGTTATGCCCCTGGGTATAGATATATCTGATAATTGAAGAATTTGATCTTGGATTGTTAACGATAGTATGTATACATTCCCAATATTAAATCCCTAGTACTTCAAATAACAGGTTTACTTGCTGGCAAATGCACTTTCCGATTTGCCACGCTACTATTATTATTATCGGAAAAATCTAAACACTTTATTTTCCAGGGTATGGCCGAGCATATATATTGAAGTATTTAGCTTCAGTGACTTACGTTCAAGCAGAAAGATACGGGTGAGACCTCATAAAGTACATCGTGATCGGCTCGTCTGTTCGTCCGAGTGGCGGGGGCAAACTCGTAAGTAACAACAACAATAAGTACAAAGTTGAGCTTATCTCTTTTTAAAACATTTATTCTACAATTGATAACCCGTAGAAAATCCCTTAAGAATGCCCAAGTGCAGGCTCCGGACCACGTGCTTAAGTAAGGGTAGAATGATTGGAATAGCAAATGTGTTATCTTAGTCAGTCAATACCGATTGTTCTTGTTGTATTTGATGGCAGATCTTATCTAATATTAATCTCAATCATATTAATATCTTTAAACAGTTTCAGAGCTGACTAGCATTTGATTATTTAAATATATGTACATGTATAAGCAGAACACTCTGGGTACCCATAAAATACAGAGATCAACAAAATTGAAACGTAGCTGACTTTGCCAAGTCAGTCATGTCCAGTGTGCATCTACGCTCTATTCACACTTTTGTATTTTGAGCGCACACTGCTCTCTCCAGGGAGAAAAAATAAACAACACTAAACTCTTATCTTTTGGTCTTGATTATCGTTATCTTATCTGAGCCGGTGAGGCCAGTGGTGAATCAGTCGCGTTGTTGCGGTACAATCGTTTGGTAACATGAAATCTAACGCGGCTCTTTTGCCGTCGCTGCTGCTGCTCCTGCTGACTTGCTGCAATTGGCAGCAGTCGAATGCTGCTCGGATCTTGTGCATTGTCGGCACATCGGCGCACAATAATCCTGGCTGGGTGCTGCCCTTCTTCCACACACTCGCTGGCCGCGGCCACCAGCTGACAGTGATTAGCTCAGAAGTCGATGCAGATATACCGGGCATAACCGGCGTTCCATTGAGCAACGAGTACGACGTGGTTAGGAAGCATTATGTGGACGCTATGGGTCACTACAAGAACTATTGGGATATTAAACAGCTGCTCATTTGGTATGAGGCTCTGCTTGGCACCTGTCGCTTCACTGCTGAGACACTCTTCTTCAAGAACTTCAACATTCTGGAGGGCAATTTCGACTTGATTATCTATGATTCCACCTATTCCATTGAATGTCTACTCTCGAAGCTGTCCCAGCTGCGATCTGTGCCCGTGCTGGCCCTCAGTAGTGGCAAGCTAACGACAGACCTACTTAAGTTAGTTGAAGCTGAAAACACGATCAGTGCTGCAACGATTCCGCACTTCGCCAGTCGTCTGCCTCTTGACATGAACTACTGGCACCGTCTACAGAACCATGCCATGTACCTGGCCGAGCAATTGTAACTATGACACTAAACTAAACGACTGCAGACTAAAGGAAAGTAACCCATTCCATCCTTCCCTTTCCCGACAGCATTCAATGGTCTGTGGTTCAGCCCGTCTTAAACGGCATGCTGGGCAACGGGTTCTTCAAACCCGAGGTGCAGGTAGTGCTGCTCAACACTCATCCGGCTCTGGACTATGTACAGAACATGCCACCGAACGTTATAGAGGTGGGTGGCTTACACATTCGCTCCGAGTCGGAGCCGTTGCAGTTCAGCACGCAGGATTTTATAGATCGCTTTTCCGAGGGAATCATTTACATAAATCTGCCCCATATTGAGCTAATGTATGGCTTAGGCATACAGGCGATTGAGACCATGATCAAGGAGTACGGTCAGTTCGGCTTCCTTTGGAATGTGAACAATGTGAAGGAGCTGCAATTGTCCGAGAACTTTTACAATCTCAGAGCCATCAATGTGGTTGAAAACATGCAGCAAAATATTTTGGGTTAGCTAAAAGTCTCTGTCAACTCGGGTCCTGTTTCAATTCTTATTTCTGATTTCAGCTCAGTCCAATGTAAAAGTATTTCTCAGTCATGGAGATAGCTTCAGTGTCCAGGAAGCGCTCTACAATGCGGTTCCAATAATTGTATTGCCTCTGCTAATGGACCAGATCAATGTAAGATTAATTTATATATATATATATATATATATATATATATTTCAGCGACTTATCTATTTCCACCACAGAATGCCCAACGCTTGGAAGAACGTCATTTGGGAGTTCGAATTTTACCCGACGACTTTGCAGTAAGCAGCTTCTCTGAAGCTCTGAAGCAATTGATACGGGACGATTCCTACTTGGAAACAGTGCAGCAAGCACAACTCAATTATCGCACACGCCCATTGAAGCCTATAGATGTGGCTGTTTGGTATGCGGAGCAATTGGCTAGCCAACCCAACCTCTTTAAGTACTTGTCGGTGCCCAAGTCTTCTGGAATGTTTTACCTTATTCGAAAATCTATGGAAGTTTTGATTATACCTCTAGCTTTTATACTCTTCTTCTTTGTCAATTTAATCTTTCTGGTCTGCCAAAACATAAATAAGAAGAAGAAGGTGAGACGCATTAAAGAAAAAAAGGTAAAAGTCAAACCACAGGAGGACAATAAAGAAGATTAGTATTTGATTAGAGATTAAAATTATAGGTGCTCTGATATCGAGACAAACTATGAAGTGATATGCAAAAATGACAAATGTGATTAAATATAAATAATGAAAAATAAATTCTGCATTAGTTCATTAGTTCAGTGCATAATTCAATTTTTTAGGAATTGGGAAATCCTATTTTTTCTAAACGAGACTTTTTATAAGTCGGGAATTTCATTTATTCTGATATTGCAAATAAAACTTTCTCTAGTCTGTGAAGTCAAAAAATAAACAAATTTAATTGATTTTGTTGCAGCTCATTGCTCAATTTAAAGTATATTTATCTCAATGCCCATTCTAAATCTACCCTCATTTGTAACTAACTCTATTTATATTTTACATGAAATTAAATATACTTTTTAATAATTTTAATGCGATACAATATATGGTCTTTAAAAATTTACTTTTAATCGATCTAGACTTTTTGTCATTATTTGCTTTTCGTTGTAGATTTATTGTGGAATGGTACAGGAGTAGATTGAATGTCATCTTTAATAACTTGCTGTGCATAAAGTTTGATTAAGTGGCATTTTGCAATGTCTGCCACACAGTCTGCAACATGGGACAGTATAGAAAATAACAGCTTGGAGGGAATATCTAAATAAAAATATTTTATTACTTGTCATAAGTAGTGCCTTCAAATTTATATAGACTTTGTGTTAAAATATTGAGTTTTTTATTTGCAAAGCTGATGCGCTGTAATTATTTTCTAAATATTTTTATTTTTTTTTTATTTATTTATTTTTTTTATTTTTTTATTTTACGCCTTTCTGATAACCTAGCGAACCAGAGGACTTCCCGAAAGATGGAGTCCTTTGGTTGGCGTCGCTTGTTGATGTTGACATCCAGAAAAATTAGTTATTTATTTATTAAAGATTCGAATTAATATAAATTTAAGAGTAACTTAAAACTCGGATTGACAGCCAACCAGCCAACCAAGATGATTTAGTTGAGCTGCCAGTCTATCCACATAGTCTTTCAACTGGACAGAGTCAGAAAATATGGAATATGTTATTCGCCAACACCTAAAAGTATGCAACGTTTTTTCGATTTATGGAAAACTATGAAGCAGTCTTAACAGCACAGCTGATGCATGGTCTCTCTTCCTTTCTCTCTCTCTCTCTCTCTCTCTATACCTCGCTCTCGTCAGGTAAACGAATGGTTGAAGTCAGCATCACAGGTAAACACGACTCTAAAGCAAGCAGATTACTGAATTCTGTTACCTTTTCGGTGACAAGTGAAACAAAAGAAGGCGCAAGCAAGAAATGAAAACCCTAAATGCTTACCCATCGTAAAAGTCTGTTTCAGTTCTTTTCGGGAATCGGCGACGAACGCAGCTGTGCGGACCAGAATGCTGACAAAGTTATTGAAAATCTGCTGCAACTCGCGGCAATGCACGTTCGCCAAACCATTTGAGGCGATGCCCGGGCCACGAGGTCCGTTTGGATTGGGTAATCTGTACAACTATATGCCTGGTATTGGTGCCTACTCCTGGCTGCAGTTGCACAAGGCCGGCCAGGATAAGTACGAGAAATACGGATCTATTGTAAGAGAGACAATGGTGCCGGGTCAGGATATTGTTTGGCTGTACGATCCCAAAGACATTGCGACCCTGCTCAACGAGCGCGACTGTCCGCAGCGACGCAGCCACCTGGCCCTGGCCCAGTACCGCAAGCAGCGACCGCATCTCTACAAGACCACGGGCCTGTTGCCCACAAACGGACCCGACTGGTGGCGCCTTCGATCCCAGCTGCAAAAGGAGCTGAGTGCGCCGAGAAGCGTGCGCAACTTTGTGCGCGAGGTGGATGCAGTGACCCAAGAGTTCTTGATCTTTCTGGAAGAGTCGGTTGCAGCTGGCGCGGTCATCGACATGCTACCCAAGCTAACCAGACTGAATTTGGAGCGTGAGCAATTGCACAGTTACCTATAGCCGATCTCAATAATCAATTCCATTCCATTCATTGCCATCATTAGTCACCTGCCTGTTGACCTTTGGAGCACGCATCCAATCGTTTTCGCCCGAGGAACAACATGCCAACTCCCGTTCCACACAGCTCATGCATGCCGCTGAGACCACAAACAGTTGCATTCTGCCCACCGACCAGGGCTTACAGCTGTGGCGCTTCATAGAAACGCCCAGCTACCGGAAGCTGCGGCGCGCTCAAGCATATATGGAAAGCGTGGCCTTGGAGCTGCTGGAGCAAAATGTGCAAGAAAGCTCTTTCCGATCCTCTCTGATTGCCAGTTACGCGCAGAACCCTCAGCTAGATCGACTGGATGTCGTGGGCACGGCGGCTGATTTACTACTGGCTGGCATTGACACCACATCGTATGCCTCCGCGTTTCTCCTGTACCATGTGGCACGACATCCTGAAGTGCAGTCGCGCCTCCACGCGGAGGCGGTCAAAGTGCTACCCAAGTCTGAGGAGTCGCTTAACGTGGATGCGTTGCGCACGGAGATTACATATACGCGGGCAGTACTCAAGGAGTCGCTGCGTCTAAACCCCATTTCCATTGGCTTTGGGCGTGTCCTCAACCAGGATACAGTGCTCAGTGGCTACTTTGTGCCCAAGGGGGTAAGTGGAGCTGAGAGTGTCAATAATAATCCATTACTTAAACTCTTTCCCTTGTGCAGACCACCGTTGTAACCCAGAACATGATTGCTTGTCGCCAGCCTGAACATTTTCCAAATCCTCTAAGTTTTCAGCCCGACCGTTGGCTGCAGCAACGCAGCGCTCTCAATCCTTATCTCGTCCTGCCTTTCGGACACGGCATGCGCGCCTGCATTGCTCGCCGCCTCGCCGAACAGAATATGCACGTCTTGCTCTTGAGGGTAAGCTCTATCTATCTATCTATCTACTACAGCGAAGAAATTTAAAATGCAAATTCCATTCCACGCAGCTGCTGCGCAACTATGAGCTCATCTGGCGGGGTCGAACGGATGTCGAGCTGGATATTGAAACTCTGCTGATCAACAAGCCCAATGCCCCGGTGCTGATCGAGCTGAGACGGCGGCCTGCGTGATTTGCAATGCAAAATAAAGTGAGTGAGGGTACACTTGGAGTTCATTGTTTATTTGTCTTAATAAATGAAGTTAAATAAACGTTTATTAAACATATTTATAGTTAATGTAAATCATATGACTAGTGTTTAATTAAATATATTATTTCTCATTTTTAATTTAAAGGCTGCGGGTGTTTTGGTCTACATGTACTACATAAATGATAATGAAACCTAATCCGATCTCTAAGTTTGAATACAATAGAAAGGCATACGCATGAAATTCTTTATATGGTTTCAGAGTTGCTTTAGAATGGGTTCCTATAATACTTGCAAAAATAGGCGTGTGTGTGCTCTGGACTCCGGGCTGTACACTTCAATTTCTTTTCATTTCTGTCGCAGTGTCAACCCCAGCCGCTAGCTTATATAATTGTGTAATAATTAGTTATATATGCATGTGTATATAGTTTTAAAAAAGTTTTTCCTAACCTGTTGGCCCACTGAAAGACCCATTCTGCTTGATCCTAAGCTGACTGTAAACCTAACCGAGGTACAGTTACGCCCTGTAAGCTCAATTCTATTGAGGACTTAACCACTATACCACTATCGTTTCACTATAATCAGACTGCTTAACGTCCAGTTCAAGTCAAAAATATGTCGCCTATACTGATTTACCTGCTCTGTAGTATTCTATAGACTTCTACTCGGTACTATGCTCTATCATCCTGTTCTAACCTATAAGGACTTTGGTTTTTTACCGCACTAAAAACTACGATGATTGGTGGAAAAATACATATAATTCTAGATTTCTCTGGATCTATCTGCTATGAGCGAGGATTTGTGGATTATGATTTTGAAAAATACATTATATATGTTAGATATATCTGTGTGTGTGTGTTTTTTTCTCAACATCGGATTTAAGTATCAGGTCGAGAGCCCTTAGCTCTCCGTATGGCTATCGCTGAATATGTGTGTTTGGTGAAACTTAAGATATGAGTTCACTATATATGTAGTTCTGCTGCCGATGATAGTCTTAAAGCTCCAGCAGCAGAACCTCCTCATGCTAGAGTATATTTAACAGCGACGAGTCCATCATGCGATCATCGTATAGACTCAGAGTCTTCGAAGCGCGCGCTTTTCGCACGGAGGGCGGCACATCTCCGGGTGTTTTGACCCGCTCGCTGGGATCGCGCAGGCGTTCACTGCTGCCATGCCCACTGAATACCTCGCGGAAGACTTCCAGGCTGTGCTGGCGGCGCATTTGCTGCTCTGTCGGCGTCGGCAGGTTGCCGCTGTTGCTGGTCACCAGCAGCGAGTTTGTGCGCAGATGTCCGGGACGTCGCTTTGGAGCCCGGGAGCCAGACAGCATGTGCAGCTCGTTCTCGTTGTTGTTGTTGTGGTTTTGGTTTCCGTTCCCATTGCAGTTAATGTGCTTGATGAGGCTGCTGGACAGCGAACGTGGCACTATATGAGCGGGTGTGCCGGTACGCTGTTCCGCACTGCGAAGCTGCAGCAAATTGGCTCTGTCCAGTGGCTGGAGGGGACTCAAGTCCAGATTGTTGGGTCGCCTCAGACCACTTGCCAATTGCGCATTGTCCATGCTCTTCAGAGCTGCCACGAGATTCGATTTCTCCTCGCCCAGCTGCAGCTGCCTGCACAGCTCCTCGGCGTGCTCCTTGCGAAACAGTTTCTTGTGGATCAAGGCGCGCACACCATGCCATCCACGTAGCTTCTGGTCTGTGTTCTGTTGCTTGGGAAAGCCCTGGCCCAGACTTGAGTTCTGCTTCTGCTGACGGCTGGCAATGAGCTCTTCCACGCTCACGTCGTGCTCCAAGCAGGACAGACTCTGCTCCTGCTGGGGCTGAAAACTGTGCTTCTTACTGCGCTCCACGAGCACAGGCGGCGTCCGCAGTGACTGAGGTGCTAGGTTGCGCTCCTGGCACGGATTGCGCCCCTGCAGGTGCGGCTGCAACTGAGGCTGTGCGTAGCTCAGGTGATTCTTCTCTGTGGGGAACTGCTGATTAGGCGGCGGCTGCAGCAGTCCGCCATCGGCTGACGAGAGCTGTGATTGGGCTTGATGCACTGCAGCCGCAGTCGTTGTCGTGTTGCTGATTGTGCTAACGAGCGTCGCCGTCGGCGAGGCCAGGTTGTTGGTGTTAAGCAGCGGACTAGCCGGCTGCGTTTGGAGCCGTGGGCGCAAGCTCGACATCTCCTGCATGCGCTCTTCGGCGCAAAGCGATGTCAGCCTGGCGTCTGCATCGTGATCCCAGCAATCCTCACAGGTATCACGCACAAGCTTGGCAGCAGCACCGCCGCCCCAGCCCGCCGGGAACAGGGGGCGTGCCTTGTGCCGCACCACTAAGGCCTGCATCTGGTCGAAAGTGGGGTGCGGACCCACTTCCTGCTCATAGGGCGCCTTGTAGGGCGGTGTCACCTGACCGGGAGCATAGAAGTCTGAGCAACGTGTTGCCACCTCCCACAGCACCAGGCCCAGGGCATAAACATCCATTTGCTTGAGCGATGTCTCACAGTCTCGCAAGTTGACGGCACCCTCGAGCAGCTCCGGAGCCATGTAGCGCAGTGTGCCCACCTCATTGATGCTCTTGGTCTCGGCCATGGCCACCTCGCCCTTGTACTCGTACTTCGAGCCGAACACCTTCAGTGCAAATCCGAAGTCCGCTATGCAGCAACTGAGATCCGCCTGCACCAGAATGTTGCGCGAGTTGAGATCCCGATGGGCCACGCAGGGCTTGTGCAGCTCACCCAGCCGCAGCTCGGTGTGCAAGTGAGACAGGCCGCGCGTAATAGAGCGCAGCATTCCACAGCACTGGGCAAAGTCCGTGCTGTTGGCGATCAGCCAATCCTGAAGGCAGCCCAATGGTGCGAGCGATAAGACCAGCTGGTACTCCATGCGACCATCCATGGTACGGCGTTCGTCATAGCCTAAATGGGAAACAACAATGGATCAATAAGAAACTGCTGATGTGTGCCATTCACTTCAGGCTTACCAAAGTAGCTGAGCAGGGCAGGACAGTCCATCAGTGGCAGTGCGTAAATGTTTCTTTCGTTTACGTAATACTGATGGTGCGCCTCTGGATAGATCTTGACGGCCACTTCCTGGTCGTGCAGCATCCCCTTCATCACAGTGCCGTATTTGCCACTGCCCAGCATGCCGATCAGGTTCATATTGTCGACATTTCGAAGATTGGAGCTGTAGCCGGGTCCAGATGGGGCCAGCGGCGACTCCTCCGGCTCGCTATTCTCTTTGACGCCGCGACAATATTGAACGGCCAACAGGACGCCAATCACGAGGACTGTCAGCAGACCCACACAGGTGAGCAGTGTGGTGGCTCTAAAGGAGCTCTGCTGCTGCGATGCGGCTCGATTGTATATCACCAGCTGCACATTGTTCGCCAGCTCTTGCGGCGCCGGCTCCACGATAGCCACTTGCGCATTGCACAGCTCGCCAGAGCAGCAGCAGTAATACAGGCTGTTGTTGCGGGATGTGGGTGCCGAGCTGGTGCACTTCGTGTGGCTGCAAATGGAATTGCGATCTGTATTGTCCTTCCAGCAGCCTACATTAAGGGAAAAACACATGTTATAATACTTTGCTTTACTATATGGTCTTTGTTCAAATGGCAGAAACAGCAGAAGGAGGCGTCTGTTAGTCTGTGATCTAAAACTTTGTTAAACAAAATTTGTGGCACAGGCATCATGTGATTGTTAAACAGTGTTCAACCAAAACAAAACACAAAAATAACTAAATAAATAAAAATCATAAACTGCAAATTTCTTGTAAATCTGATAAGTAAGACAGAGTTTATCCTATACAGGTGCATACTACATTCAAATGGGTCTATTCAAACCGAGAATCGGACGGAGCTCAGGTCATCTAGCACCACTAAAGCTTTCTTACTTATTTAAAACGCACCTTGCTTAACGAAACGCGTGCCATTCGTGGTCTGATTCCAGAGCGTGAAACAGAACGTGTAGCCCTCGGTGCAGATGCGCTTGTGTGGCTCACTGGGCGGGGCGCCTGCCTCCAGGTACTGCTGCTGCTGCTCCACACTGATGCCTTCGCTGCTCTCCTGCTCATAGTCGTCGTCGTGCTGTGAATTGTCGTTTTCCTTGTAGCTCATGCAGCTATACTGGCGACTGGGCGCTGGCGCTGTAAATCAATGTATAGCGAATCAAGATATACATTTATCTTTCAAATAAATCAATCTTTTGTACTCACAAGCCAATGTTGGTGTAATCATAAGCATGATGAACAGCGCCCCGCACCGTAAACTCCACATTCGCCCAGTCATGTTGCGAATTTTAGATTGCTTCGGGTTTCAAGTGTCTTTTGCTTGCCGCTTCTGTTGATCTTATCAGCTATCAACTCCTCGACGCCTATTGTTTATGGCATTTTGGCTGAACAACAGTAAATAGTGCTGAAATAAGCATTTAGTCATAAGCAATACAGTCAATACATATAAACACTCATTTCTATATTATGCACGTTTGTTTTCTTTTGTTATGAATTGCGGATCGTCCACATACTCGTATATCTATAAGCAAAACTGTAACGCAACGACTAGTCTGGCCTGTGGACTCCCAAACATTGGTATGTTTTGGCTGTAGCTTCAGCTTAAGCTTACAATTCACTCTGTATTCTGTGGGCGCACTGTAAATTTAGCTAATGCTGCAATTTATTGACGACGATAGCGACGACACACAATTACAAAGAGACGCGATCCACTGGCTGGAGCAGCACCACTCGCAGTTGCTGATCACCCGCAATTGTAATAAGAGCAACAATGTTGTATATGTGTGTATGTAGTTGTTGTTGCGCTTGGCGCTTGGCTTTTTTATCAGTCTGTCTGTCAGCCGGTCTGTTAATCAGTCAGGCAGTCACCCACCCACTTTACTGAAAATGGAGCTGGCGCTACCACGAGGGGCGGATTGTCGACATCAGTGTACTTTGGAATCATTTGGTGCCGCATTCCGCTGAGCAAAGAAAAAAATAATTAAAAAGTAATAGAGGTCGACTAGCAGATACCCTCAATACTGCGGACAGCTGACACTCCAATGCAGAAATTGTTGTCAATCTAAAATATTTAAATTACATTTAAAAATAACTCAAATTACAAATTTCCATCAATGGTGAATCGTTTCTGCATATGGTATACACAAGTACACATTTAAAATTTCTCTAACTTTACGATTGAATGCACAGATGCACTGACATGGCCAGATCGAGTTAGTTTTACACCCTAATAGAGAATATTTTTTATACTATATGGGGACTAACAGGCGCAGAGTGTTGGTTAAAGTTAATTGAATTTGCGCACTATACATATGTAATTTTCCTATGAGAACAATATCAAACAGCTTTAACTAGGTATCCATTAGATGAATCAAAGAGGAGAATTCTCAGTAAAATAATTAGCAACCAAGATCGCATCAATATATCTAAATTAACTTAGCTCGTTTTCCTGATCAAGAATGTACATACTTTATGGGGTCTACCACGACTCCTTCAGCCTGTTACATAAATATGCACAAAACCATTATACCCTGATTTTCCATTTCCAATGGATTCAGGGTATAAGAAACACTCAGCAAAAAATCGTTTGCACGCAATAATTAGCCTAAATACAATGAAATACTTGGCACATATTCTAGTTTTTATTTTTAACTCGACTAAGCGTATCCACTTCTTAGTTTCCCTGCAAACTTCAATGTCTCAGGCCTATAAAATTGAATAGGTAGATCGCATATAATATTGAATTGATAGATCTCTATTTCTTACTTTCACATTTTCATCCTAGAGTAACATAGAGTAACTTAAATACATATATACAGAGTCAATGAAAAACCCTTAAAAGACAATTTAAAACACAATTAATACACAATTTTTCTCTCTGCACACATCCGACAGAGTATATACATATAGATGCAAGTTAAAAGCCTTCCCCTTTGGAGTGCCGTCTGTGACGATAATTGAAAATTTTGCTTTTCGTTTTAATTAGGCGCTTGGCTGAACTATATTAAAATGTCTTGATAGGTTGCGTGAACTGATACACGTTGCAGTGAGGCTCACCTTATCAAAGCGCACACTCATTCAAATCATTGTATTATTACTTTTATGAGTTATGTTCCTTGGAGGCGGAAAATAGGTTAATTACTTTGCAAAGTGGACCGGAGCCTTCGCAGCAGTTTAGAATATGTTGTTTAGTAATTTATAACAAATAATTAAATAATAATACACATACCAATAACTCTTTAATATTTATGTATGTGTATGTGTGAATGTATGGAAGCAATTGACTATCATTGACGCCGTCAGAGCTTAACGAGTGAAACAGAAAGCATTGTCCCTCAATTTATGACTTGGTGCTGATAAGAATCAACCAGCAAATGGAGATGGGCACTTAGAAGTGAATCGTGACACGATGACACAAAATGATCTAAAAATTTCTTTTTGGAATTCAATCTCGTAGATATTGATCAGATAGGAAAAATTGGCCCCCATAAGTAAATTATTTGCATTAACGTTTTTATTCCCCTCCACAGCCGATTCACACTCGCTGCCATCTCAGTGTCCTATGGCGTAAGTAAATATAAACATGGAACTTAATTGTGCAGCTTTCTGCTTTATGCTTTGTATTCGCCTGTTATCGTCAATGAGAGTGGACGCCAAAGCCGGCGCGTGCGTCCGATGAGCACGAGCACCACGACGAAAGCGAGAGAGCCATGGAGAGAGCGTGAGCGAGAGCCAGAGCAGTCCACTTCACAATCTAGACATGGCACTCAGGCACTCTCCCGGACACATGCGCACGATGCATGGGCATAGGCAAACGAGAAGCGCAACTGGCGCGCCAAAACAGGTTCCCTAAGGTAAGTAGGGGGCGCGCCGTCGGGGCAAGGGCGAGCGTCTGTTCCAGCATGACAGCCGACGGCGCCAGTTAATTGCAAACTTTTTTATAGCCATTTGCTGTTGCGTATCTTTTTACTCGCTGTTGTTGTTGTTGTTGAGGCTGTTGGGGGACTGTGGAGTTTGCTGATTAACTTTTTGCATGCTGAGCGTGTGGTATGTGTGCATGTCTCTCTGTGTGTGTGTAATTCTCTGTGCATCTGCCGCAGATTTGTGGACGAATGTGTGTATGCAGAAAATCAATGCAAGCACAAGCACAGGCACAACAACAACAACAACAGCGCAAGCAAACGACAGAGAAGTGGATTGTTCGGTATTTTAAAGGGTCCTGAGTCTGGTTTCGAGTGCACCAGGGTGGGTGGGCGCCAACCTCAGACGTTCGCATGTCTGTCTGTGTGTTTGTGTGCCTGTGCATGCGTCTGCTTGAGTTCTGTGTGTGTGTGTGTGAGTGCGTGCGCAGACCTGCTACAAAATTGATTTTTCCAAGTCATTGCGAGTGGTTGCCGCACACGAAATTTGAGAAAAGTATTCACATAAAGTTGGACACAAAAAAACTGGCTTTACTAGTCAAGCACACAGCCATCTTTCAGATAACAAAAATATTGAATAATTTGTAATTCATCTTACACTTTTAACGGCTTTTCAAGACATGCCCGCACAGCGTTACAAAAATTTGTATTTGTTTTGCTTATTTTAATATTTGATTATTCTTTTATTAAAACAAAACTAGAAGTGCAGCCATTTAGATTGCGTATGGCGCCAATGGCTTTTGTGTCATATTATTATCTTATTTCACTTTTTTTGTGATTTAATTCCCCCTCTTCAATAAATATTATAAATTTGTTGCTGCGCGCGCGACGCTTTCAAATTACTTTTGCCTTCGCCGTCGCTCACTGAGAACTGACTGACTGACTGCGACTTAGGCGCCAGCAGTGCCGTCGACGACAGCGGCGACGCCGGCAGCATGCGCATATTTACGAAGCAGCGTGGAAAGGCGCACACACCGCTTGGCGCTCTCAGAGAGCACCCGACTTAAGAGAGAGATAGAGAGTGGTCAGAGGCAAAGAGTTTCAGTCACTTGTTGATTGCAAGCGGTGTGTGCCAACAGATATAGATTCAGATTTCTTTATTTATATATAAATAAATATGTATTTATTTACATATGTATGTATGTATGCATATTTATTGTTCCACTGGGTGAGCCGGCAGCACTTGACCAGCGCAACTGCCAAAACCAATGCGCAGGCCATTTTTCTCACAGTGCCCACGAATGATGACCTCATCGTAGTCCTGCAGGAATTTTCGTGTTTTGCCGCCTTGAAGCTCCAAGGTCTTAGTGCCACGCCAGCACAGCTCCAATAGCGAGCCGTACGAGTCGGGTGTTTCGCCGCTTATCGTGCCAGATGCCATTAAATCACCTGGCCGCAAATTACAGCCTGTGACCGTATGGTGGGCGATCTGCTGCAGAGGTGTCCAGTACAAGTGCTTGAAGTTGGACTTGCTAATCAGCGACTCGCTGTCATTGGCAGCTATGAATTGGGAAATTTGGTTTAACCATACCTAAAACATTTGAGTACTATGTAGGTCTTACGTTTAAGGGAAACTTCCAGATTGATGTCAAAATTAAAGGGAATACTCTGTCTTAGGTATGGCAGCACTTCCGGTTCCTGTGGAAAGTTATCGATCAAAAATGGCTTCAGCGCTGCCGTCGTCACCACCCAAGGAGATATGGTTGTGCCCAGATTCTTGGCCGTAAACGGACCAAGTGGCACGTACTCCCATTTCTGTATATCACGAGCACTCCAATCGTTCATCAACGTAAATCCAAAAACATTCTGCCAGGCATCGTCCACCTTGATGGGCTCGCCAAGTTGGTTGCCAGGTCCGCCTATGAAAAATGCCATTTCCAGCTCAAAATCCAAAAGTTTACATGCACCAAAGATGGGTTTGTCAGCGCCCTCGGGCAACGTCTGTCCTAAGGGTCGGCGAATGGGCGTGCCCGACACAACAACAGAGCTGGCGCGTCCATGATAACCCACAGGTAAATGCCGCCAATTAGGCATCAGAGCATTATCTGCACCCCGGAACATTATGCCCACATTCGTGGCATGATGAATGGAGGAGTAGAAGTCCGTGTAGTCACCAATCTGAGCAGGCAAATGCAGTGAAATCTCCGACTGAGGTATCAGAGCTCTAGCAGAAATATTGAACAAAGACTAAATAAGAAAATCGAATCGAATCTAAGGTATCTAAATAACCTACGCGCTTCTTAAGTCCACATTCTGCTCTACTTCGGAACCCTTGGACAACAGTTTTTGGGTTTGAGTCCTCACTGCATCCCACGCTTCGTGACCCAAGCTCATCAACAAGTTCAGCGTCTCGGCCTGCAAAGCAGCCTATAAAAAACAAGCATATTTATCAAGCAGTTCAGCAAGCAGTGCAAAGTACATACCTGCAGCGGGGATGCAAACAAATGCGACACAGCTTTTAGATCCAGCACATGCTCACCAATTGCGACGCACAGTCGATGTACGGGCTGTAAATACGACCATAAGATATTATGCGATATTCACCTACGATATTCAAAGATAAGCAGGTGCTATACATAGCAGTAGCTGTTATGACTATGGAAATCTCAGGTTATTTTCGTAAACAAACTAGTTTTGATATAATTTAACATGCAAATGATATGCACTAAAGCGGTCTTTGTTCTAAATAGATAGACCGAACACATGAGAAACTTATTTACGAACTATTTTATAATATTCCATGTGACATTCGTTATTAAATACGATTATCACATGTTTTTCCCATATATATAGAATAACTGAAAATACCGAATATGTATCATATATTCTAAATTATAATGAACATTCGTTCTATTTAAATTACTCACATTCGACTTAGTGGAGAAGACAGCATACGGTAAATTTTCCAAGGGAAAATCGCTGCCGGCTGGCACTGGCACAAAGCTAACAGACATTTTATCCAATTTTAGACTAGTATCAACTGTATAACTGAAAAATTTAGAGCTGCTGAAGAGATGTGGGCTTTGCAAACTGATTAAAATTACAGCCGCAACGGAGAGAATGCTTAACGTAAGAGTGACGATGACAACTGAGTAGCTGCTCCCAAATTACATTCTTTATATATCGGAGGTGTGCCCCTCTGGTCGCTCTTAAGCCGGTTGGGCCGGTTATCACCAGCTCTTAGCAAAACAAGCCCCTCAAATCGGTGGCGCGTGCAGAGAGGCAAATGAAAACTCTCTTTCTTGCTCTTGGTTACTTTTGTTTTTTATTTACTCATTTATTTATAATTTATGTATATATAATATATATTTAATATTTAAGATGCTGGAATAATTTTTCTTGTTGTAGTTCTCAAATACATATACATCAGTTTATACACGAAATGCAAATTATATGACTTGACTCTTGAATTTTCTATTTAACTTTTAATTCATCTGATATACACATAATATATATGTATGTAATTTGACTTCAATTCAACTTAGTTAACAGCACATTAAACTACAATACATAAATATATATTGTATATATATTTGTGAATATATTTATACGGGTAGATATTATGTACGTGTGTTTACTTATTGATGTTTATCGGAACTCATTTCTAACCAAATTTAACAAAGTTGAAACTAAATGTGTTAATTCATATTCATATTCATATTCAATTACAATTAATTATAATGTTCCAACACCTTTTCTTAACAGTTTATTTAATTGCATTTAATTGACACCGAATATATCTCCAATATATATATCAGACGTATGTATACGATGATAAGCACGATCAATAACTAAGGTTCAACTAAATTATTCGTTTATACGTATTTATGAATATAGCACAGTTCGATACTTGGACTAGTTGGGCTCAAGATCCCATTCTTACAGTTTTACGTAGTACATGAAGCCACTCAGCTTCCCCAATTGATCTTGTAGCTTTCGATTTTGAACTGCATTAAGTGTGTACAATTTAACAAGCGCAGGTCTCTTTTGATATATGGTGTAAAGGTACATACAATTGCCTGGAGCATAAACTTTGCCATAGATCAACTTTCGATATACTTTTTATATAGCTGCAACAGAATTATATAATTTGAGAATAGCAAACAAGTTAATTAGAATTCAACATACTTTTAGCTTTGACTGATTTCTTTTTCTTCAATGATATGTTAAGATATCATATCATTTTACAACACTTAGGCTCTTAAGTATTATTGTGTTTTGCTTATAATTTGCTCTAAAATATTGATCAAATTGATTTGTTTGTTTCTGGTTTGGTGGTGAGTGTGGCAGGTATGGCGGGTGGTTTTTGTGTCGTGTTTGGATTGTATTATAAATGTACACAGAGATATTCTTTTAAAGTTCTTTACGATATAATAACTTGATATAATTCGTAGCTGCAACAGTCGCAATAAACTCTTGAAATTTCTTTGTGAAAGTGAAACATAAAATAACATTCAAATTGGCAACAACACTTTGATTATATTATGAGTACATATTTAATAATAGTTTTCCAACACTGTGCTGGGTCTTAAAATTCAATAACTGAAAAGCGAATTCAAACACAACATTCGACAGCACTTTGTAATTCAATGTACAGTAACATATAACTTTGATTAGTTGAGCGTAATTCTCTTCGCGTTCTTATGATATGCTTTTTACCTTAAAGATACTTCTTGGTTGCATTGACTACACAACAGTAGCTAGATTTATCTTTTGGAGACAATATAGGTTCTCAGCTAGAAACGCTTACAAGTCATCGCCCAAACGGTGTATCTCATCAAGCATGAAGTCCACATCCTGCTCGGTCACAGCAGCCGAAGAGATGATCGACCGGAAGAAGTTTGGTCGTCGATCGTCTGGTTGGTAGCCAACCATAAGTGTGCCCTTTTGCATCATACGTCCCTTGATAATGGGGCAGATCTGCAAAGGCAGCAGATGAATATGGGTTTCATTAGACTGTACTAGCTTCAGACTAGACAGCCAGATGTATATCTTACCTTGCCCAGTTCCACTTCCTTCTTGTTGTCATGAGGCACACCTCGCAAACGCTTGGGCACATACCAGAACGAGACATTGACGCATTCAGGCTCCAGAATCAAGTGGAAGCGATCGGACTGCTGCCTAATGCGCTTCAGCTGATACTGAACCAGTTCCATCAAGCGATCCTGTTGCTGCTCGAATCCCTCGGTGCCCTTTGCGCGCCACTGGAGCCAGAGCTTGAAAATGTCGTTGTGCCGTCCACACTGGATCACCTTGTCGCCAGTGTCGTAGCTGATGTCGTACTGCTTGTCAGTCATGAACAGATACTCGGCGGACATTTGATTGCAGCTGATGAGCAGGCCCTGCAAACAGATGGATTTTCGTTATCGTTTTTCCGTCTTCTCTCTTCTCTCTCTTTTTTTTTTTTGCTCATAAGTCAAGTTCAAATTTTAATTAAAATTCCGCCTGCCAAAAGACACAACTGTGACCGATGGCAACATATTGCAGGGAATATAAAAGAGGAAACCCAATCGAGGGGTGGCTCTAGCCCAACTAAACAGGAGCAAGAGCAGCAGCAGCAGCAGGGTTGTCATTCATTGTAATTTTCAGGCTGCGACAGCCTCCGTCCATGTCTGTCTGGCTGACTGACTGTCGGTCTGCTGTTTGGCATGAAAAATAACAAGGAATTGTTCGCAACACAATTGGAATTCCTTGGGCAAACAACAAACATTGTGATATGCAGAAGAATGCTTAGGAAAAACCAAGGATGTGTAAACTTGAAATATGTACGAGTGAAAAGGGAAAAACAAGTCATTCATGTCAATGAAAAAAATATTTAAAATTAATTTTAAGCCTTAGCTAAAGTTACTATGAAGAAATTCAAATCTTTTAGCCTAGCCCGAGAGTCCAATACAAAACCATTTGTGTATTAATTTATAGTTTGATAGATATAGTTCGAATTCGGTTCGATAATTACGCCACATTTACAAGCAATGCTCTTTTAGTAAATTCTCAATTTAGTTTATACTTTTGCGATAAATCCTCATAAATGTCTGGTTAAAGTTGATGTAAGGTACTCGAGTGTAATATTTATTTTTAGAGCTTTTTTTTTAGAGAATTAATCTAAAATTATGACTGACTTAATGATTTGAGAAGAGTATTAAGAAGTAAGCACATCTAAGCACATTAGCTATAATCGATATTATTAAATATCAGACAAAATGCTCTTAAGGACTAAGATTGACAGTTATATTAAAAAAATGAGTGTGGAAGAAGTTACAAAAGACGTGAGCACAGACTGATGTGAGCTATAAGCAAGAATTGCGATCTATGCTGCTATCATAGCGAGTGAGCTGCAGTGCTCCATGTTGAGCTCCTCATTCTCTGAGTGCTCTAACGAAAAATTTTGAACTAAATGTCTATTATTTTGATATGAACTCTAAATATAAAGCTAAAATATTAGTATGTAGAGTTGAAATTAGCTTATTTGTCATAAAATTAATATTTTTGCCAAGTCGGCAAATAATTAAGAACATCAGATTATTATCTTACTTTGGCTTTGGCCACATCATGTAATTACAGGAATGCAATAAAAAACTTCAAATCAGTCGATTTGATTTAGCAAATGTATATACTTACATTATTATACTTATATATATAATTAGAGTTTAATTGGTGCCTTGAATTGATGTTTCAAAAAGATTAGTGATGTTGAGGACGGTCGCAGCTCCCTTGTGTTTACTTGTTTTACTTTTCATAACTCTACTTATCATCTACTATCTATCTACACTTAAAATCAATTTAGCTGATGAGTAAATTCAAAAATAGTTTCAGTACTTACATCTTCCTTGAAATGAATAGTCGAGCACTGGAGCAGGGCTCCCATGAGCTTGTGTGGATTCCAGGTGACAGAATCCGCGCTGCAAAAGTCAAATCAGGTCGGGCAACAATATACATTAAATGACATTCAATTACAAATTACAAACAATTAACACTAAGCTCCCACGCTATGTGGTCTGTACGAATCCAGTGCCAACCCTCGCGCGCAGCCACCCCGCCGGGACAAGGACGGCGACAAGGACAGAAGCGTCCTTGCTGGCAAGTGCCATAAATTGTGGCAATTTGAAGCCGCAGAGCTTTAATTGAATTCAAAGCGAGCGCAACCCCAAAGCCCGAGGGTCGGCAAACCCCACTAAACATCCCCCAGGGGCAGCTATTTACAGTTGCGTGTGGGTGGGTGTCTATAAACATGATGCTTATGGAGTGCCACTGTCAGCGTGCTTCAGCTTGAGTGGCGGCATGTGGCGCATGCCACAAGTTTTATCAATGACTCTGTTCTAGTGTCTTGTGCAGCGCCAAGCTGTGGCGAAAAGTTTGCATTGTTTTAGCCATTTCCTGCAAGTTAAGCAGATTTAAGAGCATCTCCTAGCAGCTGGAACCGAATGCCATTAATCAAGTTGGCTTAGCTGCCAATGCCCACAAGATGTCAGCTGCACGCGCATTTAATGATTAATTTATAGAGAGCCGTTCAATTAGGGCCCGCAATTTGCATGCCAACCAGGATTTGGGCGCCAAATGAATTGAACTTGAATGCCCACTTGATGGATGGGGCCCATCAATTTGAAAGTGTTTATGAGGCACTTTTCCCTTGACCGCAAAACTGTCAATACGACAGCTGCAGCGGCGGTGGCATTTGCCTAAGCTCTCTGGCATTCCGGCTGCGAGGGGCGGGAGTTACGTAAAGTGCACTTACGGACTCCGATTTTAACTTTAAAATTAAAAATTCCTTGCTCAGCCATCTAAGGGAAGCAGCCGCCTCATCTGCCCTCCGGTTATTGTTTGGCGTAATTGTTGTGTAAGTAATGCCCACCACCCAGCCGCCCAGACACCCAGCTACCCAGCCACCGAGCCACCCATCCATCCTGCATCACGGCCAGGCGGAAGGGTGGCAATTGAGTGAGTGTTGCAAGGACGCGCGGGTTGAATATCCACTTTGTTCATTTGTTTGTCTTTGACGCAGACGAAAATGCACTCGGCTTTGGGCCTTGTAATCCCTTTAAGCCCTGAACACCTGATGGAAGCACTAAATGGCAAATTGAGATTTTTACCACATGTCGCTGAAGGCTCGCCCTGTAAGCACTTCGGACTTTGAACGATGCGGGCCATTTGGGAGCATTTAGATTTAAATTTGCACAACAAGAGATTTCAATTCTTGTTTTGACTGCACGAATATGAGGGCAGATGATAAATGAGCCAACTTATTGTCAGGCACATAAAGACTTCATAAAGACAATGGAGCAGACTTCGCTTCAGCTTGAAGTATTTTTAAGTACTTTTCATACTAAATATTATATGTTAGGCTTTCATTGAAGAATATTAGAGTAAGATCCAGAGGATATTTCTGAATTGAAACAGAATATTTTTTAATATTTTAGTTTGAAATATAATGATCTCTATTTAAAGTTAAAACAAACAAATTTGCTTATTGTTTATACTAAAACAGATTGCAAATAAAACATGACTTTACAAAAAATATATTAATTTTTTAAAATTAATTTTTAATTGATTCATTTAACAGATTTTAATTGATAAATTAACATTTCTGTCCTAATTTCATCTTTAAACCATGAGACCATTAAATTGTTTACTTTATTTACTCAAGAACATAATTATATAATCCAGAAAATAAATAAATAAATATATGAATAAAAATAAATTAACCAATAAATAAATAAATCAATAAAAAAAAATAAATAAATTAATTAATAAACGAATAATTAAGAATAAGTTAATAAAAAATATAAATATTAAAAACTTTAGCAATTTTGCAATCAATTCATCAGTGCTCTTTAAATATAAAAATATATATGTTAACTTATCAGAAAACCAGCAAATCGTCTTTATCTCAGTCCTTAATATATTTTATTCTTAATGTGAGTGTGGGAGATTAAATTAGTTTTATAAATGTACTTACCGCTCAACTCCTGTGAATCTGGGATGACGATGCTTGCGCGACATCAACAACCCACCGCCCCAAGCAGCCTGGGGATGGAATGATATATATATGTAGGTTCCATTAGCAGCCCTCTTCGAAATTCAATGGCTACTCACATCAATGTGCATCCAGCAGTTGTACTTCTGGCAGATATCGGCAATTGTATTGATATCATCGAATGCTCCCAGGACAGTTGTGCCAGCGGTGGCGTTGACAAAGAAGGGAATGTCGCCCTTGGCCTTGCGCTCCAGTATTAGACGCTCCAGCTCGGAGGTAATCATCTTGCCGTGCTCGTCGGATGGCACCACGATGCAGTGGTCAGTGCCCAGGCCGCAGACAGCAGCGCAAGACTTGATCGAATAATGGCATTGGTCCGATGTGAACATGACCAAGGTGCCGGGCAAACCAACTGAGCCGTGCTCCTTGTAGTTGGGGAACATCTTGTGGCGAGCGGCCAAGAAGGCATACAAATTGGAGATGGAGCCACCGGGTGCCAGAATCGAATCCCCGCCGGACCAGCCGATTATCTCACGCATCTTGGTGAGCACAACGTTCTCCATGAGTATAAACACCGGGGCTATCTCGTATGTGAACATGTTCGTATTGGCAGTGGCGGTCAACCATTCGCCAGCCATGGAGATCAGATCCAAGCCATTCGACAGCTGATTGAAAAAGTGGGGATGGCCTGTGGAGCAGAAATTCGAGTTGCTTGTTTAATGTAGCTGAAAATGTCTTCCGTCTTCCGTATTCCGCCTTCCGTCTGCAATCTACCGCCTTTCGTATTTCGTATTTCGTATTTCGTATTTAGCCATGGCTGTCTGTCAACTGGAGCTGGTTAAGCTGACAGCAGATGTGCCTGGCAGCTGTGTTGCCATCTTTCATGCTACAATTTTTTGTTTTATTAAAAATGTTTCGGCTGAAACAAAGCAACAGCCGGCTGACGACCCGAACACCAAACACGGCTGACTGGCGTTCAATACAAGGCCGGATGTGCATGCGTTCAAGGACAGACGAGGCCGACAAACATTGTTGACGGTCTGTTCGGGGTCAGAAAAATCAATAGGGCCCAGATCTTAAAGCGCTAGGCTTGTCCATTGTTAGTCAAACAGAGAATTTACGTGTGTATGGGTTTATGGATGTGTGTGTGTGTCTTAAATTGTTCATTTATTGCAGCTAATTGCGACTTGCTGCGACTCCACTGAAATCCCACGAAACATCACAAAATGCTTTCAGTAAAAACAGCGGGCAGGAGCATCAGGAAGCTGTCGGAAGCCCCTCGCTAAATGTCCTGCGAACCCTTCGTGTGCGTCGCTCTGGGCGTCTGTCAGTTCACATCTTGAGTGCCATAAGTCGTGTGATTAAAATCCCATTCGCCACAAGGCTAAATCCGTGCGCCCAGACTCTCCCACACACACACACCCACACACACACACACTTACACAGTCAGTGTATAAAAGCGTCGGCATCCAAACATTTCAATTTGCGAATGTGGCCGCAGTTGCTGGCAGGAACGAGGACTCTTCGAGTCACAGGACTTGAATCACCCTCGACCTAGACACGAGCTTAGGTCTGCAACGCAGAGCGGCAGGCAGTCAGTCATTCATTCGCATCAAAGGATCAGGAATGCAGCGAGTCAGAAAATAACAACGGATTTTGATTAAAGCTCCCCTTTTATAGAGTCGTCCACAAGCGGGAGACAGACAGAAAGCCTCCCGGCTCTCGTGCCTGGCATATCATGTTTCCCCTGTGGTGGGGTGTGCATTATGTGAGATTATGGATCATAAATGGGATTTATATCATGCTAGTTTAGCCGGAAGGGAAATTCCGCCAATGAAAAATGCGAAAATATGTGAAATTTTAACACATTCAATCTGTATTTTAGTTCGTAAAATGATAATGTAAAATAATATAAGACAGTTCCAATTTAATATGATAAAAATTAGCTTGGGTGGTAAAATATATCGACGATAATTGTTTGAAAGCTTCTATATTTATTATTTTTTAACATACTATATTACAAAAACAAAATGTCTGGCATTCCTATATTTGTCCAATATTTTGCCACAATCTATTCGTAATTCCCTCCTTCAAATCTAATCAAAACTTTGTTTATGCAGCTTCTCCCTGATTACATTGTTATTTCAGTCTAGTTTTAATTCAATTTTGAGAACAGTAGAAGCCAAAAGCCGAGACAGCATTGCTTCCTGTCCCAACAAGCCGGTGTAATTTCCTTCTATCGCCGCCTGGGCGGGGTGGACGGAAGCTCACGCAGTTTCCTAGACAAGGCCGCAGCATCCGGGGTTGGGCGGCGCTTATTATCGATACTCCAAACAGAATTGCGGTCACGTGCGCGCTCCGCCGCTGTCCGCCCTTTGCATTAATTTTCAATGAAATCAGGCGAGCATTCACATTCAATGAAAAACTAGAAAGAAGCTTTTAGGTATGCCGGACTAGGATACACCCTGTAGCAAGCATTGAACACATATTTTATATATCTAAAAACGTTTCGCAATGTCTATGAGAAGATTAAAAATGTGATTGTACTTGCGTAAAATACTTTACCTATATAAATCTGATATTCAATATAATTAATTTGTAAGTTTAATATATAAAACTCCAAAGTCTAACAATTAAAATTTCCAGCAATAAAACACTAATGTAGGTTATGAGGTGCAGAAGCTTAGATGGATTAAACTAACCTGGCTGACATGGAGCATACATGTTTGACATGCGACCTCAGTCAATAAACGTGTCAAACAAAATCAATACACCTCTTTTTAAATTTTCAATGGGCATCGTATATAAAAACCAACACAAAGCGAAACGTGCGAATGACTTTTGGCTGCTAAAGCCGCATTTAGAACCCTTTTGGCTGATTTATGATTGATGGCAAGTCAGTTTTTCAGATTGAAGTCCACTTTGAAAGGGGTCGGACGAGTGTTTTTGAAAGGTGTAAACAACTGGGACGAGCACAGCTCAATGGGCCATAAAATGGCATTGTCTGTTGCGATGTCCTCGTAGCTAATGTGCTTATCTACAAGGCTGCACACTTTGTGCCCTAATGCGACCGCAAGTTGCTCGGGCACGCGCCCTGCTAAGCATATGCTTGGTACTTGCGACGCATGCAAATTAATGCAGAGACAAATTTGATTAACGCCGACGGGCTGACTGTGTAAACATATGATAAGCTACCCCTGGGAAGGCCCAACTCAATCCCATCTCTGCCTATCGCCATGCCACTTACCTGTCTTCACCTGATATTTGAGCGTCGTGGCGCAGTCCTCAATCAGCTGCTGCAGCGGCAGTGCCCGATCCGGTACATCCAAGTCGAGCAGACGCTTCATATCCTCCGGATGATGAAAGTCCAGCACCTTCTCATTTCGATCATTGGTTGCCTTCACAAAGTCCAAGAGCACATCGATTACTTTCAACAGAAACTCACGAGTCTCTGCTCCAGCGGTAACTGTCGTAGGCAAGAGATCTGGATAAGAAATGAAAAAATACGTATTGTCAGTGGAGTTAAAGCACTGCCCCAGCCTCCGATATATCTTTCTCCCTCTCCCTCTCCGCTTCTATCTTCGTCTCTTATCGTTGGGCATAAAAAAAAGGTGGCGCGTGCGCTGCTGCTGACAACGAAAATGACTTTCTGCCTTATCTAGCCGCAGCGCCTTGTTATGATATATGATTATTATTGTGATGATGATTTGTGGGCGGGCTTTATTAAGAATTGAAACGGCTGAGCCATAAAAAACAGATTTCACATTTACATCTAATACTTGTGAAGAATGTAATATAAGAGCTTATAATTTCTGACTTACATTGAATGTTATTGAATATAAAACATCACCTATTCGCTATAGAATATAAACATATATTTCCTTATACAATGGACTGAGCTAATATTATATATATATTTTTAAAAAGTTTGAAATTTCCAATTCCTCCCTGAATTATTTCATGTGATGTGCGATTTATTTATTTTATTACAAAATATAATATATTATTAAGTATTTTCCCACTCCCGAGATCTGAAAAGAAATAACAAACAAACGATCAAACCCAACTAACAGATGATTTTTATTAAGCTCGATATTCGCGTTTGTGTATATGCTGACTGTACCGAGTTTGGCTATAATAGGTTTTAGTATATTAAAGATAGAGTGTCACCAGATTTGATTACTGTACTCGTAAGTAAAAGTGGGGAACGTATTTTTTATCGCACATATCTTCGATCTCAGAAGACATAACAGCAAGAGACTTTGGTCCGTATTTATCACACGCAGATAAAGTTTGCTTCCAAAAATCAATAACTACTCTGTTTTGTTAGATATTAAACCCCTTATCGGAAATTAGTTATAAATTTATATCAAATAAAGCTACATCCTTCGAGCTAGAGTCTCAAAACTATTTTAATTTTTAATTATATTTAGCTGTATATACATATATATATATATATATATATATATATATATATATATATATATATATATATATATTTATATATATATTTATATATATATATTTATTTATATATATATATATATACATATATATTTTTTTTTTTTTTTTTTTTATAGAATTTCGAAATTTTTATATAATTCTATAATTCCATATTATAATACTATAATAAGACTTGTGCATAATTTTTAATTTTATTATAGCAGCATATCCTGTAAGTATTACCTCTAATTCTTTTCTTCTCTAAGTATTTCCCCAAGTATTTTCCTTAAGTGTTCCCTTAAAATATTTCTTCTAAGTATTTCCTCTAAGTTTATACTATAACTATTTCTTCGAAATAATTCTTTCAAGTATTTCCTCTAAGTATTTCTTCTACGTAGTTCCTCTATGTGTTTCCTTAAAATATTAAGCATTTCCTCTGTGTTTCCTCTAAGCACGTATTTCTTCTAAGTAGTTCCTTTAATTGTTTCTTCTGTTTTCTTTTACGTATTTCTTTTACATATTTCCACCAAGTCTTTACCGTAAGTCTTAAATGCGTAGCTGATCGATCACCATTTCACTTTACTTTACTGGACTGCACGACTGACTCCCACCAGGCCTAACTGAAGACTGAAGAAATGCAGCAGCTGCTGCCCTTTATATAGGGCGACTCTCACTCAAAGCCTAAGTCGCGCTCAAACGTTGAGCCCGGCGCCAGGTAGAGCGCGCTGCAATGGAGCAGCTCTGCTGCAAGCAGTCTAGTATCGTTTTACTCCAATATAAATACCAAATGAATACTATTGTATACATATGTATAGACAGCTTAAATGATCTTTTGTAGTTCTTCTTCGTCTCTTGCGTGTGTTAGGCAGACAAACAAAGAGACTGACGCGGAGAGAGGTGGACAGACAGAGACACAGATATGCAGACAGTCATACCAACAGATATATAGGCAAATAAACGTGCATGCCTCATTAAATATATGTGTATGGAATATATATAATTATACATGTTTATATTAAAGGTCATAGTCTCTATATTTGATGCAGGATATTTTTAGGCTGTTCCCTTTCTGCTAGGACATTTTCCAAAAAAGCTTTCTTTGATTGATATAAAAACCATTTCATGGTTTACAGCCATATGCTGCCCAAGTTGGGGCTTTGGGGATGGCCGACTCAGTGGACGGCGTGTGGCTTTGCTGGCGATGCTTAACTGTGGTTTGTGCTATTAATTGCCTGCGTTTATAATGAAATTGCTGTTGCCCACTGAGATGTCGGTGTAAAGGACTCGAGCCTCAGTCCTCTTCAATTGGAAAGTTAACGTTGCGCATAATTGCCATTAAAAGCGCATTTCATTTCAGCGCCGAGCCATTTTCAATTCAAATAGGCCGCCGATCAACCCTGGCAGCGCCAGGACACCAGCGCAGCAGACAAATTGTAGCAATTTGGAAATTCCTCAAGTTTACGGCAAAGTTAAATAAAATTTAATGTGCTCTGCTCACATAAGCGAAATCTTGTCCGCGTGCGCTTAATGTCAGGCACAGCCGTGACCAGAACTTCCAGGCCCTGAACCCCTGCAACAGATCCCGATTCTTCTTGCGCACATACATATGTTTATATTGGTATGTACGTGTGTATGTCTGGCTGGCTAGCCCCGTCCCGCTCTCACACGTAAGCGTACGTAATATCCTGTGACTAAACGGTTTATGTTTGTTGTGCTTTCAATTTTTGGCACGCGTCTCGCAGGCACCTTTTTGTGCCTTATTCTGGGCCTGCATCCAGCTTGGTGGTGGTTGTATGTCTTTGACTTTTGGTGCGTCGCTCTCTCTCTCTCTCTATTTCTCTCTCTCTTTCTCTCTGTTTATATGACTGTTTGTCTGCTGTTGGGAAAATCTGCTACTTGGCATTCGCCAGTTTCACGCATCAGCGAAGTCAAGCGACGCAGCGATTTATCAAGGTCCCTGGCAAGGACTGTAACTGGCAGCGAGTGTCCTGGACAGCAGGCCAATGTGTTTGCTGAGAATCTGTTTGTAACTCAAGTACGGCCTTGCGGACGTCTTTTTGGCTCGTTTTGTTTGCTCATGTCTGTTTAACACCTCTCACTGACTATTACTTGAGCAAATAGATTTCACTGCGCGCACAACTATGAAGACTGATTAATACTTATGACTAACATCTTACAGTAGATATTTCTATTTGGTGATATTCAGATTTCAGGTATACGTAATATTTTTAATAATAGAATGTATATATTAGACGATATGGCTGTTATTGTTAAGAAAATTCTAGTCACCTGATAAACTCATATGACAACTCCCTGATAACTTATATGGTTATAGCGTCTTCCGGGTATTCGATATCACATTGAAAGGTAAGCGAAATGAACCATAACTGGAATGCAATCACCTATAGTTTCTAAATTCTATCTAATACTCCAGAGTATATATTTAAAATTTGAAGATTTAATCAATAAAACTAAAATGGAAGTTGTTATGATTTTTCGAAAGAACCTTGATGTGCACGAGGTATATACAGATTTTGAAAATAAAATGAAATCACTGCTCTTGCATACAGGTATCCCTCGTATAATGCGGCAGCTACGTTCCGAGAAAATTCCGAGTTATGGGATTCGCGTTATAGAAGACTTTGCATTCATATGTTCTTGTATGAAAAACTGTGTAAGGCAGAAATCATTGCGCTTAGCATTAAATGACTTCACAAATTAGAGTTTCCAATACATATTTTCAATTTCACGTTGTACTGAAATTTTTTGTGTTCGTTTTGTATCGAAACCGCGTTACACGAAAATTATTTTACAAATTAATTTTATTTGAAATGCTATATGTCGAAAAAGATAACATCCAAAACCTATACTCATAATATCTATATAAAATACCAAATATATAAGTTTTACCCAAGATCTTCCATATTAATTTTTAAAAAATAAATGAATATGCCGTATTATATATTGGGAACAGTAATTATCTTCTGACCAACTTCTTTTGTATATAAATATTTGAATATTTTATCCCTATATGTCTTTTAGCTCTACGGTTTATTTTTCTTCTTTGCTTATCAAAGCGCTGCATAAAATGCATATGCATTGTTTTATAATGAAAATGTTTTATAAATTTATTTGTTTTATTCTTCAAAATAATTTGAAAACTCATTTATATTATTATATAAATGTATATATATCAGTTTATAGATAAACTTACCATATGCTGTTAGTTTGCCCGTCCTTTCGGAGAGCTTATACCCGTTCGGATTGAGCGACATTTTCTCCTCTGCAACAAAATCGAAGAAAATATAGAGATCATTAAAGTTAAGTCTATATACAAATGACTGCTGCATGTTTAATGAACAAAATAACCCTCAGTTGAGATGAAAGCATATGTATGCAAACTGGCAAGTGGGAGCGAGGTGTTACACAATATTCGAGCTATAAATATGTAAATGCCTCCAATTACATAACCAGCGCCACGAAAAACAGCGTGAAAATGCAATGGCAAAGTAAATAAACAGAAATGAAAATGGACGTAGGCAAATGTGTGTGTACAAGGACAACTGAAGGACAAAATTGGCGAGTGAGTGTGGGTGGCACAGTCTCATATACATACTCGTATATAAGGCCAGCAATGCATGTACGCAGATCTGATAGGAGACTTGGAGTGGGACTGAGACTGGGACTGGGAGAGGACTGAATGTGCATATACAATATAAGGCTGAGCAGCATCTGCTATTGCGCAGTGAGTGTTAACGTTATTTCCTGCGTGGGTGTCTGTCTATGGGTGTGTGTGTGGAGACTATGTACAGTATACAGACAAGGCGACAGCTGTAATCAATGTAGAAAGCCTTAAACCTGGACCTTAACTTATGTAAGAGACACTCGGAGAAAGAGTAAGTTGTGTGTTTACAAAAGAAGCAAACGTTTTTTTTTTTTTTGGTTTATGTTTTTTGTTTTTTATTCTTTTTGCTGTTGTGTGCGTGAAGTATAGGATATCTTACCGATTATCCTGCGGATATCGTCGATGTATTGCTTTAAGTAATTCACTTTGGCTGCTTTACTGGCAATTACGTGTGAAGAGCGAAAATGTGCGATGCAAGGAACAACAAGAACAATAACAAACAACAAATGACGTTTGCGATCGAGCGAGTGCAAAATGAGCGTTTGTCTAAGCTAGTTCTAGCTAGCTAGCTATCGAGATGACCTGGAATGCGATTGTATTGGTGGCAATTGGTGGTGCAACTACTGAATTGTGCTACAGCTACAACTTACAAAACTCGGCTGCACAACACTCGCGTAAACTGGGAACTTTATTGAACTGAACCGAACGGGACGGAGCCACAAGACCAACTGTAACGAGCTGCGTTCGAAAGGTTTGGATGCTTACGAAAAGCAGCTACACTCGCTGACGATCTGCGGAGCTATGAGCAGCAGCATCCGCCTGGGCTGCCTACGAAGCTTGCGATGCCACGCACAAAATGGCTGCCTACCCAAACACACCCACACACACACACACACTCGCATTTATATAGCATATGTCGAGCTGTGTGTTACATAACCTTCACAACAGCAAAGAGCTGACCAGCTCCTATGTATGGGCACGTCGTATATATGCGGATATATTTTCGCCAGCTTTTGGGCGCCAAACTGCGCAGGCAGGCCGTGACGTCACGAATTCATTCGGAATCCATCTTGGCACACTCTGTGGGCGGAGCCACTTTAATGGGCGGCAGCCTTTTTACGTATCCAACAGATACATACACGAGCAGCCACGCAGCTGTTGCCACTGCGCACGCCTCGCAGTACAAGGATTTGTCCCCAACTCTTTTTCGGCTGGCTCCCAGACTAATTTTTTTTTTTCAACATTTTAAGTGCCTGGTGTTGTTGTTTGTGATAAATTCTATTTTTTGTACTCTGGGCATTTTGTCTGTTTTTGCCATGTGATGTGGCAGAATGAAAAGCTAATTAACAAACTAATTTTCCAACTGTTTTTGACATTTACAATGCCAAAGTTTTTTATTGCCATTTGGCCAAAAGAAAAGCGCAATTTGTGCAAAAATATATGAAAGCCAAGCAAAAACCTTCAGTTATTTAATGGAATTGCTCTATATCAAAGGAAAAAAAATATTTACTTTATATGTACATATATACTATATATCTGAGCACATATGTATGTGGTCTTATGGGTAGTTATGGATTTTTCATGGCTCACAGAAATTTAGGTCAACGCAGGAGTTGCAAACAGGAAGCACCAACACCTACACGAGTTTTCGCATATACAGATACGAGCAAATTTCACAAGAGGGCCGACAGTTGGTCCAGGGTCCCGCCCACACGGTTCAATTGCATTACTTGCATCTCAATGATTTTCCATAGCATACTTCTGGGGGCGCCGAGCGAAACTTATGTAACACTGAATGCTACTTGGCATTCACTCGAGCATGCCAACTCTGCACAATGTGGAATACAAGGTAAAAGGACTCAGAGCAACTGCCAACACTGTTGACCAAGTTGCTAACGCAAACAGAGGCCGACCAAAAACATTTCTCAACTGAATTCTCTTATCTGCGAGCATGCAGGCGACATTTCAATCACAGCATTTGCCCCACAAAACTTTGCTAAGCTCTTAAAAGCCTTACCTTGCTATGCACTCGAGTACTTACACAGTTCTTTGTTTTTGTTTTTAAAGTACCTTAAATTGCAAATGAATACATAATGAGTGAACGACAAGAAATTCAGGGTCTAGAGATTGCAGTAACATGTTGGGTTTAATAACAACGAATGAAAAAATTTTAAATTCTGTATATTTTAGTTCATTTTTCATTTCATTTCATTTTAGCATGCAGAGTTTGCTTAAATACATTTTGTCTTCATACAAAAAATGGATTTTCTTTAACTTTAGCTAACTATCATATAGAGAATTCTATATATATATGATGTTTGAATAATTAAAAAAAATATATATTAAACATTGTAATTTGTGTGTATCACATATATACATTTACAGCTTTAGTTTATTGTCTCATCCTCATATCTCGATAAGGGATTTGGTTTTGTAAATATTTTTCCTTTGTGTTGTTATATTACTTAATGTTATGTACAGGCTCTACACTTAATAAAATAAAAAAGTTTATTGTCTTAAATTTGTTATTAAAAAATTGTAACTATTATGTATTTAGTATACGTAATTATGTAAGAGACTAATACATTAATTTCCTATCTCTGCAAATATGAATAATAATAAATATGTATAGTCAAAATTCATGCGAAATAAATAAAATTTGATATAATTTTTAATCATCGATTATGCAATTTAGATTGAATTCAGATATTATGCTGTCATTAGATTCACTCAGAAGAGGAAACGTATATATATGTAATTATAACGAAGTGCATAATATCTAAGAGAAAATATCCAAATTCGATTCACTCAGAGGAGTGATCATATAGAAAAACAGGATTAAATCGTGTTGGCAGATAATCCTAATCAATAAAGTAAGTACTTATGGGATCATCAATTCTAAGAAAAGTATTTTACCCTTAAATTAGTTTTGATAATTTACAAGTTTATCAATGGATTGATACATGCTTGTATAATTCTCTGCAGTTATCTTAGGACATTTAAGTAGTGCCGACAAATAATATTACAATACAAGTAATATGGATTAGAATACTCTTTAGGCAAAGTCTGCTTCAGAGCTATATGATAATTTCTTAACTCTTGCATAGATCAACAATTAGTCAATTAGTCACACATTGTATGATCTGCATTGCAAGACACAGCTGCCCATCAATCAATCAGTAATAAATGTCAAACGATCCGATCATGATTTTTATTATCTTTCACTTCAAGGCAGATCCTCCTGTTTTGGCAATTGTGATAAGCCTCAATAAATCTGTTTTTCATAACTTTTGCTTTATAGAACTAAATGAACCGTGAACGCCAGGCATTTATTTTGATGTATTGCGTCGCCTATTATTATTAATTTTTCTCCCAATAATTGTTATCTACTGTAATAACTGACTGTCCGAATGGTCTTATCAGGCAAAAGCGCACTTAACAGGCAAATGCTGCCAATAATAATTAAGTACTCCTGCCTCAGCCTATCTCTATCTCTGATCAAAGGCAATGGATCCAAAGTGCCAACTCCACAGACATGTACTGAAAATTGACACACGGAACATTCCAGGCCACACCCAACGATTTCACCTGTATGCTGCTGATAACGCTCGTATATGTGTTTATTATTATTAATAACAATTAGCTTTCGCTGCGACAAGTCTGATATTCGGATTGTTGTTGTCCCTCATTTCAGTTAGTTAGACCATTCGGCCTTTTAAAAGTTGAGCGTATTCCGTACGGATCCCAGACATAAATTGTGATTTGGAACGCGCGGAGCACAGCAAGTGAAATTGTTGAAATACGAATTTCAATACAAATAAATCGACAATAATAATTTCATTTTGAATGTTCATTCAGTGAGAAGTAAGTACTACTACTACAATTAAGCTTGTAATGGAATAAATGAACGAATCGACCGGAATACCAGCAAAATTTAGCAAGACAGCTTATGGAAGCTTAAGTGCAGTATATACAAATATATATAATATTATTTATTTCTTTGTTCAATTTATATATTAAAAGCAAAAACCCACCTTTTGGCTAAATTTGTATATAATATTTAAATACAATTTTATATGTGCAGCTGATTCTGTTGAGCTTTTAGCTTAACCCTCATTCAATCATTGCAACATTTATTGAGTTTATTAAGTGAAATATGTAAAATTCTGTATATATCTATTATATAGATGAGTAAACAAACAAACATTGAAAATACACTATTATAAAACTATTATTATATCGATTGGACGAGACGTAGAATAACGTCCAATCGATTTAAAGTGGCTCCTCAATTGTTTACAGTTCGCATTAAATAAATATAATTTAATTCTAGTTTTCCCCTTTACAGTAATAAAACTGAACAAGAAAAAGCACGACTTATATAACTGATGCGAATATTTACCTGGCTGTGTTTGCACGTAGCGCAGATAGGCCTTATAACCCAGATAGGCCAAAATATTTAAATCCTTTAAATACTGTTTCCCCAACGACAAAAAATCAGTGGACTCAAAGAAATGCTGCAAAAGTTAATTAAAAACCAAAAAAAGAGTAAATTCCAAATTCGTGCAGGTGTGTATATGTGGGTGTGTGTGTGTGTGAATGTATTACCCAGAGGTGTCTGTTCTATATATTCACGTGCCCGCTCTCACTGGCAACTTCGAACTGTGGGCATGTGGCCTGGCCGAGTGCCAGGCGGAGTTTCGAGCATTAACATGGACTACAGCCAGATGCTTGCAACGAAAAGTCTGCAGCTCACGTGATATTGTTGGAAAAAATCAATAATTTAGGCATCCGGATATTTCAGCAGCTAGATGTGGGCCTGGGCGATAGCATAACAAAGGCGCAGATGGAAATTCTTTGAATCGGGCAAATCAAGCGCATTAAATTTCAATTGCAATGAGGCGCCAACAATGGAATCCATGCAACGGCGCGTTGGTACCCAGCTTCAGACGCGCGATAATTGCATTTCGAGCGCAATTGCTTCCATTGTGCAGGCGGCCAACAGCTAGCAGCGGCACCTCCACCTGCCGCACACTCGCACGCAAGGGGCTTATATCAAGTATACGACGTGCAGCGCGGCCATGACTATTTTCCCGCTATATGCTTTGATGCTCACACTTGCTGTGTCTCACTCTCGCGCTGTCTCTTTTCAGGCTGAGTCCCCAGCATGTTTCGACTGCTATTGGTCGCTGCTGTCGTGTGCTGTGCGCAGTCTCACGCCGCGACGTCACAGCACCCACAACTGCTGCAGGCTTTGGGGGATGCTACAAAAGCGCTGCAAGCGGCACAGCAAAGCCTTGAAGAAGCGCTCGGACAGCCGTCGCCGTCGCCAGCTCTGACGTCCGTTAGCGTAGTTCAGGATTGGAGTTTGGTGTGTAAAGAGCTCTGCGGGTAAGTCGAGAATTAGCATTCAAAGTTCGCCTACAACCAGACTAGACCAGTTCAGTGCAAGTGAAATCTTATCTATATCACGTCATATCCCGTGTTCTTCACACTCGATAATCATCCTCACAAGGCTGAAAAGCTGTCAGACTGTGTGACAAATTAGTGAAATCTATTTCAATAAACTTGACGTTTGTTGACGAGTGATATATGTGAAATTTGTTAGTGATATGCAGTGGCATTTTGAGTGTTAATCAATTCGAGATAGCTAAAACACCTTTAACCAAATATTTACTACTTGGCCTATATCAGTTTCATTTTTAAGTGCTAACCGTTCAAAATTTTTTTTCTACGTTTTTTTAATGAAATTTTCAGAGCCGGCCTCGGCGTTGCGCCATGTGCGGAACAATGCGCGACGTCTGGCATCAAGATGATCGCAATCCTGAGCGAAGATTTTGATTTGGTTGAAGGCATGCAACTGCAGGGATTACAACCAGGTAAGTGAAGTATTTGCAAAACATTTGTATCTAATAGTGCGACTCATAGATATATGAAAATTTTAAAATATTTAAGTAAATACAGTGTACTGCAATATTATTGTATTAATCTTTCTTTTTTTAAATTCATTTTAAATCTTCTTATAAATACAAAATTAATTAAATATAGATTCTTTTTTGTATTTATAATAGAAATAAGATTTAAATATTTCTGAAAGTGAAAATCCCAATCGAATAACAGAAAAAGACAAATGTTTACTATAGAGAAGAGCAAACAGTAGCTTCATAATGATACCATTTTGTACATGTGTTCTTAAATAGAAATTTATTTTCTTTTATCCAATTAGACCTAATTAGAAGTACGAATTGTTTCCCAAAATTCTCAAAGTCTTACGAAAAGCGTTATTTCATATATTTATATTTTAGTTTTCAATAAATAAATGGGCACTATACGTCGTAGAGGCTCAAGGCGACCATTTGAGAGATATCATATTCAAAGAGTGATGTCAACAAGTCTACTTGAACCAACTAATATGATTATTATCGACATCAGCCAAATTGTATTTTTCATTGATTAAAAAAAAAAAAAAAAAAACATGGGTCCGTCGAGTATGGTTGCCAAATGGGTTACTCGAATATGGAGAGCCCTGTATACTATAAATAACATTAATATTTATATTGTATGAATTGAATATGTTTTGTACATAAGTACTATTTGGTTTATTAGTTTGTTTATAGTTTACTCATAATTCTATGAACTTTTAGCGCTAAAGTTCTATGAACAAATCATGTTTAGATGATCGAAATCTTTCGTTATTTAAGAATAATTAGCATATTTTAGAATCGAAAATTTAACATTTTGCCCATCATTTTAAATTAATTAAAAATAATAAAATAAATATTCAAACTTTTCAAATTTCGAATTTGATATTCAAAATTGAAATATATTTACATTTTAAAGTTGTATTCACGCCAAAATCTGTTTCTATCCAACACAGTTGAGGACGTTGAAGCTTACGGCAGTCGCCTGTGCAGGAGTTTTTGCCATCAACGCCAACGCGCGCTCAGCGGTTGCAGTCCTTGCCAGTTACTGGATGTTTTGGATGGGGCCAGGACAGAGCAGAGTGTGACTACACATGGTTCCGGTGCAGGTGCAGCTGCAGGTGTCAGTGGTGGCAGTGGTGCCAGAGTAGCTATTCTGCCCATGGGCATCACTGAAGATGACGGCACACCGGACTGGGACGAAGTGTGCAAGACTCTCTGCAAAACTGGCGATGGCGGGTCTTTGTGCAACTGTGATTTATCGCCGTTTTTTCATCTGAGCTAACTCGGCTCGGCTGAAGGTACATAAATCACAACAAATTATATATGAAACTATATAATACTTTTGTTGTTATTTTCGTTGTACACTACAAATATACACTTTGATTTGGTGTCGTTCCGTTTCTGTTTATGCTAGTGTTGTCTCTATATATACCTTCACTGTTGTTCTTAGTTGAAATGTAAAAAAGTGAAAACAAAAGGCAAATCTATATAAATCTAATTATAAGTGCGGCGCAATAGGCCGCCACGAGCAAAAAACAAAACAAAGAAAAACGAAAAAACGAAATTCCCTATGCGAATCAATTAATTTGTAATTAATTTCAATTAACAAAACTAAACTACTATGAAACATAGTAAGCTAAATAATAATAATAATGATAATAATAGCAAAGAAACACTTCAAAATTAAAGTTCTCAGCTTGTAGGAGAGAAACAGCAACAAATCACAAAAGGGCTTCCAGTGCGGCATCGGTATCTACATCTATGTCTGGGTCTATATAGCTCCGATATAGCTGTTCAGATGCCGATGTCTGCACAAACACAAACCTAAGGATTAGTTGTACGTCAAATAGGCGACAGCAGAAGAAGAGAAACGAAAAAACGTAGAAATCGCAACCAATTAATATCAAAAATACACAACATATCGTCGTAAACCAATTATTTACACATCAAAAAACAAAAAGGAAGAAAATCTATTATAATACAAATTTTATTTCATTAATGGAATCAGCATATCAATTTTACAAAGGCAGAAGGAAAAGTTGATTACATCTTTATAATTATAATAATTTCGGCTAAATATACAAATATCAGCATCAATTACGTGTCACAATTATAAATGTTAACCAAGAGTTTAGTGTTGGTTATTGAACAACCCATATGAATCCAATATATATATAGATATATGTATAGACATATAAAGAAATATGTATATATGTATATGTATATATGCATATATGTATAAATAAATATCTATATATATATTTATACATACATATACATATATAAATATATATCTCATACATAGAAATATATATATATATATTGGTCTATACAACATGAGTTGCGATTGCAAATCAGAGGCTCATTTATTGAGGAAAGCGTTCCAACGTTTTTCGATGCAGATGATGAAGGAGAAGACATTAATCAAATAAGTGTATTTATTGAAAATATCTCGATGTGCATAACATATATATATAAACATATATTTCCATAAATATAACATACACATATTCTATAAATATATATATATATATACATTGTATATGCTAAAAAGTGTTTGGAAGACATTTTTTCGCATTGTTTGGAATAGAAGACAATTTCAGCAAACAACAACAAGCATTTTGGAAGACATGCGTCAATTGCGATACCAACATCTCTTGCGATTAGTTTCTTAAGAGCTTAAGCGTAGATTACCAAAATTAAACAACATCCATAATTTATTTATATTTAAAAGCTAGCACACGTTGTTGTGTCGAACGCGACGCTGTGACAGACAATAATTAAATATATATTAAATAAAGTGAATGTTTTAAGTGTGTAAAGTTTTCAAAAACCAC
The DNA here is from genome assembly GCA_037075325.1 of Drosophila mayaguana. NCBI lineage: Eukaryota > Metazoa > Arthropoda > Insecta > Diptera > Drosophilidae > Drosophila > Drosophila mayaguana. Next base: position 1,512,548 of record JBAMCG010000080.1, on the reverse strand, counting down.
ATTGGCTCACTGATTCAAAAATATATATTATATAAATGTTAGAAATTCTATATTTATAATCTGGCACCTCCTAAATGTTTGTAATTGCACAATTAGAAAAAAAAAAAAAACAAAACCAAATCAAATTACAATTTTTCAGAGCACATTTGTTTAAGATTTACTGCGGCTTCAATATATCAATGTGTAGCAAGTTAATATAGAAAATAAAGCATTCTAAATATTCAATATATTCTAATATTGTACTTAACTTTTATGTATATGTATATGTGTTAGGCGTTGCTTTTCTGCCATGAATACAACGGCCGAAGAAATCACATAATGAGTTACAAGCTAACTCAAAATAATAAAGCAAACTTATGATAACAACACATTTAACAAACAAACATCATCATCAATTACAAACAATTATAAGAAATATTCGAAAAGTTTAGTTTCTTGTATTGGCATAAAATTGTTGTCAGAGCGTAACATCAGCAACAGCAGATATAATAAATTAACTAACTAAAACAAATACTTAGCAGCACGAAAATAATTAAATAACTGTAACACGCATCAGCTTATATAGGCTAGGCAAAACTCCAGCAACTGTAAAGCAACCGTAACACGAAAAGCTTACCAGACAAACCAAATACATAAATATATAACCGAGTACTACTGAACACCCCTACATAAAAGTCAAATATAAATATATTATGTGTTATATGTTGTAAAGCCCCTCTAAAAATACTTGTTTAATTTGCATCAAAATGGTAATGGGAAGTTATGGAAGTTATATACAGAAATATCTTACATACATAAAATATATAAAGTGAGTTAAAAAAAAATCGAGGAAATTATATTTGGCGATTCCATAAAGTTTAGATCATTTAGATTACGTTCAAAGTGCTGATGGTTGCTGTCTAAATAAGTTGTACCAGCAAGGCTTTGTATGTATGTACATTCCTCTTTATAAGTGGCTTTATCGTGTTTGTATTGAGCTAAAAACACTGTATTTCAGCTAAGTCACACACCTCCCATTATATTGTACTGCTTGCGAAATATATGCAAAGCAAGCAGTGTACATTAATATATTCCAATTATTTAACTGCTTCTTATAGAGTACCAAAGAAGCAGTTCAATAAATCAAATTCAATTCAGTTTTGCTTGTTAATACAATTATTTATTAATTTCATACGCATTTTTATAAAAGAAAATAGACTTAAAGTGGACGAGTTTGTATAAGAATTAGTGTTAAATTGTTGTGTACAAGTATTCAACAACAAAGGTTTGGCAAGCTTCAAAAGTCTGGCCCATAATAATCTTGAGTTAAACATTTTAACTAATTTATAAAAAAAAACAAGGAAGATTGTATTGTATTGTGTTGTGCTGGACGCCTTAGAGGTTACACGTTTTTCTTGTTAAGTACAAAATAAGGCTAGTGTGGCTAGTACATTAGTTATCCCAATCTCTGTGCTTTGTTCTCTTACTTTGCTAATTCATTAACACAACTGCAATGTCGAGTGTAAAATAAAACAAAAACAAGTTAAGAACTTAAAAACACTAGAATAACGATCAAATTAGTTGTACATATAGAACGTTGAGAGCGTATAAATTCTTGGATTAGTTTACACAATTCGTATTAATTATCATATGCATATTCTACGTACGTTATATATCTCACGTATATCATATATTTCATTTAGAAAAGTTGTAACTTATCGATGCTTATAAAAGTTAACAATTATTACAGTTACAATTGGCAAGTATTGTTTAAACATTTGTAATTCGTTAAATTGATAAGTTAAAAAATTTCGAGTCGTGTTACGGAGTGTCTTTTTTCTGGTCTCTAATATAAGATTTATCAACTATCCCTCTGAAGTTGGTTTCTTTTTGGATCTCGCAGACCCTTAAGTATATTAGCTAATCGACATGCGATTAGACACACGTTTTCATCATTCCCCTGCTAATTCGTCGATGCGACAGCGCACGGCGTGTTCCAAAACCTCCAGACTGCCGTAATCCAGCTCCTTGACCAGGCACAAAGTGGCGGATAGTAGATTCGAGTTCTGCGAAAGTAAAAGAATAACTCTGTGTTAGTCGACTATCTTAGCGAGATATCGTAGCCGGTTACTCACTCGATTGACGGGCCGTCGATGACAACCCCCAAAATGATTCAGTACGGAGGCAGAAACGGTACTAACCGTATCACTGTAGCGACCCTCGGGTCGCCTGAATCGTAGAAAGTGTTGATTAGAACCGAACGACTCGGATTGGATTATCAGGTTGCTTACCTAGGTCTCGATCGATCATCGACCTCCCATTCGCCTCCATTCTCTCGCGCACTTCCATTCCTGTAAGCGTACCGCTCTCCAGACGTTTCGGGACCGGCGCTGCGTCGTTGGGGGTAGTGCAGCTGCACTTGGCTACCATAGGGGTTGTGATGCACTTGCGGTGGCTGTTGATGCTCCTCCCACTCTGTCAGATCCGTTTGACTGTGCCGATAGTGCGCTGGATAGCTGGGCCTATCCGACTGATAGTATTCCTGTATAAGAAGCAAAAGAATGTCATAATTAAAAAGCATTAAATTAGTAATTAAATGCGATTCCCTAACTTCAGCAGTCGTGAACCATTCAGCTGTTTTAATACCGATTTTTACCTTCATCGAGTGCGTCGACATGCTGGGCGGCAGGGGCGCTGGGCGCGTCTCTCTGTAGCCGACATGCGGACTCTCCTGATCAGAGCCCGGCGAATGCTAATCGTTGTTGTGTTGGTTAGTGTCGTAGTGCGTTTGTTTTTAGTTTATTTTTATGGGAGAGGAGCACAAAGAAGACGTTAGTTGTGTTGTCTGCCATTTCAGACCAGACCATTTTACATCTCGAAATGCTGAGCTTGTTGCTGTTCCCAAGCACGGCGAGCACTACAAAAACATTGGATCTCCGAAAATGTGCCGAGGGTCTATTTACTGGATGGGGCCAAACCCCTTTTTATTTCCAGCTCTTCTAGCACTGCTTGGTGAATACATAATGACCTATTTTTATCCGTTAGCTTTCGGTTTTGCTGCTTCTGCGGTAATTATGTGTCTCGTCTCAGTTTCAGTTTCCCTCAGCTGCTCGACGTGCGATGTTCGCTCAAAGTCAAATGCTGCTGTTGTGCCACGACTTAACCCAGAAACCCCAGCCCAGCCCAAGCCCCCGCCTAACAATGGGTCCCAGTAGTCGACCAGCTGAGGAACCTTAACCATGCCACTGCTACATCGCGTGACTCGTTCACGCGTAACACGCCGTCCAATAGGGCTACGAGGGGCGGGCGATGGGCGTCGGGTGGGGCCTCAAGTGTGACGTGTCCACACCCAAATACATAAAAAATGCAAATGAAAGAGAATCCAACTAACTCTACATTGACTAGGCCCGGCAACAACAAGCTCATCATTTCTCATTAAATAAATGCTAAAACGGTTGGCTGATTTGGTTGGCTGCTTGGTAGTATGAGGATCTTACATCATATTGATGAAAGGAGGTGCGTTGCTCTTTAGTAATGGTGTTATATTTGGGCGATGGCGGGTGTGCGGGTTCCTGGGAAATAGTAAATAATATCGAAAGCCAAATATTTGTTAGTATTAGTACTATATTCTCCAAGTGGACTGAAAACATATCAATTTTAGTATGCCTTGGTCAGTTTAGCTCTTATAGATAGTTTAGTCTACAACAAAACGACAAATCGAGGTCTTACCTAAATTGGCAAATAACTAATAAAATGTCATGTTTCTTTTATAATATTTGGCCAATTTAGGCAAAGCCTTTATATGTTTTTGAGCCCTGAACACATTGAAAATGAAAACCCTATAAGTTAGTTGATGTGGTGATGTGTGTACATCTTAAGAGGCAAATCCGCGAATTTCGTATTTAGTTTTGTTATATTGTGAATATAGGCAACCAATATTAATGTGTTTGCATTTTTATAAATTATTAAAAATTATAAAGGGTTCTCCATATTCGGGTGACCGATCTGGCAGCCCCATACCTTTTGACAGAGACGGGCACTATACGCCGTAGAGTTTCAAGGCGACCATTTGAGAGATATCATATTCAAAGAGTGATGTCAACAAGTCTACTTGAACCAAATAATATGATTAGTGTCGATAACATCAACCAAATCGTAGGGCTGTTAGATGTGCATTCGAATATAGAGAACCCAATATATTATAATTAATTATTCAATGGACTATGTAGAAACTCGTTTCTTTCTGCAAATTTGTTAAGTAACTCGACTATGAATACCAACGTATTGCCAACTCATAATTAAGCAATAAAAGCTCTAATGTAAATACTATTATCGGTCATTCCCTTATTAAACACCTGTCCTTTCAGCCGCAACACTCAATTAGTAAATGTCATAAACAGGTCTATCTAATGCATTGCGTTCATTTACCTTTGTGGGTGTTGGGGGCATTGAGTTTTGCAATTGATTGCTATATAAATCGCTGACATTATTCGCCCCGTTATTCGTTCCATCGGAGTTATTAGCAAGTGGACTTGCTAATTGTGGCGGCTTGTTAGTAATTAGGATAGAAAAATGTAGTTTGTTAAATGGCGAGCAGCAATGACATTCCTGACGTCGATGTGTGAAGGAACTGAGAGATGGATAGACAAAGACAGAAAGAGAGGTTAGTTACCTCTTTTAAGGGACTAGCACTGCCCCTGTGCGATAGTTGAGGTGGCTGCTGCTGCGGCGATGACTGTTGCTGTAGCGGTGAATGCTGTGGATAGCCCTGTTGATGTTGCTGTTGCTGTTGCTGTATCTGCTGAGGAGAGGTGCGCTGCACTTGCTGCTGCTGTTGCGGATGCTGTGGCGGGAGCTGCTGTTGTTTCGGCTCATACGCATCCTCATAGACGTCATCATCGGCCTGCTGAGGGCCAGTGTTGCGTATGGCTGCTTCGAGCTCCTCCGGAGTCACTTCCACATTATCTAGTTTCTTTAGGTTGGGCAAGGCGCGTAACACAATAGCTCGATAGCTACAAAAAGAACGATTTAGTATTCACATATAAGAAGTAAATAGTAATATAATAATTCTTACTTGGGTCCAGCCCTCTCGCAGCAGGGATTCTCCTCTAGCCAGAGATATTTGAGCGCTGGCAAGTTTTGTAGATAACCAATTTCATTGATATTTTGTATATTGTTTTTACGTAAATACAGCTCCTGTAGTTTTGTGCAGTCTTCAAAGGGTGCCAAGGTGGATATTTTGTTGACGCTACAATAAAGGCGAAAGAGAATATTTGTACATTTAATATTTATATATATTGATGTATATTGATGTTTCCTATAGACGGAGATATATTGAATGCCATAAAATTTAAAATATACTTTAAAATTTTAATTATTTACTTGCATGATCCTCCCCTAAAAAGGCAGTTAATACATATTAATAAATCTCTAAAAAACACTCCGATAATTCCTGCAGCGTAACATCAAATTGTGTCCATAAGTTTAAGAAAATTTTAGCTGATATTGGTCATAAAATCTTATAGCTGTTGTCCAGGTTTCTTGCTAGCCCCGTAATATAAAATTCAAGGTTATTGAACCTCTGAAATCCTAATAAATTTCCTCAATTTTAACCTCAATAATATTTATGTGACCTCTTTTGTTTCAGTGTACCATATTGAGTGACAAAAGAAGCTCCGCTTAAATGCCATGAATCATATGAAAGTTATGCAAAGACGGCGACTACACAAAAGATACAAAAGATTTGGTACCCCAGCAGCAGCAGCTGCTGCGTGAGGTCATTAACTCCCCAAATTCAACTTTCTTCGAGACATTCTTAATGCTACCTAACTGTAGGCTGTTCAGAGAACATATCATATTGAACCACAGCACAGCATGAAGCGTCGCCCCGCCGTCATTGATAGCGTTCCAGTCATCATCTCTCTTGGCTAGGTAGTCGGCGTCTAGGTCAGCTTGTAATTTTTCATTGTTAGAGCTCTGGCAGCTCGCAACTCGCAGCTCTTTCAATGTTAATTACTATAAAATTGTCGATTCGGTAGAAGTCTGACTTTTCTATCTTTCTTTTTAGATAAGATAAGAATGTTCACTGTCTGATGTTTTGCAGAGGCTTCGGTAGCAATGGGTGCCACAGCACGTAGAATGTATATGTATATAAAAATAAAACCACAGCAGACGCTTCTAAACTTAGATGAAATACCTATGCGGATCGTAAATGGCACACGGGTGCATTGCCATGGCAGACATATTTTGGAGTCCCTGCGATTTCAACTAACTATTAATAGAGCCTGAAAGTGGCACACCATAGGCCAAAGCGAAGCCACAATACGAAATACTGAGCTAATATGCATAGTTAGTGCCACATTAGCGAGAGTTATCAATTTCGTTCAAGGTTGGCACTTGGATCTCAAGTGGAGCGGGCCAAACTATTAACGGAACCCAGCCAAGTGCCAACAACACGCAATGCAAATCAATACAAATTTTGTATGTTCATATTATTATACCCTGCATAACCAGCTAATCTACTCTAGTATAATCACGGCAATCTCAAAGCCTATAAGACCTACCGACTTTCTATGTTATTGTAGGCCAATCTATACTATAGAAGGCGCATATATTATGTTTCAAATAAACCGTTTTTAATGTTATCAATTAAAAGCCCTATTTAAATTTAGTCATGTATTATAAATATTTTATATTATTTAAATTTTGTTGCGCTATTTTGGATACCGCTTCAAATCAAATCGATAATTTCACTTTATTTTTTAAACCTGTCTGTAATCGATTTGTTTCAATTTGATCGATTTAAGCCCTTATTGAACATCAGTTATTCCATCATATTCAATTCAAGCTAGTGCGACGTTAAAGGTATCTCGTAGTCGGGCACTCTCAACTGGAACTTTCTATCTTGTTCTTGCTCGGCAAACTAATAATGCTCACACCATATACCCATGTGGGGGCAAAACAGTTGATTTATGAATTCAGAGTCGAGCTGCCAACAGCCCACGACCCTTGGCTTGCTCAGCTCAAGAATTTGCAACAACTTTCAACTCCACAAATGACTAACAAAGTGGGCATAACAAAAAATATGTTAAGCCTCTGCTCAGCGACATGAAACCTAAAGGGTTTTCTACTTAAATGCAACGAAAGCCCACTCAGACACAAATGGGGCTGTTGATATTTATTACCCCGGGTCGGGTTTATGGCGTGCGCCAAGAATTGCCGTATCTATTGACTCATTTCTTTACGGTGCTCCATTGAATGTGGTAACTGTTCTTTGATAAGGTAAAGTAGGTTACTACAAAAAGCTCTTAAAGATTTTTGAATATTGAATAATTTTTCTTCGAGAAATAAAAGCAGCTGAAATACGACTAATAATGTATTCTGAAACTTAACGTTTGTCTGTGGGTATATATGTGACACAAATGTGCTTCGCTTCCATTGCATGTCCTGCCTACAGACTGACAGAAACGCCATCTGTTCGGCACAAGTTTATGGCAAAGCCTTGCTTGGCTAAGTTCTTATAAGGCGATGCACAGCTAATAAATACATTGTAAGAGTTCAGATATGCGTTTGTTGCTTTGCAACAATATGTTGTCCATATGACAGGCAGTTTGGCATGCAAATCGATCGAAACGACCTTGACAATCAAAAACAATGATGTTTGCCTTAAAAGGCCGCAATCTACAAGGTAGCAGCAAGCAATAGAGGAAAACTTCAAGATACTTGGCATAATCATCACCTACATGCAAGCACAAGTATCTGTGTTAAGTGCCGCAGTATCTGTGTGAGCGCTTATTGTATCTCGTAGCTTGTAGCTTGTAGCTCGTAGTTCGTAGCTCGTAGCTCGCATCTCGCATTTATTTGTAGCAGCAAATGTTGCCCTTGCCCCCACGCACATAGCACTGGCGAATGTGTTGGGCCTTTACTGGACCCACAGACTTAAAGTTGCTGTTGCCAATTTTGGTGCTCCCACGACTTTTGTTATGCTTCATATTGTTGTTGTTGCTATTATGGTTGTTGGTGTTGCTTTCTGCATTAATTACGCGCTTGAGCGTGCCAAAGTTTTTTTTCGCTTGCTTGCGGCTGTTGATGATGCCGTTGCCTCTCGCTGTGCGAATGACATCATTTGAGCACAAGTATCTGACAGATACAAACTTATGCCCAGATTAGCTTTCTCTCTCTCTCTCTCTCTCTATCTCTACCTCTATGTCTCTCATTCTAGCTTTTCCACCCACAATGTGAAGATTTGTCTAAAATGGCTAATTGAATTTGAAAATCTATTAAAGCTTCCTGCACAGCTTAACGCTCGTCTAATCTATAACGGAGTCCAATTAGATACAATTTCAAGAAACGTTTGACTTACCTAAGCGCCAAAACTTCAACACCGTGCATTCGCTTTATTATATTGACATCGGTGAGATCACTGCCCCTAAAAAAACAAGAAATAAAATATGTGAAAATATATGAATATAAGGAAAGATTATAGATTGCGTGGCTTTGAAGGAAAAAATAAGGATTATTATTGATTAATGGGTTTTTAAAGCACTTAAATATGTATAATATGATATGCAATAATATCTATATAATATATCTTATATATGTCAACTACTCTGTCGCTGATGAATTATTATTTCTATAGTACATATATCATCCATATGTGTATAATATATAGTATATATAAGTAGTACAATATAATGTGCATGATGTTAACTACTGAGATGATATAGTATATTATATTATTATTTGTATAGTATATAGGATAGTAATACATGCAATATAATAGAATAGAGTAGGACATTATATTAACTACTCTATCCCTGATACAGGAGATACAGACCTTATACTACTATATTCTGCACAATTAATAATCTGATTGATTCTACTATAGACTATTTATATAGTCACCTGTCGATTAAAAAGTGATGGATTATATTCTATGAAAACAAAGAAACGGATAGTTGATCTTCAAAGTTTGCATTGATTTAGCTCATGATAATGAAATCAATTTTGAGCTCATTAAAATAGGAAAATCATTTTCTTTTCCTAATGATAAAATCAATTCGAATATTCAAAGGGTAAAATTGAAATATGAAAATAATTTATTTGCTGCGCTTGTAATAAAAACCATTATTAAATTAAATTTTATTCTCATTCGTAGCCCTATATGTTTAAGAGTCGTATATAAGGAACAATTTTCTGTCCTAAATAATAATAACTAGTAATAAATAATAATTATAATATTATAAATAGCAAATTTGGGCATGGCTCGTAAAATTCGTTTAATATATAAATGTACAAAATGTTGATATTTAAGCACTCAGACAACCCACTCTGAGATGCACTTGCAAAATAAATGTTTCGAATGGCTGCGGCTCACAGCAGGCAAAGCCTTGAAGTGTTTTCCCAGCTGCACCAGGAAAAGGATTCAAAGCTCTTGTACTTTTTCAGCCACCCTGTTCTGGCATAGATAGCCAGCCAGACAGCCGGGTAGGCAGGCAAGTGGACAACTTGGGTTAAACTGGTTGCTGCTGGCAATTGAGGGATTTGGGTCAGTCAGGCTGACTGACTGAGTGCGACTGGTGTAGTGAAAGCGGTAAGTGGGCTGAGATCTAGCAGAGATCTCGACAGAGATCACTGGGCTAGGCTTTCACTTCAAAGCCAATAACAAATAGTTCGTTTAACTTACCAGCAATTGAGTTTTTTAATAAGACCCAGGTCCGATTGCTTGGCACGGGCAATCACCATTTCCTCAGTTAAGCGCGACATTTTAACAATTCAATTCAATATTTGGTCACTAAATAAGAAACAAGATATATACATGAAACTATTATTTCGGCACAATGGATGCAGCAAACAGGTGTGTCCCGGTCTCTATTTTAATGTGTATACTTTTTCTAGTTGTCTATTATGTTATACGAGTATATATGTATATAATTGTTTGTGCACTGTCTGTACGTGTGTTGGTATTTAATCCTATTCGCTTTGTTTTTGTTTTTGTGTTTTGCTGTTTGCTGTTCTGTTTGTTTGACAACGAAAGGTGAACTACAAACGCGCACAACAGGTTACTGCGATAACTGTTGTTATTGGAACCAGCAGCGTGGAGACGCGTAGGCGTAGTGCAATGCAATCGCTATCATCGAGCAGTCAGTCACAAGCGCTTTAACCTGGGGCCGCTACACTCTATAGACCCGCACCGAGTGCTGCCAGAGAGCTGGAACTGCGCTGGCGTAACTCACACGGATGACTAAGCGCTGTTGCTGTTGCTGTTATTTCTATAGTTGCTGTTGTTGTTGTCGCTGTTGTTTTATCGCATTGCAGCGGGCTGTTGCACGTTTTTTTAAACTATTAACGTAATTCACTTTTTTAGTCGTTCACTCCGTTTCTATCTCTTTCTCTTTCCCTACCGCTCACTATTTTCCAACTTTTACTAATGAAATTAGCCGTTTCGTTTATACATATACCAAATACACTTATGTATATATAAATTTACGTGTTAATAATGGTTTTATGATATTTTGCACTACTATTTCCAGAAAAAACTTATAATTTTGTGTTGATTCGCATCGTTTGGATCGATTTTTCGTCTGCTTAATAAAGACACAATACAAAGTCGAAAAATTAAAATATCACTATATACTTCTGATGTATCAGTTGTTTGTGCTACGTTTGAGATTTATTATTTGATTGGACTGTATACGGTATCTTTGATTCATGGCTTGAGTTTTCACGTCGTTTTAAGAAAGATTTTTCTGATTTTTCATGCACAATTTTCCTAGCTGGCTGTTCACATACACTGGCACACACTCACATACACACGCTCGCCCATGCAATGGCGCGCTCGTTTACAGGTATTCGTACTGACTGTCAACGTGTGTGTGAGCGAGATAGCGTACGGGCGCGTACAAAGTCGGCGTTCGGCTGACTGAGAGACAATTTCTGCAGTACGTGCGCTCGAAGAGACAGCGCCGCAACGACTGGCGCTTTGGGGCTAAACGGGAGCTTTCATTGTGTTTGTTTACGAATTCTGTGTGAAAGGCAGAGCACGTTGGCAAGTGTGCGTGCTTGGCAGTGTCAATGGCAGTCGTTGCCATGGACCTTAACATATGTATAAATGTACTCCTTCAAAGTTAAATTTAAAGCTATACTTTGCAATTTTTTAAGATTATAATTCCACACCATACTGTAGAATAACTTACTTTCAGTTCGTTAAATGTATTTATAGCGCAGGGCTGTTGAATGTTATCGATATATCGAGGCACGATATGAGTTGACAACGTAATTTTCAGCTTTTTGCAAAATTATAAAAAATAATATATTGGAATTATTTAAAGATATTCAATAGATTATTTTGTGATTAATTTTAACAAACATATTAAAATCTACGTTATTTGCATTAAACAATACTATCGTCATGATCATCAATAATTGTACAATCGATAACAATTGCTTGCTCGACTGTAGCAACCGACGAAGGCTGATGACGAACGTGAAAAATCTTCTAAAAATAAATTTACGCTAATAAACGTCGCATTATAGAAGCTGGGCAAATACGAATGGCCAAATATAATTTGTATATAGTCAAATAAACAAGCCAAAGAAAATCATACACATTAGCAGAAACAAGTTGTAAGCATAATCAACCAAAAACACGTCGCGTCGTCGCTGCTTCGTGCTGATTTATTTATGAATTAATTTCTCTCTCTATCTCGCTTAGAGCTGCTGGCGTTTTGGCTTTGTTCACGATTCGCTCTCGTCGCCGTCTCCATCGCAGTCGCTCGTATGTGTGTGGAATTTTGCAGCATTCATTAGTATTTGTTGTGCCGTGGGACGACAAAGACGTCTCCACCTCCTCGGAAAGAACGCTAACGATAACCTTGAGCGCTTATTGCGACGGGGGAACTACGACAACGACAACAATAACATCAACGATTGAGCCCCGTTGAATAGTGAGAGTTTCTATTAGAAGTGCAGCTGTAGTTGAACGAGTGCTGGAGCTGTCTGTGCGAGCCAAAGCAAACATCTGGGCGAGATAAGGGCACCAGCAGCGACACCATTCGTGTTCGCTTATGGTATATATTGCAAAAGCAGCTCGCATATTGGATAGGAAGGCAGAGAAAGAGAGTATGTATGTAGATTACGTCATCGATAGAGCGATTTTATAAAAATCAAATGATTTGCTTGCTATTCATTTCTAGCTTTTGGCCCAGTCGCTCAAGTGGTAGTGCTTGTGCCTCGTATATGTGTGTTGGCAATAGGCCCAAAATAGGAAAACAGTGGCACGATGATTCATGTGGGCGAGAACACCTGGAACCTGCGGATATTCATCACAGATCTGCAGGTGGAGAAAACGTTGCGTGTACGCGGTGACCAGCATATTGGCGGCGTCATGCTGCAGCTAGTCGATCCGGAGATGCCCAAGGATTGGTCCGATCATGCGCTCTGGTGGCCAGCCAAAAACGTGTGGCTAACGCGCACGCGCTCCACCCTCGACCAGGCTGGCGTGCAATCCGATTCATTTCTACACTTCACGCCCATGCACAAGACTCTGCGTGTCCAAATGCCTGACTTACGCTATCTAGATTGCCGTGTCAATTTCTCAATCAAAACATTTGGCGCCGTGGTAAATCTCTGCAAAGAGTTGGATATACGCTATCCGGAAGAGCTGTCATTTTGCAAGCCTCTCGAACCAGAGCATTTAAAGAAGAACTTCTCCAAGCTACCGCAAAAGTTGATACCCGTTGCGGAAGCCAATGGTACCGCCTATCTGCATCCTGCGCCAGACACCAACTCATTTGTGCCCATTACGAATGCCTATAATGGAAGCAATGGTAGCTTGGACAGGTCACATGGAAACGGAAACCTTTTGTGCGCTCCAGCCTCGCCGTATGCAACGACGCCCCGGCGGGCGACCACTGCACCGGGCACACCCATCAGTTCGCCCACTGGCACCTGGTGGCACAACAACAGCCACAATGGCTACGTCACCTATGACTCGGGCTCCATCTTTGGTGAATTGCAGGAGAATTTGTCCGTCTCCCCACGCTCGCCCAGTCCCGATGTGCGTGCCCGCCTTGTGCGGCCCAAGTCGTTGGTGCAGAAGGCCCGCATGAACGTCGGCTGGCTGGACTCCTCGCTGTCGATCATGGAGCAGGGTGTGCGCGAATTCGATACGCTCTGTCTGCGTTTCAAGTACTATACGTTCTTTGATCTGAATCCGAAGTACGATCAAGTGCGCATCAACCAGCTGTACGAGCAGGCCAAATGGTCGATACTCAACGAGGAGTTGGACTGCACCGAGGAGGAGACATTGATGTTTGCCGCGCTGCAATTTCAGATCAATCATCAAACGGATCTGCATCCGCACGGCACTGATTCCGGCATTGAGTCGTCCAGCCAAGAGAACGTCGCCGACGACGACATTGATTCGGCTCTGAACGAACTGCAAATCACCCTGGAGGGCCCCAGCTCGGGCAGCGATGCTGGCAACATAACACGAATCCCCGAACTATCCGACTACTTGCGCTTCCTGAAGCCACAGGTGTTCACGCTGAGGGGCTACAAGCGCTACTTCTTTACGTACCGCGACCTGCATCTGCACCTCTATAAGTCACAAGAGGACACGCGTCGCGGTGCCCCCAGCATCACAATCAATCTACGCGGCTGCGAGGTGACCCCCGATGTGCATTTAGCCCAGGGCAAGTTTGGCATACGGCTGGAGGTTCCGGCGGGACCTAAAAGCCCCAACACCGAATATTGGATGCGGTGTGAGAACGAGGAGCAATATGCCAAATGGATGGCCGCCTGTCGCCTGGCCGCCAAGGGACGTTCGCTGGCCGACAGCAGCTACGAGAGCGAGGTGAGCAGCATACGCTCGCTGCTGCAAATGCAGAAACCGCAGGCGCAGGCGGCGCCTTTGAATATCAATCCACGCGCAGTGGACGCCAACGATTATCTGTCGCCCAAAATGCTGCGCAAGCTGTCCGGCAAGGCAGTCCAGCGGATTCTGGAAGCACACGCCAATGTGCGCCAGCTGCAGTTGATGGAGGCCAAGCTGAAGTACATTCAGGCTTGGCAATCGCTGCCCGACTTCGGTGTCACGCTCTTTGTTATCAAATTCGATGGCCACAAAAAGGAGGAGCTGCTGGGCGTGGCGCACAACCGCATCATGCGCATGGACTTGAATACGGGCGATCACCTGATGACCTGGCGTTACAACACAATGAAAGCCTGGAACGTAAACTGGGGCGTCAAGTGCATGATGATTCAATTCCACGACGAGAACGTTATCTTCTCTTGCCTGTCCGCCGACTGCAAGGTGGTGCACGAGTTCATTGGCGGCTACATCTTCATGTCCATGCGCTCCAAAGAAAACAACCAGACGCTTAACGAGGAGATGTTCCACAAGCTGACAGGCGGCTGGTCATAAGATAATGGAATGATCGAATCCATCAGGCATCCTCGTCTTACAAGTGCCAAGCACAAATTTTGCATGCTTAAATTTCGATTTGAATTAATTAATTAATTGTGTGTGTGTGTACGTATATGTATGTGTAAATGTTATTTGCCCAATAGATCGGCCTTTCTATTGGGCGCTATTGTCCAACGTTAATGCCCCTAGACTAATATCTGTAATATGTATTTAACAGAGTGCCTGTTGTGCCTTGAAATACGAATCAATTTTAATTTTCTACCGAAATGTCCAAGTCAAGTCCGTGTATTCTGTGTCTACTGAACAGAAAGTGTGTTATGTACCTCGTTATCAGTGTATTTTTGAACGTAGTTAAAAATGTATGGTAAGATAATTCTTTTGTCTACCAGCTAATCAGAGTTTTGTACTACTTTTTGGGTGTTTTAAAAAATATTTTTTGTCATGAAAACACTTTGAGTGGCCTTGCAAATGCCTTGCAAACTAACCAGAAATTTTATATATTGTATATTTATTAAACAAATTAATAAGCAAATAAATTATTTTTATGTTTTTATGATCGTACAAAATCCGGTTACTGTACTGTACTATATGCATATAAAGCCATAAAGCTGTTTCCAAGCAGATAGCAGCTGGAAATTCGAGCTGCGATCGCGATTAGTCATCGAGGGGCGTGCTTCCACTCCAAGTCGCGAGTCGCAAGTCCGTGTTGATGCAACAGAGTTGATTATAAAGCCAACTATTGTTATTAATGTCATTTCAATTGAATTGATAAGCGAGCCGTCGCCACCGTCAACGTACGAATCTCTGGAATGGAAAATATTTGCACATCACATACATATATGTAAATACATATGTATGTATATCTGTGAATGAAATAATTGTGCTTGATATGATGTTCTCTGGCTGATGGGTTAAGCACGTTAACGCTGGCTGCTGTATGGGAGCACCTAGTCAGAGTACCAAGGTCACATGTGCAATGTAAATTTGAATGAGCTTCAATTTAATTCAATTAAATGTGAAGTGTGACCTCGTCTGGGTTTTAATGCTTAATGCTTAAAGGAGGCAAACACGTACACCTCATGGCTGGGCCTGTTTAAAGTGTCACAATTGCGCGGGCTACGTAAAGATGTGGAATAATCGAGCAATCGACTTGTGTATTATCGATACACCTATCGATGAAACTATCGTAAGCACTCTGCAGTATATTACTAGTATATTTAAGGCGTGTTTAGAATCGATACTAGTATTTATGTCTTATTAATACTTGGTCATTTTGACAACAACGCCGCATGATTCGTGCCCTACAGGCAAAGTAAAACAATTGAAAGTATTAAATCCTAAGTGGAATGGATGATGAGGATGATCCCATTGTGGAGGAGATACCCGTATATCTATCAAAGAACTTGCAGGACAACCTATACCTATTTCAATACCCCACAAAGACCGAGTTACTAAATAACGACAATGCTGTCGTCGTCAACTGCTGTGTGAAGCCGTTTACACAGGAAGTCAAAGTGGATTTCGGTTTGAACATTGAGTCTAAGCATTTTGATCGCTTCAAAGGCGAACAATTCGCAGTAGCTGCCGATGGCAAGAACAACCTTGCCAACGCCACAGCCAAAGCCTCCGAGAGACCCACCTACAAGCGTGGCATCATGGACAAGCAGGCATTCACCAGCACACGTTCCCTGACAGACATCTCAAAATACGTGGTGGGCATTTACACAGACAAAGAGATGCACTTGTCACCGCTGGCTAGTATTGTGCAATTGCGGCCCTCGCTCAACTACTTCGATAAGGAGGACAAGCGCCGCAAGGCGGAGCAAAAGGCCCAGTCAGAGGATCTGGATGATGAGGAGGTGGCGCAGCAAGTGACGGTCAAGTTTGCACGCGGCACTGGCGCTGGCGCCGCCGGAAAGAAATCAAAGGAGCAGCGCGGCAGCTACGACAAATTTGTACAGCGGATCGTGGACGAGCCGTGGTGCGAAAGCTATTGGCATGCGCGGGATACGCCCACAGCGGAGTTAGAGCGGCAGAAGCTCTACAGCACCAACCATCAGTCCAATCAGTCGCTATCGCTGCAGCCCAGCGAGTATCTGTGCAAGCTGCTGCCACATGATGAGCACGTCCAACAGGTGGACACGGCCAATGTGGTGCCCGTCTACAACAAGGCAATGCTGAAGACTCTACCGCTGCTAGATCAGCTACGTGTGCTGCTTAAGGATGCCAAAATACTCTCGTTCTCTGACGTGCTGCAAATCCTCACGGAGCACATCGATCCGTATGTCAGCGCGGACAAGGTCCTGGCACTGTTACCTCAAGTGGGAATCCTGCTACACGGCAATTGGGTGCCCAAGTCCGAGGTGGTCTATCCCGAAAAGATGCTGTCACATGCAAATGGAGTCTCCGCAGAGCAAATGATACGTGCCCGGGATTACATAGTAGGTTACACAATATATTATATATATGAACGTTTTACAGAAAATGTATATTTTTCGCTGAATAGCTCTACAGATTCTCGCGTACTCCGTTCCTGTACCGTAATCAAGTGATGACCGCTACCCAGTTGCCCCCCGCTGAGACTTTGGATGTGCTGAGCACTGTGGCACGCGTCAATTCCACGAAGCGGTGGGAACTTCTGCTTCCGCCGGACAAAGAGTTTGAGCAAAAGCATGTAGAACTAGTTCAGCGACAGGAGCTGCACTGGCGCGCCACGGAGCAGTCGTACAATGAAATGGATTGGGCAAAGGAGACGAAGCGCGTGCGCAAGCGCTCCACGCGAAAAAGTGAATCCCAACAGCAAACCACTTTGACAATGCCGCCTCCTGCAGCTCACCTTTCTACAGAAGCGTAGCGTCAGTTCCAAATAAAATTAAAAAAAAAAGCCAAAAAATTGTTATTCATAGAAAGTGTTGAAATGAACATGTCCACTTTCAAAATTAGTTCCTTTGAGGCGCTTACTCTGCGGGCTCAATTGGAACTAGTTTATAGTAAATATGTAACATTACCATTTTGAGTACAATAGCTTTTTGATTGTGAATATGTTCGTTATTAAAATCCGATATAAAATATTACATTAAATTAAATTTAAATTGGGCTTTCTAAATTTTCTCATATGGTCCCTATTTAAACATTATTGTTCTTAAATTAAATAAGGTACAATATTGTTTGAATGACAAATTATACCGCCAGCTGAAAGAATTAGAGATGGCAACTTCACGATAGGCCTAACATAGTTGGTGAGCAAAATAGGAAAATTCAGTATTAATCAGTATTATGGTATATTTCGTATAAGAATCTGTATTTTGAAAAAGTGTGATTTTGGTCATGCTGCCTGCCGTATTCGTGTATTCGTTTTGATGACCGAAGAACAAGTAGCACGTCGCTCGCGCATGTTGTGAAAATAAAAAAAATAAAGAGTTGTCTTAACAGCACACGATACCACAAGTGCAACGATACATAATTTAAATATAAATTGAATAGCATTAATTTTATGAGTGTGCGCCAAGAGGAGAGCGCGAGTGCAAACTAAGTGAAATTCAAATCGAAGCACACTGCGGCGGCGTCGCTTTGCGTCGTTATTCCTTCGCTCGCCTTTTAATATTCAAAGTCGTTTTTGTTTTTCGTTTTTTTATACTGTGTTCCGATCGTATTCTCTCTTTCTCTCTCTTGGCCGCGGTGCGTTTGCGTGGCGCGATGTTCTGTTTGAGTCCATGAAGTGCAGTCGCGTTTGTTTCCATCCACACAACTAAAACAATGTCGGAGGCCGAGCACAAGACCTTGTCCCCAAAGCGCAGCGAGCCTGACGCTCTGGAGGATCAGCAACTGAGCAATCAGCAACTGCTGCTGCATCAGACAACGCAGTCGCTGCTCATGGCCAGCTCCATGCTCTGTCCCGGTCCTGTGAACCCGCCCACGCAAGTCAAATTCAATGTCGAGGACTTGCTGCACGAGAACAGTGTGCTGCAATCGAAGCTCAAGGAGCTGAGCATCGAGCGCGATCGCCTGCTCTGCCTGGTGGCCAATCTGCGCCTCGAGCTGGATATGGCTGAGCTGAAGCGCTTGCCACTCGAACTGGACGAAGGGTGAGTAGTGCCACGAGCAACTTAACTTGTTTCCTTCAAGACTCTCCGGTGGGCAGGAGCAGGGGCAGGGGACTCTGAGTCAGCGTCGCTGTGTCATGTCCTCCTGCCCAGCTGCACAAATAGGCTGCAGGGCTTAAAATGCTCTGCTTCTGTCTGGTTTTTGCAACCCCATTTCATGTGCAATTCGCCTTCCTCCTTGCCACCTTTGCTACCTGTGTGCGCTCATAGTCATGGCCAAAATATTGCACCAATCGAGCCACTGATCACACTTATTCAACTTTTTGCAACTCTAAGAAACTCTGACTCAACCGCAGCTGAGTTTTTGTTGTTGTCGATTCGTTATGTTTTCAGCTTACCTTTCAGGCTTATCGGACTCGCTGTTTGCTTTGCTCTGTGTATGTGTGTGTGCGTGTGTCTGTGCCTAATTCCCACCTTATCTCTTGCACTCGCCTTGCTGATAAGCGTATCAATAAACTAGCGATAGGCCATAGATAAGTAGTCCAAAATATATAAATTAATTTCTAACTTGGAATTCGAGTGCGGAAATTCAATATCAAGTTTGGGGTAGCAGCCATTGCTTAGAACTGAGCAGAGGCCAAGTCAAAAAGGCCTTAACTAACGTGGCCTTGACCCAATAATTACAAGATCATAAATTGGTACGATCTATAAATATGATGTGCAAAACAGCAACAGTGGAAATTGGGTTTAATGTCTTAAGAAAAGTCATTTTCCAACTAGCTAGTTGACAAGGGGAATAGCTGGTATGATGTAATAATATAAGTGCAAATATAAATATAAATATAAATATAAATATAAGTAGAGTATATACTTATGTTTCATAATGGCAATTGGTGTGTTAAAAAGAAAAACTGAATTGTTGCTTTAGTTTTATTTTAAGTAGTTTACATTTCTTTTAAGTAGTTTACATTTCTGTTTATTTTAAAAAGGAATATTTTTTAAATTTATAATTTAATGATTGCATGTAATTTCTTAAATTATTTGGTATTTGGCTGGCTGCTACCTTAAGTGACAGTTCTTTAAAATTGAAATCAATTATTCAAAAGTAAACAATACATTTATGTATTAAGCTGCTGTCCCATCGATATCTAAATACATGCCTAAAATTGTACAGTTAAATGTACACGCCCCTCAGTATGTGATGAAGGCAACACAATTAAATCAAAAACTGCCCGCACTTGATGCAATGGCAAACACGCATATTGTCATTGAGATGGAGACACAGAAGCAGACAGAGATACATTTACAGACACAGCTGCAGATGCAGATAGAGATATAGGTACATATATATATCCACTAACTACCATAGCTTAGGTTAATGGTTCGCTGTGAACCCGTTTATGGTTATTCAAATAAGCGCAAGTGCTTCAGCTGCTGCTCGGTACAGCGGTTCAGCGCAGTTCACTTATCGCTGCTCTCTAACTGTTGTTTTTCTAGCTAGCCGCTTAACCTTAGCTTGAGCCGATCTTCACAAAAGGTTCTTTTGGCGCTTTTTGAAATTTTTGCGTTGTTCACCTTCACAGAAGCATTAAACAAAACAAAAAATAACAAATTCTCAAGATGAAAACGTTGAAAATGCGCGGGCAGCTCAAATGAACTTGTAGATGTTGTAGTTGTTGTTGTTGCTGTTGTTGCTGTTGTTGTTGCTGTTTTGACTGTGTTTGCTTGTTGGTCTGTTGGTCTGTTGGTCTTTTTGGTCAGCCAACACAAAACACAATGTCGTTGGCTTTTCGCTCAGTCCCGCCGTCAGTCCAACAACTCATTAGCCAAGTTATCATCATCTAATAAAGCAAACAGCAACAGCAACAGAGGCACACGCACACTATTACAATACAACGACAACTCAAGCTATGTCTGCTGGGGAAATGGCTGCATAAACCAGAAACAACAACAACAACAACAAGCGATAGGAGACAGCAACAGAAAAAGCAGCACATTTGCCCATTTTAAAATGTCTGCTGAGTGCGATAATTAAGCGAGTTGGAGAGTCTATTAATTTCATACGCCCCTTTTCAACTGGCCAGAGGGGCAGACAGACAGAGGCGGGATGGGATAGTGGGAGAGATTGGGAATGAGCGATAGTTCGCAGAATAAAGGGATAAATAGCGGGCTTTTTGACTATTTAATGGCTGTTTGCACTGCGGTCAGCTGCTAAATAGCCAAAGCTCAGAGCTTAGCTCGAGGTTAAGCAACTGTGTCAAATAACGGCACAAAGTGAGCTGTTAAATAAATATGTATATCAGAAATTTGCACTGCAAATACAAAGAGCGTCAATAAAAGGGTGAAATAAACTTCAAATTGAAATATTGACAATCAGATTGTTGTCTGTATGTACGTACAATATAAAAGGCACTCATTTATAGTGAATTCAGAACATTTATAGTACTTATCTAGAAGCACCGTCATTTATATTCTTACCGTGCGCCAAAGACAATATATTTACGTAACTGAATGCCATCGCATACATACATCGCTTGCTGTTAAAAATTAAATGATTCTCAATATGTAATCAGAGTTAAATAAACCCGGCGTTGCACGGTCGAGTTTTATTGTTTAAGAATATTTTAATATTTCCTATTAATTAAGGAAATTACAATAATATTTTTCATCACTTAGTTTATTCGGGAAGTAGAACGTCTCATTCAGCACTGTCATTTATTTTAATTATCATTTGAAACCTTTTGGCTATTTAAAATGCAATAAAAGTATATTAGGAGTACGTCATATCTAGATCTCTTGGTTACTTAAGTGGTTTCTCTGTTCTCCTCATTTGCATGCAACATTTTGTGGTTGCCTCCTAGTTTCGTAACATGCGTGCTGCAAATGTTTTTTGTTTTTAATTAGAAGTTATGCTAAATGGACATGCAGTGCGTGGCTAGCATGAGGCGGGGGAGAGGCGTGCTGGGCTAGGCGCGCAGCAGCTGGGGGAGTCTGTGGGAGCCCTGGTTAGAAGCAGGCGGACCCCTTCAGCCGTTTCGACTAGATTATAAAACACATATACATATGTATTTATTACGCATGCGATAAACAAAAACTTTTCACATGAGCTGCCCAAAGTTTTCAATTGAAAAATGAGATCATCCATCGAGCATCGAGCGGCGGCAGCAAAGCAGCAAAGCAGCACAGAATAATAATTAAAATCACTTGGCTATATCATTTTTGAAATGTTTAATAAACAATGCCATTGGCGTCTGGGGCTGTTAAAATTGTTGCTGTTGCTGCTGCTGTTGTTATTGCTATTCATGCGCGAATTTCTCATGGCACAAAGCGCTTCGGCAACCGCCAGCTTAAGTCTGCAGTCTTAACGGATTAGTTTTTGGACTATGCAAAACGCACAGTGTAATCAATTTGGTATTATTTTTTCCTTCTTTTTTTTGGCATG
This sequence comes from Drosophila mayaguana, assembly GCA_037075325.1. NCBI lineage: Eukaryota > Metazoa > Arthropoda > Insecta > Diptera > Drosophilidae > Drosophila > Drosophila mayaguana. The sequence goes on along the minus strand of JBAMCG010000080.1, from coordinate 1,490,656 downwards.
TTGAGCTCGAGCGGCTTTGACGATGATTGATGGCCATGTAAATTGAACTGTAGCTGTAACTGTAACTGTAACTGCAACAGTTACCATGTATAAAAAGTGTCTCGTTATCGCTGTTACCAACTTCCGACTCGTGCCCCATTGGATTGTCAATTCATGGCTGGGCGGCCGTGGCAGTTGCTCAACTTAATCACCCAACATGGCCATAACATGGCAGCCTTTAGACTATTTTCACGATCAGAGCGGCCCGTGTTGCCGCTTTCCATAGTTTTCTATGCGTGACCCAAAAATGGCAAAGAGTCTAGTCTGGCCTTATTTTGGACAAACAAAATCAGAGAAGACACAATGTGGGATTTGCCTTTGATTTGTTTTTCTACTCGTGCGCGTTATGGAATAAGAGTATATTGGCTTGCTGGATTGTAATTTCAAGTTGAATTTGTAGAGCGCTAAAATTCTGGCAAGTGAGCTAAGTTTGACGTTCCTTATAGATTGGCGAAGAATTGAATCTACGCCTCTCTCTGTCAGAATCTTAGAGAACTGAATGTCACTGAATAGATTTATAAGTTCTATGTAGCGACTAAGGCATTTGATTGAAATTAATAGTAATAAACTATGAGCGAGTATTACACAGTCGGCTATACCCGAAAGCAACAAACTTTATAAGGTGAAAAAGATTTAAATCAGCACAAATCACACAAACGCCCCATTGTTATGGGCATAGGTCCAAGTTTATAAGACATGTAAATGGCTAGCGATGTTCCCTTTATAGAACGACTCAAAAGGCTTGAAAGACATTGCATCAAGTCAGAGATTTAGCCGAAATTTAATAAAATAAACAACAGTATTCAAATATGTATAAGTTTATTTATGAAATGTGAAAATTAATTAATTAAAAATGATAAATGATAAAAATGATCATAAGAGATGAAGATTAAGATTAAGAGACAGAGACAGATTAATTAAAAATTAATTTAAAAAACAAAATAACAAACAACAGAATAACAAAAAATAATAAATAACAAATTAGAAATCTGCTTAAGCAAATTAAAAATTATATTGATAAATACAAAATATTAATAAACGATATGATGTATAAATAATATAAATAGTTTTGATACATAAATTGTTAAATACGAATCACATTAAACAAAATAAAAATTGTTAAAGAAAAACAAAATAATAATAAACTATATGATGTATAAGTAATATATTATGTATAAATAGATATGATATATAAATAGCTATCACATCAAAAAAAATCACAGTGCAAAACTTTTTAAATTTATTTATTAAAAGTTTCTTTAGTAGTTAAAATCCGATATTTTTGTGTTAGGATTGATAAAATATATAAGTTAAAAACTTCGTATCTTTTGTTTCTATCTACAAATCATAATAACCCTTGTGTATATTTGAATATGGTTATTTCTAACACTTAACTTTTTTATTGGAGCAAAGGAAACGAAAGTTGAACGTATAGCTCTATAGATCAACTTAAGTATAGTGCATCATCTCTTTTATGGGTCGCTCTTAGTTTTTACTCCTCTCAAGATAAGATAAAGTGTCTAATCTAAAACGTGAAACCCTACATATTGTTTCCTTGACTAATCTTATTTGTCTAAACAGTCTGAAATTGATGAGTGGTGTCTCATGTGTCTTATCTCAGCTATGCTGTTATGTTGTATGGGAGTTGCCGGAGATCTTCTAGAACGTGGCTGCCAATTGACAGGCACTTCCGTTCTGTCGCTTTTGCAATTCCAGTTGCGCTCTCGCCTTTGGCAGCTGCATTAACTTTGTGGCAGTTTTTTATTTTCGCTCTTGGGGTCATTTGTTGGGGTGCGCGTGGCTCCACCCAAGCCGTCAATCAATTAACGACGCATCGGAGGGGAGGCCAAGCAAAAATTTGTTTCCAAACAGCAATTAATAAGATGTATTGGCTTTTTGTTGCTTTGCCTTTCGTTCTTTCGGCTGGAAAATTTGAAATGGAAAACTCAAATATTCATAAAAAAAAATTATAAAAAACATTAACAAAACAGAGAAGAGCAGAACGAGCAAAAGATTTTTCGGTGGTCTGTGCGCGCTGAGCGTTGTACATTGACCCAAATTCGATGCCTCCCCTTGATGCGTATTTGTTGGACGAGTGGCTGGTACTTCCTTCTGCTGACCCTAGGTACTATATATAAGCCCCAATCTCTCTCTCTCTCTGTCTCTGCTCGCCCCACACTCAGCAGCACGCCCCAATTGCTGCAGCTGGTGCCAAGAAAATGCGTCGTTGCTTAATTTCCACACGCACACACACACTCACACACACTCCCCGCGTCCGTTCGACACTTTATCGGTCTTAAGAGTGCAGCAACATCGCGGCGGGCGCAGCTTTCAACCCCCCAACCAGCGATCCCCCCGCATATTCAAATTTAATTTTTCGAAAATTAAAAGCACGTAAATTTTAATGTCCACTTATGTGCTTGCGCGTGTGTGTGTGTGTGCGTGTGTGTCTGTGTGTAGGCGCATCAACAACAAATGCTTTGCGATTTATATTTTTAGGTTTTCTTGTCACTTTCAATATTTGGGCTTTTTTATGTCATATGCGCGAACAGCAACAACTACAATGTTCGCCTTGTCGCCGCTGCTGCTCATCAGTCATCGCTCGAGGCGCCTGGGGCTTGACCTTAGCTCCCAGCTCACTCAGCCAACAACAGCAGCAGCTGCTGCAGCCTCAACTTGTTGTTGCCGCTGTCCACTCGCCAACGTCAATGCACGCGGCCATGCCCCTTCCCCTGCAGCTCTTCCATTTCCATTGCGCGCAGTCGCCAAGTGATTGGCAAGCAGCGCCAACTCCAAAAAAAAAAAAAAAAAGCGTCGTCGCTGCGGCGCCGTTGAACGCAGTCAAATAACGCCCACAATAAATACAAATATGAATATACATATTGAAATATACACATATATTTTATATATATTGAAATTCGTATATATTATACTTATTTCATTCATACGAAAATTAAAAAGCGAAAACGTAAAACCAGAAAAAAACGAACAACGAAAAACATGCAAATTGAAAGCGAATTCAATTTTTAGACGAGCGCCAACTTGGTCAACTAGCAGCAGCAACAACAACCACAACAACAACAACGGCTAACGAATCGGCCAACCAACCAGAAGATAGCCATTTATGTGGCCCATTAATCGATTGTCAGCGACGTCGTCATAGCACAGGTATATAGCCCGTTTACCGCCGTTGACCACCGTCTGTCCGTCCGCTCGCTGCTCTGCTCCTATAGCTGCTGCCCAACGCTGGCAACTAGTTGTTGAGATACCCTAACATGTTGTTGGGTCACAGCGAATAGATGCAGAAAAAAACGGAAAAAAATCACGCAAGTGATGCAGATGCAGATGCAGAAGAGCGAGCGCTACAAGGAAATGCAAAAATTCAGTCTGAAATTGAAATGAGAGTCTCAAATAATATTATATTATTAATAATGAAGTGGTAGAAAAAGAAATAGTTGAATTTACGATTAAAATGATAAAGTATGATAATAATATATAAAATAATAATATATAATATCAAAATAAAATATAAATTAGATTAGATTAAAATTTAAAATTAAAATGAAATAGATTAAAATGATAAAGTATGATTATAATATATAAAATAATAAAATATAATATATAAAAAAAAAATAAATAAATAAAAAAAAAAAATATATATATATATATATATATATATATATATATATATATATATATATATATATGTATTTTTTAGTGAACTATGAAAAATGTGTTGCCAATATTTTGCTATTATAATGAATTTATTAAAGGTTAACGCTATCTGATATACTGTATCAATAATTATGATCATCTTTATGGCTTGAATTCGAGTAATAATTGTTGAATATTAAATACTAATTTATTATGAAAAGTTAAACTTTATCTATATATATCTACCTATATGTGTGTTGAGTATTGCCAATATTGGCATATACATACATACATATATTCATATACATATACATATGTACATATATGTATAGACTATAGTCGATATATCCCTATCTGTATCTAGGCTCTACATAATCACTATATATCTATTTATTTTTATATTCGATTAGTATCGAATACAAATATTATAGTGATGTAGTTTATGTCTATTGCTTGACTAGATTTTATTTAAGAATTTCTTCAACCCTTTCGAAGAATTTGTCATCTAAAGCCAATCATATAAAATTGAAATTGATTAATTTATAATATTTCTCCAACAATAAACTCAAACCATTATGCAAATCAATACTCGGTGGGCAATGCGAAGTGCATTCACAGTTCGTTAGCTGGAATTAGTTGTTTTGATTACTTGTTACTGTTTTTTGCTGCAGTTATTGTTGCTATTGCTGTTGTGTGGCTTTGTTGTTGCAGTTGCAAATGTTGTTTCTACTTAGTTGCGCTCGTATTATGACTCTCTTTGCGGCGTGGCTGTTTAGAGAGCTGCTTCGCCTGCCGGACTTGTGATTATGTTACAGACCTGTGGACTCGGTTTTGTGGCTGGAAATCATCCACGTCATTAATATCATCAGCGTCATCATGATTATTATCATTAACGTCCTCATTGCGTTCGTCGTCGTGTGGCCGTGGGAAGGCAAACAAACTCTCGTCTCGTATCGATTCGAACAGCTTGCCAGGCATCACCCACACCCATGTCTATATATATATGTATATATATATATATATATAATGTCTATATGTATAGGACTCTTTTTATAGTTATTGCATGCGGCATTCATTGGCACTTTCATGAAAATCAGTTTAACTTTAATTGCGTAGCATCTCGTCTGCAATACTCCCAAAGCTCTCTGGCTCTCTAGCTCTGTCCTTCTCTGTTGCTCTCTACCTTTCTGCATTTTAATTACGCCACCCAATTAGCACGGCACCCCCGCTGCTGCTGCTGCCTCACCGGTCTGTGGATGATGCTGTTAGATGCCGTTGCCACTCAACGTGACAAATTGGAGCTCCAAGCTTCATTCCCAAATGTTTTTGACTAGCTTTAAAGTCTCGATTCGTGTTCGTCGTATTAACAGACTCGATAACTAAGCCAACAAGCGCCCCCACATACACACACACACACACACACACACCCATGAATAGAGATGTAAATATATACACATGTACGACAAAAACAACATCAAGGCAAAGCAAATTTTCCTTGTGGCCGCCACGTCGCAAACGCTCTAAAAATAGAGTTTAACAAACTGTAAAAGTATTCCACCACATACAAAGAGACGGCAGCCAGCAGCAGCAACGCACCCAAAAACACACTCATGTACACACTCACACTCACACATTGACACATTGGGGATGACGCGCTGTTGCACCGAGACGTCGCCTGCAACTGTAGTTTGAGTGTGCGTTGTGCCCATTTAGCATCTCTCAATCTCTCAGCTCGCATGGTGCATTATGCATCAAAATCTCAGCACACTTTGCTATGCCTATGCGAAACGTCATCGTCCTGAGCTGCTCCCCCCACAGCCCCAGCTAGCTGAAGCTCCAGCTGAGTGACTGCACAGCAGCAGCAGAGGCTGCCTTTGGAAGGTGCCTGACCGAGCAGGAGCGGGTGGAGCTCAAGCGGAGGCGTTTGCATGCGAGCATATATATTTCCCAGTGGCCCAGCACTCGGGCGTATGAGCACTTTTTGTGTTCTGGTGCATCTTTGGCTCGTGCTATACTACCTCGTAGTGCGAGCTTCAAAGCTTTGCAAAATAAGCTAGATAATTTGTACATTATTTAAATAAATTATTTTAGTATTATTATTTGCTTGAAATATTAAAATCAATTGTATTTATGTATCTTTAATAAGAATAGTAGTGCGAATGAGCACTAAATATTGGATAAGAAACTCTATATCGAGTTCAAAGTTCTAACAATATTAGATTATATATAATCTTAATTAATATTGGCTTCGAATTGCTTTCATAATATTGAGTTTGTGTATATTGTATATGCTTTATATATACATTTTATTTTCTTTACTATTTATTTATTTATTTTTTAATCTGATTAAACGTATATCTATTAATTTCTTCCCATCTTTTCAATGCTAATGAAAGGTCTTTTGTTCTGATTAGTCTTTGCCCTGCTTTACTAATCTTATTTCTGATTAGTCTTTGTCTATTATTGACTTTTTATTATCTACTTGTTATTTAAGCATGAAAAAAATTTTTCTGTTGATAAGATATTTGAAGAGTAGACTTAGTCTTTTCATCAGTTTACCAGCAATAACCGTGGCACAGTTGTTATAAACGAATTTCAAAAAGTACCCAAAAAGATATTTATAATTAAGCTAAATAGTTGTCATATAGAATTAATAATATTATTATAACGACTTATAAATTAGTCTATATTCGTTATTATATATATTATTATATTATTATTATATTATATATATATATTTTAATATACAATCGATTTGTATATATTTTCTTTATTTAGCAAAGGGTATTTGCATTTCATAAAGTATGTTTTTTCGCTTTCATAATGTGTCAAAGACCGTGTTTTAAGGCGTCTCCGCCCCATCATGTTCAGAATGTTCTGTAACATGAAGTACACTCCGCGTTGTTGCAGTCCGCTGCTCAGCCTCCCACTTGCCACCGCTTTGTGCTGCTCCCTCGCTCCCCTCGTCCACATTCGCAGTTGTAGTGTGCTCTTTAGCGTTTGCTGACTTTACACGGATGACAAAAGAGGCACTGCACAGCATGCCCAGGATGGATTCGCTGGGACAGCTGCTCCATTTCCACAATTTCTACACTTGACTGACAGATCTGACTGCAACTGCAACTGCAACTGCAACCGCAACTGCCTGCAACAGTTTTGATTATTACTCTTACTTAATTAGCTGGCAGCTCGAATAAGGAATTCTTGAGGCTTCCTTTTGTTTAGCATCTATCGCACTCGGCTAGCGAATAGCTTGTCGTCATCATTCTCCGAAAATGGAAATGGAAATGGAAATAATATTTTCTTTTGTTCTGATAATCCATAATTCAGCTCTGGCATTTGCCTACTTCAAGTTGGTCGTCTTCTTCCTCTTTGTTGTTGTCTCTTTGTCAGATTGCATCCATTTCCATTTGGAGTTCATTTCGATGGGATTTCTTTGAGATGCGTTGAGCATTTCGTTTGCATACTCATTCATTTATGAGTTATTAAAGGGTAGTTTGGGTGTTCGTATACATCATTTTATTTTTACATATCTTTATGATAATGTTATCTATATATAAAATAGTGATACCAATTTTTATTGTTGATACCAATATATTTAATATTTTAGAGTTTGAGTTATTTTAGTTCATGAGTTGAATAATTAAAAAATGTAAAGAATATTTAAGCAATGTCTTTTTTTGTTAAGTATACTTTGCAGAATTTCATTGCTATTACGACTACAGGGTATCTGCGTAGCAGGCCAATAGCTGCTTATAATCCGATGCGTTTTTCCTTCTGTTGATCTGCTGCGCTTTTGTTTACACTTGAGCGTTCTTTGAGTTTGTTTTTCCTCGTTTATTTGTTTGTTTGTCTTCTTTTCCCGCTCAGGAGGGCCAAGCGAGGGTGAGGGGGCTAGCAGGGGGTGCGTGAATCGCAGCTCAACTTTTTATCTAGTTCAAAGTTGGCTGCAAGTTGCATTTTTGATGCGCTCTTCGTTGCGTTGTCGTGCGGCTAATGTGTTTGACCCATTTCAATAGGGGGCGTGCATCCAGTGCATGTTGCTCCCACACTGCAGTGCCCCCCCCCCCCCCCCCTCTGCCGCTCCCCTCGCCTCGGTGTAACTTATCCACTTGTCTTGAACAAAAATGAATCCATGAGAAGCGCATTCAAAGTTTGAACTTCTTTTTTATTATTTATTATTTTTGTTCACATAATAAAATGCACAAAGAAACATGGCAGAGAGGGGCAGGCATTGCACTGCCTGGTAGTGTCGTCTCACAGTTGCATTTTGCTGTTGCCAATTACTCGACGCTCACTTGTTGTTGCTATTGTTATTGTTGCTCGTGATTATTAAATACTCATTGCTGTCTGTTTATTTGAAAAGCGCGCGCAAGAATTGAAGTCGAAGGCAAAGTCAATGTGGAACGCGCGTTGGGGATAACCTCGCCAAGTGGTTGTTGTTATTGTTGTTGTGGTTGCGGGCGCATGCATGCAACGGGGCCATAGAAAGTGCAGACAGACCCCAACCCGAGCAACGTGCAGCCACTCGAGCACGCACAGCCCAGAGAAAGGAGTTCTCAAAGAATTCAATTCAATTCGTCACTTTTCCGGGGTTCACATTGCCCTCTAGAAACTGCAGCTCCATGGTGGCTGGGAATGATGTCTACTAAATATTAAATGGACCAACGAAAATCTCACAAATGTTCACTGAGTTGACTGAGCTATCATATAATATTCAAAGAAACTTTGAGAAGCTTGCAAGAAAGTTGGCGAAAACTTGTTCGATATTTGTTTTCAAAAAATGGAATATTAAAGTTTAATGCATTATCAGATTTTGTTCATGCTTGAGCTTGAATATTTTTCAAAAATTGATGAATCCATTCTGAAAAGTAAATAATTTGATTCAACGAAAATTATGTTATAAAAGTTTTCTGCTTTAATTGCAATCCGCTTGAAACTTAACAATAAGCAAATAATAATAACTATTAATTATCCGGATGGCTTGAGCTTCAGTTAACTCAATCCATATGTTTAAATACTCACTGCATGCTAAGTTCTGTTTGTCTATTTATTTTATTTTATTATTATTGTTATTTTTTCTATTACTATTTTTATTTTTATTTTTTTAGTTTATTTATTTATTTTATTATTTATCCTTTTTATTAATTTTTTTATTTGTATTTTTTTTAATTTTTTTAAAGAATTTTTATATTTGATTCCGCTTTGTTTATTTATTTTATTTCATTTTTATTATTATTTTGTTATTTTTCGTTTTTTATTTATTTTATTTTATTCATTTATTTTTTGTTTTAAAGCAATCATATTACTTATTTTCTATATTAATTTTTATAAAATTAAATTAAATTGTTAATGTTTTATGAGTAGCTGGAAACACATTTAATACTAGATCTAATGAATTTTCTTGCTGCAACTTTTGTATTTTGAATACAATTAATAAGTAATAAAGGTTAAAAATTGAATAATATTTCCCTAACAAAAAAATGGAAAACTAATAAATATATAAAAGGGGGCTTGATTTGAATTTTAATGTCGATCGTTCTAATCATTCTAAGCACATATTTCCACCAGAATTGTGTGTATATAAGAATATATATACATTTTCATCCTAACTTTGGACTATAATGACTCTCAGCTGGTTTCTCCAAGTGTATTTGTCGACAGTTTAGGCTGGCAATGCTGCCCCTTCGCCATCTCTCTCAGTTGAGCTCTGACTTTGCTCTCACTCAGTTTGTGCTCTCAGTTCACCCCAATTTTGGCAAATAAGGGTGGGCCATAAATTGCCCTAAAGAAGTCTTGTCCTTCTGCTTGCGAGTGATTTTGTGTGTGAATGTGTGTGAGTGTGTGGCAGCATCTTGAGGCACATTGGTACTTGAAAGCTGTTTTCCTTCTGCCAGCCCAAAACATTCCGGATTCGTTTCGCTCATGGCTGACGTATTCTGTGCGACGGCATCCCAGCCACCCTTAACCATACGCGTTTCCATTCTCTGTCTCTCACACTCTCTTCAGGCAGCTCCAACACAACAACAACAACATAATCTGACTCTCCGTTGCGCGCGGCGGTTGTTGTTAATGGGACTCGTATTCAGTTTTAATGATTTTAATGAAAGCATCAAACTATTTAGCTGACGATTGCGCCATTAGGTGAGAGAGTTGTCAATGAACTGCAGTCGCAGTTGCTTTTGTTGTTGGCTTGGCCATATACCATTGGCTGCAGCTGTTCTGCAATGCAATTGCAGTTGTGATTCCAGTTGCAGTTGCAGTTGCACGTTGCACGTTGCAAGTCAGAGCCTCAGCGAAGCAACCACCAGGCTGAGCGCACGTAAGACGCACATATAAAAACAACCCGCGCTCGCATCTGTCCCATCTGGTTGGGCTCTCTCTCTCTCTCTCTCTCTTTGGGTTAAGAGGGTCGTTCGTTGTGCCTCTCTCTCGTTAAGCTGACGCCGCTCTGGCTCTGTCGACGCCTTTAGTAACGCGCTGCTCAGCAGTCAGTCTCACAATACAGTTAGCCGACGTTAGTTTTTCGCAGACGCTTTTCCGCATAGCAACATTTTCTATTCTATATATATATTAGTCTTATATATATGTATAGGTAGATCCATGTAAGCTCAACTGCGCTCCAGTTCTAGTGTGTGCTAGTGCCTAGTGTCTAGGGCCTCGAGAGCCTAGTTAGTGTGCATATTAATTTCGTAAGCGTATCCTTTCGCGTGGGGTAGCTAGCCCCGTTTTCGGTTTCGGTTTCGGTCTCGGTTCCCCCCTTCGTTGTATTGTGTTCTTGTTTTTCTTTTTCGTTACTTTTTTTGCAAGCATTTCGTTCGTCTCACCCGCCCCTTTGTCGCCGCGGTCCTGTGTATGTATTCGTTTGTCTGCAGCCAACCCCGGCAAATTCGCTGTCTTCGTAGTCGTTGCCTCCTGCTGCCCACTGGGCGTTAATAATTCCTGATTTCTCGGACATCTATATATACACACATATAGTAGTATATATCCATAACTAATCGTCTATAACTACATACATATATGTATATGAATATTGCAAAATTGGCCCGCCGTTCATCAAATATAAACGAATGAAACTCTTGCCGCTGTCGTATTGATTTTTTCTATCATCATTATTAACATCATAATCATTTTGCTGGTGCCAAAGTGTTGTAAGCCGTCCATTAAAATCAGAACCTAGTTCCGCAGTAACCAAACCAAAAACAACTACAACAACAATTCCGTTTCATTAGACACTGCCCGCAGCTCTAAAGGGCCTCTGTCTGCCTTAAGTAGCACAAGTCGTGTATCCGCTACACACATATATTTATATACTGCATACATACATCTATATATATATTATATATATATCTACACAATGAGTAGCTATACGGCCGCCCAGTACTACAAGACCACCAATATGATTACCTCCAATGAGATCTACTGGTAAGTTATTGACACATGTATAAAGTTTTTGTGCATTATCCTTTTCTGTGTTTGCCTGGCTGCACTTGTGGGGCATCCGCCCACAGTAACTGCCACCCACACATCCACAAAAGCCTTTGGTCCTGCTGAGCTCTCAGCCGGCTGTTCAAGGTTCGCTCTGGCCGAGGCCGCTTGTGACGCAATAAACGCCCACAATACGCAGCTCATTGAAGCTGCAGCAGCAGCAGCAGCAAAAATCAATGATATCTCCACTGTTTCGGGTATTTGCCCCTCTGCTTTGCAGCTCGTTTGTTTAGCTGCCCACACAGTGGTTCGCCCACGCTGCCCCACCCTTCCTAGAGCCCACACACCACGCACCGCAGCGCTTCGTGTGGCAACAAAAAGGCGGCATCGCCCACACAATGCACCTTGTCTGTCTGTCTAGTTCGAGTTGGACTCGAAAACCAACAGCTCACAAAAGTAGGCAACACTTTTCCAATTAGCGAATGGCTGGAGTATGCTTTGCCTTGCTGACTTCGTTGGCAGCCCCAAAGTATGCTACGGACTAAGTTGTGGAGCGCGAGTGAAGCTCTATTCGCTATTTCAACTCGAACGGCAAATATTCACCATGGCAAGCAACGGTTGGCAAACTGATTTACATATTGAAATATGCATATATATTTATCAGTTATTCTGTACCTAAAATTGAATATTCGATATATTTGAAATTATCTTCGTTTGGCTTAAAAATGAACTCAGGCGTAACAAATGGATTATTTTTGGCACAAAGCAAGCACATGTCCATGCATACATATATACTTATATACATATGCCTTAGCTTTCATCTATTTATGTACGTTATGTTTGTGTGTGTGCTGTTTTGTGGCAGCTAACAGTTACATAAACACAATGTAACAAAAAAACCTTGAACTCTGACATTTTCAATACAGCCAACATCACATGACACACAAGAGAGTGTATCTGTATTTACATACATATGTGCAGATGTATGTATGTGTGCAGCTGTGTTTTCGATAGCTTTATACATGCATACATACATATTCATACATATGTACATATGTACAGATTGAGATATACATAAGTGTGGATGTGCGGTTGAAGCATTACGACTCCCACGCCGCGACACGCGCATAAAAATTCCACGATAAACACGTGATTATATGTATATATATGTACATGACAGTCATTCGAGTCGGTGCATCTGTAGAAGCCGAGCATTACCCTAAACTGAGATAGTACTCAATCTTAAGAAACTACTATTTAAAAGACGTTGAAATTGTATGTTAAACGCGACTTAAACAGCAAAAACTTGATGCTTTGAGCAATATCAGTTATTAAAATAATCTTTGTTGCTCTATTTACATGGGTTTACTTTTTACTTATATATTTAATAATATTACATTAAATACACTTATTTTATTGAAATTTGGGGTCATAAAAATAAGACCAATCGAATTAAATCAATTAGAGCTACTTTTCAACCATAGCTGATTTTTGCTAATCAATTTGCATAACAAAAAACCTAATATTATAATTGAGTTGACTTCATTTTTACTTTGTTTTGCAGCTGACGACGGCCATGATTATTATTTTTTCTTAAGTCTTACAATTATAATAATTATTACCAATTTTTTTGTCAAATAAAAGTGGTTTGTCAGGGATTATAGGTTTTGTTGAGATGTAAATATCAAGCAGAAAAAGGCGTGTCCGATCCCACTAGCCAATTAAACAGCCACGAGCCAACTATAGTAGTAGCTATAACCAACTTTCCCTATAAATTAACCTATCAAGCTAAGGAACATCAAGTATCAAGATTATTGACAGATAAGAAATACTCGCCAGAAAGTTGTGCTTCATATGCATATTGTGGTGCCATCTTTATGCCCTGAAAATTTTCTAAAGGTTACTCCATAACCTTCCACTTATTCAAGCTGGAAAATTACCGGAAAAGTGAGTGAATTTTTGTGTGGCTTGAGTATGTATATATAAATAGTGTGGAATGCATACGAGTCGGGCGCACCCGACAAATGCATTTCCACCTTTTCCAAACCCAAAATGCGCACACATCTGACTGTGATTGCAATAAAATCGTAAACTTCTTAACGACTGGCAGTGCATTTTTTGTTGTCATTAATTCTAAAACCAAATCGAATTTAATAAGGAACTGCATGGTCTGTGACGACGTGTTATAAAATAAAACCTGAATTATTGAACATCTTGATAAATTCAAACAAAAGCAAACTAGATTTTTTATTGCATGCACAGGTATATATTAGTATATATGTATTATATATATATATCTGTTTATTTGCTATATCTGTTTTCTAGACATTTGCTCATCTCATACATTTGTTGTCATCTCAATAATCGTGACTGAGTCTTCATCTATTCACAAATGAAGCGTCCAACTGTTTTGCCAGCTCGAGTAATGAATGGCTACAGTATATATATGTGTATGTGTATATACTGTAACTTCTATATATAGTAGCTCGTTAAGAGTTTATCATCTGAAATATAGCTGAAGTGCTTGTCTATGAATCAATATAGCTAACTGATCTTTAAGTAAGTTTCATGCAGTTGAAAATTCAGTTCGAGCATTGAATTCGAAAGTCATGCGTTTTAAAAGCTTTCTGCTTTTATTGTAGTCATTGGGTATATTAGTTTTGTCATCAACTGTGCAACACTGAGTAGGATAATTCTTTGATTCGTGAACAGCTTTAAGAGTCTAATGACCAAATGTGTAATGCTTAGTAAGAAAATGATATATTACTAAAGTGCGTATTACATCTTCTCGAGCTGCTTCCAAATCAGCAAACTCTTGTTCCTTCTTGTTCCATAGTATAACAGATTGATGAATAGAAATGAATATTTTGTCTCCGACCGAAATAATATTTTTAACGTCGAGATGGCTTTGTCTCTATGTAAGAATCTATTTCAGACAAAATCACATTAAATTTATTCATTTATGGAAATTGCAGACTTTCTTCTCAGCTATATGTCCATAAAGGGTATTAAAACTTCGTTTCTCTTCTTTTAATGGTCCACATACTTAATTACGCGTGCTTCTGAGATGCAGATCACAGGTTAAAAGTGTGCCCAGCAAGTGTACCAGATGATTCATTAATCTCACATGATCTTGCTAACCTTCCCCCCTTGTGTCATATACCCGAAGCGACTCGCTAATTGAGTGTTTTTTCGAGTGGTTCCATCGATAGGAAAACGGGTGCTGATTTCTTTGCCAGCCCGAATGGCCCGAATGAGCGGGTATCCGGCGCCTTAGTAGGCTTCTGGGTTTGTAGGCCTACGCAAAATGTGTAAATAAATTCCAAAATGTGAATACAACCGAAAAACTTGACTCGAGCATCAAGAAAGCATCTAAATTAATGTATAAACCAGTTAGGAAGAGTTGCAAGCGTGGCCAACCGGCTGACGTCATGTTTGTGTGTGTGTGTGTGTGTGAGGCAAAGAGGGAGGTGTTGCCACAGTTTTGGCTGCCGGTTGCCGGCAGACCAGTTACCAGTTCTCTCTGCAGTTGCCTTGTCTTGTCATTGTTGTTGTTGTCGTCCTAGTTGTGAGCCAAATTTCTTGAGTTCCAGTAGTCAGCCGACGCTTCGCGCGCTGCATATATGCTAAGTAAATTACTTACCCAGCAGTGGTCTGCCCTGTCCGAGCCCTGCATTCAGAAGGCGTAAAATGAATTTCTTATTCTAATCGGAGCGTATGCAATTGTAGATGCAGGTAGATTCAGATAACAAATATGCAAAGCAATTTATTAGACTAAAAGCAATAATCCACATATGCTTAGCGCTTTACAAGATATACTTGGATTTCATGGTATTTGAAGACTGTGTAATATAAGTGATATATATTATAACAACAATTCACAAATATCTAATATTTGTTGTCTTTATAGAAGATATAAATATAGTACTACAAATGATATCTATTATAAAAACAATACACATATGCTTGAGGCTTTTATAGATATGATAAGGCTGTCTACTATTTCAAGAAGTCTAGAGATATTAATATGGCAATAGAACTAATATATAGTATAAAATAATTCGCACATGCTTTGGGCTCTTATTGACATGATAAGATTTTATAAATATATTTTATATCTTGCAGACTTCTAATGAATTTCCACTGTAATATTGTTTTACAGTACTTAAAGACTTCTAATGAATTTCAGCAAAGGCCATAATCCCTGTATTCTGTTGAGCACCCTACACCTTAAGGTTCTGCCGTAACCGGCTTTTGTTGTTGCTGGTCTTGGTTGCACAATAGCGACAATTGCTGTTGCTTCTGTTGTTGCTGTTGTCGGCGGAGCATGTAGTTGGGCTTTGCCAGTAATTTGCATTGAATTGGAAGCTGACGAAATCGTCGTATTCGCAACATTCGCGAATCAAGCCGAAAGACTCCTGCGCCAAGGGTTGTAATTTACAGCCAAGACTACATGGCACAAGAGTTCATTAGCTTCTGTGGCCAGCTGCGTTAGCTTGCCAAAAATAGACATTAAAGCGAAAAAATAAATAAGACAACAAAGAAAAGTAAAAATAGTTTCGCATAATGATGTCCAATTTGGGCACTGATTATGCAAAGCTGGCGACTTGTTGAATTACAGCTGCTGCTACTGCTGATGATGCTGATGATAATGATGATGATAATCTCAGCCGCAGATCTGGCTAAGCAACTGTTGCTGCTGTGGAGAGAGATTCAATTGCATGGAACATACATAAATAAATAATAGGCTGCTAATCGCTTGTAAACATGAATTTTTCTCCAATGAAAGAAAGCAGACAAATAGACTAACCGACCGACAGACAGACAGACAGAGCCAATTGCTGGGCTACAAATGAGCGAAGATGGAGGCAGGGGTGCTCGTTGGAGTCTGGCTACGTGATTTAGAGCCTAACGAGCATAGAACCCTTGTGGGCGCACTTTCCCAAAAAGCAAACAGCAGCAGCAGCAGCAGCAGCAGCAGCAGCAGCCGCAACAACAGCAGCAGCACTTGCAGCAATCGTGCCACATGAGCCAAGAACGTTGTTGCCGCTTGTGCCCCCGGCGCACGCCCCTCATTATTATTGTTGTTGTGTGATTGATGAAGGCGACGCCAGTGGGCAGCCAAAAAGCCGCAAATAACAAACACCGAGCGCTTCATTCATGGCCATGTCGAAGCAAGTGAAGTATAAAGCAATATGTTTTGTTTGCTTCTTCTCTTTCTGCTCTTTGTTTGCTGTGCAGTGTTGTGTTTTGTTGTGCTGTGCTCTGCTCTGCTGTGAAGTGCAAGTGAAAGTGAAGTTTTGGCGGCGCTTCACCGTGTACTTCATTGGCAACCACAAAAAATTAAAAATTTCCCACTAACATAATTTTCAACAGCGAAAGAGATAAAAATAACTACATAAGATTCGGCTAGTGGGGTATGCTGGGCAGAGGAATATCCTAGACTAAATGTGGAGGATCAACGGCTCGTGGATAAATCTGATATTTAATGTACGATTTTTATAAGATTTTTAGGCTTTTTTTATTACAATTGCATTTCGTCATTTTTAGTTAAGAAACCCATTCTTAAAATGTAAAATAATCTGTTTATTATGGGAGTCGAAGTCAATTTAATGTGACAATAGGAAATTCTTACATAAATAAATAACTTTAACATATTACAGCATTACTTAGATAAATAACTTCTTCTAGGGTTAAACCTCTGAGATGTATGTTACAGGAATCTAACATATTACATATCTTCTAGGTAACACATCTAGATAAATAACTTCTAGGGTCAGATAAACTGTCAGCCGCATGTTACATAAGAGTCTACCAGTTGATAATACCTCTACTCAACACCATAACCATTTCTTGCAGAGTATAAAAACATGAAAAACAAAGAAAAAACACCGTTGCCCATTTCCATTTCCATTTGTTGTTGCTGTTGCTGTGGATGTTGAGTGATGTGATTTGTGCTGCTGCTGGCGCAGTGGCTACTGCTGCCGTGGCCGGCTGTGTCTCGTCATTGTTGCTCATCTTCATCTTCATCTTTATCATCATCGGAGGCTGTGTGTTTGTTACACATTTAATTAAATGGCCCGCCAAGTGAGAGTGAATCTGATCGTCGAGCGACTTTTTCGAGATCTTTGTTCACCTTGGGTTAGAGATGGGCAAAATGTTGAGCCCTATGGCTGATGCTCCCTAGCTGAAAAGGTCTTAAAACTTTGTTATGAAATAGGGGAAGCATTTAAAGAGACAGGTCGGAGTACAGAAAAATATATATCATATAGAGCAATGACTAGAGATTGCATGTAATTTCACTTCTGTAAATGGCACCAAGTATATCTAGCTTTTACTTCAGCATATAGATCATTAAGATAAATATATAGATGAATAGCTTTGACTTGGTGTACTCAAACGCAAAACAACAGATAAAAAAGGTCTCCGGGCAGAGTCGAGTGCAAAGCCATAATATGGCATATTATACTAAGGAAATGAGTTTAAAATATTGCTCATAAAATAAATGAAAACGAATGACAACTGCAATTAATGTCGTGCCACGAAAGCTGAGCACGCCGTGTGCCCTTCGCTAGCTCGTAGGATGGCGGAAGGGGCGAAGGGGGAGGCGGTGGCGGTGGCGGTGGCGGCTATTGGAGGCACGCTTCATTAACTGCAAGCGCTTCTCTCATCCATTGTCTCAGCGTGCGCAGCGTTCACTTTCTAATCACCAAGTCAGAGCCGGCCTGGTCTCCTCCATGTGGCTGTCGAGCTGCCAAGTCTGCAGCCATGACCGAATACAATCGACGATGGCCACAGTGCAACACGCAAGTTGAAGGTGCTATCCGAGCGAAAATGGCAAGGGAGGCGAAGGCTAAAGTGAGACAGACATATAGAGAGAGAGAGAGAGAGAGAGAGAGAGAGAAAGAGAGAGAGAAAGACAGAGATGGGCGGCAACTTTGTTGGCTTTTTGGGTAAATATGAAGGTCTTTTGGCCCCGCTGCTAGCGCTCATAGGGCTGCTCCATACCATACCATACCATACCATGGTATGGTATGTACATATTTACCCACAAATTGGGCTCGGAAGCCTAAGGTCAAGTCAACAAACAGCAACTTAACAAGTCTGGCGTTCGTTCAGCGTAATCGTAATCGCATAGTTAGTAACTACATTCGCGATGTTTACTAATAAAAACACATACGAACTTATACAAAGCGATTCATATGCGTTTCTGCTCGCACGGGTCGCCTAAACAGTTCTGCGAGACTTCGTCAATGACTAAGAATGGCGTTAAGATAAGATAAGTTATACAAAATTGGCAAAAAGTCTATAGAATTTTAACAGGTTGTAGTAAACACCAGATTAGATAACTAATCTAAAACCATAATTGATGAATGATCAATGATCTGTTATAGCAAATATTTGTGTGTCTAAAGGAAGTGATAAAAT
This sequence comes from Drosophila mayaguana, assembly GCA_037075325.1. Lineage (NCBI taxonomy): Eukaryota > Metazoa > Arthropoda > Insecta > Diptera > Drosophilidae > Drosophila > Drosophila mayaguana. The sequence continues at coordinate 1,472,107 of JBAMCG010000080.1, read as the reverse complement.
GATGTGACATTTAGATGTAAATATTAATATAAATTATAAATAATTAAATTTAAATAGTTATTTTTAAAAAAGTAATAAATTAAGTAAACTTATAATATTGATTAAAAATTAAATAAGAAAAAAAATAATAATAAATAAATAAAACTCTCAACTAATTAAGTAACAATAATATTTGCTTTTGGAGCATCAACGTATCTTATCTACTAAATATTTTATTTTAAATAAATAAAACTACTATATATAATATTTTCAAAATACGAAAATTTATTCAGCTATGAATAGGAATTTTAATAGGAATTACTTTATAGATATAATAAGGTTAGGGCGCCGCTTAACGAAATTAGTTCAAGCCAAATCGAACAATAAATGTTTTTCTATATTTGGCACTTGCTTTATTACCGATCTGCCCTCGCTTGCATGAAGTTATTGTTGTTTTTATTTGCTTGTCATCATAGTCGGTGGTTGTTGTTGTTGATTGTTTCATAACAGCTGAGACAAAGTCAGGCAAAAGGTAAATGGGTTTTGTGTACCTTGTGCCTAATGCGTTAATATCATCATCAGGCCAGCTCATAGAAACTTGCATATGTAGACAGATAGTCGTACTGTGAGTTATGTTTATGCTATGTCCGTGTGCGTGTGCGAGTGTGTGTATGTGTGAGGCACAGTGGGCACAAGTTTTGGTTTTTATGACTTTAGTTTTTAACGATGCCAGTGACAGCAATGTCCGACAACAACAACAACAAGCGAGTTTCAATGAAAAGTCAAAACAGGCCGCAGGTCCGGATATAAATGGTTTGTTGTTCACATACTCACATAGACTTACTCACACACACACACAGATACACATATGCCATATAGCCATATGCTGAACCACACTCATCATGACGCTTAACGCTTGGCTCAGTCTCGTACCCAGTCAGCCATTACGAAGCCCATTTTGTTAGTAGCCCGCCGCAAGCGACTAACTACCAAAAGTGCCTCACAGTTAGCGTTTACAGCGGCCATAATGTACTCACACTCGTTCCCATACACACAGCATAAGCGCAGAGAGATAGAGAGAGAGAGAGCTGACTGCAGCGCCCCCGCTCAGCGCCGCCCGCACCCGCCCTTCAAAGACCAGACCCAGACGTGAGGTCGTGAGTCACCTGAGCGTAACGTAAGCGCAGCTTATTGCTCGCTCATATGCCTCGCGTCTGTTAGTTGTGCTCGTTATTATTATTTTGGCACTCAGTCGCTCATTTCGTACGCTTGCCGCTCTCTCAATGCAGTTGCTGCTGCTGTTTTTGTTGTTGTTGTGAGCAGCTGTTTCGGCTATTGTGATCGCCTTTTTGACAGTGACTGTGCTGTGAGTGTGAGTTTCTTTCAGTACAGTGAATACGTATGAGTGTGGATGTCGTTTGCATACAAATTTACACCTTGATTTCATGGCAGTGTGTGGTTGATTATTCACATGTATTCCGTGTTTTCTGGTTTGCCTCTTTCTTTCAATTTCAATTTGCGTAATTACTTAATGGAAACTAAAAAACTGCTGCACTGCAGATGCTTTCAGAGGTTCTGAATTGCATCAAAGAATCCCAAAAGAGTCGTTTTTTTATTTTTAATTACAATAACAATTAGTCTTTGTCCCACTGTGCTGCCTTCCAGTCACAGCAAGTACGTCAATGAGCTGCAGGTGTATTGTGTGTCGAGAGTGCGCGTGTATGTGTGTTAGCTGGCTATTCTGCAAGTGTTTCGCTTACGATCCGCCAATTGTTTTCGGTAGATCAAATTGAAAAGAACAGCTTAGCACACAGTCAGAACAGCCAGAACAGCAGCCGCAACAATAACTGGCACACAAACTTGCCTATTGGCAAATACAACACACTTACACACACACAAACACACTCACGCTCACCGACACATCGTTTACTCACTCTCTCGCACACAGCGATAGACGTGGAAACGGGCCGTCGATTTACGGCTTGGAAGCTCGCGCGCCTCTGTCGGCCACTTTAGTCTCTCTCAAAGTTTCGTCGAAGCAGGCAGCACAGGCCACAGAGAAACCGTGCGCGCGCTTTTCTGTTCAAAACGACAACGACGACGTCGACGTCGCAGTCGCTGCCCGCCCGATCGTGCGTTTTGTTGTTAATATATAAACTTGGCTCACTCGGGAGTGAGTCGTTGCTCACACTTTGTTGTTGGGGCATCCATTATTATTTTCGATTTTTGAATATGGATTCGTTAATTGTTGCTTCTCTTGCCACTTTGCATACGCAAAACAAGCAACAAAATTTGGAAATTGAATAACAAATTTTGCAGCGCGCCAATTGATTTGCAAACAAAGGCTTGTGTGTGTGTGACACTGTGCGAGTGTGAGTGAGTGTTAAAAAATATGAAAAAATGAAAATTAAATAAAAAATAAATTTTAGAGTCTAAATTGCAAAACACACTCACATGCCTGTGCTTCATATGTGTGCGCGTGTGTGAGTGTTCAAATCATACAATTCACGACTTGACAGCGCGTGAGTCTTCATCGTCATGTTGTTGTTGCTGTTGCTTTTGTTGTAATTGGCAATTTGTTTGTTGTGACTGCCGTCATGCCAGGGCCGGTTTATTAATTTGACATCGTCGTGTTCCCCTGCCACAGAAAGCAATAACAATAACAACAGCTGCAGCAACTACGAAAAGCTAAAAACCACCATATAAAATCAAACGGAAACCATGAAAAAACAAAAAACAAAAATCAACCAATGCATACAATTTTTTTAATGTAAAAAATAAAATATAATTAAAGAGAAAATCGCCTTTCTCTGTGCGCGTATCACAAAAACAATAGTGCCGCCAACAACTACAAAAAAAAACAGGCGTCAACAGCGGGAATAGCAGCGGCAGCAGCAGCAGCAGCAGCAAAAGCCACGGCCACTGCCCCTGCCCCGTTACGTTTCGGCAAACACACGACCAAAACGTCCCACTGTTGGTCTCTCTCAGTTCACGTGTGTGTGTTTTGTGTGTGTGTTGTGTGTGTTCACGGGGTGTGTGTATGTGGACTAGACTGGAAATTTCTGCTACATATTTTTAATTGAAACTGTAGCCAATCGCTGAGAGCTTAAACTACTGCTAATAGATGAGTGCGCGATAGAATCTTTAGCCCTCTCTTCAAAGCAAAAGAAAGAAAGAAGAAAAGATCTCAATTAAAATAAGTATAAAGTTGCTCTGCAGCTGAGGCGATCTAGCTAAAAGTCCCTTTGTCAAGCTCAGAGCAACAGCTTAAAGCTTTATATTACGGCGTTTACTTTTCGGTAAAGCGTTAAGTTGAGGAGCATAAAAGCTTAACAGCTGATTCCACGCAGCTGCAGCTGGGAGCTGCATTCGCAGAGAAAGCAAAAATTCAAGTCACATTTAACGGTTGCTGCGCTCAAAACTGTCTCGCTCTGTCACGAAGCGTAGAAGGCGCTGTCGTTGCGCGATCTGCTGCGCTGCGTCGCTGCGTCGCTGCGTCTCTGCTGAGTCTCTGCTACTTGGTACGTAGCTTGTGTAACAATCGCTGTCTAACCAATTACGCTGCGTCGCAGTCGCGTTGTGCAGTGAGCGTTGTTGCATATTGTGTTTCCACTTCCTCTTCCGCTCATTTTGAGCCACCCAATTGCAGTCGAAACGTAAAGGCAAAGGCAAAGGCAAAAGCAGAAGCAGAAACAAACGCATTTAATTTGCTAGACAGGGAGGGACCGCGTCTAATAGAGAGAGAGAGAGAGAGAAACGGAGTGTAAACGAAAGAGAGTTGGATTACGTGCGCCGTTACTAATGATACAAAGTGAATACAGCACCGCACAGCGCTTTTGCTGCTGCTGCTGCTGTTGTGAACTGTTACTGCGCAGCCCACCTCAGCAGCACCCAGCTGCACTTTGCCTTTCTCTCTCTCTCTCCCTTTCGCTCTGTGTGCGTGAGTGTATGTGTGTTGATGTTTGTTTGTGTGTGTAATAATTATAAATTTAATAATTATACAACAAAACAACTTGGAACTGATTGCAATTGCAATTGTCGTCGCTGCTGTTGCAGCTGATGCTGTTGCTCGTGCAGTGGAACACCTGTAAAACAAAGGCAGCTCTATCTACAACAATTATAACAACAACAACAGCCACAACCACAACAACGACGACTAGTTACCATTGTGTCGTGCGCAGTGGCGGATCCAAGCTGAGCATTAAGCATAACATAAATTAAAACCAACGCCAAATGCTAAAATCGAAGCCAATTTTCTGCTAAACTCAAAACTCGTTCAAGAAAATTCCAATTACACAGACTTTATTGAATGCAGATAGAGAGACTTGCAATAAATGTTGATTTTTTACTAGTTTTTTTTTTTTAGAATATGTTTGGAACAGCAACGAGATCAAGTTAGAAAACGACAACAACTTTGCGATTGTTGCTAAATGAGAAAACATATTTAGAAGCTTGGCTTTTACGAGTGGGTTTTTCGGGGCAGCATTCTCACAGATCACAGCGTAGACTTGACTTGACTCGAGAACTTTACTCAGAACAGTCGAAACAGTTGTGTTGTAGGCGACTTGTTTTGGCCAATAGCGCCATGACTTGTTGTGGAATCCAAGGCAAGGCTAACACACCGCCAATGACGGAGAGAGGGGGGAGGCAGCTTGTCAGTGGGTTAGGCTGGATTATCGAAACAGCGAAATTCGTTGGCCTAAACAGCTTTTTCATGTCACATCGTGTGTATGACTGTATTAGTCTGTCTCTCCGAGTATCAACAAATGACGAAACAATCGACGCTGTGACAGCCGTTAGGGACCGCATGAACAACATTTGTCCAGAATTGTAACGAATCAGATACTTCTGTTGATGACGATGAAGCCATCAGCGATCGCTTTCAAAAACGAAAACACTCGAGACACTCAACAAAGGTTCTTGAACTTGCCAAAAACATAAAAAGCAGCCAGACAACAGATTTATGGCTACGGTTAGTGTGGGGGACTCACTTCTTCGTTTTCCTTTGTTCAATTGTCCATGCATACATATGCAGATATATACATATTTGATCTTGTCTGCCGATAGACAAACGAATGTTTTTCCCTTTCTATGGGCCATTGTCTCTCTTTCTCTCTCCCACTGTCTGTCCTGGTCGCGCGCATTGACTCTCACGTAAATTTCCATATGATTTATGGACTTATTAAAGTGGAGCAGGTCACTGCGATCCAAGGCGTTGTGGGAGCAGTGCCAAAAAGCTTTCTCAACAAGCAACAAGCTTTTCATTGCAGACGGATGTCAAACTGTTAATCAACATCCCACTGTTGCGTTGTGTTGGGCTGTGGCATGTGGCATGTGTCTGACATATGAATGTGCTATCATTCGCATGCGCATTCGCACTCGCATTCGCATTTAATTTGAATATTGTTTTTTCTTCTTCTGCCGCTTTGACTTGGCACTCGCTGCGGTAGTTTCATTTATTTTCTAGCTATGCGACTTTTACTCGCGATCAACGATCGCTGACCTAAAAAGCTACAAAGTTGATACAATGTGCTCTGAGAGAGTCTCTCTCTCTTTCTCTCGCTCCTCTCTGTCTCTGTGTAAGTCTGTCACAAAAGCACGACAACAATAAAAACAAAACAAGCAAACATTTTGCAAGTGTCACGCAACCCACTTGTTTCATTAGCGATTGTCACTTGTATCGCTGTCCCTCTCGCTCTCCCCATCCCTCTCATTGGGTGTATCAATTCACGAGCTGTCTCCGTCTCAGTCCGCTCTATTACAGCGTTTTTGAAGGGCGTCCGCATTAAGCGAACTTTGTGCTCGTTGGGTTTGAAATTGAGGTGCGCAATGCGCAAAAGGCAGGAGCGCGCGTTTGGAATGTCAGTTTAATAAATATATTTAACTAATATTATCGCTTAGAGCAAACACAAGTACAACGTTATCTAAACGCTCGACTACAGCGGAATGTAGCGAGAGAGGGTAGCAACGAAATATTCCAAAACTAAACCAAAGATACAAAGGCAAAGAAATTAACGTACAATACAATCAAATATAAGTACGTACATAAATTATAAAGAAAGCAAGAACAATAATACAACATAAATGCTAAACACAAATCAACAAGCAAAACAACAAAGAAGAAATCGATTTGCTAATGAATGAAACGAACGAAAGCAAATCCACAAACAATACAAAACAAAACCGCAAACGTCAAGCGTGAAGCGTCAAACAAACCTACGGAAAGTGAAGGCGAAAGTGTAGCCACGCCCATCTGCGCGCCCGCCCGCTTCAAGCTAAGCACTCTCTCGGTATTGTAACAGTAAAGTGTTTCATTCCAATTGTCCCGAGTCGAATGCGACGTCACTGTCGCAAGCTCCGTTCCCGTTCCCGCTCCGATCATGTCCAAGACGAGCAGCAGCAGCAGCAGCAAGCACAGTCACAACAACAATCGTAGGCATCTGCCTGTGCCCGCCTCCGCCTCCCTCGATGACAGCGGCGGCGAGTCCTTTCTGCAATACGACTGCGATAAGAAGCCGCCGCCGATTGTTGTCGTTGTGGGCGATGGCCGCAGCCGAGTGCGTCGCGTGGTGCGCACAGCCACGCGACACGTGACCGTTGTCAGTCTCTCCACACGGCACAAGGAGACACAGACGCACACCTCGCACCATGTGACGGCCGTCAGGTAAGCGCTACCGGATACACAGCGGGCAAAAGGGAAGCGCATTCAGCTTATCACCTATCGCACTCATTGGACCGACTGTCTACGGCTCTATTAAAGCGTATTTATGACCGTTTTACAATGTGTTTAGTCTTATCATGGCATCGTAATTGCCACAGTGCTACTTGTTTAACAGTGCATTGTCGTTTCATTTCCATTGCGTTTCATCATCACTGCTATCAATATTCATACTCGCTTGTGTTATTTAACAGCATTGTGTGCTGCAATGGAACCAGTTTTCAACAGTGCAGCTCAGAGCTGTTACATTACATTGCATGTTTATTTTTAACAGTGCTGTTAGCAGATTGAGCTTTGATGCACACTAACATTGCATACGTTTAGGCTGTGAAGGAAATGTCAGCTCTGTTAGCTAACCTTTTGTTGACATGTTGTGTAAAAGAATTTGCGTATTCATAGAGGCAAGCAAATAATAACATTTTCTATTTTGAGCGTATTTTTGATTAGATTAAAAGTCAAATCTAATCTCAAGTATGTTTACAAAAATCCCACTGATAAGTGCAAATTGTTTTTCACACGACTTGACCCCAGAATTGATTATTAATATATGTATTTGTGACAAATCATGTATAGAGCTGACGTGGGCGCCCACTTCAGTGTGAAGCAATGTGACATGCATGTTATACCACCCGATGCGTTCGTCTAGCAGCTGTCTGTCTGTCCGATTATCAACTGTCTGTCTATCTGTCCGCCTGTCTGTCCGTTTTTTCTTTTTGACCAGGGCACACTCCATAAGGCATAAGTTCTGAATAGAACACTAATGTAAAATCAATAACAATTACGGTTGCGCTTTAGAGAAAGGCAAAGGTGGCCGCTGCGGCCGTTGCGGCTCACGCCAGGCGTAGTCGCCGACAGGGGCGACACTTGTTGCATATTAAGCAGGCAGCGAGGAAGTGTGTGCGGCGGCAAGAGGAAGTGGCCCCGGGGCCAACACAAATTAAAAACTTTGGCTCGCGAGCAAAGCGCTGCCGAGTGTTTGTTTGTGACGTCGCAAGCCGCATAACACATTCAGCTACAGATACAAATACTGAGATACAGCGACAGCGACAGCTATGCCCCCGGCAAGCAAACAGCTGGACTCATGTGCAACGGCAAACAATTAGGGAAGACGTGTGGCAGATGTTTCTCGCTTGGCCTCAATTTACAAGGCAGGACTCTTGAGCTGAGCACTTAAATCGTGGACGAGCAAGGCGAGAGAGAGAGAGAGAGAGAGAGAGAGAGAGAGATAGCCTGAGTGAAAGAGAAGCAGATACCGCGTCAAGTTGATGTTGCTGTTGCCTGGCAACACTAGCAACAAGTTGTTGTTGTTGTTGGCAGGCAGGTAGAGCGACCTGCGCTAAGGACAATCCGAAATGGACGCCAGGTGCATTTGGCAAGAAAATCGTATTGTACGTGTTCCTGCTCCTCTCGTTATCCTGCCAACCGGTTCCTGCTGCCTGGGTGCAAATTGCAGCTGTTCGCCGTTCAGGTTTTCAGTTAGCCAAAGAAAACACAGCTAGATCACTAGAAGAAACCTATTAGGCCACCAACTGAGCCCCGATTTGAAGCGGTGCGAAGACGCAGCCATACGAAAGGCATAATCAATGATTTAAGCCCTGCAATGCAAATCGATTTAAGATTCAATTATTGACCGACTGCAACTGCAACTGCAACTGCAACTGCAACTGCAACTGAGCTAAATAAATGATTTTTTATTGTTTATTGTTGTTAGTTTCATTCTGAGATTTTTAGAAACTCAAATTAAAAATAGGTAGACAGGAGATTTAAGTCTATCCGTTGGATTATGTAATATATGATATATAGAAATACGTAATTTGATAAAGAAATCTCAGAATAAATGAAAGTAGAAATACAACAATAATTTATCACGGAATTATAATTCATTAATATATGGGAAAATAGTTCAAGTTTGATGGATATATGTATAGGTATATGTATATGTATATCTATATCTATATCTATATCTATATCTATATCTATATCTATATCTATATCTATATCTATATCTATATCTATATCTATATCTATATCTATATCTATATCTATATCTATATCTATATCTATATCTATATCTATATCTATATCTATATCTATATCTATATCTATATCTATATCTATATCTATATCTATATCTATATCTATATCTATATCTATATCTATATCTATATCTATATCTATATCTATATCTATATCTATATCTATATCTATATCTATATCTATATCTATATCTATATCTATATCTATATCTATATCTATATCTATATCTATATCTATATCTATATCTATATCTATATCTATATCTATATCTATATCTATATCTATATCTATATCTATATCTATATCTATATCTATATCTATATCTATATCTATATCTATATCTATATCTATATCTATATCTATATCTATATCTATATCTATATCTATATCTATATCTATATCTATATCTATATCTATATCTATATCTATATCTATATCTATATCTATATCTATATCTATATCTATATCTATATCTATATCTATATCTATATCTATATCTATATCTATATCTATATCTATATCTATATCTATATCTATATCTATATCTATATCTATATCTATATCTATATCTATATCTATATCTATATCTATATCTATATCTATATCTATATCTATATCTATATCTATATCTATATCTATATCTATATCTATATCTATATCTATATCTATATCTATATCTATATCTATATCTATATCTATATCTATATCTATATCTATATCTATATCTATATCTATATCTATATCTATATCTATATCTATATCTATATCTATATCTATATCTATATCTATATCTATATCTATATCTATATCTATAGCTATATCTATATCTATATCTATATCTATATCTATATCTATATCTATATCTATATCTATATCTATATCTATATCTATATCTATATCTATATCTATATCTATATCTATATCTATATCTATATCTATATCTATAGCTATATCTATATCTATATCTATATCTATATCTATATCTATATCTATATCTATATCTATATCTATATCTATATCTATATCTATATCTATATCTATATCTATATCTATATCTATATCTATATCTATATCTATATCTATATCTTTTAAAGATTGTTTTAAGTGCAAGCCAATATATTTTGATTTTACAATTTCCGCTTGTACTTGTTGAATATTTCTTTCAATTCACTTGGAACTCCAATAAATCCATATCATCTGTCGCCAGATTTCTTCAAATAATTCACACTTTCTAATAAGTAGAAAGGGATCTTGTTGAATCTTCGTTCGTTTGTGTTTGTCATCGTTAGCTAATCATTTCCTTACCTCAGTCGAAGATATCCTGATCCGATCCACAGGCCATATGGCATTTCGTTTTCAAATCTTTCCCCCTCGCCTCACCCTGTTGCCTTTCAGATATTCCTCTCATTTCTGGGCCTTTGTGTCGTGGATCCTTTTACGCTTAGGATGTTCCCTTTGTTGTCTGCTCGTATTGTCTATGGCTTCGCAGGGGTAGCAATTGTGTTCCGAGCACAAACAAAACAGATGCATTTTTTGGATGCGTAGGCAGCTGATACGCACACACACACACACACGGACAAACACACACAGGCAGCCAGGCGAAACACGTTTCTGAGCCGAGCTGTTCGAGCAGCTTGTCGAGCTCTGGGCAGACGCTCGGTTTAGTTGAAACGCGAACGTTGCTGGACGACGACGTGGTCATCCGGCTCATCCGAATGCCTGAGCGGTGCTTCCTACGTTCGGTGTAACCGAAAGAAAGAACTAAACAGAATTGAAAGAAACACGAAAAACGAAATTGAATTTGAATTCGAATTTGAATAGAATTAAAATTGTTTTTATATGTGCATATTCACCGCCTATAACTGAGCTTGGTTTACAACTGTGTGTGTGCGTGTGTGTGTGTGTCCGGGTGCTTGTGTTTTTCTATTCCGACGCCGGATCGTAGAATTAGTCAATATGATAATTTGCATTTCTGGTTTTATAATTGGCGAAAGGTATGCAGCGATCCATTTCTATTGGACATGAATATGAAACGAAAGTTGTGCTTAAAGTCTTGTAATCCGTACTTACGCAACCCTTTCTCCTTGCGCATCCTTGCAGCTTTCCCCAGAAGAGCATCGAGCGCAGTGGCTCCACACAATACGATCTGGCCGGGGCGCCAGTGGGAGCCCACGGCTCCGGCACAGCGACCGACGGCGTCGGTGGATATGTCTACCTACAGAACCACTATGCAGCGGGCGGCGGTCACAACTCCGCCACGACTATCAACTATCCCGCGCCGCAGCACCCGCAGATGATCTACCAGATCCAGCAGTATCCCACGTGCCATCAGCAGCAGCAACAGCAGCAGCAGCAGCAGCACTACATGCAGGTGCAGGCAGCACCACCGGGCAGTGGACACTACCACCACCACAACCACCACCTGCTGCACGGCCATGGCCATCATCACCACCATGGCGGCGCCGTCGTCATCGCCGGCAGCGGCGTGGGCACCGGAGCAGGAGGAGCCGGCGCAATAGTGCTGCAGCAGCAGCAACAGCAGCAGAACATGCACAAGAAGAACTCCATAAGGAACGGCGGGGATGTGCTGAAGCGCACGCGCGCCCAGTCCGCGTAAGTCTGACTCAACCAATGATAACTGATAAGAACTAGAATAGTGTAAAGCCGAAGAAGAAGCAGCTATCAGAGCTGCCCGGCAGGTGGGCAGTGGCTCGCTGGGGACACCTTAGCTAGCCAAATTAGCTTGGACTTTGCACTGCGCCCAAGTGGTTTGATAACAGATAAAGGCAAATATCCAAGATTAGGCCCACACGCACGATAACAACCTGTGCACACGGGGCGTATGTAGATGTTTGCAGAAGCGTCGCAGCTGGCAGCTGACTCTGCCATGAGGTGGCAGCCCCAGACCCCAGACCCCAGACCCCCAGACCCCAGACCACCAGACAGCCAGCTGCAGTGGCGAGTCAAGAAATGTGGAGTAAACACTTGCCAGCCGTTTTGCACATTATTCAAGAGTGATAAGGCAACAGAGTATAGGTGATAGCTCCGATATAAAGCAGAGCTTTGGTTCGCTTACAAATTCAAGCAATAGAAGCTCTGACTGCCATAGTAAGATAGTCTTTGCTTGAACAATATGAGAATTATAAGTGTTCATGTGAAATTCGAGTCAACGATTTCATTTTTGTTGGGTAAATTACGTTCTATAGCTCTTAAATCGAAGGTTGACAATTATAAGAATATTATTTATTGATTTGCTTATAAACCAATAATAATAAGCTAAGTGTATACTCAATGTACATAATATATAAAGATAAGCGCCAGCCAGTCTATATGTGTTTAGAAACAGCTTCAATTATTTCTTTGATTAGATTACAATTGCAAATTCTCCGCTAATTCATTTAATGCTCTTTCCAATTTTATGTGAATACTTGAAGTACATTTGAAATTGTCCAAATCCAATAAATTTATATCTCAGTGTTCCATGCAAGAGAATCTATTCAGAAAATTTTAGTTTCCGAGCTCTTATAGTATTCGAGTTTCCAAACGAAGTTAAATGTTCGATTATAAGAAAATGAGATGAGCTATTAGAAAAACTAATAAACTAGCTCTACGCATGATGCATGCGATTTATACAGCTCGAATTTCAAGTCTCTAGCTTTTGTGGCCTACAGGATCGTTGCGTCTATACGAAGGGACTGTTAGTCTGCAAATGGCTAGATCCACTCTTTGAGCATATATTTATAGGTGTCATATATGGGGTCTGTCACGCCTCCTTCTGCTTGTTTTTATACTCTCATCTGGTTCAGACCCTCTGACGTAATCTTTCCTTGAATATCTCTTATCAATTTATCTCGAGCTGTCGTGGGCAGTAGAGAGCTTTTATAAAAAGCTCTTGGTGCAAAGAACGATCTAGACTAAATAATGCCTCAAACGATAACGGTTCGTTAGCAAATATTTTACTTTATGCCTCCCGCCAGAGAGAGAGAGAGAGAGAGAGAGAGCGAGAGAGGCTGATAACAGTCGCGTCGCTTGTTTTAGGTAAAATGTTAAAATGCGTGAAGCTGATTCGTTTTATGCCCGAGTGGATTAATTAGCCGCGCCTAAAATCCCGTTTTATGCAGTGGCCAAAAGAGGTTCATTAGGCATTTGTTTATTAGAGCCGCGGTTCGGTTATATTTTATGCCAGAATACGGAATGAGAAGTGGCTGACTTTTAAGCAGAGCTAACTGTGCATTGGCATGACTTTGAGCTGATTCTGCTATCAGCCAAGATCAAATTGAAATAGGGGGAATTGTTTATTGTTTTTACGGCAATAAGCAAATTCGCCGTCGCTCCCTGGCCTGGCTCGTTGCTCGTTGCTCGTGGCAACATTTTAATCAGGTCGACAGCTCGCGCTATATTTCAGAGATACACACAGACATACAACCAAACACGCGCCTCAAACAGACGACGCTATCTTATCAATGGCTGCGACTTGCGGCACTGGTGCGCAACTGCTCCCAGTCCAGCGACACGCCTTGGCGCAGTTTCTCGAATTGCGGTTTTAGCGTAGAGTTTGTTTGCCTATTGCTGGACTTGACTAATTTCATTGGAATTGCTCTGCAGCTACGAGCTATCGCAGGATCTGCTGGACAAACAGATCGAGCTGCTGGAACGCAAGTACGGCGGCGTGCGGGCCCGCAATGCGGCAGTCACCATTCAGCGCGCCTTCCGACACTACATGATGGTCAAGAAGTTCGCCTCGATCACGGCCATGGCCAAGGCCGAGAAGCGGCTCAGTCGCCGCATGGTGGTCACCGCCTCCAGCATGACCCTGGCCGAGGAGAGCGCCTCCGCGAACGCCTCACTATCGTCTGCCTACGGCAGTGCCACAGAATCTCAGCTAGAGCAGCTGCAGCAGCAGCAGCAGCAGCAGCAGCAACAACAACAACAACAGCACCAGCAGCAGCAGCAGCAGCAGACGGGACAGCATCAGCCACGTGTGACGATCATGGCGGGCCCTCCAGGCGCCGCCTCGCCCGGACTCTCGCGGACTCCCCCAACGCGCTCGCTCTCCATGCGCGAGCGGCGCCAGCTGGACTGCGGCTCCATACCACGCAGTCAGTCGGGTGAGTTTGATTTGGATTTGATTTGGAGTTTGAGTTTCGCTTTGAGTTTTGAGTTTTGAATTTGGAGCCAAATCAGCTTTCAATTAGTATATTAGACATCGCTAACAGACGTTCCTCTTGCAACGCAGGCGCCTCACCCGTGTCCATTGGCAGCTCCACAACCTCCGTGTCCGGCCTGGCCTCGCATCCGCACGTCAACCTGCTGCACGCCGCCGAGCCGCACTACTACAATGCGCAGGCGATGCCGACTGCCGCTGCGTACTACACCAGCTACCACGGGTCGCCGCACGAGCTGAGCTACGCCAGCTCGGCGGACACCTCGCTGAATGCCTCCTGGGTGAACACCAGCGGGCACTCGCCGCACACGCCCTACTACTCGGCGGCGCAGATCTACATGCGGCCCAAGGGCGGCAGCACCACGCCGACGCCCAGCTGCGGCAGCCAGGGCAGCGGCAGCGGCAGCGGCGGCGGCAGCGGCAGCGGCAAGAAGGTGCCGCCGGAGGTGCCCAAGCGCACGTCCTCCATCACGGCCCAGCAGCAGAGCCAGCTGCTGATGATGCAGCGGCAGACGCCGCCGCCCCCCTCGCTGCTGCGCACCAACGGGCTCTGCAAGACGGCCGAGAACGGCAGCCTGACATCCGTGCAGAGCTCCGGCTCGGACTCGAGCATCACCTCGGCGGAGCGCAACATCAACAGCGACCTGGGCTCCGACCGCAGCAACTCCCCGCACACCTGGAAGCGAGGCACGGCGCTCAACAGCTCGCAGCAGTTCTCCACGCACTCGGCGGACTCCGTGGGCGCCGCTGGCCAACTGCAGGTGGTGGTGGCAGCGGCCACCGCACCTGGCGGCGTGCCGCCCACAGATGACCACGCCATCTCCTCGCACACCAGCGCCGCCCAGTACGAGCAGCACGAGCAGCAGCAGCACGAACAGCAGCAGCTGCAGGCGGCGGCCGCCGCGGCGGGCGTGCCCCCCAACTACAAGATGTCGGAGACGATACGCAAGCGCCAGTACCGCGTGGGCCTCAATCTGTTCAACAAGAAGCCGGAGAAGGGCATCACGTACTTGATCAGGCGCGGATTTCTGGAGAACACGCCGCAGGGCGTCGCTCGCTTCCTGATCACGCGCAAGGGCCTCTCGCGGCAGATGATTGGCGAGTATCTGGGCAACCTGCAGAACCAATTCAACATGGCGGTGCTCAGCTGCTTCGCCATGGAGCTGGATCTGTCCGGGCGGCAGGTGGACGTGGCGCTGCGCAAGTTCCAGGCCTACTTCCGCATGCCCGGCGAGGCGCAGAAGATTGAGCGGCTGATGGAGGTCTTCTCGCAGCGCTACTGCGAGTGCAATCCGGATATTGTGGGGCGGCTGAGGTCATCCGATACGGTAAGCCAAATGTGAATATGCGAGTGCTCGCTCCCTTACTCAGCCTTCGTATTGCTCCTTGCAGATCTTTGTGCTGGCTTTCGCCATCATCATGCTGAACACGGATCTGCATACGCCCAATCTGAAGCCGGAGCGGCGCATGCGCGTCGAGGACTTCATCAAGAACTTGCGCGGCATCGATGACTGCCACGACATAGACAAGGACATGCTGGTGGGCATCTTCGAGCGCGTCAAGTCGGATGAGTTCAAGCCGGGCAGCGACCATGTGACCCAAGTGATGAAGGTCCAGGCCACCATCGTGGGCAAGAAGCCGAATCTGGCCCTGCCCCATCGACGGCTCGTCTGCTACTGTCGCCTGTACGAGATTCCCGACGTGAACAAGAAGGAGCGACCTGGCGTGCACCAGCGCGAGGTGTTCCTGTTCAACGATCTGCTGGTCATTACCAAAATCTTTAGCAAGAAGAAGACCTCTGTGACGTACACGTTCCGCAACAGCTTCCCGCTCTGCGGCGCCGTGGTCAGCCTGCTGGACTTGCCAAACTATCCGTTCTGCATTCAGCTCTCCCAGAAGGTGGACGGCAAGATCCTGATCACCTTCAATGCGCGCAACGAGCACGATCGCTGCAAGTTCGCCGAGGATCTCAAGGAGTCCATCAGTGAAATGGACGAGATGGAAGCGCTACGCATTGAAGCCGAACTCGAGCGACAGAAGTCAGCGCGCAATCGCGCCACCGGAAACGCGGACAACCGCGACAGCGGCGTGGCCGATGTCGAGGTCTGTCCATGTCCCTATCAGCCCGGCACTCAGGCGGCTGGTGAGCAGGCGTCCAGCTCGACGGACTCCAATCAGCTGAAGCGGAGCGCCCTCAGCAACAGTCTGCTGGACATGCATGAGCAATGTAAGCGATATTTGTTGACCTCCTGCCTAATTAACATCTTGCTAATCTGTGTCTAATTCCTCTTCAGTTGGCAACGAGAAGCCACAGCGGCGTGGCAGCGTCGGCTCCCTGGACAGCGGCATGAGCATCTCATTCCAGTCGACAACCACGTCGAGTGCGTCGAGGGAAAACGCTGCCGCCATCGCAGCTGCTGCCAACGCGGCCAACGCGGCTTCGAAAATCCGCTTTAACCTGCAGGCAACCCCTAGCAACGTCTATGCCGCGCCTGGCATGCAGGCCTACACGCACGCCAACTTCGTGCAGCAGTCACAGGCGGCTTACATGCTGCAGCAGCAGCAAATGATTCAGCAGCAGCAGGTGGCGCAGGCCCAAATGCAGGCGCACGCGCAGGCACAGGCACAGGCCCAAGCCCAAGCTCAGGCCCAAGCACAAGCTCAAGCACAAGCGCAAGCACAGGCGCAAGCGCAGGCGCAGGCGCAGGCACAGCCAGGACCTGTGGTAATGGGACGTATACCAGGACGGGAGCGCAAGGCATCGCGGTCAGATGACTCGCGCTCCACAGAAGTCTAAACATGGCGCAGTATTTGTACATTCAGTTTAAATATATATATATGTATATATATACAGATATGCATTCTACACACACATACATATATATATATATATCTGAAGCATACGCGTAGATTGAAATTTGTATGATCCAACACGAACCGAACCGAATCGAACCGAAAGCCATTTTTAAGCACACAAACATATAATACCTAACACCTAACAAAACGGCAGCTACAATATGAATTCTTAATGTTCCTTCGTTCTCTGCTAATATTATTGTACATAAATTGCATATATGTCTATTAACGCGATTGAAATGCGACTTAAGTAAGTTTTCAAAACTAATTGTACATATATAACAACATTTATCAACACTATATATATATATATATATATATCTAAACATCTTTTGAAATACCCTCTATGATCGTCGCAGACTCATGCACACGATCAGTTAGCTAATAACGGAAAGAAAAAAAAACAATTTTTTAAATACATTTTCAGAAAGTAGATCACTTTTGCTAGCGTACTAGTGTTTTCTTTTGTATCTAATCTAATCTTTTCTATCTAAATCTAAAGCATTATACGATAAACTTAAAAACGTAGTTTTAACACTAAAACCAATCCACGATAAGTTGCGCTTTGTATATTACTTATTTCTTATACCATAATTAAGTTCGAGTAACTTAAAGCGATCGTAAATCTATATACATATATATAAATACATATATATATATATATACCGCGTGTGTGTGTATATAACATGAATATTAACTTAAAAGCAATTAGCTATAATTATTCATTTTTATAGAGCCAAAACTACCCAAAACCTAAAATATTAAATAATAATAATAAATCGCAAAAGTGTATGAAAACCCAACCCGGATATATATATATATACATAAATATATATAAATATAAATATAAATATGTGAAAAAGAAAAGACTTAAAAATTTAAATAAATGAAAAGAAATAATACCAAATTTTGAATGTTTCATTTAAGATATAATATAAGTGAAATATGGCCATCAAAATAGGCCAGATAGAGACTCCCGACTAAGATAAACATCAAGATTTTGAAATTCAAATACAAAAACCGGTTGGCTAGGGTCGGTGATCCTGATGAAGGTTTTAAAATATTCAATTCAAATAAAATAGAATCATTTCATTTGTATAAATTTATATATTTCATATTTATTAGTGATTTCAACTTATTTATATTATTGCTGACTCTACTAATTAAGGCCTTGTACAAAATTATTGTATTTCTGTTGTAGATGCTAAATTCTATATTCGTAGTAGATTTCTTATATGGGTAGGGGTGTAGAAGGGTGTGTTTACGTGTGTGTGTGTGAGTTCGTATCATATGTAGAATAAGGTTGCTTTATAGGCATGTTAGTCTAAACATTTATTGCTTTAAACAAATATACAAAAACTAAAAGTTACGGGCGATTGCAATCAAGTGGAGTTATTGGATAACTTAACAATCAAGTAGGGAAAAGGAAGAGGCTGGGAGGTGAGCGTTGATCTCTACTTATAATAAATTGCACTTGCAAACTCTGTCAGATGCATTCGGATGATTCGCGAGTGTTATGGGGTGCTCGTTGTGGCTGGGATTCAAAGTATAAACATTAAAATTAAACTAAACATATTTTGGCACTGTAAATAAAAAATTGCTTCCGATTTATAAGAAAATTCGTAAAACCTAAAAACGAGTACAGACAGAAAAAAAAAATGAGAAAAAGAAGAGAAATATAAATGGTACTATGAAATGGAAACAAAAGTATTTCAAATAACCCATATTTGATAATCGACAATAAATTACACAGTTTGTTTTATAAATTTAATTAAATTTTGCTTGTTGCTGCTCGTCTAAGGTTTCGTTTGATTATGCTAAGATGAAGCGGCCTCCTGGTCCAACAGAGCTGCTCTGTTGACCGGAGGCGCCTGCACTACTCTCTCTACATCTTTCTCTCTGATATCTCTAACTAGACCATGCCAAAGTCCGTGCACACGGTGGGGGCTGTTGTTGCCGCTGCCGCCGTTGTCGTCTGGTTATTCTGCTGCTTTTCCTGGGCAT
The DNA here is from genome assembly GCA_037075325.1 of Drosophila mayaguana. Taxonomy (NCBI): domain Eukaryota; kingdom Metazoa; phylum Arthropoda; class Insecta; order Diptera; family Drosophilidae; genus Drosophila; species Drosophila mayaguana. Next base: position 1,453,349 of record JBAMCG010000080.1, on the reverse strand, counting down.
TGCTGGCCGCCACTGCAGCTGCCGCCGCCGCCGCCATATTGAGCTCCACGAGCGTGTCGATGCTGTTAAGACTCACTCCTTGGAGTATTTTGCGCGCCGCCAGCGACGTAAAATTGAAGGATAGATCCGTGAGGCTGGGGAAATTATAGAGCTCCTCGTTGCCAGCTCCCAGCACGCTGCCGATGCCATGCTGCTCCAGGGAGTCCTTGGTTAGGCTCAGCCGCCTGTCCATGGCCTCCTTGTCGATGGCCTTGTCATTAGCATGATCCTTCAGGGCCAGATTCGGCTCGCTGCCCAGCGGATTGCTAGACTTGTGCAGCAGATGCGCGAGCGCCAGCTCATCGCCATTCATGGTGCACTTCTGCAGCTGGCAGACAGACTCGTAGCAAAGGTTCTTCAGGTCGCTGCTGCTGTTCATGAGCTTGTGGTTGCTCTGCGACGGCGCCAAGTCCTTGGAGTGCTTCTCATAGAAATTCAAATTGCCCACCGAGCCAGCTATTTCGAAGTCCTGGTTGGCCAAGGCAGCCAATTTCAGTGGGTGCTGCTGCTGTTGCTCCCCACATGGCGAGTTCGGCTGCGACTCATTCTTGAGCACGTTGTTCTTGTAGGCAATGCCATTGGCCAGCTGCAGGCACAGCTTGCGGTTGTTGTTCATGGTGCCCTCGTTGTTGGTGTTCTTGGCGTATTTGCCTCCATCATAGGAGGGCGTCTCTGTGGCCGTGTTCTCCGGGGAGCTCTCGCTGATGAACGAAATGGAGTCGCACGTCTCCGAGTTGGCCTCCGTCTCGCTCAGCGGGTGCTCCGGCACCGACTCGGGCCTAGCTGTTGTCGATGTGGCCATTGGCACAGTTGCAGCTGTGGATGCAGCTGCTGCTGTCGTCTGCTTGGAGAGCGTCTTCTTGATGATCTCGCCCTTCTCATTCGTCATGGTCTCATTGTTAATGATAAACACATTCGAGTTCTCCAACATTTTGCCATTCTCCAACGTGATCACACTCCTCACGGGCGAGTTCTGCACAAAGATCTTAGTGCTGGGTATACTTTGGCCGCCGCCACCCGAGCTGGTGGTCACCTGCAGCGTGATGGAGTTGTTGCTATTTGAATTGGGCACACCATTGGCGCTGCAGTTCGTGGGGTAGCTTAGCTCCTCCATTATGCGGTTGGGCGTGCTCGCCCGTTGCCTCTGCGCCTGAGCCTGTGCTTCTGCCACACGCGCTCTCATCGCCTGATGGCGCGGCGTGCCGCGTGGCGAGCCATTGAGCAGCAGTATGGAGCGCGTGCTGCCATTTGTGTTCGTGGTCGGAGCCACTACAGCCGTGTTCGTGGAGCACTGTGAGTCCAGACTAGAGTGGCCGCTGGTCTTCTGGCTGAATGAAACCTTGCCGCTGTCAATGCTGGATGGGCCGCTGGCAAGCATTGACGTCTTGCAGGACTCCAGACTGGAGGGCCCGCTGCTCTGCAGACTGCGATAGGCCGTCTTGTTGTCTGAGCAGCCATTCATCATGATCAGCCCATCCGTCTGCCGTTTGCCCGACGAGGCGGACTTCAGCGTCGAGGAGCGAGCCGGCGAGCTCTCGAAGATGTGCTTGCCGATGACCGACTTCTGCGCTGTTTTCTGCTGCATGGACGATGGCGTCGGCGTAGCTGTGTGCAAACGCGAGAGCGTCGCCGAGGAGTGATTTATTTTGGTGTGATTGACGGCGTTGCCGCTGCCGCTGCCGCTGCCGCTAGCGCCGCTGCTGGCTGGGATGGACTGAGTGGAACGAGGTAGCGAGCTGCTGCAGTAGACGGGCGACCGCCGGCGTATGGGTGAGCAGTCCCTGGAGGATATCAGGAACGTCGACTCGCTGGACATGTGGCGACGATGGCGACGCGGCAGTGTCGACGACCGCTGGCTCAGCTCGGAGCCGTCGTAGAACGTCGAATTGGAAAGCGTATGAACCGAGGGCATGTCCTGCAGCAAGAGAAAAGATTTACAATTAAAAGGTTGACTGAACGTGACTCCAACTTACGTGATCTGCGGTTTGGGTGCCCACGCTATGCAGATGGACCGCGCGCGTGTTGAACCACTCGGCGGGCGGAAACTGTGCCGAGTACGTCTCAATCTGGCGCTGCTTGGCGCGTCCGCTGCGTCGGAACAGCCGTGAGAGCAAAGATCCTTTTTCTGCAAACGTAATACAATCTCTCAGTTAAGGAATGTCCTTGCCAGATCTGGCTGCTCCGCTACTTACTGGGGGATGACGAATCTGTGCTTTGGTATTCCGAGCTGCTACTGTCCGTCGTGTTAAGCGTCTGGGCATAGGTCTTGGACAGGCTGCGGGTCGAGGCGCAGCGTTGCAGGCGCTTAGATGAGCCAAAGAGCCGCAAACTGTGCCGCCGTTCCAAGCTGCGCGGCGTCGGAAATGATGCACTGCGTCGCTTGGCCGCACGCGGATATATAATCTTATCATTTGGATTACCTGTTTAGAAATATAATTAAGCCTTAGTATATGCAATGTGACAAATGAATTAGCTGCAGCAAGTTAGCTCTAGCTCCAGCCCGACTAAGGATGCCCTATACGCCATCCAGACTCCATAATTTAATCTAGCATATAAATATTCAAATTTCAGAGTTCAGCATTTTTCTGCCTCTACTAACACTGCCAATTCACTACTAAACTATCTAATCTATCTGTCTATCTATTAAGAATATATACTTCATGGAGTCTGCCACATTTGGATTTAAGGCATAAATAGTCAAATGGTATACAGTATTACAGAGATTTCAATTCCGGGAAATTATATCCCAAATGAATAATATTCGCCTCTCGGAGATATTGCCACTTCGAACTCGTCTTCTCAACCGTATGAAATAATCTCAGGGTAGAACTGTAATTGACTTGGCTGTCGACTTGCCTCCACAGATAACATCCGCCAGATTGGTTTGAATGCATTGATGCGTTAGGTCACCATCCCGTTCAGTGGATATTTCGCCGTATAGTGAGTGGAGCGCCTCCGCATTAGACATAAGCATAGTGCGTGCCTCCGGCGGAACGACGTCCTGCTGGTGCTCCTCCTCCGTCAGCTGAGAGTAGACTAGGCTGCCATTGGTGCTGTGGCCGCCATTGAGCTGGTGATGATTGCTGCGCGGACGCGACCGACTGCGACGGCGCCTGCAAGGATTTGACGAAACGATAAGAGAGAACATTAAAGAGAATGCATGACAAATGAAGGTAGAGTGAGCGGCATACTCTGGCGTGAAAATGAAGTAGCCCTTTGCCGTCTGGTAGATCTTCTGCTCCTGCATCAGCTGCGCCAGCGAGTCGTAGATGACCTCTGTGGCAGGCGTGGTCATGTGGGGAAATCGCACGCCCAGTTTGCTGCGCACATGCTCGATGGTCGCCGATTGACCCTCGGCGGTCAGGTCCATGATGACATCGCACAGCGCCTCGGGCAGCGGGGTGAACTGCCCCTGGACCGTCGGCGTCACAATGCAGTCGTCAATGTCACCTGCAAATAGATATCCAAGGAGAGGCGGTCAGCATTGACAACGTCTATAAGCTGGCCGACTTTTAAGGCTAATGACAGGCCTGGCAACCCAGCCGCATTTGGTCAGCTAAACTTGCTCGCATTTTTTGTTGCCACAGCGAAAAAAAAGTATTAAAAAAGATGGAAAAACAAACAGTTTGGCTTTTCGGGCGGCCGAGCAGCAGCGAATGGTCAAAGCCTTGACTCCAAATGTCATTTTGGCATTTGATGTTACATCTGTCTCAATGCTGAGGTAATTAAACGAAGTGCCACACACATGCGTCGTGCAACTGACTGCCTGACTGCCTGAGTGGTGTGGCTAAGTGGTTTGCTCCACTTTTCAGCTGGGTGATGCTGTGCTGTGGCCATGAACCAGCAGAGCTTTTGCTTTTGTTTTTGTTTTTGCTTTTGCTTGCTCTCTCTCTTCAAAAGTATTTTTAGTAATATTTTCCTTGAGCTTCTTATCTCTGATTGAGCAATATTTATCTTTGCTGCTGTTGTCTCAATCTACATTCATTCAAATTCATATTTATATTTTTATTATATATTCCTCAAATTTATTTATACATTCCTTTTATATGTATATTCGTTATTTTATTCATAACTTTGTTTCATTTTATAATTTCGTTATTGTTTGCTAATTTTATTAGCTCATTGCTTTCACTTTTGCTGTTTCTTTTTTTCTCCTCTCTCTCTCCAATATATTTTGAATCTTTTGCAATGCTGTCCGTCCTCTGAAGTTATTTTATCTTTTCATTTTTCTCAGCAACAATTCAAAGTATTTTAAGTAATTTGACCATTTGTCCCTTATCAGCTTTTCTATTTCAGCTGTTCCCTCTCATATTCTCTCTTTCTCTCCTTTTTCTCAGATAATTCAATGTATTTCACCTAAGTTGACAATTTGTTCAAGCTCCTTAGTAGCTTCTCTATTTCTTCTTTTGTCTCCATCTCTTTATCTATCCCTTTGTGCTCTCTTTCCTTAGTAATATAAAATATTTTATCCAACGAGTTTGACAATTTGCTCAAGTTCGTTAGCAGTTTTCCTGTTCCTCCTTTTCTCTCCCTCTCCTCCTCCCGCTCCTCCAATATACGTTAAATTTGCTTTGCAGTCCTTTCAGTCTATTTCTTTTTTTTTCATGTAATGTCTCTGTATTTATCTTCCTCTATCGCTCTATCTCTCTGTCTTTCTCACTCTCAACCTTTCTCTGCCTCTCCCTCTCTGCATCTCCGCTTCTATATCGTACTCTCTAAATCGCTTTTCTTTATCGACGTTACATGTTTATCGATCACACCTCGCACTTGTTCAGTTATCGCTTATGCTGCAGCTCACGTCTTTTCCCGCTAGATATTAGGTACGCCGCTCTAGGAGCGCCCCACGGCCGCTAGAGCTGCAGACAACCACACAGGTTGCCACTTGTGGCAGTTGCAAGCATCGCCTAATATGGCATACAGAAAATAATTTTTATATTATGCGCTGTGCTCACGCGTCGTATACTTAATTAAAATGCGCACCCAGCGAATAAAAGTCCACAACAGCAACAACAACGACGACAATTACAACGACAGCAACAGCGACGACAATAAAAATTGGACAGCTCGCATGTGCCTCAATCTTGGCTGCCGCATTGTCGCCAGCAATTTGTGGAGGCGCCGCCACAATGCTTCCTACTTGCCAGCTTAACCTCTAAAATGCAGCAGCAGCAGCAGCTGCAACAACAGCAACAACAGCAACAACAGCAGCAGCAGCAGCAACGCCCCCGAAGCGAGCACTCACAACGAGAGCGAGAGAGAGGGAGAAAGGAGGCTAGTTGTGCCACAAAATCAGACCAAGTGTGTGACGACCTCCGTTGTTGCTGTCGCCGAACTCTGCCTGCATCTCCGTCTCCTCCATCGCCCTCTCCATCACCGTCTCCGTCACAGCCTTGCGGCAACAACGTCCTTGCGGCCGTTACATAATTTTTCAAGTTTTCACTTTCTGCTGTTGCTGTTGCTGTTGCTGCTGCAGCTGCTGTTGTTGCTGTTGCTTATCCGGCAGCAATTTGACGCTGCAAACGCAATATAAAATGCCATGTGGGATGGCACCATCGTCAAGGACAATTAGCGCCATTTGATGGGCGACTGCGAAATGCGCCAAGCAACTCGTGTATGCCTTCACTCCTTGCCCGAGCCCCTCTGCCCCTCACTCTGCACAAACACCTGCCACATTCGCACTTTCACATCGCACACGACACAAAATGTGTTTGCCGTTTAATCGTCCAGTCGTCCACTCGTCCAGGTGGAACTGCAATTGGATAAATTGCACTCAATCTCAATCTGTGATTGGAATGGCGAGGCGCCACTCGCTCGCTTGCACCGCCCCATTGTTGGGGCTGCTGTTGGCTCCCTCGCTGGCAATTTATTTGCCTTGACTTATCAGCTGGCAAATTTGGTTTTGCTGCTCATTTGGCAGCAACGCCCTGTCCATAAATTGCCGACGCAGTAACCGAATTGGAGCTGCACACAAAACACACATCGTCTATCATATTTCATAAATCATGGCGCATTTGAGCATTTGGCTGGCGGGCCAAGCATATTGTTATTGTTTTCCTCTTCTTTGAGCAACAATATTTAAGTTGGCAGCCACCGGCAGGAACATATATTCGTGCCTTGACCTCTAAGGTCAGAGCATGGCTAATATTGTCGGTCGCGACTGTAGAACAGTAGCTGCTAAAATAAACGGCATAGTCGTACGACAGCATATTGAACGGGAAAGAACTAGAAACTGCATAACAACATTTTATATATTTAGACAAGTGGTTTTATAGGAAAGTCACATATTTTATAGGACCTGCAAGCGGTCTATAATACTCTATAGTATTCCCATATAAATAACATATCAAATCTTTAGTTGTAGCTGAAAGTATAAATGATTGATGATGGTAAGGCAGCGCTGGTTCCTAATACTATATAGACAGATATGTTTTGCATGGACATACAATATTTTCGTCTATCTTTATAGAATCTTAACAGTAACCTGGCTCTAGCTCTGCAGCTTCGTACGCCTCCAATGATCATGTGGTCTCCACCATATCATATCTTTCTATCTTGGGTGTGGGTGTATCGGGGATATCGCTACACATTATCAGACGAGCGTGCCCAAGATGTCTCCAGCTCATATTCCAATCTCTCACTGTTTTGTTATGCACACATACAACAGATGCACCCATACATACGCATGGACAGTCGTATATCGACTCAACTCATATCCCTGATCAAGAATATGTGTAAATACATTATGGGGTCTGCCACGTCTCCTTCTGCCTGTTACATACATTTACACAAAAACATTATACTTATTTCTCATTTCAATGGGTTTAGGGTATTAAAATAAATCCAGACAAGGAATCTATATGATAGATAAATGTTATTTAGCTTGTAGACGTCTTCCAATATACATAACATATATTATAATAAAATGAAAATAACTTTATATAAAGATTTATAAATGTACGCGCAATGAAAAATCTTTCTAAGTAATAAACTAAACCTTGACCATATTTAAGCTTGTTGGAAATCTTGGCTCAAATATGAACAATCTTTACTATATTGATATTAATATTTATCATATTTTTAACAGATATATTTTGTTTTGAATTTAAACTAGTCGCTGTTTTAATTAAATATACCGGACTCTCATCAATTTTCACTTTCACACCTCATATCTCTCTGTCATAGATCAAAAATATTCATATGAGACCCTCTTTCAGTTAGGGCCAAGTTGGGATCGTTTTTAAGAAAGGATTTTTGGAAACTGAATTTTCTTTAGAGTTGTTTCGTCGCAAATTGATTGCTTGATTGATCGGGCAGCAATTGAGGACCTGTGTTCATGCAAATGATTATCTGTGCCTTCGCAGTGGACGCAGTGGACGCTGTGCAGCGCCAGCGAGCGTTGGCAACGAAAGCCGCGCGAAATGATAATAAATATCGATAGACCGAGCAGCAGTCAGAGGGGCGGGCCAAGGTGGCGTGCTGTGGGGGGTGCTCTTTGGGGGTATACATGGAAAACGATTGCTGCATTTTCCCACCAACGCGATCATGTCTTGAGCCTGCTCCCGCTGCCATTGCTGTAGCTGCTGGTGCTGCTGAGGCTGCTCCTCCCTCAATCGCCCCATCCGTCTTAAGTAGAGTGAAAGTGTTGCGTTTTGCCTCAAATTGTGGACGTTGGCATTGTTGATATTGTTGCTGTTGTTGGAGCTGGTGATCTGCGTTGCTGTCAGTGTTGCATTGCAGCTTAGTTGTTGCTGTTGCTGTTGACTCGACTGCACTTTGGTTTATGTTATTGTTGTTGCTATTGCTCTGGCTTTAGCTGCAATAGCTCTCCGTCTCTGTGTCTGCCTATGTCTGTGTCTGTTGCCGGCGGACACATATCCTTGTGTTCAATCAAACCAAAGCGACGTCAACGCCGCCGCCGCCGCAGCCTCCACGGACTCTGCATCTTTGCAATGGAGTCAAGTGTTTTGTAGCTTGAAGGTTGCTTCGTCTACCTCCCACTACACAGGCCTACCTCCCCCCAACCACCCACCTCCTGCTGATCCTCCTCCACTTGCTGTGTGCTGTCCACCCCTCGTCATGCTGCGCAACATGCGGCAAACATTTTTAGCGCTTGTACTTTGTGCCATGCATTTTTATGCAAATGTAAAATGTTTCTTGCGATTTCCAATTTTATATTTTTTGTTTTTGTTTCGCCAGGCGAATTGCAGACTCTGGAGTTGTTGTTGTTGTTGTTGTTGTTGTTGTTGTTGGCCATTACTGTGATGCAATTGCCGCGAGTTACAATAATCTTGATGTATGATTTTTTCTCTCCCTCGCCGTTATTGTTGTTGCTGGCAGTTTTTTTACATTATTTTTAGAAGAGAAAATAAAAAGAAACCGAATCGCATAGACTTTATAATAAAAGAGGAAATCTGCGCACCTATCGTGTTGTTGGCACATTTTCGCGTTGTTTTGTTTGATCTCATAACCGCCAGCGATTCAGTCAGCAGCAACAACAACAACAACGACGATGAATCAACAACGACGACTGCGGACACCATAAACATTTAAACGCTGTCCATTTCGAAATAATCAATAATTTTTAGCTATCAGTGGCAATTTATTATTTTTTTCTCCGATATTTCGCCCCTTTGGGGAAAATCAATGGCAAGAGAGAAGCAAATAAATTAACACTTCCTTAAACGATAAACACAAAATCGCCAAAAACTTGGCAAACAATAGCAACAACAAAACCTGAAATCAAACATCGAGCATCACAAATGCCGCAATACAATTGCAACTGATAATTGCCATTGAGGCATCGATTGATTTTCATTTATTAATTTTAATTGCATTCGCCGACAAGTGGCAAAACGGCAACTGCCAAATGCAGCTGGGGAGGAGCCAGAGCTAACGCCTCGCAGCCATTTATCAGCTGTTGGATTAAGTGAGCAAAACTGAAAGAAAATTCGGAAAATTTGCAGCGCTGAATTGCGAGCGAGACTTAGCTTGGAGCTGAATTAATTTTTAAAAATAATTATTCATTTCAATTATATTATATATTCAAAATCAAAGATGCTAAACCTCAACGAAGGCTCCAATTTGAATGAAATATGACATGCTATGGAAAAATAAATAATAAATATAATAAATGCAAAAAATACAGACCTGAAGCTGTCCCTCATCATTACTCATTATTTTTTTAATAAAACATAATTAATTTCGTTGATGAGATATAGCATCCTATAACCTACTGTATATTATATCTTGTCATATAAATCCTTTCTCTATTCCTTTATCTAATTTTGCTTCAAGTGATTCCAGTTTCACAGTTAATCAGATAAGTGTTGGGATTCTAATATGCATCACAATATTTGCATATATATTTAATATATTTTATGAACTTTTATAATGCTGACTTGGTGATAGAAACATTGATCTCAGATCAAAATAAATAGCAAATTATACGATTACATTATACGATACAATATAATCAATGGTTCTTGGCTTATTTTATTTTTACAAGATCTATACCATCTCCTTAACTAGTTCAAGTTTGTGTTCAATTGAGTTTTTATTTGAGAACTAATTGTCCATCAATTGATCGTTTTGATCATAAGTTTGCTTCGTAATCTAATTACGTACAATTACTTTTAAATTATCTATCCAATTTGAAATGCTTGGGATTATCGTTTCAATAGATCTTTTATTCTAAACTATTTATCAAATACATTAGTCTGCAGCTACGCTCTGTACGTTGCGAAAGATGTAAGATGCATTTATTTCAAATCTCTAGCAGATTTCTGAGGTATCGTATATGGTAATTATAAATTTAGTCGGCGTATTTGGAAATCTTAGCCCTTTATAAGAGCAGGGCATCCACTTGCATATATTATACATTTTCAGAGTCTATCTTCGAATGACTATTGATTTGGGCACGATCTCTATATATATTTAGCGTGATCTCATTTTGATCTTTAATATCAAAGATTTCAATTCAATTGCAACTCTCAGTCTCATTTAGGAGTATCTAAATACCTAAAGTTGCCTTAAGATCTTAAGATCTTACCAAATTACAAATGTTGTTTTTTTGCTTAAAGCAAACTTAAGACATTGTGAAATGCCCAGTCTTAAGTCTCAATCAATGGACCCCTCTGAGTGTGTTGCCGCCTACGCAATTCTATGGCGCGGCCAGTGCAAATCAGCATCGATATCTTATCGCTCGGCGGAGTTCGGCATGTGGAGCGACTGCGGTAGGCGGAGCACTCACAGACGCAGTTGCAGTTGCAGTTCGAATCGCCGTTGCTGTTGCAGTTGCTGTTGCAGTTGCAGTTGCAGTCACAAAATGTCTAGCGGCAAACAACAACGACAATCACGATTTTGTGTCTGAAATATTTTGTGCGCATTTTCAATTTCCACTTTTTGTTGAAGGCGAAAAAGGCCACGCAGCGCAGCACTGCAAAGAAAAGATACGCCCGTCCAGCCAATATGCATACCACCAATTTTTCTATATGCACAACTTTTTTGTCCAAATTGTTTTGGTTTGTTTTATCTGTATGTGTGTGTGTGTGTGTTTTTTTTAGCAAGGCGACGCTAATTGTTTCCGTCGGTTAATAAAAATATTTCAGGCCAGTTACAAATTGAAAACAAGGCGACGGCGACGGCGGCAACTGCAACTGGAACTGCAACAGGGGCTGATGTTGGCTGCTGTTTATGCAACGCTTCAGTATAGCACGACGGAGGCACAACAAAATGCAAATTGACATTTACGTGGTTGCAACACGAAAAAAGCACCACCAGCAGCAGCAGCCACAACAAGAGCCCAACGAGGCTGGCAAATAAGGAGCAACACGACGACAATGATGGCCAAGAAAATAAAAAACTTTTTGGCGACACTTTTTGGCTGAAATCTCTTGCCAAGCGCCGCCGCCGCCACTGCCACCGGCTGTGTTAAAGGTCAATGAGTTTTGTGCAGCGTCGGGGCACTGGACCTGAACCTGGAGCTGGCTGTCGATATTCGTTGCCAAGAAATGAAAAGCCACAAAAAAGAAACTCCTTTTTATTATGTCTTGGCCTGTTGTGCAATAGGGCCAAAAAAGCGAATGCGAGCAATTTCATAAAAGCTTTTCATTCGGCTTAGATGAGCATTTCTGATCAGGTCCTCTCCCGTCTGTCCGTCTAGTGGTCTGTCAGCCGAGCTGATTGTGTGAAATGCTTGGATGTAATTTGCGGAGACAATGGAAGAGATCGAGCGGACTTTTCTTGGCGTGCGAGAACACTTTCCCGTCAAATGACGAAGCTCTGAAGCGGAACCACTTATAAGAGCCAAAGCCAAAGCCAGCGCCAGAGTCGAAACCGAACCCAAGCTCAAACCAGCACTCAAACGGGTTGACCTCATTAAAGGCAGCGGCAATCAGCGGGTTGTTATAGCAAAAGTCATAGTCAGAGTCTGGAAGCGGCTTTCCAGAACAACGAGAACAGCGAACAACAATAAAATTACAATAATCGCTTTGGCAACGCTTGGCGCTGAGGAGCTGCCACAGTTTGTGCCCCCAACTCCAACTCCAGCTCCAACTCTGGCTCTTGGTCTGTCTCTGACTCTGACTGTCGCACTTTTGGGCTGTTCAAGCGAGCATGATGAACTTGCCATGGGTCCAAAGACAATGATGAACGATAGTTGGCGATGGCGATAGCGTTTAATATGAACTTACGAGTTGGAACTGGAGCTGCAGCTGGCGCTGGGGCAGGGGGCTGGAGATGTGGACTTGATATTGGCGCACTTGGTTGCTCTGGTTACGCTTTGGCGAATTCTTTAACGATGAGTTTGTTAACCTCTTCTCGCACTTGGCCTGTCAGCGTGAAATTGACTCAAGCTTGAATCTCAGGCAGAAGCCGTTAACGGTGCGGCATTCTTAAATGAAATGCCATTACAAGTATCTGTGTGAGAAACGTTTGTGAAGCAACTGGGCTTCATTTCTTTTCCACTCGTTTATTTTGCCATTACCATTTTTCAGTGATTTGTTTTGCTAATGTCTCAAATATTAAGTTGCGATTATCGACCGATCAACAGCAACAACAACAACAACAACAGCAGCAAGAGCTACAACTATAACCACTGTCATGGCCACATTTCACTTTCAACGGGGCAACATCTCAACGAGAAATCGTGATGAAATTGATTTGCGGCTCGACTCTTAACGTTTGTCTTTCTATTCACAATCATAGTTACCGACAGCCGAAGGCAGCTACCAGTTAACTGCGCCTCCACCGCCCACCGCCCACCGGCCCCGCGACTACTCGTATGGCTCTTCAGCAAGAGCTGCATCATTTTCTTGCTTTCCAGCTATTTTGCATTTGCAACTAAATAACACTAACAGCAACAATAACAATGAATGATCATTTGTCTGTCTTGCTATTTTGATATTCCACTGTCAAATTGGCAAACGTCTGATGGCCCCCTCCCATCCCCTCTCAGCATTTGCCACTTTAACACGAAACCGAATTTAATTTCGTTATTTTATTTTCGCTTTGTTGTTGCTGCTGTTGGTTCGACTGTTTCTTTTATTTGGCATGTTTGCTGTCTAATTGAGCGAGAAATTACCGTTGATTGATTGTTTTGCATGCGATTTGTTATTGCTTGTAGCTCTGCTGTCAAAGTCAATTATAATCTATACAAAGTTGATAGGCTAAGGAAAACACCTACATATGTATGTATATGCAATCGTTGCAGTTTCTTGCCTAACTCTTCATTCTAAACCAACGGGCAGTTGCAGTGCAACAAACAAGTTGCTCAGGCCCCTTGGTCACAAGTTGCTAACGGCTAACGGCTAACGGCTAACGACCTTGTTGCTAAGCATAGTGCAGTGCGTGCACTGCTTGCAAATGCACTGCTTGGCTGCTTGTTTACGAATGGAATTGTCATGTTTATGGTAATTAAGAGCTAATGGGTTCTACGCCATTGCAAGCGTTAATTAACAACAAGGCAGAGACTGGCTAGCTGCCACAACTTCAGCATCAGCATTAGTTTCCTTGCAACTTGCAACTTGCAACTTTGGCATTCAGCTTGTTTGTGCAAATTATATATATATATATATATATATATATATATATATATATATATATATTTCCTCAATTGAATTTCGCACAGATGAACCGCCGGGCATCGTTGTACTGGGCGCCTCCTTGGGGCTGCCAAATCGAAACTTATTAATTTTCAAACGAGTTCGCCAAAGGCCGGCAATGAACCAAACGTTGTAGCCAGTGGACCATCGATGATGCTGATGCCGATGCCGATGCCCATGCCTATACCTTGGACTATGCCGTTGCCGATGTCCGACGGTCGATACTCGATCTCGCCGGCCATTTATCAATTCATGAGTTTGGCATCGATTTGGTTGGTAGCCATGGTTCACGACAAGGTTCAAGCCAGCCATTTAACGTGAGTTGCGAGTGTGAAAAAGGCAAACGAACGGCGATTGCCGGGTGGAAGAGAACCTGAGGGACTGCAATTGGTTGGCTAGCTGACAGTGTCGCATTAGGCGCGCAGGTGTCCATTTAATTGACAGCTAACGAGCCACAACGGACTGGCCGGCAACGGGCAGCCAGCAAGTTCTTAGCCCCAAAAAATACACGAACCGGGCCTTCAAATTGTGTTTAGCTATACAGCTGGCAGTTGAGTGCAAAACGTTGCAGATCATATTTCAGTCTGAGTTCTTTCAGCTTTCAGTTTTTACTCAAAATATTCATATTCGACTACAACCGATGAATTCAAAAATATACATTTTTTGGGAAATGGATTCAGCTTAAGCTGGAATTCAGTTTCAGCTTCTTCACAGCGCACTCATAGATTCTTCCGACCCGTAAATACAATAAGGACCTCAATTAAACATTACTTTGCTCAAGTCTTGCCTTGGCTGATCGGTGCTAGGTATTCTGCGAATAGCATATCAATCATTTCATCGCAGCGACGAGTCGATCTTTGGATCTCCCGTAATTCGCGGCGAATTCCGACAAACTCATCGGTGGTCAAAAGGGCGTTACTATGCTCATCGTCACTTTCGTTAGAGTCCAAAGGCTTTGAGCTCCTGGGCAATTGGATTACAGTTCCGGCTGATTGGTGCCCGTTGACCCATGTGCTCTGTCCACTGCTATCTGCGCCACTGAGCTGGCTTAGTATATTTTGATCCGTCAGATGTTCGAGGCTGGGTCGCATACGTTCTATTCCCGACAATTGTCTGACTTCAGGTGCAGTCAGAATCTCCCTGCTTGCATGTGGAGTCAGTTCCCCGGACGACCCTTCACTGCTTGCAGGGGGACACAGTTTCTCTTCCGACACTTCTCCGTTTTCGAGTGAAGTTGGTTCCTCTCTCGGCAATTGGTGGTTTGTGAGTGGAGTCCTTTCATCTCCTGACAATTGTCGGCTCACGAATGGCGTCGAATTCTCTCCCGATTGTCTCCCGACACGCATTTGGCTCGCGTTCAATGAGCTATTGCAGCCCAATCCCATGATTACAGATGCTATGGGCTCGAGTACATTTTTCGTACCGCCCGATTCACGATATGTATCCACAATAGACATGGGTGACGGAAAACGAGGACAGCTGCCAAGTAGATCTGATATGTTTAGTTCCTGTTCCAACTCGTGTTGTGCCATGGACAATATTTGCCAGATGGAAATGTCCGCCGCTTGCTGACCACATTTCTCATTATATTTGCGCTGCTCCTCGTACATGAGCCAGCGCAGTTCACTGAGATTTTGCCAGCGCTTGAATTGCTCCTTACGCCGCTCCTGCATCTCTTCCGCTTGTTTGATGAACAATCTGCGGCAGTTTTTCTGCTGCTGCGACAGCGTCTGCACCTCTTCGGGCAGCATATTCAGCTGCCGGCACCAGTAGAGCACGTTCTTGATTCTCAGCAACTTTTCGCGGTGGGCGGACGAGCTTGCACTATCCTTTCTGGCCTTACCGTTCATTCTGGCACAGCATAAGGATTTTTTTGTTTTTTTTTTTTTGTATATTTTGACAAGAGAAAATCTTAAAATAAATTCATACGTCGAACGCCATGACAACTATATTTCCATTCTCAACTTACCCACAGAGCTAATGATGTAGGTGGCCGGCGGCTTGAGTACGCTGCGTGCAAAGGCGCCTCGCAGCACCTCCAGGGCGCACGGCTCGGCGGTGACCAGCAGCATTCCCGGTGCCACATGTCCGGCATACTTGAGCGCACGTGTCGCGGCAGTCAGTGGAGCATTCCACCAGCATTGCGCGTTCGCGGCAAGGAAATTCTGAAAGAAACAAATAGAAATAGTTTTAAAATGGCAAATTCAATCAGAGGGCAACGGCAGGAGAAAAACTTGAGAAGTCGAACAACGTGAATATTTTTGATAGCATTTAAACATGACAAATACGATTTATTATTTGATTTCATAAAACAACTGATTTTATTTATAATACTCCTTATTCTTTATTTAGCGATATTTATACTATAATACCAACCGATTGTTCGTTTTTTAAGCTACTCAGGTTTTAAGGTCTCACTTTACTCCGAAGAATTCATTTCTATACATAAAATATTGTTCATCATATTTAGATCTATATATCTATATTTGGCTAAATAGCGAGCTTAGAAATTCTTTAGAAGACAAAAGTATTCAGCCTATTGCAAAATGCTATAAATTCAATTCGGTAAATAAACTCGAAAACAAATCAGCAAGCCAAGAAACGTTAAGGAAACATTTCCGGGTCGCATAATCTATCCTTTTTAGCCGACTAGATCAGCTGATTTAAGCGTTCTAGACTTATAATAATATTCGCCAGAAATATGAAATCTTGTCGCTCGAAGTTCTGGCAAGATCAATGGAAATTAAACAGAAATAATTTTAATGACTTGATAAAATATATTGTAATCTATAAAGGTGTTTATTAAAATTATATCAAAAGAACATCGGTTGGTTACTGTTGTCCCACGCTATATGTTATAATATATATTCCTTATGTCCAAGCAGCCCTTGAATATCCAACGAATTGAGTTTCTTTAGGTTTCTGGTCATTAAGTTAGCAATTCTCATGATTCGAGCTCATGTCATAGCTACAGGTTTGAGCAGGAGAAATGCTAAAAGCTTGTGCAGCACGTTCTGAAAATTTTAACTACTTCTTCAGGAAATATCGGCAATCAACGATCAACAAGATTTAATGGAGAGAATCAATTCCTGAGCTTCTTATGTGGCATCCGCACTAATTGACAAATTGCAGTGCAGCAAGTGGCATAATTGAGTTAAACCGCCTGCATGGGCTGGCGAGATCACGGGCTGGCGGGCTGGCGGGCTGGCGGGCTGGCGGGCTGTCGGCCTGGCGGGCTGCTTAAGCGTTATCCATCTGTGGGCGTTCGTAGTATAGCCCAAACCAAACCAGTTGGCAGCCGTCAATTAGCTAAGCGGATCGCGGCACGCCCCTCAACAAAAGACGGCCAACCGTCTACCACTCGGCAACGGCGAATGCAACATATTTGTTGAGGAGGCGCCACAAAGACGCTTCATCATTGCACCAATCGTTATTGTTGTTTTTGCTGCCGTCGTTGATGTTGTTGTTGGTGTTACGAATGAAATGAAAAATCCCCGACACGTTCTGCCCCATATAATTCCATAGAAATGGCAGCATTGCATTTATTGCCTTTTCTGCTTTTTATCTACGTTTTTCCTGCATTGCTTTTTGCAAATTTTATTTCTTTTCCCAACACTTTTCAAACTTTTGGCCGCGAGCAGCAAATAAATGTCCAATTTGTGCGGTGACAGGAACACTTGAGGCACGTTTCTGATGTAAACATGGCCAGGGATCGAGCAAAAAGTCACAGGCCTAGGACAGGGCAAATGGAAACACACAGCGCCAAAGGCCGATGCCAAGCCAATGTGGGGGAGCTGTTGGGGAATATGCTAGGAAATGCATTGCGGGTTTAAAGTGCAGTCAAAGGTTTTGTCGAAGTTTCTCTTTGGTTTCACTCAGAGATTACCATTGTCGATGCTTTTATAGTTTCACGCTAATGAACATCACCCAGTTTTATTTTTGTAGCCGCAGCGATTTGACCTTTTGGATGCCATTTCTCGATGTGGTCACTCCTTGGCTTTAATGTCGCCAGCGCATCGAGTGTTATACAATGGAGTTGCTGGCAGACCGACTACATGCATCCAGCTTGGGGCGCTCAACTAATGCATGAGCTGGCGCAAAAATTAACTCGTCATTGCCTGATGCAGTCGTCAGCGCAATCATCTGACTCCCTCCAGACACACATTCACACTCACACTCACAGTGGCACACATACATACAAATGGAGATCGCCCAGCCCATAGCAAAGGGGCGGCTTTGGCTGTCACGCGCCGCCATCAGATGACAACGTCCGAGCTGCATTATCTATGCAATCATAATCCGAGACTGAGCCTCTGCTCACTAATTTCTGCGCCATCATCGTCGGCATCTACATCAACATCATCATCATCATCATCATCATCATCAGCAGCATCAGCACGAGACCTGAAGGCGTAGCAGTCAGTGAAGCTGATGGCATCCCAAAATGTTTATGTCTTTGTCGTGTTTCATTTTCGTCTTGAAATGCTCAGTTTTGGTGTTTTGGGCTTTCGGAAGTAATGCGAAACTTTTAATAATCGAATTAAAAGTGCACGCCGCTGGCGTCTGCTATGAAAGTCTTTAAACCTAAACTTAAAGCTGACTTTTGCGTTTTCTCATCGCCTTTTGCTGCTGCGGCTGCCGTTTGATGGCGCTTTCATTGGACTTTTACTTGATGCCAGCTATGGAAAACCAAGCAACTAATACTCCCACCAAAAAAAAAAAAAAAAAAAAAAAAAAAAATCAGTAAAATTTTAAGTCCGCGACGTGCGGTGGCTGTAAAAGACAAAACTATCACCAGACTGCAGCTCCGAGATGAGTTTACCCAGTCGAGTCGAGTCGAGTGCTTTGGTGGGGGTGATGCTGCGACTGGCAGCTCATGTGCAGCTGAATCTTTCACTGTGTTTATGCCGCTGTTAAAGATAATAACAATCTGCAAACAAATGTGCAGAGCATAGGGACAAACGGACGGGCTGCCGAGATTCGAGGACGGGCGCTTAATAGAGTTATGATGAAGTATAATAATCCTTGACCTTACCGCCAACAACAATCTACTGGCGGCAGCCACTTATAACAAAAATAATAGCAAAGGTATTCGAAAGACAACAATAATAAAGATAAAAGTCGATTCCAGTGATTAGAAATTGTTGGTTTCTCTACTTTTACAGGCAGTGGAAATAATTAACAATACCTAGCAAAGCATAAAAGAAAAGCCGTTTGAAAGGCCAACTCAGCTAAAATAATTAAAAAAATAAATTATAACCATTCTATCTTGACCATCCTCTAGACCTAACTGACCGGGTCTGGACTTGAAATAATCAACTACCCCACAAAACTTTCCTGTATCCAATACCCAAAATTTTACTCTACTTTAGCATTTCATGCAAATAGCCCAGGAATGTAAATTTACTGATTTCTGTTTAGATAAAGTAGTAAAGTGGCTAAAAGTATCTGTAATTATTTAATCAAATTACAAAAATATAACAAAAATCCAAATTGGGTATAGTTGAGGTTTGTAATCCCTAAAAACATTCATGAGTTCTTTTTTATTTGACAGGAAACGGAAGTCAAGAGCTGACAATATTAAAAGCTGGTCCCATTATAACTTTTAGCCTCGCATAATTATCTTCCAGATGTAAGCTGAGAAAATAACTGGGAACTCTCATTATCTTAATAAGTATCATACATGACTTATTAATATGAATTTGCAAAAAACAAGAAAACAATTTAGGAAATTACACAAACAAGAGTTTTGCCTGGGCATTAAGTAATACTGGGTATCTGATCAATGAATAAGTATGTAACTTTGCGCTACACTTTACAGTAACATCATTATTTTCCTGTGCACACACACATATGTATATGTATATGCTTCTGAGAACTATCATTATTCATGTGACTAATGCGATTTTGCAAGTTTCTCAGCAATTTCTATTTGTCTTGCCTCGTGCCCATTCACACAATTAAAGAACGCGTCCCATCCCACGAGCTGCAAGTCTCAGTTCTATCTGAGGGCTTCATCGTTTTGTTTGTCTGGTCATTTCATGCCGTGGTCAATGGCTGTCGTTGTGTTGCGGTCCGTGTTCGGGTCGAGGTTCTGCTTAGTCCATAAAACTAAGCACTTGTCGGAAGCGGCTGCTTGCATAAATATGCGAGCACAATTCCAATCAATGCGGCGCGGCAGCTGATAAGCGCACAAATTGCATAGTTCAGGGGGGTGCAACGCCCACTGCAGATGGAACAACCCTGTGCCGGGGGGAGGGGTGGCAGGGCAGGGCTGAAGGCAGGGCTGAAGTGGGCGGCGTCTTCACAGATTCCCCGCAATTCGCACTGCACTTAAGCTGCCAACTCGATTTGGTAAGCCGGCCGTATGCCTCGGGCACAGGCTGTGGTCGACCCAGGGGGTTGGGACCGAGTGCTGGCTGTCGTCGGGTTCATTGACCAGAGATATCCACAAAATCTAGTCTTGGCCTGCACATGCGATTTGTTTTATTAGTTTTTGCCGAGGGCTTAAGCAATGTTTATATTGCCAAAACAAATTGCAATGGCAGCTGCTGGCACAAGTCTTTGCTGGGACTGGCACACACAAAGAGCATGCATATATATAGGTGATATTTGGCAATCGTTTGGCTCCGACGACCAGCAATTAATAACAAATATCAACTCGACTCTGCCCAGCTGAAGTCAATGCAATTCGCATTGATTTGGACTCAGCTCTTTAAGCTGCAGCTTACTTCGTGGTCCTACCCTTGCCTATCTGCTGGCCTGTCAGTTGTTTGCAAACTTTCCGAATTGCAAAACTTCTGGCAAATAAATCTGCGCCATTCAATGAAAATAAAAAGCAAAATACAATGTAAAAATATCAGCTGCTAGAAATCAGCGCTTCAATTTAAAGCCGAAGCGTGAAAAGTCTATTAGGTTGACGCGACGTTCGAAAAACTGTGGGAACAATGAAGTCTGCTGCTCCAGTCTGCTGCAGCCAGCTCCAATTCCAGTCAGACATCCACTCTGCCTGCCCTCCACCTTGACAGACGTGCCCCATGAGCTGTT
Organism: Drosophila mayaguana; assembly: GCA_037075325.1. Taxonomy (NCBI): domain Eukaryota; kingdom Metazoa; phylum Arthropoda; class Insecta; order Diptera; family Drosophilidae; genus Drosophila; species Drosophila mayaguana. Next base: position 1,433,163 of record JBAMCG010000080.1, on the reverse strand, counting down.
GGAGCTGCCACCGCGTTGCACCTGTTTACTTGGGTTCTTTCGCTACTTTTAAGTTTGATTTGCTTCCGAGTCTTTGCAATTGTCTTGACTGTCCTTGCTATACCCTAACCAAGAATGGGAATGTGAGCTGCTCTAATATAATTAAGGAAAAGTAAATGTACTAGTAAGTAATTTGATTTTGTTTCTCTCTAAAGATTCAAAGTTCTAAAGTCCCTCAAAATCACTTAAAATAATTTATATAAATATAAGTATATTTAATTAAATACTATATAAAAAGTGTTTAGGGAATTATGGAAGATATGTTAAATATACATATTACGAAAGGAAATATCTGGCAAATCTTACTTGGGATTAGAATTGATACATTTCGCATGGCTTATATCTCAAATCTATTTATTTATAGTATCAGCTATATCGACGTGTAGGTATATATCTGACAGGTATTACAGTTAGACAAAAATTGTTTATAAATTACCTGAGCTGCCGTTGGCCCATATTTATGATATTTGATAGACGGCAAAGTACATAAAATAATCCGAGTAACTGCAGTAGTGAAGGTATCAAATGGTAAACTATTCTCAACTGAATATACTCGTTGTAATTGTTGTTGCTTTTGCTAGTTGGCAGTTGTTGCTGCTGTTGTTGATGCCTTTTGTATTTTGGCGTTGATGCGCAGCTGGCACTTGCTGAAATGTCTGGCCGGATTGGCTGCGGGCAATGTCATTCATAGCAGTTGGTTAAATAGCTGCTGCATACAATACAGTATATATATATATATATATATATATATATATGTATATATGTATATATGTATATCCCTATTGGTATCTGTATCTATAGCTATGCATTCGTAGCTATGTGTCGGGCACTTAGCACGCAATTTCTCTCAGTGCGCTCCTCGCCGCGCTGGCTGTCATTCAATCAATCTGGCAATCATGCAATGCAATTGCAGGGCATTAAATATGAGTAGCAACACTCATTTTCCACATTATATACATTGCGCCCGGCCAAACTTTTCCTGGTCTGTCTCCCATTTTCGGTTGTCAACATTTAATGGGAATAGTTGAGACTCGCTGTCAGAAATTCTAATTGGAATGTAATGCTAAAGCACACACACATCTATATGTGCGTTTGTATGTACTAATATAAAAGCGATAGTCAAGCCAAAGTTAATCCAACTAGCAATTCAGCTATTGAGTCTTAATTAAAGTGCCAGCATTCGTCATGTGTGATAACTTGGAAATATCAATTAAATGACTCAATTTGCGGCAAATGAGAAAGATTGCTGGATGTACTTTAGATTGTGGCCTTCACAGCTGAATGACTACAAGTATTATTATTATTATTGAGCTGCCAGTGTCTAGCCAAGTTGTCGACCTAATTGGGATATTCATTTAATACCATGCGCCGAGTTGATTTATTAGATAAGTAGAATGCAGCTATATATTTAATGATGACTTTTAGCCTGCAAGGTTATTTCATAGTTGAAAGTAGAGAAAGCGACAGTAAGTCGTATGTATATATATATATATATATATATACATATATATAAACACGACTAATGTAAACACTTTATACAAAAGTAATCAAGTTTACGGCAGCAGCTCTTCTCGAATCTGAGCTTTAAATAGAACTGAAAACTGAGGCAGTAAAAAGTCAAAGTCGCTGCTAGAGCAACAACAACAACAACTACCACTACTAATACGACTACGGTAAACGAGCTTGAGAACAGGTAGAGCCACCAACTGTTCGCAAAGTCGACGAGTTTCTTATTAGTCAAGTCAAAGGCCTGAGTGTCAACCGAGGCAAATTAACTAATTTGCGTTATTTACGCCAACTGAGGAGGTGAGATAAATGCAGTTTTAAATTAAGTTGGAGTTGCACTTCATAATAGAGTCACTCTTAAATTTGACCTAATATATTTATAGTTTCTCTCATTTGAAATTGCTCATCTTTTAATATTTTAAGACGAATTGAAGACTAATTTAGGACTAATGAAGATACATTCATAAATATTTATAGTTTATTCTCTTTTAATAAGCCCATTTTCTATTAGACTCAGACTCATTCATATTTATAATTTATTCCCTTATAATAAACCCATTTTCTGTTAGACTCAGAATCACAAAGAGCTCAATACCAACCGTTTGACTCAAAGATGAACACAAATTTGGAGTTTCACATATAAATAATTAATATTTGGAGTTTAAATAGGAAAACGTGTGCAAACTTTAATTATTATTAGTTTAGATTCAAATATTTTTTATATATAATAATGCGATTAATTAATCGTTCTTAATTAGGCAACCCCAATTAAATATGTTGTTATAATAGCAATTATCAAAGTTGTTGTTTACATATATGTAACTATCTAAATGCTTGAAATTAGTAGTAAATTTAAAGCTTCCTTATGGCAAACAATTTAAATGAAATTTAACAGAAAGCTTGAACTGGGTAAATAGTTTAATTAACTTTTGCCATACTGCGAGGGCACAGCGGAAAATATTTTGTCTAATATCCGTTGCCAAACGGCTCGCAGAGACAACAACCCAACAACAGCAGCTAAGCCACTCTCAATATACATACATATATACATATGTATATGTATATTGCACATGTCTGCGATTTGTGCGATTTGTGCCGGGTGCCGAGTGCCGAGTGGCGAATGCCGAGTGCAGAGCACCGAAAGTCGACTGCCGCGGGGAGCAATTATTGTCGCCGGCGTGACTTGAACTCAAGCAGTTGCCACTTGGCCGGCGGACATTGGACACTCCACAAAGCACACACAGCACACACACAAACTGTGGACTGGACGTAATCCAAGACGACCTTGTTGACGTCGTCGACGTCTCTGGGGTTCATCAGTTGGCTTGCATAATCCACAATTGGAAAATGTGCGCGGCCCACACACACTTGGCGCAGCTCTCGTTTGTCAGCGATGATTTGTTTGTTTTCCAATCAAATTAGGCCTTAACGCAATTGCAAATGAAATCGAAATTAAGATCAATTATGGCCATAAGCGCTTGCCAACGCTAACCAATTAAAAGCATTCAACTTTAACTCGAGTTGGGTGACAATAAATAAATTTACGTTTAAGAGTTGCGCCATCGTTAAAAATTTCATTTAACTCAATCAGCGCCATGGGAGGGGAGTTCCATGCATTAGCCAGAGGCAGAGAGAGAGAGAGGGTGGGAGATAGAGATGGGGGCTTGAGGGAGGAGAACAATCAAAGCCCATAACAATTCGAGCTGCCGCGTGCCGATAAATCAATTTGCTTGGCTCGCTTCGTCTTTGCTTTATTTTCATTTTGATTGCACATGAAATTGTGTTTGATCAGCTACAGGCCGGAAAGCTGGTGCGACTTGGAGTCATTGGAGTCGAACCACGGCACCCGGCGAGGGGCGGCAACGGCTCCAAATGGTTTTATTTAACAAGCTGTCTCTGTGACTGCTGGTGAATGGTGGCGCGTTGGCCACAGACCAGATCAAGATCGCAACTGGATCTAAAGCAGGAACAGTTTGGGCACCTAGCAGAGAAGAGCTAGCAGTGAACTGCTCCTGGCCGTTTCTAGCTGAATCGCCGTTTCTAGCTTCATTTCACTTTTCGATTATTTGTATTTCCATTAACATTTTCATTGCCAAATTTCATGCTGTGGCATTGGCTGAGTCGTGCTGCTATATATATCTCCTGATTCTATGACGCAATTTTGCATTCGAGCAAATGTGGCATTCTCTCGCCTGAGCGTAAAAGTCAAACTATCATAAAATATATTAAATCAAATAAAAATATAAAGAAAAAATCCCATGGAACACAAAACAAGTTGTTTGACTTCAAGTCATTTGCGTGTTGCAAACATTAAGAAAAATTGTATAATATAAAAGCTAAATGCGTCGACGACTCTCAAATGGTTCAGAGATCATTCAGGTTACTCGCAGAGCACCGCCTGCCTAGATTGCATGTTGGCTTTGCAAAAGCTGCGCTTTATATATTTTAGCTCATAAAAAAGTCAATTACCTGTCTCTATAAAAACATCATCCTTCTCTATTCTAGTATCTCATAAAGCATGGATTTTATTTGGCCAGGGCGTGGCTCTTTTTCAAATGTATATAAATATTTTTATTACAGTTAAATATATGCTGTACATTCACTTGGAGAAATAATCAATACATGACTCTTAAATTTTTGATGTATATAAATAGTCAACTATTCAATAAGTAAAACAACAATCCATAGAAAAATTGGATATATTTGTTTGTGCATCTGTTATATTAACTGTTCAATAAGTAAGACATCGACGTAAGTTGTTGGAAACTTTGATAGGTGAAATTAGAGTTATTTATCATAGAAACACTAATTTGTTGTATATGGCTGTCATAAAAGACTATTTATTTAAAAGGCGTGTAACTCAAGTTTACCCATTTGTAGAGTCATCTTTAATGAGTTTTCAATGGATTGCCCAAGCGCGGAAATTTCGTCACACATATTGCGCATATTTTCTCATCATTCTCTAACCGGAAGCAAACTTTTTAAAATTTAAATAAAATATACACATATACCTAAGAGTGGCTGACCCTGGAAAACGCCCTTAACAAACAAATATATGTAGACAATTATAAATATATACATATGTCTAAGTATATCTACGCAACATTGACTTCTGTCTTGGACTTGGTCCCTTTCAAGCTATAACTCCCTCTCCATTGAGGCCCAGCCCAACATAATTCACACTTGATTGCACTTGCCCACAATATGAAACGACATTAAAAAGCGAGCCAAGAACTTTATCTTGAGGGTTACAGTAGAGCAGTTTATTGTGCGCATAGCTCGTGAACTCAGATTGAACTACTTCCTGTTCTCTCACATAATTTTCAATAAATTTGATGCATTTCTTTGGGCTTGCCCCAATTCGGCCTCGTTTATGGTTTGGCCCCAAATATTAACAACGCTTCTGGCCGCTTCCGATTCATATTCAGGGCACGCTTCTTGCTGCTCTTATCTCGACAGACGACGAAATACATGAGAGACCATACAAAACGGTGCCGAGGCACGTATTATTAATTAGCACACATGCCCACTCCGAATACGAAGCCCGTTTCACATATGAATGTGAGTGTGTTTCCTTCCCTCTGTATGTGTGCAACGCATGGAAATGTAAATGAAAACTCAAGGGAATCACTTATGCGACAATGTTTTGGCATGCAAAATGCAAAGAAAACGAAATATATATCGTATATATATCAAGTAAAGTAAAGTAAAGTAAACCAAAAGAAAAAGATAAGTGGGCGGCTGCCCCTTTGAAGTGTCTCTGTTGCCCAACTCACGACCATTTATTAGTCATTTAAATGTCAATTTCACAACACTTGAAAGAACTATAATAAGCAATCAAGCAACCCAACGGCAATATACTCGGTGAGCAGAAGATGAAATACGAATTCAAAAAATAATTATGGAGATATGCGAATGTTAACGAAATTACTCAAATGTCTTAAGTTGACTAATTGCTGTGCTTTAACAAATATATAAAAGCATTTAAAAATGATTTATAGCAATTAGCAAATTTATTTATAAACATCGAAAATCATTTGAAGCCACGAAAATTAGCTAGAAAGTGCAGCTGGAGCTTTGAACTAGCCGAGGCCAGATGATTAGATGACTTGGCCAGTTCTGTGTCTGCTGCGTTCATCTCTCTTAGTCATTATTACAATTATTTATCAAGTAAATTTAAAACCAGTTTTCTTATATGTGAAATAGAACTGTGTGACGTCGTCTTGAAGTATAAACATTAAAATACTTAATAAAGCAATATAAGAGAGATTAAGTAATAAAGATATATATGTACCGAATGAAGAGCTAAATCAAAAATCCTTATACTTATTACCTCATTTTCGATTGATGTTGAGCAAAAAGTTAAATAGCTAGTAAGGAACATCTGATTGTAAAAAGTGTTTGATATAAAATTAATCCCAAGCTCATTTAATTTAATCAATGACTGATAAAAGAGGGTTGGAAATATTTGTATGCTTACTTATGACAACTGAAGAATTTACATTTAATTTGAAATTTAAAATACAATTAGCAGTATAATGTTTGCTGTCAGCAAAGATCTACAAAGTAATAACGCATTTGATAGTTTATTACTTATAAGATCGTCAAGGTACCAGTGAGAGGTATATAGGTATATCTATGGAAACAATCAAAAGTATTCCACGAGTAGGTATGCATAGATAATTCTTGATCTACTTTTAATGGGGTAAATTATCTATCAAATTACCAAAGCTGCAACATAAAAACTATAAGAGATAAAGATTTATCTACTCTTAGTGGTCATATACGGAAAATTTAACAGATTTTAAGCCGACAGATATATAAATGTAGACAAATACGGGTAAACACCGAGACGGATATTGCACAAAGCCAATATACTCGAACACTTCGTGAATGATTATAAGATGAAGTAAAAATATATACTCGCGGTCTTAGGAGTCCGTTGCCTGAATGTGCGCAATTAGCTAGCATTACAAATAAATTATGTAATTTGTGGTAAATGCGGTCTAATAATAGTTTCAACCTAAGTTGCTATTTGCTTAGTGCTATGCATTTATATTATTACTTTTGGGTCAATTTATAATGCTTCATAAATTAGCGCTTCAAACTTGAACTTGACAATGACGTCATGCAGCAATCAAATTGCAATAAACAATGAAAAGAACAGCATAACAATAAAAACTCAGCCACCAAAAACTGAATAAAAATCTGTCGGAACAACTCGCTCAAATAAAACAACAACAACGACCAAATAGAATAAAATACAAACAAATTCAAAAACTAATTTAAAATTCAAATTCGCAGCCAACGCTGTGGAAAATTGTCGGAAGCCAAAGCCGAATGCAAAATTCACAATTTCGATTGCTTTTAGTGGTGCGACTCATAATGAACTTCATGAATATGAAGCCCCAGTGATTTATTTGCCATTGCGCTTATCTGTTGCAAGTTGCCAGTTGCAAGTTGCAAGCTGCAATTTATAAGCTGCCTTTTTATGGTGCATGAGCCACAATAAAAAAAGGGACCCACTGGCTGCCAACTTCTTTCAGAGTCATCAATAAAAGGCGAAGATTATAAAAACAGGACACGAGCTGCGACTACTGGGGCTACTATATATATATATATATATATATATATATATATATATATATATATATATATATATATATATATATATATATATATATATATATATATATATATATATATATATATATATATCTGCATATATATCTAAACTAAATATCAAAGTTCAAGTCAGTTGCGGTTGTTTTTGTCTTTTTGTTGCACGTTGCTGTTGCAGTTGTTGTTATTGCAGATTGTCTAGTCAGAATGACGCCAACAGATTTGCCGTAATTTTAAGTGTAAGCTGCCAACTGGCAAATGGAAAATGGCAAAACCTGTGCTCCATCGTTCCGAGTCATTTGTCGTCATGGGAAGTGCGCACAATGCATAAAAAACAACAACGCACAGAGCGACCTTGAACCGAAGTTTCATACAAATGTGTAAGCTCGCATACGAACATATTAAACAACAATTCGACTAAAGCCGTTTAGCCGATTTCTACGATGGCTATTTTGAAGCTTTAATCCGATTTAAATCTCTATATTTATCTTTTGCATATTCCTTTATCGCTTTGTAAGCAAAAGTCAACAAAAGTCATTGAAACCTTTAAAGTTGAACTCTCTCTTGCTCTCGCTCACACTATCTCTCTTTCGCTCACTCTTTTAATGCGAGCTATCTGCTACAGCGATCTTCATACGCATTTCTGCGGGCTCTAACCATTTGGGAAATTTAAGCGAAAACTTGCGAATCTCTTTTGTGAATCACTCGTTCAGGTTACAAGCCAGGCCTCCCCATTTCTCATTCTCGAGCATCCTCACGCACTTTGGGCCACTGAAGCGCCGTCTGAGCAACGAGCACTGGACAGTGGACAGAGGACGATGGACGGTGGTTTTGCCTGTGGACCAGGCAACCAGTTGTGTCCAGAAACCAGTTCGCAATTCACAGCTAGCTGATGGCAGTTCTTCTGTGGCAACATTCGTTCAACTCACCTGAAATATCATATATCCCGAGTCGTACATCCAAAAGTCCTCGGGCGTGTGGCCCGGCTTGCTCAGCTGGATGGCCAGGCAGCGCTGTAGTATGAGGCGACAGCGCTGCGGACCACCGGGCGACTTGGTGCCCATTGCGTTGCGATTGCGATTTTTTGTCTAAAAATAACACGAGACGCGCCGAAACGCCGGAGACTGGAGACTGAAGACCAGAGACCGGAGAGTGAAGTTCAAGTTGCAGCTTATTCGCGGGGCGGTTAAATTCGCTTCTTGTTGCCGTTGTTGTTGTTGTTTGATTTTGAATTCTTGTTGTTTTATTATTTTTTTCAACTTTTTTTTTGTGTTTTGTGCGTTCAAAGCTTCACTTTTAATGGTCAACGAAAAACAAAAGAGAAGAACTTAAGGAAAAAGCAAGAACGAAACTCGTATTAAACTCGATTGGTTGTTTGGTTGCTTTTGTTGCTGTTGTTGTTGTTGTTGTTACATTTTTGTTTTCGCACACTTTTGTTTTCGACTTTGTTGCTCTCTGCTTTATGGCTTTTACTTTGACTCGCATGAACCTTTGTGCTGAAGCGACGACACAACAAACAAACGCAACGACGCGGCGCACGCGCACCAACTAACGAAAGCAACGAACGCAAAGGCAAACGAGACGCAGCTGAGAAACGACGAGCACAGCGCGAGAGGGAACCGTTCGTACCCAGCGACAAAAACCAACTGAGCGCCAATAGCTCTGCTGCTGCTGCTGTTGCTGTTACTTCTCACGATGGCTGTTGCCTCTGCTGCTGCTGCTGCTGCCGCTGTTGTTGCTGCTGTTGCTGCTGTTGCTGCTGCTGCTGTTGTCGCACAACACGAGCGCCAACGAACTGACAGCGACGCGAGCTGCTTCGGCTGCGCAAGTGGCGTTTGCATTGGCGGTTCGCTTGTTTTTTCGCACACATTTGGAGAGTCTCGACTTTGAAGTTTTGCCTGCCCGCTTGGAGACTTTTTGCTGCTGCTTGCTGAAATGACAACCACAATCAAAACGAGAAGCGGCATTAAAACCTTGATTATAAAATCAATTAGGCGAACGAAAAAATATATATATGTGTATATGTATGTGTCTAGGTCTATGAAAAGGTATTATAAATAATCACAAGTGCGACGTCTTGCCGTCCACAATTGCTCCTAATATTATTGTTATTAGCATCATCATCATTAGCAATAAACCTTAACGGTATGCCAAAATTTTTGGCAACTGTTTTGACATAAAAGATTTCTGAACTCTCCCAACAACGGTTGCTGCCCATTTCCTGCCCAGATTACCGGATATACTAATGACTACAAATGGATTAATTAAAAGCAAAACCTGAAACATGGATTTCAGCTGTTTTTTAGGGCATACAGTACATGATATACATATATATATAAATAATATAATATATATGTATATATTAAAGATATAAAGAAATTCAATTTGCATGCTAGGAAATGCCAGACGCAGATTGCCTTTAATTGCGCATACGCCATGTACGACGAATGCCAATCAACGATTGCCTTTTTCCTTAATGTATGTAAAAGCTGTCAAAGTCGAATGAAACGCAATCAAAAATGGCATAGAAAAACAGTGCGTCAGCATTAGAAATTTACATAGACAATTATCAGATCTCGAGCTCGGGAGATCTTACACGATTATTCGATTCGTGTCGCGCTGCCAGCGCTTGGTTTATCTCTGGCATTTGTCGCACATTCATCTTCCGAATTCGGTCAATGCGCGCGCCAGGGACATAAAACGACACGCGGCGGGAAAGAGAAGGGAAATGACAAAGTGAAGAGAAAGAGCAGAGTGCTACGACTGTAAATGGAGCTGACAGGGAATGAGTGAGAGAGAGAGAGAGAGAGGAACTCGCACTCTCCACTCCACACTCTGCTCGGGCTGTGCAGTTGTAAGAGGCAAACTCAAAGTCGCCAGCCAATTAAATGCTGATGATCTCATCGCCCACGTTTCGATTCTCAGCGCGTTGGCATTTTGGCCAGATCAAGTGTCGTAGTTGTGCGGTGTAAGTCGATGTTGGTCAAAGCCGATCTGTACCCCGACCCTTTACGCATTTTCCTTTTACTATTTATTTATTATACTTTTATTTGTCGACCCATTAAGAGGCGGCTTTTGTTAGAAAACACGTTTCTCCAAAGACACCCAGCCAATCCAAACTGAACCGAGCTAACCCGGCAAGCAGCCATACACATTCCATGAGAAAGAGAATTCGCCAGCTGTGCCGCGCGGTCTGTGAATATTTTGGCTTTCTGGCTTTTGTTTATCTGTTTCTGTTTGTCTTACAAATCACAAACGTTATAAATGGGGGAAACCAGCCGAGAAAAGGTGCTAAGAAATCTACATCAATTATTACTATTAATAATAAGCTGTCCAACATTGCGATTTGCATATATATGTAAATATATCTATGAGATATGCTTGTACATATATAAATTTATTTGTTGTCCGTCTACTTGGATTTCCAGTGCCCCGGGCTTGACTTATGCTCAGCTCGCTGAGTCAGTAATTAAATTTGCACATGACTTCGAGTTGCGCTTGAGTTTGAATACGAATTCGAGTTTTGAGAGTTTTCAACTTGAACAATTGAGGAAATCAAGCGAACAATGTCCTTTAGTGACCTTCGAGGTGCTAAAAATAAATGCCTACTATATTTTAGAAATGATGGCATTATAAGTTAGCAGTTCAAGTTCTGTCCGAATTATGAGATCATGACTTGGAATATTATGTAGTAGTTAGCTCTTTTATGGCCTTGCTAATTTGCCTAAGCCAATAGAAAACTTTCCAATGAATTCATTATTATTTATATCTTATAAATATCGAATAAATCACACATTCATTGGCATAGCTGTTATTGAAACACTCTGTCCCTGATCTTTTATTCATTGACATCCAAATTAGATCTGCATGGTCTATTTCTGTGCATGGTTTGTACTAATTCTTCACGCTCTTTTATTGTTAACAAAATATATAAGAAATAAAACAATAGTTAACTGTGATATGAATGTAGAATATAATCAAATTGCCTTCTGCCAGGAAAAGACAATGGTAAAGAAATTAATATAAGAAATAAATGAATATCTCTATTAAGAGACATTTCCATTATAGTAAACAAAACCAGACAAAGACTAACAGCGGGATTTTATATATAATTGTCTGGGCGATTGGTCAAGAATGAGTGTTGTCTCTGCTGAGGTGGCACCCCCTCTGCCCACTGCTGATGCTGCAACATTGACAGCTTACTTTCAATTGCGACATCTAGTTAGCGCAGAAATTTAAGAGGCAAATAAAACGACACGATCGACTGGATCGGCTGCATGAATGAATCGCTTAATGAAGCGACGCTGGCAATTGTAGACAGGCCGCCAAGTCTGGAGCAGGACTGAAGCTGGCTCTGGCACTGGCTTTGAATCTCTGTTGTGGTCTGGTTGTGGTCAGTCGTCAGGCCTTATCCACCCGCAAAACGTCAAAAGTTTTCACCACCCGTCGCCACCGCGGCGCTCTGTGGCGGACTAGCTACATAATTCAGTTTTACGGTTCAGCAGCGATTGGCGCAGGCGTCCGATTTTATTTTCGCTGTTTTTTCGTTGCCCCACGATCCAGCAGAGCCTCGTTGCTGCATGCTAGCCAATTGTTGCAATGTGGCAAAGCAATCGATTTAAGCGCCGCCGCATAAATTGAAGGCAACGGAGCTGCCACAGCGTTGCTGCTGCTGCCAAAGGTTCCTCCAATCTACAACAACATGATGAATTGTTTTCATTGTTGACTTGTTGACTGCCAACTGCAGTCAGTTGGAGCTGGAGCTGCTCGTTGCTGCCGCTGTTGCTGCCGCCGCTGGTGATGTGACTGATGAAGTAGGAAAAAATTGCAAATTGTATCAAAAATTTAAATTTTCGCTTTCATTATGCGGCGGTGGCGTCGCTGACTGCATCCATTCCATTCCCCGGCTGCCACTCAACGGCGGCATTTGCTAATGGACGAAGTTGCTGCTGTTGCTGTTGCTGTTGCTCTTGCTGTTGCCTTTGTTGCTTTGTTGACTGTTGACTGTTCGCTGCCTGCTGCCTGCCATTGTTTTGGTTTATTTCTTTAACTTTTCCCTATTTTCAATTTTGACAGCCGCGTTTTTCACAAATAATGAGCTGCCTTTGTTCGCCCCCGAAAAAATATGATAGAGAGCGAACGAAAAGCTAAGGCGCTTAAATAATTTATTGGCACTGACCACAGGCTGCTACGCAGTAGCCTTTGATTCTGTGGCACGGCGCGTATACGCAATATGCAGCACCTATCACCCTGCTAGCCAGAGCTGCAACAAACGGCTGCAACTGCACCGACTTGCAACTGGCATTCACTTTCAACTAATTACGCGCATAAATTAAATGCAAAACATGCTTCATTACAAATATCTGCAGCAAAAGTAAAATGAGGAACACAATCGCAGCTGGAGAAAGACAAAGCGACAGCCAGAGAAATGAGACTTTGCAGATGCTAGAGCCAGAGCCAGAGCCAGCGCTACCAGAGTCAGAGCCAGAGACATCAGGAATGTCAAAGATGTTTGGCGAAGCCAAGAAATGACATGCCATGCTCATGCTTAGACCCCATGCTCCCATGAACACCCGGACTCCCGTACGCCCGTACGTCCGTGCAGCCGCAGCCGTATTGCATTGCTCCTGCAGTAGCTCCGCCAAGCGTGTGGCATCCACAGCCGAGACGACGGCGGCGTCTGCAAAGCGGAGACATTGCGGCAGACGTTGCAATAACAATCACAACAACAACAAACGCAGCAACAACAAATCACAAACTTTAAATATGCATCCCAGCTCGAGTGCAAATACTCTTTCGCATTAGCTAATACAATTATAATTAATATGAATGTGATGTAAATTACATGTTCAATCGTTACAGCAGCTTGCGAACTTTTCAAATATTTATTAATAATTGATTTATTTATTATAATTCTTTATACTGTATTTATTATTTATTTATAACTTTCATTTAGTCTTGATCAATTCTTAACTAAAAGTTTAATATATTGGAGCTTACTATTCGATTCCTGCTGATATTCCGATAGGACTCATTGGAAATTTGTTTACAGCATTCGTAGCTGATATTTCATGGTCTTATTAAGTAATACAATATATGTAAAAAGGTATATGCTGATACACACTTGTTTGTCTAGTCATACATTTTATTTCAATGGATCGCAGCGAGCCACTCAATAGATATAACAAAACAGTTTTATTCTGCTTTTCAGTATTTTTAGTATTTGAATCAAGTTCTGGAATTACAAGCTCCAATAATCTATTCAATTATAAATATAGATTTAGCAACTTCAAAGCTGGCATATACAAGAACTTATTTTCCCTAGGGCATATATTTTTCTCTATTCAAAAAATAGACGCTGTTCTTATTTATTGCGTGCATTCACCAGAAGCTAATATATAAATGTGTGTAAATTTATAGAGCCAGCTTTGCAGACTCTTATCGAAAAGCAATCAACTTGACGTGCTATGTAAAAACAAACTGCACGACAGCTGCGTAATCCCCAGCCTTATTGTGAGGGCATATAAACATATGACAGCGACAACATCAACAATAGCAACAACCAAAGCAATAAATGCAGCTACCGCAGGAGCTGTGACAAAGCCGTTGATAACAACAACGAACAGCAAATGATTATATATATATATGTATGTATGTGTATATATATATATATGTGTGTGTGTGTGAGTGTATTTGTATTTGCTGTGTAATTTTTAGTGGCGTCTTCAATTTCAGCATTCTTTTTGCCGTCTGCATATTTGACGTTGTTGTTATTGCACTAGCAGTTGTTGTTGTTGCTGTTGCTGCTGCAGTCAGAGATTGGTGATGTGCGCAGTGCCAGCAATCTTAGCATCAAACGTTTTGGCTTATTGTTCAAAACGCGGCTCACGTGTCGTATGCGTAATCTGTTCCAATGAATTGTTTGGCGCATAGTTTTCTTGTTTTTTCTTTTCTTGCTACTGTCCAACAATTTCGGGAAGTTGTTATCAAACATTGTGTGTCAGTTGCATTGCTGCTGCTGCTGCTAATGCAATGTGAGCAACGGCTTTTCATTTGTTGTCCTCCAGCCAATGAGCAAATTCATTTAGGCCGCCTATTGCACTAGCCTCCCTCTCAGTGTTGCTATATATCATATGTTGCTGTGCCGCTTTTTGCCTTTTGGTTTTCTCTGTGTGCAGTTTTGTCTTTTCCTTGTCTCGTTTGTCAGACATTTGACAGTTGTTTGTTATTTTTGCACGTTGACTTCTACGGCTGGCTGTCTGTCTGTCTCTCTCTGCTGCTCTATCCGTGTATATATAGATATGCTGTGTGTGTGTGTGTGTGTGTCCTGTGTCTGTGGCATATTTTCCATACCCCTCCTGCATTTGCCAGTTGCCTAACAGCCGCCCACTTCATCAAGCTGACCCCCGCGTCGCAGCTAGCCCCTTTCACCTTGTTTTAGATTTCAATTTTTATGGCAAGTCAAATTTTTGTGATGCTCGTTTCGTTTCGTTTCGTTTTGTTTATTGCCGTTTTGGAGTGTGCAACATTTTCGAGGAAGTTAAAATTTGCATAGAAAAATGGAAATTAACAAGACCATTTGACTGGCTGTCTACCCCTGACACAGCTGGCCCCTCCACCTCTCACCCCTTGTGCTTCGTCCTGTTTGTGCATTTGTCTATGTCCGTGTCTATGTCTGTGCCTGTGTCTATATTTAGGCTGTTTAGGCCAACATGTTTGACCAACTGAACTGACTGAATGACTGACTATCACAGTTGGTGGAAGTTGCATAGCCTATTTTCACTTCTCTGGACGCCACCCCTACCCCACCCCGCCCACCTACCACACACACACACACACACACACACATCTCTGCTGTGATGTAATCAACGTAATGCATGCGACAAACTTTCAGCTCGAATTTCAATTTGAGCTGAGTGATGCAGACAGCACAAAGAAATACGACATGAAATATGAAAAATAAAAAGAGATCAAAGATCGCCAGCGATTGCATCGCATTGCATGCATAATCGAATAATCGAATAATTAATAATTAATATTTAATATTCGTGTAGTTTGACTGTCAAAAAGTTTCACTTGTGTTTACATAAAGATTATTTCTTTTTATATTGCCGTTGCACTTTCAGTTGCAACTCCATTTCTCACAGTCCTGAGCCAATGCTGTTGTTTTCGTTCACGTGACCTCCAAGGCAAACCTCACGTACAAGGATTTTACGATCAACCCACGCCACTTGCACACTTATATAAAAAATGGAAAATAATAAAAACCTATCTGTTACATCTGCTGTGTGTATCTCGTGTATCTTTTTATATCTTGGAAAAGTGAAAATTGATGCATGCCCAGGCAGACAGGCATAAAGGAAGCCTCGCTCGCCCAGCAACAATTTCCTTATGGATTTTAATATTTCTTTTATAAGTCAGTCACGTTAATTCGCTTAAAGGCCTAATGAAAATGAGGCAGGCGCCAAAAGACGTGCAACAACATGCTACATGATAGGGTTGTCTGCTCCAAGTGGAGAAACCACCGATTTACCGTGACAACAATTGATAGAGAGAGATTTCCCAGATACCGCCACACGAAAAGATGATGCCCCTCATATTGGGGGCTCACAAATGTTAATTGACTTTTGTCGTAGCTCGCATTTCGCATCTCTGAGTAAAAACCTAAAGCGATTCAAAGTTATTTAGTTTGTTAATGCCAACTTATGTATACATTTAGCCATTGCCAAAACAATGATGTCATAATAAAGACGACCAAATTTGTTGTTTGAGCAGGCCGTCCAATAAATAATCTCACTTGATGCAGTAGTATTAAACGAGTATGCAGTAGTATTACTAAGTCAATCTGTGACTTCCAATCATCTATTCAGATCAACTACCAAATACTTCTATTACTAATACTTTTACACTGTGTTATAAGAGCTTTACTATTGGTACTTCTACTATGAATTCTAATATTAATTTTAGTATTAATTAATGTGATACTAATTATTTGAATACTACTAATAATACTTAAAGCACCACTAGTGCTACTTTCAATTTTCGTTTTAGTTTTACAACTAATTTTACTTGAGCTAAAACTTCCCTGCTACTTTTACTACATCTTCTCTACTACTTCTACTACTACTACTACTTCTCTACTATTTCTACTACTATTACTACTTTTACTACTACTTCTACTACTTGTACCAGTACTTCTCTACTATTTCTACTACTATTACTACTTTTACTACTACTTCTACTACTTGTACCAGTACTTCTCTACTATTTCTACTACTACTACTACCTCTCTGCTACTACTACTTATACTACTACTTCTACTACTACTTCTACTACTACTTTTTTACCATTTAGACTTCTAATACTACCTTCTAATTCTACTTTTACTACTACTTCGATTTCTATTACTTCTACTTCTACTATTACTTCTAGTTCTACTACTTCCAAAGTTTGTGATAAAATGACTATACTCTTTATACAGAGTATACAAATGGCAAATAAAATCCAGCTGAAAACTGAAGTCAAAGAGACGCGCCGAAAAGTCAAATTAGTCCGAGTTAAACACAAAACTAAGCAGAGCAAATGCGCCAAATTGAAACACAAACTAAGAGTGAAGTGGATAAAATAGAAACAGGAGAAGTACAGAGCAGAGCACATAAAGCTGAGTTGTGATGTGGGCCGGTGTGAAGGAGACAGAGAGAGAGAGAGAGAGAGAGAGAGAAAAAGAGAGAGAGAGAGACAGAGGGGGAGGACAGCTAACAGCTCACAGACGTAGGCAACGGAGCTGGCACGACGAATCTCTAAACAGGCTTGCCAGCCAAATGAGCAAAGGCTGTCGGCCAGTTGAGCAGGCATCTCGACTCGATAGGCGGCACGTTAGCAGGGCTGGGAGGGGTTCCAACTAAAAGTCTGCTGCAGCTGTAGGAGGCAACTCGGCTGGCAACTGGCAGAAACGGACAGCAAATACAATAATTAGATCACAACACAGACAGCCGACACAGAGTGCGGCAAGGAACGTGATTGCGGGGGCGCCACGGGGCGGTGGCGGAGGCTGCAGCCACAGCCAAAGGAGGAAGTGAAGTGGAAGTTAGGAGTAGCTAAACATGGACTGAAACAGGGACAGCCATTTAGCTAATGCTTGTTCTTCGCAGATGCACTCTGCAGGGCCAAGTCAAGTTAGCAACTAACTGAGTTGTTAATATTGTGAACTGAGAGCACACTAACAAGACTTTGTATACCGCAAAGGTGAAATTGGAGTCCGCTATACGATTTCAGCAATTAAATATACAAATTTAACTAGGCTGCTAATGCATATAAATAAACTTGTGAGACATTTATTTTTAATTCAAGTTTTCTCAAATATATTAAAAGTATATTAACTATAAATTATAAATTATAAATTAAAAATAAACATGAATTTCTGATAAGTTAAGTGTTTTTTTATGAACTGCCTAGCCAACTACTTATTCATTATCTCTTTACTACTCTTGTTATACCTTGTTTGAAACTAGATGGTAATTCTGTGGTATAAACTTTTTCAAAGTAGCCAGAGTGAAATATTTAAGTGCGTGACCTGATATTATATAGCTGAGTAGATAGATATGATTCAAGATATGTAGTAGTATTTCAATATATGACAAGTTTTTTTATGATGTGTTTACATATATGCAGATAGTGTGCTACGAAAATGTATAAATTGAATGAAAGTTAAGGAAGTTGTATATCTTCAACGAACTTTGATTCGAATGAATGCAAATTCTTATCTGTTAAGACAAATAAGCAAATTGTGTAATTGTTAAGATCAAATTTTAATGTATTCTTATAATTTTTTAATTTATAATTAATTTAACTTTTTAAACATTATATCAATATAACAATTGTTACATATTATAACACAAATTCTTTTAAGCTCATTGTAAATATATTCACAAATATCTTATTAATAATGTCGTGTTTCCCTGATTTATTATTTTATAATATGAATACTTTATAGTTTTATTAGCGAATTCTTCTTATAAAGTCTATGTCTTCCCAAGAAGTTAAAATATTTAGTAAGCTAAGATAATGCCATTGTCTTTCTCAATTGCTTTCGTAGGTAACAGAAAGTCCTTTTATTATCCGATTCTATTACAAGGGATCTTCAATTATTCCAGGGCCTTACATTATGACATTCTGTAGCAATTGCACTTTTGTGAGACATGCGCAGCGCAGTGGTTGTTTTGTTTCAAGACATGCAAAACTGTTGCCGAGTTGCCAACTTGCCAAGTTGCCAAGTTGCATGTGAAGCAGCTTCCTACAACTGCAACAACTACAACTACAGCAGCAGCAGCAGCAGCAGCAGGCGCACACTCGTGTGTGAAAAACTAAACTCAATTACTCAACAAACATAGTAACCTACTTCATAAAAGCTACAACAACAAGCGCTGTTAACAACTACAACAAACAACAAGAAAAGCAACAAATTCATTTTCGCTTTTTATATCTTTTTTTTCGACACGGAGCAAAAGAGTCCTTCAAGCGTGACAATCACATGCAGCAGTTGTTGTTGTTGTTGGTTGTTGTTGCTGCTGTTGATTTATAGTTTTTATTTTGCACAGCTTGTGCAGCTTGTTGGATGTTGTAAAAGGAAATGTCAATTCTGTTGCCCGTTTGCCAAAACACATAAAAACCAAAAACAATGCACGAAACATTTGCAGCATCGGTGGCCAACGTGTAATGTCAGCCAAGTGGTGCAGGCAGTCAAAAGTTAGCTGCCTGAGAGGGCCAGCGCCAGATTTGTGTGTAGGTAACCCGAACGACCGCTAATGTAAGTCATATGACAAATTTTGCAACTGGATTTCAATTGCAGCAGCTGCGACTGGGCCGCAGGGCACCCGGAATCTGTTCCTACGCGGAACAACAAGAATCAAATATAGTCTCCTGCATCTGTGCAAACACACACACATATACACCGAGGTATTCTCCTTATGCGGCCAGCGCCAGGCGGTGGCCCAAAACCGGCTGACGGCGACTCCTTCGCGTGCTGGCCAACACTTTGCTAAAATATGTGCCCAAGCCACTTTTTTCCTTCTTTTTTTTGGGCCTATATGGCCGCCTTTCCAGAATTTGTAAGCTTAAGAGCAGCACACAGAAAAAAGGCAAAAGAAGTAGAAAATACACAAAGCGAAGCGCCCATCGAAGAATGAGAATGAGAATGAGAATAAGACGGGACCTGGAAGTCAAACTTAAACGAAGACTGGGAATGGGAATGGGAATGGGAATGGAACTGAGACTGAGTCTCAGACTAAGACTGGATCGTGAGTCAGCGAAGGCAAAAGCGCAAAAAAACTTAAAATCAATGTTGATTTATTGGTGGCTTATTAGAATGAGAATAAGCGAACCGCAACAGCCTGAAAGAGAAAGAAGGACAGAGGGGAAGAAAGAGTATATGTACAGAAGTTATGTTGTGCAGTATTCTTAGAAAAAGAGGTAGGCAGAGTAATGCCCAAAATACCTTTTGCGGTAAAATACATACTTCTAATGCCACACTGAGAGAAATATATGTTATTTATTATTAGCATACCACAAATTGTGTAAAACCTTTACACACAATTTGATTTTATATTAACACGAATATTATTATATTATGGAACATAAATACTTGCTCGATACCAAATCATTAAGTCCTCCTGCTGCCTATATCAAGTTCCGAAATCGTTAATCACTAGTAATTTGATATCTTCATTAGATTAAATAACTACAGTAAGCCATTCAATTCTCGTTTTTCTTCAATTAATCAGTCAGTGAAGCGCATTAACTGATCGTTATGGCCACATTTTCCGCTGGTTTCACATTCTTATGTCAGCCGCGCGCTTGTTGGCCTTTGGTTGTGTTTCTTGGAACTCTTTTGATTCGCATTCAATAACATCGAGAATACACATGTATTCACATACAGGCATGCACACATAAATACATATACTTTTCGTATTGGCCATGGCAATCTAATATAAAGCACAATAAAAACTTGAATATTGCTATTTGCAACACGTCAACAACAATAACAATAACAACAACAGCAACAGCAACACCAATCACGCCAAGCCAATGAACGAAACGTGCCAACTGTTGACGATCGCTGATAAGCTGGAACTATAGCTGCGAGTCTGTCTGTGGCTGTGGCTGCGGCTGCGGCTGCGGCTGCAGCTCCGGCTTTGGCTTTGGCTTCACTCCTGCCCAGCCGGAGCTGAAGCTGGAGTAGAGCTTCAACTTGCAACTTTAGCCGCTTTGCAAAGAAAGTATTTTGCTTTTGCTTTTGCTTTTGTATTTTTTTCAGGACGAGAGCTTTGGGCAGCTCTGCAAGATAACTGTTGCACACAGTGTGGTAGCAGCACCAGACAACAGCGAGTCGCGAGTCTCGTGTTGACCATTTTTATGGTTATATTTTTTACCATTACCAATTAATAGTCGTCGCGAGAAATTTGCATGGCTAAAAGGAAAGTGACAAACAAAAAAATACGCTGATAAAAAACAAAAGCAGCAACATTTGGTAGCTGGCAGTCAGAGTTACAGTAAAAATTGGCTATAGATTGCAGGCGTCAAACGACGCGATAATTTGCGTCCACACAGCCACAGCTACAGCTACAGGCTCAACTTCAGCTTCAACTCCCAAACATGAAATGCTAATTGTTATGCATAGAGGCCAGCTGGGGAGTAGGACGTGCTGCAAATTAGATTTTGCCGCCTCTAAAGTGAGAGTGACACCTGCTGCTGTGAGCTGTAAGCTGTGAGTTGCGAGCTGCGTGCGTAAATTATGCACTTGGCCCCAAACGAACATCAAATGTGGCAACATCATGAGCGTGCCCCAGCATGCCGCATCGCAGCAGCGCCGTCGGCTATGATCGATAAGCCCGATCGCAGACGGGTCAGCCAGCTAGAGCGCTCGAAGTGCAGACGAAACGCATTAAGTTTCATATGCCGATCATTATTTTAAATTATGCGCACGAGCGAACTTAACTAGACACGAAACGTGGGGCCCCTGCATTACGTCGGGCTCATTTGCATAGCATGTGTGGAAAACTGACTTGGCACACAAGTAAACCAAAAGAAAACACTTTTGCTTTTCCAATTCGTTCATGTATGATGGATGGGCAGGTCAACAATAGATGGTTTCATTAACAGGCGCCGAGACCAAAAGATCAAAGCCAATCTCAGCTTTGCTGCGGCAGGTGCTATTCGAGCATAAAAATTCCAATTAATTGGGTAACTAATATAAGTTAAGTTTAAATTAACAACGGCTTTAATAATTGGGTAACTATATTTTTGATATATACAACTATATATCACAAATATAATAAGAATGGAGCTGATTGGTAAATGAGTCCATCCACATGGTATTGCATAACTGTTTTTTTTATGCTTTAGTATTTGCAGATCATCAGATATTGCAATTAATTAAGAATTTAAATTAATTTACAAGGAGAACTATCACTAAAAATTATTCAAGGTGTTGATAAATTTCTAACAAAAATTAATTCCTGCCTCCTTATCATTTCTTAGCGGTAGCTCATAAATTGTTTACAAAAATATGACGAACTGAATCGAATCTCAATATGAAATTCAATAAAGTTCATTAATTGCATCCCAATACAAGAAGTTAGTCAATAGTCATAAGGCAAGCAGATATAAATTTAATTTCAGTCCATGTGAATTCATTAAACTGAAAGATTGATATATACGTAATAATATAACTATTCTAGATGACCCAAACTACAACTAAATTGTAGGCTAATAAGATAAAATTAAAATAATACTTTTGTTAACTACATATTTAAAGAAATCGGACTTGTTTGCATAGCTTTCAGTCTCTGCTTAGCTACACCTCATGTTTTATGTCTTAATACCTGTTGTCTGTGCTGTGCGACATTTAGCTATGCAAACAGAGAACGTGTCTGGAACGAAATGCGCCTGGGCCAGCTTCATCAGCGAGTTTAGACTATTTCTGAATGAATAGCAATCCAGACCACAACACCCACAACTCGGAGATCCCCCAGTTCATTAGAAAACATTTTTCCTGATGACACATTACTGTCAGACGGTGTTATGAGCTAAATTTATTGACGGTGCCTACAAAGAATATTTTCGTGTCAGCGCATGCCAAGTACTCGTTTATCTTTTGGAGAAAGAGTGAGAGAGTCAGAAAGAGCGAGCGAGAGAGAGAGACATAGAGAACCCCCACCTTTCGAGAGATGTCACATGCATCTTGTTGCAAGCATTTGAGCGTTTGATTTGTGTGTGGCACCAACAGCAAAAGCCCAAGAGAAAGCCCATCGAGCACATGACGAGGCATAAATACCCTATTCGTGACAGAAAATATATTTTTTCTGCCCGATAAATGCCATTAAAGAAAATTTGTATAATCTTATTAGTTGGGTACGCAGCTAAAGCGAACGAGCTTATATACATTAAATGACAAAATAAAAGTATTCCTAAATTATAAATAAAAACGATTTTCACTGTTATGTAATTATATATAACACATATATAATTTAATATAAAAATATATATATTCACACATCTATATAGATATATGTATGTATATATATATATATACATATATATATTCCTGTAAAATATTCTTGTATATATATTCTTGTAAGTTGATCCTTTTCAATTGATAAAAGAGCATATTTACGATCAACCGTATTAAAAGCTAGTGCAACACTTTCGGATGCCGTTTAAAAATAAATCTACTTTGGTCTGTCACGGGGTTAAAGATGCCACATTTGGTGGCAAGTGAGATGAAAAACTGAATCAGCGCCGCAAAGAGACACAGAACAAGACTTTAAGGTGGGAGGCAAAAGATTATTTCGTAACATCCCTGGCCAGAGCCAAACAGAGATAGAGAAACAAACCAAAAATCCGTTGAGGACCAGCAAATGCAGGCCAAACAATTTTTAGTTAGTAAAATTTCATTTGGAATTTATGTGCGGAATTTTGTAAATCGTCGGGCCTCGCTTGTCGTGACATAAATTAAGTGGTGTTCGGTTAGTGGTGCAGTGGTTGAGTGGTGCAGCGATGCAGCGATGCGATCGACGCCTGCTGATGCAATCGCCCGCATGTGTTTTAATTTCTTTGCTTTTTAATTATTATAATTATTACTAATTATTCAACATTTTGTAAAGCGCGTGCACCTAAACGCAACTTCTGTTGCTCCCCCGCTCCACCCTCGCTCCCCCACTCCCACGCTCCCTTTCTGTCGCTATCAACTTGGCTTTCTTCTGGTCGCAATACGAAGAAAGAAAACTAAAACAAAACCTTCGATAAGTTTGTGCAGCGATGCGTTCGCTTCTTTCTTCCATGGCTCCTGCTGCTGTTGCTGCTGCTGTAATCATTTAATTTAAATCAGCGGCTTTTGTTTTTATGTAATTGCTGCTTAATTGCAAGCAATTAAAATGAGACGCATTAAATTTCGTTTGCAGCGGGCGGAGTTTGTTTCTTTATTGTCAGTTTCAGTTTCTGTTTCAGTTTCTGTGCGTTTGTCTGCTCGGGCTGCCTTTAGACATTTATGTATTTCTGCTGAAGCTTACGAGCAGACGCCTCGGCAATGGGGTCAAGAGCTGACAGGAGCTTCATTCGATCGATTCTCCACTTTACCGTTGCTCTCTTTTCCATGTTTTTCTAGCCTTGCTTTTTCCATTGCATAATCGCAATCATAATTTGTTGTCCACTTGCTACTCCAACTTACCAACTGTCCACTTGAACACTGACGCTGACTGCATTTAGGCTTTTTTCCTCTACTCAGTTGATCAAGTGCAGCCAGCAAAGGTTGAAGACAGCTCCACTTGCATATGCGCATAAGTAATTAATGTTTTACTCTATCCCAAAAGGGCAATATGAATGCAAGACAAAGTATGCAATGGGGGGCATTTATCAATTATAGTTGTTAGACTAACAATAGCATAGGTTAGCATAATACTATTTAATGTTTAAACGGAAATGGAGCCTTAACACCTTCGCCTCAACTGAGTTTCGATACACTTCAATCAACAAGCTTTGAGCTTCAATCTTTTACGGTATTAAAATATTTTTAATTAAAATATCCGGCTCGAAAGTAAATCCGGAAAAGGCAACAGATTCTTCTTAAAAATACAATAAACAAATGTATTCATATTTAGCTGCAGAGCATCCGTACATAGTTCAAGCAACAAACCAACATACAATTATTAAGAAATTCATAAACAAAATACAAAATAATAAAAAAAAAACAGAAATTAAATTAAAGTGTATTCAAATATCGTTGCGGTATTGATTGTATTGCCTGCTTCCCCTGTTATGGTTGTTGTTGGATGTTGTGTTTGTTTTTCACAACTGGCGTGCTTTTAAATTGTGTTCAATTGTGCCCATTGCATAATTAAGACAGCACTTCCAACTGGCCACAAGCTCTGGCTGTGTGGCTGCCTGTCAGTCAGTCAGTCTGTCCGTCCGCCCATTTGACGAACTAACTGACTGACAGGCCATCAACATCAACAAAATGCTCAACACCACCAAACGGACTGCGGCTTTCCCGTTGTCTGGGCCGGACTTTGCGCTAATCCGTGGCAACTTTTTCGATGCATCATCGCATAATCAAAGAGCCATAAAAACCAATAATCATTATTAAGCAAAACAAGCCAATTAATGCTGCTGCTGCAGCTCCAGCACCAGCAACAGCAACACCAACAGCAGCAACAACAACTGCCACAACAGTAATTAAATGAAAATAAAACACCAAGATTCGGTCAACTCTATGGCCAAGTTGTGGAATGAGAGAGAAAAAAAGTAAAACAGGTCTACCCTGGGGAGTTGCAGTCTATGATGTCTATGGAGTCCATGCCTCTGGCAAGAGGGGCGCGATGGGGATAGGGTATCTATAATTGCAGCTGGCCGCTTTGCCGTTGCTAATTTTGCCATTTGCGTGTAATAATAAAGCGATAAATTGTGGCAGCAGCCATAATAATAATGAAAATAAAACTAAAATACAAAACAATATACAAACAAGCAAATGTACAAATAATACAATTTCGAACCGGGAAGAATATTGAAGTCATGCTGGCAATTAGTCTCGATATGGATATGGCACAAATCCACAGCCATACCGGGACGTGTGCAATCCCATGAGGAATTCTCAAGGTAAAAGCCGCAAAAAAACGGATCATATGCAACGCATGACAATCAAAAACTTATTAATAAATAAACGAAACAAATCTAAAATTGCGTCCTTTTTACGATATTTAAACTTGAGTTTTCAGTGAAAGTCGTGCCCAAGTGCTTGTTGTTGTTGTTGTGTGGCTGAACAGTAGCTGTAACAACAACAACAACTGCGAAACAAATTAAAGCCCAACCTAGGGCAATATCGTGTTGGCGATCGCTTCAATTGATAAAAGAAAAGAAACAACAACAAAAACAACGAAGAAAATAAGCCCAGGCAGTTGCCGGCGGGGCACTCGGAAAATAGTTTTGGTTCGCCTCGATGGGCTTACGCTATTAATGCGAGCTCGAGGTAACACTTGGGGTCAACGCTAATTGATTTGGAAAGGCTTTTCAGGTCGCTCAGTGGCTACCTTCAAGAAAAAGACAAAAATAAACAAAACAAAAATTGCTGCAGTCTACACAATTATTAAAGAAATACGCCTGAGGTGAACCGTACAAGATCCGCTTCAGCTTCCGCAAAGAATGTGATAATCATATGCAATTGACTAATCAAAATCATTCATTGTACGACAAATAGATCATGCATACAGCTTATTACGCTGCTTAACTGAATCTGAATAGTGCAAATTCAATCAGTCCGACTGATAAGGATTTAATCATGGCGCACTTCATAAAGAGTATATATGATTATTATATAATCTACATTTGTAAAATCAATATTTGTTCAATCGATGAGAGTTTTCTTCCCACAAATTATCTACCAAAATTAAACAAAGAGCATACGACCAGAATGGAATTTTGTACAGTTTAATTGGATATAACCAACTACATAATACTCATTCACAGTTGACTTTATTATTAATTTAATTAATATAAAACAAGTAAGAAAACTCTAGTCGAGACTGCTCGACTAGGAGATACCCTGATCCCTACAAGGCGCTGATATTTACGCGCGCATAAGCACGCGCTCTGCTAACTGCGCAGTAAGCAGCGACTGCGCTTGGGCTGCGCTGCAGTGTGGGCAATACTATGAGAACTTCGTTGCTGAATAATTTCTCTTGTAATTGGACAATCTCTATGAAACTTTTAGAACATGATCATAATGTGCAAATGTGTATACATTCCAAAGCACAAATCTCTAGTACTTAAAATACAAATTTGGGGCGAAGGGGCGTGGTATCCAAAATCTGTAAAAGACAAAATCTGCGTATTGCTCAGATGTATGTACACACCAAATCTGAAGTCTCCAGGTCTAAAAGTATTAAAATTACGGTGAATAAACAAAATCAATTTATCGATTATTCGCGATAAAAAAGTAATCGGATAAGTTATCGAAAAATAAGATAAACTTGTACTGCGTATGGTATACACGAGTATGCATTCAAAGCTCTTATATCTTCTGAGATCTAGGCGTTTATACGGACGGACGGACGGACGGACGGACGGACGGACGGACGGACGGACGGACGGACGGACAGACGGACAGGGCTATATCAACTCAGCTCGTCGCCCTGATCAAGAATATATATACTTTATGGGGTCTGCCACGCCTTCTTCTGCCTGTTACATACTTTTCACAAAACCATTATACCCTGATTTCCCATTTTTAATGGGATCAGGGTATAAATATTACAATTTTGTCAGTTTCAATGTAAAATGCATTATATTACTTGTATTAATCAATCAGATAAGTTTGGTGCTTTTAGAGCTTAACTCTATTTTGGGCAGATGTTTTTTGTTCTCTTTGCTGATTTTGTACATTAAAATTAATGTTTTTTATCAATCAATTAAATAGCTTTTAAATACAGGTAAATTTGATATTTCTGTCGGTGTGTATTATACACGACTATCCGACAATGATAATAATACTAAATACACTAGAACACCTTATAAGACTTAGACATCTGAGTCTTATATATTTTAATATTAGGTCAAACTTTCAATAATTCCAAAAAGGCTCAACACAAAGATTTGTAAACAATAATAAAAACTTTAATTAAATAAATTCTAATAATTTATTTTTTTCTAGCAGAAGATCTCTTGCAGATACTGAATATGAAATTATTAGTATATTGTTATTAGTATACAGAGGTACTTGTATAAATATATCGTATAAATGAAAATGATAATAATGATGGACCATTAAGTCGACGCATTTGTAGTAAATCTCACAAGTTCATAATTTCACATAATTACTTGGCTGTAAAATGCATCATTTGCAATAATCTCCAATTCGTATAAATCATTTCGATTAGCTACGGCTAAATTTGGATGTTTCCCATGGAGCCCAATATGAGCCGTCGCATCAGCCGTTTCGACGAGTCTCTTTCACTTGGTTAAAATTAACAGATTTCATGTACAATTCGAATTTGAAATATTTCTCAGTGCGTTTCATTTGAGAGTAAAGTAAAGTTTTGGCTTTGGCTACGTCTGGCATTTCAAATTGTCCGGTTGTCCGGTTGTCTGGCTGTCTGACTGTCCGGTTGTCCGGTTTGCCATTTGAAGTGCTGAATTTTTCATGTGCATTTAATTAGTTGAATTATGGCTGTGAAATGTGGCAACGACTGCGCGGAGCGGAGCAGTGGAGCAGCAGAAAAAGCCAAAACAATCTAATAGTAAAAGAAACTAACTGAAAAATAATAAAGCAAACACTTTTGCCATATTATGCGACAACTTTCGCAAAAATAATTTTATTGACTGCCGGCCGGGCTTCAAGTGGCACTGAGGCTGCTTTTATTTGATCAAATCGACAATTGTCACCTTTCAAATTTTCGTATTTTCGTGGAAAGTTGCCATGCAGCCGGGAGTCGAGCAAAGGTTAATCTGTCTAGACGTATGCAAAATTTCCACTCGCAAGGACGTGTTGCAAGCCGAGTCAGGGGTATTCCCGCTCACACCGCGAGAGCAAACACAAACAAACACAACAAACACTTGTCGTGCACTAAATTGAGCTTTATTTCAATTTGTGCTTTGTGGAAGAGCCGCTCGTGAGCTGAGCAACCTCTAAGCGCTCTACAAAAAATATATAAAAACCGAAAAAACCGCAGATACAAATCTCGAGTTTTCCACAATTTTTCTCTACGTGCATATACAGATATAAGTGTGTGTATTTTTTGTGAGTTTAACGTCATAACGTCGACTTGATGGCGACTTGACCCAGTTACATTTGTTGATGCTTTTCAGTTTTCTTGTTTAGTTTTTTTTTCGTATTACTTTATTTGTTCTTCCACGTTGTAATTAGTGGACGAGAATTGTTTATAATGAGACTGAAACTGAAACTGAGACTGAGACAGAGAGGCATGAAAAAATACAGTTTTGGGGTCGCATTCGTGCGTATTTATCATAATTAAAAGATTGTAGACATAATTAGCGCAGCACACGAGTGTTCGCATTTAAAGGTGTGTATGTGCATTTTGAGGTGAGCTTAGAGTTCAAGCAGTTAAAAAAGTTTACGATTTGAAGGACATTTCAAAAACAGCAGATTAACCTCAGGTCAATCTGGGGTCACAGAGTTGACTCAACGGCAGATTGCGGCGAGAGATTCTGTTGCAGCTGCTGACACAGTGATTGGCGCCGACTTATTTCCGGTCAACGTGATCCGGCGAATCTTTAGAGGCCTTTGGGCGATGGCGATGGGCAGTTGGATTGGGGGCTGGGCCCACTAACGGGCACGTGCCTATAGATAAGTCAATGGAAATCTGAGCTCGTTAACCGAAAGTGAACGAAAGTGAAAACGCAGCGAGAGAGATATATCAACAAAAGTCTAATCAGTGCAACTAAGTAAAAAAGTGGCCAACAAGCAAAGTACACACAAAACAACAGAAAGCAACAACAACAACAGCAGCAGCAGCAATAACAAGCCACATATCATGCTTGAAACTCTCTTTCTGTGTCATTGACAGACGCTGGGTCGTTTTTACGTTTGGCTTTGACTGACTGACAAATGAAAACTCAATTGACTATCGCAAGACAATCAAAAGACGCGAACGAAGACGCAGACGAAGACAACGATGCTGCCACACTGTCGATGTTTGCTGTTGTTGTTGTTGTTAGCGTTGCAAACATTACACATTACAACTAGGCAAAAGAAATGACAACAACTGCAATGACTATAACAACAACAACAACATCAGCAGCACCAGCACCAGCACCAGCAGCAGCAGCGACAATAACAACAACACCTACGAAAATTCACTTTCACTCATCGGTCTTTTAATTTCTGAAAACGTCATCTTGTCGTCGTTTGCCGCTGCCACAGAAACCAGCAACAGCAACAAAAACAACAACAGCAACAACGAATATTTAAAAGATGTCGCTGATTGATGCCCAACACTGTGTGCTGCACGCCAGGGGCGCTCCAAACTAGAACAAACGAAACTTGTCAACGCCCAGTCCCCCGATCCTTAACACGCCCTCTATCGGGCCAAAGCTGCAGCCTGTCCAATTAAATGCAAATGTTTTTTTTTAGAAATCGCATCCAACGGCAACGGCAGCACATAAAATCAAAAGATGCAAATGAACAGAGCGAGAGAGAGAGAGAGAGAGAGAGAGAGAGAGAGAGAGAGGGAGAGTGAGAGTCAGAGATACTCTGGGTCCAGTTCCAATGGCTGGCCACCCACATGGACATTGGCGCTACAAACGTCTCACTTCACCTAGGCAGTTGTTGAAATTTATGTGCATTTTGATGAAAGCGCCAACATCGTGTGGGCGTGGAGCGATGCACAAGGTAGGCCCCAAAGCGTTTGTTTTCCTTTTGTTTTGGGTGGGCCTGGGCACTGCGGGAACTGGGGGGACTGCGCTGAGCGAAGAGCTATTCAATATTTATAACTTTTATTGCTTGTCTTTTGGTGCTTGGCAATTTCTTGCATTGCCGATGCTGCGGCATTGAAAATGCAAATCAATATTTTCTCATAAGCTACTCGAGAGCGAGAAAGATGGCACGAGTGAGGAGTGGAAGGGGCAGCGGAAATAGCCCACAGCCATAGATGGAAGAGCGAAAGCAGTTGGAGAGCTGCCATAGCTTCTCCGTTGCAGTTATGCAAGAACTATTTCACCCAGTCCACAATATCGAACTAGAAATATCGAGAATATTGAAGATATTTCTTTTACATAGATCATAAAATATATTTTAAACACATATTTTATCTTTAGTGTAATATGTAAGACTTCACTTGATAGATAGTAATAGTAATGTAAATAAAATCTTTTATCTTTAAAGTCATAAATAAATTATCATTATGATGTTGATACAAGATCCAATATATAACATAATTATCAGCATGATCAGCATTATTATATATATATATATATATATATATATATATATATATATATATATATATATATATATTATGGAAATATATACGTATATATGAAATTTATCGACAATGTTCTATGGCCTGAAGTCCTCTCAGCAATAGAGCTCGACAGCACCTAAAAATTCACATTGATTTCGAAAAGTTGATTAATGTAAATATTTGCTTTCATTCATGGAACTGTGGAGCTTGGGGCTGCTCCACATTCGTTACGTTTATTGCCTATTTCGGACAGCTATGCCAACTGAACTGAACAATTTGGCAAAATAGCAGCATGTTGCACTGCCAGCTTCGACGGGGCAACAGCAACGATTGTTGTTTACCCAAAGTCAGCAAAAACATTTCAAACAGACAACAGCAAGCCAAGAGCTGAAGTCGAAGTTGAAGTTTAAGGCATGGGCTGTTGTTGGAGCCCAGATAATGCTGATCAACATTATGATCACCATTATCATCATCATTATGTTCATTATGCACGGATTTATTTTTAGACTCGACTTTTGGTCGTTTATATTTAGGGTTTGAATGGCAAGCCCAATACTGTGGTTCATTTCAATTGTTCGAAATTAAATTGTTTCCGTTTGTAATTAAATAGCGAATTCAGCTCTCCATGCTGTTGTTGTATTTGTTCTTTAATTGTAGTTGTTGCGGTTGTTCAGCAATACGAATCGGGTCAAGCAGCTGAGCTGACCTTAATCACAACTTGTGCGCAATTTTTAGTTTTATTTTATTTTTTATTTATTTTTTGGTCATTTTTGTTGTCGCTTGGATTACCTTCAAAACTTATAAATATTGTTTGGGTTTCGCGGCTCTCGCTGTACGGGCCAATCGGGGCCTAAGATTTGCCAGCATTTCTTTCGGAGAATGTGAAATCCGAGCCAAGTGCGTCCGATTCAATCCAACTAATGCCTCACCCACCTTGTCGTGTGGCTCGATTGTCTATTTTTGTTAGTTTTGTTTTGTTTTCCTTTTGTATTTTGTATTTTTTTTTTTTTTTGTGTTTTTTATTTTCTTGCCCATAATTGTGACTGCTTTTATTGTGAATTTCTTGTCAATTCATGAACTTTAATTGCCCGTTGTTATGAGCGGTGTGTCTAGGCTGCGCTTCAACTTCAGCTCCAGCTCCAGCTAGCTGCAGCCCCAGTGGCCAATACGCTGCATGATATATGGCCTGCGGCAAATATCCCCTGGCCCTGGCCCTGGTCTGGCCCCTCTATTTGGCTAACGCTTTCTAGCAGGCTGGCTGTCTGGTCCAACGATTGATGTGCTTATGCAATGCAATCCTTGCCCCAGTCTTTGGCTTTTGGTTTTTAGTTTTTGCAACCTTATCGGTCTTATGCGCATCGCTGGCTTTGAAGTTCAGTTTCAGGCACGCAAATATCAGAAAGCAATGCGGGCTAAATAATAACAGCTACGAATTTCAATGACGGGCATGCCCAACTATCACACATCCTAGATAACAAATATAATGTCCGATCTTTAGGGAAATGGGTTACATATTAAAAACCTAGCCACAAACATAGCAGAAGACGTTTTAGATTAATGTCTTGAGTATTCATATGAATTTTTAAAATTCTGTTATGGAATACTAAAGTATTATCATTTTGTTTAAGCCCTTTTAAAAAATAGACAAATTTGCTATAAGTAATTCAATATACACTTTTCAAAAAGAGAAGTTTCGAAGTGCACTCAACTCCACGGATCCTAAATGAAATGTAAAATTCCAGATGAACCAGTAAATCATCCTTCAGTCTTGAGATTCAATTGAGATTCATTATTTAAGAATAATTCTACAATTATTAAAGTGCATATGTAAGTAAAATGAGAGATCTATAAATTCTTCAATACAAAATAAACAAAAATTATATGAAATACAGAAAAGGGAATGGCATTCAGAATATCGAAATATGATTCTTTTCATCAGTGTTCATTCTCACACTATAAAATACAAGAACAATAATGCTTCTTTATTAATGCCTACATCTCTGTCTATCATTTAACATTTATACATCAGATGTGTAGTCCAGGGTATTTGGGAAACAAAAGTCTTGTACACCTTGTAGCGATTCACCCTGTAGCCCCGTGTACGCCCACACAAAAGAAAAGTCTACACACAACTGCAATTGGCGGATTGCGAATTGCGAAGCGAAAATCCGCTTTCAAAATGAAATTAAAATTTTTTATCATTTTGGCTAAAAATATGCTGCATGCAAAAAGGAAAACAAAAGTCGAGAGCCAAAGCCGACAGCCAAAACACGCAAAACTAAAGTGCAAAATGTCGCGGCGCGATAAATTGAAACGCCGGAGCGGAAATGGACGTATGAAGGTCCTTCGGTGACCCCGTCAAGGGAGGGGCTGTGGCGTGTTCCAAGTCCCGAGCTCCACCAACTTCCCAAAAGCCAACGACACAAAACTAAACAAAACTCACTTTTTGAGCGGAAAAAAAGTTCATTTGCCGCAGTCTAGACAAAAACATTCAACTGCAATGGCTAGATGGAGTGTCAGGGGCTGCTACCCTCGGCGTAAGGGATGGGGCATAGGTGTGACGTGGCTGCCAAAAGGGACATTAAATCATTCAGCACGTAAAAGCCAGACCCTGGCCAAGGGTCTACACAGCGCTCGGGGCCAGACAAACAAGGCTAACGAAATTTCGAGTGTATCTATAAGTATGTGTGTGTGATGTGTCTACATTTACATTTATAAGTTATATCTGTGTGAGTGCGCTGCGCTAAATAATAGTAATTTGGCTAATTCAAAAATTGCAGCTATCGACGCACCACTCTTGTTGTTGTTCGTTTGCTTCTAGCCATGAACTTGAAAATGAAACGGTTGAAATTGGTTTTTCGTTTGGCTTTTGCCTCTCCGTCTTTTCGGGCTGACAAAGTGAAAATTAACAACTATTCTTGTTATTGTTTTTTGTCTTTTGTATTCAGCTGTTTGAGCTGTAAGCGAAGTAAGTCTAAGCCGAAACATTTATGCCCTTGACTTTATGAAAAAAAGGTTTTTTGTGCAAGCTAACTAAACAAAAAAGCCAACTGATTGTTGCTATGGCAATGATATTATATAGGGTTTACTTCCCTTGCTAAATAGTTTTAAGGTTGTCTTAGCTTTAAAAGAGAATTTGTGTTATTATTTATTTTACTTAATTAATTAAACAAATAAATAAATATATAGATACCTCCTTTACTTTCAAATTTAAATATTTATATTTAAGTTTAATTATTTTATCAATTAAAAATTACAAAAGTCTATAAAAAATTGAATTTTAGCTGAAAATTCTGCTGATTTATTAATACATCACAATTTGTGTTCTATATACAATAGTTGAATGTTGTTCAATTTCATTCAAATTTATTATGAGCCTATTGTCGCATCACATAAATTTCATAGCAAACTGCATACAAAAGTGAGAATACTTATGGTACGACCTTTGCGAATGGGGCGTATGAGTAATCAACACACATTGCTTATACAGCATACGCCCTGTGGGCTGGGTTCATAGACAGACACACGGAGAGACAGACAAACAGTCAGGCAGACAGACAGAGAGAAGAACCATGTGGCTGGCTAGCCAGTTATAAAGTATTTTTAATGAACAAATCGCCGCAGCCAGCAAACAGTCTTTTGTGGCTTTAATTAAAGAGCGAAGCGAAGCAACGAGCGCAACCAAATTTGCATTACCAAAGAGCCAACAGAAATTGTGTAATTGAATTGAATGCAGATGCAGCAACAGCAGCAGCGGCAGCAGCAGCAGCAGCAGCAGCATTAGTAGTTGTGGAGCATTTTTAAGCAGCAACTGCTTAACAATGCGGAAATGTGGCTGACTAGTCGGTAACTAAGACTGCAGTTGGTTCAATTGAATTATTATGCAATTAGCAATTAGCATAAATTGAATCACAGAGACATCAGAATGCCAAAGGCAGCAAACAAACACTCGACTAGGTCAACCATTCATCAACATATAGCCAATTGCACAACGGGGCGCCTGCCCAAGAATACATTATAGCTAAAATATACATATATACGTACGTACATCAAGGTAACATCCCATCGAACCGAGGTATCTGCTTGGCGCATTGTTTGCCCAATTGGCGCAACATTTTGTCAGGCAAATAATGAAAATTTGTTTCATTGTTGATATTTGCATTTTGCAATTGAGACCACATGGCACAAGAATCCAGCGCGAAGCCAAAACCAAAACTCAAGTGCCTCGAACATTTCGTCATACACCGTACACAACAAATATATACATTACGTACGTACATACATATGTATGTATGTCTATATATGCGGGCACGAGCTGCATCTTCTAGCTAGTCCACTTTGGCATTAAACAATGCTTGAATCTAGCCAACAGCCGCTCGAGTGCATCTGTCTGCGTGTTTGTTAAATCGTAGCAGCAATCGCTGCTAGCCAAAAGGCGCTGCGTCATGGGCACATGGTTCTTAACCAAAGGGGGAGTCAAAGTCCAAGATGCGAATGCGCTATAAATAGGCAAACAATTGATGGCAGCATAAGACGAAGAAGAAGAACAACAACAACCACGTAAAAAGCTTACAGCAGATGCCGATGCCGATGCAGAGCCAACAAGCTGTAAGCAATCTGGCTTAATCATGTGAGAAACGTTCAAAGCACCAACTAACCCGGGCCCAAATAACAACAATAAACCAAAAGCAAAACGCAGTCAAGCTAAACCTGCAACAAAGTTGCATACACACACATGCACACGTGGAAATCAAGTTTTCTGCAAAGATGATGATGATGACGACAGCACTGAAAAGTGTTCTGGCCAAGTCTTTCATATGACTCAACCAGCTCTTGCAGCCATACACAAACAATAACAAAAAGAAAGATGAGTTAGACAAGTTGCAGATGAGATACCCTGCTAGAGCGAGTCCGTCAACTAAAGCAACAATGTAATGCGTGTCGCTATTTGAGTGATATATACTCACATATATTAGCAACGTATGTGCATATTTATTAAAGCATGATCAATCTTCATTCATCATAATTCACGCCTAATGGAGTAATCAATGACGAATATAGTACCGCCATTTTGTAGCAGATATGAATGACAGATCTGAATATATCAATCCTGTAGATCTTAACATTCTTTTAAATTTAAAAAAATTGTTCATTGCCAAAAGGGTTAATTAAACCTATTGTATATATTGTTTTACAATTATTGGTAGCAACTTACAGTTATTAGCAAAGATTTTCTTTAAAATCGAATTAAGGTCGTTCGTTAGGGGAATTTTAAACTTGGTTACCCACGAATCTTGGCAAATTTAAGCCAATTGGCTACCGAGAGGAAATGTTATTTCCTGGAAACGCGCTGAGCTAAGCTCGACAGCTCTTTGAGCACAACAGGAGCAACAGCAAATAGGAATCACTGCTGAAGCTGTGCAAATGCGTGTGTGTGTGAATCACAGGAAACAGTTCCGAATGAGCTCATGTGGATGTGAAAAACTTGGGAAATTCGTTTACTGTTGTGAGAACGAAAGCGAAGCAAGCGAAACGAGCGAGCGAAACGATGCCAAATACTAGCAAAAGGCAGCAAACGGAGACAGAGAGACAGACAGACTGGCAGAGCTCTCCAGGTGCCCCAACAGCCCTCAGCTAATTAGGCGGCTCGCATGTGCGGGCGAAAGAATAGTGGGACGCTAACAGCAACAACAATGAAAAATCGCTCGCTTCCTGGCCAAAGCAATAAAAGAGCAAAAGAAGAAGATAAAACGAAAGAAAACAAGAGAAATAAAATGAAAAACACAAACTTGTTCATCTTCAACTAACGAGCCGCAAGGTGGGCGCTGGGCGGCGGCAACGGCGGTGGCGGCTGCGGCGGGTGGACAGGTAAGAAGTAGATAAGTAGCCAGGTAAAAAGCGTTCGCAAGTGCAAGTGTAACAACGGCTGCTGGGGTGGGTGTAGGCCGGCAAGACAATAAACAAATAAATTACATGAAAGCGGCTGCCACAGTTTTTTGTTTCATTTTTTTTTTTTTTCTGTTTCTTGTTGCAAGACGAATGTGCAACGCCAAGCGAGCGAGAGCAAGATAATCAAGCGGCACGAACTGTGCAGCAATGTGGCATCCTCATTAACCCAGACTATGCATGTGTGTGTCTGTGGCTCCTGTATGCCTCGATGTGCTGAAAGTGAAAGTCATGGCGCAAATGTGCAACAGAAACCCCCATGCAACATGGCTGCAATCCGACAGAGTCAAAAGCAATTGGCCAGTTGAGCTTATGGGTTAATTAAAACGCCAGCCACGCACTTTTCCTCCGTTTTTCCTCAGCCACGTCTTGAATGTCTCTATAAATCTATCGCGTATAACTCAATATTGAACGCATGTAAATATTTGTGCAGCCGCAAAGCCACAGCGCGTCGCATCCGTGAGATGCCTTTGAAATGTTCGAGCAGGCCGGGCCAGACCATAGTGGAGCAAAAGAGCGGAGCAGCAGAGTGGAGCTCGATAGATTTGCATTGGGTTTTGATTTGCTTGGCGCACTTTTCACTTCCATCTTCCGCATCGGCTCGAGAGCACTGAGAAAGTATAGAAAGCTGCTCCCAATGAGATTCAATAAATTTGCCAGGCGCTGGCAGCCACTTAAAGCTGATAGCTATATTTAAAGCTGAGGAGTGGGCAGACGGAGAGGCCTGTCCAGCAGCCAGTGGCAAGGCTTTTTTTTTATTTTGTGGGTCAATCGGGTGGCGAGCGTTGCGAGCGGTGGGCTGCCAATTGGGTCAAATCAGTTGCCCAGCTCATTAACACGCATTGATATACAGCAGCCGCTTCCGCTTCACGGCTGCCAGTCGAGCACAGCAGCACAAATTGAAATTTAATCAGCGCCAGAGACAATGCAAAAATAAGAAACAGAGAATAGTGGTTATAAAAATGTGAATTGCCACTTGGACACTTGGCCACTTGGCCAGTTGGACACTTGGCCTCGTCACGTGGGCATGACAGTTAACAAACCTTCCTAGACGACTCAATAACCGAGGCACTGGCCTATTGACAGAGCACACACACACACGCACACACAGAGATGCAGATTGAGATTGTGCAATGGGTGGGCAAGAATCTAAGCCGGAGACCCAGCTGGTCTGGCTCGACAGACCTTGCCAAACGGTAAATGCTGCATACGTATGTGTGTGTGTGTGCGTGTGTGCGAGTGGGAGGGGTAGGCAGGGGTAACATTACCATAGCCCACATAAGTGCCCATGTCTGTAAGTAGTTTGAGATAGCTGCATTGACATGCTCTGAATACGGGCCGCTTATTGTAAATGCTGTGGCAATACCCTGTAAAGCATCAGCATAAAGGGGAGCATGTTAGCAGACAGGGCGAACAAAAGCGATGCATTTATCAGAACAGCTTCTGACAATTTGCCTTACTATAGAGTATCCTGCAGTTGGGTTAGTTGCGTTGCACTTGCAGCAGCCGCTGTTGCCGCAAGCCTGAGAATGGCAATTTGATTTATTAGCTTGTTTTTGCGCTCAGTTTCGGCTGCGACTTAGTTGAATTATGCAACCGGCTATAAAATGCAGTCAGCCAGCCAGCCAGGCGCTATAAATTCTCGAAATGCGTTTTTTTTTTCATTTTCTTTTTGGCTCACTGATTTTTCCCACAATTTGCAAACAATAATGAAACCCACTGCTGCTGCCGCCTAATTAAATCAAATAAGCGCAGCCAATAAAAGTAAAACGAAAACGTGAAATCGAACAACAAATATAAGCCGCAGTTGTTGCTGCTGCCGCTTGTGTTGCATGCCACAAGTGGCCGGCCGGCAACGACCGATAACAGCGGCAACAAACAAAAAAATTGGCAGCAAAAAGGCAACCAATTAAGGCCAATTTAGTTGCAGCAACGCCGTGCGGCGACACAAAAAATAATCAGTAGAAAAACGACAACAGCAGCAACAACAATAACAACAAATATGCACAAACTCTGCATGCAAATGAGAGCAGAGCAACAACCAAAAGTAACTTGATACGGCCAACAACAAGAACTACAACAACAGCAATAGCAACAACGGTGGCAAAAATTATGTATGCGCAGTTATTTGTAAAAAGTTTTCTCATTTTTTTTTTTGTTTTTATATTTAATGCGGCCTGTGAGAAAAAAATTTAAAGCAACGCCGAGATTGCTTGGCATTGTTGTTGTTGCTACATGCATGAGATTTTATGCTTATGCAAAATGAGTGCGACAGGGATAGCGCAAAAAACTGAGCAGAGCTTTGTTATCGATAATGCGCGCTACCAACTGCTATCGAGTGCAATCGAAGCTCTTTTGATTAATGTGACCAGGCGTTGACAACAGCTTCACTTGCAGCAACAGCAACAACAACAACTACAGCGGCGGCAGCCACAACAAGTGTGTCAGCATCAAGTGCAGTGAAATCTGGTAGTTGTTGTTGCTCGTTTCAATAACAATTGTTAAATGCGACTGCGCAGCGACGCCGGCCCAAGGCGCAAGCCGGAGCGCTGCTTTGAAGCTGGAAAAACCAACGGGGCTATAACGAGCGACGGCCTGAGATCTTTTCTTATTGGGTTGGTTTTTGTTTTTTTCTTTTTCAGTTTTTTTCTTTTTTGGCATGTAAAAGGCCTCGCGCTGCGCCCATTAAGCTTTAACTGAGACCTGAGGCCAGCAAGTGCCCGTGGATGACCTTTTCGTTTTAATTCCGATTCTGAATTTTGTTGCTTTTTGTTTTTGTTTTTTTTTTTTTTTTTTTTTGTGTGCGCGCAGAGCCGAATCTAATTGCTACTGCAATCAGTTTAAAAATTCAAGTGTTCCAAGGCGGCGGGTCACGCGCTGTTGGTGTTAACAGGCGGACAGACATAATCTTCATAATGAAGCGAACAATCAATTTGAGCAGGGCTCAGACACACACACACTCACGCACACGCATGGACTTAACACTTACGCACACCCACACACAATAAGTGAAGATGCCAGACGCTGTCATTTTCTGCAGGTGGCAAAGCCGCAGCTTCAACCCGTTTCAGTGGACAGGCAGCGGCAACGGCAACGACAGAAGCATTCGCACACACTTGTTCACTTTCTTCTGAAGTGCGTGTGTATGTGTGCGCGCGCAACAGCATCCATCCCAACAAGCTGGCTGAAAGTAACTGTAACTAGTTGCAACTTTAGCTTACCTGTCCGGCGAATTAGCGATATGGGCAGAAATATATGTATGTCGCTTTCAATTGCAGTCCAAGTCGAACTTTAGCCCTGGCTCACACGTACACGCACACACACAGAGAAACACTACGAAGCGCGCGCGCGGCGCAAACGTCTAAAAAAACACATGCACAAATATTGGTGCACGTAAAAATAATGTCAAGATAGAGATACCGTACGAAGCGCAGCGCGTTCTATGCAAAATGTGTGCGGCACACGGTTAAATGCAGCGCCAAACGAAAGCAACAACAAAATGCAAAGCGAGCGCTTGTCGTGCTCTCTTTGAAAGACACAGTTACAGTTACGAAGCTGCAATTCGTATACGTCTGTTAACTCCACTGTTTAACTCGAAATGGCGATGTTAAAGTTATTTACGTGACGTGGTATTTTTTTGC
Organism: Drosophila mayaguana; assembly: GCA_037075325.1. NCBI lineage: Eukaryota > Metazoa > Arthropoda > Insecta > Diptera > Drosophilidae > Drosophila > Drosophila mayaguana. Next base: position 1,392,944 of record JBAMCG010000080.1, on the reverse strand, counting down.
GGTTAAGTACACCGTTGCCAGACTACCACTTTGTAGTTATTTGAAGGCTTATTTGAAAACAATTATAATCGAAAAATATCAAAATAATATTTATAAACAAATATACAATACATTTGTCATTTGTCAGTATGATCTTGTAACTTTAAACACTAAATGAATAGCGAATCATCTGCCGTCAACTTTTATATATTCGTATTTCAAATAACTTTAACGAGCCCCGCTAATTTGTACAGTGTGGCAACGCTGATTTAACAGAATTTTGCGTTTGCGCATAACGTTCCATTTGCTGTGAGCTTTATCTTTTTGTGGCATAAGTTTTTTTTTTTCAGCTATCAGTGAAATTGATACGAAAATATGTTAAAGTCGGAAGTGCAACACCAGTACTGGATAACCAAAAAGGTTGTCCAGCGCAAGCTGGGCAGCAAAGAGGACAAGCACATAATATCCTCTGACGCCGAGCTGGACGCCAAAATCGAGGTCTTCAAATCGATAAGTGACACCAGCTTGGAACTGTGCAAAATCATTGACCAATACCAAGAACGACTGTGCATATTGTCGCAGGAGGAGTGCGTGTTCGGGCGCTTTCTCAAGGAGGCTGGCAAACGAAGCAAAACAACGGGCAGTAGCATTACAAACACAGGAAAGGCCATGTCCTTTGCTGGGCAGCAAAGGATGTGCGTACGCGTTCCTCTACTGCGACTGCAACACGAGGTAGATGTGTATCGTTGTCGTGCCGTCAAGGACACTGAACTGACTCTGCAGACCATGGAAAAGGAACGCACCGAATACCGCGCCGCCTTGTCCTGGATGAAGCACACAGCCAGCCAGGACATGGATCCCGACACTGGCAAGGGCCTCGATAAGTTTCGCACAGCCCAAGCTCATGTGAGGGCTGCCAAGCACAACTTTGACAGCTACTCTATGGACTCCATACAAAAAGTAACCTAAACAAAATACAGATCCATCCGATAGTTCCTCGATTTAACTGAGAATTTATTTCAGATTGATCTCCTGGCCGCCGCCCGCTGCAATATGTATTCCCACGCCTTGGTTGCCTACTTAGCGGAATTGAAGAACTTTGCCCAGAAGGCCGCATCCACCTTTCAGACTATTTCGAATGCGCTGGTGGTCAAGCCAAAATACGACTTCTGTGTGCTAAAGGAACTGTCTCAGAACGAAGGCGCCGATGCACCGGAAGCTGTTCCGATCGAGGCTGTCGACAAAGACCAATCGTTATTCTTTGCGGTATATTGTTAATATAATAAGATATATTTGGCAAAATGAATTGTATTTTTGTTTTGTTTGCAGGACGAATATCAGGACAAGCCAAAGTCCGAGTCGCTGCCGCATACAGACGAAACTCCCATGACCATGCCCACGTCGACGGCCTCGGCTGCGCCCGAAACTACGTGTGGTGACAACGAATCATTGCTCATTGAACTGTCCAGGCAGTTGGAAGAGAGTCCGCTTATCGAGGCGCCCTCACTGCTGGAGGCTCCATTGTTGGACACAAGCAACAATAACAAATTCTGGGCGCGCATGTTTAGCCAGCAGCAGCCGCCCATGCCCAGTAGCGTCAGCCCCGCTGCGGCAGCTGCTCCAACCAAAACGAACGCCAAGCAGAGCAATAACAGCTCTAACAATCCCTGGCTGGACCTCTTTGCTGACCTGGACCCGCTGGCCAATCCGCAGGCATTTGACCTGAAACTGAGCGGCGGAAGGCGCGTAGCAGAGCAGACATAAGACAGAAATTTTGAGGTGGACCTACGGTTTCCTGTAAGCAGCAACCACAGCAGAAATCATACATAACGACGGCCAACATCAAGCCGGATTGGTCTATCGGCCTATCGTTAGTATTATTAGTTTAATTTCCTGTCCCTATCGATAGTTTTGGCTTTTTTCACTGTCGACTGCCGTAGCTTTTTCACACGACATGCATTTGTGTTTTGTCAATAAAAGTGTATTATTCTTTGTTGAAAAGCATTTCCATTGCCATATATAGAGAATCTACATGACTAAACTAAATGGTATATACCAAATATTTTGATAAGCGAACAAGAACAGATTCATTTGGCGATTCCGATAGCTTTGAAATTCATAAATACGTTGAAAGCTTTGTTTTTGACTAAGTTATTGGGGATAGTCCCGATTCATCAGTTTCATTGTTAAAAAAAAAATATCAAAGCCTAGGTATACGATCAGCTGAAAGTATATACCTATTCTATTGAAGTATATACGAAATATTTCGATAATATTGCATTTATTTTACTTTGCGGTAAGCCATCAAGAAGAAATTGGCAATTTCGATATATTTAAAAAACATTAAATCATCTGAATGTAACTTTTCGCTAAACGTTCAAAACTGTTTTAAGTTTATTGATTTAAATAATATGTATATTGGACACAGCAGCTAGGGCAGAGGAGAACGCGTAAGCCAACGCACGTGGCGCAACTCACTTGACAGCCGCTTGAGCTTCCTTCTTAGAGTTGACAAGCTCGACGAGCTCCTTGACACGGCGCAAGCAATCCTTTTTACTGCGATTGGGTATGCAGGCCGCAATGCAATCCCAGCGGTCGGGTGTTGTTGTTGGATACGTTTTGATGGCCTGCTCCAGCAAAGCCTGCTCCTCCTTTGTCCAAGTCTTCGATGCGATGCCATTCGTAGTCGGAGTTTGTGTCGGCGTGCTGGCTGGAGCCACTACAGCACTACCATTCTGCTTCGATTCCGACTGCTGCTGCACCTGATGTTGCTGTTTCTGATTGTTCTGACTGTCGCCCCCATTCTGTTTGTGGTTCTCTTTACTCTCTGCCGGCGACTCACCTAGTGTAATATCGTTCGTTGTCTGGACTTCCTTCTTGGATTTCTCAAAGCTCTGGAAGGCTCCTTCATTGGCCTGGGTCTTGAGAGAGCTTTTGGAGTGGTCGCTGTTCTGCAGCGCCTTCGCCTTGTTGAGCACATCGCGCGCAGTCACCGGACTGGAGCCTCCGCTGCAATGCTGATTGATGAACGTGGCAATCACATCCCAGCGCTGGGCAGTGCCAGCGGGAAACAGATTGACCGCCTTGATCAACAGCTGCACGTTCTCATTACTCCAAAGTTCGCTCTTTTTCACCTCCTTCACTCCCGTCTTAGGCGTATTGTTCACTTGCTTCTTCTGATGCGCAATGTTGAGCTCCTCCAGCTCGGCGGCGATCTTCTGCTCGGCGGTGTGCAGCGCCGCGACGAACGACTCTCTACCCTTCGTCTCCATGGCCTTGTTCAACGCCTGTAGCTCCGCTAAGTTGAAGGTTTCACATATCTTCTCGGTGCCCTCCATGTGCTTCAGCTGATCCTTGTCATTTTTGGCATAGTACTTACAATCTTTGACCTTGTCGCGCAGTGTCTTGCGCTCCTTTTTCAGCACCTTCTTCTGCTGTTCACGCTCAATGCGAATCTGTTCGATACGCTTCTGCTCGGCCTTTTCCGCCCTCTCTTTGGCGAGCGCCGCTTCACGTATCGCTCGATCCTGCTCCGCCTTTTGGGCCTGTGCAGCGTCCATTTTGGCTCGCTTAGCTGCCGCCTTGCGATCCTTTTCCTCTTGCTTCAATCTCTGGATTCGCTTGTCGTTGTTGTAAGCCAAGTCGACCAAGGCGCGAATACGAGTCATCTCTTCTTTTTTGCGCTTGATACGCGCCGTCTTGTTCTCCTTCTCGATCCAGCGACGCTCGTCCCGATCCTGGCCCTTCTCCTTATCCTCCTCGTCCAGGTAGCTGAACTCGCGCCACGACTTGAAATCGTACCAGAAATTGTAAAACCGTTCGACATCCTCTCGCTTGGCATCTACGTCGCCAAAAGGCGGCACATTCGGCTTTTCGCTCCAGCGCGCATTCAAATTAAAATACTTATTAAACGATTTAAAGTAGTTGCTGTCGATATCCGATTGTGAGGGTAAACCGTCGTCAAATTCGGGATCCACTGAGTCGTAGCTACGGCGTGTTTTTGGAGTGCCTGCAACAGAGAAATTTAGATTAATTGCTCATAATTAATATAATTATGTATATTTGTATATAGATTTATATAAATATCTCTATATTAATATTGCCAAAGCAGCACAGATGGCAATTCTCCGTCTTTTCTTCTCTGTCTACATTTAGCATTGATATAAGACATTAGCAAGTAAATACAAATATGTGACGTAACACTAATACGACATTTAAATACCCTAAAAATATTTGTGCTAAACAATTTTAAGCAATTGAAGAAACAAATATATTGTATACATAAAAGAATATGAGGACATTTTTTAAATAATATAATATTAATATACAGTAGAATCCGGTTAAGACACGCTGAAGGGACTGTCGTTGTACCCGGAAGACGTTATAACCATATAAGTTTGTCTGGGGACTAGAATTTTCGTTTCAATAACCGGATTCTACTGTATATACTAGATGCTATACTATATCAAATATATATATATATATATATATATATGCTATATTACACACACACCAACTAAGTACTTTATACTTTCAAATATTTTGACCTTCTCGCGTACATCACTAATAGTATTTATAATTATTTATTCAGACATGTCGGATATCCACCAATATACCACCAAAGTATATCCAAAGTCACATCACGGATATACAAATATTCTATTCTTATTCCATACTATTATTTATCTTGGTTATTTGAACAGCTGTACAACACATTTAAGTTACAATTACTTATTTAAATATATCGACTCACCAAGAATACACACTATATACTAAACTACAATTAGTCATTTAGAGATATCACCCACCAAGTGCCTATGCATATGATATTCTTCTATTATTCATCCTCGATACTTTCTTCAACTTTAACGGCTGCCAAATCTAATCGACAATAACTTATTTAGATATATCGACTACCAACCAAGTATTTCGTAGGCCTTTGTTATGCATGTGAAGTAGTCGTCGTCCGTAATCACCTCCTCTCCTTTGGCTTTCCGCTTGTCCGGATGATGCAGCAGCACCATTCGTCTGTAGGCTCTCCGAATGTCATCATCACTCGCTTCATATCTGTGTGTTTGTGCAAAAAAAGTTAATACAGTTAATACACGTGCACACGCTCGCTCGCACACACGCATTCTCTCCCTTTCTCTCTCTCTCTATCGCACACCCACACGTTTGCACACATTAGCAGATAAACGCACCTCAATTTGCCAAGGCCAAGAACGCTGTAGTGATCCTGATCCTTCCATTCTTTGGGATCAAGTGACTTGAGGTAGCTTATGTCGACATCCTCGCCAGCGCCCGCCAATTTCTCATCAGAGTCGCTGCGCTCGACGCCGTTCGCATCGCCAATTTGGCGGCGTGCGTTAAAATATGCGCAACCAACGCGTTCGATTTTATGACGCGCTACTTTCAGCGCAGAGCACTCAATTTCTAGGCTGTTAGTCATTATAGGTGTGTAGAAGTGTGTGTCGTGTAGCAAAAACTAATTGCATCAAATTACATAAAGCACACTGCACTACCTCGAATTTTGTTTGGACAACCCGAAAAGTGTGTAATTAATTCACTTCACTACCGCATGCTTGAGCTAAGTGTAGGTAAGCGACAAAAAAGGCATAGTTGAGTGCGATTTCGATACGATAGTCACAATACTACCAACACCGATTGTATAAATCGTTGATTACAGTTTCATGTGGTGGATGGTCGATTATCAAGAGCTGCCAATGTCACCGAATAAATAAACCAAAATAAAACGTGTATATAATGATAATTATCATTGTAAAGTAATTAACTGGTAATCGTATGCCTTCTATCAAAATGACCCATTTATGTGATTAAATGCAAATATATGTTTTTATAGGTGCGTCTTAAAGGTGTTTAATTTGTGATGCTACAATTGAAAACACATATATTTTGGAAAAACTTAGTGCAGTATACCGATAGCTATCGATAGCACTTCAATGTCTCTTGCATATTTGGGAGTACCCCAGTTTTAATAGTTTAAGTAAATAAAAAATGCTGCTTAAAGAGAATCTCTATCAAACATGAATAAATCTCAGGAGAGGAGCACTGACTCCGCTATCTCCACACCGAACAAGGCAGACGATGACCTTCACAATGTTTCAGACACTTTTTACACCAGCCAGCGCAAAGGCAGCCACGTATTTCGTGTGCGTCTGGATGCTACAGGATTCACTTTGCAACGCGAATCTCCCAGTGGTGTGACGATCAAAGAGCAAAAGGTCAAAATATGTGATATCATTGGAGCACGCTGCATGCGCATGAAAAAGTCGCCTCGAAATCTGGCAGGCTGCGCGTGCGTCAATCCGGGTACTCCAGCTGCGGGCTCCGGTCGCAAGGGCACGCCCAGCAAGTGTAGCATGGCCAGCAAGGAAGAGAATGTGACCGACGTGGGCGACGGCAGCGCCTATTTGTACTTATTTGCCTACGTGCTGAAGAAGAAGAGCCTTCGCAGCAGCCTGCACAGGGAGCGGACAGTGCTGACACTTCGGTTTCGATCCTTTGATACTTTCGAGGATAACATGCGGGAGGCTGATCGCTGGTATCGCGCCTTGCGCTGGCAGTTACATCAAACGCTTGAACCCATCTTTGTCGAGAGTTTGGGTGAGCCGCGGCGTCGCCGAATCCTGGTGCTCCTCAATCCCAAGTCCGGCTCTGGCAATGCACGCGAGGTATTCAATACGAGTGTCGCACCGGTTCTCAACGAAGCCGAAGTACCTTACGATCTGTTTGTAACAAAGCATTCCAACTATGCAATCGAATTTATGAGCACTCGCCGCCTGGACGAGTGGTGCACCATATTAGCCGTTGGCGGCGACGGCCTGTTCCACGAGATAATCAACGGACTGCTCTGCCGCGCTGATTGGGCTCAAGTAATGGACAGTCTTGCCTTGGCCATTATTCCCTGCGGCTCTGGCAATGGCCTGGCACGTTCCATTGCGCATGGCTACAAGTGAGTGGGTGATTCCCGCAGGTGTTTCAATTTGGTAGAAGTACTAATCTCTGCTTCTACTTGTAGTGAACCATACTTCAGCAATCCTATACTGGGTGCCGCTCTGACAGCCATCAGTGGTCGCACCTCGCCCATGGATGTGGTGCGTGTGGAGATTAAGAATCGCGTCATGTTTTCGTTCCTATCGATCGGCTGGGGCCTCATTTCGGACGTGGACATTGAGAGTGAATGCATCCGGATGTTTGGCTACCAACGCTTCACCATCTGGACACTCTATCGATGGGCCAATTTGCGCACCTATAATGGTAAGATAAGTTATTTGCTGGCCGATGAGGCACAGGAACCGTTGGCAGCGCCGCTACTGCAGTCGGAACAGATGGGAAAGATGCAATCCAGTCGCAGCTGCACTATGCATATCGATAAGCTGTCCAATGCCAGCAATCACCGTTCCATGGAGTTTCTGCCGCAAGAGTTCGAGGATGTCATTTCGCTGGAGACTTCCATCAATCAATCATTCCGCTCGCGCTGCGACAGTTGGCTGTCGGGCGGCTCACGCCGCAGCTGTTATTATTCCATATCTGAGAGTATCTATCACAGCGTGGCGGATGACAGCGAATTCACTCAACCGTCGATTTCGACGGGCACTAAATTGGAGCAGGGCCATCCTAAGTTTGGCCCAGGCAGCGGTCTGCCGGGACTTGACGAACCATTACCCGAGGCTGCGGGCTGGCTGGTGGAGGAGGGCGAATTTATTATGATGCACGCCATCTATCAATCTCATCTTGGCATCGATTGCCACTTTGCACCCAAGGCCCAATTGAACGATGGCAAAATATTTTTAGTTTTGATTCGTGGCGGCATCAGCCGTCCGCACTTGCTCAGCTTTCTCTACAACATGAGCACGGGCAGTCACCTGCCTGAGAAGAACAACCAGTATATAAAGGTGCTGCAGGTGCGCGCATTCCGCTTGGAGCCGTACGACAATCACGGCATCATCACCGTCGATGGCGAACAAATAGAATTTGGTCCACTTCAGGCAGAGATACTGCCAGGCATTTCGCGTGTCATGATACCAAAATAAGAACAAGCGAATATGTATATGAATATAGCGTACATTCAAGCAATAACTAATCAGTAATGGGAATCTCTGCATTTGAATAAGTAGGTGTAGGTAAATATTTGTTATTATATTTGGCTGCGTGTGCCCTCGGTGGATGCATGCAAACAAGTATGATTTTTATATTAATGCTGGTACACGTTTTTGTAACTCTTCTTGTTATATTTATTATAGTGATTGCAGAAACAAATAAAAAATAAAACCATATATCCATCTAAGCAAAACAGTTTTCATCTCTGAGCAAATGCAACGAACTGAGCGAAAGCACTAATCATACAACACAAAAAACATTTGTTCTACATGTCCAGTCTATGTGTTGTATGGCTAGTGGCGAAAGTAAGCTCTTCACTACCATTTCAAACGTAACAGCTGTTTTTTTTTTTTTTTTTTTTTTGTAAAGCTCAGGCAACCCTGTCAAATTAAAACATATCGATAGCTTCATTGAAACGCAATAGAAAAAAGTGAAAAAATAATTTCCGGACAACAATTTAGTTGGTGCGGCAGATAAAACGTTAAGTAGCAAGTGAGATTTCACAATTGGCACTGACTTAGCTCAGGAGCTAAGATTTATTGTCGGCCAAGGCCATCGTTAATCAAATAATTGACACAATATGTCAGCAGAGGAGCTGGCGCCAATTAACGAGCAAGATCTGAAGGACCTGAAGCAGCGAATGAAGCTCATAGCTGACGCAGACCCAAATCAATATCAGAATGAGTTCTCGCTGCGGCGTTATCTACGCGCTTTTAAGACAACAGATGACGCATTCCAAGTAAGTTATTTTCACGCCCACGCGCCCACTTCTTGACATTGAATTTAATACATATTATGCACATATGGCTAACCTTTCGCCACCTACCCTTATAGGCCATATTGAAGACGAACAAGTGGCGTGAATCATATGGCGTGGCCAAACTGAATGAAATGGACCGCAGCCACTTGGAGAACAAGGCACGGGTCTTGCGGCACCGAGACTGCGTTGGCCGCCCCGTCATTTATATTCCAGCCAAAAATCATAGCTCTTCGGCGCGCGACATTGACGAGCTGACGCGATTCATTGTCTATATTCTGGAGGAGGCATGCAAAAAGTGCTTCGAGGAGGTCACAGACCGCCTGTGCATTGTCTTCGACCTTGCTGAGTTCAGCACTGCGTGCATGGACTATCAGCTGGTGCAGAATCTTATCTGGCTACTCGGCAAACACTATCCGGAGCGATTGGGTGTTTGCCTAATCATAAATGCGCCTGGTATCTTCTCGACCGTATGGCCAGCCATTCGCATGCTGCTCGATGACAACACCGCCAAGAAGGTGAAGTTTGTCAACAATGAGGTAGATCTATGTCAGTATCTAATTCCGGATATACTTCCGACGGATATGTAAAGAAATTGGCAGCTTTGTTATAAGTAGTTGTAGGCAGACATATCTCTAAATGAGGCACCTTTGACATTATACTGCAACTCGAGACAACGTGTACCTATTAGAAACCAGTACCTAATTGACTGTATTTACTATCTATGCAGCACGAGGCTTCTGAAAGCTTTTACATAGTTCGTACTCTTTACGTGCATATATTGTTTATAACTGATGTCTTTGTCGTGTAGCGTTGTTTATGTGAGTAATATTATTATTGGTATATGTCTATATATCTATATATATGTATATGTATAATAAAGTTGTAAAACAAAAATCGAATGCGATTATTGATTGGGAGGCATGTAGACCACAAGTTGATAGAGTGTTCTATATTTACCACGCCTTATCTCAACAAACAGAAAACGTATTAAATGTTGTTATTGTGCCTATATGTATAATTTGAATGTTTGTGAGTTGCGCGCACTACACTGTGCTGCCAGTCAGCATACAGAAAGTAACCCTAAAGATGTGGCAACTCTTTTATCAACGAAGAGTTCCTTAATGAAATAGGGTATCGCACTATCATGTTAATATGATTGATATGAAATATATTTCATTTTAATCAAATAGCTTATGGATAAAACTGTTACTTATGTAATGAGCACAATACTCACAAATCTAACGCAATTATTTTTAGTAATTACACAGTGATGTACAACAATGTTACAATTTTTGGCATTCGAGTGCAGCCGACGTAAGCTGTGACGTCACATGCTCTTATGGAATGAGCACCTGCGGCGAGTGAATTGCGACATCTGCACATTAACTCGCCACCATGATTGGCATTAACTGGCGAAGTATATTATCGGAAACTGGAGTAGTTGATTACGGGGAAAGGCAGCAATATGAAACGACTATGCCCAAAGAGCAACGCAAATTCAGTTTGCAAGCGATCGGCTTTTAAGTTTCAGTAAATAACGAAGTGTGCTCCGAGAAGCAGCAGCAGCAGCGGCAGCGTCAACGGCAGCAAAAAATGACAGAAACAAAAGCTTCTCATATCGCAGCATTGGACGTTGGGACGACGTATTTGCGGTGCTTTGTGCTTGATGAGAACTGCGCGGTCAAGGGGTCGGCAGCGGATGCTGTAAGTTAATTGAGTGGCGGCGGGCAAAGTTGAGAGCCATTTAACTGTATGACATTTGCAGGTTGAGTTATTAAATCCCCAGCCGGGCTATTTCGAGATAGAGCCCGAGGGCTTGTGGCGCAAAATAGTCAAGGTGATAAGAGAATCGATTCACAGTAAGTGCTTGAGATTAGCAGTGCCCCCACATACTGAATGACTTATCTTCAATCTTCTGCAGCCGCAAAGCTAACACCAGCGGATATCACCTGCCTCACAATTTCGACACAGCGGTGCACGTTCTTAACATGGAACCACAGGACCAACGAATACTATCACAATTTCATCACATGGAAGGACTTGCGCGCAGACGAGCTGGTTCAGCAATGGAATTCCAGTTGTTTGTTACGCTTCATGAATGGATTTTCCTACTCCTTGTACCTGCTGACCAGACAAGCGCGTTTCTTGGCTGGCAGTGTGCTCAAGCTGATGAATGGCCAGGTGACGCCACGTCTGCTTTATGAGATTGCTCATAACAAGCGGCTGCAGCGGGCATTGCACGAAAAGAAAGCTCGCCTGGAGCTACTCGATTCGTGGATATTGTACAAGCTGCGGTCCGGCAACGGCCTTGATCCAGATGTAGAACATATAACCGATATTACCTCAAGCACTGCCACCGGCCTGTACGATCCGTTTACACTCAGCTGGTCGCCACTAGTGCGCTGGATGTTCGGCATTGATGTAAGCGGAGAGCACAGGAATGCCTGATCTCATTCAATAGTTCCCATTCCCATTCTTGCAGGCCAGCATTTTGCCACGCGTGGTTGAGAATAGCTATAGAGATTTCGGACATGTGCATCCTTCGGCATTTGGGCAAGAATGGAACAACACTAAAATTCCAATTGCTGCATCACTCAGCGATCAGACGGCGGCCATGTGGGGCTCGCAGTGCTTCACCACAGGCAATGTGAAGATCACCATGGGTACAGGCGCGTTCCTAAACCTTGTGACCGGGCCAGACTGCAAAGCTGCGATCAGCGGGATGTATCCACTGGTAGCTTGGCAGCTCAAGCATGCTAGTAAGCATATCAACACGATCTACTGCATCGAAGGTGCTGCCCACGACTTTGGAACGGTGGTGACGTGGGCGCAATCCTGTGGACTGTTCGAATCGCCCGCTGAGACCGCCGCAATAGCTGAATCAGTGCCAGACACTAACGATGTTTACTTTATGCCCGCCTTTAGCGGATTGGGGGTGAGTACATAGAGCAAGAGTCTAATGTACAGTACTTAATTTCATATCGAATTCGTTTACCCAGCCGCCTGTGAATGACTATCGCGCCGCCAGTGGCTTCATTGGCATGACACCGTCCACAACCAAAGCGCACCTGGTGCGTGCGCTGCTGGAGAGCATTGTGTTTCGAGTGGTGCAGCTGATTGACACTGCGGAGCACGAAACGGGACACAAATTGAATGTAATTAAGTAAGACACTGACTTTAGTATTCGATCCGAGTTGCATAATCATCAACTTCTTCCAGAGTGGACGGCGGCGTCTCGCGCAATGATTTCGTTTGCCAGTTCTTGGCAGATGCCAGCGGTCTGCTCGTGGAGCGCGCCGACTGCTCCGAGTCTAGCATAATGGGCGCCACCTTTCTAGCCGGCGTTAACCATGGCATTTGGCACACGCTCGACGATCTCAAACGCTTTCGCCATGTGGAGCGAATTTTCGAGCCACAGCCAAAGCAGTTCAATGTGATCGCCAGCCGCATGCAAAAATGGAGTCGAGCCATTGAACGCTTCAGCGGCTGGTACTAGGACACATGAAAAGACTATTGAAATAGTTAAGCTTAAACTAGAACCTTTGATTTGTTTTTGTGAATTGTTTTCTTACATTAAAGTTGTTATAAAAAATCTATAAATTATTGTAAATGTAAAAGGGCCAAATGGAATAGTTTGCAGTTCCGTACATTTCCGTAATTACCCCTTAATTCTATATTGATTTAACATCCTTAGGACTTCTATTTCAGTTGAATCGTTGCTGGAAGTTTTGTTGTTGATTGAAGATCATTTGTTGCTGTTGTTGTTGCTGCTGCTGCTGTTGCTGATGATGGAAATCCTGTTGGTTGCCAGCGCCTGATAGCCGAACGCGCTTGGCATTCGGTTCGTTGGGATTCATTTGCTGTTGCTGTTGTTGTTGTTGCTGCTGCTGCTGTTGTTGCTGTTGTTGTTGCTGCTGTTGCTGCTGCTGCTGTTGCTGCTGCTGTTGTCGCTTGTTGTCCGACTTGTCCTCTTGATCGTCATCGGTGAGGAACTCACGCTTGGGATACGGTATGGGGCAGCCGGCGAAGACATCCTGCGTCGGCAGTGGCTCCTCCTGGAAATATGGGTCCTGCATCGCCTGCTCAGATGTTATGCGCTTGTTGGGATCCATCAACAGCAACTTCTGCAGCAGATGAAATGCTTTGCTATCGGGCTTAATCTTGTGACGCTCCATGTACTTAGCCAGTGAGCAGGCGGAATAGGTGGAGCGCTTGAAGTCCTTGATCAGTGTATGATGCTCTGGCATCTTTTTGATGTCCTCCCAGTCCTTGTCCTGCGGAAAGCCCATTACATTGAATATGCGGTCCAGCTGATCGTGATGGTACGGATTGCTTGTCTTAATATCCTCCTGACGACAATGGAAGATAGGCTCAGACGTCAGCAGCTCTGCGAAAATACATCCAATAGCCCAAATGTCGATGGCTTTCGTATAATGGCGCGCACCCAGTAGCAGCTCTGGCGCCCGATACCAAAAGGTAACCACCACCGGATCCAGGTCTGCCAGCGGCTTCAGAGGAGCATTGAAGAGACGTGCAAAGCCCATGTCCGCAATTTTGACACGCCCCCGTTCGTTGCCGTCGCCCATTACGAGAATGTTCGCTGGCTTCAGATCACGGTGCAAAACCCAATTGCTGTGCAGGTAATGAATACCGTCCAAAATCTGATACAGAAGGCTCTTGACCATGCCGCGTGGCACAACCACATGCTTCTTGGTGGCCTTGGCTGCTCGATGGAATTTGATGATATGCCACAGATCATGCTCTGCATAGTCAATCAGCAAAAACACCTTACGGTCATTGTGTGACAAGAAAACTCGAATGAGCGTTATAACATTCTGGTGTTTCAGCTCGCGTAGCAGAGCAATCTCACGGCAGGCGGACATAGAGAGACCTGTGCCATCGATCTGTTTAAGGGCGTATTCCTTACCATCGCTGCAGAAATCAAGAACCAGAATGTAAATGTGGTTTGAGTAACTTTTCTGTTTGCTTACCTGGTCTCCTTCCACTTGGCTTTGTACACATGCCCGTAGGTGCCACGGCCCACCTTACAGCCCTCATAGTTAAATAGATCTTCGACCTTGGTTCGTTCCATTTGCGTTTTCATCTTGAAATCGTAATCCATTTCGGCAAAACTTTTTATTTACCTCAACCGCAATCACAGCTGTTTATAAGCAAACAAATTTGCATCTATATTAGAGATGGACAAAACTAGTTATGTTTGAAATCCAAGTAATAATTTCAAGTAACTGCGACACGTTCACTAGATGATGTACAGAGAGCAAACCACATTAAAACAAATTCTGAAGCTATGTTATTAATATGGCACTATGTTCACAGCTCACAAAAAATAATTATATTTTATTATCATAAAATTTAAATAAATTAAACCTCAATAAAATACACGCCTACATTATTGACGATGTAAACGTGACTTTAGCAATCGTATTGAGCATCGATAATTACGAAATATCGATATATCAGATGTTTGGCAAATCAAATGTCGATTTCTGAAAACAAAATAAAACGTGAGCCCAAGAAAAGGAAATAAAAAACGCACAACTGTTTATACTTTAATTAAGCAATAAGCGAAATGGCAAAAACTAAAAGAAATATACGAGCAAAAGCAAAGAGTGCTGTAGGAGCGGCCAAGCAAAAGGTTCAGCAAATGCAAGCGAAACTAAATAAAGAAAATCGCCAGGATAAATTGCTACACAAGACCCTCTCTCCGAAGAAGACCATAACAAAAAAGGAGAAGTCCGCAGAAAAACACTCAAAGTTACTAAAACGTTTTGCGGAAATAAAGAAAGATTTGAAGGAAGAGCAGGCACGCAAAGTTCGAGAGAAAACCAAAATAGTAGGCGATTTAAAACCCCTGCGTGATGCGCTGCCATCCCTAAGCGAGATGTACAAGTTGGTAAAGGCCCAAAAGAAAGAGAAGAAAGAAGAGATAGCGGTGGAAGAAGCTGAGACATTGAGTGCCAAAAAGAAGATCAGGAAGAAACGCAACGATTATGTAAACAAAGTGCGATCCTTCGAGAAGCTAATAAAAGATAAAAACTTCAAAAACAATCCCCGTGAGATAGTTGCGAATCATGTGCGCAACAAGTATCAGGCGATGGAAGACGAGGACGTGGAATAGAGAATAAAGAAATAATATTGCCTTTGCACTTTCATTTTATTTATTAAGAAATATCGTTAATATATGTATATTTATACATATATATATTTATATGTTTAGCTTTATCATTTAACGATGCATATAAATATTACACACATAAATGTAAATTGTAAGCGTTATAAACTAAGTGGGGAAGTCAACAGAATGCAATTAAAGAGTTTTGAATATAAACTTGTTTTAAATAAAGCAAATCGGACAACTGCAATGGAATTAGTTTCCTCTTTTTAGCTTTAGACTTTACAGTAAAGATTCTATATCATAATAAAGCGTTATAAACTCTGTTAGTTTCAGATAGCTTGGTGTTGTCTTCTTACAGTGTATTTAGCACAGAAATTCAAAACTGCTTCGATCAGTTTCCTATAGATATATGTATATTTATGTTATATGTTAGCGTTATTTTTACGGCTTGAGCTCCAAATGTGCGGTTAAAATATATATCATTTCGTGAACCGCACATTAAGGACAATTAAGATTTTGCATTTGTTTACTCGAGTGAGACCAATAAAATATTCATCATTTTTAAAGTCGCACTACACACAAATTATCCAGTTGCACTAACATCAAGGATTAACATAGTTTTTGTATTTATTGAAACTATTATTGAATTATTGTTTTCAAATGGCATTTCTGATGTACTCGATACATATAAATCACGTATGTAGTATACATATAAAGTAGCTGTATTCTCGATTTGTATATTGATCTATAAAATGTACATATATATTAGTAGATTTATGCATATGGCTCTGAGTTTACGGCGTTAAATGGGGTTTAAACATAGTCAGGAAACGTCTCATTTACATTAATTTATATCTGCCTTATAATTAAATATATCGCATGTGTGGGACATTATATACTTATTCATTTTGCCAGCAATATAAAGCTTAAAACTCATCTAAACTTAGGTCACAATTACAACCTAACGCGTTACTGTGCTATCGTGATTGTTAGTATATTTAGGGGGAAGGTGATTTTTTATTTTAAACATTTTCTTTTTTATTGCTTACCTGGTCTCCTTCCACTTGGCTTTGTACACATGCCCGTAGGTGCCACGGCCCACCTTACAGCCCTCATAGTTAAATAGATCTTCGACCTTGGTTCGTTCCATTTGCGTTTTCATCTTGAAATCGTAATCCATTTCGGCAAAACTTTTTATTTACCTCAACCGCAATCACAGCTGTTTATAAGCAAACAAATTTGCATCTATATTAGAGATGGACCAAACTAGTTATGTTTGAAATCCAAGTAATAGTTTCAAGTAACTGCGACACGTTCACTAGATGATGTACAGAGAGCAAACCACATTAAAACAAATTCTGAAGTTATGTTATTAATATGACACTATGTTGACAGCTCACAAAAAATAATTATATTTTATTATCATAAAATTTAAATAAATTAAACCTCAATAAATTACACGCCTACATTATTGACGATGTAAACGTGACTTTAGCAATCGTATTGAGCATCGATAATTACTAAATATCGATATATCAGATGTTTGGCAAATCAAATGTCGATTTCTGAAAACAAAATAAAACGTGAGCCCAAAAAAAGGAAATAAAAACGCACAACTGTTTATACTTTAATTAAGCAATAAGCGAAATGGCAAAAACTAAAAGAAATATACGAGCAAAAGCAAAGAGTGCTGTAGGAGCGGCCAAGCAAAAGGTTCAGCAAATGCAAGCGAAACTAAATAAAGAAAATCGCCAGGATAAATTGCTACACAAGACCCTCTCTCCGAAGAAGACCATAACAAAAAAGGAGAAGTCCGCAGAAAAACACTCAAAGTTACTAAAACGTTTTGCGGAAATAAAGAAAGATTTGAAGGAAGAGCAGGCACGCAAAGTTCGAGAGAAAACCAAAATAGTAGGCGATTTAAAACCCCTGCGTGATGCGCTGCCATCCCTAAGCGAGATGTACAAGTTGGTAAAGGCCCAAAAGAAAGAGAAGAAAGAAGAGATAGCGGTGGAAGAAGCTGAGACATTGAGTGCCAAAAAGAAGATCAGGAAGAAACGCAACGATTATGTAAACAAAGTGCGATCCTTCGAGAAGCTAATAAAAGATAAAAACTTCAAAAACAATCCCCGTGAGATAGTTGCGAATCATGTGCGCAACAAGTATCAGGCGATGGAAGACGAGGACGTGGAATAGAGAATAAAGAAATAATATTGCCTTTGCACTTTCATTTTATTTATTAAGAAATATCGTTAATATATGTATATTTATACATATATATATTTATATGTTTAGCTTTATCATTTAACGATGCATATAAATATTACACACATAAATGTAAATTGTAAGCGTTATAAACTAAGTGGGGAAGTCAACAGAATGCAATTAAAGAGTTTTGAATATAAACTTGTTTTAAATAAAGCAAATCGGACAACTGCAATGGAATTAGTTTCCTCTTTTTAGCTTTAGACTTTACAGTAAAGATTCTATATCATAATAAAGCGTTATAAACTCTGTTAGTTTCAGATAGCTTGGTGTTGTCTTCTTACAGTGTATTTAGCACAGAAATTCAAAACTGCTTCGATCAGTTTCCTATAGATATATGTATATTTATGTTATATGTTAGCGTTATTTTTACGGCTTGAGCTCCAAATGTGCGGTTAAAATATATATCATTTCGTGAACCGCACATTAAGGACAATTAAGATTTTGCATTTGTTTACTCGAGTGAGATCAATAAAATATTCATCATTTTTAAAGTCGCACTACACACAAATTATCCAGTTGCACTAACATCAAGGATTAACATAGTTTTTGTATTTATTGAAACTATTATTGAATTATTGTTTTCAAATGGCATTTCTGATGTACTCGATACATATAAATCACGTATGTAGTATACATATAAAGTAGCTGTATTCTCGATTTGTATATTGATCTATAAAATGTACATATATATTAGTAGATTTATGCATATGGCTCTGAGTTTACGGCGTTAAATGGGGTTTAAACATAGTCAGGAAACGTCTCATTTACATTAATTTATATCTGCCTTATAATTAAATATATCGCATGTGTGGGACATTATATACTTATTCATTTTGCCAGCAATATAAAGCTTAAAACTCATCTAAACTTAGGTCACAATTACAACCTAACGCGTTACTGTGCTATCGTGATTGTTAGTATATTTAGGGGGAAGGTGATTTTCTATTTTAAACATTTTCTTTTCATTCTTTGTTATTTGAAAGTACATGTACATTTAGAGATAGAAAATATATATTTTTATATATTTTGGCTATATCTAGTTTTTGCACATTTATGAGTTAGAAACAACAAACTTAAACTAGGTTGAAAAATCTGTACTACGAGCATATAACGATCGCTTTACTTGTTTAGCAGAAACATCAGTAAACTGTAAAGAAAAGAATGAATGATTGAAGGTCTATAAATTATGTACTCATATAGCCTACGCACCGGAAATTAATCCCTTTGTTAGCCAGCATACGATTGCATTCGCTGGAGCCCGTACTGTTGCCATCAGGCAAGGGTAGCACGTAATAATCACTCTCAGTGCTCTGAAATGGAGGATACAATGTAAGTTTATAGACATTCCCCGAGAAATGTAAATATTTATACCGTCTCCGTAAACTCGTGCTTATATATCTGCGTGGAGACCTTCATGTCCGAGAAGGGACCTTTGAGTGCAAAGAAATGTATGCTCATGGGTGTGCTGGTTTTCGTCTTCAGTATTAGCTGATAGGTGATGGTGCGCTCGTTCGACTGATGCGGATCTCGCTGGCTGTTATTAATGCGCGCCTTCACCACCCACTGCTGGTTGAATGCTGAGAAACGGGCCGTCTCATAGAACAGCTTGTGCACATACTCATCTGTGCGATACGGCTTCATCTGTAGATCTGTATTGCCATGGCTATTAAAGAGTAGGATGAAATTATAGATGCTTCACTTGCCGTTGAATATGATTTTCTCGTAGCTTAGCAAATCTATCAATGTATTAAACATTTTCTTCTCCTCTTTGATCTTGACATCATGCGCCTCCAAGGCAGCCATCACCTCATAGCCAGATTTTTGGGGATGCAAGCAGTTGCGTTCGTGTTCAGTTGCTGTAAGAGAGAGAGATTAAGAAGCTTATGAATTATTAGTATACATAGACATTTCTATATATTGGTATCGATACACACTCTCGTGATAGGGTCCACGCCACTGGCAGCCAATACGATGATATTTGCATTTTGTGGGTCGCTCCTGGCACTCGTGCTGCTCATGACGTTCCAGAGATTTGTATGGAAACTCTTTGTTGCAAAACTGGATATTAGAAAACAAAAGGAAGTTCTCAGTCTAGGCCAGGATATGCGATTGTCTATACTTACCTGACATTCGCTAGGCAATTCGGAAGCCGCCTTTTCCACAGCCAGATTACGGGATGCGGTGCTCTTTGATATTTCCACACGGCAGTTAGGGCACGTGGCTATCTGATCCCGTAGGCTGCAGGAAATATATGAAATATAGAAGAGAGAAAGATCTACATTATTGGGCAATTCGGGCAGGTCGGAATGTTAAGTGTTTGGTCAAATCACAGTAAATAATTTTTCAAGTCGTTTAATTTGCGCTTTTGTGTTTCATACCGTCCGTCCGCCAGGAGGTGGGTGAAGCAGGCGGCGCACATCAGGTGACCCATTTGGCACTAAAATAAAGAGAGCAGATTGAAAACCAGAGAGGTTTTAGTGCGGGCGCATGTCAGGGATATATATGTTAAAAGATTTATAAGTATATATATTTATGCATCTGTATACATATGCATAAATATATACGTATGTGTGTTGTATGTAGTAGAACTAAATAAAAATGTGGAATAAAAATTAACCTGCAATTAAAGAAAAAAGAAGAAAAATTTGCTATTAGTCAAATACGCTATTTTGCAAAAATTGAAGGTGGATGAGGAGAGAGTGAAATGTGGGAGGATACTAGAAATTTTGTGAAAAGGGATTCCGGATCGGGGTAGCTGACATTAGCTTGAGCGAGACTTTTGAAATGGTTGGATTGATGGATGGTAGAATGGTTGAATGGATGGTTCCTGTAGGTGGTTCACAATGTTTTTTTTTTTTTTTGTTGAAATAAAAACGCTTATTTTGTATTCAGTTTTGAGTTTAACAATTTGCACTCGTTGCAAAATTTATTGATATTACTTTTCATTTTTTGGTTTTCTTTTCATATTTGTCTATTTGTACATTTCAATTATATCAACAGTTTACATTTACTGACGCTTTATCTCAAATAGGCTAAAGGTTTTTTAAATACTTAGCAGTAAGATTTAATTACAATACTAGTGGCAAAGTGTGTGTGTGTGTGTGTGCTTACAAGAGTTAGCTAAGTTGGTAAAAAGTTTCATTTTTGTATGTAAATATTAAGTTGACTTAACTAGATTATTCATTAGAGAAATAGAAATAGTTAAGATAGAGGAGAGAGAGAGAGAGAGAAAGAGATGTTAATGGTCTAAAGTTAAGCATAGGCTGGAGCGTAAAATACACTCCATGAGTCCATGACTCTATGATGATGAAAATAAAAGGAAATATATACTATATATAATTTTTTAATTAATTTTTTGTTAATTCCAATTTTCGAGAAAAAAATAGTGTATAAAATGAATGAGACCAAATCATTAGACACTGTAGGAATAGGGGTAGTGTTCCATCCAATTGCCAGGGATCAGTCGAAAAGAGAGTGGAGAGAGCGATATAATGAAAATATATGACTGGAAAAGGTCAGATCTGACGACCCGGATGACTGCTTCCATTATACAATTCTCTTTGGACTTGCAAAGAATGCGGGCCATGAGACGCGATACGAGGCGACGCGACGTTCCGTCAATTATCAATGCTGAAGCGTGATAAAAACGCCATAGTTGTTCGATCTGTAGGAAATTCTATTCACAGATTGACATGTGCGATATGCATATGCATGTATACTTGCAACTGCCTGTATATATCTTTCTATATGGTAGATAAGAGCACGTTCGTTATTTATCTTTTATTTTCTTGTCAGCTTTCCCTATGTTGACGTGTGTGCGAGCAGGAAAGCATTCTCGCTGCACCCCAAATCCTATTTCCATTTCCATTCGCATTCCCATTCTCTGAGGTTGAATGAACTTCCAAATGCTGTTCTAGCAGAAACCATTCAGTCGTCACAAACGCTATATTTATGGCATACACACACACAGAGTAAGCGATAGGGAGCTGACAATTGTTTAAAACAAACCTCAAAATATGTTTAATTTATTTTATTAAATTTCTTTTTGTATTAATAAAACTCTTCCTCTGCCACACTCATTCTCTCTACTCGCGTGTATTCATTCACTCGCTCAATGTTGTGGCTCCCCTTTTAAATAAACTCACAACAAAACCCAGCTGATAATGTTTTGGTAGATACGTCTGCATGCATGTGTGTGTGTATCTAAGTAAAGACGATTGTCAACACCGAAGAAACAGAGAACAGTAGTGACTGGTGAAGACGATAACATCAACCACAACTGTAGCGCAGGTAAAAGGAAACGCACACTGATGTTAGAATTTACAGGTTTTAGGTATTGGCTCTGAAACTGGAAAAACAAGTTTGCCTTAGATTACGGGTCACTCCAAATAACAACAATAACAATCTGCACGCATCCAACACACAGTTTCTCATACTTTGCCCTTCCACTCACAGCAACAACATTAACTCGCAAATTCAAACATAAAAAATCATGCCAATTGGTATCAAATAAAGATGACGGAAGCTTATCAAATGCGTCGTAGGTTTTTTCCTCTCAACTACCAAAGGTTTTTCTTTGCCCACGAACAGCTGACTATGTTACTACACTGTGTGTGTGAGCAGGACGAGACGAATGTCAATAACAGCCCCGAGAAGAGCACCAACAGCCAGCAAAAGCAAAACAATAACAGAGAGCGTGAATATAAATAAACGAGAGTGAAAAAGAGCCAATGCATGCGTGTGCGTGAATGTAGGTGTGAGATTGTGAATGTGTATGCTTTCAACAATATTCTATGTATTTACGTTTACATATAAACACCAAATATAATTGGCTTTAAAGAGTTAATACCTAACTCTTGGTATTCTATATAGTTGTTTATAACATAATTACAAAGAGTAACGTGTTAGATACTTATGATTCATTAATGTATTAGTTGGTGGTTCAAAGCAATGACGCAGTTATATTTAGGACTGGTGTCTTTTAATGTCAGTGTGTGTGTGAGATAGGGGCCCAACAATGGAAGAGAAAAAGAGAGAGAAAGAAAATAAAGGCAGCGATAGTCAACGTAGCACTGTTGAAAACGCGAAAAGGCTTAGAAAAGAAACGTTGAAAACAACAAGAATTAAGAGGCACATATTGCATACATATGTATGTATGTATATGCACACAGTTGTTTATACATATGTATATACACACAGTGTTTTAGACATATATACATATATATAACGTCAATATACGCATATACACATATATACGTGTTACGTAAAGCTTTGATTGTTAATAAATTGGCACAATTATTTGTTAAATTAAAAACATCGTTGCTGAATTCAGCAACAATAAATCTGACGAGCCACTGCATCCATGAATGATATATATGTATATATTTTTTTTTACGTATAGTATGTATACGTATACAAGAGAATTGAGAAAATAGTAGGAAATGGCAAACAGGCAATCAGCTTTTTGTATGACAATATACATATGTACATTCATACGTACATATGTGTGTGTGTGTAGTTATGTACGTACGAATGTATCTATGTATGTCGACATAACAAACAAACACTGATGTTCAGTCGTTAGCATTATTTTTGATTGCGGGCGGGGTTTATAGAAACGAGACGTCGGCAATGGCACCGCCGCAGCGGGGGTCGCACGGACTACGCAGCTAAAAATAGGCCACGAACACAAATAACACAGTTCCATTTCACAATATGTAAATAACGCGTCTATGAGAAAAAATGTACTATTTTCTCCTCACATATGTATGTATGTATGTATGCATGCTTGTATACTAGTTTATGCAAATTTATATGCATACATAACATATACATATACATATGTACATATATAGAGAATGTACGCATACAACAAATTTGATGACGCAACGGCGGAAAAGGGCAGCTAGCTATGCAGCTGTTAAGAAGAGTGTTACAGTTAATGTAACTGCGCAAATAGTTTTTAGGTGGGGGTCAGTGGGGTGAGCATTGAAATTGAGCAGGGTTGCTTTGGTCGTCGCTCGCCTAAAACGCAATATGTGCAGCAGCATGGCGAGAACTGCATGCTATGTAACCATAATGCGTGCGAGCGAGTGAGCTGTATATACATATTTACAAAAACAATTAATGGGCGAGCTGCACGAAGAAGCTAGGAGGCCAAATGGTGCAAGTGCCTGGCATTGTCATTTTCAAGGCAATGGCAATGGGCTCTTGTATTACAACCATAGGCAAGCAAATAAATTCACCGTTTTTTTTTTCAAGTTTCCTTTACTGTCTGCTTTCTGGCGCTCGCCTTGCGCTCTTCTCTCTCTAACTGGCGAGCCCAGCTGTGTGCGCTGCGTTCAACGGGTCGGCGGCGGTGCGTGGGGTGGGAGTGGCCACTTACAGCTGAGTTCTCGATTGCTTTTGCTCGATTTGTTTTGTATACAGAGAAATGTCACAAATACACGCATACGACTAGAGAGCACTGATGTGTGTATGTGTAAATTCGCACACACACATATGCATGTCAATGCACATACGTCGGCTTCTTTTTTGTGTACATATTTATTATTTTTTATGTTTATTTAATCTTGTTTTTCAATATTTTCAATTTTACTTTTGAGTTTTCATGCCACAATCAACTCACCTGATACATGGCCGTTTTGGGCAAATCCAGACACACGGCACAGCACAGCGCGGTCGAAATGCGATAGGCGAGCTTCTCGTGTGTTCCGGTTCCAGCTCCAGCTGGACCGCTGCCCCCACCGCTTGACAATGAGCTCGACGATGAAGATGCTGCATTTGGATCGAGCATCTGCTTCTTAGCTGGTGGCTCACCGCTGCCTTGCGTATCTAATGGTACGCCCACCGACATGCTACCGCTTCCTCCTGCTGACGAAGTGGAGGCCTGCATTTGCATTTGCATGGTGCTCACTTGATTATCGCCCAACATTGGCAATGTGGACGAGGGTGGCTGCTGAACCGCCGAACTAGAGGATTCCACCGTAGACATAATGCCTTTATGCTGCAATCACAATTCTGTGTATGTTTGTCTCTGACTTTGTTATTTGAACAAATTTAGTTATTTGCGATTGCAGCTATGCCACTTTTTTCCCTCTCTTTTTCTCTCTAGCATATATGCACACACAAACACTCTCCCATACAACGCCGCCAATACACTGCACTTTTGTGATTTTCCTCTTCTCAACTTTCTTCGCTCTCAAATTTCTCGGTTCAACCTTCCGCGATACGTCAATCCACTTTGAAAGTTACAGACACAATGAAAATGAGAGGAGAGATGTATGTTGATGGCCAAAGAGCGTATAATTTTAAGCCAACAGAATGTTAATAATACAGTGGTATCCAATCAATTCGAACAATATTCCAATCTTCTTATAAAAATCTTTTTCCGAGGCTTATCAGTAATGTTGGATTAATACTTTAAATAATTCACCGATTTTTATTTTAATGTAAAATATATAAATAATTTGTCTGTAAAATTATTCGAAAACTAGTTCTGGGGCTGCTCAGTAGAATATGATTTCAGTTCGTAGACAACATAGACATATATGGTTTACTGGATTACTGTTATTATTTACGTTGCTGTAATACTCAAATTGGTAATGTTATTATTACGAACAGCTGTTTTTATTTTGGTTTTTATTTTATTCTCGTTTCCAATCTAATTTACAATTGATAGTGTCAAAATATGCAAGGAAAGTCAGCATAGGGAGGGAGACTCGTTTTATTTATATATTGATTTTATTATTTTTCTTAATAAACACAACTTTAATATATTTTCATTTTTATTGCCTATACGAAGCACTTATGTAATGTAGTGTTTACAAGTAAGGCCGGTCCATAGGCGTCTTTTTGGCCTTCCTGTCGCGTGCCCGAGGGAACCAACGGTGCTTTGTAGTGTGTGTTAACTTCATAAGCTCCTGACGCGCAACTTCTGGGAGCTTGTTCTTAAAAGCAGTCATTGCCGTCTGTAATGCAGTTTCCTTAATAACATCAGAACTTTGCTTTTCGACGAACTGTGGCAGGGGTTTTGTGTGCTCGTAAGGAAATGGGGTGTCTGGATGCCAAGCTACAATTGTTTTTCCATTTTTGGTAACGGCAACTTTCTCTACCAGGCTAATTCCACCAACTGCATTTTTGCTCACAGCGTTTTTTGTTAAATTTGTCGAAAATAAACGACAGGAGGAATATAAACGTGCAGCCAACATCTTAACAAGTGTAACCTAATTGTAGAAATACTAAATACGTTTATCGACAAGCCGCCACAATATATCGACTGGCCGACAACAGCTGTTAAATCTAGGCAAAACAAAATACGCGCAAACAATTTTAACAATTTTAGCGAATTGATAACAACTTAAAATTATATATATTAATATATACAGCACATATATATATGCTAAAAGCACATACATCATTTTAAGTTCACTCTATATACTCAGACGTGCGATGTGGCGTAGTGGAACAAATTGGCTCCGGCCATACCATCTGTTGTCAATAAAACTCATGTTTATTGACAAATAATATAATAATTTTCGTTTGCAACCTATAAAAATAAGTAAAACGGGCTGAAAGCGGGGGAAAAAAAATAATAATAGCAGGTGAAATAAACTGAGGCTTCGTTATCGAATCAAATTACATTGTCGGTGAGTATTCTATCTATTGAATATAGTTAAAATTTAACAAACTATATTATAGGAAGCTTTGCTACTCTTAACATGAGTGGGAGTGGCCGGAATGTTCGCCGTTCGGCAGAAAAGGCAAGACAGCAATTTGATATATTTGATGACCCCCTCGACATCGACATGAATATATCCGTGAAGAATGAAGTTATATGCCCCGATATGCTGCCCATTGAAGAGGAAGTTATATTCGGAGTGGTTGACAGTCAACAACTGGTCGAGGAGCAGCAAAAGATGCAGAGAGTCTATCCCTTAGACGGAGGATCAAACCAATGCCTTAATCTTAATGACCGCTTGAGCAGCCTGGAACGCAAAGTGGACTTTCTACTTAATGTAAATACGAAGATATTGGCACGTGTTGATAAAATCTGCGAAAATATGAAGACGGTGACGAAGCCAAATGATTTTCCTGTTAAGCACAAAGAAGCGTTGGAAGCAATTGATATGCAAATTGCAAATGATCGAGAGAAATATGTAAATAGCTTAAAAGAGAATGTAAATAAGGAATAAGCTCAGATTTCAATTTCTTTCGCTTTTACAGACTGAGCTGTTTAAGAATCTGCTAAGTCCTAGTGGAATTGTTAAAAATATTGGACGGATATTAGACCAGAAACTGTTAATGGAAATGAATTACGGAGGACATAGCTCAAAAGCAGGCCTAAGCAATTATGTAAATTTGAACACAGCGTTATACGGTAAGTGAAGATAATTGTATATGAGCGTATGTCGCCGATTCCATCTGATTTTTCGCAGAGTCTCAGAAGAGGGAAGGCTACACGTTTGACGATTATAAAAAGGACGCACGCTTGGCTTTTCAGAAAGCTAAAAATCGTGTTTACAAGGCCATATCGGAGGCGAGAAGGCTTAAAAGATTAAATGGCGAGCTCGAAGAGAGTTCCCGATTTATAAACAGCAAACAGGATCCTAAAGAATCAATGGAATGCATGAATTAGGTTTCCATATAGTATAAGTAATAATTATGCACATGTAAGTGCTTAGTATTAACTAGTTTTAGTAATAAGCAAACACATCATTTGTATATACATTTGACATATATATGCATGTGCTATTCTCATGTTTAAATTTAAGAGATCGTACATTAAATATGCCCTACAATTGTCACTCATTTTTTTCGCTCAGTGCTTATGTTAGCTAACATTGGGTTGTATCGATGGATTTTGTTTATCGAACGATAAGTGGAAGCGGCTGATTTCAAATTTGTTTGGTAAATTGTGCTAAACAAATTTGCATAATTTTATGAGCAATCTACATACCGTTTAGCATAAGACTTGCCAGCTTGGAAGATGCCCTCATAACTCGCAGAACCCCAATGAGCTTGAATGTTTGACACTTCAGCTCTTTTGTGACTGTCTAAGCGGTTTTTCCTCACTTGACCATTTGTCTCGTAGTTTGCTGCTGATTTTTTTTCAAATGTCTGTAATATATTTTGAATATCCCCTTGTCCCATCGTTCAAGTTCATGCCGGCAACTTTATATCATATCTAACAGCGAAATTCAATTGTTTGTTTTCTGTTTCCCTTTTTCTGTGGTGTCGTCTCAACAGACTTTGGCTTTCTGGCTAGATGTGCTTTATTGTGGCAAAGTTATTGGATATTCTGATTTTGATTTAATTTGTATTTAATTAATTGGTCAGGCGAGGCGTATTAAAAGAGACTGCATTTTATCTTGCTATAGACATGGACATAGACATAGTCGTGAATTGGATTGGGACAGACGAAAACCCAAATATCTGTCATTCACATGCCAATGTCTCCGGTTATGAGCCATAAAAATGGCCGGATTGTCTGAAACAGCGAAATGTTGGGCATATATTGCGTATACGCACGGTTATCGCTCATACATACATGGCCATCGCAATTTATTGTATACAGGCTTCGGGCGAAACTATGCCCATCCCCAGCCACGCCTCCCGCTTTGGCCATTGCGAGACGCCCTTTTTTGTGTGGTAGGCGACCGTAAAAGCAGGGTCCATAGCTGTAAATTGTCTACCATTTGTTTTGCCTGATAATGTCTCAATAAAATCTGAAGGCATTCGTAGGTGTTCAAACGTGTGCGTCCAAAGGTGAATATGCCTTCGTTTCAGGTGTGTGTTATTACGTATACGCCCGCTACTTACCTAAGCTCCGTATATGTATACAAATATATGCTATGTTGGGCCTGCGTAAAACACAACTATTTTGTAGTTACCAAAGTTGTTAAATTAAACGTCCATCGTCCCTTATATTCAGTATTCACCGTGGCAATGCACTTTGCTAGCCCAGAAGCAGATAGCTGAGATAGTTTAATTAAATAGTTTTCATTCATTTCTGATTGGCTTTAATTACTGCGTTATGCAAAACATGAAGGCAGAATGAAAAACTAAAAGCAATAGAAAAAGAAATATGATAATAGAAAAGCAGTCGACATCAAATACTCTATGCGTCTGATTCTTTGTTCTTAAATACAAAATCATTATTTTATGTAAATATTGAGAGATGTTTTCGCTATTTTGTTAGCAAAGTTTCAATATGCTTCTTATGGTATATAATATAATATTAGATATGTAAATATGTCGAGTTTTGTGTTAATTCGGTCAATTTTCATTTTAATTTTATGCTAACGATTTCCCAATGTGCTTCTCCAGAATGACAATTTCTAGCTTCTTCCCCTCGTCCACTGTCAATCATAGCGACCCTGTCGGTAAGCTATACTATATGACCATCTCACTCTTATTTAGCGACACTAGACTACGTTCAGGACTAGCTATCTTTGTCTCTCCTGCGAAGCGAAAATTAGAGGATATATTCAAAAAAGAGAAGCAAGCGTGGAGCTAAGATGCAAATTCACTGGTATTACATGTTATATAAGAACTCTATACAAACTCTTAGCCTCGTACTAATACTTCTACAATATTATGATGTGATATTAGGTTTCCTAATTCTATTCAAATTTGACGCAATAATTTATTTATTTACATCAAATTTGGATTATAATGATATCTTATATAATGATGATGATATTTATAATCTTAATAATTTATGAACGTTGTGAAAACAAGGCTAATTTAACTGATAATAATTAGGGAATATTTAAATGAAAGATGATGTTGATAATCACACTGATGCTGCCATCCATTATTAATTGACAATGATAATATGATATGATATCTATATCCACTAGTCGGCTACTTTATCACATTTTCGTTTCTCTTTCTAATGTATAACCACGAATTCCGGCAAAAAGGAAAAGTGGAACATAATTTATTTTCCCTTTGTCGCCTTTTTTCAACTATCCCTGACCGCCTGCTTGTCAAAGTTGTCCTCGAGGTTTTCGCTGGCTAATTATGCAGCCGAGTGTGAAACTCTCTCTCGGCGTGTTCTTCCTTGACAGCGCCTTTTAACAAATAAAGTTTTAATTGCTATGGTTTCAGATCTAATGGCAGCATAGTTTTCGGCAAATGAAATTGAGCAAAATTTATGAAAAGAATATGAATTTTAATTGCCTAAATTGGGTTGAAATTAAATGTAACGAACAAACCAATGCAGGAAATGACTTTAGTCTAGACGGCGCCACATGCCCATTGTCCTACGTCGCGTATGATTAATTTTTTATCAAAATTGATATATTTATCTGGCTACGTGAATCATATGTACACATATCTAAATACATATATACGATATGTAACGTATCGCTTGTCGATATATGTATGTTTGTATAAATTGAGGCTAATCAATTTATGGCTTTGAATGCCACAGATTCCTGAGAGTCCCTTATGGAAACAACGCCAAAGACAACAGAGACCGAAAGAAAAACAACAGAGACAAATTACAAATACGGTTGGATAAGTTATCATCTCTCTCTCTCTCTCGCTCTCTTCTCTTTCTTTTTCGTTTTCTCTTTTCAATTTCGATAAAGACCAAAGCCCCATTCAAATCAGGCACATACTCCCCGTACACTCGTTATACTCAATCGAATGTGTGAATTTTCCCTTTCATAGCTGAATTAAATTCCAATGCACACACACACGCATACATATACGCATGTATACATGTATACATGTATATATGTATATATTTATTTGTTGTATGCGCATATATAGTGCGAGTTTAAGCTACTGAAACGCCGCACCGTGGGAGACCTGGTGGAAATCTTTGTTTTTTTTTAAATATTTGATTGGGATTTCTCTTCGTCAAATGCTTTCGGCTAAGAGAAAATTGAATTTTATATGGTTTTTGAATAAATATTTTCCATAGATGTGCACATGCTTAGGTAACAGTACTATATATACATACATATATATATATATATATAATTTTTTGCCCATTGTCACCATATTTCTGAATTAGTGATAATTGATGGGTATATTATGTCTAATCTTAAAGACAGTATATTAAAAATAGTTTTAAAGGATTTTAAATTACCAAAAATCATAAATTATATTTGTTTTATTTTAAATTATATTTATCATTTTGAAATTTGTTTAACCTTTGCAAACAAAACTTTGTTGAAATATGAGTAAAAATTTTATTTTGAATATGAAACATTGATTTTAAACGAGTTTCCCATGGTTTTGAATAAACTTTATTGTTAAATTCGAAATTATTCTTAACTTGTTATCAAATTCTCTCAAATTTATAATTTTAATACAAAAAATTAAAATAATACATTTACGGAATCCCATTAATTTTTGATGCAAAGCATCATAATTTCCCATTATTGTTATCTTAAAAAAAAGGTAATCATATATGCATATTTTTCTCACAAATTATAGTACTTTTGACCACTGTGCATGGTTTGTTTTTGCTTGGATTTTATTTAGCGCCGTCCTCCATTTTGAATATCTTCCCTTCTAATTTCCTTGATCGAATTTACGATTTTGTTGCTCATGCCATCAACTCAACTGAGAAATAGCAACAAACCGAATATGTTTTCCATGTTAGTTCGTTTTGGGCTCCCCCGTTTTGGGCCATCGTCATTTTTGCGTTGAGTTTTTTTTCGGTCTGCTCCATTATCCAAATAATTTTGGTATGCCAGTCGAGCGATTTGTGTTTTATCGTTCGGGTTTCTGGCTGACAAATTGCGCTGTAGAGAAATAAAATGCTGCATAAATTTCAGCGTACGAAAAAGTTCCAAACTACTGCCAAAAATGTCAAATGAAAGAATCGCGTCCCATAACCTTTCCCAGCCGTTGGCCTTGGTGCCCACGCGCTGCTGACATTTAGAGCTTGTGGCTGCAACCGAATCTGAAGGCGGAAACAAAGGAAAAACTGCACTGCCAACAAGACAGCAGCCAAGTTGGCTTCACGCAACTGTTGACGCGCCAGTTTAGCCTAAGCACAGAATTCAAGCTTCAATGGCAAATCCCCGCCACAACCCCGCCCACTCACGAGCAACAATAACAGCCGAAGGCAGCATTCAACTGCATAATACTCGTTTCCACTGCTGAATATATTTAAATATCAATATTATCCGATTTTATATGCCCCAATGGCCACGCTGTCTTATACATATGTAGGTTTAACAGTAAAACAATCCAAAGAATTGGAGATTGTAATGATTCTGCATCGAAAAATATGAAAAGTATAGATATATATATAAATATTAGTTCTTATATTATTTATTAATCTGTCTGTGAGGCAAATCTCTAGTCAAGTCTCTAATGAAAAAATTAAAAGATTTACGCTAAAAACCACATAGAAGTTAAAAAGTTGCCATCCCCCTGTTTGGGTATTCGTAAGGAACATAACTCTCTAGATGTTTAGATGTTAAATGTGACTATAACTCTAACTGTATACCCAATATCCCAATCCGTTCTCCGCTATCCAATTTTAGTGTATCTAGTAGTTCAATGAGTTCTTATCTCAAATTTTCCAGTCAATAGTGATATATAAATAACTGATATACCTTTTTAACTTAATAAGCGAGCATAATAGACTCACTTTGGCAACAATGTAAGTAGTCACGTAGTGTGTGGAAATGTGTGGAAATGTGCACTTGTAGTTCGAGCTTGAGTTTAACTTATAGAACTTTAGTTATAAGCCATGCTCAAGATATGAATTAAGATAGAGATATGACTAAAGAATGAATTAACGTGTGACCAAATGACTTATAATAAAATATTTAAGAAATATTTTAAAATTAAGAATTAAGCACTGGCAGCAGGAGCCTATCGCTAATTCTCAAATGGCTTAAGCAATATTTATTGGATGCTGATTAAAATTTAATTTTAAATATTGACTTAAGTTTTTAGAATAGGTATTAGTAGTAAAATGATATATATGCACGAAGCATAATATTTAAAAATTCTACTTTCAAGTCGATAAATGTAATACAATTGAGTTAATACTTGCCTATTTTGTGTGAGTTTAGTTTTAAGCATCCTTAGATACATATATGTAGGTAAACATTTATATATAAGCATTTACAGAAATAAACAGCTTAAATCGATATTTGCTTAAGTATAGCATAGAGCGTAGTCAAATAAAAGACAAAACAGTCATAAACTCTTCTTTCTATGTATGCCAATTGACAATTTGTTTTTGTACACTCTTAGCAATTGAATAAATAAATGGAATTAAACAAGTTTGTCAACTATAGCATACACATATATACTCTATATAAGCTAGACTCCCAGATTAACAATACTACTCACTCCATACATTTATTCGTCTCTTCTTTTGTCAAGGTTAAAGTGTTATTCGCTATCTATAATTTCTTGTTCCTCATATCGATAAGAATCGATATTTGCTAAGCCTGAACATTATAGTTAGAGCCTCTTATACTAGCAATCGTCGACAAGCAATATAGTCGTTTTCAAAGCCTTCACCAGTTTAACTAATACCATTCACATATTTAGATGTCATATCTCCTTGTTAGCCACGCCCGACTAGAGCATTCGCATACTCAACATTGTCACGTCCCAAACACGTTTGAGTTTGGTTGACTTGCCATCGAATGTGATTTGAAATCCATTTCAATAAACTTTTGTTACTTGAATACGGCGCGCTGCACTCACGCTGCCATCGCTAGATGCAATTGTAGTTACACTTTTCCTATTTTTTGAAGAGCCTTCATAATGCAACGGAAATGCTCAACGAACAGAAAAAGCCAACTACATTAGCTTTTATTATACCCTGTACTCGCTGAGCAAGCTTAGCTGAAGGTATTACGTTTCATGTAACATGCTGAATATATTAAGATAAATGTAAAATATAATTGAAATATGTTTTTCATCTGTCTATATAGTAAACTAATTGGAATTGAAATATAGACTATTATTCAGTAAAATTCTTTTTTTTTTTTTTATTATTTATTACGGAATTAAGGAAGTCTTCTCTATGTCGGTAGTGCAGTGACCAAACAGCGAGCTTAATTTTGAGTGAGAAAAAGAAGTTTTGAAGCATTAGCTGTGGAAATAATTTAAAGAAGAATCGAAATAAAACCTACTACAATATTTAGATGTAGTACATTTCACATAGAGGGTATAAGCTAGTTGCATACCAGAGGGTATAAGCTAGTTGCATACCCATAAAACTTTAACGGGTTAGTCCTTAACAAGGGCCAAATGCAAATGCAAGCTGCAGTCGACTTATTGACTGAATATTTCTGTGCGAGCATATTCAACTTCGAGCAATTTCGTTTGTGTGGCCAAAAATGGGTGTTTCGATAAAAGCGCGATAAGGCGATGGTCTTATAGGGCTATATATGCAAATTTGAGCTTCACGTAAACGATAAGGCTGCTAAGTTCATAGCTGGCGAGAACCGCTGGCAATTCAGTCATAAAAAGAATATTGCTTGTAGGGGGAGCGAGGCAGGGAGGTAAGGGTGCTTTAAGCTTCATAAGACCTGACAGGCCACAGGAGCTTAGGGAAGGGGTGGTGAGAGGAAATCAACTAAGCTGATTGACTTAAGCGCAGCGATTCCTTCCACTCAATGGGAGTTGGTCAAAGTGGCTACCAAAGCAGCGGCTGCAAAAACAAGCGAAACAATGACAGTGTCAATGATTTGTCCGCGAAGTCTTGGAGTACGCCTTAGCTGTAGCTAATGGACGGTGCTGGTCGCCAAAGATGCGCTTAAGTCAATTTGAGTTTTGCTCATTTCCTGAGAGCACTCGACGGCCATAAGACCAAAGGACAGGAGGTGGGGAGTCAGAGGACGCAGGATACAAGCTGTCAGTAAAGTGAAAGTTTGAGACAGAGATGGAGAAAAAGTGGCTGCGAGAGAGAGAGAGAGAGAGGGAACGAGAGAGGGACGGACGCGTGTTTCCGCTTAAAAGTTTGCGCTGACTATTGATGATGCCTGGTCAGGGACAAATAAGTCCTCTATCAGCTTGTTTGTCGACTTTTGCTGGCCCAGACTAATTGCCATTTAATGACGATGACAACTCCAAGAGTTCGACAGATGTACATAAGCACACCCATACATACATAAGTACCTCGGGTGAGCTGTGCGCAAACAGAGAAGATGAATGGCTAAGTACTACGCTCCATTCCATTAGTGGGCTTGCTTGCCTGGCCTGGCTGACCTTCTACAAAGATAGATTCGAAAATTCTAATTCAAATATCAATTATTATTATTTATTTAAACCAAAGATTAATAGACAATTGGCCAACTCCAGTGTACCTTCTTTGGCTTGCCGGACTCAAACTAGTTCAGGTTTAAGCCTTGGTCAGCAGTTTAAGCCGACTGCAGCTGCAGCAGGAGCTCAAGCTTCAGCTAAGCAAAGATGTAATCTTTAAATTGAATCAACGAATGAAATGCACAATCATATGAGCATTTTACACTCGAGCTGCAGTTCGCCATCGGATGAAGGGCAGAGCGGGCAAATGGAGGGGGGGAAGACCCAATATAATGGCATCATCAGCAGCAAGCAGTCGCTAGACAATTGCTATGAAATAACCGAGAAATCGCACATGAATTGAAATAAAAGCAATTGTAATTGAAATTGAAAAGAAAATGTTACAGAGACTGCCTCGAAATCAATGACAGAATTTGGCCTTAAAAGCCGCAGAGTATGGGATAATTTGGCATTGTTCTCTTTGACAAAGATAAACTCGCCCACTGAGCATATAGATATCAGATGACAGTGGATAAGTGACCTTAATACTTACTTTTCTGATATAACAAGTAAATAGTATTTAGCTAAGAGTCGTTTCAGACAGCTGGAGATGGCTGCAAATGTAATGGAAAATCGATTAAGGGGATTTTCGTTTTATTCTCCATCAGACATTTCAGGACTGCAGAATTTGTTGACCTTTTCAAATATATATTGCATTTAAGTTTTCAATATGTTATTTAGGGGTTGTCTTCGTGGTATTTTTAATCCACCTCCTACAGCTCATCATTTATTCAATAACTCCTGCGGACGTGGGTTCTCTTTGAGATGTATTTTTATACATACTTGTATCAGTAATTATATATAGCATTTGCTCTTTTTTTTAGAAAAGAGACCGTTTTGATAACGGTTAAGTTGATTTTTGTCATATTTATCTTAAATTAAGCAATCCCGTTCTACTGAGCGACTGGGAGATGCCCTCAAATTCACGTTGTGACGTTCTTTCAAATTGTTTATGCTATATCTATGCATATATGGAAACACAAAAATAATAAAAAAAATCAATAAAAATGAGTATAAAAAGATAAACAAGCCTGAGCAAAACAGATTGGCTCATGTTTGCCTTCTTAACTTTTCGTTTAAGTTTTGAATTGGTCGTCAAACGACAAAATAATATTTCCAAGAAATCGACTCTCTACAGCCAGATATCATATTAGCCAATCGAAGTGACAAATGCAAAACTTGGGTAATAGCTGACAGGAAAACTAATTCAGTCACAATTCACAATTGATTCGCCATTAATAGAGTTCTATAAATAGCGTTTGCCAATGAATGTGAAGAGAAAATGCTTACGCTTGGGGGAGCCATATTTTTAATGGGTTTCATGGTATAATTGATTCGTTGAAATGTATGCAACCAAGGGAGGGTGAAGGGGGCAGACGTCATAGCCTATATATAGTATATTCTCAATCAAGTCGAAAAGCTGCGTCCGTATGAATTCAGCGATTTCGTAAACAACCAAAGGTTGACTTTTAAATTATAGTCCCAAATTGTAATTCTATATCAGTCTATAACTTTTCTATTAGTCATTCCATTGTCTTATTATTATTGATAAAATCGATAGTTTGACTTTTTCAAGTGTGGCTCGAATATTATATAAAGTAGAAACAGTTTCAGTAATGAATCTACATATTTATTATATTTTAGATTTTGAATATCTAATCTCTAGTACCTTACTTTAGGTACTAGAGATTAGCGGGACTTGAGACTTGACTTGACAAATACACATCCATATACGAATGCAATAATGACGATTGAGTGAAAAAATATTCGAAAATGAATTTCCCAAGATGTTTGTAAGTTGTTCTATCCAGGCATTATCATAACAGTCCTTAGTAAGGTATAGAGTATCTGCTAGTCGGGCATTTCCAAGTGGGTGTTTAATTGAGCATGTAATGACTGTTAAATATAGCAATAAAAGGATGATTGGATTAGTTCCTGGCAGTATAGTATAGGGTATCTCTTAGTCGGGAATGGAGCACTCCCGTATAGAGCACTCTTGTTATACCCTGATCCCATTAAAAATGGGAAATCAGGGTATAATGGTTTTGTGAAAAGTATGTAACAGGCAGAAGGAGGCGTGGCAGACCCCATAAAGTATATATATTCTTGATCAGGGTGACGAGCTGAGTCGATATAGCCCTGTCCGTCTGTCCGTCCGTCCATCCGTATGAACGCCTAGATCTCAGAAGATATAAGAGCTAGAGACTTCAAATTTTGTATGCATACTCATGTATACCATACGCAGTACAAGTTTATCTTTTTTTCGATAACTCGTCCGATTAATTTTTTATCGTGAATAATCGATAAATTGATTTTGTTTATTCACCGTAATTTTAATACTTTTAGACCTGGAGACTTCAGATTTGGTGTGTATATACATCTGATCAATACGCAAATTTTGTCTTTTACAGATTTTGGATACCACCCCCCCGTATTTTAAGTACTAGAGACTTGTGCTTTGGAATGTACACACATTTGGACATTGTGATCACGTTCTAAAAGTTTCATGAAGATAGTCCTACTACAGGAGAAATTATTCAGCACAAAAATTCTCATAATATTGCCCACACTGCAGCGCAGCCCAAGCGCAGTCGCTGCTTACTGCGCAGTTAGCAGAGCGCGTGCTTATGCGTGCGTGAATATCAGCTCTTTGTAGGGATTAGGGTATCTCCTAGTCGAGCAGTCTCGACTAGAGCTTCCTTACTTGTTTAGTTAAAGCTTTAACTTGGAAAAGTTGCAAAACTCAATTAAAGTTGACCCTTTCAAGTTCCGGTTGCTTCACCCCGCTCAGGATGCGTTCAGAACTGTCGTCAATGTCAATGGACAATATTCCCGTTGCGCGTAAGTAAACGCTCGCTCGGCTGCTACTCAGCTAGTCAAACAGTCAAACAGTCAATATCTGGCAGGCAGCCTGGAGTCATGTGTGCGCATACATAAACATATTGATGTACGTATATCTATTTTTCACACACTGGCAAACATACTCGTTCTTCTAAATAACCCTTTGTCACGACACATCAACCGGGGTTTAGGTTCGCTTGTCTGCTGAAATATCAGCGCCTGCAATTTTCATTAGTTCTATGTTCCTCTATGTGTGTGTGTGTGTGTGTGCATATGTGTGTTTGTTTATTATTTTTTCTGTGTCTGGAGCATCGTGCGGCTGTTGGGCTCGAACCTGAACTGAACTGTGGGACCCTGACATTTGACATCAGCAGTTGCCTGCTGCTGGTTTACTTAATGCTCATATTATATCTTCCCTTCTTGGCGAGTATCGTTAATTCGTCATGAATTGTGTACAAGCTACAAATATTTAAGAAAATCTACTTGTATGCTATATGAAAAGATTTGCATTCAATTTATGGCATTCCAGTTGCCATAGGGTTATATCATTTACCATTTATTTATTTATAATTATTTATAACTACTTTAATTTATAGACTAAGCCAGGCTATTATTCGTTATCTTCAGGGTAATACGACATAAAATCGTCGGCCTCTTGAGAGTCCTTATAGCCGGAATCCATTGTATAAGGTTATTTTTACTTTTACATTATTCAGTTTTCATACTTTTCCGTCAACAAATAAAATGCAAATAAAATGAAAAATATTAATCATGTGTGGCATGGTCTATCTGAAAGAGTATTTCACTTTCGGCGTGCAAGAGAATTATCGCCGAGTTTTTCTCTTAATTTTAAGCGCATGTAGTTTGTCAGTGTCAGACCGTGGGCGTGCTTGTTATGCCGTTATGTGCAGTTGGGGCCTGATTAAATGAGCATCACGTGATGCAGCACCTGCCTTCACCTGCTGTTCCGCAACATTTCAGATATGCAAATTGAAAAGTTTGCCTTCCTATGGTAACGCACCAGCCTCAGCGGACAACTATTTAAGCTGGGCTAAATCCTAAGCAGCCGCAATTGACGACAATTAAAATTAATTTGAAGCTGTTTATAAAATGTGTGTGCCATTTAATTCCTGTATAACTATTTAAGCTGTTACAGATACAGATAAAAGATACAAATAAAAGATACAGATACAAATAAAAGATACCGATACAAAAAAAAGATACAGACACAAATAAAAGATACAGATACAAATAAAAGATACAGACACAAATAAAAGATACAGATACAAATAAAAGGTACAGATACAAATAAAAGAAAGAGATACAAATAAAAGATACAGATACAAATAAAAGATGCAGATACAAATAAAAGATACAGATACAAATAAAAGATACAGATACAAATAAAATAAAGACATACAAATAAAAGAAAGAGATACAAATAAAAGATACAGATACAAATAAAAGAAAGATATACAAATAAAAGATACAGATACAAATAAAAGATATAGATACAAATAAAAGATGCAGATTCAAATAAAAGAAAGATATACAAATAAAAGATACAGATACAAATAAAAGGTACAGATACAAATAAAAGATACAGACACAGGTAAAAGATACAGATACAAATAAAAGATACATATACAAATAAAAGATACAGATACAAATAAAAGATGCAGATTCAAATAAAAGAAAGATATACAAATAAAAGATACAGATACAAATAAAAGGTACAGATACAAATAAAAGAAAGAGATACAAATAAAAGATACAGATACAAATAAAAGATGTAGATACAAATAAAAGATACCGATACAAATAAAAGATACAGACACAGGTAAAAGATGCAGATACAAATAAAAGATACAGATACAAATAAAAGAAAGATATACAAATAAAAGATACAGATACAAATAAAAGATGTAGATACAAATAAAAGATACCGATACAAATAAAAGATACAGACACAGGTAAAAGATGCAGATACAAATAAAAGATACAGATACAAATAAAAGAAAGATATACAAATAAAAGATACAGATACAAATAAAAGATGTAGATACAAATAAAAGATACAGATACAAATAAAAGATACAGATACAAATAAAAGAAAGAGATACAAATAAAAGATACAGATACAAATAAAAGATACAGATACAAATAAAAGATACATATACAAATAAAAGATACAGATACAAATAAAAGATGTAGATACAAATAAAAGATACAGATACAAATAAAAGATACCGACACAAATAAAAGATACAGATACAAATAAAAGATGCAGATACAAATAAAAGATACAGATACAAATAAAAGATACAGATACAAATAAAAGAAAGACATACAAATAAAAGATACAGATACAAATAAAAGATACAGATACAAATAAAAGAAAGAAAAACAAATAAAAGATACAGATACAAATAAAAGAAAGACATACAAATAAAAGATACAGATACAAATAAAAAATACAGATACAAATAAAAGATACAGATACAAATAAAAGATACAGATACAAATAAAAGATACAGATACAAATAAAAGGTACAGATACAAATAAAAGAAAGAGATACAAATAAAAGATACAGATACAAATAAAAGATGCAGATACAAATAAAAGATACAGATACAAATAAAAGATGTAGATACAAATAAAAGATACCGATACAAATAAAACATACAGACACAGGTAAAAGATGCAGATACAAATAAAAGATACAGATACAGATCATACAGTAGAACATAAATCGTGTGAGTTTATCTTCACTATTGAAATTCCACTTTATTTCTCTCTTTAACTTTCTATCATGTACTAAAGTTTTCATGGACTTCACTTTGGTTGGACAAAAAGGTAGATGATTGACCTGCAGGCGTGACCGCTTCCATTGCTCTGGCATATGGGCTGACCACTGGCAACATGGACTGGAATATATTGTAGCAAATGCAAATTCATTTGCAGCCTGTGCAAGTGGAAAGGAACGCGATTGTTGTGCCTTTGGCTAAAATGAGTTCGACTAGACGATTTTTCTTGTGCTCCTAGATGAATGCAAACTTTCTTAATTATCCGCCCCAATGACCAGAGGGTGCATGCTGAATGTTGACGTCCTTCAGAGGATTTTCGTACAAGTTTTGCTGTCGAGTGTTTCTACCAATTGAGCGGAGCATTTTTCATTGGTTTGAGGGCTTACAGGAAGTATTTAATTAAATGCCAAATAGGCTAATTAAAGCAAGCCAAATAACCTAATACCCTGTACAAAATTTTATTAAACAACATTAACCTATGGCCGGGAGTTATTGAAAATGTTTAAGGAATTTATGGTATTACATTATTACTAGTAATTATTTCAACAGTTAAATATATGTGCTTATATAAGCCTCTGAAATCACAGACTCGGATTATCATATACATAAATCATAAATTGTATAAATCTCTTGCATAATGGTTTGAATGTAAGCAAACAATTGATTTTATGCGAACATGTGAATCAGTCAACAAGGAGCACAACAAAGGTTTGTAGCCCTAGGCATATGGCGATTACATTACATATTCCATGTATGTAGACTTGTTCGCGTGTGTGTGTCTGTATTGTCATTGTACATGTGACGCCAAGTGAAAGTCTTTATCTTTTCGTCTCGCCAGCAAAGTCATCGCTGAAACGTCTTTAATTTATGGCACAATTAAATGGCATCTGCATCAGAAGCACCGAATGA
This sequence comes from Drosophila mayaguana, assembly GCA_037075325.1. Taxonomy (NCBI): domain Eukaryota; kingdom Metazoa; phylum Arthropoda; class Insecta; order Diptera; family Drosophilidae; genus Drosophila; species Drosophila mayaguana. The sequence goes on along the minus strand of JBAMCG010000080.1, from coordinate 1,351,821 downwards.
CCACATGATGTTGCTCAACTTTCGTCTTTGTCGTTTTAAACGGATACTGGAGTGGGAGATTCAAGCAGCAGAAGCGATTCCAGCAGCTGAAACTAAAATTAAAAATTAAGCAGCTTTCACTGCTTTAGAGCCCAAGTACTTTTTTATGGATGATATAATGAGAGTTTTGCCGTAAAGCCAGTGAGTGATGTCAGGAAGGGTGTGCACGCTCAGAAGATACCCATCAACGCCATCAACAGCATTGATATCATTATCATTATTATAGTCAGGGATGGATATTATTGGTTGATATTTATTCAGAATTTGAAATATAAATATACAATCCGATCCAAGAGATTAGCATCTCCACATGGGGTAGCAAATAAATGAATTTGCTGACATTTAAGATGCGTATATAGTACACTCACACATACATTCAAGCACACCAAGGCCTTTCAATATCACCATGTGGACTGAACCGCACATACACAATAAACTGGCTGACACATTGACATTTATTAAGGGCATGCGGGCATCGCGTAATATGCACAAAAACCGTTTTGCCATAAAATATGTAGCATTAAGTACTGCTGGGAAGCTTGTACTGCTTGCATATAAATCAGCATTTAAAGGGTAGGTCTCTTTTTTAATTACAAGATAAATGAGCTGGGCCCATAAATTGCCCGGGTAAACCACTAAAAAGTTTTGTCGATAGTTGCAGTCGCCTCCGTTGCGCTTCGCCCAGCCACCCGCTGCCAAGAAAAATGATCAACAAATTAGCTGCTCTAAGGAGTCGTGCGGGAGTGGGCGAGGAGCCCGAGCACTTGCGACGGGAGGAAGCGAGGCAAAAGTACTTGCTCATTTAGTTTAGTCGAGTGGAAGCATCACATGGCACTCGGTCTAAGATATTGCTAGCAGCCTCGTAAATATTTAGAAAGCATTGGGTTAGCCAATGAGTAGTGGAGTAAAGCTCAGTTAATTGGGCCTATCAGAAATGCTTAAAAGTCAATTAGCTTAGATAATTCATGTCAACTTCTGATAATTGTACTTAAGTACTAATATCTAAAGGCCTAAAATTGAAGTAAAGCTTTTGTATTAATTCATTTGGTAAGATAATTTATTAATTTAGTATATTTCTGCTGTTTGGGTTAATAATTTCTCATGTTGTGAATTATATACATATTTAGACAAGTATTGAGTTTAGCTTCTAAGCAAAGTTACCACCCTGTGTGGCTATATCGATATTTGATATATCGATAGTGGTTATCAGTGAACGAGTCAAATAATTTATTTCATTCTGTATGGTCACCCTAAAATAAAATATGCTTAACACCAGCAAATTAACTATTAAATGTTCTGTAATTATTATTAAATACTTTCGGTCAGAGCTAAATTTCTTGATTTGCATTGAAGCTAGTTCCGATTACTTTTAGTTTCGTACTCTCATTTACCCAGCTATAGTCCTAGTCCGCAGTTGCCGTGGTAAAAAGTTTTGCCACGCGCTGCCAATTACGAATTGGGTAAATGAAACTCAATACGCCGCAATGCTCATGTACATACACACATACATACATAAATACATACACCCATACATACATACATACATATAATAAGTATATAAGATATTGAAGATTATTAACGCTTCTTGTTGACACTTGATCATTAATTATATTTGCGCGTGGCGGGGCGTAATCGTATCGGAGGCAAACGAGTAATCATATAAAAAGCGGCAAAGTTAATTGATTGACGATGGATGGGGATATGCGGTTGCGGATGCGGATGCGGACGCGAATGCGAATGCGGATGTGGGTAAAATACAGGCAAACTTCGCAACAGGAGAACAATTTTCTTTATTAAATTGCCATTAACAGCGGCCTTGGTTAAAGTTGACTAACTAACTGGGTCAACACACGGTGCGTATACGCCATGTGGCCAACCGGTTGATTAGAGAGGGTAGCTTGAAGTCTACTCACAGCGTAGGCTTTGGCTTGGGCAAAGAACAATGCAACTGGGCCTTGCTATACCATTTGGCATGCCCTTAAATCAATGCACAGTCTGGCGTCCAATCGCTGTGGGTTTTGGCCAAAATGATTTATGATACGAGCCGGCATTTCGTTTGTCCAGTCGCCGCCGGACCCGAATGCAAATGGCAATAGCAACTGCAAATAAAAAAGCAAATGCACATGTGCGCATAAATGTGGTAAACAGATACGCTCGAGCTGGGCATGTAGATCCCTGGACGCAGATCCGACTGCACCCAGTACAGTCCCATAAGCGGAAATTATGGCTTCAAGTTTGCTTTCCACTCCGTTATAAATAACACTGATTGACGTTGCGTGCGGCTGCCGCATTTTAATTATACAATACGACTACGTTAATACCTAATATTATTACAGAAAATTTAAGCGGCAAGTCCCTGGCACAGATTAGGATATCGAATAGCCAACAATTCCAGCTCTCAGATATAATCGTTCAGCTGTCAGGGAACGACAATTGATTTATAATAATTTGCTTGGATTTCGACAGCAGTTGTCAGGATATGTTTAATGTGAATGGCTGTGATAAAGTTTTGCGCAAATCTGTTATTTTTGTTACACGCATATATAAATTGCTATAAAGTTATTCACTTAATTTATATTACACTACGCAAGGTGCTAGAGACTTTAACTTTGAAATATATACATTTATGAATAGGCGAATACTAGAAATGAATATTTGATCTTTGCATATTGAGGATTTTGAAAAGTTATTAATACAATATATTAATAATACGAAGTTGAAATTCGATTTAAAATTTTCAATAAACAAATATATTTTTAAAAGTAGAAGAACTATCGACAACAAACTCTTATATATTCTTAAGCCATATGTATGTATGTATACCAATTTGAAATATCTGTTTGCATTTCTTGGAACTTGTGTATTAAATTATTGATTAATTCACGTTAAGTAAATTTTGAAATTTTTGTTGCAATCATTACTAAGTCATTGTTAACAAGTAAGAAAGCTCTAGTCGAGACTGCTCGACTAGGAGATACCCTGATCCCTACAAAGAGCTGATATTCACGCACGCATAAGCACGCGCTCTGCTAACTGCGCAGTAAGCAGCGACTGCGCTTGGGCTGCGCTGCAGTGTGGGCAATACTATGAGAATTTTGTTGCTGAATAATTTCTCCTGTAGTAGGACTATCATCATGAAACTTTCAGAACGTGATCATAATGTGCAAATGTGCATACATTCCAAAGCACAATCCTCTAGTACTTAAAATACGTTTTTTGCAAATTGGGGGCGAAGGGGGCGTGGTATCCAAAATCTGTAAATGACAAAATTTGCGTATTGACCAGATGTATATACACAGCAAATATGAAGTCTCCAGGTCTAAAACTATTAAAATTACGGTGAATAAACAAAATCAATTTATCGATTATTCGCGATAAAAAAGTAATCGGACGAGTTATCGAAAAAAAAAGATAAACTTGTACTGCGTATGGTATACAAGAGTATGCATACAAAATTTGAAGTCTCTAGCTCTTATATCTTCTGAGATCTAGGCGTTCATACGGACGGACGGACGGACGGACGGACGGACGGACGGACGGACGGACGGACGGACGGACGGACGGACAGACGGACAGGGCTATATCGACTCAGCTCGTCGCCCTGATCAAGAATATATATACTTTATGGGGTCTGCCACGCCTCCTTCTGCCTGTTACATACTTTTCACAAAACCATTATACCCTGATTTCCCATTTTTAATGGGATCAGGGTATAAAAATTATCCATAACTTTTGCAAGGTATGTGTATATCTGCATTTCAATGCATTCGGTAAGATTCTTTTTACTGGTAAATATTAGATTTACTTGAGATCAGATTTCAATTCATTTTCATGGAATTCGAAGGGACAAAAAATTCATTTTCACCTGAAATATGATGAGTTAGAGTCTAACTCTGTGTGACTATGGTTTTGCAAGGATTCTCATGGCTGCATTCAGTGCAGTATTTATTTTTGTTTCCAACTTTCGTAAACATTAAAGTTTTAATTTCAGTTTACTATCGGTATTTTTCAGTGGCTTTATTGATTATTTTTCTCTCAGCCTGAAATAGTTTCAATTTTTTTTCTGCTTTGCAAAACGTAAGCCTCATAGATTTAGCTGCACTTTGATATAACGTATACGCCGCGTGGACTGCATCTGTTTAATCGATGGCTGTGTTGTTTTTTTCTTAAGCGGCATGAAGGCTTTGAGTTCTCTCTGCTCGGACTTTTTACACCTTTTAGGCATGAACAAAGGCTCTTGTGCTGCATAACATTCCTGTTTTATTGTGTTTGTCTCCTACTGCTTCAGTAGTATTAGTGCGAGGCTGAGAGCTTCTGGCTTGAACACTTTAATTCTCACGCCGTGATAGACAGACATGGGTAACTGCTGCTGAATATAGTCCCGGGTGCTACTAAGAGTTAAGTTATTCGAGCGCAGTTGTTATAAAATACAAAAATAGAATGCAAATTGAGTTACACTTGAAATATATTATTTCCAAGTCAATATTTAAAGTCTTCATTTTCTTATAATACATTTTTTTATTCATATATGTAGTGTTGCTTTTGTGCATTGTGCAGCATGATGGATGCCAGTTTATGTCTGTTCTCAAGAACTGTGTTAGTAAATCTACAGGCTTGATTTTGGATACTCCCCCTAGGGGCATGAACAATTTTGTATATAAAACTTTCAAGTTGGTAGATATATCGTTATTACAGACAGACATACGAACGGGTATATAGGCAAATACGAATACTTAAATAGGATTACCTATATACGCTGCTCATGAATATATGTTTTTTTTCAAATCGGATCTGATATATATATATATTTGAAAAAAAAAAACATATATATTCATGAGCAGCGCATATAGGTATCTATATATATATATATATATAAATATACTCTGAACCCATTGAAAAGGGGGAATTTTTATTAAAAGACTGTTATAAAATTATATATCCTACATCTTTAGGACCGGAGTCACAAAATATAGATTTGGGTGTATTTTATAGATTCTCAATTTTGGTTATATTTTCTCTAAGTATTTCCCTTAAGTTTTTTCATTAAGTAATTCCTTGAAGTTATTCCTCTAAGTAATTACTCTGACAAATTCCTCTAAGTTTTTTCTGTAAGTACTAAGTAGTTTCTCTAAGCATTTCCTCTATGTGTTTTTTCTAGAAATTTCTTCCAAATATTTTTTCTAAGTTTTTAATGCTTTACTGAACGTTCACTAACTTCATTTCACTTCACTTTACTGCACTGCACGATTGACCCCCACCACGCCTGACTGAAGGCTGAAGAAATGCTGCGGCTGCTGCCCTTTATATAGGGCGACTCTCACTCAAAGCCTAAGTCGCGCTCAATGCTGAGCGGGTAGGCAGTCGCTGCAGTCGAGTTTCAAATGACCAATGGGAACACTCTCTGCTGCTGCAAGCATTCTAGCTTCGTTTTACTCAAATATTAATACCAAAGGCATTGTATTGCATACATATAGACAGCTGAAATGATCTCACGTGGTTCTTCTTCATCCCTTACTGTTATTAGGCAGACAGACAGAGAGACAGGCGGAAAAACAGACCGTGAGATCGACAGGAAGACAGACAGGGAGAATTACAGAGAGACAAATATACAGACATACGAACATAGTTAAATCGAATTACCTCATTCCGATGCTCAATAATAAGCTTGATAGGCTAAAAGTTGTTGCTAAATGTTGTTAGGAGATCTTGTTGTCTTGTAGTCTTGTATATGTTTCATATATAGAAATATTATATTCTATTTATATTCTATTTTTTGTAAGTATATATAACTATTGAAAATCAGGAATAAAATTTGCAGTATAAACTTGGGCTCACAGCCCAAGATCAAAAAGGAATAGTGGGTACATCATTATGTATCCACTGATATGTGTCTTTTATAGTTTAAAAGTTAGCAATTCAAATCTTAACGATCTAATTACTGTCGTCTTCTTATATTGATCTATTAAGAATGATATAAAATCAAAGAAGTCTATATCTTGCAGTGTTTTGGAATTGGTAGCGTCTTGAGCGTGAATGAGTATTCTGCAATTGGTAGCGCCCGACTTACTTGAAGCCATTGACTGTGTGTGCTGATCCGAATGAATCAGCTTGGCTGAGTCAGTCTAGCTTTGTCCTATATGTATATAGGAAATATTTTTGACATGTGTTAAAAAATGATAGTGAAAGTAGTTTATCTGGTAAGGAAACTGGGAAACATGCTTCTTTATGCGAGTAATAACAGGAAAAAACGCAATTCTGCATAAGCGGCGTCAGGCCATTTGGCGAACACTCAAGCCAGCTTATCTACATCCGGCTGGCACAAACCAAACATGGCGAAATTAACAAGTCAATCACACCGAATGGCGTTGCAAACTATCCATACTTGAGGCTCTTCGCCGTGTCTTTGTGGATGTGAAGAGCAGCTGAAGCAATGATGGTATCTGTGCACATGATTAATGCGGGGCAGTTTGATAATTTCAGCTTGCCGACGTCAGAGAAGCGGCAGGTGCCAAGTGGCAGGTGGATCCAGTGCCCATCGTTTAGTACAAAACTTGAATTTCTTGTCAAGAATTGTACTTATCCCCCAGTCTAGCTACAATCCAGTAATTAGTAATTATAATTAGCATATAAATCAAGTCATATTTCGTCCAAGTTCTCAAGGTATTAATTAAAGACACAAGACATTAGCACAAGTGCCAAGCAAATTAGATTGCTCTTGTTAAACCTAATAAAAAAGTTTTGCCCCCTTTGCCATGTCCTCGGGGGCTTTGGATGTGACAACGCAGTCATGGCCTGCTGCTCCACAATAGGCAGCCGAAACTTTGGGTATTTCACTTAAGTTTCTGCCATCGAATTTCCGTTGAATTGTTTTTATAAGAAGGATGCTTGGAAATCATGCTAACGGAAAATAAAAGCGATTTGTTTAAAGAAATTAGCTGAAAATCCTGTTAACAAAGTGTTCTCCGCACAGCTTGCTGCACACATATATTGGCTTTAGTATTTACTTCGCGCTCAGGCTCTGCTCACGCACCTGGAAATCAATAAATTCTATTTCGCTTTCATGTTAGACTTCATATTAAATCCAATTTGCTTGTATTTTTTGTTTTTCTAGAGCCGGCAAAGCCCTGTGGTATATGAAACACAATTCTCTTTCTTTGTTTTTGTTTTGTTTTGATATTTGCTCGATAGCTACCTTTGCATATGTGGATAGTAGAATTTTACATTTGCTTAGATTAGTTAGGAGGTATTTTATTCCCGATCGGAAATATGGTTCATTATCACATCAAAATTAAACAAACATCAGTAGCCCTTTGGGCTTTCGCTATGAAATATGTATACGAGCTTCCAACTGGCCCTTCATTAAAGCTCGTTCCATATCATTTACATGAGTGTGTGTTCTATAAAACCATCGATATATATATAATAAGATTACGTGTAGTGGTATTGCGATTTATATAAAATAAACAAATAAAACAAATAAAGCGAATGGTTCTCCCACTCCTAAATGTGGCAATACTTTGATTATGAGTTTCACTTTACTTAGACAATATTACATAAATTACCGATCATCAATAAAGGCTCAGAGAGTCCTTAAATAGATTTATCATTACCTATGCATGTCGGTCAATTAGATGATTTGAGGCAGGAATTTATTTCATCGGCTGCAGCTAATCCGGGCATTACTGCCAGTGTTTGTCGGGAGAGATTAGAATACTCCTCTCATTGAGAAGCACGACATCGCCTAGCTCATACAATTTCTTGTTCCACAGTGCTTTCACTTATTATATTTCAAATCCTATATATCGTGGGTCAAAGTCTCAATTATGATTAGCGTTTTCCTAGATTATTTTGCTGATGCTTGAAATAAAAAGTGTATGTGGCTTATTTAGCCAAAAGCTTTGCCATTACATAGGCCTTCAAATTTGGCTCGTTAATTTGCGGCTAGGTCGCAACAAAGGGGAGCAGGCCAAGGCCTACAAGGGATGTGGCCGACGGCTATTTGACACAATTTGGCCGGCGAAAATCCGCTAAATTGCTGCAGATTTATTCGAATTCCATAGCCAAATAGCCGGCAAGCAAACACGTTTTTACGAATGAAGCCCGAAGGTGCCACTATGCAAGTGTCGACTCTGGGAAGGGGCCAAGTTGAGAGCCCGGCAAGAGCAACACCCAAGTCAAATGCCAATTTAATTGGCGCCACGGGGGCGAGTGCCTGAGCCTGACAGCCTCTGGCGCTAAGGCGATTTAGACAGAACACAGAACACAGAACACTGAACAGAGAAGAATTGGTCCGTGGCATTCCGCCATTCTTCTTTCAAGTGGACGTCGAGCATTTTCATTTCATTTCGCTCAATTAAAAGTTGCGCCAGTGCCAGAGCCGCTGCTCAGCGGGCAACTGGACCGCATCCCTGCCTGCAATGGCCAAACGCCCGACAAACGAAACAAATGTGCAAAGTTTAGTGAATTAAATGCGTCAGCTATGACCTTGGCTGGCTGACTCCTCGGTGACTATTGTCAACTAACTTCAAGTTGTGCGAACAGCCACTAAGCTGCTGTAAAGTCTGCAAACTCAAGTTGCGAAATTCAACTCAGCTCCACTTTTTGCTGATAAATTGCCTGAAAAGTTTCATTTATGCTAAGACAGCTACAAGGATGTCAACTCGGAGTGCTCAGAGTGCCACAGCAGCCGCCATTTGCAAATTGAGTGACATTTACATTGACATTGGCCATTTGGGAATTGTAATCCAATATTGGGTGCACCATTTTAATAGCATCAATATCTAATTGCAAGAACACGCTGAGGATAAATACGAAGATCCCTGTTGGGGTCCAAAGAACATTTATAATTAAGGGCGAAAACTCTAGGGGATTCCCGAATTTCAGATAAGCTGAACATTGCGAAGAGGTGATATTCCAATCATTCGTCGCTTCTTTTATATAGAAAACAACACATATTTAGGAAACAACACATTGACATATAAGATCTCTAGTTATAAAGCAGATTGCGCAGTGATTGCGCTTGAGCTGGCCATATCGGTTGAACTATGGATGGAACATCTTATTCAGATGATCGTTAGTGTCATCGTTAGTATTTAAAAGAAGTCTGTTTTGTAAATTTGGAGGTAATCATTACGAGGAAGGAGATGCTCCATATTCATATTCTTATTCAAAATGTGAGTAAAGGCAATACCAAGTCTGTCCCGCCTAAGAAGTTCCCCTGTTACATATATTTAGGCATACAAATTAAAGGCCCACATTGAGGCGATTCGCATTATACTTAGGTGTACAAAATGATATGGTTCATGCTTGGGTCTGTGAGCATAATTCCCTGACTAGTAGTATTGTAGGTTTTACTTATTCAATGCATAGTAACCCAGTTTTTTTATCCAATCAAATCAGAAATAAATTCAAGTCGTTGAAAGGAAATGCTCACTGTTCCATTTCACTACACGAAGTTACTAAAGATCAGATTGCAGAATGCCGTTAAAGAAGGGTGTGTGTCAGCTGCTTGCCTTGAACAAGTTTAGTATCGCGCAATGGATGAAAACATTCGACGCGATGATCTTTGATGCGGACGGTGTTCTCTGGAGGTTCGAAAATCCGGTGGACGGAGCTCCGGAGACATTCAATGCCTTGCGGGCAATGGGGAAACGGGCTTTCATCTGCACCAATCATTCGGCTTGGTCGCGGCAACAGCTGTTCGACAAGGCCGTGAGATTGGGCATTATCGTGGAAAAGAATGAGATTATTTCGTCAGCGTGGGCATTGGCCCACTATCTGAAGGAGCGTCGATTCAAGAGAAAGGTGTACATCGTCGGGGGTCAGGGCATCGTTGATGAGTTGAAGGAGGTGGGCATTGAATCTATGCCAATCAAGGAACCCCCCTTGGTGGGCGCTTCATTGCGGGATCAAGTGTTAAACATGCCTATGGATCCAGATGTGGGTGCTGTAGCTGTGGGCATCGATCAATATTTCGATGTGGTGAAGCTGACGAAAGCCTGCTGTTATTTGCGTAACCCAAAGGTAATCTTCCTGGCCACCAACCAGGATCGAGCGCTGGCCGTCAACTCGGATCTCTTCATTCCTGGCGCCGGCAGCATGGTCTCCGCCGTGCAGGCAATAGCCAATCGTCCGCCCTTCACCTGCGGCAAGCCCAATGCCCTCATGTGTTTGCATCTGATGCGCGAAGGCATTATCAAACCGGAGCGCACCCTCATGGTGGGCGACACGTAAGCTGCTGCACCGATTAATTGACACTCGATTGACCTAATTACATATTTTACTTTTATTTGTAGCTTGTACACCGATATTCTGTTCGGCTATAACTGCGGCTTTCAAACTCTTTTGGTGGGCTCTGGCAACACTACACTTGACGATGTCTCCGCAGTGCAGAAGTCCAAGGATCCAATGATGTACCGACAGATTCCCGATCTTTTCCTGCCTAGTATTTCCGACTTATTAAAGTTTTTGCCTTCCAAAAATCGTTAACTTAAGCATTTGTACACGGAGATACTAGATAACAGCGCACCGTTAATAAACTGACAACTGATAAACTCTACTCATAGCAGATGATGTCGTCATTACTTTAATGCGGGTGGATTTTCAGAGTATTATTATTTTCCGTGAGTTGCCAAAACGTTGTAATAACTCGTTGCATCAATTCAAATGTAAGGTTAGGGCTTATTATTTATTTCTTAAATATATGTGACAAGCGGTCCCATAAAGACTTTATGTGCGATATATTTGTAGGAGCTACAATACTATCGATTGGGGCTCTACTTGATGATTTTCCCTTTCGATTAATTCAACCAACGATACTTTTCATTGCTACTGAATTCCGTAGATATTTAATAGCAAATGACTTTTTCCTTATTCAAAATCGAAATATTTTCCAAAATTTCTACGTTCTGTAACCCTACAAAACATTTTTTCCGATTTAGCTGAGTTTGCAAGGAAAAGTGCTTGTTCGCATAATGAGTCAGAAAGCCAAATTCATTTTAATTAATCCCTAAGGCATCTAACAGTAGGACATGCCATGAAATAATTCTATAATATTTATTCAGCTAATGCATATCGCAAATAAAATCTCCAATGGCGCCATCGATGGTTTTAACAGGTTTAATATGGGGAACACTTGCTGAAAAAATGACTATATGAATTCGTTTTTATTTCTGCTGTTCAATTTTTTGCATTTCAGTTTAAATAGGACAGTTGACTCTTTTTGTGGATTCTTCTATTCTGATAAAGGAAGTTGAGAGTTCACCCTGAAATTGTTTTCATGTGCAGAATGTGCGAGGATTAGGGCATATCATGGATAGTGCTCCAGAGGAGAGCACTCCTATTTGTTAACTATCGAGTGCTCGCAGATAATTAATTCAAACTCAAATTTTGATTTCATTTGAATGTAATAAGTTTATTTTTAAGATCAAACATGTTCAAGCAGACCTGCACCAACCTCACTACCCTATCCGTCCAACGGGTGCGCCAATGGCTGAACGGCTTTGAGACCATAATCTGCGATGCTGATGGTGTGCTGTGGCACTTCGACAAGGCTATTGAGGGCTCCGTCGAGGCCTTTAATGCAATTCAGGATACTGGACGCAGCACGTTTATAGTGTCGAACAACTCGTGCTTGTGCAGCGAAAAAATTAGGTTAAAGGCTCGCGATTTCGGCTTTGCTGTGCACAAAAATCACGTTCTTAACTCTGGGAAGTCCATCGCCAGCTTTCTGAGTAGCAAGAAATTTCAGCAGAAGGTTTTCGTGCTGGGAGGGGTCGGCATCATTGAGGAGCTGGCGGACGTGAACATATGTGCGTTTCAATTCAGAAACGAGAAGATTGAAAAGTCCATGCGGGATTTCGCCCTTGAGATGGAGGTAGATGAAGATGTGGGTGCCGTTGTGGTCGGCAGAGATGACAGCTTTAATATGTGCAGTGTTATTAGAGCCTGTCACTATTTGAGAAATCCTCGAATTCTGTTCCTTGGCTGCTGTTTGGATGCTGCCTATCCCATTGGCAATAATCGTGTTCTAGCCGGCGCGGCTGCCATGATAGCATTAGTTAAGACAATAACTTCACGCAAACCCCTCATTCTTGGCAAGCCGAACCCCTGGATTGTCCGAGAGCCCATCGAGTGCGGAGTTATCAATCCAGCAACTACGCTGATGATCGGCGATACGTAAGTAAGGGATCTATAAATTTACAATGGGTTTCTGCTAATTGTACAGCAAAACATAAACAAGAATTCTCTGTCAGAATATTTAATGAAATCTGCATTTTTCCTGTTTCGTCTGCCTTATAAGAAAAATTTAAAAAATGATGCTCGACATATCTTATCACAGATAAATATTGTATTCTGTAATAGACAAACTGGATATAAAACTATATATAGAGTATATGTATATAGATTCCTTTGCTTCTTTTCAGACTTGAAACAGATATAAAGTTTGCCAATTATAATGGATTTCAGTCAATTCTTGTGGGATCGGGTGTCACAGAGTTGGAGAAAGTGGTGAGGATACGCGACAGAGGCCAGAAGAAGCAAATGCGCTTAGTGCCGGATGGATATTTGCCCAGACTTTGTGATATAGTTGAGTATCTTTAACATATACCGACTTATAGACAAATCAATATTGAATGATGTGTATATTGTGTTTTGTAAGCTCGTCTCTCGCTTTAGTTGGCCTGCATTGATATGTGAAATTAGCATTCAGACAATAAATCAATACTTTTCCAATAGCCCCGATATCTGAACAATTGAGATTCCTTCACTTTCCCTTTTTGTTTTCTCTGTCTCGCTTTCAGTGCTGGCCCCAGCGTTTGTCTGCCCGTGGAATCCTTGTCAAAACTTGGAACAAGTGCAGTCAGAAGTGAGGGCCACCGCAAAGCTCAACACACTGTCAACGACATGCCATGGCATGCCTGCCATTGTGTCGCCTACGGGTGGTGCTGCGGTGCTGTGGTGCGGTGGCTTACCGTAACCTCCTGCTCGTCATTCGCACCCGACCACTTAGGCCGCCACTTGTCTGCCTCTCTGCCCGGGTCAGACGACGCGTTTTTCAAGCGCTTATCGCCGTGCACAGAAATAAAGTCCTTCAATGACCAGTGTCCACTGTGGGCGACAGCTGTGAGCGGCGTTAAAAAATATTGCCTGCAAAAACTGTAGCACTCTTGTCGCAAAAGGCGCCACGTGCGATTAGTGTACTCGGTGGTTGTCTCTTTTTGTTTGTTTGATACCCTGTATGTTTCCCAGCCTGTGTGAGGCTATTGGCTATGAGACTAAGTATGCATATTATATAGAATACCTCTGCGCTGTAGTAACTTCTTGTTCCAGAAGTCCCTCACTCATCAGCCAACTTCTGCAATGCATTTAATGCGAGTCGAGCATGGCCTTGTCGGTCACAACTTCTTAATTTTGTCCGCTATTTCGATATGATAATTTTAAAACATATGCCGCATATTCAGTTGTTTTTTTAGCACCCACGCGCCATGTGCCACGCACAGAGTTGTGTTATTGTTAGCTTAACCTTGTTTATATTTCGGCTCTGGTTCGCTGGATGCCACACACAGCCAAGCTAACCATGGAAAGGGGCTGTAATGTAATTGCGAGCATTACAAGCTAATTGTACGAGCGCAACTGCGGATTGCCTACAGACGTAAACTTGAATCTTGCGGAGCCGTGCAGCCGCCGCAGGGTAGTTAAGATCTCGGTCGGTGATAGTCGAGGCATTGTGGCCACAGTGCTGAGTCGAGTGGTTGGCGGAAAGTAGAGTCTTGGGAGCCAGGAAATCGAGCTTGCCTTGACAATGTTTTGTGTGTAGTTTCGACGAAAATGCTTTGAAAACTAAACAAAAGTTGTCAAAGAACTTGGCGACGTTTACAAGTTGAGCATGGCGGAGCCAAATGTCCAAGATTAATTAAATTTGAAGCTATGCAGCAGATGCCCTGTGTTCGTCACTGACAAAGACAGTTAATTAATTTGACAACACCCTGACGGGTCAACACTATGCGTGAAGCATCGAAGCTGGTGACAAAGTGCAAGTTGATATCGTTTGTCAATAGCTGGAGTGTACTCAGCGCCCAAAACAAACCCAGCCCAGTCCCCACCCAGCCCCAAGCTGTTGGCCAAACAAAAGGGCAAGGGAAACAGCAACAGCAACAGCAACAACAACGGCAAAAGCGACATGAACTCATCATCATCTGCCTAACGCAGAGCCCGATAATCCTCATAGCATTAAAAACACATCAAACTGTTTAAAATCCGTTGGCAAAATTCAAAGTCATCAGCACTAAAAATAACTCGACTCTTGGGTTTGTCTGCTTGTTTTTTTTTGTATTTGTGTGTGCTTTGTGGGCTCTCGTTCAGCTCCGTGTTGACATTATCCAAGCTGATTTATTGTCTTTATCACAAAGCCAGGCCACACTCGGCTGTGGCAGGCACAACAAAATTTCAACAAAAGCAAAAGCAAACGCGATGGCGAATCGCCTTTGTTGCTGCTGCCGGAGGCAAACATTTTGAATCTGTGGCCACATTTTCAGAGCACATCTCTGGGCGCATCCATAAACGTGCCAAAGTGCTTACTGTAGTCGGAGGCAAAGTCGTTCGCATAAATCGACCGATTTTAATTAGTTGTGCATTTGTTCTGATTCGCATTGCTGCTGCTGCTCGTGGCCTAGGTCCGCGCACAGCTCGTAATTCAATTGGCGCGATTATCCCCTAGCTCAAAGCACCTGCTGGAGCACACACCTGCTTATATATGTGCATAGTAATTCAAGCTGCAGGGTATTTGATTGTGGATAGTTATAAAATACCTGTTTTTGTCTTATATCTTAATCTGCATAGAAATTTAGCCGATTCATAATAATACTAGGTTTTGAAGTAGGCCAACAGGAGATAAAAGGAATCAGCACAAACTATGCCTAACTGTCAATATCATTTATCGATACTTACGCATATCTATAGCTATTGAGAGCAGAAGAAGAATAATAGGGGCGTAATTTTGATATAATAATACTATATTTTGAAGCAGGCCAACAGGAGATAAGAGGGAACTGCACTAACTATGCTTAACTATCAATATATATCACTTATCGATACTTGACCATATCGATAGTTATGAGGAGCGGAAGAAGAATAAGGGGGTCATTTTTGAGGAGAAAGCAAAGTAGTTTTGAAGCAGAGTTGAGCAAATAATATAATTCAATAACTAAACAAGGCCTCCTACGTTTTGTTGACCTTTTGCACTGTATTTTAATGTTAGCTAGTTTAGAGATATCGCTCTCCTATGTCGTGTACTTTTTATTTTAATTTTCTGACGACAGGGTATTTTGCTTACAGGATGTTTTCTATTCAATTTCAATGTGTATTTACAGACTGCTGGGTATTTACCCGTTCATCATGCCATTTTCTATTTTGATTATTGTAAGGATTTCCCTTTGTGTCCTGGCGTGTCGGCGACATAAACTCTGAGCCCTCGCCACGTGCTTAGCATAGCCAAATGCGCAAAGCTCTGTGCAAAGTGCCACCCACAAGATCCGCTTAGGCCCCGGTCTCATGGAGGCTGGCACTTCTTGGCCACGCCCCACGTCTTATAAATTGAATGTTAAGTGGCTATTGGAAATACACATTCACAATTGCAATTGCAATTGAATTAATCGTCAACTATTAAATTAGCCTTCAACATGCGATTCCTCGAAATCAGAATGAAAAATGTCCGGTTCAATAAAAGTCTTGAGCTTGAGTTCTCACAATTATTGAAGTATTTTTTTTATTGAATCTCAGGAGCAAATATTGAACTTGAGTTTTAAATTGATTTTTAATTAAAACTAAAGTAATGCTATATTTAATAGTAATTTTTAAACTGCAATCTCTTTATATTTTATGTATAATATATGCTTTGCATTGACTATATAATTATCATGTAGGAAATATTTACAGAGTCAGTTAATTAATTATACTTATACAAAAGCAACGATGTTTTTTGTTATTTTGTTGGGTAAGGTAGGTAAGTTGAATAAATTCTATTTATGAACACCTGAAAATGTCTTTTACCATAGCAAAGTGTGTGTGTTTTGTTTAAGTGTACGTGTTAAATTGAGCTACTTTGAGTTTCTTTTCGCAAATTGGCAAAGATAAAAGTAATAAAGAATTAATGTAATCGAATTTACCCACAAACTTTGAGTTAACTTTTCCGACAACTTGACATATTACAAGGTTGTCTCAAAAGCCCCCTCCAAAATATATGAACTGCTATCGATAACAAAATGAAAAAGTTTTCTATAATTTCAGGCCAAGCAAAATAAAAAAAAAAAAAAAATGAAAATAAAAAAGAACTGAAAAAAATCATTTATCAAGTTCGTTGATAAATGCATTGGAAAGTATATTTAATTAAAGGCAAAAAGTTGGTTCTAATAAAAGTTTCGCTGGCCAAGGCCCGGGTCAGCTCTGGGTTATGGTTCCACTTGGGCATTAATCTACAGCGCGGGTGTATAAAAAAGGTTCACAACTCAATTTACTGCAAAACTGAATTAAATTCAATTGATTTAACTGAACTGAAAGCCATAAAAAAATAAAAACTGAATGGATTAATTATGTGTGTGTAGTGTGGTTCCTCAAAGTACAGCAAAAATTTGTATTACGCCCTCAAATTTGGTTCTCTTGAGTATGCTTGAACTCAATTAATACAGAAAGTTGGAAGAGAACTCAAGTTCAAATATATTTCCAAGTTTATCTGACGGCTTCGAGAAAGGTTGATAATATAATGATTTGGGATAGTATCACATATCGAGGACGTAATAGTTAGATCATGGACGCTTGTCTCTACTCAAACTATAATTTTATATACATATACTAAACAATTATAAGCTATGCGATATATTGTTTGTATTGCAGTTACATGTACTATGTATATAGTATATATATATATATATATGATACTCGCTCATAAAAGTGACAATGGTATTATGTCCGTCCGTCTGCCTTTCCGTATGAAAGCAAATCATTGTATCAATATACATATCTACGTTTATTGAGGGCGTGACAGATCGGGTAAAACAGATTTTAGAGTTAGTATTTTAAAATTGGCACGTAATTTACTGCTATGCACGCCCACTATGAGTGCAGCAAGTGCGAAGTGCAAACTATTGCTGCTGGATACTTGAAATTTTGGATGATACCCGTGAGTACTCAAATGGATATGGTTTACATGTATATATATATGCCTATTAGGGAAAGCCGGAAAAATTTACAATTTCTGAAGTTTTGGAGGTAGAAAATTTTTACAATTGATTTACGCCTAATTAAAGACATTGCATATCCAAATATCCCTTATTTTTCATAGTTTTGGATCGAAAGCCTTTTAAGGACTAACCAAGAATTGGATTATCAATATGCTTTGCGGGCACTTGAAGTATCGGAACAAATATTGTCAACAAAGTCTTGGATTTTATAGTGCTAATCTAGGTTACTGTGGTTCCCACTTGGGTTAATACCCAAAATTACTTTGCTATTTTTGCATCATAAATTGTTTATTTTTTTGTTTTATATATTCTACACTTCATGGATATAATTTACTGATTTTTAGTATAGCAATTTTGTTTTATTTGAAAAAAAAAAAAAATATTTTCAACACATAAGTTTAGAATTATTTTATTTAATATATTGAAAATAGATCGTATTCCTGCAGAATATGTCATATAACTTTTATAGAAAATCTTGAATCTAAATTTGAAAAGGGATATTGAAATCAACATGCAATGCTACATTATTTGCCACGCATATCAGAAAAACGCCTCAAAAAACTTTGAAAGATTATTAGTTCTGCTATTTTCTTAGATTGTGAATGAGTATTAAGTGAAATCAACTTCGCCCACATCCTAATTGTTATTCTTACGCCTATTGCGCCGCAACTTAATTAATCCTGTTCGGATTACTCTACAGATGTCCATCTAAGCTCAGTCTTTAATTTGGAGAACTGCCGAAATAAATGTGGGTGTGTGATTTGTGAATCCTTAAGAGTTGAGTGCGTGTTTTCATCAACTTTTTGCTGTCTTTGAGTTTCGTGGTGTCTTAAAGAGCTTGGAGTACAGAGAAGGACATAGAAACACATAACGCTTATCACAAAGTAACGCGACGCTTGGCGCGCTTAGTTTACATATAGTAAGTGTGTATCGTATATATAAAGAGAGAAATATATATATATATATTTACATAAGTGACTAGGAGACTAGCATCTACATTATGTACACTACTATGAACAGCTCAGAAGCCCGAGGAGACGTGGCCCAGCTTCTTGCCATCCACGGTCCAGTCGTAGCCGAGGGCCGTATTATTATTTGTCGTCGAGTTCGTGGTGGAGACGGAGCGTTGCATTTCGCGTGGACCTGGATAGTAGACGACTGGACCGGGCGACGGCGCACGATTCCGTTTGATTTGCAGGAGGCCGGGCGAACCGGACACTTGGGTGAGCCGCACGCTGTTCAGTGAGCTGCTGCCTCCGGTGGTGACCAAGTACGTTGTCGTGGTGCTCCGTTGCGTGCCGTGCCGTGAGAAGCGGCCGGATGAGCGATGGTTCATGGTGCCGTCGCCGTTGTTCGAAATTGAGCTCTCGTAGTGTATAAGATCCGGCTGGTCACGACTCAGGCGTCGCTTGAAAAAAATGAGTAAAAAAATACGCTTGAACTTCTCGCCGAATATGATGTAAATGAGAAAGTTGACGCTGCTGTTGATCGTGATAAGCAGATTGGAGATTTTCGTCAGCTTGTGATCGACGACGTTATAGAATGCCTCCGATATGTTCAGCACCAGCGGCAGGAAATTGAGCATGAAGAATACAATCACCACGCACAGCAGCATCGTGGCCAGGCCGATCTCACGCTTCTCCGATCTGGAGAGCCGCTGGCGCTCCCGATTCGCGCGCTTGACCTGCATGTAGATCAGGCAGTTGAGTATGGCCAGCGTGAGAAAGGGAATTATGTTGTTCACAATCAGGTAGCACCAGTGTATATATATATTTATATAGGTCGGGTCTCGCCTCAGCGCCGAGGGCCTGACGCAGTGCAGCACAATTGTCGTGTTGGGCGGCTGGTAGCTCACATTGAGCACTTCCCAAAAGCGAGGCATGTTGTAGGCGAGCGCAAAGCAGACGCACACTATGAAGTAGATCTTGGCACGCCCATAGGTGCAGAGAGCACGCGCCCGCAGCGGATGGCAGACGGCCACATAGCGCTCCAGGGTGACGGTGAAGGTCATATAGATGCTAGCCGTCTGGGCGATCATGCCGATGGGAAACATCGCCGGCGATATGAACGGGTACACGAAATTGTAGTAGCCGAAGAAGTGCCCCGTGTAGGGGTAAATGGAGGGTATGCCAAACAGCAGCATGGAGCTAATAATTAGCACCGTGTCACAGCGCGCCAAACCAGTCAGCAGATAGTTAATGCTGGAGCGCATCTGCGGACGGGACAGAATTATCATTGATATCACATTGCCCAGTATGCCCAGAACGCCAACAATGTTGAGTATGACGCCGCACACCCAAAACTCGATGCAATTATTCTCCAGCTGCGGATTGTAAACCACCTCACATTCGCGCAACCAGGCCAGATCCGCGCTCTCGTTGTGCGCCTCGTAGCTGACATTCAGCAGTCGCTGGCTCGCATTGAACAGCACCGGGGCCAAGGTGCTGTCCAGGGAGTCCGTTAGATCATAGCGCGCCGTCTCCTCTATGCGTTGGCCCGTCGCACTGGCCAGGAACTGATCGTCGCTGATGGGCGCCCAGTCATAGTCACCGGATGCCGATGGTGGCATTACACCTGACCCTGGCTGCTGCAGGCTCAGCAGCAGCCGCTCCGCTGCGCCGCTCATCGCAAGTTTTCTGTTTGTGATCTATTTGCGGCTAGCTGGCAACTGCTCCTGGCATTTAGACTTTTATCCGGCAACAATTTTGGCCGCCACATAAATTCGTTGACCGCTGTAACAGTTTGTTATAGTTGTTATTGTTGTTGGGACACACCTGTGCACACTCACTTGAACACTCACACACGCTCACGGTACTGTGTGGGTGCGACTTAGAGAGTGTCTGGAAAGCTCTTTGCTTGCCTTTCCGCTTATGGCTCACACTGGGCGCAGAGCTTTTAATAGCCTAGTAGCAGTAGCAAAGGTAGCAGGAGTAGCAGGAGTAGTAGTTGTTGTTGCTTTTGTCGTTGCCACGCGTCGTTGACACTTTAAGCTGAAAGAGAGGAAATGAAAAATAGAAGCACTTTTAGTACAAGGCTTTTGTTTGGTCAGGTGATTGTGTATCGTTCAATTCAGGAACAAACTTTTTGGCTCGACGTTTGCTTATTTGCTCAGCAATTGGTGCAGCGCCTAAGAGCATAGCAAAGTTTGTGCCAGTAGTTCATTTGTAAATATATTGATTGAGTTTCCTCAAGCAAACAATATTTACAACAGCATTAAATTGCAAATTGACAGGTGTTTTACTATAGAAGATACTCAAGTTGCTTTTATTGAAAGCAAGGGAATGCTTAATAATAAACTAATAAAAATAAGAATGAACCAAAATAATAATAATAATAATATAATAATAATAATAATAGTAATAATGATGATAATAATAATAGTAATAATAATAATAATAATAATAATAATATAATAATAATAATAATAGTAATAATGATGATAATAATAATAATAATAAGAATAATAATAATAATAATAATAATGATAATAATAATGATGATAATAATAATGATGATAATAATAATAATAATAATAATAAAAATAATAATAATAATAATAAGAATAATAATAATAATAATAGTAAAAATGATGATAATAATAATAATAATAATAACAATAACATTAATAATAATAACCGTTAACTAATAAATTATTTATTTAACTACATATTATACAGGGCTTGGCAATTAAAATACTTCGACAGATTGTGCAGAATCCAAGACTGGGCCATCTCAAAGATTCCAGGTGCTCCAATTGTCCACAAATATATTTAAGTTAAAAAAGATAAGTAAGCAACACAAAGTTCTAATCTTAGCCATGACAACTGCTTTAAACTTTTTTAAAGCTTTTTGTTACTTAGATACTGGTTTTACTACTAATCTCTCTTCCTTATACTTAAGCAACTCTTTGGGCAAGTCTGTTTTTAGAGAGTATTGCTCAAAGACATTCATTCTTTAATTTTGAATTTCCTTAAGAATTTCACAAAGCTTAAGCTTAAGCTTTAAATAACACTAAGGAATGTTAATGCTGGGTCAAATCTATCTAAAGTTAATTTAAATTACTTTGATATCTGATTTTAGATTATATTTCAACATTAAAAGATAGAAAAGTAAATAAAAGTACATGTCAGATCGAATATATATGCACATATTCTTAGTAAAATATATATCCATTTGACTGACAATTATAATTTAGTAACACTTATTGCTTAAATAAAATACAATATTTGTGGTCTTTAAAAACACAATTTGAATTTGTAATTTGTTCATACTATTTCAAAAAGTGATATTTTCCACATATGTATATTAAGCAGATATAAAAGTTCGGAAATTAAAATTCCGAGTGACATTTAAATGTATAATGTAAAATAAATTAATTTATCTATACACTTATAAAAAGAAAGACATTTGTCAAGCTTCTCTTAACAATTCATTGTGGCTGCAGACATCCTTGAGACAATAAATGTGACAGCCTAATATACGTAGTGAACTATATAATTATATTACGCCACCTTATTACACATGTATCAAATTAAAGTGCCCGAATTGTATCCACCAAACACGCGCTCACCTGAGTAAGTGGATTCTCTGCCTCCTGTCAGCAGTGCCGTTAACACAGCATTTGGGCCAACAAATCAAGCAAAGCACGCGCACATAATAATAAGACACATAAAACGAGGAATGAACGACTCACAGATGGGCTGCACTTGATAAATATTAGCCATCCTTTTTTTTTTTATTAAAGTGGAAATTAAGAAAACAAAATTAAAATTGTCTTCCGCTAACAATTCTAAGGCTTTTTACATTATATATTTGGGTCTCTGCCTCTTTAAGTCCCCAGGGGGAGAGTGAAATGCCTGCACTTGATCAAAATTATTCTATATATTTCCCCATTTTCTATTATTTAATTTAACATTAATAAAATTAAATTAAAAGTGGTCTTCGCCTAATAATGCTAAACCTGCTTAAATTGAGTGTTTGGCTCTCTTTCCCCCACAGTCCCTCGGCCTGTTCACACATAAGACAACATGATGATACCCTCTCCACAAATTTGTATCGATATCGATGGTATATGTACATTTATATTTATGTTTATTTATTGGCTTCTCGGCAGTCCGCGCGCCTATCGCATAATCAAATCAATTTAACACATGGCAGCTCTTAGCTTAATGCCGAGTTCGCGGCATGATTTGTGGCTACTGGCAAAACAGGCATAAAAAAAGAGAGGAACAACTGACGCAAATGTGGTTACTGTAGCTGTGGTGCCTGTGGCTGTAGCTGTGGCTGCGAGCGCAGTGCAACCCCAATGCCAACGAGGGGCTTGTAGAACATAACGTATGCGTGTTTAGCATTTGGCATTTGTTATCTCCCAGCAGCTGCAGTAAATTGTCCGTGGTCGAGCTTTGGTAACTGTAACAGCAACGGCAACTGCGAGTGGAAGTGTAACTGTAACTGAAACTGTTGTCCCGTGGCATGTTAAATGCCCAACGATTTGCATCTGCTGGTGGCAGGCTGCGAATGGCAGCTGGCTGCCGACTGCTGGCAGGTGGCAGATGGCAGGTGGCAGGAGGCAGGTGGGAGTTGCATGTGGGAAGTTATTGAGCATCCCATTTTCCGACAGGAATCAGCGCTGCGTTATTCCGGCCGAGCTCCATTTTTGCCACAAAAAGCGATTAGAACAGGTGCTCAAATGGGATTGCTGCGTGGGCAGTTGCAATGGTTATAATTACGGCTGGGTCGCACTGGAGTTGGAGTCCAGCAATTAGAATGTCGATTAGTTTTAATGGAACCTTTTCGCCAACTGCTGCTGCTGCTGCAGCACTTGCACGTGACCCCAATTCCATATTTTCTTTACCATCGTTAACGAACCACAGCCCATGTGGCAGTTTACTGGACAATTGCCTCAACGGTTCACTGTCCAGTCAAGAGACATGACAGAGATCCCTTCACTTCTATTATTATTATTATTATTGTCTCTTCTTCTTGTTACTAAAGTGTTTAAGAACTTTATGGCTTGACAGTTCACCTTCATAATTTACTTTTCCTTTTTTGATTCTAGCAAACAACAAGCACAGCACTTGATTCTGCTGCAGTTAATAATTGGAATATGAAACAATAGATTTAATTATCCAACACTTGCACATTTTTCTCAGAAGCACTTAAAAGTTATTAACTTTGCAATTTTGAGAACTCTCAATTTTCGAAAGCAGTCATGCCGTTATTAGCTCGACTTTGATTGCGAATAGACACGCACTGCCAAACATAACTTCTTTTACCTTGTTGTGCAGCTCATTAATAATGTATTAGTACATTCAGAGAATTGCGAAAAATAAATGTGAATTATGTTCTCAGAATGTTGCACCCAAACTAGGAGTGAAATTTTACTTCAAAGAAACTTTAAACGTGTTCATTAAATATTATTTTCACCACAACTTTAAACTACAAGAGCAAATATCTAGATGTTTCATAAATTAATTGGATTCACCCACCCAACTATAGCTTTTAATTACTTGCTAATGTCAAAGCTATTAAACCCAATTTTCACTGGAATTCAGTGTAAATGAGCAAAGGAGCTTATAAATGACCTTATGCGCATTGCAATGGGCTCTGGTGTCAGACAGACTCGATTCACACTCTCCCCATGAGTGGACTTGGTTAAGCAGGAAGCGGGGACTCGGGGATTTGTTGCAGCCCCAGCGACAACAGTTCCAATTAATGTCCTTTCTTTCGAAAATGACACTGAGCTTAATTGTTGAGCAAGATATTTGCATGTGGCATTCCTGCAAGGATTTTCATTACTGTTTCGCCGAGAAGAGACCAAAAACTATGTGCATATTGCATAGTTCTGGCTGGCTAACGAGGCGACAGCCAGTCTGCATTTCATTTCATTTCTACGCCAATGCCCCAGCCTGCTCTTGCCCTGTGTTTACTCTCACTCTTTCACACTCTCTCTCCGTCTCGCTCTCACTTCTACCCACTCTCTCTCTATCTAGCTATGTCTCTCCCTCTCTCTTGCGCTCTTCTGTCTGTTTGTGCTTCCCTGTTTGTGTGGGCGAGCAACTTTTGGCATTTGCTCTAATATATGTTTTGGCTGCTTTTTGTTCTCTGTGTCAACTGGTAAACAACATCGCGGTTATTTGGTTCCATCGGGCGTTTCCTTTATATTTGTAATTATAGAAATGCAACTGTTTGCATGCACTTATTATAATGAATCAAGGGCAAAAACCTACACAGCGCATAAATTCTAAATTTCAGTTTCAAGCCAAAAGAAATGGAAAAGAAAAAATGTAGTATTTATTTTTAAGTAATATACAGAATATTTAATAATTTGATTTCTTAATTTCCAATTTTATATATACGTATGCGACTTTATTAAAATATTTATAATTAACTGAAGGAATCATGTCTATTATATTTATTTTATTAGTCAATATTTCTGATATAAATATGAGCTCGATTTCTTATACTACACATATGTAAATATATATGTCTTACTATCTTCATATTGACTATTGTATTTGGCTCTATTTTATATTGATTGTCTGATTGGCTGAGTTTTAACTAACTTAAATGCTCTCTATTTAGCTAATTGGCTCATATACCTTCATGTATCATATAAAAAGCATAATATTTATTTTATATTTATTTTTGGGTCTATATACAATGGAAACTGGAATATTTGGAAAACCTGCATGTGGCGGAAGCTGATCCGGACTAGCGCAGCACGACTTGTGTACATTCAAATTGTAATAGTATATATAATCTTGTTTGATATTTATTTTCAATTAATTATCAATAATTATTTGCCTTTTCTTTCGATTGTTGTTATTATTTGTTAATATTTCAGCAAACACGTTGTTGACTATTAAATGTTAATAATAAACAAACAGAACTGAAATTCCACAAGTGAGCCAAAACTCAAACAAATTTTTTTTTCTTTTATGCCGTTGCGTTTTTCTTAGGCATTTTTCTGAAATTCGTTTAATTAACTGCTTAAGTATATTAATTTACACGGCTCGTTGGACAGCTGTAAATGATGCGAGCCCCACTAACTAGGGGACATCGGCTCCGCCAGATTCTATTGTGTCTGCGCCGCATGTGGAATTCACTTATTAGCGATTTTGGGGGCATTATTGTTGACTGGCAGCTAGTCGAGGCAGTATCTAATATAGTTGAGAAATTTATGAATGCATGGTACATGGGTATATGGCATATGGGCGTATGGATACATATATGGTATATGGGTAAGTATAGAATTTATAGTATGTTGGCAGCGAGTGGCAGAGCATACAAAACATACGAAGCAATATGCTCTGACACGAGTCTGAGCATCGAGTATACGCATGCTGAACCGCAAAATGAAAACAGCAGATATTATAATTATTATAATATTTCTCGGCGCTCGCTTTTGAAAAGAAGAAGAACAACACTCGCGAGAGGGAGAGAAATTCTTGTGATATATTTTTAGTTGACAGTTTCAAGGCTTTTTCTCAGCGAAGACGAAGCAAATAGAAGCAGATTCTAAAACGAATGCCATTATAATTTGCGAGAGCATGGCGTGTGGCCCAAGTAATTCTTCAATTTACATATTTTCGTTGCTTAATTTTAATGAGGACATTGCAATGCGCGCAATGCAAAGGATCAGGGATCGGAGCACACATTTGTAAGGATAACTGTGTGAATTCGCGCAATTGGATTGCTCAATGAGCAGGTGCTCGACAGACGCTCGACAGACAGAGTAACAGCACCAACACCCGCATTCGTATTGTGCCTATAAAGCGGCTGATTTATGCCTGGGTGCGTCTATTATCCTTTTATGCGCTCTGTCTGCCAGCCTACAAGCATGTGGATGTCGGCTGAAGCCCAGCGAATGTACTTTGCGAGAGCCATTATAGCGACGCAGTTATTTTTGAAATGATGTTGCCGGCTTTTATGTAAATGACTGCTGCATCGTGATATGCGGCGTGTACTTAATCATCTCGACATTAAGTGCCCACCCGTACAAATCGCACTGCAGCCAGCGCTCACTCGGCATCAAGGCTGTGGCTCGGCGACCTCCACAGCCCCCTTGGCAGCCAGGCATTCCCCTCACCCAGGTATTTCCAAAGGAGATATTTGTTTCTTCACCTGCAAGTGGGTGCGAATGACTGGCAGCAGAACGTGCGTGTGCATACGTTTATGTTTACTTAATTTTCAATTTGCGAAAATTTCGAAAGCCTAAAACAATTATTCACATTTGATTACATTTCACTTTTCTCGATTGAATAATATTAAGTGCTTTGCGGGTGGAAATAGTATTTGGGCTAATGCAATTAAGACGACTGCTTCTAGTTTATTTATTCACAAAATATGAGAAAAGATATTTAGGCCGGTCAGTAAATAAAATTTGAAAATTGCTAGAAAATCAAATATCCAATATTACAATTTATAAAAAAAAAGCATTTTATTCGTTTTGATTTTATAAGGATTATTGAAAACTCAAGTTTATATGAAGACTTTTGGGAAAAATTTTATGATGATAGCATGAAATCCTAGCTATTTATTTATATGAGGATGATAGACTCGTATTCTAAAATGGGTATGGAATTCTTTATGAATATAGTCAGTGTAAAGTAATAAGATACTCATTAAATATTCTCTGCAGATTTCGTACTTTAAAAATAATTTTTTGATCACTTTTGAAGCTTTCTAGAATTTAATGCTAAATGTAAACAAAAATTTAATTCAGCTTAAATCAAAGCTTGATCTTTCATATATGTCACTGTCATGGGCATAAAGTAATATAAATTACGTTTTTCCCAAAGCACTAGACAGCTTCAGAAATCTGTGATAAATTTAAAAAAATTATTATTAATATTGTAGACGTGATGAAAAAAAAAAAATGGTTTCAGATGACGAACAAGCTGTAAATACATTATGAGAATTATCTCATTTTATTCTGATGGGAAATTCAATGTCAAAATTGCCGACACCTAACGAAACATTAAATTATAAAAGAGCGAGACGGAATTGTTTAAATGAACCGAGAATACGATTTCTTCTCTAAAAAGAGTTGAAATAAACAAAAAATATAGAAGAAACATACAGCTCCTTTAAAATATGAAGCTTCTTTAAAATATTTTTTAGCCCAGGTTTTTGCTTAAACAGTTTTGTTTTTTCCCGTATTTTATTATTATTTTATTAATATTAAAAAATAGCATAAGTTATGAAATTATTAATTCTTTTATTTCTATAATATTAGCTTTACTAAGTTTATTATTACAAAGGGAACTGCTCCCTTTCACTTTTCATTTCCCAATTTAATAGATGGGTTAACATGAATAAATGCTTTATTATTGCTAACTTGACAAAAATTGCACCTTTAATATTAATTTCATATCTAAAAGTAAAAAATATGTTATTAAATAGAGTAATTTTATGAGACATTGTTGGAGCAATCGGAGGCTTAAATCAAACTTCTCTGTGAAAATTAATAGCTTATTCTTCAATCAATCATTTAGGGTGAATATTAAGAGATTGAATACTAAGGGAAGCAGTTTGACTTATTTATTTTATATTTTATTTTTTTATCATTCACTTTAATTTTTATATTAAATATTTTGTAATTATTTCACTTAAACCAATTATTTTCTTGATTTATTCAAAATAAAATTATAATATTTACTTTATTTATAAATTTCTTATCCTTAGGGGGCTACCTGCATTTTTAGGATTTTTATCAAAATGAATTGTAATTTAACAATTAACCTTTTGCAATCAATAATTTTAATTATTAATTTTATTACTATTCACATTTATTTTTATTATTTGCGGATATGAACATATCATTCTGCATTTATACTGAATAATTATGAAAATAATTGAGTAATAAATTTACAAATTAATAATTTTCGAATAAATATATTTGTATATCTGTTAAGCAAGTTTTATGGAATATAATATGTGCTAAGGTCTTATAGATAAAAAGATCTTAATTTGCTGAAAGCAAAACAAAACAAAAAAAATTAAAAGAAAAAGAATGCAAAGTGTATCATGGCTTTAGTTTTTTGAGCTAGAAAGAAGTTTCTTCATACAACTAAACAGGAGAATATATTGATTGATGTCCTTTGTTGATATTCAAGTTTTACATGGAATTCGTTTTAACTAAGAGGCTAGGTAATTTAAGCGATAGAAAATCAATTTTCTAGTGAAACATGAAAAGAACGCCATTTCCAAACTGGAATATTCAAGCGATGTGTCGGATGTTTAATTCTGTTACGGATTTAAACTCTGTACTTAAAATACAACTAACTTCTACACAAATGCAGTTTATTGCCAGCTATAAACTATTATTCAATTAAAAGCAAGTATTAAACAGTCGAGTGCATCCGACTGGCTCGTTTTAATCCGATTTTTTTAAAGATTAACGAAGTTACCTTGGGGAATTTAATTTACAATGCAGAAAACTGTGCCTCCGCTTTTGTGAATCAGTTGTGCGTATTCCGGGTCCGTGTGCTCCTGCATTTTTTTGATTGCCAACTGAGACGAAGCGATGCGAATTCCCAGGCGACGGTGCGTTGACTCATTTGCATATTTTATATAAAAAATGACAGCCATCAATGCCAGGGCATCACTGTTGGCATCTCTTATAGGTAATTACCTATACCGACCAGACATACGTGAGGGCATGTTACCAACGACATTCAAATTTCGGTTTCTTGTGCTCATAATCTGGTTACGTTTGCTTGAGATGGCTAATTTCTTGATTTGTTTGCACGTTTTAAATATTTCGTGTGGTTTTTATGATTATTGCTGCGTGCTCTCGCTCTCGCTCTCTCTCACTCTCACTCTCACTCTCTAATAATAAATATATATATTAATTTTATTTATTTATAAATTTATGTGATGCTCGCAGACTTTTTCTTTTCCACTTTTTCACTGTTTGTTTTTTATAAGTATTTGATTTACTTGATTTCATATATATTTTCGCTAGCAGCTGTTAATTTGTGGACAAACAACATGAATATATTTGCACTTTTCACATTTTGAATTTAACGGCTGCACTTTGATGACTTTTTGGTTGCATTTGTAAACGATTACAAATATTGAGTATTTTCTTCTTATTTTATTTGAATTTCTCTTCAATATAAACAAGAATATCAGCGCTCTATCTCTCTTTCGCACTGTTGCTCTTTCACTGAATTACACACAGCTCTCTCTCTCTCCTTCTATTTTTCTCTCTCTTTCTCACTTTCAGTGGCTGTATGCTGTCATCTTGCTCGACAGAATGCAAGTGATATTTTTAAACACACATCGTCACCGGGCGATGTACCTAGAATGTGAATTCACTCGAGCGGCACCCCTGAGGCAGGTCCACGTTGGGCACGACCACGTTGAGCGCTGACAGCCAACTGCGCCGCCAGCCGAGTTTCTCTAGTTTTTCCGACTGCCGCCAAAGTCACATTGAGATTGCCATTACGCATGCGCCATGTTGCCAGGCTCGGTCACTGTTCAGCCCGCCGTCTGTGTTTCATTCATAAAAACCATTCGCGTATTTCCATAGTACGCGTGAATGTTGATGCAACATTGTTGCGCAGTAAAAGTAAAAGGCCCCTGCGGCCTGCATGACCACGACTGTTACTATTTATAAGCAATTGCCATGTGCAATCTAGTTTTGTACGCACACTGAATGGGCGCTGTCATTAAACATTTATTTTTAAACTATTTGAGTAGAGCTATGCACGAGCAATCATCTGCAGCTGCGTCGGATGAAGAAATCGCTTCAAGTCTTGTCTGCAATAATGGGATGATTGATATAGAAACTCGTTGAAAGTGTTCAGTCTAGTACTTTTCAATATTTCTTTCTTTTTTGTTTTCTTTAAGATTTTTACTAATTTACTTTGTATATCAATAAAACTTCTTGATAATGTCAGCTAGAAAATAAAACTATGAACTAATGTTTTTTTCCAGGTGTTCACGTTGGGCTCTTTTAAGGCTGTGGTGTATGGAAGGATGACGAGAGCGAAAGCTAAGAGACTGTGTGAGTCGATTTCGACGAGATGAATGAGTGCTGACCTATTTGAGTTTTATGTCTTTCATGATGTCATCATTCCTGGCAAATGGAAAAATAATGAACCGTCGGCTAATGCGGTTGATTGGAGTTTCTCATGAGGAACAGCTGTTTACCAAATGAAGCACCCGTGCAATTGCAAAAGTCTTTAGACTATTATTAATTTCTACTCTATGATTTAAATCCCAGTTAATATATGTTTAATGGCCTATAAATTGTAGCATAGTCTTTTGATGATAGGGACGAAAGCTTTTTGAAACAGCTAAATAACATCTATCACTTATTAACGTCAATGGTAATAATCAGCAAAGGCCTCGAGCTTGGCAGCACTATAAAAATACTTGATTTTGTTCTAACGAATATATATTTAGCAGCAGTTACGTCATGGCTCCAGTCAGCGACTTTCTCTCAAATGTTTGCTTGGGAATTGAGTCTTCCGCAACCCCCAAGATAATCGCTCTGCCCTGGTTTCGTTGTCGGCAACTATCTATTCACAAGAGCAACAACAACAACAACAGTAACAACAACAACATCCGCTAAAGCGAAATCGACTTTACGGTGTTTTCTCTAAACGAGGAAATGAATTTAATGTTTATTGCATACTTGCTCGTTGTTAGGTTCACTCATTGAATGTTATATTTGTGTCTCTCCCCTGCTGTGGGGCTCATCTTAGTTCCATTATTATAGCCGATCATGAAGTCCGCATGAAAAGCAACTGAACTGGAACTTGGAGATTTGTTATTAGAAATTTAAATATTTAAATCAGAGTTATGAAGCGTATATCAATATAATAAGAATACTAAAATCTGGCTAGCTAACAAAAACGGATTCAAATAGTACCCCTTGCAGTACGAATTCACCTTATATTAAATTGGAGACTGCACTAGGACGTGCTGAAACTATAAAGACTAAATCTTCAATTCAATTATAGCCAGGCTGGCCATGAGTCTAAAAAGCATTCAGTTTTACATTGAGTCATGAGGGCGCTCGCCACGCCCACTGAAAACCTGCCAAGTTGGCAAAATCGATTGAAATTTGGCCGTTTGTTGAGCCGTGAACGTAATTCTTGTTTATTGTTTTCTTTTAATCTTGAAGTTCGTAAGAGTATGCCAACCGAAACTTTTGAGCTTCAAAATTGCCTTACAAGTACTGAGGTACTTATTGACATATTGATGAAGCACTTAACAAATTAGTTGTAAAAGTTTTAAGCTTCTTAGACTTCAGAATTTGACAAATTTCAATATTCCCTTCGACTTAATATAATATGTTAATGAACTGCAGAGCAACGAGTTTCCTTCCAAACTGTTCTTCCATTTTCCCACACTCTTTGATCTCTTTGATCAAATCCCAGACTTTGCTGCTGCGGGAAGTCTGCAGAAACATCAATTTGCTTGCCTCAGCAAAACTAAGCCCAACATATGCTTGGATTCAATTGAAGCTTTTGCCGCATATTGTTATTAAATTTGGACTTTGTCGTTGCTTGGATTTTACTTTGTTGTTTTTTTTTTTTGTTTTTGACATGCTGCGCAAGAGCCAGATTATAGCCAAAGTAAAGAAACAAGAAGACAGAATAAAATTTGTAAGCCCTATAATGTGTAAAAATAGGTATATAAATTTGATCCTGCTAAACACACTCACACAGAGACAACACATATACATATTGGGTGCTACAGGGTTTCGTTGTATCTGGATTTTGTATATGTAAGCACATCGACTTGTTTTCAATTTTGGAATTGTAATTGACATACATTTTAATATTTACTTGTTACTTAACATTTCTCCTTAGAATTTGGGAGTCTTTATGAACAGACCTTTATAATATTTTATTTATTATTTGTAGTTTAATTATTATTAAAATAGTTTCTATAGAAACTACAGACATAATATAATATGCAATAGCTTCTATTCGTGTTTCTAGATTCTGAATGAAACGGGATGTACTATTGGTCATTCATATAGAGTCTACAGCAATTTTCAGCCAGAAACTGTTTGGCAGTTATCTTTCTATCGCATTGCCCATTAGAACCAGAATTATACATTTCTCAGCCAACATGTACATCTGCCAGACAAAAACGAAAACTAAGCTACATTTTTTCTTTAAATATAATTTTATTACACTCGCGCCCGTATCTCGAGTGCCGGGGCGGGTCGACTGGCGCCTGATTGGCCGCCTGTCGGGCTGCCACTGCTGTATCCCTTTTTATGGTTTGTCAGCTCTGCTTTTATTGTTTTCTTCTCGGTTTTGTTTTCTTCTTCAGTTTCTGCTTCTGCTTTTTTGAGGCTCTTCGAGCATGTGCGCACGCTATAAAAAGCTGAATGCCAATCAGTTGAATGACGTGCGATTTGTGCTGTGCATTTATAGTGTATTCAGTGGCCGAGTCATTGTTAAATGCTGCTAACTAATTTCATTAAAGTTTTCATTTTGAACGGCAGCAGTTAGAAGTTTGCCAAGTATGGCATGCTGAAACTGAAACTTAGGTGCTCTGAGAAACTTAAATTGAATTATTCAGACTTTTTTCACTTGATCTAGCAGACGGGCAAAGAGTCCTGCAATAGAAACTGTTATTCACGCAATTACACAGTACAGCAGCAGCATGCGGGACACGCAGCTGCCACCCACGGGCATTGAATTTATTGGCAAACTGACCACAGACCAAAACTTAATACACATTCAATGGCTTCGGCTCTGGCTGGCGGCAAGATTTACGAACGAGTCCCGGTCGCAGTTTGACACCCTGAATTATCTGTCCCTCGGGCACACGTGGCCACCAAGCTGTGTGTGGCAGCGGTGGCTTGTCAGCTGAGGCTTCTTGTCTAAAAAGTGAGCATGGAAGTGACTGGCGACAAAATGCAGATGCCGAGAGTTGTATCCTCAATGCCAGCGCTACGCAGCTGCTTGCAGTTTGCCACGCAGCCAAGTAAATCGAATATTTATTTTATTTCATATCCATTTCTTCGTATTGTAATGCATCATATTCCTGCCAGCCATTGAATAAAAAAGTAGCGAAGTAGATTCTGCTGATGCTTCAAGACGTGCTACCGTCAAATGCGACTTTGGCTAAGAGTCAAACTGCATTGGCATAACAAATCGCAATACAATGAATACGAAAGTTATCTCTCTGAAAAGTGTCATAACAGTAAGCAGGGGAGGATGATGGATAACGTGTTTGTTTATGTTGTTTCCATAGAAGCACTGAAGAAACTTGCAAATACTTAAGCCACTGTGACTAAGTTTGTTATTGCGTTGGCAGAGCTTGTTAGAGCAGTCAGCCAAGCTGATGCGAGATGACTTCAATTTTAGAGCACAATTTGATTGTGCCAAGTAGGAATTCCTGACTAGGAGACATCCGAACGTTGACTGAACTTTGTTTTCAGCATTTCTGAATGGATTTGCATACAGTAAACAACAATCTAAGCAACAATAAATGTGCAATTGTAGGCACGGATGTGAGCATGTCTATTAAGCACATTAAATTGTCAAAGGTATACAAATTGTTATTACGTTTGGCGAGTATTGTGTGCAGTCTCGTCACGCGACTACAGCTAACTGAACCGCAATCCTCAATATAAAATATATATATTAAATGAAATTATAAATTACATTAGTGTCAAACGAAACGCATTGCAAGATTGCGTGACAAACTTTCCCTTATAAAGCGTAACAGAAATGAGAAAAACTATAAATTATTAAACAAAATTTCATATCCGCGTGCTGCAGAGCGATCTATGTCAAATATTGCTAAGTTGGCTTAGTTTTTGCTTATTCTTAAATATATATATCCCCCTCTCTGCTGCTCGTTATAAATTTCAAAAATGTAAAGTAATGTCCAAGTATTTCTGAATTAATATTTTTTAACTTCACCCTGAAAATTTCCAGGTCCGAAAACATTTTAGTTTTGAAAGCCTAGCTTCAAAGCTTGCAAAATATATATTTATCTTTGTTTTTTCGTGCTGCCCACAAATGGCAAACTTTTTGGTAACTTAATAGAGGAGGTATCTTTTCGTTTTGAGTTTGAGTTGAGCATTATAAAGATTTGTTGTTGTCAACTGGAGAATATTTGTATTCCAAATTTGAGTGTGCACTCAATTACAAGTCGGGTGGAGAAATGGTCTGGATGAATGAATAATGTTCATAATATTATATTAATTGTTTCGTTCAAACTAACAATAACAAGTTACCTGCTATGCTAAAAATACAACTCATATATAGAGACTAATTGATGCAGAGTGAACATAAGATATTTTAATTAGCTTAATTCAAATGCAAAACTCATTGAGTTAAATTGTAGTGATAAAATTGTTTATATTAGTGACTTAATATTCAAGAATTGGCAAAATATCTGTTTGCAATTCGTTAATTAGTTATTATAAACAACATTTTTTCACTGAAGGGCTTGTTCCTGTCTCAAGCATCAATGAAAAATGAAACCCCTGAAAGTGGTGAACAAACGAGGCAGTTAAAATAAAATGTTATTTCAATTCATTAAAGGCAAAAAATAAGATTTATTCTCAGACTGCTTTGTGCTCTCTTAATGTACTACAACATAATCTGAGTGATGTTAAAGAGAAATGTTCCGGGTCGAAGTTTCTATTGAAAGGATTGTGTTATTGTTTTTTCCGCTCAGCTTCGCTCGTGTGCACTTTGTTGCTTCATTGCCAAGTGCTTTATCACTGTCAGTTGCTGCTGGCATGGCTGGGGGTTGGACGCAGTGGCCTTTCTACTTGGCCAGTTGCTCCATTGCTGAGCCTAGTACATCTACATTCAGTTGTACTTGAAGCAACTATAGTGCGGGATATAAATAATAGAATTGCGGCATGAAATTGAGAGATAATGCTTGCGAGAATTGTCCTTTGGCGTCTGCAAAGTCTGCAAAGTTTTTCTGCTTTGCGTGTTTTTTTTTTTTTTCAATTTTAGTTTTTTATGTTCTTTGTAGCGTTTTTATCACTTTCAAAATATTTCCATAAATATAAAAATTCATAATGGCTGGCATATTTTGACAGCTGCGACGGCGCCTTGGCCCGAACATGGAGCGCGGCACAGAGAATTCTTGTTGAATCTTCGTCATCGGACAGCCTATTATTGTCTGTGACAGCTACGTGGAATGGCATGGCTTATCAATTGTTGAATGACTATTTTATGATTGCGCTGGCCGTAGGTTTCGCCTAGTCTTTGTTTATGACATTGTTAATGTGTCGCCCTGTCCCCGGGCTTGACCTTTGTGGGCTCATCAAAAACGGCTTACCACCTTGTAGTTGCCAAATCCTTTGAGACGCACACAAAAGCACAATATCGCCCACTGACAGCAGCTCGAAAAATATTGCCGGAAATAGGAAATGGGAAAGGGGAGGCGGGAAGCGGGAAGCGGATGCGCGCGATATACACTGCGTGCTCATCTTACGGCCTCTAACTAACAACCCCACAAAGTGCTCATAAATTAGCAACCAGTTTTGACGGAAATTTAAGCCAACAGGCAAGGCCGACGCCGACATCTTGGCTGGACTTAAGTTGCGGAAGCCCCACAGTAAGGAAAATAATATTAAAGACACAAAAGGAATACAAGAAGAGATTACCGATGAAAGGTAGGCAATCAAAATGGGACTTGGCTTATTATATGCGATTTCCAATAAGAGAAGGCCGTGCCAAACAATATTTAATATTGAAGATATGGAAATCTTTTGAATATGCTTTTAAAGTTTGGCGTGGAACAATATTTATCTTTTGATTTAATTTAGTATATTCTTTGTCCAAACAGCATTTGCCGTTACTTCGAGCAGACAAAGCTGGGAAACTGAAAGTCAGTTAGCCTATTGAAGCGTTGCCAAAAAAAACTCAATTCTTGGGAATAGAATTGCCAGCTAAAATATGCAGAAGTCTGAGCTGGGCCGGACTCAGGTCACACGTAGACGGCATCATATTTGACTGCAGACACATACGCACACACGCACACAGAGTGACTCAATTGACATATGGTGTCCATTGGTGTTGCTTACCTTGGGCCAAGTTAGCTCCGACTTTAGGTTTAGTCGCCTCCCCAAGGGATTAATGCAAACCCTCTCGGCCCTCCCACAAAAAACGGACCTTGACAATTTTCGAGTTGAGCAATCAGCGCCTGCAGTGTTTAACCACCCAGCACACATACACGCACACACACATACGCACACGCACACAGGCCCTGTGTTGGGCCATTTTATGCGCTTTGCTTTAGCATTGGCATTGGCTGCGGCTGCGGCCTTCCGTTGTAGTTGGCTGCCGGATAAATGGGGCACGGAAGCTGTGCGCAACGATCCGTATCCTGGCATTTGCATAGAACAAAAATCCATTGCTAAAACGGAAACATGTTTATTTTAGATGCTCTTCCCCCCGGCGCCCACACATAAATGAACGAAATCAAGCCAGAGATGCGTATGTCTCGCTGCTTGTCAGACAGAAGGAAAAGCCTGACAGACTGACAAGCAAATTTTGGAAAAGAGCACAAGATTCCGCAATACACATAAATTACGCATGTTCCATGCTGAATTAGGCATGCCCAATTTCAATGTCATCGGGGGAGCTTCCAGACCCAGAGCCAGAGCCAGACCCTACCCAGGCCGCCCAGTATGCCAAATGTAGCTCCATAAACGTGGAAGCAATCGCGTGGGCCACACGAATTACGAGACAATATGCCAGGCGGTTCTACTTCACAGCCGTATTCCACCAGAAGCAATTTGTCGTTAAATCAAATCAACGGTACATTAGTCGCACACTCACGCCCAGGCCGAGCTGAGGCAGTAGTCGGTGGACGTGGGTGGGTGCCAAGTGGGTGACACGCGGCAAGGTAGCGAGCGGTGGCTCGCCCCAAAAAATAATAAACCCTAATTACACATTAAAAATATATCAAAAGAAAAAGAACAAAAAATAAAATACCCTGGTGCACTTGAGTTTTGTTCTGGTTATATACACCACAAACACAAGCACAACAAATACAAATACCACCTGAGCACTTAAAGCTTGATGAACACATTAACTTGAATGTATATCAAATAGTATTTCTATGGGAGGCTACTAATAACAAAGCTGATCATAATCCTGGAGTTACTGATGAGTGACGAAATAGCTCTATCGAGTACAGAATTCGTATAGTATCAAGAAAAATATGCGATTAGAGCAATTGAAGGTTCCACATCTGCCCTTAAGGCGCTTGGAAATTGCTAAAGTCCCTTTAAGTAGTACTGAGGAGAGCTGTACAGCTTAAAGAGGAAACACTGCTAAAGAAAACAGATGTTTTTTTTCTTTATATTTTATGATAACGATAAGTTTGATGGAATAATTAGGCACATAAAATAACGTTGATATAATCAGAATAACTAAACTAACTTAAAATAAATCTTAAGTTCTATGTATTTCAGATTTATCAGATCACAATTAATTGTTTTATTAGCCAAGGTTATTTTATATATCTATAAATTAATTTTATATACTTCAGGGTGCTTTATTTATTTAATTAAGCATTAATCAATTTTAACATTTAAGGGAAAATACAAATCAACAAAACATTCATCGAATTAGTGTTAGATTTATCGATATCTCTTATTTTAACAAAGTGTTAAAGGAAGATTTATGGCTGACACATTTTGATTCCTCTTTCTTAGCCTGGTAGGTAATTTATATATTGCACTGGGGTGACTATGTATATTTTATATATTTTATGAAGATTTTTTATTTTAAGCTTCAATAAATTTGTTCATTTAAGGGAAAGTGCAAGTCATCGAATGTTTACATTTATTTTTAACAATATCCATATGAAATAGTGAAAACTTAGGGCGATTTAATCACCAACCTTAGGAGCCTTGGGATTCCGTTCGATGTCCCGTACAAATTCACCTCAAGACCTGCGATCTGGCAACTGTCATTATATTGCTTCAATACGGTAAACAAATAATTATGTAGATATATTCATTTATTATTCAAATATTACGTTTGACTATTATTCAAATATTTATTTATTATTTATTGAATACGATGTTATAGCTTGCTTAGAGCCCTACATTAATTCAAGTTTGACGACCATTAGGTATTGATTTGACAGCTAATGAAGTTGTAATTGAACGCCAATAAAACTAGAAAACATTGCCCACTGTTCCTCGCAGGAGTTCGGACGAAAACAGGCGAAGTGACAGGGGAAAATACAAATACTGCTGTACGAACGGCACATACATCAATATTTTG
This sequence comes from Drosophila mayaguana, assembly GCA_037075325.1. NCBI lineage: Eukaryota > Metazoa > Arthropoda > Insecta > Diptera > Drosophilidae > Drosophila > Drosophila mayaguana. The sequence goes on along the minus strand of JBAMCG010000080.1, from coordinate 1,313,291 downwards.
GTAACCTAGCCCATTCCCACATTCCCCATGCCACATGCCACATGGCGTTGCTTTGAACTCATTTCCGACCGGAGTCACAATAGAGGAGGCTTTTCAAAGATATTTATTTGCATATAAATGTTGGCTAAAATGCGTGTTCTCGATACATTAGCTGTGTATCCGAGGTGACAATTTGAGAGGCAGGTGTGTTTCGCAGATCACAGTAGGGCTCCCTCCATGGAGAGGCGGGGATGGAAGGTACGGAAGGTACGGGGCGGACAATCAGGTCGGGTAGTGCCTTGGGATGCTGGGGCTGAGTGGGCTTCAGGCAGCCGAAATGTTAATTTAATTAACTTTAAAGGCTTGGAGAGTGGCGCACGTGCCCTGAGGTGTGTGGCGTGCGGTGTGTGCCACGAATGACACGGGTCAGCGATTGTATGGCAGGCAAGTGCTTGTGCCACGTGCCACGTGCCACGTGTCACCTACAAGAATAAGGCATCGTGTTACATAGCTACGGTTGCTCCACGGGCTCATCAGGCTTCACAGGCTCCACAGATTCCACAGGCTCCACGGGCTGCTCAGCTAGAATGCAACGTAGGCTCTCGATTTTGCTCAAGATGCCATCCCTTAGCTCCTCGAAAGGCCGCAAAAGACGCACGCCTTTTTTATCGTCGCGACCCTGAAATAGTGCCTCGCCCTCGAAATCAACGTATTTGTGCTTGCGCGCACACAGCAGCGTGCCAAGTAGTTTGTCAGAGATGTGGTTGTACATCTGTAAAAGAGGTAGGTGAACTGATGGAGGAGCAGTTATCCATGGTACCCACCTCAAAGAGCACGCCAAACATGAGGCTAACCTCAGCTGCTTCGTCCGCCGACTGTTGTTCGCCATTTTCGTTGATCAGCTCGCAGAGCTGGAGGATTTCTTGGAGGGACAGGATCTGCGCCTGCACCGCCCGCCTCTCAGAGAGGCTGCCAGCGGGCGGGGTGCCGTACAGGTCCTTTTGAATGCTGCGCTTGGGTACATCGCGCACATTGTAATGTGAGAAGGGATTGATGCGCTGCCAGTTCTTGTGCTCCTCCACGTGCTGGTTAAACATGTTAATGCGCGACAAAACGCTCCTCTCCTTGAATCAAAGGTTAAGGTAAGCCCGAGCTAATCGTTCGATGTCTGCACCTACCACTGTGTTGCCTTTAGCCTCCATTATATGCTTTTAAAAGTCCACTTATGATTTTTTTTTTAGATTTTCAAAACAAAAACTGACTGAAACGTCAATATTTGTTGCCTCTCTGCCTGCCGGCAAGCTGAAAAACAGAACGCCTGCTATCTCGGGCAAATGTGGCGGACAGTTTGCCCAACCGCTGTCTAAACACATCAACACCCTATCAATGGGCAGCAGAGTCGACTGGGCAGGCGAACGCTAATCCTCATCAATAGCCCGTGGGTTGAGCTGAAGGCACGCATTGCTGCTGCCGAGGGGCGGCAAGCGAAAGGTCAAAAGGTTGTCGCAGCATAACCCAATTAATCTATCCAGCAAAATGGCGCTAAGCTTAAAGCACTCTCGCATCCTGCGGCAAGCATGTGGAAAATGCGGCGGAAACTGCCAGCCGACTACACCATAAATTCTGTGCCACAATGGCGCGCAAGCAGGCGGAAGTATTTGAGCTTAGCAGACCAGGAAATACAAAACAAATTCAGAAACCGGCTGCACGAACCAGCAAAATTAATGAAACCAAATGGACAACAGACCCGAAATAAAAAGTCTTAAGTTTTTATCGCTTCTAATACTCTAATACTCTAAGAGAGATCCTCAAATGTGAGTATGCCTAAGAGCGACAGTTGAACTTTATGCTAACTTGTAATACGTTAATAAAACTAGTCAGAGAAACAGATGCCTGTATAATAATTATTTATCAAACATTACAATATTTATTATTAATAAACCTACTAAAAGAAAATTATAGAAATATATATATAAAATATTGATTTATGTATAATATTTATTTATTAAACATAATAATGTTTATTATTAACAAACCTACTTAGATAAACTTATTGTTAGACGATATTCTAAAAAAATTCAGATTTCTGTATAATATATTTATTTATTAAACATAATAATATTTATTATTGATAATCCTAGTAAGAGAAACTTATGATTAGACGATATTCTAGAAAAATTCAGATTTCTTTATAATAGCTATTTATTAAACAACTTTAAATACAATATTGTATAAGATGAACATTAAAACATTACCAAAAATTACGCATGAACAACAAATTTTAATATTCAATAACAATTCTATTTGCGTTTATATAAATTTACAATTAAATATAAATTCACATGTAAATATAAATAAATATATAAATAAATATATAAGTATAAAGCGTAACACCTTATCAAATATTAAATAAATCGGAAATGTTTTATGGTCAAATTAAATAAAAATTCTGAGAGGAAAAAAGTGGTTAATGAAACGTTGTTTTGTTGGTAATGGATCCCTGAAAAGTATGCAACATTTTTTGAAATGAATTTCCACAAGTAAAATGAGCCACATCAGGTGAGCAGTAATTTTAGCAGTTGATTTTAATATAATATCCGCACCGAAAAATTAAAATTGTATTTATTTCAGGTTTAAAATTTATTTATAAATAATTTCGTGTAATTGTTTCAGCTGGAATTTGTAATACTCAGCTCTTATCATTTATCAGCCTGTGTACATTTGCCACAATATCCGTTTTGGCTTTTAATCTTTTTTATTCTGCGAAATGAAGTTAGGTACGCAGCTATAAGAGGGTCACCATACTAGAAATTTCTCCATTGTTTATTGTGCAGCTTAAGAATGTGACATATTTACCATTCCCCCGGGCAAAGAGTATTTCAAGCGCTGCTCGACACGGACAGACGGCGAGCGGATTTGTTGGCATAGCTACACAAATGTGGGGGAAATCGGGCGGCGGGAGAGTGGCGCCACTTCCGCTCCGCAATAAACATTAATGCGCAATTAAAGCTGGTGTCTGGCATTTGTATCTGCGGGGCTTAGGATGGGGATTGTCTGTATTTGATTTCCAGCACTTGGGGTGATTAAAGCTGGGCACCCAGTATTAGCTTTCGCTTATTTATGGTAAATGCTTCGATACTCCAAGGCATTCATAGTTGCCTTTGATGTTCTGTAGGAGAGGCGGTGGCATAAGTATTATAAATTGTCACTTAAGCTTATAAGAATTTTTATACTAATTAGTTCAGTTTATATGAATTAAATGTTCTCTAATTAATTACTCTCACAGGTGAAAAGAAATCAATTTGGACTTTAGAGTTTCTGCTGTAATTTTATCTGCAATCAGCCAGGCATCCTGGCAGCTTATTCTGCTCTACTAAATTGAAGGAAAGTCTCTACGCTGAGGTTTTCATGTAACAGATGCTGCAAGCTAGCTGACAGCCTGCATTTAAGCCCACTTGTCAAGTATGTCTGTTGTTTGCTAGAGATTGCAACAGGATTTAGTTACAACTTCTGGTTTCCGTTGCGCTCAAGAGTAGCTGAGCGAGCAGCAGAGAGTAATGGTAAATGCTAAGGATGCAATAGTCCCTGAACAAATCTGTGTCTCTGTGGACACAGCTGCACGTTTCAGCTTAAATTTGTATCATGTGTCTTTAAAAAGACATCACTGCATAATTCAATTTGGCGAAGAACAACTTTTGACAGTTCTCATGCTTGATAGAAGGTCAACTGTGGTGATGGCAAGATGCTCAGTGGTGTCGCGCTCGACCGATTTTTATGTGTTTGGCACACGAAGCACGTCCGTCAATAAATTTTTGTGAATTTTCGATAGTATTCGTGGAATATTGGATTTTGCACAGCAGAGCTCCATATTTGCATTATGGGTGTATTTTGAACGGCTAACACCTGTTTGCACAAGGAATTGACTTTTGAGTCAGACTAAATCGGCAAAATGCTCTTTGATATATACCATTAATAATCCTGGCAACCGACAGCTGATTTATTTGCATACTCTCTGATGCTGTCTTTTCTGGCTAAGTCGAAGTTTGACAAATGATAGTATTGCCTTGTTTAATGCTTAACAGATGCCAGATGAATTTGTTCAGCTCCATTTGGCTGACGCTAATGCTGATGCTGATGTTGATGCTGCGTCTGCTCCTGCTGCTGTTGGTTTTCCAATGACAAACGCCAAATGTGGCGGGCGCTGTCCACTGAGCCTAAAAGGTCACATAAAGATCCCAAGACGTGGACAAGGCGATGACCTTGAAACCGAAACCGAAAACTGAACTCAAATCTTAAGCAGGAGAACGCCAAACAAGAAGAGAAAAAAAGCGAAGTAGATATAAAATTAGCTAACGTATCCCAAAAATGATTTACCGCATGTGCGACTAGTTATGTTTAATAAAATACCCTAGATTATGCGATATAGCAAAAGATTTAGGAATATTTACTCAAAGGTCTGCCGAATGTAAAGAATATCTACCGAATAGAATGAGAGAAAATTAGATAAAGTCAGGATACAACTTTAAATGACTAAAGCGGAGTAAGGAAAAAATAATATACATACAGTGAGTAACATTAGCATTTGGTTTTTTATTTTTCAAGTTCACACGCAAAAAAAAAAAAAAAATATAATACTATATGTAATTAAAAAAGTGAAATTGAAAGTTTAAATTGTAATACAACATTTTCAAAGAGGTATATATCAAAGTATTATACTTAACAGATTCCCAAATATTATACATAAGCAAGAAAAAGCACGAAGCTTAGCGGTACTTTAATGTATGTTTATATAAATATGGCTGTATATAATATAAAAATTAATAATTAACAAATATTTAAAAATATTTTTCAAATATAAAATAAAACATTGAACATATGAATTTAAAAAAATAAAGTATTAAATAGCTAAGGTAACTTGAAATATTATTAATATATAAAATAAACAAAATAAAGTATTATCTAATTAACTTTAATTAAAATACTATTAATATACAAAATAAAGTATTAAAATATGAAATTAAAACAAAATAAAGTCTTAAATAGCTAACGTAATTTAAAATATTTGTAATATATACAAAAATTTTAAAATATGAAATTTAAACTAAATAAAGTAATTATTAGTTAATTTAAATTAAAAAACTATTATTATAAATCATTTGAAATATTAGAATATAAGAATAAAATAAAATAAAATAAAATGTATTTATTTATTTTAAATTTAAGGGTATTTGCAAGCGGCTTAAATATTCTAAAAATCTCTGCTTCACTCTTAACTTATTTTTATTTCTGTTGACAGAAAATAGCGTCCGCTCAGACAACTATGCAACAGCAGGCGCATGTTTCACACACAAGCACAATATGCGTGTGAATGTGTTTATATGTGTGTGTGTATCTGTGTGTGCGCAAAATGTGTGTGAAAAGTGGTTGAGTGTTGGTTGTCCATTGATTTGATTGACACTTTTATTGACACACCGCTGTTATTGCTGTTGTTGCAGTTGTTTTTGTTGCTGTCAAGAGTTTATGACCCCAGGCTTTAAGCCAAAGTTGTGTGGGCGGCCATAAAGATTGTACGATATTTGCCGTTTATTCGAATATTTTATAATGCACAAATTGAGTTAATTTGTTTGTTTGTTTAATTTCCAATTGAATGGCAGGCTTCTTGTATTAATACAATTTATTTGTCTGCATACAATTTAAACTCACATTTGTTATCCATGCACATTTTTCGAGTATCAAGTGTAATTCCATTCAAATTAGTTTCCAGAATATCATAAATTTTTTTTATTAATAAATTAATAACCTTTGAACCCATTATTACACCCTAGCATGCATAATTACGCTTAGTATACGGTAAATAAATGTAGCTTAACATATATTTGAAATATAATTTGAGTTCTTGGGCATATAAGGCGCGCTGACTTTTATTACCCAGAAACATATAAAATTGTGTGCTAAATTACTGAGCTCCTGAAAAGCACATTTGCTTTCGGGGCTGGGAGCTCACATCTGCATAATGAAATAAAAATTACTTTTATTAATGCATAAGTCATTTGATTTATGATGCTGAAAGATTATAAAACATTCTGAACATATGTGTTTGTGCCATCGAAATCATGTTTCAATTAAATTTAAATTTAATATTAATATATACATATGTATATATATATATATACATATTTAAGCCATTTAATGAATTTACTTATTTATCAGGTATTATTAATTATTTATCAAGTATTATTATTAAAGGGTTTAGTGTGTGTATTGAATACGCTTCGTACTGCTGGCTGAAATTTGAATAAATGCTTCAATAAATAGAATCCAAATAGCAAACCTATAACACATTTCACAGAATATATTAATATTTTATACTAATGAGGCATCTGCTTATTGATATTAATGCTGTGAAGACTAATGTGAATTCGAAATGTAATGCAAGTTGCCAGGAAATTATTGCAAATTACCAGATTTGGCATATTTATTCATGGCATTGTATGTGGGTCGGCCAGCTGCTCGACATTTAAGAGCTTAAACATTTTTTTTTGTTAGGGAATGTAATATAATTTGCAGGTTCAACTTTGCAACTTGTCTGCATTCTTCTTGTTATTTATCTTGGGCGCTCTAATTGCCATCTGTTGTGGGTTGGGGCAGGTGGCGAGTGGCGAGTGGAGAGCAGCAGATAATTAAATTTTGTGGCCACCAGTGGGTCGGTCTGACTGTAAAGTGGCTGCAATGAAATTTCATTGCTTGCTGGGGCCAGTTTGCTCTTTTCGCCCCTTCCTCAGCTCATTCTGCTTCTTATCGCATTTCTTTTAATTTTTTTGTATGTTTTTATATACATTTCTTTTCGCATGCTCGTCTGCAACAATAACCCCGAAGCGCACTCGAAAAATATGACATTTGCGGTCCTTTGTTAGTATTAGCGTGGCATGGGGTATGGGGCAAGCTATACCACCCCCATGTGGTATAATTAATCTTGCTTCATTTTCACTTAATCGCGACCATGATTTGCACGCAATGTAACGAAAATACGTAATTTTCTTTTATTTAATTCGCATTTTCATTATGCTTTTTTCCCTCGCTTTTTTAGTGTCACACAGCGTGCGTGAGCTGCTAATACCACGTCGCATATTATTGCCACGTCCTTGGTCAGTTGCCTCAAATATAATATACAAACACAAAAAAATAATACCAATTTAAATATGCATAACATGGCGACCGAGCGCCATTTGAGGCTGTTAGCTCCATTGTTCGGCCAGTTCCCGGTGCCCCTTAATTAGCTATTTAAATTTCAACTGTGCCCCGCTCAATGCCAGGCTAGTGAGCCGTGGGCCGTGGGCCTCCGAGCGAGTCTTTGATGGTGGCGCCATGTTGAGTCAAATTTATTCAATTCGTTGGCAAATGAAAGACAAGCTCTGGCATTATATGCAGACTTGTCACATTGCCTGCAGTCGCGCAGTATAGATTATATTCAGCATCTTCTTACTGGTTAATAAAGATATTTGTTGTACCATAAAATGGAAGGACATGAAGTATATACTATCTATATACTGTATTTATATGTGTACAGCATATACTTCATAGCTTCCCATTTTATATAATCTAGATCAGGAGGACCAGCTGAAGCAACCATATTGCAGTGGTCCAGTAGCATTTGATTAAAGCTCTCATATACTCTATAAAAAAAAAAAAAAAGACCAAATTTATTCCCGTTGGTCGAGCCCTGGCTTTGACACCTACAAGTTTCATCAAACCTAAGTATTTGTTTAGGATTTTGTTTATATTATATTATACATTACAGCATATTATTAAACTAGAGTACTTCAACAAATACCGCCATATTGATGCAAACCAAAAAGAAAATCACCTTTAATTCTCTTTCACGACTTCATTTTCCCCTTGATGGAAGTATACAGGAGTTTAGCATAACTCCCGGAGGCTAAACGTGACGTGTGTTGATTTATTAAAGTCTGCATTGGGCTACGCCCATTCAGAAAATGATTATTTTTATTTCGGTTTATTGCGGCTTTTCTTTTGTGTTGGGAACAAATATTTGCTATTGGGGAAACTGCTACTGGCACATTTAAATTTATGCTAATTGCAAACCATTTTTTATGCTATAAATTGGAGAAAGTTAAAGGGTCGTGCTCTTTTTTTTTAGCTGCTCTGAATTTCATTCGACTACATTAATTAGCTTTGCCTTTAAATTAAATGAAATTAATTAACTTAACTGCTAGAGAGTTAAATGACTTGCCTAGAAGATTTATTTTGCTGAAACGCGTTTGTCGTATTTTAGCATTGAGCTTCTGTGCTGGACACATGGCGTATACGCAATTTATGCATCAATTGTGATGCTATCAACTGTTAACAATGGCAAAAGTTGTCAGTATTAAGCGCTGTCTTATAAAATGGGTGCTTCATAATCAGATACACAAGCAAGCAAACACAGATACAGATACACACACACACACAATCACTGCGAAGCAAAGGGCTTTTACTTATTGCGTGCTGACAAGTTTTTTTAGCTGTTGGGGAGCATTCTTGGGATACAACTTTGGTCAGCATACGGAACAATGACGTGGTCGTTGACGCTACCACAGAAACCTTCAACAGGACCACACACACTTACACATGCACAGCCCGAAGGTCAAGATACTAAAGCCCTTACGCTTTAAGTTTACGTAAGCTGAACTAGTGGAGCCTGAGTCATTTGTGTGCGTCATTGAGCTCCCAAGACTCACGACACACGACTTGTTATAAAACTATGACAGAGTGAATAGAGCAGGCGTCGCCCCCTGCTCCGCTCTTGCTGCAACTGCAACTGTGACTAAATTCCATTAATGCTACATACTGTATTCCATTGAAGAACGACAGGCGAGAGCTGATCAAAGCAGGCGGCGATGCCAAGGGGAAGTATGATGAAGCGACATAAAGCTGACAGCGCGAAATCCAAGACGTCTGTTTATCGTGAGGACAAGTAACCGAAACCCTCAGTCAAACAGTAAATGTAATTACATCCCTGGAAAACAGAGCACTTGACCCAGTTCCACTCAAGTTCGCCGCTAACTTGGCTCTGCCTTGGCAATTACTTTCGCACGTTTGGCCAGCAAAGGCTCCGGCCAACTGGGAAAAAGGTTGAGCCTCTTTCTTTTTGTTTCTCGGCTAGCCAGTGAAAATTATTGCAACACTTGCAAAATTCGTACACCCCATGTCTGGCATAAAAAGAGGTCAATGTATTGATGCTCATGTACGAAATCAAACGAGCATATTGCTTCATCGACTATCGTCTGTCTGTAGTATATTTATCTAGTGGTCTATCAAAAATTATATATAAATTATAAACACACTTCTCAAATATAGAATTTGTGCTAAATCTTGCTGCACCTTGAACGAGTATTATGCAGTCGAGCGTACTCGATATTTTGTTTTTCTGCTCATCTGCGACGTCTGCAACTTAGCTTTCCTCTCTTGCTTTTTGCTCGTAAAACTCGTAAGCATACGAGGCTCATTTTATTTGCAGCACGCCCTGGACCAGCCCTAGCTGCTTTTGTCGCAAAACAGTCAACGCTCTAAATGGGAATTTACGTGGCGGGCACGGGTGTGGAATGCCTCAAGTCATCATAACTTCTGCTCGAGGCAACTGTTGTTGCCCCCAACCGCTGTGCCAATATCCACAGAGCCAGCCGCACTGTCCATAAATCAAATGTCGCTTTGAAGTTCCATATTGCTCGCTCTCTCGTTGCTAAGGACATAACAAGATAAATGAAACTATGTATATCCTGATAGGCAAAGAGCAAACACAGAAACAAAAAAAAAAAAAAAAAAGGAAGCATTCAAAACGAGAAAAAACTGAACACATTTCGCCGCGAGCTGTAAATGGCAGAATACACAATAGCTTACCCTCCATTTTGTGCTTGAATATTTAATACCCTGTATTCTGCTCTAAACACATTGGCTGAGCAGAACTTTTCATGAAATAAAACATTGAATAAGCCGAAAATATCATAAATGATATCTATCTATCTGGGGATGATGTCCTTAACACATATTCTATAGGATTCAATCGTTGATCGATAGACTAAAGGACGTGTAGGGCCGTAAAACATAAATTTTTATGTGCAAGATATAAATATGATGGATATGAATTCTGCAAACCAAACTTTTGATGTGAAAAACTATAAATATCATTGAGATGTGAATTGTGTAGAGTGTATATTTATGCTTTTATTTAAACTTTGTGTATAAATAAAAAGATATAAAAATCGAGTGCTAATAACAAAAATGTGCACTTTAATTTGTATTGGTTTTTCAATTTATTTATTTTATTCTAGAATTAATATAGAATACGTTGACTCAATAATAAATATGAGCGCTGGAAACTGGGGCCATCGGCTAGATAGTGTAATCAAGTTTTTTTTTGCTTTTTTTTTTATTTTACAATTTACTTTCAATATTATTTATTCTTAATGATTCGCTTTCATTGTTATACTCTCATTATGCACGTATGAATATAATACACATGCGTGAATATATATATATGTATATACACATGTCTCCAAGTAAATTCATGAGTGATTATTTCCTCTTCCCCCTTGAACATTACACTTAACTGCTGGTAATTTGTATAGTATCTTATGAATACGATGATGTATTCTTGCCTTGTCCCTATTGTGAATCGACCCCTTTAACGGGCATGTCTGCTGAGGCTGGGTATTATAAATTGCGGTTACAACATCATGCATTCTGCATGGACAAGTTCGAGGAAATTCTACAGAGCTTCGACATTACTCTTACGCGCTATTTTTTATTTGCTAGGGAATTCTTTTTAGGCTCCGCTTGGAGAATGACACCACGCAATTCGAATGGAGCGAACGAGGAAACTTTGTGGCGCCGATTCGTGGCCTCCAACTGGAATGTGCTGCTGCTGTGCCGAGTACAGTCAGGGTCGGTGGGGCGCACAGCTTTAAACGTGACACAGATCATATGAAACGCGCGCTCGGTAAATGCAAATTTAATGCATAAATTATACATCTAAAGGCGTCGGCGATAAGGGGGCAGCTTATAATTTGTGCTACGTTACAAGGCAATCAAAGTGGCGGCCAACTGGCACATCAGCTGTAAATTGAATTAACTCCAGCACCCACAGCTAGGCCCAACCCCACAGCCACACCCACGCGGACCCGAAAGAAAACATTAAGTGAATTTGAATGCGAGTAGACCCGAAGCATCCTTCACATCCTTCTGGCAGGCTCTGTCAGTTTATTTCCTTTCCACTTGCGTGCGTAACACCCAAATGAAAATGGCAAGCGGCGGATGATAAGTCAGGAATGGGACGTGTGTGCTTCTAAATGCTTGGAATGAGCATATACATATGCAGAGAAAACTCGAAACACGTATACGACATGTGCAACACGCACAATAGATACAGCACAGTTAGCTCTCTGCCGCGTATTGGGGCTCGAGTTAATTGCCTTCGTCCTGCGAGCTGCATTGAGTTAATCGTCGCTGTGCTCCCCAGCTATTCTTGTGCTCCTTCGGTCCCCCACTTCCCCCCGTTGCGCAGATAAGTCACGACACAAAGTACAAAGCGCATTGTCATGCCCACACTCTGGCAATTTAACAATGCCACACACACGTACGCACACACACACACACACACGCGCGAGCTCTCACATCCAGACATGTTAATGAAGCTTTGGGCAAATAAGAAATGAGTCGCGACTCATTGCAACATGACGCACACAACAAGTGTCTTGGCAACATTGACTGGCTGTCAACAAGTCTCTGCAACATTTTTGTTTTGTGTCAAGTTTTGTTGCTGCGCAGCATGTTTTGGCTGCAGATGTCTGGCAACATTTTGTGGCTGGCGAGTTGTCAATTAAATTTGCTTTATTTCATTTAAAATACCCGTTCCTAAAATTGAGAAAGTGTATGTACGACTTACGACTCAGATGAGACTAGATATTCCAACTGGCTAATTTAATATATTAAACTAATTCTAAATACAATTATAAATAATTATTTTCTTACTTACAAATGTGTGTATTTTGTTTAACAAATTCTATGACTGCTTTTCCTATTTTTCTATTAAGCTGTATATTAAGTATATAAATATATAATTATATTGCAGCTCAATTTGCAGTCATCCACTCGGGTTTGGCTTTTATCTTAATATTTTTGGGCTCTTTGGCCGTAAAATATCAACAATGGTTCGGCTGGCGGCTGGCCAAGAATAAATAAACGTATTGGGCGACATCGCAATAAATCGGCAAATATTTAACGAAAATCTCTATTCAATTTGTAGCTTGATATTATTTTCTTTTTGTTTATTTCTTAGAATCATTTCTGCTCTTGTCGTCTGCAGCAATTTGGCGTTTGTTTCAGTGTCTACGTTTTCATACCCTGATCCCATTAAAAATGGGAAATCAGGGTATAATGGTTTTGAGAAAAGTATGTAACAGGCAGAAGGAGGCGTAGCAGACCCCATAAAGTATATATATTCTTGATCAGGGCGACGAGCTGAGTCGATATAGCCCTGTCCGTCTGTCCGTCCGTCCGTCCGTCCGTCCGTCAGTATGAACGCCTAGATCTCAGAAGATATAATAGCTAGAGACTTCAAATTTTGTATGCATACTCATGTATACCATACGCAGTACAAGTTTATCTTTTTTTTCGGTAACTCGTCCGATTACTTTTTTATCGCGAATAATCGATAACTTGATTTTGTTTATTCACCGTAATTTTAATACTTTTAGACCTGGAGACTTCAAATTTGATGTGTATATACATCTAATAAATACGCAGATTTTGTCATTTACAGATATTGGATACCACGCCCCCTTCGCCCCCAATTTGCAAAAAACGTATTTTAAGTACTAGAGACTTGTGCTCTGGAATGTACACACATTTGCACATTGTGATCACGTTCTGAAAGTTTCATGAAGATAGTTTTACTACAGGAGAAATTATTCAGCACCAAAATTCTCATAATATTGCCCACACTGCAGCGCAGCCCAAGCGCAGTCGCTGCTTACTGCGCAGTTAGCAGAGCGCGTGGTTATGCGTGCGTGAATATCAGCTCTTTGTAGGGATCAGGGTATCTCCTAGTCGAGCAGTCTCGACTAGAGCTTCCTTACTTGTTTTATTTCCGCTGCGTTACTCAATCTTATAAATAAATAAATAATAACATAATACGATTAACGCTTCCTTGAGTTAGGTCAAATCTGATTTCGGTTAATTGCCTGCGTATGACAATTGCTTGGCATACTCTAGGTCTCATTCTCCCTCTCCCTCTATCACTATCCCTATCTTTCTCTATCTCTTTAACAGCAAACATCAAATGAACACAATTACTTTAAGCGCTTTGCTTAAATATTTATTTTGATTTTAGTACACGACTACGAAATGAGGAGAGTATATTCGTTTCGTGCAATGCCCGCCTTGTTGTCCGTCTAAGATTTTCTCTGTTATTGAATCTAGCAACTTGGAGCTTGTATAAGTGGATCGTTTTTAAATGCTTGCTTTATCTAAGGTGTATGTATATATAAAATATATATAAGAATTTATAAAATATATCGTATAAAAAAAATATTATAGAATATAAATATATGCTATACATAAAATATACAATTTTTGATAAATTAGATTCGTGGTAAATCAGATAAATCCTATTTATTGTTGACTGTCACGAATGTCGAATACATAAATTTCAAATTGCCATCTAATAAACCTTTGACAATATAATGATTTTTAAACGAATTCAGCTTATGATGGACTGTGAATGAGTATTATGCAGTCGGTCATGCCCGACCACAAGTTACTTGTTTTTATATACACTCGCTGCCATAAATGGCATATACATTGTATTTCTGTGTGCCGACTGTCTTCTTTTAGGCGTTGTTTTCCAGCTTCCGGCCATATCAATTAACTAAAATGCGAGAGCCGTTTTCGGGGTGTTAAGTAGAGACATTTGCCTTGAATGGCTCATAAATTTAATGTTAATTGTATAAGGACATGCCTGCCAGCACCTGGCCGCGAGGCACACGTGTCATTTGCGCTTTAAACAATACTCACTTTTCCGTAAGATAACATCTGGTCCCAGGCTTTGACTACAAGAGGTTACTTAAATAGGTCTCGCTTGCTTGAATAGTATAAAGCTAAGGAGGATAATTGCTTATCATTTAGTAAATTGACATCAAAATAGATTATTTTCTCTGCTAGTCAAAGTGTATTTCCATTTAAAGGCAAAGGTAATTATTCGTTTGCCTTTACTTTTATAGAGCATCAATTAGAGAATAAATAGTTATTCGTTTATAAATTATTTATTTATTTGATGGTTAACCTAATTTGTTTTAAGAGTTACCTGATTTGATCATTTATTTTCTCTTTAGTCTCCTTCCAAGTTCGCTCAAAAGTATGCAACGATTTCCATGCAACGCCGCCCGATCCCACGTACAGCAAAAGTAAAGCTTCCTGCCAAACTTGTTGCCATGCAACTAACTAAACGAAGTTAGGCGCGGCATGTGTGGGGCATGCATCAATGATTTGGTGAGTGTAATTAACATAATTTGTAAATGGGCGTCTGGCCTCTGCTGCTGCACTCGGGGGGTGGGCCGCAGTTTACTTGCCACGTGTGGCCCATGTCCAAGCAATTAATTGTGTGGGCGGGGACCGAGGGAAATAGCCATTTAATTTATGTGGTCGAATAAATGACTTGACTGATTTTCATATTAATTGGCTGCTGCTTTGAGCGCACAACTTGCCGCTGATTCAAGATTAACCAAATTTTGGCATAAGCAGTGTCAACCTAAGAAAGCCAAATGAAAACGGATATGTGAGCTCGACTGACTGCGTGATACTCGTTCATGAAATGTATTTGAAAGGAGGCCTTTTGTCCGTATTGAGCTGGTTATCTACTATCTAGGAGGTCAATAGTAATGAAAATTCAAAATTTGACGTATTCAGGTGTGAAATTGATCAAGATTTGTTTTTAGCCATTTTTACGGGCCTGAAGTAGATCTGCTTATTGTTTTTCTATTTATACAGTGTTGGATATAATAAACAATACAGATTTGGCCATAGCCAAAACTACTATCTATCTATGTACATTTTGGTTTCTAGTAGATAAAAGTACCTTAAACAGAGTGGAATATGGTTTATAGTAGTAGATTTATTACATATGTGTGGACACCAAGGCGGACATTGCATAATACCTATATACTCTTCTAACTTCGTTAACGAATATAAACAAATTAAAAATGCTAAGGGCCATAGAAATGTGGCTTGCGGTTGCTGCGGTTGCTGCGGTCCGCTGGCCACTGCTAGCAGGAATCTGTGGCGTTGGCAGGCACAAATTGAGGAGTGAGTCTAGGCGTCAAGTGTTTAAATTGCCAAACAAAACACGCCCCCACCCCCACGCACACACTGGGGAAATGCCAAAAACATAAATCAGCCGTGGCAAGGGCAAAAACTTTTGCTCGGCTGCCACAGATTTTAAGGAGTCTCCCCGCCTGCCGCAGCTAATGGGACGCACAAGCGAGCTGTGCGCGCTGTTGAGTATAAAATTGGAAATTAATATTCAATTATGGCCGAAGCTATTGATTATAGGGAATGAGAGCCTCCTATGTATTTATGTGCCAGATCAAGTGGCAACAACATAAATCTGTCCTCTCCACTCGCGACTCAGCTCAACTCAGCTCAACTCAGCTCAACTCAACTCAACTCAACTCAACTTAACTCAACTCATCAGCGAAGCCGAGCACGTTACCTCTCCGATTGTGTACCACATGTCGTATGCGTTATGAACTGCCTACAGGCGCTTAACTCGTGGCAGAACTATGGCGCCAGCTTGTCTTGGCCTGGACAGCCATTCGCAGAGGCCGCATTAATTTTGAATAATTTAATGCGTTACATAAAATCCAATGTGCGACCGCACATTTATAATACACACACTCGCATAGCCATATATATATATATATATATATATATATATATATATATATATATATATATGATATGTGTGTGTGTGACTTGAAGCTCTTCAGCTCAGCTACATGGCCCAGCTACTTGGCCCAGCTGATGCTGAAGCTGTGCCACTTTAATGCGTTTTTAATTGTTGCCATACACACACATACAGGAAGTGTCCTTTTAATGAGTTCCACTCAGTTTCATTTCCCTTCATTTCCCCTGCCAGCAGCTGCTATATTTTAAATGTTTCTCATTAAAGTTCGGGAGAAAGGCACCATGAAATACTCTTCTCATACATCAACACAAAATTACAAGTAAAATTAACACACAAAAGAAATGTAGAAATTTGGATGATGAAAGCTAATACCCTGTGAGAATTCAGATTAGATGACTCTTAATAAATTTTAATATAATTCCAAAAATAATTAACGAGTTACTAGAGGAACATTTTTGTAAAGATATTTTATAAATGCCCTTGCTGATGTGAGATAAGGTGAGAGTTATAGATATTGGATAACTAGTTTCAGTATTTCTCGGATATGTATAAACTGATTTCGTTTTGTAGTTAAGCTGGAAAGCTTCAGACTGGAAACGTCTCAAATTATAGACATCTGACTTGAATATATTCCATTTTATATAGTCATTAAATATGTAAAAATATTTCCGTATAAGATAACCAACTATATTTGTAAATAGAAGCAATAATATAAATATTTTCCGGTTTTATCCAAATTGTGAGTAGACTAACTTACCAAGAGAAATGCTCGTCTAGCATTGAAGAGAAGAGTGTATAAAAAAAGCAAAAGCAGTCAACAGTAAGCGAGTTAATTAATTTTAACTACGCCTTCAAAGTAGGTTGCTCGGCTAGAGAATTGCCCTTCCCCCTCCACGGGTCTTTAGACCCAGCCACAGTGACGGCATAAAAATTGTTGCCCATCGTAACACCCCATGAGCAAATTTTGTTTATGTATTTTCCGCGGCATATTTATATGCGTTTGCTTGAAAGGCAGTTGGCAACAAAATTGGCGATAAATCAACTGATAATGTCAGCGCATTTAACGACAGCGACATGGTACCAAAGGTGGCACGGTGCCTGGCCCCAGGGCTGGGGTTGCCGCCGTGATAGGGGTCGGGTTCATTGCGGTTGCCAACAGCAATATTTTGATAAACTTTGTCGGGAAACACGGCCTGGCGTGTGGAATGGCCTCGCAATGGGTACAAATCAGATGGCAACTTGACAGTCGTCACAAGTTTTGGGTTCCCAGCTTTCGTCAGAGCCCCAATCAGCGACCCCGCCCACTTTGTGTTTTTGCATAGCAAATGAAGGTGTCAGCCGCCGAGAGCTTGACGAAACTAGAAAGGCAAGTTGTAGGCGGCAAAGTTTTGCATACTAAATATCTACGACAAATGCTCTAATTAAAGCGAATATCTGACTGAGTTAGAAACAGGTTTATTTATAGAATTCCGACCAAAATAAATTAAATTATTCTATGTACATAAAACAAATTTAAGACCAAATGCAAAGGCAAATGTTTTTTGCTTTAACCAATAACACTCTATAGCTTGGAATAAGATATTGCAAATCAAACACCTTCGTAATATTGTAAAGGCTTGAATGAAACCCTTTTGGACCAACCCTTTAAATCTTGACATCTTCAATTTGACTTTCTCTGGGGGCACTTATCTCCCATTGTTGGCATTTAGTTCCTTTGCTCCACTTTTACGGCTCTGCTACTGCGCTCAATGATAGCGCATATTTGATCAAATGCCGATTCCAGGCTTTCAATAAACTTTTTGCCATCCGCCTGATTCTTATACGAGGTCACAATAGCGCCTGCAAAATCGTTTTGAATGGAGTAGCTGCAAAAATGGAAAAATAGTTAAGACTAGAGTTGCAAATGAACAAACGAAACGTGCGTATGTACGAACCCAACGCCGAAGCCATCCTTGACCACGGGGCCGAAGGAGCCGGCGACCACAGTGTCAGTGCCCAGCGTGGAGGTGCTTATTATATTGTAGTTGATGCGTTTGTAGGCTTCAGTCTCAAATAGTGCCGGTGGCGGCAGTCCCTCCAGCTGTGCCGTGTGCCTTAAAGCAAACAAATGGCGATCAAAGCCCTGGCCCATTGCGGCTTCCTTGGTAAGCTGGCCGTGCACGCGGCTACACCTATCAATCATGGCGCGCAGCTCCCCGGCGCTTAGCTGCTTTTGTGCAGGCTGCAGCACAGCCTCACAGAAGGCTTTGGTCGCCATTGTGCAGGGCCGCATTGTCTCGGTTCGGCCATGCCGAAAAGCTGAAGTGCTGCAGGACTCGTAGGTGCCCACATAGCGCTCAAATGCCTGTCGATAGGCCAGCTGAAAAGAGAGCTGTATGATGGAATCCGGGCTCAGTCCGTGTTGCTTGCAGGTGCCTTTATTGAGCTGCCTGTATTGCAAATAGTTCATGTCCAGGCTATCAACGATGATTGCATTTTTGGCATAGGCGGCTTCCACTGCTGCTTCAATTCTGTCGTCGATTTCAAAGTTCACCGGACGGACATTCGTACTATCGCCTAAAGCTGGCGTGTGGGGAGTGGCCTCCGAGACGAATGGATGCTTCAGCATGTCTCTGTAGATCTCATTGAAGTAGCGGAGCACAGCGACTCCATCGCCCCAAGAGTGCTCAAAATTTAGGGCAGTCACGCCGTCGGCGCTGATTAGCAGTGATATGGATTTGTCAAACCAGCTAGAATGTGAGGAGGAATGTGACTTGAAAGCTGTATCGGGCAGTGTAAGCTAAGCACTTACCGATTCGTGGCCCTGCCCGCCAGCAGATGCTTTAGCATGGGCACATGATCGGCCTCATTAAAGAGACCATCTTCCTCAGAGTCCAGACATAGGCAGAATAGCGCCGCATCGACCTCACGCTGCAAGAGATCGGCGTTCTTGGGATTGCTTATCAGATGTTCTCGCGTCTGGGCCCACTCATCGCGTTGCGAGGTGGTGAGCACACCCAAGGGCACTTTGGCTGGCTCACGTTGCGAGTCAGTTTCAAGAATGCTCTTCAGGCGACCCAGTATTACGCTGGGGCTCTCAATGTAGCCGCTGGTGTCGAGCACATTCATTGCATACATGTTTCCGCGTCGCATGACAAGAATGTGCTTGGATTGCTCCGATTGCACCAGCTCATCCTTGCCCAGTTTTGGAATGCGGCTGGTGCCAAAGAGACGGCTATATTGGCTCATGTCCAGAGGAAAGGCCTTGAAGGCATATGAAGCGTACGTGGCAAAGGCTTTAGGCGCCACGGCCATCCAGCGGCGATAGTTGTCCGTGTCGGTCTTCTTCGGATTCATATGATACACCTCGGGCTCCAGATTGTTGGCTTGCAGCGATCTCCAGAAGCGAAGTGAGCTAATGATGAGATTCGTGGCACGCGTCACCTGTGGCTGGTACTCAGGTCGCGGGTCGCCACGCATGACCAGCAGCGGATTGTAGTTGAGCGGCAGTGGGGCTCGATCAGAGAGGTACATATCGAACCAGGGCTCCGAGATGTAACTGGTGTGCTTGTTGGCTGCATCGCGCTGCTTTAGCTTCGCATGCAGCTCCATGCCGATGCCCTGGCGAAACTCTTCGACCACTTGTTGCGTCTTTCGGTGCTCATCAGCAGTGAGAATGGGCTGCACGGAGGCCAGAAACCGTTCGCAGGTCTTTTCCAACAGCGGTATTGGCAACCGAGGAAGAGAGCGTTGAAAGTATAGCGTTGGCAACTTTGAGTTTTGCAGATATTGGTAATGAGTGCCATGCGTCGTGGTTGTTGTGGCATGCCGCGTCGCAGCCGCAGCGGCGGCAAAATTACTTTTATTTACTTTTAATCTAAACATTATTTTCTATCGAAGCCGGTAATTGAAAACAAAGCGCGATGCAAGGCAAAGTCCACCAGTTGACGAAAACAAAGCGTAACAACAACAAACTGCGGTACACATCTGTTTGGTAGATTTTGGTATTTTTTGGTATTTGACCAGATCACAGCTGATCGCTATCGTAATGTCTTATCGATATATCGCTTGGGGACGCAATTAATCGAAGTCGTTCAAACGGAAAACTTCCGTTGAGACCTGAAATTGAATTTAATTCTAAGTTAAACGCCCATTGCATTTTCAAGTAATTCTAAATGAAAGCACACAAATTAAAAATGGAGTTGTTGTTTGTATTGGCTTGGAAATTCTTTTTCGGGCTTTCACCTTTCGAACGGCGAACCCGCGCACAAATAGCGGTTCATGTTTGCATTTGAACAGACGGCCGAGCTTTGTTGTTGTTGCTGTGGGGCTTGTCGACTTGGTCGCTGTCAAACAAGTCTGTTCGGATTATTGACTTGACCGTTGCAAAGGGACGACCGACCTCAGGTGCGCTAAATAAATAAATGGGCACACAAAAATTAGAGACGAACAAGATATTTGAATTTGCATGCAAATTTAACGAGCAACCTTTGCTTATCGATTTCGAAAACGAATAAAAAATATACAGCCATAAAAACTTTACCCTCGATTCCTCAAATGTAAGAGTAACGCGTTTCAAGAAGCGGCTTCGCTGGCCACTAGTGGTTTGACTCGCATATATATATATTAATATATTAATATTTGCATAAAATTGCGAACACAGAATCCGAGTGCGAGTATTGATGGGAAAATGGATACGGACTCGGACTCGGATGCGGAAGCGGATGCGGATGCAAATGCGAGTGTGGACGCGGATGGTTTGCAGTGGCCAATTGGCCAAAGTGAAATTGCGTTAATATTTAATAAGCCAACAGAAGTGCAAAGCGAAACGCATAACGAGGATCCAGCTTCAGCTAAAGCTGCCTTGGGTGAAAAAAAGCGAGGCGAAATTATGCGATAAACGTCGAGGGTCATGAAGAATAAAGCGGCTGAAGTTTAGTGGTTAAATTTAGCCATGGGGACTTGCAATGCTTAAATTACTTCGTAAGGTCACTTGGCAAGCAATCAGGAAATCCCTTAAATGGAAAATTAAATTTACATTTGCGCTTATATGATTTATTCAGCCAATGATTGTGTGTGTTGTCGTTAAATGATATAATTCAATATATAATCGTCAGATGGGGAATGAGATTTTCTGAATTTCGTATTTAATAATTAATTCCAATAAATGCCACATGCTGTTATTTTATTTTATATTTATTAATGTCATGTACGAAGAAGCAAAGCTCGGAATTTATTTTGCTGATTAATAAAATTGAATAATGACAATTTTAATTTGCACCGCGTGATTTCTTATTCATAATTCATAATTCATTAACATTTACATTTTTCATCTAATTATTTATATAATATTAATACCCTACACCCATTGAAAATGGGAGAACAAGATATAATGGCTTTGCTAAATGAATGGAACAGGCAGAGCCCGTAAAGTATTTACATTTTTAATCAAGGCGACGAGCTGGTCGATTTGGACCTGTGCGTCTGTTCTGTCTGTCTGTTCGTATGTGTGATCTCAGATAACAGCTAGAAACTTGGTATGCTCGTGCAGATCGACTTTGTTTCTAAAAATTGATAACTACTCCCGTTATTATTATTGAAAATTTATTATAAAATTATATTTCCTGAGAGCCAGAGTATTTGGGTGCATTTGATAGAATTTCGATTCCTGTTATATTTATTTCCTGTAAGTATTTCATTTAAATATTTCCCTTAAGTACTTCCTCTAAGTATTTTCTCTAAGTATTTTCTCTAAGTCTTAATGCTAAGCTCAACGATCACTGAAGGCTGAAGAAATGCTGCAGCTGCTGCCCTTTATATAGGGCGACTCTCACTCAAAGCCTAAGTCGCGCTCAATGCTGAGCGGGTAGGCAGTCGCTGCAGTCGAGTTTCAAATGACCTATGGGAACACGCTCTGCTGCTGCAAGCATTCTAACTTCGTTTTACTCAAATATTAATACCAAATGATTACTATTGCATACATATAGACAGCTTAAATGATCTCACGTGGTTCTTCTTCATCACTTACTGTTATTAGGCAGACAAACAGAGGGACAGATATACACACAGACATTCGAATAATATATAGGCAAACAAACAAGTCTATTTAAATCGGAATACCTCACCTAAAGAATATATATGGTTGATAAGCCTACATGTTTATATGCTAAATAACCTGTTAAGAAGGACTTCTAGAATTTCTGCATAGCTTGCCTCAATTTCTGGCTATTCGATCTAATGGACTTATTATCAATCGGTTAGACCACTTTCAAACAGGCTATATCCAGCCTGAAATAGACTAAGCTGGCAACGCTGTTTCTTGTGTAAGAAAGCTCTAGTCGAAGCTTTCTGACTATTTATGTATATTATAATTTTTTACTTTGTCCTTTATTTTTAAATTAATTAAAGACTAAAAAATTCGTATAATTATCATTTGTCGTGAATGAATAGAAAGAATAGAAAGGTGCTCGGATAGAGAGAGAGAGAGAGAGAGAGAGAGAGCGAAAGGCTGCGAGACAAATAGTCACTGACAGATAAAAGCGAGAAATTAATTCGCAGAAAATGTAACAAAAATATTTATGAATGCGAAATCAACGTTTTCGTTAAAGGTGAGCACAGCAAGCGCACAATAGAACTCTTTTCCATTTGGGTTGAAGTGGGACGCGGAATGACGGGACCATTTGTCTGCTCGAAAGGAATGCGAACGAGCGCATGCAAAAGGTCAAACTGTCAGGGGATTCTGAATTGGATCTCGGACAGGGCACGGAGTGGGGACGACAGTCAGCCAATTGTTAGTTTGTGTTTGTTGAATGGTGCGAAATAAATAAAGACGATTTTCAGCTGCTCTTGACGGGCTATTGAGCAGCGACAGGAAATGGAAAGCGGCGACAGCAAGGCACTTTAGCTAAAGTTCGATCAGGTGAGTCCAAGAACACGATTCATACATTTGGGCACACGCTTTAATGCATCATAAAAGCAAGTGTTTTGCTATTCAATGATTTACATATATGCGTCAGCATAAAGCTGGCATCAAAATGATAAAGATGACGCAGCTCCAGCGAGAGCAACAATTTGCAATTTGCATATGTATGTGGAGCAGCGTCATTGTCAACTCCCCAGGAAGCGGAGAATGGAGATGAATACATGCCTCAGTGCACCTCAACGAGATTAAAAAGCTAAATCAAGACGAAGACAAAAAGAAATTAAATATATTCAAAGCTTAAGAAAACTGCCAGCCGAGGACCTTGAGCCATGGGCTGTGGGCCCACCGCTGCGGACTGTGGGCGTGTCCTGATGTGAGCCTTCTTTGTGGATGTTGTTGCCGCTGTTACAATTTGCACCGCAGGCATTCGCAAGTCGATTTTAATTTAATTTCTGGTGCGGGGCGTGCATGACAAATAAGGAAAGCCAGCCAACCAGGCCAGCCACAGGCCTACACTGCCTGCCAACAGCTAATGCCCCCATCTTTATTTGGGATTGCAAGACAGTCGCTGCTCATTTGACTTAGTATTCCATCTGTATCTGTAAATTTTGATAATTCGAAATGGTATCGCTTCATAAGTCAGCTAATAATGCTCAGCAAATTCATTAATTTGATCCAATGAGTGAATCACACACACACACACACACACACGCACTTGATAGCTCTGTTATTAATTTATGGTCGGCAGACAAAAAGATAATTAATATGCGACCGAAATATGTGCATGATGTGAGTCGTCCAGCATCCATTACAATGATAAGAATGCCAGAGTTCAGCGACATTCCACAATCGATACTTAAGGCAACAAGGATTATGTGGCATTTACATTGGAGTCCGCAAACTTTAATGGGAATGCTCGTTCGCAGAAAAAAATGTGCATTAAAGTGTTTAACGATAATGCTTAGTACTGTTTCTTTTTATGGAAAAATTCTAATTAAAGTCACTTAAGTATTTGTAAATTTCTTAAAGTCCGATCCAGCATTTGGAAGTCAACTACGTCTATCTATATATAAAAAGTTATTATTATTATAATTATTGGCTATCGGTAGTCGGTTGTCGGTTACCGCTTATCGCTTATCGCTTATCGCTTATCGCTTATCGATTGCTGTTCTTGTTGTTCGGTTATCATTTTATAGATAAACAGTGATCTTCCTAGCTAAACTTCGCTCTAGCTCTAAGCACTAAGTCAGTGCTCTAAGGCTGTTCCCCAGCTTACTATAATAATTGTTTTGTCAACCTTTAGACGAATTTTCTCTGCTCCTTATGAGCAGAGCAATCCAACCTGAATATAAGTATTTTTATTTGGGGAAAGATTCGAAAAACGTGCTGCATATCCATGCTTCCGCCTAACAAAGTGAATTGAATTTGATTTAAATGAAAAATTAGATATTTGTCTTAGCCATTAAAATTTGGCTTATAAATATTTCAACAAATTACAGTACAAATTGCTTCGCTGTGTGCGTGTGTGAGTGTGTGTGTGTATATGTGTGTTTTTGATTTTGGCAACGTGTGAAAGAGGCGAAATCATGAGCGCCGAATCATTTGACGAAGGCCAGACAAATTACCGCGTGCTGTGTTTTGTGCTGGCTTCAGCCATGGTAGATTGCCTGAGCGTGGAAAACACAATATCATTTATCACAGAAACAACAACAGCAGCAGCAGCAACAGCAACATATACAACAACATATACAACAAGACGAGACGCATTAAATTGCTATAAAGTCATCGCGCAGATGAATACGCCGTTCATGCACGCGAGTGGGAGGGGGAGAGATGAAAGGAGCAAAGGACATGTAACTTTTGCTTGTTATAAATTCAATTTTTCACGACTCAAGGAGCTCTGAAGCTGCTGTGCTGTTCGGCCAGGCACATGCCTCGTAATTACACGAAATTCTGGCAGACGGGGCAGCCCGAAAGCAAATTGAAATGTTGGCTTTGGCTTGGCCCGATTTCAGTTGTTTTCCCTTGCTTTATTTTTATTTGTATTCTATTTTTGTTTGAGGGTCGCGTGTTCGCAAGTTCTCTGGCCAGCTTTATGGCCAACAATTAAGAACTGAAGTGCGCGGCCCGCCGCCGAAAGTAGCCAACACTTTCGCACATATGCCGTGCTCTCCGGCATTAATCAAGAGCGTCGGCTGCTGCAGCTGGCCAAGCCCTGCGCGAGGACGTCGGTAATGACCCTTAAATTGCCTGTTACACGGCAATTGTAATGAGATAGAAATGTACGGCTAAATAAATCATGAAATATACTCACTCCTATATATATATATATATATATATATATATATATATATATATATATATATATATATATATTTGCAAGACTGCTTACTTGCTCTACCAACATCAACAAATTGGACGATTGTTCGTCAGCCTGAGCTTCAGGCATTGCCATTGGTGTTGGTATTGGCATTGGGGTTCCCATTGCCATATGCCATTGCCATTGTTTCGCTCTATAAAGCCAACGCACGCACTGGGCGGAGTCGCCCGCTTGTTGGTTTCTCATTAAAATTATAGTCGCCGTTGTATGCGTATGCAAAAATGTGGTTTATTGAATTATTTTCGCGAATTTTTATTTTCTCTTTGTTTCAGGCCAAATTGAAAATACCAGTTGAAAGTATGTGATTGGCGACAAAAGCCAGTCGAGAATAAAAGCCCGCTGCGTGCCTATTTTTAGGGACTCGCGCAGCTGAACACTGAGGCTTACAGGATTTAGTAGTCGCTCCTTTGAGAGGCTTTGTATAGGTGCAAATTGCAAATTTTAAATTAATTCTATAGAAATTCAATAGAACCTAAAAGACTAATTGACATTCAGTGCTAATGATAGTACAAAGAGTGAATAGGCTTTCTAAATTTAATATTACTAAGGTTCTTTGTCTACTTGGCTCACAGAATGAAGCGCCTAAATTGAAATTTACATGACATTATGACTCTTAATAGAAAACGCTAATTTTGGTCACAATTATAATTGTTCACATAAACAAGTAGTAGACCATACGTACACATATAGCATATATATATGTTTACATAGTCGATAGATGCTTATTTATTAAATTTAGACTTCATTAGAATTTCATTTGTATACTCTGAACCCATTGAAAATGGGAAAATGAATGTAACGGGCGGAAGGAGGCATGACATATATAAATTCTTGAACAGGGCGACGAGCTGAATCGGTATAGTCATGCCCGTCTGTCCGTCCGCCCGCTTGTCCGTATGAACCTCGAGATCTCAGAAGGTCCAAGGGGAAGAGACTTGAAGTTTTAGATGTATACTCGTGTATACGCAGTACTAGTATTTTATATTTGATATCTTTATCGATTATCGATACATTTATTTCGTTTTTCAGCGTAATTTGAAAACTATTATACCTGGAGAATTCATATTTACTGCGTACAGACATTTGAAGAATTCAAAGATTTTGATTTTGGATACCTCGCTCAGAATTCGAGAACGTGTTTTACCTACTAGAGACTTGTGCTTTGGAATATACACACATTTTTGCATGACGATCACGTTATGAAAGTTTCATGAAGATAGTCCCACTACAAGTGAAATTATTCAACAAATGAGTTATCATATGATTGCCCAAGCACAGTCTCTGCTAACTGCGCAGTTGGCAGAGCACGTGCTTATGCGTGGGTGAATATCAGCTCCTTTAGGGTGCTGGGTATCTCCTAGTCGAGCAGTCTCGACTAGAGCGCTCTTACTACTGTCGATACACAGTGCTGTACGACTTTAACTCACACTCATTTAATGCTTTTTTGGATGCATTCATGCGGATTTATATTACAAATTACGAAATCAATCAAAGGACAAATCTTAAGTTTAAATCTTTTTCTTAATTAATGAGCTCTGCATATTGTACTAACTTGTTTAGAAGAATTCATATATCAAAATGAATAGTTCAATGTAGTTATATGTGCATGAGGTCCTTGCATAACTATATATGTCAAATTCATAAATCAGGAAACAGTACTCATCCACTTAAATTTTTTGTGGGTCCTTCGTGCAAAGTAACATTTCATATACAACTTAATTTCCGTAAATGCAGCTCGAAAGCAGGAAGATGGATGCACTTTAACAGGAAGAAGTTGAAAAAGTGAATTTAATAAATTGGATGATTGCGATTCTATATACCGACTTGACAATATACTCTATTTACCGTGAATATTTATCAGGTTTATTTCAAGTCAAGTCACAGCAATTTAAAAAAGAGCTGCATATTTTCACAGCGAAACGAAACAGAGTTTGTATGTATAAAGAAGAGAATCTCGGGGATATCCTGGGAATTACGTATGCTGTGGAGCTGTCCGGTGCCGTTGGCCAGTGCAGTGAGTGTCCAGAGTATTTCGGGCAGACGTGATTGCCTTTGTAATGCATTTATTTGCATATTTACCTGCTGCAGAAGCGGATAGAGCAGATGGTTTGGCATTTTTCTTATTTAAAGTGAGTCTGCGGGTGATGGCTCAGATTGAAATGCAGCTACGATATGAGGAATGCAAATTGAATTGCCTGACAGTTGGCAGTGGGCAAATGGCAGTTAGTAGTTGGCAGTTGGCAGTTGGCAGTTGGCAGCTGAGCGGAGATATTCGATTCCATGACATGGCCAGGCTATGTGTGCGCATAGTTGCAGAGCAAGCCAAATGGATCGATAAGTAAATGACGATTATTTAAATTCAACTTAGGTTGTATTCATGCCTGACGTGTAATCGCATTCCCATTGCATTGCCAACGCTTTGCTTTGTTATTCGACAACACTGACTGGCTGCATCGTCTCATATTCCTCTTCGCAGCTGTGGCTCTGGCCAATACCTGTCACAGGTTGCCAATGAAGCAGGTCTGAGTATTCTATTCTGGCTGTGCCATGCAAAATTTGGCCTCAAATGAGTACTAAAACGACCGCACAGAGCTTTTAACTGGCTGAAATGGGTGGGACATGTGGCCAATTAATGTGGGCTCCTTCCTGTGGGAGCATCGAGCAGGCTGTGGCTTATCACACAACCGGGGCAAGTCAGTGACGCCGCAGGAGCTCCTGTTCTGGTAATGACAAGACGGATGTAACCCGGATTAACAACTGGCCTACCCAAAAATAGACTGTCAAATGAGTCGAATTTAGATCGAATGATTAGTTCTGACAGGAATTGGAATATTCACTCAAACACTTTGACTGAGTGAATCTTCAATGAAAGCCTAGCCAATCTATGAATAAAGCTTAACTTAGTTATGAATAAACAAAATGTATTGCTCCCTTTGAGTGTCTCTCTCTCTCTCTCCCTCTCCCTCTCGTTCTCTTACTCCCTCTCAACCTCTGTCGCTCTAGGTCTTTTTATCACTCTCTCTCTCTCTCTCTCTCTGTGTAAAACTCCCTCCTTGTATTAAACCCATTTACAGATAGCCCCGTTCTTAGAAGGATAAGTGTGCTGATTTTACTATAGTGTTTGATAGACTACTGTTTAAGTAGTATATATATATAACTTCTTAAAAGTATAACTGCATAAAAGTTATCCCAATGTTCTCACTAGGAAAATCAACTGTTAAGCGACTTGCTAAGTTTCACCGAACAGCGAGGACGATGCACGCAGTAGGAATACCGAAAAAGCAATTACCGGCTTAGCTTAAGTTCAGAATATTCTCATAAAGAGTTTGGTATGCGAATGCTCGTTGCAAAGTCTCAAAGTGCAAGATCAAAATCGATGCTATGGACCGTGTGACACATCAATAAAGACAATAGTAAAATTGCAATTGGAATCTATCCATATTCTCCTCCTCTTGACCATTAGAGTTGTTTCCCCTAAGAGAACTCTCGCTTCATAGTAATTTATCAGTCATCGCACAAAATATTATATTGAGCTAATTATTTCAAATAAAAAATTTGTTTTCTATTGTTAGTTCTCAGCTCAACCTTTGTACAAGTATATAAATATTAAAATATGTTAATAAGATCTGTTACGCTCACAATTTTCAGTTTACCATGTCGAAGTATGCGGTCCTCGGTCGATGTCTTACAGTTTCATTCGCATGAATAATTGAGTCATTCAGACTTTTATATTCATCGGACAGACACTGAGTCGCCTCACGAAGTTGTATTTGCATTAACTTCTTGTTGAATCCAGCTTAAGAAGACAATTGCGATGTATGCTATAGTTTTTGCTACTCGTTCTTGCTCTTGTCCGCCTTACAGTTACTTTACTCTTCGCTTTACTTTGCTGCTCATTTGCACTTAAAGCTTCGCGGCGAAAGACAGCGAATGCAGACCGAACTGCGCGATTTTAGCAGCTTAGTGCTAATTCCCAAGGAACTCGAACTGTACGCAGCCAGCCATAGTTACACTTGAAAAGCACACAGACACACGCACACATACACACCCACACACACACACACAGATACCTATATATAAAACTTAGGGCATAAAGTGCCATTTCGCATGAGTAACTTGAGCAAAATTAAAAAAAGATAGCAGAAATAAGGAATGTGAATTGCAAGAAACTCGCATACGAAACGTCGCGTCTTGGCTAAAATGAAATGCTGGCTACGTCCTGGCAAAAGGATGAACCGGCAAACGCCACTGTGGCGCCCGAAGATTAAAGTGCAGCAAATTTAATTTTGCTTGTTGTTGAGGCAAGTACGAAAACAAGTTTTTATGCCCTGCAGCGCATTGCCTCTGGGTAGCTGAGCACAACGAATAGCTTAAATATCTTCAGCCAGCTGAGGAAAAACTGCTGCAGTGAGCTCAGGCAGAGCTTTGCAAAGGGCTTAGATTGAAGAGTTGCTGTGAAGATTATTCTTCTTTATTACAGTGTAGGCTGTACCGAATTTCTCTTCCGTATCAAGAGTAAAAGACTCTTATCTTTAATGCGTCTAAATAACCTCTTGTATATATATCAGTTCTCTATTTGTATTTATTTATTTATAGTTAAGAACTTTTTTAAATATATTACTATTATTACAGATTGCTATAATATAGATTCGTATATTTATTGGAGATGAGAACCGCAACTCAATCCCCGTGGTATATCTATGTGAATTATGGTTTTTTACTGACTTTAGCTGCATTGTGAACGTTTGAGTCTGCATCAGTAATAGATTCTATAGTCTCTAGGAAACAGTCCAGCAATAATAGCAACGAAAGGCTCACACAGATCGAGCACATAGCGAGAAGAACTGTTCGTAGAACCAATTTAGATAATTCCAGAATCACAATGGTATAATGCTGAATGGGCTATATAATCAACCTTTATAATATATTGTAATTCCAGCATAGGATAATACTTATATATATTTACATATAATATAGTTTGGGGTACTCCATTCCACAATGCCCACTGCCGTTAGTTCTCACTATGTCCCTATGAATTCCATAAATTGAATAGTCTTTTTACAAAATAGGACAGCCCGTTAGCAACTTGGCTAGAGTATTTTTGTGCACCATAGCTGGAGTATGGCACTCATTTATGCATTAAGCTAAACAATTCTTGGTGAATTTGTATTTCTCTTCATTCACAAAGACACTCACTGCGCAGTTTGCTGTTTATTCAGCACAAGCATTCATTCATTTAATTGAGTGTGAATACAGCTAACAAAACCATTGTTATTTTCATTGCCAGTGCACACCATCTATATCTAGTGCACTTCCTTTTCGGCCACTCAGCTGGCCAGCTCCTGACTGCATCTCCAAGCGTGTTTTGTTATTCATATTTATAGCAATTACGCTCAACTCGTCGCTCCATACACAAGCATTCGCTCGTTTGTTTGTTTTTTTGAGTCGGGCAATTGTCAGGAGCTCAGGCACTCAATTTAAGGCACTTTTAATTGCGATCGCGTGGGCTGCGCAGCTCTGAGAAGTTCTCCTTTCGAATGGCCCATTCACCCCCAATGAAGGACATCGCACACAAATTTAATGAAAACTTGGCAGCCTGGTCGCTCTGTGTTTGCGAATCCTGCTTCATTAAGTTAAGAAATAAGCCAGAAGCTTGAGCTAACAAATTAAATAGCAAAAGTCCTGTGGGACACTCAACACAGTGGTCACTCGGCAAAAAGTCACAAGGTTTGCCAACACACACATTTACGCGCACAGACACTCACTCACTCACTCACTCACTCACACATGTTTGAGTTTGATCAAAGGCAGCTGGATATATATTAGTACCATAATGGCCAAGACAATCTGGCTAAAAAGATGGCAGCATAAGAAAAAACGAGCAGCATGCTGTGCTGTTCAAAGGGTCCTCTAATGCGACACGCAGTCGGATTTGCCAACATTGCGTATACGCAACGTGCGCTTGTGTATTTATGCTGTGCCCCGCATTGTATAAGTAGATGGACATGAACGAATTTGCCACTGATTACGCATCAAATGTCAGGAGGTCTGTAGGCTACACACACACAGACACACACACAAACACACGGCACAGACAACATAAGCAAATTTTGTTAATAAAAGTTTAACTCTGGGCTACTTGGAATTCCGTTGGGCGAACCTTCGAAATGAGCCAAACACGAGTACACACAATATGTTTGCCATTTCCGGAACGTGAGCGATACATAGGGGACTGACTGAGGCCCACACACGCACAGCCGAGCTAAATACATGTACATACACATAAGTCTCTCGCAACATGTGAAATGCAAATCAAATTTTCTTGTAATTGAGCCTGAAGTACGCCAATGGCCACTATCCAATCATTTACCTGTGTTATTTTATTCGATTGAATGCGCATTGTTTGCGGCTGCCCCATCAATGCTTCAAATTAAGCTGTTTCCACACCCGATCTGTCCATTATCCCATTATGCTGCTGCATTCGCTGTGCTCGCTGAAGTGTTAAACCCGCAAATAACAAATGATGCGGGCTGATGTTTGTGTAATGAACTTTGCTGAATTATTTATGTTATTTTCAATTTAATATCATTATCTGATGAGTGGGTGTCTGTCCAAGAGCATTTGTCCATATGCGTTGCCCATGAATATGCAAAAACAACGTATTTGACGCGCCTCTGGGGGCAGAGCCTATCAAACGAATGCTTCTAAATTAAAAATTACCCAAACCTCTGACACCTTGCCATGTGCCCTTGTCAGCTGTGCGCCTCATTTGTATAATATATTGAAAATTACTCAGCTAAACAGGATGCAAAATGTAGCTATTATTTCACTGTTGCCGTTGTCCCCATTTGATTTGAATTTATATTTGAGAGCACTCTCTCGAGAATACCTAGCAGAAATGCCTCATGAATGAATATTTAATATAATATATGAGTGTATATGCAATTGCAGCCAGTTATACAGGGTTCGCCATATTGGACGGACCCATCCGGCCTATACCTCTTGACAGAGACAGGCACTATACGCCGTATAGGCCCAAGGCGACCATTTGAGAGATATAATATTCAAAGAGTGATGCCAAGTCTATTTGAACCAAATAGTAGGATTATTATCGAGAACATCAACAAACTATATATTTCACACGGGCAACCATTTTCGAATATGGGCAACCTTGTAGTGCAGCCAGATGGGTCCCTCGAATATGGACAGCCCTGTGTAGGAATCAGTTAATAATATTTATGTTTATTAAAATAAAATTTGCTTAAAATATGAACTGTTATGCTATACTTTAAGAGACTTTCAAGGCATGAAAACTGCGAAGCTTCCGACACCTGTCTTTTGTATTGCTTTCAGTAGTTGGCGTGGCTCTATATCATTTCACGATATGCTAATTTGTTCACTTTTTTGCTGGCAACAAAAGCGACAGCAAGTGGGTGAATAAAGGCGGGGCTATTGTTGTGCAGCGAAAAATGCAGAAAACATAATCATAATAATAAATTCGCAAATCAGGCTGCGAGAGTGTAAGTAATGTGCCGAACACACACACACACACACACACGCACACACACACAGAGAGAGAGAGAGAGAGACACAGAGACACGCATTGACACATTTGAGCAAGGACACAGTTACAAAAGGCTGTAAAATATTCATTCGCCTCAATAATCTGACAGGCTCGGAAAAGATGTTCTCCGCGAGAACAAAAAAGATTGAGGCAAAAAGAGAGAACAACAAAAAGTTGGAAAAGCATTAGAGTGGAACGTGGCGAGAGAAAACAGCAGCCACACAAAAGCAAAGAAAACTGCGCCAACTAACAGCAAATATGCATTAAAAATATTATAAGAAAAATCTCGGGGAGGCTAAAGCCAGCCCAGACCTAGCAATGGGGGCACTGCAGCAATTATCGGGCGCATTGAAAGCGCCAGCTTAAAGCATAAAGTGTTAGTCCTAGCCGAGTAGTCCAGAACGTCTTCATGTGCCGCCTCGGCGGCTGCTGTCCCGGCTGAATAAACAAATAAAATTGATTGGCAAAGTGTCGGACTGTGACAGTGGTCGATGGATGGTGGGCGATGCGCGATGTGCGATGGGTGGTGGGCGGTGGGCGGTGGGTGGTGGGTGAGGCGTGTTATCAGTGGAGCCTGTCTGTGGCAGCATTTGCCCGTCTCGTTATCAGCCGGCAATTTCATTACTTTAATGTGTTAAATGAATTATCAGGCGAGCACTCCCTATCCGTACCGCCCATTCAAGCAAATGGCACGCCCCGAGCTACACACATATATTGAATGACTGTCGATAGAGTGTTGCTATATGGGTAAACAGCAGCACGTGCATAGCATGGGCGAAAAGAGTTTCGGAGCTGTTTCTTTATTTCTTCTGCATTAGGTTCTGTAATAGCATCGTATATTGCCCGCTGGCGCGTATCATCTGCAATTATCAGCCATGTAAGAGCCGGAGTGGGAAGCGGGGCATCTGGGGCAGGGAGCACTCACCGACATCAGGGTGGGCAGCGACATTTTGGAGAACCAGGATACGTCCAGACTGAAGCTCTGATTCCCGCGCATTATCATCATTTTGACGAGCTGCCGAAATTCCCCAGATTCCTCGTACCAAGTACACTCGTAGAATGCCTTTGGAATGCGCTCGCTCTGCGATAAAAAAGGGTACAAAAACAAAGCCGTTGGCCCATCAAAAGAAATCCACTGGAAAAGGACGCAGGACCTACAGCCGTTGTGAAGCGCTGCCCATTGTAGCAGTAGATGACGATTTGATAGCCACCGGCCGCCAGATACATCAGCATGCGCAGAGCTATTGTCAGGCTGGTGGCCTGAGCGCAAACAAACAAGCAAACAGATAATTACGAATTAGAAACTAGAGAAGAATCATTGACAGTCAGTCGGGCAGGACCGACTGCGTGATACTGTGTTCCCAGCTAGTCGGGCATACATTTTGGGTGCTTCACTAAGAGGGAACCGAGTATAAAGTATAGAAAAAGTGGGGCTCACAATGCCAATGCTGATTTGGAAGAGCACCAGAC
The DNA here is from genome assembly GCA_037075325.1 of Drosophila mayaguana. Lineage (NCBI taxonomy): Eukaryota > Metazoa > Arthropoda > Insecta > Diptera > Drosophilidae > Drosophila > Drosophila mayaguana. Next base: position 1,279,039 of record JBAMCG010000080.1, on the reverse strand, counting down.
CCCAGCAGAAGAGGCTGAGTATGAACTGGATAATAATAATATGCTTAAAGGTGTTGTTCAGCTCCAGTGCAAAGCTGCCAGAAAGTGGGATATAAATAGAGATCAGAAAGAGATAAATGTAAGCATCAGTGTAGAGCGTCTTTTAGTGTTTTTTACGCACGCTTCGATTCGCTGATATTGATAGATGCAAAGGCGCAGATATTGGACCCGTTGCTCCCGGGGGACTAGCGGCGAGGTGGCGTACTCAATCATATGGGTGAGGGAGTGCATCAGGCCCACGCCATGCATGCAGATAACGATGAAGAGCACGTCGAAGCTGACGGCACCTGTTGCAACGAAATATTCGAATTCAGCTCTTATCACAGGCACAGCTACACTTACCCATGCCGCAAACGTAGAGGTTGCAGCTCTCGAGGAGCAGAGGTAGATGGTAGTAGGGAAACGTCATGCCCTTGTCCATCCAGTTGGGGTAGAGCGAAGGCAGAGCTGTACAGGAAACAGACTCCATTAACTAAACGAAATATACACCTCGACTGCACTTACGCAGCGCCACTTCGTAGTTGTTGTCGGGCTCGGTTAGGGCGTGATAGATGTTGACGACCAGCGAATTGACAAAGTAATTCAGCAGGATGCCAGAGCAGCAAAACAGATAGAACATCAATTGCCGGCGCGTGCTGATCCAGCTCTGATCCATGATGTCGGCCACACGCTGCTTCAGCGGCTGTGCCACAGGCAGATCTGCAAGAGTGCAAGACGGATACGTTGCTTATGGCCAGACACATCAGATTAGAGTCGGGTTAACCAGACCAGAGACAGCGGCAAGTAACTCGCACTTCTGCAGCAGCTCGTGGCGACAGACGAGACGGAGCAGCTCGTGGAATTTGCGAGGCGCCAGCAGATAGTAAATCATCTTCACAATGGACATCAGGGACTGGAAAATTGTGCTAATGGACTGAAAAAATGAAAAACAATTTATATGCGCCGTCAAGGGGATATTAGTGTGCTACGCTGTCTATGCGTTAGTCAACCTCGGAAATGCGCGGAATGTCCTGCATGTAGTGCACGAACAGCTGCCAGTGGCCGTAGTAAGAGAGCAGCGTGAACAATATTAGCAGCAAGCTCCAGCTGCGAGCACACAAAAGAGGACAATGTCTGTCAGTGCAGGCTATGTGAATGCTGATTTGGTAGCTTACAGCTTTAAGAGGTTGTCCCAAGGTCTTGGCTTCATGATGTTGTAGCCCATGGTGTAGGTGACGCGTATCATCTCCCTAATCCGATGATAGTTGTGCTGTTCCAGCGCTTTCACTTCCAGGTCCGAGTACATCTTGACTAATTACCAGCCAACTGCTTGAGCTGGGCATTTATAAACCTATTAAGGGGGCGTGCCAAAAAACTTTGATTAATTATGCAGCACTACACACACAGCTGAAATAATGTGGAAGTGTTACGCCCCATTACGTGTCGCCCTGCAATTAATTATTAATGGAATAGCTTGGGCATTGAAACAATTATTAGATTTATGGAAGACTAAGAATTGGGTATTCTATAGAGGAGTCTTAGATTTATCTATTTTTATTGTTGTGAAAATGTGGATCAAGGACTTGCTATATATAGACTCGTAGTGGCAGGAAAATTCTAGGAGATATTCGAGTTGCATTTCTCATTTAAGCACCAGGATTTAATTAGACTTACAGACTTTACAAGCATTCCTACAATTATATTAATACAAATCTGAAAAACTTAAATCAATTGGCAATCAGATTTCAGATCCCTCTTCTTGATTAAAAAGATTTGTTGCCAAGCATTAGCCTTGACGTTATTGAATTATTGATACAATAGTGATAAAAATTTGTGTAAGCCAAAAGTTTTGTCGAGATATATGAAATAATAAATTTGCATTGCAGATAAAAACTAATATTACTTCCATTGCTTCTGCTTCTGCTGCAACTGTCAGATACATTTCGGAAACATTTTAGCAAGTGCAACAACCAATTCCAGCACCTCCTAGCATTTTATGGTATATTGCAAATTATATATACATTTTTATTGCAGCTGAGAGCAACGGCTGTAAATAAGATTAGGATATTTTATAAGATAAGATTAAGATACTTTTTAGTGCATATATTTTGCTTGCCTATTAATTATATTTTAGTTTATTTTTTTTTTAACTCATGCTGCTATAAACTTACTATAAAATGACTTGAGAAGCTTCAATTGGTTCTTGTACTAGCTAAAATGTGTTTTACAGCAACCTGACAGCTCTTAAAAGCTTGCAAAATATTTCTAGCCAAGAAGCAGGGAAATGCACAAGGGTTTTCTCCTCATGAAGCTTTCAAAGCTCTACCACCCTATAGGAAAAACGGGAGTTGTTTAAATTTTGCGCAATGATTTATATATTTCCATGATATTTCGCTCAATATAATTTGTAATATGTTTTAATAAATTTGTTTTTGTTTGTCAACGATTTAGCTTTTATTTATTTATTTGTTTTTGTTTTTTTTTTTTTTTTTTTTTTTTTGCTTTTTGTTTTGTTTTGTGTTGTTAATGGTATTCACTTTCGCTGATCTTCAATCGTCGCTGACAGACTACTTTAAAATGTACATATCGCGTACTAATAATTTAAATTTAATAATTAATATTACATAATAACATTTTGACATTGTTTATTTGCAATTTCAATTGCAGTTGTAGTTGCAATCGCAGCCTATCAATTTTAATGTTAATGCTGTAGCTCTTAAAAAATAATTTAGAAAAATAGTAACAATTTTTAACCGAAACGATTTCTTGTATAAAAAATTGCAGTGCCATTTTGTTTTCAATATACTTATATTTTGCTGTTTGCATATTTGGTTGTAAATAAAGACTATGATGCGAAACGGCGCGATTTCGAGTGTTTGTGTGAAATAAATATTTACAAAAGTTGCATTTTCTTTGCTTTGCTTCTCAGATTACAAATTACAGATTACAAATTAGGCATTACAAATTAACTGGAATGTGGCCAGAGCTCACCAGAAATTGTGTAAAACATTCGAAAACTTTAAGCATTTAGCTATAATTCATTGCATTTGATTTCATTTTAGTTTCTTGTTAATCATATAAGCATATTCTTGAAATTGAAATTTGTTGGCTTTACTTTAATTGGGTTTTTCTTTACTTCTCTTAAGTTTGCATTATCTCTTAGGGTCTTAAAGCGGACGTTGAGACTTTGGCTTCTCATAATAAAATTTCCTTGTGAATTTACATTGTATGTGTAAGTGAGGGTGTGTGAGGGTACGTGTGTACGTGTGTTTGTGTGAGTGAGTGAGTTCGTATTCCTTTACTGATATGTTTCTAAGAGGCTAAATTTGCATTTGATTTAGATTTATCCAATTCGTCGCTCTCCGCAGGCATTTGTATATTCTTCGTGAGGTTCCTAAGACTCGTGAAATGACGTTTATATGTCTGACAACCAATTGAACCTAACAAACAGATGCTGGGCACATCGAGGCTGTAAATATTCAGTTTCTCGTTAGTTCAAAAGCTTATTAAATGTAATTAAATATAATTGTTTTTTTTTTGTTTTTTTAATTTTTTTTTGTTTTCTTGAATTTATCTTTGACAATGGCCAGTGGTTCATTTTATGTTAATATCTGTATCTGAGTAGTTTTTAAATATTTAATAAATGCTTGAATTTATTGGTTTAGCATAAAAATTTGCTTGCATTAATACTTTCTCATTATAATTACTTGTATTTTTATATTTATTTATTCGACTGCCGACCTCGCGCCTGCTGAATTGCCCGCAGAATATTATCAAATGCGAATTCAATAAATTTGACCGTCAATTTGAAGGCTCTGCTCGTTCACACTCAACAATCATTTCGTACAATCCTCATATATCAATTAACAATATCAATTCACGCAATTTGGAATGTTTTTTCTTTTTTCTTTTCATTTCTTAATTTGGACACAACTTAGAAGAGGGGCTCATATGGAAACACACAATCATTTGGTACTTGGATAATTGACTAAAAGTTTTGATGGGGGTAATTGGGGAATTTTTTTCTAAAATCAAAATCAAAATCAAAATCAAACTTAAGCTCTCAAATATCGATCATATATAATATATTGCTTATTCATAAAAGTAGAGAGTAACGGGAGAACCGAAACAAAATCGCAGGAAAACCGTTTGCTCAATTCTAATCCTAGATACTTATATATGGAACCAAGAGACACGACTAAATACTTAAGTACGACTTATATGACATTACGAATATTTTTTGTAACTTTTGAAGTACTTGTTTAACTTTGAACTAACACACGGGACGCACACACATTTTAAATTTTAAGCCAACGCTTGCACTTGATGAGACGCACAAAATATCACTTTGCAATACCCCAACAGCAAAAAAGAGAAAAGAAAAGAAAACAAAAGTAAAATAAGAAAACAGAAAAAAAAAACAAACATCTAGGTAACTAAGGAAACCTTTTTCAACTAGCATTTCATGTTTAACGTTCACAACAACAGCAAATCAATCTTATCAATCAATTACGTACATCTCGTAGCTACACTGCGTTAGCCGTCGTATCTCTAAATGGGCGCAAAGCACAAATAAACATACTACGCGAATATCTTTGCTATGTTGCCAGCATGCACGGGGTGGAAGTAATCGAGCAGGAGGTGCCCAATACAAACGGACCACAAACTGAAAACTTAGTCTCGCACACAGTTAGATGATCATCTGAATGTTTAAGACTTTTTTTCCAAATCAGGAATAGGTTCTCGGGAATATTCTCTGTTAGTCGGCAAAAAAAAGATAAGTTTCTGGAATCTCGAGTCTCCTATTAGATTTGGAGGAGATTAAAGTTTAGAAACATGAATCTCTCAAACAGACGGACATAGATGAGTCCATTCATCATGCTTATCAACAAGTATGAAAAATTGCTGACCCCATATAAATCTATTCGCATATTCATCTTAGGTTTCTAATCAATTTTTAACAATCCAAGGGTTTTAGTTTCGGGAGAAAACAAAGCACTAACAACAAGCCTTATCCTGACAACACACATTCAATTCTATATAAACGAACATTTGACGTAACGATTTTAACTACTTTGTTTCTTATTTGTTATTTTTCGAATTCTCTATCATTTATCTAGCATGTATGTATATGGTGTATATGGGTCTGCAATGTTATTATGTACATATATAGATATATGCATGTCTTATGTCTTTTGTGGCGTGCTTTGAGAAAAAAATAGGATCTTATTGTATGTTAGTTGTTAGATGTAAATATGCCACGAATTATTTGTATGTAGCTTGCAATGGGTGTATAAATATGTATATATATGTATATATATATATATATATATATATATATATACATATTTATATACACACACATCTATATACATATATAGATATATATATAAATTGCATTTAAAATATGAAATATGCTCTCTGCTTTAGGTTTAGGTTTCTTTTTCTCTTTCATTTTTGTTTTTGTATTTTACTCGACGGTTTAGTTTAGGCTTTTCTGGTGATTTCGTCAATATATTATTAAATATGCCGTAAGCTGTAAATAAATGTTGCCTTTACAATAGATTAGTTTTAACTTAGGGTTCTATTTACATGTAAAGTGTATTTCTTTAGTATTTTTTCGGTTTTACTGTGGTATGTTTATTGTAGGCTTCATTTATTGGGGCTCCTTTTCATATATAGATAGATAAGTATTTACTAAATTTTGTACGGCATGCGCGGCATCGCAACGATTTGCAGGTTTGTGATTTTTTACTTTAGTTTTTACTTGAAGTAGTTTTTTACTATTTTACGGTATTCAGTGTATTTGCGGATTCTCATACATAGTTAAAGTTTTAGTTTCAGCTTGAGTTTTGTAAAAATATTCAATTTCAACGTCATTCCTCTCTGCATTTCAAATTAGACTAGGATACTGTTCATTGCTTTTATATAATTCACATTCCATTTTCGCTAACTTTGCTATCACTTTGAGTTTTTCTTTGTATTTTGGTTTTGTTTTTTTTTGTTTTTTTTTTTTTTTGTGTTGGATTTTCCTTGGGTTTTTCGTTTTTCTTTTTGGTTTTGGTTAATATAGTACAATAACTACTAAGCGTTTTTCGTGTGAGTGTTGACTAATTGCTACGTAGCCCCACCGCTGCCCTCGCCTCCTTCACTCCTGGCCAGCTCATCTGCATTTTGTGGCTGCAGCAGTGCTCGCTGCTCGTCGTTGGCCTCGCCTTCACCTTCGCCCGCTCCTTCCATGTCCGCTTCCGGCTCTCCAGAGCCATCGGTTTTGTCCTGCGGCTTGCTGGGCGCCTCCTGCCCCTGTGGCTGCCGAGCGGGTGATGTGAAAGTCGTCTCGGAATCTATGTAGTCGGGGCAGAGAGCAGAGTGTTAGTAAACGACTCGCATAAGTGGGTACAGAATACATAGGTGCTACAGTAAGCTGCGTGTGTCTGTGTGTGCGCGTGTAAGTGTGTGTGTGTGTGTGTGATTTAAAGTTTTATCTGGAGGCGAAATACTACAGCTTCACATGAATATCAATAAATTTAACTACAATATTCGCATGTGTGTGTGCGCGTGTGTGTAGATTACGGAGTTGGTGCGGAGCTGCTTGAGAACTCTACGACTCAGGTGTACGAGGTGCGTACAGGTAAGTGCGCTGAAACGTTAATTAGCTTCGAGAGGATCCATTGCAGTGACGTCTTGTGAGACTGTTGTAACTAGTTAATTTGCTCGCCTTGCCTGAGTTCATGTGAGGAGGTCCTTCAGTGTATTTGTATAACTGTGTCTGTGAGTGGGTTTAGTGTGGGTATTTCGGGCTGTTCAGAATGCAGCATCGAAGACGGTTACTATGGAGCGAGCGGCACGGCGCGTTGATGATAGAGCGATAGAGGGAATAGAACAGAATTGTTTTTGGTTTTTTTCACAGGTATTCACAGCCAAATTACTGGATTACTCAGCGACGTACTCAGTGAGAGTGATTGCCAATTACAATAGGAACGTGAACTTACCCAGACTGCTATCCCTCGTCTGACTCGAATCGTAGCGCCCATCGCTGGAAGCCGAGGCTGCGGCTGAGGAGCGCGCGAGTACGGGCTTGACCTGCCGCAGGGCCTGTTCCTCGGGATACCGGGGAGTTTGGAATTTGGTTGGTTTCGATTGCAACGTCGCTGGTCCAGACCGTTGATTCATTAGGCTGCGGTGCCTAAGGGGTGGTGGGGATATAGACTTAGCTAAAACTGAATGAGGTAATTTATTCGGTGAGTAGTCGCTGCCAGATTCGCCCTGCAATTGAGTGGTCGATGAGTTGATATAGTTACTGCACATTGCTCTACTCACCATGACGGTGCCATTATCGGAGACGCCCGACCCAGACATATTGTCCGCCAACAGACGCTCACTCTCAGGATCGGACAGCACGCGTGAGATATCAGACTTGTTTTTCAATATCGACTTGGAGCGACGGTGGTGCTCCAGGTTCGGCGACGCGTCGATCGAGTCTATCGATGAGGAATGCTTGCTCTCGAATTTGGCTAAAGGAAATCCCAAATACCATTAGGCCAATCCCTGAAACCTCCCTTACCCTAATGCTCACCTTTGGCACCCGCATTTTGTATGCCGAACAAACGCTGATTGATCAGTTTGGTGGCAGTGGCTAGGCTCTTGGCCGGCATAAATGCCGAGCGCTTCTTCTTGCTGCCAGCAGCACCCGCGGCGGAGCTGCCGCTGGATGAGGATGGGCCCGAGGCGCCTCCTCCGTCCAGGCGCACGTTGTCGTCGTACAGCTTTGTGTCCTCGAACCGGGCACGCGGCTTGCTGCTGCTGGCTTGGGAGCTGGGTCGCATTGCCGTGAAGCTCTGCTGGAAACGCGTCTTTCGATGCTTTGGCACTGAGTTCTCGTTCAAGCTGACACGGCTGCCACGCTCCTGCACATCGAAGCTCTGGTAGACATCGCCCAGCGGACTGATGCCACCCGCAGCCAGGTTCCGCAGTGCCGTGTCACCGGAGGCGCTCTTCTTCACCTGGGCGCGCATGGACAGACCGGAGGAGATAGTGGGCGGCAGGCCCACAATGAAGCCCGTGGAGCTACTGATGTGGGTGCCCCGGCAGGACTCCTTCTCCAGCGGATTTATATACAGATTGTCCATATCAATGTCCAGCGCGCAAGCCTCGTCGTTGAAGTCGGCCGTGAGATCACCCTGCGAGAGGAATGGATGCGTCTGGCAGCTGGCGTACGTGTCCGAGCTGTCCACGCTGGCCAGGTCCGCATTATTGTTGTTGTTGTTGCCGTTGCCGTTGCCGTTGCCATTGCCGTTGCTGCCGCTGGCGCCGTAGTTGCCGTTCCCGAAGAGCAGCAAGCCGTTTGCCACACCCCCAGCGCCCACAGTTGTCGTGTTGAAGTTGTTGTTGTAGTTGTGGTTGAAATTGCTCGCAATGGGCGCCGCGAACCGCTGCGCCCCCTCCAGCGGCAGCGCAATGGTCGTGGACGTGGTCGTGCCATACGAGGACGACGTCGACGATGACTGCGAAATGATGGGCACCATGGCGCTGGCGCTGGCGCTGGCGCTGCTGCTGGTGTACGCTGGGACCAGAGGCAGTGCAGCAGCAGCAGCGGGCGCCAGCAGGCCGAACTGGTTGGCCTGGCGATTGGCTGTGGCCTGGCGCAGCTCCTGGCAGATGGGCTTGTGGAAGTCGGAAGTTGGAAGCGAGATAACGCCCTCCGCATCAGTGTACTCCTTAAAGTCCTGCAAGGCAAAGAGTGAGTGGACATTCCATGACAAATGGTACAAATAATACTAGGTCAAGACGCGGCCACGCCCAGTACCTTGCTTGCGCTTGTTAATGAGTAAAGAGTGGTGCACTTGAGTATTGCTGAAAAGTTTGTTGCTTTGTTGCTTCGCAAGAGTATTCAACATGCAACTAGGATGCATCGAGTTAAGTCAAACGTGCAGCGCAGAGTTTCGAATTTAGTTTGTATTAAATGTAGTTCCAAAACAAGAAAAACTAAAGTGAATTGAAAATGAAAATCAAAATCAAAATCAAAATCAAAATCAAAATCAAAATCAAAATGAACATAATAAAGAAAAACGAAGATATCAAGATCTCTTCTTACTTACCCGAACTTCGCAAGCACAACTGTGCTCATCCAGCTCTCAAATATTCGTAAGGGAAAATAAAAATGGCTCTAAGTGAAATCAAAAGTCGCTTTGAAAGCTTACTAATCGAGCAATACAAACAGAATCAGGTGCCAATTGAATATAGTGCTTGTTAAATATTGAAATCGATTATCAATTGTATTTATTTATTGCAGTTTTTGGTTTGGTTTGGTTTGGTTTTGGTTTTGGTTTCGTTTTCTTGTGGCATAACAATGTTTCAAATAATTAATTAAATCAGTTAAATATATATAGTATTTCTGTGTTTTCCATTTTGTAATATTTTTGTTATTCTTTTGCTACTAACAAACGAAGTTTTTAATACTAGGTCTAATAAATATGTGCTTAGTGTGTAAAAAAGAATTTGTTTAAAACTCATCTCGTTGCCTTAAGCTTAAACACTCGAATAGATAATATACACCATATATGTATGTAGATAATAGATAATAGATAGTAGATAGTAGATAGTAGATAATAGATAATAGATAATAACACATGCTGCTTTCGGTTTTCGTTTTAATTTATGTGTGTGTGTGTGGGTGTGTGTATAAATTAATATAATTAAATTCTTAGAATTTGCTATGTCTTTCATTAGCTTGCTCTTCACGCACGTTTATAGCTTTTATAATATTCAATAGATTAAGTTTAGGCTTGTGTTTAAAGTAAAAGCTAATCAACTCCTTTGCTTTTTGTTTGTAACTTCAGTATTGTGTTTCATTTTAGATTTTTTCTTTTCGTTGAGTAAAGTTTTTAAGACGTATGTGTGTGTGTGAGAGTGTCTGTGTATTCGTCGCTATGATTGACATCAATTAGTCAAGCTCTAAATCAATAGTTTCTAAACGCTATTCGCACGCAAAGGAATACACTCGCCTTGACATCCTGGCAAACCCTTTAAGTAAAAGAAATGAAAAAAGAAACAAAGTCAACATAAAATGCCATATTTTACCGCCGTGCTCTGCTTGCTGTACACACACAAGAAATCAATCAATTCAATCAATTTTCAAATAATAATGTAGAAAACAAACAATAAACACAAAACACGATTTTCACTTGGACACTGAAACAGAGTGGGGCGGGGTGCAGGTGTTAACGTTACCATACCACATTCAGGAATCGGAATTGCAATCGAAATCGAATCGATCACAGATAATAGATATCGATAGTGCCCTCTTCGATCATGCGCTTGAGTGCCAGATAGTTTTTGGGTGAGGGCGGTGGGCGCGCCAGCCTCTTGATGCTATACTCCCTGTCGTGAAAGACGCAAATGCGATCCTGCAATATTGACACAGTCCTCCTCAATTCAATTCAACTCGAGTACGGAATACCAACTGCGGATAGCTACTCGGGATCAAAAATACTCGATGCACGATTACGAACTGATTGACGCGGCCTATGCCAAGCGCGATCTAGTTAAATATGAGCTCCAATGGTGGGTCTACTGACTTAGAGCCTATCTTTTTCGGGATTATATTCAGATGATGTGGCGTGTTGTTATAGGTTAAGTTGTTAGTTGAAAGTAAAACAGAGTCAGAACAGGACATAAACAGGTGCAAGTGCAGCTAAAGTTGTCTTGGGTGTTAAGAGTTGAGAGTGTGAAAGGCATGCGACATACTCGTACACAAAAAGCAGAGGCTTAGAGTTACTTAGTGGTAGTGCAGGTGCAAGAGATATTGTGTGGTCTTTCAACTGTGATTAGGTGTTCTGGGGTAGATAAATCGATTGTCTTGCTTGTCGATTTTACCTTGGTTGTGCAGAAGCAGCATTCGAACTCCACAGGCACATCCTGCTCCAGATTGTCCATTCGCTGGTTTTGCAGGTTCTCGAGCGCCACCTGGCGGCGCAGCTCGGCGACTTCCTATAAATAGGGTTCAGGGTTTTGGCAAAATGTAAATGCATAAATCCAAATACAACAAAATTTAAAAATGCTCACACAACATGCTACATACACATAACATAGAAATAGCATAGTTAAACATTTATTGTATATATGTACATTATATTTATTATATTTTATTAGGTTAAGATTAAATGGAACAAAACTCTCATGCGCATGCCCGTTCAGATCCCTGAGAAGCGAAACTTGTGCGTCTGCAGCGTTAGTTGAACTCTCGAGGCGCTTCGCGAGACTGTGAGATGATAGCTGAGTGTCGGGCGTAGTCTGCTACAGATGTCTGAACTAGGTAGGGCAAGGTGACAGCTGACAGTCGAGTTTGAGTCGGCTGTCAGAGTCGTTTTTGAAACTGTTTGCTCCTAAGCAAGCTAAATGATCTGCTCTAAATGTGCTCTAAATGCGCTTAAGCAGCCTGCTTTGGATTGGTAACCATCTTGGCTCCATCTGAGGATGCATAATGACTCTCGTTCTTCTTCTAGTTGCACTGTTTACCGTTCTACGATCAGGCTACACTCGCCAGCACCCCAAAATGTTCGGAAGGCGCGCTGCAACGCGCCTCAGGCGGGGCTACGAATATGTCGACTCCAATGTGGATGACCAGCTGAAGCGCCTGAGCCAGTACAACAGCAAGAACTGGGACGCTGCTGAGGACGAGAGTGGGTATTCGTATCACAGCTAATCTGAAACTCTTTCCGCTCACATTGCAATGCTCCACAGCGCTTCAGGAGGGCATCTCGTGCGATTCAGTGCCCCAGCCCAGCCCGGAAACTACCTGCGCACCCGTTGGTATTTCCAATCCGACAACCTGCCTAACACAAAATCTGCCCACCCAGAGTCCGCCCACGCCGAGTCCGAGCAATCCCGGTTGCAACATTTTACAGCAGCAGCAGCAGCATCAGTATGCGCCACAGCAACAATATCCGCCGCAGCAACAGTATCCAGAGGCACAGCAGCAGACACCATACGAGCCAGACGATTCTGAGCTGCGCGGCAAGGAGCTGCGCAAGCTGGTGCAGCATTTGTATGTGGCGCAGGCGCGCGTCCAGCTGGAGGCAACTGAGATACACAAGGCGCAGGCGGTGGCCAGCTCGGCGCAGTCGCAGCTTGAAGAGTCTGCCAATCATGTGCGCACCATTACGGCGACTCTGCACAATGCCCAGCAGGAGGTGGCAGCAGCTGCGATCCGTGCGCAGATCGCGCAGTTGCAGTTGGCTGCCCATGATCAGTTGCTCTTTGCAGCTCGACAGGATGTGGATGCGCTCTCCTCGCAAGTGGTCGGCCTGCAGGCGGCCGAGGGCATCGTGCAGCCGAAGCTAACGGTCGACTTGCATGCTCTGCTCGACAAGCTGCGGCAGCCGCTGCAGCACTTCGATCGGCCCACGCCAGTGCCCATGATTATCACCTTGCCGCCGTTGAACGCAGCGCCGCAGGGGCCTAGCACTGGCCTAGGCATGGGCATGGGCATGGCTAGGACTCAAGGGACTGGCACTGGCATTGGCACTGGAATGGGAGCTGGTATTCGAGGGGAGGACGAAAATAAGCAGCTTGCCCAAGGCATTCCCTATGCATAGCTAGAGTACACCTCCTGGAAGCATGTCTATCTCTGTATAGTTATATTTTATATGAATCTGTGAGTTAAGATATATATATATATATATCACATATCTGTGCGTGTTTCTTTTCTGTTTGTGAGTCATGTTGGGTAGATGATGAGCTGATTGAATGCATATCATTAAAAGCAGCTGCAGCAAATACGCATAGATAAGGCGAAAATAGACACATGGAAATTATATATACATGAAAATTATTAAAAATTACTTGATTAATTAAACATATATACACATATTTATTTCCAAGAACGTTTAGCAAGATTTAAGTCAAGGCTAACGAATTAAACAAATAACTTCCAGGTTTAAAGTATTTACATGAGTATATATATTCAAAATATTCATTGGGCAGCTATACTCTATACTACAAATCTTGCTAAGAGCATAGCAGCTAAAGACTATCGAGCCAGCTCTCTGGCTAAAGTTGTTCATTGATCACGCTCTGGCTATCAGCTAAGGATATGCATAGAGTGTAAGCTAAAAGTTGAAAACAATATAGGATCAAAAAGTAGATAGCTAAAATAATAATATAAATAATAAAATATAGACAATTCTCTTAAGCATACTAGCAGCTGAAATGCGTTCTTATGGAGAACTGGAAGACATTCTCAAAATGCAAATATTGGGAGATCGAATTGTATGTTTTTTCGTATTTTTCATTACAGGAAAGTAAAAAAGGAGCAAAAAATGCAGCAATATGTTCAGCCTCTGAAAATCAATTTGGTGAAAATTATTAATTCTTTTCGATTTTGCACTTGTTTTTTGTTAAATTAAATAGAATTAAAGACTCTATATAGATAGTAAAGAGTAGCAGTGGCAAGTAGTATGCATTAGAGTAGAGTAGTTTGAGTTCTTTGTGTATACTTTGAATGTACCTCCTTACTGCGTCCCCGTAAAATCTAAAAGTTGAAATGTGTTGTTGTTGTTATCGAACTTGATTTCTTTTTATAAGTAGCTAGCTCTCGCATGTGGGTAAGTGGTTTAGTGGGTATTTTTAGTTTTTCTTGTGTGATCATATGAGAGGAAAATCAGAAAAACGAACGAAAATTGATGATGCGGAAGTCAAGTCGAAAAAACAGGGGATGACCAAAATTAGTTAAACCGATACAGCTGAGGAGGAACTAAGGTTCATAAATGGGGGTGTGTCCACCCCGGGAGAGGGTTTAAGACTGTGGGAACCAAATGGCGACAGGAAATTATATGGTAAGTGTATTGTTTACAATAGTTGAAAATAGTTTAGCTCCAGTTAACGGCTTCACATTTACTAATACATAGTTACGGTTTAAGAACTTTGAAAACATTAAGATATTTAAGATATACGAGCACGTGGCTTGGACTACACACTTAGTCGGTAGACAATACACCCCGTCCCGACACCCGCACTTACCCCGGGCGTTATCATCATCTGTATGGGCAATCCCTTCTGGTTCGACGCCTGGGTCATGTCATCCTCTCCTTGCGTGGAGGCAGCAGCTGCTCCTGCCTCTCCGTTCTCCTGCCCAGCACTGCTGGAGGTAGCTACAGCTGTGGCAGCACTCGAAGCAGCGACCAAGGCCAAGTTGTTGGCAACACCGCCAGCTGGCATCTGTGCAGCAAGAGGCAGCTTCTGCTGCTGCTGCTGCTGTTGCTGCTGGGCTAGGAGTATCGCTTGCTGCTCTCGCTTGTAGCTCTCCATGGCCATCATCGAGGTCTGTCTGGCGTTCGGATTGTCGAAGCTGTAGGGCGGCACTGCATCTTGCTCAGAGCTGGAACCACGGCGCTGCGTAAAAGTGGCAATAAAAGTTAATAAGCTCCGATCAATCAGGCAATATTTGATATTGATATTAGTTTTGGCACACTCGGTAGTTCTTCCAATTTCACTTGTTATAGCTAAAAGCACATTATTATATCAGTATGGATTATGGTTTGTTTAATTTATTAAATAACTGAATTAGTCAATTGTTAATTTAAAATATCTTAGTCTTCAAAATACAACAAAAATAAATCTAAAAAGGCTTTTGTTAGTTTTCTTAGATATTTTATAGTAATGTCACAGTTAACTGGCGAAGAAAATAGTTAATTTAATTGAATTTGTTTTCAATATGTTTATATATATATATACAAAATTATAATAGAAAGTCACAAAATAAAATAGGTAAGTATAAAATACTTAATATATATGAATTGTTAGCATTATATTCGCAAATATGGCTCAATTACGTTTACAAAATCTAGATCTATCAGCTGAGTCAGTCGATGACTGATTCATGTCGCTAGTCATTCTAGCTCAATCAAATGAGCAATTAGTCTGTTGGATTATTTATGAAATTACAGATTGATATTGTGGAAATTACCTTTGGGCAGGGAATTTGTTAGAATTGATTACTGAGTGGAATGCAGGGTATTAGCTAGTCGGCCCTATGGGTGGAACTTACTTGATGCATGTTCGAGTTGCGCAGATGGCCTACGTGGTCGTAGTTCTTGTAGCAGCCCATGCCCGTGGTAGCCGGATTGCGGCCGCTGGTCGACTCGCCCTCAGTGCTATTGCCATCAACATCCGCTTGGGAGAGATTGTGTCCTGTGGGCGATCGGCGTAGCGCGTGGGTTAAACGGTGCCAATTTTTTAGCGATCTTGTGTGACTTTCGCGCTTTTCTGCATTGCGAGTGTGTGTGTGCGTGTGGGGGTATGTGTGGGTGTGTGTATGGGGTGTCAGTGTGTGGAGGAATCGCGCCACGTTAGTGTTGTATTTATTGTTTAGGTTGTTTAGTTGTTGTTGTTGTTGTTGTTGTTGTTGTTATTGTTGTTGTTGTTGTTGTTGTTGTTGTTGTTATCGTTGATAGCGCGCGTAAAAAGCCATGAATGCATTTTGTAGCAATTTTCAATAGACATTATATTATATTATTTATTTGATATGGTCAATTCGCATTTGTTTAGCCGCATATTAGGAATTTGTTGTTGTTGTTGTTTCATTTATGATTTTTGGGTTTCGATGTTTTTGTTTATTGTTGTTGAGAGAGCGTAAATGAGACGAAATTCAAATTAAACGCATAAAAGGAATAAAAGAAAGAGATATGCAATTTATGAATGTTCGATTAATACGATTATGTTTGTATGCTATGGCTATTGGTTTATGCTATGGTTCTTCACACAACGACGACGAAGTTGACTCTTTAATGACGACGATCAATACTTTGACGATAACAAGTAGTACTAGTAGTAGTAGTAGTAGTAGTTAGTAGTTAGTTACATTTAAAAACAACATTGAACGGCCAACAACTGGGAGTACGGTACGAGGATAATGCGAGTATGTGGGTAAGTCAATATGTACGGGTGTATTAACAGATGTGTATACTAGATGTATATTGATGGAAATTGGGGGTGATTTGCACTTGATGCGTGGCTGAACGAGTTAGTGTGTGTGTGTGTGTGTTTAAGAACAACAGTTACTTGAATAGTGAGACTGTAACAAGTAAAGGTGAGCTGCTTCAAAAGAAAAGCCTCCTCATAGCAAGAGTTTCCCAAAAGCTCATTGGAAATTGGAAAATTTGTTCTTTTGTTCCTCAACGGATGTTTATATTATATACATTTTTGATAGATTCATATTCTTAGTAAATACTTAGTCGCTTTGTCGTTTCTTCAATGTCTGATCATATGAATAAGATGAGAGTATGTTGTAATTGAAATGGAAAAATTAAATTGAAATCTCGATGAAAGTTTTGTTTTTCTTTGGATGAATCGCTCCAACAAAATCGGCAAAACAAATGTGCGAGAGCAAAGACTGACTCAATCTTCGCCTATGAGCTGAATTGCTAAACAAAGGCACAATTCATGGTTCTTTTGCGCCATCTCATTGTTTCGCCCTAAGGGCTATAAACGAAAGTGGAACTTAAAGGCTCAACTCAAGAGAACACAACAAAATCAGTAAAAGTATGCCAAGTCCAGGCATATGGTATTGAAAAGAAAAGAAAGGAGTTTTGTGTACTCTTTGTTGATATTTGTAATTAAGAATAGATCAATGTAAATGGCTTAATTGGTAGATAGTTCAAGCCTGTCCTGCATGAGAAGCTTATATTAATTGAGCGACAATTGCATTGATTACCTTTTGGCTTTATATGGGGCAATGGTTGTTAGACATAAGTTAGAGTTCAAAGCTTGACAAAGGTACACAATAAAAGCAAATATATTGATTGATCGATCAACAGATCTGAGAGCTGAGGGTATTTGTCAAGCATTCAACATAACTGTAATTATTGTAAATATTGTAAAAATGCAGTTCCGATAAGTAGAGTTGTGTTATAAATTGTGTTGTTAAATGAAATACAGCGTATTAGGTTTTGGTTTTATTGCTAGTTCACACAGACACACAAAAGTTGACATTTTTACAAAATACACAAAATGTTTAAGTACAGCCACAAGAACTTTGAGTAAATATTTATTTTGGATGTTGTTTATTTGATAGTCACTTGGCTTGGGCATTAGGAGCGTAGTTAGAGCGTTTCTACTCGAGTAGATGTAGGTAGATATATAGTTGATAAAGTTGAGATAGGAGGCATGCAGTGTTACATAACTTCAACCTCTGACGCATCGAGTACGATACAGAAGTTTATATATATAAATACTTGTATATATATTTTTTTTTTTTTTTAATTTTTTTTGTATATATATACAAATATACAACTTAAGAATGGTACACACATACACAGGACAAAAGTAATAAAACACGAGGAAGTAAAAGGCACGTAAAAGGTTTTTCCCGCTCGAATCATTATAAATTGTGGTTTTCTTTCAAATATAATTGGATTCCAATCCGATTTCATATGATAGAAATATTTGAACAATACTTATACAATTAAAATTCTATTGAATTGCAACGCAAATTACTAGAAAAACTAAAATGAAATAATACAGAAAATGAGAGAAGAAGAACACTTACAAGGAAATATTTTTTTGGTTTTATTTCTTTAATGGGTTTTATATATTATTTTGTATAACTTCATTTAGCTACTCGACGCGTTTTAGCTTAGATCTACAACTGTTCAACACTTGACAAGATTTACTTGCTTTTTTCTCGTACTTAGCAATGCAAGTGCAACTGCAATGCAACTGCAACTGCAACTGCAACTGCAACTGCAACTGCAACTATGGTTAAATAGTCTTATAAGTATACATCGAGTGTTTTCTGTTTCAAGAAAAACAATTTGTTGCTGCAAACTAAGCGCGTTCTGCTTTAAATAAGGCAATTGATTTATATATATTTTGCTTTTCCTTTTGCTATTTTTGCTGAATTCGACCTATGCATTTTTAGGAACATTCTGCCATCGTTTGCTAAGTATTCGTTTATAAATATATTGAATTCATATATAATATATATATCTTGGTGTATATGTATATGTTTAGCTACATACAATTTTGATGGGCACGCGAGGGCGTGGCGAGCTCACTAAATTAGAAAAGCTTAGACTCTGTATTGGCTACAATAACTAATTTCATAAATAAGGCTGACTCTTGCATAAATGTGGCCAGATCATTTCATGGCCATGGCCAACGATCTGCGTGCTGCAACATTAATTTTATTTTTATTATTTTTATTTTTCTTTAGCCGCATTGAATTTTGGAGGGATTCTCATTTTATGCCACTTCAGGCAATTTTTTAAACTAAATTTTAATTCTCAATATACTTGTAAAAGCTTCTATTTAAGTCCTTATATATATATTCTGATCACTTTTGACTATTGTGCTCAACGAATGTTTGGGAAGTTCGGATTCGCTAAATATTTGTGGAGTGTAAGCCTAGTTTATAGCTACTTATATAGACTAAATTAAAATTGTGCATACGCGGATTGTTTTGAACATTTGTCGTAACGCGTTTGGCGTGTTGTTAGCAGTTGGAATGGGAACATGTGCTGTTGGTCCCACACTCCCTTCGAGATAGCCACATACACACACAGAGCCGCTGCGATCCAGTGGAAGCACATAGTAAATGCTTTGCTTTTGGGGCTCTTGAAAGTTTTGCTTAGATTGTAAGTATGTCGAGTCAATGAAAAATTTGTGTGGCTCAAACAAAATACATGAAGAAGCTGCAAAGTAAGTCAAATGGAAAGGAACATCAGCAAATTTGAGCAGATGCAACATCGAATGAGAAGTGTTCAACACCTTTAGTTTTCTCTTATCTTTTTGGTTTTCGCAAGACATTTAAATAATATTTTCAAGTGCTGATGGCATTAGTTAAACGGTTAAAACGCATTACGGCAATTAGCAAAACTTTCAATACAGCTTACAGTTGAAAGAGAGCCTTGTCCACGAACTGCGGAGACGCAACGCTGCAGCTGTGTCAACGTTGCGTATGCGCAATGTGACAGATATTTTGTTTTCAAGCAGCGGCGCATGTGTGTATGAGTGAAATGTATTATTTTGTATTCAGTGTGTGTGTGTGTGTGTGTGTGTGTGTGTGTGTGTGTGTGTATGGGTATTCATGGCGCCTAGAAGCAGTTACATTTAATCACAACATTTAATTTCAATAGGCTCGCTCTAGCGCAAGTACATCGAGTAATTCATATTGATGGGGGTTTTCTTCACCTCAAAGCAGCAAATGGAAAACTGGAAGCCAATCTCTATAATCTAGCACTAACTATGAATAGTGAACTGGATACTGGATACTGGGTACTGGATACTGGATATTGGTTACTTGTAACTGGCTTTGGTATTCGAGTTGCTTTTCTTTTAACTGGATTAGCTTGTAGGAAGTACTTGGTTGCTTGCATACACATTTACAATAACAATTCGTTTACAGTGGTTGCTTTTGCCTAAGACTAGGTTGTATGTGTGTGTGTGTGTGTGAGTGAGTTATGTTTTCTTTTTTTTCTATGTGGAATGTGTTTTAGTTGGTAGATAACAAGTTGCATTGACTAATTTACATTTACAATAACAGTTTAGCGTTTACGATACTCTTCAACTAGTTATTAGCTAGGCTTAGTGTATTTGGGGGCTCGGAGCTCGACTTGGGTCTGGTCTACTCAGTTCAGCTCAGCTCAGCTCTGCTCTGCGCTGGTCTTATTGGGTATGGGTTGTTGTTGCTGTGGTTGCACGCTCTAGCGACTGTCCTCGTTGTCACTCGAGCTGTTTTGCTGCTGGGCGTCGCGCTCCTCCAGCAAGCTGCGGTTCAGCTCCTGAATACGAGCAGACAGTGCTCGACGACGAGGTGTGCCGAACGAAGGCAACGGGGGCGGCTCAATCAGCGTGTTTTTCTCGCCTGTAGGCGTGGTTCGAGTCCCGATTTTGGTAAGAAAGTTGGTTTAATGGTTAGAAACGGTTTTGTTTTAGTAGCGACCAAAGTGCGTGTGTATGTGTGTGTGTGTGGGTGTGTGTGTGTGGTGATATATTTGTGTTTGTTTGGTGTTGACATCGAACGCGTTGGGATTTGTTTTTTTTTTTTTTTTTTTTTTTTTTGTAAATTTATTCAAGTTAACATCGTGTGAAAAAGTAGAAAAAGAAGAGCAGAGAAAAGAACAAGTTGAAGGTATAAATTTAAGCTTAGTTGGTTCTTCAGATTCAGTTTTACGGATAGACTTATTTTGGATTTTGAAATTGTGTGTGTTGTTGTTTTTGTTCCTTTCGATTGATGGATATACAAATTGTTTGTTGTTTACTTTTTTTCGATATTGTTAAATAACTCTATCCGAACTCTTGACTTGCTTAGCTAAAACTACGATCGTCTAAGAGGATGAGTATATAATATGCATGTAAATATGATTTATGTATGCAATCAGCACTTGAAAATTTTCTAAAATGTACTTAAAAATTTTTGATTTCAATTTATTTTGTAATCATTTTTTTTTTTTTTTATATATTGTATATACTGTAATAAAATTCGAAATTTACAACTCTATATTGAACATTCAAATTTGCTATGTATATTGTGATAATAAGAGTTTACGTAACTATGAAACTCAAGCTTAGCTTTGTAATGATTTCAATCGTTTGGGCGAGCAAACGAACTCATAAACAATTTGGTTTCAGCGGCATAAAACGAATTCATAATCAAAGCAAATTTTACGTTTGATGCAAACTTAAATTAACAACGCAACCAATTGTTGAGCATAGGCAATAATATATTTGTAAGGGGGTTTCGGTTTAATAATATATTTGATATCTCTGAAAATATTATTATTTGCGAGTAGTATTCATATTCAGATTCATATTCAGATTCCCAACTAAAGGATTCTCTAATAAATATTATCCAAAATCAATGTCCAATGGTAAGCCCGAGTATATTTACAGTCTAAGTGAATGTCTGAAGATTACCTTGAGTATAGATAAATACCTGTGCATTGCGGTTGTATATACAAGGATTGTTAGTATAGATATACAGAATTGATATATGTATAAGAGTGATTCTCAAGAGAAGTTATTAATGGAGTATAAATGCTAAAGCTTGTGTTCTTTTTAACTCAATTGGCAATTGGCTAAGTCTTACGTAAGCGCTAGAGGTAAGTTTCAAGGACTACAACTTGTAAGTAGTTGAGTTGGATTATGCTGGGTGATTAATTGCTGGATTGATTGCTTGTTATACGCTACGTATACGCAATGTTAGTCACCTGGAGCGCTTTGTACGTCAAGGGTTTGTCTGCCTATATTGGGGGTGCTTTGTCTTTTACCTTTCGGATGCACAACATTTGTTTGCTTGCCTAAAATTAGATACGAGGGCGGAGTTGGACGTAAATATTAGGCGTATCCACAATAAAGAAATAGTAAATTGCCAACTTACAGGCGAGTGTGTGTGTGTGTGTGTGTGTGTGTTCGTGCGAATTTCTTTGTGTGGGTGTGTAGGGTGAGTGCGCTTTCCAGCTTTGTACAGGTAAAATCCCCACTAATTTCTTGTTTAGGCGCGCTAAGTACAAAAGCATTTGTCTAATTGACCATTGTGGCAATGCAACTGTGTGTGTGTGTGTGTGTGTTTTGGGGCTTTGTTGTGTTGTTTTTAAAGCCGACGGCATTTAGCGTCCGCTTTGGCTTAACGCGACTGCATTATCGCGCAGGTGTCAATTAAAGGCAAATGGCCTAAGGGCTACAGAAACTTAAAAGTAATTCAATTTGCTTAACAAGTTAACAATTGTTTTCAAATACCATAAAGCTTACTTATATTAACAATGAATTTATTGAATTGCCCGAAAATTTCTATCATTTTACGGCAGACTATGTTAACAATTTATTAAATCGACTATTTACACGCCTTCGTTTGACAGTTGAAACTTAAATTGAAATCGAAATAAATATGAGAAGCTGACAAAAAACATGCGACAGGAAATGGAAGCGTGTACAAATCCAAAAAAAAAAAAAAAAAAAAACAGAAATGATTATATATATACGTAATTAATAACGGTAAATAGCAAGATAGAGTGAAGACGGAGCAGAGAACTTAAGAGCTTAAATTGCAAAGCGAGGCATACATCTACATAGATACAAGTTGTAGATAACTTGGTATTAAGCAGGCAAATGCGTAAATTGAGAAAGATATATATGTATATATAGGTATATATATATATATATATATATATATATATATATATATATATATAGAGAGAGAGAGAGAGAGAGCGAGAGACAGACAGTGAGATTGAGAGCTATCTGCTCGACTTACCTGTGTCGACAATCACATCGATGAGATCCATTGATTTGGCGAACGCATCTTTTAGATTGATATGATGGAAGGAGACAATGCTGCCCTCGCGCTTGGCACGGTCGAGTGCCTCGCGGCGCTTGAGGGCCTTCTCGCGCCGCATCTGATTCTTATAAAATTCAGCAAAATTGTTAACGATGATGGGAATAGGCAAAGCGATTACCAGAACACCGCATATGCAACACACAGTACCAATAACCTTTCCCAGTGCAGTTGTGGGATAGATGTCCCCGTAGCCAACAGTTGTCATTGTAATACCCGCCCACCAAAATGTTTCCGGTATTGAAACGAATTTTGTATCCTTTTCATCCTTTTCGGCAAAATATGCCAGCGAAGAAAATATGAGAACGCCCATGGCCAGGAACAGCATTAGTAGACCGAGTTCCTTATATGAGTTACGCAGCGTAAAGCCTAACGACTGCAGGCCCGTTGAGTGACGGGCCAGCTTAAGGATTCGCAGGATGCGCATGATGCGGAATACTTGCACCACCCGGCGCACATCCTGGAACTGGTCCGTTGCATTCTTATTCGTTTCCAATAAAAATAACGAAACAAAGTATGGGAGTATTGCCAATAGATCGATTATGTTAAGGCCGCCCTTAAAGAACTTCCACTTGTCCGGTGAGGCGCTAAACCTAAGTATGTACTCTAGGGTAAACCACGTGATACACACGGCCTCAACCATTGCCAATTGCGGATTATCCTGTGGTGTACCATTGTCAATGTGTTGTAGTTGTGGTAGGGTGTTCAACGTCAGGGCTATGGTAGACAGGACTATGAATAGTATGGATATCACTGCGATAACCTGTGAACGGTAAGAACAATCGAAACTTTGTCGAGGCGATCATCAACAACAACATCACAACGATTATAAATGTTTTTTTTTTTTGGTTTTGGTTTTTTAATTAATCAAACACACAGAGTTACAACAATTAGCGCTTGCTTCCACTTATTTTTCATATTTGATTTGTTTGGGATCGTATATTGTATATCGTATATCGTATATCGTATATACAATTTACATTGGTTAAATTTTGGTTGGGAAAGTTTTCGATGTTATCAATCAGTTTGAAGCACACATTCGGTTAGCTGAGCGCAAAACGTTTAGTTTTTCTGTATTTGGGAAGGGGAATTAGGAGCTCGATCTGAGAACCGTTTCAAAGATGTTGTTGATCGTTGTATAACTGACAGAAGCCTCATGTCTGATGCCTGATGTCTGATCCCCTATATCATTCAGATGGGTACACGCATTGTTGGGTCTTATGTTGGGTCAACGTATTTCTCTTTGGCTGGTACTATTCAAAGGCTGCTGTACTATATGTGAAGTATATCATTTGTAATCCTTCTTCCTTATCATACAAACTGAATAATAAAATCAAAATATTCAAAAAACCAAATAAAATTAAGATATATATATATTTATGGATAATATATGTATACCTTTAAAAGTAAAACAAAAAACTCAAACTCAAACTCTTCAATTCTTGGGGTTAGTAGTATTTGGTGTGTGTAATTCGGGGGACACGTTGAATAAGAAGTTCACTAACGTCTCTAAATGTGTCTTTCAAGTGGCTGTGATTGTGGGCGTGGCTTGTGGCTTTGGTTATCTGTAGGTGAGTGCGGGTCGTTTGATAGGATAGTGTCTTGGGTGTGAACTAATTTGTTGGTGTGTGTGTATGTGTATGTGTGTGTGTGGGTTTGCGTGTGTACATAGTTGTATCTTTGTACTGGACGAAGGACATGACGTAGCACAAGAGTGTAGGACATTTACGCAATTACGAGCTACGCATGGAGAAAGAGACCTTTGGCGCTTTCTGATTGGCACTACTTGGGGTTGAAGAAGAGGGGGTGTTGGGGATGTTGCCTGTGGTAAATAAGAGACGCTACCATCGGGTCTGCAGTCGACATTTGTATAATCAATTTCGCATAATAATGAATGGACAAAACGCTTTGTTCTACTTTGTGTTGCTGTTCGTTTCGCTGTCTGTGTTTTGATTGTTATTAAATTGTTTTGTTTTCTGTTTTTTGAATCGGAGTTGTAGATAACGAACAATAAGTGTAAACTGAGCAAATCGGAAATTACGAGTACACATATTATGTATAATGGAGCTATAGTAGGTCAAATGAAACGTACGCACTAGCATTTTACAAAAACATTGAATGCATAATAACTTTTCGAGCCAGAAATTACGAATACTTATACTAATTGTAAACGAATCAAATTATAAGTCAAGCCATCAAATAATTGCAGTTATTCAAGCCAAGAATACATTTCTAATATACTTCTGGTCAAAAGTGAAATTTGCAATTATTTTGATGTCATCTATAAATGAATGCATGACAATAGGAAACTCATAAAGATTTTTTGTAAATAATTGATGCAATTTACTAAGAACTGCGAATTGTAAATTGATTTTGTTTATTGGTTTTGGTTTTGGTTTTAAAGATCTAATGGGAGGTCGGGGTCTGCATATTGAAGTGGCCAAATGCCAAATAGTTTTGACAGTAACAAGTGCATTTTGAATATCAATGCCAGCAAGAGCAGATCACAAGGATAGAGGGAGACAGAGAGAACGAGAAAGAAGAGAGGCGAGAAAGAGAGAGAGACATATAGACAGAGCTAAGGTTGGAGGAATTCTGAGTGCCACATGTGGTCACAATTCCTGAACTTGAATCATTGTTATATGTGTATAAATGCATGTATGTGTGTGTGAGAGTGTATGTGTGTGTGTTTGTATCGGCATATGCACTGTCAGTTGATTTGACAACTAGGGGCAGCCAGGGGCTACGGCGCTTGGTCACCGGACACAACATTAAGCATTGGAAAACCTTTTAAGGCGATTGAGAAAATTGCTCTTATGGTTTATTGAAGATGTGGCCTGTCTCTTGTCTCAGAGTGACGGGCAAGGCTGCATGAGTGCGAAAAAATATATATAAATATATACAAATATATACTTATATATATCGCGAGTGAGTGTGTGTGTCATGTGTATGTGTGGCACAAATTAGTTTGTGTCCAGATCTACCATAGTAGGCCACTGTACGCAACCACGCATTTCTCTTTACTTCAGCCTCATGGCGGGTATTACAAGTAAATGAACATAATTTTGCATGGCTCGAGGCGGTTTCTTTTTGATCTGTTTTTATTTTTGGGGTGAGGGCTTCATGGTTCTTGGCTGGGAATAAGGCTAGATAGTTAAGATTGAATTCGGTTTTGTTAGATGTAAATGATATGATATAGTTAATAGTTAGAGATATAGATATCAATACAGTAAGAGAATCATACTTAGGGTACGAGTAGAGGGAAATCATTAGAGTAAGGTAACCAAACAAATTAAAGTGTAAGAAAACAAAATCATAGTGTAAGAAAAGATATTTAGAAATACAGAGAAAGAGAGAGATATATATCATAACAGGGAATGAAGTCAAACTAAAATATAGAACAAAATCCGTGCTTTCATTTAGCATCTTTCAAGCGTTTCAAGAGTTGAGTGGGAGAAATAGTACAAAGATATAAATATAATTATTCTACATCTAAAAGAGTCAAAGTTGGGCATGGAGAGGAGACAAAGAGAGAGCGTTAGAGAGAGAGAAAGAGGGAGAGATAGACGGGCACCTGTTGTCATTGCCTTAGATACATATGTCCACTGTGGCCACAATCGATTGCAATTTAAGTGTGGTTCGATCGACTATCAAACTTCGGGAAAGTTAATCAAATTTGAAATTAGGCTTTTACTTAGGCGGGGCGGAGGTCATGGGGGTCATGAGCGCGGGAAGTACTGGGTACAACTTACTACTTGATGTGATTTGGAATGCATGATTTATACTTTGAGCTCAATTGACGTTTTATTTCTTTTGTTTAATTATATTTTTTGTCGATTGAATAGAATGCATTGGAGATGTTGAAAACAATAAGCTGATTGTACGTGTTCGGGTTGTGCGAATTTTGGAACTGCTACCACTGCTGCTCAGTCATGATTGAGGGGGTTTCGTTTGAGGGAGTTGAAAGTAAAAATGATATTGCATTACGCATACTAAAGTTGAGCGCAGCTTGGAGACGCATTACGGCTAATTTGCTATTCACTGGACTAAGTATGTGGTAAGAGGTTAATGAAGATATTGGATTTTCACTGAACAAAAAGCAAACAACTAGAAGCACAGCCCAAGCTCAAAGGTGAGCATTGAATAGATTCACAAAAGCTTTTGCCTTACTTTAAGGAAAATCAAAAACAGTCTACAATCCATTGAAAGCAAGTAAAAATGGTTTGAATGAAAAGCGACTTTCAAAAGAAAATTAAGCACAGGCGTAAATTTGAATTAACTTCCCTGTAGTCTTTGGTTAATCCACTTGAATTACAAAACAGGGCGAGTTTATGATACAAAAAGAAGAAGAAAATATAACACAAAGGTAGACTGGGAAAATGTGGCAACAAAAAACCAGGTAGTCGGAGACAAAATATAAACTAATCGATAAATGTTTCGAAAAGTGAATAAAGACATGCGGCAAGAAGTTGGGGGACAAAGAAATAATATATACATACACAAATATCTTAAGAATATATGCAAGACAGTTCATATATGATATATACAACTATTTGCTATACAATAAAATTTATATACACACAAAAAGTTATACAACTGGGATGATCAAATGAAAACACATTCAATTTGTGGGTTCTTTTTGGAAAGTGCGCATACGCCACGTGGGCCTAAATTTGAAATCGTTTGTGTGTATGAAAAAAGGTTTGTGTGTGTGTTAGTGTATGTGTGTGTTCGTGTTTGTGTGCAGGTGCAAGATTGTGAGACGTAATACAAAAATGAGCAAGGGCCAAAGTAACGCATCGGCTTGCACTACAAAACTAGCTGACTAAATATTTGACCAGGATTGTTGCAATTGGTTCCATCGGGTTTGCGGTTGGGTGTGTTTCTTGTCGGCTATATTGTGTTTGAATTTTCGGGGTTTTGTTCTGTTTTGGAAGTTTTGTATTTGGTTTCTGGTATTCTAGCATTTGTTGTGGGTTTCGAGGGGTGCACGAGTTGGTTCGCATACTTTGTTCGACTCACTAAAAAACAAACAAAATTCGATACAAACTGGCTATAGAATTCAGTATAGCCGACTACGTCATTCTATAATAGGCATTCAAATGCAGCAAATTTGGTGGGTTAATATTTCAAGTTTGGGTTATCTATTCGATACGTTTATTCTGTTATTTAAAAAACCAAAAAAGGGAATGAAAATATGAAATTACTAACCGAGCTCTGACTGAATGGCACAATTTCGGTTTTTATATCTATTTGCATATCTATTTATACTTGCATTTTATTTAGGTTCTCGATCATTGTATTGGTGTGTGTAAATGTGTGTGTTTGTTTGTCTGTTTGTGTTGATTCGATTGGAGGTACTTAGTAGTAGTAGTTTACGAAGCCAATAGACCAATGGGTTACAACAGTCAATATCAAAGATAAGATACGTTAGAACACAACAAAGAGTTAAGAAAATTTTCTGTATGCAATAGATAACAAGACATCAAATACGAGTATCGAATACGAGTACGATTATATATACGATAGATGGGTAGTATATATATATCGTGCCGCCAAAAGGAACACAAAAGGTAAATCAAAAGGAGATACACAATATAAAAACATCGAGTTCAATTTGGTTGTACAAATAAAATATATATAATACATATATATATATATATGTGTGTGTGTGTGTAAGATTGTTGTATATTGGTATTGGTTGGTAATTCATTTAGTATTAATGGCAACTGTTTGTCGTGTGAGCGCGTTTTCCTTGCCAACAGTTTGGTAAATCGTTCATTGGTCAAACTGGACTAAACTCTTTCAACGTAGGTAACAACTGAGAGTAGCTTAGAGTATTTCGAAACACTACTCTTTACTCTTGACTTTTTACTGTTTACTTTTTACTTTTTACTGTCTTTTGTTTTGGTTCTCATATTTATCTTGTTCGTATAAAAAAGGATGTGTTTAGGCGAGGTATTAGAAAAAACTAAAAACATACACAAATAAAAACGTTGTTCACTTTTCTCTTCTGACTTCGTTAGTAGTTGAAGAAAAATCAAAATAAAAATTTTAAGAGTACAACTGGCAAAGAGCTCTGGAAATTTTTCATTACCTTGTATAAATGACAAACCAAAAATTGTGTTAATTGTTATTTTTGCCTAATTCTTGGCAACGAAATTGTATTGGCTAATAATACTAAATTGCGCTTGAATATTTTCAGAGTGCCAATAAATTGTAATAAATTTCAACTGAATATATACAATAATATAATGTTTTGATATTCATCAGCATTATTTTTTGAAATCATATAAATATTTTGAGTTTGCGTAGCCAATACAAAATGTTTTCATTCCTGCAAATTTGTTCAGTTAGTTTGAACGAAAAAATACATAAGATAAATGAAAAGGAAATTAAAATGGAATGAAAAATTATTGGAGATGCGCCCAAATATGTTGTAATTATTTCCATTTTCGGCCATTGCCTTAAGCTAAAGCTAACAGAACTTGAGATATTGGCAAATAATCGGCTGCTATTTACAAGCTGAAGCCAAACTGCGTGAGTGCTGAGATATATTTATAGATGGGCGTGGGTGGGTTATGATCAAGGTCAGTTATGGTACAAGAGCGGGCGGGGCGGGGCGTGGCGTCTGAGAGCACAGCGGTGAAAGCGTCAGCGAGGGACGCTTGAAGAGTTGCTGAGCTGAGAGAGCTGTGCTGCCAGGCCAAAGCTACACATCAAAAGTCGGGGCTTTGATCTAACCTCTATGGAAAATGGAAATGTATTACAACAC
Organism: Drosophila mayaguana; assembly: GCA_037075325.1. NCBI lineage: Eukaryota > Metazoa > Arthropoda > Insecta > Diptera > Drosophilidae > Drosophila > Drosophila mayaguana. The sequence goes on along the minus strand of JBAMCG010000080.1, from coordinate 1,249,916 downwards.
GACTTTAGCCGCTTCTCCCCAGAGGTCTTTCTCTTTACAATATTTTCGAGGATTTCTACAGCACACCTGCCGCCTGGTCATATCGCTTATTGCCCATTCCCAAACATTGTTACATGGGGTTGTTTTTTTTTTTTCGTTTAGGAGTAAGATTGGAGATAAATAGAGAGAGATTACTTCACCATCATCATCAACAATTAAGAGATTAAAATATGTGATATATATATATATAGAGTATAAAGTTTGTATAAATTTATAAATATATGTAGTTGTTCATATATACTGTGTGTGATAAAAAAACGGTTAGATTAGAAAACGATTAGTAAATAAATTTGGTTGACTTTTCCATTGATTGCACTTGATGTGCGATTGCTAATAATAAAATGATGTAAATTATGATCGATTCTAGCGACAGACGGGGTGTCGGTGTCACGGCGTCGCATGGTTAGTGATAGATAGATACTTAAGTCGGATTACGAAACAAAACAATAATCAAACCAAATCTGTGATTACTAAAAGGTTTACTAAAAGGTGGGGGCAATCAAGGGTTAAGTGTAACGAAAAATGATATTATCAAATATAACACAAGGAGCGGCACTCCTTTCGATGTCAGATGCCAAACTCTTAGAGATATGTAAGTCAGTTAGGAGGAGCCTAAACTAAGAGAAAGTCCTTGCGAGCAGGCCCTGCAGGTCCTTTGCTGCCCTTGAATATGACGCTGTATTTGGGCACAACACAAAAGCGATCGAATACACTGAGCGAACTTATGAGCTGAGTTAGTTGGCATAAGGAGGCATAGATATTGATATTGATATTGATTGATAGTATATATATTGTATATACAGTCACATTCAAAGCTTGGCTTTCATTTTGCACAGCAGGTTGCCAGATTTATTTACAGAGGCGGCAGCAAGAGGAGGAGCAGCAAAGCGGCTAGCTTGGCTTGAGGCTAAATAGCAAATGAAGCAATACAGTTGTTATATATATATATACATCGATAGGCATGCCTATCGAAGAATTGAAATCTGACAGGTTCGAATACTTTTATTAAATATATGAGGCCTTTAAACTTGTTTCAGTTCGTTTTGTGCAAGCTCCTTTCAACGCAAGGCAAACGCAAACGGCGTAACTTTTCAGCGTATATATATACATAATATATAGATAGATGTATATATTAGAGTGGTTGTGAATAGATTCATACATATTGAGGCGTTATATGGTACAGCAGGGGCTCTTCTTATTTTTACACTATTTTCGATTTGCTTGGCAGTGAATTTTGTATTTACAGAGTGCTGTAAATGCCGCACTAAATGCACTTGAATAGTGTAAAAATAATGTTTGGATTCATACGAAACTAAAAAGTCGCACAGACAAAACCAAAATCGAATCGAACAGAAACCAAATTCCACAGAACTCAAGATCAGAATTATAGAACAGAGGAAAGTATATATTGATTTCTTAATTATTATTAATTTTTTTGTTTTTTGTTTTTTGCTTACGCTGGACAGTTGACATTGACACATACGGATAACGGATAATGAATACGTTACGGTTACGTTTTTATATAGCATATATAGTTATATGATGTTAGGTAAGTAAACACATTACGGATAGGGGTAGATGATTCAGCTGGTAACTGATTGGACTTACCCGAGCCGCGAAGCTGGTGTTGGGCTTTTCAAGCAGCTCCCAGAGATACTTTTGGTACTCCGCGCATTTACCTTCGCCGAACTCCTCCTCGTCCCGCTGCCTGAGCGATTCGGCTTCCTTGCGCATCTCCTCGTGCACGTTCTCCTTCCGCTGATGGTACTTGTGCTGGCAACACGACTCCAGATACAGTTCGTCCACGCCCCAGTACTCCAGATCATCACTAAACGCAAGCACGCACATCTCATCCACAATGTGCAGTTTCCCGGTACGATAGAAATTCAAAATGGAGCTGAAGCTCTTCGGATGACGATCGAAGAAGTACTCGTTGTCAACCAGCGAGTAATCATCGCACAGCTCTATGATGGCCTCGTGGGTGGTGCACTCCCGTAGCCTGCCCAGCCGCGTGTGGGGCAGGCGCTCCAATGTGCGCCACAGCACCTCGTGCTTGACTCCGCCCACATTGATGGAGACGCGGCTGTTCATCTGCTTCGACTGCGCTATCATGAACGGCTCCGGAGGCGGTATGGAGGACATGGATCTGGAATGTGTCCGCTGCAGGGCGCCGGTTGTATTGCTATGGCTGATGCCAGCATTCGAGCCGGCACCGGGCGGTAGCATAACAACGCCGACGCCGACGCCAACACCGCCCACCCCGCCCACACCGCCGCCGAGGCTGCTGCTTGCGGGGCCGCCAATGCTGCCACCAGCAATGCCGCTGCCAGCTCCACCACCACCACCACCTCCGCCGCTGCCGCCGCCGCCGCCTGCCCCACCACTGAGTACCATTTGCTGGTGTTGCTGCTGCTGCGCAAGAGTCTGCTGGGAAGTTGTGGGATTTGAATGCGTTGGTGATGTAACTGGGAATGGAGCGTAACGAACTTCCTTGCCAATGGCCCCGGTGCTGCTACCGACAGCCCCTCCGGTTGCAACCTGCCCCGCTGCAACGCTCCCGCCTCCACCAGCAGCTCCCAGGCCGAGAGCAGCAGCTGCTGCGTGCGCTGCTGCTGGTGCGGCGGATGGGCCAGCAATGCTGATGCCATCAGCATAATCCAAGTGCCGATTGTTGGCGACAACAGCGCCGCCGGCAACAGTTGGCCCACTGTTATAAGCACCGCTGCCAGCTGCTGGGACAGCTCCGCCGACGCAACCATATGAACTAGCTCCACCGGTTCCCATCGCTCTCTCCCAATCGACATTACCGCTTGTATCGTAATAGGGCTGATTATCGCCGCCGTCGGCTGTTCCCGCAAGCTGCAGTCCACGCGCAGCTGCCTCGTGTTGCTGATAAAACAGCTCCGGATGTTGTTGCTGTTGTTGCTGCTGTTGCTGTTGTTGCTGCTGCTGCTGCTGCTGCTGTTTCTGTTGAAGTTTCTGTTGCTTTGACTGTTGTTGTTGTTGTTGTTGACTTTGTTGTTGCTGTTGCTGTTGCTGTTGTTGGCTAGCAGCCTGTCCACCATGCAATTGCCCGACCATTTGTAACACTCCATTATTGTTTTGAAGCGGTGTTGTTTCACCCGTTGCCCAGCGTACCGCCTCACGGTCTCTGTCGCGTTCGCCGACCATAAGTCTGCTGCAGATGGCAAATGCCGCAAATTACCGTTAGCAGATGTATGCGATTGACCCCGCCCCACCCCTGCTACTTACCGCTACATCGCGTCAATTGTTGTCATTACAGCCACCTCCGTCGTTCCGCCGTCGTTCCTCTTTTCCCTAGTTCTTTGGCCAAACTGGTTGTGGCTTTGCTATTGCTGCTGCTCTTGCTGCCTGTGCGCAATTGATTTCAATTTACTGTTATCTGATATCTGGAGATCTATAAATTCAGCAATGGGGCAGCAGTTACGGTCTCTAGCTGGCTGGGACTCTGGCTCTGGCGCACTGTTCGCTTGGCATCCGACTGCTTCTGGCTGGGTCTCTGTCTCACTTCCTGGCAGCTTTCCTTCATGTCTTTGTGTGTGTGGCGTTGTTCTGTTTGTTGCTGGTTGCTGGTTGCTGGTTGCTGGTCGATGTTTCTCTAGGTGTTATTGTTGCGTGTTTAGGCTATGATCACAGTTTATTTCTACGTTTTGGGCTAAATTGGGCGTTGATTCGCACTCCGACTGGCTCAGGCGAAGATTGGCAGCATTTTGTGGGGCTCTAATAAGCAGTGTGTTGTTGCCTTACGGGATATAGCTGCAAGAGAGATAAAGTGCGGTTAGCAAATAAATTATAATACAGTTACGAGTTGGCTGGAAAGCTGATTAAATATCTAATGTCGAATATACCTGAGCCCCAGCAATGCCACGCCCTTGCATTTAGTCAACAATATTTATTGACAGCTGATAAGATAAGCATTGATAAGAGCGGGAGTGCTCCAGCTGACACTGCCCGACTAGCAGATACCCTCCACTCTTCATACCAACGGACGCATAGAGCGATAGACTGAGATTACGCTGAGCAAGGTTATTTATGCTTTTTGGGTTGTGTCACGCCTCCTTATGCCTCCTACATACAATATTTAGAAAACCAACATGCCCGGAAATCCCACTTTTAGTGGGTGCAGGCTATTTATGAGGCAGCGCGGTTTATAGAGCATACTTTCTGGGGCTGCAGCTCCGATGGCTGGCATTGTAACACAATTATGGACAGCTCGGAATTTATTTAATACGATAAGAGCTATGAATACAATCTATGCCATGACATGGGTCTGCAGTTGTCAGTTGAAATGTGGTTTAGCTCTTTTGGTATATGGATATATGAGTATGGTTATATATCAGATATGCGATCCAATGAACTGGCAGCTAGAACAGTTGACAGCTCAGTTATTCAAAAGATAGTCGAGAATAGCCTGAGCCAATTCCACTTTAGTTTATCGCCGATTCAATTTGGCAGCTAAAGACAAAAACATTTGAATTCCAGTTCACCGATTTGGTCGCCCATTTGTTATAGTTAATTTGCAGGAGCCGAAGGCTGCGCACAAATTCTGCATTTAAATGTCGCCAAACAAACGCGCAAAAAACCCGCTTGATGGATCAACATTCGCCACGGCACATACCACGCACACACACACACACGTACACATACCAAAAATATATATAACTGCAGGAAATACGTGATGGGTTGCAAAATATGAGCTGCCCATTTGGGCCTGGGCAAATGCGAATGTTTCAAACTGCATTGGTGGTTGGCCTTTGCCTAAATCGCAATTTCTGCCGCATTGCAATCAAATTTGAATTTTTATGCCGAACGGAAATGCATTGTAATAAGCGCAGGGCTGCGTTTTTGCAAATTATGCACCCTACCCATTGGCCATAAAATGTTAATTAAACCTCACACAGTGCTAGATAAAAACCATGCCGCAATAGCCTTGACTGCCTTTTTTTATTAATGGAACAGCTATTTTCATTTGAACAACAGTTGTAGGCTATCAAGTTTGCAAGGAAGTACTTATAGTAATTTGACTATATCAATATTTTTTTAAATTCCTAAAATCTTGAATATTTTCAGGGCAAATGAAATAAATTAATTTCTTTCTTTTATGATCTCAGTTTTGCTTTTAGCTTTTTTTTAGACGGGCTTTAAATATATTTTTGCGTGCAAGAAAATGAAATACTTTTGTTTTTATTACTTCCTATATAAAATAATAAAAGCTTTATTAAAAGTGGTGTCATACAACTTAAACAAATCTTATCAATATTTACCGATGTATAACATTATTGATCGAAATTCAATTTGACGAGATTTCCTAGGTTGGGTTTTGTCACATAATAGTAATTATTATTGTTAGAGAGTTAAATAAAACAATTCCACGTTGCCGAATTCAAGTTTGAACTGAATTTTGTATTTCCTTAAAATACTAGTCTTATATACCTAACACGAGCATCTACTTCCAGCCACTGGAATATACATTTCCCAGCACACTTTTCAGATTGTCTGAGCCGTGGTCTAGGTTCAGGCTACGTTTTTATTAGTCCCTAGTTGGTCGCTGCAGCTAAGGGATGCGCCAGTTATCGAGTATTATTAGTGATTAGGCACGCTTAATCATATGATACACAATAATCGATTGTTTTGCTATAAAATAATTGGCAATTTGATTATATTGCAAAATGGGTTGCTGTTAATTGCAACCATAATTGATTATTCCAAAAACAATCGCGTCGGCCTCTGGAGTATTCCCGCCGAAAATAAAATATATATTTTAAGCAAAGTGAAACAGACCTAAAAATAAATAAATCATTTAATTAATGGTTATTCAAGTATTTTCTGCTTCTTGCTAATAGTTATTATGCATCTGTTTCTGACTGACACACCTATACTATAGTAGCATATATATGTTAGCCTGGGCTTTGAAACTGACTTCAAACTTTGCTTCGCATAAGTAAGTTTACCTCTGTCCATAAATCACTTTCCCATTCCAGCAGCTCATTTCCGTTTCCGTTTATATTTTGCATTATGTGTAACTCCGATGCTTTAAATTCTAGGGTATTTTATTGCTCTATATAAAAAATCGCTGTTCTATGCGCTGAGTGTTTTATTTAGTGATGCCCAAGGCGCCCGTCACATTTCTGACTCTCACTTGGATATGGCGTGCAAGGACGAAATTATTGCTATACACATATATAGTCCACATATAGGTTTGCTTGGGCTTAGTCCAGTTAAATTGCTATTTATTAGCGAAAACTGCTTTTTACAAATGGAAATGGCAATGGCAAAGCGCGCGCAATTTTTGACAACATTGTTGGCGTTCTTGGATTTAGATTGCTCTTCCAGTCGCGTGCTCCTCACTCAACTTTATGCAATTATTTGCGGCGCAAAATGGAAATAAGTTGCATGCAAGGCGTAATGCAACACGTTTGCGTGTGTGTGTGTGTGCGTCAAGTGGGCAACATCACCTTGACACCTGTTGAATGGCCTCGATGTCTGACACCAGGCAAAAAGTTAAATTGCAATTAATTCCGTGCTGTAATAATGCGAGACGGGCCTCGTTCGCTGCACGTTATATAATTTCATTTGACAGCCCGGTTCTTGTCGTAAAATGTGAGAGAAAGGCGTCAGAATTTATGACAGCACACACACAGAGAGAAAGAGAGAGAGAGAGAGAGAGAGAGACATGAGACTGTACCCAATAAATCTTAGACATAATTTGCCTACACGTATGCACAATTACAAAATGAATACTTAATTGGCCATAAATAGTTTGATAACGCCCCGAGGGAGCTTTCAGCTGTGCACATGTTGTGTGCATGTGTGCATGTGCGTGTGTGTGTGTGTGGAGAGTGTCTCAGGTTACAGTCAGGGTCATTTCTTGAATACATCCCTAATGGAGCTGTGCTGTGCTGAGTAATAAGCAACAGCAACAACATGGACTGCTATTAAAAATTAGCTTACTAGCCATTTAACGCTTAGCCAATGTGGGATGACATGGCATAAAGTTGCTGCGAGCGGACGGAGCTTGTGATTAATGATTTCTTTGACTTGGGCTCTAATTGAAAATGGAGAACCACACTCATGCACACTCATGAACACCCTCACAAATACCCTTGCGTACAGGGGTAATTAGCCAATAGATGAAATAGAAGAGTCTTTAACAGGTTTTATTATAAAGATAAGTAAAGATCGAAGATTCCCATGATTTTAGTACATTAAAGGTTGCTGCACGCAAGTGTAATATAAATATATGAGATCAAGCATGGAACCATAGCCAAAGTCAAAGTGATCCAGCTTATGGACATCAGATAAACATTTGCTCCTTATGCTACAATTGCATGCTGGGAAATGGAAATAAGTTATAAGATAAGAATTTTCAGAATGGCTGCAGCATAGATCTTGAAAAGCAATAGCTAATCTCTGTTAAAAATAAATTTGTAGCATTAATTATAATGCTCAAGTGAAAGAAGAATCAAAATTAAAATAAATAAACCATTGTTACTGCTTCTGTTCTATTCTAATTTATATCTATCGAATGTCGACTATCAATGACTAGTTAAAAGAGTCGACTATCTATGATGCCAACTATCCTTAGTTCTGCACCTGTAATTAGCTCCTTTGCGGCTTTCTGGAATCAATTCAGATGAGTGTGTAATCTAATTCTATATCTCAAGTGATGTGTATTTTAATATATTTATATAATTTACATATATACCACATATACATATATTATGCTTTGATTTATAGCCTAAAGCTCTTACATCAAAATCCCTCTCCTATATTAGAGCTACTCTAATCTAATTTGAAGGACTCGCCTCCTTACAGCTCCATTTATAAGCTGGGAAAACGCATCAATTCAAGTGCACAGAATGGGAAAATGTAAATGGCTCAAGTGCCAAAATTCCACTTAGAGCTCGCATAACTGATGGGGCCCCGATTGCCTGCTGCAATAAAAACAATAGCAGCAGCAGCAACAACAACAATTGCAACAAAAACAACAAGTGCAATGCAAATGTGCTGCAATTGGAATGGCATGGAAAAGCGTGTCAGAGTTGTTCGGCGAATGGAAAACATTTATTGCTGACTTTTAAGGGCCGCTATGTCGACGTTGACTAAATTTATGGTCGCCATTTTGTTGTTATGCTGTTGGCCCGTGCGGCAAACAAATATTTCGAGTCAAGTGCATTTATATATTAGGCGTTGTTGTTGTTGCTGGCGTTGTGGCTGCCATTGTCTTGGTGTTGGCTGCAAATGCGTCAGCACTAACCTCAACACTTAAGCCGGTGCTGTTGGTCATGTGCCTTGTTTGCCTTCAGCACACGCCCAACTCAACTAGCCCCTTACAGCACCGAGCCATTTCCGGTCTCAGTCCACATCCGTTGCCGACGCCGACGCCGACGCCGCCGCCGTCGTCGACGCCATTTTCACAGTAGCTGGCGCTGACCCCTGGCTGCTCTAATTTAGTTAGCGGCCACGAGCGAAACTCAAACAAATTTAGAAAGTCACACACACACACACAAACACACACACACACACATACACACACTCGCACATACTTTGAACGTTTTTGCACACTTTCCATTTTCACGAAGAGAAAGAAAAGAACGGAAAATTGAAGCAAGCAACTCCAATTTTAATTTGGCTTTTGTTTTAGTTTTTGCGTGCGGGCCCGACTTATTGGCCATTGGCATGCAAGCATCTTGACCAACTTGGGGCCAACTTGGCCTTGGCTAACGGGCGCACTTTCTCGATTCGTGTCGCTGTGGGCGTGACTTTGACTGTGTGTGTGTGTGTGTGTGTGTGGGCGTATTGATGGTGTCTGCTGAATGCTCTCTCTCGCTTGCTACGCTTGTGGTCTCTTGGTCCACGCAATTGTTGCACTCGACAATCATATTTGACAAGGTTCCTCTGCGTGTTCAGCCTTTTATTGAGTTACTCAGCGGCTTTAGCGGTTTTACGGCTCCCCTGCCGCATGTCCGCGCCATGGCGTCATCTCCCTGAGCAACAATCGCTGCGATTGACGACTAAAAGCCACATTAATAAGTTACTCATCTGGTATAACTATATATAGCTAACATTATATTTACATAGCTTGTAATAGAACCTAGGAATCTCAAGTGACAAAAACAATTTGCGGCTTATAGTTAATATGGGAAATTTGACAGACAGGAGACAGTTTAATTGAATTAAAATATTTATTTCAGCTAGAACATAACAAATTTAATACTTTTGTGAATGACAATATGTAGATACACATATCAGAATAGTCTCGTAAGAGATTACTGAATAAAACTCATTTTCATATTTTCCATATCATTTAACTAAGCATTTTTCATTTCTTATTTATATTGCGATTTTACAATTACAATTACAATTTATTATATAAATAGATTTATTTCAAATATTTTGGGCAAGCTTATTAAGTAACTATGATTTACCATTAAGCTTCTTTTAGTAGGATCAATGAGAAAATTTGTACTTTTCCAAGAGCTAGTTAATAAATTATTTATTTATTTAATTATTTTCGAGAATTTAAGTTTACAAAGTACTCCTTAATTTTACAAATTTATGTTAATGAATTGACTCATTAATTTAAAAAAAATATTTTTATGTGTTGAGCGGCTGTTCTTTGGCCTTTTCTAACGACTCACTGATTGACATATCGAATCTTGAGACCAGGGATCCAGCGATCCATCGATAAATTACAAGGCTGCAAATATTTAATTCGAAATATTTAGGTTCGAAATGATTTAATTCACAGCACTAACTAATATATATAAAAAAAAAAAAAAAAAAACAGTTGCTCGTGCTTAAATTTCTGACTGATGGCTGTGTCGCCCTTGCGAAGGATAAATTGGGTATATGTTTATGAAGGCAAAAGGGGAGTTAACTAAAGGCCCACAAAAGAATATCTAACTATATATCTGACAATCTAGTCAGGCGTCTGCCATAGTTCACTGGTGATTCAGAATGTTGAGTGCGTTTTAAATTGCCCATTATTTTATTTATTTTTTTTTTGCATATATATTACAGAAATTAAATTTTTATATATTTGCAATATTTTAGTGCTCCGTCATTTATTAAAAACCTTTTACATCATTCTAATGCAAAGATAGATATTTAAGTAAAGTGTAAAGCAATAAATAGTTTATGCTCTTTAAATTCACACAAATTATTTTTGGAGGTTTTTTGATTGAAATATTTAAATTCTGCAAGCGTGTTATAAACCCTTTTTATGTGCTGAACCCATTAAAAACGGGAAATCAGCAAGCATGTCATATAATGGTTTTGTCAAAAAATGTATCTAACAGGCAGGAGGCGTGGCAGACCCCATAAACTACACATATTCTTGATCAGGACGAGCTGAGTCGATACAGCCGTATCCGCCTCTCCCTTCGTTCAACCGTGCTCATAATATTGCCATATTGCACAGTTAGTAGAGCGCGAGCTTATGTATGTGTGGGAATGCTTTCGTACGCATGTTTGCATGTGTTTTTGTAGATGTGCAAAACAGCATCATAGAATGGTTAGAGTATCGGATCTTTGCACTGTCCAGGGTGTCTGCTAGTCGAGGATTCTCGTTTCGATTCGTTTGGCGCTCAAATTGTACTAGCGCTTGTTGCTTGCAGTGGAACGAATTCATGTTGTGGTCAAAATGTAACGAAATGCGCCTTGGCTTATGCTACGTCTCGCGTAGCGTGGCGACGCGACATTTTGTTGTCCTTAACAACGGCGCAGTTAGCGAGTGAATCTAATGAACTATTCATAATCGCCGTGTCTGGGCAGGCCATTGGCCGTTGCTAGTTGCTGTTGCAGGTTGTTGTTGCTGCTTGTTTCACATTAACCGTTAGTTGTTAGCCATAATTCATATACGGCTTATTGATTTTCGATTATGGCCATTGCTCTCTCCGTGTCGTGGTGTCTCAGTGTCTCTGTGTCTCTGCGTCTCTGTCTATCTGCCTGTCTGTGTATCCGTCTGGGCCTTGTGGTGTGCCAACCTGTTTGCTATGCGTGTATGGTATAATAAGTATTACACACGCATACACGGCCACACCCAACACACACACACAGACAGCTTAATAGGTACACATCGCATGAAGATACGTTGTGTTGAATACAATATTAATAATGCAGTTGAATTGGCTTTTGTTATTCCGAATTATTTGCTTTTTGTTTTATTTATTTATCCACTGGCTACACACTGCTAAATGTCCCTTAAGTACATTAATCAAATGGCCTTACATCGATCTCGCTCCCTCCCACTCTCCCTCTGGCTGTCCGCGCTGTGTGAAACACCTCATGCATTTGATGTCCCATAAAATGTTTCAGCTGCCAGCCTCTGATGATGATAAATGGCCATCTGCATGAATCAGTCTGTCTGCCCCCACCCCCCCCCCCTCTACCATTCCACCCCTCCAACAGGCCCGCGAGAAACATATGTAAGCTTAGCCGAGGCATTTATTTTGGGCCAACCACATCTATTAATGTAAAATGTGTATTTATTTATTTATCTGCGTTTCTATTGCGGCTCACTCGATATAAAATCAAAATAAATAATGACCTGACCCAGCGGCAGCAAATCACTTAAAATTCCAAACATCCCACTAGTTCTTCCGCCCCATCTACCACAAAAATTAATATAATATATATGTATATATAAATAACTAAAAACTACTCAAAGATTAATTGGCGAGCTAAAAATAGTTCGCAACAAATATTTTGCTTTGCTACCAACAAAACGCCAAAAGCCAAAGGCCGCTTAGATTATTCGCGTGTTCGCTCTCAATTAAAGCCGCGAAGCTAAGCAAGTTATTATTGCTCCAGTTTTTATTGTTGTTGCTTGCCACGTGCTCAGAAGGCGCATATGGCTGGCAAAAGTTCACGTAAATAAACCATATTTTTGCAACAGCATCTTGCTTAATCTGGAATATTATAATTGAATCGAAAACTTTATAGGCAATTAGCTGCGTCAATCACACCTTAAGCATTCGAATAAATGCGCCATTGGCTTTTGTTCTCCGCTGGCATATCCTATAATCATAGCTGAATGTTTCCAATATATATAGTAATATCGAAACTTATTTTATAAATTATCAGATTATATTAAACATAATAAGGGACTATAGCTGAGATCACAAGAATTCCAAATTTCCATTAATCTTCCCATTTTGAATCTAGCTTTGTTGTGTATAAAAGTCGTTGCAGGGGTACTTTGCACTATCTATGGTAATTGAGGATTCGGCTTCAGATTCGGACTGGAACTCGGATTCTCTCAGCATTCCCATTTGTTTTCACCTCTTTCGTATTCCATATTTCTGCACTGTTTTGCCTTTTTGCTGCTGTGCGACCATCAAATTACGCCATTAATTTTCTCCGATATCTGGCATGCGAATACGAATACGTTTGAGTACATATTTGCAAAAATGTTCGCCGGAATTCGTTGTTGGCAATGTACAGGAATGCGGCACGAAGTAAATCTTTGAACTCATAAAAATCGATGAGCGCACGCAGCCAATTTGTTTACCCAACAGATACAAATAATCTGGCCATCCAACGAACGAAGACGTCTTCGTTGTGATCTTCCAGCTGTGACGTCATCCCAGCACCGGTGAAGACTCTCTCACTCTCTATGCCTATGCCTATCTATTTCTATGTCTCTCCATTCAGTCGGTTTGGCGTTTTTGTTTTATTTTCGAACTGAATTATTCGCTGCGGTCGCCCTATATGTATCCGAATCAGGCGGGGATGCGGGATTTGCCTACTTTTGGCCTTTTGGCACTTGGCCAGCAATAAAAACAACTTGAAACAATTGCAAAGATTGCCTACCCTGGGCTGGGATGAGGGCTGGGATATGGCTTGGCCCTGCGATTCGGCAATGGTCGAGTGATTTCCCTATGCGTGTGTCCCCAGAACGCGGCAGCAGTGAGCTGAGCCAGCCTTTGTCTTATTTCTGCTCAAATGTAACGAAGGACACAGGAAACCAGAAGCCAGCTCTAAAATCGCTCAATGGAAATAAAATTGTTTCCCTTCTTACTTTCAGTGATGAAGATTTGAATTATTTATTTAACTAGAATATTATTTCAAATATAATTTGAAATTTTAACTAATATTCTATCGCACCTTTCGCAGACCAAGTTCACTTTCATAAACTCAAGTCTGACTTGTATCAGTATCTCGAATTGTTGTAGGTGTAAAATATTTCATTTGTTTAGGGTATCTGCGAGTCGTGCATTTCCAGGTCACAAACTTGTACACCCATTTTGAATTAAATAAATGTGTTTGAAGCTTATTGCGTGCCATAAGGCAGTAGGAAATTGAAAACCAAATCAAACTAAAATCCCATTTTATTTAGAATACGTATCACGTATACGCAGCGTCTACCGCACAAAATCCACACACACACGCACACACACACACGCATGCGGATGTAGCAACGTGTGGCAGGAGGCAGGCGGAGGCGTAAAAAGTGTTGCGCATATTTAGGGGCTTTAATTTCCTGCAGCGGCCTTGAGACAACAAATTGAAATTCATAACAATAATGATGAGGGACAAGAGCCCAAAAACGCTTGACTAACTGCCATGAGGATACCTTCGGCCTTTGTTGGGGCTGGTATTTCAGCGCGCTAAGGACCTTGGAGCAGATTCTTAGCCAGCTGAATAGAATGGAAAACAAATGAGTTAATACAGTTGTTTGCCTTAAATGAGTATGCAAAACGAATTTTTAATTATAATCATTTACTATGTCATATTCTGTTTATATTTCGAATATTGTAAACAAACTGGAAATATGTCGATAAATATCTAAATGCGCTATTCCACATATTATTACCAAATCTACAATAAACAACTTTCTATTGTTTCGCATACGAAATAAACACAACATTATTCCAACAATCAAAGGGTATTCAAAGGGTATTTATTGAATATTCTAATGTAAGCTGCGGGGTGTAATGCTAATTTGCATGCAAATGAATTGAGAGTGATTTGCAAATAGCTAAGGCACGTAAATGAATGACGACTATATTCCAGTTAGACTTTAATAATTAAGTCCATTTCACGAAATTGTAAGCGATGGCGATGTAGATTTAGTTTCACTTCGATTTAGGGATTGCAGATAATCGTAAATTAAAAATTACTAACAAAATAAAGCATTGCAGAGTCCTTCAGCTATTTCGATGTGTACCACTTCCCACCCACACTCCCACACACCCACACACACGCACACTTATTTATACAAATAGATACTCATAATCAAGCAGTAACCAGCGTGTCTGCCTATGGAATTGCGAAAGTAGATTCGTTTGCCTCGCCAACAAAACTAAATGAATTCAACGCACAGATATGAGCAGCAATAAAAGTGAATAATAATAATAATTCGTAGAGCGGTACGCATACACCGCCTCCTGCCTCCTACGCTCCAGCAAGCAGCTCCCTTTCGCCACTCCAGAAAGCTCTCTCAGTTCTATCGCTTGATGCAATTTTACTTCGTAGTTTTTGTTGTTGTCTTGACTTCGTTTGGTCGAGTTTTTCCAGTAAACACATTGACACTGAAAACGACGCCGACGCCGAGCGGCTGAGAGTAATACGCGCTCTCTCGCTTCCACTCTCTCTGTGTTGTTGCCTCTCTGGCTCTCAGTGTGCGCAGGGGCTTCCAGGACGAGCACCTTTTGGGGCCTGTAGTTGATTTGTGCGAAAACCTGTCGATCTAATGGCTCTGATAAGCAATTGATAAATGCCAAATCTTTTTTGGCACTTTGAGGTCAGCTATTTGGCATTTGAAGGACCAACCCGCTGCCGACCAGACAGCCAGCCTCAAAGCCGGAAGTGTGTGTGGGGCCACATCAGTCAAGACGAGGACTCTGGCGTTGCGCAGCTTTGGTGGCGCGAACGAGCAGGCAAAGCGCAAAGCTCAACCAATGACGTCATCACTTGCGATACGTACACCTCGTAATGAGGTTGTTAGAAGTTGTACGACAGCGGGCGACCTACTTTGCCTTTTACGAACATCGCAGCCGCCTCGTGCGCAAGGGAAGTTTTTTTCTTTCTCTTCTTGGATACTGAATGAAAATATGATACAGAATACAACGCGCCTGTTTCTGTGCAGTTGTTGTTGTAGTTGTTGCTGTTGCTTCTTGTGTTTGTTGTCAATTTGTAGGTTTTGTTTGTGTGGCATGTTGCACGGCTCGTTCCACTGCCGCACAGCGGTACGCCTGCACCAAGCTCGTATTGTGGTGTCGTCGTGGCTGTTGTGAAGGTGGTGCACTGCTGAGGCCACCACCAGCTGATGCTGCTGAAACACCGAAGCCAGCTTCCTTCTCTGCACAGCTTGAGACTGAGTACACATTAGCTGTGGCAGCGTGTCGTGAAATATCGTGCCACCGATAGCAGCACGAGTTCTTTTTGATGGTGATTAGACCAAACCTCTTGCTAGGACTTTATTGGCAGGAATCCTCTATAAATACAAGCAGACGCCTCTGTCAAAAGCTATAGGATTGCAAGATGGGTACGTCGAATAGGCACAGGCCTGTATACATTTCACCCTTTCCTTTGCTGAGTAACATAAAAACGGGTCTTATACAAGTTGTCATCTCTATTGTCGCAGTTTCTGCTGTGCGGTGGGCCATTACAAGGATTTGGACGATGTTGCGCCTTCCACCAAAGATTTACAGTACGTAGTGCGAGAGGCTTCCACTCATTGTCTCTACTTGATGCCCTTGTGCTCGTCAGCCAGTCAGCCCTGCCTAGCCCTGGTTTCGTTTGGCTTTACCCATACCCTGCAGGTGTGCATTAAAATTCGGCTGCGCGCATTTTGGTGCCTGCGTTCTGTCCAGTTTCTGGTTACATCAGCACGCACATAACTTCAAATTAAAGCAGGCCGAAGGTCGTGGCATGCAGCATGCGGCACGCGGTATGTACTGCAATCTTTCATTGTTATGACCAAGAGCTGATTGTCTTTCGCTGGGCTAACAAACACGGCCACAGACTTTGAGCCTGTTGGCTGGAATAATTACGCAAGCGGATCTCATAGCTAGGATTCTCATCCAGTTCAATTATTATAGTTATATGATTTGCTTTGTTTTTAAGTTCGCTTGTCTCATTAATTGCTGTTTTGATTCTGAGGACGTCAGCTTGCCTTGGCTTTGTGGCTTCCGTTTTATTATTTCAGTATTGGCCCAGATTTCACCTCGCTTTTGTTATCTTTTATTAATTTGGCCAACAGCAATAATAATAACTACAGCTACAGCAACGGCTGAAGCATTGTGAATGATACAACTCAATGGTTTTTATTGAATTCGAATTCTCATTCTCATTCTCATTCTCATTCCCGTTGCCGTTTGCTCCGCCGTCCCGGCGCCCCGTGTTCTGCTTCGGCCGCAAAATCTAATATCTATTGCTATTTTTGGCAAAACGCCGAACAGCTTGGGGAGCCAACACCAATAACAACAACAACAACACCAATAACAACAGCAACAACAACAACAACAACGACAACAACAATAATAACAATAACAATAACAATATTAATGCTGACCCAGTCAAATGGGAAATTTCTTTGTAATGATTTTTCTTATTTTTTTTTTATTACTTTAATTTGTTGTTGCTTTGCGCGTTTTGTTGATTTAACACTTTGGTTTTTATTAAAATTGCTTTTAATTGATTTTCGGGCTAGGCTCTACCAATGACGCCAATGAGTATGACGAAATCATTCGCAGGAAATATGAGCATTTTATGGTAGTCGTGGTATTTGTGCATGAGTTTCAAATAAAAATCAATGATGTATTTAGACATATAATGTGCATGGAATAGTTTATATATTTCAATATATATAGGTGTATATTTAAATGTTTATGCATATGGTGTTAGACCATTGTGAACTGCTGCTCATGACACACCTAATTTTCCCAGCTTACACGTGTCTACATGTCTCTGCCCATGCTTTTCACACTCATCTCGTTTTCCAGTTCCTGTGACATGTAACAACAACGTCGACAACAAATTTTACTGGGCCAATTGCCAAAGTAAAGACCAAAATGTTTCTTAATTTGTTCATTACCAACTGCTGTTTGTCTTATTTTTTCCTGATTTTCTTTCTTGACAAGTCCACTGACAACATAAATGCGCCAACATTTATGTCCCCTTATACACCGCTGCCATCGTTCTCTTTCAAATACCAGAAACATTCGAATACCCTTACAAGCACCGAGTGTAAACGGTACAGTTGACATACCATGTATACCCTTTCCATAGCTAAACAGCCTATTTAAGCTATGCAAGGTAAACTACTATATCATTAGGCCTTATCAAGATATTTTGCAAATATTCTGCGTCTTTTTTATAATTTCTAAAATTGCATATTTCTCAGCAAGTGTATTGGAGCTTCGGCGTGATGACAATAGGTTTTTCTGCCTATTTTAAAGTGCCTTCAAATTAACGCGGCCGCCTTCAGCGAAGGGCGGCGAGGCAGAGGAGAGCTTACGGGAGACATAGTCACATGCCAGTGAAAATTTAATGAAAATTTGCCGAAATCTTTTAGAAATATTTGAAACTAATGTGAAAAATGCACTTGAGATCAAATATGTACAGCTGCCAGATACCCTGTAAATAAATAGATTCCTGATCTGGCCGTTCTTTGGCATATAACTTAGTGGCAACGCTATGCTCAGCTGTTAAGAGATATCCAAGATAAACTTAGTCTCACTGAAACAACCAAACGTGGCAGTACTATAAACATAACTATATGTATATATACTTATCCATAATACTATACGCTATTTCGATTTATTATATTCGATTTTATACACTCTAATAATCGAGCAGTGAATAAAATGAGTCATTGATCAATCAATCCGCACTCTCGTCAGCCTTTTTGTTTTTTTCGTTGCTAATCAATCAAATCTGGAACGCAACAATGTTACGCTATAAACTCTATATGCGAGTACACAAACTATATATACAGATTTGGGATTCGTTGCGCCGGCTACGTGTGAAAAAGCAAAAGTTTGGCTAAATTATTTTCTATTCAAGAGCCATATTGTAGTAAATGTGCACAGAGCTGAAATCGCTTTTCGTGTTGGGTTCGTGGAAAACTGTATAGTTTAGAGGCATTGATGAAAATGGAAGGGCGAGAGGGCAAAAAAAAAAAAAAAACAAAAAACACTCATTGTTAATATCGATTGCTCTATATGGGTCAGTTTATGACTAACGACAAAATACTGTCCCAGACAACAACGCACAAGAGACAGCAAAGTGCGACTTCCACTCGTCCACTCGTCCACTCGTCCACTTGTTCATTTATCCATTTGTACAATTACATTTTCGATTTCCCTCACGCGCCCTGGGCGGGGGTGGGAGAGAAGCCATCTCAAGGTCGCTAGGGCCCAAATGATGGCTACATAAACTAATTGCATGCTCGTATAATTCGATGCTAGCACAAATTGTTTATTCTTATGTCGGCGATTCAAAATAAACAACAAAAGCAGCAACAACAAGGAGAAGTGCGCACTTCTCCCTAATGAGAGAGCCCAGAAGTGCCTTTCATACGCAGAGATGTAATCAAAAGGTAAAGGCGCTGGCCACAGCTGAAATGTGTCGCTGGCTGTTTGCAGACCTTCGCAACACCCTTCAATAGTTCTCTGGCATGAGTTCAAGCAACAACGTCAAGGTGGCCTTTCAGTAATGAACCAAATTCTGTTTTATTTTTACATTTCTCGTTTTCTTTTTTCTTCTTTTCTTTTTGGCCTGGCTTGGTACATTAACGGCCGCGTCCGTGTAGGCAGAAATGCTTTATGGACCAGCTGACATTTCTTATATGTGCCTCTGTCTCTCTGTGTGTGTGCGTGTGGATTTGCGTGTGTGTTCGTGTCTTTTTCTGTCTTGCCACACCCACGCCCAAGCATACGCCCCAGCCGCCCTCGTCGCTTCTTTTTGAAGTGCGCGTGCATTTCAGCGCATGAATTTAATTGGCTTTCAACGAGCATCAACAATTGTTTATGGCCAAGCGCTGCTGTTGGCCTTTATCACAGGCCAGCAGCTGATACGAAAACATATAACTTATAAGCAAATATATAATGCTCGAGGCGTATCTAAATTTGTTTGTTTTTATGTTTTACCAAATTTAATACAGCTAAGATTTTCCAAAGTAATTTGTTTGTTCATGCCCCCATTAGTAACTCTTTGAAGCAACTACAATTAGTTGCTGTAAGTCAATTTTATTAATTATTATAAGATAAAGTTGGCTTTCGTTTTTTTTTAGAAAATAATAGTTCATTATTTTGTCAAAATTACTTATTTACCATAAAACTGTTTTTTTAATAAATTGAAATATATAAGTATATAAATTCCAACTGAATTATAAAAAATCCCTAATTCTATAAAGTAAACAGGAATCTATATTAGAAATTTTGAGACTTGCTAAATATGTAGAACATATAATTTAATAACTGACTTTCGATAAGGTTATTATCGATAAAAGCGTGGCTATTGATTTTTAGAATCAAACTCAAGTTGCGCGCTGTATGTACGGACTTATCAACCAAAATTTCAAGTCACTAGATCTTACATTCTCTGAGATCGACGAGTTCACATACGGACAGATGGACAAACGTCGACCCAGCTCGTCCTGATTAAGAATATATGTGCTGACTCTTACATACATTTAATAAAAGCGTGTTTATAAATATATACATATAAATAAATATAAAAATATGTAAATTATATATAGAATATAAACATATAATAAATATAAGACGGAAGGCCGCCGTAAGAAAGATAATTATAAGACAGTTGATCATATAAATTGAAATCGTGTTTCGCTTTAAGTTAATTTGATAATTTAAGAGTAACTGCAATTAATCTTTAGTAACGAAATAAAGTTGTAGTTTATTATTGAGAGAATGTCGTTAAATTGACTCTTTAAATAATTATGTGAGTTTTTAAAATGCTAATAATAATATTGATCAACAATTTACATGACATTTTAAGAGTTATTTATTACATAGTAGTTGCAGAAACTATTACAAATTATTAGTACGAATACAAACTGCTAGCTCAACTTTCTCTATTTAATTCATTAGCCAAGCAATGACAAAGCTCAAAATTGATCAAGAATCATATAAAAGGCAATATTGAATCATTATTCCACGCACACAATTACGAATAATAATTGTTATAATAGTGAATCCTCTGAGTTATTGTACACTACCACAGCTGAAAGCCATTCGGACTGAGATTTAAAAGGATTACGAACACAGAATGCGTTAAGGGTAAATGACTTTTATTGAATCTGTAATAATCTGTAATCGCTAGAATTAAATTCAATTATGGTCGTTCGTTGCAGTCTTGAGAGAGTTGACGACATTTTAAATTTTATACCAGGGCCAATCGCATACAGCCTTTGCATATGCATTGTCATGACTTTTGAAATTAATTGAATACACTTGGCAGTTTTAATTGCGCATTACCCGGCAAACGGGCAATAAATTAGTGTAGTTGAAGCCATAAATGCCATTTTTACAGCCACTTTTTATTGGCCTGTAACGGGTCCCAGGCCTATCCACATTCCCAGCCTCGTCCCCAGCCCCGTCGGCCTCGCTGCATGCATCGAACTTTGCTTTTTGGTATTGTTTTTGTTTAAATACTCATTGAAAAGCGAGAGCAGGAGTATATTGCGTTGACGTCAAGCGTAAAAAGAACTTAACTAAAAGTTGAGTGAGTTAATAATAGGATCCGATTGCTATCCACATGCATAATGAGTAAGTTTTGCTGACATGCAATTGAAAGGTGTAGAGCATCGGGCAGCCAGTACCACCCGACTGCCGGCTGCTTTTTGTTTCACACACATTTTGTTTATGTTTGTATGTTTGCGGTCGTTCGCCATTTGCCTTCGGCCTATCCATGGGCATGCAAGAGGCCCGAGTGCCATCCACAGGGTGAGGCCGAGCAGGGGGTGAGCGGAGCCAAGGGGCTATGACACACAACCTCAATCCGCAAATTTATGCAAAGGCATGAAACGCTCGATAGCTGCGCTGTGTGCACAGTTTGTTAACGAGCTCGGAACAATGTGCAATACATAATTAAGCCCTTTTAGTTAACATGGGCTTTAAGCTGTCAGCGTGAGGCTGAGTTACAGCATGCATATTTTGCCTCTGATGTGCAGACAACTTTCTTTATTTACACAGCCTGAACAGGTGCAACTTTAAAGCGGCACTCACTAGTTAAAGGAAGTTGCTTTAAGCAACTTTTAAATTAATTTTGTACACTATTAATATCGTGGGAGCTAATGGTGTGCCAGGAGCAATTCCATGTAACCTGAATATAATTAAAATTAAAATTTGTCATTTATTTAAATTAATTTATTTTAATTTGAATAATAAATTCAAATAAGTTAAATATAACCTGGATATGAATCAAATTTAAGTTGCATATTTAAATAATTTTATAATTTATTTAAATTTTTTTATTTAACTTAAATGAGTTACTCCAGTAACAGTTAAGTATAAATGTAAATGAATATGATTGAAATTAAAAACGAATTTAATAATACTTCTACAGCTATTACTAACTGCAATATGGGGCATATTTTATGTGGGAGTCAAGCATTTTGAAAATAAATTTTACATCCATGTTAAAATAAATTTGTATTGCAAAAATCTACCATTTCTATTTTTACTGTTTATAACATCGTTCACATTCATCGTTCACTCTCATTGTCATTGTCATTGTTAAGAAATTTTAGTTCTAATAATTTCCTTGTTGAAATTCAAAAATAAAAGCACAAAAAAGTCTTATAAATAAAAAATAAATTTAGTAATATATATAATTTGATTTTTATATAATAAAAACAAAAACATGAAGTCTCATTCATTAGTCATTTCCTCTTTTATTTATATAATTTGCATATTTTCAATTTATCTACGATATAACTATATTTTGTAACTCGCATAATTAATTATTTCATTTGAATTTGGTCTGAACGATTCTGTGCCACATTCGCCACATTTATGTAACACTTTGCGGTTCTAAATCAGAAATCAATAAAGCCACAACAATGCCTGAAACCACAGGCAGGTGTCAGCCAGCAAGAGACCCGTAAGCTTCTTCGCTCTTGAGCTGCACTTGCACTGACATAATTCACGACCCAGAAAACGAGCTCGAAGCGCCAGCCGGCTCAAGCAACAGCAGTGGCTAGCTGCTAGCAGCAACATTACTAATAAAGCCTCATAAAACTAATTTATGAGCAGCATTTGGGTTGCTCTTAAGGCAGCCAGCGCGAAATGCAGCACACTTGCAGACACTGCGTTTGAATTAGTGCGGGCGTTGCGTATACGCAGCGTGCGCTAAAATTACCAACATGACACAATCAAAACGGAAATAAATTCGCATTCGTGCAGCAAGTGCAAATTGCAATGGAGATGCGGGCGTAGGCGCTGCCGATGGCGATGGCGATAGCAATAGCTGTGGAGGAGGAGGAGGAGGCGGCGCTGGCACTGGCGCTGGCGCAGTCTTAAAATAAGTGCAACTAATAAACATAATGACTTTCTGTGGCATCCATGGGAACTGCGGTAAATGCTGCCGTAGCAGCCACAATGTTAATGGCACAAAACTTTCCTCGTTGGGGCATGTCCGACCGTGGCAGGGGCCTTATCAGTTGCTGCTGCTGCTGCTGTTGGTGCTGTGGCTTCCTTTGACGGAGAAGCGGAAGGCGCAGTTTTAGAATTGATGACGGCATTGCCGAGGCAAATGCAACCACCAAGCACCGAGAGTGGGTTTCGTTCACTTAGATGCTGTTGGCTGCCATTTATTGTTGCTGGGATATTGTGAAAACGTGGAAATGAGCTTCTGCCACTTGGCAAACGGCGAAATTAAATTTTTATCTGGAAATATACGTGGGCATCGGTGCAACGGGCTAGTGAATTGCGAATATTGTTTGCTCGCAAATTTTCAATCGACCTGAACATATGTTGGCCATAAACGACTTTCATTGCGCTATGGAAAGTAAGAAGCACGCACACACACACACACGGAGGGAGAGCTCATGTTTGTAAACAAATTCTATGCGAAAGCCATGGTTGTTTATACTCAAGTGTTGTTGGCGCCTGCCACACAGCGAAAACAATAACAATCATGGAATGGCCCAAGAGTAGCCAGATAAACAAACAAGACGCATATTACGCATTCGCCGCGTTGACACATGAGGCGCACAGGTCGCCGTGCGAACAGCGCCACAAATATGCTAAGAATTATAAATCTTGAGCGTATTAATAGATGATTGTTGTAAAATAATTAAAAGCAGAAATGAAGGCAACGCACACAACCCACATGAGTAAGAGGTTATTTTTGTGTGCAGCGCTTCTTGAATTTTGCTAAATTTAAATTAAAATTCACACAAAGCGCACACACTCGCTGGCTGATAGAGAGCAGGAGGGGAGGGAGAGGTAGAGTGAGATGTATAGAAAGAGAGCGATAGCAGTGGATCCATGCTGCAGTGCAGCCGCAGTTGCCGGCTATTTCAGTTGGCCCACATACCCGCCTAGCACACGCACGTCACGCCTCTCTCTCTCTCTCTCTCACACACACTCTCTTTCTCTCACTATACCTCTCTTTAGCTCTCATTGAAAACAAATTCTATTTTAAGGCGTTTGGGAAAACCACCTGATAAACGAATAAATGGAATCGTTCGAGTACCCAGCGCAGTCCCAGCAGCAGACCAGGCCAAATCGGACCTGCCAGCACATGCACATACTTAAATATATATATATGTATATATAGGCATGTTCCACTCGCCCCACATATATATTGTTTATTTGGATTCAGAGAACACTGCATGTCTATATATTTATTTAATAAATGCCCAAAATAAATTAATTGCATAAATGGCTGGCACAGCTGTTAGGACTTGGCCCACTGCCTCCGCCGCTGCACCTGCAAAGCGGCTTTTGTTGATACAGCTCCGGCAGTTCGCTGCGCTTTATTAATTATTGGCTAAAAACCTATCTGAGCATCCATTTCCTGTCTGTCTGTGCGTCGGCTGCAAATTCCATTGATTTTGACGAAGGAGGGAAAAACTTTCTTAATTGTTTTTTAATGCAAGTATTTTATGTTCGAACATAAATACTTTTCAGCAATTCTTTAATACGTCTTCAGATATATATAGCTTTTATTCATTGCACTTTTGATGAGCCAATGGACTGGGTCCTAAAAAATGCTTTTAGATTTTTAATTGCCACAATTTAATTATTAAATCAACTCGCCTAACTTTTGTAATCAACAAAATAAATCAATAAAACAGAAGCATTTTCTAAAGAGAGAAACGAACTCAGAATCGCTTTGTTTTGTTTACAAACACAAATTGCGCGGCAAGAAATTTCAGTTTTCCATTTTGGGATCTGAGTGCGTTTGTTATTTACAGACGGAAAGTGCTGCTGTTAGATCTCGTTGGGGCTGAGTGTGTGGAGTGTTTCTTAATTTGAAGTATCTCGGGCTGTTTCTGTCAGCTGCAGATACTCAGATAAATAGTCGGCCCGCGCCCCGCGCCCCATGCCCCTCGGCGGCCCACTTCCTTCTCATAACGGCTCATGCTCCACAATTTAGCGTCAGCTTTGTGCAACTCAACGAGTGGAACAGAGGCGCGGCACGACGGGCGTGAATGAGAATGGGCTGGCAGCACAATGACTTGTGTCATTGCGAATGTCAAGATGTTGCCGCTCCACTTGCCACTAGCGCACTACAGTGCAGCTGCAGCGCGCTCTAAACGTGGCTAGAACAATAGGCAGTCAAGCTGCAGTCGGCCTGCCTGCCGACAACGGATCCATTCATGCATGCCGCACACATGGCACCCTTGCACACACACACACACACACGCACACATACAGTCGCATAGCCTTAATTGTTTTTCGCCTTTTGCTTGGCTGCACTCTTTGACCGGGTCCCCCGCGCAGCGTAACGAGATAATCTCCTCAAATTGCCGAGCTGAGCTGAGCTGGGCTGGGCTGAATGTGATTGGGCCTGAGCTGAGCAGCAGCTTGTCGCAGTCATGCAGCAGCAGAGTCCCCAGAGACGCGCCAGAGTGCTGCCTACTTGCAGGCGCAAATTATAATGGCATTGCGAGTGTCGATGTGGGAGAGTCGTGTGCGTATGCAAATGCACACGATGCATATACGCGATGTCAGACGCTGCATGCAACAAATTACAGACGCTTTTGTAGCTCAATTCAATTACACTTACGGCCACCCACTGTGGTATGTCCAGCCAGCCGTGTCAGCGGCGCGACATAGCTCGCAGCGCCGTGTCCTGCCAGGGGCTAATCGATACATCGCCCGGCGGGTCGCCTGTTTGCAAATGTGCCACAAAATGCCGCAATTGTCAATCAATTGCATGGAAATTATGTCAACCAGCAGCACGGGCCGTAGATCGACTTAGGTCTACGGTTGACGTGGGGCCCACACGAGGCCACGCCCCCTACACTGCTCCTGCCTCTGGCTCTTCCTGTGTTTGTTTGCCGATGTCGCCTGTCAGAGGCAGTCGCCAAAAAGGAATTGAAAAATCGACGCAAAATGTGTTTGTCCACACACACACACACAGACACGAGCTGCTGCAGTCTGTCCCTCTCTCTTTCTATTCGAGTTGAGTAAACAAATTTGCGATAATCTCTACTTGAGCGTAAAGTGTTCCACACTAGACCAAAAAACGAGGAAACCACATACATCACGGCGCTAAGTTGATGATAATGATGATGTTGATGTGATGTGATGAGTGCGATTATACAGCCAATGCTTAGCGCTTCAAGAGTGCTTATGACAACAACAACAACAACACCAACAACAACTACAATTTCTCTATAAGCTAACACACACACACACAGAGACTTTGCACATATTCATTTGCTCGCTTGAGCAAATACGTTGCCTTAGAAACACACGCACACACCCAGGCACACACACACTCACACGTACACACACACACGCACATAACTACAAATCAGGCCCACAAAGCATTTATGGAATTGCTGAGCCTGATTACGAAATGTTCATTGGATGACTGCATATGGCCTGACAAACAGTTACGGCATAGAGAATTTACTCCCAATGAGCTTAAAATATTTGTTTACACAACACGACAAATATTCAGTTTCGGATTATCTATTTGAAAGCTGAAAGGCATCTGAAAGATCTATTATTGAATGTTAAAAACATCAAAGCAAACTTACATTAAACAGAATCGAAGTGAAATGAAAGTCGCATTCTTAAATTAAATACTCTTACTATTTCTAGCAGAGCCAGCCTGAATGGCTTCAAATCAGTAAATAAGTAAATAATAATAATAATAATAAATAAATGAAATAAAAACAGCTGAGCTATATGAATGTGTCGAGCGATTTATCTATTTTATTTATCTTTCACAAATGCAAAACAAACAAATCATCGAGCAAAGAAACAAACGCATGAAATATGGCAAGGCCAAGCGGAAGTGTTTCATCATTGAAGTGAGTTTTCAGCGCATCCTGAAAATGTTAAATTATAAGAGGAAGGTTGAAAGTCAGCAAGAAGTCGATTAGCTGAATTGAAAGAATTGCAAATAGGAAATAACACTTTAGCTTAAATGCGAATATTCATTAATCCAGAAGTACATGACTCTAGATATTTTGTATTAAATACTGAAAAGAATAACAACAATATATGAAAATAGTGTAGTCCGATGAAATATGAATAGCATAGCAAACAACACTCTCAAGAGAACATTACTGTAAATAATAATTAAAATATTTAATTACAACTTAAAGTATTCATTCACATCGTTTAAACCCGAAAACTGAATCGAATCACACTTTTCGGCATCCTGTGCAGCTGCGGGCATGCAAAATGATGGGTATCTCGCAGTCAGGTCAGTGTTGCGACTTGATGCTCACGACTATTGCTATTGCCCAGGTCTTTCGCATGCCCAAGGAACATAATTTCATAATTTTTATGACAAGTGCTGTCAGGCAGATGCCTTATGGCAGTACTGCGCGCCTCTGAGAGCCGGCGCACATAAAAATTGATTTGTATATTTATGTATCAAATAAACTTTGCAATTTTATTGATTTGTTTGTGATTTTTGAGTGCTGCTAAAGATCCCTTTATGCTGATTTTTGTTCTTATTAGTTTTTTATGAATGACTTGCTCAACTTTTACCATTTGATTATCAACACATTTTCACTTGAATTTGGTTTTGTAATCCAAGCTAAATTTAGAAATGAAGCAATAATTCATTTTGAAGCTAAGAAGCGAACAAGTTTTACTTTGAATTTATAGCCTCAACTATGAGTCAAGATAGTGAGAAGGCTTAAGCTAATGGGATTGGGCTATTCACTTATACAAATCAGAAGAATACTGTGAGGGCGGCCTGGTATTATTAATTATTTGAAGAGCAATTCTGGTAAGCAGAAGCAGCTCCTTCCTTTTGGTCGGCTAACGACACAGAGCACAGCAAGCCATCCACCGGGCAGGAGGAGCAGCTCGCTTCCGACTCCGTCTCCTGCTGCGCGTGCTGTCAGCTCTCAGGTAAATATTTTCAATATAAATGTATATAGTGCTGGCTCGGATCCACCCGAGTTGCTCTTAGTGCAACACACATGCACACACACACACACACACACACAGACACACACATACACACGCACGCTGGCACTCCCGCTTAACTACATGCAGCCAGCCTGTGGCTCTGTTCCTTTTAGTATTTCACGTAAAATGTAGCCATATGTTGTCTACGTGTCTCCTGCACAGTCAAGCCTTGGGCTCGGAGCTAGACTATAGCACAGTGGAATGCATTAATAATAAAGTGAGCAACACAGCCAGCGGAGCAGAGAAATGTCTTGAAAGCTTTCAGCCATGTTTTAGTGCATGTGGGTTGCTATAGATCTCACTTTATGCTTGCAGCACGCTCTCTCTGTTCGGGATTCCACTGGTGCTCATAGTCGAGTCCACCTATAGCCGATTTTATGCACATCCTCGCGGACGCAGCAGCAGCTGTGACATAAATAAACAAACAGTGGCACATGCTTCGCTTGCAACGTGGCGCCGTCCGCTGCTTGCAGCCAAATGGGGCAACAAAGGACAGAGCCAGATAAAGCCACTGACATAAAGCCCCGGTGGCCATTACTGAGCCCGACCAGTGAGCATGAAGGAGAGAGGAGAGAGGAGAGTGGAAAGCGGAGAGAGGAGTGAGAAGCCAGCGGATCTCAGGCTCTGTTTTAACACGAAACTGAAAAGCTGACGCGAATCGTTTGGGCTCTGACCTCGCCTCTCGCCACTCGCCTCTCGCCTCTCGCCTCTCGTCTGTCGTCTGGCACGTTTTGTATTTAGTATTTTGCTCGCTTTACATTTTATTCGCCGCGTGCAAAAATTTTATTTTTCAATTTCCTTAGAAGCTTTGATCCGAGCCAGCACGACATGACTCGCTCTACAGGGCAAATGATGTGCCTGCCGCCTGTTTGCTCCTGATACTCGCAAAGCTGGCAAAACAGGCTAAACTTTGCGACAAGCTGTCCCACTCCCAGTGGCCCCGCCCCTATTTTGCTCGTGTGCAACTGACAGTAACAAGTTCAACAAAAGCGCCAGCGCTTTTAACTTTATTAAGATATCACAAACATCTGCCCATCTGCCACGCCCTCAGCAACGGCGACGTCGAACGCTTGAACAGTCTTCTCACATAATTTGCAGCAATGACAAGAAGGGGTTTCCTAATTGAATTTCAACGCCATTAAAAAAGAATTATGCCAGCCTGTGTGAGAGATGCGAGCTGAGAGTTGAGAGAATCCAGAGAAGCGACTTGACAGCTCCGAGTTGCGAATGGCGAATCGCTTGCCACAGAGTTGCTTAGATAATTGAAATTATCACAGTCCTAATTATGAAGTTCCATTATCGCTATTCTACCTAATGCTGATGACGCTAATGGCGGCTGCAGCAGCCTTGAAGCTGCCAGCAATTAGCCCTGGCTCACAGAATGGAGCGCAAAGCAACCGCAAATGGTTTGCAGTTGGCCGAGCTCAGGGGTCGCTGCTGATGCTGATGACAGCTGGAGCTCCGTCAGCTTGAGCACGACAATCAAGTGCGCTATTTACTGCACAGGTCTACGAGCTCTAATATAATATAGCAAGCTACAAACAGAAGCCTTTGCACGTGCTGAGTTGATTGCGAAAAAACCTAATAAAGAACTTAATTGAATCAGAAAGAGAGTTTTCGGCATTCTCTGTGGTAATAGTTGGAAAAGTTTTATGTATATGCAATTGTCCTTTTTTTTTCAAATTCAATTAAATTTTCTTTTCCCCAATAATCGATAATCGATAACTGCCGAAAGTTAGCTAGAGTGAGGTGATGAGCAAACAATATCTTGACGAAAGTAAGATAATAAGTTGATATTGATTAGGTAAGTAATGAGAGGATAAATTAATAGCTAAAAGCTTGAAGTATGGATATATATATTTAGACTCTCTGTATACTTGAGAAAAAACAGAGCACATTTGGTGCTTTTCCCAGTGTTGATCGCCTATAGGTCGCATCTTCTAAAAGAAAACTCTACAAATATTTGCTGAAGCGATAGAGAGTACATGATTTTCTATTTATCGTAGAATAAATCACAATTTGATAGGAAAACAATTTTAGGATTTTAGTTAAAAAAAATAAAACATTCAGGCCGCGCTATCCTGATGGCTTTCAGCGTATATATCATAGTAATATATTTAATAAATTACAATAATAATAACAACAAAATAATATATAAAATAGAAATATTTGTTATAATTATAATAATAATAAATAATAGTATTGATAATAACTAGTTTAAAAAGTAACCAAAAAGCTTAGTTACTGTGATAAATGGCTTCCTATGGTGAGACCTGTTTGGTTTTAATGCCTTAAGATACTTAAGATTCGCTCGCATATCAGATGCACATATTTCTGACCACTTTCATGGACCACATGGGGTTTCGTCGTGCCATTTTAGCTAAAGAGTCAAGACTAACCGTCAACCATGTCCACCTCTGCCTAGTTGTTGAGGTGGCAGCTTGTTCACTTTCAAGAGTAGAAGCAAATGTATTTAAATTTTTGCCTGCACGTTCTGCATTTCACATTTCGCATTTCGCATTTCGCATTTTTCGTTTTGCGTTTTGCGTTTTAAGTGGCGCTCTTCCAGCAGTACTACAGTTACAGTCAACCGCACTCACATGACCGAGTAGAGGAATTTGTTGCAAGTAGCTGGTGGCGCTGCTGCTCTTGTTGCCACACACAATTTGCCGGCTGCCATTTAGGATAAACGGCTGGCACTTACGGGCTGCTTCCGTCAAAGTGGCCAAATCAACGGAACTCAGATACACGCAGCCGGAGAGGCCGTGACGCACACAGCAATAGATAAGCAGATAATTAATTTTTTGCCCTCGCTCGCCCTGCCATGGTGAGGCGCAAGATAAATCATGTTGCGTATGGGCCACGCTTTGGGGCGAGGCGTGAGCAGTTGACACTTAATTCATTGAAATCTCAATGCTCGCACTCGCATTGGGAGCTGCGCATATGAGACTCTGCATATATGAGTGAGTTTGGAGCTGGATGGGTATTCATAATACATAAGCCGGCAAGGGCTGGCAGAGGGCTGACAGAGAGAGGCGAGGCTGAAGGACAGAAAGAGCGGCTCCAGAAGTCTGTGACAGGGCACCTCCAAGACGCGAGCTGAAACGAATGGACGAAGAGGTGGGTTGGGGCGGTGGGGCGACGGGTCTGCCGCTCCAATTGCCCAATTGAAAGAGAAATTTGTGGCGCGCAGCCCCTTCTTGGCAGCCATTTCGTGACCTGCCGGAGACAAACAAGCGCTAAAGGGGCACACGGCACGAAAGTTTTGACGGCTTCTGCCTGCCAGCCTCGCCCACTCATCCAGCTCGCCTGTCCGCGCTTTAAGCCAGCCCCGGCAACGCCCACGTACATGTGTCTTACATATTTTTGGCTCCGTCTGTGTGGCATGTGCACCTGCCGCCAGCAGAATGCAGCCAGCAGAATGCAGAATGCAGAATAGCCAGTGCAGAAGGAGGCCTGCTCATGTCTAGCAAGGACTTGGGCATGGAACTCCCACGCGGCACGAGGCATGTGTGCCAAAAACCGAAAATTTGCTCAAGCCAATCAAATACGAAACGCAACTCGCTAGCTGCTCGGAGTCGTTGCCATTGATTTTTATCGCTGGCGCTTGTACATAACATAAATAGAAAGGAGAGGAGCAAAGGAAGAGGCGCAAAACATGAAAGTGAACAATAAATAAGTAGTACAAAGTCGATGGCAGAGATACTAAGCCGACTACAGCTCCAGATAGGACAACCTTGAGGAAACGTCTGAGAGTTGTCATATAATACACGAACCGAAGTGGCGGGGAGGTGGAAGGAGGGGACCAGCTAGGCAGCAGTTCAATTAACCCAGTTGAGCTCATATTGTGGATCGCGATATTGAAATTTAGAAAGTGAGAGAGCTTCGATTTGGAAATGGGGCTACAGCTGCCCCACCTGAAATGCTATGACCCATACCCTTTCATATTTATTTTGTTTATAACAATTTGATATCATATTTACTTCGACAGTAATTACTAGGGTATACGATGGGAGACTGCCAAGCAGCAGCGGCACGAGCAAGGAGTAGGCTAAACAAGAAATTTAACATTTTGTTGCAAATCATTGAGAGTGCACTCAGATGCGGAAACGAGTGCACATATAACTCAATGGCCTGTATGCCCTGGCAGACACACACACATGCACATATATAGCTATGTATGTGGCAATCGGGTCTAAAACATATCGTGTAGTTCTGGGCGCGCTGGCTGTTTGTCATATGCACTCTCGGCGCATTGCCAAATATTGATTATGCCTTCAAAAAATGAATGGAAATGCGCTTCGCTGACTCTAGCTGAAGGCAGAGGGCGCCGCGCTGCAGATAAAGCTGCCAACGTATGCGCGTCATCAGGCAAAGGACATCCGGGATGGCTGATGCACAGAAGGCGGTGGAGCAACTACAACGAGGCCTGTCATAGTATGTCGATTGACCTGGCGTAAATGGCATCAACTTTACGCTGACCCCATTATGAGTTAACTACTTTAATGGGCCAACTAAGCGTTTCTTATATATGTATATTCCAATACACACACATATTCTCTGAACGTCAAGCAAATGGCGCGACCATCAGCCAATGGCAAAAGTTTTAGTGCTAAATGTCGCGTGACGCTTAACAAATATCCGAATACTTGCCGAGTTTACAAAATAATCTCAACTTTTCGCATTGGCTCATTACTCTAATGTGTCAATCCTGAGAGCTGAGTAAGCACCTGCCGCAAGAGACGAATAACTAGTTCTGGACAAGTTAATGCCTCGGTTAAATGTAAAACTTTGCAAAGTATTTTTTCAAGCTGAGATTGGAGGCATCGAATCGCCACACAATTCAGACAACTAGAATATTTATTCGAGGGGAGTGTCGCTGTTAATACCCTGAGTACATTGATAACGGAAAATCAGGGTACATTGGTCTTGTTTTATGTATAATATATATAATTATATATGAAAAGCTGTATGAGTAGCTTGGTTGAGCGGTTACACAATCCTAACAGGATGGCAGCACAAGTTCAAGAAGAAAACATTTTGAGGGCAACATTGATAGAGCAAGGGCTCACATGTTGTTTAGCTGTTTAGGTAATCACAGTGTTTCGAAGTTGTCATTATATTTCTGAAGTATTGAGATGAATACCTGTTAATTATAATAGCATATATAATAGTTGTTACATATAAGCAACAGGCAGAAGGAGGCTTTATAGATCAGGATGTCAAGCTGTCTTGATTTGGCCCTATTCGTTTGCCCGTCTGAGCACCTATGAGAGCCAGAGACATGATTTGTTGGAGTTTTCTATTTATCATGATTAGTGCGCCCACATATGATATCGATATCCATTGTATCTCACATCTTTTAAACTAGAGTCTCAATATTTTGCAATTTTTAGTTTGAATACATTTTAGATAGCAGCTTTAAGTTTAACTACATTACTTAAAGTGAAGATCAGTTGACAATATATGAGAAAAGTATGCCTTTCTCTAAAATGAGAATTATTCAACAGAATATGTATGCTGATAATTTCATTAAATTCTGTTAATTGAAATAAAACGAACTCAACAAAATATTTGGTCTAGTCTGATCAATTTTTAGTCGAAAATAGTTCTCCTGCTTTAATAAATATGCATCTATATAACTGCGTATATATCAAAATGCAGGATATCTCTTAGTCGGGCACTCCGACTATAGTTTTCTTGCTTGTGCTATGGTAAATTGTTTAGAACGCCTTTGACCGCCCCTGCTGGCAGTGGAATTGGCCTAACCATTAAGGGACCTGACTCCTGCCGTCCCATTTGCTGACACTCGTGAAGCATTGTGTCTGTGCTATTTCATCACCTGCGAGCTGGTTGAGGCAGTGGGTTTTGATGGAATCGACGCCGGCTTACTCACTCACAAGTTGTCAGAACTCATAAATTAAGACAACACACCTTGCTGCTTATCAGTTGACTTATCAAGCGTTCAAAATATTTATGTATATAAATGTCTCTATACATAAATATCTCTAGCTATATAGGTATATAATAATATTTATATATATCTCTAACTATGTATATAATACCAGAACAGCCCTAATGCTATTTGACAACTCGAGAACGTGTTTGCTCAGCTTGTTTGGTTATCGATAAACGAGCGCAGAATAATTTTAATGCTTCAGCGAGTCGAGTTAGGCAAAGTGAAGTGAAGTTGGTAAAGTACGTAAAGTAGCGTGTCAAATTAGAGCGCT
The DNA here is from genome assembly GCA_037075325.1 of Drosophila mayaguana. Classification (NCBI taxonomy): domain Eukaryota; kingdom Metazoa; phylum Arthropoda; class Insecta; order Diptera; family Drosophilidae; genus Drosophila; species Drosophila mayaguana. The sequence continues at coordinate 1,216,039 of JBAMCG010000080.1, read as the reverse complement.
AATTGACTCATAAATGGGGGGCACTCGCCCGCAGCTGGTGGCTGGCAGGAGCTGGGTGCAGGGGCAGGGGCAGGGGCAGGGCCATAGCAATATGCAAAGCTGCCCAAATTAGTCAAAATATCGATTGAATTAACATAATTTCCCAGTGAGTACGCCCCGCGGCACATTAAAAATTAATAATCATACTCGAATATGCAGATGTGAATTTTGAATTTGAATTTGAATTTGAATTTGCAAGTCAACTATCGTAGCTGATGGGGATGTGAGTCCGTTACTTACCTCGCTAGAAGTACACGCACAGCTAGATGTAGAGCTGAGTGCTTGGATTGCAGTTGTATTTGTATAGACTTTCTATAGTTATATAGACTTTTTATATAGTTGTAGAGAGAAAAGAGAGAGTGTATGTTTTAGAGTTGGAAACGTCGCTCGCTTTCCGCTTTGCTCACTTCGGAGCCTACGCACTGAGAGGCCTTTTCTGCTCAAGCTGCGGCGGCTTACATTTTCCGCTTCGAAGGGCTACCAAATTTGTCACAGCCACACGCGTTTTCTGCCAGGCAACAAATAAATTTATATATCTACATACATATTTTCTATATATGCTCCACTTGGCTCAATTATTACACACACACGCACATACACAGACACATCACAATTTGCATTGAAAATGCCCCAAAAACAACAAAAACAGCAGCAATTTTTGCTTTTTTCTAGATCTATTAAGCAGCGGAAAATACAAACACACAGGAGAAATGGCAGCAGAGACAAACAAATGCGGAGTCAGAGGCAAATAAAAACTTATTCGGTTGTCATTTATGATAATGCGTATACGCCGTGCTGGCCACGGGCTTCTATGAAATTTACAGAAGTCGCAGCTCGGTTATTTCGTTATATTTGTCCTCACGTTTGCGTCGTCCGTTTGTCTGCACTGCTGTTCGCCTATCTGTCTACGCTTTGCTTGCCTACCCTCTTCCTGTACGCACATACGAGTGTGCGTGTGTGCGTGTGTGTGTGTGTGTGTGCTAGCTGTAATGTTGTTCTGGGTACACGCCTTACTTCAAAAGCATATTCACTCGCACAATTATTCAGTTGTTTTGCTTTTTCGCCTCGTCTTCTTCTTGCTCTACTGAGTCCACTTTGGCTCGACACTCACGGCCCAGTTGCCGAATTGATATATTTGTGTTGTTTCTTGGGCAGATTGTTTAATTATTAAGCTTCAACTTGCATTCACATGCTAACGCTTGTGGGGTCTATCCGCTTGCAACAATTTCCAGCACAACACGCTCCAAAGTTTAGCCACGAACTGAACCAGCCAAGGCGAAACTTCACATCAAGAAGCGAACGCCCGAAAACGAGAACCGAACAACACAAAGCCAAAACACAAAAAAAAAAAAAAAAGAAAAGGAAACCCGAAACGAGAGGCTTCTCTTCCAATGCCTGCGTACAATCCTTTGTGCGAGCACGAACCAGCACGGCCGAAGCACGTACCATGCGGAATGTGTTATTTTGGAAGCACGCTCAAGGTGTTTGTTGTTGGCTGGAAGTCTCTACAAGTCTCTCGAATTTACTCTCTCCCGCTCCCGCTCTCTCTCTCTCTCTCTCTCTCTCTCTGCCTCTCCTGCACCCTCTCTAACGCTCTCAGTTAAGTGCGGGCTGTGCGTGTCCTGCGCTCTCTGCTGTGTGTCTGCATACCACAGTCGCCGTTGGTTCACTGTTACACACACACGCACACACACACACATTCGCCATACACAGACCTCTGCATGTGTTGAATTAGTTTTGATACCAACTTTGATTGCCGACTTTTAGCCACTTAATGCTCGCAGACAATTGCAAAGTTGTCTTTTAGCTGCGAATCTTGCGTTCGGGAAAATATTTTCCGTTGCTTCGCTGCGGTTTTTTGTTTTTTGTTTTTTGTTTTCTATACTGAAAAGTTTTTGAACATTTATTGGCCGTGCTTATGCTATTTGTGCGGGCGCACAAAAAATGTTATAAATAGCCGCCGCAGGCCTCGTCAGCGGCGACGACAGACGCGACAACATCAAGTTCAGGCCGCGGGGAATGAGCTGTGGCAAGGCAAGGCAAGGCAAGGCAAGGCGTGGCGAGGAGAGGCGAGGAGAGGTGAGGCTAGCTGCGGTGAGACGAGGTGGGCTGTGTGTAGGAAGTTGAAACTTTTGACCTTAGTCAAGTAAAAACGTGACTATGTGTCTTCATCTGGCTTTCCCTCTCTCTCTCTCTCTCGCTCCTCTCACTCTGCCCGTCTATCTGTGTGCGTCTATCATTCTGTAAACAGTTTATGCGCCTAATTGGCGTACCCTTTGGGGCTGCCGATGCGGCCTTTAGTTAAAGTCGCCTGCCGAATAATTAATGCAACTGCAAGCTGACTCTAGCCACAGCTACTAACGGCTAATTGCCAACTACGGACTGCTAGCTAATTACTGCTGCTGCATTAATAATAAGTTTCAAGGGCTAGCAGACGACGCCGCGCCCAGTTTGTTTGACGCATACTCATGAATTTATGAATCCACAGCCCCCACACCCCACACCCCGCACTTCCCACACTCCGCTCTCATCCTTCCGCCTGCTGCTCAACGCTTTTATGATTATTGCGACGCCGCGTCTGCGTCTGGCCCGTGTTTTTTTTTCTGCCCCAAACTGACGCCAAACCCCGCCCCCTGCGCCCACAGCCCCTACGAATGTTGTCAATCAAAAGCCCAGCCTGGGGGCCAGATTCTCTGCTGGGTGCTCTAGTTGTTGTTGCTGTTGTTGTTGTTGCTGCTGCTGTTCGCCAATTTGTTGTGTTGTGTGCCTAGTTTTCGATTTTTGTGCCATTTATCTGTTGTAAGTGGCTGGAGCGGGTGGAGCAGAAAACAAAGGAGAGGGAGCCGGAGGAAAGTGGTCTCTAAATGCGGTGGGCATTATTAATGTGCGGACATTTGAATGTGTGGAGCCCCCTGCGCCAGCCCGGATTATACACTTCAGGATCATCGTGTCCTTTTGGCAGGCCAAAAGGCAGCTGCCCCTTCAGCCCCACTGAAGAAAAATCAATGGATTGACTCTGGCTGCTGTGTGGCGGCCGCTATTTTCTGCACTTTAAGCGCGTCAATAGGAATTTGCCACACAGCCACTGTGCAAGTGTGTGTGTGTGTGTGTGTACTTGAGGCCTTTTCTTATTTCTTTCTTTTTATTTATTTTTTATTTTTTATTTTATTTATTTATTTTTTTTTTTTTGGTAGTGTCACTTGATTTATTTGACGCTTTTCAGCTTAACTTCTGCTGTGTGTTTGTGCGTATTTTTTCGTTTGATTCTTAGCTTTTTGCATTTGTCGAACATATTTCATGAATTTGCTCAGCATTTCGCGTGGCTTCTGCCACAATTTGTCGCAGCACTTTTACTCGCACTTACACGCATCGAATCGCATCGCAACGCATCGGAAATGGCATCGGAGAGCGCTGCGATTCGGTTTTCAAGGTAAGCACTGCCGATGCGTTCAGATTAATGCACTGGGCACATTTGTTGGTAGACGCGCTTTTCGCTTTTCACTTTTCACACTCGCTTTGTATTCGTTTAGTTGAATTTGTTGTATTTGCTCTGCTTTTGCTCTCCTTCTTCCTCTTGCTGCTCTTCCTCTTGTGTTGTACAGTTTGTGTTGTTGTCAGCCCTTGGGCGCACTCGGACAGACCAAAGTCGAAAACTTTCGATACACAGAAGGCGACTGACTCAACGACTCAACGACTCGACGATTCGACGACTCACAACACGTCCGTATTCAGCTGTGGCCGTTACTCCACTGAACTGATGATGGCGTTGGCAATGGCGACCATGTCAAGTTTTTCACAATGGGAAAACTTTTTCACTCGCCTCGCTCGCTCGCGCTCATTTCATGTCTCTCGCATTCTGTAGCACGCGCCTCTCTGCCTCTCGCTCTCTCACTCTCTCGCTCGCTTTCTCTTTATCATTTGCTGGCATAGCTTGTGCTTTTGTTGTTGTTGTTGTTGTTGTTAGTGAGTGATAAAGCACAAGAGACCCAGACCCATAGAACGCGTTAATTTTCGCTGTTTTCCTTCTGTTGGTTGGTTAACTTTTTCTTCATTTTCCTGTTATTTTTGCGAACGTTTTCATTCATTGTCAACTTGCGGCATTTTCTTTCTCCCTCCCTCTCTATCTCTCTCTCTCTCTCTCGCTCTCGCCCTCGCCCTTGCTACTGTTTTCGCACTGCTATCAGTTGTTAAGAGTTTTTCTCTTTCTATCTTCATTTGGACATTTCCTTTGGACTTTATTATTTATGGTCACTTAGTTAGGGCACGTGACAGTTCATTATGCATAAATTTAAAACATATGGATTTGCTGTTCTTTTTATTTTGCTTTTATCGCTTATTTAACGGGCGGGTCTATTTGTGTATTTGGATTTTGTCAGCCAGAGAACTTTTCCATTTTCCTCGGCAATGAATATAAATTACCAATTGGCAACATATTGGCTATGAGGCCAACAAACAACACTCCAATTCTACCTATCCATCTTTGTAGCTATTTCATGGTTAGTTAGGTTTTGTTTTTTATTCTAGTTTTCCGTTTTCCTATCCAGTAAAAAATATAAAACTAGCAGAAATTATCATTTTTAATCTAATTGACTATAACGGTAACAGCTTTACAAATATACATGTTATTTATGTAAGACAATTTTACAATATTTCTTACAATAATATTTTTTTAATTTGAATAATTATTATATAATTTTCGAGCACAATAACAGCAATATAAGTATATATAATAATTATTTTTTAAAACTCTTATTAAATAACTTGTTATTTTCGATATTCCTTATTTTGTTTTAAATTTTAGTAATTGTTTTTATTTTTCAATTACTACCTATATATACATACATATATACACATATAAATAAATTATTTATTGAAAACCCTAAATCATTTTTATTTTCAATATTCTTTTTTTTTTTTGTATTTTTAGTATTTATTATTTATTTTTCAACTTTTACCACGTTTTTAATTACAACAAATTTTCAAAATCAAACGAGCTGCGTACGTTACATAGCAATTAGCTTTTGCCATGCACAGCTGCTCGCAGCAGATAACACAACCGAAAAGACAAACATGCAGCTATCTCGCTCACTCTGTACGAACAACAAACCGCGCACGATTTACGCGCGTTTTTCGAGCGATTTCTCTGCGGTTCGCAGTTGGCAGTTCACTGGGAGCTTGAATACAACATAAAATAAATACATAAAATTGTTGGCACAGCGTTAAAGAAACACTTGATAGATCAATGGCGAGAGGCAGTGCCTCAGCGACTATAGTGGCAGCAAATTGGACGCATATCGAACACTATCGACAGACGCCAAGAGCAACAAGTTGATGTTTTCATTAGCCAACGACGCCGACACCGCCGACGACTGTGACAACCACGCAATAGGCCAGCAAGTCAGTTAGCCATCTCGGCAAATCAGCCAACATCTAATTAACAATTTCGTAATTGAAACTGAGCCCTGCTCGGCTGCAGCTGGTTGGCAGTTGCAGGAGGTGGAGCTGGAGGAGGAGGGGACCGAGCAATAAGATACGTCTCTGGCAAGCGGTCCCGATACATCGATACATGGCGCAGGGCTATTGATTAATGGGCAGCTTAAGTGATACCGGGCAGCTGCGCCGGCTGAGCATTCAGCCAAGAAGAAAGACCAGCCCTGAGCTGATGAAGTCACTAATTTGACTTAAAAACGCATTAAAAACCATTTTCGATAAAAAGCACCAAAAAGCCGAGCGAAGATCGCGTGAGCCATCCAACTGCCAGGGTTTTTCCGTATTTCTCGATACACCCGTAGTCGCACACACAGCCTAGGTCAACGTCCATTGCTCTATCGAGTCTTGTGAAAGTTGTAGAAAAAATATCAAAATGTATAGAGCTGTAAAATAATGTGCAAATATATTAACTAACAAGTGCATACAGGTTCATAAAGTTTCAATTCAATTGCCAAAGGGATATATTGAATAGGAATAGGAACTTGAAAATTCCATTTGAAAATGCTTAAAACTTTGAAACAAATATAATACAAAAATGTACAGTTGACCTGATGGAGTTGGAATTAATGTGAATGGAATGAAATATATTTTAGTTGGTTTCTATTATATTATATTAGAATTTCACTTGACTTAAGAAAGAAATCTTTTGATTATGGCAACTGCCAAATAAATGTAAGCTCAAGTAGTTCATTTAAATCTAAGGGGGAGAGAGTATTTGAAGCCAGTAGTAGAAATTCACAAACGTGCTTTTTATGTAAGAAAAAAGGTATTGATTAAAATGGTTTGCTGAGCTATATTCAATAACTGTAGCTTCGTTGGCGCCTCCCACAATCGGCCACAATCGGCGCGCTATAATAACGCCTTTTGCGTTGGTATAGAGAAGAAGGCTTGGGCCTGAGTTGGCAAACCGATGTTTGCATTTAAAGATCTATTTGCCAAAAAGCCAGAAAACAAGCAAACAACCAATGAACAAACAACAACACGTACATCACACACACACACACACACACGCACATGTATAAGGCAGATAAAAGCCGAAATAACCTTCATTGGCCATAAAAATCAAACGCAACAGCTAACAATGAATTGTGTCTATGGCCAGGCAACAACAAAGGCAGTCAGCAAAAAACAAAAAAAAAAAAAAAGAATAAAATAAAATGAATACAAAAACAACAACAATAATAAATATGCAAAACTTACAATTTAAATAAATTCACTTTATTACAGTTTCGCATATTCGCGACAATGTAAAACAAATAATAAAAATTGACAATAAATAAAATAAAGTCGGTTTATTGTTCGAATGACTGGCTGGGCAGCTAATGAACTTCCGGTATTTACTTCAGCTGGAGCCGGGCTTGGCTGGCCAACTTGGCCAAATGCTCAAGATGATGCACTATGAATCACTTGGCCAAAAAGTTCAGAGTTTGAGCGATCAGCCCGAGCTGATCCATACATGCGCCTACAGCTGCCTCTACCTCTCTTTCACTCTTACTGGCGCTCTCTCTCTCTCTCACTTCAGCCACTGCGGCTGCTAGCGCTGCCGGCGTCATAGACTCAATGTTGGGCTCTGCTCTGGCCGGCAGTTGAAGCCAAGTTTGGTGCGCGCGCTCAGTTGGCAACGAGCTGCAGCCGCGATTGGGCTGGCCGCGAGATACGGAAACTGAAACTGAATCCGAAACTAAAACCGAAATTAAAATTGAATTGAAATTGAAGTTGAAACCGGAATTGCGTTGAAGCTGAATTCGAAATTGAATCTGAAATTGATCAAAAATTTAAAACACAAAACGAAATTGAAATCTTCAACTGGCGTCTGCCTTTCTACGCTCGAACGTGCACAGTTTTTGTAATTAGTTGAACAACATCGTTGAGTTGTTTGCCGCAACACTAAATAAAGTCGCAATCAAAATCAAAACAACAACAAATACCAAGAGGGAAAACAACAAAAACACAAGAGCTCAAACCGATTTCAAGCAGCGATCTAAATCGCTCGAGTGCAGTGCGAATTTGAAAATTGTTTCTATGAAAAGTCGATTCGATTTGATAAACCCAATTATTCAGATTAACTAAAGCTTCATAATAAGTTTTGTTTTGATGAGCGCAAGCATTGAATTCATTTTTATTTATAAATAAGTAAAGGTGAGTAATTAATCAATGATTTTTTAATTCTGTTTGTTGTGCATATGTATTCATGTATATTTGTTCAATTTGCCTCGTGCTTGTCGCCAGAACAACCCGAAAACTGTATAAAAACTCGTCCAAAATAGAAAACAACAAAAATAAACTGATTTATTGATGGAGCTTTTTCGGCTTAAGTGCTATGGAAAGTTTAAAGCACTTGCTTCAAAAGTTGAATGAACACAAAAAAAGAGCAACGCAAATTAAATAAAATGAAGTCAATGAAACCAAAAACAAAACAGCCAAGAGTACCAAAAACAAATACAAAAACAACAACCAGAAAACCCGAAAAACTAAAAATAACAAAAAATAAAAAAACTATCAACAGCCTTGAAAAGTCGTGCTTAATTTCTCAGTTATACTCGAGTATAAAATATATGCTTAAAAAATTATAATGAAGCGATCTTTTAGTATTGGTATCTGCTATTCGGTATTCGATACTCGGTATTTAGTATTTGGTATGTGGTATGTGGTATGTGGTATTTGGTATCCACTCTTTATATCACTCCATTGTCTCTCCCAACTACTCGGGTAGCAGCTCCGCTGAAACGCTGCCAAATTAGTGTCGAATGAAGCTAAAGCTAAATCAGTTTTATTAAGATCTAAATTGATGGGTGAAAGCAAAACAAATTGAGTTAAATTTCAAAATCACGACGGGGCGAGCTGTGGGCGTGGGACGGCACCCAAACCCAAATATGTCGTAAATGCACCCAAAATACGGTTGTACTGATTTGACTATGTCAAAATTTAACTCTGTTCGTCATCCAAAGATCTTCAGATTGACAGAAGAGACAAGCAGCGCTTCAGATTTCCCTCTTCAAGGGCAAAGAGACGTCAGCAATTAATCGTGTGTGTTTTAGTTCCTCAGTTTGATGTGAGTTTTATTGCGAGCATTTTGATACCCTGAACCCATTGAAAATGGGAAACCAGGCCATAATGTTTATTTGAGGTGTATGTAACAGGCAGAAGGAGGCGTGGAAATATATATTCTTGATCAGGGCAACGAGCTGAGTTTATCTAGCTCTATCCGTCTGTCGGTATGTCCGTCTGTCCGTATCTTTGAACGCGTCGATCTCAGAAGATATGGGCTGGAGACTTGAAATTTTTTTAAATGTTCATATCTATAGCGCGGATATCGAGTTTATCACTAAAATCGATAACTCATCCCGTTATTTCTTATCGATTAAAACCCTTATCGAAAAACCAGCTATAAAATTATCTCTGAAATGTAAATTCATGTGTATTTTATAAAATTTTGATTTTAGTTATAGTTCACCCCCCGCCCTTATATCCGCCCGCTCACCCATATATTTGTAAAATTCGTTTTTTAAATACCGGAGACTTGTGATTTGGCAACTGCATTTCAATGTTATAATCACGATTTGAAAGTTTCATAAAGATAGCCCATCGACAAGAAAAGTTATTAAACAATTTATTTCCCATGGCAAGCCCACACTGCAGCCTATGTGTGCGCGCCTATGTATGTGTGTATGTGTGCCTGTGTGTTGGGTTTCTTGTGTAAGCAGAAATACGCGAAGAATTGTTGAGATATCAGTTCCTCGAAGGGTTCAGGGGATTTCGTAGTCGAGCAGTCTGGACTAGAGCTTTCTTACTTGTTTGATTTGTTTGACCGACTCTCACCTTCGCGAATGAATCACGCTAGATATGTCTGCTGAGCCCTTTTGCTGTACATATGTTTGCATTTGTTTGTGTTCTATTCAAATCTATTCATCATATCTTCATTACTTTCAGATTACATATAATATTTTCAAAATCCTTTTATACGAGATTACAAACTGATAATTTATTGTAAAACTATTGCAAAAACTCTTTTTATCGAGTTAATAATTCTAAAAATCAAAATATGCATTCATGTTTTTTTTAATAAACTTCAGCTTAGCCCTCCCATTCATTTAATATATGTGGCTCCCTACCTTTAATGCAAAGGCAAATTATCTTATATCTTAGGCTGGCGTCAATGACTCAGTCATCTGTGCGGGTTTATTCTCTGCTCGGAGCATCCATTTGGCTGTTTTTCAATGCGTGAATCTTGAAAACCATAAAAAATAACTTTGAATTGAAATTCAAATTAAACAAAGTCTTTTATCATGCACAGAAGAACTTTGTCTTTTGTTCAATAGCTTCCTCGAGTTGCTTTATATTGACAAATTCAAATTTTTGAAACAATGTTTTTTAAAGCGAATATATAGATTCTTGATAGAGTTGTCAGCCGCTGCCTAGGCTCAAGTTGAAAGACTCTAATCAATGAATATTAATTGTATTCGATTCTGTAGATGTACAGATATACATAGGCTATAATAGAGATCAATTAACTGAATCGTAAACGAGCCATATATTTTATTTTAATTAGTTAGCAATAATATATTGAAAGCAATTTCAAACACATTGCTAAAAGCTGAACGACTTTGACAATTGAGCGATTCGCAATCAGCTAATTGTCAGCGAAATTGTTTTTCGGTCATTTGAATGCATTTTGGGCATGTGAGTTAATGCCGTGCAAATGGCCAAATGGCCAAATGGCCAACAAGCCATAAACCATTTCCAACAGCAGCCAGAAAAATAACGAACGAAAACTGTTTTTATGATTTATGAGCTGATGAATTGGCCACGGTGCGCGGCGCCTGCGCAACATGGGGAAATACCATAAACGTGGGCGTAACTATGTACTAAAGCAAAGACTCTAGAGCTGAGACTGGAGACGGAGACTGGAGACTGGAGAGTGCAGAGCGGAGAGCGGAGAGTGGAGGACGGAGAATGGAGAGCGATGAGTGGAGAGCGGGCAGCGGAGAGTCAAGCGTCGAGCCAGCTCCATTAGCAGTTGCCAATGATGGCGACAATGCCGCTAAATGGCCTAAATGGCAAAGAGCCCAAATGCCGCTGCTGGCAAGCTCATTTGCGCATTGAGTTTTATGGGCTTTTGTTGTGGTGTCTGGCTTTGGGCTTTTGTGTGTGTTTGCCAATGTTGATTGATTTATGAAACCGAAAGTGACAGCCGATCCCGGAAATCCTAGCACGGCCGCACGGCAGGTGCCGGCTGTTCAAGAACCAGTTCTATTGAACACATTCCATTGAAACGCAATGACACGACTTTATTCCAATTAATTTTCTTGTCTAATTCTAATTGTAGAGCCCAGTGCCCGTGTGTGTGTGCGTGTGTGTTTGTATGTCTTATGGACCTATGTATGACACCAGGTACTGGGAGATACGCTGGTCACGAATCCGGTTTCTGGCATTCGACTGCTGCTCGATTGTGTTGTATTGTGTGTGCTTTGCTCTCGATTTGAACAGCTTTTCAGCTTTTATGAATTTATACACATTATGATTATCATTTTATTTGCGGTAGCCGTTGAATTAGTAACGGTTGTTTCTATACCTCAAATTGTGAGTTACATTTTTCGTTGTTGTTCGTTTTTCGTTTTATGGTTATTATTATAACTGCTGCTATGTTTGTTGTTTAACAACGTGCTCTTATCAGATCTTTAATGGAATCTTTTGTCTAGCTCAACATGCAACCCGAAGTGGGAAAATGCCCAAAATTCAGAGTAATCATTTAATTACAGATATAGAATGTTACAAAAATAGATCAGACTCACTGGAATTCAACCTCAACTCCCTCTGTAAATAGTTAACGTCATTCAGCTTAATATGTATTATAGCTATATTTGAACTAAAGTCCCATGTAATAAAATATAAATCGGATAATATAAATAAGTCGGATGAAACGATTTTAAGGTTTAAATCATCAAGTAAACTTGGTCTATGCCCTCCACATAGATTTGTAATATTGAATTTAGTTTGAAATATATATAAAAGTTCTGCTGTCGGGCTATCTCTTAAAACCTTGGAACTCCCTTGGATAAAGGTTTTTTTTCTATTTTCCCAGAAGAAGAATGTATATAAATATATTTTTGATCAGTCTACATAGAAAGTTAAAGATAGTTGATGCAATTGTTGTTCGTCAGTCGTCCCACTAAATTGAAATTGATTTTTAATGATCTCATTTACACCTTAAGTATTTATTTATGTATTGACGGACAAAATGCTTTACTTGGAGGTGGACTATTCGACTATATACAAGGCAAAGATTGGATTGAAAAAATTATGTCTATATAAATAAGCCGGAAATTGAATAGAACTGTACTTTCAATACTTTGAATAAAACTATACTTTCAAAGCCTGTTTGTTTGTAGAAAACTTAATCATCAACAGAAAAGAATAACGTTGTAATCGCGAGCTCCCGACTGAATATTACTCATTCATGGCCTAAATACTGCAAGATCTATTTTTGTATTTTAAGCCCCCAATAGTGATTAAATTTGGAGTTTATAGCTCTAAAACTGTAGAAGATACAGTGATACCCCAACAAACGGAGATATATAGATATGGCATCTTTTTGACCTTGTGTTGTCAATGCATTCATTCCAAAGCTCAACTCCCAAGCGCTACTAGCATAGTCTTTGAGATTTCCCGATTAGTGGGAAAATTTTCAAATTTCAAGTCTATAGCGACGAAATGTTTTGCATTCTTGCAGATAGACCGACGGACGGACGGACAGCAAGATAGACAACCCAAAAAAAAAAAAAAAAAACAAGTAAGAGTGCTCTAGTTGAGACTGCTCGACTAGGAGATACCCTGAACCATAAAAGGAGCTGATATTCACGCACGCAGAAGCACGAGCTCTGCCAACTGCGCAGTTAACAGCGACTGCGCTTGGGCTGCGCTGCAGTGTGGGCAATACCATGAAAATTTTGTTGCTGAATAATTTCTCTTGTAAGGAGACTCTCTTCATGAAACTTTCAGAACGTGATCATAGTTTTTAAATGTGTGTATATTCCAAAGCACTCTAGCACTCTCCAGTACTTAAATACGTTTTTTGCAAATTGGGGGCGAAGGGGGCGTGGTATCCGAAATCTGTTAATTACTAAATCTTCGTATTGATCAGATGTATACTCTCCAGGTCTAAAATATTAAAATTACGCTTCAAAATCGAAGTCAATTTATCGATCATTGTCGATAAAAAAGAAGTGGGATGAGTTATCGAAAAAATATGATAAACTTGTTCTGCGTATGGTATGCACGAGTATGCATGCAAAATTTCGAGTCTCTAGCTCATTTTATCATTTGTGATCTCGGCGCTCATACGGACGGAGGGAAGGACGAACGGACAGACGTACAGGGCTATATCGACTCAGCTCGTCGCCCTGATCAAGAATATATACTTTATGGGGTCTGCGATGCTTCCTTCTGCCTTTTACATACTTTTCACAAAACCATTTTCACAAAACCCTGATTTCCCATTTTCCGCTCACTTCTTAAAATATATATAAACAGCTCTAGAATGGGGAGCGGAAAAAGGGTCTTCAACGAATCTGGAGAGCTGATTCATAAAGATTCATCAAGCTATGCAGTGTTTTCGACCAAGTTATATATTTTGAAGTTTTGTTTAAGCATCTTTATTAGCACATCTTTATTTAACACCTATCCACAGAACGAATTGAACATTTGTTGTATAATGTTATGCGATTGGGCAATTAATTTGCTATGAATTGTTCATACGGGCGCACTTTAATTGAGCTCCATGATGAATGCTTCACATAACATTGAGGCCCCATTTAGTTAAAGGCTTTCGCATCAGCATTCATGTGTCATTAAAAGACATCCGTAATCGTTAACTATCGTATAATTTCGGCATCTAGATCAATTTATAACTATTGAGATTAGTCAACAGGAGGCCGTCATTTATGACTCTGATTGCAACGCCCACGTCGATTAGCTGTCAAGCAACCAACATCAATTACAATTGCAATCACTAATGGTGGGCGTGGCTGTTGGCATTGTCTAATCTGCTGGCACTTGATCAAATGGAGTCTTTAGCCAAGGGGCCACAAGTGGCCCGCGGCTCGGGTCGCCACGTCTCGAAATCGCTTTCACTTTTAGCAATGTTTTTCGCAATTTACTTAGTGTTTATTGCTTTGTTGGTTTGTTTGCCTCAACATTGGCTTGAACTCAACTCAACCTTAGGCTTAGGCTTGCCGTCCCTCCCCCATCGCCCGCCATAGTCCATATGTCAGCTTGCACATAATTAGCGCTTTTGCAAATGCCGCCAAACGACTATTTGGGCATGTAAAATGTGTGGAAAACTCCTCGACTTTGTTTGCAGAACAATGTTAAAGAGACGTTATATTCCGATATGATCCATCAATTATTATGTACAATATTATTTCTCTCTTTCTTTGTAAGCTTCTCAATTGGTTTCCATACCGCATTATTTTTGTTTTTTCATTTTTTAGGCATCAGCATAATTATAAGGATGTATACGTATTTAAATACCTTAACTAAGGAAAGACAAGTGAATCTCACGGTCTTACAAACTAATGAAAATGGGAAAGCGGGGTATAAGGGTATGGTATGTAACAGGCAGAACAAGACGTTGTATACCATATAAAGTAAGGTAGATGAGCTAGTCCGTTCATCAGATCCGTCCGCTTCGGTCTCAGAACTTATTAAAGTATGCAGATCGAGTTTGTTTTCAAAATCTTTAGTTCTCGCGCTTTAATATAATCAATTAAAAACCGTATCAAAAGAATTATTTCTCGTATATATTTTACATTAGAATCCCCTAATTAATTAGTAAATATGGATCAATGTGTTCTCTTTCTGAATTTGGATTCATAATTTCCTGTTTAATGTAATAAGAAATATGAGTGTAGACTGGTGTGAGTTAGATGAATGATTGAAACTATGAACTATAGACGAATGTGACGTAGAATGCGAAAAAATAGTAGTAGTAGTACTGTTTTGATCAAATGCTGTCACATTTACCTGTAATTTTGTTTGTAATTTTTCTATGAAATCTCCATCTACAAGAAAATTCATTTAACAAATAAGAATTATACCGAACTTTGTGTGTGTGCTTGTACTTTCATTATATATATATATATATATATATATATATATATATATATATATATATATATATATATATATATATATATATATATATATATATATATATATATGAATATCTATATAACGGTTCAGGGGTCTCTACTATAGCACTCTTACTTGTTTATTGAAATGCACATTTAGGTAAACGATATTTTCTCTGTATTAATGGTCAGTTGAAGTTTTTGCCAGCTGAGGAAATTATTACTTTATAAAGGTGACAATTGTATGCAATTCCGCAGACTGAAATGATTATAATAATACAGATATTAATGAGCCTATGTGAACAAAATATAATATGAAATATGATTAAAATACAGTAGAGTCTGGTTATAACGACGGTCCCTTGAGCGGAAGACGCTATAATCATAAAAGACCAAAATTTTCGTCGCATTACGAACGCTATAGGCGGAGTTGTTATAGCCGCACTCAACTGTGTTAATTAGAAAGTATTCCAGATTCCAAGATTCTTCGTGGGCAACTTAAAGATGATGAGATCCCTCAATTACAATAATTGACCTTGGAGTTTACCATTATCTTTGTACTTTACGGAATATCATATTTGATATTCAATATATATATTTAATACCAAACTTATTTAATTATATAAATCGCAATCACATAAAGCCGCAGCTTCTATTTATAGAACACAAATCTATTTGCCATTCAAATCAAATAAATTTTCAAATTTACGACCAATTGCGTATACTGCGTATAATCGAATCGTATGTAATTAAGTGATTTATTGCAATTTCTCCAGCGCTCATTCCGGGCACTCTTTGGGCACTTTCAGCTCATCGGGCAAAACTGACATCACGCCGCACGTCGTTGTCCAAACATATTCAACTCAATTGAAATCAACTCTTTGTGTATCTCAGGCAACGGAATCGCAAATACAAATGCAAATCCCCGACGCAAAGCCCAACGACGAATGAATTGACAATGACAAAGAGTATTAAACGTATCAGTCTCCGTCTCGGTCTCCGCACTTCTAGTAGTTATGGGGGTATTCTCCTAGTCCATGTGGTGAGTATTCACAATGCATTCATTCACAATCGCCGGCACTCGCTCTGAGCCACACGCCCCTTTCAGATATTAGCTTGTATCTCAGCAGCGCTCAGCACGCCGCCCTCATGCGGCTTATATGGCGCGCCGCCTTGCCAATTTCTGCCAGCGCCGCCGGGACAGACACCCAAGTAAGTTCACTCACATGTAGCTCCATCTATATATCTTGGATATTTAACTGAATTCTGTTTCTGCTCTGCTACAGCTGCGCCAGGCCCGGCAAAACCTACTGCGAGCACGTCGCTAACTATCCCACGTAAGTCGAGCGAGCCAAGTGGCCCACATAAATAACACGCTTAATGTCCGCTCTTCAAAGTCACACAGCAACGGTTGCCAGCAAACAGAATCACATGCAAGTGCATGTCAAACAAATGTTTGGCCAGCACACACTCACGCCCGCTGCCTCCACATCGAGCTCAAAACGATCTCGCACAGAAACCAGAAACTCGTTTTTGCATATACCACACGCGTGTCTACTATGAATAGCCCATATGCCCCTATACCCATATACCCAAATACCCATATATACCCGTATACCCATACACCCATATACCCGTATAGACGTACACCTAGAGACCTGTTAGCTGACAGTTGCTAGTTGCTCGTCGCTAGTTCCGCGACGACAACGCACGCCCGAAGATGCTCTGGCTGCTGGCTTCTCTCTCTCTCTCTCTAATGGCTCTGCTTCTAGCCTGTAGCTAGACTCGACCAGCTGGCGGAGCTCCTTGACCCAATAAACTTGAATTGACAGTTCAAGACACTTTGTCTGTGACGACGCGCCGCGTGCTTCTCGAATATTTATGAATGCCTCTTTGAATAATTAAGCATGTAGTATAGTGTGTGAGGTATTATGGCTATGCGATATGGCTGATTGCCAAAAGAATCCAAGTTTCGATTTCATATTATGTTACAATAGTTGATCATTAGCAAATATTCCATTAAGACTGAACAACTTCCTGACAAAATCTTTTTCCACATTTATATTTATTTATCTCCTGTTTCTCAGCCTCAAGAAACTAATTAAAGTGTAAAGTATCATAGTCGCTCATTCAGCAGAGTTCTTGAGAAAGAAAATATTTATCTCAAAATAAAATACATTTTTCTCCATCAAAATAATAATAGTAATAATTATGATTATTATTTCTAATTTAGATTATATATATTATTTGTTTAATGAAAATATATAATATCTTTTAGGCAATTCCAAAACCTTCAAATAAATAGATAACAAAATTTGTAATCTAAATGTTAAGGAGTGGGCTTCGAGTATAGAGTATATTGCGATAGGTAAGACTTCCCTCAGAGAGTTGCCAATTATAAATATTTTACCATTTTTAATAAGATTTCAGATGAATCTTTCTCGAAATACTCTTCATGAACTGTTAGAGATAAAGGGGGTGCTCGCCTAATTATTTAGCTAAATATACCAGAAATTACTTTGAAAGAAAACAAAAAAATATATTTATTTAATAATCTTTTAAGCATTTTAACAATGCAGAAAAGCGTATACTAAAGTCGTAAAAGCCTACGAGTAGTTCGGTCATAGGGTATTTGAGCTTCGTTGGGTTTGCATTCAATATTTTATCATATGCTCATTTATATGGATTGTTGGTTGATTTGTATTTTCAGCCCGGTTTTCCATTTGTTTGGCTATTTTTAGATTTCTTCGATTTGAATAAAATGTGAGTGAGTTGCTGCCAATACAATGCTACAAGCAATGGTAATGAAATTAATAATGACAATAGTAATGTTCATGCTAATGACAATGACAATGATAAGGCAGACTCCAAGTGAGGCCACAATTTGGCGCCGCCTCAGCAATTAAGTAGTCATTTTATGAGGCCTACGGAATTCGGATATTGCACAATTCTGAAAAATAACAAAAACAAAAGCAACAAAACCGAAAAACACTTCGAGTGGGGAAAAGCCAGAGCTCGTTTTCACCTCTGTATGTGACACATATCGTGGCACGTGACACGCATGCTGTGCAGCCGATGTGAATACGAGTGAATACTACTCTTTAGCCTAACCCATTGTCTGGCTGCAATATTAATTATGATTTAACAGCAGCGAGCAGGGGCGTGGCACGCTTTCAGGCATTTGTCTGTCCGCAACTCCCGCTGTCTGCTCGTCAGCTTGTTGCGCAAGCCAATTGGCCAATGTCGACAAGTGGCATGATATTCCACTTTCGCAGAGCATTCCCATGTCAAGGGGTGTAATGCGATGGGATGGGATGGGGCATCACGGCGAAATCTACTCGAAACCATCTCTTACATCACCCGGGTAACAAGCTCAGCTTCACTCTCATTGTGTCTTGTCTTTGCAGATATCTCATTAAGAGTCTCGTACGCAAGTGGGGCTACGAGGCGGCCTCTTTGCTGGTCGACGAGACCTGGGAGGAATTCTCGGCCGTTGCCTGGTCGGACACGCCCGTGTTCTACGATCCGAAGTCCATATTTCCGCAGCGCGAGTTTGCCAACGGGCAAGACTTCAATGGCTACAGCTATCAGACGCCCTTTGGCGGTGTGCCACAGCGCGGGGCAGGCAACTCTCTCTTCGCGGCCAACCCCACAACAGAAGCGCCCACGTGAGTAGCTGCTGCACCTCCCCAGATTATCCTAACTTTATTTTCCACTGTAGGTACCTGTTGTACACCTCGTCAGGTAATCGTGGAGGCTATCGTACGGGTGGTCAGCAACACGGCGGACAGTCTGGATCCAGCTCGAGGCACTTGTACTACAGCAATGGCAAGACGCCCTACAATGCGACACTCTGGCTGAAACGTATCGTGCGCGATTTGAGTCTCAAGCAGAAGGCCATTCAGGCAGAGCAATCAGAGATGCAGCAGCTTAAGGAGGCTGTTAAAATGGCAAAGGAAGCGAGGGAAGAGCAGGAGCAGGAGCAGGAGCAGGTGGAGCAGCAGGAGGAGCAACATAAACGCAGCATGCGTGATGTATCGCTCAACATGGATCTCTTAGATATTGTGGGCGTCAGCGATAACAACAGCAATACAAATAAGGAAAAATCGCGAGCCAAACGACAAAGTCCGTCGCGCTCCACACTCTGCGAAACGACATCGCAGTTCATCACACCGCAGGCTGCTCTCAATTCCCGCGGCAATTGGATGTTTGTGGTAAATGAGGAGAACACCGCACGTCAGATGGTCAAGGCGGAGCTTTGTGCGTAAGTATTCAATCACCCAAAGCCAAGTTCAATCAGTAGCTAACCAGATCCAATGAGCCGTCGTTTCTCCCAATGCGTTTGTGGTTCGTGCTTATGCTAGGTGTAAGCACTGCTTTTCTTTGCAGCAAGCAGTTGCACAGCTTACACTACTTTACATTGAGGAAGCACTGCTTGGCTATGGACTACTTGCTTACTTACTCGAATAGTTAACTAAAACTGACTTTTTATTATATTCCAAATTATTTAAAATGGGAAATTAGTTAATTGTTAAACATATGTAACCCCATAAAGTATATATATTCTTCTAGGTTTGTCTACTCGTCCGCCAGCGCGTAGACTGGAAGAGCTAGATAACAGTCGTTTATGATATATTGATATAATTATATATTAGCATATTGAGTTTCTCGAGTGGTTCAGTCTCAACTAGAGCTTCCTAAAATACATTTGAGTAGTAGTTATGCTAGAACCCTAACATCTTCAGTGTCAACACGGTAATTAGTATTTTATACCCTAAGCCCATTAAAAATGGGAAATCAGCTTATAATGTGTGTGTGAATGTAACAGGCAGGAGAAGGCGTGGCAGACCCCATAAAGCATATATCAGATCAGGGCGACGAGCTGAATCGATATATCCATGTCCGTCTGTCCTTACGTTCGTCTGTCCGTGTGAGCGTCGAGATCTCAGAAGATATAAGAGCTAGAGACTTGAAATTTCGCATGCATACTCGTGTACAGCCTACGCATTACAAGTTTATCATATTTTTTCGATACTCTCATCCCATTTCTTTTTATAGGCGATTATCGATAAATTGATTTCGATTTTGAAGCGTAATTTGAATACTATTAGACCTAAGGGCTTAGATTTACTGTGTATACACATTTGATGAACATAAATATTTTGTATGCCAGATTTTGGATACCACGCCCCGAAATTGAAAAAGTACTAGAGACTTGTGCCATTTCAACATTATGATAACGGTCTAAAACTTTCATGAAGATAGTCCAAGGGATATTATTCAACAAAATATAATATATTTATAATATAAATATTCATATTATTGCCCACACTGCTAGGGTAGGGTTCAGGGTATCTCCCAGTCGACTAGAGCACTCTTACTCTTATAAAGTACCTGAATACCCTAGAAATTTGTAAGGGTAACTAGCGTATGCTCTCATATTAATTGTTTATATAATGTTTACGCCTTATTGACTTGTGCTGGTGTTTTTAATAAATTAATTAAAAAAAAAAAACCCACTCAACACTTGCAATCAGTGCTTAGGGTCCCTCTCGCTACGGCCTAGACACACACACAGCAGGACAGCGTTCCATATCAATACGTGTTCCCCTTTTCGTGGCCGGACTGGTTGTTAGGGGAACCCTATGCGGTGCTTGGGCTTGGGCTTGGGCACGTGGGCAGAAGTGCAGCAGCAAGTAAGCGACGAGTATGGGTATGTGCACGGTTACGTTTGGGTTTTGTGTCATAATTGCGGCTAAACGAATTATAACACCCCGAAAAAATGCCAAGATTAACCAACCAGCAGTCGCTGTTCTCGTTGCTCGTTGCTCGTTGCCCGTTCCTCGTTACTCGTGTCCCCCTCGACCAAGGGCAACTGCCTCTGTTTTATGCGTGCGCTACTCGAAAACCTTCGGAAAAAGCGCAAACAGAGGTAAATATAGGGTGACGAGAGACCTCGGATGAGGAACAATTCGGGTAGCTGCAGCCAGTGCAATGAGCCCAGCAGAGGGGACGAAGGATGGGCGAATGTGTGAGAGCGACTGCTGCTGCTGGGCTCGCTCAATGTATGTCCAAATTGTGTGTCATTTGTCGCCTGCCTGCCGGCCTAGATACACACACTCACACACTCACATACCCTATGCCCACGCCCTGCCCTGTTCCCTGCCCTTTCCCACATGTTAGCAGCACTTAGCGCACAATTTGCTTAACCAAATATGTAGCCGAGCATAAATCGCCGGACGATGCGGCAACAGGAGCAGCAGGAGCAACAGCTGGCAGGGACACAGTCTCTAAGTACCGTTGCTTTGGCCTTAGCTCAACTCTTTATCAATTACGCACGAATCCCGTTTTAACAAGTTCGTTAAACTTTCAACTTTGCAGCCGGCGCTACTTCTTCCCCCTCTTGCTCCCCTTCCCTTATTTTTTCTTCGTTTTCTTGGGCATATTTATGGGTGCAGCTCGCAGCTAAATTTCGTAAAGTTGTTTATTTTTTTGTCTGTTTGGCATTTGGCGCTGTTTCCGTTATTATATAATTCCCTTCTCCCTCTGTCTCTCTCTCTCTCTCTCTCTCTCTCTCTCTCTCTCTTTCACTATCTACATCTCTTTCAGCTCAAACACATGCTCGAACCTGTGCGATCTGCCCAATGGCTACAATTCCAGGTGCGAGCAGAAGTTTGTACAAAAACGTTTAATAGCGCTTCAGGGCAACGGCCAAAATCTCTACACGGACACGTTCTGGTTTCCCAGTTGCTGTGTCTGCACCATAGCCGCCAATTAAGCAGCCACGGAGCAGGAGCGGGATGCACAACGACGACAGAGATAGCAACAGCAACAGCAGCAGCGACAGCAACAGAGCGAATCCTATTCACACATCCGAGTAGCCATTCACTATATCGAGTATGGATTCGATATGAACACGATTTTTGCAGCAAATTGATAATTAAATCTTAGACAAGCACACACATGCACACACACACACACTCCCACACACGCATTTAGTGTAGTTTTACATTTAATTTAAAATAAAAAACAAAATTAGTGAAAATCAAAGCAAAGGCAAACTAATGGAATTCATTTTCAATAAACAAACAAAATTATTAAAAACATTTTCTAAATGCAAACCTTTAATGACTCATAGCTGATCTACATACATATACCATAAATGGTTTGTAACAATTAAAATAAAAACTGCACCCGTTTCAATTATTCTTTTAGCTTGAATATTTTAAAATAAATCATAATAAATAATTGAAGGCTATCCCTAGATCTCATAATTCACATCATTTCTTACGATAAATATTCGAAATCTAGAGTATAAGGGACACGATGAACCTATTGGAATTTGACATCCTTAATAATCACGCCTGACAATCAATTTAATTTGCAATATATTTCAATTCATATTATCGCAACGCTTAATACATATTTCTTTTTATTATGTGTATGTGTTCGTATAACAGTTATGTTTTGAGTGCCGCATGCCATTATATAAACCGAATTCTAATCAACCATTGATTGAGCCTTGGGCATGCAGCAATTTCGTTAAGCGGTTTTCCATTTAATGGAATTTTCGGGCTGCAGCAATTTAATAGCGATTGCAAAATAACAAAATGTGTGCAACAACAGCAACAGCAACAGCAACAGCAACAGTAACAGACAAACACAACAATAACTAAATGAGAGAACACCTGCTGCAATTGGAATTACATTTCATAAATCCAAAAACAATAATCGTAAAATATCATCAGGTGTCACGCGCAAAGCGGAATCGCATCCCAATCGCTGGCCCAGTCCTGCTGCAGTCGGAAGGGCAGGGGAAGAGCAGGCAACATGCATCGATTGATGCCTGTCAGGATGAGAAAGGGCTGCAGAACGAGGACTCGGCTGAAAGCGGGCGGGCGCACAAGTATCTGCGTATTTTTTTTACACAAAGCCATTCAGTACGCACTTGATGCTCAGAGATCTAAGGGAAAGAACCAGCACATCAATTGAGTGCAATGCCATCAACTCAATTGGCTCAGTCATGAGTCGAATTTCGCAATACGGTAATGGCAATAGATATAAATAATATGTATATATATATATATATATATATATATATATAAGTACATATAAGTACATATGTCTATATATTTACAAAGTATATGAATAATAATATTTACACATAAAATTATTAAGCTTGAATGAAAATAATCAAGAAATAAAGCTACTTGAGTCTAATAATTTAACGAAAGTTTGATCAGAAATATATCTAATCACTATGAGTGCTAGAAATCAGTTCTGCAGACAAAACATGGTAATATATTAATATTTAAATTCCTTTTAATGAATATATTATGTATATATTATATTATCACCAGCCTTAAATAGTTTAATAGTAGCTTCACCTAATAGATAGAGGTACTTAGACGTTAGATATATCTACTGATAGTACTGTTTAGAGAAATTGTCTTTTCTGGGAATTTATACTTTGTTAAACTGGATTTAAAATGCCAAGAAAGTAATGAGTTTTATATAAATAATAACAAACAAATATTAAATCTTATATATATTTTACTACAACAAATATTTATCCTTATGAGAATATGATAATATAGTATGTTTTTATTTGTAATTTACTGTATGATTCAGAGTTCGAAATAAGATTTTTGTTCAATATTTTCTGATATATGGTTCTTAAATAAATGTAAATTTAATATGTATTTTATAGTATACAGGACTCTCCATATATTTTTAAATCAATGAAAGATACAAATTGGTTTATATTGTCGATAATAATTGTTGGCATGACTCTTTGAATATGATATCTCTCAAATGGCCATCTTGAGGCTCTACGGCGTATAGTGCCCGTCTCTGTCAAAAGGTATAGGGCTGCCAGTTGGGTCACTCGAATATGGAGAGCCCTGTATATAATATTAGAAAATGCAAGAAATCCGAACTATATTTCTATGAAATTTATGTAATATACCCCGGAATAAATACAAATAATAAGTATAATAAGCACAGGGAGAGCAGTAATTGCAATTATATGCAAGCCATCTACAAAGAGCTATATTGTAATATTATTGTTATAACTATGTACACCCTATAGTTTGGCAGTGGAGCTTGATGGCCGCACAATGCGGATTCAAATTCGCCTACCTGTTCTGGACACAATGCAGTCGGGCATACCCACCCACTGTGCGCTGGCTTCATAAATATGTGTGTTAGTGTGAGAGTGTGTGTGCATGAGGGTTAATTTGAGATGAGATGATGTTGTGTGTGTGTGTATGTGTGCGTGCGCAGTGAGTTTTAGCAATGATTAGCATCACGAAATGAAAAACTATTGTTCCAATACGCAGCGGAGCGTCGTGCCCAGCCAGGTAAAGGTCGGGCATAAGGACGACAGGACATTGACAAATCAGGTAACGGATGAACGGGCAGAAGGGATGCGACGAGGCCAGCAATTGCGACATTTAAACTGAAACGTTGAAAGATATTTGAAAAATATGCTCAAAACAAATATACCAACTGCGAGAGCATCAAGTAAATCTAAGCCAAAACTCTGACTGCTGAACAACATAAGCTACAGAAGCTCTGCTCTCCGCTCTCTGCTCTTCGCTCTCTGATCTCTGCTCACCGCGCTCTGTCGTAGTCTAGAGGCAAGTCCAAGTCCAACGCGGAGCAGCTGAAGTTTTGTGGCAAAGCAAAAAGTGCTGCGGCTGCCTGGAAACGAGCTCACAGAGCAAAGGAAGCAGAAGCAGCAGCGGCAGCAGCAACAGCAGCGGGTAATAATGCAACAACAGCAGCAGCGACAGCAACTGCGCAGTCGACGCGGGCAGCGAAGGCAGCCGCTGCGTTGTGTATAAAAATTTAACATCTGCTCCTTTCATGATTTCGGAAAACTCAAAACTCGTACGACAGCAACAACAACTGCAGCAACAACAACAGCAACAACAACAACAGCAATAGCAGCAGCAGGGCTGTAATGGAACAAATAAAAAATATATGAGTATATACATACATATATATGTATATATATACATATATACGTGTGTGTGTGTGAGTGAGTGTGAGTGTGAGTATTGCTGTTGTTGCTGTTGGCTGTTGATGCATTTGGCTTGTGTTGCTCGCATTACGTGCATTTGTGCCGCACTTTTATAGCTGAAAGATCTCGCGCTCTCTCTCTCCGACTCTCACCCTCTCTCTCGCTCTCTCTGCTCGCTATCTCTTCTGCTACTTCTTTCCGCAGGACACACACACGCCGGATGGGTCCTTGATGGCGGTGCCAGGGCATGACTCGCGTGCATTCAACTTCAACTCCAACTTCCACTCCAGTTTCAGCTTCAGCTTCAGCTTCAGCTTCAGTTATCAGGCACGGCAACACTGTCAGAACTTTTGCTGCTGTGTCTTGCTGCTTGCGGTAAAGTTGTTGCCATCGCCTGCTGCTTATACCCTCACTGAAAAGAGTCCATTGGCTATGCGCTGCTCGGAGAGATAAGCTAAGGCTATAGAAATGTGTGCAGGAGTCTTCAGCGGCTAAGCTTGGACTGTAATCAAGCTAAAACTTGTATCGAGTCGAGTTTGCTTTTCATTAAAGGTATCCAATATTCGACCTTGCGAACTTGAGAGCTGTCGCCTGCTGTGCTTCCTCTTTATTTTGCATTTTTGCGAAACGCGCGCGCGTTTCTTTCATTTTTCAAATACGTAGCTGCAACTGTCAGATACTTTATCGTAGTTGTTGCTCGCGCTGTTGCTGCTGCTGCAATGTGAATGTCCTTTGTTGCCCGACAAAGGACACGCACACACACACACACGCACATACACATACACTTACACAGCCATACATTCGAATCGCTTAAGTAAGTTTGTGGCAGGCCAGCTAAAGTTTCGCTCACCGCTGCAGCGCAATCAAACGGCAAAGTGGCAAAGTCAAAGGCAATGCCACAGACCAATACGACGCCAGCAGCAGTAGCAGGAGGAGAAGGGCAAGGGCAGCAGACGTTGCAGTCGCACGCCCCTTGCCTGCGACGACGGCTGCGTCTTCTGTTTGTGCAGATGTAACTCAACGAGCAATTTCTTAGCCAGCGTGCGTGACTCAATCTGTCTCTCTCTCTCTCTCTCGCTCTCTCGCTCTTCTGTGTTTACCTTGTGTGATTTTCGGTGTGTAGGACAGGTCAGTGTTCCTCGACCAGGATAAGCATTAGGAGGAATAAGGGTTGCGTTCCACGACTATTTTCCATTACGCAATGCAAATAAGCAAACGTTCCCAATGCCCCCGCCTCCCGCCTCCCGCCTTCCGCCTGATATTTGCCTGTTCCCAATTCCCTTGCCACAATGCAACTGTCAAGGTTTTGCTTGCCTTTTTGTGCAGCGCCAAAGCTAAATCCTTATGCCCGGCGCGTATTCACATTTCGCTGCCGTCAAAAGGCTTCTAACAACAACAGCAGCAACTGCAGACTGCATGGCCGAAAAAGCACTGGCAGCAGAAATTGCACGCACACACACACACACACACACACACAAACACATTTGCACGAGCTCAACTAATAGTTTGGCGAAAAAAAAGTGAAATGAAATCAACTGACATATAGAACAGGAACAGGATGAGGATGAGAAACAGGGCAACAGCTAGGAACTGTAACGCTGCGTTCTCTCCTCTCTCCAGCCACTATTGCCCTTCCTCCCGCCCGCACACTCTCCTGCTATCGCTGTCTCTTTTTGGCCCTCGCAGCTCTTTGCAAAAGCTGCTGGCAAAAAGTGAAATAAGAAGGCAAATTGTACCAAAAATCCCACAACAGCCAGTGCAATGCCAGCAAGGATATAGAACTCACACACACACACACCCTCACGCACACACACGTTGCTACGCCCACAAGGTCCAGGCGTCACACAGAAACGAGCACAACAGCAACAGCCAAATAAAACCAGAAAGTATTCGCTCGTAGCTGTTGCCGCTGCTGCCACTGCTGCTGCTGATGATGTTGTTGTTGTTGCTGTTGCTGTTGCTGCTGTTGCATGGCTCATAGATTGCAAGTTCGCATTGTACGCGCGAAACTAGGGAAAAAATTTTTTAATTGGAACAACAACTGTACAGAGGACGTTGCGGCAGCGGCAGCGGCAGCAACAGCAACAACAACAACAACAACAACAAAACCTACTTCAAACGCCGCATGTTCGTGTTTATGTGTCTTTATGGCTGTGTGTGTGTGAGTGTGTTTGCCAGCACAGAGCAAATGCAGCTGTTTATGTATAGCTCTGCATGTGTGTGTGCTCATGTGCGTGTGTGTGTGTCTGTGCAGGACTTGTTTGAGCCAGGACACCAGACAGCAAGCAACAAGCTTGAGCGCTGGTATGAGTTGCCGATCGAAGGCTGCAACGCAACTAGTGAGAGCCACAGGGTGACTCGAGCGGAGCAGCTGAATAATCCAAATAATAACAAATTTATTTATTATTTATAAAAACGTAATTTTAGTCATTGCCTTAACAAAAATAAAATGATTCTCTGCATAAAATTGAAAAATATTTTATTATCAAATTATTTATATTATTTAAATTATTATATTTACGATTAAAACTTCTGATTAAAAATAGTACATAAATATAATTATCGTGTAAATATTATAATTAATTTAAAATTTTGTTATTTAAGTTTTTCCCAAAAACTTTTAATTATTTATTTTGCTACATATATTTATATATATATATATATATATATATATATATATATATATATATATATATATATATATATATATATATATATATATATATATATATATATATATATATATATATATATATATATATATATATATATATATATATATATATGTAACTGGAACACTTCGTTTAATAACAAAAATCAATTATTGAAGAAATTCCTAAGGCCCAAAATGCAGCTTGGAGTTAATAAGATTATCACATAAGAAGGTCATATCGCTCCATCATATTAAAATCCAAAGCACCAACTTTTTAATTGGACGTGAAGATAACATAATAACATATAAAATACATTTCAAAATAAAACAATACAAAAACATTTTCGAAGGACATAAGTAACTGGCACAAATTCATAATTTTTATCATAAAACTATAAAAAACATAAATTTCAAATAGAACCTATTTGGTTGTTACACCTTTTTATTAGATTTTATTTTAATATTTTAGTTCAACATTATATATTATTTATTATTAATTTCCTATTATTTTTTATATTCATTTTTTATTTTGTTATTTAAATTTTTTCAAATATAAATTTATTAATTTAAGATTTACTGTAATATGTGTTGTATGGAGTAAATCTTTCATTCAAATATATATATCATGTTATATATATATATATATATATATATATATATCTCGCATAAGATCAATTTGAGTTCCTTCCGCTAATAAATCTATTGCTAGCAACTATCGAGAGATGTTCGAGTTTCGTCTGTTTATTTAAGATTAATTCAGATAGTTATGAAAGTAACTAAAATCATTTAAGTATTTAGTAAAATAATAATAATAATGTTTATTTTTTTAAATCATTTAAGCTGCATATTTATTTATTTTTCTTTATTTATTAAAATTCTTTTTCATCGTTACAATTTGAATAAATCCATTTCCATCAACTATACATGTCGTATTACTTGTCTTCTGGCCTCATGCAACATGTTGCAGCTCGAGCGATGTTCGAGCGAACCGAGCTCGTTTATTTACTGGCGGCTGATGTTCTGTTCGCTCGTGCCGGCGTCGAGCCGATGCGTTCAGGTTGCGTCCGTTGCCTCTGCTGCGTCTACTGGCTGCGCTGCTGCTGACTGCCGACTGCTGCTGGCTGCTGGCGTCGCCGGGGTTGGTTTGCCGTTCGCTTGTGCACGGCACAATCAGTTGTTGTGTATCCTTCGAAGGGTGAAAAGTTTCCTAAATACAAAAACTTTTGCACCGCCGCCGTCGCTACGTTCGAGCGCCAGAAACGAGTGCGAGTTGCCAGTGCCAGCCCGCTGTCCGCTGCGAGCTGCAAGTCGTGAGTGGAGCGTTGCCGTCGCCAGCTTCAGCTTCAGCTTCAGCTACAGCTCCAGCTACAGTTAGTGCGCCAACATCTTTTGTTGGTAATTTCCGCGTATGATTTTCCTTTTCACACCACAAACAACTTTTGGGCAGTCAGTGATCAAGGATTGCAGTTCAAATGGAATGGAAACCCAGTTTCCACAGTGCTCTAACAACAACAAACTTGCCGAAACCATGCTGCTCTCGTGAATAGTGCCACAACAACAACAACAGCAACAACAGCCACGGCAAATGTTTAACAACAATTTGAATTTACCTGCAGCTTTGCATCGTTTCTTTGCGTTCAATTTTTACTTTTCGCGTCGCGTTCACATCTTGCGCGTTTTTTTCGTATTGTAAACAAATTTTCGATTCGTGCCCAATTTCCGTCGTTCGCTTTGATTCGTGCGCGGTTCCGCGGGCTCTTTTCCTTTATAACGGTATTCAGTTGCTCAGTAGATCCCTAAAAAATAAGAAAAGAAATCAACAAAAAGCAACTCTAAATACAGAGATCACAATTTTCCCAGTGGCACCAACGGTCGAACAGACGGCAATGGATTAACAACGGTTTGTAAAAATATATATTTAAACAAATTACAAAGTGCAAGTCACGAGTTAAGACCATGAAATGCGTACAGAATAGCTATAATATAGTTTATACTAAATATATATACTATATGCAACGTAATGCTAAGGGAATGCAATTTGTAATACTCCTATTAACTGCATAGGTCTATGCTCATAAGACTCCAGCTGCTGTTGTTAGGGAAGGTTCTGGAGAAAGTCGAAAATCTGCAACTTCAGTTGTTTACTAAGATTTCTATGAATATTCAGATCTTGATGGAATTATAGCAGAACAAAAATCGAATTATTCTTTGCATACAAATTTAGTGCATACTAAATGCAGATGATTCCCTCGATCCTTATGCATCTTTATAATGAGCCAGCTTATCGCTATGCATTTTTATTAACTATTCAAGATTTACTTCGTACTCAAATGCTGTGTGGATCCATTCATTTTTACTTTTATCCAATCAAACAGTGTTAAGTTAAATCTAACCACATTTTAAATTCGCTCTCATTTTTCTTTAGATATTTCCAATCATATTTAACATTCCATGTATGTCATCTTTATGCCTTCATTCCCAGCCTGATCTAGTTACTCGTTGATCTTTATCCAGTATTGTTTCAGTTTATATCTATTCTAACTACACTAAAATCTTTCTTATCTGTTATTTTGCCGTCGCTTTGCCATTTCCCGTGGTTTTCCATGCAGCTTACCTGCCCACATTATTAAAATTATTAAGAAAAATTATTAAAGAAAAACAATTCTACTGCCGATGGGGCGCCCGATTCGTAAATAAATTGTAAATAATATTTTTATAGACTATCGAATTACAAAAAACGCTGCACTTGCCACACAAATTTCTGTGTTATTCTTAGCTTTGTAAACAGACTTTTTTTGGGATTTATTGATCGACTCGGATTGATGACGGTGCCTTAAAGCTGAAAACATTCGCCGAATGCAAGCAAAACAAACAGAAATATTCGCAAATGATGAAATAAAATTAAATAAAGATGCCAGCAGTGTCAGATACACCAACAACAACAGCAACAAAAACAATAACAAAGACCACGACGGCTGGCAGCAGAGTTCGATTTTTTTTTTTTTTGAAATCCATGAAACTCCCGAAAATTGACACACAAAAAACATTTCCAGATGAGTAATGACAATAAACACGCGGCAGCAGCCATAACAGATACAAAATTTGAAGAACAAGGCAAAGCTGTTGCTGCCAGCAGCAGCAGCAGCAGCAGAAACAACAGCAACAGCATCAGCAGCAGCAATAGCATCAGAGATGCCGACAATCCGCTAGATACATTTGTATCTGTAGCGCATATGCGCCGACGTTTGTCAAGTTAAATTAAAAAGCAGCTACAAGCTCGAGTACTGAAGAGTTATACGCTCCGCCTGCCTGCCATGCAAACAGCAACAGCAACAGCAACAGCAACAGCAACAGCAACAGCAACAACAACAACAACAAAAGCTCCAATGCGGCTACAATACAGATACAGATACATTCAACACTCGACGCGGCTGTTCGCAACTAACTAACAGTAACGTGCGTACTTCAAGGCAGCCCAGCAGGCAGCAGTCATTGAAAGTTAAAGACAAGCACACACACACACACACACACACATACATACATATTTCTGTTTCTTTTGGCGCGCTCCAAACAGAAGCGCCAAAAAAAAGAGAGAAGGAAAGAATAAAATAAGAATCGCACAGTAAAAAGCCAAACTGCAAAAGCGAAAGCGAAACACACAAGAAAGAGAAGAACACCAGCAGCAGAAACAGCAGCAACAACAACAACGGCAACAACTTGAGTCAAAGTCGGCCCACGCCTCATTCCGGGCGCTGAAGCTGCCTTGACATGGGCAATAAAGAGAATTTAAAGCGCCATAGAAGCTGACGACGCAAGCAAAGCAAAGTAAATAATAAAGTAATACAAATTGAAGAAACACAGCAGCAGCAGCAGCAGCAGCAGCAGCAGCAGCAGCAGCAGCAGCAAAACGAAGTTCAAGTTCAAGCAGCGCATGTTGTTTGTATCTTGCAGTTTGTGTATCTTTAGCTGCAATTTGTCTGACCAGAATGGAGAAGGCAAATGTGCCGCCAACTGGACGCGCCTGTTGCGGCTGCGTTAATGCTGTTTGCTGCTGCTGCTGCTGCTGCTGTTGTTATTGTTGCATCTATTTCTGTTGCAGTTTATGAGTTTATGGCGACCCCCAATGAATTAACACGCCAGCTAAATATAAACATGAGCACGCAACAAAAGCGACTTACTGCGAAAAGCAAGTAACTCACACACACACACACACACAGACAAGCACACACGCCCACACATATGCGCACACACAGTTACGCACTCACATATTACGTTTTCGTTTTCATTCATAAAACAAGTCCAGGCCAAAAAAGAAAACAAAAACAAAAAATATGGAAGCAGCACAGGTAGCCCAAGGCAGCGCCAAAGGATACGGCAGGCAAATTAAGGCTTTGACCTAGAGAAAAACAAACAACTCGCCGTACACACCGTTTGCCGCCCATACACACACGCACACACACTTACACACACACACGCACACGCAGAGCTTTAACGGTTACGTGCGTGACTTTCAAAGTATGCGAGCTAAATGACACACTCGTAAATTTGCACACACACACACTTACACATACACATGCATGCAAATTGCGTGTGCGTGTGTGTGTGCCTGGCTCCTTTGCATGGCTTCATTGTGGCGCGCAGCACGTTTCATTTCATCGCATTTTTGCAAACATACTCAACATACTGGGCTGCCAAGCCTGCATGCCTACCAGTGTGCCGCCTCCTCCCTCCCTCTCTCTCTCGCTGTCTCTGTCTGGGCAACGAATAACTCAATTTACACGTGACACATCGGCTTGCAAATTAACCCATTAGTAGAGTAAATGCTAAGCAAGACTTTAACACTTTCAAATACGAGTTTCATATATAACTAATAATTCATAAGTACTTCAAAGAGAGTTTACTGCTGGGAGAGTTTACTGTATTGTATTGAAAATCTATATGGCAATCTGTATAAAATATGCTTCGTATATAGTAATTCTTACATATTTTAAGGAGAGTTTGCTGTAGGTCAATCTGTACATATTGTATATACGTATACAGTAGTATCCGGTTATAACGACTCCGCTTACAAAGTGATTTGTGACGAAAATTCCGGTACGCCGACAAACTTTTTAAGCAAACTCATGTGGTTATACGGACTTCCGGCTCTACTGTTTCTTCTATCTAGCTATATTTAATCTATAGAATATATATCTACGATTTAACTTTGAACGGAAAATGCTTCACATTCAAACAGGGAATTCTTGATGAAATATTTAACTGGAATTAATACACATTACACACACATACAAACCCAAAGTTACATGAGAGCAAGGATATATATGTATAACTGCAGGGAATTAATAATTTGTACATATTAGAATCAGAATATGGCGAGTAACTGAAGCTTAATGAACTCACGAAATATATGATGACTTCACTTTTCCTCGCTTACTCACTTCTCAAAATCTGAAACTATAGAGCTCTCAATTAGTTATGGCGCGGAGTGAATCGCAAGGCTATAAGAAATGACACATTGACCTCTAACGGCATGTGCAACTGTAAATGCAAGTTGCAGAACTTAACAGAGTTGCATAAATGTTAAGCTTATGTTAGCAACAAATTGTGTCAGTTTATTCCACTTTGCTTCTACTCAATCTATTTATAATCATTTCTGTAGTTTTACATTTACTTTACATAGATTCACATATTTGAACATATAAGATAATATGGCTTTAAGATAAAGATAGGGATAAGAATAACAGAGATCCGTTAACAGCAAAGCAGAATATTTGGTATATGCAAACGGCTTGTGAAGGAAATGCAGAGGGCGTAGCATTTCATTAAAAATAGCCTAACAACGGAAAAAGAAAATATTAAATGAGGTAAAACATGCCTAAGCTAAAGTTAAATTAACTTGTTCACTGAGCACATGTTAACTGAAATTAGAGATATATATATAATAGAGATATATGATATAGATATATATACATACATAATGCACTATTGCAGACGGCAGCAGAGTGAAGCCTGGCATATTAGTAAAAGTTGGCTTAATTATGTTGCAAGGCGCATGTAACGTGAAACCGGAGAGGGTGTGGCAGATGCGCATGTTCCAGTGCTTATTTCATGCTTATTTTAATAAATATTTTAGTGCGCAAACAATTTTGAACAAATTTCATAAGTGAACAAAAGTTGAGAACAAGCGCCGAAAACGTCAGATAACATATTCAAATATTTTACATTGAGGCAACACGGGGCGTATGCGCAACATCAGCTGGAGCTGTAGATGGAGCCTGTTAGCTGTTACAGTTGAAATGCTGCTGGCAGCGCGTCAGCTTGATAGACAGACAGAGAGGTGGTGGAGATAGATAGTGAGAGAGAGGGAGAGTGAGGGAGAAATGTAGAGAGAGAGGGGCAATCAAGCTAGCTGCCATTCAACTGGTAACGGCGTAGCCAGCAGGAGCAGCAGGAGCAAACGGCACAGGAGTTTGGCAAACTGCCAGTTGCTGTTGCACTTGTTGTGCGATTCCTTGACTTGCCTCGACAAATGAAAGTCAGGTAGCAGGCAGCAAGCAGCAGGCAGCAAGCAACAAGCAGCAGGCAGCAGGCAGCAGTTGCTACAACAGGAGGCAGGCTGCTGCTCGCCCTCGCCCTCGTCATGGCTGAGTTCTCTTATAGCATTTGGTCTATTCTGCACATGCAACGTGCATGCAGGTGTGCGTGTGCGTGTGTGTGTGTGTGTGTCTGTGTGTGTAGCCCAGTTTATGCTGCAAATGCAATGCAGCTGAGAGTCACCTACATTCATTGCTTAAACTATTCCAGCTCTGGCCATTTGTGCCCTTCTGCATTCAGTGTTTTCAAATGACGCATTGTTCGCATGTGCACACACACACACACACACACACACACACATACATAAGCATATGCATATATTTATGTGTAAGCATGTATATATGTGAGTGTACATCTGTGTGCTGCGTGTTTAATTCGCAAAACATTTGCAAAATGTTGCAAACTGTGCGCCAGCCAGAGCCTCTCACGCACTCACACATACGCAGGCACAGAGTGAGAGTGAGAGAGAGAGTGAGGGAGAGAGAGAGACAGTTACTGTAGTGAATTGCGCGCATTGTTCATGGTTTCGTTTGTTGTAAGCCTCGCACATACACACGCACACACACACACACACACACACACACACACACACACTCACGCACACACACTGATACATCCGTGTTTACTTAGCTTCTATCTGAAATATATCCCAGCTCAAAAGCTGCCACAAATTTACAGACACGGGCTCTTTGCTTATCAGCCTACAGATAAGATAAAAATCAATATATATATATGCACATATATACTTATATATATACATATCTATCAATCAGTTGATTTATACATAATTCTTTCGGTTTGGTATTATGTCACAGAGCGGAAATTGGGGCTTCAGGTAGACTTTAAATACGATTTGAATAACAACAAGAGTTGGACGTTGGCTTGATTTATCAGCAATATGGCAGGCAATAAGAGCGCCTGCAAGAGGAAGCGCTAATTGTGCACATGTTGCAGTTGCAGTTGCAGTTGCAGTTGCACATGCCGCATACACACGCGTTTCGCGTTGGCCTAATTTCCAAAATCGGGATCTTTATCGCAGTAGTCGTAACTCGTAACTCGTAACTCGTAACTTGCAACTCGTAACTTGCGACGCGCTGCTTACAGCTTGCCACATGCAACTTGCAGCGAACAATGTAAATATACGAGAGGCGACTGCTGCAGGATGGTCTGCTGATGCCAAAGTGGAAACGCGAAACGCAGTCGCATAAAACGGAAAGTGCAGCAAATTGTGGCAGCTGCAACATCAATTTTTTCCTCTCCTCTCTGTGTTTTTGTTTCTGCTTCAGTCTCCTTGCATTCGCCGATCTCGACGCTGCGGCAGGTTCTGCTGCCCGCTGGCCGTTGGCCTTTTGCCGATCACTTAAAGGTGCCTCTTCTCTGCGACTAATGCGAGTTGCTGTTGTTGCTGTTGCTGTTGTTGCTGTTGCTGTTGTTGCTGTTGTTGCTGCTGCTGCCATTGAAATTGCGACACGCAAATTGTAAGCGACAGCATAATCAGGCTTTAATTGTTCTACGCGGCAACAACGCCCGACAGGCTGGAAAAAAGTTAATGGCAGCTTCAGCTAATCAACACGGGAAACATGTGAACAAAAATGGCAAAAATTTAATTTTTAATTTTTATGGAAATATGAAATATTTATTTTCGAAATGTGAAAAGTTTTAGATATGAGAAAATAGTTGGAAAACAGTAAAATTCAGAATCTATATGAAATAGAAATAAATTAAAGTAGACAGGAAATCATTGAGATTTGGGAGTAATTAATATTTATATTTATTACGATGATATATGCGTAGCCTGTAATAAGAGTTATTAGGTCTGGCATTTAGTAGCAAGAGTTATTTATTTATATGCATAATATTGCCCAAGAGAAAGAGATTGGTACGTATCTCATACCATCAGCAGTCCATTGATGCTAGTCAGCAAAGTATTTCTGGACTGCTCATGAATTGGTAGTGCTGCTCTATCAGCCTCTAAAGTATCTCAGTTCAATATTTGGAAATTCAAGAGTTTTGCTTAAAGACGACAATAATTTATCATTGATAGAAGTTTCTATATGAGAGTTGTCTTTACTGGCCAAGGGCGAATTCGTAGACACTTTAACACCTCAAGTGGCCAACAGCTTGCTGAAGAGTGTACACACACACACGCACACTCACACACACATAGCAGGCCCATTGAACTTTGTGAAGCGCAACGAAATGTTGGCAAGTTGAAATCCAAAAAACAAAACGCAAAAAGTCAAACGGCAACGGCAAAGGACGCGCAAAAAATGTACACCTGTGCCTTTTTTTATGAGAACAAAATACAAAAGAGACAAACACAGCAACAACAACATCAGCAATATCAGCAGCAACAACAACAACAACATAAGCAGCAATAAATGCGAGTAACTGCGAGCTTAAAAATGGCGAAAAAAGCAAGAAAATGACAACTGAAAAAAAAACGCAGCAAGTGTGTGTATGTGTTTGAGTGTGTGTGTGTGTGTGTGTCAGGTCTTACAAAGCCAAAGCATAACTTACAAGCAACAGCAACAGCAACGGCAACAGCAGCCAACGGCAATAAAAAGCCAGAAGTGAGTGTCCTTTACATTTTTTTTTTCTTTTCGTT
Source organism: Drosophila mayaguana (assembly GCA_037075325.1). Taxonomy (NCBI): domain Eukaryota; kingdom Metazoa; phylum Arthropoda; class Insecta; order Diptera; family Drosophilidae; genus Drosophila; species Drosophila mayaguana. The sequence continues at coordinate 1,179,500 of JBAMCG010000080.1, read as the reverse complement.
TTTTTTTTTTTTTTTTTTGTTTTTTGTGGCTCTTGCTGCTTCCTGCCAGCGTGAAGTTGGACTTGGCCAACGCTCATTATATAGTCAAAGACCATAATTATGTGTTGAAGTTTGTAGATGTTTTAAGTGAGTGAGCAGAGCGCCGAGAGAAGGAAAGAATAACGATAATAGCAGCAAAAATAAAATAAAAGGACTGGCTAGAGCAGCCAACAAATACAGTTGCCTTCGACGCCACGGTAGAGGCAGCTGAACTGAGCTAGGATACGCTAGCAACATATACAATTACCAGAAAACATTTGCTTATCTCTATACAACGAGCAGTTCTCAGACACCAAATATACTGCTCTGCTGCTGTTAACGGAACTCTGTTAACTTACTCTACTCATATATCTAATATTATTGTCCTATTATTCACATTTAGCAATCTATGAGAGTGTAAGCAGATCAATAGAAGAATATGAATTAGAGACAAAGTAGACTCACACAATTTGCAGTTAACATGAGCTCAACATTGTGCAAGTCTGTTAAGTTTTACATACAGCTTGCACTTAAAGTTGTATATGCTGTTAAACATGTATCCTAATTCACAATTAATTGGGTATTGGCCTTGATAGTTGATCTCAACTTAAGCTGTCTAAAAGTTAAAGACTTTAGCATAGCCACAATGCATTTCATTACAGTAGAATACAGAAGAATTTACATTTTATATCCAACATTTTTGTTAACATTAAAGCGAGCAGCGCTTCTTCCACAAAGAGCTTCAAGACAGTTCAGTGAAGGGATATTATATATATCTGTATATATTTTCTATTAAATTAAGAAACAGTTTAATGAGTACACAATAACATTTCTGCAGTAACATTAACTGTTAACGAATGAATAATAAAGCTGTCAGCTAACATTGACAGTTCGCCTTTGGCTTTGCTCTTAACTCTGATTTAAATTGATATACTAATGTAATGCAAATCTAACGAATTTTCTGCTTATTTTGCAGATTTTGAACCAAAGGATTTAAACAACAACAACAACATTTTGGCATAAGAAATTGAGAGCAAAATTTCACTTTGGCTAATAATCAAACAAATTTCAACTCGAATGCTAACCAAAAACTCGTAAAAACGTCATAAACGCAACTAAAATAAAATGTATTAAGTTTATACAAACAAAGATAAATAATAGCTTAACTAAATTGAATAACAAATAAAGCGATAATGTTTAATTAATTCGTAAGGTAACCCAACAAACAAACAAACGGAAGACAAAGATTTTTAAACTTTAAGCCTAATATATTAAGTAATATTATATAGCAGATCAAACAAAACAAAAATAAAAAAACAAAACAAAACAAAAATCATTTTCGATAAAGCTGCAACTATTTTTTATATATATAAACATATATTAACAGCAAATAAACGCAAATCAAATTTTAATGCAAAAACCAGAGTACAAAATTCATAAGCATCAATTTTACAAAGTATCACATAATATCAACAAGCTAATCAAATGATATACGCATATATATACGTATACATATATATGCCGATAATGCATTAGTGAATAAATCAAACAACGCATACAAAATACAAATTTACAACTTACAACTTACAAATTACAAATTTACAAAACAACAATTTTTCAAACAAGTCGCAAGTCTGAGACCCAGCACAACAACAACAACAGCAGCAGCAGCAGCAGCAGCAGCAGCAGCAACAACAGCAACTACAACAAATATAATTTAAAGTATTTAAGCAACAATTAGCGAATATTTAACAAACTTCATTTCGCATAGCTGCCGTTTACAACAACAACAACAACAACAAGAAGCAACAACAATATCTTTCAACACGACAAATTAAAGTACAAATCAAATAAAATTTTGAATTTTTCAACTTACAAATTTTGGAATAACAAGTAAATAGTAGTAGCACGTATACAACAAATAAATATGAATACAACAAACAAATAACTATATATATATATCAACTGTAAGAGTAATATGCAAATACAAATTTTACAAACAAACAAAACACAAAATATGCACAAGGCACGCGAGCTACGCGAGTTCAAAGTTCAAAGTATAAATTAATTAAAAGTCAGCAAATTAAAACAATTTTTAAAGCAACCAACAAATCGAAAACAAACGAAAAACTACCTCAAGAGCAGTGAGCGTGTACAAAACGTGAAGATTTTAGCACGAATTACGAATTATTAACTCTGCCAACCAGTGTGTACAAACTATATATACATCCATATATATATATATATATGTATATATATGCAAGTAGATACATATTCGACATTCGACATTCGACACTCGAGCCCCTTCCCCTCCCCCGCGCAGTTTGATCTGGACTGCGCAGCCATGCGATTGTGCGGACTTAAATGGCGTCCACAATAATCGCACAGAGCAGCACAGGCGGCCCCGTCGATCCGTCAACTGCAGCGAGCAGCAGCAGCACCGGCAGCAGCAACAGCAGTGGCAGCGGCAGCAGCAACACGCTGCCACCAATATCAGCAACAGTTGCTTCGGCAGCTGCCGACTTGCACAATACGCACCTCAATCAGCTGAACAGCCTCAGCCAACACTATACGACGCCGTATCATCATCACTACCAGCAGCAGCACTTGCAGCACCAGCAGCACCAACAGCACCAACAGCACCAACAGCACCAACAGCAACATCAGCAGCAGCAGCAGCAGCAGCAACAGCAGCAACATTACCAGCAGCAGCAATCGTTAGCTGAACAACAGTCTCAGCACTGGGACTATTATGCTCGGCAACAGCCAACGACGCCTGCCAACAACACCAGCAACAACAGCAACAACAACAACAACAGCAGCAGCAGCAACAGCGAAAACAACAACAGCAGCAACACCAATGTTGCAGCTCCCTTGGGCAGCAGCAGCAGCAATGCTAATGGCACTGCTGCCAGTGTTAATAATGGCCACAGCCACAGCCACGGCCACGCCCATGGGCAGCGAATTCATGGCCCACACAACAGTGATACCGTTGCTGCTGCCTCCGCCGCCGCCGCCGCTGCCGCAGCAGCAGCAGCAGGAGTAGGCGCCAACGGCAACACCACCAGCTCCAACTCTAACTCGAACTCTAACGGCAGCTACACACGTCCCTGGGAAATGGAGTCCAAGGATAATCAGCCGCCCCAGAGCCAGACACACCCACAGTTTCAGTCGCAGTCGCAGTCGCAGTCGCAGTCGCACTTGCAGTCGCAGCCAAAGAGCGGCTTTGAGCCCTTCTCAAAGCTGCCCTCATTCCAGAGTCAATTCCATGGCTACAATGATCAGCTGATGCCCGACGGCACGCCCATGCCCCTGCCGATTGGAGCCGCTTCTGCAGCAGCAGCCGCCGCCGCCGGAGCTGGGCCTGGCGCTGCACCAGCAGGACTCGGCTCGCTGCAAACGGTGGCCATGTCGCCGGCGAGCATCTCGGTCAGCTCGCCGGGCATGATGAGCGTCGGCTCGCCGCTGACGCAGCTGCCGGGCATGCAGACGAGTATCACGCCGCCATCGGGCAGCTTCACGCCGCTGGGCGCTCCGCCGCCGCCGCCGAATGCATTTCACCATATGCACTCGCACCATCGGGCGACCGGAGCAGGCGCCTATCCGCTGATGCCGGCAGCCACGGCGGCATTCGGCGACTTGCAGCTGTACCAGCCCCTCACGCCGGGCCTGCCGCCGCTGATCAAGAAGGAGTCGATGGCTGCGTCGGCTGGCGCGGACTATGACATGCTAACGGGCAGCATGCTGCTCAAGAAGGAGGACTTTGATCTCAACAGCAACAGCGGCGCGCACCAGCAGCTGCATGGCCATCCTGGCCTGGGCTTGGGCGCGGGCGCAGGCGTGGCTGTGGGCATGCACACGCCCACGTCGTACGACGGGAACAACAGCAACAGCTTCCCGCACGCGGCCAGCAGCAGCGGCAGCCACACGCCGCACACCACGCAGCCGCTGACGCCGACGCCGACGACAACCACGGCGCCCATCAAGGTGGAGAAGCTGCTGCAGTCGCCGATAGCACGTCTGGATGCGCGCAAGAAGGAGCGGCGGAAACAGCGGCCCAACTCGCTCGAGTCCAGCGCCGAGAGTGAGGCCAGCGGCATGGACGTGGATCCCAGCGGCGGCAATCCCGGACAGGTGGACGCCGTCAGCAGCACGGCCAACTTCAAGAGTCCGCTGAGCGCCCTGGGCATGGGCGACAGCAACGATGCGAACGCCAGTGGATGCGACAAGCAGGTAAGTTCTAGTAGAGGGCGCGTTAGCGGGAGCAATAATTGGCAAACGCTGCGAATAATAGGAACACCCACCCACAACCATAACCTTACACTACCACCAACAACACCAACAACATCAACAACAACCCCCCAACGCCAACCACTCCACCAACAACAACTCCTTCTCTTCTTCCGCCTCTGTTTTGCAGTCGAAGAAGAAGCGCAAGCGCTGCGGCGAGTGCGTCGGCTGCCAGCGCAAGGATAACTGCGGCGAGTGCGCCCCCTGCCGCAACGACAAGAGCCACCAGATCTGCAAGCAGCGCCGCTGCGAGAAGCTCACCGAGAAGAAGGTAAGTGCACAGACACATTCACATACAGTTAGCCAGCTGGCCATTCTCCATTCCATTCTGGCCAGTTGGCCATTCAGTTTTTAAGATTTTCCCAGGCTCGGATGCGAGCTTGGCCCCGGCTTACGCAGAGCCGTTCGCGTCCATTCAAAAAAGTTACTCAATGAAATTGCCGCACGCTGCTGCATCTGCCACAACTTGGCCAATGACAAGGCCTAATCAAGGCACAGTGGGCTAAATCAGTGCCACAATGGCAAGCAGGTTTCCCACTCGCTGAGTATTTGGCATATGTTTAAGGATTATTTGATTAGGTTTGCACTGAGATCGTAGCTCTAGGGTAATGATAGTTTTTGCTAATGATAATGCGATAGTTCTATATCTATTCCGATTTCGATTGGCATTTGTATTGTGCATCTTCCATTTGGGATAGTGATGGCACGACACACGATGAAACACGATAATCGATTATTTTGCTTCCATTGTAGATGGAATTGTATCGCAAAATGGGTTGAGATGAATTAAAGCCTTAATCGAAATCGCGGAAAAGCTCAGGCGGAACAGATTGACCACACATCTGTCGAAGTTATTGTTTCAGAATTCTAGACTTTATAAATTTGTAATAACATATATTTATTTATCAATACAATACAAAATCTTAAAAAACTTTTTAAAAATCATTTGATTGACGATGAATCGATTGCTTTTCCTCGATCAATTGAAACCTATTGCTTGAATTAATCAAATGATTAGATAATCGATTAATAGTTGTTTTTGCCATCTCTTATTTGGGGCTCCACTGTAGCGCAGCTAAATCGCTGCCAGTGCAAACTGGTTTCCTTTTCGCCGCTCGCGGCCACGCGAGTTCGCGCGGTCTTGCGCTCCAGCGGTCAGTCACTCGAGATTTATGTCAGCGCAGATGGAACAGATGTTCCAGCTGGAGCCAGTGCAAATTAATGCGCCCATTCTCTCTTTGCTCCCCGCCCCATTCAAAGCATGCAACTGCCTTCGCCTTCGCCTTTGCCAACGAATTCGCCTTTGCTTCGTCTTCGCCTCTGAATTCGCCTGCATACTCGCCTTCGCCTTCACCCTCACCCTGTGCATGGTCACACATTCAACTAGTAACCTACAAGCACGTTCGCGTGTGTGTGCGTGTGTGTGTGTTTGCATTTGTGTGTGCCTCTGCTTAAGTACTTGCGTACGTGCACTTGAGTGCATTTGGAGCATTCGTGTATCCTTAAGCTCACAGCCTCAGAGCAGCTGAGAGGAGGAGTTTTGGTTCGTTTTCCATTCAGTTTACATTGCGTTTCGAAATCACTTAAGAGTCTCGCCGCAGGCTGCGTATATCCTTAAATGAAATCAGGTTACACTCACACACACACACTCATACACACGTAAATGAATCTGCAGCTGAAACTGCGGCCAGACGAGTCCATTTTGGGCTCTCAAGTGGCTGTGGTTATGTGATGTCTTCTTTGCTGGCTGCTTGACAAGTTCATTGGCCGAGCAGGGCAAAGGATATCTTGAGAGGACTTCAAAGGTACTCAAGAATTTATCATTTTGAATATTCCACATATACCCAGTCAGCATTTCAAATGCAAGTCAGCTGTTATGTCGAAAATGCAATTGATCTAGCTCTCTATAGCACTCCCTGTCTCTGTCTCTCTCTCTCTCTCTCTCTCTCTCTCTCTCTTTCCTAAAAGTATTAGCAGTAAGGTATAAATTAAGGTCATGTCCACGGATGTGAATCGCTTCCATTTCGACGCGCTTCGTACGCTTCAAATTTAAGAGTAGAAGTGGAAGTAACAACAACAAAAAATATAAGTAAGAATAGCAACAACAACAACAAACGCAGTGCGAATATGCCGTATGGAATAAAACAACAATAAAACGATAATAACGAAACGAGGCAACAGAAACAACAACAACAACAGCAGCAATAGCAGCAATAACAGCTACAACAAAAGAAAACCAAACTTCGCGTCGCGTCGTTCGCAGCCGCTGCCGCCTGCAGGAGCAGATGTTCACAACCTACACATACAAACGTTACTCACACACATGCACAAACACACACACACACACACACACACACATGCAGAGGGTCAGACAAAGCGACAGACATAAATAAATAAGCGGCTGAGCGCAACGTTTTGTCTCGCTGCTACGATCAACGCCGGCAGCGAAAGCAACAGCAACAGCAACAGCAACAGCGGCAGCAATGCGCGCAGCTCTGCTTGCAGAAGCAGCAAACAGGAAACCGAAAAAGAAACGAGCGCGTACATAGTTTCAGCCGGCGTGAGCGCGAGTGAGATAGAAAACAAGATAGTTAGGAGAGCGGAGACAGCGCGCGAGTGGTCACACAATTAAGAAGGAGGTTGACAGGAGAACACGGACAGCGCTGCGCCTGCGCCTGCGTCCACGTCCGCGTCAGCATCAGCGTCACAAAAGGTTGTCAAACAAGAAAATGGCACGCAAAGAGACGCAGTCGATCGAAGCTGTCCGCTATCTCTTGCCGGCTCTGTCCCTGCCCTTGCTGCTGTCGCTGTCGCTGTCGCTCTCGCTGCCGCTGCCGCTGCCGCTGCCACTGCCACTGCTGCCAATGACGACACACATAGATAAAGTTGTAAATTTTGCAGTCGCTGTGACATGTCAATATACCCAGCAAACACACATACACATGCACATCCATACATAAATTGTAGACGGCCAGCCACGGCTGTTGGCAGCTCTTCCTTCCGCGCTTGGCACACAATTGGCGCTTTATTTTATATCTTCCTCTGCTTTATCATCATCATTATTGTTGTTGCCGTTCGACACATGCATCCCGCTACACAAACATACATACATACGAAAAGTCCCATGTGCTCGTCGGTTGGGCAGCCACTGGAAAGGCAATGCCCAAGACACTGCACAGCAAAAACTTTAATTCGCAATTTCGTACCGTCATGTATGTGAAGCTAGTTCTATGGCGCACTCTGCTATTTATTCTGCCTCCCATAGAGTATTATACTTTTATCATATTATTTTATTTTATATTGTGCTATAACTTAAATTCCACTAGCTACTTAGCCTTTCGCTGGTCTTCAGTTTGTTGTTTCACAGTGTTGAAGTGAGCACACACGCATACATACATATGTAGAATTAATACAATAATGTCGTTTTCTTTCTTCTTTTTTGCGGAAGTTCTCTGCTCTTCAGCGCGTACAGCTGGTTGCCAATATTTCGGCATACTGTTGTGATTACGTATCGCTGGTTCTGTAGCTGTTGTTCTTATTCTTGTTGTTGTTTTTAGCTGCCGCCAGGAATCGAATGCGGATCAATGCACTTCGTATGTATTTCTGTGGTATTTGTGCAGCTCTTGTAATTCAATATGCTGCTTGTGCTGCTGTCAGTTTCTGCGAGTTTTTCAGGCTTTCAGGTTTTCGGGGTTTGGTTTCTGCCCGACTGGGCAGCTGGTCACACTCGGCGCGGAGTCGGAGCCAAGTCCTCATCTGCTTTTACTTTCACAAATCAGGTCTGAAAATAAAAATAAAATATAAAATGCCTCCAGCACAAGTCATTAACTTGGCTATTTGAATTGGGCCCGCCCGCACACTCCGCTCCGCGCGCCATCATCTGAGAGCTGGGGCCGCTTCCTGTCGCAGTTCGCCTCAGTGTGCCTTTCAGCTGGCCAGCGCCTTAAATATGCAGTTTTTCTTAGGAATTTTCTCATTAAAATGCTTTTTTCATTTCGCATTTTATTTCCATCGTCTCTTTCGTCAAACGACTGGCAAATAAGGCAAATCAGCGACAAGAAGAAGAGCAAATATTAAAAGGCGTCTGGCCCAACAAAACCCGCCGCCCACACCCCCAAAATGGCGGCCAAAGGCAACCTTTGAGTGTGCGCGGGTATGAGTGATTGACTTGGCAGTGTCCCGCTATGCCTATTCCTTCTATTGTCCTTGCTAAGACTTTTTCAATTTCACTTTTGTGGCCGCCTGCCACACTGCCGACTAGCGACTGGCTATAGCGGGCAACGGCAACTTGCAACGGTAACTGCCAACTGGCAGCGGCAACTTCATCAAGCTAAATGCACTCCACGGAGCGAACTAACCCTAGCCCTCTAAGCCACCCATGACAACTTAAAGGTTTCACTTCATGCATACTAAATTCGAGCTGCCAGCAGCAAGTAGCTCGCACTTGGTGTGGGGAGTGCAATGCTCCTACTTGAGCACACATCGTTTCTGGCATACTCCCAGCACTCGTCCTCGTCCTCGTCCTCGTGCTCGTCTTCGTCTTCGTCCTCCTTATTGTCGCCTCAGGCCTGGCACACATCCACATTCACTCGCAGGCACAGCTCGCATTTTGGCTCGTTGGCTTAGCCGGGTCCTGGCAGCAGGATAGCATATATGGACAACACGATGTTGATAATGAGCTTGTGAACTTAATTATCGTCGCTGTCAAGCTTGTGCATGTGTGTGTGTGTGTGTATTTGCATTTTGTATTGTGCAATCTGATATAATGTCGTGGTCTGGCATATCCAGTTGCACCAGCACACACACATTCCCTACCTTCCTCTCTCTCTCTCTCTCTCTCTCTCTCTCTCTCTCGCTCTGTGTCTCCTTTCTCGTACCTTTCTCTTGCAGTGGTGCAGAGTTTTGCTTTTTGTTTCTTAGATTTTTTAGCAATTTTTGCAGCTATAATTGACGCTTATGGCCAGGTGCTATGCTTGGCTATGGTACAATGCTGCTTCAATCAGTCAATTTGCTGCCACAATACAATGTGTGGAGGGAGAAGGAAGGAGGGAGAGTGAGAGGGAAGGAACACTGCTCGAGGCATGGATAGAGAGTTCATTGCACTAAATGGATAGACAAACTGTGTCCAGTTGCAGGCTCTGCCACAAATCCGATTGAATTCTTGTTTTATTTCCTTTGCGCTGCTCCAAATGCATATTCATCTGTCGAACACACACACATACACACACACACTAAGACAGCCGTACGCATAGAGGCAAACATCTGCATTTGTTTCTCGCTTCCCTGCACATCTGCTCGCATTGTTCGTTTTTATTTTTTTCCTGTTTTTCTTTGCCTGAGCCTCAGCCTGAGCCTTCGTCCTGCTCTAGGATTTAACACAGACGTGCCGTATATCTGCTGCACTTACTTCAGACTCTCTCTCTCTCTGCTTGTCTCTCTCTCTCTCACTCAGCGTTGATATATTCACATTTGATCCATGCACGCTTATGAGTAAATACTTTCCATATGTACACACATACATATATATATATATACATATACATATATATATATATATATATATATATATATATATATATATATTTATTTATTATAGACAAAACTATTTCACTTTGCTTTGAGCTGTGGGGGAGAGCGACTTTTAAGCAGATTATGCACAACTACATAATATCCTATACATTCATAGTCTCTCTCTCTCTCTCTCTCTCTCTCTGCATAATATTCTCTCATTTTGTAAATTTATAAAATTAGCAGTTAGAGATATTGTTTTTGGACATCATATACATTATATTATTATAGTATTATACCCTCAAGTTTCCAGTTAGGGGTATAATATGTTAATGCCAATGTATGTAATAAGAATTCAGAAAGTAAATAGGTTTAATGCTGAATTCACAAGCTACAAAGTCGATGTAAGTAATAGAGGGGTCTTTCTTATGTTATATAAATGTATTTCAGTTCTCCAAAAGATAATATATATATAGATAGAATCCATATACCAGAATGAGCAGTTACAGAAGGAGGAAGCACACCAGCTGCAGAGGCGTCATGTCTACCCGTGTATGTGTGTGTGTGCATAAGCATATATATGTATGTGTGTTAGTCATAAGCCTGTCGGCAATTAGAGTGTTTTTTTATTAAATCTAAATCCCCACTGCTGTAGTATATAAACGTTTATTTTTTAAAACAGATTTAAGCTGGTATTTTATTCCCTTTTTCCGTTTCATTTTATTTTAATTGCAAATTCGCTTTTTTATGCCAAAATGATTTTAATTTAAATACGTTCTTCTATTTTATTGCAGGAACCCAAAGCAAAGCCCGTACGTATACACAATTTATTTATTTAACAATTTCGATTTAATTCTATTTATGAACACGCATTTGCATTTGATTTTCGAAAATATTCCATAATCAAGTTATCTTTTAGATAAGAAAATCGAGTAGATTATTCCAGGAATTTTGTGTTACGCCTTATAGACATAATGTAAATGTCAATACGCTGATATGATAAGATCCACAATTTATAGATTGCCCAGAGGAACGAAAACAAAACTCTCATTCCATTTTTTGGCTCTTGTAGAAAATGTCGTTTCCTTTAGTTTTCTTTCTTGAGCTTGGACTAGATATCAAGTTTATAAAGTTCCGTGAGTTAGCTTAAGTATTGATATCATTTTCTAAATATCATTTATGCGTCAATTTGACCCTGAACTTAATGTTATATATTATTTATTGTATTATTATTATTTGGGCATCCTTATCTGGCGAAGCCTTAAGAATTTTTAGCTTTTCGCATTGGTCAAATCTAGAGTGAATAAGTCTTTTAAGGCATACGTATCTGGGGGCGTGCTACATGAAAATAAATACTATCGGGATATGTACATACATTTATATTATATATACGTTAATGCTAGAAACATATCTTTTTTATTGCTTTTCACCCATGAACGAGCATTATACCGCCGGTCACGCCCATCTGTCACCTTTTGTATAATTTCTGCAACTATTTGACCTTGAGCATTATGTCTGAGGCTTGCTCAAAATATGCCCCTATATAGCATATTATGCAAACAACTCTTTTGAGTTCTTCATTGTTCTGCAGCGAGTGTATCTATGTAGCTCTTGGCAGCGAATGTATCTATGTATCTGATGGATCTCTCGTCCGTCTATGTGACGGTCTCGCTCGTTTCATTTTTTCTTTCTTTTTTACCAGCAGTTTTTTTTCATCAGGCGCATAAATTAAATAATAAACCGTTTTTATTTGTGTTGGTGCAATTCTATGTGTATGTGTGTGTGTGTGTGTGTGTGTCTGTCTGTGCAATTGAATGCTTTTCGGGTAGTTGTTGTAGTTGTTGTTGTTGTTGTATTCATGAAAATGATTTGCTGCCTCGACGGCTGCATGTGTGGACGCTGGTTGTTGATGGGTTGCTGCTGCTGCTGCTGTTGCTGCTGGTGGTTGCTGATGAGTGGCATTCATGCCACTAGACGAAACTGTGTATATAGTAGTTGTTGTGTCTGCACACACACACACACAGTCACATTTATATAAATCTGCGCTGATTATAATGCGTTGTTAAATTTTAATAAATAAATTTTCACATCCTTGTTAAGCGCACATTGAATGCGACAACAGCAGCCGCAGCACACAGATCAACAACAACAGCAACAACAACGGCAACAAGAACATCAGCATTGATTAAAAGTAAAAATAAAAGAGCACTAAATGCAAATGAATGTTACATAATTTGCAACAGCGACAACGCTGCGTATGCTTAACGTGGCATTTGCATGGCGAACGGCAAAGGCAAGGCTAAGCCCAATGGCCAAGACGCTGCGCCATATCCTTGCAGCTAGTTAAAGGACAAAAGTGCCGCATTGTCTGATCACACACACACGCACACACACACACATACACTTGCGCACTAACGAGCTGAGAATGCGCCACTGCATTTGCAGTAGCTGTAAAAACTGCAGCGCAAATGATTTTCGCATTTGCTCATTTTAATGAGACAAACTGCAGGAACAGCCAGAGACAAAAAATTAGAGGAGTCGCTTCGGGTACCAGCGCGAGTGGGTGGGGCTAGGCGGAGCTCCTGACACGAATTGCGGTAACGAACACCCAGGGGTAAGGTGGCTGCAAATGAGGTTAACAAGCAGCGAGAGCAGCTGGCAGTAGATGGATATGCAATTAAGCATTCCTGTTATTGTTTATTAATAAACAACAACAAAAGCAGACAACAGCAAGCCAGATATATACACTGTACTACATAGAAAATAAATACAAGCTGCCAAGGCAACGCAGCGATAGGGGAGGAGACGGAGACAGCTATAGAAAGAGACGCAGCCAGCACGAAAAAAGAGCGAAAATATTTTTACGCTTGCGACCATGCGTTGCATTTCAAGGATACAGGATACATAAACACACACACACACACACACACACACATTGGCACTTTTCACCCTTTTTTTGCATTTCTATTTTTGAAGTGCATTTCGCCCTGCAAGCGGCGCATTTTACTGTCCGTTGGCTCAATTTAAATATCAACGATGCATGGCCAAAATGGTCAGGCCAACTGGCTTAAATACCCTGTAAAGCAGCTATCTAGCACAGCTATAGATGACAGCATGTAATAGTGCAAAGTCCTGGGATGCAGGTGCATCTAGAAAGAGCTCGAAGATGCAGGGAATGGCAAATATTTCCATAAATAGGCAATTCTAGAAGGAGCTGAAAGATGCAGTAAATGAGAGATGTTCTCTTAAATAAAGAATTCTAGAAGGAGCTTGGTGATGCAGTTAATGAAAGATGCTGCCATAAGTAAGGATTCTAGAAGGAGCACGAAGATGCAGTAAACTACAAAGTTTACCATAAATAGGTAATTCTAGAAGGAGCTCGAAGATGCAGGGATTGAAGGATGCAGCCATAAATAGAGGATTCTAGATGTGCTTGACTCCAACAAATATATTTGTTCTTATTCGTCTGTGAACTACATAATTTATATCTGTCTGTTTCAAAGCTCAAGGGTTGACTAGAGTCGAGTTTTAATTTTATTTTATTTATTCACTTAGTTCTATAAAACTTAAATTTTTAAAATCTTTTCGAAGGCTGTGTCTTTTTAGTTTTTGAAAGTCAAATAATTTCCTATTAATTTGTTATTTATATAGAAATTCTATACTATCTGTTCTACCACCATAAAAGGCCTTGTTTAATTGAACTATGATATCTGGGCCGTCAGACTTAACATTTTATTATAATAATATTTCATTTTGCCTTGCTCCTTAGTATAAATGTATCTATAGAAGCACTTCTGTGTATAGGAAAGTTTACAATTTGTACCAATATGTCATTCCCAACTTAACTTATTCTTGAATTTGTATTCTATATATAAATAAAAAAGTTATGCAAGTCCAATCTCAGCCCCAATCACTTTAAGCCGTTACCATTATTTTAATACGAGCTATCGGCATTGAAAAGACATTCATTATTACGTTTATATGCATTCATCTTCCGCAAATACATATATTAAGAGGCTTCGGCAGATATCCATCACTTTCACTTTGACTTTCACCAGTTTCTCACTCCATTTTTTGCAACGAATTTAGTTTTCGAAAATATTGCTGGGCATCTCTCAGGTCGAGCGTGCTTAATGACATCATTTGTACTTGTTGGTTTTTCTCCTTGTGTGTGTGTGTGTTTGTGTGTTTGCAAGGTGCAATTGCAGCGTGTTTTTCAGCTTGACCGATTCGTAGCGACTGCGACCCTTCGGTCTCTAGCAATGCGGCAACAAAACTCGCACCCCAGCGCCAGAAACGAAACGAAGCGTTTGTCAGCTAAACAGTAAAAGTAAAGGGGTGGCACATAGCTTAATATAAATATAAACATGTATATACCTGCATATATATATATATATATATACGTACACGTAAGTGATGGCTGTTCTAACTGTTAGCTTAGAGGGTCAGCAGGTTACAGGTTACATTGCGGGCGCCTAATTGCAACGAAAACTAAATACCCAGCTTAACTCCACACACGAGCACACAGAGATACACACACACACACACCCACACACGCATAGACTCACACTGCTGTAAATCCGTTTAAGCGCGCAGTCAGTCAAATCAGAATGGAAATTTCAATTTCCAAAATTGTTAGACCCCGCCCAAAATAAAAGAAGAAAAGTATAAAAACAAGTAAGGAAGCTATAGTCGAGAGTGCTCGACTAGAAGATACCCTGATCCCTACAAAGAGCTGATATTCACGCACGCATAAGCACGCGCTCTGTTAACTGCGCAGTAAGCAGCGACTGCGCTTGGGCTGCGCTGCAGTGTGGGCAATACTATGAGAATTTTGTTGCTGAATAATTTCTCCTGTAGTAGGACTATCTTCATGAAACTTTCAGAACGTGATCACAATGTGCAAATGTGTGTACATTTTAAAGCACAAGTCTCTAGTACTTAAAATACGTTTTTTGCGAATTGGGGGCGAAGGGGGCGTGGTATACAAAATCTGTAAATGACAAAATCTGCGTATTGATCAGATGTATATACACACCAAATCTGAAGTCTCCAGGTCTAAAAGTATTGAAATTACGGTGAATAAACAAAATCAATTTATCGATTATTCGCGATAAAAAAGTAATCGGACGACTTATCGAAAAAAAAAGACAAACTTGTACTGCGTATGGTATACATGAGTATGCATACAAAATTTGAAGTCTCTAGCTCTTATATCTTCTGAGATCTAGGCGTTCATACGGACGGACGGACGGACGGACGGACGGACGGACGGACGGACGGACGGACGGACAGACGGACAGGGCTATATCGACTCAGCTCGTCGCCCTGATCAAGAATATATATACTTTATGGGGTCTGCCACGCCTCCTTCTGCCTGTTACATACTTTTCACAAAACCATTATACCCTGATTTCCCATTTTTAATGGGATCAGGGTATAATAAGATGCAAAAGCAAGTTGATGACGAAGATGAAGTAAAAGTTTACTCACAAAGTGCCTATCAAGCAGCAACAACAGCAACAATTTGCCATATCTTTTGATTGCATTTTGACAACAACAGCAACAGCAACAGCAACAGCAACAACAATAGAAACAAGAGGATTCGCTTTTTTCTTTGGCATATTGTACAAAAACAAAAGCCGCACTTTGAATCGATTTTTGATTATTTTTATATTATCATTGCGTTTGCGATGTTGTTACACTGTTGTTATCATACCCTGTATCAGGCATATGCTGTGGGGTATATTATATTTATATAATATCAATCTAAAGTAGGCAAAGTGAGATCTCTTATATGACATTCGTTTCTTCATGCTTCTCATCATCTATTTATTTGAAAATTCATTTATGTTTCCATTTGAAGTCTTCTGCAAATGTGTTTCAAGGTGATCCTGTATAAGCTTTCACGCAAGTATTTTGGTATATATACGTATATTGGCCTGTTATAAGAATGCCTTTAGCCCTATCACTATCCCTTTCTCGTTGTTGGGCTCCTTTGCTCGTTCTAATCAACTCGGATATGAACAGAATCTGAGCCTTTGCATGTATCTCCTGTACAATACCTTGAATGGCCTCCAGTCTCCGCCGATATACTAAATCCCGATTCTATAGGGTATTTATAAACCCAATCGACTGTAAGTTCTTCTTGCTGTCAGCCCTCGCAGTGCCGCAAATTCAATTTAATTTTCTTTAAATATTATTTGAGACAATTTCGCATGCATTACGCGCTGAGTTTGGAATACAATTTTTGTGTTTCCTGCCAGTACGTACAATATATTTTCTCATGTTTACTTTCAATAACTTGCGTGAGGACAGGCTCTGGATTGGGGTAGGGGCAGGAGTCGGGGCTGTGCTGCAGGGATATGGGGTGCAGGACGACTCGCGCTTTATTGAATGCTGCGCATGAACCTGACAACAAACAAACAGAAATACAAAATTCAGTGTTGTTTTCCCTATTTTACTTTTATTTATAGCTGAGAGCCTTTTGGCTTGCTGTTGTTGCTGTTATTTTTTGCATATCGCGGCTTTTGTTTGTCGGCGCAAATTGAAAACATAATTGAAACAATAAATTCGATGCGCACATATCTCTGCCAGCGAAAGAGTTGCGGGGCATTTCTCAGAATTTCAATTGGAGCAAAAGTTGGGAATTAGCTTGCAGTTCTCTTCCAATACATTTCACGCGCTTGCCGAACGAGAGAAAAATCAATTTCATTTTGTTGATTTTCTGCTTGTATTTGTATTTGTATTTGTATTTCTTTTTTCACTTTGCTTTTTTCATTTTGACTTGAGGCCAACTAAAAGTTGTTTCCTGCTTCAGTCCTCGGCTTGACGAGGGCTTGGGTGCCGGGCAACACAGTCAAACAAGTCAAGTCATTTACTAAAGTACGAAAGTCCTGGCGTGCATAAACATCCCTTAACGGGCGCGGCTGCTGCGTGGGGGTGGTTCAGAGTAAAGAGCAGGGCACAAAAACCGAAGAAAGCAAAAAAAAAACAAATTATAAAGAAATGTTTTCAAAAAGGCAGCTGGAAACCAACAGCAGCAGCAACAACAACAACAACAGCAACCTGCACATAAAATGCGCTAAAAAATTTCACGTCACGTAGCTGGCGTTAGTTGTTGTCGTTGTTGCTGTTGTTGCCGTTGTTCTTGTATTACATAAAAACGCTGCAGCAGAACTTTGCACTTAGCACGCATTCACAAGCGCCCACACACACACATATTCACACACACACACACACACACAGCTGCACACACGTGCCAGCAAACAATTTAGCGCTTGCTGCATTTACAAGCCCAAAGTTGCAGCATTGCCGCTGCTGCAAGCTCTCTAATTGCACGCGCAAGAATACAGCGAGCTATGAGCCCGGGGAGGCAGCAACAACAGCAGCAACAACAACTTGCCAAGGGGCAACGCACACGCACGCATAAAGTAAAGCTGATGTTGTTGCTGTTGCTGCTGGCACCATCATCAGCTATGCAAACAAATACGCATAAATATGCACACACACACACACGCGCACATACGCGCGCGCACGCATACTCGGAAATTCGCTCACGCACTCTTAAAATGCAGAAAACAAAATGATGCAAAGCTCGGCACGCACAACAGCAACACCAGCAGCAGCAGGAGCAAGAGCAGGAGCAGCAGTAGGAGAAAAGGCTGTTAGCTCGAACGGAAACATGTGCAAATAAGGCAACACACTTCAACACACACACGCGCACACACACACACACACACACACACGCACACACACACACACGCACACACACACACAGTCACGCCACCTGCCGCAGTTCTTTGAAGTCGCAGCTTACGCACATTGCGTATACGCCAGCGAGCGCCCAGCGGGGCCACTGCAATGGCTTCTCTCAGTTGGCTACTTTCGTCAGCTGCATTTGCCTTTGGCCACTCTAGCAGCAGCAGCAGCAGCAGCAGCAGCATGACGCATTCGCTGCATTGCATTGCATTGCCCTTCTACTGCTGCTTCGTCTTCTCCATTTTCTGCGTCTTATTGTCGCTGCCTGCGAGTAGTTGACGCAAATATTTGCATTGCAGGCCGCCGACCTTTCGAATGCTAGTGACATCGGCACCCTAAATTGTCCCTATATGCACATACATATATATAATATATATACTTATATGAGTGTGTGTGTGTGTGTGTGTGTGTTATATACTTGTCAGTTCCCTTCTCGATGCACACACACACACACACGCACACACTTGGTCGCATTCTCAAGCTGCATTTCTATTTCTTGCGAGGCCCCCTTAAACAACTTGGCAGCTGCTTGGGCGATTGTCGCCTTTGATAAACTGATGCTGACTTTCATGTTGTTGCCCACTGCCTCCTGCCCGCTGCCCGCTGCCGCTGCCCGCTGTCGAGCCACTTTGTCGTTGTTAATTATAAAAATTTTCCATTTTGCTTTCGACGTGGGGAGATATTCTGCGCAGCGCTCAAAAGTATGCTACATTTTTTAGCTGACGCCTTTGCCACTTGCTTATGTATCAGTACATTACACACACACACACACACACACACAGAGTATATATACACGTGTATATATGTATATATTGTATGTAAACTTGCTCGTACAAATTGCAAGCAAGCATTTTATGCTGCGAGGGACAGGGGGGAGGGGCGCGCCAAGGCGAACAACAAAAGTTTAAGAAAAAGAAAACTGTGCAAATAAAACTTTTTGCTCTCGCTGCTGCTGCTGCTGCTGCTGCTGCTGCTGCGTTGGCTTTGGCTTTCCGCACTTTGGCAAAAGTCCTTGCCAAGGGTAAATGCAAAATTTACACAAACACACACGCTGCTGCGCGAGTTTTGCTGGCCAAAAGATGTTGCCAGCGTCGCGTCAAAAAATAAAAATGCCAAAGCAACGAGTGCAAATAAAATGGAGAACTGCTGCCAAGGGGAGCCCAGCTTTGATTTTTGGTAAAGCATCGAGGGCAGCAACAGCAACAGCAGCAGCAGCAGCAGCCGGGGCAGAGCAGTGCAGCTTGCAGTTGAGAGAACGCTTCACTGCACTTGACTATTATTGAAGTTACGCCAGAATCCTTGCACACGGCATCCCATCCCTGTTGCTCTCGATTGAGTTGTTGCCGTTGCTTCTGTGCTGCTGCTGCTGCTGCTGCTGCTGCTGCTGTTGAGAAACTTTCGCCTTTGGGGCTGGCAATGAGAGAAACATCTTTAGCATGCTGGCATCCTTTGCCACAGTGGCAGTGTGGCAGCATGGCAGCATGGCAGCCTCCTGGAAGCGCGGCACCCTCACATCCTCCCCATCGTGAGCGTCCTTTGCATATTTAAGCGCGCGACTCACACAGTTGCTGCCACTGAGTTAGCTTCTACTCCACCTCAGTCGCCGCGGTTGCCACTTTTTGCATTTTTTATGTGTTGCTAGGTCATTGTACGTACAAAAGCCACTTCTACTGAGCCAGCAGCAATTGCTGCAGCAACTGCAGCTGCTGGAGCAACAACAATAACTGAAGTAAATGGAACTTCATGTCAAGCTACGACTAGCAGATACTCTACCGCCGACTCTGACTCGCTTAGCTAACAGTCCGTTATCTCAAACTACAGCCAAGTTTTATAATGCATCCTATTTTGAGTGACTATCAACACTGAAAGATCCATCACTAAAGAAGGTCATGGATATAAGTTATGGAAAATAAAGAGTTTTTATCACTCGCATTTCCCCATTGATTATGCTCTTTGTATTAATTGGATCGAGCGCTGTGGACTCCCCATCATCTATATTACCAATCCTAACAATATTATCCTTTGCTCTTATCGATAATAACAGCGAGTAGTTTGAATATTATTGAAAGCAATCCCACTTCTTCATTTGATAATGACTCGGCTTATAGCTTTCGTATGGCTATTGCGACGAAACTTCAGAGCCAGAGAAAATCTTATAAGCGCAAATGTATATGGTTATAGTGTCTTCCGGATATAACTACGGCCCTTGAGCATAGTTATAACCGGACTCTACTGTACATATAAATAAATGAATTGAATATATTATATATACGATATATATTATCGCTTACTTCAATTTGTTTATGAAAAGAAATATATACATACATATATTAATATAAAATAATATTTAAATTTAAAAATAAAAAAAATAATTATTGAAAACTATATTCTATATATATTAATATATATTATATTATTTTCTCTCTATATTCATATTCGAATCCGTATTCTGCATATAACAGGTCGCTGCATATGCTCCATGGAAAGTGCGCAACTCCTGCTCAGAGGATTCGGCTCTGTTAAATGAGTATCTTCAGCAGCATCTGCAATTGCAAATGCGATTGCTGCTGCGACTGCATTTGAGCTGCGCAGGAACTTTTCGAGCTGCTGCCAAATTAAACAAAATTTGCGTTGCCTCAAAGCGAGAGTTTTCAGCTTTCCGCTTGCTGTTGCTGCTCCTGCTGCTGCTGCTGCTGCTGCTGTTGCTGTTGCTGCTGGGCTTTTACTCTTTTCCTCTCATTTTGCTTCTACTTCTATTTGTTTGGTCAGCTTTTGGCACAACTGGGCGTTGTGGTGGCTGGGCGTGGCACCGTTTCGCTCTATCAAATGCAATTTGTAGCTGGCTGTGTCAACTCGAGCAATATTATTTGCATTTCTTATTTTGCCCGAATGCGAAAAGTTTTGCTTTCAGCTGCATAATTTGAATTGTTGGCGGGCTGTTGTTGTTGTTGTAGTTGTTGTTGGTGATGGTGTTTGTGTTGTTGTTATTTAATATGTAATTGCAATGACTTTTTAATTTGTGCACCAGCGAGCGAATGCCAAATGCATAAATCATTTTTGGATATCACGCGACAAATTAAAAATTAATGCAACGTCACAGCCGCCAACTCGGGCGCGTCTCCTTCCACTGCCACGCCCACAAAATGGCAGAGCTGCCAATGCAACAAATGCTGCAGATTAACCATATATGTATGTTTATATATATATATATATATATGTGTGTAGAAAAAGTGCGGGTCTCATCTCCGATGCGGCACATTTTTATCGATTTTCCTCGCAGCTCGCAGCAAAATGCAGGCATTGAAATAATTTGCAACCCCAAAATCGCGTCCAAACTCGCTTTTATTTTATTTTACTTTACTGCTTTCCTTATTTTTATTTTCTATATACGTACATCTATATATATATATATATATATATATATATATATATATATATATATATATATATGTTTGTTTTTTTTTGCTTTACTGTGACTGCTGCGTGGCACGCACTTTTAGAAAAGCTGTGGAAAAACTGAGAACTGAAAACCAAAGAAGAACACGCAGCATAGAAGGATAGTGTTTATATGTCTATGTGTGTGAGATAACTATGTGTGTGTGTGTGGGCTGTAGCTGCAAAGAAGAAAGCAAAAAAAATTCGCAATGAGGGTTGAAAATAAATTGCTTTTAATTTGATTTCAACTCAATTAAATCTACGGAATGGAATTTGAAATTAATTCATTTCTCAACTTGGCACATCCTTGACGCACATCCTTTGCAACAACTGGCCCTTGGCTAATGCACTTTTATTAGCAGCAATCGCCTGCTCCAGCATGTTAACCACAGTGCCCGCACATACACTATATATATATATATATATATATATGAATCTAACTAATTAGTAGTTCTATGGAACGAAAACGAAATCCCATTTGTGCAGGAGCATGGATGAAGCCGCAGAGATATGCCTGGGCAGGAAGTGCACATCTGCCAGTATTTTGGCAGGCTTAATGAGTCGGCAAGGATTTGTCTTTCATATTAAACATGGCTTACATCTTGCCAATAATCCAGATACCATAATATATTATATATGCTGCATTTTAATAGGCTCAACTTGCTGTCCCTTCTTCTGTTTAGATCTGACTATGAGAAATATAAATATATATAAACATATATAGTTCTTCTTCATTTAGTTAGTAAAAGAAATTGGCCTAGCTCACGGCTGCTTTCAGCTATCCTCCCTTGCCTTTCCTTTTCCCTCATATAGCACTGTTTTAAGCAGCCTCTTGGCTTGGGATATATAGATGCATATAGCACGTATAGTTGTTCTTCATTTAGTTTCTAACGTAAATTAGCCCAGTTTATGGCTGCTTTCAGTTGTTCTGCTGCTGCCTCACAATCGCTGCCCTCTCCACATTTCCCCTTTTGGCTTTTAAATTGTGTCACAATGCAGCTGTAAATGTTTTGTTGTAACCCTTTTCATTTAGCCAACACATTTTCATTGGCTTTTGTCGTAGCCGCTGCTACCTCAACAAAACAATAAAATGTCCCGCCTGCCCTCCCCCTGCCGTGTACACCCGCATCGCCGCATCGCCGCTTGAACTTGACCTTGATACAAATTTTGAAGTGAGCTTTTTAGCACATATCAAAATGGTTACATCTCAAGGGGGCCCTCGGCGCTCACAGCGACAGAGGCAGAGTGGGAGAGGGCGATGGCGATGGCGAGGGCGAGGGCGAGAGTGATTGAGCGGAAGCGAGACAGATTGAGTAAGGTAGTTATGCCAAGTGACGGCGTTGCCACCTCGCCAGCTTCGCGCCCCAAAATGCGCCTCGCAGTGACATTGAAAATTTCGCATCTAAATTGCGTGTAGCAAATTGACGATGACGCATTTGCCAACTCCCTCGCCGAGCGCTGTCTGTATGTATCTACGAATATATATACGCACAAATACATGCACTGTATACACATACATATATGAGACTGCAGGGTTGGCTTCCATTACACTGCAAAAATGAAACGAAAAACGAACAAAAACCCACCCCCATGGCACAAAAGTCAACCCCCGAAATAAAAGACGCACAGCCACAATCAGAAAGGAATGTATACTATATACACGCACACATATAGAAGATATAGAAAGTACACACACCAACATGCATATATATATATATATATATATATATATATATATATACATATATATATATATATATACATATATAGATATACAGATATATAAGAGGCAGCAGAAAGCAAATCCGTGTGATTCACCGGCAGCTCCAGCCGTGCCGCATAATTCAACACCTAATGGCAGAAGGCAGGCAGTTAGTCATTTAGCCAGCTCTTCAGCTGCTCAGCTGCTCAGGTCTTCGGTCACGCAAGCCGCAGTCATAAGCTTCAAGGACATGGCGGGCGTCAGTGTCGCCACGAAAGTGATAATCAAAATAAACAAAGATTAACGCTGCATGTGCCTGTTACAGCTGTAATAACCACCTCACTCACCCACTCTCTTCCTCGCGCTTTCCGTGTCTGCTTGGCGCAGGACGGAAGGTGCGCTTAGCCTTGAAATCGCTGCTGTTGCTGCTGGGGCGGCAGCAGGGGCAGGACAATGTTGTTGTCCCAAGCCTCTGGCTGCTGTTGCTGCTTTGCATGGCCTAGCCTTGAGAGCTCCTCAAAACAGAAAGGGGTTGTTGCCCTGGAAGTAATTAATAATTTTGGCACATTTACCAAGCAACTGCAGCAGCAGCAGGAGCAGGAGCAGCGCCAGCACCAGGTCAAGGTTATCAATTAAAAGCCTCAAACGTTTGCCTAGGCAGTTGAACGACCTGAAAGTAGTCAGAGCTAAAGGCAGTCGAAGGGTTCGATGAGCCGCAGCACCTAAAGAGCGAAGAAGAGCTCAAGTTGGGTTTGCAGCACATCAGGCGAAGGGTTGCCAAAAGCCTCGCACACACACAAACACAGACACGCAGAGAGACAGACAGAGAGACACGCACATTGGGCGCTGCCTAAAAGCAACTTTTTATGGGGCGCCCATTTGCTCATTATGATGACGAGGAAGTCAACTGCTGCTGCTGCTGCTGCCAGCATGCGTTGGGGACGGGCAGGGCAGTGTGGGGAAGCAGCAGGGGGCGGGGTGCTGGGGTGCTGGGGCAAATGTGTCATAAAAGGCGCAACAGTCTACCGTCTGCATGTGCGGGCCTTTGATAGGGCTACTCAGCTCCACTTTTTGTGCGCATTTCTGTTATTTCTCCAGTTTTTTTTTTTTTTTTTTTTTTTGCTTTGTGCGCGCTCTCGACGGCACCTACCCGAAATCCACTTGGCCTAGGTCAGGTTCCTTAATGCTTTTCTGTATGTGTGTGCGTATGTCTGTTTGCTGTGTATTTGTGCTGTTCTGTTTGTGTGTGTGTGTGTGTGTGTGTGCGTGTGGCCTTTGCGGTTTAGCTTGGCTACCTGTTGCACAGTTTTGTCGCCCTCGGGGCTTTTGAGCCTAAATTGCGTCTCATTATTGGGACGCAGCTGCTGTCGAGACTTCTTTGTTGGCCTCAATAAAAAATAAAGAGAAGAAGAGCCCTGTATGTGTGTGTATGTGTGTATGAAAAAATAAACTAACTAATAACAGCAATTAAGCCAACATGCGTTTTCATCTGTTGGCGCTAATAAAGTTGGCAAAAAGTGAGCAAAACAAAAAAAAAAAAAGAAAACGACAAAAAAATTGATTTCAAAATTGATTCAGTTTCGTCTGCTGCTCATAAACTGTCAGCGCCTGGACCCAGGTCTCAGTACCCAGGATGTGAGAGCAACTCGAGCAAAAAGGAAGCTGAATGAACAGGAGCAGGAAGCAGCTGCTGACTGCTGATTGCCCATTGTGTCCGTTTGTGTGTGTGTGAGAGAGAGCTTCTTTTGTGTGTGTGTGTATGTGTGTGTGTATGTGTGTTTGCCTATTTTTGGCTCAATTTCACGCAGCCTTTGTAGGTCGTCGGCCTCGCGAGTCGTCGGTGCTAAGCAACGACTTCGGCTAACTTGATTATGTATAAATGCGTGTGTGTGTGTGTGTATGAGTGTACGCCGGTATTGATATTATATCTACTAAAGCAATACGACAAGCATGTGCAATTCTTACCACTCAAGGCTATAGAAAGCGAGAGAGCACATCAACAAAAATTTGAGTAACGAATAGAATATTTAGTTAATGATAATAGAGGTTAGCTGAGGACACAGCTTACACTTATGTATATGCTGTCCTCGCTTTGTTTCATCAATGTCGGAATAATACATTTTGTTATTATTATTATTATGTGACTGTTTTCTTTTTAAATAAATAGTAAACTAATGTAAATTCGCAGTTTGAAACAGTCGTTGATGACAGTTTAATATTATTATTTATTTATTATTAGATTACTAGAATATATAGATGATACAAAGAAATAGCTAGTATATTATCAAATTAGCATGAAGAACGTTGTATACAACACGAAAAGGTTAAATTTCGGTTAACGAAATGCTTTTTATACCTTAAAAAAAGCTTGAAAATACAATTTTAATGTTTTTTTAAATATTCCTATAAAATATTATATGCTCCTCGTAGATAATTGACTTTGCCTTTGTTTTTATAGTACAGAAAAACTTCACTTGATGGAGTTTTTCCAAATAGTAGTAATTTATTAGGTAATTAAATGATTCTTGAGGAAAAATTCATTTTGAATTGCTTAGGTAATTAATTCCGAAGTCAAAGACAACAAAAATCATTCACAGGCTTTGGCTATGAGTGAGGTTCATTATTCTTCAGTTACATAGAATCGAGGAAGGCAGTCAAGCAGCTAAGCGAAAATCTGAATGTAATTCAAGTCAATCATTTATCTATAATTGTTTTAGGCATGATTATCTATTATACTCTCAATTTAATTACACATGTAGATAATCTAATAATCCTGACAACACGATCTTATAGAAACTACTAGAGAATGAAACATAATCAGTTTTTACCAGTCTATTATAGCAATATATTGTTATCGAATACATACAGAGTAAAAGAAAAATTTCTTTAAATAATTCCCTGAAAAATCTGTCTGTTGAGGAAATTCACTTTAAATGTCTATCTGTTCCAGAGATCAATATGAATGCAGCTCTGCAACTCTGAATCTCCACTCCTGCATGCTCCACTTTTAGTTGGCATGTTTTGGTGCCAACTGTACACTGTAAATGCTGCACAATATCAGTTTCCAGAAAAAGTCAGCAAATCACCTCAGTAACTCTTAGCCGAACTAAATTTAGATCAACAGCCCCTCAGCCCCATTTACATGCGAGTGTGTGTGCGTGTGTAATGCTCACCAAAATCCAAGCCTATGTGACATCGACAAGATGTCGTCTTTGTCGTCATTGCTGCTGTCACTTCATGGGGCTGCAACAGCAACTGCAACTGCGTCTGCGTCTGCGTCTGCGTCTGCGTCTGCGTCTGCGTCTGGGACTGGAACTGAGGCTGAGCATGAGACTGGGAGCATGGCACGCTCGCAGCTTGCATTAAAATAATTGCTTCCGAAATGACAACTGCTGCTAAAAGTGGATGTGGATGTGGATGTGGATGCGACTGCCCAAGATATGCGCAGCCCCTGACGAGGCTGTTCATGTTGATGTGGCAGCAACATGTGCGCCCTCTGCCTGGGCTGCGATGTGTGCGCGCCTGCGCGTGCCAACAGCGCAGTCTTTAGCATCTTACGGCATCTTACGGCATCCTACGGCAGCTTGCCCCATCTGCATCTGCATCTGCATCGGCATCTGCATCTGCATCTGCCAGGCGTTGCTTATTTACCGTTAAGGCGCAGCCGTCTGTCACTCAGAGCAGGCACAGCGACAAGGGCATTCCAGCAGCACTCCTGCGAAGCATCCGCGTCCATTTCCATTTCCACAAAACACTGCGCTGCCATTGCCGACTGCAATACCCCCTACTCATACATATCGCCATACGCATCCCCATCTGCAGCTCCCTTCTCCTCCTCCCTCCACTCTGCCTTCCACTCCAGCAGTTGGCGCTCGTCTGGGTCCATATGTCGCGTCCGTCTGCTGCGTCTATTTTTGGCTGCTGCGCCGCGCCTGCGCACATAAGATGAATGTGCGCGCGTGTGCGTATGCGTGTGTGGAGGCGAGCACTAGATTTCCATTTGGATTTTCAATTTTCCGCTTACCGTTCACAGTTATGTCTGTTCTCAGCACTTTCCTTAATGGTTCCTGTGCGCTGAAGCACTTTAAGACGCAGCCGCGTCTGAGACTCGAAGAATTATATTTATGACTTTTCGCCGGAAATAGATGCCGAGTGAGGTTTTATAAGTATGCGACTGCCATAAGTCGCCGCATTTGTCATGTCTGTTGGAATTATCAGAGGCTCATCTTACAGTGAGGATAATTTCCACATGAAACTAGAGCGTTTAATTAAGGGTATCTTTTTATTTAAATAATAACTCAATGACAATAGTTT
Source organism: Drosophila mayaguana (assembly GCA_037075325.1). NCBI lineage: Eukaryota > Metazoa > Arthropoda > Insecta > Diptera > Drosophilidae > Drosophila > Drosophila mayaguana. The sequence continues at coordinate 1,152,472 of JBAMCG010000080.1, read as the reverse complement.
TATAATTATTTTTTATATTACGTTTTCAAATAGTATTTTAAGGTGCAAAGTCGTTTTTCGTAATTTAATCCATTTTATTGCTAAAGAGGCGAGAATAAAACGCGTTAAACTTGCAAGCAGTTCAGAAGAAACGCGTTGTGTTAACAATCGCAACAATCACAACTGCTTGTCGTGCAATGCTCATCACACAGCCCTGGTTAACACAGGGCTGACACAGAAATACTCAACTTTTGTACACTGCTTCAATTGAATACCAAACCCAAATTAACTTACAAGCAGTTCTATTCAAGCAGTGCTCAGGTTCATAATACTGTGAACAGCACTGGTTCGTGTCTTGGATATTTCCGTTTGTATTTTAAATTGAATAAATTTCCAAGCACTTCGAATATAAAAGTCGATTATTTAACGTATTTTGAAACCGTATAATAAAATAGACAGCATGCAAAAGTAACGGATTTTTAAACCGTAAAATAGACAAAGAAAATAAAGTATGGTATGTAGATTCATAAGGCGTTTCATAGAACTAAAACCTTGATTATATAATTTAACGTATTTTGAAACCGTATAATAAAATAGACAGCATGCAAATGTAACGGATTTTTAAACCGTAAAATAGACAAAGAAAATAAAGTATGGTATGTAGATTCATAAGGCGTTTCATAGAACTAAAACCTTGATTATATAATTAACAAGTGCTCCTGAATCAAGTTAGCTAGCATTTTATAATCAAATGGGAAATAAAACTGAGTAGTGTTCAATTAACAGTGTTCCCTTAAGGGTATCCTGCTTGCCTGCCCAATTGAGATCAAATTAACACTTAACATTCCTCATTATTTCTACGAGTTAATCAAGTCACTCACAAAAACATTTCTCTGCCATTTATTCAATTTTCAGATCGTTTACGGCCCCGACGGCCAACCCGTTCGCGCCGATGCGAAGCGCGGACGCGGCAAGGGCAAGGCGACTGGCGCCAATGCCGTCGTCGTCAATGCCACCGCAGTAGCCGCTGGCAATGGAACACCAACAACTGGGGTAAGTGCATCCATCCATCCATCTGTTTCGCTGCCGCTAAACGCCTTCGGCTTCTGCTTCAGCTTGGGTTTTTATTGCGCCAAGCCTTCGTCACAATCACACAAAGCACAGTCAGGCAAGCTAATTAAGTCACGCGGTAGACAGTTTGTCTGCGGTTAAACAGACCAAGTCCCAGTCCCAGAGCCACGGCCAGACCCAGACCCAGACCCAGACCCAGTCTCAGACCCAAACACTGAGTCAGTCTGTAGACCCACTTTGAGTGGCTGCCGCGGCATGCGGCAACATTTTCCACGTCATCACGCCGGGGCATCCGCATTGTTTGCGCAGGCAAATGGCAACAGGCTTTCGGTCTGTTGGGCTGTTGGTCCCCTCCATTAAGCAGCAGCATAATCCATCCACCAAGCGTTGCACGTACCAAACTCGCAGAGTCAGTGGCAAGCGTTGGGGTCAACCATTTGTGCCGTTCGCTCTGCCACCAGCCGCAAAGCACACAGAGGGCGCAAAAAATATATAATAAAAACGCAAAAGGGCAGACAAAGTTGCGCTCCCAAAGGCTGCCGCCGACGCCGCTGCTAAAGTCGCAACATGCCGCACGTAGCAAGACCCACACAGAGTCAGCCGCACAGACAGCAGCAGCAGACACAGACAGAGAGTCCCAGGCCCATACCCAGACCCAGACCCAGACCCAGACCCAGACCCGGTCGGTCTAGCTACTTACGAGCATTGTTTGTCATAGAGGAGGGTCTGTCTGCGACTGGGGAATCGGCGGACCGCTGGGCACTCGCTTCCAGCTAAACAGCATCAGAGGTTTTGGCTTTGGCTTTGGCTTTGGCTATGACTTTGACCTTAGCCAAGGCTCTGACACGCAACTGGCGGGCCGTCTAGCTGCCGGCTTGCCTCTGCCTGTGCCTGTACCTGTTCCTGTTCCTTTTCCCTTTCAAGGTCGTCGCTCGTAAAAAGTTGTCTAATTTAATAGTCATTCACACACTTCCTGGCAACGTCACAGCCCCAGATTCTCTGTTGCCCTTTGATGCCATGACTATGTTTCGGACGTTTTGGAATATTTCAATTAAAATATCACTGTAGGAATTTATGAATTCATATTTATCAAGAATATAATTTATTGAGATATTATCAATATAAAAAAAGAAATACAAAAAAAAAAAAAAAAAAAAAAAAAAAAAACACAAAAATAATAATAATAATAATAATAATAATAATAAATAAATAAAAAATAATAAATTAATTAAATATAATTATTTTGAAAAGAAATATAAAAATATATAAAATATGAAATACAAGAATTCAATGTTTATCAAATATCTTTAAATTAAAAAACATTAAAATTCAATGAAAAAATTAATTTAAAAAATGGACTGAATATAAATTTAAAAAAATGAAATATATAAAAAATACTATATATTGAAACTTAAAAAAAAAAATGAATAAATAAAATTATACAAAAATATATGCAATTAAATAAAGTGAATAACATTCTTCCTATGAAAGCTGTAACACATATACATTTATTCCCAAACAATATTTTAATTTTACAATGATAGATCATAGATTTATCTGCTTCTATATCTGTTGTTTCTTCAACTCCCAGGATTCTTGTTCCTTTATGCATAATAAATGTCAAAGATCACTGAAATAGAATTTCACAAGAAAGTGTAAAATGCAGACCAAGATTTCTCTCTATTATCTGCGAATGAGCTAGATTTATCTAGGAAATAGCTTCCTGGGCCGAGTGATGCTATGCGCATATATAAATATTTATGAACAACGACATTGAGCTCAAGGATTCAATTGAATCAACTTCCCTTACAGCGATTAATGCTCTCCGTGTGCAACTCGAGCCTTTTTGCCACACGGCTTCCCATTGGAGTCCTCCGCCTCCATCTCCGCCTCCACTTGGTGGTCGTAAAAAGTTAACCAAACTTGAAAGTCACTCGCCGACTTCATCGTCGTCACATCCTGCGGCGCTGTCCTTGTGCGGCACGCCACACCCCATTGTCGGTGCTGCATTAATCTGGCGATTTGTCTTGTAAAACGGCAGCGGCAACAGCTGTCTTCATGTCCACATTCGCATCCCGGGTGTCCCGTCAATGAAGCGTTGATTATGTCGTCATGGCCACACACACACACACACACACACACAGACACACTGAGAGACAGTTATACTACCCGGCGAGCGCACAGACAGAGTCAGCCAACAACTTGACATTCCTCGGCAAGCCCATAAAAACGCAGACAGGCAACGATGGCAACTGGCAGCATGCGGCATGCCACATCCTTAGTCGTAGCCAAATCACGTTGCTCCATAAAATGGCTAAAGTGAGCAACAAGTCTCACTGTTCCTTGGCTCTGCCCTCGACTGACTGCGTGCCTCCTAACGCTGCGCCGCTTGACATTGAACTGGCAACTGGCGCGGCGGCAGCTTCTTAAGTTTGGCTGCGGTTTGCCTTTGAATTAGTCCCCAGCACTTGGTCCCCGACTTGGCTTCGACTTGCTCTCCACTTGGTCTTGCCTTCAGCTTCGCACTTGGGTCCCCTTCTCGTTCTCGTTCTCGTTCTCGCCCTCGCTCTCACTCTCGCTCTAGTCTATTGCCAGTTGCCCGCCCGTTGGCATTTTGTGTGCCGCTGCTGCAACTGTTGCTGCTGTCTTTCCGGCAACAGTTGCAAAGTTTGTCCGTGTTGGCGTTGTTGTAGCCGCAGTCTTTTGTTGCCTGACTGCCTGACTGCCTGGTTTCCCTACTGACTGGCTGACTGCCTGACTGAGTGAAAGTGAAGCTTCGTATCGTTGTCGCTGGCTGTCCCAGTGACCAACAACAGCTGCCAATGTTGCCTGCCACCGCGTCGCCGAAAATCCAGGTCGCATTGCATTGGCATTGCCATCTCGTGACCTCTATCGCCTGCAAAAAGCAACTGGGAAGGCAAAAAACATGAAATGGCCATGTGGGACTTACCAAGGACAACGCCAAAAGCGTCACTGCTCCATTTGGCTCCAACTCCAACTCTAGCGAACAACCTACAACGTGCAACGCGCAACGCGCAACGCGCAACGTGCAACTCGCATTCATGTTTGCAAGCATTTTTGGCAGCCGCTGCGCTGCGGCCATTGTTCATGTCCGTGTCGGCCTTTGTTGGCCCAATCCCGTTGCCAATCCTGCTCTCGGTCCATGGCCATGGCCAGGGCTATGTCGCTTGTGGCAGCCTGTCCGCCACTTGTTGCCCGCCGTGTCATGCAATCTGCATATGTATGCAGCCTGTCCCTAATGGACACAGTCCGCTGCTATCGTTGACCTACACTGTCCAGCAAGAGCTTGGCCGAGCTCTAATTGGCTTGGCTCTTTTCCGTACTTACAACCGAACGTAGTCACAGTAATGCATGAGTTCATGTATTTTACCTTAACAAAAATGAATATCGTATGATTGATTTCTCTGGTATACCAAGTCTATTACGTAACTTGAGCAATTTAAGTAATTTGCTAAAATTCTCACTCGAAATTCTCATTGTGTCTTACTTTTAGGCTGTGGTCTAAGTAGAAAAGGATCAGTAATTTATATATTTATTTATAGATATGTATAATAAAATAAATTAAATTACATTCAAAACTATCGCCACTATCGATGATTCTTAAATAAGTATCGTCCACCTCTAAATACTATTAGCCTGCTTCTGTAATGACTACTCTCATATCGGATAAATTCAGGCATATATGTTATTCTGATATAGCAATGTTCTATGGGCTTTACTTTTAGTTTATGTTTTAACTTTTATCAATCGAAGGAGCTAATGCGTTCCCCAGTTTACACACCGGAATTTAGTCGCCTTTAGCGAGATAATATTCACCTGATCTTGTGTAGTCAATGAAGTGACCCCAAAGTCTCATTTAGTAATGAAAGGCTCCTGCAACAATTAAAAATATATCGAATTTATATCTTTAAGAAGATTTCTTGAATTTGATTTTCATTCTAATTATTTATGTTCCCACAGGACTAAAAAAAGCAAACAATAAAAGCAGATGTTATATAATATATAACATAAAAAATAAATAAATAAATAAAAATAAATATTTATGTATGCATAAATAGCACTTAGAAGATAATTTAATTTTGTTTTTATGCAGCATTAGCACTGCATAAAAACTAAAAACTTTTAGTCTGAGTAGTTCACATTATATAATAACTTTGAAGGCTTCTTATAAAATAATCGTCGGCCTGAAATATTATATACATTTATTTTTTAAATTTATTAAAATTATATATTTATAATAGCATAATATTGAAAAGCATAAATTTTATACATTAACAACAAATTTGGTTTACTTAATTACAAGGGATTTGCCTTGTGATTATCTTTATTATATGATTATTATATGAGCAGAAGATTTAATATTTAATATATCATTCAGTCTTTCATCTACCAAATCGACTTTAGCTATGTATTTTTTATCCTAATCAAATATTTTATATCAATAAAATAAAATATTTATAATACACTTGCTTCTGTTTCACATATTTCTTCTTGTGCTTCTGCCAATTCCTAGTTTTGTTGCACAGTGTAAGCTGCAGCATTTTTGCGCTGGCATGCTGAACATTTAAGGCAACACCCACGCCCCCAATGCTGGCGCCCATTGAAAATAGCAGAATTCGTGTGTTTTTTCTCTGCCTGCATTCGCACACGCAAAATGCAAAATGCAAAGTGAGGCGTTGGCAGCGACGCGACGTTGGCGGCAATTAGCCAACTCACACACACACACACACAGACACACATATGTGGCTGGGCGATGCGATCAGCTGTCACAATGTTTGGACAGGCAGCAGTGTGTGGCAGCGGCAGCGGCAGCGGCAGTGCCCCCCAGGGTGGCCGTGGCAAGCTCCACTTGAATGCGAGCCGCACGCTGCACTTAACGTCTAATTAGGCGCCGCTCAAAAGCCACTCAACGGGTTGCCGGCACAGCACAATGTCAAGCCATGTCCGCGACTTGGCCACACCTTGGCCATCAGTCAAAACACACACAAAAAGCGCACAAAGCAGAAGTCGAAAGCGAAAACAGAAAAGAAATGAAAAAACGGCAGCAGCACATAAATGGGCAACATGCTGAACATGTCGGCGCCACGGCGGCTACCTCAGTAGCCGGCAGTGAGCCACCGCCACGAGGCACCACCAACCGTGACAGGGGCCGTGGCTGTGATTGCGGCTACCAAACGGAGGCAGCAGCAGCAGCTGTAGCTGTAGCAGACGACAGGCGACTCCTACGTGCAACTGCGACGGCGATGCCATGGCCATGATATCCAAAGAGCTTACATGCGGCTCGTAAAAAACAGCAGACCCAGTCACCAGTCGCCAGTCGCCAGTCGCCAGTCGCCAGACACCAGGCGAGGCCAGACCAGACCAGACCAGAGCAGGCAACAGGCAGACAATTTGTCGTCCAACTGTGTGTCCGTCCCCAGCAGCACTTGGCACCACTTGTGATGTCCCAAACTGAAACGTAATCGAGACGAGAGACCAGAGACCAGAGACCAGAGACCAGGGGCCAGCCAGAAGGCAGACTTTTGGCACACGCAGCACGTGAGGAGTTCCCTACTGCCAGTTGGCAGCTTGTTGCGGTTTATTTTTATGAGCGAACGGCCAAGAGGGACAGGGCAGGCCGGGCAGAGCTGCAGCTGTATGTACGTGTGTGTGTGTGCGATCCATGGCACTTAAGCCGGAACAATGAAAGCGCGGCTAAGGCCACGCAACTGCCAACTGGCAACTGGCAACTGGCAACTGGCAACAGGCGGCAACAGCTGTCGACTCTTGGCTGGCTGGCTTTTGGTGCTCTGTGTGTTTGGGCCACGTCAAAGCGGCCCTCAGGCGACGGCGCAGTCTGCTGCCTGCTGCCAATTGAATTGAAATCTGACCAAGTCGAAAAGCGCGGCAGCCAACAACAACAGCAACAGCAACAGCAACAGCAACAGCAACAACAGCAGCAACAGCTGCGAAACAATTTGCCACGGGATCCGTTTCAATGTCAAGGCTCTGCGTGAACAAAAGTCAAGTTCAGGGTCTGCGCCCGCGGCTCACTGGGCCAAGGTCAGACAACAACAAAAACAAGGAGGAAAAAGCGAAAAAAGCCGAGCGCGTCATCTAATAATGAGTAGCAGCTGGAAAAAAGGTCATTGCGCTTCATTATGTCCGGGACGGCATTAACCCTTGCCTGCCACGCGCACGCACTTGACCCTTTTGCCGGTCGGAGGGCGAGACGGCGGAAGATGGGTTACGGGATATACATACTGGTATATATAATAAAAAGGCAAGCGATTCGCCGTTGCCGCTCAAACATCCTTGGGCTATTGGCAAAGGCAGAAGCCAAGGCAAAGTCGGCCTCTGACTTTCATTTTCCGAAATTTGTTGCCACACACACACAAACACACACACACACACACACACACACTTATATGTATAGACTTTTGTTGCTTTTCATCCTTTTTGGGCTGCCAAGTGTCGTCAACCTTTTGTCAGAGTCAGCGTCCCTTTTTGGTGTTTTTTTTTTTTTTGTGACTTTCGCCTGCTGCGTTATCAACTGTTGCTGCTGAGTCAAGGACCTGTGCCCGCAGCGTTGTTTGCATGTCCTTTTTATTCGCTTGGTCCGCTCGCAGACAAGTCTGCCAGCTGTCTGAGGGAATCCCAAAGTCTTTTTTTGCGGCTCAAGTGGAAAAGCTCTGAAAGGTTTTCCATTCGCCCACAGTCGCCGGCTCCTTGGCAACAGTTGATTGACCTGGCCCAAAGGTTGTTCAAAGTTGAGCCTGCTATTGATGTTGCTCGTTTCGGCTGCCTTTTTCCTTTTTTATGCTGTGCTACTCTAAATTTAAATCAATTGCCCTTTGTTAGGCATTTAAGTTGAATTTAAGGCCAAGAGATTTGCGTTCGCTACTTTTTTTCGAGCAATTAATTTGCTTGCAGCAGGAGCAAACAATGAGTTTTACAATTTACAGCACACGCACACACACACACACACACACACAAGCAGAAACATACCGTTGTACGAAAGCCAAGCTCTTCCTTTTCCTGTGTCTTACACACACACACATGCGCACACGCACACGCACACACAGCCAGGCAGACAAAATTGCAGCAATAAATTTGAAATTCAATTTAAAATGAACATAAATTGCTTAAACTTTCGAAGCATGTCATTTTTAAAACATTTTTCAGCTAACACACATACGCACACTTACTGCCAGATGAAACACTTCACACAAGCACACACACACGCACACACACACACACGCACACACGCAGCCATAAAGCGCATTAAGCGCTTTAAGGCACAAAATGCTGCCATAAAAATCGTTTGCTCGTTAATTTCTTGTGTACTTGCTTTTTTATTTACTGCTCACTCTCTCCACCCCCGCCACCCAGCCACCCTCTCTCCCTCTGTCTCTCTCGTGCACACTATGAGCCTCTCTCTGTCTTTCTCACACTCCTTATTTATCTATTTGGCTTGTCTCACGCGTCACAGCTCCACACGGCCCCATTCGTGGCAGCAACAACCCCCAATGGCCACCCCACGCCACCCAACACACACACACACACACACACACACACATAGATAGCTCAGCACACACACATAGCAGCAGCTTCAGCTTTGCTATATACATACATATGTGTGCACACATACACACTTGATGAATGTGCACGCCACATACACACACACACGCATGCAAGTATGTATGTGTATGCCCCGTTGTCTGTATGGCACATCAGGCGAGGGTCGCTTGAGAACTGCTGCACAGCATAAAACTCGACGTCTAAATGAATCTGTTATATAAATAAACTATATTTCACATTTAAATAGTTTTCTCTTGAAATACTTACAGCATACTGAAGGCTGCTTAGATGTAGTTTAAATCATATTCTTTCTCTCTCTCTCTCTCTCTCTCTCTCTCTCTCTCTCATATTAACACTAATATGCTCTCAAGAATAACTCATATGCTCTCATTCTTAATCGCATCCTGTTATCCTATCAAAAACACAGAAATCTCTAATTGAAAATTTATCATCTACAATTATCTTCTCAAATAAATATATATTTCAAATTTAATATATACTAACCGCCCCCCCCCCCCCCCTCCCTTTCTTTTGATGAGAAATTGATTTTTTCTTGAAAATATTTTAATGAGCTCTGATAATATTTTAGAAAGATAATAATAAATGTTTTTAACATTTATAGAGCTAATCAATATTTATATAGCTAACATATTTATTTGGATGCATCTAGTCGTATTGGCACTACTTCTAATACTTCCCACCCTTAGCCGAGTCGCTGGCACAAAAAGTAAGCAAGGAAAAGCGATGACGGCGACGTCGACGCCGACGACGACGACGACGACGACGACGACGACGACGACGACGATGGCAGCAGAAAAGCTTTTCAATTGCCAGCTCACACTGCCGCATACGAAATGCGCGTCTATAATGCCTTATATAAACATGCACACACACACACGCATACACTCATATTATATACATATACATACACACATATATACAGTCTGTGTGCGGCTGTGTGTCGCGTTTGGTGGGCGGCTCTGAAGTCGCTTTAATTTTGGCATTAAGTGCGCTCACGGGGGTTGTTTCCGTTTGCGTTCAGCTATTTTCATTGCGTTTTCTTTTTTGTTTTCCTCTTTCTCTTTTTTGTTTTGATAAATTCTGCAGCAGAGCCAAATTCGTCAGGGCTTTAATGCGGCCGCCTTTAAGCCGAGGCGCAATTGAGCATAGCATACTTTTCTGCTGAGGATTAGTTTGTTGCCGACTCTCCCGCATTTCGCCAATTGGCAATTGGACTCATTGCGAGGCTTGACAATCAACATCGAGCAACCCCGCAGCTCTCTCTCTCCCTCCGCTCTCCCTGGAGAGCTGTTCTAAGCCATCGTCCGTGTGCGCAGCTACAAGCATAACTAACTTAGGCACACACACACAGATACATACATACATGTGTATGCTCACTTGTGTGTGCGTGTGTGTGTGTGCGTACATTGTCTGTGATTAGTTCAACCCTTAAAACATGAAGCGGCGCCACTGCACTGGCATTGCTCATACGACGCGTGGTCTGTTGTTCTGCTGTATTTTGTCTGCTGTCTGCTGTCTGCTGTTTTCTTTGGCAGTCAACTTTTTGCACACACAGAGACACACACACACACACACACACACACACACACACACACACACACACACACACATGCATAGCGTTTGCTCTGCAACTAATTTTCTTTGTTTTTCAATATTTTCTGCGCTTTCGTCGCATTCCTTGCCTCTGTCCCCGTCTCTGTTGCTGTCTCTGTCTCGCTGGGCAGAAGATGTTTTTGCTGCTGCTGATTCTGCTGCTTAATGCAACGTCACAACAACATCGTCTGGTCGCCAATTTCGCTGCCGGCATCGCCCCAGCCCCCAACCGTCTGCTGCAGCTCTTGGGTTCGAGCACCAGCCCCAGCCCCTGCCACGCCCCATGCCAAAATGCCAAAACGGTCATAGACATGCCACGAACTTTGTCACATTGCAGATGCACGAGCTTGTTGTTGTCTACAGCTCCTCGCTAGATATGTATATGTATATTTATATGTGTGTGTATGTATGTGCATGCATGGATATCTGTCTGGAATGGATATTCGCTCTTGCCGTCTCACTCTCGCCTCGTGTGCTCTGCTGTCCTGTGGGCTGCCGCTGTCGCTGCCTAATGCCCATTTGATGGCACTCACTAATTGCTCGATTGCCAATACGATTTCCCACGCCCACAATTGAGGCGACAGAGGTGGGCGGGGCAGGGGAGGGGGCAGCGGCAGCAGCTGCACTTCAATTGAGCATTCGGCGATTCGAGGCGTCGCGACAAGCACGAAAGGAATTAAACATAAATTATAATTAATAAACCAGGCGCAGCGCTCTTCGCCCTCTCTCCCTCACACACGCGCGCGCACGACAAAGGGCGAAAGACAACAGGAAAGCGAAAACGGCAATGAAAAACGCGTGCAAAACAAAGCAACGAGAAATATATGCACAATATTTGCGCTGCATTAAATTTCGTGCCGCTGCCAGTTCCTCTGCTTCCAGGCAAAACAAAGGCGGCAAAAAGTGTAAGAAGAAGAAGCAGCAGCAGCAGCAGCAGAGGCAGTGGCAGCGGCGGCGGAGGCGGCGGCAGAGGCAGCAACGACAGCAGCAGCGAGCACATAAATTACAGCAGGCAAAAACAAAAGCAAAAGCAAAAGCAAAAGCAAAACGAGGCGAAAAGGGAACGAAACGAAACGAAACGAAACAAAAAACGACAACATGGAAAAATGAAAATGATAAATTGCAAACTGCACATAATTATGCAATTAAAGTTCGACGTTGTGTGTTGTGTGCTTGGTGCTTGTTGTTGTTGTTGTTGCTTTTCTTGTTTGCTGTTGTTATTATTATTATTGCTGTTATTATTATTGCCTGGGCTGGGCTGGGCTGGGCCCACAAAACTAACTTTGCCTGCGAATAACAGCTGCAGCCAACAACAAAACTCCATAAGAGCCACAGACAGCAAAAAGTGCAACAGTCACTTTGTTGTTGTTGCTCTTGCTGTTGCTGTTGCTGTTGTTGTTGTTGTTGTTGTTGTTGTTGCTTGCCTGATTGTTTCATGCCAGGCAACGTAAGCAACAACGGCAACATGAGCAAGCAATCAACCAACATCTCATCTCAAACTTGCCAAGAAATCTATTTGCCTCCTGCCAATGAGATGTGAGACAAGGACAGCCTCATCAAGAATATCCCAATGAGATGCGAGACAAGGGCAGACATATTAGCAATATAATCACACAAGAGCCAAGCGACAATAAAGGTAGAGCAGAATTAATGCCCAGATCTTGATCGTAATCGAAACAAAGAGCTGCTTAAGCTGGGCTTAGAAAATCAAAAAGCTGATCTTCATGTGCTGGGAGTCTTACGTGAAAATCTCTCTCACTAAGCCTTCTCGATCGATATCGGCAGTAGGTATAGGCACAAATATATATACTTACATATATCTATAGATGTGTCAAAAGCCGCTTATAGAAATACTCGATCAGCAACAAATACAAAGTGAATCCGTTGAGCTTCGAAAGTATTCAAAATAGAGTTCACATGATCGATAACTTTTAATTTCATTCAATATCAAGAGAACCAAAGCTTTTCACTGCATTTATCGAAAAACTGAGAACTCTCTTTAAAATAATTAAAATCGAAATATTGTAAACTTTTCAGAAATAATTTTAGTACGGATACTACGAATCGATCAGATCTAGATCTATGATCTGTGATGATGAGAAGAAAACTGAAAGGCTTAAGCACAAAATATACCAATACCAATGTAACAAGCTGAGGAGGCGCCATTTTGTTAAGGTTTCCTCGAAAGCGACTTGTATAAAAATTGCTTTGGTACCAATACAGACTTTCTCAAAGCAGAAGTTTATCGAGATATCGATAACTTGAAAATAATCTATGCACATACATGTTCATCAATAGCTGGAATTACAAGAGAGTAAGTGGGCGTGTGTCGATATATCTATATATTGGTATGCTATCGAGATTTCAGCAAAGTATTCAATTTCGTTAAATATAATATATGGACAGTCTTAGAGGTATTAGAGGTATTTCTTCAATTATGCGAAGCAACCCTTAAGATCTTCACTCATTTCCTAAATCTTACAGCAAAGATCTTTGCCTTTTGCCTATCTAGCTTATCCCATCTCTGAAACCGTTATTATGATATCGGATAAACACATTTATTTAATGCGATGCTCCAAGGGCTATCGTCTCATTAATTGGAAAGGGTGTGCTAATTGCATCCTTATGCAATGCGAGTCGAGGTTTGCGTGCTGCTTTATCGTGGCACGCCCATTGCTTGTTGCACGTGCGCCAGCCCTGCAATTTGGGCGTCGGGCAGCTGTCGCGTAATTGCAGGCGCCCTCGCAGCAACCGCAGCTCAATTGTAAAATATAAGTTAATGCGTTTCCTTTTGTTTCTGTGTTTATATTTGTGTTCAAGCGAAAAGGGGATTTTCATTTAATGAATTTATATTTGCTTAAAACTGCTCGCACATTTGTTTCTTTAGTTTTTCCTCTTTGGCCACGACTCCTGCTTTATTCTATAAATTATTAATTTTAATTTTCTGCATGCATACTCCAGTGCACAGCCAGTGAATACAGCACACCCACACACATCTTTATATGTGTATATGTGTATGTATACGTGCTATGTGTTGTGTATATATGTATTTATGTATTTATGTATGTCTATAGCGACGCAATTTGTGGGCACGCCCTGCTGCAACAGTTCGCTCTGGCACGCCCCAATCCTCGTGCTCGTGCACATCCTCAGCCGCGTCTCCACTCCTCTCACCATCATCCCCACCATCATCATCATCATCATAATCATCATCATCGACATCGTCATCATCGTGATTACCGTCGTTGCTGTTCTTTTGTGTCTGGCAATTAATTTTAAATTGGGCGTGCATACGAAAAATATTCGTAGTTTTCTTCCTTTACATTTTACGCGACGGTAATGTGCACATTGTTCATGTATTGGTTGCCGCCCACTAGTGTGCGTGTGCGTGTGTGTGTGTGTGTTGATTTTGTCGTGCACTCTGGAGGCAGACGCAAAACCAGAAACCTGTATTAAATGAATTTTGAGCGTTTTTAATTTTTAATGCTGTTGTTGTTGTCGTTGTTGTTGTTTGTTGGTCGTTGTTGTTGTCGTTGTTGTTGTCATTATAGTAGTTGCTGTCGTTGTCGGTATTTGCTTGCCTGCATTTTCCGCACATTTGCATTGCACTCTCGCCCAACGGCCATTGATTGAGATAAAAAGATGCAGAAACATATACATATATATATATATATATATATACATAATCAAAATACACAATATATGTGCAAAATATATGCATGTATGTGGATATACACATAACATACAGGCATATCTATTTACCATACCATGCCATATAATCAAATTCCATAAATTAGGCTATATCATCAGGCAATATTTATTCTATAGCCGATCTAGCCATGTTCTCAACAAAAAATAATTGATCCATATTACACATATTATTTAATATCGATATTTAATATCGATAACCGCCTTTCCTTATAATAAGTTGAGCATATTAGCCATTGATGAAATATATAGATCAAGTCTAATTTACCCATCTCATTTCTACATGTTTCCAAATGTTTAATTCGTTTTTCTACTGTCTCTGGCAAGGCCAAGAAGGATATTAGGGCTTAACTGAGCTACTATCGAAAAGTTCCTCATACTCCAGAGTTTCTCACCCATAATATTTGAGCAATACTCACACGAGTTCTTCAAAATATAATAGCAATAATTTTTTAATGAACGTCTTCATCTTTCTTTGAGGTTTCTTCAAGTTCCCTCCCTTTTCTAGCTAACTTGTGTCAGTCAGTTATAGTTTCTTCACATGTTCTATCATATAATCGATCGATAAATTGAAAATGTCTTAAAGAATTGCATATTTAGTGTCTGTCAGAAAAGTCTTTTGCATTCAAGCATAGATTATGCTGACTGCTTGACAAATTGAATGTGCTTTCGAATGTTATTTGGAAAGTTCCTAACTGTTCGCAACTGTCATTTGCCGAGGCAGCCAAGCTCAACAACGTGGGGCGAGCGCAGCCCCAACTTCGAGTCTTCCACGTCTCAATCAACTTGTTAAGGAAAATGGCAGCTTAGTCGGCTTGGTTATTACGTGAAATGCCTCGAAATAACTTTCAATAGTTGGCAAGCTCAATTTAATTGGACCCATTATGCATACAGCGCACACCTACATATCATTGTGCATACGCCAGCCCCCGTCCTCTCCACATACGCGCTGAGTGAATATTTGCCTAGAGCCCTCATTGACAATGCAGTGGGCCGTGCCCCTCGATAAACAAGCTCGCCAGGTCGCCAGGCAACTAAGCAGCCAGCCCAACCACCCCACACAATGGCCATTAGTGTGACCCCAAGCCGAGCTCCGAGCAACCCTTTGGCTGCCGCAAATAAAATACGAAAAAAAGAGAAAAAACTTTAAAAACCGCCCTAGTACAACTCACTCTAAACACATTTCATTTGCTTAAAATTCCAATTCGCTTGAAAATTTGAATATTTTGCATATTTTGTGAGCGAGAGTGCTTGCCTCTCCCTCTCCCTCGCTCGCTAACTCTCTCTCTCTCTCTCTCTCCCTCTCTCTCTCGCTCACTATCTCTCTCTCTCTCTCTATCTCTCTCTCTCTGTGTACGCGCTTAAAATGCCTGCAACATTTTTTAGATTTCGACATTCTTCTTCTTCATCTCCGTTTTATTTTCTTGATTATTTTGAGCCGAGCTAAAAAACATTAAAGAAAATTGTTTGCAAAAAGCTAAAGAAAACACAAATAGCAAAAACTGGAAACTCTTTGCGCCACAAATTCCAGCAGCTAATAATAAAAAATAATAATAATAAAAAATGCAGATATTTTGTTTTGAAACGAGCGGCCATAAAAATGGTTGCTTATGCTTTTTGGGGGCCGACTTCGAGGCAGGTTTATAAATAATTCATACGAACGCGCGCGTATAAGAAATTAAAACACACAGCACAAGAAGAAGAGGAAGCAGAAGAAGTAGAAGAAGGAAGCAGACAACAAAAAGCAGGGTATACAAGAGGTAATATTGAAAGAAACATAACGAAAGAAACCGTCGAGGCGGCATATTGATTTTCTTGCGAGCCACAGCTGAGGTGCACGAACCACGCGACCAAGCCAGCCCCTCCCCCTGCCGCGACCCCTCTGTAGCTGGCGCATTTCGAAGCGGGCAAAAAATGTAAAAATAAAGGCAATTTTTATAGTAATTTGCATGAATAAACTATAAAATAAACATATAAATATAAATAATGTGTTGCCACAGATACGAGGCAACAGCAACAACAGTACAAGCAACAGCAACAACAGCAACAACAACAACAACAGCAATGAGTAGAGAAATAACAACAATCGACAAAGTTTTGCAGCAAAACAAACAAAAGCAAAGCAATAAGAAGAGGAAGCAGCAGGCGAAATAATCGAAGCAGCCATGAGTAAAGCCAACAACAACAGCAACAGCAACAACAGCAACAGAGGCGACAACAGCAACAACAACACACAAACAGCAACAAAATGGCAGCCGTGAAAGGAGAAAGAAAACAAAAATAAATAATGGAAATTTGTTTCTCTTGCCTGCTGCCCTCTCTCCATCTTCCTCTCCCTCTCTCTCTCGCTCGCTCGCTCGCTCTCGCCCTTTCTTGCTCGCTCTCTCAAGTAAAGTAACAAGAAATTGCTAGAAATACAAAAGCGAAAATAAAATAAATTGCATCATAAAACGGGGCTGAGCAGCAGCGCGTGCGACAGAGACAGAGCAACTAATGCTATTGCTGCCAGCAACGAGCAGCAGCGTAAGAAGAAGAAGAATGGCTGAAGAAAAAACTGTTAAATTAGAATTTTATGCAAATTAGGCATATTTCAAGAAGAAGAAGAAGCGACTGCAGTTAGGCGAGAGCTGCCAGGTAGCTTGCATAAATATTTGCTTTCTTCTTTGTGCTTGACCGGCGTTGCCACCCCGCTCAATATGTGTTAATTAACAAATTTCCAACTGCACGCCACGAGCAATGCAATTTGCGCAGAATTAATGCATTTTAGATTTAATAAGTGGCGACAACAGCAACACTAAACTGCTGCACGACTCCCGGTGGCATGCGGCATGCCGACTGTGGCATGTGTGCTTTTGCCGGCCAAACATCAAATTAGTCGCTGCCAAATGCCAAACACAAGAAGTGCTGCAAATATTTATGTCACCCACTGTTGACTGCCAGCCATGGCCCACACAGAGTTCCATTGTGCGTGTGTGTGTGTGCGTGTTGACTCATTATACAAGTTTGCTTATTAGCTTGTTCCCTGTTTCACATAAAATCAAAGTAACTGAGAACTGAACGAGAAATGTTGCCATGGGCGACTGCAAAATACTTGTTAAAATTTAAATACATTTAAATAAACTAAAAACTAGCCGACTTGAGGATAACCTAACCTCAATTACTCAAGGACTATTGCAACCGATTCGAATTCGAGGGAAATGAACTATGAGAATTCCCATGTAGATGTAGCTCTAAGTGCAAGGGGATATCAAATATATAACAAACTACTCTTCATTCCATTATATTCTTCCTTTATATATCATCATATATACATCAGATATATCAGAGTGGAATAGTAGATCTATACACTTAGAATTAACTAAAAATCTAGTACAAAAGAGCCACAGCAACTGAGCGGAAGCTGAGTGTGCGTAATTAGAGCAGTCACTGTATGAACAGGGTCCACGAATGACTGAAATAAAGTCCAGTTACTATAACGAACTGCCGATCACATCTTCAACTTACACACACACACATAAGGGATAGCAAACGTGTGATTATATTGGTGTATGCGTATATATTTATATGTAGTTCGCTCAATGGGCAATGGGCGTGGGCGTGGGCGTGGGCGTGGGCGTGGGCGTAAGCGAGGGCGTGGGGGGCATGGGGCACCACAGATCTCGCAGCCAGCAGCATTAAAACTTTGATAATTACATAACTTTTGCCATATATGCAAGTGCATACGTGTGTGTGTGTGTGTTTGTGTGTGTGTGTGTGTGTGTGTTTGTGTGTGTGTGTGTGTGTGCATGCGAATTCAAATGTTTGCTACACAATTTTTGGCCACACAAGTCAAGAGGGGGCAGAGGGGGCATGACTGCCGGCACAGCCATAATAAATAAACGTAAATTTTGCATGTGGCGAGTTAATGCAAACAGACACATACACACACACACACACACACACAGTGGACGTTGGGCGGTGGGTGTGGCAGCAAAATGTAAAATTAATGCATAAAGTTTACAGCTGCAGCAGCAACAAAATCAACAACAAGAACACGGCAAAAAAATGAAATTCCAACTGCATTCAGAGAAAGAGAAAGAGAGAGAGAGAAAGAGAGAGAGGGGGAAATGAAAATACGAGTAAATAATGCTCGTTGATAAAAACGTGGCAGAGTTGCCGCAATTGTTGCAATTGTTGATGCTCTAAACTCGAGGCCAAAACAAATTTTTGGTGTAATTATTGCTTCGGCCCAACCAAGAGCGGAAGTGCTGAAAATATGATGGCCATGGCAGCAGGAGACCGGAAGCGGATGTTGTCAAATGAGATTATGCAAATGCAGCTGCTGCAACTGCAAAGCAGCTCCTGGCAACCGAGCCGAAGATTTTCTTTAATTATTTATGTTGGCTAGTTAGCCTGGCCAATGCCCAAATATTTGAATATCTTAGTGGAGAGTCCTTTCCTGTGGGGCTGCATTAAAGCGCGTGCATTGGCAGTGCAGTGCAACGCGCTCGGCGCTGCATGCAACATCTGGCTGCTCAGATTTCGCTTTTAATTTGAAAGTTCAGTGAGCAGTGCCACATTATGTGGCAACTGCGGCTGGGCGGGCTGTTAACCAAACAAAGGCCAACTCTTTGCGATCGGGCTGCTCCTGAGCGAACAACAACAACAACAACAACAATAAAGTACACAAGCTGCTTTTAATGTGCCATTAAAATGGGACAACGTGTCCGTATGTGTGTGGGTGTGTGTGTGTGTGTTGTCTGTGTGTAGGTGTGGCTGTTTGGTCAGCGTCTGCCTTGCAAGCAAACTAAAGCCATAAAAGCACAAACAGAAACAACAACAAAATATATTGCAAAACAAAATGGCCACTTTCGCAGCAGCAGCAACAACAACGACAACAACAGCCCGCCATTTTATATTATTATTTTCGTCAGCTTCCCTTTACACAGACACATACACACACACACACACTCAGTGGGTGCTTGTTGGCAACATTTTTAATATTGCCGCCCATTTCGTTTTTTTTTTTTTCATTTTATTATTATTTTCTTTCTTTTTTTTGTTTTTTTTTTGTTCGCTTTTCATTTATATTTCGCTGGCTTTTCATTTAATATTATTTCATGCGCTTCAATATGTGCGGCACATAATTCAATGGCACTGCCAGCTCGTTGCAACGTACTTGTGGCATCCACACTGATCAATCGGGCCGCAGTTCAAATGCCGCATGCCAAAATGCTAAGAGATATAAACAGACTCGATGATAATTGCGCTCGCCCGCCACTCGGCTCGGCTACAGCGAACATTGTGCCACACCCACGCCCACACACACACAGACACAAGGCCCTACCCACGCCCAGCTGTAACCCACACACACACACACACACACACACACACATGCACAGCGCTTCCTTTGGCCACACTATATCCTGTGCAGTTGTAGAGATCCATGCACTATCTCTTCAAGTTTGTGACAGGCTGGGAAATAGTGTAGAGAGAGAGAGAGAGACAGAGAGAGAGAGAGAGAGAGAGAGAGAAGAGAGAGAGAGTGTAGCGAGAAAGAGAGAAGAAGTGAGAATTATGAAAGTCAACATAAGACATAGGCTTAAAGAATTATATTTGTAAATTAATACTTAGCAACTTTGTTGATCTTTCTCTACCCATACATCCCTCTCTTTGACTTTCTTCTTCTTCCGTGTCTTTTTAACATGACACGGAATTAAATAATCAATCTTGTTGTTCTTGCACTAGCTCCTTTAATACGATCTCCTCTACGCTCATTCATATACTATACGTTGTCTCCGTGAACTCTTTGAGCTATATTCCTGCAATTACAGTATAACTTTTTATGCCCTGAACCCATTGAAAATGCGAAATCAGGGTATAATGGTTTTGTTAAAATGTAAAAAGCAGGCAGAGGGAGGCGTGGTAGAGGGCGACGTGCTGACTCGATTTAGTCCTGTCCGTCTGTCTGCCCGTCCGTCTGTCCGTCCGTCTGTCCGTCCGTCTGTCCGTCCGTCTTCCCGTCCGTCTGCCCGTCCGTCTGCCTGTCCGTCTGCCCGTCCGTCTGTCCGTATATATGAACGTGTCGATCTCAGAAGATATAAGAGCTAGAGACTTGAAATTTTTTTCAAATGTTCATATATATAGCACGGATATCGTATTTATCTCCAAAAGTCGATAACTCATTCCCTTATTTTGTTATCGGTTAAAAACCTTCTCGAAATTCAGTTATCCAATTATCTCTCCTACAACTTTAGAGCTAGAGTCTCCAAATTTGAAATGGGGATTCATTCATATTTTCTGCTATAATTCACTCCTCGCCCCTATATCCACCCCCTCATCCATAAATTTGTAAAACGCATAGTTCAAATACGTGGTAGAATACTAGAATACCTCGTTGAAAGCGTGAGGTCCAGGCTGATTTTTACCGTGGATCAGTTGATGCCATGCAACACTTTCAAATTGTTGAAATTGGCATGCAGCAAAAGAAGGCTACATGCGTGTGCAAAATTATATAGAATATGGACAATATTGTATATATATAGACTACTATGAATATATTTTGAGTTTCATTTCAATATGAAACTTTAAGCCTCCTTTCTGACTAACAATTCGCCAAAAAGGTTCAATAGAAACTGCACATGATCTTGACTGACTGATACAGGTGTATTTGGAATAATCGTATTTTCCAATACAGGCTACAATAGATTTCCACCTAGGTTTCGCGCATTTCAGTGAAACTTAAGTCACATAATTCATTCCATGGATATTGTCATTATCTATGTAGAGCATAAATAGTTCGCATACAAAACTTATTTTTTCCTCACTTTTGCTTGCTTATATACATATATATATTTTTGTTTTATTTTCATCGTCTTCTTCTTCTTCGTCTTGTGCGTTTTCGGTGCTCCTTGCAATTTTCATATCATTTAATTAAAATCGCAAATTTCGTACACGTTTTCATTTTCATTTTCGTTTTCGTTCTGGGCGCATTGCTTGAGTTTTATTTTGATTTTTATTTTTATTAGTTTTATGGCCGGTAAAAAAGACGCTGCAAAAGTGCAAAAGGCAGAAAATTAAAAATACTTCGAAGCCGAAACACAAAATGTGTAAAAATTAAGAGAGAGACAGAGAGAGAGAGAGAGAGAGAGAGGGAGAGAAGAATTGAATTGAATTGAATTGAATTGAAATGGAGATGCATGCAAGACTTGAGTTCAGTCGGATATCATATCGGGGGCGGGCGAGGGGGAGGGCGTCCAGTGGGGCCAGCCGTCGAGGGCCGCTGCTAACGAAGCGGGGGGCGTGACGCCATTAAATTGCGGTTCAGCAGGCACCCTGCAGTTTTTCGAAAACCCCTTTTTATAGGCGCAGACTTTGATTTATTTTTGGCTGAGCAGAAGGAGGTGGAGCAGGAGGAGGAGTGGCAGGAGAGGGATTAGAAACTTGCTGCTTCTTGTGCGTTTAATTTAAAATTGAATTGAGTTTTCGAAACTAAATAAATATGCATGACATTTAGCAAATGATGTAGCTAAAACAAGACAAAGAGAATCCAAAAAGAAGAAAATTGTGTGTGTGTGTGTGTGTGTTTTTTTTAATTTCATTTCACTTTTAAATTATGTGCTGCTCCCGCTGCTGCTTCTTCTTCTTTGTCTACACATACACACACATATATATATACATATAAATATATATGGTTCGGCGAGTTTGTGTGTGAGCGAGATGCAAAAAGCAAACTAATCAAAAAATTCAATTTCCTTGGAAAATTTAATTTTGCTCAGGGAAAATTCAATTTGCCTGCTTTTCGGTGTGCTTGCTCTCTCTCCCACACTCTCTCTCTCTCTCTCTCTCTCTCACACGCGCGCGCCGAGGCGAGGCTCTGCGAGTCTTTTACGTAATACACTTTTGCCCTCAGCATTTGGCTTTTTGTGTAGATTTTTGCGCCAGCGCTGCAAAAGATAAACATTTTTAATGTTATTAGCAACAATTTGCTGTTGTTTCTTCTTCTGCACAGTGTTGCTGTCCCCGTCTCTGTCTCTCTCTCGCTCTCTGTCTCTCTCTCTCTGTCTCTGTCTCTGTGTGCCCTACATGCATTTAATAACTTATTACCTCGACACAAATTGCTCTTTGTATCTGTGTGTGTGTGTGCGTGTGTGTGTGCGAGTGTGTGTTGGCCATTAAGCGTTTGTTTGTGCGTTTGTGCCATTGTAATTTGCCCGCAAAGTATGCAGCACATTTTGCATTTCATTTAATTAATATTTATGCATCTCTTAATGGCCTCTGAAAGGGCTGAGCGCAGGCGAGCAGCGTTTAACTCTTGCGATTCGTTTGCCGCTCTGCCAAAAGGTCACGGCCAAAAGTGCGCGCAGCACCGCCAACAACAACAACAACAACAACAACAGCAATAACGAGTTAGCTAGACCTGCAGCTGCATTTTGCGCTGCCTTTTACAGCCGCGATTCGCCTTGACTCTGGTCCGACTTGGCCTGGCCTGCCCTGGCCATGCTATGCTGCCCATAAGAAATATAAAGAGCAGCAGCAACAACAACAGCCCGACAAACTGGTTTTTCTGCGACTCTGTCTCTGTCTCCGTCTCTGTCTCTGTCTCCGTCTCTGTCTCTGGCTTTGGCTCTGGGCGCGATTTAAACATATTTTTAGCCACACACAATTGCATGCATATTAAAAGCAACAACAGGAATGAGGAAAATAGAAAACAAGAAGCAGAGAAAGATGAACAAAAGGAACAAAATATATATAGCGAACCAAATAGTGGCTAAGGGGTTGCGCCTCATGAAATATTTTGACCCCGGGAGCAGTCGTTTGCCTACTCCTTGCTGCAGTTGCAGGAGGCCGAGCTTAGGGTCTCGGCTCTGGGTTTGGCTTGGCCATTTAAGCATTTGATTCGCCGTTCCAGACATGCTTCATTACCTCTCAACCTTTCGCATTCCGATCACGCCAATTGACACCTGGCGCAAAACTTGCCAAGCAGGAGGAAGTCCCCAGGAGAATGATTGCCTTCAGTTGGCACTAAGAGAAGCTTTCATATCAGCATTCATCTATCAGCTGCTGTCCTTAGCAGGGATTCCTTGTACATCTCTACATCCCAATTTAACTCCAACCACTCTCAGTCATTCATAACACTCATAACTACAGAATACCTGAGCTAGTGAATAACTGAACTAGTCAACAGCTAAGCTAGTGAGCTAATCCATGAATGAACTAATGATGTGCCTAACTGAATTAGTGAACAGAACTAACGAATAACTGAGCTGCTTAACTCGTCAATAAATGATCTAGTAGAGAACTGATCCAGTTAGTTGTAAGTAGCTGAACTAGTGAAGAGCTGAACTAGCAACTATCTGAACTAGCGGGTAGCTCAACTAGTGAACTGCTGAACTAGTCATCAACTACGCTAGTGAGCTAGCCAAAAAATGAACTAATGAAGCTGATCAGTTCAGCTTGTAAATAGCTGAAGTAGTGAGCTGATGAACTAGGCAATCTTCGAACTAAAGCTGAACTAGTGAACATCTGAACTAGTGAATAACTGAACTAGTAAGCAATTGAGCCGCTTAACCAGCTAATAAATGAACTAGTAGAGCACTGTGAACTGCGGAACTAGTGAATATACTGGCTAATTAAGCTGGCTAAATAGTCACTAAGTGAACTAGTAGAGAGTCGATCTAGTCAAGTTGTCAATAACTGAACTGAAACGTGACTAGTGAGTTCGAAACAGATTAGGCCCGATCCTTGCCTTATACATATATAAAATACATATATATATTTTTATTTTTATTTGCTGATCAAGCTCTCTGACTGGCTGGCAATAATTAAATGTTGCTATTAACGCTGCCAATGCAGCATCAACGGGCACAAAAACAATTCCAGCAAAATGTTCATTAAAAGGACGCAGCGCAAATATTAAAAGTGAAAATGCAATTTATGTGTCCATTGTCTTTACACAACGTCTGGCAGCAGCAGCAGCAGCAGCAGCAACAACAACAACAACAACATCAAGCTTAACGCCTTTTCGTCGTAAATTTTATTCAACTTCTTTTTTGCTCATTTCCCTTTGCGTTCGTTTTTCAATTTTTCGCACATTTTTCTCAGTTGGCCTTTGTTGTTGCTGTTGTTGCTGTTGTTGGCTGCCCTTTTTAAGCATTTATGTCCTTTTTGTGTTGCCCGGTTGTAAAATGCACTTAAGCCTGCCAATGTGCAACGCGCAACGAAAGATGCAGCAACAACAGCCGCCAGCGCGAGAGCTTTGCCCATAACTTTGATTTACCTTTGCGTATACCCTATGCGATATCCAATGCTAATTGTTATATGTGCGTGAACAAAGGGGGAGTATACTTAGTGTCCATAAAAAACTAAAAAAATTAAATGAATCTACTATATTCAGAGATGGAGAACTTAATTACAGTATCAAAAACTAGTCTCATGTTAACTAACATTATAGAAGATCCAATTTATGCAAAAGCACATGTAAATCAACAGTATAAGAGCAAAGAAGAAGTATAATTAAAGGAGCAGTATAGACTAAAGAAGAATTTAAATAAAGGCAAATGTAAATTAACAGTATAAGAGCAAAAGAGAAGTATAATTAAAGGAGCATTATAGACTAAAGAAGAATTTAAATAAAGGCACATGTAAATTAACAGTATAAGAGCAAAGCAGCAGTAAAATAGTTTGCAGTTTTAGTTACACTATTTCTATATTCTATTTCGCTTTTAATGTGACCAAAGGATGTTCTATGAAACACTTTCTCAATTAAATATGTTTAACTATTTACTATTTACATAATCAATTGAAGTTATTTTCTTAAAAAAGAATATATATATAGTCTATCACGCCCTCTTGCAGCATTTATGTTGCAGCACTCCAATACAAAACTCAGGCAATGCTTCTTTCTTTATTTTTTTGTAGTTGCTTTTTTCGTTTTGTTTCTGTTGCTGCCGCTGCACAGCGCTTTTTCTCTCCTTTGCTCCTTATGCTTTTTCGCTGATTTTTTTTGTTGTTGCCATCGCCGCTGTCACCGTCGCCGTCGCAGTCGCCTTCGCATTCGCCTTCGCATTCGCCTTTGCCATCGTCGCCGTCGCCGTTGCGGACTTCGCCGTATACCTTTTAAATATTCGCTGGCGGCCATAAATCATTCGAGGTTATGTTGAATTTGTAGACAATTTTTTATGCATTTAGTTTCTCGGTTTCTTTTTTGTTTTTGTTTGATTTTTTGTAGCCGTCTTCCCGCCGCCTTCGCCTGTTGTTCATTGGACTGTTGTTGTCTTTGCGCTGGCATGATTTGTAGTTTATGGCTGCCTTTCTTCTTCTCCTTTTTTGCTTTGTTACTTGCTGTTGTTGTTTCTGTTGATGTAGTTGTTGTGCGCTTCCTTTTGCATTTCGTCCAGCAAATAAATAAAATAGTGGCAAAACTTTCGCGCTCTGCTCTCCTACCTACTCGCCGCGATCTGTTAACTGGCAAACAAACAAAAAAAAAAAAAAACGAAGCTGGATCCAAATGGAAAAATTAGTTTTTTGTCTTCTTCATTAAATGTTTCTGAGATGTGAAGCCGAATGCAGAAATGCAAGACAGGCAATTAAAATGTATACACACAAGCACACACACATTCATACATACATATGTATACATATATATATTTTTAGGAGAGCCCGACCTGAGTCGCGTTCTCGATGCCCTCTTTGTGGACCTTACTTTGTGGCAACGTCAGTCTTCAATTTGTCTCGCCATCGGGCTGCGTATGTGTGTGTGTATGTGTATCGCGGGCTGCGCCTTACCTCCATTTCCTGTTGGCCGCGGACAGCTTTGGGCAAGTGTTCAACAGTCCGTAGCCTAAAAAGCCCGTCACATGCAAATTCAGTTAGCCATTTCGCGCCACCAGCCAATGGCTCTTGGCCAAACTGTCTGCCACATGGCTGCAGCAACAGCAACAACAAGCGCCTCCCCCGGCCTTACTCTAGGGCCCAGTCTGGGCGTAACCCGGCGGCCTTTGCCAGTGCAAACATTTAAATGCATGAAAGCGAAAGGATTTTGCCAAAGTCCAAAATCAAACAGCAAAAAATTTCGACGCGGCTGCAAAAACAAAAACAGATGCAGCATCCAGAGAGAAAGAGTGAGAGTAAGAGAGAGGTGGAGGAGGGGGAGAGAGCTGATATCAGACAACTAACGATGGCTGGCAACGCGATGCCAACTGTGACTCCAGCTCCAGATACAACTCGCCGCGTTTTTTATGGACACAGCAGCAGTGCAACAAAAAAGGGCCGACGGGGCAGACGGGGCAGACGAGGGGCGGATGGGGGTGCGGCCAGGGACTGGCGGTGATACAGTTTTATTTATTTTTATTTTTTATATGTCCGCGCGTGTTTTTAATTAAGTGCAAAATAATGAATTTCACGTGTGAGTGTGTGCGTATATATATATATATATATATATAAATGTGTGTGTGTGTGTGAGAGAGAGTGCTGTGTTTGTGTGGCACAAGTTGTGGCTGTTTTGTTTTGGCTGCTGCCACAGTGAAAGTGAATTTTGGCCACACTGTGTTTGGCTTGCAGGATTGCATCTGGCATCTGGCATTGGGCATTGGGCATTGGGCATTGGGCATTTGGCATTTGGCATTTGGCGCACTTTTGGAACGCTGCCCATTACGAGTTTAATGCAATTTTTTGCCGTCGAACACTGGCCACATTTCATTATCTCGAAATATGTCAGATGGCTTAATGCAATTTTCGCATGGCGCCATGAATTTGCGCTCCGAGCAGAGCGACATTTCGCCGCGCGCTCTATTGAACCACACACACACAGGGCGAGGGAAAGAGAGGGAGAGAGAGCGGGCGAAGAGCACACACATAGTAACTCGCTGCCTGATTTCGCCCTGCACACACAGATGTAGCGCCGTCTCTGTCTTTGCCATGGCCTCGTAATTCAATTTCGAACTGAAGTTAAAATTCAATTAAAATGAGTCAACTTGAGCGTAATGCAATTTTGTCAGCCAATGCCATTAGTGAAATATTAACGCAAAAAGCAACACGCTCAGATAAAAGCAAAATGATGAGCATCCAAAATTGCATAAAGCCCTCTCTAAGGGCTTTTAGCCTTTGATTTATGTGGAACAAGAATATATTATAAGTACGAAATTATATAAAGATTGGAGATTGAAATTTTAGTAATATTTAAAATTGAACTAGTTCGCAATTGTAAATTATTCATTTTCAATATAGCAAATATACGAAAGTGCTGTGTAGCTAGCATTTGAATTCAAAAGTCTACTTTGATTCAATCTCATATCCTATTGCATTGTAAGTCTATCAAAGTCCTCACAAACGTTTCAATACATCCCAAACATATATTTCAAATAATCTAAATAATCTAAATTGTACAATAAAGCGACTCAAGTAAGCTCAAGCGAAAACGTTTTCGAGTTCGAGTGGTAAAAATACTCAGTCAGCTTTGCTTTTGAATCCACTTCAGTTATTTCTGGGTGTTCACTGTGCCAGAAACTCATTATGTTTGTGTATTATTTATACGTATATACATATATAGGTATATACACATATATATATATATATATATATATATATATATATATGTATATATATATATATATATATATATATATATATATATATATATATATATATATATATATATATATATATATATATATATATATATATATATTTCTTTCTTTTTTTCAATATTATCAGCTATTTTCATTTTTAGCCCAAATAATTTGTTATATTTTAGCTCTCAAAGCAGCTGCTGGCACCTAAATCGCACAGCTGCCTCTTGTTTTCTCTCTCTCTCTCTCTCTCTCTCTCTCTCTCAGTCTCTTTCTCCCTCTCACTCTCTCTCTCTGTGTATTTTCGCTCGTTATGTAACCCATAAAAACTGAACAAATGCGACGCCACGGCACGCGCCTAAAAGTATGCTATAATTCAACTCCAGCACATGCCACCCCACATGAGCAGCCCCTATCAGCACACACACACACACACACTCACATAAGCTATGTGTGTATCGCATATGCGCATCCATAAAAAAATGAAATTATTAAATTTTATGTAGCGTAAATTCTTTACGATGCGCGTTGCCAAAAACTTCAAAAAATAAAGAAAATGAAAATGGAAAAAATAACAAAAACATTTTCTTAGACATGAACAATTGGCAACTGTTGTTGCTATTGCTGCTCCTGCTGCTGCTGCTCCTGCTGCTGCAATTTTGTTATGTGTTTTAGTTACACCTCGCAATATATATGTTTCACCAGCTCAACTAGCGCGCAAATTAAAAGCAGCGCAATAAAACGACGAAGCAGCGCATAAAATTTTCCACAGAGCAACATTTTCCTTTTGACATTGAAAAATGCTCGGTCACGTTTTTTTTTTTTTTTTTTTTTTTTTGTTGATGTGGGTTGGGGTGAAACCGCCTTTTTTGGTTGGAGCGGGGCGTGGAGTGTGGAGGCGGGCCTGCAGAAACAAAAGCGAAAACAAAACAAAACAAAAAACTGACGCGTTTTTGATGCCCTAAGCCCGCTGAAATTGGCCAAAAATGGGTATATCGCTATGGGCGAAATGTTTGCAACAGACAGACGCAGGCGTGTCATAATACATATTATATAAATCCTTGCTAGACGGAACAGACTGACTGACAGCACGAGCTGTCTATATATCGTTAAGGCACAGTGAATCTCGACAATTCTATCAGCTCAGGACTTCAGGCTTGTAATGTATAATAATGAATATCCATGGAGGTTTTTTCGCCTTGCACTTATGTTACTTTGTAGTTCATATATGATTGTAGAAAAGGACTTGGCTGTCTACTCTTAACTGAAAAATGTAGTGCCCAACACATTTTTGTTGAATACCTAAATTTTATTAAGAATAAAGTGTCCCATATAAATTAAAGAAAATATATATATATATATATATATATATATATATATATATATATATATATATATATATATATATATATATATATATATATATATATATATATATATATATATATATTCTATATTCAACACAGCTAAAAATTAAGGCATTTTCCACTCATTTTTTCCACTTCTCATAGTAATCGATAACATTAAAATCGAATATCGAGCCAGACAATCAAATTCAACTCACATCAGTTTTGGATTGTCTGTATCTCTGCTTGTTCTCCTGGCAAGCTATAATAACTTGACATCATAAAGGGCATCTGCTAGTCGAGCGAACCCGTTCACTCTTTTATGCTGCTGCTGCTGCTGCTGCTGCTGCTGCTGCTGCTGCTGCTGCTGCTGCTGCTGCAACAGCGATTGGGGGCAGCAACTTCACAGACAATATTTCTGGTTTTATTTTGATGTTGTTTGTATTTGTATTTTTGCCTGCTGCTCTTTGCAATTTTTATATATTTATTTATATGCCTTTTATCCTTGTTGCGAACGCCATTGTTGGCTGGTAAACTCGTGACTTTGTTGTTGTTGCTGCTGCTGCTGCTGCCGCTGCTATTGCTGCTATTGTTGTTGCAGACCATTAAAACGACGCAGCATAATGGCAGCAACAGCAGAAAGCAAATGGGCAAAAAAAGGAGAAGAAGAGAGAAAAAACAGAAACACAACACAGCACAAGCAACACATAAATTAAACTACCTGTCGCTCCAGCAGCGTGCAGCTGCCCCGCTCCTGCTCCGCTGCCCCCTGTTCTCCTGCTGAAGAGAAAAACCCCATTCAGCTGCGTTTTAATCTAAGCCAAAGATAAGCAAAATTAGTTTCATGTCTCAGAGCGTATTTTAAACTAATCACTAATCGCATTTTCCATTTCCTCCTTGCAGGTAAGTTTCTGCGCGAATGCGTTTCGTCCCACTGTGCAGCACGTAAGTAAGAACTGTGCCTGTTATTCTGAATGATTTTTTGGCGGGTGGCTCATTAAATTGAACATGTTGCATGCTACTCGTAATGCATTTTATTACATGCCTGGGACAGACGGACAGCAGGGCAGGCGCAGCAGGATATGCAGCGCATCCTTGCCACATAGCTAGTTACAGCGAGAGGCGAGGGACGACGGGGCATCGAGCATACAATAATGTCCTCGCAAATATGCAAATAACTTGCAAAATTCGTTATATCGACAACAACAACAACAACAGCAGCAGTAGAAGCTGAGGGTGGGGCAGGTGGGAGGGGATTGGTGGGTGTATGTGTGTGTGTGTGGCATGCACAAGAATTGCAGCTCATAAATTGCATTACTCGTATTGTGTATTGTTATGCACACACACGAAAGCACACAGACACACACACACACGCAAACACACATAATGAACCCGATTGCTATGGATCCTATTAGGCGACAAAGCAGACATTTTCTTTAAAGTACAACAAACGGATTTTATATTATTAAGACCTCTTGGGTTGCTAAGATATTAGCAGAGTTTGCATTCTAAGAGCTAGACTCAGCTGAATGCAATTTGACACATGTTAATCACATGCCAGCAGAAACGAATGTTAAGCTACTGTTATTTTACAGCAGCTGTTAACGAAGAGCTGACAGGCTCTACGCAGAGGACAACTTGACATAAGACGATGTTAAAGTAATATTTCCAATTTCACATTTAATTTATACTAAAATACAAAAATGAGAGTTGCAAAAAAGTTCCGTTACTTTCCGTCAGAGTTTCATTATTTTTGAAGATTTTAGAGAATTGTGTTGAAGAGAATGATGTTAAGTTTGATAATGTTTGGGTATGTGATTGTCTGTCTTAGCCAAATTATTGCCAATAACAGAAGAACTTTACCGAAGATGCATATGGGGATTTCTCCAGAATTATCCACTTCTAGTAGAGTGCGAGCCCCTGATTTCTTGTAATTATCTTGCAAATTCTGCAATTACGGTGCTAATGGGAAAATGGGAAATCAGGGCATAATTGTATATGTATAAGGTATATTTATTCTTGATCAGATCGCCTAGGTCAATTTAGCCTTGTCCGTATGTCCGACCGTTCGTCTGTCCATATGTTTGAACCCTTCGATCTCAGAAGATGTAAGAGGTAGAGACTTGCACTTTTTTTCTTCGCTTCGTATATACCACGCGCAGATAAAGCTTTTCTCCAAAAATCGATAGCTACTCCCGTCGCTTTATTATCTATTAAAAACTTTATCGAAAATCAGTTTTAAAATGATATCTCCCACATGCTTAGAGATAGTCTTCATATATTAACTGTACATTTACATGAATTTTATAGAATTTCGATTTTTATAATAATTCACCCTTGAAGCCTGTATCCACACCTCACCCTAAAACTTTTATCTATATTTCGAATACTAGAGACTTTTGCTTTGGCAAATGCACGAATCTCAATGTTTTAACCACGATCTGAAAGTTTCATGAAGATAGCCCATCTACAAAAATAGTTATTAAGCAATTAACTTCCCATAGTTAGCCCCCTCACTGCAGCCAATGCGTATTTATGTGTGCGTGCCTATGTGTTTCTGTGTGTGTGTAAAAGGTGCTAGCAGAAAAGAAGCGAAGAATCATTGAAATATCAGTTGGTCGAAGGGCTCGAGTGATCTCGTAGCTTTGCTATATTCTATATAAACATGCTATTATGATGAGATACAATCTTGATGTTGCATAATTGCATAGACTCAGTCAAAGTTATTGAACACAAACCAGTTCACAATGCTAGTCAAATATATAGAAGGGAATGCTCTCAGTTTCATATGTAACTAATTAGCTATCCAAAGTTTTTGGGCAATTAATCAAAATATGAACAACAGTAGCTCTAAGCTGCAGTCGCTAAGACTGCGACTCGATTCGACTCGAATCGGTTCGAGCTAAGCAAATAAATTCCGAAAAATGATTTATTAATGGCAAT
Organism: Drosophila mayaguana; assembly: GCA_037075325.1. Classification (NCBI taxonomy): domain Eukaryota; kingdom Metazoa; phylum Arthropoda; class Insecta; order Diptera; family Drosophilidae; genus Drosophila; species Drosophila mayaguana. The sequence goes on along the minus strand of JBAMCG010000080.1, from coordinate 1,120,683 downwards.
CAATCAAAAATGCTCTAGCAAAAAGCGATTGCAGCACAAAATGGCTGGCAAAAAACGCAGCCGATTCGCAGGGAATACATAAATTGATTGATTGATTTAATGAATGATTGATTAATGCATCTCTGCTGCAAATTCCGCATACGAAATGCAACGGCAGCAGCAACTTCTCATATGACGTGCAAGTTGGAGCGAACGTGGCCTTCAGTCTCAGTCTTCAGCCTTCAGCCTTCAGCCTTCAGCGAGTGCCAGACAGGCGCGCGGAGCGAGGAGCTGCTGCAGAAGAGGATGTACAAGCAGAGAGAGAGGGAGAGAGAGAGAGAGAGAGGCGGCTGTCTAGCTATTGGCCCTGGCATGGCCGGAACATGCCTCTGGCAGCAGCAGTTAAACGAGCTGCGAACTGCTATAAAATGCATTTTCAATTAGGCATAATTCCAGCAGACACAAAACTCCAGCAACTAAGACTCGAGGGTCGCTCATTCGATTGTCTGCTCGAGAGAAAATCAATAACTAATCGAGTTGCTGCCAATGTGCACAAATACGGCAAATCCGTTTAGCTGTTAGCCAAATGCTGTCGAAAACTCTTTAACAGCTGTTAAGCAGACAACATGTTATTGACTTAACAGTAATGCAAATAACATGGGTAATTAGAGAGTATCAAGAAGAAGAATCATCATTCATTTATATAACTGCCAAGAGCTAAAAGTTGAACAGTTTAGCGGGCTAGTTAGTGCTATCCACTTTATGAATTTCGAGAAAATTAACTTGATTAACATTTACCGAATGCTCGTTAGGTTTAAAGTTTCCTCAAGTCTCGAAGTTGGCGCCATAAAAAAGCATCAAAATAAATTGCGTAATTAGAAGAAATTTAAGAGCACAACAATAGAGTCTGAAAGAGAGATAAGGACAGCGAGAGAGAACGAGCGAGAGAGAGGGGAGTTGGCGATGTGGAGCGAGTGAGCGAGCAAAACAAAAACGCAACAGCAAAAACTTGCACAAGGATTTTTAATAACGTGGAAAACACAAGAAAAAAGCAAATATTGATGCAGCCGCAAATTTCAATTAAGAACAGGAAGAAGCAGACAACAGCGACGCCGACTACGGCGACAGCGGCGACGGCGGCGACGGCGGCGACGTCAGCGCCAACCGCAGCGTAGCCGCCGCCGACGTTGCCAGAGACAGAGCAATAGAGCGAAAGAGGGTGAGTGATAGACAGAGAAAAAGGGAGTAAGAGAGACAGTCAGAATGAGAACGAGCGAGAGAGAGACGGCTGGAGAGTGAGAGGGAGAGAGAGAGAGAGTGAACGAGAGCGAGCCCAAGTGCCTGTAAAACATTTGATGTAATAAAATAACGTATACGCCAGCGAGTCGCAGAATGAGAAGACCAAGACGCAGACGGAGACGGAGACAGCGATGTGGATGGAGACGACAGCAAACCCACCCTTGCCAATGACGATGGCATAGCCGAGCGACACACACACACACACACACACACACTCACACACATGTATACATATACAATAAGAGCAATTGAAGCCGCAGGAATGCGAAGGACGTGCAAGACGCGGCCAGGACGTCCATAGGGCATGGGTCCATGGAGCCACAGCCGCAGAGCCGGAACCGGAAGGAAGGAAGCAAAGCGAAGCGAAGCGAAATAAAAGGCCAAAAAGGGGCGCTGCCACACCAGCAGCAGCAGCAGGAGCAGCAATTGATAAAAAACAACAACTCAAATCGAAAGAAAATTGAGCGCAAAACAAAATTTCACAGCATACGCAAAGGCGCCGGCCAGGAGCTGATCGGCCGGGGCAGAGGAGCGCAGGGAAGGCAGCAGGAGGAGGCGGGGGTGCTGGGAGTAAATGTAATAATTATTGCGCGCCATGAAAATCAATGGCGTCTGCAAATTGCTGACAAAACGGAAGTGCCGCACAGGACAGAGCGCAGCGATTCGTGCGAAAATTGCCCAAAACTGACAACGAAGAAGCTGAGGAGGACGAAGGCCGAAGGAGGCAGGCCGAAGGACGCAGGACGAAGGACGACGACGCTCGATGTCGTTGGAGCCGAGAACGCAACGCCATCGCCGTGGCCCGCTGTCAAAATGGCGCAACAAAAGCGCAAAATCAGGAAAAAGAATATCGAGCACAAAGCAAAAGTAGCAAAAATTGAGCGCAAACTCGCTGCGAGAAGGCGGCGACTGCAGAAAGCGGAAGTAATGCCCAGCCCCAAGCAGAAGGCAGCGCACATAACGCACAAGCCGATGAAAGTAAATGCAAGAGAGGCAATGAGCACATGTCCCTGTGTGTGTGTGTGTGTGTGTCATTGTTGTTGTTGCTGTTGCTGTGTGCGCGTTCGCACAACATTTTGCTACCCTTGGCGAACGTGCGCCCGCCTGCCCGCCTGCCCGCCCCGCCCCGCCTCCGTCCAAAAGCGAACGAAGCGACGCGAGCCACGTCTGAGGCATATCGATTTTTGTTGTTGCTGCTGTTGTTGTTGTTTTTTGTGGCTCGTCCTGGGGCTGGGGCGGGGGCTGTGACTCGCATGTCCTGGCGCGTTGTCCTGGGCGCGTCACAGGCCCTTTGAGCCACATGACTTCTGTGTGCCAGAGGCGGCGGCTTTCAACATTCGTCGCTGCTATTTTTAGCCCTAACTTCCAATGTCAATGAACCAACGTGCGTTGCGTGTCCCTCGCTCTAATCAAGATGCCAATGGCTCATCACGGCGCAGTCTTCCTCATCATCATCATCATCATCATCATCATCATCGTCATCGTCATCGTCATAAACAGCAATTGTTGCAGTCAATTACGGACTGAAACTTTCGCCAACAACAGCTGAAACTTGAGATGGGCAATTAGAATAGGTGTCAAAGCCGGCAGCTGGTTTCCTTTTGAAGCAACTGCTGCACTTCGTCACCTGCTCGGTGAGCTGGCGGGGAAGGCGGGGCACGGAGCACTAGAAATTGCGTAACACACAAAATGAAAGAGAAAAAGCAAAATAACTAAAACAAAAAAAAAACACTCGACCCGAAGGCAAGGCGAAAGAATTGTTGCAGAACTTTGGGCCGCCGCGCGTACATCAAGTGAAACTTTAGCGTAAAGCGGAGCAGAGCAGCAGCATCTCAATACACTGAGCGAAAAATGTATAGAAATGGGAGAAAACACGCACTTTAAACTGTTCTTTTGCTGCCCCATATGCGAGATATGGAATTGTGTAAATGATTCAAAAAAATTCCTTCATCAGTTACTAGCTGAGTTCACTGATTGACGGATTGACTGTTTGGCTGATTGACTGGTTGACTGCTTGAGTAATTGACGAGTTGACAGATCGATTGACTGAATAATTTACTGATTTACTGACTATTTGATTGGCTACTGACTGATGGACTGATTGATTAAATATGTGGGGTGACCAAATGATTGACGGACTTGGCTACTGGCTGATGGACTGATTGACTAAATATGTAGATGGCTGACTGAGCTGACCATGATTGACGGACCAATGAATGACCAATTAAATGACTGACTGATTGACTGACTGACTGACTGACTGACTGATTGACTAGTAAAGTTTTAGCCTATTGGCTGTCATTTGCTGATAATCCTGTAATTACTAACTGACAAAGTGAATCTGTAAGTGAATGATTGAGAGACTGATTGACTGCCTGACTCAACTAATAATTGACTAATTGATTGACTGATTGACTGATAATTTAATTGACTGATTAGCTCTATGACAAATTAAATATTTGATTAAATGATTGAATTTTTTGATTATTTATTGATTGAGTGATGTATAAACTGACTGATTGCTCGATTAAAGTTACTTGACTGCCACTTGGGATAGCAAATATTGAGTTTCCAGAGCAATCCGTCTACTATATTCAGTAAATATCGATTCTTCATATATAAATATCGATTATTAGCTTTGCTTGCTCTTGGCTCCTCCTCCGCCTGCTTCTCAATCTGTCGCTCGGATATTACACGGCCATTTCGGTCAGTGTACAACTAAGGACAAACTGTTAGCTGTGAATGGGGAAAGCACTCAGTGCTGAGAGCTCAGCAATCGGAGCACGCCGAGCGGCGCGTGCGAAAGTAAAACGTTGCTAAAAGGCTGGCACAAAGGAATTGCCAGCTCGCTGACTACCCACTGCGTCTGCTGGGGCGGCGGCTTTGGCTTTGGCTTTGGCTTTGGCTCTGGCTCTGGCTCTGGGTCTGGGTCTAGATATCTGTGTCTGTGCCAGTGTCTGGAGCTTGACTGCCAGCTGCGCTTCCTGGTGTGTGCTACAGCAGCAGCAGCAGCAGCAGCAGCAGGAGCAGGAGCAGCAGCAAAGGCTCCTAGCTTTCCTCTGACTAGCAAAACTGTATCACGCTTTCCCTTGTTGTTGCCAGACAAGGTTGTTACCAGTATTCAGCTCTACGTGTGTGTGTGTGTGTGTGTGTGCGTGTGTGAGTGTCTGAAGGTTGACATTATGAACTTGAAAGTCGTATTACGCTGGCAAATGGTGGGGCAGCAAGCGCGACTCACATTTTTATGAATGAATGCATGGCATACGCTAGCAGCAACGGCTGCTCCTGCTGTTGCTGCTGCTGCTGTTGGCACACGTTGGTCCGTGCTCGCATTACATTTTATTTGCAGGGCTTCCCCCAAGTGGGCAGCGCGGCAAAGTCAACGTCTGACACGTTGCCTGGGCAACAGTTCAACAGCAGCAGCAGCAACAACAACAGCAGTAGCAGCAGTAGCAGCAGCAGGAGCAGCAAAACAAAAACGAAACACAAAGTCCAAACGCCATTTTTGCGTGCATACTTTCTAGGCTAGGGAGCCAGAGCGACCGGAGGGAGTGGCCCATGGAGTGGGCCTTAAACCGTTTCGGTTTCCGTCTGCCACTTTTTTACGCTTTTTTGTTTTGCTTTACGGCCCGTGCCGGGCATCAACAAATGTCAGCTGTTCCACGACGTCGGCGTCATTACGCATGCAACAACAACTACATCAACAGCAGGAGCAGCAGCAGCAACTGCCACAAAAACCCATAAAACGAGGTCAAAACTATCCACAAACAAAAATTGCCAACCAGTTGCCGGCGCCTCCGCCGCTGTCGTCATCGTTGCCGTCGCCGTCGCCGTCGCCGTTGGCCGTTGAATTTACAAAACAAAACACCTGCCGATTGATTTCGCGTGCAGCGTGGCGGCGGCGTCAATGAATGAACTGGCAAACTCACACACACACACACACACATAGAGAGCCATTCAAACACTCCCTCACACGCACACACACACACACACACATGCACATAGGCGCGCCCTCTGCACACGCTCTGCTCGCTGCATTTTGCGTTTTTTGCACACATTACTCATACGCCTCGTGCCACGCAGCAACAAAAAAATATAGAAAACAAAAACTAACGGCACTCGAAAAGCCTGTCCCTAGCGATGTCCACGCTCTGCGCATTTCATGTGCAACGTGCCCCAAACATGACCCAATCTGGTGGCAAACATATATTTTATCTAATTAAAAATTATATACATAAATTGAGAATATATAGCATATATAATATAATATCTAATATTAATATCAAATCTTCACATTTATTTCAAATATTTTTGGTATCACCTAGAGAAGCAAATCAATTTATTTATTTTATTTTATTTTATTTATTAATATATTTATTTTATTTTATATTTTTGTTTTATTCTTTTTTAATTATCTTATTTATTTTAATTTATTAAGTTTACGTTTTTATTTTTATTTCATTTAATTTTATTCATTTTCTGTGCTCAAATAAAATAAAATATATTTTTATATATAATAAAAGCCTTATGCAACAAATTGATTTTTTTTATTTTTTCACATATTAATATTAAAATTAGCTCAACACAAAACTTTATATTTTTTTACGTACAACCATATATTTATTTATGGTATTACGTATATTTATTTATTTCATTTATCACATTTTTTATCGATAATATCTAAAATAAAGTATCATATTTTAAATAACATAAATTTAAATGTGAAAATATATAAATAAATATAGGTTTATATATTTGAACTGAATATCGAATATAAACGTATTAAATATATGTATATATATAATATATATGTATGTATGCACGTATTACAATAATAATATCAATGGATTATTGTCGGCATTCTGCCTCTCCCATGAATACAGCGAGTCTTTGAGTTCTACGACATCACCAAAGCGCACTGATCTGGCAACGCCATTTGAGTCAGGCTGAATTTTATGAGTCAAGATGACATAATTATTGTTGGGGACAGCCCTAGTGGAAGGTCAGTGATTATTGAGAGAACTTTACTCCTATATGCATTAGAGTGGACAATATTTTCCTTCATACTTATTATTAATAGAGCTAACAACTCTCTATATGCCTCTCTCTCTCTCTCTCTCTCTCTCTCTGTCTCTGTCTCTGTCTTCCTGTGTATCCTCTTGAAAGCTTTCTCTGGACTTTGCCTGCTATCTGCTTTGCCCATCGTCTGCCTGGCGAGCAATGTCGATGTTCGGCTCGTGACTTTGATTGGCCATCTCTAATTGAGTGTTGCATGCCACTAGGATGCAACTGCGGGCAGTGCGAGCACGAATGCGCCGGCTTTGGCCAGTTGCCGCAGTCCGTGTGCGCCAATTCACGACATTTGCACTTTTATTTTCAGTTTGAATTCGTTTTTTTCGTCGAATTTTTTGTTGTTTTGTATTTTCCTTTTCTTTTTTTGCTCTGCACGCGCCGCGTAATTTGAATTTTTATGCAACAGCAACAACAAGGAGCATGCCACAAAAGTTTGTCGACCTATATAAACGTTGGATTCTGGTGGCTGTCAGCCACCCGTTAGCTGCCCGCCCCCTGCGCTGCCCTGCTGCCTCTCTTTGCCTCTCGCCCTCGCTCCCGCTCTGTGGGATACGTGTAATGCAAGTTCAAAGCAACAACAACAACAACAAGTGCCACTATTTTTAACGTCACGTACTTCGTAGCCGTAGTCGCAATGCAACAACCTGTTGTACAGCAACAGCAATCCTGCAGCCAGGCGCAGTATTTGTTGTATTTTTTTCTGCAGCTCCGTTTTTTGTGGCCCGTTTCTGTTAGGTGAATCTGGCTGGAGCGCCAACTTGAGGCAGCAGTGAGCAGTGAAAGTCTTTTCGAAAGGCAGTTGGCAACGCAACTTTTAATTGCCAGACAATTGAATGGGTATTGAAGAAGGTGCCGCTGCAAAACTACCCCCAGTCCAGCAGAATCAGCAACAGCAGCAGCAGCAAAGTGAGAGGAAGAGGAAGAGGAAGAGGCGAAACAAGAGGAATTTGAAGAAGGTGCGGCCGCGCAGGTTCAGGCTGAGGGGTGCAGCAGATTAGAAGGTGTTCCCCGCCCCCGCCCAAGTTGCTTTCGGGGTGGCTAAGCTGGATGGGGTGGTGCATGGGCGTAGGGGGTTGGTGGTGCTTCCAGTGCGCTATCTGCAGAGAGACTTTTGGGTGGCGCCTTTAACAAACGATAGCAATTTACAAAGATGCCAGAGGTATGCAAATTTATTGCCGGAAATGTAATTTACAAAATACGCTGCAGGCAATGGACGCCTCTGCCTCTGCCTCTGCCTCAGCTACAGGCACAGCCACAGCCAACGCCGACGACAGCGACGGCGACAGCGACTGCGGCGCAGACAGCGAGTGCGTTGTTTGCTTTTGTTTTCTTTATTTGTTCTTCGCTCTGCCTTGCAGTTTGGCAAGCATTTCTGCGGTGCATAAAACTGTCGGTTCAAGAGTCAAGATAAATGCTGTGAGGGGGTCAGAAGTCAAATGTCAACTTTGGCCAGCTTTGATTAGAGCCTTGAAACAGATACGGCTGCCCAAAGACAGCAGCCAGAATCACTTCTGACAACGGCAGCGAAACAACAACAAACGGGTTGAAGGGTGAGCTTACAACGCTTTTACATTACACAAACAATCAATGCAGCGCCTGCGCAGAGCGCAAGAGAGAGCAGCCGCAGAGAGACAGGGAGAGAGAGTGAGTGAGAGAGAAAACGCATATGTGTGTGTGTGTGGATGAGGTGAGAACGCTGCAGTGTGGGCAGACAAATGCAGGCGCAGCCCCAAATACCAAATTAACAACAACAACAACAACAACAAATAGCAGCAGCAGCAGCGCGTATTGGGAGGAAGCGCACAAAATTAGTAAAAATAGCAAAATTGGCAACCGCAACAGACGCATCAGTTAAAGAAGCAGCAGCTGAATAAGAAATCATCGCAAAAGAAATTTCGTTAAAGCGAACTGCACAAATATTGCAGGCAGCTTATGCAAAATGAGCCGCAGCAGCAGAAACAACAACAGACGAGACAACAAAGAAATGAGAAGCGCTGCTGCTGCTGCTGCTGCTGCTGCTACTGCCGCCGTTGCTGTTGCCGTCGCTGCTGAGGCATGTGAGAAGGAAAAGAGCCAAAAGGCAAAACGCAAAAAGAACGCCAACGCCAAAGTGCAGCGACGACTGCGGCGACAGCGAAGGCAGCTAAGAAAGTTCACGCGTGTGTGAGTGAGTGCACATGTATTTACACACACATATGTATGTATGTGTGTATGTGTGTGTGCATTTGCGTCGGCGGCTGAGGGAAATATTTTGTATAGATATGCTCCCCCGCCCTGCCCTGGCTCCGCCTGCTCTCTTCCCAAGCGTTTCCATTTCCATTTCTTGTTTCGTCTTCGCATTTGCATTTCCAATGCCTTCGCCGCCTGTACTTTCCGCCTTTTGGCATTTTGTGGCGGCTGTTCGCGAAATGCACGCAACAACAGACGAAACAAAGTGCAAGGCGCACATGAGAATAATTGAATTTTATTACATTGTTTGGAGAGGCGCACACACACGCATGCATAAGCACACACACACACACACATATGCAGCGCTGTCTCCCCAACTCGTGTGTATGTGTGCGTGAGCGCAGCAACCACCAAGGCTATGCTGCAGCAGCGATAACAACACTAACAACAACAACGTTGACTGCGACGTCAATGCGCGGCAGCAGCGAGCGCCTCCAAGACCAAGAGAATAATGACCCCAAGGCTTCGCTGCTGCTCTCGTTGTTGTTATTGTTGTTGTTGTAGCTATTGCTGCTGTTGCTCTGCTCGCTGCTTTTATTGACTGCTACTTTATACGAGGAGAGCGCGCGCTCTGCTCAGCATCTGAGAGTGTATTGGTGCTATTGCCATTGCTGTTGCAGTTTTGTTGACGATTGTCGCCGAAGAAGAGCAAGAAGCAGAAGAAGCCGGCATATGCTGCGGCTGCGGCTGCGGCTGCGGCTGCGGCTGCTACAGCGACAGCGACAGAGACTGCGATTGCCCCCTTGCACTCCTCACACTCTTTGCATTCATTGTTCATTCCTCTTTGCTGCCGCTGTTGGTATTCGCATCTCCAGCTCCAGATCTGAAAAGAGGTCGATGGTGGGTGTTGCTAGCTGAAGACTTGTCGTTGGCGGGCGGCGGGAGGCGGGAGGGGCCGAGGTGGTTAGAACAACGCTGCTAAAATGGAAACTACAAGAATTAAACTTATGATGGTTGCAGCTGCAGCAGCAAAAGACAACAAAGCGAATTTGCGCAAAAAATAAACAAATGGTAAAAAATAAAAGCAAAATAAATAACTAGACAACAGCTGCGCCGCACGCTGATGATTTTGCCAGCCGTCGTCGCTGCTGCTCTCGCTGCTTGGTCTTCTGCTGCTGCTGCTGCTGCTTTGAGTTTCATGAAAATTATAAAATCATTTTGCCTCCTCTTCGTCTTCCTCTTTCAATTGCTTTTGCTTTTGCTTTTTGTTTTTGACGTTCGCTCCAAATGGTAAATGGCAAAATAAAAAACAACAACAACAACGAAAGGAAATGGTAAAGCAACTTTGCAAAATAATAATAATAATAAAAATAACATTGCAAAGGAAATAAGCAAAAAGTCGCACACACACACACGCACACACAAATAAAAGCAAAGCAAAGAATATAATAAAACAAAATTGAAAATTGTAATGAAGCCACTTTTTCCACCTCTCGACGCTGTGTGCGAAACTCTCCCACGTGCATGTGCGTGCGTGTGTGCGTGTGTGTGTGTGTGTGTGTGTGTGTGTGTGTGTGTGTGAGGGGGCGGAAATTGGTTGGTTGACTAGTTGTAGGCAGGGCGGGGCTGACGGGACCCGCTTAATGGGTGGCATGAAATATTGCCGGCTGAAGTTTTGCAAATGAGTTGCGTAGCAAGAGAAAATAGTAAAAACAAAACACACACACATACACACACACACACTGACACATGCATAGATAGCCTGTTGTGACAAGAATGAAAATCGTTCGAAACGTCCAATAAATGCAGCTGTTGAAGTCAGTCATTAATCTCACATCAATCCAGCAATGCGTCAGTTTGGCAATCCACTTGGAAATGTTAGACTGGGCTCATCTTAAATCTGTCCAATCAATTGAATTGGATTATAACAATCTATTTGGATTACAAAATACTAAGATTTGGTCCAATTGGAACCATTTAGTGTTCCACGTGGGTCCAATTGGATTTTATAACAAGTTGTTATCTTTGAAATTGACTACAGTTTTGGGAATTTGTTATTCCAATGACTGGATTTTCTATATCCTATAATTCATGTATATGATAATCCCATAATTAACAATTAATCTGCTCTTGGGTTTCCCACTAACTTGCATTTTCTTCTTCTTCTTAATTGCAGGTAAGTTATCGCAACTCGTTTGGCTGCCAATCTAGTTTTCATGTCGCCCGTTTTGTAAGTAGCTCAAAATTCTATCTTAAATGATCTGCAAATCTGACGTGACAAATGCCATTTCCAGCATTTCACTATCAGAGTTGATTTTTGTTGTAAACGGGGTAAAAGGGAAGAGAGACGCATGCCAAGGAACGCACAAAACGCCAAAGAACTAAACACGGCGATTTCAGTGCAAAGCATTTTAGGTGCATATTTCGGATAGGGGGAAGTGAGATGGAGCGGTGCTCCACTATCCTTCTATCCCTTCCAGTCGGTAAACACTATCTTCGCCGCCGACGTCGTCGTCGCCGTCTTCTCCGGCTGAGCCTTGTTGGAGTTGAGTTTTTTGTCTTTGCGTTGTTGTGGTCGTTGCTGCTGCTGCTGCGTTTTCGTTTTCAATTTTTTGTGCCTTTTTCGGTTTACCGCAGTTATTTTTTACTACCTTTTTTCGTAGCAACTCTCACACATGCACGCACACAGCAATAACGAAGAGCTGCGCCGACGTCGGCGTCGCTGCCGCAGTCGTCGCAGCCGGTGTTAGTGTTGTTGATTTTAGCAACGCTCTCTCGCTTACGCTCTCGTACTCGCTCTCTGAGAGAGAGACACACGCACGGACGCACACATAGTGACTCGTAATGGCGGCAAACACGTTTTTTGTTGTTGCCTTTTGCGCTTGCTTCTTCGTCTTTGGCTCTCTGGGCGCTCGCATGCGCTCTCGTGGCAACAGCGGCTCCATAGCCACAAACACACACACACACGCAAGCAAGCAAACACTCACTCACTCACACTCTCACTCACACAAGCAAGCAAAGGCAACGCCAATTGCTGCTGCTGCTTGTCGCTGTCGCTGTCGTTGTCGTTGCCGTTGCCGTCGCCGTTGCCGTCGTCGTCGTCGTCGTCGCCGCCGTCGTTGCCGTACGTATCTGTGTTTGTGTATTGGTGTATCTGTATCTTTTACGCTGCCTTACACTCCACACGTTCAGATTCAGATTCATTCTGTAAACGCGATTCCTCGAGGACGTAACGGTGAAACGTCGGCAACGGCAACGCGCTTTCCGACTACTCAACGGTTGCCCAACGGTTGAGTTTTGAGTTTTTTGCCTCAGTCTCTGCCTCTGCCTCCTGCCTCGTCGTGTGCATTGGTAGTGGTGAAACACGCACACATTGTTGAGAATTCTCAAACACGCGTCACAAAATCCAAATCAAAATCTTTGCATGCGAAAGTCGCGTGCTTAATTCAATCGTGCGTGCTTCTATCTGTGTCTGTGCGCCTGTGTGTGTGTGTGCGCCTCCGTGTGTGTGCGTGTGATTGTGCTCGAGCCTGTGTGTGCGTGTGTGCTAATGTCGCTAAGTGCGTGCATAAATTCTTTAACTAAAATTGATTGTTTATTTCCGTTGCTGCAACAGCAGCAGCAGCAGCAGCAACAACAACAACAACAACACAAGCAGCAGCAGTGGCAGCATTGCTGCCAATGTGACTCACGCACATACAACAACACCAACACCAACAACAGCAACAGCAACATCATCATCGACAACAACAACAACAACAACAAAAACAGCTAATAGATAACAAACAACACAAATAACTAACGAAATTTGGGGCAGTTGCCAATTGAAAAATGTGATTTCGTTATCAGCTCATATTATATATACATATGTATGTATATGTATATACATGTATATATGTGCAGTGTGTAGAGATTGAAAGAGAGAGAAGAAGAGTGCAAGAGCGAAAGAGATAGATAGCTAAAGCAAGTGATCGAGCAACAACAAAATTTTGCGCGCGCTCAGCAAAAAATTTGATTGAAAATAGAATTCGAATTCAAATGAAAAGTGCAACAAAGGAGCAACAGCAGCAACAACAACAGCAACAACAACAACAACAAGAGCAGCAGCAACAGTGTCTGACAATAGCAACAAATAACTGTAGCAATAATGTGTAAATAAATTAAATAACAATTCAATTGTTTAAGATTGTTGCGCGAAAAGTAAAGCAAAGCAAAGCAGAAACGAAACAAAACAAAACAAAGCCCAATTAAAGTATATATCAATATTCTAGTAGTAAAAAGGCAACTAAGTAATACTTAAAATTCCGTGCAATCTATTTCTAAAATAACAACAACAACAACAACTAATAGTAACCAATTAACAGACGCAAAACTAAATTACAACAAAAAGCGAAACAAAATCAAATCAAGAATTGACTGAAGTAGCCCCCATATAGTCCTCGCTCCCCCGAAACGAAAAAGGCAGCTTTAACCCACAAAAGTGATAAAAAAAGTAAGTGGATCCGATTGAATTCCGACTGAATTCAATTCAATTCAATTCACATTCAAATTCAAATTCAAATTTAAACTCAAATGCATCAATCATTGAACGAGAAATCTGGAATAATGTTTCCAAAGCAACAAAAACATAAATCGAAATGAGCTTATGGAACGAATTTTTGATTGATAGGTGGAGCACAGAGCAATATAAAGTGGATAAAATAAAACAGTTGCAGGAGATTCCGCAGATATACGAGAAGTGATACACAAAATATATATGTGAATGTATATAAAGCTGTATTATAATAGATTTCTAAAGTGTTTTCGACTTATCTATAGAAAATTCGTATATGTCTATTATCGTTTATATAGAAATATGTTATATATGAAATGGAGCAATGCATCAAAGGGCTAAAGATATTAGGGAAAGCCTTTTGCTCTGGCCTTTGAGTTTCGGCAGATTGAAGGAAGTTAATGGAATTCGAGTTGTCAATGAGATTTTGCCAACTTATATAATTAGATATGCACAAATATATATTTTACATAACAGCAATAGAATTGCAGTTGACTAGAGCAAAACGGAAAAACCCCTCGTATCAATCAATCTCTATCTTTATGTTAAACATTCAAGATTAGATAGTCCCACAAAAACAAAACATCCAAAAATAACTAAAAAGAAAAACACGTGAGCAAATGGTGCACTTTATGATTGGAAAAGACAACAATATCAACAATTGGTATCTGCTATGAAAATATATATTTTTAGCAATTAAAACACTTGAAAGTCGAAGTAATTTGAATTCGAGTTTCGAGTTTCGAGTTTCGACTTCAACATTCACATGAACTTTTGAGGTCGTGACAATGAATCTTGATCTAGAGTTTACTTAGCGATCAAGCGAACGAAATTGATACAGAGCTTAAAGAGCATGAGCGAGACATCGATGGAGAGTGTGAAAGAGAGAGGGCAGAGAGAGAGAGAGAGAGGGAGAGAGAGGGCAAGACATTTGCTGACTAACCCACTCAGTATTCACATTCTGACTGTCATTCCAATCGCATTCAAACTTCAATTACTCATGTCGATATAATCAATAAAATTCTATACAAACATAAAAGCGACATAAGAAAAGAAACCGCTCAACAATATTTGATTGAGTTTAGCACGAATTTCAATTTGTTTCGAATCGAGGATAAAACGAACCAATAACTAAAATTAGAAATTACCCTTGCATAAATCGCACAGCTCCCGACATCCGGGAGAACTTTTATATATAAATGTATGAATATATATTTGTTATATATATAGCTATGGAGTTACGTCCTAGATCTCCAATTAATAATTCGCTTGCGTGCAGTTTTCCATATTAATTCATCTTTGTTTCGAGCTCCTAATGAATTAATTAAGTCGAGAAATTAGCGCATGGTAAATTTCAATGAATTATATACATATATTAATATATACATACCCGTATATAATCCGGACTGCAAGAGACTTTAATGAGCGTGCGAAAATCGCATGAGGCCAATGGGGCGTATTAGCAATACTCGCGAATGTGTAATAAAAAATAATACAATTGCAATAGAGCATATAATTGGGTTTTTGCTAAGAATTCATTGTATACAGCAGGAGGAGGGGAAGACGCAGAGGCAGAGGAAGAGGAAGAAGAATAAATGAAAACTGGTTTTAGGTACTCTCTCATTTATTCACTTATTGGAATTTCTTGGGGCTGAAGCAGGTTAGGCGGTTCGTCATTCCATATGTTCAAAACCTGTCTCCGTATAAAATAGTTAACTAACGCGATGCGCTGTAAAATAGTTAGTAACTATCGTCTTAAAACAATTCAAGTTGAAATTAATTAAGCGCAATGCTTTAAGTAAATACGTATGCTCATTTCACAGCACGTGAACAAAAGTTCCAGTCTGTCTTATAATCTCATACTAATACTTGTATGAAATGCAAAGCATAAAGCAGGAAATGTGCTTTTTGCGTGTCTTCTACTGGGTATAAGAGCGCCAGTTAACAGCGATCAGCTTACATTTGGTTCACTTTGAAAGCTTTCCAGCTGCTAAAAGGAACATGCCAGCAAATTCAATAAATAATTAAGTAGCAGCAATAACAACAACAACAACAGTTGCAGTCAGCCATTGCAGACAGTGCGCTCTTGCTCTTAAGAGATAGAGAGCGCGTAAAGAGAGTGAATGATGGATGGCAGAGCGAGAGCAGGGAACAATTTGCTGGCCGCCTAATGCAAATGGAAAAATGGCAAAATGGCAAAATGGCGGGTCGCATAAATTTCGTTGCTCAAGCGCGACACATTGCAGTTTATTGGCAGCGGGCGGGTGGAAGTAGCTGCAGTGGGGGAAGCAGCGACAGCAGCAGCAACTAAGACAGAAACAAGAACTGAAGTGCTCAGAAGAAAGCCGAAAAGAGAACACAAATTGAAATAAACGAAATGCGGCGTGTTAAATTTTTGCGAATTTTTACGGCAACGCGTCGCTGACTTTGTTGTAGTTGCCGTCGCATAGTTTGGCCGGCCCCAAGGAAACAGAAACAGAATGGCAAACATGTGGACGCTCGCCCGCTCTCTTTTTCACTCACTCACACTCACACTCACACACACACACACAGTCACTCAGCCGCGCTGCCTCTGTGTGTCCATGTGTGCGAGTGTGTTTGTGCGCTGTGTGTGCGAGAGCGAAGCGCAGACAATTAGTTTTATTATGCTTTGTTGCGAGCTTCGCTGAAATGGCACGACATAAAACGCAACAACAACAAAGGCAAGAGATAAAATACAGCGCACAAGAGGCAACGGCAATAACAACAACACTTGTACAATGTAGTACACATATGTATGTACATATGTACATCTGTACATTTGTACGTTTCTATATGTGTGTATATGTACTTGTATGTACGTAAACATGTGCTCGTTCTGTATATACATACATAGATATATATTGACGTGTGTGTGCATCTTGAAGATGCATTCAATTCGTGGCCCAGCGCCAACAAAAACCCAAAAAAAATAATGCAACGGCAAAAGCAAATGCAATTGCACACACACATTGAGAGCATAAAGAAGGGGTACGTTAAGGGAATGCACGCACATAAATATTAATTTATTAGCATTGCGCAAATTTATCTGCGCAATTAAATTTGCGCCACACACACACACACGCGCACGCACACGCAGACACGCACACATTGAAAATTATGCGTGCAGCCGCGACTCAAGTTGCGCCGAAATGCAAAAGGATAACGCAGCCATTTGTCTATGCGCGTGTGTGTGTTTGTGTGAGTGTGAGTGTGTGTGTGCCATAACAAAGATTAATGACCAGCAAGGGCTGCCAGCCCAGTCAACCAGGCAACCAACCAAGCAGACTGCCAGTCAGACTCTCCGACAGTCCGGCAACTCTGGCCGCATTTGCTTTACGGCTCGCACAACAAAAGGCAATAAAAACATAATAAATTACCATATCAAGTATACAGTATCCATTATTTTGCCCAGCATTTCCGTGTTAGCCCAGACTCGAGCCCTGGCTGTGGCTGCCACTACCTTGGACATCAAATTTCTCTGCCTCTGTCGCTTCGTATCACACACCTGCCCTCCCCCGTCCATCTGCTCCTGCCCTACTTCATCTCGTGCTTTGCTCTGACCCAAGTTTTGCTTGATTTATGCAATTCAATTCATAAAACTTTGCTATATATTCGTCATGTGCTTTATGTGCAATACGGCCGCCACGCCCAACGCCTACAAATGCTCATGTGCCGGCAATGTTCTTCCACTTCCTCATCTTCATCTGTTCCTTATTTGCTTCTTGTTTTTTTCTTTCTTCTCTTTTCTTGCAATTTTTCCTTGCATTTCTTAGCTCGTGTGTGTCTCCTTCTCTCTCGCTCTCTCTCTCTCTCTCTCTCTCTCTCTCTCATTTTTTCTTTTTGTAATTTTTTAGCCAAACTTTGGCCAAACTGTCATAAATTTTTTGATGCAGCATTAAAAGTTGGCCACTCCCACTACCACTCCACTCCACCCGCCCCCAATAAGTTGTTGTTGTTGTTGTTGTTGGCTTGGAGCTTGCATCTTTGGCCCATGGCAAAAGTTAGCTTATAAATTCATGCAAAACTTGCGCATATAAATTAAACTTTTCACATTCTGCGCAACGGCAACAACAATTATGATTAAAAACAGAGAACAAGAGCATAAACAAACTGCAATTATCTGCACATTTCCCATCGATTCTACAGCATGTGTGTCTACTAACTGTAGATACCCTGTAGATGAGGTCTGCTGGGATAAGATGGGCTATTCCTCTATATTTTTCTATAAGCAAAGATTTATTATATTTAGATCTGAATAGGCATTGTTCAAGTGCTCAGTGTTCTCTGCCTTCAGTATATGCCCACAAATACCCTGTAATCCAAATTGACAAAAATGAATAGAACTCACAGGCCTCAACTATATCTTCGGTTTACTTAATTTTATCTTCTGTCTTATGTCAGACCTATTCAGTTGGCCGGCACTGTATGTACTTATACCTTATAAACCCGTATACCTGTAATCCATGGACTCTTACATTTCATTTACCCCTAATATCCTTCCATACATCGCACTTGCCTCCTGCTCTTTCCTACAAATACACCGGGTATACTTAAGTCCGTAATGCTTATGTGTCAAGCTTTCTTTTTGTGCTCGTCTTTCTTCCTCTTCTTAGCTGTTGGCTCTGCCTGGGCTGCATTGTTATTTCAGGTTCCCCCCAATGCTCAATACGCGCCTTAATCGAAATTCCTTATCAACCCTTTAGGGTTCGCTAACCCTCATTAATCTCTACTCCAGCTCTTGTCTATGTGCAGCTGCTGCTAACAGTTTCTCACATATTTCGACTGTCACACATACGCACCTCTCTCTGTGTGTGTGTGTGTGTGTGTGTGTATCTTAGCCTTGAGCCATGCTGTGGCTGGAATGCAATGCAAATAAATTGATATCGGGTTGGCTACAGGAGGCTGCGTCTTAATCCTCCATTTGCGAGGCCATTTGCCGACTTGGCTTACATATTTGGGCTTAATTACTTTATTACATTCACGAATTGCTGCATAAATTGTTTCGGCACTGGCTAACCACTTTGGAGCAGCTTATGCAACAACTTGCATGCAGCCAAGCAATCAGCAGAGGGGGAGAAAGAGAGAGAGAGAGAGAGAGAGAGAGAGAGAGAGAGAGGAGGCAGCTACGTAATTGAATCTCTTGTTGAAGTCAGACTACAAATTTTCGTGTTAACTGCAAATGCAAATAGCAAAAATAATTTTGACCAAAAATGCCATTTGGAATTACGAAAGCCGTGGCTATAATAAGGCAAACAATTTTTAAGTACATATTATTTAAACAATATGCACACAACAGCTGCAACAGCAACAACAAGCAACAGCTATTTGCAAAGAAAGTCAAAAGCAACAGCAACAGCAGCAACAACAACAACAACAACAAAATTGAATGCTTGACATTTGCGCTGCGCCGTGCAGATATTTTTTTTTATTATTATTATTTTGTATATTTTATCATTTTCATTGCACAAAAAGACAGCGAAAATTGCCAAACTATCGAAGAAGCACACGAAGACTGCTCTAGTCGGCTGTGCACGACTAGCAGTCACTCTGTAATCAAGCTATAAGCTCCAGCAGACCTATCCGATCGTGCTTCTATATTCTGATTAAAATCGTTTTTCATCATAGCCATAATACCCGCTCGTAAGGCATTCACTGCCTGCAGGGTATACGAAATAACTAGCTTAACAATTTATGCATTTTCCGGCATTAAATTAAGTTTAAAGATAAATTAAAATTTTACTTCGTGCAGATCATTAAAGAAAAAAGAAGAAGAAGAAGAAAAGAAAAACGAATAATGCTGACTTTTAATACACATAAACATATATTTTTATATATATGTCATGTATATATACATATATAGCTGGCAGAGATAGATATAGGAAGACATAACAAACAACAACAACAACAACAACAACAACAATTGCAGTGTTTGCACAACTGCGAGTAAAATTTTCTATCAAGTTTGCTTGCTGCAGCTGCATTGAATTTGTTGTTGTTGTTGGCTGTTGTTAGCGTGTTGCTGCAAAAAGTTGCATGCAATAAAACATATATTAGTCAAGCACTTTTACTGCCTGCGAAAAGGAGAAGAAGAAGAAGAAGACAACTTTGCGCTAATTGTGAAACATAAAATGCGAAAATGCATGCAAACAAGTGGAGAACAAATTGACATCGGTTTAAGGCCCACTTAAGATTTAACTGCTCTTTCGGCATACACACAGCACAGACTGTATAGTCCGTCTATGCATGTATGTATGTATGTATGTATGTGCCGTATTCTCTAGAACTCTGTAACTAGTTTCTATCAGCTGGCTGGCAATTTATGCGCTTGCATTTCGTATGTAATTAATTTCACTTAGTTCCCTCCACACACAGACCGAGGCGAGGCCACGGCAAATGTAATTAGCATATAAATACATTCGCAACCCCGTCGAAAAGCCCAACCTCCCCTCCTGCCAGCCCCCAGCCCCCTGCCAGCCCTTTGCCAGATCTAATAGTACTTGAAAAGCTGGGTAGGCAACCAAGAATGCTCAACTGGTTTATACCCGCACCAAATTTTCTCATGGATATGGGATAAATATAATATAGCAGGGGCAAATATATCCTATCTATCTATATATATTTCTATTCCACCTAGACCTTAGCTAAAAGGAATATTATATCTACTTTATATGTGAAAAGATGGGCTCATCTACTCTACCCTACATTGAAACTTATCTTATATATATATAATTAAAAAATAAAAAAAATATATATATTTATTCATATATTATATATATTCACTTTATTTTGCCCAAGTGCAAGTCGAGCATACCCTCTGCCTACGTTCAGATTTCGGGTATTAAAGCTGCTCGAGCGGACATTTACTTACAATTTTCATTTATCTGCGCTCTAAATAGAGAATTCAATTTTAGATATTTGCATAGGAACAACAACAACAATGAATTCCTCGTCTTGACAGTATGTCTAAAATAATGCATTTACATTAATTTCGCCTGTAAATATTTATTTATTTCATTAAATCTTGGCAAGCGAATGCAGTTGCCCATTTCTTGTTGCAAAATGTTTTTTTATACCCTAAGCCTATTTAGAATGGCTAAAGAGGGTATATGGAATGGACGAATATAGATTCGTCCAAGTATATACATTCAGGGAAGATCATAAATGGAGACTGTTTGCATGAATAGATCTCGATCTATAGAGGTAGCAGTCGTAGTCCGATGCTGACTCATTCAGCATTCATTTTTACTATTTGAATGCAATCGGTTCGAGTCAAGAGGTATGTGGTATGGTGGAGTCTATAAAGTATATACATTCTGGACAAAGTTTGACTCGAATCAGCCTTAAGTTCTATTACTGCTATAAGATCTATTAAGAACAATATCAAGTTCCGGTTTTTCGGGCACATTTCTTATAAAACTAAAGCTAAAGCCACAAAATTTTAGCTACAGAATAGGATTTCCTCCTTTAGATGTCTAAGGATATTTCTCATAGATAGGAGACAACGCTCAGGGTATCTCCTAGTCGTGCACTGCCATTCTAGAGCACTTTTAGCTGTTTGTTTTGTTTTAGGTTTAGTTCATTTTTATACCCTGATCCCATTAAAAATGGGAAATCAGGGTATAATGGTTTTGTGAAAAGTATGTAACAGGCAGAAGGAGGCGTGGCAGACCCCATAAAGTATATATATTCTTGATCAGGGCGACGAGCTGAGTCGATATAGCCCTGTCCGTCTGTCCGTCCGTCCGTCCGTCCGTCCGTCCGTCCGTCCGTCCGTCCGTCCGTCCGTCCGTCCGTATGAACGCCTAGATCTCAGAAGATATAAGAGCTAGAGACCTCAAATTTTGTATGCATACTCTTGTATACCATACGCAGTACAAGTTTATCTTTTTTTTTCGATAACTCGTCCGATTACTTTTTTATCGCGAATAATCGATAAATTGATTTTGTTTATTCACCGTAATTTTAATAGTTTTAGACCTGGAGACTTCAGATTTGGTGTGTATATACATCTGATCAATACGCAGATTTTGTCATTTACAGATTTTGGATACCACGCCCCCTTCGCCCACAATTTGCAAAAAACGTATTTTAAGTACTAGAGACTTGTGCTTTGGAATGTACACACATTTGCACATTGTGATCACATTCTAAAAGTTTCATGAAGATAGTCCTATTACAGGAGAAATTATTCAGCAACAAAATTCTCATAGTATTGCCCACACTGCAGCGCAGCCCAAGCGCAGTCGCTGCTTACTGCGCAGTTAGCAGAGCGCGTGCTTATGCGTGCGTGAATATCAGCTCTTTGTAGGGATCAGGGTATCTCCTAGTCGAGCAGTCTCGACTAGAGCTTCCTTACTTGTTATTTTTTTTTTCGTATTTAATTTGTTCGTTTCAAGCTTTTTATATTTTCGCGTCGCCGTCTCGCTGGCTGCTTCTGTTGCAGTCTTTTTGCATTTTTAGAGCGTGGCTAATTTTACAGCCAAGTGCGTCAACATGTTGCAAGTGGCAGCATAAATTTCCGCAATGCCCGCACTAATTGCACAGTTTGTATTCAATTTATATGCACGCAGACGTCTTTCGAGTTGCGGCTGAAACAAGCTTTTCCCATAAATCAATCTAATGAACAAATAACACTATCATGTAGAAGCTGTTGGCGGCTTTTTCTTTAGCTCTGAATCCAGTTATGCTATAGATGCTTAACTGTCTTTACAGAGTATTTCTTATAAACAGCCCGTTTACACAGCTGCATATTCAAATTCAGTTTGATTTGATTTCAGTTTTAGTGTGAATTATCATTTCAGTGGTTCATGAATAAGTGAAGAACCTACTAAATGATCTCAAGAAGAGTTTAACATTATCAAAAGTATTTAAATCCACTAGAAGCTAAAGCTCATGCAATTTACATTGATGGGCAACTGAACTTGTTCACTAATGAATGAATCAACACTAGTTCATTTCACTGAGCTGGCTTTAAAAGTGCTACAATTCTGTTAAATAATAATTTAATATGTAATATTTAATTTTTCACAAGAAGCTATATATCTCGCAAATTAAATAGAGCAAAATAGAGAACTAGCTCATTAATCACTGAAGCATTACTTAAATCAATATTCAAATTATCATAGCTCCGATATATCAAACGGTTGCTAATGATCTTTAGCTGCACTACCGAAAGGAAAGTAGTTCAGCTATGGTTCACAAGAAGCTTAAGTTCATGAAAGTTGTAGTGAACAAGTGAGCAATATTTATGAACCAGTAAACTCTATGGGGACTGCACTCTAGTTCATTTTAATGAACCTGATTGCATCAGTTTATTTCAGTTCATTTATGTACGAGTTTTTGAAACTCGATTTCGCTCACTTCGTTCATCAAGGACTACTCAAACTAACTGCTAAACGGAAACTGTGCTAGCATACCTCAACTAGACTGAGCCACCCACACATTCACACGAATTCTGCCTCACACACACACACACACACATGCACATGCACGGCAACCTACTTAGTCTATGAACGCATTAAATCAACTGGAAATACTTGAGACTTGTCATTTGCTCGCATAGCGAAGCTTAAAAAAAGAATAAATAAAATAAACTAGGAACACAAGAAACTTTTTTGCTGTTGCTATTTTTTAATGGAACCAGGTTGGCATATTTTAGATTACAAATATTTAGGCTTCATTTTTTTCCTCTTTTTTTTTGCATTTTCCGTATTATTTATTTGCTGCTGTTGTTGTTTTACACAATGCTCAAGGAAGCAGCCCCCGATGTATCTTGGCTATCTAACTATGTATCTAGCTGCATGTGCACGTGTGTGTGTGTGTGTGTGTGTTTGGGGCTATAGAAAGTTGTCGCAACCAGTTTGCCAGGGCCCGGGCCGGAGTGGGGGCTGCAGCGGGGACACCGGGGCCGACTTTCAAGCCGAGGCCCGCACAAAAACTGTCACGCATGGATTTATGCGCCACGTTTATTATATTTACATTTAATTTAACCTATGAAAAGAAAAGAGATCGTGGCAGTTGCATTTAAATTACCTATGCCAACAGCACACACACACACACACACACACACACATATAGATAATCGAAAGAAAACAATTTTCATGTAATCTAGGACATCATCATAAATTACAACAATTTCAGGCAACTTCTGCTTCACTAGCCCATTAAATGTAAATGCGAGTATATAACCTCCTGCCTATACATATATATATATATATATATATATATATATCTATATTTTTATATAAGCGAGGGCTGCTCTTAAAGTAGACAACTGTGTAGCAATTCGAGTAAAATATATAATATTTAGCTTGCTTAGGAATTTGGCATTAAGTGTGTGAAATGGGCAGGAGGAAGGCGTGGCTGAGCGCGGCAATCGAGTCAATTGGACAATGCTTAAGATAATTTAATGTAATTTCGACTACTCCCAACTTAATTTTGAGAAAAATTCACTGCAAAGACAACTTGCAGGAGCACAGCATCGTCAGAAGCTGCGTTTAAGGTAAAATTTTCTAAGGACAATTGAAAATATATAAGACAATCTTCTGATATAAATCCTCATACTGTTTAAAGGGACTTACGTCTGAAATGAATGGCCAATACATATGCTGTAGGGGTACAAATTATGATGTACAGATTTCCATTTGAGAAAGAAAACTTCAACCCGCATAATATCTGCATAGTGCACAGTCAGAGTCAGTAAGCTCAGGAGCGACCCTCGCTGCCGCAAACTCGTACAGCTAAATGGCCGGGCCTTTAACGACTTGCAAGCAAAGCCATAATAGGTAATTATTTAAAATTTATTGCAATGCCTGCGATGCTTGCCGAATCCGAGTCTTCAACTCGCTCTGGCAGCCCATTCGGGGCGGTTAAAGGGCAAGGCATTTCAATTGAGCCAAACGGGGAAAGTTGCATATTTGCCACTCATATCTCGTCATTTTCACTCGCATTGGCATTCTGATAAGACAAAGCTCTCTGATTGGCATGGAAACTCCATGTTTACTCGGGCAGTTATCAGACACGTGCGAGCTTAACTTTTGGTCACATTGCAGATTGCAGATAATCGGTGAATTTTTCAAAGTGATAAAGAAATGCTGTAGACCAATTATAATCTATTTATTCAATTACCAATTTGTGTATATTTCGAATAATCTCAATGACTACTCCAAAATTATTAATTTCGGCATTGCCGACGATCGATTGAAGAGCTATGATTCGAATGCTCCGCAATTCTGTGTCGCACTTTGAACTGATCAATGGGTTAGTCATTCACTCAGTTCAATCCGCACTAGCTCTATTTATCTAGATATTTAATATAAACTCAACTTGCTTCCTTATCTATCCCAGCTGTGTGTTTGCGTATGAGGTTAAGGTCTGATAAGAGCTCTTCTTCTTGTTGTGCTCTTTTTCTTCTAGTGCTTCAGCAATAAGTCGCAGCCATGACATCATTATTGGAATGCTTTTCCCATTTTCCAGGGCTAAACAAATAGGGTTTCTTGTGTTTTTTGGCATTTGGCATTTGGCATTTGGTATTCCATGTTTATGAGCCAACTCAAAGCCAGCGTCCTCTCTGGTTAAACAACTTAATTTCGCTGTCAGGTTCTATGAGCCTTTTAAGCTTTTTTCTAGGCAATGCCTCTTTGCCAGTCAGGGGCTCTAGCCCCTAGCCCCGCCCCTACTCCCTTCGCATGCATTTCTGCATGCAGAGTTCACTTCAGTTTAAGTGCATTTGCCGTCTTTATTTGCACTTTGTATTTTATTTGTTGTTGCCTTTTCTTTCTTCGCAGCGCACTTGGTAAATAGTTGTTGTTGTTGTTGTTGTTGTTGTTGTTGCTAGTGTTGTTCCCAGTGTTCGTTGTTGTTGGTCTTACCATTATACACCGACACTTTTTCATATCCTGTCTGGTCTGCTTTGGTCTAGTCAACGGCGCAAAGCCAAACTGACAGCTTGTCTCCGTCTCAGCTGCCTCCGCCCTCCCCGCCCTCCCCGCCGCCCTCTGCACACAGCTCAATGTGAGAAATGGGCTTCATGACTGTGCTAAAAACCGAAAAGCGTGCAAAGGCAACTAGCTACGTATGCAAATGCAACAGCAACAACGACAACAACAACAACAACAACAACAGCGGCTAAGCCAAATGAGCTGAGCCAAACTCAAATCTCCAAAGTTGAGATACATTTGTATCTGCTTGTCATATGCCGCCAGATAGCGACAATTTGTCATTGCGCCGGCAAGTGGCCATGAACCAGGTCAGGTGTCAGGTGTCAGGTGTCAGGTGTTCAGGTGCTCAATGCAACCGACGCAGCAGCACACCTAAGTCAGTGACCTCGCGGCGCGGCTGGGCGAGTATCTGCAGCCAACAGCTACTCTAATGCACTTTTAACGCTCAACGTCAATATGTCAAATAGATAAAAGCGAAAGAGGGAGAGAGGGAAGCAGCGAGCAGCAGCAGCTCGCTGGCCAATGCTAAAATTATTGTTAAGTGTTTCCTTAGCCCAGGCTTAGAGTGTTGCCACTTCTCTGTTGTTGCTGTTGTTGTTGTTGTTGAGGTTTAGTTACATGCCGCAAGCCTTGTTGTAATGCTTAAAAACGATGGCTACGCCAGATTATCCTCTTTCGCAGATACAAAGTCTACGCATGTATGTGTGTGTGTGTCTGTTTATCTAGTTGTTAGCTGATACCCAGCTTTGTACTCAGCGGCTCAGTTTATCTCCCACTGTCATCTGTACGGCAACGCCAGCATGCGAAGCGCATGTTTCTTAGGCATAGACAGGATGCTTCCTTATTGCTGCCTGCATTTACATTTAATTAACACTGCCAGCGTTGCCACATGTTCAACATTTCCAGCATGCAATATGGCAATATTATGACAAATTTCATAACAAGTAAGAAATCTCTAGTCGAGACTGCTCGACTACGAAATCCCTGGAACCCTCCGAGGAACTGATATTTCAACAAGAGAGGAGAGATAATTTAATAATTGATTTTCAATAAGGCTTTTAATCGATAACAAAATAACGGGATGAGCTATCGATTTTTGGAAATAAACTCGATATGCGCGCTGTGCATACGGACATTTTAAAATAAATTTCAAACCTCGAGCTCTTATATCTTCTGAGATCAACGCGTTCATACATAATGGGCAGCCTTGTGGGGCTGCCAGCTGGGTCAGCTGGTGCAAATTGCAATTATATAATAACTTTTGCAATTTATACCTCGCTTCGATTCGAGCTCTAATTTGTTGATTGCCTGCAATTGCGCTTAATGTAAAGCAAATCAAATTATCGCTCCCCCCTCGACTCGACTCTCATAATCGTGTTGTTGTTGCTGTTTGGGGCAATCGCAAAAATTGACAAAAATAATGCGAAGAGCGGGAGCTACGAAAATCTGAGTCGGTTCCATTCAGCTCTAATCTGCTGCTGTTCGAGCACGGCCTTACATACGTACCCATAGGCATGTCTGTGTGTATCTGTATCTGTACAGAAATGTATCTTGTAGTGTGCAGCTTCAGCTACGTTGTATTTTCTGCTTTATGTTGTGCAAATATTGACATTCGTTTATTAAAATTCCAGCAGAGTGGCAAAGGCGAAGCCAAAGACTCTGTCGGCATGGGGCCCACAAGATTTTACTCGGCTATATGCACATATATATATACATTTATATATATATTCTTATATTTATATTCTTATATATAAGTATGTATGTATGAGTGTGTGTGTATGGGAAGGGAGCGGGCATTTTATGTCATGTTTGCATATGTAAATGTGCTTGCTGCTCGGCTCCTCTGGCTTACTCTAACATTCCGTCTATCTCGTTCTATGTGCTCGCTAATATTTGCTTTTAATTTTTGCTTTGTTTAAACTGCAGTTTAATTTTATTTTTGCGCAAATATTGCTAGCAAATTAGAGACGAAAAGAAATGCAAATTGCTAACACGCTGCTGCACCAACCAACTCCATACAGATACAGATACAGATACAGATACAGATACAGATACAGATACAGATACAGATACAGATACAGATACAGATACAGATACAGATACAGATACAGATACAGATACAGATACAGATACAGATACAGATACAGATACAGATACAGATACAGATACAGATACAGATACAGATACAGATACAGATACAGATACAGATACAGATACAGATACAGATACAGATACAGATACAGATACAGATACAGATACAGATACAGATACAGATACAGATACAGATACAGATACAGATACAGATACAGATACAGATACAGATACAGATACAGATACAGATACAGATACAGATACAGATACAGATACAGATACAGATACAGATACAGATACAGATACAGATACAGATACAGATACAGATACAGATACAGATACAGATACAGATACAGATACAGATACAGATACAGATACAGATACAGATACAGATACAGATACAGATACAGATACAGATACAGATACAGATACAGATACAGATACAGATACAGATACAGATACAGATACAGATACAGATACAGATACAGATACAGATACAGATACAGATACAGATACAGATACAGATACAGATACAGATACAGATACAGATACAGATACAGATACAGATACAGATACAGATACAGATACAGATACAGATACAGATACAGATACAGATACAGATACAGATACAGATACAGATACAGATACAGATACAGATACAGATACAGATACAGATACAGATACAGATACAGATACAGATACAGATACAGATACAGATACAGATACAGATACAGATACAGATACAGATACAGATACAGATACAGATACAGATACAGATACAGATACAGATACAGATACAGATACAGATACAGATACAGATACAGATACAGATACAGATACAGATACAGATACAGATACAGATACAGATACAGATACAGATACAGATACAGATACAGATACAGATACAGATACAGATACAGATACAGATACAGATACAGATACAGATACAGATACAGATACAGATACAGATACAGATACAGATACAGATACAGATACAGATACAGATACAGATACAGATACAGATACAGATACAGATACAGATACAGATACAGATACAGATACAGATACAGATACAGATACAGATACAGATACAGATACAGATACAGATACAGATACAGATACAGATACAGATACAGATACAGATACAGATACAGATACAGATACAGATACAGATACAGATACAGATACATTTTTTTTTTTTTTTCCAATGCAATTTAATTCGAAATAACAAACAAGTAAAATAAAAAACAATTATTTATAGATAAAACAAATACAAATGTGACAAAATTACATAAAAATTGCAATCAACGCCTGCTCTGCGTGTGTGTGGGCGTGTCACGTAACTAAAATAGAAAAATTCTGTGACAATTGCAATTGCAATTGCAACAAACTAAACAAACAAACTTTCGAGTGATTGTTTACTTCATTTGTTTTAATTAAATTCAAGTGCTGAAATGTGCCCAAGAAACGAATAAGAAAAGGGTAAAGATAAAAATGAATTCGACAAACGAATACCCTGTAATAGTTATATATTCTATATTATTTCTTAGTATTTCTTTGATTCTATTCCATAAAATTCTAATACTCTCTATACTTATTCTTAGTTTTCTTTAGTTTCACATAATACAGCTGGTCATACCTACGCTGATCCCTCTCATAATTCACAGGGTATCAAAGGAAACTTTCAAGCAGTTTGATTAGCCAGTTTTACATATTTGATTTGTGGTGCTATTTGTATTTAAATTTCGAAACGAAAAGACAAAACAGCAAGTAAACCCAATTATCATATATTTTATTTGTATTTATTTTTTGTTGTTTTGTGTATTCACATTCATAAATATTCATATATTCGTTTATTCGTATGACACTTCCGCACGGAGCTCTTCAGTTGCCAATAGAGTTGCTCGAACAATAAAGATTTAATTCATTTCAAGTTTTATTTTCGAACTTTATGTATAATTCAATTTTATTGACTCGCCTCTTTCTCCTGCTTTTCTCATGCATTCTGCGGCGAGCTGCACAGGAAATGGGAAATAAAAGCGCAAACTTTAATTAAACCTTAAAGTGCCAGCATTTGTATTATAAACGTACATATATTCCAGCACTTGACAGAGTGCCAGCCCAGAGTGGAGAGAGGGAAAGAGAGAGGAGAGCGTGAGCGGGAGAATGGGCAACTACTTACCCCAAGACTAAATGGAGCAAATGCATAGGAAAAGTTCGAGTCATCGCTTGATTGGCAGCGCCTAGGCAGGAAATAACATTCGAAAGGCAGCAGTACATAAATGAAATGATAAAGAAAATGGGGAAAACTCTGCATCAGCGCAGAACTCACTTCAGAAATATTAAATACGAAATTTAGAGATATATATGCAGATAAATATAATATAAATAGCAGGAATTTATAAATTTTTCTTTTTTTTTTTTGAGTTACCTCAGAATTGAAATATACGAAATAAAGTTGTTATTATGGAATGATGGAGAAAATGGGAAAAACTAGGCATTAGAGCAGAAAGTCATTTTAGAAATATGAAATTTAAGAGCTAAACATATCTATAAAATTAATATAAATATCAGAGATTTATACATTTTTTCTTTTACTTTAAAGTTTAAAATTCAAATTATGAATCCGTAGGGAAAATTGAAAAGCTCTTCCTCAGAGCCGACTTCATATTGAAATGAGAATTTTTAACAAAGATTTATAATAGTTCATAAAACTAACTTAAGATCTAATCTTAGAAAGTCTGTTAAATATTGATTTAACTCTTTTAGAGTATTGTTTAAATATTTTCGACTTTTAGAGAGTTCTAAATCAGGGATTTTGTGTTGAATTAGTTTCAGAGATTAGATTCCGCAAAAGAACTTTATCCCCAACTGCTTTTAATCAAAGTTGTCTTTTATGTTTTACTGAAACTCTATCGCAGCTTCAATTCTGTTTTATTGATCTCTAAATTTTCTTGGAAAATTTGAAAGTTTATTGCTCATCTTCAGAGCTAAATAAATAAATTGGAGCTCATTTTATGCTGAAGACAGCAGTAAATCCAAATACATTCCTAAATAATCTTGAGGGACTTCTTAGCCTGCAAGTTCGTCGTCTATTGAAGTTATTGCAACTTGAATAAATTGCTTTTGTTTTTGTTTTAATCAGCAAACTCTTCCCACGAAGCAACTCAATCAAAGTGCCAAACATTCATTTATGCATACTGAAGGGAAAATGGAAATGGAAGTGAAAATGAAATGAAATGAAATGAAAAATCGTATAAGATGGTGGCAACAAATTGATTTTTCTGCAACGCAATCTGAACAAATGTGGCTATAAAAAGTGTCCATGGCCAACGCCTCGCCTTGCCTGGAGTGCAGCATCGGCGCGGCCAGGGGCAGGAGCAGTTTGAGGGGCTATGGGGCGGGGCAGAAATCTTTTACGACTGCCGCCAAGAGACGACAGCATCTTCATCGACTTAGTCGAGGCTGTTGCTGTTGCTGTTGCTGTCTGAGATGTTGTTGGCACTTTGCAGTGCCGTGCGGTGTTGGGGTCACGTAAAGTCCATTTATATCAAATTATCTTACCATAATAATGAATTGTCGGCAATTATAGGTATTATCGTTATTTATAGTCGTAAAAGCGCTCTATGCCAATGCCAATGCCGCTGTCGTTGCCGTTTCCCTGATGCAGACTCTTTGCATTTCGCATTTCGCATTTCGCATTCCGCATTTATGGCCCCCCAGCTCTGCACGCTCTCGGCTCTCGGCTCTCCAGTTTTTAGTTAATGCGTAAATAAGCTCCACTTAGCCGTGTGAGTAACTGTGTTCCAAGTGGAATCGCATAAAAGTAAATCTAATTAAATGAAATCGTTTATTTTGCCCATAAACAATGGCTCTAAATTTTAATTGCTCGAAAATGCGCCGGCAAAAAGGAAGATGGCACAAGAGCTACAGTGGGGCATGAGACAACTGAATCTCCTGGTAATTGGCGACTTCCGCATGGCACAAGGGAATGGGCATTAATTAAATGACCCGAAACCCCCTGAGCCTCGCCTACCCCATCAACCCCCTTAGCTTAAACTCAAACAAAGTATGAAATTCAACGTTCAAGCTGTAATTAAATGCGAACCTTGAGATATACTCCTCTTCTTACTCTGCTTCTTGTTCATATTACTTGTTTACTAGGTACATTAGTTGGCCCAGTTCTTCGATAACAGCTAACAGCCTCACGTGTTTTCGTATAGCTATTTTTGGAAACCGCGATAAGATGGCAGCTATGACATATAATGTGATATCATTTATATTTGTTGATGGCTTCAAAGACCTTGCCACGATTTCTATGGAAGGTTACTTTAAGTGCAAGTAAAGAATATTTAAGAATTGAAATTGTAGTGGATGTATAGTTCTTAATTAAAGAGGGGATCAAAAGGAATTCCCCTCGCTCCCGTCTCACTCTATATGTGTATCTAATTGGTTTCAGTTAATTAGAACTCTGTTTCCAAGGGCTACCCATTTCCATTAATTCTTAGTATTGATAGTATTCCCATATTTGTACATTTATGATATGTAAAATGCCCACATATGATTTATGGGAAGTCGTTAAAGACTGAGAACAGTTTTATGGCGCCTCCTAAACTTATATGTATGTATGTATGTATGTCTGTGTGTGTGAATGGATATTCCCAATAACGGAAATTGAATCCATTGCAAGCAGTGCAATAAAAATAAGAAAACCTTGAGCTAAACTTTAATTCAAATGAAACAAGTAAGGAAGCTATAGTCGAGAGTGCTCGACTAGAAGATACCCTGATCCCTACAAAGAGCTGATATTCACGCACGCATAAGCACGCGCTCTGTTAACTGCGCAGTAAGTAGCGACTGCGCTTGGGCTGCGCTGCAGTGTGGGCAATACTATGAGAAATTTGTTGTGGAATAATTTCTCCTGTAGTAGGACTATCTTCATGAAACTTTCAGAACGTGATCACAATGTGCAAATGTGTGTACATTTTAAAGCACAAGTCTCTAGTACTTAAAATACGTTTTTTGCAAATTGGGGGCGAAGGGGGCGTGGTATCCAAAATCTGTAAATGACAAAATCTGCGTATTGATCAGATGTATATACACACCAAATCTGAAGTCTCCAGGTCTAAAAGTATTGAAATTACGGTGAATAAACAAAATCAATTTATCGATTATTCGCGATAAAAAAGTAATCGGACGAGTTATCGAAAAAAAAAGACAAACTTGTACTGCGTATGGTATACATGAGTATGCATACAAAATTTGAAGTCTCTAGCTCTTATATCTTCTGAGATCTAGGCGTTCATACGGACGGACGGACGGACGGACGGACGGACGGACGGACGGACGGACGGACGGACAGACGGACAGGGCTATATCGACTCAGCTCGTCGCCCTGATCAAGAATATATATACTTTATGGGGTCTGCCACGCCTCCTTCTGCCTGTTACATACTTTTCACAAAACCATTATACCCTGATTTCCCATTTTTAATGGGATCAGGGTATAAAAACAAACAAAGGGTAACATTTAATTAGCATTAACCGGGTAGCGCACAAAACATATAGAAAGAAGAAACTAAACGAAACTCGACAAGGGAAGAAGTGCAGCAGGAATCGGAATGGGAATGGGAATGGGAACTGGAATTGGAATGGGAACAGGAATTAAGATGAAAATCAGCGCAAAGCGAGAAGCAAACATCAGTTAAAATAATGGGGTTAAAGTTAAACAAGAGAAATAAAATAAACAGAAACACAGCCATGGCAAAGGGAATAAAGCATAAAACAGACGAGCAAAATTCAATTCAGGCAACAAACTAAAAATTTCATTCCACAGAGCCAACTGTAATAAAAGCGAAACGAGAAAAATACAAAAAAAAAAAAAAAAAAATAAGAAAAAAAATGCTGTCGAATTAAAATTAATGTCGAGTTAATCGAGTTTTGTTGTTGTTGTAGGCTGTCGAGGAGTAGGCACATCTTCCAGTTCAGCAGAACAAAGAACCGCACAAAGCCAACGCACACACATGCCTATACACAGGCAAAGAAAAGAACAGAGCAGAATGGAGGAGAAAAGAATCGGAATCTGAAAGCAGTTTGTCTTCTTCCCTTTTGCCTTTGCATTTGCCTTTGCTTTTGCCATTGCTGCTGCCTTTGCATTTGCCTTTGCCTTTGCCTTTGGCTGCTCTGCAGTGCGAGCCTGTTTGTACGATAAATTTAGTGTTTTTTTCTCGCTTCTTGCTTCTCCCTCGTTTTCCTCTTTAATTTTCCTTCCACACGATTTTTATCGCGCATCTGAGTGTTTACCTTGTGTCTTCAGCGGAGCAGCCTCACAGCCTCCAGCCAGGCATTGTACTATTTCAAGGATAACAACTAAACGGCTGCCCTGCACACACACACGCACATACACATACATGCATACACGATGTCTGTATGCACGTGCGCGTGTGTGTGGCTGGCTGCCTCTTCCTTCGCATTTGCCCTTGCCCATCTACCTGCTTGCAGCACTATAAATTGCAATCAATTGATATAATTACGAGTTGTTGGCGGGGGCGGGGGCGGAGGGGCGTAGCGAGGCGATGATTGCAACCGAGGGAATTGAGTTGCCTTCCCTCTGATATTTAATTGGGCTATTTAGCTCTTAGCTTTCTGTCTCTATATTGATTTAAATGCTGTTTTCCACTTGACTAATGATTATTCTTTTCTCTCTCTCTCTCTCTGTCTCTTTCTTTCTTTCCCGTTGCAGGTAAGTCACATTTGGCCTGGTTAAGCGTGCATGTAACCCAGTTGGAAATGACGTTAATGACTACTCTGTCTCAATTTTGATGTCCTATCAGATTCGATTGCATGGATATTGCATTTAAAATCTTTCCGTCTCTCTCTCTCTCTCGCGCGCTCGCCAATTAATGAAACAACACTGAAATATACATAAATATACAAATGTATTTCAGCTTACAAAACATTTCCGCAAAACACAAATTTGTGCAAAGACGCAGCCGCAGCCGCAGCGAAGACAATAAAAGAGCTTGTAAATAAATAAAGCGAAACCGAAACTGAAATTCGCTGGCGAATGACCGTGTGATTCATGCGTTTACATTTTTAACACGCTTCAACTCACATGGCCCGGCGAATCGGGCGAATTCGTCGTTGACGTTGGCGTCGGCGTTGGCGTCGGCGTTGCCTTCGCTGTCGTCGCTCTTTCCGCAGTCCACGCGGCGAGGCGAGTTCGTTTCGTTTCGTTTCGCTGCGAGGCAGATAATGAGGCAAAAAACTGAAACTCTCGGAAATTAAATACAGTAATTAAGTAACTTAATGACGTGGGATATAACCCAAGCCAGGCTAGGCTGTAGCAGTACGCAGCACGTAACATGCAGCAGCACATGCAGCGCGCAATTTGGCTTGCTTTTCGGCTGTAATATATGGGATAAGCCATTAAGATGAGTGTGCTGTCATGTTGGCGACTGATTGGGGCAGCCTTGGCTGCGGCCGTGGCTACATTGAGATCTTAAGACTCTCTTTGCCTGAGCAATAACAGAACATGGCTTTCAAATTCCTTTCAATCTGTAAGATAAGTACAAATACATGTGTACTTTGTGCTATCTTGTAGTATCTAAATACCAAGCTTTCAAGTTTCCTGTGTACTACGAATTTTCTCTCTCTCTCTCTCTCTCAATGAACTGAACGTATAGAGGAGGGTACATCAGTATTTCTCCATAAGTCACAGAGTTGTTTCTTAAATTACTTCAAGAGTTCTTTGAGAATTGTCAATCAATATTTAACTTTAGGATTATTATACAACAACAACAACTACTACAGATTTTCTGATATCTGACAGCACTTGTTCAAAAGAACCACTTGTTCAAATGATCCACATACTTGACATCTGCTTGTACATAACTCTTTGCCTCAAGATCTCTTAGCATTCTATATATTCGTTCGTTCTAATGCCAAAGTTCACTTTGTCATTGTTGCTGTTGTTGTTGTTGTTGTTGTTGTTGTTGTTGTTGTTGTATTTGTCTTTTGCAAAAATTCGTACAGCGAACTTTGCGGTTCAGTGAACTTTTTACATACTTAGCTTTATTTCACTTGACTTTATATTACTTTATGCTGGCTCATTTGCATTTGTGTTTTCACAGAGAGCGGAAAAACGTGTGGGAAAGCGAGTGAAAAGAGGGAAACAGTATTTTAATTGTGTTTAATTAGAGTCGCTTTGCTTAACAGACAACGACAACGATCCGAATGATTATTTTTAATTAAAACTACGCACAATTAATTTTTGGCGAATCGACAAATGTCTGGCACTCCATCTCCTCCTGCTCCTGCTTCTTCTACCTCTTCTCTTCGATGAGGCAATAACCTTAAAATTCAAATGTTGGAAAGCGAATCAAATATGCACAACAGGTAGAGCAGATGAGCAGAAATGTGACTCAAATTGTGAGCTAGCGTTATTTTATGCATAATTAGATTCCTAGATATATAGCATAATATATAGGCATTCCAGTACTCGAATATTCGATGCATTTAACGAGCACTTGCTCTGACAACATCTCATAAATTATAAATTAATTGGCTCATTATCGCACCGACATGATATGAAATTCGATATCGACGATTGACATTCAGTTCGCATTCGCATCAGCCTAATCTATCTCATATATGATTATATATAAGCGCTAGATACTTAGCATATGCGTGAATAGGTATATTCATGGCCAAGCGATTATCTAAGCCATTTGCTAAAAGAGAAAATGCCCAACACATGTTTTAACAGGCCGTTAATAGACTGGCTCTAGGTCAAATGGGCTCTAAAAAGGTGAGATGATTCAAATTGGATTTTAAGTGTTTTCTTTATGAACTATAAAATTCCAAACAGAAATAGAAACTAGATATTTGCGAACAGTTATAATGAGGTTCTTTTACTATAGAGAGAGCTATAAATAGATGATTATTCATCAGTGTTGGCTAACGACTAAATATATTCTAAACTAGTATATGTTTATATTTTTAGAGTCTACAAATTCTATATAACATTTTTTAACTAAGTTCTTAACTCTACAATTAAGATATAAAGATGAGTTACATGTAATTGCCTCTTCGCAACATACAGGAAAAACGTATGAAACGTAAGTACTTCCGTCCTTTTGCGAAAATTGCCGAAAGCAAAACGAAAACTAATGAAGATTTAGAACTAGTTCGTTTTACATAGAAAACTAAATAGTTGCTCGCATGTGTTGAATTTAAACGGAACCAATTTAAAACTTGTTTTACCGTTCCATAATCCAAAGTTCCGCTTGGCAATAGCACGAAGTACATACTTGAGGGCGTGGCAGCTGGCGGCAGCTGGAGCCACATTATGTGCAGTTCAATGAACCAAAAGTAGGCAACATTATTTTCTAATTATGTGTAGAAAATAATTTAAAGCTTAAAACAAACAAAATCGAAATAGGAGGCAGAAGCAGAGGCAGAGGCAGAGGAGGAGGCAGAAAGAAGCCAAAAAAAAAAAAAAAACGAAAACCCAAAAATAAAACAAAGAAATGAGAATTGAGAATTGAGCACAAGCAAATAATCGAGAATATGCTTATTAACTCGCAGCTGATCTGGGTGTGGCAGGTGTGGCAGGTGCGGCAGTTGAGGCCCATAATGAAGCCATTTGCATATGATTGAGCGAATGACGGCGATGTATATAGTGTGGATATATGCTGATATATATGATTTGCTGACATTTGATTGGCAGGGCGCAGCAAGCAGTTTAAGTATTATATAGAGGGATATATAGGCAATATATATATATGTAAATATACATATGTATTTATGTAGAGCCAGCTGACCGCCAAGAACTCAAATAATGAAAACACTTTAAGCATGTTTTCAGTTTTTACCTGGTTGTTTGCCTTACTCTTTGCTTGATTTTACTACAACCAACTACACAGCAACAACACAACGAAACAACAACAACAACAACCCTTTTTCATTTGATGTTGTTGCCGTGGCTGCTGCTGCTGCTGTAAAAAAAAAAAAAAAACTTATATTTATTTTTGCATTAAGCACGAGGTCAATTAACCTCATGCCACAAGGCGAGTTCAACAAACGCTAAGCAATCACACACACACACACACACACGCACACTATAACTTTAAACTACTCACACACACACGCATTCACATATACACACATGTGCGCTTTACATTCACATTAAAAATTTGTAGTGACGTTGTTGTCGTCGTTGACATTTTGCACTATTACAAACGAGGCAGCAGCAGCAGCAGCAGTAGCAGCAACAACAACAACAACAACAGCAACGCACAACAGCAACGCGTCTCGCATTTTTTACAATTGTAAATTGAGTCATTTGAGTGTTGCTGTTGCCGTTGCTGTTGCTGTTGTTATGCACTTGACAACACACGTCAACGGCAACGGCAACAGCAACGCAAACGTCAACAGCAACAGCAACAACGACAACAACAACAACAATGCCTGCTCATTCATCAACACGGTTAAAGTTGTATTTATTTTATTTACTTGCCTGACACAACATTTGACACCCCCCGGCCCAACCCTTTTGGTTATCGATAGCATTGTTGTTGTTGTTGTTGCTGCTGCTGCTGCTGTCGCACTCACGTGCTGCTCTTTTTTATATGCCGGCAATCTACATTTGTTTTTATATTTGTGTAAATTCTCTGCTGCTGCTGCTGCTGCTGTTGTTTTTGTTGTTGTTGTTTCTCTACAATTTCGAGCGCGCCAAAAAATGAAAAAAAATCATTTTGGTTTTTATAAACAACTTTTTTGTTGCCTTGTTGATTGGTGTTTGGCGTTGTTGTTGTTGTTGTTGTTGTTGTTTGTGCAAAAGCAAAGCGTTTTGCGTTGCCAAGCAAAAGTCTGGCGGCTTTTTAACAGCTTGATAGGCACGGACAGGTGGTCTCAGGTGAGCGGGCAGCTGTTCTTTTATTAGTGTACAGGTGTGCAAATTAAAAATACAAGAAATATATATAAATATGTATGTATATATATTTAGCATACATACGTTTTTCTTGCCAATCAATTATTGAATCGAACGAGCGACAAAT